>CP125977.1:174912628-179712628 GCA_030063025.1 Avena longiglumis | reverse complement strand
TTGATCGAAACAATGTATAACTTATGTATTCATGTATGAGACTTATCTATATGTATTTGTTTCAATCTTGTTTTGCGAATTATGTATTTATATATATAACTGTATATCTTATATCTATGTGTATATCTGTGTGTATATCTGCCTATATAATCTGTATTGTATATCATCTGGCCCTGAAATTTAAAAAAAAAGACACCCGTGGCGCACATGGCACAGCTTCTGTGGCGCACTACAACTAAAGCGCACCTGTGCAGCTTAGTGGCGCACTGCAACGTGCGCCACAGAAGATCCAAGGCGTAGCGCACCTGCCAACATATCCGTGGCGCACTAGAAGGTGCGCTACGCCTATCTCGACATAACCGTGGCGCACCAGGCAGTGCGCCATGGCTAGGAGATAGTCGTAGCGCAAGGCCCGTGGCGCACCACTAGTGCGCCACGGATGGGCCTTTTAGGTGCGCCATAGACGACCGTTTTCTAGTGTTGTTCTCCTCCCCAAGACTGCGCACCGCCGATGCCTTCCGCCCAATATCCCGGCAAAACTGCCCTATTAAAGGGATTGCTAAAGTGCTCACTAACAGACTAAAACCCTAATGCTGCTCCTTGTTAGCCAAGACCAAATAGGGTTCATTTCGGGCCGATGTATCTCCGATAATTTTGTGTATGCCGCCGATCTTCTAAACTGCTTCCACAAATCAAATGCCCCCACCATCGTCATCAAGCTAGACTTCAAAAATGCTTTCGACTCCGTCAAGTGGGACTCCCTCCTTGCCATCCTAGAGCATAGGGGTTTTCCTCCTAGGTTCTGTCGATGGATTAGGGACATCCTAACTTCTGGTAAAACCTCCATCCTCCTCAATGGCATCCTCGAGCCTTGGATCAACTACAAAAACGGTTTGCGTCAAGGTGACCCTCTATCGCCGTTCCTTTTTAACAAGGTTGCTGACGTCCTGCATAATCTCCTATTGCATGCTTGCGATGTTGGCCTCCTCGCTCACCCCATCACTCCCAATCTACCCTGCCCAGTGATGATACCCTCATTCTCGCTAAGGCAACGCGATGACTTCCCGGACGCTACCTTCTTAGGGATCAACTTCCATAAAACCACATTCATTCCTATGAACATCTCCGATTCAGCTGCGGACTCCATGGCTTCTGCCCTGGGCACCTCTATTTCCCATTTCCCCCTTCCTTCCTCCTACCCTCCCTTCCTCCCTCCCCTTCTCCTCCTCCACCCTCCTCTCCTTTCTCCATCCCTTTCTCCATCCTCTTCTCTCAAACCTCTTCTGGGGTCTCTCCTCCTCCTCTCTCTCCTCCCTAGCCTCCTCCACTCCCTCTCCATCTCCTCTTCTCTCCCTTAAAAACTTATTCCTTAATTTAAAAAAAAAAAAAAAAAAAAAACTTCAAAAAAAAAAATAAGAAAAAAAGGAATCTGGAATGTTGCGTGGGGGTGCTTGTGGGTGCACAATGCTTTGGAAGTAGTCTGCCTAAAAAGAAGGTGGTGGTCAAAATGTAAATGTAAAATAAAAATTAAATTTTTTTTATTTTTCATCATTGCATCTTCTGCTTATACCTTTTAACCTTCCTTGGCTACCTTTACACCATACCACCTCCACCCACCCCCACCACTTACCACCCAAAAAAAAAAAAAAAAAAAAAAAAAGAAAAAACCTTTCTTATCCACAAATCAAAGGTGGAAAAAAAAAAAGTTTTTTTTTTTTTTTTTTTTGGCTTGGCGACCTTAGAGACCTTGCTTTCCGCCATCTTCTCATCATATCACATCATACTCATATTTTTATTTTAGACTGTTCTCAAGCGAGATCGATTCTCGATCGATTTCATAGCAAACAAACCAGCTCGTGCCGCGCTAGAGATCTTCTCTCTTCTGTCTGTTGTCTTGTGTGTGGATGCGGATGTGGTGATGATCGGATGGATGATCTCAAACGCGGCTTTCTCTCTCTAACACTTATACTGCTCTCTCTCTCCCGAGACGAACCTCCCACCTGACCAACGTTTGGGAGTCCTTCTTCCCCCAAAAGGTGAAGATCTTTGACAAGCTTCTCTCCCTGCATAGACTCAACACGCGCGAGAATTTGCACAAGAAGACCATTATTGCCTCCGTGACTTGCCCTAGATGCTGCCACACCATGGAAAGTCGAGACCACCTCTTCTTCGTTTTCTCCCACGCTCAGGAGGTATGGAATAAAATCAATGTCCAGCTGACTTTCTAGGATTTCTCTGACTTGTGGACCACTCCGGTTCCTGCTGGGCTTCACTCCTCTGTCTGGCCGTCTATCGCTCTCATCATTCAGTGGAAAATTTGGGACGCTAGAAACAACATGGTGTTTAGAAATGTTGATCAATCATCTTATGTAACTATTTCTAAAATTGTGGACGACGTCACTCTATGGTCTCATTGTTTTAGGTACTTGACCCAAAAAGGTCACGCTGGCTTGTGGTGTTACTACCTCTTGTCACGACGCTCGTGAAAACTGTTGTTCTTTTGTTGAAGTAATATATTCATGTGGGGATCCTCTCCTCCGGTGATTGTTTTAAATATATATATATATTCAGTGTCGGCTACGCTACTAATACTATGTGGCACCTACTGTCACTAGTGGAAACAGGGCCTCTAGTCCCTGTAGGGGTTCGTAGAATGGAAAACAAAAAAATTCTACCGCATGCAAACAAACAAGCCAAGATCTATCTACTAGATTGTAGCAACGAGTCGATAGAGGAACTCACCCTCGAAGATTCCAAAGTGTTTAACGAGAGCAGATTCTCGTGGGTGATGTAGTCGTACTCTTGCCGATCTCAAGATCGCGTAGACGATCCTTCCGGCGTTCCCAGCGCTTCATGACAGTCACACATTCGGTACTCGATGAAAACCTTCCTCTCCCTTGTTCCAGCAGGAGGCGGAGGTTGTAGCACTCTCCTCATGATTCCTGCAGCATGATGGCGTGGTACCGGAAGTAGAGGGGAGATATCGCAGGGCTTCGCCTTAAGCCGGAGCGAGTATGGTGGACTATGAGAGAGGCCTTGGTGATCTAGGGTTTAGAGGCACCAAGAGGAGAGAGCTAGGCCGGCGTCTAGGGCTTGGGGAGGGCCCCAACTCGGCGGCTAGGGCAAACCCTAGGGCGGTGGCGGTGACTTGGTGGCCAGCGGCTAGGGTTAGGGTTTTGGTGGAGAGAGGTGTAGGTCTAGAGGGGCACCCCTGCCCCTCCTTTTATAGTTGGTAGGGCGCGTCCAAGGGGAAGGGAGTCCTCCCCCAAGTCGGCCTCCTTGGCCGGCGGTGGAGGGAGGAGGACTTCCTCCCCAAGTAGGTTTCCTACTCTCCCTCCACCAAGCAAACTTGTCGTTTGACTTTTCAAATTGGCGTTTGACTTTTCAAACTAGGATTTGATTTATCCCTTTATTTTGCTCAGCCATGATACCTAGGACATGATGCAACCATTCCACATTGTCATGACACATTCATGTAGCCTTCCCCTCCGGAGTGCCAGACCTTCCGGAACCTTCTAGAACATTCCCGATGAAAACACCGGAATCATTCCCCAACTCCGAAACAGGACTTTCCTTATATGAATCTTATTCTCAGGACCATTCTGGATCTCCTCGTGATATTCCGGATCCAATCCGAGACTCCGAACAACATTCGGTCTCTTACTCATCATTCCATAACTACTCAACAACATCGAGTCCTTAAGTGTGTCTCCCTACGGTTCGTGAATTACGCGGACATGATCGAGACACTTCTCCGAACAATAACCAATAGAGGAATCTGGAAATTCATATGGCTCCCACATATTTCAATGATTACTTTGCGATCGAATGAACCACTTACATATGATACCAATTTTCCCTTTGTCTCACGATAGTTTACTTATCCGAGGTTTTGATCGTCGGTATCTCTGCATACCTAGTTCAACCTCGTTACTGATAAGTACTCTTTTCTCGTTCCCGTGATATGTGATCCCTTGTGAGCCAGTCACATGCTTGCAAGCTAATTGGATGACATTCCACCGAGAGGGCCCAGAGTATATCTATCCGTCATATGGATGGACAAATCCCACTCTTGATCCATGTGTCTCAACCCATACTTTCCGAACACTCAATGCCACCTTTATAGCCACCCCAGTTACGGTGTGGTGTTTGATGTCATCAAAGTATCCTTCCGGTGATGGTGATAAGCATGATCTCATGGTCGAAGGAATTAGGTTACTATGTATCAGAAAGCTTATAGCAATTGAACTATTAAAATGACTTGATCTTTATGCTACGCTTATCTATAGGAGTATGTCCATCATACCATTCTCCTAATGATATGATCTTGTTGTTAATAACATCTCAATGTTCATGATAGGGAAACCACAATCATCAATTAACCAACAAGCTAGTATTATGAAGAGGCTTTACTAGGGACTCTAATTTAGTTTACAAATCGCACAAGTATCAATGTTTCCTTGTTAATATTGTTATAGCATGAATGTAAACATTTATCATAAACACAAAGATATAATAATAACTACATTTATTATTGCCTCTAGGGCATATATCCAATAGTCTCCCACTTGCACTAGAGTCAACTAATCTAGATTACATGGTAATATACCGAACACCCATGGCAGTTTGGTGTTGGTCATGTTTTGCCCTCGGGAGAGGTTTAGTCAACGGATCCGCCACATTCAGATCTATGTGTACTTTGCAAATCTTTATGTCACCATCTTGGACATGTTCTCGAATAGCGTGAAAACATAGCTTGATGTGCTTCAGCTTCTTGTGTGACCTTGGTTCTTGCGCATTGGCTATGGCGCCCATGTTATCACAGTAGATAGACATTGGGTCCAGCGCACTTGGAACCACACCGAGCTCTGTAATGAACTCCTTCATCCATATCGTTTCTTGTGAAGCCTCCGAAGCAGTTATGTATTCCGATTCAGTTGAAGATCTCGCCACAACGCTTTGCTTTGCACTCCTCCAGCTAACTGTTGCACCATTCAAAGTAAATACATATCCAGATTGTGATTTAGAATCATCCGGATCGGTGTTCCAACTAGCATCGGTGTAACCATTAACAACGAGATGTTCATCACCTCCATAAGAAAGAACCATATCCTTAGTTCTTCTCAAGTACTTAAGGATGTTTTTGACCGCTGTCCAATGATCCACTCTTGGATCACTTTGATATCTGCTAGTCAAACTAACAACATATGCAATGTCGGGTCTAGTACATAGCATGTCATACATTAGAGATCCTATGGCTGAGGCATAGGGAGTCTTACTCATCCTTTCTCTATCTTCTGCCGTTGCTGGACTTTGAGTTTTACTCAACGTCGTATTGGGCAACATGGGTAAGAACCCTTTCTTGCTATCTTCCATACCAAACCTCTTTAGAACTTTGTCCAAATATGTACTTTGTGACAATGATATTAGGCGTCTCGATCTATCTCTATAAATCTTTATGCCTAATATGTAAGCTGCTTCACCAAGATCTTTCATTGAAAAACTATTATTCAAATATTCCTTGACACTATTAAGAAGGTCTACATCATTCCCAATCAACAATATGTCATCTACATATAGTATTAAGAATGCTATAGAGCTCCCACTCACTTTCTTGTAAATACAAGCTTCTCCATAAGTTTGTATAAAACCAAAACTTTTGATTACCTTATCAAAACGTTGATTCTAACTTCGGGATGCTTGCTTCAATCCATATATGGACCGTTGAAGTTTGCATACCTTGTTAGCGTCTTTAGGATCGACAAAACCTTTGGGTTGCATCATATACAACTCTTCATCAATGTCTCCATTGAGGAACACTGTTTTGACATCCATCTGCCATATCTCATAATCGTAATATGCAGCGATTGCTAACAAAATCTTCACAGACTTTAGCTTCGCTACTGGTGAGAAAGTCTCATCGTAGTCAACTCCTTGAATTTGTCGAAACCCTTTTGCGACAAGTCGAGCTTTATAGACAGTAACATTACCATCAGCATCTGTTTTCTTCTTGAAAATCCATTTGTTCTCGACAGCCTTCCGGCCATCCGGTAAGTCCACCAAAGTCCATACTTGGTTTTCGTACATGGATCCAATTTCGGATTTCATGGCCTCTTGCCATTTGTTGGAATCTGGGCTCATCATCGCTTCCTCATATGTCGCAGGGTCATCGGTGTTGTCCACCAACATGACACTCATAACAGGATCATACCAATCAGGAGCAGTACGAGTTCTCGTTGACCTGCGAGGCTTTGTAGAAACTTCAACCGAAGTCTCATGATCATCATCATTAGCTTCCTCTCTTATTGGTGCAGGCACCACAGGAACTTCTTCCGGTGCTGCGCTACTCGCAAGTTCGAGAGAAGGTTCAACAACCTCGTCGAGTTCTACTTTCCTTCCAGTCGCTTCTTTCGAGAGAAATTCCTTATCTAGAAAGGATCCATTCTTGGCAACGAATATTTTGCCCTCGGATATATGATAGAAGGTATACCCAATAGTTTCCTTCGGGTATCCTATGAAGACGCATTTTTCTGCTTTGGGTTCAAGCTTGTCCGGCTGTAACTTCTTTTCATAGGCTTCGCAACCCCAAACTTTAAGGAACGAGAATTTAGGTTTCTTCCCAAACCATAATTCATACGGTGTCGTTTCAACGGATTTAGATGGTGCCCTATTTAAAGTGAATGCGGTTGTTTCTAATGCATAACCCCAAAATGATAGCGGTAAATCTGTAAGTGACATCATTGAACGAACCATATCTAAGAGAGTTCGATTACGACATTCGGACACACCATTACGCTGTGGTGTTCCCGGTGGTGTAAATTGTGAAAGTATTCCGCATTTCTTCAAATGCTCGCCAAACTCGTAACTTAGATATTCACCTCCACGATCAGAACGTAGAAATTTAATCTTCTTGTTACGTTGATTCTCTACCTCACTTTGAAATTCCTTAAACTTCTCGAAAGTTTCGGACTTATGTTTCATGAAATAGATATATCCATATCTACTCAAGTCATCTGTGAAGGTAAGAACATAACGATAACCACCGCGCGATGCTACACTCATTGGACCACACACATCGGTATGTATGATTTCCAATAAGTCCGTAGCTCGCTCCATCATACCAGAAAATGGAGTCTTAGTCATTTTACCCATCAGACATGCTTCGCATCTTTCAAGTGATTCAAAATCAAGTGATTCAAGACGTCCATCGGAATGGAGTTTCTTCATACGCTTCACTCCAATGTGACCAAGACGACAGTGCCACATATAGGTCGAGTTATCGCTCAATTTCAAACGTGTAGCTTCAATGTTATTAATATGTGTATTTCCACTATCGAGATTCAATAAGAATAGACCATCTATCAAAGGTGCATGTGCATAAAACATATTACTCATATAAATCGAACAACCATTATTCTCGGACTTAAACAAGTAACCATCTCGCAATAAACAAGATCCCGATATAATGTTCATGCTTAACGCAGGCACCAAATAACAATTATTTAAGTATAAAACTAATCCCGATGGTAGATGAAGAGGTAGCGTGCTGACCGCGATCACATCAACCTTTGATCCATTTCCAACGCGCATCATCACCTCGTTCTTCGCTATATTTCGTTTATTCTGCAGTACCTGTTTCGAGTTACAAATATGAGCAACCGAACCAGTATCAAATACCCAGGCACTACTACGAGTACTAGTGAGATACACATCAATAACATGTATATCGGATATACCTTTCTTCTTGATGTTTCCGTTCTTCAAATCCACCAAGTACTTTGGGCAATTCCGCTTCCAGTGACCTTCTCCCTTGCAGTAAAAGCACTCAGTATCAGGCTTAGGTCCAGCCTTGGTCTTCTTCGCCGGTGCGGCAACTTTCTTACCGCCCTTCTTGAAGTTTCCCTTTTGCTTAGACTTGCCTTTCTTGAATTTGGTGGTCTTATTGACCATCAACACTTGGTGCTCTTTCTTGATCTCCACTTCTGTAGATTTCAACATGGAGAAGAGTTCTGGCAACTGCTTGTTCATGCTTTGCATATTGTAGTTCATCACAAAGTTCTTGTAACTTGGTGGCAGTGATTGGAGGACACGGTAAATCCCCAAAGCATTAGGAATCACTATACCCAAACTTTGGAGTTTGTTTGCGTGCCTAGACATCTTAAGCACATGCTCACTGACGGAGCTGCCCTCTTCCATCTTGCAGTTAAAGAACTTTTCAGAAGCCTCATAACTCTCAACTGCCGCGTGAGTCTCATATATCAATTTGAGTTCACGGACAATATCATGTGGGTCATGGTTCTCAAACCTTTTTTGAAGCTCTGATTCCAAACCATACACGATAGCACACTGAACTGTGGAGTACTAATTCTTCCGAGCGAGGTAAATGTTCTTTACTTCATCGGTAGCATCAGCTGCAGGCGGGTCACCCAGCGGTGCATCCAGCACATAGGTCAAATTACCAACATTCAGGACAATCCTCAAATTGCGGAACCAATCCGCGAAGTTGCTTCCATTGTTTTTCAACTTTTCTTCTCTAGGAACGCATTAAAATTGATGGTAGGGGCCGCTATTGATCTACAACATATTTGCAATAGTTTAGACTAAGTTTATGACAAATTGAGTTCTAATTAATAGTTAAATTAATCTAGGTGAACTCCCACTAAAAACAATATCCCTCACATTATTTTAGTGATCACACGAACCAAATCCACCACATCAAAACCGATCATCACGAGAGTTGATTTAGCTTCAATGGTGAACAATCGACATGTTCATCATATCTACTATATGATTCATGCTTTACCTTTCGGTGATCCGTGTTCCAAGACCATGTATGTACATGCTAGGCTCGTCAAGATCAAATCTTAGCTTCCGCATGAGCAAATCTGGCTTGCTCACGTTGTATACACTTGCAGAATCTAACACACCAGATCATCACGTGGTGCTTTGAAACAACAAGCTTTAGCAACGGTGCTTACTAAGGATGAACACTTTAAAACATGAAATTAATGTGCATGAGGGATCATCTTATAATGCTACCGTCATTAAATAAGCAATACAAGATGCATAAAGGATTAACATCACATGCAATTCATAATATGTGATATGATATGGCCTTCCTGCTTGTGCTTCCGATCTCCATCTTTAAGCACGAACATGATCTCCATCATCACCGGTATGGCATCAAGGTCAATGGCGCCGCTTCATTGTTGTCGTCCACCAGCTTCAACTATTACAACTACTTTGAATAGACATGCGGGTCTTAACATAATTTGGCTCCTGCCGGTTGCCAACTTACAATAAGGATCATTGCATACATCAAATATAATCACAATCATGGCCATATCACATCACATCACACCCCTGCAAAACAAAGTTAGACGCCTCTAATTTTCTTTGCATATTTTACGTGGTTTGGGGCTTTCAATAAGTGTCGATCTAACTTACGAACAAGAACCACAACGTTGATGTTTGAACTATCAAGTGCCCGTTGTAAATTGGATCTATACTATAATGGGAGAGACAAACACCCGCAAAGCCACTTATGCAATACAAGTTGCATGTTGAGCGTGGAGCAAGTCTCATGAACGATGTCATGTAAGGTTAGCCCAGGCCGCTTCATCCCATCATACCGCAAGATGCAAAGTACACAATAAGCAATTGATAATAAAAGCACCACCGTCCACAATGACCATTGTGTTATACTCGTGCAACAGATCTACATATAGACACGACTCTGATACCACTGTAGGGGTTGGTAGCATGGAAAACAAAAAAATTCTACCGCATGCAAACAAACAAGCCAAGATCTATCTACTAGATTGTAGCAACGAGTCGATAGAGGAACTCACCCTCGAAGATTCCAAAGTGTTTAACGAGAGCAGATTCTCGTGGGTGATGTAGTCGTACTCTTGCCGATCTCAAGATCGCGTAGACGATCCTTCCGGCGCTGCATTTCAGCAGCGCTTCCGTAGTCGGTCACACGTTCGGTACTCAATGAAGACTTTCCTCTCTCTTGTTCCAGCAGGCGGCGGAGGTTGTAGCACTCTCCTCGCGATTCCGGCAGCACGACGGCGTGGTACCAGAAGTAGAGGAGAGATCTCACAGGGCTTCGCCTTAAGACGAAGAGAGTATGGTGGACTATGAGAGAGGCCTTGGTGATCTAGGTTTTAGAGGCACCAAGGGGAGAGAGCTAGGCCGGCGGCTAGGGCTTGGGGAGGGCCCCAACTCGGTTGCTAGGGCAAACCCTAGGGCGGCGGCGACTTGGTGGCCGGCGGCTAGGATTAGGGTTTTGGTGGAGAGAGGTGTAGGTCTAGAGGGGCACCCCTTCCCCTCCTTTTATAGGTGGGAGGGCGCGGCCAAGGGGAAGGGAGTCCTCCCCCAAGTCGGCCTCCTTGGCCGGCGGTGGAGGTATGAGGACTTCCTACCCAGGTAGGTTTCCTACTCTCCCTCCACCAAGCAAACTTGTCATTTGACTTTTCAAATTGGCGTTTGACTTTTCAAACTAGGATTTGATTTATCCCTTTATTTTGCTCAGCCATGATACCTAGTACATGATGCAACCATTCCACATTGTCATGACACATTCATGGAACCTTCTAGAACATTCCCGACATATCTAGGGGCTATAGCAGCCTTGGGTAGAAGGTCGAGGAGGGGCCCTAACAGTTCATCAAGACTAATTTCCATGCTGGCCGCCAACTCCGCAGCTACTGACATATCTAGGGGCTGTTGTGCGAGAAGGGGAACGTTTTCTAAAAACACCTTGAGGGGTGCGATCTTTTGTTTGGCTTGTTGTCTAAAAACACACTCGGAGGCGGTAGTGTTATCCTTGGGGCCGAGCCTGGAAACCGTATGTTGTTCTTGTCCCATAGAATGATACCACCAAGTACTTCTCCGAGTTTGCTCTCACCTTCAGGTCCAGGGATGTCAAGCTCCATTGACTCCCACTCCTTTATGATTTGATCAACCCTGACTTTAGCATAGCCAGGTGGAATCTCACGGCCATGCCAATGTGCGTCAGGCGGACAAGGCAAAGCAGATCCGACCGCCACCTTCACAGATATGTTCTTCAATTTATTATGGAGCTCACAAGATATCTGCTCCTTAATTCCATCCATGGGGTAGCCGGGACCGCCATCTGTATAGGGTGCATCGTTAGACGGGACCTCCGATTCAGCCACGCTGCTTCTCCGCTGAGATGGGTTTTTAGTAATATCGAGTAGAGGATCTTGCAAGCACGCTATTCCTCTAAGTTCGTCGATCTGCTGCTGCTGCTTGTCAAGTCTTGCTAGCAGCTGGTTGAACTTGTCTGCCTCCTCCTCCTCACATCGCTGCTTTGCTCTTGCTCGGCTTCTATAGGTACCTTGGTTCTTAGGAAACCTAGTCTCCCACGTGAAACTCCCGTCAAGGCCTCGGACTCGTCCTCCATGTTCACGATTCCCGAGGACCAAGGTCAGCAAGTCTTTATCTCTATTAGTATGAAACTGTTTTATTCCATCTTTAATATATTTCACCACTTTTAGCCATGCACTCCTTGGTACCTTTATCCCGTCACTGCAAACAAGGTCCCATGTAAGTTCGTAATACGTACTCCCATGCCCAAGGAACCAATTTCTTGCCCTCATATCCCATTATTCGCGAATTGGTTCTGCCATGATCCCTTTAGCATGAAGTTCTTTATCTTTTGCATCCCACTTAGGCATGGCAGCTGTGTAGCCCCCTGGCCCCATGTTATGGTGATATTTATTCTTCACAGCATTTATCTTGTTTTTTCAGACTTTTCCTCTATAACTCCTGACTTCCTATACTCCACAAATGCATCCCAGTAAGGCTGTTGCTTCGCTAGATAGCCTTTGAATAATGGAGTTTTCTTGTCCTTCTAATATTATTGCCATAATGACTTCTTCTAGTTCTTGAATAGTTCGGCCATCTTTTTCAGTGCAAACTGCTTGAATTTCTTTCTCATTTCAGCCGTCTCGTCATCAGTATCACATTCTGGCAGCTTGAAATGTGCCATGAGGTCAGTAAATAGTTGCTCTTTGAACCTATCGTCAATATACACATCACTCCATTCCGCCTCTTTGGGCTTATTCCACTCTCGGACAGTGATCAGGGTGCGATCTCTAGCAACAACTCCGCATTGTTGTACACATATTTGTTTTGTTTTTTCGGTTCCAATGGTTCGCCATCTCTTGAAACCTCCGTAATTTCTTAAACAGTACCCTGGGGCAACTTTTTGGCTGGGCCGCGCTTGATTTTCTTGCTCGATGTAGATGCATAAGAGAAGAAACATTCGTAAACATAATATATATACAACTAGGTACATCTAGTGACGATCATCGGACATCATATATATATACCTCGTCGGTCTGCATTACACGTCCATGAGCTTATACCTCTTGTTTGTTAGTCTCCTCTCCCTCACCAGATGAGTTCAGATACCTCGAGGGAGATCCCTCATCGGCATCGTGAAACATATCCTCGAGATATTGTTCTAAATCTAGGTCTCTGCGGATTGGACTAGGTGGATCCATAGTTCCTGCAAAATGCACACAATATGTATTTGAACTTAACAAATAAACCCTAAACCCGGAGGTGCGGTGGGGGTGGCCGGTGATTGTGGTCGCGGGAGAGGCGGGAGACTAAGCGACTTCCCGCGAGAACCACCACCCTAACCCTAAATCCTGGTCACCGCGGGAGAGGCGGGCGACTAACCCTAACCCTAACTCCGGCGGTGGGAGAGGCGGGCGACTAAGGGTCTTACAAAAAAAATACTAAAATCGTAAACTAAAAAAATCGTAAACTAAAAAATCCTAATTAATCCTAAATATATACACTAATATAACAAAATCCTAAACTAAAAAAAATCCTAAACTAACAAAATCCTAACTAAATATATACACTAATATAACAAAATCCTAACTAAAAAAATCCTAAACTAAAAAATCCTAATTAATCCTAAATATATACACTAATATAACAAAATCATAAACTAAAAAAATCATAAACTAACAAAATCATAAACTAAATATATACACTAATATAACAAAATCCTAAACTAAATATATACACTAATATATAACAAAATCCTAAACTAAAAAATCCTAATTAATCCTAACCCTAACCCTCACCGGTGGTGGCGCCGGTGGTAAGGCAGCTTGAGCCGTCGGAGTTGGCAGTGAGCCTAGCGCTTCATAGGAGTTGGCGGCCAGCTGGCGTTCTTGTGGCCAAGGCGGCATGGGCGTGACCGACTCGGCGGTGGCGGCTGTCGACGCTAGAGAGGGAGGCGCGACGGGCATGGAAAGGGAGGCGGGCTTCAGAAGTTTTTGACGACTGGCGGCTTCTCGTCGTCTCGGCCTCCAGTCTCCGGTGCGTGGAACGCCGAGGAGAAAACCACATTTATACCCCTCTAGTCCAGTGCGTGGCTCGGTAGGACAAGGAGGGTCTCTAGTCCCAGCTGGTGCCATGCACCGGGACTAGAGGGGGGGTGTTTTATTTTCGCGCGCTGGGCAGACCCTTTAGTCCCGGATGGTAACCTCAGCCAGGACTAAAGGACCAAATTTGTGTGCGCTTGGCCAAAACCAGCGCACGCTGTGCTTTTTTTTCAAATTATTGAATATATCATATAAAACATTTAAATTATACTTTTTTGCATACTTATGAATTTGAGAAAACTTTCAACATGAAAAGTTCTTGAATTTGAATAATTAATCCAAATTTATTTTCTGTTTTATAAAATAATTAATTTAAATAGTCAAACTATTAACCATTTTGCCATTATCAATTTAAAAATGCATTAACTATTATTTTTTGCATATTTTTGAATCTCACTAAACTTTGAAAATGAAAAGTTCTTGAATTTGAATAATTAATCCAAATCCATTTTCTGTTTTATAAAATAATTATTTTAAATAGTCAAATTATTAACAATTTTGCCATTATCAATTTAAAAATGCATTAACTATTATTTTTTGCATATTTTTGAATCTCACTAAACTTTCAAAATGAAAAGTTCTTGAATTTGAATAATTAATCCAAATCCATTTTCTAAATAAGCTTTAGTCCCGGTTGTATCCACTAACAGGGACTAAAGATATTTCCCGCCATTTCTCACCGCTTCCCGCCAAGTTTTCCCGCCCTTTCCTCTGAACCGAGCTTTTAGTCCCGGTTGTAGCCACTAACAGGGCTAAATATAATTTCCCACCGCTTCCCGCCATTTTTCCCACCCTTTCCATCTATATATATAGGTCGACCGCGCCATTTTTATGCACACATCCACACCTTCCTCTCTCACAGAAATGGATAGCGCCTACTAGGCCATTCTGACCCTCGAGGAGACCGAGGCGCTGTGCGCCTCAAGCTACCCTTGCCCACCAGGCTACCGGTCGCCTGCCGGCTGTGTAGGGTTCGTAGCATAGAAAACAAAAAAATTCCTACGATGTGAACTATATACCAAGATCTATCTACTAGATACAAACAATGGGCGGATGTATATCCGTAGAGAACATACCCTTGAAGACCGACAAAGCTTAACGAGTTCAACTCGTGGTTGATGTAGACGATCTCTTGCCGATCTCAAGATCGAGAGGAAGTCCTAGCGCCGCAAATCGGCGCATCCGTGCTCGCACACGTTCGAGGCACCGAGCAACCTCCGCCTCCTCGCTCCGGCGATGCGTGGAGCACACACAACTCTTTCTTGCCGAATAGCCACCGGGAACATGTATCTCGCTAGTCCGAGACCATGGGGGATAAATTCTAGAGGGGGAGAGAGATCCTTCACAAGGAGGTGTGTGAGACAAGTGAGGAGGGGGGCTCCTTTTATAGGAGGAGGGGGGCACCCAAGGGGGTGGCCGCCGGCCATGGGGATGCCCCCTCCCCTCCTTCATTCATGTGGGTGGACACTCCACTCACAAAATGCCCTTTAAAATCCCTCCACTCAAAAGTCCACTCAAATTCCCATTAAATTTCCACCAAATTTAATGCAAACTCTCATTAAATAAAACTCTTTTAATTTATTCAGAATTTTGTCAATTACTTTAATGACAAACATTCACAAATAACCCCTTGCTAGAATTCTATTTCACATGCATAACCACTTTATGCAATTTCACCCAAAAACCTGTTTCGGTATCTAGTGAAATAAATTCCTGCGCTTGTTCATTCTTTCGGCATGAAACATTTGCTCCAATTGGATGTCGGTGTCTCTTAAGTGTGTCACCCTACGGTTCGTGAATAATGCGGACATGATCGAGACCCTCTCGGATCAATAATCGAAGCGGGATCCGAGACCCATACCGACTCCACACATTCAACGATGACTTTCTTGTGATCGTCCGGAACCTTTTACGCTAGTATCTTAATCCCTTTGTTTCACGATATATTACATGTCCGAGATTCGATCATCGGTATCTCCATACCTAGTTTGATATCGTTACGACATGCACTCTTTTCTCGTTCTGTGATATAACATTCTAGTGATCAAATCACTTGCTTGCAAGCTAATCGGTGTGATATCACCGAGAGGGCCCAGTATATATCTATCCGTCATCGGGATGAACAAATTCCACTCTCGATCCATGAGCCTCAACATAACACTTTATTAGTTCGAATCCATCTTTATAATCACCACATTACGGTGTGACGTTTGATGTTATCAAGAAACTCTTAGGTGTTAGTGATTGACATGATCTCATGGTCTAAGGATTAGGATCACTTCGTAAGTTGTTATAGCAATATAAACTCAATGACTTTGATCGTAATGCTATACTTGGATGAATGTTCATCACACCATTACACTAATGTTGTGATCCCGTTATTAACAACATCCAATGTCCATGATCGAAACCTTGATCATCTTGTTAATCAACGAGCTAGTTTATGAGAGAGGCATAACTAGGAACTTTCTGTTTGTTTATTAAACACACATGTATTAACGTTTCCGTATTAATACAATTATAGCATGCAAAATAAACATCTATCATATACTTGGAATACACATAATAAACACTTTATTATTGCCTCTCAGGGCATATTCCCTTCAGTCTCCCACTTGCACTAGAGACAATAATCTAGTTACATAGTGATAAATCTAACACCCATTGAGTTCTGGTGTTGATCATGTTGCTCTAGGGAGAGTTTTAGTCAACGGATCTACTACATTGAGATCCGTATGTACTTTACAAATCTTTATATCTCCATCCTTGACATGCTCGCGGATGGAGTGAAACCGGCGCTTAATATGCTTGGAATGCTTGTGAGACCTTGGCTCTTTGGCATTGGCAATGGCACCATTGTTGTCACAATAGATCACCATTGGGTCCAACGCGTTTGCCACCACTCCTAGTTCGGATATGAACTCCTTCATCCAAACTGCTTCCTGAGCTGCTTCTGAAGCAGCAACATATTCGGCCTCCGTTGTTGATCCCGCTACCACAGGTTGTTTGGAGCTCCTCCAACTAACCGCTCCGCCATTCATGAGAAATACGTATCTGGATTGAAACTTAGAGTCATCCGGATCAGTGTCAAAGCTAGCGTCGACATAACACTTAGCGACGAGCTCTTCTTCACCTCCGTATACAAGAAACATATCCTTAGTTCTTCGTAAGTACTTAAGGATATTCTTGACCGCTATCCAGTGTTCCGAACCTGGATCCGATTGGGTACCTACTAGTCAAACTAATAGCATGTGCCACATCCGGTCTTGTACATAGCATGGCGTACATTATAGAGCCTATGGCTGAAGCATAGGGGACTTTGTCCATTATCTCTCTTTCTTCCGCCGAAGCCGGACTTTGAGTCTTACTCAATGTCTTGCCTTGCAACATAGGTAAGAACCCCTTCTTACTTCCATCCATTTTAAACTTCTTTAAAATCTTATCAAGGTATGTACTTTGAGATAGCCCTATTAGGCGCCTAGATCTATCTCTATAGATCTTTATGCATAATATTTCACCTAGGTCCTTCATTGAAAATTTGCTATTTAGATAACTTTTAACACTGTTTAAAAGATCTATATCATTTCCGATCAATAATATGTCATCCACATATAATATTAGAAATGCCACATTGCTCCCACTCACTTTCTTGTAAATACAAGCTTCTCCATAAGTTTGGACAAATCCAAACTCTTTGATCACCTCATCAAAGCGGAGATTCCAACTTCGTGATGCTTGCTTCAATCCATAGATGGATCGCTGAAGCTTGCACACCTTGTTACCATCCTTAGGATCGACAAAACCCTTTGGTTGTATCATATACAACTCTTCTTCAATATTACCATTGAGAAACGCGGTTTTGAAATCCATCTGCCATATCTCATAATCGAAATATGCAGCAATTGCTAACATAATCCTAACTGACTTTAGCATCGCTACGGGAGAGAAAGTCTCATCGTAGTCAACTCCTTGAATTTGTCGAAACCCCTTTGCGACAAGTCGAGCTTTATAGACGGTCACATTACCATTAACATCAGTTTTCCTTTTGAAAATCCATTTGTTCTCCACGGCCTTTCGGTCGTGAGGTATTTCCACCAAGTTCCAAACTTGATTTTCATACATGGATTCCATCTCGGGTTTCATGGCTTCTAACCATTTGTTGGAATCCGGGCTCATCATCGCTTCTTCATACGTCGCAGGGTCATCATTTTCATCAACCATGAAATTCATGACAGGATTTCCATCTGACGGGGCTGCAGCGTCTGTTTGACTGCGAGGTTTGGTAGTACTCTCTTCGAGTTTCATGATCATTATCATTAGTTCCCTCTTCAATGTGGAGCCAACTCCGGAACAACTTCCGCTGCGCTACTCGCCATACTTTGAAGAGAAGGTTCCACAACCTCTTGAGTTCTACCTTCCGACTACTCACACCTTTCGAGAAACTCTTTCTCTAGAAAGGATCCATTCTTAACAACAAAAACCTTGCCCTCGGATGCGTGATAGAAGGAATACCCAATTGTTTCTTTAGGGTATCCTATGAAGACGCATTTTTCCGCTTTGGGTTCGAGTTTATCCGGTTGAAGTTTCTTCACATAAACATCGCATCCCCAAACTTTAAGAAATGACAGCTTAGGTTTGTTTCCAAACCACAATTCATACGGTGTCATTTCAACGGATTTAGATGGTGCCCGATTTAAAGTGAATGCAGCAGTTTCTAGTGCATAACCCCAAAATGACAACGGCAAGTCCGTCAGAGACATCATAGATCGAACCATATCTAATAAAGTACGATTACGATGTTCCGACACACCATTTCGATGTGGTGTTCCGGTAGGTGTGAGTTGTGAAACAATTCCACACTCTTTCATGTGAGTGCTAAACTCGTAACTTAGATACTCACCTCCACGGTCGGACCGTAGAAATTTGATCTTTCTATTACGATGATTTTCCACTTCATTCTGAAATTCCTTGAACTTTTCAAAGGTTTCAGACTTGTGTTTCATCAAGTAGATATAACCGTATCTACTCAAATCATCCGTGAAAGTAACAAAATAACGATATCCACCTCGGCAAACACACTCATTGGACCACATACATCGAATGTATGACTTCCAATAAATCGCCCGTTCCATTGAAGGAAAACGGTGTTCTAGTCATCTTGCCCATAAGGCATGGCTCACATGTATCAAATGATTCATAATCAAGTGATTCCAAAAGTCCATCCGAATGGAGCTTCTTCATGCGTTTAACGCCAATATGACCTAGACGGCATTGCCACATATATGCGGATATATCATCATTAAGTTTAATCCTTTTAGCATCAACATTATGAATATGTGTAACATTATCATCGAGATCTAATAGAAATAAACCATTCATCATCGGTGCATGACCATAAAAGATTTCATTCATATAAATGGAACAACCATTGTTCTCGGATTTAAATGAATAACCACTTCGCATCAAACACGATCCAGATACAATGTTCATGCTCAGTGCAGGCACCAGATAACATTTATTCAAGTTTATAACTAATCCCGACGACAAGTGGAGAGGCAGCGTTCCGACGGCGATCACATCAACGCTTGATCCATTGCCGACACGCATCTTGACCTCACCCCTTGCTAGCGGTCGCTTGTTCTGACCCACGATTTGAGTTACAAATATTAGCGAACCGGTATCAAATACCCGTGTGCTACGAGCACTAGTTAAGTACACATCAATAACATGTATATCATATATAACTTTGTTTGCCTTGCGGCCTTCTTATGCGCGGATACTTGGGGCGATTGCGCTTCTAGTGGCGATCCCTTACAATAGTAGCACTCGGAATCGGACTTAGGTCCAACTCGGGGTTTCTTTTCGGTAGCGCAACAGGCTTGCCGCCTTACTTCCCTTCTTTTCCCTTCTTGTCTTTCTTGAAACCGGTGTTCCTATTGATCATCAACACTTGATGTTCCTTTTGATCTCCACTTCCGGTTTAAGCATTGTGAGCTCGGGAGAGACTTCTTCATGCCTTGCATATTATAGTTCATCACGAAGCTCTTATAGCTAGGTGGCGTAGGCGAAAACACGATGGATGCCTAAGTCAATGGGAATCGATATTCCCAAGGACACAAGCTTATCGGCGTAACCCGACATCTTGAGTACATGCTCACTAATGGAGTTGTGCTCTTCCATCATGCAGCTAAAGAACTTTTACAAGCGTTGTAGCTCTCTGTTGACATGTGTGTCGAAAATCATTTTCAACTCACCCATTTCATCAAATGCATTGCCGTTTTCGAAAAGCTTTCGAAGTTCCGGCTCTAGCCCATACAATATGCCGCAATGAACTAAGTTGTGGTCCTCCTGACGAGTCTGATAGACATTCTTCTCCTCGTCAGGGGCATCATCTAAAGGTGGGGGCCTACGGCGCTTCTAGCACATATTGCTTTTGTGTGAGAGGAGAATCCTCAAATTCATGGCCCATTCGGTAAAGTTGCTACCGCTCGTTGCTAGTTTCTCTTTCTCCATGAACACATTGAAATTAAAAGCGGTGGTGCCATCTACAGAATTTGTAAAATTTAGACTAAGTGTATGATAGATTGAGTTCAACTAATCCATATTACGAATGAACTCCCGCTCAAAAACGACATCCCTCGTGCCTTTTTGGTGATTACATGAACCAAATCCACTACACCAAGTCCGATCATCACGTGAGTCGGTATAGCTTCAAAGGCGAGCATCAAATGGGCATCATATCAACTATATGACTCATGCTTAACCTTTTGGTCCGTGTTAGAGGCCATATGCATACATGCTAGGCTCGCCAAGTTAGAACCTTAGTATTCGGCGTGTAAGCTGTCGCTTTACACCCGAAATATGGTCGTGGATCCAAGAACACCTGATCATCACGTGATGTCTTGGAGCGACGAAAACATAATCGGTGCATACTAAAGGAAGAACACATTCTTATCTTGATATTTAAATGAGGGATCATCTTATTATGCTAACAAAGCGCTAAACAAGCAATATAAGATGCTATCAAACATCATATGTTTATTAGTGAAATGATATGGTTCCCGCAGATGATCTCTATCATGTGCATCGTGGTATGATCACTATCATACCTATATGTGTAAATCCAAGGTCTATGTATTTTACACGCTATGTGTGTTTTAAGAGTATCGTCTCATACTTCTACTTACAACACTACCATATCATAACACTAGCCCAACAACAATCTAAACTAGACGCCTCTAATTTATCCATTGCAAGTTTTACGTGGCTTAGGGATTTCGAGATAGAACCGTTCTTACCTACGAACATGAACCACAACGAGGATAATCAAATTGTTGACAACTCGCTTGCAAAATAGGTATTGACTATAGTAGGAGAGACAGACACCCGCTAGCCACTTATGCAAACTAGTTGCATGTCAAGCGTGGAACAGGTCTCATGTGCGAGGACATGTAAAGCTTGTCCGGGCCGCTTCATCCCACTATGCCACCAATATCCAAAATTACAACAAAGGAGCAACAACATGATCATCATCGCCCACATACTCATATGTGTACTACCCGTGTAAAGTATCTACGCATAGATCCGGCTCTGATACCACTGTAGGGTTATGGGCATAGAAAACAAAAAATTTCCTACGATGTGAACTATATACCAAGATCTATCTACTAGATACAAACAACGGGCGGATGTATATCCGTAGAGAACATACCCTTGAAGACCGACAAAGCTTAACGAGTTCAACTCGTGGTTGATGTAGACGATCTCTTGCCGATCTCAAGATCGAGAGGAAGTCCTAGCGCCGCAAATCAGCAGCGCATCCGTGCTCGCACACACGTTCGAGGCACCGAGCAACCTCCGCCTCCTCGCTCCAGCGATGCAGCGGAAGCACAACTCTTTCTTGCCGAATAGCCACCGGGAACATGTATCTCGCTAGTCCGAGACCATGGGGGATAAATTCTAGAGGGGGAGAGAGATCCTTCACGAGGAGGTGTGAGAGACAAGTGAGGAGGGGGGCTCCTTTTATAGGAGGAGGGGCAGGGCTGCCCCTCCCTCCTTCATTCATGTGGGTGGACACTCCACTCACAAAATGCCCTTTAAAATCCCTCCACTCAAAAGTCCACTCAAATTCCCATTAAATTTCCACCAAATTTAATGCAAACTCTCATTAAATAAAACTCTTTTATTTTATTCAGAATTTTGTCAATTACTTTAATGACAAACATTCACAAATAACCCCTTGCTAGAATTCTATTTCACATGCATAACCACTTTATGCAATTTCACCCGAAAACTTGTTTGAGATCTAGTGAAATAAATTCCTGCGCTTGTTCATTCTTTCGGCCTGAAACATTTGCTCCAATTGGATGTCAGTGTATCTTAAGTGTGTCACCCTACGGTTCGTGAATAATGCGGACATGATCGAGACCCCTCTCGGATCAATAATCAGAAGCGGGATCTGGAGACCCATCACTCCCACACATTCAACGATGACTTTCTTGTGATCGTCGGAACCTTTACGCTAGTATCTTAATCCCTTTGTTTCACGATATATTACATGTCCGAGATTCGATCATCGGTATCTCCATACCTAGTTTGATCGTTCGACATGCACTCTTTTCTCGTTCGTGATATAACATTCTAGTGATCAAATCACTTGCTTGCAAGCTAATCGGTGTGATATCACCGAGAGGGCCCAGTATATCTATCCGTCATCGGGATGAACAAATTCCACTCTCGATCCATGAGCCTCAACATAACACTTTATTAGTTCGAATCCATCTTTATAATCACCCATTACGGTGTGACGTTTGATGTTATCAAGAAACTCTTCGGTGTTAGTGATTGACATGATCTCATGGTCTAAGGATTAGGATCACTTCGTAAGTTGTTATAGCAATATAAACTCAATGACTTTGATCGTAATGCTATACTTCGAATGAATGTTCATCACACCATTACACTAATGTTGTGATCCCGTTATTAACAACATCCAATGTCCATGATCAGGAAACCTTGATCATCTTGTTAATCAACGAGCTAGTTTATGAGAGAGGCATAACTAGGAACTTTCTGTTTGTTTATTAAACACACATGTATTAACGTTTCCATATTAATACAATTATAGCATGCAAAATAAACATCTATCATATACTTGGAATACACATAATAAACACTTTATTATTGCCTCTCAGGGCATATTCCCTTCAGGCTGGATGCTGAGCGCTGGAGGGGTTCCTGTCCCTCCGGTGGCTCAAGGCTCCGCCCGACATGCGGCCATCACGAACCACTTCTACCACGAGCTCACGCCGAAGCAGCGGATGGATCCCCAGTGGGATCCCGACAACTACGACACCTGGAATGCCTTCTTCGCTAACCGGCGGGAAAGGGAGCTCGCGAGGTACGAAGGTGATGGCCCGCCCCCGGTGAACCACAACGAAGCCGGTACCGTCTGTGGTGGGCGAACCGTACTATCATCGGCGTGATGCGCTACATCGCCGAGGGAGACCATCCTCGCCTGTGGTGCCACAAGTCCACCTGCCACAGAGCCACAAGAAGGCCCCTCCCCCGCCCGGTGGTAGCGGCATCGTCTTATAGGAGACCCATCCCCTGCCTGCCGAGAATCCGAGGCCGGAGTGGAAGGTGTCCCCGGTATATGCCATGGCTGGGCTGAGGATGCCCGGAGTGGCAGGTGACGATGACGATGATGGTGACGATGACGAAGAAGACCCTGAAGCTGCATACTATAGGACTAGGCATGATTATGACTAAAGGGGCGGCTTTAGTCCTAAGTGTTAGCTAGTCCCAGTTTTTCTCGGTTTTTAATTATTAATAAATGTATTGAGTGTTAGTCCCGGTTTGTGGCTGGACCGGGACTAAAGGGGGCCTTTAGTCCCGATTCCGTAGTCTCAGTTTTTAAATATTAATAAATGTCTTGAGTGTTAGTCCCGTTTTGTGGTTGGACCGGGACTAAAGAGGGGCCTTTAGTTCCGATTCGTACTACGACTTTGCCAAACTATGAAGATGTTGTCCCGATTCGTACTTACCATGAAGATCTGATATCCAAACACGTGTGTTCACATATTAGGGAGTGCCTCTATGACTACTTTCTTGGAGATGCTGGAGGACTGGGCTCCGGCGGCATATCCCTGAAACTGTCCGTAGTGGTGTCCCTGCTCTCGAAGACCATCTTGCAGCTTGTAACTTCTCTAACTAGATTAATACGCCTGGGAGCTAACCTAATTTCACATATTAGGGAGTGCCTCTATGACTAGTTTCTTGGAGATGCCAGAGGACTGGACTCCGGCGGCATCTCCCTAAAACTGGTTGTAGTAGTGTCCCTGCTCTCGAAGACCATCTTGCAGCTTGTAACTTCTCTAACTAGATCAATACGCTTGGGAGCTAACCTAATTTCACATATTAGGGAGTGCCTCTATGACCAACTTCTTGGAGAAGTCGGAGGACTGGGCTCCAACGGCATATCCCTGAAACTGGCTGTAGTGGTGTCCCTGATCTTGAAGACCATCTTGGAGATGCCTCAAACTGGCTGGAGGACTGGACTCACAAGGATGCATATTTATAGTACAAGCAGCTCGGCATAGTGTCGACACTCACGACATAATGTCGACACTCAGCCCTATTATTAGTGCTCACTCGTGTTTTGTCCCGGTTGGTGTCTCCAACCGGGACTAAAGGTTCAAACCCTACTATTAGTGCTGCCTGGCCCAGCCTGCCGCAATCCCTTCAGTCGCGGTTGGTTTCTCCAACCGGGACTAAAGGTTTAACCCCTATTATTAGTGTTGCCTGGCCCAGCCTACCGGAATCCCTTCAGTCGCGGTTGGTTTCTCCAACCGGGACTAAAGGTTCAACCCCTATTATTAGTGCTGCCTGGCACAGCCTGCCGCAATCCCATCAGTCACGGTTGGTTTCTCCAACCGGGACTAAAGATGAACCCTCTATTTATAGGCCTTTCCCTCTATTTATAGGCTGCCCGATCCAGCCTGCCCGCCCTTTCCCTCTATTTATAGTGCAACCGTCATTGCCTCCCACACATACACACATTACTCGCCATCTACTTTAGGATGCCCATCCCGCAACCTCATAGTCGTCTCGGCGACAACGATGGAGTACTGGGCTCCGCCGGGCATGTCCAAGACCGGGCTTCACCAGTCTGGCACTGGATGGTCCTACCTTCCGGGACGCGTAGCTTGGTGAGGAATCCAGGTTTCGTCCTTGACCCGGAGCTTCTTTGGTGGAGGTCACCTGGTCCAGGAAGGGTGCAGAGGGAACCGGCCACCAAGGAGGTGGTACGTCGTCGTGTCAGGGAGGAGGACAAGCACGTTCCCTCGCTATATGGCTGCGTTGGACACCAGGGTCGATGATACCTGGCAGATTCTTTAGGGATCTCACCCGAGCTATGCTCGTGTGATGGTTCCGTCTCTTTGGGTTTTCACCTCCCACGGCTAAGGCACTGGGAGTCGTCTTCCGGTTTGATTGAGAAAGATGACCAATGTTGCATGCATGTGGATCTGGGTAAAATATTTGACTCACAATATGATTACATAAAAGGTTTAATATATTACATAGATCACCAACATCCCTATCTAGTGTTGTTGTTTTCTTCTGCGTCGTAGCCATGGAGAATCTTCATCATTTAACATGAGGCTTGGGTCAGTTTTCACTTTGAAGGGCGGGATTTCATGAAACTTATTATAATCTTCTGACATATCTGTCTTGTCATCCACTCCCACGATGTTTCTTTTCCCTGAAAGAACTATGTGGCGCTTTGGCTCATCGGACGATGTATTCTTTTGCTGATTTCTTTTTCTCGGTTACGTAGACATGTCATTCACATAGAAAACCTGAGCCACATCGTTGGATAGGATGAATGGTTTGTCCATGTACGCAAGATTGTTGAGATCCACTATTGTCATGCCATAATTTTCATCTACATGTACCCCGCCTCCTGTCATCTTGACCCATTTGCACCGAAACAAAGGGACCTTAAAAGTAGGTCCATACTCAAGTTCCCATATCTCCTATATTTACCCATAATATGTGTCCTTCTTCCCATTGTCATCTGTTGCATCAAAGAGGACACCACTGTTTTGGTTGGTGCTCTATTTATCTTGGGCGATCGTGTAAAATGTATTACCATTTATCTCGTACCCTTGGAAAGTACATATAGTCGAAGATGGTAACCGTGCCAACAAGTACAGTTGATCTTCAACAGTGCTGTTATTCATGAGATGTTTCTGCAACCAACTGTCGAAAGTGTCCTCGTGTTCCACATTAATCGAGGAGTCAGGCTTCCCCGGGTTTTCCGATCTTACAATAATCTTGTGTTTCTCGATATACGGAGCCACCAAGGTGGAATTGTGTAGAACTGTGTAGTGTTCTTTATTAAAAGAATCCCTGTCCATATATACCATTGTTCCTTCCTAGTGTGCCTTTTCCAGCCAGCCTCTCCTCATACCGAGATTCAGGAACACCAATCAGCTTAAGGTCAGGAAGAAAGTAAACACAAAACTCAATGACCTCCTATGTCCCATAGCCCTTGGAGATGCTTCCTTCGGGCCTAGAACGGTTATGAACATATTTCTTTAAGACTCCCATGAACCTTTCGAAAGGGAACATATTGTGTAGAAACACAGGACCGAGAATTCTAATCTCTTCGACTAGGTGAACAAGGAGGTGCATCATAATATTGAAGAAAGATGGAGAGTACAAAAACTCAAAGCTGACCAGACATTGGACCACATCAATCTGTAACTCTGATAGACTTTCTGGATCGATTACCTTCTGAGAAATTGCATTGAGGAATGCACATACCTTCACAATGGCCAGCCGAACATTTTCTGATAGAATCCCTCTCAATGCAACCAGAAGCAATTGCGTCATAAGCACGTGGCAGTCATGGGACTTTATGTTTTGGAATTTTTTCTCTTTCATATTTACTATTCTCTTTATGTTATACGAGAAGCCATACAAGACCTTGATACTGAAAAGGACTTCGAAAAATATTTCCTTCTCTTCCTTGGTAAGAGCATAGCTGGCAGGCCCTTGAAAATACCCTGGATGCTTGCCGTCTCGTCCTTTATGATGTTCCTGGTCCTTCTGTGCTTCTGGTGTATCTTTTGACTTTCCATACAAGTCCAAGAAGCCTAGAATATTCATGCAAAGATTCTTTGTCAGGTGCATCACGTTGATTGCAGAGCGGACCTCATGGACTTCCCAATAGGGTATCTCCCAAAATATAGATTTCTTCTTCCACATGGGTGCGCGTCCGGTAGCGACGTCGTTCAGAACTAATTGACCGCTGGGACCCTTTCCAAAGATTACTTCTATATCCTTGACCATACCAAATACATCATCACCAGCAAGGAGTTCAGGCTTCTTCCGGTGTCTTGTATACACTTTCTATTTCACTTACTCGACGTTAATATATAATTGATGAGTTATGCATGCGCATCTTCCACTATATTCTGTTAATCATTCAACCTGACAAAGGGTGGGTACTAGTCATGGACTCGAAACATAAACCCGTTGAGACGTGGAAGGACATGCAGATGATTCTCCAGCGGTAATTCTAATCATTACGACACTATATCGGCAATGTTCGTGAATTTTATGATATCAAGTAATTAATAACTTCTTTTATTCATTTTCTTCGCCGGGAAGCGCTTGGAAACAGTTCACCAAGAAGGCTAGGGGTGTTTGGAAAGAGGAGTTTACATTTAAACCACTAGATGTAAGCACTACTAGCTATATCCGCGCATCTCTTTGATTTGATACCGTTATTATCATACTTGATTATTATTTTGATTGAACTTTGTTCTAGTGAAGTGCCTAACGCAGGGACTAGGGAACAATTTATGTGGATACTATGTTTGCGAATTTATCCGTCAGACGTGCTGTGAGAATGGCAGAAATTTAGAGAAACTTAACGTACATAAACAATTTCTATAGTTTTTTATTACCATCAAATTATGCTTAGTTTCATTCATATAGTTTGACTCCTTTTTAAATCAGCTCGAACGTCTGCGGGACGGTCTTTGGCAAAAGGATAGCGTACGATCAATTCAGGAGGAATTAGCGGGATTCTTGGATGCAGACGTCCTAAACCCAAAAGGAGAATACTATGCAGGTGTATAGGCAATAGGGATCGTACAAAGAGCTTATTTTGTATGTATATATGTGCATAAAATCCGTGTATCGAATGTAATATGTTCGACACTTGGATCTATATTGTCATGATGATCTTGTGTAATATATTGGTTCCTTCATTGATGAGTGCAAAACACAAAATAAAAAATAATCATACGCGATTATGCTGCCGCGACACAAAAAGTGGCCAAAATGCTGCCACGGCAAAAAAAAGGTTATCAAAATGAATTCTCTGCCGCGGCAGAGAAATGTACCAAATCTCTGCCGCGGCATAGGGTCATTTGTACCGGTTCATGTTACGAACCGGAACGGTTTCTCCTCCCCCCTCACGCGCGGAGCAGTGGCCACATGTACCAGGTTTTGTCCCGGTTCGTGGTCCAACCGGGACTAAAGGGTGGGGGCTTTAGTTCTGATTGTCCCGTCTCGGTTGGGCAACCGGGACTAAAGCCCCTTAGCAACCGGCATGCATGGCATGTTCTCCACCAGTGCCTGCTCTTGGATCATGCTCGACTGGCGCGCCCGCGACGCGCAGAACTTTCGCCATCTCTTCCTCAACATCGACACCGGCCGCCTCGTGGAGAAATATTTGCCTGTGCTCCTGCAGCGGTCGACCGAGTCCAAAAAATTGTCTTCCTTAAACCCCTTCACGGGCGCCTGGATCTTCTTACACTCGTATCCCGCTTATGCCCACCCGCGAGGACGTGTGTTCGCGGCGGGATCCTCGCCGGCGGTGGTGCTATACAGCTTCAAGGGCGAGGAACTCGGAGCCGTGGTCGATCTGAACTCCAAATTCGCGCACTAGTTGATGTTCCCGCCCAGACCAGCCCTGGACTCGTTCTACTCCGTGGTATCCTGCCAAGGCCGAGTATACGCCATGGACACCAGGGGAACAATCGTGGCGCTGGAAGGCTAGTGGAGGATCACCACCATCGTCGTCGGCGACCCGCAGCAGGTTTGGCGTCCCTCGTTTCTCGTGGACAACTTGGGGGAGCTGCTGGTTGTGCGTCTTCTAGGGCTCCACAACACCATGCAGGTCTTCAGGGTCGATCTGGAGAAGAAGGTTCTTCGGATGATCAACAGCATCGGAAACTGTGCTATATTTCTTGGCGACTGTTCACTATCAACATACGCTGGTCACCTTCCTACCATTGAAGTCAACTGCATCTACTATGTTGGCGGCATGTTTAGGTTGAGCAAGACGTGCGGGATTTACATGCATTCTCTTGAGGACGACGGCCGTGAGAAGCTCGTTGAGACCATAAAACATGTGGCGGTAGAAGGGAACCGTCAACCTCAACTCCGCCCGAGCGTTGCACGGATGCTCATGGACTATGCGAACTATGGCGATATGACGGCTGGTAATCTAGGTGGCTACACACCTGCTACCTTTATTATCGAATAAGACTCGAGCTACCATTTTATAGATTTATTTTTCATCAAGAATGCATCCGAATACATGAGGATTTTTATATTGAGGTTGTTGCTGTGTGCATTTGATCGATTCAACATGACACTAGGATGTCATGTGTTTTCTTTTTTCTTGTTTTTTTATTTTTTAGTTGTGTGCATCCTCGATATCTCGAGATGATCTTGATATTGAGTTGTTGCAGAGTCCGGATATACTTGGTATCGACTTGATATTAATATATTACGCTTTATCGAAGAAATAAGGATTTTTATACGATATTGATATCATTAGATAAGTATTTTTAAAGGGCTCCATCATTCTGCATCCCGGCTGACATGTGTCCTATTTTTTGTCCAAATTCTACTTTGCTAAAAAAATAGATTCAAAATATCTCTCTTTTGCGACATGTAGAAAAAAAAGGTTCACTCTCTCTCACAAATAGAATAAAAAGAATGTCTCGCTGGAGACCTTGCCGGAGACTTTGTAGAAAACTCAACTTCGTCTAAGATATCACCGCAGACTTTCATCGGTATACCTTGCCGGAGACCTCTTAGAAATGTTTTTTAGAAAAACCA
Source organism: Avena longiglumis (assembly GCA_030063025.1). Classification (NCBI taxonomy): domain Eukaryota; kingdom Viridiplantae; phylum Streptophyta; class Magnoliopsida; order Poales; family Poaceae; genus Avena; species Avena longiglumis. The sequence continues at coordinate 179,683,043 of CP125977.1, read as the reverse complement.
CAAGACTAACGTAGCAATAAATCAGCAACTGTAGCAAACCGGGACTCGCCATAGAGATCGCAGAGACTCGCCGGATACATCATTGGAGACTCGCCGAGTACCTTATAGCAAAAACCTTGCACTATTATAGGAAAACCACGGAACAGATGTAGCAAAATTGTTCAACAATTGTAGCAAACTCGACTTTGTTGGAGAATCTCACTGAAGACATGGTAGCAAAAAATGTTACACTGTTCTAGCAAAACCACAACATAAGCAGCAAAAAGTTCGTACTATTGTAAACATGTCCTATCGACGGTCCATGTCAGTAGCACCACCATGCACCATCGCCTGCCATAGAGGCACCACTACACATGGCGGTCGTGTTGGCGTCCAACAGCGGGCGAGCTTGTGGAGGTGTGTGAGTGCTCACAGGAGGTGTCACCAGCAGCGAGGCAAACTCACGAGGTGGGAGCCTAGGGTGGCGTGAGCCCTCTCATGGAGGTAGAGGCCAGCGATGGGGCGCTCTCATCGAGGTAGGGGATGCCCGAAGATGCGCATCTCACAATTGTTGAGGTCTCTCTAGCAGGCAAACCGTTGCTTCCCATAAAGAACGCAAACATATTTAGTCATCAATGTGGATTTGTTGTTAGGGACAACGTTCCGATCAGCATTATCAACTGGAATAAGCCAGCAAAGGGAGATGAAAATTCTATGAGGTATGTCGAGAACAGATACAAAGACATACAATGGGAGAAGCTCATTCGCCATTTCACCCTACCGGTCTTAGAGTCTAAGGAGGCCACATATGATATGAGGTCCAAAGTTAAGCGTTTCGCTCTTAAGAAGTCGAACAGTTCAATAGCTACAAGAAAAGATTGTACAATGAATATCTCGAGGAAGGAAAAGTTCCAGAATTCACTGACACACTATAGAAGCAGCGGCCTCACTGGGAAAGATTTCTGGACTACAAGAAATCTGCAATAGAAAAAAAAGGTCCGGAAAGAATAAAGAAAATGCTGAAAAAAAGAAATATCACCATACGACGGGGACATGTGGCTACATGACTTCCTTTCCTAAGTGGGAGGAAGCCGAGAAAGCCTTGCGTGCCCAAGGGCTCACTCCAGCTACAGAGGACTGGCCCATCAGAGTAAGGAATTGGTTACTTGCCCATGGGGCAAAGTATGACATGGAAACATGACAGTTAATATTCGATGAAAAGTCCAACGTTGCTACACCCAATGGAGAAATTTTAAAAACAATTGAGGAGGTTAAACATGGTAACTTCAAACTCGAGAGAGAGAGAACGACAAGCTGACAAAGGCCCTCCGAAATCTTGAAAAACCAGGACGAACACGACAAGCTGACAAGGAAGACTGGGTTTCCTGAGGACACTGAATCCTATAGAAGCCGAGCGAGGGCAAAGAAGCAGAAGGAGATAGAGGAGGCAGACCGGTTGCGTAGTGTGGAAAGAAAGAACGAGGAAATATATGTCATGCTAAAGGAGCAACAGAAGCAACTGTATGAAATGCGCCAGCAAGGGCCAACTCATCAGCAGCTAGAAGAAAGTGCCGGTGTCCCATCTCAGCGGAGAAGCAGTGTCGCTTCAACGGCAGCCGATCCGATAAATCGCTATCCCGTGGACAATATCACTGAGAAGAAAAGTTGTGAGCTGCAGGTGGGAGTGATAAACTTATCTTTCAAGGCGGCTCTCGTCTATGCTTTATCTTGTGAACCCGAAGCACGCTGGCATTGCAAAGATATTCCAGATGGCTATGCTCCTGTTGGGGTGGATGAGGTTCTACCTCAATATGAATCACTACAACTTGACATCCCTGTACCTGAAGATGAGAGCATGCTAGGAGAAGTCAGGGGCTCTATCATTCTATGGCGCAAGAAATACATCGTGTTTCCAGGCTCTGCACCCAGGCCACCACCGTCTCCTCCGCGCCAACCGAGTCTGTCGCATCCAGCAAGTCCACATGAGGAGTAGGACGACCACCATAGCGCGAGTCCACCGCCACATCAGCCCACTCCCTCGCCGTGTCAGCCCACTCCGCCACCGCCGTGTCAGACGATGAAGGCGGTCTCTCAGTCAACTAGTAATAATACTAGTCAGAAGAAAGTCAAATGTAAAAAGGTGAAGAAAATCCCACCGCCTCCTCCCAAGTTACCTTACGAGATGACCTGATGAGGAAACCAAAGCGATTAGTGATGCCCAAGTGAAAACCTTCTTTGCACCCAAAGTTCCCGATCCAAAGCAAATATTTGATCCGAAAGTGTGGCATCCCGCAAAACCACTACTAGAAAATCGCGTTGATTTTGTGCATTGCATCATTATGACCGCATGCTCATGTCATCATGCCACATTGCATTTGAGCATCGCCATCATCTTGCATTTGTTCGCATAAAACTATTTTCGAAAAGACTGGTTTTGTTTTCTGAACACCCCGTCTTTATTTCAAATCCAAAACCTGGGTCTCCGGAATATTTCGTTTTGTCTACCCACGGTTTGCAAAAGCCCCGTTTTAAATAAATAAAATGTTTAATTATTTTTAGGGGGCAGCCGTACCGGGCCGATCCGACCCAGTCGGCCACCCCCAGTACAAAACCAGCCTGTCCTAAACCCTTTTTCCTACCCTATCCTAATCTACCCAAACCCCCTCCACCTCACCCCAGCCAATCACCGGTCGCCACCTCACCCTGGCCCTATCCTCCCTCCAACCCTTGTGCGCCACCTCACCGCATCCCTGCCACCTCACCCAACTCCCTCTACTCTCCCACAGCCACCCCAACCGACACACACCCGCCAAGGTCCACCTGCGTGGGACTCACGCGGTCAAACCGCGGCCCACCCGCGGGTCCCACCTGCCCCCGACCGACCCCGCCTGGCCCCACCACTCCCCACGCGTCCGTCTCCCTTCCTCTCGCGACCGCTTCCTCTCTCCCCATCCCCTCCCTGGCCTCGCCTCGCTCGTCGCCGGCCCTGAGGCCGCGCCCCTCGCCGCCAACCACCCCGCCCTCCTTCCTCGAGCCCCACGCGCCGCCGCCTCGCCGCCTCGCCATGACCCCCACTTGGCCCCGCCCTTCCGCTGCCTCCCAAGCGCGGGCCGCCTCCACCTGCCTCTGCTCCGGCGCCGGCCTTCTTCCCCGCAATCACCGCCGCCTCCATCCGGCTCCCCCGTCGCCCCCCCCTCGAGCTCCTCAGGCCGGAGCCCGGCCGCCCGCCTCCGCTTGGCCTCGCCCGACCCGTCGCCGCCAAGGTGCCGCCAGCGACCTCCCTCTTCCACGAGCTCCGTGCTGCCCTCCCTCCGCTCGACCCCACGGCCATGCCTCACCAAGTCGTCGCCGCCGTGGTGCTCCGCCGCCCGCCTCCGGCCAGCGCCGACCCCACCTCTCTGGATCCGCGCTCACGCCTCCATGCTCGCGCCTCTACCTCTCGCCGAGCTCGCCACGTCCGACGCCACTGGTCGCCGTTCAAGCTAGGCACTGCCTCGTGCCCTCTGTTCGTCTTGTGCTGTTACCTGTTTGGATATGGCACAACTTGACATGTGTACCTTTTTGTCGTGTTTGTTGTCTTGGAATTGTGCCAAGATTTCTTTCATGGGTACTAGACAAGATCGACCCTGTTTTGGCGTGACCCGAAGACCATCGACCAAGTTCGCCCCAAACGCCAAGATCGCCCACACGGAGACCGATCCATCGGAACGACAAGATCAACTTCCCGGAACCGAAGACCGATCCCGGAGCCTGATCCGAGGACCGATCCCTCGTCAAACCCCCAAGACTGAATCAAACCCCTCGGAACCAAGATCTTCGACCCTAATGTGATCCCCTATCCAAGACCCCATTATTTTATAATATGACATTATCAACTGATGCATATTAAATTGTTCATGCATGCATACTTGTCTGTGGTTTGGGGGCATTATGCCGATTCACCGCATAATTAAATATGGAGTCTATATGCGGGATATCTTTGTCATATTCCGGACTCCATTTAAATTGGTGTAGCGAACCGATGCCATGTTCCGCCCTGTTAACCCAACATTTAATTTGTGGGGTAGATAAATAACTTGAACCGTTTAATTAAATGTCGGAACCCCGGTTCCGCTTAATAATGCCTAATTGCATTGCACCTTTGCTATGTCATACATCATACATGCATCATGCCCGATCTTCTGCCGTAGTATTAAATAGTGCATCCGGTGTTTGTGCTAGTGTTTTGCTTCTTCACGGATTAGGCCAATGAGTTGATGCGAGTGTCGACCCGATCTTCGGATGAACCCTCGGCAATGTTTTCAGGCGAGCACCTCCCCCCTTCTACCTATCTTACTTTTATAGTATTTATTCCCTCCTGTTGATCTATTGCTATCTGTGTTGCGATGCTATAGTTTTCGTACCCGTGGTATCTGTAGGGATTCGTAACATGGAAAACAAAAATTTTCTATCGCATACAAACAAACAAGCCAAGATCTATCTACTAGATTGTAGCAACGAGTCGATGGAATAACTTACCCTCGAAGATTCCAAAGTGTTTAACGAGAGCGGATTCTCGTGGGTGATGTAGTCGTACTCTTCCTGATCTCAAGATCGTGTAGACGATCCTTCCGGCGCTGCGTTCGGCGCTTCCATGATCGGTCACACGTCGGTGTCGACGACCTTCCTCTCCCTTGTTCCAAAGAGCGGAGGTTGTAGCACTCTCCTCATGATTCCGGCAAAGACAACGGCGTGGTACCGGAAGTAGAGGGGAGATCCCGCAGGGCTTCGCCTTAAGCCGGAGCGAGTATGGTGGAGTATGAGAGAGCTATTAGTGGTCTAGGATTTAGACACACCAATTAGAAGGCTCTAATCCTAAGGCTAGGGCAATTAGAAGCTCTAAACCAAAGCAGCTCTAAACCGGAGTCTAGGGCTAGGATTTAGATTAGAGGATAGGAACTTGTGTGTTTAGAGGAGGAGGCCCTGCCCCTCCTTTTATAGGTGGGAGGGGCGGCCAAGGGGAGGGAGTCCCTCCCCAAGTCGGCCTTGGGTGGCGCGCCGGCTTGGAGAGGAGGGACTCCTCCCCCAAGTCGGTTTCAACCTCCTCTTGCTTGTTTCCCTCAGTTTCCTGTTTTAGCCGTTTGACTTTCAAACTGGCCATTTGACTTTTCAGTTTTAGGATTCAATTTAATCCTTTATTTGGAACAGCGAACACTTAGTACATGATGCAATCATTCTAATATGTAATGACACATTCATGTACCCTTCCCCGGTGGGACATTCCGGAACCTTCTAGAACATTCGATGAAAACAGGAATCATTTCCGAACTTCAAACGGACTTTCCTTATATGAATCTTATTCTCCGGACCATTCCGGATCACCTCGTGATATCCTGGATCCCATCCGAGACTCGAACAACATCCGGTCCCTTTCTCATAATACCATAACTACTCAAACAACGTCGAATCCTTAAGTGTCTCCCTACGGTTCGTGAATTATGCGGACATGATCGAGACACTTCTCAACAATAACCAATAGAGGAATCGAAATTCATATGGCTCCACATATTTCTATGATTACTTTGCGATCGAATGAACCACTTACATACGATACCAATTTCCCTTTGTCTCACGATAGTTTACTTATCCGAGGTTATGATCGGTATCTCTGCATACCTAGTTCAACCTCGTACCGATAAGTACTCTTTTCTCGTTCCCGTGATATGTGATCCCTTGTGAGCCAGTCACATGCTTGCAAGCTAATGGTATGACATTCCACCGAGGGGTCCCAGAGTATATCTAGCCGTCATATGGATGGACAAATCCCACTCTTGATCCATGTGTTTCAATCAATACTTTCCGAACACTCAATGCCACCTTTATAGCCACCCAGTTACGGTGTGGTGTTTGATGTCATCAAAGCATCCATCCGGTAAAGGTGATATGCATGATCTCATGGTCGAAGGAATTAGGTTACTATGTATCAGAAAGCATATAGAATTGAACTATTGAAATGACTTGATCTTTATGCTACGCTTATCTATAGGAGTATGTCCACCATATCATTCTCCTAACGATATGATCTTGTTGTTGATAACATCTCAATTTTCATGATAGGGAAACCACAATCATTAATCAACCAACAAGCTAGTGAAGTATAGAGGCTATACTAGGGACTTCAAATTAAGTTTACAAATCACATAAGTATTAATGTTTCCTTGTTAATACTATTATAGCATGAATGTAAACATTTATCATAAACACAAAGATATAATAATAACTACATTTATTATTGCCTCTAGGGCATATCTCCAACAGTCTCCCACTTGCACTAGAGTCATCTAATCTAGATTACATGGTAATATACCGAATGTAACACCCTCAGAATCGGACCTATGCAAGTTTTAGCGAAACCCGCCAAACCCGCATAGAAACGATTCAAAGGTGCCCACCAGGCACTTGCGTGCAGGTGGAAAACAAAGTAATAACATTACACAACAGTCCTCGATGGGACCCACAGAACAGATATATATAACAGCGACTCCATGAGTCAAGAATACAGATATACGGTACAAAGAACCAAATCACCTTGAAAACGATGGAGCGTCCGACTACGGACAAGATGCAAATGGGGCTAAGAGCCCTGAAGAATAACCAATGGCGTCCATAACCCTGCCCAGGCCAAGCCGGAAGGGTAACCCTGCTAACGACGTCGATCTCAAAACCTGCTTAAACAAAAGGGGTGCCGACAAAGGGCAAAGGAAAAAAGAAGGAGCGTCAGTACTGAGGCCAGTACACGGCGAGGCTAGAATTCGGCGGTCCTCGCCTACAGGGGTATGGTGGACTAAAGCGGCAGCGGCAGCATGCACTAAACACCCTATAGAGACTCGATACAACTGGCGGTGATCAGAGAGGGATGAGAAAGACCTATTCGGATCCAACATGATACTATCATCAAACAAACCCATCCTGGCGTTTCCCCCTCGAGACCAAACGAGGAAGTCAACCGAGGAACTCACACAGTTGGCAGTTTTATTTATTCAGTTATCGTTGCAACAATTACTAGTCATGTTTAGATAATCATCCTGATAAGATAAGCATTGGGCACTTTTAGTTAACCATTCCGTTATAGTTGCAGCAATTACTAATCAGATACAGATAGCATGATGTAAACCCAAAACCCAGCAGTTGTTGGTACTTTTATTCAGCCATTCCGTTGTAGTTGCCATACTTACTAGTCAGGTACAATGGTCGCAAGCGACAATCCAAACAAACAATTGGGGGCAGTATTATTTAGTCATTCCGTTATAGTGAAGCTGATTACTAGTCATTATAAAGTCAAATTTATAGAAATAAACTTTAGTTATGCTTGTCTATGATCGAGATACTGTGCTCCAAGTCGTCCATATCCGCGGACACGGCTTTCAGAAAGTTTTACCCGGCCGGGGTGCACCAATAGCAACACACGCTCGATCAACCTCGGAAAAACCAAATCAAAACCCAACGAGGCTTTCACGGTGAACAATCACGATTCAAAATATTTGAGGCCACCCATTGAGTAGATCCATAGCAGTAAGCAAGCTTCGAGACGGACTCAAGGTTTGCGACAATGGTTGTGGCGGGAACCCGAAAGTGTGGCTGGGCTTGTCGATAGCGTAATCACTCCGCTTACCTAAGCGAAAGTGTGCTCCTCGCACAATTTAAATAAAACCGTAGCATGGCATAAGTACAGGATCGTAAATAAAACCTCAAACTAGTTTGTGGCCCCAAGAAATAAGACCGAATCAAGCTCTGGCTCAGGGGGGTCCCATATACCTCCCGGATGTGGATAGCGCGATAAATCAAGGAACAGGTATCAAGTACTCAGGGTCTTACGGGACACAAGTGGGCGTTCGGAAACCAAATATTTTCTATCACCCACCGATGCCTCTGCTTATTTCAATTTTAGTTGTTAAACAGAAATTAAAGTGAACGATAAGTAAAACTAGGATCATCTCCAGCATCAAACATGCAGCAAGGCTCCAACAACTGTGGCATTTGACAACACGCAACAGCACTTGAGCAAGCGACTACGACGCGCAAGTCCAACTATCTACCAAACAACAGGTAATAGGATGTGTCCAAGGCAATATAGGGCTGCACGGTATATCACAGGTACGGAAACTAAAGCATCGCAACACAGATAGCAATAGATCAACAGGAGGGAGTAAAGACTAGAAAAGTAAGATAGGTAGAAAGGGGGAGATGCTCGCCTGAGAAACATTGTCGAAGGTTCAACCGAAGATCGGGGCGAAGCTCACATCAACTCAACGGCCTTATCCGCGAAGAAGCAAAACACTAGAAGAAACACCGGATGCAATATTTAATACAACGGCAGAAGATCGGCATGATGCATGTATGATGTATGACATGGCAAAGGTGCGATGCAATTAGGTCAATATTAAGCGAAACCGGGGTCCCGACAATTGATTACATGGTTCAAGTTATTTAGCTACCCCGCAATTTAAATGTTGTTTTAACATGGCAAGATATGGTACCGGTTCGATGCACAAATTTAAATGAGGCCAATATAAGGCTAGATTTGCCCGCATATGGGCCCCATATTTAATTATTAGGTGAATCGGCATAAGGCCGCCAAACCACAGACAAGTATGCATGCAAGTATGACAATTTAATATGCAACAGGTTTTATATTTAGCACTTATAAAGTAGGGCTCGGGAAAAAGGTTCACACATTAGGGTTCTCGACGATCTTGGGGTTCCGGGGTTCGGGGTCGGTCTCAGGGTCCAGGGTTCGACGGGTTCGGTCTCGGCGGAAGCGTTCTCGGATTACTGGGGTCGATCTTGTTGTTCCGGGAGGAAGCACTTGGTCTGGCGTCGGGGCATCGGAATCGCCTCGATCGGTGCCGGTCTTAACGTCGATGGCGAACTTGAGGGGATCGGGTACTGGGGTCTTCGGGTCCGTGAGGTAGATCTTGTCGTACGGGATCCTGGGTAGAAGAACTTGGCGTATTCGCGGCGGCGATCTTGGCGTCCGGGTTCTCGACGTGGTTCTCTCGGGTCCAAGCTCCGGTGGTTCCTGGGGCTCGTCCGGGTGGATGTCGAACTTATCATCCCCGTCTTCTGTTGTGGCGGCAGACTTCGAGTTGAAGATGAGAACATGGTCACCTCTTGTGATTCCTCGATAGTCGTCTAGTGCTACTGCCGAACTTGAGTTGGATAACGGAGACCGACGGTATGCAGAACTTGTCCAGGAGGAACTCGAAGGAGGAAGGTCATGGGGTCCTAGATGCGTCCGACGCGAGCAGGAGGTCTTGTGCCGAGCCCGAGGTCGGCGGAGCACACGCGGTTCGAGCGGAGGCAGCGGGGCCCGAAGCGAACAGAGACGGGCTCGGGCGGCCGGCGGTCGACGAGGTCCAGGCGGCGGGAGGTCGGGGACGAACGGGAGCGGGGTCCTGGAGGAAGACGGCGTCTGGACTGGCTCGCGGACGGGGAAGCGACGCTGGCCAGAGAGGGGATGGCGGGGTCGATGCAGGCTCGGAGGGGCGGGGGTTCTGGCGGCGGCGCCGGTGAAGAGCGCCGGCGAGAGCGGCGGCTGCCGGAGCAGAGGCGGGGAGGAGGTGTGGTGCTGGGAGGTGGCGCTAGCCGGAGGGGGGGCCGAACAGGGCGCGCCGGGAGAGGCAGGCGGCGGCGGGCTGGGGGGCGGAGCGAGGCGACGAGCGGGCAGCGAGGCGCGGGCAGCGATGGCGGCAGCGCTCCAGCTCATGGCGAGGCGGAGGGGAAGCGGGCGACGCGGTTGTCGGGTCGAGCTCAAGGGCGAAGCGGTAGGAGGGCGCAGTGAGGCCGAGGCGTCGGGCTGGCGCGGCTGCAGGAGGCGGGCAGCGGGCTATGGGTTGGGGAGAGGAGGTTGGGGACGGAGGAGGAGGCGGCAGGCGAGCGAGGGAGGAACGGCTCGCGGAGGGAGCTCACGGCTGGAGAGGCGGCTGTCGGCGCATGGAGGAGGAGGAGAGCGGAGCTGGGGTTGAGAGGAAGAAGACGCGGGGTGGGAGGCAGGTTCCAGGGGCTGCGTGGGTGGGGGCCACGCGGGGGCTGGCGTGTGTGTTGTGTGCTGCGCGCGTGTGTGCTGTTTGGTGTGTGTGGCAGGAGAGAGAGTGGGGGGGGAGGGAGAGAGGGGTGAGCCAAGTGGCAGAGTTAGATTGGTTAGGGGGGAGGGTGAGAGTGAGGTGGAACACACTCATTGGGTGGGATGAGGTGGAGGGAGGGTGTGGGTAGGGTTTTAGGTAGCTGTAGGATTTAGAGGGGCTGGTTTGGGGTGGACCGATTTAGTTTCTAGGGGTGGTCGTTCGGGTCGGTCGGCCCGTTCGACTGCCCCCACTAAAAAAATTTAAATTTTATTTATTTTAAAACACGGCTTTAGCAACCCGATAGCCGACAACAAAATAATTCCGGAGAACCGGTGTTTGGCGATTGAATAGAAGACGGGGCGTTTTAGAAAACAAAATAGGTTTTTCTGAATAGTTTTAGACAAGCAAATGCAAGATGATGACGATGCTCAAATGCAATGTGGCATGATGACATGATCATGCGGTCATGATGATGCAATGCACAAAAACAACGCGATTTTCTAGTAGTGGTTTTTCGGGATGCCACAATTCGACACCACTAACAAGGGATCTCGCCCTCGAGATCCGCCTCATGGTACCGGAAAGGAAGGTCGGCGTTCTGCGTCTTCTCGCTTCGTGTAGATCCTCGCGACACCACTAACAAGAGGTCGTTGTCCGTGATCGTCGAGAAAACACGCCGGGAACAAAAGGTCGAAGGTAGAGGTATCAACAAATAAAGCCACCCCTAACTTCGATGGAAAGAGGGAACCGATGCATTCTCGTCCACTTCAATGTACGCGAGCAAATAGAGTGAGTAGTCGGCATGGGGGCCAATCCATCACGCACCCAAACTATTACTCCGCACAATCAGTAGAAGGGAGTGCAACCATTCTCGGAATCAGACTGAAGATCTCGACACTCGAGGTTCGGAAACAAAGGAGGGATGCAGACTTTGCATCGGATCTGGCGTAGATGATGTCGTCGTGTCGGAAACACCGGAAAGCACCAACAAGGAACAACGGAGGGTACCACAGACGAAGGATTCTTCGGATAGCATGAAGACCGGATGTAGCAACACCGTTTACAAAAGAGGAAGTGAAACCCTGAAGGTACGACGGAACCCAACCACGAGAAATCCTGGACTCTAAGAGAAGATAAGATAGCAGATTCAAAACACGTCGAGATAAGAGGAGAATAGCAAAGGGGTAAGGAGTAAAATCAGACCTAATCAGTACTATCCAACCGATTTTCAAAAATAGTTTTGACACTCTACTACGGCCGTTAGCTAGGTTATCCTACAGGCTGGACTTGTGGGGTATCGAAGCTAACCGAGCTCGATACCACTGTAACACCCTCGATCGGACCTATGCAAGTTTTAGCGAAACCCGCCAAACGCATAGAAACGATTCAAAGGTGCCACCAGCACTTGCGTGGGTGGAAAACAAAGTAATAACATTACACAACGTCCTCGATGGGACCCACGAGCAGATATATATATAAATGACTCCATGAGTCAAGAATACGATATACGGTACAAAGAACCAAATCACCTTGAAAGCGATGGAGCGTCCGACTACGGACAAGATGCAAATGGGGCTAAGAGCCACGAAGAATAACCAATGGCGTCCATAACCTGCCCAGCCAAGCGGAAGGGTAACCACGCTAACGACGTCGATCTCAAAACCTGCTTAAACAAAGGGGTGCCGACAAAGGGCAAAGGAAAAGAAGGAGCGTCGATCGAGGCCAAGACAGCGAGGCTAGAATTCGGTCCTCGCCATGTGGGTATGGTGGACTAAAGCGGCAGCGGCAGCATGCACTAAACACCCTATAGAGACTCGATACAACTGGCGGTGATCAGAGAGGGATGAGAAAGACCTATTCGGATCCAACATGATACTATCATCAAACAAACCCATCCTGGCGTTTCCCCCTCGAGACCAAACGAGGAAGTCAACCGAGGAACTGTAACACCCTCAGAATCGGACCTATGCAAGTTTGAGCAAAATTCGCCAAACCCGCATAGAAACGATTCAAAGGTGCCCACCAGGCACTTTCGTGCGGGTGGAAAACGAAGTAATAACATTACACAACAGTCCTCGATGGGACCCAGCAGATGATATATATACAAATGACTCAAGGAGTCAAGAATACACTATAATATACAAAGATCCAAATCACCTTGAAAGCGGTAGAGCGTCCGACTACGGACAAGATGCAAATGGGGCTAAGAGCCTCAAGAATAACCAATGGCGTCCATAACCCTGCCTGTGCCAAGCCGGAAGGTAACCACGCTAACGGCGTCGATCTCAAAACACGCTTAACAAAAGGGTGCGGCAAGGGCAAAGGAAAAGAAGGAGCGTCGATCGAGGCCAAGACACGGCGAGGCTAGAATCGGCGGTCCTCGCCTACATAGGTATGGTGGATCAAGCGGCGGCGGCAGATGCACTAAACAACCTATAGAGACTCGATACAATGGCGGTTATCGAGAGGGGTAAGAATGACCTATCCGGATCCAACACAAGCTAACACCAAAACAAACCCATCCTGGTGTTTCCCCCTCGAGACCAAACGAGGAAGTCAACCGAGGAACTCACACAGTTGGCAGTTTTATTTATTCAGTTATCGTTGCAGCAATTACTAGTAAGGTTTAGATAAGCATCCTGATAAAACAAACAGTGGGCACTTTTAGTTGACCATTCCGTTATAGTTGCGGCAATTGCTAATCAAATACAGATAGCATGATATAATCCCAAAACCCAGCAGTTGTTGGTACTTTTATTCAGCCAATTCCGTTGTAGTTGCCATACTTACTAGTCAGGTACAATGGTCGCAAGCGACAATCCAAACAAGCAATTGTGGGCAGTATTATTAGCCATTCCGTTATAGTGAAGCTGATTACTAGTCATTATAAAGTCAAATTTATAGCAATAAACTTTAGTTATGCTTGTCTATGATCGAGATACTGTGCTCCAAGTCGTCCATATCCGCGGACGGCTTTGAAAGTTTTAGGCCGGTGCACCAATAGCAACACATCGATCAACCTCGGAAACCAAATCAAAACCCAACGAGGCTTTCACGGTGAACAATCACAGATTCGAAATATTTGGGGGCCACCCATTGAGTAGATCCCAGCAGTAAGCAAGCTTGACGGACTCAAGGTTTGCGACAATGGTCAGAAGCGACGGGAACCCGAAAGTGTGGCTGGGCTTGTCGATACCGCGTAATCACTCCGCTTACCTAAAGCGATGCAGTGTGCTCCTCGCAATTTAAATATAGAAAGTAGCATGGCATAAGTACAGGATCGTAAATAAAACCTCAAACTAGTTTGTGGCCCCAAGAAATAAGATCGAATCAAGCTCGCTCGGGGGTCCCATATACCTCCGGATGTGGATAGCGCGATAAATCAAGGAATGTATCAAGTACTGGGTCTTACGGGACACAAGTGGGCGTCGAAACCAAATATTTTCTATCACCCACCGATGCCTCTGCTTATTTCAATTTTAGTTGTTAAACAGAAATTAAAGTGAACGATAAGTAAAACTAGGATCATCTCCAGCATCAAACATGCGGCAAGGCTCCAACAACTGTGGCATTTGACAACACGCAGCAGCACTTGAGCAAGCGACTACGACGCGCAAGTCCAACTATCTACCAAACAACAGGTAATAGGATGTGTCCAAGGCAATATAGGGCTGCACGGTATATCACAGGTACGGAAACTAAAGCATCGCAACACAGATAGCAATAGATCAAAGGAGGGAGTAAAGACTAGAAAAGTAAGATAGGTAGAAAGGGGAGATGCTACTTTGAGAAACATTGTCGAAGGTTCAACAAGATCGGGTAAGCTCACATCAACTCAACGGCCTTATCCGCGAAGAAGCAAAACACTAGAAGAAACACGGATGCAATATTTAATACAAGCGGAAGATCGGCATGATGCATGTATGATGTATGACATGGCAAAGTGCGATGCAATTAGGTCAATATTAAGCGAAACCGGGTCCCGACAATTGATTACATGGTTCAAGTTATTTAGCTACCCATAATTTAAATGTTGTTTTAACATGGCAAGATATGGTACCGGTTCGATGCACAAATTTAAATGAGGCCAATATAAGGCTAGATTTGCCCGCATATGGGCCCCATATTTAATTATTAGGTGAATCGGCATAAGGCCGCCAAACCACAGACAAGTATGCATGCAAGTATGACAATTTAATATGCAACAGGTTTTATATTTAGCACTTATAAAGTAGGGCTCGGGAAAAAGGTTCACACATTAGGGTTCTCGACGATCTTGGGGTTCCGGGGTTCGGGGTCGGTCTCAGGGTCCAGGGTTCGACGGGTTCGGTCTCGGCGGAAGCGTTCTCGGATTACTGGGGTCGATCTTGTCGTTCCGGGAGGAAGCACTTGGTCTGGCGTCGGGGCATCGGAATCGCCTCGATCGGTGCCGGTCTTAACGTCGATGGCGAACTTGAGGGGATCGGGTACCGGGGTCTTCGGGTCCGTGAGGTACATCTTGTCGTACGGGATCCGGGGTAGAATAACTTGGCGTATTCGCGCCGGCGATCTTGGCGTCCGGGTTCTCGACGTGGTTCTCTCGGGTCCAAGCTCCGGTGGTTCCTGGGGCTCGTCCGGGTGGATGTCGAACTTATCATCCCCGTCTTCTGTTGTGGCGGCAGACTTCGAGTTGAAGATGAGAACATGGTCACCTCTTGTGATTCCTCGATAGTCGTCTAGTGCTACTGCCGAACTTGAGTTGGATAACGGAGACCGACGGTATGCAGAACTTGTCCAGGAGGAACTCGAAGGAGGAAGGTCATGGGGTCCTAGATGCGTCCGACGCGAGCAGGAGGTCTTGTGCCGAGCCCGAGGTCGGCGGAGCACACCTTGTTCGGCGGGCAGCGGGGGCCAAGCGACAGAGATGGGCTCGGCGGCGGCGGTCGACGAGTCCAGCGGGAGGTCGGGGACGAGCAGGGCGGGGTCTGGAGGAAGACGGCGTCTGGGCCGCTCATGACGGGAAGCGATCTTGGCGAGAGGGATGGCGGGTCGTCTGAGCTCGGGCGGGGTTCATGGCGCAGTGAAGAGCGCCATGAGCGGGCTGCAGAGGCGAGGAGGTGTGGTGCTGGGAGGTGGCGCTAGAGCGGAGGCGAACAGGCGAGCCCGAGGCGGCGGCTCGAGGCGGAGCGAGCTGAGGCGGGCAGTGCGGGCGAGGCAGGGCGATGGCGGCAGCGGCTCCGCTGGCTCATGGCGAGGGCGGAGGGAGGCGGCGGTTGTCGGGTCGAGCTCGGCGGCAGGGCGGTAGGAGGCGCGGTGAGGCGGCGGGTCGTGGCCTGGGCTGCAGGAGAGGCGGGCAGGCGTTGGGTTGAGAGGAGGTTGGGACGAGGCGGAGGAGGCGGCGCGAGGGGGAGGAACGGCCGAGGCGGCTCGCGGAGGAGCTCGCCCGGCTGGAGGGAGCGGTATGGCGCGCAAGTGAGGAGGAGAGAGCGGGGCCTTGGGGTTGAGAGGAAGAAGACGCGGTGGGAGGCAGGTTCAGGGGTCGTGGGTGGGGAGCCATGCTGGCGTGTGTGTGTGTGTCTGCTTGGCGTGTTTGTGGTGTGTGGCAGAGAGAGTGGGGAAGGAGAGAGGGGTGAGCCAAGTGGCGAGTTAGATTGGTTAGGGGAGGGTGAGAGTGAGGTGGCACACCGATTGGGTGGGATGAGGTGGAGGAGGGTGTGGGTAGGGTTTTAGGTAGTGAGGATTTAGAGGCTGGTTTGGGGTGGACCGATTTAGTTTAAGGTGGTGGTCGGTCGGCCCATTCGACTGCCCCCACTAAAAAAATTTAAATTTTATTTATTTTAATACACGGCTTTCGCAACCCGATAGCCGACAACAAAATAATTCCGGAGAACCGGTGTTTGGCGATTGAATAGAAGACGGGGCGTTTTAGAAAACAAAATAGGTTTTTCTGAATAGTTTTAGACAAGCAAATGCAAGATGATGACGATGCTCAAATGCAATGTGGCATGATGACATGAGCATGCGGTCATGATGATGCAATGCACAAAAACAACGCGATTTTCTAGTAGTGGTTTTGCGGGATGCCACACCGAACACCCATGGCAGTTTGGTGTTGGTCATGTTTTGCCCTCGGGAGAGGTTTAGTCAACAGATCCGCCACATTTAGATCTGTGTGTACTTTGCAAATCTTTATATCCCCATCCTGGATATGTTCTCGAATAGCGTGAAAACGCGGCTTGATATGCTTCAGCTTCTTGTGTGACCTTGGTTCTTGCGCATTGGCTATGGCGCCCATGTTATCACAGTAGATAGACATTGGGTCCAGCGCACTAGGAACCACACCCAACTCTGTAATGAACTCTTTCATCCATATCGCTTCTTGTGAAGCCTCCGAAGCAGCCATGTATTCCAATTCAGTTGAAGATCTCGTCACAACGCTTTGCTTTGCACTCCTCCAGCTAACTGCTGCACCATTCAAAATAAATCATTATCCAGTTGTGATTTAGAATCATCCGGATCGGTGTTCCAACTAGCATCGGTGTAACTGCTAACAACGAGTTGTTCATCACCTCCATAAGAAAGAACCATATCCTTAGTTCTTCTCAAGTACTTAAGGATGTTTTTGACTTCACGTCAATGATCCACTCTGGATCACTTTAATATCTGCCATTAAACTAACGGCATATGCAATGTCGGGTCTAGTACATAGCATGGCATACATTAGAGATCCTATGGTGAGGCATAGAGTCTTACTCATCCTTTCTCTATCTTACGCCGATGTCGGACTTTGAGTTTTACTCAAGGTCGTATTGAGCAACATGGGCAAGAACCCTTTCTTGCTTTCTTCCATTCCAAACCTCTTTAGAACTTTGTCCAAATATGTACTCTGTGACAATGATATTTGGCGTTCGATCTATCTCTATAAATCTTTATGCCTAATATGTAAGTCGCTTCGCCAAGATCCTTCATTGAAAAACTATTATTCATATATTCCTTGACACTATTAAGAAGGTCTACATCATTCCCAATCAACAATATGTCATCCACATATAGTATTAAGAATGCTCTGAGCTCCCACTCACTTTCTTGTAAATACAAGCTTCTCCATAAGTTTGTATAAAACCAAAACTTTGATCACCTTATCAAAATGTTGATTCCAACAGGATGCTTGCTTCAATCCATAGATGGACCGTTGAAGTTTGCATACCTTGTTAGCATCTTTAGGATCGACAAAACCTTTGGGTTGCATCATATACAACTCTTCATCAATATCTCCATTGAGGAATGTTGTTTTGACATCCATCTGCCATATCTCATAATCATAATATGCAGCGATTGCTAACATAATCCTCACAGACTTTAGCTTCGCTACTGGTGAGAAAGTCTCATCGTAGTCAACTCCTTGAATTTGTCGAAACAATTTTGCGATAAGTCGAGCTTTATAGACAGTAACATTACCATCAGCATTTGTTTTCTTCTTGAAAATCCATTTGTTCTCGACAGCCTTTCGGCCATCCGGTAAGTCCACCAAAGTCCATACTTGGTTTTCGTACATGGATCCAATCTCGGATTTCATGGCTTCTTGCCATTTATTGGAATCTGGGCTCATCATCGCTTCCTCATATGTCTCGGGGTCATTGGTGTTGTCCACCAACATGACACTCATAACGGGATCATACCAATCTGGAGTGGTACGAGTTCTCGTTGACCTCCGAGGCTCTGTAGTAACTTCAACCGAAGTTTCATGATCACCATCATTAGCTTCCTCTCTTATTGGTGTAGGCACCACAGGAACTTCTTCTGGTGCTGCGCTACTCGCAATTTCGAGAGAAGGTTCGACAACCTCGTCGAGTTCTACTTTCCTTCCAGCCACTTCTTTCGAGAGAAATTCCTTCTCTTGAAAGGATCCATTCTTGGCAACGAAGATTTTGCCTTCGGATCTATGATAGAAGGTATACCCAATAGTTTCCTTCGGGTATCCTATGAAGACGCATTTTTCCGCTTTGGGTTCAAGCTTGTCCGGCTGTAACTTCTTTACATAGGCTTCGCATCCTCAAACTTTAAGGAACGACAATCTAGGTTTCTTCCCAAACCATAATTCATACGGTGTCGTTTCAACGGATTTAGACGGTGCCCTATTTAAAGTGAATGCGGTTGTTTCTAATGCATAACCCCAAAATGATAGCGGTAAATCTGTAAGTGACATCATAGAACGAACCATATCTAACAGAGTTCGATTACGATGTTCGGACACACCATTACGCTATGGTGTTCCCGGCGGTGTCAACTGTGAAAGTATTCCGCATTTCTTCAAATGCTCGCCAAACTCGTAACTTAGATATTTACCTCCACGATCAGAACGTAGAAATTTAATCTTCTTGTTACGTTGATTCTCTACCTCACTTTGGAACTCCTTAAACTTCTCGAAAGTTTCGGACTTATGTTTCATGAAATAGATATACCCATATCTACTCAAGTCATCCGTGAAGGTAAGAACATACCGATAGCCACCGCGAGATGCTACACTCATTGGACCACACACATCGGTATGTATGATTTCCAATAAGTCCGTAGCTCGCTCCATCATACCGAAAATGGAGTCTTAGTCATTTTTCCCATCGGACATGCTTCGCATCTTTCAAGTGATTCAAAATCAAGTGATTCAAGAAGTCCATGAATGGAGTTCCTTCATACGCTTCACTCCAATGTGACCAAGGCAGCGATTGCCACATATAGGTCGAATTATCGCTTGATTTCAAACGTTTAGCCTCAATGTTGTTGATATGTGTATTTCCACTATCGAGATTCAATAAGAATAGACCATCTATCAAAGGTGCATGTGCATAAAACATATTACTCATATAAATCGAACAACCATTATTCTCTGACTTAAACAAGTAACCGTCTCGCAATAAACAAGATCCCGATATAATGTTCATGCTCAACACAAGCACTAAATAACAATTATTTAAGTATAAAACTAATCCCGATGGTAGATGAAGGGGTAGCGTGCCGACCGCGATCACATCAACCTTTGATCCGTTTCCCACGCGCATCGTCACCTCGTTCTTCGCTAGCTTCCGTTTATTCTGCGACTGTTTGAGTTACAAATATGAGCAAGAACCAAAGATCAAATACCGGGCACTACTACAGTACTAGTGAGATACACATCAATAACATGTATATCGGATATACCTTTCTTCTTGATGTTGCCGTTCTTGAGATCCGCCAAGTACTTTGGGAAATTCCGCTTCGATGACCTTCTCCCTTGCGTAAAAGCACTCGATGTCGGGCTTGGGCCAGCTTTGGTCTTCTTCCGGCGTGGTAACTTTATTACCACCCTTCTTGAAGTGTCCCTACCTTAGACTTGCCTTTCTTGAATTTGGTGGTCTTATTGACCAACAACACTTGGTGCTCTTTCTTGATCTCCACTTCGCAGACTTTAGCATAGCAAACAGTTACGGCAACTCGTGTTCATGTTACGCATGTTGTAGTTCATCACAAAGTTCTTGTAACTTGGTGGTAGTGATTGGAGGACACGGTAAGTCCCCAAAGCATTAGGAATCACTATACCCAAGCTTTGAAGTTTGTTTGCGTGCCTGGACATCTTAAGCACATGCTCCAGTGGGCTGCCCTCTTCCATCTTGCGTTAAAGAACTTTTCGGAAGCCTCATAGCTTTCAATTGCCGCATGAGTCTCAAAAATCAATTTGAGATCCTCGACAATATCATATGGGTCGAATTCTCAAACCTTTTACAAGCTCCGATTCCAAACCATACAAGATAGCACTTGAACTATGGAGTCTTGATTCTTAGAGCAAGGTAAACATTCTTTACTTCATCGGCATCGGCAGTGGGTCACCCAGTGCATCGGCACATAGGTCAAATTACCGGTGTGAGGACAATCCTCAAATTGCGGAACCAACTGTGAAGTTGCTTCCATTGTTTTTCAACTTTTCTTTCTCTAGGAGCATTAAAATTGATGGTAGGGGCTGCCATTGATCTACAACATATTTGCAATAGTTTAGACTAAGTTTATGACAAATTGAGTTCAAATTAATTAATGAAATTAAACTAGGTGAACTCCCACTCAAAACAACATCCCTCACATTGTTTTAGTGATCACACGAACCAAATCCACTACATCAACACCGATCATCACGAGAGTTGATACAGTTTCAATGGCGAACAATCGTCATGTTCATCATATCTACTATATGATTCATGCTTTACCTTTCGGTGATCCGTGTTCCGAGACCATGTCTGTACATGCTAGGCTCGTCAAGATCAAACCTTAGTTTCCGCATGAGCAAATCTGGCTTGCTCATGTTGTATACACTTGCAGAATCTAACACACCCGATCATCACGTGGTGTTTCGAAACAACAAGCTTTAGCAACGGTGCTAACTAAGGGTGAACACATTATGACTTGAAATTCATGTGCATGAGGGATCATCTTATAATGCTACCGTCGTATACTAAGCAATACAAGATGCATAAAGGATTAACATCACATGCAATTCAATAATATGTGATATGATATGGCCTTTCTTCTTTGTGCTTCCGATCTCCATCTTCAAGCACGAACATGATCTCCATCATCACCGGCATTGCATCAAGGTCAATGACGCTTCTCCATGGTTGTCGTCCACTGGCTTCAACTATTACAACTACTTTGAATAGACACGCGGGTCTTAACATAAATTAAAGACAACCATATGGCTCCAGCCGGTTGCCAACTTACAATAAGGAACATTGCATACATCAAATATAATCACAATCATGGCCATATCACATCACTGCACACCCCTGCAAAACAAAGTTAGACGCCTCTACTTTCTTTGCATATTTTACGTGGTTTGGGGCTTTCAATAAGTGTCGTTCTAACTTACGAACAAGAACCACAACATTGATACTAGCATTGTTGATCACCGTTGTAAATTGGATCTTAACTATGCTAGGAGAAACAGACACCATAAAGCCACTTATGCAATACAAGTTGCATGTCAAGCGTGGAGCAAGTCTCATGAACGATGTCATGTAAGGTTAGCCCGGGCCACTTCATCCCAACATACCGCAAGATGCAAAGTACACAAGAAGCAATCGACAATAAAAGCATCAACACCCACAATGACCATTGTGTTCTACTCGTGCAATGATCTACATATAGACACGGCTCACGATACCCTTTGTAGGGATTCGTAACATGGAAAACAAAAATTTTCTAGCATACAAACAAACAAGCCAAGATCTATCTACTAGATTGTAGCGAGTCGATGGAATAACTTACCTCGAAGATTCCAAAGTGTTTAACGAGGCGGATTCTCGTGGGTGATGGAGTCGTACTCTTCCCGATCTCAAGATCGTGTGAGCGATCCTTCCTGCGTTCGGCAGCGCTTCATGATCGGTCACACGTTCGATTTTCGACGAAGACCTTCCTCTCCCTTGTTCCAAGATGGCGGAGGTTGTAGCACTCTCCTCGCGATTCCGGCTGGCGTGGTACGGAAGTAGAGGGAGATCATGAGGCTTCGCCTTAAGCCGGAGCGAGTATGGTGGAGTATGAGAGAGCTATTAGTGGTCTAGGGTTTAGACACACCAATTGGAAGGCTCTAATCCGAAGGCTAGGGCAATTAGAAGCTCTAAACCAAAGCAGCTCTAAACCGGAGTCTAGGGCTAGGATTTAGATTAGAGGATAGGAACTTGTGTGTTTAGAGGAGGAGGCCCTGCCCCTCCTTTTATAGGTGGGAGGGGCGGCCAGGGAGGAGTCCCTCCCAAGTCGGCCTTTGGTGGCGCCGGCTTGGAGAGGAGGACTCCCCAAGTCGGTTTCAACCTCCTCTTGCTTGTTTCCCTCGGTTTCTGTTTTAGCCGTTGACTTTCAAGCTGCCATTTGACTTTTCAGTTTTAGGATTCAATTTAATCCTTTATTTGGAACAGCGAGAACACTTAGTACATGATGCAATCATTCCAATATGTAATGACACATTCATGTACCCTTCCCCGAGTGCCGGACATTCCGAACCTTCTAGAACATTCCCGATGAAAACACCTAATCATTTCCGACAATCAAACAGGACTTTCCTTATATGAATCTTATTCTCCGGACCATTCCGGATCACCTCGTGATATCCGGATCCCATCCGAGACTCGAACAACATTCGGTCTCTTTCTCATAATACCATAACTACTCAAACAACGTGAATCCTTAAGTGTGTCTCTCACGGTTCGTGAATTATGCGGACATGATCGAGACACTTCTCCGAACAATAACCAATAGAGGAATCTGGAAATTCATATGGCTCCCACATATTTCTACGATTACTTTGCGATCGAATGAACCACTTACATACGATACCAATTTCCCTTTGTCTCACGATAGTTTACTTATCCGAGGTTATGATCGTCGGAATCTCTGCATACCTAGTTCAACCTCATTACCGATAAGTACTCTTTTCTCGTTCCCGTGATATGTGATCCCTTGTGAGCCAGTCACATGCTTGCAAGCTAATTGGATGACATTCCACCGAGAGGGCCCAGAGTATATCTATCTGTCATATGGATGGACAAATCCCACTCTTGATCCATGTGTTCAACCAATACTTTCCAAACACTCAATGCCACCTTTATAGCCACCCAGTTACGGTGTGGTGTTTGATGTCATCAAAGCATCCATCCGGTAAAGGTGATGTGCATGATCTCATGGTCGAAGGAATTAGGTTACTATGTATCAGAAAGCATATAACAATTGAACTATTGAAATGACTTGATCTTTATGCTACGCTTATCTATAGGAGTATGTCCACCATATCATTCTCCTAACGATATGATCTTGTTGTTGATAACATCTCAATGTTCATGATAGGGAAACCACAATCATTAATCAACCAACAAGCTAGTGAAGTATAGAGGCTATACTAGGGACTTCAAATTAAGTTTACAAATCACACAAGTATTAATGTTTCCTTGTTAATACTATTATAGCATGAATGTAAACATTTATCATAAACACAAAGATATAATAATAACTACATTTATTATTGCCTCTAGGGCATATCTCCAACAGTATCCCTTGCAGCCTTATATTGCCTTGGACACATCCTATTACCTGTTGATTGGTAGATAGTTGGACTCGCGCGTCGTAGTCGCTTGCTCAAGTGCTGTTGCGTGTCGTCAAGTACCACAGTTGTTGGAGTTTTGCCGCATGTTTAATGTTGGAATTGATCATGGCTTTAATTATTGTTTAATAACTAAAATTGAAGTAGGTAATGCAGAGGCACAGGTGGGCAATAGATGTTATTTGGTTGTTAATCGTCCACTTGTGTCCCGTAGGACCCCGAGTTCTTGACACCTGTTCCGAGATCGAGCACGCTAACCACATGTGGGATATATGGGCACCCCATCGATTTAGTACCTGATTTCAAAGTACTGTACTGGGGGCCACAAGTAGTTTGGGGCTTTATTACTATTCTGTACTTATGCCATGCTTTACTGCTTAATTTAAATTGTGCGATGTACTGCACCTGTACTGTTTAGGATCGTGACCCGTTTTCGCTGTATTGACAAGCCCAGTCACACTTTCGGGTTCCCAGTCGTTTACAGCCGGCTCCATAAACCCTGAGTCCGTCTCGGAGACCGGCCGACTTCGTTGCGGGTAGACTTGGTGGGGTGGCCCCCATGTACTTACTTTGGGTCTGGGAAACATAATGACTTAGGCCCCGCCGACATACCGATGGGTGTATGTTAATTGATCTGGCAAAAAGGGTCGAAGTGCGTGTGGATACTTTGGTGCACCCCTGCAGGGTTAAATCTTTTCGAAAAGTCGTGTCCGCGGTTATGGATGACTTGGAGCACAGTTCTCGATCATAGACAACTATAACTAAAGTTTACTGTTATAATTTGACTTGTATCCGATGTGACTAGTAATCAGCTTCACTACAACAGAATGGCTAAATAAAATTACCAACAACTGTTGGGTTTGGGATATCTCATGCTAATCGTATATTTGACTAGTAAGTGTTGCAACTACAACGGAATGGTTAACTAAAACTTCCCACTGCTTATTATATCAGGATGACTCATGCTATTTATATTTGACTAGTAATTGCCGCAACTATAACAGAATGAGTAAAACTGCCAACGGTGTGAGTTCCTCGGTTGACTTCCTCGTTTGGTCTCGAGGGGGGGGAAACACCAGGATGGGTATGTTTGGTGGTAGTATCATGTTGGATCCGGATAGGTCTTTCTTATCCCTTTCTGGTAGCCGACAGTTATATCGAGTCTCTATAGGGTGCTTAGTGCATGCTGCGCTGCCGCTTCAGTCCACCATACCTATGTAGGCGAGGACCGCCGAATTCTAGCCTCGCCGTGTACTGGTCTCAGTACTGACCGCTCTCTCTTTTTTCCTTTGCCCTTTGTCGGCACCCCTTTTGTTTAAGCAGGTTTTGAGATCGACGTCGTTAGGTGGTTACCCTTCCGCTTGGCACGGGCAGGTTATGGACGCCATTGGTTATTCTTCAGGGCTCTTAGCTCAATTTGCATCTTGTCCGTACTCGGACGCTATATCGTTTTAAAGGTGATTTGGATCTTTGAATTGTATATCTGTATTCTTGACTCTTTGAGTCGCTGTTGTATATATATGTTTTGTGGGTTCCATCGAGGACTATTGTGTAATGATATTACTTCGTTTTCCACCCGCACGCAAGTGCCTGGTGGGCACCTTTGAATCGTTTCTATGCGGATTTGGCGGGAAGCGCTGAAACTTGCATAGGGCCGATTCTAAGGGTGTTACAGAGTGGTATCAGATCTCAGCAGTTGCGATACCCCACAAGTCCAGCCTATAGGATAACCTAGCTAACGGCCGAAGTAGAGTGTCAAAACTATTTTCGAAAAATCGGTTGGATAGTTCTGATTAGGTCTGATTTTATTCCTTACCCCTCTGCTGCTCTCCTCTCACCTCTGCGTGTTTTGAATCCGCTCTCTTCTCTCTCTTCGAGTCCAGGATTTCTCGTGGTTGGGTTCCATCGTACCTTCAGGGTTTCACTTCCTCCTTTGGTAACGGTGTTGCTACATCGGGTCTTCATGCTATCCGAGGAATCCTTCGTCTGGTGGACTTCTCTTTGTTCCTTCTTGTGCCTTCCGGTGCTTTCTGACGCGACGACATCATCTACGCCAGATCCGGCGTAGTCTGCATCACTCCTTTGTTCTGAACCTCGATTGTCGAGATCTTGACCGATTCGAGAATGGTTGCACGCTTTTCTACTGATTGTGCAGAGTAATAGTTTGGGTGCGTGATAGATTGGCCCCCATGCCGACTACTCACTCTATTCGCTTGTGTACATTGAAGTGGATGAGAATGCATCGGTTCCCTCTTTCCATCGAAGCTAGAGGTGGCTTTATTTGTTGATACCTCTACCTTCGACCTTTTGTTCCGGAGTGTTCTCTCGACGATCACGGACAACGACCTCTTGTTAGTGGTGTCGCGAGGATCTACACGAAGCGAGAAGACGCAGATTGCCGACCTTCTTCCCGGTACCATGAGGCGGATCTCGAGGGCGAGATCCATTGTTAGTGGTGTCGAATTGTGGTATCCCGCAAAACCACTACTAGAAAATCGCGTTGATTTTGTGCATTGCATCATCATGACCGCATGCTCATGTCATCATGCCACATTGCATTTGAGCATCGCCATCATCTTGCATTTGTTCGCATAAAACTATTTTCGAAAAGACTGGTTTTGTTTTCTAAACACCCCGTATTTATTTCAAATCCAAAACCTGGGTCTCCGGAATATTTCGTTTTGTCTACCCACGGTTTGCAAAAGCCCCGTTTTAAATAAATAAAATGTTTAATTATTTTTAGGGGGCAGCCGTACCGGGCCGATCCGACCCAGTCGGCCACCCCCAGTACAAAACCAGCCTGTCCTAAACCCTTTTTCCTACCCTATCCTAATCTACCCAAACCCCCTCCACCTCACCCCAGCCAATCACCGGTCGCCACCTCACCCTGGCCCTATCCTCCCTCCAACCCTTGTGCGCCACCTCACCGCATCCCTGCCACCTCACCCAACTCCCTCTACTCTCCCACACAGCCACCCCACACCGACACACACCCAGCCGCGTCCACCCCGCGTGGGACTCACGCGGTCAAACCGCGGCCCACCCGCGGGTCCCACCTGCCCCCGACCACTGGCCCTTGGCCCCTCCCCACGCGTCCGTCTCCCTCTCTCGCGACCGCTTCCTCTCTTCCCATCCCCTCCCTGGCCTCGCCTCGCTCGTCGCCGGCCCTGAGGCCGCGCCCCTCGCCGCCAACCACCCCGTCCTCCTTCCTCTATCCTGCGCCCGCCCGCCAGCTCGCCCGGGCCGCCCTCGCCACGCCCGCTCGGCCCGGCCCTTCCGCCGCCTCCCCAGCGGGCCGCCTCCACTGCCTCTCCGTGGGCCTTCTTCCCGCAATCACCGCCGCCTCCATCCGGCTCCCCCGTCGCCCCCCCCTCGAGCTCCTCAGGCCGGAGCCCGGCCGCCCGCCTCCGCTTGGCCTCGCCCGACCCGTCGCCGCCAAGGTGCCGCCAGCGACCTCCCTCTTCCACGAGCTCCGTGCTGTCCTCCCTCCGCTCGACCCCACGGCCATGCCTCACCAAGTCGTCGCCGCCGTGGTGCTCCGCCGCCCGCCTCCGGCCAGCGCTGACCCCACCTCTCTGGATCCGCGCTCACGCCTCCATGCTCGCGCCTCTACCTCTCGCCGAGCTCGCCACGTCCGACGCCCCTGGTCGCCGTTCAAGCTAGGAACTGCCTCGTGCCCTCTGTTCGTCTTGTGCTGTTACCTGTTTGGATATGGCACAAATTGACATGTGTACCTTTTTGTCGTGTTTGTTGTCTTGGAATTGTGCCAAGATTTCTTTCATGGGTACTAGACAAGATCGACCCTGTTTTGGCGTGACCCTAAGACCATCGACCAAGTTCGCCCCAAACGCCAAGATCGCCCACACGGAGACCGATCCATCGGAACGACAAGATCACCTTCCCGGAACCGAAGACCAATCCCGGAGCCTGATCCGAGGACCGATCCCTCGTCAAACCCCCAAGACTGAATCAAACCCCTTGGAACCAAGATCTTCGACCCTAATGTGATCCCCTATCCAAGACCCCATTATTTTATAATATGACATTATCAACTGATGCATATTAAATTGTTCATGCATGCATACTTGTCTGTGGTTTGGGGGCATTATGACGATTCACCGCATAATTAAATATGGAGTCTATATGCGGGATATCTTTGTCATATTCCGGACTCCATTTAAATTGGTGTAGCGAACCGATGCCATGTTCCGTCCTGTTAACCCAACATTTAATTTGCGGGGTAGATAAATAACTTGAACCGTTTAATTAAATGTCGGAACCCCGATTCCGCTTAATAATGCCTAATTGCATTGCACCTTTGCCGTGTCATACATCATACATGCATCATGCCCGATCTTCTGCCGTAGTATTAAATAGTGCATCCGGTGTTTGTGCTAGTGTTTTGCTTCTTCACGGATAAGGCCGATGAGTTGATGCGAGTGTCGACCCGATCTTCGGATGAACCCTCGGCAATGTTTTCAGGCGAGCACCTCCCCCTTCTACCTATCTTACTTTTATAGTATTTATTCCCTCCTGTTGATCTATTGCTATCTGTGTTGCGATGCTATAGTTTTCGTACCCGTGGTATCCCTTGCAGCCTTATATTGCCTTGGACACATCCTATTACCTGTTGATTGGTAGATAGTTGGACTCGCGCGTCGTAGTCGCTTGCTCAAGTGCTGTTGCGTGTCGTCAAGTACCACAGTTGTTGGAGTTTTGCCGCATGTTTAATGTTGGAATTGATCATGGCTTTAATTATCGTTTAATAACTAAAATTGAAGTAGGTAATGCAGAGGCACAAGTGGGCAATAGATGTTATTTGGTTGTTAACCGTCCACTTATGTCCCGTAGGATCCCGAGTTCTTGACACCTGTTCCGAGATCGAGCGCGCTAACCACATGTAGGATGTATGGGCACCCCATCGATCTAGTACCTGATTTCAAAGTACTGTACTGGGGGCCACAAGTAGTTTGGGGCTTTATTACTATTCTGTACTTATGCCATGCTTTACTGCTTAATTTAAATTGTGCGATGTACTGCACCTGTACTGTTTAGGATCGTGACCCGTTTTCGCTGTATCGACAAGCCCAGTCACACTTTCGGGTTCCCAGTCGTTTACAGCCGGCTCCACAAACCCTGAGTCCGTCTCGGAGACCGGCCGACTTCGTTGCGGGTAGACTTGGTGGGGTGGCCCCCATGTACTTACTTTGGGTCTGGGAAACGTCATGACTTAGGCCCCGCCGACATACCGATGGGTGTATGTTAATTGATCTGGCAAAAAGGGTCGAAGTGCGTGTGGATACTTTGGTGCACCCCTGCAGGGTTAAATCTTTTCGAAAAGCCGTGTCCGCGGTTATGGACGACTTGGAGCACAGTTCTCGATCATAGACAACTATAACTAAAGTTTACTGTTATAATTTGACTTGTATCCGATATGACTAGTAATCAGCTTCACTACAACGGAATGGCTAA
The DNA here is from genome assembly GCA_030063025.1 of Avena longiglumis. Lineage (NCBI taxonomy): Eukaryota > Viridiplantae > Streptophyta > Magnoliopsida > Poales > Poaceae > Avena > Avena longiglumis. Next base: position 179,654,399 of record CP125977.1, on the reverse strand, counting down.
ATAAAGTACCAACAACTGCTGGGTTTGGGATATCTCATGCTAATCGTATATTTGACTAGTAAGTGTTGCAACTACAACGGAATGGTTAACTAAAACTGCCCACTGCTTATTATATCAGGATGACTCATGCTATTTATATTTGACTAGTAATTGCCGCAACTATAACAGAATGAGTAAAACTGCCAACGGTGTGAGTTCCTTGGTTGACTTCCTCGTTTGGTCTCGAGGGGGGGAAACACCAAGATGGGTATGTTTGGTGGTAGTATCAGGTTGGATCCGGATAGGTCTTTCTTATCCCTTTCTGGTAGCCGACAGTTATATCGAGTCTCTATAGGGTGTTTAGTGCATGCTGCGCTGCCGCTTCAGTCCACCATACCTATGTAGGCGAGGACCGCCGAATTCTAGCCTCGCCGTGTACTGGCCTCAAGATCTTGACCGCTCTCTCTTTTCCTTTGCCCTTTCGGCACCTTTTGTTTAAGCAGGTTTTGAGATCGGCGTCGTTAGCGGGTTACCCTTCGGCTTGGCACAGGCGGGGTTATGGACGCCATTGGTTATTCTTCAGGGCTCTTAGCTCAATTTGCATCTTGTCCGTACTCGGACGCTATATCGTTTTAAAGGTGATTTGGATCTTTGAATTGTATATCTGTATTCTTGACTCTTTGAGTCGTTGTTGTATATATATGTTTTGTGGGTTCCATCGAGGACTATTGTGTAATGATATTACTTCGTTTTCCACCCGCACGCAAGTGCCTGGTGGGCACCTTTGAATCGTTTCTATGCGGGTTTGGCGGGAAGCGCTGAAACTTGCATAGGGCCGATTCTGAGGGTGTTACAGAAAGCCAAAAAGTGGGCTAAGGGTTTTCTTGAGCAACCATCGCAATATGAGATAAATAAGGCTGATGACTATAAATGCTGTCTACTGAGAATTGGTTGGAAGAATCCAAGAAATAGTACTACAAGCAGCGGGAAAAGAGATGTTGAGCAACTCAGAATTCAAGCAAACAAATCGATCGCCCCGCTCAAGGTGTTATCCAATATTGATCATCATAATATTATAGCAATGGAATTTGCCAAAGGTGCTAGTATTATAGTTGATCAAATGCTAGGCGGGCATATCCCCAGACAAGAGGAATTTGCATGGATATATGAATACGGGAAGACTCTGGTCAGACCTAATGAGGTCGAACTTCTACCAACTCAAATGCAAAGACTGCATGAGTGGTACGAGAAAATCTCTACATGCGATGAAGAAGATCGATTGTCAGCGCTGCTTGTGAAAATTACAAGTGAGCATTTTAATGGTGAAGACCAGTTGCAAATTTATTTTGAGGAATTCTATATGTTATTCAAACAAGATGCCCTCGACTTGAGTCTCCGCCCTACCTATTGTCTGTAAGTGGTTCATTTATTTCTATGATAAAGTCTCTAACTCAGCTCTTTCATTCTATATAATTATCTTCACTATATGCTATTATGCAGAATGAAGAGCGATGGATGTGATCAGAAGAAAATCTTTGACACTGGGTTCATCGACCCACACCGGTTTAATCAAGCATTGCTAAAGGAATACCTCAAGGACACGGAGCGTAGCTTGCTAAGGGTCTTATTGAGGCAACATTACGAACGAATAATATTGTTTCCCTACAACTACAGGTAAGAGTGTTACTGTCTTGTACAGATTCACTTGATTCTGCTAAGTGTAATTAATAAGTTACTGACGTATATAAACGTGCGCAGCTTTCACTGGATTCTGCTAATCATTGAAGTTGACGCTGGAAGAGTTGAAATCAAGGACTCTCTAATGAGAGACGAATCAGAGTACACATTCATTAAAAATGCGCTCCAAAGGTAATTTCAGTCATTATCGCACTATATCGGTCTCTTTCATTCATATATATCCTGAGATATCAAGTAACTAATAGCTCATTTATTCTTTTTTTTGCCGGGCAGGTTTTGAAAAGCTTTCACCAATGCTACGGTTGGTGAATTTAAAGACGAGCTTAGTTTTCATAGGATCAATGTAAGTAGTACGAGCCAGATCTGCGCATCTCTTCAATTCTAGTTTCAATACCATTATATCATGCTTGATTATTATTTGATTGAATTATATTCTCGTAAAGTGCGAGAGGCAGCCACCAGGTACTAATCTATGTGAATACTTTGTGTGCGAGTACATTCGCTCCGAGGTCAGTGAGTGGGACGGAGGGACATTTGTAGAAGTACGTGAACAATATATTCACATTTTTTGTTGTGTGTCATTCATAATATTTGTTATGACTATTGATATACATATTGACCTCCTTATTTTATATATAGTTGGAAAGATTGCGGGAGAATCTCGAACCAAGAAAGCGTCTGGTAGCAATTCAAGAGGAATTGGCGGGATTTCTTGTTGACCATGTCATACACCTAGAAGGAAAATACCATACCTCAATCTTCTAGTGATTTAATGAACTTGTAACCGAATAGATGGGTTGTGATATCTATTTAATCAAATTGTATATATACGAAATGTAGAATTATATCTATATAATAATCATGACGATGTTGTGTGTAATGGGTTTTTTCGTTGCATGTCAGTTTACGCCAAACGCAATCCTCCTCTACCGATCCTCCTGCCGCGGCAGAACCCCGCATCCGGCTACCGCCGCAGAAATCGGCCCCAAAATTGGGGCCGATGCAGAAACCCGCATCGGTTGCCGCGACAGAAAACGGCCCCAAAACTCTGCTACGGCAGAAAACAGCGGTAACATGCTGCCACGGTAGAAAATAACTAGTCCCGGATCGTATTACGAACCGGGACTAAAGACCCCCTCCCCCCGTGCACTGCTACGCTGCCACGTGCGGAGCCTGCAGTCCCGACCCGTAACTGACGTGGGACTAGAGGCTGGTTTCCGTAGTCCCGGCTACATATCCGGGACTAGAGGCCCTCTAGGACCGGGACTAAAGGCCCGTTTTCTACTAGTGTACTAAGAGCACTTATGCTGCTCTCTCGATCCAACTTCAGAACCTCCACCTGACCAACGTTTGGGAGTCCTTCGTCCCCCAAAAGGTGAATATCTTTGGCTGGCTTCTCTTCCTGGACAGACTCAATGCGCACGAGAATCTGTATAAGCAGACCATTATTGCCTCCGCGACTTGCCCTAAATGCGACCACGTCATGGAAAGTCGAGACCTCCTCTTCGTCGTTTGCTCCCATGCTTAGGAGGTATGGAATAAAATCAATGTCCACACGACTTTTCATGATTTCTCTGACTTGTGGACCACTCCGGTTCCTGCTAGGCTTCACTCCTCTGTCTGGCCGTCTATTGATCTCATCATTCTGTGGAAAATTTGAGACGTCAGAAACAGCATGGTGTTTAGAAATGCTGATCAATCATCTTGTGTAACTATTTCTAAAATTGTGGACGACGTTATTCTATGGTCTCATCGTTTTAGGGACTTGACCCAAAAAGGTCACGTCGGCTTGTGGCGTGACTACCGCCTGTCACGACGCTCGTAAAAACTGTTGTTCCTCTGTTGAAGTAATATATTTAGGTGGGGATCCTCTCCCTCCCCCCCTCCCCCGTTGATTGTTTAAAAAAAAAAATCTTCAGTGTTGGTTACGCTAGTAATACTATGTGGCACCTACTCTATTAGAAAAAAAAAACGATGTGACCTGTGTCTTCTGCGGTGACCGCGGCAGCTTGTTTTTTGACAGCTTAACCACGACAATTCGAATTAACAACTTATTTTGTGAGCACTAGCAATTCACCAACACACCAAATTAACAGTCCTTCTTAACTGTCCGGGAGCAAATGGAAGCAGGTCGATGGCGTAGTATGCATATGTTTAGGTTCGGCTGCGTGAGCACGAGTGTATCTGACTCAAAGGTGCGGAACCAACCGAGATGTATCGATCGGGCAAAGCTTTCGGCCTCGCAAATTGCTGACTTGAAATTGAGAGCGACGAGGCACGTACGGTGCCGCGAATCAAGCTAGCGCATGCCACGGCGACACCATGGCATTCACCGGTATCCGCGGGAAAAATATTTTCGCTTACCAAATTGGTACACCTTACCTGCATATATATTCGGCTCGAGATCACCAGCCAATCCCAAAGCCATAACCAGCAATTAAGCCTTACCGTAATCACCGGCTCGATCGCGAGGGTGCCTGACCTAACCATGGTGATGGCGGCGGACTGGTCATCGCTCCCCTCCGATCTCCTCGGCCTCGTCGCGGACAGCTTGCTCTCTACCGGCGACGTCGACTGCTACGTGAGCTTCAGTGCCGTGTGCCACAACTGGCGCGGCGCCACCGCGGACCCATGCGGCCTGGTGGATCCCCGCTTCCGTCCCCGCTCCTGGGTCATGCTCGACTGGCGCGCCGCCGACGCGCAGGACTTTCGCCGTCTCTTCGTCAACATCGACACCGGGCGCCTCTTGGAGAAAGATGTGCCTGTGCTCGGCCGCTACGTCCGCTTGGCCACGGACGACGACGGCCTCCTTGTCCTGCAGCGGTCGACCGAGTCCAAAAATTTGTCTGCCTTAAACCCCTTCACGGGCGCCTGGATCTGCTTACACTCGTATCCCGCGTACGCCCACCTGCGAGGACGTGTGTTCGCGGCGGGCTCCTCGCCGGCGGTGGTGCTATACAGCTTCAAGGGTGAGGAACTCGGAGCCGTGGTCGATCTGAACTCCAAATTCGCGCACGAGTTGATCTTCCCGCCCAGACCAGCCCGCGACTCGTTCTACTCCGTGGTATCCTGCCAAGGCCGAGTATACGCCATGGACACCAGGGGAACAATCGTGGCGCTGGAAGGCCAGTGGAGGATCACCACCATCGTCGCCGGCGACCCGTAGCAGGTTTGACGTCCCTCGTTTCTTGTGAACAACTCGGGGGAGCTGCTGGTTGTGCGTCTTTTAGGGCTCCACAACACCATGCAGGTCTTCAGGGTCGATCTGGAGAAGAAGGTTCTTCGGATGATCAACAACATCGGAAACCGTGCTATATTTCTTGGTGACCGTTCACTGTCAACATACGCTGGTCACCTTCCTACCATTGAAGTCAACTGCATCTACTATGTTGGCGGCGTGTTTGGGTTGAGCAAAACGTGCGGGATTTACATGCATTCTCTTGAGGACGGCGGCCGTGAGAAGCTCGTTGATACCATACAACATGTGGCGGTGGAAGGGAACCGTCAACCTCAACTCCGCCCGAGCGTTGCACGGATGCTCATGGACTATGTGAACTATGGCGATATGACGGCTGGTAATCTAGGTGCCTACGCACATGCTACCTTCATTATCGAATAAGAATCAAGCGTTTTAGAGATTTGTTTTACAGTAGGATTTTTATAATAAGGTTGTTGCTGTGTGCCTTTGATCGATTCATCATGACACTAGGATGTCATGTGTTTTTTTTTGTTTTTTTTGTGTGCATCCTCGATATCTCGAGATGATATTGATATTGAGTTGTTGGAGAGTTTGGGTGTACTTGGTATCAATTTGATATTAATATATTATTTTCTATCGAAGAAATAAGGATTTTTATAACATATTGATATCATTAGATAAGTATTTTTAAGGGGCTCCATCATTCTGCATCCCCGGCTGACATCTGTCCTATTTTTTATCCAAATTCTACATTTGCTAAAAAAAAAAATCAAAATATCTCGGTTCAATCTATCTCACAAATCTCTATCTCTGTCTCTATCTTCTCTATCTTTATCTTTATATATACTAGCACAAAACCCGTGCGTTGCTACGGTACAACACCAAATTAAATTAATAATGTTTCATATCGTCAAATTCGCAGTCGAATCCAAATGTCATGTAGTCTTTGATCGACATTTCATTTGTACCGCACAATGACATCGGCTCGTAGCGTGCCGAGGCCGCCGTTTAGCCCGCAACGCAGTCGGCGCCCTCTGTAGATCGATGTTACTTGTGAAGATTGAGATTGGAGGACAGGTCCATGGGATCATTGGTCCATGGTTACCGAGACCATATGTCGACAGCAGCGGCGGCTTGAAAAAATGCATATTTTTTCTCTTGGCTAGACGGATCGGGTACACTAAGCCATATATATAAGCGTGTAGTTCAAGGAGATTCATCGAGACTTTATTTTGCGGACTCAGGTCACGTGCATCCATAGGATTCGATCAGGAAAGCTAAGGAACGATCATGACATAATTTGGAAACCCGCCACACGCACAACTCCAAGTCGGTTACTACTCCAATAGCTCTCGTCCATGTTTACGTAGGTAAACCAGCCAGGAAGAAAACACGCACGGCTGATTAAACGAAAAAGGGACACGCCTTTGACATACGAACGAAAGTGTATTTTTCTTTTTCATTTACCAGTGGCATTGGTGGGTAATTTATTTTTTAATCAAAGGGTAAAGTGGCGTATTTTTTCTTTTTCACTTACCGGTGGCATTAGTGGGTAATTTATTTATTGGTCAAAGGGTAAAGTCACGTATTTTTTCTTTTTCACTTACCGGTGGCATTGGTGGGTAATTTATTTTTTGATCAAAGGATAAAGTCGTCTAAAAAAGTGTAGGTACTACAAGAAACACTCCTTCTTTTATTATTAGGTATAGATATAGATATAGATATATTATATATCTATATACTAATTTTCCTTGAGGTAGGTTAGTCAAATACGTTTCCGTTCACCGAAAATACGTTTTCGTACGACCAAATTTGCGTACGTCGTCTCTCGTGTCCGTTCCAATCTATCTATCTATCTATCTATCTATATACTAATTTTCCTTAAGGTAGGTTAGTCAAATACGTTTCCGTTCACCGAAAATACGTTTTCGTACGACCAAATTTGCGTACGTCGTCTCTCGTGTCCGTTCCAATCTATCTATCTATCTATCTATCTATCTATCTATCTATCTATCTATCTATATACTAATTTTTCTTAAGGTAGGTTAGTCAAATACGTTTGCTCAATCGAAAATACGTTTAAATGCGACCAAATTTATGCGTCGTCTCTCGTGTCCGTTCCAATCTATCTATCTATCTATCTATATACTAATTTTCCTTGAGGTAGGTTAGTCAAATACGTTTCCGTTCACCGAAAATACGTTTTCGTACGACCAAATTTGCGTACGTCGTCTCTCGTGTCCGTTCCAAAATGCACTGTTCCATCAGTTCCTATTCATAGAGTAAAGGGAAACCTGGAAACCGACGAAACACACGCTACGCCTTACACACCGACGCACACAGAAGCCACGCACGCAAACTCTGCGCCCCACCATCTCCCCATCGTGATGCCCTCTCCCCTCTCCCCTCGCTCCTCGCCAACCCCGCCTCTCTCCTGGAGCTCCTCCCGTCGTTCCTCTCGCATGAAACCGGAAACCGACGGAACACACGCCACGCCTTACACACCGACGGAAGCCACCACGCACGCAAACTCTGCGCCCCACCATCTCCCCATCGTGATGCCCTCTCCCCTCTCCCCTCGCTCCTCGCTCCTCACCAACCCCGCGCCGCCGCCTCTCTCCCTGGAGCTCCTCCCTCGTCGTTCCTCTCTCGCAGAACCGGCCGCCGCCTCCCTCGACCTCGTCGCATCCATGGCAGCCCAAGACAACCAATGTTTTTCTCAATTTTTAATCCTGGTTTGTGTCTACCGGCGTCACGACGCCAATTGCTAAGACAACGGCACTCGAGACGATGGCGTAGGTAGTCGAAAATCCAACCTAGCGTAGGCTACCTCAGCTCGCCGTTGATCACATTCCGCACCACGGTGCTCTAGACTTGGACACATGGATCGAGGTGTCAGAGTTGGAGCTTTGCTCGTAGTAGGCTGGATGTGGCGGCGGTCATTGTCGGAGAAGTGGAGCCCTATGTCGGTGTGAAAGGAGTGTGATGAGCATGAGGGAGTGACCAAGTGGCTTAGAGGGAGGTGAAATCTTGATAGCGATGGCGGGGAGCAGTGGCGAACCTACCGGAAGAGGAGATGGAGGAGAACGGCCGACGAGGCGGGATGAGTGCAATTCAACGGCCTTTTTCTGTCTACAACGCCGCTAGGAAGGCCCGAACAACAGGAACACATGCAACAGGCGAGCCGGAGAACTATGTATCCTGTGTACGACGCATCTGTGAGACCGATTACCAACAACAAAAGGACATGGTAGAACTGCAGCGTGCCATCGAGTTTCAGAACAACCAACTACACCTGCCCAATCTCAACTTTCTCTGTATCCCTTTTGCTTTTACCGTGGCAAATACAGATTGAGAAATGTCTTCTTGCAGTACATACTAACCATTCTTGTTGTTTTATTTGTCGGCTTAATTGCTATAAAATTGTTATATGAAATAATCTCAACCTATGTGAGAAATACAATTGAACTGTTGCTGAATTATTATGTTAAATACAGTCAAATTACCATCATGTATTACGTTGGCAAATGCGAATCAGATCGGGCGTGAGATAAAATCCACCATTTTACGAGGCTGTGACGCGTGATTCATAGAAAAACTGAAGATGGATGCAGTGTACTCCATCTTGATAGACAAACAATTTGTTTCTCCGTGAAACTAAAGAGACAATATTTAAGTTATTTAGTTATTATAAAAGCTATATATATTATTTGATGACCCGTTGCAACGCACGGACATTTTGCTAGTATATCTATAAAAGGAACATTCGGCTCCGTGTTCTGACACTCCGTCGTCATTTCGTCCATCCGTCGATCTGTCTCGTGAGCGCACACACATATGGGCCAAGCCCCTGAGCCCAGAGTTCGGATCAGAAGCCACGCCCACGCGTGTGAACGGTTGAGCGAACAAAGTCCCGAACAGAAGCCACACCTAGGGTTCACCTTCGCCGCCACCGAGCAGCCGCCGCCCGGTTGATCTCTCGTGCCGCCGCCTCCCTCCTCCGCTAGGAGGAACGGAACCCCTGGCTGCCAAATCCGCACCCCCGAGCTGCGGCCCTGCCGTTCGTTGCCTCCCTGCTACCTGTAGACCTCCAGCCGCCCCTGGCTTCAATGCCTCCGGATGCCTCCGGACGTGGCTGCTCGTCGGAGTCGTCTCGCCGTCCACGCCAACCCGAGCTACTGCCCCCATTCGACGCCGACGATAGCCCCCATGATCACCTCCAGTACGTCCATTTCCCTAAATCCTTTTTTAAGGTCTGATCACTAAATTTGATGTTACTGTTTCAAATGTATATGTACCTCTGCACCGCTGTTGCATTTGTTGTATGAATTTGTATCCAGATCTGCTATTTCCTTTTTTGTTTGCACGGATTAACATGGAATTGAATCGTACTGTAAGCTAATTGGATCTCTAGGTTTGTACCATGCGATGCACAAGAGAGCAGAAGCTAGATGGCAGGAACTGCGACCTTTTTCCAATGTATTAAACGCGATCTCATGTTCCCTCCCTTGTACTATCATTGTTTTGCTCACTTATATATGGACCACGTAAGTTATCTCCACTTTCTTTATGTTGGTGCTGTATATACAAACTATGGTCTGCTTCTAGGCTGCCAAGGATGCTGGAGTAGTACCGGATCAACTTCGGGAAGATACTCGGGGATGAAAATCACAATGTTTTTGTCTGGTCTACTTCAATAATTTCTTTCAGAACAAAATATAGAATACAAATGGAATATTCAGAATTTGGAAACCTTGGAAATGTTTTCAGAGCAATAAGTGAGCAACATTGCAGAGCGTGATAGGGTGAAGAAGGAGAACAAAAACATGCAGATCGAGCTCAGGCAAGTGTTCCAATATCCAACTTCGATGTTCTTATCTTTCCATTTTTATCTTGGCTTTCAAGATCGATAGATATAGGCATTGGTGTTGAAGTTAGAGTAATCCTCTGTGTCTTTGAAGCTTATGTCTCACATACGTTTCAAAGCACTACTGTTGTCATTTTTTCCTATATTTTTCAAGAACCTACAAATAAATAAATTAAGTAATTATGGACCAACTTTTAATCTAAACTGGAGAAATCAGAATTTCTCTGTCGGCTTATATCCCACATACGTGTCACTCAGATTCCATGGTTGAATCACTCTGCTGTGTCTCTGCGGGAACAGTTGGAATGTATGGGCCCTAGACACATGCATGCTAAGCGCAATACTTTATTCTAGGAATATAATGTTGTGCAGACGATGGTAAATATGTGCAACCACCAAATCAGCAGTGGAAACTGATAACTAGAGGCTCACTATCTAGATAATTGTCCATGCCCTTGACCCTAAAGCGGTCGCTCACTGCATCCCGAGTGTGCCCAAAATCAATCTGATCTCACCGGCCAACAAGTGAAAAATGAAAAATTGCATGGATCTTGTTAGCATTAACAATTATTTCATCATGGCCATAAAGATGGATAAGGATGGATGACAAATATTGTTTAATCATTTTTTGGGCAAGTGTGTATGCCAAGAGGTTGGCATTAACAAATCAGGATGTACATCTTGTTTAGTATTTTTTGTTGAGTTTTAGTTTAAGTAGTCAGACCTATAGGCAATGTGTAATGCACACTGAGAAATCTACTTAATTACTTGACATGCTCTTACATCCGTAGCTGATGGGTATTTACGGTGGACGGGTTGGTTTTGGTGGAAGGATGACTCAATAATTTTGTTAAATTTTATCACCCAGAAACTGTACTAATGGAGTGACTATAGATTATGCTAAATAAATGACCATGTAATTGTTGTCACCTTTCTATTCTTGGATGACCAGTATTATGTCGTCCTATTATGTTGACAGTTATTTGCTCTGCCAACCTAATGGATGGTGTATTTTATTTATTAATATAATTATTGTCTCCTATTCTCGAACATATAAGTAAACATGCCTATTTACCATGCAGATAGCAGACCAAGGTTGAATCGCATCAAACTTTAAAGGCATTATTGGTTATAGGATTAGAAGAACTCTAAGCAACAAAGTTAGCAAGGTGTCTCTCTACCTCTTGGGGTAAGTCAAGCTGCCATGTATTACTGTTTCCATGTGCAGTGAAATAGGAAAATACAATTTACGATCTTTTTTGAAGATAGTTTGCTCTATGGTCTTTTCTTCTTGAAACATGCATTTTTTGCATTTCAGACTTAAGTTTGACGTCATTGCCTCGATCGATTCAGAGTTTCATTATGTTTGTTGATAGGTTTTTTAATTTCTATACTGATCTTCAAATGAAATAGATTCATAGATGATTGGAAAGAAAGTTACTAGCTGGATCCCATCCGTCTTATATCTGCTATTAGGCGAGTGTTTAATTACTCATAAAGTGTACATGTATAAAATTGTTTCCTCGGTATCGATTGTATGATTCAAAGAAAAATTTATATGGGAGTCCCTATTGCACAGGTTATTCACAACTTCACGGCTGGTGGGTTTGTGATGCTTATGGCAAGAAATTTAGATTTTTTTGGTGTTGGATCGTGGTAGTAAGCTTGAGGGACTTTGTATTTTCCATTTTATTATCATTGCAGTGGTCCCAATTTCTAGAGCCTTGCCAGCAAGAAGCAGAGAATATCTCTGTCGATTCATGGTGGTACATAAATGAGTGCGGGCACTTTCTTACAATGGTTACCAACATAGGAAACTCAACTCATGTAGACAAACCAAATGCTAGGTATCTTCCATTGGAATTGAATGCAAGTATGTCTGGTTGCTGAACTTCATTTTTGTATCTTTTTTCTTGAACTTGATTTTTTATTTTGTGGTATGTAGTTTCACTTTATTAAGATTACAAACACTAAAACGTTTGTGTAATAGCTTCCTCTTTGATACATATGAGTATTGCTCTATAATGATTTGGGTGGCAATTTGTTAACTGACATTTTCTATTTTCAGTTGTAGGCTTTCCACATCAAGCTAGGTTGTGGGATCTGTTCCCTTATTTCTATAGATCTGCTTGATATTTTGGGTTTTCAATTGAGTTTGGATTCGTATCTGGTTTTTATGCGCCAACACAAACTTTTAGGTGAAGAAGAAGATGATCATCTGGCATGGAGTTTTCTCCTTTAGTGGTTGGAGGTTTGGCCTGTACTTGAAATCAAGTTGGATAAAAAATAATCGCATGAAATGGAGGTCATGGGCTCATGGTTGTTCTGGATACTTAAATTGCACTGTTATTTGAGTCAACCATATATATATATATATATTCTGAAGTTTTATTGTATTTTGCCTTGCCTCAGTAACTTCAGAATTTTCTCCTAATTTCACATGACATTCAAGTTTTAGCCTGAACTGTCACTTGTAAAACAAGAAATGGGCACAAAATTAAAAAAATCAGTGGATGCGTTGATGAAACAATTCAACTGAAGCTCTTGATCCTCCAGGATAGTTATCCTTTTCTTATCCAGGTTAGTACTTTTGTGCAGTTATATATGCATATCTTGTGTGAGTCTCCCAACAATCAGGATTTTGACTAACCAGGTTAGTACTTTTGTGCAGTTATATAGGCATATCTTGTGTGAGTCTCCCAACAATCAGGATTTTGACTAACCTTGTTATTGTACTTTATACATACGAGATTGAATCCTTCAAGATATAACTGCTTGGAAACTGGCAACTTCGTACATCGGGTACAAGCCTACAATCATCTCTTGATTTACACTTGATCAAATCTAAGTGTGTCAGTTTTTGTCTCCATTACTATTGTGCTGGTGATTGCGGTGGCAATGGTGCATACCTTCTTCCTATCGCTCTTCAATAACGATGCCCCGCCCATATGTGCATATCATATGAATCACCGTGTTACGTTACATGAGTCTTCATATGTGCAGTATATTGTCAGTTGCTTGTTATGCATTCCTTGTAAGATTCAGATGTAGCTTCTTATTTTGTTGGTTCATTATAGGTAGCTAATAAGTTTGTGATTTCTTTTCTTAGTTCCCAGATAACGTAAAACCAATAGGAGCTCTGTTACGTGAGTTAGAACCAAGATTTTTTCCTAAATATTTCAAGTGACATGGCTGGAGTTTATCTTATGTTGCAAATGATTTAGAGTTACATTCCACAGTAGATTCTTTTTTATATCATGGCCTTCTCAAACATCTACTAAAGCAACACCCAGATCAACTTCGATCAACTTCAATAGAACGTAGGTGAAAATCTGTAAGTGACATGGAGTTATCATATCGCACACTTACCTGAGTTTGTTGCTGCCTGAACGACTTGGATCCTTATCCTTTCTTTTTTACTCTAAAACAGTAGGACAAGGCCCTGCTGCATAATTTTCATTAACCTTGGTGGATATTATTAATGTTCGAATCTCTTGATATTGTTTGTTAAATTGTTGTTCAGACAGCAACATTTGAATGCTTTCATCTTGATGCATTTCAGACTTCAAAATTGTCTATGTTGGACTGTTTATGTTGGACGCTGAAGCACAAAATGTAACCAAATGAAGCTAACAAGTAACATCTTGAAGTCCCTTAAAAATGGTTAGAGGGCTTGAACTGATTCATAGAGATGTTAATTTTGGAGCCGCATGAATTTTATTTTAAAGGTATGAACTGGTACTAAAGTAACAAATCGTACTTTGATCCAATGTGCAGAATCACTTAATTGTGTAGATTGATTGCTAAGTAATTTTTAATATACTTGGGTATCTTCACATTTCAGTTAATTTTACACTTTTAACTGTCGTGAAATTATTTTCTGCTTCACCATTAATTGTCCAAACGTGACATGTTACGTGATTTTTTCTACTCCCTCCGTCTAGACATGTTTAGTGTATAGATACATTGATATATAGACAAACTCAAGTCAGTTATTTCTGGACGGAGGGTTTTAGTGTAAAAAGAAATTAACCAACTCAATAGCCTTTTTTTGTTTCCTAGGAAACTGTTAGCATCAAACTATGGAATATCATAGTTCCAAGAACGGTTATCTGCATCTTTATTTAGAATCTGTATATGGCTGAAAATCCTAAGCTTGGAAGCATAACAGGACAAAGCAAGAGTCTAAACTTGAACCCTAGCTGCATTTTACATGAACCGTGTAAAAGGTGTACAGTAATCAAAGTTGACAAAATTGGGACGAACGAAAAGGTAAATTCCATCTAAATATGGTTTACCAGTATGCTCCAGTTAGAGAATATGGCCGCTGTGTTGTAGCAAGTTGCGCATGATTAGTTGACTTTCACTGATTTTTTTTGAACTTTGAAGATGTTTGCATATATAGAATGGTAACCATAATGTCAAGGTTGTATCCAGGTGATTCATGATAGGTCATGTAATTACCACCCTAACTACATTATTTCCTCTTTTTAGATACATCCTTCCCTAATTAATTAAGTTGATGTGACCCCTCTTTTCTTGGGTCATACTTCTACCAACGAGTTATTGGTGGACATGGTAATATACCATTTATTCGTATCATGTAGTGTATTGGTCTAAAGAAGATTTTCTGGTTTCATTTTTTGCTTTTGTTTGTTTTGTAAACAAAGTTTTGCTTAGCAAACGTTTCAGGTTTTGGTCATACTTCCAACAATCTAGGTTGTCTCGATAACTGATGTGTAGTTGTCTCCAAAAAACATGAAAAATGTCCAGAATCTTGAAACCATACGATGGAGCTCAATATTACTGCAAAATGTTGCTCATCTTAAGTTTGAGGAGCAAAGTATTAAAGTGAGATAGTGGTATAATTTCGTTCAGATAGGTTGAGATTTGCTATAAAGTTTAAAAAATTCTAGGAAAACGAGATGTGTTACTTAGTGTTAAAACTTTTGGTGTTCTTTTGAAACCTTCCTGTTTGTTTTGTTTGTTTTGTAAGGTGTTAAAATGTTTGGAACCGGCAAAAAGGATGGGATGATGTGGTGTCTGAAGGTGGTTCTGCAATCAATGGTGGCGACACGAAGGGTGAGTGGCCGACAAAGTGAAGGAAGATCATCATCGAGGTTGCCAAGCAGTGGTGTCTTATTTGCTTTTACCTGCTGAGAGTGGCCTCAACGTGTGGCTAGGTGATACTGCACATATTTTGTGCTTTCCGTTCTCCTTGCTGATGTGGTGAAATTTCTTTTGACTCTGCTTCCTAATGGAATTTAATCTTTTTCGTTTAGATAATGCAATATGCACTTCATGTGTATTTTCTATCTTTTCTCATGTTATTACTGATCAACATTATGGCAATATGCACTTTTTTGTCATTGGCATATGTGTGCTTCGAAATGCCTTGGTTTAATTAAAGGAGAAAAGTGATATGGTTACATTGCTCTCATTCAAGAATTGTTACATAAGAAACTACTAGCATGAATCATATTTAAAGAAAAATCTGAAACACGCTCTATTGAGACGTATATATCTTTGGGGTGGATGCATTTAGGTACAACTCCCAAGGTTTCATGTTCATTTTGGTCTTGTTGATCAAGGATCACCCGCATCCGATGAAATGTAATAGTTCACAGAACTTGCTAAACGGCTAGAAAATAAATTAGACGATGGACTCTGCAACTAAAATGAGATGAACATCACTTTGTCTCTGATCTGGTAGCCAGCGATATTGTTGAGCAAGTGGTTTAATAAAGTTAAGTATTCCATGTAAAAAATGACAGATACCACTTGATTAGCAATAACATTTTTACAACTACTAGCTTCGACACTAAAACCTCTCACATTTGAAGTTTTGAATCAAGGATGTACACTTGGTAATTAATAATAATAATATATAATAGGAGTTATTATATATGAAATATGTATCTAATATATTACTAGGATAGGAGAGATACGTACTTCACGACATATAACAATTCGAACTTGTGTTTGATTATATGGTAGTCAATACATGCATCTTATGTGTATATGACCAACATACTTTGTGACCACACAAAAATTCAAGGGACAACACATGTGTATATGAGCCAGATATGTGTTGCCCGTAGCATCGCAAAGGCATTTTACTAGCTAGGGTGATTCAAAAACATTGGAATAAAATCTGGTGAATAAAATCAAAACAAACATTGAAATAAAATCGGAACCGATTAAGGGCCCATGGTTGGGCTCTCAGTATTAATCGGTTCACGTGTTGATGGTTGGGAGAAACCAAGGAAGGGTACTACAAATTAAACGTGGATATATCCTTCATTGTTGAATCTTTTGAAGGGGCCATAGGCGCAATCATCCATGATGATCAGGTAGTTTTGTCGACGGTAGCAATTGTGGTATTCCATCAATCTCTGACGCGGCATCTGCTAAGGCACGGGTCCTTCATGACTGTCTTCTTCTGGCTAGGCAGGTTGGATGTCCGAAGCTTATTGTTAACAATGATTGCATGGATGTGATTTCAACAATGCTTGATGGAGGAAATTCTCTTGGGGTTGCGGCGACAATATATGGGGAGTGCTCTTTCCTTGCGAGAGGCTTCGCCCATGTTTATTTTGCTTACTGTGATAGGGATAGTAATAGAGTAGCCCACATGCTTGCTTGTAAGGCGGAGGGACCCCATACCACTTGGTTGAAGGATCTGCTAGATTTTATTCGTGAGCTTCTTACAAATGACATAACTATTTACTGATTCTAAAGCAACAAGTTCTAGACACACTCCTTTTCTCACCAGGGTATCTAAGGGGACTGAGTGGTTTTTAATGAGGCGGCCTTCTGATTTAATATACTCCCTCCGTCCAAGAATAGATGTCTTAAGTTTTTTAAATTTTAGATGAATCTATATACTAAATAGTGTCCAGATTCATCCAAATTTTGATAAATTTGAGACATCTATTTTGGGACGGAGGGAGTATAATGCTTTCAAAAAAAATGAATGGGCAAACATTGCTCAAGACAAGTTGCGCCGAGTGATTTGCGATGCCTTCGCGACACATTTTTTTCCTGTTGCAACGCACGGGCATGTTTACTAGTAGAATAAAAAGGATGTCCCGCTGGAGACCTTGCCGGAGACTTTATAGCAAACTCGACTTCGCAGAAACATCGTCAGGTACTTTCACCAAGAGACCTTGCCGGAGACCTCTTAGCAAAAAAATGTAGAAAAACCACAATACTGTCATAGCAAAAAAATTAGCAACTCTAGCAAACCGGGATTCGCCATAGAGATCGCAGAGACTCGTCAGATACATCATCAGAGACTCGCCGAATACCTTATAGCAAAAACCTTGCACTATTATAGGAAAACCACTGAAGGATGTAGCAAAATTGTTTACCAATTGTAGCAAACTCTACTTTGTTGGAGAATCTCACTCGACACATGGTAGCAAAAAATGTTACTATTCTAGCAAAACCACAAAACAAAAGCAGCAAAAAGTTTGTACTATTGTAAACACCTCCCGTCGACGGTCCATGTCAGCAGCACCACCATGCACCGTCACCGCCCATAGCGGCACCACTACACATGACAGTCATGTTGGCTCCCACGGCGGGCGAGCTTGTGGAGGTGTGTGAGTGCTCACGGGAGGTGCCGCCAGCAGCGAGGCAAACTCACGAGGTGGGAGCCTGACGGGGAGGACTAACGTGGGGTGGCGCGGGCCCTCTCATGGAGGTGGCGGTCGGCGGTGGGGCGCTCTCATGGAGGTAGGGGCGGATCATGCTTTGGTTGGAGATGGGAGGCTGGCGGCATGCGAGGGAGCGGGCAGCGGTGGAGATCCCGATGGCGCGCAGAGAATCTTGTCGGTGGCAGTGGCTCGTTGCGGCAGCAAGCACCATCTCAGACGGCATGGAGATCCTTTCCTAAAGAGAACACTCTGTTGGGAAAAAGAAAGAAATAGGTACATGGTGGGATCTTGTTGGGTCCTCGTGGGAAGGACTCGGTCGATGCGATCGTGAAATTCCAGAGAGAGTGGGATCGTTTCACATTTTTCAATACATATTTTGCTATAGGAAAATTATACTGCTCCCCCGGGGGATTTTTCGTGACTTATCCCCCGGGTCGCACGCGTGAGGCCTTCGTTTGCCTTATCTCTTCCCTTCCACACAGCGCATGTAACTGTTTTTTTTGCCGCTCCGTCACCGATAGCTGAT
This sequence comes from Avena longiglumis, assembly GCA_030063025.1. Classification (NCBI taxonomy): domain Eukaryota; kingdom Viridiplantae; phylum Streptophyta; class Magnoliopsida; order Poales; family Poaceae; genus Avena; species Avena longiglumis. The sequence continues at coordinate 179,636,469 of CP125977.1, read as the reverse complement.
ATCGTCGGCTGCCCTCCGCCAGAGAAGCCACCCACTGCCGCCGGCCGGCTCACCGGAGCAGGCAGTCGTCTCTGCCGCCGGCTAGCCCACCGGAGCAGGCTGCCGCTGTCGCCGCCTCCGCCATCGGAGCAGGGCACTCGCTGCCACCAGATCCAGGCCACCGGAGCAGGCAGCTGCAGTCGTCGCCGGACTAGGCCGCGCCCCCGGAGCAGGTACTCGCCGCCTTCCCGCCATGGTCGGCCCTGCCGTGAGTGCTGCGTGTGCCGGCGTCGAGGATGACGCGGACGCCTTCCCACCATGGCCTCGCTCCGACGGAATTGCTCAACTGCGTGCACTGCTACATCCACTGTCAAAACCTCTAGGCTCCGACGAGCCGTCCTGCTTCGTGGTCATTGTTTTGCAGTGGAGCCACGACACGGTGCTACATAGGCAGGAAGACGATGCTACTGTAAGTGGTCATCGTTGCTACAGATGAAGAGTCACGATGCTACCGACCAATGGATGCGTTTTGATTTTTTTGCTACAGGGTGATGCTACACTAGTAGCAAGTTTTTGCTATTTATCTTTTATGTTTTTGCTACAATAGCATAAAGTATTTGCTATGACATTTTCGATGAATGTACTCAGTAAAGTTAGTTTTGCTCTAGCAGGCACGGCTATGTCTCCGGCGAGATCGTTCCTTTTGCTACATTAACACTTTTTTTTTGCTATCACCGTTTTATATTCTACAATAACGTAACGTTTTTGCTATACGGTCTTCGGTAAAGTCTACTGGCGAAAGCCTCCGGCGAGTCTCCGGCGAGATCGGATATGCTACATTAGCACAACTTTTTTGCTACACGGTTGCCGACGAGGTCTCCTGCGAAATCTCTGGCGAGATTCGGTCTGTTTTTCTATTTCTGGACCGAACCGTTTTCTGCTACATATAGCAAAAGCGGGACTATTTATAGCAAAAGCGTGTAAGTTTGTAGCAAAAGTGGGATTTGAGAAGTTTTTAGAGGACACGTGTCCCGAGGACGCGTAGTACTGCCCTTTGCTATATTATTTTTTCACTACTATGTGACCCTGTGTCTTCTGATGCAAGCACTAGCAGTTTTTTTAAGAATGGAAATCCCTAATTACATTTCCCATTTGTCACAGTTAAAATCACTAACTATATCCTAGGACCGTGTCATGCCATAACATAGTGGCTTAGTTAAATCACTGAACACCATGGCTCGCTGACACATGTGCAACACCATCACACTAACTAACATAGAAACGAACTTTGTACTCGATAAAATTGGTCACGCATCGATAATCTAGCTTAATTCTACTGCTAGTGTTAGTACTGGCATATGCAAGGTTGGCTACACGATTGTGTGGTGAAAGGCGAGGAATCAACAGCGATGTGCGCTGGTTACCGTCCTGCTAAATAGAGAACTTGCAACAAGCTGAGCCAACATGTCTACAAAATGAACCAAACATATTTCAAGGTGAAAAACGGGCGGCAGCCATAGTTTTTGTCACAACAACTTGCTCTCGAGACATCGGTCGGTGAAATTATCAAGGGCGCATTTGGAAGTTAACAACAATTTTTTTTCATCTTGTTTTGGCTAGGTACTGGCTGGCATGTTCCCGCGAAAACAGCCTCGAAGCCATCTTTGGCAGTTCGATTGGTTACCTTTCCAGCCGATTTTTCGTCCTAGAGAGATATGTGTGCCGGTTGTTTGGTTGCATACTTTTCAGCTTGGGAGGAAGACCAGAACATGAAACTACCGTTTGATTGTCTTTAAAATAGTTGATAAGATAACCTCTTATCACGAGTGGTGAGGTTACCATGCACATGACAATACATAAGCACATCACAATGAAGTTTTTATAGTGGCCAAAAACTTAACATTAGGGTCCATAATAGTTGATGCATCATGAGCTTCACCCAAAAAAACAATAACTCGTGATGCAACAAAAGTTTATCATCGAAGGGCTTAGTATATATCACATCCCTCAATATTACAAACCATGGATTAGTTTTCATCAAATCCTAAATAACGGAGGGATATGATATCACCTCCCAAAATATATATGACTGCTTCAATAGATCATGAGCAAGATCAATAGCAACATAGCAGTAGCTCTAATCGAAGTGGCTACGAAGCAAAGTCCTAAGCCAGGCCCTCCTCTCAGTTGGACCCATGTTACCATAGGTAGCACCTTGTTATTTGTTGTCAGTAAGGAAGTCTATGGCCTGGTACAACAGTTTAGTGTTAGACAACTGTCTGCGATCCACAAAATTGAGGGTGAAGATGGTCTTCATCTCAGCATAGTTTGCTACGTGTGTCTCTAGCAACTCAAGAAGCTTCGGCCAGGCCTAAAAATGAGAACACAAGATGTTAGTTCACATCAATTATGAATCACCAAGAACTAGAAACATTATATGATGGCATGTCATCTTACCATGAGGAGCTTCTTCAAGACATCGTCATCATCAACAATGAAGGACGTGTTATCCAGATGTCGTGGTATTGCCGACGAGTATGCCGTGAAGGGGTACTCATAGAGCATGTTTAGAGACGTGGGGTAAGGCGGAAGGTTGGAAGGTAAGAGGTAACATAGCTTACCCAGGTTCAGATCCCACGACGGTGGCGGAATCTTACTCCTGCTATAAATCACTAAAGGGCAATACGCCGAGTTACAGGGAACGGTTCGCTGTGCGCGATATGAGGTGATTGATGCTCTAAAGGCTCCCATAGGTCCGACTTATAGCGTCTCCAGATCCTAGGGTTACAGGTAAATTCCTCCCCGGACAGGTTATAGAGTCCTACAGTATACAACTAGTCTAACGTGTCTTGCACTCCAAGGCTCCAGGTATGTCGGTGACTCAAGCGTAGCCTTTATTTATCCGGTATGAGCCTCCCTTCTGGATCCATCTAACTAGGCCGCCCAGCAAGCCATGATCCTTGCTACCAACTGTGGGCCACCCGGGTTATCCGGATTAGAGACATGCAATAGTGACACCCATTTAGCATATCCCCAATAGTAGACCCCGTAGAACTCTGAGATCTTGCGCCGTCTTCCCTCTTCAGATTGAATGCTCCGTTTAGGTGATCTCAGCAAATCGTCAAGCAATATCTTGTAGTCCTCCCAAGAACCCTGCGATTTTCTCCGTCTTTGATACCTAAGTCGGAGAATCATTGAGCTTTCCATCATACATTTCTCGTAGCCGGACAGAATCCGTCCATGCCAGAATCTTCAGATGGGACTGTTCGCCTGCACGTGTCAGTGAGATAGCATAGACCATAGGTCAGCGACACCTCGTAACTCACACATGCAGAAGACATAATTATAGCCGATTTTCCCGCGTGAAGGATCTGAAACGTTGGCGGCTACGGTGGGAACGTGGTGAAATTTCCGCACACGTTTCACGCGCGCGCTGTCCACGCTTCAACCACTGGATCAACTTGCATGAATCTTGACGCCAGGGACCATATATTTTAACTGCGGTGGCATTTTATCGTTTCACCTCATTATTTCCTACGTCATTATCTTCCTCTAGCCCAATCTCCTCTTCGATTTTATCGTGCACACACAGGAAAACCCTAAATCTTTTCCAATCTCCACCCATCTCCCTCCACCTTAATGGCTAGCAGCAGCATTGCACCATCGATGGCGGTGTCTGGCGAGCCCATGGCCAAACCATCTGGCTCTGTCCTTGTCCCACCGGAGGGCGTGGTGGTGCCGCGTAGTGCGGTGGTCGAGTCCACCGGTGGCGACCATATCCCAGCGGCGCTGGAGCCGTTGGAGGAAGAAGCTGACTCCCACAAGGAAGAGTGGTAAGGCTCAGACATCTCCGAGAGTGACATCAAGGAGATGATCTCTGAAGGGTACCTCCCTGCGGCGGAGGGCCTGGTCTGGCAGGCGGAGCTGGCCGGTGAGGTCAGTCCTTCTCCCCAAGTCAGAGAAAAGGTATACCTCAAGGCCCGATTTGTGCATGGCGTCTCCCTTCCCATATCCGACTTCTACATCCAAGACCTCAAACACTTCCGGGTTCAACCTCAGAACCTATCTCCGAATAGCATCCTCGCGCTTAGCAATTACACGGCGTTATGCGAGGGTTACCTAGGGATTAGGTCTAGGTTAGATCTGTTTATGTATTTCTTCATCGTGAAGAGGGAAGCCGGGGCGAGCAAAGAGGAGCTCAGAAACTGCGGAACAATTATCTTTAAGATCCGGCCTGGCCGGCGGTTCCCCTACATCATAGGACACGAGTCCTGCAAGAACTGGCAACGAACGTACTTCTATGGCCCATATATCCCCCTGGCCGGCTGAGAAGAAACGTACCCGGCCTTTGTCAATAGGGCCGCCATTGAAGTCCTGACATGGAGATCGCAAGCCCTCCTCCCCTCCGACAACAAAGCCTCCCGCGTTGTAAGGCGGATTGACTGGTTCGTAGAGATGGGTTTGACCAGATTGGACCTAGCCAAGTGCTGGTTCATCAGACGGATCCAACCTCTGTAGCACCGTGCGAAGCTCATGCACCAGTACACCAAGGATAGAAAGGATAGCCTCTGGATTTCCGAAGACAACTTCTCCAGTGACTCCATCAAGCTTCGCCTCAAAGACATAGTCAAGGTGAAGGACCGGAAGCGTGGCTTCACCATCACCTATGACATGTTTGAGGGCGGCAAGTGCCCAAAGGTACTCATTTATTTCATGTACATTGCTTTCTAACATATACTCCAGTTCTTTCGTCTTGCATATACCTTTGCATCTAACACTTAGGATTCACTTAGCAGCTGGGGGATTTGGATGAAGACAACATGGCTTCCCAAGTCTATGACCCCCATATGAAGGATGACACTGTTGTGTCCGACGAGATGTCCCGTTAGTGCGAAAGCGGAATGGCTCCACCTCTGACGCTACTGACGGAGGAAAGAAGAAGAAGACGGAGGGTGGAGCCTCCAAGAGATCCACCGCCTCCCTGGAGGCGGAGAAAAGAAGATTGACCAGTATCCCTTTGAACAAGGCACCAAATGTTGTATAAGCTTCTCTCCATCTGACATCGTCTTTTGCTCATTTTATTCATGTAATTATACTTTCGCACGTTTCAGGAAGAAAGCTAGCCTGAGTTTGAAGAAGACCTCCAAAACATCGGGGGCTTATAAAAACATCAAAGATATGTTTGTCCAAGCCTCTCCCGCCATCGCTCCTCCTACTCCTAGCGCTCAACCCTCTATCGCACCCGTTGGTTCTCCGACAAAGGTAACATCTGAACCCTCCTCCATGGAAGTGAATAACACTCCTTCTCAGGAGGTCCCAGATGCTACCGCGGTGGACCACGTTGTCGGCGAACAGGTGACACAAGAGAGCACTTCTTCCAAAGTGGCTGAAGCTCCGACTAAGGATGCCACTGGTAGCGGTAAGGAGTTGATGGTGGAAGGCGGAACTTCTATTGAAGGCGGAACTACTACGCCCAAGACCCAGACTGAGATTCCCAAGATTGTCTATCCGGTGCTTACACCGAGTAGCTTAGCTCTGGCTCCTGGTGTTGCGCCGACTTCTCCTTCATGCGGTCTTGAGGATCTGCTCAAGAAGGCGGAGATTATCCAGGTTAACTCTCTTGCCTTTGGCAAGATGTTTGCTGAGAGTGCCAGCAACCTCAATATCATTGCACTTGTAAGTTTTATATGCCTTTTGCATTTCATACATAATATCCCACTATAGCCTCCGAGGATTTAGACAGAAAACCATAGGTCTTTGGGTCTGAATGCTCTAAGAGTCACTAAGCAAGAAACTTGGTATTGTAGCATCCAAGTATGTAGTTTGAATAAAATATTCCGACTATATATTTTTAGAGTAGCATACGTAGTGTTTGTAAATTTTGATACTTTAGCCCCCAAGCTTCTAGTCGAAACAAAATCAGTTCCGACTAGATGCTTAAAGAAAGACTAAGCATGACTTTGAGTTAAAAACTCGCACTGTAGCCCCGAGCCTCTAGGCGGAGATTTAGCCGGCTAGATGCTCAAAGAAGACTAAGTAACCTTTTTATTGTTTTGTAGAATGAGAATACTCGGAGGGTTGCCGCCAACGAAAAGTTCCAAGCACGAAATATATTGTTGAGAAATCCAAGCACATACAAGAGCTGGATAGCAAAAACAAAATCTTGAAGCAGGAAAGGGCCGACTCGCTGAAGATGCACGAAAAAGCTATGGCTGCCATGCAAGAATCTGCTGACACAGGAGATCAATCGTCTTAAGGAGGAGATTACGGTCCTCAAGGAGCAGAACAAATCTGCCGAAGAGCAAAATGCTCAAAACCTTGAGGCGTACAAGACCCTCCGAAAGGAGTGGGACTCCATGGCAGAAATTCTCTAGCAAGCAGAGACCAGTGTCTTAGGTAACCTTCCTCCGTCTTGTACTTCTGGAGGTCAGGAACTCTTATCTCATTTAGTGAACTCATGTATTCAAGCGTGTTGTAGGAGATGCATCTCCCATAGGATTAGCCCAGGTGAATGTTGGCGCTCCTCCGCAAAAAGAATGCATGGTTCTTGTCGGCAACTTCATCAGCACTGCGATCACCCAGGCAAAAGAGATTTCCAAGCCCTTGGACATAACATTAAGGCTGTAGACTCCATCATGAAATACTCGGAGATCCTTCGCCGAGTCCCCAAGCGTATCCTAAGCTGGAAAGCTTCATGTACTCGGGCTGGTGCTAGGATGGCTCTAGCCATGGTCAAGGCCCACTATGACGACGCCGACATCGACACGGTGACCTCTGGTTTGACGGACGTGGACGAAGACAGACAGAAGATCGATAACGATGCAATCTGGGATTCGCTCGCCGTCTATGACACTAGGGTCGCCTAATTGGTCAAGGAGGATGTCTTCGTGCCCCTTGAGGTACTTGATGTCGACCAGTCTAGCTCTGAGTCTCTAAAAACTACCGACTTTGTTTATGGACAAGATGGCTCTTCTGCCGCTGATGACACAACTTCGAAGTCCCCTGCACCAAAGAAGTGAAAAACACTTTGTAATATTTATCGCCTCTGGTTGGTTTATGTATGCGAAAAAACATTGTTGTTATCTTATAGAGGAAAAATATTGCTTTAAACTTCCAACTGCTTAAGAACTAATTCCAGCATGTATATTTTTAAGCAAGTGCTGGCTTATCCATTACTCTGGTTTTTATGCTTGACTTTTCATGAGTCAAAATAGCCTTAGTCAGAACTATGCGCTCAAGCGATGATACCCAATGGCACCCTCAATAACCTAAGCACAAAAACGCCGACTTCGAGTGCCGAAAGTCACTACTCTAGAATCCACATAAAAATAACAAAGAATGTGTAGACCAGAAAACTTAAGCTAACGCCCGTAGGAGGAATTTTCACAAGTGCAAAGCTTGCGCATAAAGGTTTTATATGATCCAAAAATGAACATTAAAGGAGGTAAAAGACTAAAGAATATGATTGAACCAAAGATTTTTATTTCATTGATCATATAAGAAGTACACAATAGATAATAAAATATGCTAAGTGCAAAAAAGACGTAGTTGTGTTATGTTTTATGGCCAATCAAGCTCCGGGTAGTCATCATTGGGTTCACGTCGCTTTCGCTTATGATCCTCGTTTGGCCTATACTCTAATTCACAGTTGTCAACAAGGTAATAGGAACCATTGATTAGCGCCTTACTTATGATGAACGGTCCTTCCCATGGCGGGGATAATTTTTGTGACTTCTTCTGCTTAAGTCGAAGCACCAGATCCCCCTCTTTAAACGAGTGATGCCAAACGTGGCAACTATGGTATCTACATAGCTTCTGCTGGTAGATGGCGAACTTCTGCAATGGCAGTACGTGCTCCTCCTCGATAAGGTCGACATCTAGGCGTCTAGACTCTTCAGCATCATCTTCTTCGTAGGCGGCAACCCTTGGTGAATCGTCGAGGATGTCGGAGGGTAGAATTGCTTCTCCTCCATATACCATGAAGAAAGGGGTGTAGCCAGTGGATCTATTGGGAGTAGTTCGCAAACTCCACAAAACAGATGGCAATTCCTCCGCCCAGGCTCGAGCTTCTCTATGTAGCGGTGCTTCTAGACGTGGCTTTATTCCCTGTAGAATTAATCCATTGGCTCGCTCAACTTGACCATTGGATTGTGGATGTGCCACAGATGCAAGGTCAAGTCGGATGCCCTTCTCCCAACAATAATACCCTACTTCTCCGAGTGACAAGTTCCTACCGTTGTCGGTGATGATGCTATGTGGGAGACCAAATCTCACCACTAAATCCCGGACAAACCTAAGGGCAGTTGCCCATCAAGCTTTCTAATGGGTTTAGCTTCTATCCATTTTGGGAATTTATCAACTGCTACTAGCAGATGCGTAAATCCACAAGGTGCCGTCTATAATGGTCCAACCATGTCAAGCCCCAAACTACAAACAACCAAGTCATTAGAAAAATACCAAAAATATTGCCCAAATTGCTTTTGGATCAATCTCTCGATTTGGTGAGTTTTTCGTGGTTTTTGGTCCATAGATCTGTTGCTTTGGGTGTCGATCTACCTTCCTTGCCCTATCCCCCAGCCAAATTTCCATAGATTTTCGACAAATTTCTCGATTTTACTTTTTGGAGTTCGTCACGAACAAATTTCGACGAGCACCCCGGCGGACCGGTACTGTCACTGAAAATTCTAGCGAGAATTCCGGCGACACCAAAATCACGACCGGAATTTCTGGCACCAGCACCAGTCCGCCGGCGGTTTGACCGGTAATTTTCCAAGCCCCAGATTTTGACCGTTTCCTTTTGTGTTTGTTCGTGTTTCGCGTGCATGTCACCAAAACTAACTTCAAGCTTCCGCAACATCTATACATACAACACTCTTCGACACCGTGACACCCGTACATCTTCCCCAACATTGGTAGCAAATCATCAACAATACCAAAGGTATAACTTGCACCACCCTTGTATAGCCCTTCTTCCTTTATGTGATACCTAACCTATCGAGAATGGCTCATTTTGTGTTGGTCGAAGCATTGTGCGCTTTATCTTGTGACGTGATAGTGCATAGGCAATAGAAAACTTGGACTCCATAGCATAGAAAGAAAAGAGATATCAAAAAAAGAGAAAAAGCATAAGAAAAAGAAATATACCAATACAAAAGAGAGTCCAAAGCTTCTAAGCAAGAGTGTGAGTTAGAGAAAGGAAAGCGTGCAAATCCGTTGCTTCTCAATCTTGTTGCCAACGAGCTATGGTCTCTCCTTGTTTTGGCAAGACACCGAGCTTAGTCGTTGTTAGGACATTTTGTGCTCATTTTCATAGTCGTGCTAACCCCATTTATCTCCACGTGTGTGTGTTTTTCCCGTGTTTTTGTAGACCGTATCTTTTTTTTCTTTTGATCATTGGTCCTTTACCTCTTTTGACAATAACATTTTCGTTTGGTTGTTCCATTTTCTATCCAACTTTCTAACCTACCACCATAGGACTTTGTGTGTGTGTGTCTTGTGTACTCGCTATTCAGTTTGCTCTCGGCAAGAACAATCTTTCCAATTTTTGATCCGGTGAGGAAAGGTAGAAATTACCATTCCACCAATCTCACCCTATCTATCAAATGTTTTTTTGCACCATGTCTAGGGCAAGTGGAGCTAGTTGAGATAGCAACTTCAACAACCAAGACAGTTTTGCCACGCGTCACAACTTATGGGCGCAACACCAAGAATTCAATACTCAATTTGAGCGAATTGAACACCGTCTCGATGATACGTTTCGAGAATTTGAGTACCGTGAGAGGAAACGTCAAGAGGAGCACCACATGCAATTCCAAGCTCTTCACCAAGCTATTGCCAACCTTGACAACCAACATGGTCATCGTTCAATATCATTAAGTTTCTGCAAACACTCCTCAAGTCGACATGGCGAGTCTTCAAGGTCAAACTCCCGCCGCGGAGAACCCCACCACCATAATAGGGACTAACAAGCTCGCCATCGTCATGCTCAAGCGGTGGACCCAAATTCTCCTCAACCTCAACAACAACGCCAAGAGCATGGTCCACCACCACAACAAGCAATCATCAACGTGCAACGCCCTCGGGAACTCTATGATGACTCCAACTACAATGATAGGCGTCGCCATCCTCCTCATGACCACCATGTGTATCTTCAACAAAATCAAGCACCAGCATGGGATACTAGTGATGAGGATGCGGCTGCATGTCAGGCTCGATGTAACGACTGGCATGCACAACACCACCACCGACACCGACAAGATATGAATGTCAATTATGTCGAGAAAAGGCTAAGAAGGGACTTCGAGCATCACCAAGCTCCTCCCCCACAACCTCCTCAAGGCAATCAATATCCTCCTCCGCCCTCCACTCCCTCCAAGTGACGCAATATGCACCATGAACGTCTCAACAACCACCATCAGCGTGACAATGGCAAGTTTGGTAAGCTCAAGTTTGTTATTGCCAAGTTCAAAGGAGAAGAAAATGTCGATGCATATCTTGAGTGGGAGCTCAAAGTTGACAAGATCTTCCGAGTCCACAAATTTTCCGAAGAGAAGAAGGTTGCAATGGCATCTCTTGAGTTTGAGGACTACGCCAATGTTTGGTGGGAAAACTACCAAAGAAATCATGAGAAGATAGAGGAACCACCGGTCACCACTTGGGCCGAGATGAAGAACATGATGTATGCAAGATTTGTCCCCAAGAACTATCACCAAGACCTCTTCGACAAGCTACAAAACTTGAAGCAAGGCACAAAAACAATTGAAGAGTTCTACAAGGAAATGGAGATGACTATGATGAGAGCCGATGTAAAGGAGCTTGAGGAGCATACGATGGCATGGTTCGTCAATGGTTTGAGCCGCCCAATATGCAAAATAGTCGATTTCCAACCTTAAAAGACTCTCGTGAACCTTCTTCGCCAAGAAACCAAGGACGAGCGCCACTTGCAAAAGGAAAATGTTTATGAGAAGCAAAGGGTGTAGTTCGCTTCAATCAACTCGGATACCCCCTCCAAGCCAACAAACCAAGAACCAAGCTCCTCCTAGCAATCCAAGACACCTATGGCATCCTCCTCCAACACAACAATGGATAGTCAGGTAGTTTGCTACAAGTGTGGAGGAAAGGGCCATAGGTCTTATGAGTGCATCAACACAAGAGTCATGCTAACGGATGATAATGGCGCAACATACTCCGTGAGAGAAGATGAATATGAAGCCTTGACTCAAGCCGCTATCTCAAAGGATGCCGCAATGCAAGATGAGGACACGCTTATATGTGAACATGATCCAAGTCCCTCACTTGTCATCGCCCAAGTCTTGACGACCAACTCCATCCCTCGAGAGGACCAAAGCCTCAACATCTTCCAAACCCGAGACGTAATTGATGGCAAGTCCATAAAAGTTATCATTGATGGAGGAAGTTGTCACAACATTGCGAGCATCGATCTTTATGAGAAAATCAAGTTACCATACATGGAGAACCCTCATACATATCATGTCAAGTGGCTTGATGACAACAACACCATTCAAATCAAACGCAAGGTCAATGTCTCCTTCAAGATTGGTCCATGTCAAGACACCGTCGAGTGTGATGGCATGCTAATGACCATGTGTCACATGATCCTTGGAAGATCATGGCAATACGACAAGGGTGCCCTACATGATGGTACCTCCAATCAATACTCCTTTAAGAGGAATGATAAGACTTTTGTGCTCCAACCTATGATGCCAAGCCAAATTATCGCTTCAAACATGACGTCGTTGCCCATAATAAAGCAAGCTAAGGATCCTTGTGAGATGAGTGGTGAGAGAGTGATCCACCAACACGTGAGTGCATGTCACAATCCTCAAATGATTGAAAAATCATGAGTGCCACGTCGCATGCCACCAAACGTCAGAAGAGTAATTTGAGTGTGACCCATACTAACAATCCATCATACAACTCTCTCTCTCTCTCTCTCTCTCTTTGTTGTTAGTTTTGGAAGGTACACAAGCTCAAAAACCACCTACACGGAACATACAACAAGATACCCAAACATGACTTGATGGCAAGCTCAACTACAAGATCTTCAACCAATCTTCACAAGGCTACGACACCGGAGATCCAACCGCATATGAGCTCAAGACAATGGGTACAACTCTCTCCTTAAATGATGATGGAACTTCATCGAGGATAACTCGTTTTCAAGCGGGGGAGATGATGCAGCCCAACACATGGCATTCACCATTGGTCCACATCATGCTACATCAACCATACCCAAAAAGTTGAATTCGTTCCATATCTCACCCTCCTTTAGTTATCATGTGAATGGGATCCTACCTTAGACAAGTGCCAATGCTATGACCATTCCCATGACCATGACACCAAGAAGAGACGACAAGAAAACCCCAGGAACCAAGACCCCCAAGCAAGAGGCGTGGAAGAGAAGGCGGAAGAAGACTTCCGACGCCAGGTCCGGTGCCACCAGAAGCCCCACCGGAACTTCCGGCTCCCAGCCTGGCAAACCGGACTCTCCGCTGGAATTCCCGGCGACACAACCGGCAAACCGGACTCCTCTCCGAAACAATGTACTATATGGCTAACCGGTAGCGGGCCGGAAATCTCGGCGCTTGCTGGAAATATCGGCGACAGATCCAGCATCAGCGGACTTATCGCCAGAATGCCTAGTCTGCGTGCTGTAAAGGGTTTGATGCCTAGAATATTTCCTCCCACCTACCCCTTCGCCCCTAGCACTATAAATATCCTCCTTGTGGCTCATATCTAGTTGGAGTTGATGATGAATGAAGGCTTGTTCCTAACCCTAGATGGGAACCCCTCTCTATAGTTAATCTATGAATTGTACAAGGCCTTGGAGTTTGGTGTTCGTATCCAAGTCGTCAAGACCCTCGTCAAGTGTTTGGTCTCTCCTCATCAAGGATTCTAGTAGTGCTAGGTCTCTCCCCTTTGGGATTCTACTTGGTTTCTACTCTCTCCTTTGATTTTGATTCTATCATCCGCTTGCCAATCTCTCCTTTGGTGATTCTACCTAACGGTCTCTTGCCGAGGATTCTATTGGATTGGTTGTTCGAACCAATGGGAGAAAATCAAATCGGGTTGTGTTTGTGTGTGTTTGTATCTTTACCTTGCGTTTGTGTTGTGTTCCTCGTGTTCATCGGGTTTCCCCTCACTCCCCGCCTCAAATCCGTGAAGATCGGGCCACCCTAGGGTCAATCCCACATGGGATCCCATATCAATATGTGTAAAACCACAAGGTTCCGTCTGTAATGGTCCAACCATGTCAAGCCCCCAGACTGCAAACGACCAAGTTATTGGTATAGTTTGCAATTCCTGAGCTGGTACAGGTGGTTGTCGGGCATAATACTGGCATCCCATGCATGTCTCGACCAGCTTGTCAGCGTCTGCCTTTGCGGTCATCTAGTAGAATCCTTGCCAGATGGCTTTGGAGACCAAAGATCGAGGAGCGGCGTGATGCCCGCAATCTCCGAGATGGCTCTCACAAAGTATTTCAAAACCTTCTTGCTAGGAAACACACTTCAGGTAAACACAAGTGGTACTTCTTTTGTAGAGCTGCCCATTGATTATGGTATAGAACTTTACTCGACGTACTATTTGCCGACTTTCGACTTCGTCGATGGGCAAAGTTCCGCGTACGAGATACTCCATGAATGGTTTTTTCCAAGCCGAAGGGACTATTGTTAATGTATTAAAAAATGAGTCAACTCTATCCGGGTTCTTGGGGTCCGCTCCCTTAACGGATGGGGTTCGTTAATGCTCCAGAAAAACGCCAGGCAGGAATTGTTTGCGTCCCGATCCAAGTTTTGACAGTAGATAAATTGCCTCATTTTCTTCCCTCTTGACATACTTGACTTCGTAGCCTTCGAAGAACTTGGATATCTCTTCTACTTCGTCTCGATATGCCGCCATCATAGGGTTCCGCATGTTCTAGGTGCCAGCCACCTGCTAGGCAACCAAGTCGGAATCTCCACAACAAACTATGCGCTCGATGCCAATATCCTTGGCTATGCGAAGTCTGTGAATGAGTGCTTCATATTCCGCCATGTTGTTTGTAGCCTCAAAGTGGATTTGCAGGACATAGTGCAGTTTTCTCCTGTTGGTGACTGTAGTAGCACACCATCCCCCGATCCATTGAGTAACTTTGATTCGTCCAAGTGCATCACCCAGTATTCTGGCTCTGGTATAGAAGTAGCATCTGGCATGTCCGTCCAACCTGCAATAAAATCCGCCAAGATTTGTGATTTGATAGTGTCGCATCTCTTGTAGGTGATCTCAAAGGAGGCAAGCTCAATGGCCCACTTCACGACCTGTCCCGTAGCGTCGCTGTTGTTGATGATGTAGGACAGTGGAGCTTTGATCACTAATGTGATAGGATGCTCCTGGAAATAGTGCCTTAGCTTCCGAGAAGCGAGGAACACTCTACAAGCTAGATTTTGGTAGTGCGGGTAACGCTGCTTGGACTCTGTCAAGACCTCACTTACATAGTAAAATGGCCGTTGTACTCCGTACTCATGCGTTGGTTCCTTCCGTTCGACCACGACGATGATGCTGATAACCCGGTTGGTGGCCGCCATGTAGATTAACATAGACTCCATTAGCTCGGGTGCTGCAAGTATGGGTGCCGTAGAAAGTATCCTTTTAGCTCCTTAAGTGCAGCATCTGCCTCGTCTGTCCACACGAATTTGTCTGCGTTCTTCAACAACTTGTATAGTAGAAGCGCCTTCTCTCCAAGTTGGTTGATGAACCGGCTTACCGCTGCAACGCAGCCTGTGAGCCGTTGAATGTGCTCCAGGCATGTCAGACGGTTGATGTTTAGGATGGCCTTGTTCTTCTTCGGGTTGACCTCGATTCCACGCTGGGAAACGATGAAACCCAAAAATTTGCTGGCTAGGACCCCGAAGACACACTTCTTGGGGTTAAGCATCATGTTGTATTTCCGGAGATTATCAAATGTTTCCTTCAAGTCGGAGATTAAGTCATTTGATTGGAACTTCAGACCAGCGCAGGTACTGTGGAACTAGGTCTAGGGTGGCCATCATAATCCTTTGAGAGGTCTTTGATGTCTACGCACGCTTCTATGCTTGTAGAAGTGTTGGGCCTCCAAGTGCAGAGGTTTGTAGAATAGCAGCAAGTTTCCCTTAAGTGGATTACCCAAGGTTTATCGAACTCGGGGAGGAAGTGGTCAAAGGCATCCCTCTCAAGCAACCCTGCAATCAAGATACAAGAAGTCTCTTGTGTCCCCAACACTCCCAATACACTTGTTAGGTGTATAGGTGCACTAGTTCGGCGAAGAGATAGTAAAATACAAGTGATATGGATGATTATAAGACAACAGTGTCAGAAAAGAGCTTGACGGGGAGGAAGAGACTAAAGACAATCTGAAATAAAGATGGGATCAAGCAAACATGTAGCAGGACTAGTTGAAAACGGTGTTTCAATGCTTAGAAACAAGGCCTAGGGATCATACTTTCACTAGTGGACACTCTCATATAAATATCTTCTCTTCATTATTCTACTCTAAACTACTCTCCGCTTGGATAACTCTAATCCACAGTAGGTCTACAAAAGCACTCCTTAAAGTTCGGATTCCCCATCTAGATTACCCCACACTGTCACCTTGAGTGCTAGATGGTTCCAACAAACACCACAATTTCATAGAGACATCCAACTCAAAATATAACTCATGATAAGTATTTATGTAATCTTTAGCCTAAGTGCCACACGGTGTGCACACTGTCACCTTCACACACGTGGGGATAGCCGGATATTACAACTAAAGCACTTGAGTAGCAGAGTAGATATACTTGATTACAAAGCTCATGACCACAATAAGATCACTCATAGAGAGAGAGAGAGAGAGAGAGAGAGAGAGAGAGAGAGAGAGAGAGAGAGAGAGAGAGAGAGAGATGAACACATAGCTACCGGCAGAGCCCTTAGCCTCGAGGGAGAACTACTCCCTCATCATCATGCGAATCAGCAAAGGCAATGGAGATGGTGGTGGAGATCGATGGAGATGGCTCCGCGGGCAATTCCCCGTCCCAGCAGGGTGCCGAAACAGAGACTTCTGTCCCCCAAATATCCTCTTTGGTGGCGGCACTGCGGAACTTTTTGTGGAGATCTGATCCGCGTTAGGGTTTATGTCTCGGGGAGAAGTATATATAGGCGAAAGGGCAAGGTCGGTGGAGCCTCGAGGGTCCCACACTAGGGGCTGGCGCGGCCAGGGGGACCCGTGCCACCCCTAGGTGTGGCTGCCTCGTTGCGCCTCCTCGTCTCTCCTATGGACTCCGTGTCTGCTCCGGTAAAATATTGACTTTGGCTTTTATCCCGTTCAATTCCGAGAATATTTCTTTTTTGGCTTTTCTGAAACCAAAAATAGCAGAAAACGGGCAACTGGCACTGAGGCATCTTTTCAATAGGTTAGTTCCAAAAAATGTATAAAAATACCTCAAAGTGTAGAAAAAAGATAACAAAATTGATACAAAACAAGCATGGAGCATAAAAAATTATAGATACGTTTACGACGTATCAGTCTTCTGTGCGCGGATAGTTGGGGTGCCAAGGAAAGTGTGGTAGATGGGGGCCTTCTTCTCGAAGGGGTTCTTGCCTTTGCCATCGCCATTGTCGGCGTGCTTTGGGTTAGCGTCCTCGTCCATGTCACTTGAATCATTGGAATCCTCTTCCTTCTTCTTCCCTTTTCCCTTGCCTCACAGTCGATTCTTCCGGCTTTGTTTGTAGCCGGACTCTGGGTCTTCTTTGAGATTGTTGGCGAACTTGCAATGGAGATTGGTGTGGGTAGCTTTGCCATTGGCTTCGAGGTGCACGAGGCATGGCATTTCACGGTATTCCTCATATGTTCGGTTAACATGGGGCGCTGTCGAGATAGTTTCACTACCGCGCTGCTGCCCACGACCAGCCCCCCGGCCTCGGCTGCGCTGTCCGCCATCACCTCTTCCTGGAAATGTCATTGCGACCATGTCGGAGGTTGGCTTTTGTTCTGGCGGACTCTTCCGCTTAGTGCTGTTGGTCCTCTTAGCTTGGGTTGGAATGGCGATTGCCAGCAAATATCCGCGAGAACCATCGTCGGTATCCGCGAACTCACTAGCCAAGGAGATCATCTGATTGAGATCCAGCCTATGATTGTCCTGTAGGTGCTTCAACTTATGTCGTAGAAAAGTTCCCTTTTCCAAGCCATCGATGTAGGCGGCCATAGCGGTCTGATCGTGCACTCCTATGCATGAATTCTTCATATCCAGCCAGCGGGAGAGGTAGGCTCGAGATGTGTCGTCCTTTTCCTGGACGCACTGCTATAGATAGCCGACAGTGCAGAGACATTTGTACGTACCCTCAAAATTCTTGGTGAACGCTTCTTGCATGTCCAGCCAATTGAATATGGACTTTTTCGGCAAGTCGTCAATCCATTGGCGGGCCGTTCCCTTCAACATCAGTGGGAGGTACTTGAGGGCAACTTTGGGGTTTCCCCCGGCAATCTCGACCGCATTGTCATAATCCTGCAACCACGTAGATACTTGGCGGTGCCGTCAGAGGGCTTGATTGTCTTGTCAATCCGGAAATCCTTGGGGTAAGTTGTCGTCCGTATCACAGGCCCAAAGCAATGTGGTCCCAGGTACTATCCTTCTCGGGCCTCCTGAATCTTGTCCAAGCGTGAACGCACATCGTATGGCTCTGGGTTTGCTTTCTTCTTCTTGCCATCAGGTGAAGGACTGTCTGAATGATGTGGTCCTCCTCCACCATGGTGGTTACTAGGGGGCGACGGAGGCGGGGGTGGCGATGGGTTAGCCTTCTTGCTGTTCCCCTCCCGCGACTCCTCGATTCTGTCGTGGTTGCTTGTCGAACACGGAGGTTCATGGTGCGACATGATCTTGTGTTCGTGATTTCCACTGCACTCTCCGCCATGACGAGGTTGCTCTGTGTTATCGCGAATGACGATGCTGCCCTGGGGGCATCTAAGCGGAGGCATATGCTCGTACGGTGGTGAGTCTTTGGGTCTTCGTGATGTCCGGGGGACCGAGGAGGTGGAGATGGGCGACAAGGGTGAGCCTTACCTCCATGGTCGGACGATATGTGGATAGCGTCCTTCCTATTGCGCGCGTCCCTCCGTCTTTGTTCTGATGAACCCGCCTGGGACCCGACATCGTGAGTAGATCTTTCCCATGGCTGTTTAGGGTTGCTAGAATAGCATTATGCTGGGTCAGACTCAAGCCTCTGAGAGGTGGCCTTTTCCTTCTATTTGAAAGCCTTGGACACAAGGTCATAGACATGTTCCACATCCGCGGGTGATCTATCCTGCTCTAGTAGGGTCTTGGAGACGGCCAAATTGAGGATGGATGTGGGCATGACTTGCCTTCCCTCGCTGTCAATGTATGTCTTGGCTTGCGCCGGCTTCGAGGGAGCCCACCCTAGGTTGCACCGTACACCAAATTCGTTGACAACGTGAGCCGGAGCTTTCTTAGCCTTCTGCTGCTTGAGCAAAGTCTTGTACTCGGCCTCCATGGCTCTAGCTTCTTCAATCAATTTCTGCGCCTTGGCCAGATCTCAATCTAACTTTGCGCCTTTCTCCGTTATGGCCTGCACTTCTTCCAGTAGCTGCTGGCGCTTCTCATCAAGATGTACTACATTTCGTATATGGGCCACAGACATAGGCTCGACAAGCAAATTGTCGTACATCACTCTATCAGCTGGAGTGACTTGAGCGGTCGCAGACGTAGATGCTGATGGCTACGGGTTTGCGGTGTTGGCGTTACTCAGACTGGTGTTGAGTTCCTGTGGTTGCTGCACTGGGTTAGCCGGGGGAGGCATGGCCTTCACACGACCATATCACACCCTCTTTCTATCTGAGCTTGAGTATCATGTTCCATTTGATTATCCACTTCCTCATGTGGTTGTAGAGCTGCATAGTGGTCACTTTGACCCTAGTGAAGTCAAGAACATCATTGCCAATATTCTGCATGTGTATCTCTCTAAACCCATTGCCGCAATCTGTCCCATTCTAAATGAGCTCAACCATCCCATTGAGAACGAGCTTTGACATAGATGGTTCCAAAACCATTATAGGTTTTTAACTGCATCCTGGTGGGATGCATCCAGCTCCTGTGAATGCTCTGCACTGACAGAGCTTCCAAGTCAAAAGAGGTAGTGGTAGTGTCGTTCTACAATCGTCTAAGCATGGTAGGTAGAAAAAAAATTGTAAACAACTATCACAATGAACATTGCTAATCATTATACAATGGCTATCGAAGATTACCAACGAACACACCATATAACTATGACAGAAAAGGGTGAAAGTATGCCCCACAACGATAGGAGTAGCCTTCAACACAAAGGTCGGGGTGTTGGAGATATACCCAAGAGGCAATAATAAAGAGGTTATTATCATATCTTCATGCTTATGATAAATTTTTACATACCATGCTATAATTATATTAACCGGAAACATTAATACTTGTGTGATTTATAAACATAAAAGAGTCCCTAGTAAAGCCTCTTGTTAAACTAGGTTGTTGGTTAATATATGATCATGGTTTCCTGATCATGAACATTGAGATGTTATTAACAAAAAGATCATATCATTAGGAGAATGGTGTGATGGACATACTCCTATAGTTAAGCGTAGCATAAGATCAAGTCATTCAAATAGTTCATTTGCTATAAGCTTTCTAATACATAGTAACCTAATTCCTTCGACCATGAGATCATGCTAATCACCATCACCGGAAGGATGCTTTGATGACATCAAACACCACACGGTAACTGGGTGGCTATAAAGGTGGCATTGAGTGTTCGGAAAGTATGTGTTGAGGCACATGGATCAAGAGTGGGATTTGTCCATCCATATGACAAATAGATATATTCTAGGCCCTCTCGGTGGAATGTCATCCAATTAGATTTTAAGAATTTTAATGGCTCACAAGGGATCACATATCACAGGAACGAGAAAAGAATACTTATCGGTAACGAGGTTGAACTAGGTATGCAGAGATACCGACGATCAGACCTCGGATAAGTAAAATATCACGAGACAAAGGGACATTGGTTCC
This sequence comes from Avena longiglumis, assembly GCA_030063025.1. Lineage (NCBI taxonomy): Eukaryota > Viridiplantae > Streptophyta > Magnoliopsida > Poales > Poaceae > Avena > Avena longiglumis. The sequence continues at coordinate 179,616,424 of CP125977.1, read as the reverse complement.
GTATGTAAATGGTTCATTCGATCGCAAATTAATCATAGAAATATGTGGTAGCCATATGAGTTTATAGATTCCTCTATTGGTTATTGTTCGGAGAAGAGTCTTGATCATGTCTGCATAATTCACGAACCGTAGGGAGACACACCTAAGGATTCAATGTTGTTTAGTAGATATGGAATGTGAGTAAAAGAGACCGAATGTTGTTCGGAGTCTCGGATGGGATCCGGGATATCACGAGGAGATCCAAAATGGTCCGGAGAATAATATTCATATAAGGAAAGTCCAATTTCGGAGTTCGGGAATGATTCCGGTGTTTTCACCGGAATGTTCTAGAAGGGTCTAGAAGGTTCACCGATCCGGAAGGGGAAGGGTACATGGATGTGTCATGACGAAGTGTAATGGTTGCATCATGTCCTAGGTCACTTGGCTGGACACTTGGAAGAGAGAAATCAAACTCTAATTTGAATGTCAAAAAGGTAGTTTGAAAAAGTCAAATCCCAACATGGTTACCGAGTTAGGGAGGGTTTCTAAGTTAGGGAGGGATTCCACCTGGGTTGGGAACACCCTTGGATGCCCCCCGCCTATATAAGGTGGGGTGGGGGCGCACCCCAAGGTATCCCCCTTGCGCTAGGCGACGAAGAAACCCTAGGTTGGCTGCCGCCCCCCTCTCTAGCTGCGACCAATCTAGATCTCTGCTAAACCGCTACCGACTAGCTAAACTCTAGTTGCTAGCTACCTCTAAACCTTGGCCCTCTAAAACCTAGATCGCCGGGGCTCCTTCTACTCCACCATACTCGCTCTAGCTTAGGAGAAGCCCTACAGGATCTCCGCTCTACTTCCGACACCACACAGTCGTGCTGCCGGAATCGCGAGGAGAGAGCTACAACCTCTGCTGCCCGCTAGAACAAGGGAGAGGAAGGTCTTCATCGAGTACCGTATGTGTGACCGACTGTGGGAGCGCTGCTGGAACACGGCGCTGGAAGGATCTTTGAGGGTTAGTACTCTATCGACTCGTTGCTACAATCTAGTAGATAGATCTTGGCTTGTGTGTGTTCATGCGATAGAAATTTTTCGTTTTCCATGATACAAACTCCTATAGTGGTATCAGAGCCGTGTCTATATGTAGATATGTTGCACGAGTAGAACACAATGGTCATTGTGGGCATTGATGCTTTTGTTGTCGATTTCTTCTTGTGTACTTTGCATCTTGTAGGATGGTGGGATGAAGCGGCCCGAGCTAACCTTACATGACATCGTTCATGAGACTTGCTCCACGCTTGACTTGCAACTTGTATTGCATAAGTGGATCTGCGGGTGCCTGTTTCTCCCAACATAGTGAAGATTCAATTTACAACGGGTGATTGACAATACTAGTATCAATGTTGTGGTTCTTGTTCGTAAGTTAGAACGACACTTATTGAAAGCCCCAAACCATGTAAAACATGCAAAGAAAATTTGAGGCGTCTAACTTTGTTTTGCAGGGGTGTGCTGTGATGTGATATGGCCATGATTGTGATTATATATGATGTATGCAATGATCCTTATTGTAAGTCGGCAACCGACAGGAGCCTTATGGTTATCTTTTAATTTCGTTAAGACTTGCGTGTCTATTATTCAGAGTAGTTGTAATAGTTGATGCTGGTGGACGACAACCATGGAGCGGTGCCATTGACCTTGACGCCACACCGGTGATGATGGAGATCATGTTCGTGCTTGAATATGGAGATCAGAAGCACAAGAAGAAAGGCCATATCATATCACATATTATGAATTGCATGTGATGTTAATCCTTTTATGCATCTTGTATTGCTTAGTTCGCGACGGTAGCATTATAAGATGATCCCTCTCACAAAATATCAAGTTATAGAGTGTTCATCCTTAGTAGGCACCATTTCCAAAGCTCGTTGTTTCGAAGCACCACGTGATGATCGGGTGTGTTAGATTCTGCGAGTGTATACAACGGGAGCAAGCCAGATTTGCTCATGCGGAAGCTAAGGTTTGATCTTTACGAGCCTAGAATGTACAGACATGGTCTCGGAACATGGATCACCAAAAGGTAAAGCATGAGTCATATAGTAGATATTACGAACATGTTGATTGTTCGCCATTGAAGCTACATCATCTCTCGTGATGATCGGTTTTGATGTGGTGGATTTGGTTCGTGTGATCACTAAAACAATATGAGGGATATTGTTTTGAGTGGGAGTTCAACAGCAATATGATTAAAAGTTGAACACTATTTATCATAAATTAAATCAAAGTGAATTTGCATAGTTGTTGTAGTCATTGGCATCCGTTTACCACCTTGCACTTAGTTATAATTGAGATAATAGAACTATAGAATTCTGGTTAGTTACTTTACGAACTGGTATCGTATTGTTTTGAAGTGTTAATCTAAAGTTTAAAAGTCCTATTGCAAACTTTCAGTAAGTTCCGGTTACTCCTTGAAGTTTAATAATTGGTATTAAATCAAGAGTAACAATTCCAGTGTTAGTATATAAGTATCATGTTTATCTCCGTGATTCTTGATATTCAAAAGATTGTTTTAATATCAAGGTTATCTAGGATCATCATATGTGGAAGATATTGTGATATCTGAAATGATGTTATGATTACAACATGATAGAGTATAATATAGCAAATTTTATGTTCTTATATTTGATGAGAATTTTCAAAAGGTTGGAGACGCTAGTCGCCCTAATTCTCCAAAAGGTTTTGGAGAGCAACATTATACTCACAATTCACCGTTATAAGCTGAAGTAGCTTGATCATGAATAGTTCCAAGATAAGGATGAATATTTGATGTAGGTAAAATGTTTACTACACTAAAATATTACTAAAGAATGGATTTTGAAAGAACACCAAACATTTGATGATGGTGATCTACTTCAAAGTGCAAGTCCAAAGACATTGGTATTTAACTATACATGTTTTGGACTGTGTGTCATAAGTATGGCGCCACTGTTGATGTTGATAGATTCTTTTGAAAGGATAAAGAAATACTGAAAGAGAAATCTAAGAAATATTTGGCCGAAGAGAAAAGACTAGAATTGTTCAGCTTATGTGTATAGAAGATATACATGTTATGGCTATATTCTTTGCTTGTTAAACAATGTGGTTCTTAAGTATTAGATACTGAATTTGTTGGTGTGAATCGTCATACGAAACAACATAATTCATGAACTACAATGGCCTAAGTAACTAGCAAAAGAATATGTGATGATGTTTATTGAGAACAAATAAAGGGTTGTTGTGTTGCTCGTTAATATCAAAGCTTTCCTTCTAGATTTGTTTTATCAGGTATTATGAGGACAAAAGGGTTGTTCAAATAATTTCCATATTCCATGAAATATGGATGATATACAAGTCTAGTTGGAGATCACATCCATAAAACTAGTGCTAAAAATGTTGAAAGACAATTGATTGAAAGATCACTTAAGAAGTGACATCGCCGTTTAAATTATATTGGAAAGAAAACATGAAGAAACTCCATATGGATGGAATTTTGGAGTCTTCTGATTTTTGATCAAATGACGCTTGTGAAACTTTCCTAGAGATAATTAAAACTTCGTTCATAGGCCAAAAGGGAACGAATGACTAGCTTATTGGAACTTGTACACATAGATGTATGAAGCCCATTATATGTAGTCAAGAGCGATGGATTTTCAACTTCATATGCTTTCTCCGAAAATTTGAGTGAATATATGAATATTTACTTAATGAGGATGAACTGTGAAACATTTGAAAAAGTTCGAAGAATTTCAAGATGAAGTGCAAAATAAATGTAACAAGAAAATAAATAATTTATGAAAATATCATAAAGGAAGATTTTTGAGTTGCAAGTTTAGCAAAACACCTAAGATCAGAGGAATCGTTCCATGGATTTTCATTTCCCGAAACACCATAAGAGAGTGGTGTGTTCGAGATATGTAATAAAACCTTGTTTGTCATGGTAAGATCAAAGGTGTAATTCATAAAACCGCCATTATATTTTAAAGATTAAAAGCTTTAGAGACTACCGCTTTTCCACTAAAAAGAGCTCTATCATGATCCGTTGAAATGACACCATATAAAGTTGTGGTTTGGGATAAAACCCAAGTTATCCTTTCTTAAACATTGGTATGCTATGCATAAGTGAGACGTTTAGAACCAAAGTTGGATTATTTTGAATAACGGTTGAGTATTCCGCCATAATACCAAAGACAAAAATGTTTGTCGCTTGGAACGTCAAGTTTCTTTGAGAAGGAATTTTTCGTGAAAAGTTAAGTGGGAGGACGATAGAACTTTGACAAGGTTAAAAGAACCTTAGCTATATGTGCAAAGTTGCGCAGTGTCAAAAAGTGTTCCGGAGGCAGCAACAATGCTCATGACTCACGTGCCTCAAAGGTTGTGGTTATGGAGGTCTAAGTTCCTATTGAACCAAGTAGGTTGGGTAAACAATCAAATACCAAGATTTGAGGGTTGAATGATTATTTGACAATAATGAACGGACTACATGCAAAGAAGCTATGATGAGCCCTGACTCCATCAAATGGCTTGAATCCTTAAAATCCGTGGTAGTTCCATACACGAAAAATCAAGCTTTGAACTTGAAAGACCCTCTGGAAAGGTGTAAGACCTTACAGTCATGTTTGGGTCTATAAATAAATAGACATGGATGTTTCACATCTGTGAAATATTCGACATGTTGGGAAAGAGTTCACAAAAATGTTCAAAGGTGACAATATTTGATCTTTCATAGCGATATTTAGTCTATACAGATTAATGTAGCAACCACTACATATAATTCTGTTATATGGTGGTTGAACAAACAAAACAAACTTCTTTTAATAGAATTGTTACCTAGGACGTGTACATGACACGATCCAAGGAGGTCTGTTTATTCAAAGGATGCTAATAGAGAATGCAAACTTCAATGGTTGAAATAAGCATCGTGGAGTTGGAATTTTCACCATGATGAAACTATTAAAAGAGTTTAATCTCATCGGAGATGATGAAGATGCTTGCATTTGCAAGAAATTAAGTGGGAGAGCTAAGACATATTTCTAATACATTATGTTCAAGACATATTGTTGATTGGACATGATGTATCTTTTGTTAACACAAGTTAAAAATTTCATTTTGATGAAAGACTTAGGCAAAACCCGAATATTTGGCATCAATATCTATATAGATAGATTGAGACGCTAATATGGTTGTGCCGAAAGTACATAGATGATATATTAAATTATTTCAATATAGAAACTACAAGAAAGGTTCTTGTCGCACAGAAAGGATTGAATCGAAACTGAAGTGTATTGACACTTGGTAAGTGAAACAAATATTCAAGTATAGATTGATACTTGATGTATGAAATCACAAAGAATATTTATATTAATCATACTGTGATATGTACAAATCCAGATATGTCCTATGCTCTAAATATTATGAGCATATACCAGAATGATTCATAAGATAATCATTGGACGATAGTAAGGATATTCTTATGATCTTTTGGAAGAACTAAGAATATATTATTTTGTAGAAGTGACAAATAGATACTAGATTGATACTAGTTTTGTCACAAAGTACAAATTAAGTTTATCTCAATATAAACTAAGGGTGGCACAATATGATGGAAAGTAAGTTTCATAATGGATTTGGATGAGTTCCAAAGTTAAGACATTGTGACATATACTACAACAAAAGGCTAAGTATATGACTGCTATTATAGCAGCAAAAGAGGGCATTTGTATCAAGTAGTTTGTTATCAAACTAGGTGTAGTTCATAGCGGGATAATACTATGAAGATATATTGTACAACAATATTGTCAACATGTTTTAACCCCTAGGAACTAAAGGTCTCACCAAAGGACCAAATTTACACAAAGCCATCTCATTAGAGAATGAGTGATGCGTAGAGACGCAAAGACATGAAATTACACACGGACCTAAAAGTGTCGGATCCGAAGATTGGTTTGTCACTAGAAATCGTGTACATACAACACCAGAAAGCCATAGGTGTTGAATACACAAAGATTTGAAACTAGATTGCTGTATCTAGTGCAAGTGGGAGACTGTTGGAGATATACCCAAGAGGCAATAATAGCGGTTATTATCATATCTTCATGCTTATTATAAATGTTTACATACCATGCCATAATTGTATTAACCAGAAACATTAATACTTGTGTGATTTGTAAACATAAAAGAGTCCCTAGTAAAGCCTCTTGTTAAACTAGCTTGTTGGTTAATATATGATCATGGTTTACTGATCATGAACATTGAGATGTTATTAAGAACAAGATCATATCATTAGGAGAATGGTGTGATGTACATACTCCTATAGTTAAGCGTAGCATAAGATCAAGTCATTCAAATAGTTCACTTGCTATAAGCTTACTGATACATAGTAACCTAATTCCTTCGACCATGAGATCATGCTAATTACCATCACTAGAAGGATGCTTTGATGACATCAAACACCGCACTGTAACTGGGTGGATATAAAGGTGGCATTGAGTGTTCGGAAAGTATGTCTTGAAGCACATGGATCAAGAGTTGGATTTGTCCATCCATATGATGGATAGATATATTATAGGCGCTCTCGGTGGAATGTCATCCAATTATCTTGCAAGCATGTGAATGGCTCACAAGGTATCACATATCACGGGAAAGAGAAGAATACTTATCGGTAACGAGGTTGAACTAGGTATGCACAGATACCGACGATCAGACCTTAGATAAGTAAAATATCGCGAGACAAAGGGAAATTGGTTCCATATGTAAATGGTTCATTCGATCACAAACTAATCGTAGAAATATGTGGGAGCCATATGAATTTCCATATTCCTCTAATGGTTATTGATCGGAGAAGAGTCTCGATCATGTCTGCATAATTCACGAACCGTAGGGAGACACACTTAAGGATTTGATGTTGTTTAGTAGATATGGAATGTGAGTAAAGAGACTGAATGTTGTTCAAAGTCTCGGATGGGATCCGGGATATCACGAGGAGATCCGGAATGGTCTAGAGAATAAGATTCATATAAGGAAAGTCCAATTCCGGAGTTCAGGAATGATTTCGGTGTTTTCACAAGAATGTTCTAGAAGGGTCTAGAAGGTTCACCGATCCGGAAGGGGAAGGGTATATGGATGTGTCATGACAAAGTGTAATGGTTGCATCATGTCCTAGGTCACTTGGCTGGACACTTGGAAGAGAGAAATCAAACTCTAATTTGAAAGTCAAAAAGGCAGTTTGAAAAAGTCAAATCCCAACATGGTTTCCGAGTTAGGGAGGGTTTCTAAGTTAGGGAGGGTTTCCACCTGGGTTGGGAACACCCTTGGACGCTGCCATATATATAAGGAGGGGTGGGGGCGCACCCCAAGGCATCCCCCTTGCCCTAGGCGCCCAAGAAACCCTAGGTTGGCCGCCACCCCCCTCTCTAGTTGCGACCAATCTAGATCTCCTCTAAACTGCTACCGACTAGCTAAACTCTTGTTGCTAGATACCTATAAACCTCGGCCCTATAAACCCTAGATCTCCGGGGCTCCCTCTACTCCACCATACTCGCTCCGGCTTAGGTGAAGCCCTGCGGGATCTCCCCTCTACTTCCGACACCACACCGTCGTGCTGTCGGAATCGCGAGGAGAGAGCTATAACCTCTGCTGCCTGCTGGAACAAGGGAGAGGAAGGTCTTCATTGAGTACCGTACGTGTGACCGAATGCGGGAGCGCTTATGGAATGCGGAACTGGAAGGATCGCCTACGCGATCTTGAGATCGGCAAGTGAACGACTACATCACCCACGAGAATCTTCTCTAGTTAACCGCTTTGGATCTTCGAGGGTTAGTACTCTATCAACTCATTGCTACAATCTAGTAGATAGATCTTGGCTTGTGTGTATTCATGCGATTGAATTTTTTTGTTTTCCATCCTATGAACCCCTACACGGGGAAGTGGGGGAACCCGCCATCACAGCTGTGGTCATGGTCGAGGGAAAATCCGGCAAGACTAGCATCGCCGTGCTCGAAGGAGATGGCGAGAAGTCATGTAAACCACCATGAATTACATGACCTATGAATGCAGATCCATTCATATTGCACAGATATATGAAAGATCAAGGATTCGAGATACTTACAACTAGCAGAATGGCATCTAGCACACGAGTCGAGCAGGAGGGGGATTCCAGCATACCAAGGTCAGCCTCCGTCGTCGCGCTCGAGGTCCAAGCTCCTGCTGTTGCCACACTACTCTTTTGACTTGCCCCCCTTCTGATCACAAGGCTTCTACCCCCATGTAGATTCCCTTGCCTACGACCGGGTGCAATAGGTCGCTGTAGCATCCCAGTTGTCTAACACCTGTAATGCTACTTGTTCTAGTAATAAAAGGGCCACTTCCAACATATAATTGCTGCATCATCATCATATCATGCTCATGTCATCATGTCACCTTGCATTTGAGCATCATACAAAACCCCTCTTTGCTTTGGTTCTTATCTAATATGCATTATTAATTGTAGTTGCCTCTTGATATTGTATTTGGTTCTTGATATATTGTTAAATGCCCAAGTTGATTTGGGGGCATATCTCTTATTAACTCCACCACCTTTTCTTTTCACCACCTCATATTTCCACCATCCAATTGACATGAGCTTGGCATTTTAAATGAGTTTACCTCGAGCTCATGTGGGTTGGGTGGATTCCACTCATAATCTTCTGCTTGGCTTTTCCCACCTTTTGGGAATGCATGGAATAATGCCCCATGATTTTATGTTGTTTTCACAACATGAACACAGGGCATTTATTGTTTGCATGGGCCATGCAACTCCACCACATCTAGGTCTTTTGGTTTTCTTTTGAAGTTCTTGGGTGGATCTTTCTCTCCCTCTCTCTCCTTCTTTTGCTTGGTCTAGCTAGGGCCATGCAAGTACCACTTTCTCTTGCCTTTTGAATTTTATTTGTAATGCTTGCATGGATCACTCCTTCCTTTGCTTGATCTTGTTTTGACTTGTTAAAAACCCTAGCTCTCACCCTCCCTCTCTACCTCTCTAGCTAATCTTTTAACCACTCCTCCAATCCCCTTTTCCCTCCCATGCATGATCATGAGACCATGTGTGCTTTCTCTCTTTATGTGCCTTGCCCTCTTTTTACCTCTCCCTTAGTCGAGCCCCTATTCAAAACCTCCTGGTAAAATGCTCCAAATATTTTTGAAATTATAAAACAAGTTTGGAAATTGAAATAGGATAAAATAACAAACAAATGTCTAAAAGACAAATAAAAAAAGGGGAGAACTATACCTGGTAGCAGCCATTTTTGGCCCAGGTGCCTCAGCCGATCGAGAGTAGCAGCCCATCAGACAACCTTCCCCGGCCCAACTCGCCTCCCTGGCCCGATACCCCTTCACTCACGGCGCCGTCGCCCTGTACTTCTTCTCCGTCGCCCTCCTCTCTGCAGGGACGCAGACGGAAAGCAGCAGGGAGCAGGTGGCCGTCTCCGCCGTCAGCCGCGTCATCCTCCCTTCCTCCTTCTTATCCTCGGCCGAAGCCCTCTCTGAAACCCTATCTTTCTTCCCATCCTTCCTCGCACCCTCCGCCGCCATGTCCCGACCGACGGCTGCTCCGGCGCCCGCCTGAGCGTGTTGCGCGTAGCCCCGTCCTCGCTCCCGTACTCCAGGTACCAAGCGACCCTTCCGTTGTGTTCGGCCTGTCCTTCTCTTCCGCCTCTAGCTCGTCGGTGTGGCCGTTGTCTCCGCAGGTTGTGCCCAGAGGCGACCCCTCGGCGATCTTCCAACGACCTCGCGCCCCGTCGCCGGAATTGGACCTGAAGGACCCCTTAGCTCGCCTCGTCTTTCCTCGCATCCCGGTGAGCATCCTTCCCAGCCGTACCGCCTTGCCGCTCTGGCGCTCGCGCTTCTGGCGCCTTGGCCAGCGCCTTGACGCGAGCGATAGCGAGAACCGCCCGGCGCAACCTGTTTTCTTCACCTCGCCCGTCCGCCACGGCCTCCTTCAGAAATCCACAACATGGAAATCGAGACCTAAGTTCCCTCTGCTTTTGTTTTTACACCATCTCCTAATTGCTTAGATCCTTCGCCATCCTCCTCCAGTGGCGCCTTCCTCCTGCCGCCGCTGCTCGGGTGGATGGTTTCTCCGTCGATTCATGCTGTTTGACCTCTGTTCGCCGTTTCCCCACCGCAGCCTCGATCCGTGACGACCCCTTGACGGAACTTGTAGCTCTAGCCAAGCTCTGATTTTACGTTCTGGTGGTTCTCCTTAATTCTCTGTGGTTTGCTCGGCATCGTCGACCGAAGTCAGGGCTCAGCTAGCGTTTTTGCTTTCCGCGATGTTTTTCAGATTCGTCAGACTATCCAACCAGCCCAGACGCTTTTATGTTTAGGCCCTCCATCTTCTGGCAGCTCCACCCGCAGTCCCACCAGACCCCACCGTCAGCCTCTTGACGTTTTGCACAAAACCCCCCAGCTAGCTTCCTCCTCAACCCGCGGTCCCGATGCTGCCCACGTGGCACGCCCCCGTGGCGTCCACTCACAAGAAGGTCAGCCACTGGTCGGCCAGCTTGGGTAACCTCAGACCGAGTAGGAAAAGTTCTCAGACCATTTCTTTAATCATTTAAAATTTCAGCAATTGATTAATATCAAATAAATTCATAACTAATTAAATAATTCGAATTTGAATTCAAACCTTATATGAAAAATGTTTAGTTTTTGAATGTTAATTCAAATCTTTATTCAAATAATTTCAAAACTAATTTAAAATAGTCAAACTTTGACTTTGATCTAATTTGACCAATTTTGACCTAAAATAAAATTAAATTCATAATTTTCAAATAATACAAATAATATATGTTTTTGAATCAGAAAAATGTGAGGAATTCAAATATGTCATTCAAAATATTATTTTGAACACTTTAAATTCCAAGTTGGGTAAAATTACAACAAATGCCACTGGAACTTAATAAATTAATAACTTTTGATTTACAACTCCGAATTTAGCAAATGATATGTCTAAAATGATCAGCTCGACGAGACCTTTCTGTTTATGCTATCCTTGACTACAATTGCAGCATGCATCATGTAAATATATAATATACAGCAACTAATATGACAATAAAAGGTGGCCAAACCTTAATAAAATGACTTATTCTTGTATACCACACCTCACCCATGCCATGCTATTTTATTGCCATGCAACTTGTGCATCATTCATCATGGCATGATTGTTTGCTTGTCGCATTTTATTCCTATGCTTGTGCACTCTATTTATGTTGGCCCTTGCTTGTTTGGTTCTTCTTTCGAATAGTAGGCGGGGATATATCAAGAGAACCGGGAGCACTACCTGATCCGTCTCGCTTCAATCGAGTTGCCGTGCAAGCACTTCCACATGCTTGCATACATATAGTACCTATTGCCTCTATCTTATTCTTGCATCATTGAGTCGCGATTGCATTAAATTGAATCCCAAGTATTGCATAGCCTTTACTTTTAAACCCCACCAAGCTTGTTCCTCCATCCCATGAGCCATTACTACAGGAGTTGTTTGAGCCATGCGAGTCGTAGAACAACATGTGTAGGGTATGTGAGAGTATGTTGGATAACGAGGTACCTAAAACAACTTAACCTGAGTAGTAATGGGATAACTAATGAAAGTGGCATCGGTGAGCAATATCTGCTATTTGGTTTTTCCTGCTCACTTGTGTCCCGTAAGACCCCGAGTACTTGATTCCTGTTCTGAGATTATTTCGCGCTATCCACATCCGGGAGGTATATGGGACCCCCCTGAGCCAGAGCTTGATTCCGTCTTATTTCTTGGGGCCACAAACTAGTTTGAGGTTTTGTTTACTATCCTGTACTTATGCCATGCTACTGCTTTATTACGTTTGTGCGAGGAGCACTGTCTTTATTTAGGTAAGCGGATTGTTTTCGCGGTATCGACACCCCAGTTTTGGGTTCCCGATCGCCAGACCATTGTCGCAAACCTTGAGTCCGTCTCGAGCTAGCCTACTCCGCTATGGGTAAGACTCAAGGGTGGCCCCTGAAATGATTCTCAATCTGTGATTGCTTTGTCGTGAAGGCCTCGTTGGGTTTTGATTTGGTTTTCCGAGGTTGATCGAGCGTGTGTTGTTATTGGTGCACCCCGGCGGGTAAAACTTTTCTCAAAGCCGTGTCATGTTATGGACGACTTGGAGCACAGTTTCCGATCATAGACAAGCATAACTAAAGTACCGCTTTAACGACTAAGTAATTTGACTAGTAAATAGTGCAACACTCATGGAATGGTTAATAAAATTGCCAACGGATTGGGGGTTGTCGTCCGCTTCCTCGTTGGTAAGCGAGGAGGATGGATCCGATGAAATTATCGTTATAATGTTGTCCTTAATTCACGGACATCCGCTCATCATTGGTTAGGCGGATGGTTAGCGTTATCTGTAGAACTGCTAGGGTTTACTTTTCGCTGCAATTACGTCACCCGTGTTGTGTCCCCTTTAGAGGCATTAAGACTTGCCGAGTACCCTTAGGGTCTCACACGATAAATTATTGGTTCGGATGAATGTACCCTCGCAGGATCTTTGGGTGGAAGAGGTCGATGATGTGGGCAACGATCGCTCGTGTAGAGATTCCGGAACGGGATCCGTGAGATCCGTGGTTGGGATGTGCTTATTTCTATGGCATCTTATGCCGATTTGCTTCTTATCCGTACTCGGACTTTGTTTGCCGCTTCCGCATGAAATTCTGATGTGTGCTGTATGAGGAAGTATCCTAAAATATTAGATCTATCTAGGTCATTTGAATCTTGCCGTATGGCGTTGCTATATTTCCTTTCTTTCTAGATGGTATGGCTCTGATGTACTCTTGTATGGTGGCTTGCATACATACTCATTTGTGTATGTATTTGATCCCTTCGCCGACACGCCAGACAGTCCCGATGAATTGGAAGTGGTTGGGACGGACGAAAGGTCTACCCGTGAGTGGCTTTTGGGGCCCCACCGTACTATTTCAACCACTACCGCTCATCCAGGCTTGTAGCTAGGAGCGTAATTCACCGAGGTAGTTACAATTGGTATCAGAGCCAGGGAGGCCTTCAGGGTTTCAGCCAAACGGTCGTTGTCAGTCTAGCAAATAATTTGATAGTTATGTATACTAGGGAAAAACAAAACGCGAGAGTAGGACTGCTTTCACTTTTCTTCTTACCCACCCACCCACCCTTTTCTGGTAAGGAAGTGCAACGTTTTCAATCCTCTTCTTAAAATTCAAACTAGGATTCACGTGTTCTGGGTTTCCGTAGTACCATAGGTTGTGTGTGTGTGTGTGTGTTTAATATGGAGCTAGCCCTGATGCTCTCCTGGTACAAGGATGCACCCCTCGACAAGCTGGTGGACGGCTTCCGAGCTGGCGTGGACCTTGCCGTCGTGCGCCGGGCCTACCCCGGACTCTGCTCCACTGCCATCAGGATTTCCGGCTACGCCGACATCGACGAGGTGCTCACGGACGGCGACGGGAGCACGGGAGCCGATGGCGCGGGGGCGGATGGCGTAGAGGCGTCCTCCTAGTCGGGTGGAGCCAGCTCGACCTCTCCCCATGGCAAGTTGTCGGTTGCTTGAAGAGGAAGACCCCGGGATGCCGGGTGGAATTGTAAATGTCTTTTGCTTTTGGTACTTGCTGTTTGTGAACAATTTGGATATGCGGAGGCTTCGTCCTCTGCCGTTTAATTAATCTGCCTGCCTGGGTTTGCCTTCTTGCGCCCACTACCTTTATGCCTTGATCGACTAGTTTATCCGGCTGGTCCACTCCAGCCGCCATTATCTTGCCTTTGTCTTGCATTTTTTCGAACTTTCACTTGCACTCTAGCATTTTCTTCGTCTTGCTTTTTTAACTGGCACTCGTGTGGTCGGACCGGGGAAGCTGCACCGCGGTCCAGATATGTGCATCCGGTCACTCCCTGTACCTTTTTATCTATTACTTTCCTTATCTTACTTCTTCCTCTTTCCTTCTATCTTTCTCTTTCTTTCTTTCCTCTTTCTGGCTAAGTCTGTCTGACGCGCCCGACTAGCGCTGCTTGGTCGGATCGGGCGGGTGGTGCCTCTGCGTCCTGTCTGTCCTTTTCCTTTCTCTTTGTCCGACTGACGCACCCTTCAACCGGATGCCGCATGCTTCTAGTGGGGGCGCTCCAGTGCACCCACTGGGTGTATCCCCCGAGATTCGGAGTGGCTACCGCAGATAGGTACTTCGAATCTTCTCTGCTTTTGATTTCCAACTCGGTGCAGTTCGTGCAAAAAAAGAAACATACAAAATGATCTTTTATCAGTACATTGTCTTTTAGGCGGTATTTTATTATCCGAACTGAATTTCTCCTTTTTCAAAAACTAGCTCGTGCTTGTGTGAACACTTAGTCACTTTCGCGTGCGCAATGCTGTTTCGTTGCACCTTGCCGGAAAGCCGGGTTGCGGACTGGAGCCGGAGCCAAAGGGAGCTGACAATACATCGCGCACGGTACTAGGGGCTTAGCAGCCGGAAAACACTAACTAGGTACATAGCCGGAATGTCCGATCTGTCGCATCCTTCGCCGTTTTTCATGTGTGGGGGGGGGGTGCCCTCGGGCATTTGCTCTTGCTAGCCGAACAACCGGGTTGCGGTATGTAGCTGAGACGAAGAGTGGGCCTCTGGCACCATCGCACACTACTCAGTCGGATTACAGATTTGTCAGGGCGGTCCAACCGGCGAGCCCCCGCGATTGGGGGTCGGCGGAAGCCGGAAAAACATTGCAGGTTTTAATCGGAGACAAATAACAACATGATGTCTGGCAAGGATACCCCGAGCATCAGCCGGGGTTCCATATTTTCATTCATTCAGGGTTCCAGACACATACACTGATTTTTGCGACTAAGTGTAAAATGGTCGGAGCAGGTCTGCATTCCACGGCCGCTTTGTCTCCTTGTCCGACTTGTCCATCTTGTTCTTGCACGGCTGCTGTGCGTCGATGAGGTAGTAGGAGTTGTTGTGCAACAACTTGCTGATGATTAAGGGGCCCTGCCACTGAGGGGAAAACTTGTGCATGCCCTTCGTGTCTTGTATCAGCCGGAGCACCAGGTCTCCCTCTCAGAATGTCACGGGCCAGATGCGGTTGGAGTGATACCGGTGTAGCCCTTGCTAGTAGATAGCCGATATGGACAAGGATAGCTCGCGAGCCTCCTCGAGGAGGTCCACGCTATCCTCCATTGTCTCCTGGTTCTCCTCCTCCGTGTAAAGGAGCTTGTTGGGTGAGCCGAACTCGATGTCTGCTGCGAGGACTGCTTCTAAGCCGTAGGTGAGGAAGAACGGGGTGAAGTCGGTTGATCTGTTCGGGGTGGTGCGAAGGCTCCATAGCACAGCCGGCAGCTCCTCGATCCAGCAGCCGGGTGATCGCTCTAGTGGCCCGATCAACCGGGGCTTGATTCCGGTCAACACCAGGCCGTTGGCTCTTTCCACTTGCCCGTTGGACTATGGGTGAGTGACGGATGTGAGGTCCAGCCGGATCCATTTGTTGTGGCAGAACCGGGCGAAGGCCCCCTTGGGGAAGTTCGTGCCATTGTCGATGATGATGATATGGGGGTAGCCAAACCAGATGATGATCGCACGGAAGAAGGTGACGACAGTGGCACCATCCAGCTTTCGGATTGGCTTCTCCTCGATCCATTTGGTGAACTTGTCCACCGCCACCAGTAGGTGGGTCATGCCGGCTCGAGCTCGCTTGACGGGGCCGACCATGTCCAGCCCCCAAACCGCGAAGGGACAAGTGACCGGGATGGTCTTGAGCGCGGAAGTCGGCATGTGCCTCAGCCGGCCGAACTGCTGGCACCCATTGCACGCGCGAACCAGCTGGTCCGCGTCCTCTATGACGGTGGGCCACTAGAATCCGTGGCGCATTGCCTTCAACACCAGGGCATGAGATGAAGTGTGGTGACCGCACTCCCCCTGGTGAATTTCCTTCAATAGCCGGTAGCCGGTATCCGCGTCGACGCACCGCTGGAAGACGCCTGCGGCGCTGCGCTTGTACAACTCCTTGCTGATGATAGTGTACTTGTGTGCGCGGCGCCGGATCTGCCTTGCCTCCACCTCGTCATCCGGGAGTTCGTCATTGAGGAGGTAGTTCATGAAGGGCTGGGCCCAGGATGGAACTTCCCGGATGGTGAAGACACTTGCCGGCACGATCTGCAGCTCATATGGAGGGCGGACGGGCGGGATTCCCGAGTCAGTAACACCCGGGCATCTTGCCTTGCTTGACAATGGCTTTCCTAAGGAGGAGGCAGCCCTCGGGTATTTCGAGCCGGAGGGCACAACAGCGGTGCCCGGCTCTTTCAAGCCGGTAGCCCCCGGGTCGACTAGCCAGATGATGGACTCGGATTCTAGAGAGGGGGTGATGCTGGGCTTGCAAAGATGATCCAAGGACACACCGGGCGGGATAGCTGCTCTGTTGGATCCGACTCGCGCGAGCGCGTCGGCCGCCTCGTTGTTGGCGCGGGGGACGTGATGGAATTCGCATCCCTCGAAACCAGCACTGAGCAGCTGCACGTGGAACCGGTACAGGGCCATGTTGGCGTCCTGTGCGTCCCACTCGCCGAATACTTGCTGCACCACCAGATCCGAATCGCCGAAGCAAAGGATCCGACGGATGCCGATGTCTTTCACGAGCCAAAGCCCGTGGGCGAGAGCCTCGTACTCGGCGACGTTGTTCGACGCGGTGAAGTGGATCTGCAGCACGTACTCTAGCCGGTCTCCCTTGGGCGAGGTGAGCACGATGCCGGCTCCCAAGCCCCCACGCATCTTCAAGCCGTCGAAGTGCAGCCTCCAGTAGTCGGAATCTGGAACCGGCGGAAGGTACTGGCTCTCCGCCCAGTCGACGAAGATGTCTGCCACCGCCTGGGACTTGATGGTAATCTGCGGCTCGTACTGGATGCAGTAGGCGGCCAGCTCGATGGCCCACTTGGCTACCCGACCTGTGGCGTCCATATTGCCAAAGATTTCGCCCAACAGCGCAGTGGACACCACGGTGAGCGGGTGCTTCTGGAAGTAGTGCTTGAGCTTCTTGCAAGCCAGGTACACGCTGTAGCTATCTTGGCACATCTTTTGGTAGTAGGGGAGAGGGAGAGCACCTCACTGAGGTATTAGACGGGTCGCTGAACCAGCTGGGACTTGCTGTTCTCGCGGCGCTCTACCGACATGACGACGCTGACGACCCGGTTGGTGGCTATGTAGATAAGCATCGGCTCCTTTGCAGCCAGTGTGGCGAGAACCGGCGCTATGGACAGCATGCGCTTGAGGTCGTGGAATGCAACATTCGCCTGAGCTGTCCAGATGAACTTGTCCGTCTTCTTCATCAGCTGGTACAGTGGCAGGGCCTTCTCCCCAAGGCGGCTAACGAATCGGCTGAGGGAAGCCAAGCAGCCAGTGAACTTCTGGACACCGAGCAAGTTCTTGGGATTGGCCTCGATTCCCCGGATTGACACGAGGAAACCGAGGATCTTTCCGGCTGGCACGCCGAACACACACTTCTCCGGGTTTAGTTTCATCTGGTACTGGTGGAGGTTCGTGAACGTCTCGCCAAGATTTCCCAGCAGGGTCTGCTTCTCCTTCGTCTTAATGACGACGTCGCCCATGTAAGCATGCACATTCTGGCCGATCTGTGAGTGCAAGCATTTCTGCATGCAACGCTGATAGCTAGCACCTGCATTCTTCAGGCCGAATGGCATGGTTACATAGCAGTATGTCCCGTACGGGGTGATGAGCGACGTTTTTAATTGATCAGCCGGATTCAGCTGGATCTGATTATAGCCAGAATAACAATCAAGGAAGGAAAGTAGATCGCAGCCGGCCGTAGAGTCAATTACTTGATCAATACGGGGCAGGGTGAATGGCTCTTTCGGGCAGGCCTTATTCAGGCTAGTGTAGTTACACATGCGCCAAGTCTTGTTCTTCTTCAACACCAGGACTGGGTTGGCCAGCCAGTCCGGGTGGTACACTTCCATGATGAAGCCGACAACAAGTAGCCGGGCGATCTCATCGCCGATGACCTTCCTCTTGTCCTTTGCGAAGCGACAGAGGGGCTGCTTGACCGGCTTGGCGTCAGGACGCACATGAAGAGAGTGCTCGGCAAACTCCCTCGGCACACCCGACATGTCTTTGGGAGACCATGCGAAGATGTCCCGATTCTCACGGAGGAAGTCAACGAGCGCGATTTCCTATTTGCTGTCCAAGCCGGCACCAACGGCGACGCACTTGGAGGGGTCAGCCGGATCGAGCGGGATCTTCCTGGTCTCCTTGAACGGCTGGAATGCCATATCCCCAGCCGGCACTTCCCGCTGCAACATGGCAACATTGCGCATCATCTCACGCTTCTCCTTGGCGATGAGCAGGGCCTCAGCTATCTTGGCGCATTCCTTCGCGCAAGCCATGGACCGCCTGTAGCAACCGGCCACAGTGATCACACCATTCGGCCCCGGCAAATTCATTTTGAGGTATGCATAGTGGGGGACCGCCATGAACTTTGCGAGGGCAGGACGCCCAAGAAGGACATGGTAGGTGCTGGCGAGATTGACCACCTTGAACCAGATTGGCTCGCGTCGGAAGTTGTCCTCCGAGCCGAATATGACATCCAGCCGGATCTTGCATAGCGGGACACACGGTGGCCTAGGCGCGATGCCGTGGAACACAGTGGTCGAGGATTGCAGGTGGCATTCCCGGATGCCCAGCTTCTCCATGGAGGACCGATAGAGCAGGTTGAGGCTGCTCCCACCGTCCACCAGCATGCGTGACAACCGACGGGGGCGCATGTCGGAGATGACGAGGGGGTCCAGCACCATCACATAGCCCGCGGGATTCGGGAGAAGATCTGTCTGGTCCGTCTAGCTCCAAGTGCAGGGGAACCATAGCGTTCACCTCCGTGTTGTGCTGCTTCCGACCGTGATTGTCAATCTGCTCGGACTCAAAGATATGGTAGTTCTCGTGCTGCTGGGGGTAGCCTCCGTTCCCACGGTTGTTGCCGGCTTCCCTAGCCGATGGTGGGGGACCGCCAGGAGGGGTGGGGGAGAGGAGGCTGGCCATCTTTCTCCTTGATCTGCCGAGTCCAGCTGCACTTCCGAGTGGTGTTCATAGCCGGCTTGGCACCGCTGTGGTACTTGCAAGGCCCGTCGAACATTTGCTCGAAGGTGAAGACATTCCTCTGCCTCTTGTCATTGTGAGCCGGTGCACCCTGCATTGCATTGACTTTCCATTGGTGGTAGAGCGGGCTCTGCTTCTCAAGCGGGCGCTTGCCCTGGTAGCGACTATCATTGCCGTGCCGCCTGGACGATATGGTGTCTCCGCCTTGGCCGACATGCTTCTCTCGAGCCGGCTCGCTGGGAACCAGCCGTACTTCTGCGTTTACCCGGAGGGGCTTCTTCATCGCCGTGTCCGCGGTGGCGTACTGGTCGGCAATGGTCATCAGCTCCACCATGGTCTTGGGCTCGTCACACAACAGCCGGTGACGCAACATCGTGCCCTCGCGGAACCCTTCGATGAAGAAACCGATTGCTTGGTTCTCCACCACCCCTTCGCAGGAGTTGCGCAACTCGGTCCAACATGCGAGGTATACGCAATCCGACTCGCGGTCTCCCTGGACGCACAGAGAAAGATTGCGGGGCCTGCCTGGGCGCTTGTACGTGCTGTTGAAGTTCCATATGAAGACTTTCTCGAAGTCTGGCGAGGCATTGATGTTGTTGGGCGTGAGGCTGTTGAGCCAAGTTCTTGCCAAGCCGGTCAGCATGAGCGGGATGTAGCAAATAGCCACGCACTTGTTTCCGTGGGCGATTCTGACTGCGGTGACGTAGTCGGTCAGCCAGTCCTCCGGCTTCATGCTGCTGTCGTACTTGGGGGTGTCCCGTGGCAGGGAGAACTTGTTGGGGAAGGGCTCCTTCCGGATGCACGGTCCGAAGAACACAGGACCGGTTGCGTCCTCCTCCTTAGTAAGGCGAGCTTCCATTAGAAGGTCTATGCGATGGCGCGTATCAGGCTCAACCGGATTGGGAGATCCCACCCGTCCAGTGAGGCGGGATGGTGGAGGGGGTGGAGGGGGGTTCTGGCCAGCCGGTGGTGGGTGGCTCGTGGCGCCCTTCTCACCGTGAGGTTGGCTACTGCCGGACTGGCGACGCTTGGAGCACGGGGATTGCTGACCCGGAGACTCGGAGCACTCGGTCTAGCGGGGTCCTCACCGGATATTCCCAGCCGGGCGGTTCCCACAAGAACCGGCTCCTGCCTCGAACGCGATCCGGGCGACCTCAGCCTGCTCGTCGGGCATGCGCAACAGGTGCTGCACCCGCTGGAATTGGCGTAGCATTTCCTCCCCCTCAAGGTGAGGTAAATCTTCCGTGACGGATCGTGCCGCCTGGACATTCTTGACCGTGGTGTCGTACACGGGCGGGGGAAGTACGTGTGGGAAGCCGGCTCGGTGTCTTGCTCGAAGCGGGTGCCCAGTTCTCCCCTGCGGTGCTGCACGGAACCCAACCGGCTAGGATCCTTATTAGCCGGGGTGAGGCCGTGAGCGTGGTGATACTCACAGATGTTGCTCTCCATCCGGTACTTGGTAAAAGCCAAGCCCTGCGCCTGCTGCAGCAAGCTCTCTCGCGCCGCCTCGATCTTGGCCATAGCCTCCTCTGGGTTTCCCCCGGGGTTGAACGGCTCGAGGAGTTCCTTGATAACCTCGTCCAACACGCCCTTCTCGTGCACCGGAGTGGACGGGCCGCGTTGGTCGCTGTCGCGCTCGAGAGACACTACTAGGAAAAGGGCTATTCGTGGCGCACCTAAAAAGCCCATCAGTGGTGCACTAGTGGCGCGCCACTAAGCGTACGCTGCGGCTAAAAAGTGCCTGTAGCGCACTACTCTGGTGCGCTATGGTTATATGGGGATAGGCGTAGCGCACTACCAGGTGCGCCATGGTTAGGGGTACAGGTGCGCCACGGATGTTTTTTTTTCAAAAAACAAAAAAAATGCAAAACGCCATCGTTTTGAATTGCAAAAGAAATCGGGTCCGCATCACCGCCGTCGTGTCGCCTCGCTGGTTCTTGTTGGCCGTGGCCACGACCTACCACCGCAGGGAGGTGCGGGAGGCCGTGGCCGTGCTACTCCTTGCCGGCATCGAGGAAGAGAGGGAGAAGGAGGTGTGGATGGAGAAGGGAGGAGGTCGCCGCAAGGAGAAGGAGGTCGTCGACGGTCGTCGTCGCTCGTTGTCGCTCGTCATGACTGCAAGGAGGAGGAGGCCGCAAGGAGAAGGAGGTCGTCGCCGTCGTGACTGCAAGGAGGAGGATAAGGTCGCCGTCACCGTCGCCATCGTCACTGCAAGGAGAGGAGGATGCCGGAGCAAGGAAGAGGAGAATGCCACCGTTGCCGTCGTCAGTGCAAGGGAATGAGGAGAAGGAAAAGGAGGAGGAGGAGGAGAAGAGAGAAGGAAAAGGAGGAGGAGAAGAGAGAAGGAAAAGGAGGAGGGAGGACAATGAAAAGGAGAAGAGGGAGGGAATAGGGGTAGGTGGGCGGGGTGGAGATTCAAATTTTGAATCCCGCCCAACTTACTCGTAGCGCACTAGGTGGTGGTGCGCTACGGGTAAGTTGCCCTCTTTTTTTTTCTGCAGGAAAAAATGGTCTTTTGACCATAACTTTTTACTCTTTTTGAATTTTGAAAATCTAAATAATCGCTAAACAATCTGAGGTGGTTGCGAGCGGATGCGAAATCTCGTTCTCGTCATTTTGGTATATTATACGATTTTTTTAACATCGTATGCAAAAGTTATGGCCATTTTACAATGGCATGACTTTTTTGGCAAAAAAAGTCGAAATTATTATTTGTTAATTTTCCTACAAACTATACCACATTACCTATCTACATATGAAATGATTTTATTTTTTTGAAGTGTTTATCATTTTCTTTTATTTTTTGCAAAGCCTAAAAAGGCGATCCACAGGGGGGAGTTAGTGCAGGCCACTTAGCCGTAGACCAGCTGCTGCAGCACACATACCCGTAGCGCACTAGGTCAGGGTGCGCTACGGCTCAGTTTCACATCCGCAGCGCACCTTGACCTAGTGTGTTACGGGTATGTGTGCTGCGGCCACATGTGCCCTGGACCACACATAGCCGTGGCGCACCAACCCCATGTGCGCCATGCTTACGGCAGTTAGCCATAGGGAACCTGTGGGCAGTGCGCCATGCCTATTTTACCCGTGGGGCAACACTAGCACGTGCGCCAAGGATGTGTTGATTACCTATAGCCGTTTTCCTAGTAGTGAGAGGGACGGCGGCTATAGATAGAGCCGGCCACCATCACCTCCACGGTGTAGGACGCGACGAGCGCGCCGCCGGCTGAGGGTAACGGCTCGACGAAGGAGACGATGTCCCGAGGGAAACCCTCCAACATGGTCGCGATGTAGACTGACAGGTCGCCCAACAGCAGGACGGAGCTGCAAGCCGGGAAACTGGCACCGGCGAAGCAGCGCGCGTTTTCTATAACACAGTCGAACTTTCCCAACGTGAGCACGAGGCCGGAGGCCACGCGCTCACCGGATGAAGTGCGGAGTCCCGTGTGGAACGTAACTCCGATCGCCGCCATCTTTGCCCCACGGTGGGCGCCAACTGTCGTCGTTATGGAAACGGCAGAGCCTGAGAAGACTAGAAAGAGGCGTGGGAGCGAGAAGGGATGCGAGCGACAACGTCCAGAGGCGGGATTGGGAACATGCAAGCTTCAGGGACACACGATGTACACAGGTTCGGAGCCCTCGGGTGAGGTAAAACTCCTACTCCTACCGATCTGACTAAGAAGATGAACACAACGAACTACAAGGCTCCTCGAGCTGTATCGGGTCTAACTTAGAGAATGAGAATCCAGCCCTTGCTACGATGCCCCTGCCGCCCCTTATATAGGCCGAGGCGGCATGAGCAAAGATGCTGCCGACTGGCGGGTCCCATAGGCGGGGCCAGCCGACTATTCCAGTACAGTGTTCTGCCTCCCTGATGGCTAGTACAGTGCCGCGCCCCCCGGCCGGCACGAAAACAGTGGCGACCGCCCCCCGGTCGACACGGAAACAGTGGAGGCCGTTCCGGCCGACACGGGCGGCGACCCCTGTTCCCGCTAAGCACGGGTACGAGCCGACTCCTCCGGCACCGGTGCCGCTGTGCCTGTCCTTCTGTCAGCGAGGGCTGCGTAATACTGTGCCCTACGTCACCTGCCTGCCTTGAAGGCCCGGCTAGGACGCCCTAGCCGGCTACTCTGTCTTGACCGGATGGTCGGACCCATCTGGCTATCCGTCTGCACCGTGCTGTCTTATCCAGTTCGTAGCTCTGCCGGTTCGCTCTTGGTTTGCCAAGCTCTACCCGGCTGGCATGGTCCAGCCGGCTAGCTACCTTGGGTGATGATTTTTATCCGGCTGACTGGTTCGCCAGCTTGGTCTTTGTCTGGTCTTCCTTCTGGTCTGTATTTTGAGTTTCTTGCGTCCAGCTGCCCAGCCGGCTGGTGGGTTGTGTTGCTTGTATCTTGTCTGGTTAGCCTACCCGAGGGTGATCCCCCGGCAGTGCGCGAGCTTGGGCACCCTCGCGCCATCTTTGATGGATGCAGCTGTGGGCATTCCGCGTTCCCTATTTTGGCCGAAACGAGGGTGGCTCGCTGAAAATGGCGGCAGTTCCTAGCGATCTGGCCCGGGGTGGTTTAATCATCATGCAGGCCACGATGCGAAGTGAGGGCATGCATCCAATCAGGCCCACATCTTGTCCACGAGGCACCCACGGCCACCCTACCAAACGCGTCCCAAGGGTATTGAATTAGTTCCAGACTTTTTTGTGCAAAGTAAAAAAAACATTTTTAGTTAACTAGACGATACAAATACTTCTACATACAATGAAGAGCACCTAAAATCATCTTACTTCATGCACAAGTTCAAAATTATGGGTCCAAATAAACAAAATTACTCTACACATACATGAGAGTGTAGAAAATTTATGAAATGTCAAAATTAGAGTAAAAATAGTTGGAATAAAGAACTATAAGAAAACTAAGCAAATACTTATTTACCATAGGATTATGTTCAACTTTTCAGGTGAAGAGCATCATCTGCAGTCAACTTGTCATTGCCATAGAATCTTAGTCTATATATTTACTTTGTTAGATGGCATTTTTTGTTGTAACAATATTTCTGTACAAAGAATCTGACAACGCTGGCCCACCATCCTACAGCAACCATCAATCTTTACAAGGTCAAGTTTAATGGACGGGTTCAAAACTAAAAGTTATCACTTATACGTAAGAAATTATCCAGCTAACTTGTACGAGAGGCTATCATCAGGGACTCAGTAGGCAGACCATGCACAGCTGCATCGGTCAACGTTGTCAATCTCAAAACAACCCACGTTATAAGAAAGAAAAGGTACAGTAGAGAATATGTTTCTTATACATGTAGGGGTTCGGTGTAGAAAATCAAAAAAATACTAGGCAAGAAACCCTGAATTTCCAAGATCTATATACTAGTAATATAGTAACGGAGGAAGACAACAATAATGTACCCTTGAAAAACGAGAAAACATTATGCTCATGTAGAAGTGTGATTGAAGTAGTCGTACTCGTCCGACCTCAAGGTCGCGAGGCTCCTCGCAAGTCACCCCTTGTCCTAGTCCTCGCACGATATCCTAGAAGCTTCAATATCCCCACCGAGTTTCCACGGGCATACGGTGCAAGACAACGACTTACGGGCTCAGATCCCGCCGAGGTTGCGGAAGTAGATCTCCTGGCTGTAATCTCGGCAGCGCAACGGCGTGCCGCAGAAGAGAATGCCTTGCATGTGCAGTCCAGACTTGGGACCACACCCTAGTAGAGGAAACTTTAGAGGGAGAGAAGAGTATTCCAACCAAAGGGAATAACGCAATTTCTTGTGTGTTTTACCCCACCCATGGGCACCTATTTATATTGGAAAAAAGGGTCTGAAAAACATCCCAATCGGATGGGCTGAATCAGCACAGCCCAAAAGGCAGGAAATAGGCAGCTGGGACAGCGCCAGCCGGGTGGGCCTTAGATGCGGTCCACCCCGTGCCCTCCAGCTCCCGCAGCGGTGGCAACCGGGCTGGGCCTTGGCGCCCCACCTCGGGTGGGCCTTTTCCACTCCCCCATGGCCCGTTGGCCAGCGCCCGGGTGGGCTGCTATTGACATGGCCTAGGTGGGCCGGCGATCGGCCGTGGCCTAGCACCACCCCACACTGTCCAGGCGGCATGTGCTCCCTGCGGCACACGCATATGGTTAGTAAATACCACCCATGCATGTGGTTCTAAACGGCCCATTTTCTATTGTTTTCTCTAGCCCATTTTCTATTGTTTTCTCTGTCTTTTTGCATTAGTTTCTTTTTAGGCAAATCCCTCCATGATTTTGGCCTAATAAGAAAGTTAAATTTTATAAATTTTAATTTTAAGATTATTTAGTATATATTAATTCATAATTAACATATAATAAATGTATATTTAAATTCCCATTTATTTGAAACTCTTTTCGGCAATTTTTCCTTATATATTTCTCTCTCCAACCAACTTCGGATCTCCCCAGAACCATTCTGGTATGTCTCTCTTTCGGGATTCCTTCTTACAGGTAGATCTCCACGCATCATAATACCCTTAAGCGTGTGTTCCTACGGTTCAGGAATGTCATAGACATGATATCTATCAATGATTATCAGCGGGACCGGGATGGCCATGGTTACCCCTATGCACTCCCGATTCTCCATCGTTTTTGAACAGGAAATAATATATGTTATGTTCCTTTTGTCTTCGTGATACTTGCATTGTCCGATATTTGATCATCGACATCACCATATTGGGTTCGATATCGTTATCGACAATGCTACTTTAAACTCGTACCGTTAAGGGATATCCCATGACATAGTCACATGTTGCGCAACATATTTTATATAACTTGTCTGAGTGAGAGTATCTTCCATCACACGGATGTACAAATCCTTCTCTTGACACATATACCTCAACCTGCCCCTCCGGATACCTAATGACACCCTTATGATCACCTTTTCATAGAGTAACGTTAAGTGGCACTAAAGTATCCTCGGGAGACAGTGATTAGATATGGTCTCGCGGTCTCAGGAATAATTCACTATGTTTTTGACAATTGCAACTGTAAACTTTGTGATATGATCGTGTTGCAACAATCATCTGCAGAACGGTGTCCACTATCTCATCCTCCAATGAGATAGTTCCATTGTCAATTGGTGCCGAAGAACCAACATGGTTAGGAAACCTTTGACCATCTGTTGACCAATAAACTAGTTAAATAGAGGCTACTAGAGACCTGGGTTAGTTTACATATCACAACTATATCAATGTTTCCTATTGATATAGTTATAGCATGATACAAAACTATTATAAACTAATGGAATGTGTTTAATAAACTCCTTTATTATTTGCCTCTATGGCACATTTCCTTCAGTCTCCCACTTGCACTAGAGTCCAAATAATCTAGTTGCATTGCTACTAAACATAAATCATAACTCATATGCGTTTATTGATCATCCTGCTCATGGAGGACTTACTGTCCTGAATCTGTTTTACCAGATTCATAAGGTCCTATTTTGCAAATCATTAATGTCACCTCTTTGACATTAATCCCCATTATCACATAATGTACCTTTAGAAATTTTGGTGACAAAGTGAGACTTCTGTTTTTCTAATATATACAATGATGATCTATCAATCAAATGGATTTTTAAAGATGTCATGCATAACTATAAGGGATTTCTATTTTCGTACCCCTGGTTTGTTAGTTGTACTCAGTTTTCCCTAGCCGCTTAACTTTTCCTCACTTTTGCCCATCTCCTACTACGAAACTCTCACATGGTCTAAAAATCATTGTCCGTCAGCCTTGCCATTACGTGCTGACAAATGGGGATGCGTTCAGTCGGGTCTGGTAGTGGACCCTCGCCGTTACGTTCTAACAAGTGGGACCGGTTTTTCAGGTACGCGTTATGCTAACAAGTGGGAACGGTTGGTCAGGTACGCGTTATGCTAACGTGTGGGGCTCGGCTTGTTGGGAACGCGTTATGGGGGATGTGGTTTGGAACCATGGGGGCGCGTTTGGTGGTTACATGCACCATGTCGCCTAAATTGGAAGTCTTTTTTTTATGATTGGCCTTTTTAAGAGCGCCTTTTACCCTTTTCTCGCTAACAGGTGTGTTTTTACCCAAAAAGATAGCGAATCTAGATTAGCTTCTGTCTTCATTCATGGTTCCTTTTGTCCCTTGTTTTTTTCCAGTCTGGTAGCAAATCTAGAGCAGCAAATTTAACCAGCACCATAAATACATTCCATAAATAGAGTAGATGTAGATGAAGTATCTAATATAGGATATATAGTATGGTACTTAAACAAGGTTCAATAGTTAGGATGCTTAGTAGCAGCAGTGGACAAGTTCAACACAGACAATACAAAGAAGCTTCTTTACAGTAGCAACAACATCATAAGATCTGTAGCCCCTCATGGCATCCGCTAGGAGGGCCTCCGCCTCCTCCCTCTAGTGCTTCCTCCACTTCTTGTTGCCCTGTCCCTTGACCTTGGGCGCCTTGGGCTTGATCGCGGGCGTGCGACCCTCCTCGATGGCCACCTTCTGGAGGTTGCAGAGGTGAAAACCGAGCGCCTTGTGCTTCGATCTGAAGCCGTTGATGTTGATACCTTCGATCTTGATTATGGATGTAGTATAGTTCTTTTCGCTAGTATACCTAGGTTTATCGAATCCTCGGGAAGAAGAAAGCATAGTAAGGTTACTTAGGGCATCTCCACCGGGCCGACCCATCTGGTCTGAGCGTGTCCGAACTTGTCCGCGCGGACATACGGGGCGTGCGTGACTCCCTAGCGGGGTGACCCATCAAGAGAAACGCGTCCGGCTCGACCGATCCATGCATCGAATCTGGGAATCGGTTGTGTCGGCTCGGACGCGCGCGGATAGCACGAACGTCATCCCCGCGCGTACTACTGGCCCACCTGTCAGCCACATTGACCCATGGCATTAATTTCAGACGCGGCCAGTGACACCGATTCATATGCAACCGCGGCAGCGATTCCGAAACGCTAGCAGAAGGCTAACCAGCAACAGCCTGCACCATCAATGGCGACGCGACGGCATGCTGACTGACTGGATGACACACTCTCCATCGCCGCTGCAGGCGCCGCCTGACACCTGCCCTACTGGCTGGACACTTCAATGCCCCTCTTCGGCCTCAACACCGGCATCCGATGCTGGCCCTTTTTAACTGGCTGCCCGCGACCACCTTCTCCCCACAAAACACCATCCTATCCTTCTCCTCTTTGTTCCCTGCTGCGTGTAGCTAGAAATGGCCAGCAGCGCTGGATAGAGGGGAGGAAGCGACGGCCGTGGACGTCGAGGGAGGCGAGGAGGACGCGGCCAAATCACCGCGCCACCACGCTCTCCCTTACCGCCGTCATTGCCCGAAGATTTTGACCTAGGCACCCAGTTCGCTGTGGCCATCCACCTCGGCATTCCACGTGACAGGCTGCTCCTGCCCCGTGGGTTCGTGACCGATCGACGAAACGCCCGCTCGACATGCTGCGGCAACGGTCAGATCGGTACCCAGTCGACCTATAGTCTGACCACCTCCGCCAGATGTACCTCGGCAACGGCTGGGAGCTCTTCGCCCGCTCACACCAAATCAAAGCGGGCAACATCGCATTCTTCAAGTACGACGACAAAGGAAAGTTCGGAATCAGCGTCTTCGTCCACATCATGTGCCACCACTGCTACCACTTCGACTCCTCCTCCGACTCCGATGAGTAGGCTAGGTTGTGAGCGCGCCATGTATGATTTATGAATGTAGGCATTTCCTATTTGCAATGAAATTTTTTATTCAATCCCTAAAACATTCATTTACACTCACGCCACACAACCTAAGACTACGCGCAACCGCCAGCACTAGGGGCGGCGGCTGCGGCTGGTCAGATACACCATTCGTCATTGAGAGAATTGATGATCGTTCATTGTGTCTGCACCTCCTCTTCAGATCGGTCGAGGCGAGCACGCATGGAAGTGTCGTCAGGATTGGCCCGCACCGCTTTCCGAAGGTCGCCACGCACCAATGCGAGCTGGTCCAATCACCGGTATTCTGGCAGAAAGACACGTTCCGCCACCGGCGTCGTGAAAGGCTTGCCGGTGGTCACATGATGGCTGTAGAAAGGGCGACGCGGAGGTGTGCCCATCCTATAAGTCCGTGGGCGCCCTAGAATCGGAGAAGGCAGCACGTCCGGTAACTCCGGCGGATTCGGCCACCATGATGGCAGCGGCCGCTCACGAACCTCTTGTCTGCCGGCATTGGGGTTGCCATGGAGCTCATCGGGTCGACGCCGGCGACCAGGCATGGTGGGTTTTTGTGTTGTGGGTGGCGTGGGTATGGTCGAAGATAGATCGGCGACCTCCCCCTTTTATGGCTATGCCTAGACACAGCGGGAAACACCGAGAACTCACGGGAAGCGGCGGGAAACAAAGGCAGGAGATGGCGTGGTGGCGGGAATACACTAGAGATACGCCAGTGTTGGTGATGGCCAAGCGCCGACAAATGGGTCGGGCCACTGTGTGCGGTCGGACGGACAGGCCGGCCCCTTCCACAAATCATCCGCGGCCCGACCCAAACGGACATAAATGGACCGTTTGGCATGACCGGATGGGTCGGCCCGATGGACATGCCCTTAAACGGACCTTCGGGAGTTTTGTAATTCCTTTTATGTTTTCACCGGACCAAGAGTTTGCGATCTTTTTGTTGTTGTTGATGATGGAGAGAGAGAGGGCCTAGGGCTTTTGGTTTCACCAGTAGCTGTGCAAAACATCTGATGGGAATAAAACATACTCCCTCCATCCCAAGGCTTAAGGCCTATAACTTTTTGGAAAAGTCAAGCCATGTAAAGTTTGACCAAACTTTTAGAAAAATCTATAAAGAACTATTATATTATATAGATTATATGTGAAAATATGTTTCATGATGTATGAAACGGTATTGATTACGTATTGTAAATATTAATATTTTTCTCTAAAAACTTGGTTGAACTTTAGGCAGTTTGAATTTTGAAAAAAGTTATATGCCTTAAGCCTTGGTACGGAGGCAGTAATAATAAAGTATGCATGTAATTGTTAGAGCAAGTTAATTATATGTGGGCAGTGCATCCATAATTTCTATTGCCTCCGCAACCTCTTATAGACATAACCTCCTAGTCTCATCCATATAAAAAGGAGAACTAATGATATGCATAGTGATGCCACCAGTAATCCCAAGTAAATCCCTCTCATATAGACGTACCAACCCTCCTGTCACTGGGGTTCCCAACCAGCAGATCAATTATTACTCACACTCCCTATACCTGGATCAATCCTTGGGGTCTTGGGTACCTGAAAAGTCCTTAGATTGAGGAAAGAGAGGGTATAATAATCATCATGTCATACAAACTAATACATGATCCCATCTATGGTAAATAACATGCACAAAAATCTACATGGATAAGCCAAAGCCCTTAGCCCTAAGAGAATTACTCACACATAGAGATGAAATCAATCATCATAAACATTGTAATGGAAATCATGAGATTGATAATAATAGTCTTACAATGTTGCCAATCGGAGATGAGATCTACTATTACAAGTGGTGGAATATGGCTATGGTGGTTGAGAAGGGTTTAGAGATTAGATCTAGATCTATTCGTACGGTGTGGTGGCTTCTGGTGGAAAAGAGTCGAGGGCAGAGGTCCAGAGCAATTTTTCTCGTCGCTCAAGGCATCTTTATATAGGGGTCCCTTCATGAAACTTGTTCCGTTTGACCTGGCGATGTCAGTGCCAACTATACGGCCGAAATCAAATTCCCGTCGTATAGTTGGTCGTTAAAGGCACTACCTCCTTCTGACGGCTCCAGGTTTCTTTGGTGTGTTGGAAATCTCGTATCTTGGACTTTATTGTTTTGATTCCCATCATCAAACATCATTATCTGCGCTGGAAAAAATAGAAAGAAAGGATTGCATACCCCTTTGATCATTAGGCATTCGTGGCAGGGTTTATAGAGATATTTCATCAAATATATGAATAATATCTAGTTTAAATGTGAGTGTGGATGGCTATATTTCATTGCAATCAACCTCCCCAAGCTTAAACTTGATCATCCTCGAGCTAGAAAACCAAATTCAAAAAGGAACTTAGCATTTAAACTGAAATAACGTGATGATGATCTTACTCATGATTGGTAGTCTCATGTTTCCTCCACTTTATTATCTGAATTTTTTTATCATAGATAGAGTAATGCAAGCATATCATACGGGTTTCATGAATCCTTATAGGGCAGCAAAATTATTGTTAGCATGGATGATTCAAATGAGTAAACGTTATTCCATGTCATGTAATTAACTCATAAGCTTGCCTTTAAAAAATAAAGTATAATCATGTAAAATTGAGAGTGTGAGAGTTTTTCATGAAAAGCATATACACTAAAGTATCTCAATTCTCCCACATCAATAAATCAAGACTTTTCAAGCACTACTTTTCTATTCATTGTCCTTCAGGAATTTCAGTTTTTAAGTAATTGAGAGCATGCCAAAAAAAAATCATTAGTTTATCGGGTTGTGATGGACACACGTGGCATCTCTAAGATTTTTGTTCTTTTTGCATAATGATTACTCATATCGGCCAGAGGAGTGATTCCATCGTAAACACAACTACCTAGGAGTGCCAAGAATTTTTCCCATTATAGCATTGCTGCTACATATGTTTAATCAACTCATAGCCAAAATCTATGAGTTTCCTTCATGAAGATCGTTCGTAGGCTAGCTGTTGGCATCCCATGAAATTTTACACGCATAAATCTATATCATTCTTATTATTCATAAGTCAAACTTTTACATTGTCACAAATACCGCTAAACATTAATTCAATTGAACAAATCCTTTCAAAGAGAGCTATCAAGTCAATCACTATTTTCTATGGTGTTGAGTGTCTCTAGGAATAAGCTTTCAAGACTAAACACTACAACACCCAAGCCTTCAATTGTAAGAGTTTTTATTATTTCAAATTTTTAGCATATTTTTAGGCAAGGATTGGTTAACTACAAGAGCTGGAACAAAACATACTCAGCTAAATACCCATGCAAACCAAATTTTACTACAATTTAGAGACTCACTCCACCAATATAATATCTTAACATTTACTACTAACTAGCATGGGTTTCTCAAACTTCAAAAGTGGGGAGTCATAAGGCATACCTCTCATGTTTGGTTCCACTTCTCTCTTTCCTTTTGATTTGTTTCTTGGAAACTCAAAGTCGATCACTCTCCTACACATACATGAAAACCTCGAAGCGAAAATAAAAGAAAGAAGGAAAATAAAGATAAATGGAGAAATCTTTTTGTTGTTTTTGAGAAGGGGGATTAAAGAATAGAAAATTGTCAGCAAAGCTTGGCTTGAAAATCTTGAAAACAAATAAAATAACTAAAGTTAAAGTGTTGGTGAAACCAACACAAGTGCTTATAAACTCAAAAAATCATAACCTCGAAATAGAATAAAGCAAATGAACGTCAAATAAAAATAGATAGAAAACCTCCCCAAGCTTAGGATTTTACAAGCCCTTCAAATCATTGAGGTGGCGGGAAAAATTTGTAACTCCAGTCCGCAAATTGAGTTGATAAGTTACTTGTGGTTTCTCAGAGGTCCATGGCGATATTATGCATCCCCTTCATAGTCCCTCCAAGTTCTTGGAAGTCTTGATATGTAGGGAACCGGTTCGGTGGCTGCTCCCCTTGATAAGGAACTTCTTGCTCCTCTTCTTGGTCTTCATCCTCATCAGGAATCTCCTCCTCGGGTTCTGCACATCATATAGAAAACGTCCCTCCTTGATAGAGAAAATACCATTAGCCATAGGAGCAGGGTAGAGACGCTCATATCCTGCAATATGCAAGTAATAAACACTACCTCTCCTAGTGAGAATTCCAGAAGCTTTTACGGTATAGAAACCAACACGTCGCTCAACTAGAACTGGTTGCAACTCACCTAGGTCGATGCCTAGGGAAATGGCAAGCACGGTGATGGCGCCTCCACCTGTGAGGGGTCCTTGGCTTTGGGAAGACTGGTGCTCCAAATAGCGCACAAGAATTGCACCCAAGTTAAGTGACAAGTTGTTGTTGAAAGAAGATTTTGCAAGGACCAAGATGTCCTCTTCATTGAGTCTTGTAAACTCATTACGTGCCTGCAAGGTGTTAGCAATAACATAGAACAAATAGCGAATAGCCTGATGCTGAATATTCTCCCCCCTATTGATTCTAGAAGTAAAACTCATTCTATTGTAATAGTGATCTGGGGAAGGGTCCATGTCAGTATAAGATGCACGCAAGGAATTAGCATCATTGTTTGGTAAACTAAGGCAATTGCACCATTTAGTAAGTGTTAATGTGTAATTGTGGTTCATAAGTCGGAAACAAATAGTGTCCTCTCCTTGAAATGTTTTAATGTTGCTTTGCAATGAACTTAAAAATTCAAGAGTTAACCGGCGATAAGTAGGCACATGATGAAATACAAAGTTTTGTAGGCCAACCCTATTGCAGAGTAAATTAAAGATATTAGAAATACCGAGTTGGTTCAATATGACGAGACAAGCCCACTTGGTTGCCTTCACTTCTCGGTTCTTGATCTTGTTGAAGCGATCACGTAGGAGCTCATTCCTAAACCGTATCCCCATGCGGTCCTGGGCTATGACAGTAGCCTGAGAAGAACTCGCAGCGACACGAGCACGCGTTTGGATCCTTGTGTTCATCTTCTAAAAATAAATAAGAAAGACAAAAATACATATTTTTGATCCAACAATAATAAGCATAGCATATTCCTGTCACATCCCAAAATTTTCCAAATTTTGAAATGCGAAAAAATAAATAATTGTTGAAATTTAGGGTGAAAAGAAACTTTTGATTCCAAATGGAAACATCAAAACCCATCTTGAACAAACTTTGAATAAAATTTGAATCTAAGTAAATTCAAATCAAGTGAAATGCATTCTTCATAAATGCATCTTGAAATTTAAACACTTGGAAAATAAACCAAAACCCTAAAACCCTAATGGAAGAAAATCATTTCCAAAATATCTCAAAGACTAAGGATTTGATCCATATAAAAATTTATCAACAAACATTTATAAATGATCAAGATTGATAAATAAAAGTATTATGAAACCATAGAAATTGATTTCATTCAATTTGGAGCCATAGATAAAATCTTATGAAGTTAATAAGATAAAGAAATTAAATTCCAAAGGTAATAAAGCTCCTATCTAGAATCCATATCAAATTAAACCTAAAGTGATTTAAAAATATAAACAAATATTAAATAAGATTTTACAAATTTGAAATCACCAAGTTTGGTTCTTAAAATAAAAAGATATGGATTTTATAAGATAAGGAAGAAATGAATAAATAAGGAATATTTAAAAGCCAAATTAAATCTTGGCCAAATCCATAAGCAAATGAAATAAAGGAATCATTTAAATAAAATATATATATTATTAAAGTCATATTTATTTTGATTTAAATAAAGACATTTGCTCTTTTTAAATGATTATTAAAACATGTTAAAAATATTTCAAATAAATCAAAATGAATATTTCAACACCCTTTTGAATAAATAAAACCTACTGGAAAAGGTTTTGATAAAAATTTGAATTTAAATAAGAATGGAAATTATTTTTAAAATTTTATTTGAATAAGGGCAAGAGCCTATTTTAAATAAAATATAAACCATAAAAGAATAAAGGAATTATTCTAAAATAGACTTAAAATAACTATTTAAAACAGTATAGAAATATACTGAACATTTGAAAAGGGTTTGAATTCAAACAAGGTTTGAAATCATTTGGACAAAATCAAAAAAAAATGGAAAGGACCCAGCCCAGCTAACCTAGCCCAGTCTAGGCCTAGCAAGCCCATTTCTTTCCCCCTCTCGCGAAGCGTTTTCCACCAGAAACCAAACCCGCACTGTCCCTGACCGCTGGACCCCATCGTCTCTATATCTCTCTCGCTGTCAAACATACCCCACCCGTCAGTCATCATCTTCACCCCTCCCGCTGACCTCGCCGGCCATTTCTGCCGTTTAAAACTCGATTCAATTCACATCAATGCCGCGAAGATTACTCCCTGCGACCATGCTCGTTAAAGCGCATGTCTCTCCTCTCTCTTTCCCCTTGCTCACCCCACCCTCTCCGCCACCAGGCCACTCTGATTTCACCCGAGACCTCTCTCTGGTCCGACGAGCTTCGCAAGCGATTCCGACCGCTCATCGTCGCCCCTTGCCTCCCAGTCCCCACGAGCTTGCTCGCCATCACCGTGCGCGTATTACAGCACCTTCCGTCTGCCCGCACGCGCCCCATAGGCTCGGCAACGACCACATCTGAGAAGCGCCGCCGTCTTCTCTAACTTCGGCGACCTCTACTGGTAACATCCGACCGCGCCTCCCCTTCTCATTGATGCTCCTGCACTCGCCACGTCATTGCGCATCTAACCGTACCCTCCTTTCTCTCTGGCGTGCACCGTAGCCTCGCCACCATCTCCAACAGAGGGCACCCGATGCCGTCTCGATCTCCGACGAGCAATCCACTTCGACTTCGTGCGCCCCTTCGCCAACCAAGCACGCCTTGAGCTTCGCCACACTCCTGCGATCACTGTAAGCTACTCGTCTCTCTCTAGCCTCCTGAACGCCGGCAACTGCACCATCTGACTGCGCTGCCGCCACTCGCCGTCGCTAGCGCCGCCCATTCGTGGTCACTCGCACCGTGGCCGTTAGATCTAGATCGCGTGGCTACGATAGATTAATTAAACGAAAGGGTAAGCGCTGATCTATGCCGCACGATTGTCATTATATCCAACGCACAACACTGCGCGATCCACACAAACCGTTTTCGGCCAATCAGAACAAAACACGTGGCCCTGTCTATTGTTTTAAAAACAGAATTGATCTATTAGATGTTCAAACTTGTAAAATTCATAACTTTTGATCAACACGTTCAAATTTTACAAACTTTATATCAATGTAATCAACAAAACAAACAATTCCAACCATGTGGTTTTTTTAGTAAATTGCTTATGTTAAATTGGTTGTTTTTACAAAAACTTGTGTAGGAATAATTTGAATATAAAAATTATTCTAGAAATATTTTTAAGGTAAGATCTTTGGTAAATGGATTGTTTTGAACCTAATGACCTTATAAAACAACTTTTGGATTGAAAAACATATTTGGTGAAGCCAAAGAATAAATCTTTGAATTCGAACATTTCTAGTCAAATAAAAATATTGTTTGTGTGTTAAAAATGCTTTTTGAGTAAAACCTTTGGCAAATGATTGGATTTAAACTCACTGACCCTAAACACCAAGCTTTTAGATTTAAAAACATATTTGGTGAACCCTAGAAAATTATTACTTTGTTTAAAGGCATTTTCTAATGAAATAAAATATTGTTTGATTTAAAAATGGTTTATAGGTAAAACCTTTTGCAAATGGTTTTAGTATTAAAACACTTGACCATAAAACACTAACATTTGTGTTAAAAATATATTTGGTAAACACTAGTAAATATTCCTTTGATTTAAATCATTTCTAGCAAAACAAAATGATTTAAAAAGGGCATTTTCACTAACTTAATATCAAATGATTATGCCACATTTACGAATGACCAATAGGTGTTTTCAAGTGATTATAACCTATTAGAAACCACTTTTCCAAATAAAATATCTTTGGCATGCTTGCATGCATTACTTTGTTTTTATATTTCTATGTGATGATTGCTTGAATGGTAGATTGAATATTTGCTTGCTTGATCAAATTGTAGTGGAATTTGAAGAGTGTGATTATTGCAAGATCAAGGAGTGAACTTATATTCTCTACCAAAAAGTCAAGTGATGCTTCATACTTTTGTCCCATTATTTTCACTATGCATTAGTGATATTTCTAAGTAGGACTTGCATGGAAATTTTGCTAAGTATAAACTATGCCATGGGAAATCCTAGTAGATGAAATCTTAGTAGAATTTTCCTAAGTTAAGATTCCTACTACTATCATGCTTAGCTTATCTAGTAGAAAACAAGGGTGGATTATATTCATGCTATGGAATATTTCTAAGTCAAGGACTTGTGTTTTGTTTAATAAAACAACTAAGTGAATGAATCACCTGGGTGGAATGGTATTGCTTGGAATGATTTTTGTTGAGTGGTTACACAAGGCCCATTTCTATGGTTTAACTTATGTATCACACTTGTGGAATGCCACCCAGGAACAAAGGGATTTGAGATGCCAAATGTTAAGAAGCTTCTAGTGCAACCACATGGCATTATGGGCTCTGCCTGGATCATATAGGTTGCAATAACTTAGCCAAATGGACAGTTGGTGGTAGGGTATGATAGGTTTGGAGCGCATCCATTCTGTTCTAAGGGAAGGCTTCTGAAAGATCCTGTCTTGGTGAAAATCAAGTCTTGTGGGGAAAGTGCACCACCTCTGCAGATGGAAGAAACTAAGTACTTAGCTGTGTCCCCGATAATGGACAATTCACATGGAAGCTATCAAGAATATCCTCATCCCAATTTCTAAGTTAAAACTTGTGGTTGAACAAGGGTTTAAGGATCACCAATTTCTATTGGGAGATGCCTTGGGTAATTTTTGACAAGCAAAAACTTAGTGTTTTCAATTGATAAGGAAAAACTGTTTTGAGCAAAGCAAGCCTAAGCTCCACATAGCCAAATGCATATAGATGGTAGATACCACTATACTACCATAGTATCACTTGCCAATAAAATTCAAATGTATTGACCCTTGTGGCTGTAACTTATTATGTTGCAGGTTTATTGATGTTAGTGAAGTGTGTTGATTAGGATTAAAAGTCTACAACAACCATGATTGCCTGTGGCACTTTGAAGATGAAGGACTCCATGCTATAGTTATTTCTGCTGCACTGTAATGAGATAGCCAAATGAGCTATGTAAGATGTAATGAATTATTTTATTCCTGGTTATAAAGTTGTATTATGACATTTGTTTCTTGATATTACATCTTAACTGTGGATGCTAGCTATTGATCCAGGGACTAGCATTGTAAACACAGGGATATCTACCTTATTAAAGGTTGGGACCTCTAACAGATGGTATCAGAGCACTGTGTTTCCTGTAGGATTGTAACCCTAGGATTGGACAAAACCCCTTAGAAAAATAGGAGTTGTATTTGTTCCAAAACTTATTTACAAACAATCTTGTAAACTCTTTCCTCAACCATTTTTTATTTGATGCTACATCTCTTCCTTTTAAAACTTGATGGACAAAACCTCAACCATGAGCAAAGGACTTCACCAACTCAATTGACTTCAACTTCAACAACACCAATGACTTCAACTTAGTTTCAACAAGGATTTCAACTTGGACATCACTAAGGACTACAAGTGAGACAAGAAATATTACTCAAGACTTGAAGACTAAGGAAACACAACTTAGAAGGAATCATCATCACCTTTGAAGTTATGTGACCAAGATACAAGGATTTTTTTCAAGGAAACCATGATCTCATTCAAGAAATATCAACTAAGAAGGTTGGAATGATCTCAAGAAAACCATATAGTTGGACCACCATATTAGTGTTTGGATTAAACCAAACACACCAACTTATGTGGTGTAGAAAAAATATTTTGTTGCCTAAAAATGTGCTTGAACCTTGTTGTTTGATTGGAATGTTTGTTTGTGATTGCTTGAACATTGCTTGTGTGAATTGTGATGTGTGTGAATAGAATTATTTCCTTAGAAATCTTTTGCCTATTCTAATCCCAATCCAACCCAAACAGATGACTACTCCAAGAAACTCCAACATCAAGAATGGTGACAACAACAACCAAGATATGCACATGAGAGAACTCATAGTAACCCAAACCCAGTTGAACCAAGTGACAACTCAATTTTGGGCCAACAACAATGAGTTAGACCCAACCATGCAAAGGTTTATGGAAACCCAAACCCAATTATTGCAAAGGATGACAAATCAAATGATCAACATGGGAGACAACCTTTCCCAAGGAGGTTGTGACAACAATGATGTCAAGGATGATATTATAGAAGGAACTCAAGCTTGCAATATTTGTGGAGACATGGATCACACTTCCAAAGAGCATGAAGATCAAGGCCCTAATTGTGAAGAGAAACATCCAACTAAACAATGCCCCACATCTCAAGTGACTTGTTTCCTATGTGAAGGAAATAATCATGTCCCTATCCAATGACCCATCTATTCTATAGTTCAACAAAGGAAACAAGGTGGAGTGCATCAACAGTTTGGAAACCCCCATGAGGAGACAACTTCTACCAAGAAGTATGAAGACAAAGGCAAATCTCAGCTTGCACCTCCATGCATTATGACTCACCTTGATGGACAAAAGAAGAAACATATGTATTATCCAAGGAAACGATTAAGGAGACAAGGAGACTTTCCCACCTTTGAGATGATATATGAAGAGCATGAACTAGAAGAACTCATAGCTTTGGAGAAACCAAAGAAGAAGAAGGACAAAAGCCAAGTGCAATGTCGCAATAGCAAAGATATGGGACACTATGCCAATGAATGTCCAGAGAAGAAGAAGAAGTATAAGGAAATTAGCCAAGTGTGGTGCAACAACTGCAAAGAGCTAGGCCATTAAATATCAACTTGTCCACAGAAGATACGTGAAGAACTCAACCTTGTCACATGTTACAATTGTGGTAACCAAGGACATTATGCAAGCAATTGTCCAGAAAAGATGAAGTACAAGAGAAACAAGCCTATGAGGGATCTCGGCCTTGTCACATGTTTCAAGTGTGGAAACAAAGGACACTATGCAGATGTCTACCCAGAGAAATTTCATCAAGATCCCAAGCAAGACAAGATGTAATCTAGTTGAAAACTTTTTAAGGGTGGTAGTACCCTAGTTGTTTTGAATCCAACTTGTAACCTATAGCCTTCCCAAATCTCGGGACGAGATTTCTTTAAGGGTGGTAGCCTGTCACATCCCAAAATTTTCCAAATTTTGAAAAGTGAAAAAATAAATAAATAAAATAAATAATTGTTGAAATTTTAGGGTGAAAAGAAACTTTTGATTCCAAATGGAAACATCAAAACCCATCTTGATCAAACTTTGAATAAAATTTGAATCCAACTAAATTCAAATCAAGTGAATGCATTCTTCATAAATGCATCTTGAAATTTAAACACTTGGAAAATAAACCAAAACCCTAAAACCCTAATGGAAGAAAATCATTTCCAAGATATCTAAAAGACTAAGGATTTGATCCATATAAAAATTTATCAACAAACATTTATAAATGATCAATATTGATAAATAAAAGTATTATGAAACCATATAAATTGATTTCATTTAATTTGGAGCCATAGATAAAATCTTATGAAGTTAATAAGATAAAGAAATTAAATTCCAAAGGTAATAAAGCTCCTATCTAGAATCCGTACCAAATTTTGATCAAATTAATACTAAAGTGATTTAAAAATATAAAAAAATATTAAATAATATTTTACAAATTTGAAATCACCAAGTTTGGTTCTTAAAATAAAAAGATATGGATTTTATAAGATAAGGAAGAAATGAATAAATAAGGAATATTTAAAAGCCAAATTAAATCTTGGCCAAATCCATAAGCAAATGAAATAAAGGAATCATTTAAATAAAATTTATATAGAATTAAAGTCATATTTATTTTGATTTAAATAAAGACATTTGCTCTTTTTAAATGATTAATAAACCATGTTAAAAATATT
This sequence comes from Avena longiglumis, assembly GCA_030063025.1. Taxonomy (NCBI): domain Eukaryota; kingdom Viridiplantae; phylum Streptophyta; class Magnoliopsida; order Poales; family Poaceae; genus Avena; species Avena longiglumis. The sequence continues at coordinate 179,575,609 of CP125977.1, read as the reverse complement.
TCAAATAAATCAAAATGAATTTTTCAACACCCTTTTGAATAAATAAAACCTACTGGAAAAGGTTTTGATAAAAATTTGAATTTAAATAAGAATGGAAATTATTTTTAAAATCTTATTTGAATAAGGGCAAGAGCCTATTTTCAATAAAATATAAACCATAAAAGAATAAAGGAATTATTCTAAAATATACTTAAAATAACTATTTAAAACAGTATAGAAATATACTAAACATTTGAAAAGGGTTTGAATTCAAACAAGGTTTGAAATCATTTGGACAAAATCAACATAGAAAAAGAAAAATGAATCAGAACAAAAAATGGAAAGGACCCAGCCCAGCTAACCTAGCCTAGTCCAGGCCTAGCAAGCCCATTTCTTTCCCCCTCTTCCGAAGCATTTTCCACCAGAAACCACACCCACACCATCCCTGACCGCTGGACCCCCTCGTCTCTCTCTCTCTCTCTCTCTCTCTCTCTCTCTCTCTCGCTGTCAAACAGACCACACCCGTCAGTCATCGTCTTCACCCCTCCCGCTGACCTCGCCGGCCGTTTCTGCCGTTTAAAACTCGATTCAATTCGCATCAATGCCGCGACGATTACTCCCTGCGACCATGCTCGTTAAAGCGCCTGCCTCTCCTTTCTCTTTTCCCTCGCTCACCCCACCCTCTCCGCCACCAGGCTGCTCCGATTTCGCCCGAGACCTCTCTCTGCTCCGACGAGCTTCGCAAGCGATTCCGGCCGCTCCTGGCCTCCCCTTGCCTCCCAGTCCCCACGAGCTTGATCGCCATCACCGTGCGCGTCTTCCAGCACCCTCCGTCTGCCCGCGCGTGCCCCATATGCTTGGCAACGACCATGTGTGAGCAGCGCTGCCGTCTGCTCTAACTTCATCGACCTCTACTGGTAACATCCGACCGCGCCTCCCCTTCTCATTGATGCTCCTGCACTCACCACGTCATTGCGCATCTAACCGTACCCTCCTTTCTCTCTGGCGTACACTGTAGCCTCGCCACCGTCTCCAACAGAGGGCACCCGATGCCGTCTCGATCTCCGACGAGCAATCCACTTCGACTCCGTGTGCCCCTTCGCCAACCAAGCACGCATTGAGCTTCGCCACACTCCTGCGATCACTGTAAGCTCCGGCAACTGCACCATCTGACAGCGCCTCCGCCACTCGCCGTTGCGAGCGCCGCCCATTCGTGGTCACTCGCACCGCGACCGTTAGATCTAGATCGCGTGACTATAATAGATTCATTAAACGAAAGGGTAAGCGTTGATCTGTGCCGCACATTGTCATTAGATCCAACGCACCACACTGCGCGATCCACACGAACCGTTTTCGGCCAATCAGAACACAATACATGGCCCTGTCTATTGTTTTAAAAACAGAATTGATCTATTAGATGTTCAAACTTGTAAAATTCATAACTTTTGATCCACACGTCCAAATTTTAGAAACTTTATATCAATGGAATCATCAAAACAAACACTTTCCAACCATGCACTTTGTTTAGTAAATTGATTCTATTAAATTGGTTGTTTTTACAGAAACTTGTGTAGGCATAATTTGAATATAAAAATTATTCTAGAAATATTTTTAAGGTAATATCTTTGGTAAATGGATTTTTTTGAACCTACTGACCTTATAAACCAACTTTTGGATTGAAAAACATATTTGGTGAAGCCAAAGAATAAATCTTTGAATTAGAACATTTCTAGTCAAATAAAAATATTGTTTATGTGTTAAAAATGATTTTTGAGTAAAACCTTTGGAAAATGATTGGATTTAAACTCACTGACCCTAAAAACCAAGATTTGAGATTTAAAAACATATTTGGTGAACCCTAGAAAATTATTACTTTGTTTAAAGGCATTTTCTAATGAAATAAAATTTTGTTTGATTTAAAAATGGTTTATACGTAAAACCTTTTGCAAATGGTTTTAATATTAAAACACTTGACCATAAAACACTAACATTTGTGTTAAAAATATATTTGGTAAACACTAGTAAATATTCCTTTGATTTAAATCATTTCTAGCAGAACAAAATGATTTAAAAAGGGATTTTTCACTAACTTAATATCAAATAATTATGCCACATTTACAAATGACCAATAGGTGTTTTCACGTGATTATAACCTATTAGAAACCACTTTCCCAAATAAAACAATATTTGGCATGCTTGCATGCATTACTTTGTTTTTATTATTCTGTGTGATGATTGCTTGAATGGTAGATTGAATATTTGCTTGCTTGATTGAATTGTAGTGGAATTTGAAGAGTGTGATTATTGCAAGATCAAGGAGTGAAATTATATTATATACCAAAAAGTAAAGTGATGATTCATACTTTTGTCCCATTATTTTCACTATGCATTAGTGATATTTCTAAGTAGGACTTGCATGGAAATTTTGCTAAGTATAAACTATGCCATGGGAAATCCTAGTAGATGAAACCTTAGTAGAATTTTCCTAAGTTAAGATTCCTACTACTATCATGCTTAGCTTAGATATTAGAAAACAAGGGTGGATTATATTCATGATGTGGAATATTTCTAAGTCAAGGACTTGTGTTTTGTTTAATAAAACAACTAAGTGAATGAACCACCTGGGTGAAATGGTATTTCTTGGAAGGATTTTTGTTGAGTGGTTACACAAGGCCCATTTCTATGGTTTACCTTATGTATCTCACTTGTGGAATGCCACCCAGGAACAAAGGGATTTGAGATGCCAACTGTTAAGAAGCTTCTAGTGCAACCACATGGCATTATGGGCTCTGCCTGGATCATATAGGTTGCAATAACTTAGCCAAATGGACAATTGGTGGTAGGGGATGATAGGTTTGGAGCGCTTCCATTCTGTTCTAAGGGAAGGCTTCTGAAAGATCCTGTCTTGGTGTAAATCAAGTCTTGTGGGGAAAGTGCACCACCTCTGCAGATGGAAGAAACTAAGTACTTAGTCGTGTCCCAGATAATGGACAATTTGAGCATCAAGACATGGAAGCTATCAAGAATCTCCTCATCCCAATTTCTAAGTTAAAACTTATGGTTGAACAAGGGTTGAAGGATCACCAATTTCTATTGGGATATGCCTTGGGTAATTTTTGACAAGCAAAAACTTAGTGTTTTCAAATGATAAGGAAAAACTGTTTTGAGCAAAGCAAGCCTAAGCTCCACATAGAAAAATGCATATAGATGGTAGATACCACTATACTACCAAAGTATCACTTGCCAATACAATTCAAATGTATTGACCCTTGTGGCTGTAACTTATTATGTTGCAAGTTTGTTTGATGTTAGTGAAGTGTGTTGATTAGGATTACAAGTCTACAACCAACATGATTCCCTGTGGCACTTTGAAGATGAAGGACTCCATGCTATAGTTATTTCTGCTGCATTGTAATGAGATAGCCAAATGAGCTATGTAAGATGTAATGAATTACTTTATTCCTAGTTATAAAGTTGTATTATGACCTTTGTTTCTTGATATTACATCTTAACTATGGATGCTAGCTATTGATCCAGGGACTAGCATTGTAAACACAGGGATATCTACCTTATTAAAGGTTGGGACCTCTACAATTCCTCATCATAGCAGACTAAAGAATCTCCCCAAAATAATAACCTAGGCAAGAGAATCATGGCAATTAGTTCAAAGTAGTTCTCACCCTAGATTAATAATGACAATAGATCAGAGATGAATTTTCAAAAATTAATTGGAGGATCGGAGGAGAAACATATCGTAGATCACTTGTTTGCGAGGAAATCGAACGAAATTGAGTATAGGTGAAAATCCCTTGAGGTTCTGAGAGATTTTGGAGGTATAAGAGAGAAGAAGGATTGAAGTTTTGGTGTTTTGGGTACCTTCCCATGCATTTAAGTGATCAGACGCAACTATACGTCCGGAACGTTTTGTTCCCGCCGTATAGTTGGTCTAACCGCAAAAATTAGGGTTTCTAGGGTTTCTTTCCTGGTGGCTGTATCTATATGGCCAGAACTATACGGCCGGACCAAAATGGTCCCGCCGTATAGTTGGTCGTTAAGCCTTCTATATCCGGAGAAGAAAATTATCGATGGCTCAAATAACTATATGGCTGGAATTTTTATTCCCGCCGTATAGTTGGTCGTTAAAGGTACTATATTTGTCAAAAAAATTCTATTTCTTCAAGAATTACTTTTAGAATAAAACTTAGCGAAACACCATGTTTTGATAGAAAAATGACAGAATAATTGTCGACCAACATTAGCATGTATAAAACAGGAATTTTAGTACCACTGAATCTCTCCTTCTCACTAGAGTTTTCTAACACTCTTTATTCAACATAAAACTTCAACTAAAATCTAAAAACTTTACTCAAACCTTTATTTCACATGGGTTGTCTCCCATGAAGTGCTCTTTTATGGTCAAATAGCTTGACCTTGATATTGCTCACTTAGGCCAGATGAGCGGAACACCCACTCCAAAATAGTTGGCCTTCAAAGTGATGGCCTCCTTCTCATCTTGCCTGGCTTTATTTTTCCTAGGAAAATGAATAACAAAAGGATCCCATGAAGGCAACTAAAGCTTCACGTTCCCTTCATGCATATTAATCAAAGACTTAATAGTTCTTAATAAAGGAAGGCCTAATATGATAGGAGCAGTAGCATCCTCAGGCATGTCAACAATAACAAAATCAATAAGAGCAGGACAACCTTTAATGTACACTAAATTATTTTCTTTAATTCCTACTACTTGTTTGTAGGTAGAATCTGCTAGATGTAACTTTAACTCGGTGGATTTAAAAGAGCCAAGATTTAACTTATTAAAAAGACTCTTTGGAATTGTTGAAACACTTGCACCTAAATCACAAAGTGCAGCTATTTCATTTGTCCCAATTTTAATCTTAATAGTGGGCTCAAATATATCATCAAGCTTAACAGGTAATTTTTCAGCAATTTTCTTATATTCTTCCTCAAGCTTACATACCTTTATTGCTACCTAACTAACAAAGTGTTGATGACATGGTTATACCCTACGGGTAGACGACATCAGCATACCTGGTCCAGCCCAAGGAAGGCCCACGAGAATATACGTGGCCCATGAAGATTTTCGGGTGGCCAAGCCCATGACGTCTTCGGATCCTTAGAGAACAAGACTAGAACAGATAGAATATTCAAAGAGGCAAACCCTAAACCTGTAACCGACTCGATCTATGCCCGGGACCTTCCTACCTCTATATAAAGGCTAGGAGGGCACGACGAGGAGGATATCTCTCACCTCACCGCATACACACATCCACGCCAGATTGCATCTGTGCACCCTTGTAACTTTCGGTTCCGCCGTAATCAAGAGCAGACAAGCAGGAGTAGGGTTTTCCCTCCGGGGGCCTGAACCTGGGTAAATCTCGTGTCCCCTGGTTGCTTGTCTGTTAACCGTTCCACGATCTCCAGCACCCCCATCTTCTCCAAAACCCAAGCTCATAACAATGGACATTGACGAGATTAAACCTCGTCAATTGGCGCCGTCTGTGGGAATCTGGGGTGCTGATTGTGCGATCGTGAAGGTCCTGACCAAAGCAACTCCTCGGCGACAGAGAGCCATCTCCTCTTCGGTGCTTTCGAATTCATTGCCCACTCGCCAGCCACCATGAAGGAATTCGATCCCGTAGGAGACGGGCTCGAGATCCTCTTCGGGAGCTTCTGCTTCCAGGTGGGACAGACCGGCACTCTCCGCCTCCCAGAGCGGGTGCCTCTGCCATCGATCAGGCCCGCCTCATGGGCCCCGCATCCCAACTTGCTACGCATGACAGTATTGACAGATGAGTCATACGATAGCAGCAGCTGAAACTCAGATCTATGTGATCCCCTGTCGAATGAAGGGACCTACGGTTCTGGATCCGAAAGCTATGGCAGCAGCGATGCAGTCCGCGGATGCTACCAATGTGTCGTGGTCATCCAAAGCGAAAACGAGCAACAACCACCAGGTTCGGGTGCTCACGTACCGCCACCCAACCCGCAGGGTAGAACAGCGAAAACAGGAGGCAACCATCCCCCCCGCCCAATGAGGACGACCTTGATGCAAGTCAAGTAATCCACCTCAGTGAGGAAGGATAGAACCAAGCACGCGAAGCCATGGCGAACAACAAAATCCTGCCTGTGGGTGCCTCACGGGACCTACGATGGCATACCACCTGCTCCTCATCGAAGAACACAAAAAGCAGGTGAAGATGCAAGAAGTACTCGACAAACGCAAGCAAGCGGCCTCGGAGTCTAGCGCGGGGCGAGCTGCGCTATCCACTGTTGGCGGCTCCATCTTGCACGGCAACAATGCCAACAAGCATCGCTCTCGCATAGAGAACATGGATCCCACTGCACGTCGCGAGGTGACTCGAACCCTCAACACATCCTTCATGGAGATGGACTCCAACGGCAACGTCATCCCGAAGACACCACAAGCTGTGATCATGGCAGCCACCACATATCTCGCATCCCATCCACCTCCGGTGGGGGACCCGAATAGAGCTATGCACAAGTCTGCACTAGCCGGACACGGACTCGTTGGAGCTGCGCTCTACGAGGAGGCTCTGGCGGAGCCGAAAAAGAAGGTTGTGGTCATATTCAATCTCAGCCCCACACCCTCATCCGAAGAAGACGAGCACGACCTACCGCGACGACGCAAGCGTCCACGACATCGCAGCTGCGACTATGACACTCGAAACGACCTCGCTCAGCGCAAGGTTGACAAGGCACGTGCCAAACACGTGTGCTCATCTGAATCCTAAGAGGATGAAGACGAAGGAGAACTCTGTGTAGCTCGATGCTTTAGAAGATCTGTTCGGAGGACACGGATGCCGAGAAATTTCAAGCTTCCTTTGGATAATCCAAAGTTCGACGGCACGCAGGACCCTAAGGCGTGGCTCAGCGACCACCTGTCGTTCGTCAAGCTGCACGGCGGAAACAAAAACACTGCTCTGCAATGCCTTCAGCTACAGCTAACAGGCGCAACCCGGATCTGGCTCAGCAGCCTATCCTCGGGATCCATTCGAAGCTGGGAGGAACTGGCGTACAGTTTCATCCAAAACTTCAAGGGTACCAGCAAGAGGCCAACCTCGATCAAAGATCTGCAAGCTTGCACCCAACGAACGGGCGAATCCACTCGCTCGTACATATTACGTTGGTCCAACATCAAGAACTCCGTGGCACACATATCCGAGGAGAGAACGATCAATGCCTTCAAAGATGGCGTCAAGCGCCAGGACTTACGGTATGAACTTGGGCGCGCAAGCCCCAAGACGCTTGACCACCTCATGGACATCTCCAATAGGTGGCCAGATGGCGAGGACTCCGTCCACAGAGCACAGTCGGATGAGGAAGATGAATATGGCCGCCGATGCGAGCGCTGCAACAAACGAAGATCACGCGTCTACGACGATCACGACGAACCCGACATGGTCGCGGCTGTCTACGCCGATCGCCGCAACGAAAGCAACTGCATCAACGGTGGATACCGTGGAAACAACTTCCGTGATGGAGGACGCCGAACGCAAACATGGAAACGCCGCGGCCACGACGACAAGCCCTCAGCATACGACAAATTGTTGGGCCCATGCACCATACACTTCTACATCGACAAGGAGGATGGTAAAAAGAAGGCCAGCCACATTATCAAGGACTGCCGCGAGTTCCAGAAACTCAGCGAGAGCCTGTCCTAGATGAGACAGCAGGTCGCGAACAATGGGTTCAGACACGCGCCCGCACCAGGCGACATCGCCCCCGGAGCTCCTCCGCCACCACCCGTGGGACCTTCGAATCACCCGGTCGTACCGACGCAGAACAACGGCGTAAACGGGTACCCCGCGCCAAAAGTGTCATTGATTATCCAAAAGGGGCGCCCAACAAACAGGGTGCAAAAGAAGATCACCCGCCAGGTCAGCTTGGCTATGACCGCTCCACACGCAATCCCTGAGTACCTCAGCGATTCAGAGTCCTGCATCACATTTAGCCATTTGGATCACCCCCGCCAAATCCCTCGCCCAGGTCATGCTGCCCTGGTGCTTGAGGCGCAAATCGTAGGATTCGATATGAGCCGCGTCTTCATGGATGGCGGCAGCGGCATCAATCTAATGTTCGCTAGCACCTTAACAGCAATGCGGACCCCGTTGTGTAGCTTGGAACAATCCGACAAAACATTCCACGACATCGTCCCAGGGAAGGGCATATTTCCCCTGGGAAAGATATGGCTTGATGTCATCTTTGGAAAGACCGACAACTTTCGGTGCGAGCGACTCAAGTTCGAAGTGCTGGACTGGCCATCACAATACCACGCCATCCTCGGGAGCGTGGCATTCGCAAGGTTCTTGGCAGTACCACACTATGCGTACCTACTACTCAAAATGCCAGGGCCTAGGGGCGTCATTATGGTCCACGGGAGCTTCACCCGGTCGGATCACTGCGATAGGGAGTTCAACAGAATCTCCCAGTCATTCGGCATGCAAGAGGAGCTCATAACGCTCCGAGAAGTGACATACAATGGGGCACCCCCAGTCTCAAGGCAGAACGCACCTGACATGTCGTTCGACTCAACAGTCAACACGAGCAAGTCCAGCTGACGGACACCTCCAAGATGGCGCTGATTGCCAACTACCTTAGCCCCGCATAGGAAAGCGCACTCGTCGAATTCCTCCATGAGGGCTGGTAAATATTCGCTTGGTGTCCTGCGGACATGCTAGGAGTTCCCAGGGAATTCGCCGAGCATGCACTCAATGTGTTCCCAGATGCCAAGCCCGTCAAACAGTCCATCCAATGATTATCTGAGCCAGGGCCGAAGCCATCGGAGTCGAAGTCAACAGACCGCTCAATGCTGATTTCATCAGGGAGATCAAGGAAAGCGAGTGGCTGACCAACACTGTGATGGTTCCTAAAAAGGACATGGACATCCTGCGGATGTGCATGGACTTCAGATCACTAAACAAGCACTGCCCGAAGGATCACTTCCCTCTCCCTCGGATCGATTAGATTATCGATTTGACTGCAGGATGCGAGAAACTCTCCTTCGTCGACGCCTACTCAGGCTAAAATCAGATTCGATTGAAGGTCAAAGATTAGGAGAAAATGGCGTTCATCACGCCGTTCGGAATATTCTGCTACAACACAATGCCCTTCGGGCTGAAGAACACATGTGCCACGTACCAGCGGTGCATGCAGGCATGCCTAAAGACCCAAATCGGCCACAACATACAGGTCTATGTCGACGACATATTAGTCAAAACAAGGGAGGCCAAGACATTGATCGACGATCTCCGCGAGACGTTCGACAACATTGATCACTAAAAGATCAAACTGAACCCAGAAAAGTGCGCCTTCGGCGTCCCATCTGGACAACTGCTTGGCTACTTCATCACCCAGCGAGGAATTGAGGCGAACCCAAAGAAAATCCGGGCCATACTGGCCATGGAGAAACCGAAGAACCTCAAAGGTGTCTAGCAGCTCGCTGGACGCATAGCGGCGCTGAGCAGATTCATCAGCCGCATGGGTGAGAAGGCCCTGCCTTTCTATCAGCTGCTACACAAAGCTGACAAATTCGAGTGGACACCCGAAGTGGATGATGCATTCGAAGATCTGAAGCGACTGCTCTCCACCTCGCCCGTCCTAGTCACACCAAAGGAGTGTGAACCTCTCCTGCTATACATAGCAGCCACACACTAGGTAGTAAGCACTATGCTGGTGGAACGACCCGAAGATGGCAAGACCCACGGGGTCCAACGCCCAATCTACTACCTCAGTGAGGTATTGACGCCAACAAAACAGAGGTACCCTCACTACCAGAAACTCGCCTACGGCGTGTTCATGACGGCTCGTCGGCTGAGCCACTACTTCCAGGAGCATCAGGTGATGGTCGTCAACGAGGCACCTCTGAACAGCATCTTGAACAACCCGGAAGCCACATGACGCGTGGCATTGTGGGGGCATCGAGTTGTCCCCTCTATATATAGTCTATGAGAAGCGCCACGCGATCAAGTCTCCGGTCCTACCGGACTTCCTCGTCCACTGGATGGAGCTATAGCTATCGGACACCCCGGATATGACACAGTCATGGACGATGCACTTCGATGGATCCAAGCGCGAGGCTTGATCAGGAGCCGGGGTCATACTGACATCCCCGCAGGGCGACAAGATGAAGTACATCCTCCGGATGAAATTTCGAGCCTCCGACAACGAAGTCGAATACGAGGCCCTCATCCACGACATGAGGATGGCTAAGACCTGCGGTGCAACATGCCTCGTCATTTACGGTGACTCGAACCTCGTCGTCCAGCAGACGATGAACGAGTGCGACGCACATGCCGCCAACATGATCGCGTATCGCGCGCTCTACAACTCACTCGAAGGAGACTTTGACGGATGTGAGCTTCGGCACGTTGGAAGAGAAAGCAACAAAGAAGCCGATAGGCTCGCCAATATCGCCTCCACCTGCGCATGGGTGCCACCAGGTGTGTTCCTCGAACAAATCTACGTGCCATCCATCAAAAGGAAATTCCCCAAGGGATCAGCCAAAGAGGCAGAGCACTCGGGGGCTGCGCTCCCCGAAGGTCAAGAAGGACCCGAAAACCTAGACACAGAGGTCGTAGTGGTCAACCTGATGCAAGTCATGGCAATCGAAGAAACATGGACGCATCCGTACCTTCGGTACCTGATAAACAGGGAACTGCCTGATGACTGGCCAGATGCCCGGCGCGTATCTCGCCAGTCCAAGGCCTTCACCATCATCAATGGCGAGTTGTACAAGCGCAACATTTCGGGTGTACTCCAAAGGTGCGTCACCATCGGTGACGGCAAAACCATCCTCCAAGACATCTGCGAGGGCATCTGCAGCCATCACACGGGCAGCCGCGCCCTCGTGCCAAATCTCTATGAGCTGGGTTCTACTGGCCAACAGCCATGAACGACGCCAAGGACATCTTCCTAAGGTGCAACGCATGCCAGAGGTTCGCAGACAAACTGCACGCACCAGGATCGGAGCTTAGGCCCATACCCCTGGCCTGGCCCTTCGCCCAATGGGGCCTCGACATGATCGGCAAACTGCCCAAGTCCTCGAAAGGAGGCCACGTATACCTCCTGGTCGCAGTCAACAAGTTCACCAAGTGGATCGAAGCCATGCCAGTTACCAACCAAAAGGGTAAAACGGTCGTGAAGTTTTTCGAATCCATAGTCTATAGGTTCGTCGTGCCGCATAGCATCATCACGGACAATGGATCGAACTTCATCTCCAAAGAATTCCAAGACTTCTGCAAAGGCCTCGGGATCAACATATCATATGCCTCCGTGGCACACCCGGAAACCAACGGGAAGGTCGAAAAGGCCAACGGCCTTGTAGGCGGCGGCATCAAGAAGCGCCTACTGAGCCCACTCGAGCGGCTTGCGGGAGCATGGGCAGAAGAGCTACCCTCCGTCCTCTAGAGCTTGCGCACAACGCCAAACAGCTCAACTGGCTACACGCCTCTCTTCATGGTGCATGGATCCGAAGCCGTGTTGCTTGCATAAGTACACCATAAGGCCCACGGGTCGTCGCCTACAGCGAAGCCGAATGGACGGTCGCACTCGAAGATGCCGTCGACACACTCGACAAGGCTCGTGACATCACCGTGGCTCGCTCATCAGTCTACCAGCAGAGCCTCTGCAACTATCACAGTAGTCGGCTGTGCCCAAGATCCTTCGTCGAAGGAGACCTCGTGTTATGACTCAAGCAAGAACGGACGAAAAAGCTCGAGTCACCCTAGGAAGGACCATACGTCGTCACCGAAGTCATCCCAGGTGGCGCCTACCGCCTCAAGCATGTGGAGTCTGGAGTCGCATACTCCAACCCATGGAACGTCGCACAATTGCGATGCTTCTACCCCTAGCTATCCCCCTTTACTTTCAATAAGGCTACTCAGCCAAGTCTACTCAGCTGAACAATGTACCTCCTCGTTACGATATGAATAAATCTAAGTGTCTCTCCTGCAAATTTATCTTTTCCTCGCATTTCATTTATGCTACAACACACTTGGGGGCTCCCCCTCACCTCACGACCTCTTCGACTGAGGATAACGCATGTACACCTGAGTAGATGATCACGTCAAGCTAACGAAAAGGGCATGCAAACAACCAAGCACCACGTGCTAATCCAATGAACCTTTACAACAAAGGGCACAACACGCCCAACCGAAACACATACAAGTTTTACATCTATCTATTTTACAGGAACTACCTATTCTGAAGGATCACCTGCGCACGATTCTCAAAGAGATCTACAACTTCTTCGGCATACTACCTAACAGCCGCATAGTGCGGGCGCATGTCCCATAGGCCACCATCTAGTCGAGGGGGCGGCCTAGCCGCCACAGCCGCAAGATTCACATCAGGGCGATGCAGCCGCATGAGGGAAAGGGCGGCCTTCACTCCCGCAACCAACTGGTGCCACACCAACTCCCTGACGTGACGCACGTCTCAAAACTTCGTCAGCAAGCCCCAGAGAGTAGACGACACTTCATCAAGGGGAAACATGACATGCCGAACCGACACCAGGGAAGTCTTCACCTTCCGTAGCACTCGCTATACCTGGTGAGCACGATCCTGCACAGTCGTAAGGACCATGTGTGGCATCCCGCAAAAACCACTACTAGAAAATTGCGTTGATTTTGTGCATTGCATCATCATGACCGCATGCTCATGTCATCATGCCACATTGCATTTGAGCATCGTCATCATCTTGCAGTTGCTTGCATAAAACTATTTGCAGATAAACCTAGTTTTGTTTTCTAAAACGCCCCATCTTCATTCAAACACGCAAACCCGGGTCCCCGGATTTATTTTGTTTTGTCCGCTGTCGGATTGCAAAAGCGCTGGTTAACAATAAATATTTTAATTAATTATTTTAGTGGGGGCAGTCGAACGGGCCGACCCGACCCGACCCGAACGACCACCCCCAGAACCTAAATCGGTCCACCTAACCCGCCCTTCTAAATCCTACAGCTACCCACCTATCTACCCACACACCCCCTCCACCTCACCCCCACCAATAACCTGCTGCCACCTCCCCCTCTCCCTATCCCCCAACCAATCAAACTCTGCCACCTAGCCTATCCCCACACCCTCTATCTCTAAACACACTCCCCACACCTCATCCACACACCCACAGCACCCACGCCACGCACGCACGCACCCACCGTCCCACGCGCCCACCAGCCCCCTGGCCCCTGGCCCCACCACGATCCCACCCCCACCAGCCGCGCAGCCTCCTCCCTGCCCCGACGCGCGCAGCCCCGTCCCGCGGGCGTCTCCTCCCTCTTCCTCTCCCACCGCCGCCGCTCACCCCCGACGACGCGCCGCCGTCGACCGGCCTCTCCAACCTCGCCTGCCCCAGTCGCCACCGCGGCCCGCCTCTACCTCGCCCGCCAGATCCGCCTCCTCGCTTTCTCCAGCGGCTCCGCCCGGCGTCTCCTCCCGACGGAGCTCCCCGCCTTGCCTCCTCCTTCGCCGGAGCTCCCGCCGCCGCTCCTCCTCTCCGGGCCGCCGCTCGCTCCCCGGATCGAGCTCGCCTCGCCCGCCGCCGCTCGCTCCTCCCCATCCTCCTCCCCCGCTTCACTGCCGCCGATGGAGGCCTCCCCCGACCATCCTCGCCGCCAGGCCCGCCTCTCCAGACCCCGCGCGCCGGGACCGCCCCGCCCAACCTCCGGCCTGCCTCTTCTCGCCTGGCCAGCCTCAGCCTCCTCCGGCCCGAGCCGCCGCCTCGGGCCATCCTCCGCCCGCCTCCGGCCAGGTCCGCCATCGGCTCGCCGCGCCGCCGCCGCGCCGGTTCGTCTGCGCCGCCACCTCCCAGCCCCGCGGCGTCGTGCCGCCCGTTGCGAGACCCATCAAACACCACCTGCGCGCCGGTCAACGCCCTCGCCAGGCCGCCGTGGTCGTCGTCCCCGAGCAGAGCCCGGCCGGCCACGCCTCCGCGAACCGGGGCGTCGTCTCCGTCCTCCGTTCGCAGAGCGCCGCCGTCCCGTCTAGCCGCGCGTCAACGCGCTCGGTTCTTCCTGCGCTGGCCTGCCGTCTACAAGCGAGCCCGCGTCTTCTGGCCGGCCTTGCTGCACGTGTAGGCTAGGACGGCTTCAAGCCCGCGCCGTACCGCGAGTGCATGTTGGTAATCTGTATGTCTGCGAGTTTTGCGGGTGTCGTGTACTCGTGGCCGTTCCGAAGTTCGCGACGCAATTTTCGCCAAGATCGACCAACGCCGTAAGTGGTACGAGGATCACCCCAAGGACTTCAAGTTGAACCCACAAGATCCACCTCTCGGACGCCTAAAACCGTCGTCAGAGAACCCGTATAACGTCAAGTTCTTCCTCCCGGAACCGTCAGGATCTCCGTCACCGAACCCTCGGCACGCCAAGGTCTACCTCACGGACACCGAGAACTTCCCCCTGAACGCCAAGGTCGCCGACACGGATACGGCAAGTGCTCCCTCGAGAACGCCGAGTACTTCATCCCGGACACCGAGACCCCGATGCGGCAAGTACTTCATCCCGAACGCCACGACCGTCGACATGACCCGAAGACCGCGAATGCGACAAGAACGACACCAAACCAAGTCCTTCCCGGAGTCCGAGCACGATCCCGGAGTCCGAGACCGATTCCGTCGAACCCTGGACCCTGAGACCCGACCCGAACCCCGGAACCCCAAGACCGTCGGACCCTAAATGTGTGACCCTTTCTCGAGCCCTATTTTTTATAAATGAAATATAAACTCGTTGCACATTAATTGTTCATCTCGCATGCATATTGTGTGGTTGGGGGCCTTATGCCGATTCACCTAATAACTAAATATGGGGCCCATATGCGGGCAAATCTAGTCTCATATTGGCCTCATTTAAATTTGTGTAGCGAACCGGTAACTTATCTCGCCCTGTTAAAACAACATTTAATTTGCGGGGTAGATAAATAACTTGAACCATCTTATTATTTGTCGGGAACCGGTTCCGCTTAATCTGACCTAATTGCACCGCACCTTTGCCATGCCATACATCATACCTGCATCATGCCGATCTTCTGCCGTTGTATTAAATATTGCATCCGGTGTTTCTTCTAGTGTTTTGGTTCTTCGCGGATAAGGCCGTTGAGTTGATGCGAGTGTCGACCCGATCTTCGGTTGAACCTTCGACAATGTTTTCAGGCGAGCATCTCCCCCTTTCTACCTATCTTACTTTTATAGTCTTTATTCCCTCCTGTTGATCTATTGCTATCTGTGTTGCGATGCTCTAGTTTCTGTACCCGTGATATCCCTTGCAGCCCTATATTGCCTTGGACACATCCTATTACTTGTTGTTTGGTAGATAGTTGGACTTGTGCGTCGTAGTCGCTTGCTCAAGTGCTGTTGCATGTCGTCAAGTGCCACAGTTGTTGATGTATTGCCGCATGTTGATGTTGGAGATGATCATAGTTCTACTTATCGTACACTTTAATTCCTGTTTAACAACTAAAATTGAAATAAGCAGAGGCATCGGTGGGTGATAGATAATATTTGGTTTCCGAACGCCCACTTGTGTCCCGTAGGACCCCGAGTACTTGATACCTGTTCCTTGATTTATCGCGCTATCCACATCCGGGAGGTATATGGGACCCCCCTGAGCCAGAGCTTGATTCAGTCTTATTTCTTGGGGCCACAAACTAGTTTGAGGTTTTATTTACGATCCTGTACTTATGCCATGCTACTTATGTATTTAGAATTGTGCGAGGAGCACACTGTACTGTTTAGGATCGGGACACGATTCCGCGGTGTCGACAAGCCCAGCCACACTTTCGGGTTCCCAGTCGTTCACAGCCGTCTACCCAAACCTTGAGTCCGTCTCGGAGCTTGCTTACTTCGTTGCGGGTCCACTCAATGGGGTGGCCCCCTGAAATATTTCTGAATCCTGTGATTGTTCAGTCGTGAAAGCCTATTTGGGTTTTGATTTGGTTTTTCCGAGGTTGATCGAGCGTGTGTTGCTATTGGTGCACCCCGGCCGGGTAAAACTTTCTGAAAGCCGTGTCCGCGGATATGGACGACTTGGAGCACAGTATCTCGATCATAGACAAGCATAACTAAAGTTTATTGCTATAAATTTGACTTTATAATGACTAGTAATCAGCTTCACTATAATGGAATGGCTAAATAATACTGCCCACAATTGCTTGTTTGGATTGTCGCTTGCGACCATTGTACCTGACTAGTAAGTATTGCAACTACAACGGAATGGCTAATAAAAGTACCAACAACTGCTGGGTTTTGGGGTTTATCTCATGCTAATTGTACCTGATTAGTAATTGATGCAACTACCACGGAATGATTAACTAAAAAGGGCCCACTGCTTACTTTATCAGGAGGATTATCTAAACCTGACTAGTAATTGCTGCAACGATAACTGAATAAGTAAAACCGCCAACGGTGTGAGTTCCTCGGTTGACTTCCTCGTTTGGTCTCGAGGGGGAAACGCCAGGATGGGTTTGTTTGATGGTAGGATCAGGTTGTTTCCGGATAGGTCTTTCTTACCCCTCTCTGATTGCCGCCAGTTGTATCGAGTCTCTATAGGTTGTTTAGTGCATGCTGCCGCTGCCGCTTCAGTCCACCATACCTATGTAGGCGAGGACCGCCGAATTCTAGCCTCGCCGTGTACTGGCCTCGATCGACGCTCCTCTTTTCCTTTGCCCTTTGTCGGCACCTTTTTGTTTGAGCAGGTTTTGAGATCGACGCCGTTAGCGGTTACCCTTCCGGCTTGGCAGGTTATGGACGCCATTGGTCATTCTTCAGGGCTCTTAGCCCCATTTGCATCTTGTCCGTAGTTGGACGCTCTATCGTTTTCAAGGTGATTTGGATCTTTGTATATTATATCTGTATTTTTGACTCATCGAGTCGCTGTTATATATATCTGTTCTGTGGGTCCCATCGAGGACTGTTGTGTAATGTTATTACTTCGTTTTCCACCCGCACGAAAGTGCCTGGTGGGCACCTTTGAATCGTTTCTATGCGGGTTTGGCGGAAATCGCTGAAACTTGCATAGCTCCGATTCTGAGGGTGTTACACCATGGCACGGTCGCGATCCATCGAGAAAAAGCCACCGGCTTCCATATCTTGTTGGGTCAAGCAGTTGATCCGAAGTGCAACACGCTCCTTCTCCTCCCTCGGAACAAGGTTGGCACCTGCAACAACTAAAAAGTAAGATGACCTGCGAACTGCGCATCCGAAAATGAGAAGCAGCTCGATAAAACTTACACTACAACTGCTCGGCCAACTGCCGTAGCTCCCCCATCAGATACTCCTCTCTGGCAGTACCTCGCTCCGCCTCCGACTTCCAAACGTCCGCATGGCCTCGGATGGAAAGTAACTCCTTATCAAGACGTATCATCCAAGGATGGACGCGGCTGCGGAGCAGACGAAGTATTGACAGGGTCACCACCCGAAGGTCCCTAAAGGAAAACAGAAAGGATATAAAACACACGACTGGGCAACATCTCGAAGGCTCATTATATACAACAAAAAGCCACTGTGTGGCACATGAAACTGTTCATCAAGATATTACAATAAAAGTAGAAGACAACTATCCTACAACTATAACGACAAAGCCTAAGCAGCGGCATCCTGAGTGGCCTCGGAGCCAGAGTGTCTGCCCTTGACCTCCTCGTGCTGCCTCGCCGCATACTCCACCAAAAGGACAATAAGCTTCGGTCCATAGCGCTTACAACGAGCAGCGTAGAGAGTGAAGGCTACCTCGGAACCGTCGGGAGCCATCGGCATCTGGGAGCTGGCCTGGTGAAGATCCAGCTCCGCCCCGGACGCCATGGCCATGGCCAGGCCCATGGAAGCACCGATGCCCTTCTGCTTGCGCTTGTAGGCCGCAAGCGCATCCGCCAAAGAGTCGACATCCTCAAGGGCAACGCCCTTGGGAACGAGCTCCTTGTAGAAGCGCCCGAGGATCTCCTTGGCCTTGGCAAGGGAGCCAGCAGCAGTACTACAGCGGTCTTCGACCACCGCGGCGGCATCGTCCAGAGCACTCCGGTGCTCCAAGGCGCTGCGATTAAATTCGATGCTTGAGACATTTGGAGAAAAAGGCAGCAAAGGAATCGAATAAGGGAAGGGAGACAAAGCAGCCGAAATAGACAAAACAAGCAAAAGCACTCACCCGAAATAGCCTTGGCAGCAGCCATGAGCTTCTCGGCTACCTCCTTCTCGCGCGAAGCCACAGCAGCGGCGAGTTGCTCCTCGCGATCTGTAGCTTCCTGCTGCAGGCGCTCCTTAGCCGCAGCTGCGTCAGCCAGCTCCTGCTCGAGGCGCTCTTTCGCCCCAACGGCATCCTCGGCTTTCTTCTCCGCTCGCCCAAGGCTCTTTTTGAGAGCATCAAGCTCACGGAGGGCAGTACTATTCTCATATGCAAAAGCAACAAGAACATACATGATCTCAACAAGCTAGCAAGCAGACAAAAAAATAGAGGATTAGTCAAAGCATATACCTTGAAGCTGTCGCAGGCTGCCTCCAACGCCAGGTGCCGCTTCACCAGCAGGTTTGCACCTTGCACAAAGGACTGCAAGAAGAAGCAAATTATCAGGAAAATGGCTCGGGGGCTGCGCCCAAGAAGCAAGCAAGATTTCAAACACATGAAAAAAAATGCTCGGGGGCTCCCCCCGAGAAACGCACAAAATAAGCAAAGATCAGTAGATCAAACGAAAATATTGCTCGAGGGCTCCCCCCACAGCAAGAGAGAAAACACTTACATGTTCAGACGGAGACTCCGAAGGTCCCAGTGCAGTCTTCTGAGAGACGATCACATTCGGAGCTATGCCCCAAAGGTGGCCACCGTCTGAGAGGGAGGAGGTGTCACCTTCGACTCCCCCATGGCTTCTTGAGTGGCCTCACTAAAGGAGCCATCGGAGGAGTGGATGCAAGGAAAGGACCAATCATAAGCAAGAAGACATAAGGACAAAAAAGTAGCAAAAGGCATCCGAAGGCACTTACGAGTCCATGTCGCTCAAGTCAAAAATTGGCAGGGCCCTCTTGCCTTTCTTTTCTTCCTTCTTCCACTTTGCCGGAGGCTGCGGCGCTACAGC
The DNA here is from genome assembly GCA_030063025.1 of Avena longiglumis. Classification (NCBI taxonomy): domain Eukaryota; kingdom Viridiplantae; phylum Streptophyta; class Magnoliopsida; order Poales; family Poaceae; genus Avena; species Avena longiglumis. The sequence goes on along the minus strand of CP125977.1, from coordinate 179,556,541 downwards.
CCGCACCGGAATGGCCGGGATGGGAGTGGTAGAGGCATCGTCACCTCCACTGTGGCGGACAAGGAACGGCGGGTCCCTAGGCGTTGGCAGAGTCGAGGCATCCGAAGATTCTCTCGAGCTCCGTTCTCGCTTTCGGGTTTGTACCTCGCTTGCCTCGGGGGCTTCCTCAGTTGGCGACTGAGTCGGCGGAAGCTCGGACTCGGATTCCACGATTTCGTTGTCCGGAGCATCCGAAAACCGTTCGGGTAGAGGAGGTACCATGCCAGGTACCTTGAACTCCTGCACAATGAAGACAAATTTTTAGAATAGAAAATTACAAGGAAACGCACTCGAAAAAAGTGCTACGCGCACGTCGCAGATCTACACCTGCGGAATCGGTCGAGATGCACTAAACGGGGGGGGGGGGGGGGGCCACGATTTCCCCGAAAGGTCCTCGTCAGTCTTGAACTTAAGAAACGACCGAAGAAATCTATCGAGGTCCCCCTTGGAGTGCTCCGCAGCCGCAACTCTTGTTGGGTCGTGGCGGCCAAAATAAAGGAACATCGGATGTGCCCTAGCCTGAAGTGGCTGCACCCGACGTTTGAGGAAGGTGCGGATGATATCCACACCGTTCACCTCCTTCTCCGGAACCACTTGGAGGTCCTCCACCCGACGATAGAGCTCCTCTATCTCCTCCACCGCGCCCTCCAGGATATGATTTTTCCAGGATCTCTTCTTCAAGATCTCCTGGGTGGAGTTGAAAGGGGCAAGGACGAAATTTTGCCCGTCCACTGTGGAGTCGTGGATATAAAACCACTTCCTCCGCCAGTATTGGACGGACTCAGACATAGAAAAAGAAAAGATAAGAAAAGTGGATCAAAGGTAAATGACGCAGCCGCCGATTGGATAAACTCCGTCGGAGATGGACTGCCTCTTCACGGAATAGAGCTTCCGAAAGAGGCCAAAGTGTGGATCGATACCAAGCCAGCACTCGCAAAAAGTGATGAAGCAGGTGATGTGGAGAAGAGAATTGTGCAAGATATGGTGGAGTTGGATACCATAGAAGAACAACAGTCCACAGATAAAATCGTGGACTAGGAGCGAGAGACCCCGAAGAACAAAGGCAATGAACATGACCCGAAACCCTGCAGGTGGACGGGGAATTACCTCGTCGCCGGGGATCTTGACGGCCTCCTTGTCCCGCGGGATTAAACCCGCTTCATGAAGCTTGCGCAGGTCACCCTCGTGCATCTCTGTGCATCGCCACCAACCATCGGTGACACGAGTGGCGGCGGTGCCCTTCTTGCTACCAGCAGCAGCACTGGTGCCCGCTCCGGTGGAGGCCTTCTTCGATTTCCCCATCGCGGTGCAGCGACGGCGGCGGTGCAAGCGCAGGAAAGAGGAAGGAAATGATCGGAGAATGTCCAGCGTGCGATGGGAAAAGCTCAAGAAAGTGGAATCAGTAGGAAACAAATGACTACGGTGAAAAACAAACCACAGTTTTTCCCCACAATTATAAGGACGAAGACGTTGAACAGGGACCGTTCATCTGAAAGCCCTAACAACAGAATCAAATTGAACCGTCCACGTGTCAGCACAGCAGCGAACCGTCGCCCACACGCCGTCCACTATGCACGGAAATCGAGGAGACGCCGTAATTCTCGCCACGTCGCGTATGACCAGTCAACTCCAAGTCATAAACTGGGACCCACGTTCATCCAGTCACGTCACCTTTGGTGCCGCAGACGATTGAGGTCACCGATCATCAGCACTGACGTCATCAAAACTACACTCGCAATGGTCACAAATCTTCGGCTTAACAGCTAAATTACTCACTCGAATCTATGATTCAAGCAACTACTCGGGGGCTACTCCTATCAGGAGCGCTGGCCGCGCACCCGATGATGAATAAGATACTATGCCAATGACCTATTCTTCGAGTCCTACGTCGACTCTACGACTCCACTATGGACTCGGGGGATACTCCCATAGGGAGGATTGATTCAAGCATCCGAAAAAATTGTGTCCTACTGACCTGAAGCCAACAATGGCTGAATTAAAAGTCTCTGCTCGAGTCTACGACTCGAACAGACACTCGGGGGCTACTCCCATAGGGATCACTAGTCGCGCACCCTATGAATTCTTCGACTGTGATCCTTCGAATCAGAATGCAAAAACTTTTTGGCAACTTTGCCCCAATCAACGCTAAGTGAGTAACATCCTCCTTGGCCACCCAAAACACCTCCGCGGTGATAAAAAATTCTGATTTTGTGTCTGCGACGCAAAGATAAGACCTACAGATACCATCTGATGGCCTGGTAACGCACCCGACTGCGCTCTGCTAGTGAAAATCCATGCCAACAGGCGTGATGAAAATCCCGATGGACGCGTTGGGTACATCATTCGAAAACTACTGGGATTCGACTCCTGTAAGACCTCAACGTCCTGAGTCGAATTACGTCGGCATTTATTCCGGGTTCGAGTCTAGGGACTCGAATCTGAAGAAGATCATTTTGCTTTGTCCTAAGACAGTTAACTGACCCTGATCCGTCGGGAGAGTCAGGCACACGTATCAACAATCCCTACACACATTAAAATCATTCTTTTATGAACAGAAGTACCTGCACCCGAAATATTGAAGAGTCCTCAGCCTAATCTGTGATTCGACTGAACACTCGGGGGCTACTGACATGGTTATACCCTACGGGTACACGACATCAGCATACCTAGTCCATCCCAAGGAAGGCCCACGAGAATATACGCGGCCCATGAAGATTTTTGGGTGGCCCAAGCCCATGACATCTTTGGATCCTTGGAGAACAAGACTAGAACAGATAGAATATTCAAAGGGGCAAACCCTAAACCTGTAACCGACTCGATCTATGTGTAACACCCTCAGAGTCGGACCTATGCAAGTTTCAGCGATTCCCGCCAAAACCCGCATAGAAACGATTCAAAGGTGCCCACCAGGCACTTTCGTGCGGGTGGAAAACGAAGTAATAACATTACACAACAGTCCTCGATGGGACCCACAGAACAGATATATATACAACACGACTCCATGAGTCAAGAATACAGATATAATTTACAAAGATCCAAATCACCTTGAAAACGATAGAGCGTCCAGCTACGGACAAGATGCAAATGGGGCTAAGAGCCCTGAAGAATAACCAATGGCGTCCATAACCCTGCCCAGGCCAAGCCGGAAGGGTAACCCTGCTAACGACGTCGATCTCAAAACCTGCTTAAACAAAAGGGGTGCCGACAAAGGGCAAAGGAAAAAGAGAGCGTCGATCGAGGCCAAGACACGGCGAGGCAGTCGGCGATCGCCTACATAGTTATGGTGGACTGAGCGGCAGCGGCAGCATGCACTAAACAACCTATAGAGACTCGATACAACTGGCGGTTATCAGAGAGGGATAAGAATGACCTATCCGGATCCAATCTGAAATTAACACCGAACAAACACATCCTGGTGTTTCCCCCTCGATACCAAACGAGGAAGTCAACCGAGGAACTCACACAGTTGGCAGTTTTATTTATTCAGTTATCGTTGCAGCAATTACTAATCAGATTTAGTTAATCATCCTGATAAAGTAAGCAGTGGGCACTTTTAGTTAACCATTCCGTTATAGTTACGGCACTTACTAGTCAGATACAAATAGCATGAGATAACCCAAAAACCCAGCAGTTGTTGGTACTTTTATTCAGCCATTCCGTTGTTGTTGCAATACTTACTAGTCAGGTACAATGGTCGCAAGCGACAATCCAAACAAGCAATTGTGGGCAGTGTTATTTAGTCATTCCGTTATAGTGAAGCTGGTTACTAGTCATTATAAAGTCAAATTTATAGCAATAAACTTTAGTTATGCTTGTCTATGGTCGAGATACTGTGCTCCAAGTCGTCCATAACCGCGGACACGGCTTTCAGAAAGTTTTACCCGGCCGGGGTGCACCAATAGCAACACACGCTCGATCAACCTCGGAAAAACCAAATCAAAACCCAACGAGGCTTTCACGACAAAGCAATCACAGGATTCAGAATTATTTCAGGGGGCCACCCCATTGAGTAGAACATAGCGAAGCTAGGTGACTCGAGACGGAGTCAAGGTTTGCGTCGATGGTATAAACGATCGGGAACCCGAAAGTGTGGCTGGACTTGTCGATACCGCGAAAACACTCCGCTTACCTAAGCAGCGTGTGCTCCTCGCTGTCGTAAATATAGAAGTAGCATGGCATAAGTACAGGATCGTAAATAAAACCTCAAACTAGTTTGTGGCCCCAAGAAATAAGACTGAATCAAGCTCTGGCTCAGGGGGGTCCCATATACCTCCCGGATGTGGATAGCGCGATAAAACAAGGAACATGTATCAAGTACTCGGGGTCCTACGGGACACAAGTGGGCGTTCGGAAACCAAATATTTTCTATCACCCACCGATGCCTCTGCTTATTTCAATTTTTAGTTGTTAAACAGGAATTAAAGTGAACGATAAGTAAAACCATGATCATCTACAACATCAACATGCGGCAATACATCAACACCTGTGGCACTTGACGACACGCAACAGCACTTGAGCAAGCGACTACGACGCGCAAGTCCAACTATCTATCAAGCAACAGGTAATAGGATGTGTCCAAGGCAATATAGGGCTGCAAGGGATATCACGGGTACGGAAACTAGAGCATCGCAACACAGATAGCAATAGATCAACAGGAAGGAGTAAAACACTATAAAAGTAAGATAGGTAGAAAGGGGGAGGTGCTCGCCTGAAAACATTGTCGAAGGTTCAACCGAAGATCGGGCCGACACTCGCATCAACTCAACGGCCTTATCCGCGAAGAACCAAAACACTAGCAGAAACACCGGATGCAATATTTAATACCACGGCAAAAGATCGGCATGATGCATGTATGATGTATGACATGGCAAGGTGCGATGCAATTAGGTCATATTAAGCGGAACCGGGGTCCCAACAGTTAATTAGATGGTTCATGTTATTTATCTACCCCGCAAATTAAATGTTGTATTAACATGGCAAGATATGGTACCGGTTCGATGCACAAATTTAAATGAGGCCGATATGAGACTAGATTTGCCCGCATATGGGCCCCATATTTAATTATTAGGTGAATCGGCATAAGGCCCCCAAACCACATGATATGCACGCGAGATGAATGATTTAATATGCAACAATTCATATAGTTGACCATTTATAAAATAGGGTTCTCGGAAAGGGGTTCACACATTAGGGTTCGGCAGATCTTGGGGTTCCGGGGTTCGGAGTCGGTCTCAAGGTCCAGGGTTCGACGGGATCGGGATCGGACTCCGGGGTTAGGGTCTTCGGATCGGGGTAGATCTTGGCGTTCGGGTAGACGAACTTGGCGTGGCGTCGGGGCGCATCGGTCTCGCCCTGTACAGTGTCGAACTTGTCGTGGCCGCGCAGTCGATCTTGGCGTTTCCTGATGATCTTGCCGACTCCATGCGAAGGCCTTGGCGCTCTAGATCGGTCTTCAGGGTCTCGGCCATCGGATCCTTGAAGGAGGTCATGGCGTCCGGAATCCAGTCGAGCGTGGCGTCCTTGTCGGAGTTCTCGGTCGACGATGTCGGTCTTGGGGTCCGGGGAGTAGTTCTCGGTGCTCCGGGTGGAATATCTTGGTGTCGTGCAGACATCTGACTCCAGCTTGGCGTCAGTGGTCGTGCATACCCCTCCGGATCTTGCCTCGTGTCGGTCTCTATGAGTGGGCGAACTCGGAAGTAGCGTTCGAGGTATTGCTACCATTGGTGATGGGTGGCTCCTTGATTTGTCGGTGATCTTCAATAGGACAACACAAACACATAGGCACCCCACGGCACAAACGAGATCAACAACACCGCACGAAGGCGGGCCCCAGGAAAAATATGAAGGACGACGCAGGTGTCGCGGTGGCGAGCGAGGGCGGACGGTGAGCGCCGACGGAAACGCGTCAGGACGGCGAAGCGACGACAGCCCGGTAGAGGACGGCGGCTGCTGGCGCTCCGAGGCGGTGCGGTTCAGCGGCGAGGCGAGCTGGGGGCGCTGCGGCGAAGGGCGGCGGCAGCGGCTGCTTGAGCGCAGCAGGACCGGTCGGGGTGGAGAAGGAGGCGACAGCGCGCGAGGCTGGAGAGAAGGAGGCGCCGGGCGGCTGGGCGGCCGGGCGAAGCTTCGGCGGAGGAGGACTCGGCCGTGGCAGCGGGCGGAGAGGATGGCGGGGCCACGGGCTCGGCGGAGGGGAGGAACGCGCGAGGCAGGGGCGGAGCGGCGTTGGGGTGCTCGCGTGTGGGGGGAGCCAGAGAGGGTCGGGGACGGCGGTTGGTGGCGGAGGAGGCCGGCGAGAAGAACGGAGGGCGGGCGACGGGCTCGGCAGCGGAGCGCGAGAGGCTATGGGAGGCGGCAGGGGAGGGGCCGTGCGGGCGGTGGCTGGAGCACGCGAGGGCGCAGAGGCGAGGGAACTGGAGGCTGGCGGGGAAGGAGGAAGGAAGAAGACGCGGGGCGCGTGGGGTAAGGAGGGAGGAGGCTGCGGGTGCGTGTGGGGGCGCGTGGGGCCAGGGACGTGGGCCCGGGGTGGAAGGGGGTAGGTGGGATCCGGCCAGGGGGATGGCGCGTGGGGCGTGTGTGTGTGTGTGCTGCGGTGTGCTGTGTGCGTGTGTGGTGTGTGTGGTGGGTGAGGGAGAGAGAGGGAGTGGGGATGAGGTGGCTGCGTCTGGTTGGTTGGGGGAAGGGAAAAGGGTGAGGTGGCAAGTTGCTATAGGGTGGGGTGAGGTGGAGGGGGTGTGTGGGTAGATAGGTTGGTAGCTGTAGGATTATGGGTGGGCCGTTTGTATTTTCTGGGGTGGTCGTTCGGGTCATTCGGCCCGTTCGACTGCCCCACTAAAATAATATAATTTATTTATTTATTTCAACCAGTGTTTTTGCAAACCGACAGCGGACCAAACAAAATAATCCGGAGACCCAGTGTTTGGTGTTGAATAAAGATGGGGCGTTTAGAAAACAAAAACAGGTTTTCTGCAAATAGTTTTATGCAAGCAAATGCAAGATGATGACGATGCTCAAATGCAATGTGGCATGATGACATGAGCATGTGGTCATGATGATGCAATGCACAAAAACAACGTGATTTTCTAGTAGTGGTTTTGCGGGATGCCACAATTCGACACCACTAACAATGGATCTCGCCCTCGAGATCCGCCTCATGGTACCGGAAGGGAGGTCGGCGATCTGACCCTTCGCGCTTCGTGTAGATCCTCGCGACACCACTAACAAGAGGTCGTTGTCCGTGATCGTCGAGAGAACTCGCCGGTAACAAAAGGTCGAAGGTAGAGGTATCAACAAATAAAGCCACCTCTAACTTCGATGGAAAGAGGGAACCGATGCATTCTCGTCCACTTCAATGTACGCGAGCAAATAGAGTGAGTAGTCGGCATGGGGGCCAATCCATCACGCACCCAAACTATTACTCCGCACAATCAGTGGTAAAGCATGCAACCATTCTCGGAATCAGACTGAAGATCTCGACAAACGGGGTTCGGAAACAAAGGAGTGATGCAGACTCTCCATCCGATCTGGCGTAGAGGATGTCATCGCGTCGGAAAACACCGGAAGGCACAAACAAGGAACAAAGAACGGTACCACAGACGAAGGATTCCTCGGGCAACGTGAACACCGGACGTAGCACCACCGTTATCAAAGGAGGAAGCGAAACCCTGAAGGTACGACGGTAAACCAACCACGAGAAATCCTGGACTCGAAGAGAGAGAAGAGAGAGGATTCAAAACATGTATAGGTAAGAGGAGAACAACAGAGGGGTAAGGAGTAAAATCAGACCTAATCAGAACTATCCAACCGATTTTGCAAAAATAGTTTTGACACTCTACTTCGGCCGTTAGCTAGGTTATCCTATAGGCTGGACTTGTGGGGTATCGCAACTGCTGAGCTCTGACACCACTCTGTAACACCCTCAGAGTCGGACCTATGCAAGTTTCAGCGATTCCCGCCAAAACCCGCATAGAAACGATTCAAAGGTGCCCACCAGGCACTTTCGTGCGGGTGGAAAACGAAGTAATAACATTACACAACAGTCCTCGATGGAACCCACAGAACAGATATATATACAACACGACTCCATGAGTCAAGAATACAGATATAATTTACAAAGATCCAAATCACCTTGAAAACGATAGAGCGTCCAGCTACGGACAAGATGCAAATGGGGCTAAGAGACCTGAAGAATAACCAATGGCGTCCATAACCCTGCCCAGGCCAAGCCGGAAGGGTAACCCTGCTAACGACGTCGATCTCAAAACCTGCTTAAACAAAAGGGGTGCCGACAAAGGGCAAAGGAAAAAGAGAGCGTCGATCGAGGCGATTACGGCGAGGCGGCGGTCCTCGCCTACATAGGTATGGTGGACTGAGCGGCAGCGGCAGCATGCACTAAACAACCTATAGAGACTCGATACAACTGGCGGTTATTAGAGAGGGATAAGAATGACCTATCCGGATCCAATCTGAAATTAACACCGAACAAACACATCCTGGTGTTTCCCCCTCGATACCAAACGAGGAAGTCAACCGAGGAACTCACACAGTTGGCAGTTTTATTTATTCAGTTATCGTTGCAGCAATTACTAATCAGATTTAGTTAATCATCCTGATAAAGTAAGCAGTGGGCACTTTTAGTTAACCATTCCGTTATAGTTACGGCACTTACTAGTCAGATACAAATAGCATGAGATAACCCAAAAACCCAGCAGTTGTTGGTACTTTTATTCAGCCATTCCGTTGTAGTTGCAATACTTACTAGTCAGGTACAATGTATGGCGACAATCCAAACAAGCAATTGTGGGCAGTGTTATTTAGTCATTCCGTTATAGTGAAGCTGGTTACTAGTCATTATAAAGTCAAATTTATAGCAATAAACTTTAGTTATGCTTGTCTATGGTCGAGATACTGTGCTCCAAGTCGTCCATAACCGCGGACACGGCTTTGAAAGTTTTACCCGGCGGGGTGCACCAATAGCAACACACTCGATCAACCTCGGAAAAACCAAATCAAAACCCAACGAGGCTTTCACGACAAAGCAATCACAGGATTGAATTATTTCAGGGCCACCCATTGAGTAGAACATAGCGAAGCTAGCGACTCGAGACGGACTCAAGGTTTGCGTCGGTGGTCATTTGGGAACCCGAAAGTGTGGCTGGACTTGTCGATACCGCGAAAACACTCCGCTTACCTAAGCGATGCGTGTGCTCCTCGCAATCGTAAATATAGAAGTAGCATGGCATAAGTACAGGATCGTAAATAAAACCTCAAACTAGTTTGTGGCCCCAAGAAATAAGACTGAATCAAGCTCGCTCGGGGTCCCATATACCTCCGGATGTGGATAGCGATAAAACAAGGAACATGTATCAAGTACTCGGGGTCCTACGGGACACAAGTGGGCGTTCGGAAACCAAATATTTTCTATCACCCACCGATGCCTCTGCTTATTTCAATTTTTAGTTGTTAAACAGGAATTAAAGTGAACGATAAGTAAAACCATGATCATCTACAACATCAACATGCGGCAATACATCAACACCTGTGGCACTTGACGACACGCAACAGCACTTGAGCAAGCGACTACGACGCGCAAGTCCAACTATCTATCAAGCAACAGGTAATAGGATGTGTCCAAGGCAATATAGGGCTGCAAGGGATATCACGGGTACGGAAACTAGAGCATCGCAACACAGATAGCAATAGATCAACAGGAAGGAGTAAAACACTATAAAAGTAAGATAGGTAGAAAGGGGGAGGTGCTCGCCTGAAAACATTGTCGAAGGTTCAACCGAAGATCGGGCCGACACTCGCATCAACTCAACGGCCTTATCCGCGAAGAACCAAAACACTAGCAGAAACACCGGATGCAATATTTAATACCACGGCAAAAGATCGGCATGATGCATGTATGATGTATGACATGGCAAGGTGCGATGCAATTAGGTCATATTAAGCGGAACCGGGGTCCCAACAGTTAATTAGATGGTTCATGTTATTTATCTACCCCGCAAATTAAATGTTGTATTAACATGGCAAGATATGGTACCGGTTCGATGCACAAATTTAAATGAGGCCGATATGAGACTAGATTTGCCCGCATATGGGCCCCATATTTAATTATTAGGTGAATCGGCATAAGGCCCCCAAACCACATGATATGCACGCGAGATGAATGATTTAATATGCAACAATTCATATAGTTGACCATTTATAAAATAGGGTTCTCGGAAAGGGGTTCACACATTAGGGTTCGGCAGATCTTGGGGTTCCGGGGTTCGGAGTCGGTCTCAAGGTCCAGGGTTCGACGGGATCGGGATCGGACTCCGGGGTTAGGGTCTTCGGATCGGGGTAGATCTTGGCGTTCGGGTAGACGAACTTGGCGTGGCGTCGGGGCGCATCGGTCTCGCCCTGTACAGTGTCGAACTTGTCGTGGCCGCGCAGTCGATCTTGGCGTTTCCTGATGATCTTGCCGACTCCATGCGAAGGCCTTGGCGCTCTAGATCGGTCTTCAGGGTCTCGGCCATCGGATCCTTGAAGGAGGTCATGGCGTCCGGAATCCAGTCGAGCGTGGCGTCCTTGTCGGAGTTCTCGGTCGACGATGTCGGTCTTGGGGTCCGGGGAGTAGTTCTCGGTGCTCCGGGTGGAATATCTTGGCGTCGTGCAGACATCTGACTCCAGCTTGGCGTCAGTGGTCGTGCATACCCCTCCGGATCTTGCCTCGTGTCGGTCTCTATGAGTGGGCGAACTCGGCAGTAGCGTTCGAGGTATTGCTACCATTGGTGATGGGTGGCTCCTTGATTTGTCGGTGATCTTCAATAGGACAACACAAACACATAGGCACCCCACGACACAAACGAGATCAACAACACCGCACGAAGGAGGGCCCCAGGAAAAAGATGAAGGACGACGCAGGTGTCGCGGTGGCGAGCGAGGGCGGACGGCGAGCGCCGACGGAAACGCGTCAGGACGGCGAAGCGACAACAGCCCGGTAGAGGACGGCGGCTGCTGGCGCGCTCTAGAGGCGGTGCGCGGTTCCCGGCGACGGGGCCAGAGGCTCGGGGCCGACGCTGCGGCAAAAGGGGCGGCCCCGGCGACGGCGGCTGCTTGAGAGGCACAGGCGGGACCGGTCGGGGCGGAGAAGGAGGCGGCCGGGCGCGAGGCTGGAGAAGGAGGCGCCGGGCGGCGGCGGGCGCCGGGCGAAGCTCGGCCGGGAGGACGCGACCGCCGTCGCGGGCGGAGAGAGAGGATGACGGGCAGGGGCTCGGCGGAGGGAGGAAACGCGAGGCGGGCGGCGTTGGGGTGCTCGCGTGTGGGGAGCCAGAGGTCGAGGGGCGGTTGGTGGCGGAGGAGGCCATGAGAAGAACGGAGGCGGCGGCGGCGGAGCTTGCTGAGCGGCGAGGGAGGCGGTGGGAGGAGCGGCAGGGAAGAGGGGCCGTGGCGGTGGCTGGAGCACTTGAGGCGCAGAGGCGAGGCGGTCGGGAGGGAACCGGAGGAAGCTGGCGGGGAAGGAGGAAGGAAGAAGACGCGGGGCGCGTGGGGTAAGGAGGGAGGAGGCTGCGGGTGCGTGTGGGGGCGCATGGGGCCAGGGACATGGGCCCGGGGTGGAAGGGGGCAGGTGGGATCCGGCCAGGGGGATGGCGCGTGGGGCGTGTGTGTGTGCTGCGGTGTGCTGTGTGCGTGTGTGGTGTGTGTGGTGGGTGAGGGAGAGAGAGGGAGTGGGGGTGAGGTGGCTGCGTCTGGTTGGTTGGGGGAAGGGAAAAGGGTGAGGTGGCAAGTTGCTATAGGGTGGGGTGAGGTGGAGGGGGTGTGTGGGTAGATAGGTTGGTAGCTGTAGGATTATGGGTGGGCCGTTTGTATTTTCTGGGGTGGTCGTTCGGGTCATTCGGCCCGTTCGACTGCCCCACTAAAATAATATAATTTATTTATTTATTTCAACCAGTGTTTTTGCAAACCGACAGCGGACCAAACAAAATAATCCGGAGACCCGGTGTTTGGTGTTGAATAAAGATGGGGCGTTTAGAAAACAAAAACGGGTTTTCTGCAAATAGTTTTATGCAAGCAAATGCAAGATGATGACGATGCTCAAATGCAATGTGGCATGATGACATGAGCATGCGGTCATGATGATGCAATGCACAAAAACAACGCGATTTTCTAGTAGTGGTTTTGCGGGATGCCACACTATGCCTGGGACCTGCCTACCTCTATATAAAGGCTAGGAGGGCACGACGAGGAGGATATCTCTCACCTCACCGCATACACACCTCCACGCCAGATTGCATCTGCGCACCCTTGTAACTTTCGGTTCCGCCGTAATCAAGAGTAGACAAGCAGGAGTAGGGGTTTCCCTCCAGGGGCCTGAACCTAAGTAAATCTCGTGTCCCCTGGTTGCTTGTCTGTTAACCGTTCCGTGATCTCTAGCACCCCCATCTTCTCCAAAATCCAAGCTCATAACAATGGGCATTGACGAGATTAAACCTCGTCAGTTGATACATGGCTTCCTCATTTTCTTCAACTATGTAATTTGGTGAAGGAGCATTGTTATAGTCAAGTTCTTTAGGCTCCTCCCTTTGGATTCTTATCATCTTGAGGCATTCTACTGGATTGGGCTTAACTTTACTTGCAAATTTAGCTAGAATGATAGTTTGACTCTCGGTTATCTTACCTAGATGTGCCTCAACAATCCTTGTTCTTTCTTGGAGGGCCTGCAAATCATTCCTCAAACTTACAACTTGGTTAGATAGTTTACCAAGCATAGCATCATGGTTCTCCATTATTTTAACAAGGATATTGTTTTTCTCATTTTGCGATTCTATAAAAGATTTAAGAATTTCTTGGAGACTACCATTACTTGCTGCCATATTATTATTAGAGTTACCTGCAGGACTAGAATATTGTTTCTAAAAGTGGATTATAATTCTTCTTCCAAGCAGGGTTATAATCATTACAAGCTATGAAGTCTATTTCTTCAATATTTGGTTTGGGAGTAGCTATTACCTGGATTTCCTTAACTTTGATGGCTAATATGAGCTCATCCAACTTAGCATTGAGTTCTTCATTTTCTTGAGGTGTGACATAGTTCACCTTCTTCGTGTTTGATATTTCCACATGCCATTGGGCATGGTTGTCTTGCATATTGTCTAGCAGCTTATTTGCTTCGGTAATTTGTTTACCCATAAATGTTCCTCCAGCTGCAGTATAAAGCATAGACTTAGACACAGGGTTAAGAGCATTATAAAATAAATGGAGAATTAACCAATCTTCCATCCCATGGCTGGGACAGTTTCTCATGCATTCTTTCATTCTCTCCCATGCAAGCTCTAGTGGCTCACGTTCTTCCTGTCTAAAACCAGTAATATTAGATCTTAGTTGCATAGTCTTTATAGGTGGAAAGAATTTAGTCATAAATAAAGAAGTACATTCTACCCATGATGCAATAGTATTTCTAGGCTAAGATAGCAACCATTATTTTGATCTTCCTATAAGAGAGAAAGGAAATAAGCGCAACTTGACCACTTGCGCATCATATCACATATTTCAGTAAAATTATTTAAGTGCATACCTGCATCCTCAATAGCAGAGCCTCCAAATTGATTCTGTTGAACCAAACTTAAATAGCGGGGCTTAATTTCATAATATTCAGCAATAATTGCTGGTTGAGTAATAGGAGTACGCAAATAATCATTATTGGGAGTTGCAAACTCCCCAAGCTTCTTTTCAACCATATTTCCTATGTTTTTGGATTTTCTTAAATAAAACTTATAATAGTAAAAGCAAGAATTAAAAGACTAACTATTTTTTTTGGTTTTTCAAATAAAGACTAAAAAGCAAACTAAAAAAATTAAAAATAAGAATTAAAAATAGAAAGATTCCTACTAACCTCACCAGGGTAGCTATTTCTTCCCTGGCAACGGTGCCAAAAAAGGGTTGATACCTTCGATCTGGATTATGGATGTAGTATACTTCTTTTTCCCTAGTAGACCTAGGTTTATCGAATCCTTGGGAAGCAAAAAGCATAGTAAGGTTACTTAAACGAACCTTCGGGAGTTTTAGAATTCCTTTTGTGTTTTCACCGGACCAAGAGTTTGTGTTCTTTCTATTGTTGTTGATCATGATGGAGAGAGAGGGCCTAGGGATTTCGGTTTCACCAATAGCTGTGCAAAACATCTGGTGAGAATAAAAGATAATAATAAAGTATGCATGTAATTGTAAGAGCAAGATAATTATATGTGGGTAGAGCATCCATAATTGCTATTGCCTCCGCAACCGCTTATAGCAATAACCTACTAGTCTCATCCATAGAAGAAAGATAACTAATGATATGCATAGTGATGTCACTGTTAATCCCAAGTAAATCCCTCACATACAGCCGTACGACCCCTTCTGTCACTTGGGTTCCCAACCTGCAGATCAGTCATTACTCACACTCCCTATACCTGGATCAATCCTTGGGGTCTTGGATACCTAACAAGTCCTTAGATTGAGGCAAGAGAGGGTACAATAATCATCATGGCATACAAACTAATACATGATCCCATCTATGATAAATAACATGCACAAAAATCTACATGCCTTGGCCGAATCCCTTAGACCAAAGAGAATTACTCACACATAGAGATGAAATCAACAATCATAAACATTGTAATGGAAATCATGAGATTGATAATAATAGTCTTACAATGTCGCCAGTCGGAGATGAGATCTACTATTACAAGTGGTGGAATATGACTATGGTGGTGGAGAAGGGTTTGGAGATTAGATATAGATCTATTCCTCCGGCGTGGTGGCTTTTGGTGGAAAAGAGTCGAGGGCAGAGGTCTAGAGCGATTTTCCTCTTCGCCGAGGTGTCTTTATATAGGGGTCCCTTCACGAAAGTTGTTTCGTTTGACCTGGAGTTGTCGGTGCCAACTATGTGGTCGGAACTATACGGACGGAATAAAATTCCCGCCATATAGTTGGTTGTTAAAGGCACTGCCTCCTCTCCACGGCTCCAGGTTTCTTTGGTGTGCTGGAAATCTCGTATCTTTGACTTTAATGTTGTGATTCCCATCATCAAACATCATTATCTGCGTAGGGAAAAATAAAAAAGAAAGGATTGCATACCCCTTTGATCATTAGGCATTAGTGGCAGGGTTTAGAGAGATAATTTCATTAGATATATGAATAATATCTAGTTTAAATGTGAGTGTGTATGGCTATATTTCACAGCCATCAGACGTTCATAGACGGTCCATAGGTCTTCACGTCCTCGGCATGCTTCACGAGGGAGTTGACATCGGTGGTGTGTAGTCTCTTGGTGCAGAAGGGGCACCTGTAGATGTCGTCGGCAAAGAAGTTGTCGTACTGGCCGGACTTCAGCCTCCTCAGCACCTGACGAGTCTTGGTGTCCCTGGACTCATCATCACTGCATATGTCGCTGGTATCCACCTATTGGAAAAAATAGTAGAGTTAAATAAGGACATGCTTGAGATACCTTGATTATTGGGATTGATTACTTGCATAAATTAACCGATTGAGATCTCCTGATTATTCCCTAATCCCCAAATCTCAAACCAAATCGAATACTGACCCAAACTACAGATTGGCGCTAGTACTAACTAGGGAATATCATAGCTACAACTCGAAGGACAAATAAAATAGGATTAAAATACGAACAAGGGGGTTCATCAAAATACATGATCTAACACAAGAGGATTAGCTACTGTAAAAATACCTATAATCCAATGATTGAAAATACAAACATTCGAACCCTAATAACACATGATATAACATCCAATGATGGAGATGGGGGACGAACAAAGGAAGGGGAGAAACCCATAGTTACCTCCAACCATGGATCGGTGATGCTGGTGTCATAGGGGTTCTCCGGCCTGATGTAATCCTCCTTCCAATAGGGGTCCCAGCCGAACAGGGTCTGCCCGAGACCAGCGAGGGCCTCCACGCTGACGTCTACGGCGGAAGCAAGGACGAGGGTCTGGACGGGGACGTCGGCTGCCTTCGATGCCTCACTAGGGGCCTGTACGGGGACGGGGGCCTCATCGCCGACTTCCTTGGAGGCGACGATGGCCACCGCGCAGTTCTTTTCCATCGCTGGCGTGGTTGGGGTTTTCTTGGGGGTTACAGAAGGTGATGGGATAGTGGATACAGTTGCATGAGTGAGTAGGCGAGTGAGTGATGAGTGAGAGTGAGGATAAGTTTCGTTGCACCACCGTGCACCGCGTAACCACGTATGCCACTACACCGTGCATGGCCACATGTGTTCGCTACCGCCCTATGCACCGCGACATGCATACCGTGTGTCACATTTTTCGCTCGTGTCTAACCCTGGCACTTAATTGTGCTCAGTTATACCCTCAAGTGTAACACTGGCAGTTTGGTTGTACTCAGTTTTGCCCTCCAGTACTAACATTGTCATGTGTAATATACTCACTTTTACCCTCCGGTGGCTGGTGAACAGAGAGTCAACGAATGGGTTTTAGCTAGCTAATTGAGTCATTTTATGCATAACAAATTCAAAAAGATCAAAACATAGTGGCATCTACCCAGGGAGTCTTATTATGTGACCTGCCACCATAATAAATGTATATAAATTAAGTTTTAACCTAAATCATCACAACTCAAATCACCTACTATCTATGAAGGTTCATGGCTTTCTACTCTAGCCTCTTCCCAAAACATCCCTCCCCAAAACATAGTTTGTCTGAATGAGGCAATAAGTGTCAAACTGATGTATATTTGAATTGCAAATAGTTTGATGTATGCCAAGATGTATTTTATTGTATAAAAGAAGCATTTTTCATTTTTTAAATCTCTTTCTATTTTCTATTTGTATCCCTTTGTCAGTTTTTCCCTTGGTTTTTAAGTTCTACTCAGTTTTTCCCTTGGGTTTTTAAGTTCTACTCAGTTTTCACCTCTCTCTGAGTCACAAACTCTCACACATGTGCTCATCTTGGCTGCTACGCTCTGATTGGTTGAGACAGTTGTCATATAGATCGTTCCCACCAACCGTTGATCCTCTGTGATCTAGCGGACAGGATAACCCCTATATCTATCGGGAGGCACCCCGCTATCCATGCAAAAATAACGAGTTTCCCACCGGTAGTTTAACTCCATAAACAAATGATTTTGAATATAATTTGAAGGGAAAGTGTTCAAAGGTGTATAATTTTCTTATATGCAAGTTTATGCATTATATTTCACCCCATTAAAATGATAAGTGATCAGGATTTTATTAGCACAACATTATCATGTCCTAAGTGCAATTTCAAAGAGTTCAAAGGTGTATAATTTTCGTATATGCAAGTTTATGCATTATATTTCACTCCATTAAAATGATAAATGATCAGGATTTTATTAGCATAACATTATCATGTCCTAAGTGCGATTTCAAAGAGTTCAAAGTGTATAATTTTCATATATGCAAGGTTATGCATTACATTCTATGAAAATTATAATCTCTCAAGATTTGCTTAGCACAACATTATCATGTCCTAAGTGCGATTTCACAGTGTTCGAAGGTGTATAATTTTTGTATATGCAAGTTTATGCATTACATTCTTGTAGGGTTCGTAGCATAGAAACCAAAAAAATTCCTACGATGGGAACAACTATGTACCAAGATCTATTTACTAGATACAAACAACGGGCGGATGTATATCCGTAGAGAACATACCCTTGAAGACCGACAAAGCTTAACAAGTTAAACTCGTGGTTGATGTAGACGATCTCTTTCCGATCTCAAGATCGAGAGGAAGTTCTAGCGCTGCAAATCAGCAGCGCATCCGTGTTTGCACACACGTCCGAGGCACCGAGCAACCTCCGCCTCCTCGCTCCAGCGATGCAGCGGAAGCAAAACTCTTTCTTGCTGAATAGCCACCGGGAACATGTATTTCGCTAGTTCGAGACCATGGGGGATAAATTATAGAGGGGGAGAGAGATCCTTGATGAGGAGATGTGAGTGAGAGATAGGGAGAGGGGTGCCTTTTATAGGAGGAGGGGGCACCCAAGGGGGTGGCCGCCGGCCATGGGGTCTGCCCCTCCCCTCCTTCATTCATGTGGGTGGACACTCCACTCACAAAAACCTCTTCATTTCACTCCACTCAAAATCCCACTCAAAATTGCTATTAAATTTCCACCAAATTTAATGCAAACTCTCATTAAATAAAACTCTTTTTATTTATTCAAAATTTTGTCAATTAATTTAATGAAAAACATTCACATATAACCCCTTGCTATAATTCTATTTCACATGCAAAAATACTTTCTGCAATTTCACCCGAAAACCTGTTTCGGTATCTAGTGAAATAAATTACTATGCTTATTATTCTTTTTGGCATGAAACTTTTGCTCCAAATGGATGTCGGTGTATCTTACGTGTGTCACCCTAAGGTTCGCGAATAATGCGGACATGATTGATACCCCTCTCAGATCAATAATCAGAAGCGGGATCTGTAGACCCATACTGAGTCCCACACATTCAACGATGACTTTCTTGTGATCATCAGAACCTTTTACGCTAGTATCTTAATCCCTTTGTTTCGCGATATATTACATGTCCGAGATTCGATCATCGGTATCTCCATATCTATTTTGATCTCGTTACTAACATGCACTCTTTTCTTGTTTCCGTGATATAACATTCTAGTGATCAAATCACTTGCTTGCAAGCTAACAATCTTTATTAGTTCTAAACCCATATTTATAATCACCCTGTTATGATGTGACGTTTGATGTTATCAGGAAACTCTTCCGGTGTTAGTGATTGACATGATCTCATGGTCTAAGGATTAGGATCACTTCGTAAGTTGTTCTAGCAATATAAACTCAATGACTTTGATCCTAATGCTATACTTCGGATGAATGTTCATCACACCATTACACTAATGTTGTGATCCCGTTATTAACAACATCCAATGTCCATCATCAGGAAACCTTGATCATCTTATTAATCAACGAGCTAGTTTATGAGAGAGGCATGTAAGATCCCTCCTTTATAAATGAAAAGTATCCCTGTGATTGCAATGCTAGTCCCTGGATCATTGCTAGCATCCACAGTTTAAGATGAAGTACACAGAAACAAAGGTCATTATTATAGTCATTCCAGAGACAAACATAGTCTTTACAACTCCAAGGCCACATGCCAAGTACAAGAGTTTAAATAAGTAAATAATTAAAAGTCTTCATCTTCATGTGCCACAGGCAAACATGTTGAGTGTAGACTCATGACTCCTAATCCTCATCGGAATAACCTGCAACACCACAAGTTACAGCCACAGTGGGTCAATACATTGGAATAGTATTGGCAAGTGATACCTTAGTATAATTTTGGTGGACTAGTTACTATATGCAATTTGGCTAAGTGTAGCTTAGGCTTGCTTTGCTCAAAATAGGTTTTGCCTATTAGTTGAAATCACTAAGTTTTTCTTTGTCAAAAACTTTTCCCATGGAACCAACAATAGACATTGGGGTCCTTCACCCTTGTTCACCCTCAAATTTTACTTAGAAATTGGGATGAGGAGATTCTTGATAGCTTCCATGTCTTGATGCTCAAGTTGTCCTTTTCCAGGGACATGGCTAAGTACTTAGATTCTTCCATCTGCAGAGGTTGTGCACTTTCCCCACAAGACTTGATTTTCACCAAGACAGGACCTTTCAGAAGCCTTCCCTTAGACCAAATGGACGCGTTCCAACCTATCATCCCACTACCACCAACTGTCCAAATGGCTAAATTATTGTAACCTATGTGATCCAGGCAGAGCCCATATTGCCAAGTGGCTGCACTAGAAGCTTCTTAACATTTGGCCTCTCAAATCCCTTTGTTCCTGGGTGGCTTTCCACCAGTGAGATACACAAGGTAAACCATAGAAATGGGCCTTGTGTAACCACTCAACATAAACCATTCCTTCCATTCCACCCAGGTGTTTCATTCACTTAGTTGTTTTATTAAGCAAAAACACAAGTCCAAAGACTTAGAAATATTTTTCCATAGCATGAATAATTCACCACCCTTGGTTACTACTAGCTAGGCTAAGCATGGAATAGGTAAGCATCTTAACTTAGAAATTTCTAGCAATTCTACAACTACTAGGATTTCCCAAGCATAGCATATAAGCAAAAATATAACCATGCAAGACTAGCAAAATATTTCTAATGCATAGTAGAAGTCATAGGGATAAAATTATCATGAAGCACCACTTGCCTTGGTAGTTTGGAGAGTATCTACACTCCTCACAATCACAATCACTATTGGCACCAAAATCTACACATAAAAAATCATAGCAACAAATCACATACAAAATAAATACAAGCAAAAATATATGGATGCATGCAATATGATATGTGATGATTTCCTAACTCAACAAGACAAGTGCATAGTACTGGTTCATAAACAATTTCAAAACTTGCCAAACCACATTTATTTAAACACTAAAACATTTCTTAAATAATTTATATACACAAAATAGGCCTACACATGTTTCTGTAAATAAAACCAATTTAGCAGAAGCAAAACATTAAACACATTGCATATTTGTAAAGGGCTTGATCTCCTGATTCCATTGATATAAAATTCATCAAATTTGAACATGGGGATCAAAAGTTATGATTAAAACAAGTTTGAACATTCAATAGATTCAAATCCTGATTTTAAATCTGAACCCTAGCCACGCGTCATGTTCTGATTAGTGCGTACCGGTTCACTCTGGATCGCGTCTGTGAGCCGTCAGATCTAACTTTAAACTGCACGGCCCAGATCTATTCGTACCCCTTCGCTTAAGTGTTCTATCTAGCCCGTCAGATCTGGATCCAACGGTGCCCGATCAAACGACCACGGATGGGCGGCGCTGGCGGTGACAACTGGCAGCGGCATGCTCTGTCTACGGAGACGCGGCGCTACTGGGGGTTCTGGGGTCGTCGAAGGCGCTTACCAGACTCGCGACGATGTACTGAAGCTCAACGTGGCGACATCTTGACAACGGGCGCGCTGCAGTGGCCGTGGGAGCTCGCCGGAGTTGATTACAGCGTCGGGCTCGGGTGGACGGCGATGTTGGCGACGTTCTTGGTCACCCTAGCACGAGTCAATGGTATCAGGGGGTGCGCAAGGCTACGGCGAACACGTTCGTGTGAGTCAGAAACGAAGGGGAACACGGGGCTCACCGAATTTAGTCGCCGGAGTCGAAGACGTCGTCGGGAACTTGCAGTGCTTGATGAAGTCGACGACCTAGGGCAGTATAGGATGAACCAATGGTGTCCGAATGTGTGCAAGGGAGTTGCGAAGCTTTCTGCATGAACTAGAGAGGAAGGGGCGCACGGAGCTCACCGGGATTGGTCGTCGGAGTGCGTCTGTTCCGCGGCGGAGTGGCTCGAATTCGTGCAGCCTGGTGGCAGAGTGGTGGAACTAGGTGAGGGGAAATGAGCGGCGAGGGGAGGGGGTCTTATAGCCAGAGCGGGGGCGAGGATCACGCGCAGAATCAATGGCAATTAAGCCCGCAGTGACTGCGGCGAGGTAACGGCGGAGCGAGCGCCTCGGCCGCGCGTGATTGACGACGACGAAGACGTGGTCGCAGGGTCCACTTGTCAACGAGTGAAACAGAGAGGGGGTGGGGTCAGGTGGTCAGTGACTTGGCGGGTTTGTCTGCGAGTGAGGGAGAGAGAGAGGGGAACCCGGGTGGGCTTAGTGGGTTGATTCTGTTATTGGGCTAGAAAGGTGGCGCCGACCCTTTTCTAATTCTTTTTTTCCTTTTCTTTTTCTGTTTGCAATTTAAGGAATCAAATTCAAATGATTTCAAAAGCTGTTTGAATTCAAATCTTTTCAGGATTTTTGTAGAGTGTAAAACTCACAAATCTGGACACAAAACCAAGTGATCACTTTGAATTGGCCTGGTCACTTTGGAATAAAATAAAATAAGCAGTGGCATAACACTAGTTTAAATAGGTTTTGAAATTGGTTTTCAAATCATATTTGTTTTGAAACTTTGGTTTAAATCCTAGCAATCTAGCAATACAATCTGAGAGCAATAAGACAACAAGGTTTGGTTAATGAACAATAATCTCTCATTGGAGAGTAGAATTTGTTTTAAATGTTGATCACATAAAATAATGAGCTCATATGATCCTATTTTTGATTTGGTTTGTTTGAAATGAACTCTACATGATCATGGATGCATGGATGATATGCATGAGTTTGAAACATGATTTTAGGGATGTTATAAGGCATAACTAGGAACTTTCTGTTCGTTTATTAAACACACATGTATTAAAGTTTCCATATTAATACAATTATAGCATGAAAAATAAACATCTATCATATACTTGGAATACACATAATAAACACTTTATTATTGCCTCTGTGGCATCCCGCAAAACCACTACTAGAAAATCGCGTTAAATTTGTGCATCGCATCGTCATAATCGCATGTCTTGTCTCGGTGCATCAGCATAACATCAGCATGCATCTATCTGTTTGAAACCATTTTGCTAAAAACCCTAATTTTGTTTTCTATATTGAACGCCCCGTCTTTATTCAAAACCCAAAACCCGGGCTTGTCCGGATTATTTTATTTTGTCTTGCATTGGTTTGCAAAGGCCATGTTTTAATCAAATAAAAATATTAAATTATTTTAGCGGGGCAGTCGAACGGGCCGATTTAGCCCGAACGACCACCCCAGAAAAACCAGATCGGTCCAACTATAAATCCTAAAGCTACCCAGTTCCCTACCCACACACACCCTCCACCTCACTCCCACCATTCAGAGCCCGCCACGTCACCCTGCTAACTCCCTCTACCTATCCCACACCGCCACGTGGTCTTCCCTCACCACTCCCTCTCAGACACACAACGCACACACCCCACCACAGCAGCACCCACGCGACGCACGCACACAGTACCCCGCCACCGCCCCGGGCCCGTTCCCCTGGACCCCACCTCCCCACCAACCTCCCCCGCCTGGCGACCCCCCACCCATCGTCCCGTCTCCTCCCACCCCGCCGGCGTCGCTCCTTCGTCCTCCTCCACTTGGCCGCGCTGCTGCACGGACCTCCCAACCTCACCGCCTCGCCCAACCTCACCGCCGCGTCCCTCCTCAGCTGCTTCCTCCCTTCGCTGCCGCCTGCCAGCACCGCCCTCGCCGCCTCCTCCTCCTCCTCCTCCCTCCTCTCTCCCAGTGATTCGCCTGCCGTCCCCGCACATGGCGACGCCGCCGCCCGCCTGCCCGCCGCGCCGCCGTTGCGCGCGCCCGAGCCGGCTCGCCCTCTCCGCCCAGGCAGCGCGCGGCCTGCAGCCTCGCCACCCGCGCGCCCGCCGCCTCGAGCTCCGCGCGCTCCGCCCGAGTCGCCGCTGTCGCCAGGCACCGCCAAGGCCGCCGCTGCACCTCCGGCCGCCGCCTGTGCCCCGCGCTCGTCCCGGCACCTTCCTTCCGTCGCCAGCGCTCGAGACCTGCCCTGCAAGCGCCTCCTCCTCGACGCCATTCCCTGCGCGTGGCCGCCCTGGAGCATGCACGTCCTCGCCCCGATGGCCTCGCAAGACCGTTCCCCGGGCCGAAGAACGATCCCGGAACCCGACCCGAAGACCGATCCCGTACCCGGTACCGCACCATGAACTCCGGAAACCCCGTGCCGACAAGTACGCCTACCCGGACACCGAGCGCCAAGATCGCCACCGGAACAACAAGCACTTCGCCGCGGAGCGCCAAGTTCTCCCTCCCGGATACCAAGACCGCCTCGATGGCGCGGACCCGACAAGACCCTCGCAACGGCAAGACCGACCCCGTGGACCCGACAAGACCTACGCGACGATAAGAACGGCTCCGACCCGGAAGAATCCGACGCGCCCCGACACCGACCCAAGCTCTGCTTCCCGGACGCGGCAAGACCTACCTCTGTTATCCGAGAATGTTCCGTCGAGACCGATCCCGTCGAACCTGACCGGACCACGAGACCGACCCCGAACCCCGGAACCCCAAGATCGTCGAGCCCCCCAACGTGTGAACCCCTTTCCGAGACCCTATTTTATAATATAATACAAATTGCTGCATATTGAATTGTTCATCTCGCATGCATATTTGTGTGGTTTGGGGGCATTATGCCGATTCACCTAATAATTAAATATGGGGCCCATATGCGGGCAAAGCTAGTCTCATATTGGCCTCATTTAAATTTGTGTAGCGAACCCGGTGCTATCTTCTACCATGTTAAACAACATTTAATCTGCGTGGTAAATAAACAACTTGAACCATCTAATAATTGTCGGGACCCCGGTTCCGCTTAATTTGACCTAATTGCATCGCACCTTGCCATGCCATGCATCATACATGCATCATGCCGATCTTCTGCAGTGTATTAAATATTGCATCCGGTGTTTCTTCTAGTGTTTGGTTCTTCGCGGATAAGGCCGTTGAGTTGATGTGAGCTTCGCCCCGATCTTTGGTTGAACCTTCGACAATGTTTTCAGGCGAGCATCTCCCCCTTTCTACCTATCTTACTTTCTAGTATTTATTCCCTCCTGTTGATCTTTGCTATCTGTGTTGCGATGCTCTAGTTTTGGTACCCGTGATATCCCCTTTGCAGCCATATATAGCCCTGGACACATCCTATTACCTGTTGTTTGGTAGATAATCGGACCCGCGTGTCGTAGTCGCTTGCTCCAGTGTTTTGCTTGTCGTCAAGTACCACAATTGTTGGAGGAATTGCCGCATGTTGATGATGGAGATGATCATGGTTTACTTATTGTTCATTTTAAATTCCTGTTTAACAACTAAAATTGAATTAAGCAGAGGCATCGGTGGGTGATAGGTAAGTTTTGGTTTCCGACCGCCCACTTGTGTCCCGTAGGACCCGAGTTCTTGACACCTGTTCCAAGATCGAGCGCGCTAACCACAGGTGGAGATATGGGCCCCCATTGATAATTACCGATTTCAAAGTATTGTACTAGGGGCCACAACTAGTTTGAGGTGTTTTACTATCCTGTACTTATGCCATGCTACTTATGTATTTACGTTTGCGAGGTAACGCACCTCGCATCTTGTTAGGAAGCGGAATGTTTTGTTGTATCGGCGATCCCGATTGGGGACCTGTCGTTACAGACCATTGTCGCAAACCCTAAGTCCGTCTCGAGACCGGCCGACTTCGTTGGTGTACTTAGTGGGTGGCCCCGTGCTTGCTTTGGTGCGGGAGCGTGACTTAGGCCCCGCCGACATACCGATGGGTGTATGTTAACTGATCTGGCAAAAAGGGTCGAAGTGCCTGTGGATACTTTGGTGCACCCCTGCAGGGTTAAATCTTTTCGAGAAGCCGTGTCCGCGGTTATGGACGACTTGGAGCACAGTGCCTGATCATAGACAACTATAACTAAAGTTTACTGTTTTAAAATTAACTTATTTCCGATATGATTAGTAATCAGCTTCACTACAACGGAATGGCTAAGTAGAAGTACCAACAACTGCTGGGTTTTAGGGTTTATCTCATGCTATCTGTACCTGATTAGTAATTGTTGCAACTACAACGGAATGGTTAACTAAAAGTGCCCACTGCTTACTTTATCAGGATGATTATCTAAACCTGACTAGTAAAGTGCCGCAACTATAACTGAATAAGTAAAACTGCCAACTGTGTGAGTTCCTCGGTTGACTTCCTCGTTTGGTCTCGAGGGAAACGCCAGAGGGGGTTTGTTTGATGCTAGTATCGGTTGGATCCGAATAGGTCTTTCTTACCCTCTCTCGAGCCGCCGTTGTATCGAGTCTCTATAGGTTGTTTAGTGCATCCGCCGCTGCCGCTCGATCCACCATACCTATGTAGGCGAGGACCGCGAATTCTAGCCTCGCTGCATCGGCCTCGATCGACGCTCCTTCTTTTTCCTTTGCCCTTTGTCGGCACCCCTTTTGTTTAAGCAGGTTTTGAGATCGACGCCGTTAGCAGGGTTACCCTTCCGGCTTGGCCTGGGGCAGGGTTATGGACGCCATTGGTTATTCTTCAGGGCTCTTAGCCCCATTTGCATCTTGTCCGTAGTCGGACGCTCGATCATTTTCAAGGTGATTTGGATCTTTGTACATTATATTCGTATTCTTGACTCATGGAGTCTCCGCTTTATATATATCTGTTCTGTGGGTCCCATCGAGGACTGTTGTGTAATGTTATTACTTTGCTTTCCACCCGCACGAAAGTGCCTGGTGGGCACCTTCGAATCGTTTCTATGCGGGTTTGGCGAATTTTGCTAAAACTTGCATAGGGCCGATTCTGAGGGTGTTACAGAGTGGTATCAGAGCTCAGCAGTTGCGATACCCCACAAGTCCAGCCTGTAGGATAACCTAGCTAACGGCCGAAGTAGAGTGTCAAAACTATTTTTAAAAATCGGTTGGATAGTTCTGATTAGGTCTGATTTTACTCCTTACCCCTCTGCTGTTCTCCTCTTACCCCTACGCGTTTTGAATCTGCTCTCTTATCTTTTCCTCGAGTCCAGGATTTCTCGTGGTTGGGTTCCGTCGTACCTTTAGGGTTTCGCTTCCTCCTTTGGTAACGGTGTTCTACCATCCGGTGTTCAAGATGCCTGATGAATCCGTCTACGGTGGTACCATTCTTTGTTCTTTGTTTGTGCCTTCCGGTGTTTTCCGACGCGACGATATCATCTACGCCGGATCCGATGCAGAGTCTGCATCCCTCCTTTGATCCGAACCTCGCTTGTCGAGATCTTCAGTCTGAATCTTGAGGGTTGGTTGCATAATCTGTCTATACGTGTACAGAGTAATGCTTTGAGTGCGGGATGGAGTCGCGACCATACCACTACTCTTATCATTCGCTTTTGTACATCGAATGGTGGATCGATGCAATTTTACTCCTTCCATGGAAGTTAGAGGTGGCCTTACCCTTAACTTCGTCCGTTGTCTATCCGGAGTGCTCTCTCGACGACCGGGAACAACGACCCTTTGTTGGTGGTGTCGCCGTTTTCAAGATGAAGAAGGAACCATCGTTAGTGGTGTCGCGAAGATCTACACGAAGCGCGAAGGATCAGATCGCCGACCTTCCTTCCGGTACCATGAGGCGGATCTCGAGGGCGAGATCCATTGTTAGTGGTGTCGAATTGTGGCATCCCGCAAAACCACTACTAGAAAATCGCGTTAAATTTGTGCATCGCATCGTCATAATCGCATGTCTTGTCTCGGTGCATCAGCATAACATCAGCATGCATCTATCTGTTTGAAACCATTTTGCTAAAAACCCTAATTTTGTTTTCTATATTGAACGCCCCGTCTTTATTCAAAACCCAAAACCCGGGCTTGTCCGGATTATTTTATTTTGTCTTGCATTGGTTTGCAAAGGCCATGTTTTAATCAAATAAAAATATTAAATTATTTTAGCGGGCAGTTAACGGGCCGATTTAGCGAACGACCACCCAGAAAACCAGATCGGTCCAACTATAAATCCTAAAGCTACCCAGCCCCTACCCACACACCCTCCACCTCACTCCCACCATTCAGAGCCCGCCACGTCACCCTGCTAACTCCCTCTACCTATCCCACACCGCCACGTGGTCTTCCCTCACCACTCCCTCTCAGACACGCAACGCACACACCCCACCACAACAGCACCCACGCGACGCACGCACACAGTACCCCGCCACCGCCCCGGGCCCGTTCCCCTGGACCCCACCTCCCCACCAACCTCCCCCGCCTGGCGACCCCGACCCCATCCCCGCGTCCCCGTCTCCTCCCACCCCGCCGGCGTCGCTCCTTCGTCCTCCTCCACCCGCCGCGGCGCTGCTCGCCGGACCTCCCCAACCTCACCGCCTCCCTCGCCCAACCCTCACCGCCCGCGTCCCCCTCCCTGGCCGCTTCCTCCCGCTCCCCGCCGCCTGGCAGCACCGCTCCGCCGCCGCCTCCTCCTCCTCCTCCTCCTCTCTCATGCAGATTCGCCTCCGCCGTCCCAGCTCGCCGGGCGACGCCCGCCCGCCTCCTGCCCGCCGCGCCGCCGCCGCCTGGCCGAGCCGGCTCGCCCTCTCCGCCAGCAGAAGTCGCGCCTGCAGCCCTCGCCACCTGGCGCCAGCTCCGCCTCGAGCGCCACGCCCGCCCGAGTCGGTCGCCCTGCCGCCGCCGCCCGCTGCACCTCCGGCCGGCCTCGCGCCGCCGCCTGTGTCCCGCGCTCGTCCCGGCACCTTCCTGCCGTCGCCAGCGCTCGAGACCTGCCCTGCAAGCGCCTCCTCCTCGACGCCGTTCCCTGCGCGTGGCCGCCCTGGAGCATGCACGTCCTCGCCCCGATGGCCTCGCAAGACCGTTCCCCGGGCCGAAGAACGATCCCGGAACCCGACCCGAAGACCGATCCCGTACCCGGTACCGCGCCATGAACTCCGGAAACCCCGTGCCGACAAGTACGCCTACCCGGACACCGAGCGCCAAGATCGCCACCGGAACAACAAGCACTTCGCCGCGGAGCGCCAAGTTCTCCCTCCCGGATACCAAGACCGCCTCGATGGCGCGGACCCGACAAGACCCTCGCAACGGCAAGACCGACCCCGTGGACCCGACAAGACCTACGCGACGATAAGAACGGCTCCGACCCGGAAGAATCCGACGCGCCCCGACACCGACCCAAGCTCTGCTTCCCGGACGCGGCAAGACCTACCTCTGTTATCCGAGAATGTTCCGTCGAGACCGATCCCGTCGAACCCCAGACCCTGGACCCTGAGACCGACCCCGAACCCCGGAACCCCAAGATCGTCGAGCCCCCCAACGTGTGAACCCCTTTCCGAGACCCTATTTTATAATATAATACAAATTGCTGCATATTGAATTGTTCATCTCGCATGCATATTTGTGTGGTTTGGGGGCATTATGCCGATTCACCTAATAATTAAATATGGGGCCCATATGCGGGCAAAGCTAGTCTCATATTGGCCTCATTTAAATTTGTGTAGCGAACCCGGTGCTATCTTCTACCATGTTAAACAACATTTAATCTGCATGGTAAATAAACAACTTGAACCATCTAATAATTGTCGGGACCCCGGTTCCGCTTAATTTGACCTAATTGCATCGCACCTTGCCATGCCATGCATCATACATGCATCATGCCGATCTTCTGCAGTGTATTAAATATTGCATCCGGTGTTTCTTCTAGTGTTTGGTTCTTCGCGGATAAGGCCGTTGAGTTGATGTGAGCTTCGCCCCGATCTTCGGTTGAACCTTCGACAATGTTTTCAGGCGAGCATCTCCCCCTTTCTACCTATCTTACTTTCTAGTATTTATTCCCTCCTGTTGATCTTTGCTATCTGTGTTGCGATGCTCTAGTTTTCGTACCCGTGATATCCCCTTTGCAGCCATATATAGCCCTGGACACATCCTATTACCTGTTGTTTGGTAGATAGTCGGACCCGCGTGTCGTAGTCGCTTGCTCCAGTGTTTTGCTTGTCGTCAAGTACCACAATTGTTGGAGGAATTGCCGCATGTTGATGATGGAGATGATCATGGTTTACTTATTGTTCATTTTAAATTCCTGTTTAACAACTAAAATTGAATTAAGCAGAGGCATCGGTGGGTGATAGGTAAGTTTTGGTTTCCGACCGCCCACTTGTGTCCCGTAGGACCCGAGTTCTTGACACCTGTTCCGAGATCGAGCGCGCTAACCACAGGTGGGGAGATATGGGCCCCCCATTGATAATTACCTGATTTCAAAGTATTGTACTGGGGGCCACAACTAGTTTGAGGTGTTTTTACTATCCTGTACTTATGCCATGCTACTTATGTATTTACGTTTGTGCGAGGTACTGCACACTGTACTGTTTAGGAAGCGGAATGTTTTCGCTGTATCGACAGTCCCCGATTGGGGACCTGCTGTCGTTTACAGCCATTGTCGCAAACCCTAAGTCCGTCTCGGAGACCGGCCGACTTCGTTGCGGGTGTACTTAGTGGGGTGGCCCCCCGTGCTTGCTTTGGGTCTAGGAACGTCGTGACTTAGGCCCCGCCGACATACCGATGGGTGTATGTTAACTGATCTGGCAAAAAGGGTCGAAGTGCCTGTGGATACTTTGGTGCACCCCTACAGGGTTAAATCTTTTCGAGAAGCCGTGTCCGCGGTTATGGACGACTTGGAGCACAGTTCCTGATCATAGACAACTATAACTAAAGTTTACTGTTTTAAAATTAACTTGTTTCCGATATGATTAGTAATCAGCTTCACTACAACGGAATGGCTAAGTAGAAGTACCAACAACTGCTGGGTTTTGGGGTTTATCTCATGCTATATGTACCTGATTAGTAATTGTTGCAACTAAAACGGAATGGTTAACTAAAAGTGCCCACTGCTTACTTTATCAGGATGATTATCTAAACCTGACTAGTAAAGTGCCGCAACTATAACTGAATAAGTAAAACTGCCAACTGTGTGAGTTCCTCGGTTGACTTCCTCGTTTGGTCTCGAGGGGGGAAACGCCAGGAGGGGTTTGTTTGATGCTAGTATCAGGTTGGATCCGAATAGGTCTTTCTTACCCCTCTCTGATAGCCGCCAGTTGTATCGAGTCTCTATAGGTTGTTTAGTGCATCTTTGCCGCTGCTTCGATCCACCATACCTATGTGGCGAGGACCGCCAATTCTAGCCTCGCTGCATCTTGGCCTCGATCGACGCTCCTTCTTTTCCTTTGCCCTTTGTCGGCACCCTTTTGTTTAAGCGGTTTTGAGATCGACGTTAGCGGGTTACCCTTCCGGCTTGGCACAGGTGGTTATGGACGCCATTGGTTATTCTTTAGGGCTCTTAGCCCCATTTGCATCTTGTCCGTAGTCGGACGCTCGATCATTTTCAAGGTGATTTGGATCTTTGTACATTATATTCGTATTCTTGACTCATGGAGTCGCCGCTATATATATATCTGTTCTGTGGGTCCCATCGAGGACTGTTGTGTAATGTTATTACTTTGCTTTCCACCCGCACGAAAGTGCTTGGTGGGCACCTTCGAATCGTTTCTATGCGGGTTTGGCGAATTTTGCTAAAACTTGCATAGGGCCGATTCTGAGGGTGTTACAGCCTCTCAGGGCATATTCCCTCCAGTCTCCCACTTGCACTAGAGACAATAATCTAGTTACATAGTGATGAATCTAACACCCATGGAGTTCTGGTATTGATCATGTTTTGCTCTAGGGATAGTTTTAGTCAACGGATCTGCTACATTGAGATTGCTGTGTACTTTACAAATCTTTATATCTCCATCCTTGACATGCTCGCGGATGGAGTGAAACTGGCGCTTAATATGCTTGGAATTCTTGTGAGACCTTGGTTCTTTGGCATTGGCAATGGCACCATTGTTGTCACAATAGATTACCATTGGGTCCAACGCGCTTGCAACCACACCTAGTTCGGATATGAACTCCTTCATCCAAACCGCTTCCTAAGCCGCTTCCGAAGCAGCAACATATTCGTCCTCCGTTGTTGATCCCGCCACCACAGGTTGTTTGGAACTCCTCCAACTAACCGCTCCACCATTCATGAGAAATACGTATCTGGATTGAGACTTAGAGTCATCCGGATCGGTCTCAAAGCTTGCGTCAACATAAAACTTCGTGACGAGCTCTTCTTCACCTCCGTACACAAGAAACATATCCTTAGTTCTTCGTAAGTACTTAAGGATATTCTTGACCGCTATCTAGTGTTCCGATCCTGGATCCGATTGGTACCTACTAGTAAAACTAATAGCATGTGCCACATCCGGTCTTGTACATAGCATGGCATACATTATAGAGCCTATGGCTGAAGCATAGGGGACTTTGTCCATTATCTCTCTATCATCCACCATAGCCGGACTTTGAGTCTTACTCAATGTCTTGCCTTGCAACATACGAAAGAACCCTTCTTACTTCCGTCCATTTTAAACTTCTTTAAAATCTTATCAAGTTATGTACTTTGGATAGCCCTATTAGGCGCCTAGATCTATCTATATAGATCTTTATGCCTAATATGTATGACACTTCACCTAGGTCCATCATTGAAAGTTTGCTGTTTAGATAACTTTTAACACTGTTTAAAAGATCTATATCATTTCCGATCAATAATATGTCATCCACATATAGTATCAGAAATGCCACATTGCTCCCACTCACTTTCTTGTAAATACAAGCTTCTCCATAAGTTTGGACAAATCCAAACTATTTGATCACCTCATCAAAGCGGAGATTCCAACTTCTTAATGCTTGCTTCAATCCATAGATGGATCGCTGAAGATTGCACACCTTGTTAACATCCTTAGGATCAACAAAACCCTTTGGTTGTATCATATACAACTCTTCTTCAATATTACCATTGAGAAACGTGGTCTTGACATCCATCTGCCATATCTCATAATCGATATATGCAGCAATTGCTAACATAATCCTAACTGACTTTAGCATCGCTACGGGAGAGAATGTCTCATCGTAGTCAACTCCTTGAATTTGTCGAAACCCCTTTGCGACAAGTCGAGCTTTATAGATGGTCACATTACCATCAGCATCAGTTTTCCTTTTGAAAATCCATTTGTTCTCCACGGCCTTTCGGTCGTGAGGTAATTCCACCAAGTTCCAAACTTGATTTTCATACATGGATTCCATCTCGGATTTCATGGCTTCTAACCATTTGTTGGAATCCAGGCTCATCATTTCTTCTTCATACGTCGCAGGGTCATCAATTTCATCAACCATGAAATTCACAACAGGGTTTCCGTATAGCTCGGGAGCTGCACGCGTTCTCCTAGACCTGCGAGGTTCGGTAGTACTCTCTTTCGGAGTTTCATGATCATTATCATTAGTTCCCTCTTCAACTGGTGAAGTCAACTCCGGAACGACTTCCGGCGCTGCTCTACTCGCCATACTTTGAAGAGAAGGTTCAATAACCTCTTCGAGTTCTACCTTCCGACTACTCGCACCTTTCGCGAGAAACTCTTTCTCTAGAAAGGATCCATTATTGGCAACAAAAACCTTGCCCTCGGATCTGTGATAGAAGGAATACCCAATAGTTTCCTTAGGGTATCCTATGAAGACACATTTTTCCGCTTTGGGTTCGAGTTTATCCGGTTGAAGTTTCTTCACATAAACATCGCATCCCCAAACTTTAAGAAATGACAGCTTAGGTTTGTTTCCAAACCACAATTCATATGGTGTCTTTTCAACGGATTTAGATGGTGCGCGATTTAAAGTGAATGCAGCAGTTTCTAGTGCATAACCCCAAAATGACAACGGCAAGTCCATCAGAGACATCATAGATCGAACCATATCTAATAAAGTACGATTACGACGTTTCAACACACCATTACGCTATGGTGTTCCGGCAGGTGTGAGTTGTGAAACAATTCCACACTCTTTCATGTGAGTGCTAAACTCGTAACTTAGATACTCACCTCCACGGTCTGACCATAGAAATTTGATCTTTCTATTACGATGATTTTCCACTTCATTTTGAAATTCCTTGAACTTTTCGAAGGTTTCAAACTTGTGTTTCATCAAGTATATATAACCGTATCTACTCAAATCATCTGTGAAAGTAACAAAATAATGGTATCCACCTCGCGCCGACACACTCATTGGACCACATACATCAGAATGTATGATTTCCAATAAATCTGTCGCCCGTTCCATTGAACCGAAAAACGGCGTTCTAGTCATCTTATACATAAGGCATGGCTCACATGTATCAAATGATTCAAAATAGAGTGATTCCGAAAGTCCATCCTAATGGAGCTTCTTCATGCGTTTAACGCCAATATGACCTAGACGGCAGTGCCACATATATGCGGATATATCATCATTAAGTTTAATCCTTTTAGCATCAACATTATGAATATGTGTAACATTATTATCGAGATCCAATAGAAATAAACCATTCATCATCGGTGCATGACCATAAAATATTTCATTCATATAAATAGAAGAACCATTATTCTCGGATTTAAATGAATAACCACTTCGCATCAAACACGATCCAGATACAATGTTCATGCTTAGTGCAGGCACCAGATAACAATTATTCAAGTTTATTACTAATCCTGATGGCAAGTGGAGAGGTAGCATTCCGACGGCGCTCACATCAACACTTGATCCATTGCCGACACGCATCTTGACCTCACCCCTTGCTAGCGGTCGCTTGTTCCGCAGCCCCTGATTCGAGTTACAAATATTAGCAACTGAACCGCTATCAAATACCCAGGTTATACTACAAGCACTAGTCAAGTACACATCAATAACATGTATATCATATATACCTTTGTTTTCCTTGCCGGACTTCTTGTCTGCCAAATATTTGGGGCAGTTGCGCTTCTAGTGGCCAGTCCTCTTACAATAGTAGCACTCGGTATCATACTTAGGGCCAACTCGGGGTTTCTTTTCAGGAACGGCAACCGGCTTGCCGCCCTTACTTCCCTTCCGTTTTCCTTCCTGTCTTTCTTGAAACCAGTGTTCTTATTGATCATCAACACTTGATGTTCCTTCTTGATCTCCACTTCTGCAGTTTTAAGCATTGACAGAAGCTCGGGGAGAGACTTCTTCATACCTTGCATATTATATTTCATCACAAAGATCTTATAGCTAGGTGGCAGAGACTGCAGAACACGATGGATGCCTAAATCAATGGGAATTGGTATTCCCAAGGACACAAGCTTATCGGCGTAACCCGACATCTTGAGTACATGCTCACTAACGGAGTTGTGCTCTTCCATCAGACAACTAAAGAACTTTTCTGAAGCATTGTAGCTCTCTATAGCAGCATGTGTGTTGAAAATCATTTTCAACTCACCCATTGTATCAAATGCATTGCCGTTTTTCAAACGCTTTCGAAGTTCTGGCTCTAGCCCATACAATATGCCGCAATGAACTAAGTTGTGGTCCTCCTGACGAGTCTGATAGACACTCTTCTCCTCTTCAGGGGCATCCGCAAAAGGTGGGGGGCCTAGCGGCGCTTCTAGCACATATTTATTTTGTGCAACAGAGAGGAGAATCCTCAAATTCATGGCCCATTCGGTAAAGTTGCTACCGTTCATTGCAAGTCTCTCTTTCTCCATGAACACATTGAAATTAAAAGAAGGTGGTTCCATCTACAACAGAATTTGTAAAGTTTAGACTAAGTTTATGATAGATTGAGTTCAACTAATCCACATTACGAATGAACTCCCACTCAAAAATGACACCCCTCGTGTCTTTTTGGTGATTACATGAACCAAATCCACTACACCAAGTCTGATCATCACGTGAGTTGGTGTAGCTTCAAAGGAGAGCATCAAACGGGCATCATATATACTATATGACTCATGCTTAACCTTTCGGTCCGTGTTCCGAGGCCATGTCTGTACATGCTAGGCTCGCCAAGTAAGAACCTTAGTATTCGTGTGTGTAACTGTCTTACACCCGAAATATGGTCATGGATCCAAGAACACCCGATCATCACGTGATTTCTTGGAGCGAAGAAAACATAATCAGTGCATACTAAAGGAAGAACACATTCTTATCTTGATATTTAATTGAGGGATCATCTTATTATGCTAATAAAACACCAAACAAGCAATATAAGATGCTATCAAACATCACATGTTTATAAGTGAAATGATATGGTTCTCGCATATGATCTCTATCATGTGCATCATGGTATGATCACTATCATACCTTTATGTGTAAGGCCAAGGTCTATGGAACTTACACGTTATGTGTGTTTTAAGAGTATCAATATCATACTTCTACTTACAACATCACCATATCATAACACTAGCCCAGCAACAATCTAAACTAGACGCCTCTAATTTATCCATTGCAAGTTTTACGTGGATTAGGGCTTTCGAAGATAGAACCGTTCATACCTACGAACATGAACCACAACGAGGATAACCAAATTTTTGACAACTCATTGCAAAATAGATATTGACTATAGTAGGAGAGACAGACACCCGCTAGCCACTTATGCAAACTAGTTGCATGTCAAGCGTGGAACAAGTCTCATGTGCGAGGACATGTAAAGTTTGTCCGGGCCGCTTCATCCCAATATGCCACCAATATCCAAAATTACAACTAAGAAGCAACAACATGATCATGATCGCCCACATACTCATATGTGTACTACCCATGTAAAGCATCTACGCATCGATCCAGCTCTGATACCACTATAGAGTTCGCAACATAGAAAACTAAAATTTTCCTATGATGGGAACAACTATGTACCAAGATCTATCTACTAGATACAAACAACGGGCGGATGTATATCCGTAGAGAACATACCCTTGAAGACCAACAAAGCTTAACGAGTTAAACTCGTGGTTGATGTAGACGATCTCTTGCCGATCTCAAGATCGAGAGGAAGTCCTAGCGCTGCAAATCAGCACCGCATCCGTGCTCGCACAGATATCCGAGGCACCGAGCAACCTCCGCCTCCTCGCTCTAGCGATGCAGTGGAAGCACAACTCTTTCTTGCCGAATAGCCACCGGGAACATGTATCTCGCTAGTCCGAGACCATGGGGGATAAATTCTAGAGGGGGAGAGAGATCCTTCACGAGGATGTGTGAGTGAGAGAGAGGGTGAGGGGTGCCTTTTATAGGAGGAGGGGGGCACCCAAGGGGGTGGCCGCTGGCCATGGGGGCTGCCCCCTCCCCTCCTTCATTCATGTGGGTGGACACTCCACTCACAAAAACATCTTCATTTCCCTCCACTCAAAATCCCACTCAAAATTGCTATTAAATTTACTTATTCAGAATTTTGTAAATTACTTTAATGAATAACATTCTCATATAACCCCTTGCTAGAATTCTATTTCACATGCAAAAACACTTCCTGCAATTTCACCCGAAAACCTGTTTCGGTATCTAGTGAAATAAATTCCTGCGCTTGTTATTCTTTCCGGCATGGAACTTTTGCTCCAAATGGATGTCGGTGTCTCTGTGTCACCCTATGGTTCGCAAATAATGCGGACATGATCGAGACCCCTCTTGGATCAATAATCAGAAGCGGGATCTGGAGACCAATACTGACTCCCACACATTCAATGATGACTTTCTTGTGATCGTCGGAACCTTTTGTGCTAGTAACTTAATCCCTTTGTGTCGTGATATATTACATGTCCGAGATTCGATCATCGGTATCTCCATACCTAGTTTGATCTCGTTACTGACATGCACTCTTTTCTTGTTCCCGTGATATAACATTCTAGTGATCAAATCACTTGCTTGCAAGCGAACCAATGTGATATCACCGAGAGGCCCAGAGTATATCTATCCGTCATCGGGATGAACAAATTCCACTCTCGATGCATGGGTCTCAACATAACACTTTATTAGTTCTAAACCCATCTTTATAATCACCCTATTACGGTGTGACGTTTTATGTTATCAAGAAACCCTTCCGGTGTTAGTGATTGACATGATCTCATGGTCTAAGGATTAGGATCACTTCATAAGTTGTTATAGCAATATAAACTCAATGACCTTGATCATAATTTTATACTTCGGATGAATGTTCATCACATCATTACACTAATGGTGTGACCTCGTTATTAACAACATCCAATGTCCATGATCAGGAAACCTATGATCATCTTGTTAATCGACGAGCTAGTTTATAAGAGAGGCATAACTAAGAACTTCCTTTTTGTTTATTAAACACACATGTATTAACATTTTCGTATTAATACAATTATAGCATGCAAAATAAACATTTATCATAAATAAGGAATACGATAATAACCACATTTATCGTATATGCATGAGGCATAAATATTTTAGTTTAGGTATCAGTTTTCACGCTCTAAAAATGGTAAACTTTCAAGATTTTCTTAGGACAACATTATCATGTCCAAATTGTAATTTGGAAGTGTTCAAGAGTTGTGTAAATTATAAACACTCTTTTACATTAAGAGTTGCATAAATTTTTAAATTTGAAAGTGATCAAAATTTGTGTCAATTATAAACACTCTTTTACATTAAGAGTTGTATAATTTTTTAATTTGAAAGTGTTCAACAGTTGTGTCATTTTATTATTTCTTATACATCCATCTCCCTAAATATCAAAGTTTGACTTTCACCTCTGTAACAACCCTAGTTTATTAAATACTAACTAGGATTTGTGTGTGCATTCATGAGCATCATCATCATCATCTGAAATGCATGCATGAAATAAAAAAAGGTTCTCAAAACCTAAACCCTAGCTTCCCCCTTCCTATTTGAAACATATTCAAAATGGTTTTGATATATTTGAAAAGTATAAAAAGTTGGAACCCAAATGTTTATTAAGGGTCTCCATGTTATTTTAAATATTTGCAAAGTATCTTTTATTTTGAAACTATTCAAAACAGATTACAAAATCAAATACAAAGAGAAAGTTAAAAACAGAAAAGAGAAAATATTTCAGAAAGAAAAAAATGCAACCTCTCTGTCTGGGCCGAGCCCATCTCTCCCTCTCCCTATCTAGTGCCCACCTTAGCAGCCCCTACTTCCTTTGCTGCGGCCTGCTTGCAACCCAACCCCGACCCGTCTGCAGCCCGAGCAGGCCCGGTACCGCTTCGGCCTTGTTTTCGTTTGTCGTCTTCCTCGACGACGAGGAAGCAGGTCGCTGGTGCGCCGTCCGACGCCCAATGCCGCTGGCCGCTCCACGATGCCCGCCGCCTCTCTGGTGATGGATAAGATCACACTAAAGCCCTCCTCTCGTCCTCATCCTCCCACTCATCCCAGTGCTCTCCCTTGCTCTGTCTCCCATGCGCCCGATACCCTAGCTGTCGGGCTCCGCCGTGTCCCGCCGTTCCCGAGCTCCTCCGGACTAGCCAAGGCCACCATCGAGACCACTAGGTCGTCCTCTTCCTCTCCGTCAAGCCACGCCAGCGAGGATGGCCACAATCAAGCAAGTCATGATCTCCTTCCTGAGCTCCGGACACCATATCCTCCATCGAATCCGGCTACCCCGCTCCACGCCGACCCTCTTCTCGCGTTCCTGATGAGATCACGGTCCACGTGGACCCTCTCCCTTTCCCCCTCTCACTCTGGTTCATCATCCCCATGAGCACCTTCCACTGTCGCTGCTCACCGTCATCGTGCTCCCCTCTCCGGCGACCATCTCATGGCGGCGCCGCCACATTTAGGCTCCCTGCAGAGCGCCGCGTCGAGCCAGCCTCCTCCCGTGCCCCAGCGTCGCCTATAGAGCCAGCCCCAAGCTCAACCTGGGAGCAATGGCGTCGATGTCGTCATCTTGACGTCAGGCTGATGTCATTTCTCTTTTTTATTTTTCTGTAATTATTTTTGTAAATGGTAAATGTATGACATGTGGGACCCGATTGTCAGATATTTAATCATTTCCTTAATTGTTTTCTGAAATGAATAAATACATGACATGTGGGTCCAGGTTGTAAAATAATTTATATAACCTAAAAATGTTTAATTTTTTTAAAAATGATTTAAAATGAATTAAAATTGAGAAAAATCATAACTAAATCATTTTAAATCAGAAAAATACAAATAATATATCAAAATGTTCATAAAAATGAGCTCTATATAATTAAACTATAATCATGCATTGTTAAACAACTTCAATTGCAAGTTTAGTTAGAAGAACTAAATGCACCCTCTCATACACATTCGGGGTTTCTCCGGATTAGGGTTCAGGCCTCTCGGACTCCGTTTAAAATGACCAAGCATGTTTAGGGTTTCAATTCCAATAACTTTTAACTTGTCATATCATCATTCTTGATTGAGCATTGCATCGATGCCATGTGTTGATTGTTTCCCTTCATTTCCGGTATTTGGTTCTTCTCCAGTAGAATACGATATCGGAATCGAGATCAAGATCGGAGCCCGAGATCAACATCGTCGAAGCTTGAAGACCAATACTTGACCAACTGTAATCAAGTCAAGTACCAGATGTCTGAAGCTCTACTTTCTGGATATCAACTGGCAAAGGCAAGCGAAACCCCACACATGTTATAATCCTATGTTTTCAAGCATTTCAATTCTTGCCATGTGCGTATGATTCCAAAGTCTTTTATCGATAGATAGAGTAATCCTATCTGTTGCATGTTACCTTTGAAGCCTATATTCCCTGATCCACTGCTCCTAGCATAACTAGGGTTTGAGCTTGTGAAGCGTTGCTAGAGCTATTTTATCTGTTGTGCTTAGCCATGCTTAGCTATTACCACTGGTCCATCCGGTTGATGAATCAGAGCTACGAATGAACCTAGTATGACAGGATGACGTGGTATGATCGGAGATGAAAGTTAAACATGCTAAGGCTTGTATGGGAGGCCACACTGGGTTGTGGTTTTTGCAGTCCCATACTTGCCACTACTAGGACCTGAGTTCTTTCCTATCGACCAAGGCGAGCGTACAGCCACACGGGGGCCTGGAAACCGCCTCGACCAACTAACTTGCCGAGTGGATTCCATGAGTCACATAGTTTGGGCTTTCCATTTGACATACGCATCTTGGATATTCTTGAATGGAGGTGCAGGAGGTGCATTCATACAGGTAGGTAAGAATGGCCGGGAACAAGGGATGCCCAGCATCAATAATCTTGAACACTGCGCACATCATTAGGGACCGGCTTCGGGACTCGACCCGTTACAGCGGCATCTCCCTAGTGCGTGACTCATGGTCTCGGCGAAAGTAACGTAAAGGTCCTGGTCAACCACTCTCTGTCGGCCTTCCAAGGAAGAGGGATAATGTACTGGCGTTAAGAATCGGTTGGCGCGTGTGTGTAAAGTTGTACTGTCACATCCCAAGATTTTCCAAATCTTGTAATGTGAAAATAAATTAATAAAATAAAACTTTGTTTGATTTTCAGAGCCAGAAGAAACTTTTTGAATGCAATTGGAACTTCAAACCCATTTGAATTTAATAAAAACTAAAGGGACTTAAAAAGATAAACATTTAATAAAAGGAAAATAAAAACATTTGGAAATACTATTTTGAAACAATTAAATGAAAAGATTTGTTTTCAAATGAAATAGAAGTTTTACAAATAAGGATTATTTTATAAGACCAAATTAAACCTTGGCCAAGCTTTGGGAATTAAAACATTTTATTTTAAATAAAATAGCAAAGGTTTGTTTAAAAATAATAAAGGATTGCTTAAATAAAATAATAAGGAATTAATATCCAAATTTTATTCAAATAAAAGGTTTTACCATTTTAATTAAAACATCAAAACTTATTAAATTATTTTAAATAGGTTTTCCAAGTATTTTATATTCTCTAATAAAACCTACTAAAGTGTTTTGGCTTTATTTTAGATTTCAAAATAAATATCTCAATAAAACAAATCCTATTTGAATTAATAATGAAAAGTCTATTATATTTAATTAATAATGGACTCTAAAATAAAAGGTTATTTGTTTTAAACAAATTTCCAAGTATTCTATATTTCCCAAATAAAACCTACTGATTTGGTTTTGAAAATATTTAGGTTTCAAATAAAGATTTTATTAATAAAATCAAACTCTATTTGATTTAATAACTAAGGCCCATTTTATTTAATTATTAATGGACCCTAAAGTAAAAGGTTATTTTGTTTTAAACAAGTTTTCCAAATATTCTTTATTTCCAAATAAACTACTGATTGGTTTTGAAAGTATTTGGATTTCAAATGAAGATTTTATTAAATAAACCAAACCCTATTTTATTAATAAACCATGGTCCATTTTATTTAATTATCAATGGAACCTTTAACAAAATTGTTATTTATTTTAAACAAGCTTTCTAAATATACCTTATTTCAAATACAACCCACTATTTTGGTTTTGGAAAATATATGGATTTAAACAGAGTTTGAAATAAATCAAATCCTAATTTGATTAATTAGCAATGGACAATTATTTAATTAAATAATGGACTTTATTATTTAAAAATTATGGATTTTAGATTTAGGATCAGGCTACTGAACAGAACCAAGTCAAACTTACAAAGTTTGGGTGTTGTTTGAATTGATGTGAACATTGTTTGTTTATTTGAAATTCAAAACAGAAAAATAGAATTAGAAAAGGAAAAAGATTTCAGAGGAAAAAAATATGGAACAGACTAGCCCAGCTATTCTGGCCCAAACAGCCCAACTCGCAGCCCACCTCCTCTTTTTCCTGAAGCGTTTTCCTTCACCGCATAAACAACCCGCATAGCCTATGACTGGTGGACCTCCCCCTTTCTCTCCTTTTCTCACTGACACCAGACCCCACCACCGGCCCTCTTCTTCCTCACCCACCGCGGACCTGTTCTTTCCCTCCCACGTCGCCGTTGCTGCCTCTAAATTACTCGCATCAATTCGAGTAAATGACTGAGTGAATTCTCCCAGTAACCTCACACATTTAATCGCCCACGCTCTTGCCTCCTTTCCCCTCTGTTTCCTCCCCCAAACACGCCTCCAGGAAGCCACAATTTCTCCTCGACTGCCCCTGTCTCCGACGAGGTCCATTGTGGATTCCGTCCAAACCTGACCACCCTATGCCACACTAAGTGCACTAGCAAGTTCCCCACTCCCAGACGCTTCTCCCCGTGTCCTCCACTCGACCGCGGGCACCCCAGAGCTTTGGCTTGGACTAGCTCTGACAGCGCCGCCGCCTGTTTCCTCTCCGACGATGATCCCCGGTAAGCACTGACCGCCCCGCATCTTCTCGATCACGCAAGCATCTTTGCCATGGCCTTGCGCAGCTAACCCAGTCCTCCGTTTGTCTTCCCATGGACCACAGCATCGTCCTCGACCTCGACCGCGCGCGTCCGTCGCCAGAACCAACTCCGGCGAGAAATCCTGCCCGTCCCCGTGCGCCCCTTGCCACGACGACCACACGAACATCATCACCTCATCCTCGCGACCTCGGTGAGCTTGCTCCCTCCCTGTTTCGCTTCCTGCCTCGCCAGCGCCGCCTCCAACTGGCCGCTCCGCCGCTCGCCGTTGTCATCGCGCCGCCAGTCCTTGGCCAGCAAGATGTGACCGTCGATCGAGATCTGATGGATAAGATAGAATGACTTAACCGCGAAGGGGTACGTGATCTGGACCATGCGATCTAACTTGATCCAATGCACCGTGTTGCCGATCCGGCCGAACCGGTACCGTCCAACCAGTGTGCCGCGTGTCACTTATTCAGTTTAAAAACAGATTTTAAAACAGAATTATTTGCAAACTTCAAACCTTTGTAACTTTCAAACCACACGTCCAAAAATTTCAAATTTTATATCAATGGATTCAGGAGAGGAAGCCCTAGCCAACCATGTCCTTGGTTTAGTAAATAGTAACTGTTAACTTGCTTGTTTTTGCAGAATCAAATGTATGCTTGTTTAGAGTATAAAAATTGTTTAAAAATGATTTTTGGATTAAAACCTTTGCAAAATGGTTTGTTGTGACCTTACTGACCCTAGGAACCAACCCTTGGTATTAAAAATGATTTTTGTAAGATTTAGGTTGGATTACTTGACTTAGTCATTTTCTAGCCAAATAAAAAGAATGGTTTTTGTTATAAAAATGTTTATGGAAAGAAAACTTTAAGGAAATGTTTTGGACCAAACCTACTGACCTAAAACACCAAGTTTTGCAAATTAGCAACTCATTTGGTGAACAACTTAAGAGTTTTGCCCTAATAAAAACATTTCTCACCACATGAAATGATGAATGGATTTAAAAATAGTTTTTGGACTAAACCCTCTTGCTAATGACTTTGCCACTTTGGTAAATGACCAATTTGGATCTTACAAAGTTTAGAAACCCCATAGAGACCCCTTGCAAAATAAAACTATCTTGTGCATGCTCCCATGCATGAATTGGT
Organism: Avena longiglumis; assembly: GCA_030063025.1. Classification (NCBI taxonomy): domain Eukaryota; kingdom Viridiplantae; phylum Streptophyta; class Magnoliopsida; order Poales; family Poaceae; genus Avena; species Avena longiglumis. The sequence goes on along the minus strand of CP125977.1, from coordinate 179,512,800 downwards.
TTCCATTGTCTTGTGTGTGTGAAATTGTTTGAGTGATTATTGAGTTGGAATGTAAATTGAATTGGTGTTTGCTTGTTTGACTTGTAGTGAAGTGTAAGACTAACAAGATCAAGGAGTGAACTACCATTCCCTACCAAAAAGGCAAGTGATGCTTCATACTTTTGTCCCATTACTTTCTCTATGCATTAGTGATTTTGCTAAGTAAAACTTGCATGGATTTTGCTAAGTATAGACCTTGCTATAAGAAAACCTAGTAGATGAATACTTAGTAGGATTTTCCTAAGTTAAAGATTCCTACTACTATCAAGCTTAGCCTAGCTAATAGAAGACATGGGTGGAATATATATTCACACTATGGAAAAATATTCTAAGTCTGAGGACTTAGGTTTTGTTTAATAAAACAACTAAGTTAATGAACCTCCTGGGTGGAATGGAAGGATTGGGATATGTTGAGTGGTTCACAAGGCCATGGACTTGGATTGTGTATCTCACTTGTGGATGGCCACCCAGGCACAAAGGGATTTGAGATGTCAAATGTTGAGAAGCTTCAAGTGCAACCACTTGGCAATATGGGCTCTGCCATGATCATATAGGTTGCAAGAACTTAGCCATATGGACAGTGGGTGGTAGTGTTTGATAGGTTGGAGCAACGTCCATTTTGGTCTAAGGGAAGGCTTCTGAAAGATTTTGTCTTGGAAAACCAAGTCTTGTGGGGAAAGTGCACCACCTCTGCAGAGTGTAAAACCTAAGTACTTAGCCATGTCCCTGGTAAAGGACAATTTGAGCATCAAGACATGGAAGCAATCAAGAATCTCATCATTCAAATTTCTAAGTTAAAACTTGTGGATTGAACAAGGGTTTTTTGAAATCTTAAATCTTTGATTGGTAGATGCCTTGGAAAGGATCTTCAGTCTTTGATTGAGAAAAATGATTTTGACAAGCAAAAACTTAGTATTTTCAAATGTTAAGGAAAAATCTATTTTGAGCAATGCAAGCCTCAACTCCACTTAGCCAAATGCATATAGATGATAGACTCCACTATACTACCATAGTATCACTTGCCAATACAATTCAAATGTATTGACCCTTGTGGCTGTAACTTGTAATGTTGCAGGTTTGATTGATTTTAGTGAAGATTGTTTGATTAGGATTACAATGTCTACAACCAACATCTTCCTGTGGCACTTTGAAGATGAAGGACCCCATGATTATAATTATTCCGCTGCAATGTAATGTAATAGCCAAATGAGCTATGTATTGATGTAATAAAATTTATGTTATTCCTGGTTATAAAGTTATAATATGACCTTTGTTTCTTGATATTACATCTAAACTGTGGATGCTAGCTATTGATCCAGGGACTAGCATTGTAAAACACAGGAGGCTCTATCTTATCTAAGATTGGGACCCCTACAGATGGTATCAGAGCATTGTGTTGCCTGTAGGATTTGTAAACCTAGGATTGGACAGAAACCCTTAGAAAAATAGGAGTTATATTTTGATCAAAACTTATTTACAAAAACACTTGTAACCTCTTTCCTTAACCATTTTGGTTTCAACTCTACACCTCTTCTACTTCAACTTGATGGAAAAACCTACCCATGGCCAAGGACTACACCATGTGCAAAGGATGACTTCAACATCTTCAGCTCTAATGACTTCAACATCTTCAACTCTAATGACTTCAACATCTTCAGCATTTTCACCAAGGACTTCCAACTTGGATATTACTAAGGACTACAAGTGAGACAAAGAAATCTTGCTCAAGATTTAGAGACTGAGGGAATACAAAAGTTAGAAGGAGCCTACATCATTTGAAGTATTATAACCAAGAGTTTTCCTAAAGGAAACCAACATATCATGTAGAAAGAAGAACCAACCAAGAAAGATGGAAAGATCACAATTGAACCCCATAGATGGACCACCATATTTTAGTTAAGTCAAACTCACCAACTTATGTGGTGTAACAAAAATATTTTGTTGCCTAAAAATGTGCTTGAAACTTGTTGTTTGAGTGGAGTGTTTGCTTGTGATTGCATGCACATTGTTTGTGTGAATTGTGATGTGTGTGATTAGAAATATTTCCTTAGAAATATCTTGCCTATTCTAATCTCCCTTCAAACCCAAACAGATGACTACTCCAAGAAACTCCAACAACAAGGTTGATGACAACAACAACCAAGAGGACAACATGAGAGAACTTATAGCAACCCAAAACTAGTTGAGCCAAGAGACAACTCAGCTTTTAGCCAACAACAATGGATTAGACCCAGCCATACAAAGGATTTTGAAACTTCAATCCCAATTATTTCAAGGATTGGTTACTCAAATGATCAACATGGGAGAAAACTTTTCCCAAAGAGCCAATGACAACAAGGATGACAAAGATGTTTGTAAGGACAAGGATCATGCATCCAAGGAACATGAAGATCAATGCCCCAAGAAGAGAGAAAGATCTCCCACCTATGAAGAATATGAACTGGAAGAACTCCTAGCTTTGGAGAGACACAAAAAGAAGAAAAAGGACATAAGCCAAGTGCAATGTTTCAAATGCAAAGAGATGGGACACTATGCTAATGAATGCCCAGAAAAGGAGAAGAACCAAGAATACAAACAAAGGCTAGTGAAACCCAAGATGAGGAAGCATATTAGCCAAATGATGTGCAAACGCTGCAAAGAGTTAGGACATTATGCAAACTACTGTCCAGAAAAGATGAAGCATAAGATAAACCAGCCTATGAGGGATCTCAGCCTTGTCACATGTTTCAAATGCAAGGAACTAGGCCACTATGCAAACAATTGTCTAGAAAGGCTGGAGAACAAGTTAAACAAGTCTATGAAGGATCTCAACCTTGGCCCATGAGTCAAGCATGGAAATTAAGGACATAAATGCAACTGTTTGCTTAGAGAAAGTATTTCTCATGATCCCAAGGAGGACAATGTGTAATTTTTGTTTGAAAAATTTTAAGGGTGGTAGTACCCTAGTTGTTTTGAACTTGCTTGTAACCCCAGCCTTCCCAAATCTCGGCACGAGATTTATTTTAAGGGTGGTAGCCTGTCACATCCCAAGATTTTCCAAATCTTGTAATGTGAAAATAAATTAATAAAATAAAACTTTGTTTGATTTTCAGAGCCAGAAGAAACTTTTTGAATGCAATTGGAACTTCAAACCCATTTGAATTTAATAAAAACTAAAGGGATTTAAAAAGATAAACATTTAATAAAAGGAAAATAAAAACATTTGGAAATACTATTTTGAAACAATTAAATGAAAAGATTTGTTTTCAAATGAAATAGAAGTTTTACAAATAAGGATTATTTTATAAGACCAAATTAAACCTTGGCCAAGCTTTGGGAATTAAAACATTTTATTTTAAATAAAATAGCAAAGGTTTGTTTAAAAATAATAAAGGATTGCTTAAATAAAATAATAAGGAATTAATATCCAAATTTTATTCAAATAAAAGGTTTTACCATTTTAATTAAAACATCAAAACTTATTAAATTATTTTAAATAGGTTTTCCAAGTATTTTATATTCTCTAATAAAACCTACTAAAGTGTTTTGGCTTTATTTTAGATTTCAAAATAAATATCTCAATAAAACAAATCCTATTTGAATTAATAATGAAAAGTCTATTATATTTAATTAATAATGGACTCTAAAATAAAAGGTTATTTGTTTTAAACAAATTTCCAAGTATTATATATTTCCCAAATAAAACCTACTGATTTGGTTTTGAAAATATTTAGGTTTCAAATAAAGATTTTATTAATAAAATCAAACTCTATTTGATTTAATAACTAAGGCCCATTTTATTTAATTATTAATGGACCCTAAAGTAAAAGGTTATTTTGTTTTAAACAAGTTTTCCAAATATTCTTTATTTCCAAATAAACTACTGATTGGTTTTGAAAGTATTTGGATTTCAAATGAAGATTTTATTAAATAAACCAAACCCTATTTTATTAATAAACCATGGTCCATTTTATTTAATTATCAATGGAACCTTTAACAAAATTGTTATTTATTTTAAACAAGCTTTCTAAATATACCTTATTTCAAATACAACCCACTATTTTGGTTTTGGAAAATATATGGATTTAAAGAGAGTTTGAAATAAATCAAATCCTAATTTGATTAATTAGCAATGGACAATTATTTAATTAAATAATGGACTTTATTATTTAAAAATTATGGATTTTAGATTTAGGTTCAGGCTACTGAACAGAACCAAGTCAAACTTACAAAGTTTGGGTGTTGTTTGAATTGATGTGAACATTGTTTGTTTATTTGAAATTCAAAACAGAAAAATAGAATTAGAAAAGGAAAAAGATTTCAGAGGAAAAAAATATGGAACAGACTAGCCCAGCTATTCTGGCCCAAACAGCCCAACTCGCAGCACACCTCCTCTTTTTCCTGAAGCGTTTTCCTTCACCGCATAAACAACCCGCATAGCCTATGACTGGTGGACCTCCCCCTTTCTCTCCTTTTCTCACTGACACCAGACCCCACCACCGGCCCTCTTCTTCCTCACCCACCGCGGATCTGTTCTTTCCCTCCCACGTCGCCATTGCTGCCTCTAAATTACTCGCATCAATTCGAGTAAATGACTGAGTGAATTCTCCCAGTAACCTCACACATTTAATCGCCCACGCTCCTGCCTCCTTTCCCCTCTGTTTCCTCCCCCAAACACGCCTCCAGGAAGCCACAATTTCTCCTCGACTGCCCCTGTCTCCGACGAGGTCCATTGTTGATTCCGTCCAAACCTGACCACCCCATGCCACACTGAGCGCACTAGCAAGTTCCCCACTCCCAGACGCTTATCCCCGTGTCCTCCACTCGACTGGGCGCCTGTAGCTTTGGCTTGGACTAGCTCGGCAGCCGCCACTGCTTCCTCTCCGACGATCCCCGGTAAGCACTGACCGCCCCGCATCTTCTCGATCACGCAAGCATCTTTGCCATGGCCTTGCGCAGCTAACCCAGTACTCCGTTTGTCTTCCCGTGGACCACAGCGTCGTCCTCGACCTCGACCGCGCGCGTCCGTCGCCAGAACCAACTCCGACGAGAAATCCTGCCCGTCCCCATGCGCCCCTTGCCACGACGACCACACAAACAGCATCACCTCATCCTCGCGACCTCGGTGAGCTTGCTCCCTCCCTGTTTGGCTTCCTGCCTCGCCAGCGCCGCCTCCAACTGGCCGCTCAGCCGCTCGGTGTTGTCATCGCGCCGCCAGTCCTTGGCCAGGCAGCAGCAGCCGTCCGATCCAGATCTGATGGATAAGATAGAATGACTTAACCGCGAAGGGGTACATGATCTGGACCATGCGTTCTAACTTGATCCAACGCACCGCATTGCCGATCCGGCCGAACCGGTACCGTCCAACCAGAGTGTGCCGCGTGTCACTTATTCAGTTTAAAAACAGATTTTAAAACAGAATTATTTGCAAACTTCAAACCTTTGTAACTTTCAAACCACACGTCCAAAAATTTCAAATTTTACATCAATGGATTCAGGATAGCAAGTCCTAGCCAACCATGTCCTTGGTTTAGTAAATAGTAACTGTTAACTTGCTTGTTTTTGTAGAATCAAATGTATGCTTGTTTAGAGTATAAAAATTGTTTAAAAATGATTTTTGGATTAAAACCTTTGCAAAATGGTTTGTTGTGACCTTACTGGCCCTAGGAACCAACCCTTGGTATTAAAAATGATTTTTGTAAGATTTAGGTTGGATTACTTGACTTAGTCATTTTCTAGACAAATAAAAAGAATGGTTTTTGTTATAAAAATGTTTATGGAAAGAAAACTTTAAGGATATGTTTTGGACCAAACCTACTGACCTAAAACACCAAGTTTTGCAAATTAGCAACTCATTTGGTGAACAACTTAAGAGTTTTGCCCTAATAAAAACATTTCTCACCACATGAAATGATGAATGGATTTAAAAATAGTTTTTGGACTAAACCCTCTTGCTAATGACTTTGCCACTTTGGTAAATGACCAATTTGGATCTTACAAAGTTTAGAAACCCCATAGAGACCCCTTGAAAAATAAAACTATCTTGTGCATGCTCCCATGCATGAATTGGTTTCCATTGTCTTGTGTGTGTGAAATTGTTTGAGTGATTATTGAGTTGGAATGTAAATTGAATTGGTGTTTGCTTGTTTGACTTGTAGTGAAGTGTAAGACTAACAAGATCAAGGAGTGAACTACCATTCCCTACCAAAAAAGGAAAGTGATGCTTCATACTTTTGTCCCATTACTTTCTCTATGCATTAGTGATTTTGCTAAGTAAAACTTGCATGGATTTTCCTAAGTATAGACCTTGCTATAAGAAAACCTAGTAGATGAATCCTTAGTAGGATTTTCCTAAGTTAAAGATTCCTACTACTATCAAGCTTAGCCTAGCTAATAGAAGACATGGGTGGAATATATATTCACACTATGGAAAAATATTCTAAGTCTGAGGACTTAGGTTTTGTTTAATAAAACAACTAAGTTAATGAACCTCCTGGGTGGAATGGAAGGATTGGGATATGTTGAGTGGTTCACAAGGCCATGGACTTGGATTGTGTATCTCACTTGTGGATGGCCACCCAGGCACAAAGGGATTTGAGATGTCAAATGTTGAGAAGCTTCAAGTGCAACCACTTGGCAATATGGGCTCTGCCATGATCATATAGGTTGCAAGAACTTAGCCATATGGACAGTGGGTGGTAGTGTTTGATAGGTTGGAACGCGTCCATTTTGGTCTAAGGAAGGCTTCGAAGATTTTGTCTTGGAAAACCAAGTCTTGTGGGAAAGTGCACCACCTCTGCAGAGTGTAAAACCTAAGTACTTAGCCATGTCCACAGTAAAGGACAATTTGAGCATCAAGACATGGAAGCAATCAAGAATCTCATCATTCAAATTTCTAAGTTAAAACTTGTGGATTGAACAAGGGTTGTTTGAAATCTTAAATCTTTGATTGGTAGATGCCTTGGAAAGGATCTTCAGTCTTTGATTGAGAAAAATGATTTTGACAAGCAAAAACTTAGTATTTTCAAATGTTAAGGAAAAATCTATTTTGAGCAATGCAAGCCTCAACTCCACTTAGCCAAATGCATATAGATGATAGACTCCACTATACTACCATAGTATCACTTGCCAATACAATTCAAATGTATTGACCCTTGTGGCTGTAACTTGTAATGTTGCAGGTTTGATTGATTTTAGTGAAGATTGTTTGATTAGGATTACAAAGTCTACAACCAACATCTGCCTGTGGCACTTTGAAGATGAAGGACCCCATGATTATAATTATTCCGCTGCAATGTAATGTAATAGCCAAATGAGCTATGTATTGATGTAATAAAATTTATGTTATTCCTGGTTATAAAGTTATAATATGACCTTTGTTTCTTGATATTACATCTAAACTGTGGATGCTAGCTATTGGTCCAGGGACTAGCATTGTAAAACACGGGAGGCTCTATCTTATCTAAGATTGGGACCCCTACATGTACACCCCTGCAGGGTTAAATCTTTTCGAAAAGCCGTGTCCACGGTTATGGACGACTTGGAAACCAGATTCAAAGATCATAGAGAACTTGAACCTAATCGTAAAACTTGGCAGATCAATGTGTGCTTAAGGATGCTTCCTCATGGGTTCGAGGGGGTGATCCTAGATAGGTTCAGCTAATGATGATTCAGTGGATATCAAGAGATGATCAAAGTTAGAGATACCGCTCTCTTATCCCCTTTTAAAATATTCTGATTAGTCGAGATTCTTCTCTCTCTCATTTTACAAAACAAAGATGGATTTATGCAAAATAACTCCACCAGCCATAAGTCTTGCAGAGTACAACCTGTACTCATCCTTGATTTGTTGTTAATTTTGCAGCAGGGTAAATGTTACCATAGAAGATGAGTTCTTCATGGAATCGACATCGACGAATAGTTTGGAGTTCCCAGTCAGCAGTCTGGGATCTATGGATTGGACGCCATCGTTATGGTTCAGGCCTCTTAGGCCATTTGTTAAGTTTGCTATACTTAATAACATAATTTGCCTTCCATTGTTTGATGTTTGTGGCCAGTGACCTATGCTTGTAATATTTTGGTTCTTTGCTCAGTTATGAGCTTGTTGTAACAAATTTTGTATCGTAGGGTCACTGTTGTGTTACCGATTTTCTCTCTGTACGCTTTCGAGATTAGGTTAGGCTTATGTTCAACCAAATGTCTAGGATTTTTCTAGCCTTAATCCCGGGGGTGTCACAACCTCATGTATTCACTTGATTGCATCCGAGACATTAACTCGATAAACCAACTAAATCATCGAAACAGCTCATCGGCTGCATTCTCCACAGCAAGCGCCCCCGTTTAATCATAACATTTTGGTGCGAGATTCTAACCTTCCCTATGCACAGTTGCCATTGTCATGATTCATACAGGTCAACGGGACGGCACCATAATCCGGCCAGGAAGTACGAGAGGCCAAAGTGAAGCTCGAGAAAGGGCCTCCATCGCTGGAGAAGGTCCACCGTCACTAGAGAAGAAGAAGAAAGGGGAGGCAATAGCACGGGCGCGGGCGCGGGGCTGGCTCGGGGTACCATATTGCAATGCCAACCTAGATAAGCTATGGGTCCGACACTCACGTGGATAAGTTGTGGGTACCATGCTGATCCAGATAAGTGGAGAGAGGTGTCCACTATGGTAACCAACTTAACATGGCCCCACTTGTCAGCATGTAATGGCAAGGGTCCACTATGGGACCCGACAAACCGCGACCCCACTTGTCAGCATGTAACGCGAGGGTACATTGAATGCGGCCCCACTTGTCAACATGAAATGGCAAGGCTGACGGATAACAAGTTCCAGACCATATGAGTGTTTCATAGTAGGAGATGGGAAAAAGTGAGGAAACTTTAAGCGACTGAGAAAAGTGAGTACAACTAACAAACCAAGGGCATGAAAATAGAAATCCCTAACTATAAACACACTTAGTCGAAATTCAAACTTTCTCCAAACCAAAAATCATACTTGTTAAATCTAAATTATCCCAATACGTCTATATCTTTATAGTTTTAATCCAAGTGCAACCCTTGCAACTTTGATTCTGACCATGCTTCTGTAGAGGTCCCAACCTTTAATAAGGTAGAGATCCCTTTGTTTACAATGCTAGTCCCTGGATCAATAGCTAGCATCCACAGTTAAGATGTAATATCAAGAAACAAAGGTCATAATACAACTTTATAACCAGGAATAAAATAATTCATTACATCTTACATAGCTCATTTGGCTATCTCATTACAATGCAGGAGAAATAACTATATCATGGGGTCCTTCATCTTCAAAGTGCCACAGGCATCATGTTGGTTGTAGACTTGTCATCCTAATCAACACACTTCACTAACATCAAACAAACCTGCAACACAATAAGTTATAGCCACAAGGGTCAATACATTTGAATTGTATTGGCAAGTGATACTATGGTAGTATAGTGGTAAATATCATCTATATGCATTTGGTTAGGTGGAGCTTAGGCTTTCTTTGCTCAAAATAGATTTTCCTTATCATTTGAAAACACTAAGTTTTTGTTTTTCAAAATCACCCAAGGCATCTACCAATAGAAATTTGTGATCCTTTAACCCTTGTTCAACCACAAGTTTTTAACTTAGAAATTGGGATGAGGAGATTCTTGATAGCTTCCATGTCTTGATGCTCAAATTTTCCATTTCCGGGCACACGGCTAAGTACTTAGATTTTACTCTCTCGAGAGGTGGTGCACTTTCCCCACAAGACTCGACATGCATCGAGACAAGATCTTTCAGAAGCCTTCCCTTAGACCAAAATGGACGCGCCCCAAACCTATCAACCCCTACGACCAACTTTCCATTTGGCTAAGTTATTGCAACCTATATGATCCAGGCAGAGCCCATAATGCCAAGTGGCTGCACTTGAAGCTTCTCAACATTTGACATCTCAAATCTCTTTGTTCCTGGGTGGCATTCCACAAGTGTGATACACAAGTTAAACCATAGAAATGGGCCTTGTGTAACCACTCAACACAAACCAAACCACCATTCCACCCAGGTGTTTCATTCACTTAGTTGTTTTATTAAGCAAAACATAAGTCCTTGACTTAGAAATATTCCATAACATGAATATAATTCCACCCTTGTTTTCTACTAGCTAAGCTAAGCATGATAGTAGTAGGAATCTTGACTTAGGAAAATTCTACTAAGGGGTCATCTACTAGGATTTCCCATGGCATAGTTTATACTTAGCAAAAATTCCATGGAAGTCCTACTTAGAAATAACACTAATGCATGGTGAAAATAATGGGACAAAAGTATGAAGCACCACTTGCCTTTTTGGTAGAGAATATAAGTTCACTCCTTGATCTTGAAATAGTCACACTCTTCAAATTTCACTACAATTCAATCAAGGCACAAATTCAATCTAGCATTCAAGCAATTCATCACATAGAATAATAAAAACAAAGCAATGCATGCAAGCATGCCAAAGATTGTTTTATTTGGAAAAGTGGTTTATAATAGGTTATAAACATTTTAAAACATCTATTGGTCATTCATAAAAGTGGCAAAACCATTTGATATTAAGTTAGTGAAAATGGCCACCTTAAATCATTTTTGTTTTGCTAGATTTGATTTAAATCAAAGTAATAATTTCTAGTGTTTGCCAAATATATTTTTAAACACAAATGTTAGTGTTTGAAGTTAAAGTATTTAATATTAAAACCATTTGCAAAAGGTTTTACTTATATACCATTTTTAAATCAAATAACATTTTATTTCATTAGAAATGCCGTTAAACAAAATAACAATTTTCTAGGATTCATCAAATATGTTTTTTTAAAATCCTAAAACTTGGTGTTTAGGTTTATAGAGTTTAAATCAAATCATTTTCCAAAAGTTTTACTCATAAAGCATTTTTAACACATAAACAATATTTTTATTTAACTAGAAATGTTCTTATTCAAGGATTTATTCTTTAGTATCATAAAATATGTTTTGAAATCCAAAAGTTGGTTCCTATGGTCAGTAGGTTCAAAACCATTCAATTACAAAATATTTTACCCTAAAAATATTTCTAGAATAATTTTTATATTCAAATTATGCCTACACAAGTTTTTGCAAAAACAACTAAGTTTACAGAAGCAATTTTTTAAACAAAGTATATGGTTGGATAGAATTATTTTTTCTGATTCCATTGATATAAAATTTGCAAAATTTGGACATGTAGATTTAAAGTTATGCAATTTACAAATTCACATATCTAATTGAAATGTTTCTATTTTTAAATCAAACTCTGAGCCACGTGGTGTGTTCTGATTGGACCATACCGGTTCGGCTGGATCGGGTGTTGTGGTGCGTTGGACTAAAAGGGGATCGTGCGGCTCTGATCTAGCGTACCCCTTCGCTTAAGTGAATCTATCCTAACCATGCGATCGTGATCTGACGGCTATAGTGCCCTTACCAAAGACTGGCGGCGCAATCCAGCGACAAGCGGCGGCGCGGCTCTGCTTGCGGCGGTTCTGGAGGAGCAGGAAGCAATGGAGGAGGAGAGATGGCTCACCAGATTCGCTGAGGCGTGAGGAAGCTCAAGGTACTCGTCGCAGGGCAAGGGGTACACGGTCACGTCGGCGATTGCTCGCTGGAGACGTTACTAACGACGGGCACGCACGGTATTCGACGTTGGCGAGGCTTTACGGCACACTAAGACAAACAGATGTCATCGTTAGATGCGTAACAGATTCACGGTCACATGTGCATCATAGAGAGGGGAAGGGGAGGTCAGACTTCACCGGGGGAGCTCGACGGAGTTGAAGCAGGAGGCGGTGGCGCTCTGGTGTTGATGTTGCCGAGCCTCTGATGAATGCGCGGGCTAGCTATGGGTACTAGCAGATGCGGGGGATGTTGGGGAACACTCTTGTGGAGGCTAGGGGCAGTGGGGCGGTCTGGCATCGTCGGAATCAACCGGTAATGGTCGACGGAGACAAGGGCAGTTGAGGTCGAAATTTAGGCAGCCTAGTGGCTCCGGTCGAGTCAGGTCTGAGGGGAAAGGAAGAGGGGGAACGAGCGCTTTATCATGCGTGATCGTGGCGAGCTTTAAGTGGGGCATTGATGCGAATTAATCGTCGGCATTCATTGGCAGAGAAACGGCTCGAGGGGGCGCGGTCAGCGGCGGTGAGGAAGAAGATGATTGCGTGGCAGTGGGGCCTGGCGGCGGCGAGAGAGAGAGGGGAGTGGTGGGGTTCAACCGTCAGTGAGTTCGCGGGTGCGTTAGTGAGTGTGAAACGTTTTCCGCGGGGAGGAGGGAGTGGGCTGGTTGCTGGGCCTGATCGGCTTAGCTGTCTGGGCTGGTTTGTTTCCCTTTTTTTATTCTGAATCCTTTTCCTTTTTCTATTTAGATTTTCTGTTTTGATTTTATTCAAATGATTTCAAACTCTTTTTCTTTTCAAATCTTTTCAAACTTTTCAGTAATTTTCTATACTGTTTAAACATGTATTTTTAGGACCATTTTTAGAATGATTTCTTTATTCTTTTTATGGTTTTATTCTTTATTAAAATAATCACTTGCCTTTATTCAAATGAGATTGAATATATTTTCAAACTCTTTATTTGAATTCTAATTTTCACTAAACCTTTTCAGTAGGTTTTATTTATTTAATAGGGTACTTTGAATTATTTAAAGTATTTTAATATGATTTTTTAATCATTTAATTTGGGCAAATGTCTTTATTCCAATGAAATCAAATATGGTTTTAATTCCATAAATTTTATTTAGATGATTTCTTTGATTCCATTTAAGTTAATTAAATAACTTTTATTCTACTTGGGTAAATTCCAATTATTATTTCCCATGATTTAATTAATCATTTCTAGTAGGGATTTTGTCTTTATTCAAAGGGAATATAATTTGGTTAAGGCCATTTTATTTTATTTGAATATTCTTTATCCCTTTATTTTATTTCGCTTTGGATTATCTTTATTCCATTTTCTTATGGATTTGGCCAAGTTTTAATTTGGCTTTTAAATATTCCTTATTTAATTATTTCTTCATTTGCCTTATAAAACCCATATCTTTTTATTTATAAATCCAAAATTGGTGATTCCAATATACAAAATTTTATTTAGTTTTTGTTTATCCTTTTATATCCTTTTAGGATTAAATGCTCACAATTTTGTATGGATTTTAGATAGGAGATTTATTAGGATTGGATATTATTTCCTTTTAACTTATTAAATTCATAAGTTTTTATCTATGGCTCCAAATTGAGTGAAATAAATTTCTATGGTTTTATAATATTTTTATTTACCATTCTTGATCATTTTAGAATGATTGTTGCTGAATTTTTATGTGGATTAAATCTATAGTCTTAGAGAGATCTCGGAAATGATTTCTTCCATTAGGGTTTTAGAGTTTTGGTTTAACTTTTCTAAGTGTTTAAGTTTCAAGATTCATTCATTGATGAATGCATTCCTCTTGATTTGAATTTAGTTGGATTCAAATTTTATTCAAAGTTTGTTCAATATGGGTTTTGATGTTTCCATTTAGAAACAAAAAGTTTCTTTTCACCCTAAATATCAATAATTATTTATTTTGTTTATTTATTTTCACATTTCAAAATTTGGAAAATTTTGGGATGTGACAGCTTCCTTTGCGCTAAAATTAACTCTGTTTAGTGTGTTAGCTTAGAAATAATTCTAGAATCTTTGTTCTTTACAACAAAGAACATGGGTCATATCTTGTCTAATTTCATCTAAATGATCTAATCATTTCTAGTACCCAGTGCATTGTTCACCAATATGGCAATCACATATTAAAGAATGCTATTATGCTCCCACTCAAATATATCAACAACATTTGATGTTCTAGGATGTCACTCATGTCCCATTCAAATATGTCGAAACACATATTCTATTGGGAAAACTCCTTAGCTCCCACTCAATTTAAAATCCTTCTCGACAATCTTGGCAAATCCAAAATTCTTTGATCTTGCATCAAATCGAGAATTTCTATCACAAGACTTTAGCAATTCTTGATTGATCAAAACCTGCATGTTGTACTGGTTACAACTTTTCCTCTTCAAACTCTTGAAGACCTTGCTATTTTGAACAGTCCTTAGCCAATTTCCAAAATTAGACTTATCTCATGATTGAATCCAATAGACATTAAGCATTTGTCAAAATAGCTTTATGACAAATCAAGCCTTTATGTCTTCCTGTTAAGTTTCTTTTCCATCCTTTCAACTTTGTATTTTTACTGGTAAGGATTAAGTAAATTCCATTACTTAATGAGATCAAGTAAATTTTACTTCATAATCTCAAATGTTACTTAATTTGGGATTTCATGACTCTTAGTCGTTTCTTGTATTTAGGTCCATCAATCTTTCTTTGTAGTTCGTAGGTATATCTTATTCCAATAATAAGTCAAGTGAATCAAGAATGAAATTCTGCAAGGGGCAGAATAAAATATTGAATCCTACTTTTATAAAGTATTAGCTAAAACATTTATGATTGCATCATTATGGTTTCCCTCTGTTTGTAAAGTTTGTATCCGGAACATATTATGTTTTACATGCTTAACAATTCAGAGGTAAGGTCAAACATTTCTGCTTACACTTATGCCCTTCCACTAACACTACTATAAGAAAACACTTTCTCAAAGAAGCACCCAACTGTGACAAACAAACTTTGTCCTTTCTGGGTATTAGTTTGGAATTTGTGTTCATAATCTTACTAAGAACGCCCTACAAATACTTACTATTCACCATGATCTCGAACCATCGAAATCTCTAGAAAATCGAGCTTGATATATCTCATATGCTGCTGTTTCTACGAATCTTTAGATGTTCCTTATGTTTCATTGAGTGTTTACTATTTCAATCTATCACTCTAATATCTAACGTTAATCCTAGTGGAATTTATTTCAGGCGATATGTATCTTATACACTATGATTATGATGTATTAGACATATCAAAACCACTTGTTTAGTCTACTCACCATAATTTGTGAAACCGGTTTTCGTAAGTCCTTGTATGAAATATTGCCATTAACTTGAATTTGAACTCATTTGGATCAAATCGCTAAGACTTTGACATTCTTGTTAATTCTATATCTACCTTGATTCTGAAAACTTTGAACGATTCAAATTGCTTCAGATTCACGCTTGGATATCTCTTGGCAATTCTTCAGACTTTTATAAATGTTTTATTATCATATATATTAAGGACTAGAATAACTTGTTTTGTAATTTCAATGTGAATAAAAGAAATCATTCATAGAAAAGTAACAACTGGTTGTTTCATGTGAATAACCGTATCGCAATAAGCAAGACACACTTGCATGGTTCACAAACTCTATTACAAATCTTTTATTCAAATCTTCTAATCCTAATAATAAACTTTCAAGGAAGGAGTGCTTTTGGCCTTCAACCAGATTGCTTGTCATCATCACACCATCAAGGCCTCGTTCCATCCATAACTCAAGTAGAGGGTCCTGATTTCAAATAAACTAGGGGTAAGTATCCAATACTTTGAAACTACATAAGTATTTCATGGAAACATTTATAACTTGTATATTAACATGTACCTTCTCCATTGACATTGTTCCCATATTTGGGTACGACCATGATAGTCCTTAGCTTGGCTATGACCTCGCGAAAGATATTCGTAATTCCCATCACGATTTGGTCCTTGACGATGTCCTTGTAACGGGGGAAAGCGAACGCAACACCCCATCTATTGCAAGCAGTTCAGTCAACAAGTCGCCTATAGGATCCTTAAGATGTTCATGGAGCCTTTCCATGGTGTCCAGGAGTCTATTCAAGCTAGATTTTTCTTCCATCTTTATGGATACAAACTCCTTTATGTACTCATACTTCATACAGTTGTCCTCGGCTGGAAACATACTATTCAATCCATCGATCATATCATATGTGTCGATTTCATGGAAGGGTATTCTCAAGCCAGGTTCCATGGCATGTATAATGGTGTACTATCATAAAAGTCTCTCGGCGGTCGCCAAGAGTCGCATCTTCATTTCTATCGAAGTCATCGGGGAAATCTTCCAGGGGTTCACGAAGGACATAGAGAAGATCGTTTTCTATGAGGATCCTTCTGAGGCATTGTTACCTGACATGGGTATGACCTATCGAGTCCCTATTATTAGTTACCCTAAGCGCATAAAAGCTTATGCCCCACAAAGTCCCAATGAAGTCCAAGAAGCACCCGGCGGAATAAAGATTTTCCTTACCGATTAAGCAATAGTCATGAACCGACATAGAGTTTGCATTGTAAACATAAACTTGTAACCTCTCCGACTACGGATCCAGGACCCAGCCTCTCATATAAAGGCTGGGAGGACCCGACGGAGAGGTAAACTTAGTTTTCCAGCAATCCGTCGGGAGCTAGATTGCAACTAGCGAACCGGCGACTTTGTAACCGAGCTTTCTCAGTAATCAGACTACATCGACTTCCTTGTTTGTCTGATCAGCCAACGAAATCCCCAATGCTCTATTTTCCACGAAACCCTAAGTCCATAAAAATGGGAATTGCCGAGGTTACCCTCATACAATTGGCGTCGTTTGTGGGAAATCTAAGAATTGGAGCCAAGAATTCGGCGGCTTCCCCTTCATCAAGCAACAATCCATCGATTGAGGTTGGTGAGGTCCATTACGATCTCGCTGATCCACTCCTACCCACCCCTTTATCGGCTCTCGTCAAATTCGACCAGGAGACTGATCTCATGATCGGAAGTTTCCACTTTCACGTGGGGGAACCCGAGAACCTCTGCCTTTCGGATCCGCTCAACCTGGACATGTCGGCCACACCAGCATCGCCTACGGCGACTCTAGCATCATCCATCGGCTCAATACGAAAGGCCATATCTGATTTGACAAACATCAAAGAAATTCACGGGAACCTCGCAGATCTGGACGATTTGGCTGATCTATATGATAGACTCTCTTTCGGATCAATCTCTGAGTCAACGCTGCAGCACAGCCTAAGTTCATCTAGCTCAATTCCCGACAAAGCCAAAGAAGGCGTTGACTCTGGAATCAAGAAGGGAATCATACCCAGAGCAAGATCCCTAGGACTTCGCTGGATCACAAATCAGCATCTCTTATGAGTACATCGGTGATGATAATCAATTGAGTATGAGGCACCGCCAAGTGTGCGTGATCCAAGACAAATGAACTTCGATGCCCCGTGACTCCAACGGTAACCCGATAATTAACCCTAATGATATTTTTTCGGATGATGCACCAGGACGTCACGAGTAGAGGCAGAACCCGCCAGAAGGAGACCGCCAAGTCATGAATAGAGAAGGAGAACGCACCAAACGCCTAACATTCCAGTTCTCACTCGCGGTCTGGTAGAAGGCTCGAGATGCAATATCGGGTGCGGTACCCATGACGACAGACGCCGAGATATAGGAATTAATGGCTTACCAATACTTGCTGCACCATAAGAGAAAAGATCTATTGTGACTGTAGTGGTATCTGGATTAAAAGAAAAGGCTAGACGATGAATCTAGTTTGCATTGGGAACAACTCAGCTTCACCTGAAATTCTGGCAGCATCACTGGAGGACCATAGCACAGGCGGAGCGCCTCACGGCTGTAGATATCCCAGAAGCTGAAAGGCACGAGATGGCAAGGGACTTGGACTTATCATTCATATCAGTTGATTCTGCGGGTAACATCAAAGCAAAAACAATACAGGCCGCCCTTGTTGCTGCCCAAACCTACCTCCCGACTACCCAGCCAGCAGCCGATGATCCGTTGGTAGCTATCCACTGCTCGGACCTCATGGTATTGGGTATGGTAGGCGAAACCCTTGCACAAGGAGAGAAAGGAGTCGTGCAAAACAAATCACCACGCTATCGGAGCAGCCCTTGGCACATAGGGATTACCCGACGATCTAGCTCTCTCCACCATGTGCTCTTCACCCACTCTTTACGGGGGGACTATGCGAGAAACGACATTACGCGGAGAAGGATTGATAGGTCTAGGGAGGTGATGGTGCTTGACATGGCGAACTTTGTTGGAAACCTCAAGAGAAAGTTGTCATGAGCACAACAGCAAGTATTCCCTCAATAGAGACCGATGTTATCGAACTAGAAGGAGGAAGGAAACGTCACATAGGTGTTGCAAGCAACGCGGATACCTACACAACACAAACTCAAGACTTTGCCCCAACGAATTAGTGAGGTTGTCAAGCTCACCGGTTTGCTGTAACAAAGGATTAAATGTATGGTGTGGAAGGTAATGGTGGTTTGCAGCAAGTAAACAAGTAACAATGGTAAAGATTGGACCGGGGTCCATAGTTCACTAGAGGTGCTCTCCTTAGATAAACAACATGGCATGAAGGGTAAACAAATTATAGCAGGGCAATTGAGAGGAACTAAGCAAGGCACAACAATACAATTACTAGTCAGAAAGATCCTATGAGATTCGATTGGGCAATACAACAAGATACATAGACCGCCATCCAACTGCATCTCTGACTAGAAGTCCACCTTCAGGTTATCATCCGAATCCCCTCTAGCATTAAGTTGCAAGCAACAGACAACTGCTTTAAGCAAATTGTGTAAGATAAACAATCCACATGTTTCATGAACAAGAGACCGTTGTTTTCTCCCTAGTAGCAACAACACATCTACAACCGAAGAGATTATTGTCACTTCCCTTGGAAACTAGAGGCATGAACCCACTATCGAGCATAAATGCCCCCTCTTGGAGTCACTAGCAACTACTCGGCCAAGAGAGCTACTAACAACGGAGAGCATGCCAGTTCACAAACAACACAGACATGATAGAATCATAAAGACAAAAGCATTAATAAAACCAACATAATAATCTAAATATCCATCGGATCCCCGCAAACACAACATGCATGATTACAAATAGATTAGATCTTGATCATGAACGGAGCTCACGAGATCTATACATGAAAGCACAAAGGCGTAGAAACAACCATCTAGCTACTACATGGACCCATACTCCAAGGTGGAACTACTCACGCATAATACCGGAGAGAAATCCTCCAGGATGATCTCCCCTCCGGCAGGGTGCCAGGAAGAACTTCAGATCCCCCCTCGATCTAGGGATGACGGTGGCGGCGGCTACATAAGGTTTCGTGGATATTTGATCAGGTACTTAGGGTTTCTGCATCGGGGGCTTCTTATAGGCGAAGGGGGAGGCCGAGGAGGCGGCAGGGGCCCCACACCCTGCCTAGGCGCGAGACAGGGCCCACCCGCGCCTAGGGGGTCTGGGTGCCCTAGCCCGCTTCTTCGTCTCCCCTCAATACTTCTTGTTCCCCATGGAAAGTTATTGACTTTGATGTTTGTCCCGTCCTATTCCGAGAATATTTTTTACTAGCTTTTCTGGAACCAAAAACAGCAGAAAATAGGCAACTGGCACTTTGGCAACTTGTTAATAGGTTAGTACCAGAAAACATTTAAAAAGCACGTCAAAGTGTAGACAAAGCAAAGCAAAGTAGATACTAAACAAGCATGGAGCATCAAAAATTATAGATACATTTCCGACGTATCAAGCATCCCCAAGCTTAACTCCTGCTCGTCCTCGAGTAGGTAAGTGATAAAAAGAATAATTTTTGAGGTGACATGCACCCTCACAATGAAGATCTAACCATTTTCAAGCATTGAAAGCTGGGATCAAAGAACTCTAAACATGTGCATGAAAGATGGAGTTCTAACAATAGGGCATAGTAACTATGCATGCAACATGACAAGCTACAAACAAAGATCATGAATAACATGCATTGAAAAACGTTTGTTTGTTTCACATACAGAAAACATGGCATAGTGGCAATTAGGTTGTCCCTCATAGAGTAGCAAATAGATGCATAGGACACCTTCAAATTTCACAAGGGTAACTAGAAAAAAATAGCACAAGAACAAGTAATATCACAATATGCATTAATCAATAAGCTTTGGAACACTGCACACAGCATGACAACTATGCTCTCTTAATGGTGCATAAAGGTAGAAAGTGGAGACTCAATAGTGGTGGAAGAAAGACCTTTTATAAAGGAGGCAGGGATTTCAAGTTTCAAAAAGAGCTTCCAAAAATTATGGTACTTGTTAGCTTTTAGCCCTCATTGCCCCTATCATAAGCATCTTGAAGTTATTAAGGTTAAAGTGAACAAAGATGGAGTATATGCTTGACGAAGTATAAGTTGGTAATATCAAGTCCCTTGAATACGAGGGCCACACCTCATGCTACTCAACTTTGGTCACCTGTAAGTTATTGTCATTGTAAGTATTTCCATATCATTGAGAACCGCCAACAGGTACCCCTTGCACATGGTACAAGAGCTATCCCATAACCAAAATGACAAGGAAAGCAGATAATGAGCATCTTAGCAATCTTGTTATTTACCATGGGAATATGGTGATTTTTCTCTCTTTCCTATTTTTTCGATGTGTCTCTTTTTTTATAAGAAGAATGCTTCATAGATGTCACTATGGTGATGTTGAAAGTTTCCACCATGATTAGGCATGGCTTAGGCTAGCGGCCCAGGCGTTTCTATAACACAGGATACAAACTCCATGGACATAGAAGTTCCCTCTTTATTTCACACCGGTGACATCCATAGACAAAAGAGCATGATATCAACCGAGTACAAAGTACAAGGGCAATGTTGAAAACGTTCCCCGTGATAGCACGGTTCTTCTAATTCCAACGTATAAGTGCAAGCATATACAACATAGAAGACACAATGATTCAAGTTTATTAGGGGAAAAGAATATAAAGTGTTCCATCAAGTTTGTGAGGGATTTAATCACTAAGTTTTCACATAACAAAATAGTTTTTAATTGGAAGATAGCTTAAAACAAGAATATACTTGGAATGGTGTAACACACCATGCATAGGAGTTTATAGTGGACACTTTGGAATAACTTGGTTTCTTGGGAGTTGGAAGCATGAGTAGAGCTTACTCACACAAGTGGAGGCTAGCAATAGACTGGGAGCAACCAAATAAGATAGCAATAATTGCCACAATCATGTAGTGCTGCAACAAAGCATTACTAATCAAAGCAAAGAGGGGCACTACAAGTCAAGGACTAAACGATCATAGAGGCTATGGTGACTTTTCATAGTCATAACATGCTGTGGGCATGTGCCAAGTCAACCCAAGCAAAGCATCAAAGGAGAATACCACAATACTATGCTTTTGCATGCTAAAACAATGCATAATTTCTTCAAGACACACTAAGCAATCCCAATTATTTTTGAACAAGACATGCTACAGTAATAATCACTAAGCATAAGGTCAACACAACACCTAGCATGTCATGCTAAAGTCTAAGTCACAGTCAATGCAAGCTCCTCTTGCACTTACAAGCAAGAACTTACTACTCCTTTCCAACACCAAACAACTTATTTGCAAACAACACAGCGAGAACGGGGGTCCAAACTACTTAAGAAAACTAAACAAACTAATCAAATCAAACAAAAACTAAGACGCTCCAAGAACAACACAAGTATGC
Organism: Avena longiglumis; assembly: GCA_030063025.1. NCBI lineage: Eukaryota > Viridiplantae > Streptophyta > Magnoliopsida > Poales > Poaceae > Avena > Avena longiglumis. The sequence goes on along the minus strand of CP125977.1, from coordinate 179,491,276 downwards.
ATGAAACAATAAAAAAGAAGTGTCTAAACAGACCTGAGCTTTTTATTGATGAAGAAGGGGATGCATTGGGCATCCCCAAGCTTTGACGCTTGGACCTCTTGGATATTTCTTGGGGTGACACCGTGGTGGCATCCCCAAGCTTGAGATTTTGTCCATTCTTCATCTCATTGCATCATTCTCTCTCTACACCTGAAATTTTTCTTTCATACAAAACTTCACACAATCTTCATTAGCAACATTAGCTTATTCAAAAGATATTAGACCTCTGGCGAAACTTTGGAACAACAAGTCTTTTCACTAAAAACACAAGCTACTGTAGTAACTCCTTCAAAAAGCTCAATTCACCTAAAGAGAACTCAAAAGGAATCAATAAGAAGCAAATGCAAATAATGGCAGAAATCTGTCAAAACAGACCAGCAGGTAGATACCGATTTTTTCGAACATCTTCTGTTTCTCAAATCAAAACGTGATGAACTAACGAAAGTTAGCTAACATACGGGGGGTTTATTCGTAAATTTTCAGCCCAATCTGAGTTACATAGACTCCTCACGAATTTTTTTGGTGGAGGACAGAAATCTGTTTCAGGACAACAACTCCCCAAATCTTAATTCCCTCTCATTAGAGGTCATTCTTGGCACAAAAAGCAAACAAAAAGGATAAGGAGATGTCATTACCGAAGTAATAACTTCCAAGACTCAAGGAAACTCTTGGGTTATCTCCCAACAAGTACTTTTCTTTAACTCCTTTAAGTTAGGCACACGAAGCAAGAAGAATCAAGTATTTTCAAATGAAGAATTACCCCTCTTGTTCTTTCCTTTATTACCTTTCTTCTTCTTCTCTTTAGGGAACATATGATTGCTTACCGAAGGAGCAAAGTGCATAATGCCTTTTCCCATATCTAGTACTGCTCCAAGGTGTTTCAGTAGGGATCTTCCAAGTGTAATATGTCCTTTGCCTACACATTCAATAACAAGATAATCAGTGGACATCATTTTCCCTGAAATTTTTGTAAACACACCTTCAGCTATTCCAATGGGCAATAAGGTGGCATTATTAGTAAGAGAGATTTCCTCTCCTCCTTCATAAAGCCCCCAAAGACTCAAAGAGTCATAAATATTTTTAGGCATGAGACAAAATCCAGACATGATATCACAGCGAGCATCAAAAAGTGTAGTATTTATAGAGACTTTGATTGTGGGAAACCACTTTGAAGACTCAGAATTTATCGGGACATAATCATGGTAAGCCCTAAGCGTGTGATATGAACTATTCATAGCATCAATACTAGTATTAAGAGTGTTCAACCTAGCAAAAATATTTGTGAAAAAGGAATCAGACTTGCCAGGTGTACCATAGATTATAATTAGTTTTTTTATGGCATCAAAAGCTTCATCCTCAGTACATAGCAAAATATCTTTCTCAGCCACATCATCCAAAGCATATCGATAATGAAGAGCAATACCGCGGTAGAAACTATCAATAACCAAGCCAAGACTCATCTTAGGCTCGGTTTCCCTCTGTAAAGCGGAGATTCTAGACCAAGCTTCTTTAAAACTTTCTTCACACTTTTGCTTAAAAGTGGAGATCTCTTCCATAGGTGAAATAAAGATTGGTCCAAAACCAGACATGGTAACAACTAGGGTAGGAACTAATTTTTTTATGTTTTTTAATAAAGCAAGCAAACCAAACTAGACTAACTTTTTTGGGTTTTTTGGAAAGAGGCAAACAAAACCAAGCAAAATAAACAAAGCAAACTAAAAACAAAGTAAAGAGAAAGGAAGTGAAGGACTCCCCTAGTGAAGACGTCCTTGTAGGGGTTCGTAGCATGGAAACCAAAAAAATTCTACCGCATGCAAACAAACAAGCCAAGATCTATCTACTATATTGTGGCAACGAGTCGATAGAGGAACTCACCCTCGAAGATTCCAAAGCAGTTAACGAGAGCAGATTATCGTGAGTGATGTAGTCGTACTCTTGCTGATCTCAAGATCGTGTAGACGATCCTTCCGGCGCTGCGTTCCGGCAGCGCTTCCGCAGTCAGTCACACGTTCACTACTCGATGATGACCTTCCTCTCCCTTGTTCCAGCAGGCAGTGGAGGTTGTAGCACTCTCCTCACGATTCCGGCAGCACGACGGCGTGGTACCGGAAGTAGAGGGGAGATCTCGCAGGGCTTCGCCTTAAGCCGGAGCGAGTATGGTGGACTATGAGAGAGGCCTTGGCGATCTAGGGTTTAGAGGGCACCAAGGGGAGAGTGTAGCCGGCGGCTCGGGTTTGGGATCACCCCAACTCGGCGAGTTGGTGGTGCCCTAAGCGGCGGCAGCACAAGGAGGTGGTGGCGCCAGCGACTTGGAGGAGAGGGATAGGGTTTTGGTGTAGGGAAGAGGGGAAGCCCTACCCCTCCTTATATAGGTGGGAGGACACCGGTTGGGAGGAGGGAGTCCTCCCCCAACTCGGCCTCCTTGGCCGGCGGGTGGAGGGAGGAGGACTTCCTCCCCAAGTAGGTTTCCTACTCTCCCACCACCAAGCAAACTTGCCGTTTGACTTTTTCAAATTGGCGTTTGACTTTCAAACTAGGATTTGATTTCTCCCTTTATTTTGCCCAGCCAAGTGACCTAGTACATGATGCAACCATTCCATATTGTCATGACACATTCATGTACCCTTCCCCTCCGGAGTTCCGGACCTTCCGGACCCTTCTAGAACATTCCCGGTGAAAACACCGGAATCATTCCCCAACTCCGAAACAGGACTTTCCTTATATGAATCTTATTCTCCGGACCATTCCGGATCTCCTCGTAATATCCCGGATCCCATCCGAGACTCCGAACAACATTCATTCTCTTACTCATCATTCCATAACTACTCAACAACATCGAATCCTTAAGTGTGTCTCCCTACGGTTCGTGAATTATGCGGACATGATCGAGACACCTCTCCGATCAATAACCTATAGAGGAATCTGTAAATTCATATGGCTCCCACATATTTCTACAATTACTTTGCGATCAAATGAACCACTTACATACGATACCAATTTCCCTTTGTCACACGATAGTTTACTTATCTGAGGTTTTGATCGTCGGTATCTCTGCATACCTAGTTCAACCTCGTTACTGATAAGTACTCTTTTCTCGTTCCCGTCATATGTGATCCCTTGTGAGCCAGACACATGCTTGCAACATAATTGGATGACATTCCACTGAGAGGGCCCAGAGTATATCTATTCGTCATATGGATGGACAAATCCCACTCTTGATCCATGTGTCTCAACCCATACTTTCCGAACACTTAATGCCACCTTTATAGCCACCCAGTTATGGTGTGGTGTTTGATGTCATCAAAGCATCCTTCCTGTGAGGGTGATAAGCATGATCTCATGGTCGAAGGAATTAGGTTACTATGTATCAGAAAGCTTATAGCAATTGAACTATTTAGAATGACTTGATCTTTATGCTACTCTTATGTATAGGAGTATTTCCATCATACCATTCTCGTAATGATATGACCTTGTTATTAACAACATCTCAAATGTTCATGATCAAGAAACTATGATCATCTATTAATCAACAAGCTAGTATTATAAAGAGGCTTTACCAGGGACTCTAATTTAGTTTACAAATCACACAAGTATTAATGTTTCTGGTTAATACTGTTATAGCATGAATGTGAACATTTATCATAAACACAAAGATATAATAATAACTACATTTATTATTGCCTCTAGGGCATATCTCCAAGAGTCTCCCACTTGCACTAGAGTCAACTAATCTAGATTACATGGTAATATACTAAACACCCATGGCGGTTTGGTGCTGGTCATGTTTTGCCCTCGGGAGAGGTTTAGTCAACGGATCCGCCACATTCAGATCTGTGTGTACTTTGAAAATCTTTATGTCACCATCTTGGACATGTTCTCGAATAGCGTGAAAACGTAGCTTGATGTGCTTCATCTTTTTGTGTGACCTTGGTTCTTGCGCATTGGCTATGGCGCCCATGTTATCATAGTAGATAGACATTGGGTCCAGCGCACTTGGAACCACACCGAGCTCTGTAGTGAACTCCTTCATCCATATCGCTTCTTGTGAAGCCTCCGAAGCAGCTATGTATTCCGATTCAGTTGTAGATCTCGCCACAACTCTTTGCTTTGCACTCTTGCAGGTAACTGATGCAACATTCAAACTAAATACGTATCCAGATTGAGATTTAGAATCATCCGGATCGGTGTTCCAACTAGCATCGGTGTAACCATTAACAACGAGCTGTTCATCACCTCCATAAGAAAGAACCATATCCTTAGTTCTTCTCAAGTACTTAAGGATGTTTTTGACCGCTGTCCAATGATCCACTCCTAGATCACTTTGATATCTACTAGTCAAACTATCAGCATATGCAATGTCGGGTCGAGTACATAGCATGGCATACATTAGAGATCCTATGGCTGAGGCATAGGGAGTCTTACTCATCCTTTCTCTATCTTCTGCCGTTGTAGGATTTTGAGTTTTACTCAAGGTCGTATTGGGAAACATGGGCAAGAACCCTTTCTTGATATCTTCCATTCCAAACCTCTTTAGAACTTTGTCCAAATATGTACTTTGTGACAATGATATTAGGCGTCTCGATCTATCTCTATAAATCTTTATTCCTAATATGTAAGCTGATTCGCCAAGATCTTTCATTGAAAAACTATTATTCAAATATTCCTTGACACTATTAAGAAGGTCTACATCATTCTGAATCAACAATATGTCATCTACATAAAGTATTAAGAATACTACAGAGCTCCCACTCACTTTCTTGTAAATACAAGCTTCTCCATAAGTTTGTATAAAACCAAAGCTTTTGATTACCTTATCAAAACGTTAATTCCAACTTCGGGATGCTTACTTCAATCCATATATGGACCATTGAAGTTTGCATACCTTGTTAGCATCTTTAGGATCGACAAAACCTTTGGGTTGCATCATATACAACTCTTCATCAATGTCTCCATTGAGGAACGCTATTTTGACATCCATCTGCCATATCTCATAATCATAATATGCAGCGATTGCTAACATAATCCTCATAGACTTTAGCTTTGCTACTGGTGAGAAAGTCTCATTGTAGTCAACTCCTTGAATTTGTAGAAACCCTTTTGCGACAAGTCGAGCTTTATAGACAGTAACATTACCATCAGCATCTGTTTTCTTCTTGAAAATTCATTTGTTTTCGACAGCCTTCCGGCCATCCGGTAAGTCCACCAAAGTCCATACTTGGTTTTCGTACATGGATCCAATTTCGGATTTCATGGTGTCTTGCCATTTATTTGAATATGGGCTCATCACCGCTTCCTCATATGTCGCAGGGTCATCGGTGTTGTCCACCAACATGACACTCATAACGGGATCATACCAATTTGGAGTGGTACGAGTTCTCGTTGACCTGCGAGGCTCTATAGCAACTTCAACCAAAGTTTCATGATCATCATCATTAGCTTCCTCTCTTATTGGTGTAGGCGCCACTGGAAATACTTCCGGTGCTACGCTACTCGCAAGTTCGAGAGAAGGTTTAACAACCTCGTCGAGTTCTACTTTCCTTCCAGTCACTTCTTTCGAGAGAAATTCCTTCTCTAGAAAGGATCCATTCTTAGCAACAATGATTTTGCCCTCGGATCTATGATAGAAGGTATACCCAATAGTTTCCTTCGGGTATCCTATGAAGACGCATTTTTCTGCTTTGGGTTCAAGCTTGTCTGGCTGTAACTTCTTTACATAGGCTTCGCAAGCCCAAACTTTAAGGAACGACAATCTAGGTTTCTTCCCAAACCATAATTCATACGGTGTCGTTTCAACAGATTTAGATGGTGCCCTATTTAAAGTGAATGCGGCTGTTTCTAATGCATAACCCCAAAAAGATAGCGGTAAACCTATAAGTGACATCATAGAACGAACCATATCTAAGAGAGTTCGATTACGACGTTCAGACACACCATTACGCTGTGGTGTTCCCGGTGGTGTCAAATGTGAAAGTATTCCGCATTTCTTCAAATGCTCGCCAAACTCGTAACTTAGATATTCACCTCCACGATCAGATCGTGGAAATTTAATCTTCTTGTTACGTTGATTCTCTACCTCACTTTGAAATTCCTTAAACCTCTCGAAAGTTTCGGACTTATGTTTCATGAAATAGATATACCCATATCTACTCAAGTCATCCGTGAATGTAACCACTGCGCGATGCTACACTCATTGGACCACACACATCAGTATGTATGATTTCCATCAAGTCTGTAGCTCGCTCCATCATACCAGAAAATGGAGTCTTAGTCATTTTACCCATCAGACATGCTTCGCATCTTTCAAGTGATTCGAAATCAAGTGATTCAAGAAGTCCATCGGAATGGAGTTTCTTCATACGCTTCACTCCAATGTGACCAAGACGATAGTGCCACATATAGGTCGATTTATCGCTCAATTTCAAACGTTTAGCTTCAATGTTATTTATGTGTGTATTTCCACTATCGAGATTCAATAAGAATAGACCATCTATCAAAGGTGCATGTGCATAAAACATATTACTCATATAAATCGAACAACCATTATTATTGGACTTAAACAAGTAACCGTCTCGCAATAAACATGATCCTGATATAATGTTCATGCTCAACGCAGGCACCAAATAACAATTATTTAAATATAAAACTAATCCCGATGGTAGATGAAGAGGTAGCGTGCCGACCGCGATCACATCAACCTTTGATCCATTTCCAACGCGCATCGTCACCTCGTTCTTCGCTAGCTTCCGTTTATTCTGCAGCACCTGATTCGAGTTACAAATATGAGCAACCGAACCAGTATTAAATACCCAGGCACTACTACGAGTACTCGTGAGATACACATCAATAACATGTATATCGGATATACCTTTCTTCTTGATGTTGTCGTTCTTCAAATCCGCCAAGTACTTTGGGCAATTCCGCTTCTAGTGACCCTCTTGCTTGCAGTAAAAGCACTCAGTATTAGGCTTAGGTCCAGCCTTTGTCTTCTTTCCTGGTGCGGCAACTTTCTTACCTCCCTTCTTGAAGTTTCCCTTTTGCTTAGACTTGCCTTTCTTGAATTTGGTGGTCTTATTGACCAACAACACTTGATGCTCTTTCTTGATCTCCACTTCTGCAAATTTCAACATGGAGAAGAGTTCTGGCAACGTCTTGTTCATATTTTGCATATTGTAGTTCATCACAAAGTTCTTGTAACTTGGTGGCAGTGATTGGAGGACACGGTAAATCCCCAAAGCATTAGGAATCACTATACCCAAGCTTTGGAGTTTGTTTCCGTGCCCAGACATCTTAAGCACATGCTCACTGACGGAGCTGCCCTCTTCCATCTTGCAGTTAAAGAACTTTCAGAAGCCTCATAACTCTCAACTGCCGCATGAGCCTCAAATATCATTTTGAGTTCACGGACAATATCATGTGGGTCATGGTTCTCAAACCTTTTCTGAAGCTCCGATTTCAAACCATACAAGATAGCACACTGAACTGTGGAGTACGGATTCTTCCGAGTGAGGTAAACATTCTTTACTTGATCGGTAGCATCAGCTGCAGGCGGGTCACCCAGCGGTGCATCCAGCACATAGGTCAAATTACCAGCATTAAGGACAATCCTCAAATTGCGGAACCAATCCGTGAAGTTGCTTCCATTGTTTTTCAACTTTTCTTTCTCTAGGAATGCATTAAAATTGATGGTAGGGTCCGCCATTGATCTACAACATATTTGCAATAGTTTAGACTAAGTTTATGACAAATTGAGTTCTAATCAATAGTTAAATTAATCTAGGTGAACTCCCACTCAAAACAATATCCCTCACATTGTTTTAGTGATCACACGAACCAAATCCACCACATCAAAACCGATCATCACGAGAGTTGATGTAGCTTCAATGGTGAACAATCGACATGTTCATCGTATCTACTATATGACTCATGCTTTACCTTTTGGTGTTCCGTGTTCCGAGACCATGTCTGTACATGCTAGGCTCGTCAAGATCAAACCTTAGCTTCCGCATGAGAAAATCTGGCTTGCTCACGTTGTATACACTCACATAATCTAACACACCTGATCATCACGTGGTGCTTCGAAACAACGAGCTTTAGCAACGGTGCTTACTAAGGATGAACACTTTGGAACTTGAAATTTGTGTGCATGAGGGATCATCTTATAATGCTACCGTCGTTAACTAAGAAATACAAGATGCATAAATGATTAACATCACATGCAATCCATAATATGTGATATGATATGGCCTTTCTTCTTGTGCTTCCGATCTCCATCTTCAAGCACTAACATGATCTCCATCATCACCGGCATTGCGTGAAGGTCAATGGCGTCGTTCCATGGTTGTCGTCCACCAGCTTCAACTATTACAACTACTTTGAATAGACACGCGGGTCTTAATAGAATTTATAGACAACCATATGGCTCCTGCCGGTTGCCAACTTACAATAAGGAACATTGCATACATCAAATATAATCACAATCATGGCCATATCACATCACAGCACACCCCTGCAAAACAAATTTAGATGCCTCTAATTTTCTTTGCAAATTTTACGTGGTTTGGGGCTTTAAATAAGTGTCGCTCTAACTTACAAACAAGAACCACAACGTTGATGCTTGAACTATCAAGTGCCTGTTGTAAATTGGATCTATACTATGATGGGAGAGATAGGCACCCTCAAGGCCACTTATGCAATACAAGTTGCATGTTGAGCGTGGAGCAAGTCTCATGAAAGATGTCATGTAAGTTTAGCCCGGGCCGCTTCATCCCATCATACCGCAAGATGAAAACTACACAAGAAGCAATTGATAATAAAAGCACCACCGCCCACAATGATCATTGTGTTCTACTCGTGCAACAGATCTACATATAGACATGGCTCTGATACCACTGTAGGGTTTTGTAGCATGGAAAACAAAAAATTCTACTGCATGCAAACAAACAAGCCAAGATCTATCTACTAGATTGTGGCAACGAGTCGATAGAGGAACTCACCCTCGAAGATTCCAAAGCGGTTAACGAGAGCAGATTCTCGTGGGTGATGTAGTCGTACTCTTGCCGATCTCAAGATCGTGTAGACGATCCTTCCCAAGGCTGCTTCAGCGCTTCCACAGTAGGTCACACGTTTGGTACTCGATGAAGACCTTCATCTCCCTTGTTCCAGCAGGCAGCGGAGGTTGTAGCACTCTCCTCGTGATTCCGGCACCACGACGGCGTGGTACCGGAAGTAGAGGGGAGGTCTCCCAGGGCTTCGCCTTAAGCCGGAGCGAGTATGGTGGACTATGAGAGAGGCCTTGGCGATCTAGGGTTTAGAGGGCACCAAGGGGAGAGTGTAGCCGGTGGCTAGGGTTTGGTATCACCCCAACTCAGCGAGTTGGTGGTGCCCTAGGCGGCAGCAGCACAAGGAGGTGGTGGCGTCGGAGACTTGGAGGAGAGGGCTAGGGTTTTGGTGTACGGAAGAGGGGCAGCCCTGTCCCTCCTTATATAGGTGGGAGGGCACCGGTTGGGAGGAGGGAGTCCTCCCCCAACTCGGCCTCCTTGGCCGGCGGGTGGAGGGAGGAGGACTTCCTCCCCAAGTAGGTTTCCTACTCTCCCTCCACCAAGCAAACTTGCCGTTTGACTTTTTCAAATTGGCGTTTGACTTTCAAACTAGGATTTGATTTCTCCCTTTATTTTGCCCAGCCAAGTGACCTAGTACATGAAGCAACCATTCCATATTGTCATGACACATTCATGTACCCTTCCCCTCCGTAGTGCCGGACCTTCCGGACCCTTCTAGAACATTCCCGGTGAAAACACCGGAATCATTCCCCAACTCCAAAACAGGACTTTCCTTATATGAATCTTATTCTCCAGACCATTTAGGATCTCCTCGTAATATCCCGGATCCCATCCGAGACTCCGAACAACATTCGGTCTCTTACTCATCATTCCATAACTACTCAACAACATCGAATCCTTAAGTGTGTCTCCCTACGGTTCGTGAATTATGCAGACATGATCGAGACACCTCTCCGATCAATAACCAATAGAGGAATCTGGAAATTCATATGGCTCCCACATATTTCTACGATTAATTTGCGATCGAATGAACCACTTACATACGATACCAATTTCCCTTTGTCACACGATAGTTTACTTATCCGAGGTTATGATCGTCGGTATCTCTGCATACCTAGTTCAACCTCGTTACTGATAAGTACTCTTTTCTCGTTCCCGTGATATGTGATCCCTTGCGATCCAGTCACATGATTGCAAGCTAATTGGATGACATTCCACAGAGAGGGCCCAGAGTATATCTATCCGTCATATGGATGGACAAATCCCTCTCTTGATCCATGTGTCTCAACCCATACTTTCCGAACACTCAATGCCACCTTTATAGCCACCCAGTTATGGTGTGGTGTTTGATGTCATCAAAGCATCCTTCCGGTGATGGTGATAAGCATGATCTCATGGTCGAAGGAATTAGGTTACTATGTATCAGAAAGCTTATAGCAATTGAACTATTTAAAATGACTTGATCTTTATGCTACGCTTATCTATAGGAGTATGTCCATCATACCATTCTCCTAATGATATGACCTTGTTATTAACAACATCTCAAATGTTCATGATCAAGAAACTATGATCATCTATTAATCAACAAGCTAGTATTATAAAGAGGCTTTACCAGGGACTCTAATTTAGTTTACAAATCACATAAGTATTAATGTTTCTGGTTAATACTGTTATAGTATGAATGTAAACATTTATCATAAACACAAAGATATAATAATAACTACATTTATTATTGCCTCTAGGGCATATCTCCAATAGTCCTTAGCCTCGCCGGCAACGGCACGACAAAACTTGTTGATGGTGCTTGACGTGGAGCACTTCGTTGGAAACCCCAAGAGCAAGGTGTGATGAGCACAGCAGCAAGTCTTCCCTCAGTAGAGACCGAGGTTATCGAACCAGAAGGAGGAAGGAAACGTCACACAGGTGTTGCAAGCAACGCGGAGACCTGCACAACACAAACTCAAGACTTTTCCCCAACGAATCAGTGAGGTTGTCAAGCTCACCAGTTTGTTGTAACAAAGGATTAAATGTATGGTGTGGAAGGTAATGGTGGTTTGCAGCAAGTAAACAAGTAACAATGGAAGATGTATCAATGGTAAAGATTGGACCGGGATCCATAGTAAACTATAGGTGCTCTCCTTAGATAAACAACATGGCATGAAGGGTAAACAAATTACAGCTGGGCAATTGATAGGAACTGAGCAAGGCATAACAATGCAATTACTAGTCACAAAGATCCTATGGGATTCGATTGGGCAATACAACAAGATACATAGACCGCCATCCAACTACATCTCTGACTAGAAGTCCACCTTCAGGTTATCATCCGAACCCCCTCCAGTATTAAGTTGCAAGCAAGAGACAACTGCTTTAAGCAAAGTGTGTAAGGTAAACAGTTCACATGTTCCATGAATAAGAGACCGTTGTTTTCTCCCTAGTATCAACAACACATCTACAACCGAAGAGATTTCTATCACTTCCCTTGGAAACTAGAGGCATGAACCCACTATCGAGCATAAATACCCCCTCTTGGAGTCACTAGCAACTACTCGGCCAAGATAGCTACTATCAACGGAGAGCATGCAAGATCACAAACAACACAGACATGATAGAATCATAAAAACAAAACCTTTAATCAAACCAACATAATAATCTCAATATCCATCGGATCCCCGCAAACACAACATGCATGATTACAAATAGATTAGATCTTGATCATGAACGGAGCTTATAAGATCTATACATGAAAGCACAAAGGAGGAGATACAACCATCTAGCTACTACATGGATCCATAGTCCAAGGTGGAACTACTCACGCATCATACCGGAGAGAAGGCCTTCGGGATGATCTCCCCTCCGGAAGGGTGCTAGGAAGAACTTCAGATCCCCCCGATCTAGGGATGACGGTGGCGACGGATACAGAAGGTTTCATGGAGATTTGATTGGGTACTTAGGGTTTCTGCATCGGGGGATTCTTATAGGCAAAAGGGGATGCCAAGGAGGCGGCCAGGGGCCCCACACCCTGCATAGGCATGGGGAAGGGCCCACCCACGCCTAGGGGGGTCTGGGTGCCCTAGCCCACTTCTCCGACTCCCCTCTGTACTTCTTGTTCCCCACGAAAAGTTATTGACTTTGACGTTTGTCTCGTCCAATTCCGAGAATATTTCTTTACTAGCTTTTCTAGAACCAAAAACAGACGAAAACAGGCAACTAACACTATTGAAGAGTTGCGTGCTTGCAAGCATAAACCTGGAGAATCTATCAGGGCATACATACAGCGGTGGAACATCATAAAAAATTATGCGAAACACATCTCTGATGAGAGGGTGATAGATTCCTTCAATGACGTCCTGCAAAGGAAGGACTTCATCGAGGAGTTGGGGTAGGTGAAGCAGAAAACAATATCTCATCTAATGGATATGGCGAACCATTGGGCTGATGTCGAGGATGCCGTCCACAACAAATATGGGCAATCACTCGAGGAAGACCGCGACAGGTGAAACTATGATAACTGAAGGAAGCGCCGTTTTTATGGATACAACAAGCCCAATTACATCACAACCGGCTTCGTCGGGAGGACAACAGAAGAAGTGACAACTACGGTGACAGATACCGCAGCAGCCGATAAGACGCGGGGAAAAGCAGCACAAGCCAGCCATACCGGCTGAGGGAACCTCCAATGTCCGTAATGTAACTATTGGAAGGACCGTGCAACATGCACTTCTACGTCGACTCTGAGGGAAGATGACGATCAACTCACCACATGAAGGATTGCCGCACTTTCGTCGGGATGCAGACAGTATGCAACGTGAAAGTAAGCGATGCCACAAATCACGCATACACCATAGCACCAGGAACTCTAGCTGTTGCGGCTCAACCACCACCTCTAGGACCAGCGCCAGCTGGGCAGCCACAACTTGCTGAGAACAAAAACCAGGACGATGAGTACCCAAGGTCTAGGGGAGCAATGTCCATGATTCAAAAAGGATCTCCATCCAATAGGATCCAGGAGCTTATCATATGACAATTCAATACGGCAGTAACATCACCACCCCCAACCCATTAATTCCTTCATTGGTCAGAGCAAGAAATCACCTTCAGCAGGGCTGATCATCCGCTTCGAGTACCTCGACCGGGTCATTCAGCCCTAATTTTTGAAGCTCAAATTGGTGGGTTTGATATGATAAAAGTCTCCATGGACGTTGGTAGCAGCATCAACCTCATCTATGCCAAAACTCTACGAGCCATGAACATTTCCTTGAAAAATTTGGCACCAACAGAAACATCTTTCCACGGGATAGTCCCAGTTAAACCCAAAATTTCCTTTAGGCAAAATCTATCTTGATGTTGACTTCGGATTGAGAAACAATTTTAGGCGGGAGAAACTCGAGTTCGAAGTCATGGATTGGCCATCGCAGTACCACGCGATCCTGGGGCGCCCAGCTTTTGCAAGATTCATGGCAGTACCACACTATACTTATCTGGTGATGAAGATGCCGGCTCCCAACATGATCATCACAATTAGAGGAAGTTTCACATGCTCCGATAGTTGTGATAGGGAGTTCAACAAAATCTCCGAATCCTTCGAGATGGAGATAGAGTTCGAGCAGCTAAGGATATCAGCAGATATAGAGCTCCTGCCAGAATCTCGGTTTATGCCTGACTCAGCCTTTGACACAACAAAAGATACAAGGGAAATCCAGGTCCACCCCACGGAGCCAAAGAAAACTTCTCTAGTGTCCACCAACCTCATTTCCGCATAGGAAGGTGCACTCATCGTGTTCCTCCATGAGAACTGGGAGATTTTTGCATGGGTACCATCGAACATGCCAGGAATCCCCAGGGAACTACTGAGCATGCATTCAACCTATACCATGATGCCAGACCTGTGAAGCAATCACTCTGCCGTTTTGTGGAACCCAAAATAAAGGCCATTGGAATATAAATCCATCGCCTCATGGATGATAAATTCATCAAAGAAATCAAGCAAGCATTATGGGTCGCTAACCCCGTATGCGTCCCGAATAAAAACACCAAAGAGCTGAGCATGTGTATCGACTTCACTACGCTCAATAAACATTGTCTGAAGGATCACTTTCCACTCCCGCGAATCGACCAAATCATGGATGCAACCTCCAAGTACGAACGTCTTTCCTTTCTAGATGCTTAATCCAGATATCATTAGATCCGAATGAGGGTAGAATACCAAGAAAAACCCGTATTTATAACACCTTATAGTGTGTTCTACTACACAACTATGTCATTCGGTCTTAAAAACGCGGGTGCTACGTACCAGCGTATAATGCAAAACTGCTTCGGGAGCCAAATTGGCAAGTCTACATCGATGATGTCATCATCACCACCAAGCAAGAGTCAACGTTTATCAGTGATCTTCGGGAAACATTCGATAATCTCGACAGATACCCCATTAAACTCAACCCGCTAAAGTGTTCCTTTGGAGTTCTAGCATGACAACTCCTCGGGTACTTGGTGTCAGCAAGGGATAGAGGCAAACCCAGAAAAAATACTAGAAATATTGATAATGAAGAAGCCGACGAATCTTCATGTTGTCCAACAACTGGCTGGTCAGGTGGCGGCATTAAGCAGATTCATTGCTCGACTTGGAGAGAAAGCCCTCCACTTCTACAAGCTCATGAAAAAATCATAAAAACTTGAGTGGACCGATGAGGTTCAACAAGCGTTCGAAGCACTTAAGAAAACACTTTCGACATCGCCTGTTGTTGTGTCGCCTAAGGAGAAAGAACCCCTGCTGCTCTACATAGCTTCCACTAACCAGGTGGTCAGCACAGTTTTGGTTGTTGAGAGACTCGAAGAGGGAAAGACTCATGGCGTCCAGAGGACGGTATATTACCTCAGTGAAGTTCTTTCACCTTCGAAGCAGCGGTACCCGCATTAACATAAACTCACATACAGTGTCTTCATGACAGCACGTAAACTACGCCACCATTTCTCAGAGCACCCGATAGTGGTCGTCAATGAGGCCCCCCTCTCCAACATACTGAATAATCCAGAAGCTATGGGACATGTCAATCTTTGGGGCATCGAGCTATCCCCTCGAGATATCACATACAAAAAGTTAAAGGCGGTCAAATCCCATGTTTTGCTAGACTTCATCACAGAGTGGACAGAGCTACAATGTGTGGGTCCCCCAGACATATCCAGCGCATGGACAATGTACTTTGATGGGTCCAAGGAAACAAAAGGAGCAGGAGTAATCTTGATCTCTCTACAAGGAGACAAGATGTGCTACATATTTCGGATGAGCTTCCCTAATGAATCAAACAACGAAGCCGTATATGAGGCCCTATTGCACAACATGCGTATGGCCAAAGCCTGTGGTGCAACTCGCCTAAAAATCTTCGGTGACTCATACCTTATGGCGCAACAAGTGATGAACAAGTGTGACGCCGTCAGTGACAATATGATTGCATATCGAGATCTATACAACATCATGGATGCCCACTTTGATGGGTGTGAGGTGTCACACATGAGCCGAGCGAGAAATGAAGAAGTCGATAATCTGGCGAATATTGGATCTTTATGCCTTACTGTGCCACCTGGAGTCTTCTGGGAGAGATCATGGAGCGATCCATTAAACCCAAGAAGATCGATAAAGTTACTACAGAAACCACGGGAAAAAAGCTCAAAGCAGCAAAGGACTCGGGTGCTGCGCCAGCCGAGGAACACAGAGTGGAGGACCTAGTAGAGACCACGTGGATGCAACCATATGTGGCGTTCATGATGTGCGGGTAGTTACCCAAAGATACAGTCGAGGCAAGATGCATCACCTGACGTTCTAGGGCCTTCAAGATTGTCAATGGTGAATACCATAAAAGGAGCATCTCTAGCGTATTCCAGCTTTGTGTCACACCCAAACAAGGTCAGCTCATCCTCAAATATATACACGAAGGAATTTGTGGACATCATGCCAGCAGTCGCGCAATTGTAGCAAAGGCCTTCCAGGCTGGGTTTTATTGGCTCAGAGCAGTCTAGGATTCCAAGGACATCGTAAGAACCTATAAGGCATGACAACGCTTTGCAAACAAGCTCAATGCACCAGCTGCAGAATTGGCCCCCATACCATTGGCTTGGTCGTTCGCTCAGTGGGGCCTTAATATGGTAGGAAAAGTCCATAAATCTTCGCATGACGGCCATGTCTTTCTACTGGTCACAGTCGACAAATTCAGAAAGTGAATTGAGGCAACACCTGTCACCAGTCAAGATGCAACCTCGGTTGTCAACTTTATCAAGTCGATAGTTTTTCGCTTCAGGGTACCCAATAGCATCATCACAGACAACGTTCTAAACTTCACATCCAATGATTTCAAGGACTATTGCAAACAGATGGGCATAAACATCAGCTATGCCTCGGTAGCACACCCTCAAACAGACTGTAAGGTTCCCAACCTTTAATAAGGTAGAGATCCCTGTGTTTACAATGCTAGTCCCTGGATCAATAGCTAGCATCCACAGTTAAGATGTAATATCAAGAAACAAAGGTCATAATACAACTTTATAACCAGGAATAACATAATTTATTACATCTTACATAGCTCATTTGGCTATTACATTACATTGCAGCAGAATATCTATAAGCATGGGGTCCTTCATATTCAAAGTGCCATAGGCAGACATGTTGGTTGTAGACTTGTAATCCTAATCATTACACTTCACTAGTATCAAACAAACCTTCAACATAACAAGTTACAGCCACAAGGGTCAATACATTTGAATTGCATTGGCAAATGATACTATGGTAGTATAGTGGAGTCTATCATCTATATGCATTTGGCTAAGTGGAGCTTAGGCTTGCTTTGCTCAAAAATAGATTTTCCTTATCATTTGAAAACACTAAGTTTTTGCTTAACAAAATCTTTCCCAAGGCATCTCCCAATAGAAATTGGTGATCCTTTCAATCCCTTGTTCACCCACAAGATTTTAACTTAGAAATTTGGATGATGAGATTCTTGATAGCTTCCATGTCTTGATGCTCAAATTGTCCTTTACCAGGGACATGGCTAAGTACTCAGATTTTACAATCTGCAGAGGTGGTGCACTTTCCCCACAAGACTTGTTTTCACCGAGACAAGATCTTTCAGAAGCCTTCCCTTAGACCAAATGGACGCGTTCCAACCTATCATCCCACTACCACCAACTGTCCAAATGGCTAAGTTCTAGCAACCTATATGATCCAGGCAGAGCCCATAATGCCAAGTGGTTGCACTTGAAGCTTCTCAACATTTGACATCTCAAATCTCTTTGTTCCTGGGTGGCCATCCACAAGTGAGATACACAAGGTAAACCATATAAATGGGCCGTGTGAACCACTCAACACAAACCATTCCTTCCATTCCACCCAGGTGATTCATTCTCTTAGTTGTTTTATTAAACAAAACACAAGTCCTCAGACTTAGAAATTTTCCATAGTGTGAATATATTTCCACCCTTGTTTTCTATTAGCTAAGATAAGCATGATAGTAGTAGGAATCTTAACTTAGGAAAATTCTACTAAGGTTTCATCTACTAGGATTTCCCATAGCATGGTTTATACTTAGCAAAAATTCCATGCAAGTCCTACTTAGTAATATCACTAATGCATAGTGAAAATAATGGGACAAAAGTATGTAGCATCACTTGCCTTTTTGGTAGAGAGTATAAGTTCACTCCTTGATCTTTTCAATGTTCACTCACTTCAATTCAACACAAATCAATCAAGCAAACAATATTTCAATCTACCATTCAAGCCATTCATCACATAAAATGATAAAATCAAAGTAATGCATGCAAAAGATTGTTTTATTTGTAAAAGTGGTTTCTAATGGTTCATAAACATTTGAAAGCACCTAATGGTCATTTTATAAAGTGGCAAAATCATTTGTAATAGGTTTCACTTTATAAACCCTTTTTAAAACAAGGTATCATTTTATGTGGTGTAAAAATGTTTTCAATAAGGCATTAATCTATAGGGTTCAAAAAATATGTTTTCAAACCATAAAATCTTGTGTTTAGGGTCAGAGAGTTTATTTCCAAAACATTTCTCAAAGGTTTTCTTCCAAAACCATTTTTAATAATTAAATCATATTTTCATTTGACTAGAAATGGTTTAAATCAAAGATTTATTCTTTTGCTTCACCAAATACATTTTTTAATCCACAATTTATTTCCTAGGGTCAGTAGGTTCAAAACAACCCATTTTCCAAAGATTTTATCCCCAAAATCATTTTATAATAATTTTTATAACCTAAACAAGCATACATAAGTTTCTGCAAAAACAAACATTTTACCAGAAGCTTTTTACGAAACAAAGTGCATGGTTGGCTAGGGCTTGTTTTTCTGAATCCATTGATATAAAGTTTGAAAAATTTGGACGTGTAGATTAGGAGTTATAGATTTTACAAAATTGAATCACTATAGGTCAAATCCTGTTTTTAAATCTGACTCCGTGACACGCGGCGCAATTCTATTCGTCGGTACCGCTTCGGCCGGATCAGCAACGTGAGGCGTTGGATCTAAACAGATCGTGCGGTACAGATTGAACATAACGATTCGCTTCAGTCATCTATTTACAGCCTTGCGATCTAAATCTAACGGCTGATAAGCGAGCAACCAGAGTTGGGCGGCGCTAGCGGCAGCAGGTGGCGGCGGAGCGGTCAGATGGTGGCAGTGTTGACGATCCAGGAAGCGAGATAGGATGGGGAGATGCTCACCGAGTTCGCCGTGGCGTGGGGAAGCTCAAGGTGGTGGTGGTTTGTTGAGGGGCGCACTGTGGTGTCGTGGATTCCTCGCCGGAGTGGAGCTGCACCTCGGGCTTGTCTGTTCGTCGACGGGGACGAGTCTACGGTTCACTCTAGCCCAAACAAGCAATGATGTTAGGTTCGCGAGAGAAGGGCGAATATGGGAGTACCAGCCAGAGGGAATGGGGCGGTCTGGCTTACCAGGAAGACTTCGCCGGAACGGAGGCAGACGGTGGCGCTGCGCTGGTGGTGACGTTGTCGAGCTTGCAGAGCATTCGCGGGTGAGCTGGAGATACGGGAAGGTCCACCAGGAGATGGGGATCACGGCTGTGTGCTCGAGGAGGCAAGGGGTGGCGAGGGGCTGCCGGAATCCTCGCTGGAGCGTCGTCGGACAGTGGACGATGCAGAGATGAATCGAGCAGCCTGGGGGCGTGCTAGGGTGAGGCGACTGGGGGGAATTGAAGAGGAGATGATGGTGTTTAAGAAGGCGAGGTTGCAGAGCGGAATCACTGCAGCATTACTGCGAATTTACGCGCGGTTCCAACGGCAGAAACGGCCAGGGAGGAATGAGGGCGTGGTCGTCGCGGGGTTGAAGACGGTGACGTGGGCGTGGGGCCTGGCTGTCTGCGAGTGAGAGAGAGTGGGGATGGGGTCCACGCGTAAGCGTCCTTGCGGGTTTCTTTCGCTGTGAAAAACGATTCGCTCGATGAGAGGGAGAGGTGGGCTAGGTTGGGCTTAGTTGGGCTGGCCGGCTGGGCTGGCTTGTTTCCCTTTTTTTTGTTCTGAATGCTTTTCTATTTCTCTTTCTTTTATTCTGTTTTGATTTTGTTTGGTCAATTCATTCATTTGAATTCAAAACCTTGCCAAAATTTGAGTAGGTTCAAATACTGATTAGTATCATATTCTGATGTCAATTTTTGAATAAAACCTTATTCATTTTGGAGTCTTTTATTTATTCAAAATAGGCTCTAGTTTTTAATTACATAGGATTTAATAATATTTTTAAATCTCCATTTAAAATCTTTAACTTTCCAAATCCTTTCAGTAGGTTTTTATTTGATTAATTGGGTTCAAATAATTCATCTTTAATTATTTTGAAAGGTTTTTAATATGATTTATTAATCATTTAAAATTTGGATTTGTCTTTATTCCAATAGGATTTGGTTTAAGCTATTTTATTTTATTTTGGAAATTCTTTTTCCTTTTATTTTATTTGGATTGGGACTAAATTCATTCCATTTGTTTATGGATTTGGTCAAGGTTTGGTTTGGTCTTTAAATATTCTTTAATTAATATTTCTTTCTTTAACTTATAAAATCCATATATTTTTATTTAGAGATCCAAACTTGGTTATTCCAATTTGTGAAATCTTGTTTATTATTTGTTTATACTTTTAAATCTATTTTTGATTATTTGCTCACCAATTGGTATGGGTTTCTTGATAGATGTTTTATTAGCTTTGGGAATTTAATTCCTTATCTTATTATATTCATAAGATTTTATTTATGGTTCCAAATTGAGTGAAACCAATTTATATGATTTTATAATATTTCTATTTGTCTTTCTTGATCATTTGAAAATGTTTGTTGACAATTTTTTATATGGATCAAATCCATAAGCTTGGAGATAACTTTGGAAATGATTTTTATTCCATTAGGGTTTTAGGATTTGGATTTATTTTCCAAGTGTTTAAATTTTCAGATACATTCATTGAGGAATGTATTTCCCTAGATTTGGATTTTGTTGAATTCAAACTTTAACCAAAGTTTGTTCAAGATGGGATTTTAAGTTTCCTTTTAGAAACAAAGTTTCTTTTCACCCTGATTTTTTCACATTACAAGATTTGGAAAATCTTGGGATGTGACACAGACGTACAAGTCAAAAGCCAATGACAGCGGCCTCAAGAAAAGGTTGTTGGCCCTGATCGATAGAACAAAAGGCGCATGGGTAGACAAATTACCCTTCGTCCTATGGAGCCTACGTACGACTCCAAATAATGCTACACAAGAAACTCCTTTCTTTTTGGTTCATGGCGCTGAAGTTGTGCTTCCAGTCGAAATAACCCATGATTCCCCTCGGGTTGTCGCTTACGATGAAGAAGCTTCATAAGAAGCACTCGAAGATGATGTTGATGCACTCGACGAAGCAAGGGACATTGCTCTACAACGAGCAATACAATATCAGCAAAACCTGCGCAACTATCATAGCCGTCGACTCCATCCTAGGTCCTTCATCGTAGGGGGCCTGGTCCTTCGCCTCCAGCGAGATGGCCACCGCAATCTAGAATCCCCGTGGTAAGGGCCTTTCATCGTCATCGAAGTTATACCCGGTTGGGCATATCATCTTTAAAACAAGAAGACTGGAGTCAAGTACTCCAACCCGTGGAACGTTGCACAGTTGTGACGTTTCTACGCTTAAGGATCTTTTACTTTTCGCAATTTACAATTCAGTAAGGCCTATGACTAGGATTTTCAACCCAAGACTCGTGTTTTATATATAATAAGGCCTACTTCTAGGCGTTTTTGCCACATGTACCTCGGTACCCAAATATCAATAAAGCTAAGTTTCTGAAATCCAGTCTACAGCGTTCATGTTTTTGAGTTTATATTTTATTACCTACCCAATACTTGGTGGGTCATCATATCACAAGCATTTACAAAAAATGTCACCCGATACTCAGGGGCTTCGATATACAGCGCAACAAATATTCGGCTACGCCGACCAGCCCAAAAATCTTTGACCTGAATAGCTGACTTGGCCTTAGGGCGTCAGGTAAACGAAAGGGTCTCACATAAAGGCAAAATACTTCCATACTATTTGCCAAGAAAAACAATCAAGATATAGATATATTTTATATATACAGAACGGAATTTACATATAAATTTTTCATGTCTTATATGGAGGAGTTTTCTCTAAATACTAAACTGCACCTCAAATTTAAGGAAAAAATCTTGGTCTTCATCCAGCATTCTTAGGATAATTCGAATAGCAAGGCGACGAGCAGCTTGATAGTGAGGAGACATGATAGAGGCAACATCCGGATGAGAAGGAAGACATTGGGATATGTTGTCTAAGTCCAAATTGGGGTAATGAGCATGAACCCACGCAAAAGCCAACTTTGCACCAGCAACCAATTGAAGCTTGATATAGTGGTGAATCCTCTCGCCTCGCTGAAACTTTGCCATTAGTTTGTCCAGGCCTTGGGGTTGCATGTCTCGAGGAAACATTGTGTTATAAATCATGGCCAAATCCTGGTGACATCATTCTACAAACTCCTCCACCTCGGACACCTGATCCTGGAGAAGCGCAAGTGTGAAGGCACGCTTGTGATTAGTCCACAAATCAGCGCAAGTTCCTCATGAAGCTTCTATCAACGCATTCATCGAAGCACGCAGTCGATGACCCTCTTCTACTTCACGCAATCGAATGCCTAGGGGAATTAAAAATTCAAACATCAAATCTTTGGGTTATGTAAAAATACTCAGGTGCTCTGCGAGGGATACTTACAGAGAATCTTCTCGCTCACCCTAGAGATTTCTTTGAAAAGAAAAGCTTCGCGCTCAAAGTCTTTTTGGGTTTTGACTGGGAAACGTCAACCACGTGTTGTATAGCTCGCAGATAAGTCTCCAGCCACTTTATGCATTGAACCTTATCAGCATACAAAGGAGGATCAATTACACGAGTAATTGTATTTTCAGCAGACGTTGCACATGCAACTGTCAAGGAGGGATCAGTTCAAGGACCAAAATCATCAGACATCATCTTGAACAAGATATAGCAAAACGAAAAAACTCAGAAATTCAGCTATAGGCAGAAGAACTAACAAGGGAGGAAAAATATATATATAAGGATAAAAGATTGTCTTCAAAGGCAAAGCCCGACAAACATATGTACATAACGGGTCTTTTACAGCTCAGAAATCTAATAGAAGTTGCGACTAAGCAGATTTTTCGGCTGAAGCGGTGATGCTAGCCGAAGGAGCATCCGCCATAGTATTGGAGGAAGTAGCAACACTTGCAGAAGGAGTATCGGTTGCAGCCTTGGCATCAGGGACTATTTGACCCGTACCAATAGACAACAACATTCAAGAGAACTCCTATGCATTCTTTATATACAGTTTAAGCTCAATATCTTTGTCGGTGTCATTGACTGGAAGATAAGATCTAACCTTCTTCCAGTCGATCTTTTCTCCATGAGCTGGTGCCAACGCCATCGAGGTCTCTCTGCTGTTCTTCGCCTTCGTCAGATTGTACCCTGTTAGCGGATTTGGATCAACAAGGAAGATAGCCATCAAATCATTCAGATCAGCGGGTATGTACTTTTCAGGGAATATTTCTGCGTGAATAGTCTTGAAAGCATGGCAAGAGCGAATCAAAAGATTACGCCCATGCGTGCTATTTTCCTCTAGAGTACCAATGGCATCCGACAATGGATCGGATCTAAGATCCTCTTCCAGAGTCAGAGATTGGTCAGTAATCTTTGTAGAAAGGGGATGACAATTCAGGAACTCGAGAAAGAACTAAAAAGGATATGTGCATGTAAATAAAATGCACGGTACAACTTACTGGTCAAAAAGGAATTCAAAGCCTCCATGGGAAGGCGAAGATCCTTGTCCTGCATAGCTGCGGCTTTGGTTTTCTTCTGGAGTGATTCACCTTCAGAAGCAGCATCTTGTTTAGCTTTTTCAAGCAACAAATTTTTCTATTTTAGCTCGGCTTCCAGCACATCCACTCGTTTTGGCGCTTGGTCTCAAATAACCGCGGATTTAGCGGAAACAGCTGTACTAAAAGGCAATTGTTATAACATACAATATTCGAGGTACAAAAAGGCAGTGGAAAAGTGAAAGAGGACATATGTAGAGGTCCCAACCTTTAATAAGGTAGAGATCCCTGTGTTTACAATGCTAGTCCCTGGATAAATAGCTAGCATCCACAGTTAAGATGTAATATCAAGAAACAAAGGTAATAATACAACTTTATAACCAGGAATAAAATAATTCATTACATCTTACATAGCTCATTTGGCTATCACATTACAATGCAGCAGAATATCTATATAGCATGGAGTCCTTCATCTTCAAAGTGCCACAGGCAATCATGTTGGTTGTAGACTTGTAATCCTATTCAACACACTTCACTAACATCAAACAAACCTGCAACATAATAAGTTACAGCCACAAGGGTCAATACATTTGAATTGTATTGGCAAGTGATACTATGATAGAATAGTGGTAACTATTATCTATATGCATTTGGCTAAGTGGGGCTTAGGCTTGCTTTGCTCAAAATAGATTTTCCTTATCATTTGAAAACACTAAGTTTTTGTTTGGCAAAAATCACCCAAGGCATCTACCAATCATTGATTGAAGATCCTTTAACCCTTGTTCAACCACAAGTTTTTAACTTAGAAATTGGGATGAGGATATCCTCGATAGCTTCCATGTCTTGATGCTCAAATTGTCCATTACCGGGGACACGACTGAGTACTTAGATTTTACTCTCTACAGAGGTGGTGCACTTTCCCCACAAGACTCGACATGCATCGAGACAAGATCTTTCAGAAGCCTTCCCTTAGACCATAATTGACATGTTCCAAACCTATCATCCCCTACCACCAACTGTCCATTTGGCTAAGTTATTGTAACCTATATGATCTAGGCAGAGCCCATAATGCCAAGTGGCTGCACTTGAAGCTTCTCAACATTTGACATCTCAAATCTCTTTATTCCTGGGTGGCTTTCCACAAGTGTGATACACAAGGTTCACCAGTCCCCTGTCCTTGTGTAACCACTCAACATAAATCCATTCTCACCATTCCACCCATGTGTTTCATTCACATAGTTGTTTTATTAAACAAAACACAAGTCATAGACTTAGAAATATACCATAGCATGAATATAATCCACCCTTGTTTTCTACTAGCTAAGATAAGCATGATAGTAGTAGGGAACTTAACTTAGAGAAAATTCTACTAAGGTTTCATCTACTAGGATTTCCCATGGCATAGCATACTTAGTAAAAATTCCATGCAAGTCCTACTTATAAATATCACTAATGCTTAGTGAAAATAATGGGACAAAACTATGAAGTACCACTTGCCTTTTTGGTAGAGAATATAAGTTCACTCCTTGATCTTGCAATAGTCACACTCTTCAAATTTCACTACAATTCAATCAAGGCACAATTTCAATCTAGCATTCAAATAATTCATCACATAGAATAATAAAAACAAAGCAATGCATGCAAGCATGCCAAAGATTGTTTTATTTGGAAAAGTGGTTTCTAATAGGGTATAAACATTTTAAAACACCTATTGGTCATTTATCAAAGTGGCAAAACCATTTGATAACAAGTTTGTGAAAATGGCCACTTTAAATACCTTTTGTTTTGCTAGAATTGATTTTATTCAAAGAATAATTTCTAGTGTTAGCCAAAATGTTTTTTAAACACCAATATTAATGTTTATGGTCATAATGTTTTAAAACAATTCCATTTGCAAAGGGTTTCATCCAAAATCCATTTTTAAATCAAAGCAACATTTTATTTTGTTGGAAATGCCTTTAAATAAAGTAATAATTTTCTAGGGTTCACCAAATATATTTTTAAATCCAAAAACTTGGTGTTTAGGGTCAGAGAGTTTAAATCAAATCATTTTCCAAAGGTTTTACTTTTTTCAAACCATAATCAATATTTTTATTTAACTAGAAATGCTTTTATCCAAAGGAATAATTCCTAAATGTCACAAAAGTTATTTTTAAATCCAAAAGTTGGTTTCTATGGTTATTAGGTTCAAAACAATCCATTTACAAAACATTTTACCCTAAAAGCAATTTTAGAATAATTTTTATACACAAAATATGCCTACACAAGTTTCTACAAAAACAACTAATTTTAGAGAAGCAATTTACTAAACAAAGTGCATGGTTGGAAAGTATTCTTTTTCCTGATTCCAATGATATAAAATTTGTAAAAATTGGACGCGTAGATTTAAAGTTATGAATTTTATAAAATCCAACATCTAATAGAACATTTCTGTTTTCAAATTAACAGCCAGGGCCACGTGTCTTGATCTAATTGGAGCGTACCAGTTCGGCTGGATCGCGCAATACACGCCGTAGGATTTAAGTTGATCTGTGCGGCTTAGATGGATTCGTACCCCTTCACTTAAGTCATCTATCCTAGCCAACGGATCAAGATCTAACGGTTGACAGTACTGCGACCTAAGATGGGTCGCGCTCGCGGCGGCTGTGCGGTGGCGGCGCTCTGGCGGTGAGGTTGCCGGCAATTCAGGAGGCGAGAGAGAGATGGGAAGGACTCACCGAGTTCGCAGAGGTGTGGCGAAGCTCAAGGTCGTCGTGGTATGTCCAGGGGCGCACGGTCGCGTTGGCAATTGCTCGCCGAAGATTCTACTGACGATGGGCATGCTCAGGCGTCGATGTTGGCGAAGCTGTGGTGCGTGCTAAGACAAATGAGTGATGTTGTTAGATGCGCGCAAGAATGCTGAACACACGACTAACAACCAGAGAGGAGGGGACGGTCGGAAGCTCCCGGGGGGTGTCGCCGGAGTTGGAGCAGGAGGTGGTGGCGCGTTGGCATCGTCAGAGGCGACGTTCTGGGGCGCGTGCAAGTGATCTACGACTACTGGCATGTGCACCTGGTGCTGGAGAGCATGCTCGTGTGCTCCAGGGGCAGTGGGGGTGGCTGAGTTGGCCGGAATTGACTGGAGAACTCGTCGGAGCAGTGGCAGAGCGGGGAGGAATACATGCAGCCTAGGGGCGATCTGGTAGCGATGTCTGAGGGGAAAGAGAGGGAAGAGGGGCGGTTAAGAGGGCACGGTCATGGGGCTAATTACTGGCGGCGTTAACGTGTATTGATCGTGTCATTCAACGGCAGAAACGGTCGAGCGTGGTCGTCACGCGAGGTTGAAGACTTGATGGGAACTGGCGGCGAGAGAGAGAGGGTTGCGGGGTCGAAATCAGGACAAGGGTCTTGCGCGTTTGAGTAGAAAACGTTTCGGAAGGGGGAAGATGAGGTGGGTTGCGCTGGGCTTAGTGAGCTTTGCTGGGCTGTCTGACTAGTTTTTCTTATTTTTTTTCTTTCTAATTCTTTTTCCTTTTTCTTTTATATTTTTATATTTTGATTTTTTTCAAATAATTCAAACATCATTTGAATTCATATCTTTATCAAACTTTCAGTAGGTTTTTAATCTGTTCATTTATGTAATTAAACAATCCATTTAGAATATTTATTTTATTCTCTTTATGGTTTGTTATTTATTTAAAATAGACATTTTGTCTCTATTCAAATAAGATTTTAAATACATTTTCAAACTTCTATTTGAATTCCAATTTTTATAAAAACTTTTTCAGTAGGTTTTATTTTGTGCAAATAATTCACTTTGAATTATTAAAAAATATTTTAATATGATTTATTAATCATTTAAATTGGTCATTTGTCTTTATCAAAATAAAATCAAATATGGTTTTGGTTCCACATAAATTTTATGTAAATGATTCTTTTGTTCCATTTAAGTTAATTAAATAACTTTTATACCCACCTTGGGAAATTCCACTTTATTATTTTCCCATGATTTAATTAATCATTTCTATTAGGTATTTTGTCTTTATTCAAATGGAATTGAATTTGGTTAATGCCATATAGTTTTATTTGAATATTACTTATCCCTTTATTTTATTTTATTTATCTTTATTTCATTTGCTTATGGATTTAACTCAATATTTAAATTGTCTTCTAAATAATTTTCTTATTATTTAGTTTAGGAAATTTGTCTTTATTTAAAATAAAGTTGGATAATGTTTAATCCTTATGATTTTTTCAAATAACCTTTTACTGCTTTTATTATTCTATAATCTTTCATTTCATTTGTTTGGCCCAGATTTAATTTGGTTTTTAAATATTCCTTATTTATTTATTTATTTATTTCTTTATCTTATAAAATCCAAATGTTTTTATTTATAGATCCAAACTTGGTGATTCCAATTTGTATAATTTTATTTAATATTTGTTTATCCTTTTAAATCTCTTTAGGATTATCTTGCTCACAATTTAATATAGATTCTTAGCTAGGGGATTTATTAGCTTTGGAAATTAATTCCTTTTAACTTATTAAATTCATAAGATTTTATCTATGGCTCCAAATTAAGTGAAACAAATTTCTATGGTTTTATAATATTTTTATTTATAATTTTTGATCATTTATAAATGTTTGTTGACAAATTTTTATATGGATCAAATCCATAGTCTTAGAGAGATCTTGGAAATGATTTTCTTCCATTAGGGTTTTAGAGTTTTGGTTTAACTTTTCCAAGTGTTTAAATTTTCAAGATACATTTATTGATGAATGCATTTCACTTGCTTTGAATTTTGTTGGATTCCCTTTTTTTCAAAGTTTGTTCAAGATGGGTTTTTAATTTTCCATTTAGAAATCAAAAAGTTTCTTTTCACCCTAAATTTCAACAATTATTTATTTTGTTTATTTATTTTTCACATTTCAAAATTTGGAAAATTTTGGGATGTGACAACATACCTTTGGATTCTTCGGATTCATGGAGGATATTGATAAAGCGAGAGGCCATCTCGACCATCTCGCGCATCAGTGGATGAGCCAAAGAAGACAACGTCACTCGGGGGTTGAAATAGATGGGTACTTCAAAAAAATAAAATTAGTAGGCCACTTAAATCTTGCATGTCGGGCTCTAAAGGATTCTCGGCTATCGCCACACCCTTGCCCAAGGTTTTCTTTTTCTTCATTTACAGTTTGGAGGTCTAAGAGGCTATATTCTTTGGGTCCAACTTAGCAACAACTTTTTCCAAAGGATCGGTTGCGCTTGTGCTGGCCCGTGGACTTTGGAGGAGGGGATGGAGCAACAACACCAGCTGGCGACTTTGGAGAGGCATCCTCATATTCATCGCTCCTGGAAGAACAAAAAGTACATAAGATAATTTTTCGGGTGAATGATATAAACAAGGATAGGCGAAAGTGACTTACGAGCTGATGTCTTGTGCCATATGAAATATCCCCCTGTGGGGAGGAGTAGGAGCAACGGATTTCATATCTTGCGGTTTTGAACTTGACGAATTGTCGGAGTCTTCAAACATTTCAACAGGTTCACTTCACTTCTGTTTCTAGCCACAGGAACCACCTCATAATCTTTGGAACGGGACGAAGAAAGTGACATGGTGTCATGGGAGGAACTGGCCGATGAAGCATCGTCCTCCTCAATAGTGACAAGAACTTCGGCATACCCCTCAGATATGGTGGTGCTATCGGGTAGCTCACCGGCCTTAGAAAGTGGGGGCTAACAAAATAAATGTTCATGGCCCTGTCAGCAAAGCCAGTTACAAAGGGGGAAAGACAATTGAAGAATATGCAAAACAAGGAACAAGTAGCCATACAAAGGAAGAAAACACTATAAAATTTTACCTCAGGCACTGGGTTCTTATTGTTGTAAGGATTTACTCGACAATCAGCAGGAACGGGGCTTTTCTTTATCAACACCGAGAAAGAACGCACCCTTTTTTCTAAAATCTTCAGTGTGAGATCATCGGGTGTAATCATCATGGGATCTTTCCTGCCAGCATAGCTTCATATACCAGCTAGTCGAGCTTGGAGAGGTTGGACTCAAATCTGTATAAAATACGTCGGGATTTGGAGACCCGACAATTGATCAGTCGCAGTTTCTCAATTCGGTCCAGCAATGGCTTAATCTCTTTCATTTCTTCAGCTAAGGGGCGCTCTTCCCAGGAACTAAGCCTCCGGCAAGTTTTTGTCAGATTGAAGGGGGCCAACACAAACTTTTGTCCTTCTACTTGCTCGTCCTTGATATAAAACCACTTCGTTTTACAACCTTCAACAGAGTCCGTTATTTTCAAATTGAAGTAATCTATGTCTGAGCGCATAGAAATTATCGCCCATCCAACATCGTGGACGACGTTGTCGGTGGTATTGCGACGAACAAAGTAAAAAATGTTTCCACTGGCCCTAATGGGGATGGATCCCGAGGAAACAGATGAGGCAATGTGAAGAATGGAATTGGGCGTAAGCTGATATAGTTGTATGACATAGACAAACAGAAGCCCACGAAGGAATTCGTAGGCAGGAAGAGAGAAACGGCAGAAAAGGAAGGACAGGAATAGTACCCTCCAACCCGCTTCCGGCGCGGGCATAGTCTCATCTCCAGGAAACTTGGTAGTGCCCTCCTCCAGCAGATTGAAGTTGTGAGCTTTGCGCAACTCGCGCGTTGTGCACTTCCACAACCCGCTTCTTTTTCACGGTGGCATCAGCAACGGAAGAGGCTCCCTTGGATCGACTCGTGGTGGTTCTCAAAGGGAACGGTGCGAAGCGAACATGAGGAAGTATAGGTGCGCAAGAACGATGGAGTTCTCTGAGAAGAGGAACAGATGAGGAATATGATGGTAAAGGAAGAAGAAGTGCAGTAAATCCCTGACTCATTAATTATAAAGAAATGTGAAATGATTGTGAACTATTGATCAAGATTTATGAAGGTCCAAGCAGATCAAGAGAAAGATGCAGACACGTGGCAAAAATGAGAAAGGGAAAAATCTTATGAAGTTAAAAAACATTGCGGTAAATCTGTTGGAGGCTGCACGACGCCTGGATTCTCGCGGTAGACGTGGGACCGCATGGTAACAGTAAAATAACGCAGATGTGCCGCCTATGCGTCAGCATGCAGTGGAGTGGTGGGGCCCATTCCATTTGCAGAACTGCGGCACACCATATTTGTCATCAATGACGTCATGAGTGATCAAAAATCAAATAAGGTAAACTACATCCAAATAAAAATCTTAGAGTCTATGCTCCGATGCACACACCCGAACATAGACTCGGGGGCTACTCCCATCGGAAGCGATGTCGTGCACCTACTGAAATTTAACATAGTAGTTTCCTCACATAGAGGATCTACTTTGAGCCTATGCTCCGATACAAGCACCGCAACATAGCCTCGGGGGCTACTCCCATTGGGAGCACTGTCGCACAAGCCAATAAAAATAAATACTCCTACGGAGTCGAAATTTTGAACATGTGCAAAGCATAAAAATTGAGCCTACACTCGAATCCAAGTATTTGTCTATAGCCTCGGGGCCTACTCCCATCGGGAGCGCTGTCACACACCCGATAGATATTCTGAAGCAAACCTGTTAGTATTACATGCTTGTATCCTTATATGGTTACTCCCATCGGTAGCACCCGATAAAAAATATTAAAATTTTTGATAACTTCAGCTATTCCAACAGCCAAACAAGGCAGTCGATAAAATTCTCTCAGATCGTGTCCGCCGTGATAACATGTCTGAATGTCGTGTCCACGACATAAAGATAAGACCCCGGGATTTATCGTGAAGCATCTTGGTAATCGCACACGAATGTGCTCTGCCAATATTTATTTGTATCTATGATACAATGAAAAGTAACGATGACGCATCGTGTACCCAAAATATAAGCACTGGAATTCAGTACTCGATAAGACCTCCGCGGCCCAAACTGAATTACATCAGCAAATACCGAGTTCAAGCCCGGGGACTTGAATTTTATGTAGGTTTACGTTGTTTTTGCCGAAGAGAAGTTAACTGATTCTCGATCTGTCGGATGCATCAGACTCGTTATACCAAATTCCTACAAATCTTAAATAAATTATAACATCTTGTTACAACAAAAACTTCGGCTAAAATAGCTAAACAGAATTTTGAGACTCGACCTGAATCTATGATTCAGATAGTGATGGACAACCATGAAGCGGCGACACTGACCTTAACGCCATGCTAGTGATGATGGAGATCATGTCCATGCTTTAGAGATGGAGATCAAAGGCACAAGAATAAAGGTCATATCATATCACATATTATGAATTGCATGTGATGTTAATCCTTTTTATGCATCTTGTATTGCTTAGATCGCGACGGTAGCATTATAAGATGATCCCTCTCACTAAATATCAAGTAATAAAGGGTTCGTACTTAGTAGGCACCACTACTCAGACTCATCATTTTGAATCATCTCATGATGATTGGGTGTTATAGATTCTACGTGTGCATACAACGGGTGCAAGCTAGATTTGCACATGCGGACACTAAGGTTAATCTTGACGAGCCTAGCATGTACAAACATGACCTCCGAACATGGAATAGCGAAAGGTAAAGCATGAGTCATATGAATGATATGATGAACATGTTCATTGTTCTCCTTTGAAGCTACATCTTCTCTCATGAGGATCGGACTTGGTATAGTGTATTTGGTTTTTGTAGTCACTAAGACAACGTGAGGGATGTTGTTTGAGTGGGAGTTCACCTAGTTAATTTAAGAATTAAATTTGAACTCAATTTATCACAAACTTATTATAAACTCTTTTCAAATATGTTGTAGATCATGGCGACCCCTACCATCAACTTTAATGCGTTCCTAGAGAAAGAAAAGCTTAAAAACAATGGAAGCAACTTCACGGACTGGTTGCATAACATGAGGATTGTCCTCAATTCTGGTCAGTTGACCTATGTGTTGGATGAACCGCTAGGTAACCCACCTGCAGCTGATGCTACCGATGAGGTGAAAAATGTTTACCTCACTCGGAAGAATCACTACTCCACAGTTCAGTGTGCCATCTTGTATGGTTTAGAATCGGAGCTTCAGAAGTGCTTTGAGAACCGCGAACCTCATGATATAATCAATGAGCTCAAAATGTTATTTGAGACTCATGCGGCCGTGTAGAGCTATGAAGCTTCCGAGAAGTTCTGTAACTGCAAGATGGAAGAGGGCAGCTCCGTTAGCGAGCACAAAATATCTAGGCACGCAATCAAACTCCAAGATTTGGGAAAAACGATTCCTAATGTGTTGGGGATTCATCATGTCCTCCAATCACTACCACCTAGTTACAAGAACTTTGTGATGAACTACAACATGTAGCGTATGCATAAGAAGTTTCCTGAACTTGTATCCATGTTGAAAACTGTGGAGGTGGAGATA
Source organism: Avena longiglumis (assembly GCA_030063025.1). NCBI lineage: Eukaryota > Viridiplantae > Streptophyta > Magnoliopsida > Poales > Poaceae > Avena > Avena longiglumis. Next base: position 179,458,426 of record CP125977.1, on the reverse strand, counting down.
AAGAAAGAGCACCAAGTGTTGATGGTCAATAAGACCACCAATTTGAAGAAGCAGGGAAAGCCTAAGAACAAGGGCAACTTCAAGAAGGGTGGCAAGAAATCTGCCGCGCCTAAGAAGCCCAAGGCTGGCCCTAAGCCTGATATTGAGTGCTTTTACTGCAAGGGCGATGGTCACTAGAAGCAGAATTGCCCCAAGTACCTGGCAGATCTGAAGAACGGCAACACCAAGAAGAAATGTATATTTGATATACATGTTATTGATGTGTATCTTACTAGTAATCATAGTAGTTCTTGGGTATTTGATACTGATTCGGTTGCTCATATTTGTAACTCGAAATAGGAGCTGCAGAATAAACGAAGACTAGTGAGAGACGAGGTGACGATGCGCGTTGGAAATGGCTCCACGATTGATGTGATCGCCGTCGGAATGCTCCCTCTTCATCTACTATCGGGATTAGTTTTAAATCTAAGTAATTTTTATTTGGTTCCTGTGTTAAGCATGAACATTATATCTGGATCTTGTTTATTGCGAGATGGTTACTCATTTAAGTCCTAGAATAGTGTTTGTTCAATTTATATGATTAATATCTTTTATGGTCATGCACCTGAGATGAATGGTTTATTCTTGTTGAATCTCGATAGTAGTGATACACATGTTCATAACATAGATGCTAAATGAATTAAATTGAAGGATAATTCCACATACATGTGGCACTGCTGTCTTGGTCACATTGGAGTGAAGCGCATGAAGAAACTCCATTTCGATGGACTTCTTGAATCACATGAAAGATGTGAAGCATGTCTAAAGGGAAAGACTCCATTCTCTGGCATAATGGAGTGAGCTATGGACTTATTGGAAATAATACATACCGATGTGTGCGGTACAATGAGTGTAGCATCGCACGATGGATATCATTATGTTCTTACTTTCACGGATGACTTGACTAGATATGGGTATATCTACTTTATGAAACATAAGTCCGAAACTTTCGAGAAGTTTAAGGAATTCCAAAGTGAAGTAGAAAATCAATGTAACAAGAACATTAAGTTTCTACGAACCGATCATGGAGGTGAATATCTAAGTTCCGAGTTTCGCATGCATTTGAAGAAATTTAGAATACTTTCGTAGTTGACACCGCCGGTAATACCACATCGTAATGGTGTGTACGAATGTCGTAATCGAACTCTCTTTGATATGGTTTGTTCTATGATGTCTCTTACAGATTTACCTTTATTGTTTTGGGGTTATGCATTAGAGACAGCCGCATTCACTTTAAATAGGGCACCATCTAAATCTGTTGAAATGACACCGTATGAATTGTTGTTTGGTAATAAACCTAAGTTGTCGTTCCTTAAAGTTTGGGGTTGTGAAGATGATGTAAAGAAGTTACAGACCGGCAAGCTTGATCCAAAGAGGAAAAATGCGTCTTCATAGGATACCCTAAAGAAACAATTGGGTATACCTTCTATCATAGATCCGAAGGCAAAGTTTTCGCTGCCAAGGATGGATCCTTCCTTGAAAAGGAGTTTATCTTGAAATAAGTGACTGGAAGGAAAGTAGAACTCGACGAGGTTGTTGAACCTTCTCTTGGATTTGAGAGTAGCGCAGCACGGGAAGATGTTCTTGTGCCGCCTGCACCAATAAGAGAGTAAGCTAATGATGGTGATCATGAAACTTTGAATGAGGTTGCTACTGAACCTCGCAGGCGATGAGGGTTCATACCATTCTTGATTAGTATGACCCTGTCTTGAATGTCATGTTGGTGGACAACACCGATGACCCTGTGACGTATGAGGAATCAATGATGAGCCGTGATTCCAAAAAATGTCAAGAATACATGATATCCGATATTGGATCCATGTACAAAAAACAAGTGTGGACTTTGGTGGACTTACCTGATGGCCACAAGGCTGTCGAGAACAAATGGATCTTTAAAAATAAAATAGACGTTGATGGTAATGTTACTGTCTATAAATCTCGACTTGTCGCTAAAGGGTTCCAACAAATTTAAGGACTTGACTATGATGAGACTTTCCCACCGGTAGTGAAGCTAAAGTCCGTGAGGATTTTGTTAGCAATCGCTGCATTTTTCGATTATGAGATTAGGCAGATGGATGTCAAAACGACATTCCTTAATGGTGATATTGAGGAAGAGTTGTATATGGTACAACCCAAAGGTTTTGTCGATTCTAAAGATGCTAACAAGGTATGCAAAATTCAGTGGTCCATTTATGGACTGAAGCAAGCATCCCGAAGCTGGAATCAATGTTTTGATAAGATGATCAAAACTTTGGATTTATACAAACTTTTGGAGAAGCTTGTATTTACAAGAAAGTGAGTGGGAGCTTTGTATAATTCCTAGTACTATATGTGGATGACATATTCTTGATTGGGAATTATATAGAACTTCTTGAAAGTGTCGAAGGATATTTGAATCATAGTTTTTCAATGAAGGATCTTGGCGAAGTAGCATACATCTTACGCATCAAGATTTACAGAGATAGATTAAGACGCTTAATAGCGCTTTCACAAAGTACATACTTGGACAAGGTTCTAAAGAGCTTTAGAATGGAAGAAAGCAAAGGGTTCTTGCCCATGTTGCCAGGTAAGACCTTGAGTAAGACTCAAAGTCCAGCTATGACAGAAGATAGATAGAGGATGAATAAAATCCCCTATGCCTCGGCCATAGGATCATCATGTATGTCGTGATGTGTACAAGACCGGATATTGCACATGCTGTTAGTTTGACCAGCAATTATCAAAGTGATCCAGGAGTGGAACACTAGACAGCAGTCAAAAATATCCTAAAGTACCTAAAGAGGACTAAGGATATGGTTCTTTCTTATGGAGGTGACGAAGATCTCGTTGTAAATGGTTACACCGATGCTAGTTAGAACACCGATCTAGATGACTTTAAGTCACAATCTCGATACGTATTTATTTTGAATGGTGTAGCAGTGAGATGGCGGAGTGCAAATCAAAGCATTGTGGCAAAATCTTCAACGGAATCGGAATACATAGCTGCTTCGGAGGCTTCACAAGAAGCGATATGGATGAAGGAGTTCATTACGGAGCTTGGTGTGGTTCCTAATGCGTTTGACCCGATGGCCATTTATTGTGATAACATGGGTGACATAGCTAATGCACATGAGCCAAGGTCACACAAGAAGCTGAAGCACATCAAGCTACGTTTCCATTCGATTCGCGATTATGTCCAACATGGTGACATAAATAATTGCAAAGTACACATATATCTGAATGTGGAAGATCCGTTGACTAAACCTCTCCCTAGAACAAAACATGACCAACACCAGAACGTCATGGGTGTTAGGTATATTACCATGTGATATAGATTATTGACTCAAGTGCAAGTGTGACACTGTTGGATATATACCCAAGAGGCAATAATAAAGTGGTTATTATTATATATTTGTGTTTATGATAAATGTTTACATCCCATGCTATAATTGTATTAACCGGAAACATTAATACTTGTTTGTTTTGTAAACATAAAAAGAGTCCCTAGTAAGCCTCTTGTTGAACTACCTTGTTGATTAATAGATGATCATGGTTTCCTAATCATGGACATTGGATGTTATTAATAACAAGATCATATCATTAGGAGAATGATGTGATGTACACACACCCATAGTAAGCATATCATAAGATTAAGTCATTAAGTTCGTTTTGCTACAAGCTTTCAGATACATAGTAACCTAATCCTTCGAGCATGAGATCATGTTAATCACCGTCACTGGATGAGTACTTTTATGAAATCAAACGCCACTTCCGTAATTGTGTGGTTATAAAAATGGCATTGGGTATTCTGAAAGTATGTGTTGAAGCGCATGGATCAAGAGTGGGATTTGTCCATCCAAATGACAGATAGATATACTCTGGGCCCTCTAGGTGGAATGTCATACAATTGTCTTGCAAGCATGTGACTAGGTCACAAGGGATTTCATATCACGGAACGAGTAAAGAGTACTTATCGGTAATGAGGTTGAACTAGGTATGGAGATACCTGATGACCCACAAGTATAGGGGATCGCAACAGTATTCACGGGTAGTATTACCCAATTTATTGATTCGACACAAGGGTAGCCAAAGAATACTTGCAATCCTTAACAACTGAGTTGTCAATTCAGTTACACCTGGAAATATTTCTTGCTCACAGAAGTTTATCAGTAGCAACAGTTTGTAGTAGCAACAGCAAAGCAACAGCAGCAACAAAACAGGAGCAATAGTAACACTAGTAGCAAATAGTAGGAGATGAGCGCGGTAGGCATAGGGATGGATGGACGGGAGTTGCATGGATGAGTCTAAACATGTAACTTCAAGACCTAGGGAAATGCAGATAAATAAGAATAAGCATCCAAGTACTAAACAATCATAGGCATGTGCTCCATATATAGTCATGCGTGCTCACAATGAGAAGTTGCACAACATCTTTTGTCCTGCCAGCCCGTGGCAGTGGGGCCTCTAGGGAACTACTGGAAATTAAGGTGCTCCTTTAATAGAGCACCGAAGCAAAGCATTAACACTCCGTGAACACATGTGATCCTCACACCACAGCCATCCCCTCTGGTTATCCCAATTTCTATCACTTTAGGACCTTTGGATCCGGACAATGATATGTGTACACAACTTGCAGATAAGATCACAAACAATACTATCATAATGATTCAAAAATAAGTTCAGATCTGAGATCATGGCACTCGGGCCCTAGTGACAAGCATTAAGCACAACAAGTTGCAAAAAATTCAAATACCACTAATAGAGATACTAGGAACCATGCCCTAACAATCTTATTCGATTACATGATAGAACTCATCCAATCCCTACCATCCCCATAGCCTACAGCGGAGGATTACTCACTCATGGTTGAGGGAAACATTGATGGTTGATGGAGAGGCATCGGTGATGACGATGGAGATGATCCTCCCCAAATTCCCCGTCACGGCAGGGTGCCAGAACAGAGTTTTCTGGATCCGAATCTTGGTTTCTGGTGGTGGCGGCGCAGCGGAACTCTTTCTGGAAAAATGACAAACCCCCCATGGTTTTTAGGTCAAGGGGTAACTTATAGGCGAAGAGGGAGCCCGAGGGGGTGCTTGGGGTGGCCGCACCCCCTAGGCACGGGTTGGGCCCACCCGCGCCTGACAGGGGTGTGGGCCCCCCAAGCCTCCACTCCGTCTCGTACTCTGGCTCCATGGATCTTCTGGTGAAATAGGATTTTTGGCATATTTTCCGGGATTTTTCCTGATAGTTGATTTTCTGCACAAAAACTAGACACCAAGGTAATTCTGCTGAAAACAGCATCGGTCCATGTTAGTTGTATCCAAATCACACAAGTTTAGAGGATAAACAATAGCAAAAGTGTTCGGTAAAGTAGATACGTTTTGGACGTATCAACTCCCCCCCAAGCTTGGCTTATTTCTTGTCCTCAAGCAATTCAGTTGAAAACTGAGTGCGATAAAAGAACTTTCACGAACACACTTGCTTCATATGATGTATATATTCTTAGCACAGGAGTAGATACTTAACCATTCATAATAAGAAGTATGCAACTAAGTTTACTCAATAGTCATTGCAAGCTATGAAGATAAACTAACTCAATAATAATAAGTAGCATGGAAGATAAACATAAGCAACATTGCAATGCTCATAATAAGGTATTATAGAGTGGTATCTCGCTTGCCTTTGTCTGTATATCACAATATAAATGCCAAGGAACCTCTGAAGTTCAAGTGAAGACTAGAAGTAAAGATATCAGAGATAAAAGAATCAAAGTCATGACATAATTAACCAAGTTTTGAGACAAACACAAGACCGACAACTATGCTCTCAAGAGGGTGCTCATAGAATAAGTGGTGACTCAACAAGGAAGTGAAAAAGGTTTTGAAAAGTTTGAAAGGCTTCCTAATGCTGAAATGAAGGTACCCACTAGCTTTGAGCTCTCATTTCCCCTATCATAGGCATATTCATATGGTTAAGGTGAAAGTGAGGTCCAGTATGAGTTATATGCTTGACAGACCATAAACTGGAAATCCCATGTCCCTTGAGTACGAGGGCCGCTCCGCATGCTACTCAACTTTGGTAACCTGTAAGTTCTTTTCATTGTACATACATGCATATCATAGAGAACCGCCAACGGGGTACCCCTTGCACATGATACAGGAGCTATCCCATAATAAAAATGACAAGGCAAGCACACAATGAGCATCTCAGTGATCTTTTTATTTACTATGTGCATAGCTTTTTATTGAGGATGCTTCACAGAATTCTCATTATGGTGGCGCTGCAAGTTTCCACCATGATTAGGCATGGCTTAGGCTAGCGGCCCAAGCATTTCTCTAACACATATATATATATACTCCATGGACCCACAATCTCCCATTTTATTTCACACCGACGACATCCGCAAACAAAAGAGAAAGGTATCAACTGGATATGTATTCATAAGTGTTGAAAACATTCCCAGTGACAGCACGGTTCTGCTAACTCCTAGCCTATAATTTGCAAGCATATAACTTTCATGGATAGGTCACAATGGTTCAGGATTATTAAGTGCAAGGAATAAAGTGTGCCTTCAAGTTCATGAGAGCTTTACTAACTAACTTTCTCAAAACAGACAAACATTTTATTTGGAAGAAAACAAGGCATATTGAATATGCACTGAAATAGTAAATGATGATAATAGGTAGGTATGGTGGACACTGTTGGCAATATTGGTTTTGGGGAGTTGGAAACACATGTAGAGCTCATACTCAGTGCAAGTGAAAGCTAGCAATAGAGAGGGAGCGACAAACAAGAGAACAATAACTGTCATAATCATGCTTGCAACAAAACATGACTAATTATGGCATGAAAGTGATACAAGAACTCTGAGGCAAAATAAATCACCGAGGCTTACTGACTATTGTTTAGTCATATGCATGCGTGAGCATGTGCCAAGTCGATTCACATGAAACATTCAGAGGAGGATACCACAATATCATACCAAAATATGAATAAAAAATGCAAGAAAACATTCATATGACATGCTACAAACTATTAGCAAGCTAGAGCTAATCACAGATAAGCAAGAACTATTAAGCATCCATCAGTAACATACACCTTATATGAACAGACTAAGAATGCTCACCATGATGTGTATATGTACAAAAATGAAAACAAATAGAGTTTGTTATCAGCCTCTTACCACACCTCAAATTGTCTTAATCTTCATTATTTCCCTTCACTTGCGTGACTTGAATAGTAACATGAAACCAAAATCCACTGAGGACAGCTGAACCCTGCAAAGAACTCACAAAACCAAAGAAGAACAACAAATATTTTTGGTTTTTTCAATTTTTCAAAGCAAGTAAACAAAGAAAAAACAAAGCAAAATCTTTTTTGGATTTTTCTTTAAGGCAACCCAAAGATAAAAAGCAAAGAAACAAACCAAGAGAAACAACGAAAATATTTTTGGTATTTTTGTGTTTTTGAGAAAGCGGTAGCAAGAAACAAAAAGAAAGCGAAACAATGGATATACAAAGAACCGACGAACATGATATATATAGATGAGTGTGATGTCGGTATACCTCCCCCCCCCCAAGATTAGGATTTTGGCCTAAGTGGGGCTCAACTCCATGGTTCCTAAGAAGGTGCACGTCCGTAGTACGACGAGGAGTCCCCTTCATCCTGGTAAGAACTCGAGGACTCACCCGTGTAGTAAACAGATGGGTCATATGAGGGCGCGTCCCCCTGATAGCGTCCATGGAAGCCAAGAATGTGCAGCTTGTCATCCATCTCCTCCTTGGAGCATGAAAAAGGTCCCTGGGAAATACCGAACAAAGTGTTTTATGGGAGAGGGGCCTCTCACTCTTCCCCATCAATAAGCATCATTCTATAAACCAAGCTCTCAAGGGTAGATCCAGTAGTGAAAAAATGATGTGCTTTCATAGCAGCAAGATCAAGCCTCTGAGGAGCCAAAACTGTATCATTTGGATCAACAGCAAGGTCCAAGGTAGTAGCAACACGTGCAGCAATAATTCCCCCATAAATGGGTCCCTTAGCAGCTAAGCGACGAGAAATGAGAGAACCAAGATTGTACTTAGTTTCATTGTTGAGCGCATCAGCTATGAATGCCAAATGATAGTTGGAAATATTACTAGTGTTCTCCCTACCAAGAACACTAGTGGCAAGATAGTAAGCAAAGTACCTGATGGCTGGGAGTTGAATATTTCTTATCTTTCCCCGTTGAGCTCTACAGCCATCATCATTAGTTATACCGCGGTAGAGCTCCAACAAATCAGTGGGTTGAGCTAGAATCTTCTTTGCTGACCCAGTTGTACCAAGTCCCAGGGCCTCACAAAATTTCTTTAATGTCATGTTGTAAGACCTGCCATAAATTTTGAAAGACACATCTGGCTTGAACAAGATGTTAGTAAAAGAAAAGCTCGCCACAAATGTTTTAGTAAGCGTAGCATATTGCACGCTCTCATCCTGCATATAGCTTGTTAGTCCAACCCTCCGAACCAAGGTCATAAAATCATCAATAATCCCAGTAGCCCGCAAGAAGGTTAGGCAAGGAAAGGTGGAAGGGTGAGCATCCCCCTCACCTCCCTCGTCGCCAAATCGTGGTGTAATGAGATCCTCATTGTATGAGGGCCTAGCTCGGGAGGATGATCTTGAAGGCCTTGCCCTTCTAGGTGCATCACTCTCAAATATTTCACCAAAAGTGTGGTTGTCCATGACCTCTTTTTTCTGATATTTTTAGACAAACATCAAACCAAGTGATTTCCAAGTTGATAAATGATGAGAAACTATGATAGGAACTTGCTAGAGGGCTACACATGCATCAAAATGAAATCTCTAAGCATAGAACAAGCATACAAGCTCACACAACCTGTCACTTATAGCAGCAAAATACTCAAGATACAATCTACCAATCACAAATCTAATTGGACAAGCGGAGGAGGCACATACCAAGGATCAATCCCTCCAAAAATCAGCAACAAAGATGGGATGATCAAGGATATCGAAAATCGCGAGCAAGAACAGCAGGAACTCGAGCTTGAGAAAGTTTTTCGGTGTTTTTCGGGAGAGAGAATGAAGATGACTGGGAGGAGGCACCATGGAGGGGCCTAGGTAGGCCACACCCACCCAGGCGCCACCTAGGGTTTCCCCGCGCCCACTGGGGGTGTGGTGTCCCCCTGGGTCACTCCAGGTGAACCTCTGCCCCTTTTTTCGAGAAAAAAATATTTTTAATTTTCTGGGATTTTTTAGGAAACTTTATTTTTGGCCAATTTTCAGGATATGAAAATTGATTTTCTCGCAGAAAAGATTTTTTTAGAAGAAGCAAAAGCAAACCAAAAACCAAACTACAGAAGTTCTAAGACACTCTAACAAGGAAATAACTAGCAAAACCAAAGCTAGCAAAAGAAAAGGCAAAGACTAGGAAGGAGAAAAATAAAAGAAAGCAAGTATAACCACAGTGAAAGCATTACTTTGTTCATTAAAATCCAATTTTTAACAAGGTTGATCAAGTCTTGTTACCAAAACAATCTTATATGAAACAAAACTTTGCATTCCACAAGGTGATTATGTTACCTCATACTTGATAGCAATGGTCCCAATCATAATAGTGTCAAAATTTTCTTGTGGAATGGGACAATAAATTTCTCCAACCTTGATGATCTCAATATTTTCAATGGAATTCAGGCAATATATCTTAGCAACCTTCTTGGTAAAATAGACAGTATGCTCTTTGTCATTAATATTGAATGGTACTTTTCCTTGATTGCAATTAATGACAGCATCTGCAGTATTAAGAAAAGGTCTCCCAAGAATAATAGACATATTATCATCTTCAGGCACCTCAAGCACAACAAAATCAGTTAAAACCAAGCAATTATGAGCCACTTGAACATGAACATCCTCACATATACGAATAGGAATAGTAGTTGACTTATCAGCCATTTTCAAAGATATATCAGTTGGTATCAACTTTTCTAGCTGGAGTATCTTGTAGAGAGAAAAAGGCATAACACTAACTCCAGCTCCCAGATCACATAAAGCAGTTCTAACATAATTATTCTTAATAGAGCAAGAAATATTTGGTATACATGGATCACCAAGTTTCTTTGGAACCTTACCATTGAAGGAATAATTAGCAAGCAAAGTAGAAATCTCCTCATTATGAATATTCCTTTTATTAGAGACAATATCCTTCATATACTTTGAATAAGGAGGCAACTTAATAGCATCAGTCAAAGTAATTTGCAAACATAAAGGTTTCATCCACTCACAAAACTTGTTGTAGTGTTCTCCTCCTTTGACTTGTGTTTCTTACCTGGAAAATGCATAGGTTTCTACACCCAAGGTTCTCTCTCTTTATCATGTTTATTAGCAATAAAATCTTCCTTAGTGTACCTGGTGTTCTTAGTGTGCTTCTCAGGTTCTTCCTCAACTTCCTCCTTATCAGGAGTATCATTTTTATCATTACCACTCTCAGTTTCAGCATTAGAGACAGATATACTATTAGGATCTACAGCACATTCAAGTGGTTCCTCAACTATTTTATGTTTATTTTTCTTTCTCTTACAAGGACTACCACTACTTTCATCTTGTTGAGAATCGTGCTCAATTCTTTTTGGGTGTCCTTCAGGATATAAAGGATCTTGAGTAGCTATACCACTCCTAGTTCTAATTCCATAAGCATGTTTATCTCCTAAGGCATTAACTAGCATATCCTTTTGTACCTTAGCAAGTTGATCAAGTTGGGTTTGAACCATTTGAAAGTGTTTACAAAGCATTTTAATATCATTAGAATTTCTTTCTACAATATCTTTCAACTCATTAATAGCTCTAGAGTTTTCCAATAAATGATTCTGAACTTTTTTATTAAAATTACTATGTTTAACAATAAATGTGTCAAGTTCCTCTAAGCATTGATCAGGAGGCTTACCATAAGGAATATCACCTTCATCAAAGTGGAGAGAGTGTACCTCAATACTAGATGAGTGGGAATTGTCTTACATAATTCTTATATAGGAGGTAGATTCTTCACATCTTTAGCTCTAATACCTTTCCCCTTTAGACATTTCTTAGCTTCTTTCATCACTTCATCATTTAATGCAATTACTCCCCTCTTCTTTGGTGTTGGTATTGGGTCTGGTTCAGGCAAAACTGGTTCAGGATTAATAGGCTCAGGTGTATTTAGCTCAGTTGAAGTCCAATCATCATAATTCTTTCTTATTTTAGACATTAATTCTTTAGCATTTGTAGGAGTTCTTTTCCTGAAAGCACAATCATCAAAGCTATCTAGGTAGGTCCTAGAATCATCAGTTAGTCCATTATAATAAATATCAAGAAGCTCATTCTTAGGTAATGGACATCCAAGATGTGCATGAATCAAGGCACAGAACCTTGTCCATAACTCAGGCAGTTTCTCTTCTTCTCCCTGTTTAAAATCAAAAAGTCTCTACAAAGCAGCATGTCTAGCACTGGGAGGAAAATATTTCTGGAAGAAAGAAGAAATCAAGCAATCAGGGCTATCAATGGAACCAGGAGGTAATCTATTAAACCAAGCCCTAGATTCTCCTTTTAGTGAAAAAGGGAAGATCTCATTAAACAAAGTACTTGCGCATCTTAAAATCATCAGAGAACAAAGCACTCATAGTAGAAATCTCATTCATATGAGCCACATCACTCTCATTATCAGTCCCACAAAAAGGTTCTTTCTCAACAATGTCCAAATAGGATAAATCAAGAGAGAAATCATAATCCTTATCTTTAATATCTATGGGAGAGGTGGCAAACTTAGGATCAGAGGAGAGTTTATGAATAATGGTACGTCTAGCAAGGAGACTCTTAATAGCACTAGCACCATGTGTGTTTCGGCACTCTTCAACAAATTCATCAGTAAACTCAATGTAACCATCATTAATATCATAACTCTATCTAGACTCCGATGATCTAACATGTGTAACAGTGTCTTCACTAGGAGTTTCAGTATTTCCTAGACTAGCCATAGTAGCATCTAGGAAAGGACCTAATGAACCACTCGCATCAAGCATAGTAGAAGTAACATCATGAGCATCAAAAGAAGTTTCAGATTCAGTAGTAGTAGCAGTGTGTGTAGCATGAGTATGAGGTGGTGGTGTGACAAGCTTACTTATAATAGACGGTGAATCAAGAGCAACATAGGTGTTTAGGACAGTACATCTTCTTGTAGTGGATGGTAAAATAGGAAACTTTCCATCACGAGACTTACCCATGATGAAAGGAGAAGCAGTGAGCAATAATAGATCCAAGTGAACTTACAAATAAAGCTATGTTCCCCGGCAATGGCGCCAGAAAATAGTCTTGATGACCCACAAGTATAGGCGATCGCAATAGTCTTCGCGGGTAGTATTACTCAATTTATTGATTCGACACAAGGGGAACCAAAGAATACTTGCAAGCCTTAACAACTGAGTTGTCAATTCAGCTGCACCTGGAAATAGTTCTTGCTCACAGAAGTTTATCAGTAGCAACAGTTTGTAGTAGAAACAGCAAAGCAATAGCAGCAGCAAAACAGGAGCAATAGTAATAGTAGTAGCAAATAGTAGGATATGAGCGCGGTAGGCATAGGGATGGATGGACGGGCGTTGCAATGTAACTTCAAGACCTAGGGCAATGCATATAAATAAGAATAAGCATCCAAGTACTAAACAATCATAGGCATATGCTCCATATATAGTCATGCGTGCTCGCAATGAGAACTTGCACAACTTCTTTTGTACTGCCAGGCCGTGGCAACGGGTCCTCTAGGGAACTACTAGCAATTAAGGTGCTCCTTTTAATAGAGCACCGGAGCAAAGCATTAACACTCCGTGAACACATGTGATCTTCACACCACAGCCATCCCCTCCAGTTGTCCCAATTTCTGTCACTTCGGGGCCTTTGGATCCGGACAATGATATTTGTACACAACTTGCAGATAAGATCAAAAACAATACTATCATAATGATTCAATAATAAGTTCAGATCTGAGATCATGGAACTCGGGCCCTAGTGACAAGCATTAAGCACAACAAGTTGCAACAAAGTCAAATAGCACTAATAGAGATACTAGGCACCATGCCCTAACAATCTTATTTGATTACATGATAGAACTCATCCAATCCCTACCATCCCCATAGCCTACAACGGGGGATTACTCACTCATGGATGAGGGAAAAATTGATGGTTGATGGAGATGCGTTGGTGATGATTCTCCCCAAATTCCCCGTCCCGGCAGGGTGCCAGAACGGAGTTTCTGGATCCGAATCTTGGTTTTTGGTGGTGGCAGCGCAGCGGAACTCTTTCTGGAGAAATGACAAACCCCCTCAGTTTTTAGGTCAAGGGGTAACTTATAGGCGAAGAGGGAGCCCAAGGGGGTGCCTGGGGTGGCTGCACCCCCCTAGGCGCGGGCTGGGCCCACCCGCGCCTGGCAGGGGTGTGGGCCCCCCGGGCCTCCACTCGGTCTCGTACTCTGGCTCCGTGGATCTTCTGGTGAAATAGGATTTTTGGCATATTTTCCAGGATTTTTCCTGATAGTTGATTTTCTGCACAAAAACTAGATACCAAGGTAATTCTGCTGAAAATAGTGCAGTCTGTGTTAGTTGTATCCAAATCACACAAGTTTAGAGGAGAAACAATAGCAAAAGTGTTCGGGAAAGTATATACGTTTTGGACGTATCAATACCGACGATCGAACCTCGGATAAGTAAAGTATTGTGTGACAAAGGGAATCTTTATTGTATGTTAATGGTTCATTCGATCACGAATTCATCGTTGAATATGTGGTAGCCATTATGGATCTCCAGATCCCGCTATTGGTTATTGATCGGAGAGGTGTCTCAATCATGTCTGCATAGTTCGCAAACCGTAGGGTGACACACTTAAGGTTCAATGTTGTTTAAGTAGATATGGAATATGAGTTGGAGACCGAATGTTGTTCGGAGTCTCGAATTGGATCCAAGACATCACTAGGAGATCTAGAATGTTCCGGAGAATAAGATACATATAATGAAAGTCATTTTCCAGGGTTCGAAAAATTTATCGGTATTTTGACCTTGGCTTCTAGAATGTTCTAGAAGGGGCCACCAGTGTGCCCACAACCCCAAGAGGGGCCACATGGAGCGAGGTCATGATGCAGGGTCCATGGGCCAGCCGCACCAAGACCCAAGGGGCCCAACCAGCCAACCCCAAAGGAAAGGGGCAAAACCCTAAGAAGGAAAGGGGGAAACTTGGGGGGCAAGTTTTCCCCCCAATCCGTATGTGCGCTGGACCTAAGAGAGGAGGGCCAAGGGGTCTACCCTATCCACACCCCCCCCCCTCTATATATATATAAAGAGGGGAGTGAAGGGCACACCCTTTCCCCTTGACCTCAACCCTAGACGCCGCGCCTCTCCCTCCTCTAGCTTCCTGTTGTGGCTTAGGCGAAGCCCTGCAGGATTATCTCCTACACCACCACCACATCGTCGTGCTGCTGGGATTCTGAGGGGATCTACTACCTCCGCTTCCCACTGGAACAGGGATAGGAAGGTCTTCATCGACTCTGTACATGTGACCAAGTGCGAAAGCGCTGCCGGAACGCGGTGCCAGAAGGATCGTCTACACGATCTTGAGATCGGAAAGTGATCGACCTCATCAACCATGAGATCCAATCTCATTAACACTTTGGATCTACGAAGGTTAGTTATCTTCAATCTCATTGTACCGATCTTGTAGATTAATTAATATCTTTTCCATAGATAGGATCTTGCTTTTATGTGTTCTTACGATAGAAATTTTTGTTTTCCATGCAACGAACCCTACACAAATATGGCACAAACTAGAGAGAGAGAATAGAGAGAGGCAATACAAATGTTAAATACAATATCAAAAACCAAATACAAGTGCAACAATTTAATTATATGTTCCATGCAAGGTAGCATCATGAACATGATGATGCACTATGATGCACAAAAACAAAAACAACAAGCGATTTTCTAGTAGTGGTTTTCCCCAGGATGCTACTAAAGGGTTCGCAGCATAGAAAACAAAACATTTCCTACGATGGGAACAACTATGTACCAAGATCTATCTACTAGATACAAGCAACGTGTAGATATACATCCATAGAATACATAACCTCAAAGACCGAATAGCATTAATGAGGTTGTACTCGTAGATGATGTAGTCGAACACTTGCCGATCTCAAGATCGTGATGAAGTCCATCTGGTCCAGCCGGCCCAGGACCATCAAGTCCAGCACCACAAAGCAGTGGTGCATCCGTGATTGCACACAAGTCTGGGTACCCCGACAACCTCCACGCCCTCTCTCCAGAAAAAGCCACTGGGAACATGTATCTCGCGGATCCGAAACCATGGGGAAATTCTAAAGGGGGGAGAGAGATCCTTCACGTGAGGTGTGTTGTGAGAGGAAGAGAGGGGGGCCTTTTATAGGGAGAGGGGGCACCCCAAGAGGCATGGCGCCCAGCCATGGTGGCTGCCCCCACCTCTTCCACATTCATGTGGGTGGAGCTCCCACTCAAAATGAAAAGCCTCCACTCAAAAATCCACTCACATGCATTAAATTTCCACCAAATTTAATGCAAGCTCTCATTTAAATAAAACTCTTTTATTTATTTATTCAGAATTTTGTTAATTACTCTAATTAACAAACATTCACATAAAACCCCTTATAACATTTCAATTTCACATGCAGAAACAGTTTCAGCAATTTCAACCGAAACAGTTTCGTTGTCTAGTGAAATAAATTCCTGCGATTTCCTTCTTCTTTCTCTAGCATATTATTTGCTCCAAATGGTGTCGGTATCCCTTAAGTCTGTCACCCTATGGTTCGCGAATAATGTAGACATGATTGAGACTCCTCTCCGATAAATAATCAGCAGCGGGACCTCGAGATCCGTACTGACTCCCACACATTCAACGATGACTTCTGTGATCGTGTGAACCTTATACGCATATAGCTCAATACCTTTGTATCGCGATATATTGCATATCCGAGATTCGATCATCGGTATCTCCATACCTAGTTCGATCTCTTTACCGATATGTAGTCTTTTCTTGTTCCGGTGATATAACATTCTAGTGATCAAATCACTTGCTTGCAAGCTAACTAATGTGATATCACCGAGAGGGCCCAGAGTATATCTCTCCATCATCGGGATGGACAAATTCCACTCTTAATCCATGAGACTCTACATAATACCTTTGTAGCACTGAACACATCTTTATAGTCACCCTATTTCAGTGTGACGTTTGATAGTATCAAGATACTCGTCCGGTGTTAGTGATTGACATGATCTCATGGTCTAAAGACTGGGATTACTTTGTATGATGTTATATCAATATAAACACAATGACCTTGATCGTAATGCTATACTTCGGATGAATGTTCATCACATCATTCCAACAATGTGGTGACCTCGTTATTAACAACATCCAATGTCCATGATCAGGAAACCTTTGATCATCTTGTTAATCAACGAGCTAGTTTATAAGAGAGGCATAACTAGGAACTTTATTTTTTTTCATTAAACACACATGTATTAATGTTTCCGTATTAATACAATTATAGCATGCAAAATAAACATTTATCATAAATAAGGAATACGATAATAACCACTGTATTATTGCCTCTCGGGCATATTCCCTTCAGTCTCCCACTTGCACTAGAGACAATAATCTAGTTTAGAAACTTTGCGTATTGAACACCTATGGCTTTCTGGTGTTCCATATACGCGATTGCAAGTTGTTAACATAATCTACGGATTTGAAGCTTTCAGGTCCATGTGTATTTTCATGTCTTTGCGTCTCCATGCATCACTCATTCTCCAATGAGATGGCATTGTATAAATTTGGCCTTTTGGTGAGACCTTTAGTTCCTTGGGGTTAAATCATGTCCATACTATTGTCTTACAATATATATTTAGTGTTAGCCCGTCGCGAACCACACCTTAGTTTGATAACAAACTACTTGACACAAATGCCCTCCTTTGCTGCTACTATAGCAGTCATATACTTAGCCTTTTCTTGTAGTATCCGTCACAATGTCTTAACTTTGGAATTCATCCAGATCCGTCATGGAAACTTCTTTCCATTTCATTGTGCCATCCATATTTTAAATTGAGATAAACTTAAATTGTATCTTGTGACAAAACTAGTATCATTTTTCAATGAACTATTTATCTCTTATACAAATATAATATATTCTTAATTCTTCCAAAAGATTATAAGAATATCCTTACTATCATCCAATGATCATTTTATGATTCATTCTGGTATATTCTCATAACACTTAGAGCATAGGACATATATGGATGCGTACATATCATGGCATGATTGATCAAAACATTCTTGTGATTTCACTCATCAAGTGTCAAAGCACTTGAATCTTGTTTCACTTATCAAGTTTCGACACACTTGAATCTTGATTCAATTCTTTTCCATGCGACAAGATCCTTTTCTCGTCGTTTCTATATTGAACTCCTTCAGTATCTCATATATGTATGGTTGGCACAACCATATTAGAGTCACAGTCTATCCATGTAGACATTCGTGCTAAATATTTGGTTTTTGCCTAAGTCTTTCATCAAAATGAATTTCTTAACCTTTGTCAATAAAAGATACATCATTTACAATCAACAAGATGTCCTCCACATAATGTATTAGAAATATGTCTCAGCGCTCCCACTTAATTTCTTGCAAATGAAAGAATCTTCATCGTCTCCTGATGAAAAACTCCTTTAACAGTTTCATCATGGTGAAGATTCCAACTCCGTGATGCTTACTTCAACCATTGAAGTTTGCATGCCCTTTTTAGCATCCTTTGAATTAACAAAACCCTTTGGATCGTGCCATGCACACGTCCTAGGTAACCATTCTATTAGAAGAACTTTGTTTTGTTTTTTCATCTACCATATACCAAATTATATGTAGTGGTTGCTACTTTAATCCGTCCAGACTAAATATCGCTATTAAATATCAAATCTTGTCATAGTCAACTCCTTGAACATTGCCGTAAAAAACTTTATGACATGTCGACTATTTCATAGATGTGAAACATCCATGTTTGTCATGGGAATGGCCACGCCAGATGCTGCAATCGGCATCGAGTAGTAGAACGAGGGGCAAGGGCGGCCAACCATCTGCGGTGCGAGATGAGGGCGGAGACATAAGGTTTTACCCAGGTTCGGCCCCCAGAGGGTAAAGACCTACTCCTGCTAGATTGTATCATGGAGAGAGTACAAGGGTGAGAACGACGACTAGGCGGCGAGTCGCTGGGGTGTATGATGGAACGTGTCCTCTATGCGTGCCCTAGGGAGATTTATATAGGCTCACCTCGCTAGGGTTTACAGATCTACAACTGAATTAGTTAAAGATTCGGAGGTTCTTGACCTAATCCGACTTGGCCTAACTACGCTTCTGGGCCTCCAGCTTCTAGTCGCCTGAGTCCTCGCCAAGTCTTGATCCAGTAGCCGTCCTGCAGGCCCACTCGCTGGCAGCTTGGGCCAATAGGAAACGTCCTGTTGGGTATACCCCGGTAGGCATATCCCCATCAGTAGTCCCCGAGGCCATCGTTGATTTGTCGCAAGTGTTCATTGGAAGTCGGAGTATGCGGGTCCAATTTGGATGCCCAGTCGAATAGGCGGTGGACTCCTGAACAAGGAAAGAACTAGTCATTTTAGTCACAATAGCAGCGACCAATCAGATCACAGCTTGGCGAATAGGTCGGCGAACCGTTAAGTCACTGTTATAGTGATCGGGTCGGCGAATCGTCAGGTCGCTGAAGACAGCGAGTCTAGTGGATGAAGTTGGACCGTCAGCACTGGTCAAACTAGTCATTGGGTAAACCAACGGTAATATCGGCGTAATTACCGCGTGGTAACGGCTCTCCGAAAATGGCGGCTAACAACCGCTATATAAGGAGAGTGACGGGCGAGGGGAAAACACTTCCCTCACTTCCTCCGATCTCGTGCATTCTCAATTCTCCATCCGTGCAGCGACCAGAGCGATTCACAGCCCTAGATCCCACAATTGATGGCCCCTCCAGCAGAACCACGGGGCATATCCAAGTGTACGAAGGTGCTGCTGAAGTCGTTCGAGGAGGCGGGGATCCTCCACGCCGGGAGATGGCGCATCCCCGTGGCCGGAGAGGTGATCCCAAGTCCACGCGAGGGGGAATTCATCTGCTTCACCATCCATCTAGAGCGGGTGCTCGGATTCCCCACCTCCCTCTTCTTCCGCCGCTTCTGCGCCTACTACGACATCCAACCGTCGGACCTAGGGCCACACAGCATCGAGCAGCTCGCCATCTTCGTGGCGTTCTATGAGTGCTACCTGGTTTGCCGGCCATACTTCCCCGTATGGCAAGATCTGTTCCATGGGAGGATCAGCCACGAAGAGGCAGGCGGCACGATGCTAGCCGCGGGCGGCCTGACCTTTCAGCTGAAGTCAAAGGCGTCCTCTTTGATCTGATGTTGCCCGCCAAAGCAGCAAATGAACGGAAGAAGAGCTGGTTCTACGTAACCGAGTCACCGTCGGGCGACGAGGTGGCTCTTCCGACGTACTCCACCGACCGGCCCGAGCCGCGTCTGCTCCAAGACACCAAGCTTCTGCTAGATCAGCGGATGGTCGTCCACGAGATGTTGCAGACCATCCGCAACCTGAAGAAGAAGGGCCTCCAAACCATCAACCTCTACAACTGCTGGCTCGGACGACGGCTCGTGCCTCTGGCCAGCCGCTCCCACTATATGTACGAGTACATAGGTAAGGACGACCTGACGAAGTCCTGCCATGCCGAGTGGAGACTCAACCACTACAACTTGGCCCTAAAGAAGATCACCCTGTCGGTGTATCTTGATGCAAAGGCCGGGGTCGCACCTTACACCGCGAAGCGCCAAGCCCCAACGATGAGTTATTTTATTTCCCATGCACTCGCAGTCGCAGTTTTGCATTCGCGGTCGTGCTAATTTTGCTTGGTTGTTGCAGCTATTCCAAGTGGTGGAAGGTTGGCTTCCACCCGCAGATGACGAGAACTCGAACTCGTCCGCCAAAGACGAGAGCGAGTCTTTGCCCGATAAGGGCGATGCCAGAAGTGATGGGGGCGGTGACGATGATGATGACGACGATGGCGATGAAGCCGTGGAAGTTGCCGCACCCACGGTTCGCAAGACCCGTGGGCAACATCAACGCGATCTCGAGGCCAGCAAGAGCCTCGAGGCGCACGACGACGATGACGATGAGCTTCTCGAGCACACCTCACAGCGTGAAGCAACACCATCGAAGAAGAAGAAGCCGTCGCCACCAAAGAAGAAGACGAAGCTGGCTAAGCCGGTGTCTCTGCCTCGGTCCGCGAGTAGCTCTGATGCTACCAGCACAGCCGAAGAAGCAGCGGCACATGCGATCGCGGCGACTGGTGCGACCGTCGTGGAAGACAAGGTGTCGTTGGCATCGCTACCACCGCCGTTCGTCTCAGTTACCGGGCTGGTGGCCGCTCCAGCCGCAGGAGCCTCGCCACCGAGAGGAGATCCCGCGGCGATCGCTACTGAACCTCCTGCCGCGGCCTCGTCCTCGAAGAAACCGTCGGTGTTGTGGGTGCAGAGCGTGTTCGAGGTGGGCCTTAGTCAAAAACTAGGTCTAGAGCTAGAGAAGCCGGCCAGTATTCGTACTGGCCTACGATTTATCCCAGTCTCCAAGTGAGTGTTTCTCTATCCTTTCGTTTGTCTGCTTGATGTATGTTCGACTGGCAAGTCTACTGACGGAGTTGTTGCGCAGGACTGGAGTGAAGAAGATAGGTCACCCTACAGTGGCCAAGGTTCCCTCGTGTGCCACGGAGGCACCTGCTGACCCCTCGAAGAATAGGAAGGGAGACGAGGTTAAGGCGCCAAGAGAGCAAAAGGCGACGAGGTCATCACAATCTCGGACGAACCAGCAGTTTCCCCGAGAGAAACTCCGATTGTGGTGGATGTGGCTCCGAGGGCCATGGAGGACGTGGAGTCACAGCGGGCAGGCCCCACGGCCTCGGTTGAGGCGACCGGCACGCCTTCGGGTGGTGCAGGAGCCGTGGTGGCGATGTTCCCTCGCTTTGTAGCGAGGGCTGCCACGGCGAGTGCCTCAGTGCCATCGAGCCAGTTGCCTAGGTCCGCCGGTACGAAAGTCAAATAGCGTCGCGAGCAGACTCCACTCGTGCTCTCGTCGTAGATGTGATGGAACTTCAGGGCATGCTAGGTGTCGCCATCCACGTATGTCCAGTCCCCGAGGACCGGGCCACTGAATTTCAGTGGTTGGATTCCTATTGTTTTTCACCATCCAGTCCCCGAGTGGCTAGTCGCTGAATTTCAGCGGCTAAGCACTTAGGAATTTTTGTCGTCCAGTCCCCGAGTGGCTAGTCGCTGAATTTCAGTAGCTAGGCACTTAGGAATTTGTGTCGTCAAGTCCCCGAGTGGCTAGTCGCTGAATTTAAGCGGCTAGGAACTTAGGAATTTTGTCGTCCAGTTCCCGACTGGCTAGTCGCTGAATTTTAGCGGCTGGACACTTTAGAAATTTTTGTCGCTAACGCTTTCATTGTTGCACAGGGCCTGCAGCGCGAGTCGGCAGAGAGGCTTGCTGCCAAGCATCGCGTGTAGAAGGAGCTCCTCGCTGTTCAGGACACGAACGAGCAGCTTCGAGCGAATGTGGGTGAGTGTTCATCATGCTTGGTGCTGATCATAAACTTGTTACGTTTGTAATCGTTTTGTTGTTGAAGCAGAGGATAGCGCGGCCGCGATGAAGGAGGCTCGCCAGGGCCTCGTTCCACCGAGTGAGTTGACGGCTGCCCAGTCGTCCTTGAGCACCGCGGAGAAGCGAATCGCTGAACTGGAGCGTGAGCTCAAGGAGGCGAAGGCGGAGGTGAGCTTGGCGGATGGACGGGCCAAGGCGGCCGTTGTTTCTGCTGCCGAGGAGCGGAAGGTGTCGGACGCGCTTGTCGCCGGGCTGCAAAATGACCTCTCTTCTCTTCAAAGTTTCATCCCGAATCTCTGTCGCCCATTGACTGGTGAGTTTTCCTTCTGCGACTCCCCGAGTGCGCAAACCACATAGTTTTGCTGGTACTTCCCTTACGATCTGATTGTGTGTTGCAGGCCTGATTACCGATAATGCCGAAGAGGCGCAGTCGTACGACGCGCGGCAATGTGTCACCACTCTGGTTGATTCTGCCGCGCTGTCAGCGACCTGCCTCCGGGCGTATCTTCAGGAGATCTCGCCCACGGAGGTGATCCCTAGCGACCTCGTCAAAGTTTGGCGCTATCTGGAGAAGGCTCCGGTGGTTGTGGAGTTCATGGCGCAGTCGGCCTTTCGTCGTGGAGCGGCGACTGTGCTGAGCCTTGGGCTCGCGCATTTTCCTGACGACTTCGACCTTGACGACGTCACAAGAGGGTACCCTTTGTCGACGGGCTCAGTCGAGATCGCCGAGGTGATAAAGCTGACGAAGCAGGCTGCGGTGTACGCCAACCGGGTGTGGGCGATGGGTGACCTCATTCCTTACTAGGAAACGGTCGTTGTAACTACCTCGGTGAATTACGCTCCTAGATACAAGCCTGGATGAGCGGTAGTGGTTGAAATAGTACGGTGGGGCCCCAAAATCCACTCACGGGTAGACCTTTCGGCCGTCCCAACCACTACCATCTCAACGGGACCTGTACGGGCGGCGTAATCGGCAGGCGAAGGGATCAAATACATACACAAATGAGCATGTATGCAAGCCACCATACAAGAGTACATCAGAGCCATACCATCTAGAAAGAAAGGAAATATACCAACGCCATACGGCAAGATTCAAATGACCTAGATAGATCTAATATTTTAGGATACTTCCTCATACAACACACATCAGAGTATCATGCGGAAGCAGCAAACAAGTCCGAGTACGGATAAGAAGCAAATCGGCATAAGATGCCATAGAAATAAGCACATCCCAACCACAGATCTCAAGGATCCCCGTTCCCGGAATCTCTACACCGAACGATCGTTGCCCACATCATCGGCTTCTTCCACCCAGTATCCGTCCCAAGGGGTACTGTTCATCTGAACCAATAATTTATCGTGTGAGACCCTAAGGGTACTCAGCAAGTCTTAATGCCTCTAAAGGGGACACAACCTGGGGTGACACAATTGCAGCGAAAGATAAACCCTAGCAGTTCTATAGATAAACGCTAACCATCCGCCTAACCAATGATAGACGGATGTTCGTGAATTAAGATGAACAGTTATAATGGTAATCTCATCAGATCCATCCTCCTCCCTGCTTACCAACAAGGAAGCGGACGAACAACCCCCATCCGTTGGCAATTTTATTAACCATTCCATGAGTGTTGCACTATTTACTAGTCAAATTACTTAGTCAGATTAAAGCGGTACTTTAGTTATGCTTGTCTATGATCGAGAAACTGTGCTCCAAGTCGTCCATATCCGCGGACACGGCTTTCAGAAAGTTTTACCCGGCCGGGGTGCACCAATAGCAACACACGCTCGATCAACCTCGGAAAAACCAAATCAAAACCCAACGAGGCTTTCACGACTGAACAATCACCGGATTCAGAAATATTTCAGGGGGCCACCCCTTAAAGTAGACCCGCAACGAAGTAAGCAAGCTCCGAGACGGACTCAAGGTTGTGGGGACGGCTGTGAACGACTGGGAACCCAAAACTGGGCTTGTCGACACCGCGGAATCGTGCCACGATCCTAAATAAGACAAAGGTGCTATCATCGCACAATTTAAATACAGCAGTAGCATGGCATAAGTACAGGATAGTAAATAAAACCTCAAACTAGTTTGTGGCCCCAAGAAATAAGACGGAATCAAGCTCTGGCTCAGGGGGGTCCCATATACCTCCCGGATGTGGATAGCACGATAAATCAAGGAACAGGAATCAAGTACTCGGGGTCTTACGGGACACAAGTGAGCAGGAAAAACCAAATAGCAGATGTTGCTCACCGGTGCCACTTTCATTAGTTGTCCCATTACTACTCAGGTTAAGTTGTTTAAGTACCTCGTTATACATCTGACTCTCATAAACCCTACACATGCTGTTCTACGACTCGCATGGCTCAAACAACTCCTGTAGTAATGGCTCATGGGATGGAGGAACAAGCTTGGTGGGGTTGAAAAGTAAAGGCTATGCATACTTGGGATTCAATTTAATGCAATCGCGACTCAATGATGCAAGAATAAGATAGAGGCAATAGGTACTGTATGTATGCAAGCATGTGGAAGTGCTTGCCTGGCAACTCAGTTGAAGCGAGAGACGGATCTGGGTAGTGCTCCTGGTTCTCTCGATATAACCCCTGCTCAGTGTCTA
Organism: Avena longiglumis; assembly: GCA_030063025.1. Taxonomy (NCBI): domain Eukaryota; kingdom Viridiplantae; phylum Streptophyta; class Magnoliopsida; order Poales; family Poaceae; genus Avena; species Avena longiglumis. The sequence goes on along the minus strand of CP125977.1, from coordinate 179,434,070 downwards.
TCCGAGAAAAACCAAACAAACAAGGCCAACATGAATATAGAGCACAAGCACATGAGTAAGATGCGTCAAGCAAACAATCATGCCATGATGAATGATGCACAAGTTGCATGGCAATAAGTAGCATGGCATGGTGAGGTGTGGAAGACAAGTAACAACCTTTTAATGGAGTTTTGGATCACATTTTGTTGTCATAACATTTGCTGTACCCTATATTTTTATATGATGCATGATGCAATTGAAGTCATGGATAGCATAAACAGAAAGGTCTCGTCGAGCTGATCATTTTAGACATATCATTTGATAAATTTGGAATTATAAATCAAAAGTTATTAATTATTTAAGTTCTAGTGGCAATTGGTGTAATATAATTAAACTTGGAATTTTAAATGTGCAAAAGGCAATTTGAATGTCATATTTGAAATCCTGGCATTTTTCTGATCTCCAAACATATATCATTTGTGTGATTTGGATTTTTAATGGAAAAGTTATTTAAAATCTGATTTGAATTTGAATTTGAAAATAATTATGAAAAGATTTGATTTAAACAGACTCAGGAATACTTTCTATACCCAGGCTAACACACCCACAGACGCTTACAGGTGGGGGCCAGGGACTTGCGGTCCCACACGCCAGCGGCTGAGGGAAAGGGGGACCGCGGGTTGATTCACAGAATCCCCGTGAGCCTTTTTGTAAAAACGCCAAAGACACCGATAGTGGGCCTGGCTGGACCGCGGGCTGGACTAAACAAAACAAAAGGGGTGTATGTGCAAAGTGTACAACGAACACTGTTTTTCTTCCTAGCGTCGCGAGCGACAGAGAGGCGAGGTGGGGGATCGATCCCGCGCCCTCTGGCGCGCTAGCGGGGCGGCTACCGCTGCGGCGGATGCGTGCTGGTGTTGGAAAGGCGGGGTGGGGTCAGATAAGCTGATGCGCGCCGCGGTAACAAGACAACAGCGACGGTCCCGCCGTGCACCGAGGGTGCTCGACCGGTGGCGTGGTGCACACAGGAAACGAGGGTCGAGGGGAGGTTGTCTGAGAGGTAGGGGTGCTCACCGCGGGTGGGTTGGTGGGGTCGGTACGGGCCGGGACGCAGACGATCGCCGGCGCGGCTCGCGGACGGAGGCGCTAGGGTTTCGCCGGGCTCGCGCTGGTTCTGGCGGTGCTGGGCTCCTCCTCCTCGCTGCTGGGCACGGAGGCGTCGCGGACGATCTCCAGGTCTTCCTCGACACCCGCAGCACCACGCCCGCCTCCTGGTTGCTGTGCTCGCGAGAGAGCCAACGGCGTGGCCGGCGTCGGGGTGATTCGGCGGTGGAGAAAGAGGGCAGAGGAGGGGAACGAGGCAGAGCCCCTGGGCGGATCTGGGGACGGCTGTGAGGGCGAGGGAGAGGATAAGAAGAGAGGGGGCAGGTGGGGTTGCGTGGGGGAGGGGAAGGTGGCCTCGGTGCCACCTTTTTCCTCCTCACGTGCATGGCATGGGGCCAGGGCAGGGCAGGCACGGGCTGGGCAGGCACGGGCTGGGCAGGTGGGGGCTGCAGCTGGCCAGGTCGAGGAGCTCGGTGTGGGGAAGCTGGGGCAGAGGGAGAGGGGCACGGGCTCGGTCTAGGGGAAGCTAGGGTTCGGTCTAGATGGGAGGCTCGGGTTTGGGGGGCCTCATGGCATAGAGAGAGAGGGAAGAGGGTGGGGTAGGCTCGGTTAGGGAGGGTGGTGGTACATGGTTTAGGGTTTAGGTAGGGTTGGAATTAGTGTTTTGGATTAGAGGGTTTAAGAATGAGATAAGATGAGAGGGACAAGAGGTGCTTATGTCTAAACACATGATAAGACATCACATGTTCAAGCACAAAGGGTGGTAGGGCTAGGGGGCATGGTAAACATGTGACCATGCTAGGTTAGCTAGAGAGGAGAGAAAGAGAGAAACAAACTTAGGGTTTAGTTTAGATTATGTGGGTTTTAGGGTGTAGGTTAGAGAGGTATGGGGTGGCTTAGGGTTTGGTTTAAAAGAGGGGTGGATAGATGGAGAGTTACTTGTCGAGATCAAACTTGCTCTAGTCAAGCTCAAACAAGAACAAGACAAGAAAAGAGAGGGAGAGAGATGAGGTGCTAGGGTTTTAAGCATGATCAACATGGCCAAAACCAAAAGAAAAGATAGGGCTAGAGATGATCCATCCCAAACCAAATAGAACCAAAGACAAGCACAAGATGGAACTTGCATGGCCCATGCAGAATATTTAATGCCCTGCTGATAATTGTGAAGACAATGTCATTTCATGGCATTATTATTTTGCATCTCCAAAATTGGAATAAGGCCAAGCAAAAGATTATGGGTGGAATCCAACCAACCAACATGAGCTAGAGATAAACTCAATTAAAATGCCAAGCTCATATTAATTGGATGGTGGAATTTAAAAGGTGGTGAAAGAAAGGTGGTGGAGTTTAAAAGAGATATGCCCCAACTCAACTTGGCATTTAACAATATATTAAGAACCAAATACAATATCAAGAGGCAACTACAATTAATCATGCACATGAGATAAGAACCAAACAAGAAAGGGTTTTATATGATGCTCAAATGCAAGGTGGCATGATGACATGAGCATGACATGGTGATGATGCAACAATTATATGTTGGAAGTGACCCTTTTTATTACTGGAACAAGTAGCATTACAGGTGTTAGACAACTGGGATGCTACAACTCTCCCCCACTAAACAGGAATCTCGCCCCGAGATTCTAGGAAGAAGAAGAAGACACAAAGAGAGAAGGATGGTTGACACGGAGTTCATCTTCACGCTCCCATGTGGCTTCATCAACGGAATGGTGTGACCACTGCACCTTGCAGAGCTTGATGGACTTGTTGCGAGTCCTTCGCTCATGGTCTCAAGGATTTTGGTGGGGTGTTCTTGATAAGACAAGTCTTCTTGGAGATCGATTAGCTCATGATCCACGGTCTGCCGGATCTTTGAAGCACTTCTTGAGCCGAGAGATGTGGAAAACATCATGGACTTTGAGTTTTTCCGGAGCTCCAGGCATAAGCAACTTCTCCTCTTCTATCACGAACCTTGAAAGGACCGATGTATCTAGGAGCCAACTTTCCTTGATACCAAAGCGTGTGTTCCTCTCATGGGAGTGACGAAGGTAGACGCGAGATCACCAGGGGCATATACCATATCCGTGTGTTTCTGTCATAGTTGCTCTTCCGACGACTCGAGCAATCTTCGTGTTCTCCGAATGATATGCACCTTCTCCTCTCGCTTGGGTTACAATGTCGTGGCCAAACCAGATTCTTTCTCCTGCACCGACCAACCAATCGGAGTTACGCACTTGCGACCATAGAGAACCTCAAATGGTGCCATCTTTAGACTCTTCCGAAGCGTTGTTGTAGGAGAATTCAGCATATGGAAGACATTCCTCCCACTTCATGCCAAACGAGATGACGCAAGCCGAAGCATATCCTCCGTAATCTGATTGATCCTCTCAACTGTCCTGCGATCGAGGGTGGTAAGCAGTTTGAAGTTCAACTTTGTTCCCAAAGCTTTTTGGAAACTCTCCCAGAACTTTGAGGTGAAGATGCTCCCCCGGTCTGAACTGATTTCAAGTGGAACCCCATACAGAGAGACAATTTTGTTGATATAGAGCTCAGCCAACTGAATTCCAGAAATTGTTTCTTTGACTGGGAAGAAATGAGCCACTTTAGAAAGCCTGTCGATGACAACAAAATTGCATTGTTGCCCTGCGACCTTGGAAAGCCGTGATGAAGTCCATCTCTACTTTCTCCCATTTCCATTCGGAGGTTTCAATGGTCAGAAGACCAAATGGTTTCGATGGACAGCCTTCACTCTGCGCAGACATCACATTCGAGACATACTTGGCACAATACCGCTTTCAACCTGTGCCACCAAGATTGTGTTTTCAAGTCCATGTACATCTTTGTGCTGCCAGGATGGATAGAAAGGACCGAATCATGCGCCTCCTTAAGAACTTGGTCTCTCAGACCCGGTCAGTTTGGAACAAACATCCGGTGTTCAAAGAAGAGCGTGCCTTGATCATCAACGTGGAAGGACTCATACTTCGGAAGGTCAAGCTTAGAGATGAGCTTTTTGGTGTGCGGATCACCAAGTCGACGAGCGAATCTGTTCTTCCAAGAGAGGAGTAGCCGAAGGTTCGGAGATGCCCTTGTTCCACAATTTCAAAGTTGTCGACGGAATTCCTCGCACAAGAGAGGCTGCTGCTCTTCCACCATGAGGTTGTTGACATAAGCTTTACGGCTAAGCGCATCTGCCATGACATTTGCTTTGCCCGGAGTGTAGTTGATGGTCACATCAAAGTCATTGATTGCTTCAATCCATCTCCTCTGGCGAAGGTTGAGATCAGGCTGTGTGAAGATATACTTCAAACTCTTGTGGTCAGAGAAGATCTCACAACGGTTACCAAGCAAGTAGTGCCTCCATAGCTTCAAAGCAAAGACAACTGCTGCTAGCTCGAGGTCATGTGTGGGATAGTTGATCTCATGCGTCTTCAACTGACGAGAGGCATAAGCAACCACCTGTTTCTCTTGCATAAGGACCGCACCCAATCCTTGCAAAGAGGCGTCACAGAAAATCTGGAAAGGCTTAGATGTACCGGAGGAACCAAGACCGGCGTGGAAGTGAGCTTCTCTTTGAGTGTCTCAAAACTTTCTTGACACGCAGGAGTCCACAGGTATTTCTTGCCTTTCTTGAGGAGATCGGTAAGAGGCTTCGCTATCTTCGAGAAGTTCTGAACGAAGCGACGGCAATAACTAGCCAAACCGAGAAAACTCCGCACTTCCTTGACATTAGCAGGAGGAAGCCATTCAACTATTGTCTTCATGGTTTCCGGGTTGACTGCAATGCCCTTGGCAGAGATAACATGACCCAGGTATGTTACTTCAGGCAGCCAAAACTCACACTTTGAGAACTTTGCATACAAGCGGTTCTCACGAAGCTTGTTTAAGACACACCGCAGGTGTTCTTCATGCTCTTCCTTGGACTTGGAATAGACCAGAATGTCATCCAGATAGACCACGACAAACTTATCAAGGTACTCCATGAAAACGGAGTTCATCAGCCTCGAGAAGGTAGCAGGTGCGTTGGTGAGACCGAAAGACATGACCGTGTACTCATACAGGCCATAGCGGGTGGTGAAAGCTGTTTTGGGCACATCTTCTTTGCGAATCTTGATTTGGTGATAACCACTTCTCAAGTCCAGCTTAGAGAACACCACAGCTCCTGCTAGCTGATCAAAAAGATCATTTATCCGTGGGAGAGGATATTTGTTCTTGATGGTTTTAGCATTGAGAGCCCGGTAGTCAACACAGAGTCTATCGGTTACATCACGCTTCTTCACAAAGATTGTTGGACTACCCCAAGAAGAAGTCTGTGTTGAATGAAACCCAACTTCTCTTGTTCATCAAGTTGTCATTTGAGTTCACCAACTCGAAGGACCCATTTTATATGGCCGCTTGGAGATAGGAGCCGTTCTGGTTCAAGCTCAATCACGAATTCAACCTCGCGATCCGAGGCATACCGCAACTCTTCAGAAAGACATCCGGGAACTCACAGACCACGGTACACTCGAATAGCTTCCATAGCATCATTATTCGAGCTGCCAAGGAGAAGAGCCGACACAGGAGTCAGACTTGGAGAAAAGACTATATGGCCTTCAGGAATCTTCAGAGACACTGAGCGTTCAGCACAATCAATCACAACTGCATTTGCCGTTAACCAATCCATGCCCAAGATGACATCAATGTCGGAATTGCCCAGAACAATTAAAGAAGCCGCGAAGGAAGAACCACCAATCTCAATCTGATTGCCATGGCTGATATAGGCAGCCCTCAGGTTGGAACCAGGAGATAGGACCATTAGCTTCTTAAGGAGAGGATCCAGAGTTAACACATTCTCATATGCAAACTTCTGAGACACAAAAGAATTCGATGCACCAGAATCGAACAAAACTCGCAGGGGACGAGTTAACGGAAGCATACCCATCACAACCTGTGTGCATGCTCACTTGAGAGGCGTTGACGATTGGCCCGAACAACCTGAACACCGGGCTTGGTGTTGATGTTGAGAGCCCGAGGTGGTGGTGCACGAACGAAGGAGAGCTTGTTCAGATCTTGGCGGGGTGGAGGGAGAGCTTTGTTCTTCATTGGACAGTTCGATGGGGATGTCCAGGATCTCCACACGTGAAGGTGCACCACTGGACGTGGAGCAGCTGTGGACTCCGCCAGCACTCCGAGGTAGTGGTTGTTGTAGCCCCGGGAGCCGCAGTGGTGAAGTTTGGTGGCCTTGACGCGAAACTTGCAGTGTCTTGGTGGAGCGACGGTGGGGTGTTAGGAACCCAGACACGCCGCTTAGAAGGAGCTGCCATAACTGCAGAGCTTGATGCATCCCTGTTGTGTTTCTTGGACTCCTCAAACATTTGCCTGCTTGCCTCCTCTTGCAGTGCTGTGTGTTGTAGTTCCAGGAAAGTTGCCGGCCTTGCATGTGTGATTGCATACTTGATCGAAGCATTGAGCCCTTGCCTAAACCTCTTCTGTTTCTTCTTGTCATCAGATACCTCATCACCACCATAACGAGAGAGATTCATGAAGTTCCTGATATAGGTGTTGACGTTATCATTTCCCTGCTTCAGGTTGAGGAAAGCCTCCTTCATCCTTTCCATTACAATCTCTGACAGAAACTGCTCCTTGAAAGCTGCAGTGAACCTCTCCCAAGTTGGCTGGAACCCAGTGCAGCTTGCCTTCAAGTAGTTCTCCCACCAAAGAGCTGCATCTCCCTTCAGAAGGTGGGTAGCACACTTGACCCACTCCTGCTCCGGAACATCAGCAGTCTCGAGCAACCTTGAGATCTCACGCAGCCAATCATCCGCGTCCAGAGGTCGGTCAGAAACATCAAACTGACGAGGGTTGAATTTGAGGAAGCTCTTGATGTCTCCTCGCTTGGGAGGTGGAGGAAGTGGAGCAAACTCGTTTCTCCTGACGCTCTCCTCAAAGCGCTGCTGGTTCTCTTGCATTGCTGCCAAAGCATTAGCTATGTTTGACAAATATGAGCCCATTCCGAGGTATGTCCTCTTGATGCAGTGGTGGATCCATCCGTCATTGATATAAAACTCAAGTCAAGATTGTAATGGAAGATGATAATAATCCAAAATAGTACCAAGATGGAATTAACCAAGATTAAAGGATACAATTATCGAGATGATATTAAAATATCAACAAAGTTCAAAGCACCTAGAAGATATTAAGCATATCGCATACACGATGAAAAGGAGTGGTACACAAATATATCAAAGAAAAATTTCCACAAATTTCGCATTAGAATACCAATAGATGCTAAAATTACTTAACGAATCAAGATTAGTGACTCTACCGATTCAATATACAAAAGCGAATGATAAGAGTAGTGGTATGGTCGACTCCATCCCGCACTCAAATCATTACTCCAAGACATGCACAAGTGGGACACATATCCTAACCCCTTCTTCTCACGACGAAACCTAAAGATTGGTAACTACGGAAACGAACACCCCAACAAGATAGCGTCGGATACAAAGAGGAAGATAGATTGCGTCGATTTGCCCAAGCCTGTCGGTATGGAATGTACCAACAGTTGATAACCAAAGGCAGATAAGATAACAACTTGGATGCAACAGATAGACAAGGGATTTCACACATACACACACACAACCTATGGTACTACGGAAACACAGAACACGTGAATCCTAGTTTGAACTTTGAGAAGAGGATTGAAAACGTTGCACTTCCTTACCAGAAAAGGGTGGGTGGGAGGGTAAGAATAAAAGTGGAAGCAGTCCTACTCTCGCGTTTTGTTTTTCCCTAATATACATAACTACCAAAATATTTGCTAGACTGACAACGACCGTTTGGCTGAAACCCTGAAGGTCGGGATGGCTCTGATACCAATTGTAACTACCTCGGTGAATTACGCTCCTAGATACAAGCCTGGATGAGCGGTAGTGGTTGAAATAGTACGGTGGGGCCCCAAAATCCACTCACGGGTAGACCTTTCGGCCGTCCCAACCACTACCATCTCAACGGACTCAGACGGCGAATCGGCGAAGGGATCAAATACATACACAAATGAGCATGTATGCAAGCCACCATACAAGAGTACATCAGAGCCATACCATCTAGAAAGAAAGGAAATATACCAACGCCATACGGCAAGATTCAAATGACCTAGATAGATCTAATATTTTAGGATACTTCCTCATACAACACACATCAGAGTATCATGCGGAAGCGGCAAACAAGTCCGAGTACGGATAAGAAGCAAATCGTCATAAGATGCCATAGAAATAAGAACATCCCAACCACAGATCTCAAGGATCCCCGTTCCCGGAATCTCTACACCGAACGATCGTTGCCCACATCATCGGCTTCTTCCACCCAAGATCCGCCCCGGGGTACCTGCTCATCCGAACCAATAATTTATCGTGTGAGACCCTAAGGGTACTCAAGAAGTCTTAATGCCTCTAAAGGGGACACAACTGGGTGACGAATTGCAGCGAAAGATAAACCCTAGCAGTTCTCTGAGATAACGCTAACCATCCGCCTAACCAATGATAGGCGGATGTCCGTGAATTAAGATGAACAGTATAATGGTAATCTCATCGATCCATCCTCCTCCTCGCTACCAACAAGGAAGCGGACGAACAACCCCCATCCGCTTGGCAATTTTATTAACCATTCCATGAGTGTTGCACTATTTACTAGTCAAATTACTTAGTCGATTAAAGCGGTACTTTAGTTATGCTTGTCTATGATCGAGAACTGCTCCAAGTCGTCCATATCCGCGACACGGCCAGAAAGTTTTACCCGGGGTGCACCAATAGCAACACACGCCGATCAACCTCGGAAAAACCAAATCAAAACCCAACGAGGCTTTCACGATCGAACAATCACCGGATTCAGAAATATTTCAGGGGCCACCCTTAAAGTAGACCCAAGCAACGGTAAGCAAGCTCGAGACGGACTCAAGGTTGTGGGGACGGTCAGGAACGATCGGGAACCCAAAACTGGGCTTGTCGACATCATGGAATCATGCCACGATCCTAAACGATGCATGTGCTATCTGTCGCACAATTTAAATACAGCGGTAGCATGGCATAAGTACAGATAGTAAATAAAACCTCAAACTAGTTTGTGGCCCCAAGAAATAAGACGGAATCAAGCTCGCTCGGGGGTCCCATATACCTCCGGATGTGGATAGCGATAAATCAAGGAACAGGAATCAAGTACTCGGGGTCTTACGGGACACAAGTGAGCAGGAAAACCAAATAGCAGATGTTGCTCACCGTGCCACTTTCATTAGTTGTCCCATTACTACTCGTTAAGTTGTTTAAGTACCTCGTTATACATCGACTCTCATAAACCCTACACATGTTCTACGACTCGCATGGCTCAAACAACTCCTAGTAATGGCTCATGGGATGGAGGAACAAGCTTGGTGGGTTGAAAAGTAAAGGCTATGCATACTTGGGATTCAATTTAATGCAATCGCGACTCAATGATGCAAGAATAAGATAGAGGCAATAGGTATCTGTATGTATGCAAGCATGTGGAAGTGCTTGCCGGCAACTCAGTTGAAGCGAGAGACGGATCAGGTAGTGCTCGGTTCTCTCGATATAACCCAAAGGTCTATCCGAGAAAAACCAAACAAACAAGGCCAACATGAATATAGAGCACAAGCACATGAGTAAGATGCGTCAAGCAAACAATCATGCCATGATGAATGATGCACAAGTTGCATGGCAATAAGTAGCATGGCATGGTGAGGTGTGGAAGACAAGTAACAACCTTTTAATGGAGTTTTGGATCACATTTTGTTGTCATAACATTTGATGTACCCTATATTTTTATATGATGCATGCTGCAATTGAAGTCATGGATAGCATAAACAGAAAGGTCTCGTCGAGCTGATCATTTTAGACATATCATTTGCTAAATTTGGAATTATAAATCAAAAGTTATTAATTATTTAAGTTCTAGTGGCAATTGGTGTAATTTAATTAAACTTGGAATTTTAAATGTGCAAAAGGCAATTTGAATGTCATATTTGAAATCCTGGCATTTTTCTGATCTCCAAACATATATCATTTGTGTGATTTGGATTTTTAATGGAAAAGTTATTTAAAATCTGATTTGAATTTGAATTTGAAAATAATTATGAAAAGATTTGATTTAAACAGACTCAGGAATACTTTCTATACCCAGGCTAACACACCCACAGACGCTTACAGGTGGGGGCCAGGGACTTGCGGTCCCACTCGCCAGCGGCTGAGGGAAAGGGGGACCGCGGGTTGATTCACAGAATCCCCGTGAGCCTTTTTGTAAAAACGCCAAAGACACCGACAGTGGGCCTGGCTGGACCGCGGGCTGGACTAAACAGAACAAAAGGGGTGTATGTGCAAAGTGTACAACGAACACTGTTTTTCTTCCAAGCGTCGCGAGCGACAGAGAGGCGAGGTGGGGGATCGATCCCGCCCGGGCGCGCTAGCGGGCTGGGCCGCGCGGATGCGTGCTGGTGTTGGAAAGGCGGGGTGGGGTCAGATAAGCTGATGCACGCCGCGGTAACGATACAACAGCGACGGTCCCGCCGTGCACCGAGGGTGCTCGACCGGTGGCGTGGTGCACACAGGAAACGAGGGGCGGGGGGAGGTTGTCTGAGAGGGAGGGGTGCTCACCGCGGGTGGGGTGTGACGGGCCGGACGCAGACGATCGCCGCGGGCTCGCGGACGAGGCGCTAGGGTTTCGCCGGGCTCGCTGGTTCTGGCGGCTGGGCTCCTCCTCCTCGCTGGGCACGGAGGCGTCGCGACGATCTGTGTCTTCCTCGACACCAAGACCACGCCTCCCCAGTTCCGTGTCATGAGAGCCAACGGCGTGGCCGGCGTCGGGGTGATTCGGCGGTGGAGAAAGAGGGCAGGGGAGGGGAACGAGGCAGAGCCCCTGGGCGGATCTGGGGACGGCTGTGAGGGCGAGGGAGAGGATAAGAAGAGAGGGGGCAGGTGGGGTTGCGTGGGGGAGGGGAAGGTGGCCTCGGTGCCACCTTTTTCCTCCTCACGTGCATGGCATGGGGCCAGGGAAGGGCAGGCACGGGCTGGGCAGGTGGGGGCTGCAGCTGGCCAGGTCGAGGAGCTCGGTGTGGGGCAGCTGGGGCAGAGGGAGAGGGTCACGGGCTCGGTCTAGGGGAAGCTAGGGTTCGGTCTAGATGGGAGGCTCGGGTTTGGGGGGGGCTCATGGCATAGAGAGAGAGGGAAGAGGGTGGGGTAGGCTCGGTTAGGGAGGGTGGTGGTACATGGTTTAGGGTTTAGGTAGGGTTGGAATTAGTGTTTTGGATTAGAGGGTTTAAGAATGAGATAAGATGAGAGGGACAAGAGGTGCTTATGTCTAAACACATGATAAGACATCACATGTTCAAGCACAAAGGGTGGTAGGGCTAGGGGGCATGGTAAACATGTGACCATGCTAGGTTAGCTAGAGAGGAGAGAAAGAGAGAAACAAACTTAGGGTTTAGTTTAGATTATGTGGGTTTTAGGGTGTAGGTTAGAGAGGTATGGGGTGGCTTAGGGTTTGGTTTAAGAGAGGGGTGGATAGATGGAGAGGTACTTGTCGAGATCAAACTTGCTCTAGTCAAGCTCAAACAAGAACAAGACAAGAAAAGAGAGGGAGAGAGATGAGGTGCTAGGGTTTTAAGCATGATCAACATGGCCAAAACCAAAAGAAAAGATAGGGCTAGAGATGATCCATCCCAAACCAAATAGAACTAAAGACAAGAACAAGATGGAACTTGCATGGCCCATGCAGAATATTTAATGCCCTGCTGATAATTGTGAAGACAATGTCATTTCATGGCATTATTATTTTGCATCTCCAAAATTGGAATAAGGCCAAGCAAAAGATTATGGGTGGAATCCAACCAACCAACATGAGCTAGAGATAAACTCAATTAAAATGCCAAGCTCATATTAATTGGATGGTGGAATTTAAAAGGTGGTGAAAGAAAGGTGGTGGAGTTTAAAAGAGATATGCCCCAACTCAACTTGGCATTTAACAATATATTAAGAACCAAATACAATATCAAGAGGCAACTACAATTAATCATGCACATGAGATAAGAACCAAACAAGAAAGGGTTTTATATGATGCTCAAATGCAAGGTGGCATGATGACATGAGCATGACATGGTGATGATGCAACAATTATATGTTGGAAGTGACCCTTTTTATTACTGGAACAAGTAGCATTACAGGTGTTAGACAACTGGGATGCTACAGTCGTCGCCCCGAACGACCCCAAGACGGCGCACCGCGACTTCAAGGTGGAGCAGTCGTTCCGTGCGGCAATGGCGGGTGAGCTTAGGACGTACCCATCGAATCTGTGGGTTCCATTTATCCGCTTTCGCAAGGATGGTGGCGCGTCCTCGTCGAAGCCTATGGAATAGAGTACTTTGCCGATCGGCGTTAGTTTAGGACAAATGTGTAATTATCCTTGTAAGCGAACAAATTTTGCTTCTATGAAGAAATGCAAGGGTTCTTTTGTCATTGTTTTTCTGGTTTGGTTGTTGGTTTTGTGAGTCCCCGAGCGTGTCCGCCATTTTTATGGGGTTAACCTCGTTTTTATGTGTTGTTTGAACTGTTAGTGAGTTAAGGACGACTCACCATGGCTCGGAAAGCCAGTCGCATGGCGACTCCAAGGGGCGCTCTTTACTTGGCCGTTTTCCCGGGCGCGAACAGGGTCGGGTCGCCGACTCCCCGAGCGTGGTACTTGGCTGTTCTATTCGCATGCCCGAGGTAGGTGAGGACTAGGCGCGTTGTGTTAGGCGCGTCACTCCACCTGATCCATAGGACCAGTCGCGTGGCGAGTCCAGGGCGCGCTCTCGTACTTGGATTTTTTCCCTAGCCGCTCCTCTTTGGGCTGGCCTCAGTCCCCGAGCGTGGTACTTTGCCGTTAGAGTCGCTGCGCCGAGGATGTGGAGGACTGGATCTCTGTGGGAAGCGAATGCGGTTGTCTTGGCTCGGGAAGCCAGTCGAGCGAGGCGACTCCAATGGGGCTCCGGGTTGGCTTTTTTCGTGGACGGTACGAGGCCTGAAGTTTTCCAATTCCCTCGTATCGCACTACTTGGCCGTGCTGGTCAAGTCACTAAAGGTTGACTTCTGCGAGTAGCATAGCGCTGTTATTACGAGTGCGAGTGGCACAAGGTACGGAGAGTGGACACAATTTGTGCGAATCAATCTTCTTTATTTCATAGCGGGTAGGAGGTACATGTCTGGAGTTCTAGGAGTAGAACTTCCGTAGGAGGTTTACATTCCATGGCTGCTTGACGTCGAGTTTTCCGTTACCTCGGACATCGGTGAAGTAGTAGGCGTCGTTGCCAGGACTCGCCCGATGGCGAATGGTCCCCCCCAAGGGGGAGAGATCTTGTGCATGCCCGTCTTGTCCTGGATCAGACGCAGTACCAGGTCGCCTTCCTGGAATGTGCGAGTCCGTACTCGCCGGCTGTGGTAGCGGCGAAGCTCTTGCTGGTAGATGGCGGTGCGGGAGCGAGCTAGGTCGCGTGCTTCGTCGAGCTGGTCGACTCCGTCCTGTCATGCGAGCTCGTTGTCGGCCTCCGCGTAGTTGACTACCCGCGGCGAATCGTGCTCGAGGTCTGTTGGCATGACGGACTCGCCACCGTACACAATGAAGAAAGGAGTGAATCTTGTCGACTTGTTGACGGAGGTGTGGATGCCCCAGATGACAGAGGGAAGCTCTTCGACCTAGCACCCAGGAGTTTGCTCGAGTGGAACTTGCAGTCGTGGCTTTAGGCCATGGAGGATGCTCTGGTTGGCGCGTTCTACCTGTCCATTGGACTCCGGGTGGGCGACTGAGGCGAGGTCAAGTCGTATATTGTGCTCCTCACAGAATTCTGCCATGGCTCCTTTGGCGAAGTTTGTGTCGTTGTCCGTGATGATGTTGTGTGGGAACCCGTAACGATAGATAAGCTCGCATAGGAATTTGGTGGCAGTCTTCCCGTCGCACTTGCGGACTGGCTTGGCCTCCACCCATTTTTTGAACTTGTCGACTGCGACTAGGAGGTGGGCGATGACAGGGGGCCTTCTTGAACGGTCCCACCATGTCCATGCCCCACATGGCGAATAGCCAGGTGATGGGGATGGCCTTGAGTGCCGAGCTCGGCACGTGAGTCTGGTTAGCGTACTTTTGGCACCCAAGGCAGCGTTGGACGATGTCGACCGCGTCGGCGTGTGCGGTGAGCCAATAAAAGCCTTGTCGCATAGCCTTGGCGACTAGGGAGGGGGCGCCAGCGTGGTGGACACAGTCACCAGCATGGATGTCCTGGAGGATCTTGCGTCCTTCTACGGGTTGGACACAGCGTTGGAACACGCCAGTCACGCTCCGCTTGTGGAGCTCGCTGTTGATGATGACGAAGGATTTGCAGCGGCGTGCTATCATCCGGGCCTCTGTCTCGTCAACGGGTAGGGTGCCTCCCTCCAGGTAAGCGACGTATGGCGCAGTCCAGTCGTTTGGCTCGGCGATCAGTGCGACAAGGGCTGTATCTGGTTGCAGCGGGATTCTGATGTCGATCTCCCTCAGGGGAGAGATGGAAGGCTTGGTGATGGTGTCGAGGAAGGCGCCGGTGGGTGGTGCGAGTGGAGCCGAGCCGATGCAGGAGAGTGCGTCGGCCTCGTCGTTCTTCCGCCTGTCGATCCACTCGACAGAGTAGCCCGCGAAGTGGCCTCCCAGCTGGTCCACTGCTTGGCGGTATGCCGCCATGGTGGGGGAAACTGCGTCGCAGGTGCCGGCAACGAGGTCGGAGTCGTCGTAGCAGCGCAGGAGATTGATGTTCATCTCCTTGGCTGCTCGCATGCCATGGAGTAGCGCCTCGTACTCGGCCAGGTTGTTGGTGCAAGGGGTGAAGTAGAGGTATAGGACATAGAGTAGCTTGTCGCCCTTCGGAGATGTGAGAACGATCCCTTCCCCTGCGCCATCTGCGTTCTTGGAGCCGTCGAAGTGTAGGCTCCAGTAATGGAGGTATGGCCGTTTCTCTGGCTGTTGGCCTCCTCCCAGTTGGCAAGGAAATATGTGAGAGCCTGTGACTTGACTGCCTTACGCGTCTCGTACCTTATGTTGTGGACTCCGATCTCGACGGCCCACTTGGCGACTCGCCCGGTCACCTCGCGGTTGCGGATGACATCCTGCAACGGTGCTGAGGAGACGACCGTTATTGGGTGCTCCTGGATGTAGTGCGGCAGTCGCCGCTGGGCTCTGAAGACCGCATATACCAATTTTTGGTACTGCGGGTAGCGCTGGCGCGACTCGGTGAGGACTTCGCTGATGTAGTACATAGGTCGCCGCACTGGGCGCTCCTTGCCTTCCTCTGGTCGTTCGATGACCATGACGACGCTGACGACTTGCTCGGATTCCATGACGTAAATGAGTCTCCTTCTCGACGGGAGCAGCGAGTAGTGGTGCCGCGAGTAGCACCTCCTTGAGGGCGTGGAGCGCGTCGTCTGCCTCCTTGTCCCACTGGAAAGTGGGGTTCTTGTGCATTAGGCGGTAGAGGGGCATCGCCTTCTCTCCTAGCCGGGGGATGAAGCGACTGAGAGCCGCGACTCGCCTAGCCACCTGGACGCCGCAGCAATCGGGTCCGAGCCAGCGATGGTGTTGATCTTGGTGGGTTCGCCGATCCCGCTTGAGACGACGTATCAAATGACCAGTGGGTACACCGAAGGTGCACTTTCCTGGGTTTAGCTTTATTTTGTACCTTCGTAGGTTGGCGAAGGTTTCTTCCAGGTCGGCGAGTAGGTCGCCTTGGCGAGTGGACTTTACCACCACATCGTCGATGTAGACATGGATGCTGCGGCCGATTTGGCTCACAAGGCACTCCTGCATACACCTCTTGTAGGTCGCCCTGGCGTTCTTGAGGCCGAAGGTCATGGCGGTGTAGCAGAAGGCTCCGAATGGCGTGAGGAATGTCGTCTTCTCCTCGTCCTCGACTGCCATTTTGATCTGGTTGTACCCAGAGTAGGCATCGAGGAAGCATAGAGACTCCGAACCAGCGGTTGAATCGATGATTTGGTCGATCCGCGGGAGGACGAACTGCTCCTTCGGGCAGGCGCTGTTGAGGTTTGTGTAATCTATACACATTCTCCAGGTCCCATTTTTCTTCTCGACCAGGACTGGGTTTGCCAGCCACTTGGAGTATTTGATTGGCCGGATGAAGCCTGTAGCGAGTAGATGCTGCACCTCCTCGGCGATTGCTTGGCGGCGCTCTTCATTGAAGGGCCGCAACGACTGCTTGACGGGTCGCGTTTTAGGGTCGGCGTTGAGTTTGTGCTCAGCGAGTTCCCTCGGGACAACGGGCATGTCAGATGGCTTCCATGCAAAGATGTCGCGATTCTCACGTAGGAACTGGATGAGCGCGCCTTCCTATGCTGGGCACATGCCCGTCCCAATCGTCACCGTCTGGCTGGAGTCGCCTGGGACCAGCTCGACGGTGTGAGTGTGCATCATTGCCTCGAAGACAGTGGAGCTGCTACCCTCCGAGTTGGGCTTCTTGACTATGGTGGGGTCATCATTGTTGACCCCTCTCTTGTACTTGGTGAGCTCCTCTGCGTGGTTGGCTTTTGCCGCGATGACAGCGTTGGCGAGCTCGGCGCCTTTGGCCTCGCACTCTGCGGCCATGTCGGGGTTGCCACAGACGGTGATGATGCCGCACGGCCCAGGGAGCTTCATCGTGTTGTACGCATAGTGGGGCGCTGCCATGAATTTGGCGAACGCCTGGCGCCCCAGGACACAGTGGTAGCGGCTGTTGAACGGCACCATCTCGAAGACGATCTACTCGGTGCGGAAGTTCGCTGGTGTGCCGAAGGTGACTGGCAGCGTCACCTTGCCGATCGGGTACGCCTTCCGACCGGGGACGATGCCATGGAAGGTGGTGTATGTCGTCTCGATCATCAACTGCGGGAGCCGTAGTCGCCTGAATGTGTCCAGGTACAGGATGTTAATGGAGCTGCCACCGTCCATCAATGTCTTGGGGAGCCAATAATCTCCCACCTTGGGCTTGACCACCAAGGCGACTCGGCCCGGATATTCGATCCATGGCGAGTGGTCCTTGCAGCTCCAGGTGATTGGTTGCTCGGACCAGTTAAGGAACTGGGGCATGTCGATCTGGAACACCGCATTGACGGCGACAGCGCGGGCGATGACCTTCTTTTCGCGCTTCGTGTTGAAGCCTGTGAAGGTGTGGAGCAAGCCGACATCGTTGCCAAATTTTCCGCCGTTTGGCGGGTGGTTGTCGGGGTCTTCCCTTGCGCTCCGTGCCTTTTCGATCTCCCTCAGGGAGTGGCAGTTGGTGGTCGTGTGTATGGCGGGTTTCCCCTCCCTGTTGTGAAACACAGAGGGCTGGTTGAGGAGAGCCGCGGGGTTGAATCGCGGCTTCGCCTTGTACTTGCCGCCATCGCGGCGTTGGCCTCCATCGCGGCGAAAGCTTTTGGGCTCGCGTGGGGCGTACCCGGCGTTAGCGACAAAGTTGACTTGCCCATCACCTCGACGCTTGCCGGTGAGGCGAGTGCTGTTGTACCATAGCTCGGGTCATCTCCCGTTGTCGTGGCCACTCGTCCGGAGATTCCCTCCCGACTCGACGTCCGTTTCTTGGTTTGGGTCCTCCTCCGCGTACCGCTTGGTGATATCAAGGAGGTCCAGTATGTTGTCGAGTGTTTTTTACACCAGCTTGAGTTTGGCGACCACGGGCTCGTAGCGGCACGAGGTCTTGAAGCAGTGGATCGCGGTGTCCGGGGTGGATTCCGGTCGCGTTGTACCACAGGTCTTGCCACCTTTGGACCTAGCTGCGGTTCGACTCGCGGGGACCCTGGACGCATCGCTCTAGGTCCTCGATGGTGGTGGTGCTGGAGTAGGAGCCCTCGAAGTGCCTGATGAAGGCATCGCGCATTTCCTCCCAGGAGTCGATGTTGTCCGTGGGGAGGGTGTTGATCCATCATCAGGGGGAGGTAGCGAGCAGCAAGCAGGTCGGTGTGGCCGGCGATTCCCATCGCCATGAGGTAGGTGTCTAGCCACACGGACGGGTCATACGAGGGGTCGTACTCCTCGATCTCCTTCGGCTCCTTGAAGTTTGTTGGGTATCTTTCACCTCGGATCATGGGTCCGAAGCACTGGGGTCCGACTCGGCTCAGCGACCCCCTTGGTTCGCCGACGCGGCGGTTGGTGAGGGTATGCCACAAGTCATCAGGCTGGCGTGTGCGCCAACTCTGGTTGTTGATGATGTGGGTGCGCGCGTCGACTGGCTGCCCATTGGCAGCGACGAAGTTGTTCGCCGGTCACAGGTCATTGGTGGAGAGTGTCGCGTGTGCGGGTCGATGTTGGAGCTGCAGGGGCTCGGGTGGTGGGCAGTTGAGGGTGTTTGCCACCATTGGGCGGCCGCTCGAGGCCGCCCTACTGCCTGACGAACGTGAGTACATGCGGCCCTATGAGTCGGCACCCGTGTTTTGTTGCTCGACTGCCTTGGCGAGTAGAGCCTTGGAGTACTAGATCTGCAGGACGCCTTCACGGTGATGTTGTCGACCGTGGTTCGGCTCGCGACGACGTTGTCCATCGGGGTGGAGAATAGCGGGAGACCATTCGTGTCTCGCTCCCATGAGGAGACCAGGATTCTTGGCTGATCCCAGGGGGCGTGCGGCCGGGTGGTGGTGGTGGGGCGCCGTTAGCCGTCACGCCTGGTGGTGGCCGGGAACTTCCTCCTAGCGGCGCGTTTTCGCATATTGCGCGCTCGGCTATGAGAGCCAGGTCGTTCTCATCGTCGAAGTTTAGGGTGCGGCCCTGAACAGTGGGGTTCAGGCGCGATCTGATGTAAAGTTGGTGGTAGCGCGAAAGCTCCTGCGCTGTCACCTACTCGAGGAGGAATTTTTCGTGCTCGGATTGTTCCTTACGGACCGCCTCCTCCAGTCGCACGCAGAGTTCCTCGACCTCCATTGCCGTCGCGGTCGGCGGGATCGGCGTGGGTAAGGGGTCTAGCGGGGCGTCCGCGCCATTCGCCATGTAGGCCGCAACGTTGCGGCCAGATCCGACGTGGAAATTGCCGGAGTTCTCCGATCCGGAATCAAAGTCGAAGTCCCAAGAATGGAGGGATCCTCGAAGTCTCCAACATTGGAGAGCTGGGTGATGGAGCCCGCGGGTGACGCGGTGATGATGGATCCGGCGGCCGATGCCGGGGTCGCCGAGTCGGCATCGGCGTTGAGGGCCACGTCGTCCGCAGTTGTGGCGGTTTCGGCCACGTTGATGTGGCCGAGTCGTACTCGGAGGCGAGGCGGTGGATGGTGCGGACCTGACTCTCAGAGAGCCGGTCGCGTGGTGGCGACTTGCGGATGCGAGCCGAGTCCTCCGAGGCGATGACGTCTGTGAAGCCAACGAAGAGGCTGATCGTGCCGACCGGCATGATCATGCTGCACGTGACGGGGCGTGCTGCCGGGACGTAGCTGCTCAGCAAGGTCTGGAGGATCTTGCCAATCGCAACCATGCGGCTGGTGGCGATCATCTCGTTGATGGGAAGATTGGATCTCGCCGCAGAACACCGGCCTGAACAACCAGGCCCCATGGTGGGCGCCACTGTCGTGGGAATGACCACGGCAGATGCTGCAATCGGCAGCGAGTAGTAGAACGAGGGGCAAGGGCGGCCAGCCATCTGGGGTGCGACATGAGGGCGGAGACACAAGGTTTTACCCAGGTTCGCCCCCCCGGAGGGTAAAGACCTACTCCTGCTAGATTGTATTATGGAGAGAGTACAAGGGTGAGCTCGACGACTAGGCGGCGAGTCGCTGGGGTTTATGATGGAACATTTCCTCTGTGCGTGCCCTAGGGACGTTTATATAGGCTCACCTCGCTAGGGTTTACAGATCTACAACCGAATTAGTTAAAGATTCGGAGGGTTCTTGACCTAATCCGACTGGGCCTAGCTACGCTTCTGGGACCCCAGCTTCCAGTCGCCTAAGTCCTCGCCAAGTCTCGATCCAGTAGCCGTCCTGTAGGCCCACTCGCTGGTAGCTCGGGCCAATAGGAAACGTCCTACTGGGTATACCCCGGTAGGCATATCCCCATCAATGTCTGTTTCTTTATAGATCCAAATACATCTGATAGGTTTTTACACCTTTCTGGAGGGTCTTCCAAGTTCAAAACTTGATTTCTCGTGTATGGAACTATCACAGAT
Source organism: Avena longiglumis (assembly GCA_030063025.1). Lineage (NCBI taxonomy): Eukaryota > Viridiplantae > Streptophyta > Magnoliopsida > Poales > Poaceae > Avena > Avena longiglumis. The sequence goes on along the minus strand of CP125977.1, from coordinate 179,413,813 downwards.
TTTCTGGCTTCAAGCAATTTGACGGAGTCAGGGCCCATCATCACTTCTTTGCATGTAGTCGGTTCATCATTGTCAAACAACAATGATTTACTCTCAAATCTTAGCATTTGATTATTTATCCGACCTACTTGGTTCAATAGGAACTTAGACCTCCGTGACCACAACCTTTGAGGAACGTGAGCCATGAGCATTATGGCTGCCTCCAGAACGTTTTCTGGCGCTGCACAACTCAGCACATATAGCTAAGGTTCGTTAACCTTTATTAAAGTTCTATTGTCCTCCCACTTAACTTTTGCGAAAAATTCCTTTTTCAAGAAACTTCACATTGCAAGCGACAAACCCTTTTGTCCTCAGTGTTATGGAGGAATACCCGATGGTTATTTGAAATAACCTACAAATACATGCTCATCCGACTTTGGTTGTAAACATATTATGCTTAGCATACCGAAATTTAAGAAATGACAACTTGGGTTTTACCCCAAACCATAACTTACATGGTGTCATTTCAACGGATCAAGATGGAGCTCTTTTCAGTGTAAAAGCGGTAGTCTCTAAAGCTTTTAATCTTTTAAAACATAATGGAAGTTTTATAAATAGCACCTTTGATCCAACCATGTCAAACAAGGTTTCATTACAAATATCAAACACCCCATATTCCTATGGTGTTTTGGGAGATGTAAATCTAGGTGTTTTTCTAAACTTGCAACTCAAATAAATCCCTTTATGATAAAATCATAAATCATTTATTTTCTTGTTATACTTGTAACTCAAATAAATCCCTTTATGATAAAATCATAAATCATTTATTTTCTTGTTACAATGATTTTCCACTTCATCTTGAAAGTCTTTGAACGTTTTCAAATATTTCATACTTCTTTCTCATTAAGTGAATATTCACTCAAATTTCCGGAGAAAGCATATGAAGTTGAAATCCATCGCTTACGACTACACATAATGGACTACATACATCGATATGTATAAATTCCAATATTTTAGTCGTTCATTCTTCTTTGGCCTTTGAACGAAGTTTTAATTATCCCGAGGAAAGTCTCACAAGCATCATTTGATCAAATCAAAGACTCCAAAAATCCATGAATATGGAGATTTTTCATTTTTTCTTTCCAATATAATTTAAACGGTGATGTCACTTCGTAAGTGATCTTTCAATCATTTGTCTTGCGAAATTTTAGCATTAGTTTTTTTATGGATGTGATTTCTCCAACTAGATTTGTAAATCATCCATCTTATATGGAATACGGTAATTATTTGAACAATATTTGTTCTCATAAAACCTAATTTAAATAACTATTATTAAAACAAATCTTGAAGGCAAGCTTTGATGTCAACGAGAAATACAAACAACGGTTTATTTGTTTTCGATGAACATCATCACATATTCTCTTGCTAGTTACTTAGGCCATTGTGGTTCATGAATTGCCTCATTCTGTATGAAATTTCATACCAACCAATTCGGTATCCAATACCCAAGAATCACATTGTTTAACAAGCAAAGAATACAACCATAACATGTATATCATCCATATACCTAAACTGGATATTTATAGTCTTTTCTTTTCTACCAAATATATTTTATAGATTCTCTTTCACCATTTCTTTTTCCTTTTTAAAAGAATCTATCAACATCAACAGTGGCGCCATATACATAACACATAGTCCAAAGCGTGTATATTCAAATAATAATACCTTTGGACTTGTACTTTGAAGTACATCACCATCATTAAATGATCGGCATTCTTTCAAAATCCATTCTTTAGTAAGCTTTTAGTGTAGTAAACACTTTACATACATCTTCTATTCATCCTTATCATGACGACTTTCATGATCAAGCTAATGTAGCTTATGAAGGCGAATCGTGAATATAATGTTACTTTCCAAAACCCTTTTGGATTATTAGGATGTCTATCATCTCTAGACTTCGCAAATTCTCATCCAATATGAGAACATATATTATACTCTATCATATTGCAACCAAAACATTGTTTTAGATATCATTATATCAGCCACACATGATGGTTTCTGAAACAATACTTTCAGCTCCTAGATAATCTCGATATTTAAATTAAGAATCATCGAGGCAAACATGATACTTTATATACTAACACTGGAATTGTCACTCTCGATTTAATACTAATTATTAAACTTCACAGAGTAAACAGGGTTTGCTGAAAGTTTGCAATAGGACTTTAAACTTTAGATTGACACTCAACACAATACGATACCAATTCGTAAAGTTAATATCCAGAATTCTATAGTTCTATTATCTCAATTACAACTAAGCATGAGGTGGTGAACGAATGCCAATGTCTACAACAAATTATGAAAATTCACTTTGATTTAATTTATGATAAATTGAGTTCTACTAATCCAAATTAGAAATGAACTCCCACTCAAAAATGACATCCCTCGTGTCTTTTTGGTGACTACATGAACCAAATCCACTACACCAAGTCCGATCATCACGTGAGTCGGTGTAGCTTCAAAGGCGAGCATCCATATGGTCATCATATCAAAACATATGACTCATGCTTAACTTTTCGATATGTGTTCTGAGGCCATGTCTATACATGCTAGGCTCTCCAAGTAAGAACCTTAGTATTCACATGTGTAAACTATCTTACACCCGAGATATGCTCGTGGATTCAAGTACACCCAATCATCAGGTGATGTCTTGAAGCGACGAAACATTGTTGGTGCATAGTTAAGGAAGAACACATTTTTATCTTGATATCTAAATGAGGGATCATCTTATTATGCTAATAAAATGCCAAACTAGCAATATAAGATGCAACAAAACATCACATGTTAATAAGTGAAATGATATAGTTCTTGCACTTGATCTCCATCATCTGCATTGTGGTATGATCTTCATCATTCCTTTATGTGTAAGGCCAAGGTCTATGGAACTTACACGTTATATGTGTTTTAAGAGTATCAACTTATATTTTTACTTACAACATCACCATATTATGACACTAGCCCAACAACAATCTAAACTAGACGCCTCTAATTTATCCATTGCAAGTTTTACGTGGCTTAGGGCTTTCGAAGATAGAACCATTATTTCCTACGAACATGAACCACAACGAGGATAACCAAATTTTTGACAACTCGTTGCAAATTAGATATTGACTATAGTAGGAGAGACGGACACCCGCTAGCCACTTATGCAAAACTAGTTGCATGTGAAGCGTGGAACAGGTCTCATGTGCGAGGACATGTAAGGTTTGTCCGGGACACTTCCTCCAACTATGCCACCAATATCCAAAGTACAACTAAGAAGCAATAAAATGATCATCATCACCCACATACTCATATGTGTACTACCCGTGCAAAGCATCTACGCATAGAACCTGGATCTGATACCACTAAAAGGTTCGCAGCATAGAAAACAAAAAAATTCCTACGATGGGAACAACTATGTACCAAGATATATCTACTAGATATAAGAAAAGGGTGGATATACATCCATAGAATACATACCCTCAAAGACCGAATAGCATTAACGAGGTTTTACCCGTGGATGATGTAGTCGAACGCTTGCCGATCTCAAGATCGTGATGAAGTCCATCTGGTCCAGCCGGTCCAGCACCATCAAGTCTAGCACCGCAAAGCAGTGGTGCATCCGTGATTGCACACACGTCCGAGTACCCTGACAACCTCCACGCCCTCGCTCCAGCGAAGCGCAGAAGCAACAAATCCTTTCAGAAAAAGCCATCGGGAACATGTATCTCGTTGATCCGAGACCATGGGGAAATTCTAAAGGGGGGGAGAGATCCTTCACGTGAGATGTGTTGTGAGAGGAGGAGAGGGGGGCCTTTTATAGGGAGAGGGGGCACCCCAAGGGGCATGCCGCCCAGCCATGGTGGCTGCCCCCACCTCTTCCACATTCATGTGGGTGGAGCTCCCACTCAAAATGAAAAGCCTCCACTCCCTTAAAAATGCCTCCACTCAAAAATCCACTCACATGCACAAATTTCCACCAAATTTAATGCAAGCTCTAATTTAAATAAAACTCTTTTATTTGTTTATTCAGAATTTTTTTATTACTCTAATTAACAAACATTCACATAAAACCCCTTATAACATTTCAATTTCACATGCAGAAACAGTTTCAGCAATTTCAACCGAAACAGTTCTGGTGTCTAGTGAAATAAATTCTTGCGCTTTCCTTCTTCTTTATCTAGCATATTATTTTCTCCAAATGGTGTCGGTATCCCTTAAGTGTGTCACCCTATGGTTCGCAAATAATGTATACATGATCGAGACCCCTCTCCGATCAATAATCAGCAGCGGGACCTGGAGATCTCTACTGACTCCCACACATTCAATGATGACTTTTGTGATCGTGTGAACCTTATACGCATGTAACTCAATCCCTTTTTCTCGCGATATATTACATGTTCGAGATTCGATCATCGGTATCTCCATACCTAGTTTGATCTTGTTACCGACATGTACTCTTTTCTTGTTCCCGTGATATAACATTCTAGTGATCAAATCACTTGCTTGCAAGCTAACTAATGTGATATCACCGAGAGGGCCCAGAGTATATCTCTCTGTCATCGGGATGTTATCAATAGACTCTTCTGGTGTTAGTGATTGACATGATCTCATGGTCTAAGGACTAAGATTACTTCGTATGATGTTATAGCAATATAAAAACAATGACCTTGATTGTAATGCTATACTTCGGATGAATGTTCATCACATCACTCCAACAATGTTGTGACATCGTTATTAAGAACATCCAATGTCCATGATCAGGAATCCGTTGATCATCTTGTTAATCAACGAGCTAGTTTATAGGAGAGGCATAACTAGGAACTTTCATTTTGTTCATTAAACACACATGTATTAATGTTTCCGTATTAATACAATTATAGCATGCAAAATAAACATTTATCATAAATAAGGAATACGATAATAACGACTTCATTATTGCCTCTCGGGCATATTCCCTTCAGCTACAGCTTGCGAGGCTGCTTTGCTTGCACACAGGCATGACACTTAGAGCCTTTGACAATAATGAATTTCGAAATTAAACTCATACTGACATGGATATGCCCTATGGGTACCTGATGTTAGCCTACCTGGTCCAGCACAGCGGAAGCCCGTAGGAAGGACCTACTGCAATCGTGAAGCCCAAGGAAACTTCAGATAGCCCAAGCCCGAAGAGAGCTCGACTTCTTGGAGGACACGGCTAATGTAGATAGAAATTCAAAGGGGACAACCCTAATCTGTAACTGACTCGACCTACCCCCGAGACCTGGCCTCGCCTCATATAAAGTCCAGGATGGCACGGCGAGGAGGGAACCTCATCAATCCTAGAACACACCTCACGCCATATTGCATTTGCACACCTTTGTAATCATCGGCATCGCCATCAATCAAGAACAAACAAGCAGGAGTAGGGTTTTCCCTCTGGGGGCCTGAACCTGGGTAAACCTCGTGTCCCCGTGTTGCGAATCTATTAGCCATTTCGTGATCTCTAGATTCCCCTCCTTCTCCAAAACCCAAGTCCATAACAATGGGCATTGACGAGTCAAACCCTCGTCAATTGGCACCGTCTGTGGTAAACTGGGGATACTGATCATGTGATCGTGATGGCCCCATCCACCGCGATCTTCGACTCCTATGTTACGAAGAACGACCTCCTCTTTGGCACCATCGAGTTTAGCGTCCACTCACCTGCAACCCACCACAACTTTGATTCCATAGGAGACGGAGTCGAAATGATGCTTGGGAGCCTATGCTTCTAGGTAGGAAAGGTCGGCACCATCCACCTCCCAGAGCGGGTGGTACCTCTGACAATCGCACCTGCTTCGTGGGAAAGAGTACGAGAAGTTATGTGAGGTACCAATCCTCTGTCACTCGATGCCTCTTGCGACATGCTGATGGGCTACCACTAGCTCCTCATAAAGGAGCACAATCGACAAGTCGAGTGATACGTCCATAACGTATCTATAATTTTTGATGGTTTTATGCTATTATTATGCTTTTGAAACTTCTTTTTATATAAAGTTCATGAGTTATTTGGACTAACCTACTAATAGCTGCAAAAGTGCACAATGTTCTTCTTTTACACTTTGATGTGTAGGAATTATCAAGAATACAAGTGGAACCCTTGTTGGAATCAAATTGGGATTTTCTAGAAATCTGTCTCAGAACTCTTTTTAAAGATGGTCACGTTTCTGGTCGAAGACGGCATCAAATGGAAAACTCTTCATCTACAAAGTTGTAGGAAATTTCGTGACAATCGTTGTGGACATAAAATTTAGCTGATTCCAAATCCAGATGAGCCTGCTAGGCCCGATTTACTGCAGCCAAAGATGGGGTGACGGGAATCCGAGAAGCTATATAAAGGGAGGAAACCTAATTCGTGGGAGACACCTCCACCCACGAATTTGCATCCACCAAAGCCAAGTTTTTTCCTCCCCCATGGATCCCATCTCTATGGGGGAGGGCTCCCAACAAGCCATGAAGGAAGGGCTAAGGGGCGGTGCTCCCCCATGATACCGGCGGCGGGGAAGGAGTCCCCCGTGCTGCCGCTGCCCTCTTCACCATCTCCATCACCTAATATTCCTAGTATGCAGTGGTTCATCCTCCCACACACCTCCGTACCGTCCTATGTAAAGGTGTTTAATGCTATAAGTTATAATCATATGATCTATGACATGTTTGTGTAGTTTCTTTGTTCCTAGATTGAATGGTTGAACGTCTTTGGTTCATTAGAGTTGTATGTTGATATGGTACAGTCCTTTGGTGTCCATTATATTTGTGCACGCATGGATTAAACATCTTAGGGTTTGTAGTATGTGTAAGAGGAAGGGGAAGTTCTGCCGGAGTGACAGAAACCTAAGGACGTGAACCGGAACGTTGCACGTATGGGAGTAAGAGGACCATTAACTTAAGGCTATGGGTGAGGAAACCTTAATGTTTTGTTAGTATTTATGGATGTTTGCTAACAATCCAATCATATAGTACATGTAATTCCAAGTAGTGAAGCAAATGTATATTTAGCCTCTCCCACATAGAAAACTGCATCGAAGACAATGAACCCGATTTATTTGCCAATTAAACTTGGACAAAGACACCACTATTCCACACTCATGGTTCTGTTAGTTTAATGTATTTTAATGCTGCAGCAACTAGCTTTACTTTCTTGTTATTTATTATCTGGCAAATCTTTCTCTAGTACTTGTTTTGTTCCTCAAGTTTTATTCCCTAGATAATGCAAACGTTTAGTGTGTATAGAGTTGTATGAGTGGTTGCTAGAACTTGAGAGAACATTTATCCTACCTTTAGATCCTCGTTGGGTTCGACACTCTTGCCTATCGAAAAGGCTACACATGATCCCCTATACTTGTGGGATATCAACGAGCTGCACAAAGAGCTCGAACAACGCAGGAGAGCAGCTGAGGAGTCAAGCATGCGGCGAGTTGCGCTCTCTTCACTCGACGGATCCTACTCGAAAGGCTACGACGGCCACAAGCACCACTCCAGTCTAGAGCGCATGGACCCTGCCGCAAGAGGCGAAGCCACCAAGGCACTCGATCTGTCTTTCATGTCGATGGACTCGTAGTGCAATATCATTCCCAAGATACCGCAGGACGCGGTCATGGCAGCCACAACCTACCTAGAAGCAAACCCGCCACCGGTAGGGGATCCTAAGTACGCAATCCATAAATCTGCGATTGCAGGTCTTGGGCTTGATGGAGCCGCATTACACTGAGAAATGGCCCCAGAGCCGAAGAAAAATACTATGGTGACATTCACCCGAAGCAGAACACCCTCATCCGACGAGGATGAGCATTGATGCGTGTTGACTCCCCATTGGGAAACCCCAAGAGCAAGGTATGATGCAGCACAGCAGCAAGTTTTCCCTCAGTAAGAAACCGAGGTTATCGAACCAGTAGGAGGAAGGAAACGCCTCAAAGGTGTTGCAAGAAACGTGGAAACCTGCACAACACAAACTCAAGACTTTGCCCCAACTAACAGTGAGGTTGTCAATCTCACCGGTTGCTGCAACAAAGGATTAACTGTATGGTGTGGAAGGTGATGATGGTTTGCAGCAAGTAAACAGTAACAGTGGAAGATGTATCAATGGTAAAGATTGGACCGGGTTCCATAGTTCAATAGAGGTGTTCTCCTTAGATAAACAAACATGGCATGTTGGGTAAACAAATTACAGCAGGGCAATTGACAGGATTGAGCAAGGCATAACAATGCAATACTAGACACAAAGATCCTATGAGATTCGATTGGGAAATACAACAATATACATAGACCGCCATCCAACTGCATCTATGACTAGAAGTCCACCTTCAGGTTATCATCCGAACCCCCTCCAGTATTAAGTTGCAAGCAACAAACAACTGCTTTAAGCAAAGTGTGTAAGGTAAACAATCCACTTGTTCCATGAATAAGAGACCGTTGTTTTCTCCCTAGTGGCAACAACACATATACAACCATATATATTTTTGTCACTTCCCTTGGAAAATAGAGTCATGAACCCACTTGGAGTCACTAGCAACTACTTGGAGTCACTAGCAACTACTTGGCCAAGATAGCTACTAACAACGAAGAGCATGCAAGATCACAAACAACACATATATGATAGAATCAAATAGACAAAACCATTAATCAATCTGACATAGTAATCTCAATATCCATCGGATCCTTGCAAACACAACATGCATGATTACAAATAGATTAGATCTTGATCATGAACGGAGATCACAAGATCTATACATGAAATCACAAGGAGGAGATACAACCATCTAGATACTACATGGACCCGTAGTCCAAGGTGGAACTACTCACGCTTCATACCGGAGGCTGGCATGATGAAGAAGAAGGACTCTAGTATGATCTCCCCTCCGGTAGGGTGCCGGGAAGAGCTTCAGATCCCCCCCCCCCTGACCTAGGGACGATGGTGGCGGCGGCTACAGACGATTTCGTGGAATATTGATTGGGTGTCTAGGGTTTTGGCATCGGGGTGACTTTATAGGCGAAGTGGCGAGGTAGGAGGGCCACCAGGACGGCTGCACCCCCCTTGGCGTGGGGTGGGCCCACCCACGCGGCCAGGGTGTGGCCCCCTAGTGAGCCTCCTCTGTCTCGTATTCTGGCTTCGTGTTGCCCACGGTAAAATATTGACTTTGGCTTTTGTCCTGTCCAATTCCGAGAATATTGATTTTCTGCCTTTCTGGAACCAAAAACAGAAGAAAACGGGCAACTGGCACTGTGGCAACTTGTTAATTGGTTAGTACCAGAAAACATATAAAAACACCTCAAAGTGTGGTAAAAGCAAAGTAAAGTAGATAGTAAACAAGCATGGAGCATCAAAAATTATAGATACGTTTCCGACGTATCAAGCATCCCCAAGCTTAACTCCTGCTCGTCCTCGAGTAGGTAAGTGATAAAAGAATAAGTTTTGAGGTGACATGCACCATCAAAACCAAGATCAAACCATTTGCAAGCATTGAAAGATGGGATCAAAGAACTCTAAACATGTGCATGAAAGATGGAGTTCTAACAATAGTACAAAGTAACTATGCATGCAACATGAAAGGCTACAAACAAAGATCATGAATAACATGTATTGAAAAACGTTTGTTTGTTTATCATACAGAAAACATGGCATAGTGGTATTCAGCTTGTCCCTCATGGAGTAGCAAATAGATGCATAGGACACCTTCAAAGTTCATAAGAGTGACTAGATACAATTAGCACAAGAACAAGCAATATCATCACTATTCATCAATCAATAAGTTTTGGGACACTGCACATAGAAGTAAGAATGACAACTATGCTCTCTTAATGGTGCCTAAAGGTAGAAGGTGGAGACTCAATATAATAGTAGAAGAAAGGCCCTTCATAAAGGGAAGCAGGGATTTCAAGTTTCAAAAAGAGCTTCCAAAAATTATGGTACTTGTTAGCTTTCATCCCTCATTGCCCCTATCATAAGCATCTTGAAGTGATTAAGGTTAAAGTGAACAAAGATAGAGTATATGCTTGACAAAGTATAAGTTGGCAATCTCATGTCCCTTGAATATGAGGGCCGCACCGCATTCTACACAACTTTGGTCACCTGTAAGTACATGTGTATCATAGAGAACCGCCAACGGGGTACCCCTTGCACATGGTACAGGATCTATCCCATAACCAAAATGACAAGGCAAGCAAACAATGAGCATCTCAGCGATCTTTTTATTTACTATGTCCATAGCTTTTTATTGAGGATGCTTCACAGAATGCTCATTATGGTGATGCTGCAAGTTTCCACCATGATTAGCCATGGCTTAGGCTAGCGGCTCAGGCATTTCTCTAACACAAAATACATAACTCCATGGACTTACAAGCTCCCTCTTTATTTCACACTGGCGACATCCATAAACAAAAGAGCATGATATCAACTGTGTACAAAGTACAAGTGCAATGTTGAAAACGTTCCTCGTGATAGCACGGTTCTGCTAATTCCAACGTATAAGTGAAAGCATATACAACATAGATGACACAATGGTTAAAGTTTATTAGGGGCAAGGAATATAAAGTGTGCCATCAAGTTTGTGAGGGCTTTAATCACTAATTTTCACATAATAAAATACTTTTTAATTGGAAGATAGCTGAAAACAAGAATATACTTGGAATGGTGTAACACACCGTCCATAGGAATTAATAGTGGACACTTCGGAATAACTTGGTTTCTTGAGATTTGGATGCATGAGTAGAGCTTACTCATATAAGTGGAGGCTAGCAAAAGACTGGAAGCAACCAACTAAGAGAGCAATAATGCCCATAATCATGCAGAGCGACAAAACATTACTAATAAAATCATAGAGTGGTACTACAAGTCAAGGACTAAATGATCATGGAGGCTATGGTGACTTGTTCATTGTCATAACATGGTGTGAGCATGTGCCAAGTCAACCCAACCAAAGCATCAAAGGAGAATACCACAATACTATGCTTTTGTATGCTAAAACAACGCGTGATTCTTTCAAGGCACACTAAGCAATCCCAATTGTTTGGAACAAGTTATTCTACAGCAATAATCACTAAGCATAAGGTCAAAACAATACCTCGCATGTCATGCTAAAGTCTACTTCCTCAGTTTCAAAATATAAGATGTTTTAGGTTTCTGAAAAGAATGTACCTAGACTTGTTTTAGTGTAGATTCACTCCAAACATGAGTGAACCTATATACTAAAATTAGTCTAGATACATTTGCTTCACAAAGCTAAAACATCTTATATTTTAAAACGGAGGGAGTAAGTCACAGTCAATGCAAGCTCCTCTTGCACTTTCAAGCAAGAACTTTCTACTCCTTTCCAACACCAATTGACTTATTTGAAACAACACAGCGAGAACGGGGGTCCAAACTACTTTATTCAAGCAAACTAAACAAACTAAGCAAACCAAACGAAAACTAAGACGCTCCAAGAACAACACAATAGTGCATGAAACAATAAAAACGAAGTGTCTAGAAAGACCTGAGCTTTTTATTGATGAAGAAGGGGATGCCTTGGGCATCCCCAAGCTTTGATGCTTGTACCTCTTGGATATTTCTTGGGGTGACACCGGTGCGGAATCCCCAAGCTTGAGATTTTGTCCATTCTTCATCTCATTACAGTATTCTCTCTCTACACCTGAAATTTTTCCTTCATACAAAACTTCACACAATCTTCATCAGCAACATTAGTGTATTCAAAAGATAATAGACCTTTAGGTTTAGCTTAAGAACAGCAAAACTTTTCACTAAAAACATAAGATACTATAGCAACTCCTTTAAAAAGCTCAATTTCCCAAAAAGAACCCAAAAAGGAATCAATCAGAAGCAAATGCAAATAATGGCAGAAATCTGTCAAAACAGACCAGCAAATAGAAATCGATTTTTTCGAAAATCTTCTGTTGCTCAAATAAAAAAGTGTTGAACTGACTAGAGTTTTATAACATACTGGGGGATTTATTCATAAATTTTCAGCTCAATCCGACTTATAGTGACTCTTCACGAATTTTTATGGTGGAGGACAGAAATCTGTTTCGGGACAGCAACTCCCCAAATCTTACTTCCCTCTCATTAGAGGTCATTCTTGGAACAAAATGCAAACAAAAAGGATACGGAGAGTTCATTACTGAAGTAATAACTTCCAAGACTCAAGGAAACTCTTGGGTTATCTCCCAACAAGTACTTTTCTTTAACGCCTTTAAGTTAGGCACAAGAAGCAAGAAGATGCTCACATAAGAAATATGAATTGAAGTAAAAGAGAGCATCAAGAAACAAATTCAAAACACATTTAATTCTAACCCACTTACTATGCATGGGAATCTTGTACACAAACAAATTCACAAAGAACAAAGTGACAAGCATAGGAAGATAAAACAAGAGTAACTTCAAAACTTCCAGCACATAGAGAGGTGTTTCAGTACCATGAAAAATTCTACAACCATACTTTCCTCTCTCATAATATTTTTCAGTAGCATCATGAATAAAATCAACAATATAGATATCACATGAAGCATGCTTTTCAGGATCTACGAACACATGATTTCTATCAAGGTCAAAAATAGTGGGATTCAAACCTTCACAGGTTTTACCTAAAGTAGATATTTCAAAAGGATCCATAGGAACATAACATTCATCCTCCTTTGGTAAGCATGGGGGATAATCAAATAATGTAAGGGATAAAGATTTACTCTCATTAGAAGGTAGGCATGGGTAGATAATCCATTATTCCTCCTTTTGTTCATCACTCTCCTCTTCTTTTTCATCTAATGAGCTTCCAGTTTCAACAATTTCTTATTCCATAGGCTTCTACAAGGCATTAGTCTCTTCCATTTGGGGAAAGCATCTATTAAAATATTTAAAAATATAGCCATTTTCTTCCTTGTAATTCTCAAAGAAAAATTTAAGTATCTCATAAACCTCATATTCATAAGGTGCATCATCAGTATTTTCAAGCAAACTGGCAAGTTCAAATGCACCCTTTAAGGCAAGAAATTCTTCAATTTGCTCCACATCATAAAAGTCATAATTTCCTTTAACATAAGCGGATATGGTAACATTATCATTATACTCACATTGAAAAGGGAGGTGTTTATACCTCCAACAGCAACAAGCTTTATCAAAGCAATAAGTAACATTATAAGTAGAGCACACCTCTCTAGAAATAGTATTCAATTTATCAATTTGTGCCCATAAGTGTTTCCCTTTTTGTGACAACCGGTGTTCCTTATAACAGTACTTTTTTTCTTCTGTGAACCCACCTTGCCAATAAGAACTAGTTTCAAAGAAACCATCCGTTGATAGAAAGCATGACCAAGCAAGGCAACAATAGACCAGCAACTAGGAAAGTGACTAATTTTTTTGTTTTTTTTTATAAGAGAAAGCAAACCAAACCAAACTAATTTTTTTGGAGTTTTTGATAAAAAGAGGAAAACAAAAGCAAGCAAAAGAAACTAAGCAAACTAAAAACAAAGTAAAGAGAAAGGTTGAGGAGGACTCCCCTTGTGAATATGTCCGTAGCCTCCCCGGCAACGGCGACAGGAAGTCTTGATGCGTGTTGACGCCCTGTTGGGAAACCCCAAGAGCAAGGTATGATGCAGCACGGCAACAAGTTTTCCCTCAGTAAGAAACCGAGGTTATCGAACCAGCAGGAGGAAGGAAACGCCTCAAAGATGTTGCAAGCAACGTGGAAACCTGCACAGCACAAACTCAAGACTTTGCCCCAACTAACAGTGAGGTTGTCAATCTCACCGGTTGCTGTAACAAAGGATTAATTGTATGGTGTGGAAGGTGATGATGGTTTGCAGCAAGTAAACAGTAACAGTGGAAGATGTATCAATGGTAAAGATTGGACCGGGGGTCCATAGTTCACTAGAGGTGTTCTCCTTAGATAAACAAACATGGCATGTTGGGTAAAAAAATTACAACAGGGTGAGAAAGGCATAACAATGCAATACTAGACACAAAGATCCTATGAGATTCAATTGGGAAATACAACAATATACCTAGACCGCCATCCAACTGCATCTATGACTAGAATTCCACCTTCAGGTTATCATCCGAACCCCCTCCAGTATTGAGTTGCAAGAAATAGACAACTACTTTAAGCAAAGTGTGTAAGGTAAACAATCCACTTGTTCCATGAACAAGAGACCTTTGTTTTCTCCCTAGTGGCAATAGCACATCTACAATCGTAGAGATTTTTATCACTTCCCTTGGAAAATAGAGGCATGAACCCACTATCGATCATAAATACCCCCTCTTGGTGTCACTAGAAACTACTTGGCCAAGATAGCTACTAACAACGGAGAGCATGCAAGATCACAAACAACACAGACATGATAGAATCAAATAGACAAAACCATTAATCAATCTGACATAGTAATCACAATATCCATCGGATCCCCGCAAACACAACATGCATGATTACAAATAGATTAGATCTTGATCATGAACGGAGCTCACAAGATCTATACATGAAAGCACAATGAGGAGATACAACCATCTAGCTACTACATGGACCCGTAGTCTAAGGTGGAACTACTCACGCTTCATACCGGAGGCTGCCATGATGAAGAAGAAGGCCTCCGGGATGATCTCCCCTCCGGCAGGGTGCCGGGAAGAGCTTCAGGTCCCCTCCGATCTAGGGATGATGGTGGCGGCGGCTAAAGATGGTTTCGTGGAATATTGATCGGGTGTCTAGGGTTTTGGCATCGGGGGGAATTTATAGGCGAAGAGGCGAGGCAGGGGGTCCACCAGGGCGGCTGCACCCTCCCCCAGGCGCGGGGTGGGCCTACCCACGCGGACAGGGGTGTGGCCCCCTGGTGAGCCTCCTCCGTCTCGTATTCTGGCTTCGTGTTGCCCATGGTAAAATATTGACTTTGGCTTTTGTCCTGTCCAATTCCGAGAATATCGATTTTCTGCCTTTCTGGAACCAAAAACAGAAGAAAATAGGCAACTGGCACTGTGGCAACTTGTTAATAGGTTAGTACCAGAAAACATATAAAAACACCTCAAAGTGTGGACAAAGCAAAGCAAAGTAGATAGTAAACAAGCATGGAGCATCAAAAATTATAGATATGTTTCCGACGTATCAAGCATGACCTATCGCGGCGATGCCGCAGCCCACGGCGAAGGAGTCGCAACTACGACGCTCGCGACAAACTGTCACATCCCAAATTTTTCCAAATTTTGAAATGTGAAAAAATCAAACAAACAAAAGAAAAAAAATTAGGGGGTTAGATTTGTCACGGACCAATTTTGGAGTTTTGAAAAAAAAAACTTTTATCTAAAAATGAGAACTAGAAAATTTTGTTTATATAATTAAATCTTATCTAGAATTTTCATACAAAAAAATCTTTACCATGAATTAAACAAACATGATTGTAAACTTTGTTTTATTTGTCTTCCAAGTTGGATTTGAAATATGCTCCTTCGATTTGGTTTTGATTTATTGAATTCCTTTTTTTCTTATAAAAATTCTATTTTGGAGACAGAGAATATTTTCTCAGAGTATTTCCGTATTGTTATTTGAATATTCTTTTAATTTGCCAATTTGTTTATTCCCGTTGATGGTTGGCCCACATCCCACATGCACGTGCATGCAAACAACCTGCACCATCACGTTGCTATTTTCTCCTTGTGTCCTCGTTGCTTTTCTTTCCTTTTTCACTAGACCGATGCAACCACCTAGCTTAGGCACACTGACCCATAGGTCTAGCCAGGTCAACCATGCAGCCCAGCTGAACCAAGAGTTCGCTCGACACATATACAAGCGTAGAAACCCAGCACAGCAACATGTAGCTAATCCAAGCGCTGCGCTGTTTCGTTTTCCTGAACGCGCGACCATGAATTCAATAGACAGACTAAAACGCCCGCATGAAGACCATAAATCGCTAGCTCATACCAGAAATTGTTCCGCATTTATCCTACATTCATTCTCCATTTAACCACGTCAATTAGAATACACCGGCCTCCTCCTATATAGTTCTGATTCTACTCTCCTGCATTTGTTTTTCCAACTGGTGTCATCACACGAACATAAGGCTCTCACCGCAAAACAATCTCAAAAAAAAAACTCCATGGGACGCCGCTGAACAGCGCCGCGTTTCCGGCAGCTCCGGCCATGAGAGACCAAAATCCTACGCCACCACGTCCACGAGGAGATGAAGGACCTATTCATGGACAAGCAGTTCAATACGTCGATCAGGCCGACCGTTCTACGCTGCTCTTCAAACTCGGTTTATCGTCTTCGTCGAACGATTACATCGCGCTCGGTGAGCTCCATGCCAAATCCTTGCAACCACTCATATATATATAATTAGTAACCTCGTAGAAATGATTTCTTGCCATATATTTCTATTTATCCGTGTTGCCGGTGAACTGAATGCCATCCGCAGGCATGATTAGATTAGACCACCATACACATGTCTATTGATCTTAGAGCCAACATACAGATCGTGCAAAATAACTCTAGGAGACCACTAGTGTTTATAGATGTGAATATCTTTGATTTTTTGTCAAATTATTTTGAAAAAGGAATTTGAGTTCCATGCATCGGTAGAGAAAATGGTTATGCATATGCAGTTGAACGCGTTTGCTATAGTACTGCTAATAGGTGGTGTGCCAAGAATATTTTCAGTCTGATCATAGATTTTGGAATTTATGTACACATGCTTAGTAATAGGTGTAATTGTCAGACTTAATCAAGGTTGTACTTCATCTAGTTCCACGGTGTAAAATATTTTGGCTGCTATCTGTAGAGCACGGCTATTAAAAAAGATCTTAATTAGTGTTGTTGTTCATCGTGGTTGTAAGCCATTATAGAATTTGTTATTGCATGCTTCTCACAATGGTTGGGTATCATTTTGACGTATTTTTTTTTGGTGTCAGCAAACCATATTAGATGTTGCATTAATGTCTTGTTAGCACTAGGAATTATTCCTTTGAATAAAAGCATTTCTAATAAAACAAAAATGATTTAAATGACTTATTTTCACTAATTTGATTCAAATAAAATTCCACTTTTATAAAAAGACTAGTAGGTATTTTGAAATGTTTATGGCCTATTAGAAACCACCTTTCGAAATAAAACAATCTTTTGCATGCTTGCATGCATTATTTTGTTTTCTTTATTTTATGTGGTGAATTGTTTGAATGATAGTTTGAATATGTGCTTGCTTGATTGAATTGTAGTGAACCTTGAAGAGTGTGACAATTGCAAGATCAAGGAGTGTATATATTCTATACTAAAAAGGCAAGTGACACTATCATCTAAAGTCCTACTATTTTCATTATACTTAGTGGATTTTTGAAACATGCATGAAAAGAATTTCTATACTTATGCTATGCTAAATCCAAATAGGATTCCCTATACATTCCTTAGTAAAAACATTGTAGTTGTTACATGCTTAGCCATGCTATATTTTGAAAAGAGATACATGTTGAGATTTTATGAAGTTGAGAAAAGGACTTGTGTTTTTATATAATAAAACAAGGACTCAATGAACCACCTGGGTGGCCAAGGATACTTTGAGTATTGGAGAAGGTGGCAACAAAAGGAACCATGACTATGGCAATCTCTTTGTGTTGTGCTCCAAAGGAAACCACCCAGGAAACTTAGAGATTGAACATGTTTCTCGTACAGTGGCTTCCGTGTACAGCCACATGCTAAATGGGCTCTGGCTTAGTCAACTACATAGTGGAAGTCCCATGCATTGGCATCTTCAGGTTAACTAGATTTGTGTAAGGGAGTAACCCTACATTTGTGCCTGGTAGACAAGCTAGCATTTTGTATTGGGAGGACTCCTATGGAAAGACTTTGTCACATTCTCGATCTGCCGGTACTCCATTTTGGTGAGTACTTATCCAGCGGCCACTGGTGGCGTCAAGACGAGAATGTGTCATGTGGGTAAAGTGTACAACTTCTGCAGAAGATCAAATTCTAAGTACTTAGCCGTGTCCCCGGTTATGGACAATATTGAGCAACTAAGGCCTGAAGCTATGGAAGATCTCGACACTCTAATTTCTAAAAGAAAACTTTTAAAACTTTATGCACTTGGGGTTACCAAGGAGCTCAAGAGATTTTGACAAAACTTGATGCACTTGGGGTTACCAAGGTGCTCAAGAGATTTTGACAAGAACTTGAACACTTGAGTTTTTTTTACCAAGGATTTCAAGAGATTTTTGAAAGGAGATTTGACAAAGGACCAAAACCATTTTGAAAAGATAGGATAAAATATTGCTTTATGCAAATGAGCCTAAAACTCTACTTAGCCAAATTTGCATGTAATGATAGGATCCACTTATATTATACTTAGTAGTGAAACTTGCCAATACAATTCAAATGTATTGACCCTTGTGGCTGTAACTTGTAATGTTGCAGGTTTGATTGTTTTTAGTGAAGATTGTTTGATTAGGATTACAAAGTCTACAACCAACATCTGCCTGTGGCACTTTGAAGATGAAGGACCCCATGACTATAGTTATTCCGCTGCAATGTAATGTAATAGCCAAATGAGCTATGTATGATGTAATAAAATTATGTTATTCCCGGTTATAAAGTTATGTTATGACCTTTGTTTCTTGATATTACATCTTAACTGTGGATGCTAGCTATTGATCCAGGGACTAGCATTGTAAACACAGGGGACACCACCTTATTTGTATAAAGGTTGGGACACTCCCGTTACAGATGGTATCAGAGCATTGTGTTGCCTGTAGGATTTGTAAACCCTAGGATTGGACAAAACCCTTAGAAAAATAAGAGTTATATTTGATCCAAAACTTATTTACAAAAACACTTGTAAACTCTTTCCTTAACCATTTTGGTTTCAACTCTACATCCCTTCCACTTCAACTTGATAGAAGAACCTACCCCATGGCCCAAGACTACACCATGTGCAAAGGACTTCTTCAACATCTTCAACTCTAATGACTTCAACATCTTCAGCTCTAATGACTTCAACATCTTCAACATTATTTCACCAAGGACTTCAACTTGGATATCACTAAGGACTACAAGTGAGACAAGAAATGTTACTCGAGACTTGAAGACTAAGGAAACACAACTTAGAAGGAATCATTATCACCTTTGGAGTTTTGTGACCAAGACACAAGAATTTTTCCAAGGAAACTATGATCTCATTCAAGAAGAAACAACAAAGAATAATGGAACGATCTCAAGTGAACCATATAGTTGGACCACCATTTTAAGTTTAGATCAAACACACCAACTTATGTGGTGTAGCAAAAATATTTTGTTGCCTGAAAATGTGCTTGAAACTTGTTGTTTGAGTGGAATGATTGTTTGTGATTGCTTGCATATTGCTTGTGTGATTTGTTGTGTGTGATTAGACTTCTTCCTTATAAATCTTTTGCCTATTCTAATCCCAATCCAACCCAAGCAGATGACTTCTCCATGACACCACAACTCCAACATCAACGATGGTGACAATAGCAACCCCAAGATGCCCATTACAATGCAACTACTAGCAACCCAAACTAAGTTGACTCAAATGGCAACCCGGTTTTTAGCCAACAACCAAAACAACGCTAAGTTATACCCAAATATGCTAAAGGTGTTGGAATTCCAATGTCAATCATTTCAAATGATGGCCAATCAGATGGTCAACATGAGCAACAACCCTCTTTAGAATGACTATAACAAAAATAACATCAAGGATGATCTTGTGACAAGACCAGAAGCCTGAAAATCTATGGAGGCATAGGATACATATAAATAGCATACTGATTAGTGCCTGAAGCCATCCATCTAGAGAATGCCCCACATCTTAAGTTACTTGTTTCATATGTGAAGAAACTGATCATGTCCCTGTCCAATTTCACATCTATCTTATAGTTTAACATATGAAAAGTCAAGGATGGAATTTTCAATCTCCCAATGATAACCCTGAAGGCACAGTAACATCCAAGACTAGAGCCAAAGTAAATTCTTAAGATTCAATCTAGTCAAATCCTTTTAAGGGTGGTAGTACCCGAGTTATCTTAAAATCCAATCTATATTTTTTCCTAACCTTCCCGAATCTCGGGACGAGATTCCTTTTAAGGGTGGTAGCCTGTCACATCCCAAATTTTTCTAAATTTTGAAATGTGAAAAAATCAAACAAACAAAAGAAAAAAAATTAGGGGGTTAGATTTGTCACGGACCAATTTTGGAGTTTTCAAAAAAAAAACTTTTATCTAAAAATGAGAACTAGAAAATTTTGTTTATATAATTAAATCTTATCTAGAATTTTCATACAAAAAAAATCTTTACCATGAATTAAACAAACATGATTGTAAACTTTGTTTTATTTGTCTTCCAAGTTGGATTTGAAATATGCTCCTTCGATTTGGTTTTGATTTATTGAATTCCTTTTTTTCTTATAAAAATCCTATTTTGGAGACAGAGAATATTTTCTCAGAGTATTTCCGTATTGTTATTTGAATATTCTTTTAATTTGCCAATTTGTTTATTCCCGTTGATGGTTGGCCCACATCCCACATGCACGTGCATGCAAACAACCTGCACCATCACGTTGCTATTTTCTCCTTGTGTCCTCGTTGCTTTTCTTTCCTTTTTCACTAGACCGATGCAACCACCTAGCTTAGGCACACTGACCCATAGGTCTAGCCAGGTCAACCATGCAGCCCAGCTGAACCAAGAGTTCGCTCGACACATACACAAGCGTAGAAACCCAGCACAGCAACATGTAGCTAATCCAAGCGCTGCGCTGTTTCGTTTTCCTGAACGCGCGACCATGAATTCAATAGACAGACTAAAACGCCCGCATGAAGACCATAAATCGCTAGCTCATACCAAAAACTGTTCCGCATTTACCCTACATTCATTCTCCATTTAACCACGTCAATTAGAATACACCGGCCTCCTCCTATATAGTTCTGATTCTACTCTCCTGCATTTGTTTTTCCAACTGGTGCCATCACACGAACATAAGGCTCTCACCGCAAAACAATCTAAAAAAAACTCCATGGGACGCCGCTGAACAACGCCGCATTTCCGGCAACTCCGGCCATGAGAGACCAAAATCCTACGCTACCACGTCCACGAGGAGATGAAGGACCTATTCATGGACAAGCAGTTCAATACGTCGATCAGGCCGACCGTTCTACGCTGCTCTTCAAACTCGGTTTATCGTCTTCGTCGAACGATTACATCGCGCTCGGTGAGCTCCATGCCAAATCCTTGCAACCACTCATATATATATATAATTAGTAACCTCGTAGAAATGATTTCTTGCCATATATTTCTATTTATCCGTGTTGCCGGTGAACTGAATGCCATCCGTAGGCATGATTAGATTAGACCACCATACACATGTCTATTGATCTTAGAGCCAACATACAGATCGTGCAAAATAACTCTAGGAGACCACTAGTGTTTATAGATGTGAATATCTTTGATTTTTGTCAAATTATTTTGGAAAAGGAATTTGAGTTCCATGCATCGGTAGAGAAAATGGTTATGCATATACAGTTGAACGCGTTTGCTATAGTACTGCTAATAGGTGGTGTGCCAAGAATATTTTCAGTCTGATCATAGATTTTGGAATTTATGTACACATGCTTAGTAGTAGGTGTAATTGTCAGACTTAATCAAGGTTGTACTTCATCTAGTTCCACGGTGTAAAATATTTTGGCTGCTATCTGTAGAGCACGGCTATTAAAAAAGATCTTAATTAGTGTTGTTGTTCATCGTGGTTGTAAGCCATTATAGAATTTGTTATTGCATGCTTCTCACAATGTTTGGGTATCATTTTTGACGTATTTTTTTTTTGGTGTCAGCAAACCATATTAGATGTTGCATTAATGTCTTGTTAGCACTAGGAATTATTCCTTTGAATAAAAAGCATTTCTAATAAAACAAAAATGATTTAAATGACTTATTTTCACTAATTTGATTCAAATAAAATTCCACTTTTATAAAAAGACTAGTAGGTATTTTGAAATGTTTATGGCCTATTAGAAACCACCTTTCGAAATAAAACAATCTTTTGCATGCTTGCATGCATTATTTTGTTTTCTTTATTTTATGTGGTGAATTGTTTGAATGATAATTTGAATATGTGCTTGCTTGATTGAATTGTAGTGAACCTTGAAGAGTGTGACAATTGCAAGATCAAGGAGTGTATATATTCTATACTAAAAAGGCAAGTGACACTATCATCTAAAGTCCTACTATTTTTATTATACTTAGTGGATTTTTGAAACATGCATGAAAAGAATTTCTATACTTATGCTATGCTAAATCCAAATAGGATTCCCTATACATTCCTTAGTAAAAACATTGTAGTTGTTACATGCTTAGCCATGCTATATTTTGAAAAGAGATACATGTTGAGATTTTATGAAGTTGAGAAAAGGACTTGTGTTTTTATATAATAAAACAAGGACTCAATGAACCACCTGGGTGGCCAAGGATACTTTGAGTATTGGAGAAGGTGGCAACAAAAGGAACCATGACTATGGCAATCTCTTTGTGTTGTGCTCCAAAGGAAACCACCCAGGAAACTTAGAGATTGAACATGTTTCTCGTACAGTGGCTTCCGTGTCTGACCACATGCTAAATGGGCTCGCTTAGTCAACTACATAGTGGAATTCCCATGCATTGGCATCTTCAGGTTAACTAGATTTGTGTAAGGGAGTAACCCTACATTTGTGCCTGGTAGACAAGCTAGCATTTTGTATTGGGAGGACTCCTATGGAAAGACTTTGTCACATTCTCGATCTGCCGGTACTCCATTTTGGTGAGTACTTATCCAGCGGCCACTGGTGGCGTCAAGACGAGAATGTGTCATGTGGGTAAAGTGTACAACTTCTGCAGAAGATCAAATTCTAAGTACTTAGCCGTGTCCCCGGTTATGGACAATACTGAGCAACTAAGGCCTGAAGCTATGGAAGATCTCGACACTCTAATTTCTAAAAGAAAACTTTTAAAACTTGATGCACTTGGGGTTGCCAAGGAGCTCAAGAGATTTTGAAAAAACTTGATGCACTTGGGGTTACCAAGGTGCTCAAGAGATTTTGACAAGAACTTGAACACTTGAGTTTTTTTACCAAGGAGTTCAAGAGATTTTTGAAAGGAGATTTGACAAAGGACCAAAACCATTTTGAAAAGATAGGATAAAATATTGCTTTATGCAAATGAGCCTAAAACTCTACTTAGCCAAATTTGCATGTAATGATAGGATCCACTTATATTATACTTAGTAGTGAAACTTGCCAATACAATTCAAATGTATTGACCCTTGTGGCTGTAACTTGTAATGTTGCAGGTTTGATTGTTTTTAGTGAAGATTGTTTGATTAGGATTACAAAGTCTACAACCAACATCTGCCTGTGGCACTTTGAAGATGAAGGACCCCATGACTATAGTTATTCCACTGCAATGTAATGTAATAGCCAAATGAGGTATGTATGATGTAATAAAATTATGCTATTCCTGGTTATAAAGTTATGTTATGACCTTTGTTTCTTGATATTACATCTTAACTGTGGATGCTAGCTATTGATGCAGGGACTAGCATTGTAAACACAGGGGACACCACCTTATTTGTATAAAGGTTGGGACACTCCCGTTACACAAACTCACACAGTGCAAGATCAACAGATCTCGTGAAAAACGCGTGTGCTCCACGAAGTCGGAGGACGAGGATACCGAGCTCTATGGCGCCAGATTCTTTAGCCGGGCCATACGGCAAACGCGGATGCTTAAAGGCTTCAAGATCCCTTCGATTAACCCGAAGTTCGACGGCGTACAGGAGCCGAAGATATGGCCAGACGATCACATCTCGTTAGTCAAGCTCCATGACGGGAGAAAAACACAGCCATGCAATGCTTGCAGCTACAGCTGACGGGCGCGGCCAGATCCTGTCTTAATAACCTCCCCTTCAGATCCATCCGCAATTGGGAAAAGCTGGTGTACTGCATCATCCGCAACTTGAACGGCACCAGTAAGAGGCCGGCTTCAATCAGGAGCTACACACCTATTGTCAACGGTCCAACGAGTCCATCTGCTCGTACGTACAATATTGGTTCATCATCAAGAACTCCATCGAGAACATCTCGAAGGAAAGAGCAATCGACTCCTTCAATGGCGGCATAAGGCGCCGCGAATTTAGAGAAGATCTAGGGCATGTCAAGCCCAAAACCATCGATCATCTGATGGAGATCGCTAATCGCTGGGCTGATGGCGAGGATGTCGTCAACCGAACATGTTCGGATGACGAAGAAGACTTCGTCTGCAGGCGCGATCATCGAGGAAAAGGAAGAGCATGCATCTATGACGAGCGTGAAGAAGTCGATATGGTCGCAGCTGGCTATGCCGATCGCCGTGAGGATGGAAACTGCGGCAGCAGATATCATAGCGGCAATTACTGCGACAGTGGAAAACCAACACAAGCATAGCAACGCCGCAACCGCGATGAGGAGCCATCTGCATTCGACAAATTTTCAGGTCCCTGCACCATCCACTTCTACATCGACAAGAACGATGGCAAGAAAAAAGCCAGCCGCATGCTCAAAGATTGCAGGGAGCTCCAAACGCTCCATGAAGGATATGCCCAGATGAGGCGCGAGGCGGTGAATCCATGATTCGCCCCCATCCCATGAGTCATTGCACGATGCCCCACCCCCGCCACCTGGAGCACCCGCACAACCTGCGGCTATGCCGGCCCCGAACAACAGAGCATATCCATACCCACGATCGTTGGGGGCTATGATGATACAAAAGGGACGTCCATCTAATAGGGTGCAAAAGACGATTACCCGCCAGGTAAACTTGGTCGTTACCTCTCCGCCTTCCATACCTGAGTACCTCAGTGACTCAGAGTCGTGCATCACCTTCGACCATTCGGATCATCCATGGAAATACCTTGCCCAGGTCTCCAGCGTTGGTGCTCGAGGCGCAGATCGGCGAGATGAGTCGCGTCTTCATGGACGGCGTCATCGACATCAATCTTATGTTCGCCAGTACTCTCGCCGTTGTGCGGATCCCGCTATGCATCCTGGAGGCATCAGGTATGACCTTCCACGTCATTGTCCCAGGGAAAGGAGTATATCCCCTTGGCAGAATATGGCTCGACGTCATCTTCAGCACCCGCAAGAACTTCATGCATGACCGGATCGAGTTCAAAGTGGTGGACTGGCCCTCGCAATACCATGCCATCCTCAGGTGCATGGCATTCGTGGGATTCATGGCAGTGCCACACTACGCCTATCTCCTGCTGAAAAAGCCAGGACCTAACTGTGTCATCATTGTCCGAGGAAGCTTCACCAAGTCTGATAGCTGTGACAGAGAATTCAACAGAATATCCTAGTCATTCGACATGCAGGAAGAGCTCGCAAGGCTGAAGGAGTCGACAGACAATAGTCTGCCCCCTGTAACCAAGAAAAACACACCCAATATGTCGTTCGACTCCACAGTCAACACCAAGGCGGTGCAGGTCCACCCGACCGACCCCACCAAGACCGCTCTGATTGCCAACAACCTGAGTTCCGCATAGGAACTCGCGCTCATCGAATTCCTCCATGAGCGCTGGGAAATCTTCGCCTGGTGTCCTGCTAACATGCCAGGAGTTCCCAAGGAATTCGTCGAGCACACACTCAACGTCTTTCCAGATGCGAGGCCGGTCAAGCAGATGATGTGTCCACGGTTGATACCTTCCATCCGGATTACGAATGTAGTATAGTTCTTTTTCCCTAGTAGACCTAGGTTTATCGAATTCTCGGGAAGAATAAAGCAAAGTGAAGTTACTTTAATGGACCTTCGGGAGTTTTAGATTCATTTTGTGTTTTCACCGGACTAAGAGTTTATGATCTTTTTGTTTTTGTTGACGATGGAGAGAGAGAGGGCATGGGGCTTTCGGTTCACCAGTAGTTGTGCAAAACATCTGATGGGAATAAAAGATAATAATAAAGTATGCATGTAATTGTTAGAGCAAGATAATTATATGTGGGAAGTGCATCCATAATTTCTATTTCCTCTGCAACCGCTTATAGCAATAACCTACTTGTCTCATCCATAGAAGAAAGAGAACTAATGATATGCATAGTCATGTCACCTTTAATCCCAAGTAAATCCCTCACATACAGCCGTTCTACCCCTTCTATCACTGGAGTTCCCAACCTGCAGATCAGTCATCACTCACACTCCCTATATCTGGATCAATCCTTGGGGTCTTGGGTACCTAACAAGTCCTTAGATTGAGGCGAGAGAGGGTACAATAATCATCATGTCATACAAACTAATACATGATCCCATCTATGATAAACAACATTCACAAAAAGCTACATGGCTAGCCGAAGCCCTTAGCCCAAGGAGAATTACTCACACATAGAGATGAAATCAACAATCATAAACATTGTAATAGAGATCATAAGATTGATAGAAAATAGTCTTACAATGTCGCCAATTGGAGAAGAGATCTACTATTACAAGTGGTGGAATATGGCTATGGTGGTGGAGAAGGGTTTGGAGATTAGATCTAGATATATTCCTCTAACATGGTGCCTTTTGGTGGCAGGGAGAGTTGAGGTTGAAAAGAGAGAGTTTTCTCATCGCCCGAAGCCTCTTTTTGTAGGGGTCCCTTCAGGAAAGTTGTTATGTTTAACCTAACGGAGTCGATGGCACCTATACAGCCGGAACTATACGGCCGGAATTTTATTCCTGCCGTATAGTTGGTCGTTAAGCCTTCTGGATACACTTCACGGCTCCTGGTTTCTTTGACGTGTTGGAAATATCGTATCTTTGACTTTAATGTTGTGATTCCCATCATTATGGGTCATTATCTATGTAGGAAAAAATAGAAAGAAAGGATTGCATACCCCTTTTATCATTAGGCATTAGTGACAGGATTTAGAGAGATATTTCATCAAATATATGAATAATATCTAGTTTAAATGTGAGTGTGGACTATATTTCACAGCCATCAACTGTCCGAGGGCAGAGCTAAAGAAATTGGCACCAAAGTCAACTGACACCTCGACACCAACTTCATAAGGGAGATCAAGGAAAGCACCTGGGTAGCTAACCCCATGTTGGTCCCTAAGAAGGACACGGACATCATGCGAATGTGTGCGGACTTCACTGTGCTTAACAAGCTTTGTACTAAGGACCACTTCTACTTTCCATGAATTGATCAAATCATCGCCTCGACTGCATGATGTGAGTGACTCTCTTTTATCGACGCCTACTCAGTCTACCATCAGATTCGATTGAAGGTCGAAGATCAAGAAAAGATGGCTTTCATCACACCATTCGGGGTGTTCTACTACAACACATTGCCTTTCGGGCTCAAGAATGTAGGCGCAACCTACCAAAGGTGCATGCAAGCATGCCTGAAGAACCAAATTGGTCGCAACATCCAAGTATACGTCTATGACATAGTAATCAATACAAAGGAAAGCCGAACACTGGTCGACGATCTCCGCGAGGCGTTCGACAACCTTGATCGCTATAGGATCAAGTTGAACCCAGAAAGTGTGCCTTCAGCGCCCCATTCGGGCAATTACTCGGGTAGTTCATCTCCGAAAGAGGCATTGAGGCCAATCCGAAGAAAATCAAGGCTATACTACCATGGAAAAGATGAAGAACATCAAAGGAGTCCAGCAACTAGCTGGGAGAATCGCGCCACTCAGCAGGTTCATCAGCCATATGGGCGAAAAGGCCCTCCCCTTCTACCAATTGCTCTGCAAGACCGACAAGTTTGAGTGGACGAATGAAGCCAACAAGGCATTCAAAGACCTCAAGAGCTTACTCTCTAAATCTCCCGTATTGGTAATGCCAAAGGAGAGAGAGCCCATGTTGCTCTACATTGCTGCCACGCACCAAGTGGTCAGCATGGCCCTCGTGGTCGAACGACCCAAAGACGGCAAAACCCATGGGGTGCAACGCCCAGTCTACTACCTCAGCGAGGTACTGATGCCTACAATGAAAAGGTATCCCCACTACCAAAAACTCGCCTACGGTGTACTCATGTTATGTGTTGACTACGCCACTACTTCCAGGAGCATCAGATCATGGTCGTCAATGATGCACCACTATCACACATACTCAACAACCCTGAACCTACAGGGAGGGTAGCCTTATGGGGCATCAAGTTGTCCCCTCGGGACATCATCTAAGAGCGTCGCACCACTATCAAGTCACATGTGCTCCCTGACTTCTTCGTCCACTAGATGGAGCTCCAGCTTCCGGACACTCCGGACATGTCCTAGCTCTGGACGATGCACTTCGACGGCTCCAAGCGCGACGCCGGAGCATGAGACGGAGTAATATTAACATCCCCTCAATGGGACAAGATGAGATATGTGTTACGGATGAAATTCCGCGCATCCAACAATGAGGCTGAGTACGAGGCACTCCTGCACCACATGGGAATGTATAAAGTATGCGGCACCACGCGCCTAGTCATCTACGGTGACTCCAACCTCGGCGTCCAGCAGACGATGAACGAATGTGACGCCCACAGCAGCAACATGATCGCATATTGTGCGCTCTAAAACTCACTCGAAGGATACTTTGATGGCTGCGAGCTTCGGCACATTGGTCAGGAAAGCAATAAGGAGTCCGACAAGCTCGCCAACATTGGCTCCACCTGCACCCTGGTGCCACCGGGTATGTTCCTCGAGCAAATTTGTATGCCCTCCATCAAGCGAAAAACTGCGAAGGACACAATCGACGCCGCGGGACACCCAGGTCTATGCCACCCAAGAAAACCGAAGCAGTCGAAGATCTGGATATAGACGTCGAACTGGTGAGTCTCATACAGGTCCTAACAATCGAAAAAATGTGGACTCATCCATACGCCAAGTACCTGGTGAGCAAACAACTACCCCAGGACCCGACGGACGCCAGCACATCGCTCGCTGATCAAAAGCCTTCACCATCATCAACAGCAAGTTGTACAAGCGCATCATTATAGGAGTTCTCTAGCGGTGCGTCACCAATAGTGACAGGAAGAGCATCCTCCTCAACATCCACGAAGGCATCTGCAGCCACCACGTAGGCAGAAGCACCCTTGTCGCCAAGGCTCTATGAGTTGGTTGTTGGAGATATGCCCTAGAGGCAATAATAAAAGTGGTTATTATTATATATTTGTGTTTATGATAAATATTTACATTCATGCTATAATATTATTAACCAGAAACATTAATACTTGTGTGATTTGTAAACTAAATT
Source organism: Avena longiglumis (assembly GCA_030063025.1). Lineage (NCBI taxonomy): Eukaryota > Viridiplantae > Streptophyta > Magnoliopsida > Poales > Poaceae > Avena > Avena longiglumis. The sequence continues at coordinate 179,384,585 of CP125977.1, read as the reverse complement.
AGAGTCCCTGGTAAAGCCTCTTTATAATACTAGCTTGTTGGTTGATAGATGATCATGATTTCCCGATCATGGACATTGAGATGTTATTAACAACAAGATCATATCATTAGGAGAATGGTATGATGGACATACTCCTATAGATAAGCGTAGCATAAAGATCAAGTCTTTTCAATAGTTCGTTTGCTATAAGCTTTCTGATACATAGTAACCTAATTCCTTCGACCATGAGATCATGCTAATCACCATCACCAGAAGTATGCTTTGATGATATCAAACACCACACCGTAACTGGGTGGCTATAAAGGTGACATTGAGTATCCGGAAAGTATGTGTTGAGGCACATGGATCAAGAGTGGGATTTGTCCATCCATATGACGGATAGATATACTCTGGGCCCTCTCGGTGGAATGTCATCCAATTAGCTTGCAAGCATGTGACTGGCTCACAGGGGATCACATATCACGGGAACGAGAAAAGAGTACTTATCAGTAACAAGGTTGAACTAGGTATGCAGAGATACCGACGATCAAACCTCGGATAAGTAAACTATCGCGAGACAAAAGGAAATTGGTATCGTATGTAAGTGGTTCATTCGACCGCAAAGTAATCGTAGAAATATGTGGGAGCCATATGAATTTCCATATTCCTCTATTGGTTATTGATTGGAGAAGTGTCTCGGTCATGTCCGCGTAATTCACGAACCGTAGGGAGACACACTTAAGGATTCGATGTTGTTTAGTAGATATGGAATGTAAGTAGGGAGACCGAATGTTGTTCGGAGTCTCGGATGGGACCCGGGATATCACGAGGAGATCAGGAATGGTCCAGAGAATAAGATTCATATAAGGAAAGTCCAATTCCGGAGTTCAGGAATGATTTCGATGATTTCATCGGAGAGGTTCTAGAAGGGTCTAGAAGGTTCACCAGACAAGAAGGGGAAGGGTACATGAATGTGTCATGGATAAGTGGAATGATTGAATCATGTCCTAGGTCACTTGGTTGGGTATTAGCAAAAAATAAATCAAGCTCCAAATTGAAAGTCAAAAGGCAAGTTTGAAAAGTCAAACTGGGACAATGTGTCCTGTTGGAGGAAGTAAAGGATCCTTCTTTCCATCCACCACAAGCCAACTAGGAGAGGGATTTGGGGAAGGATTCAAACTCCCCTCTCCCAAGCTGCCCTCCCTCTCATAAATAGAGGGGAGGGGTGCCCCAAGAGCACACAACCAGCCCCCCCCCCCCACCCCCCCCCCCCCCCCGCAGCCGCTTGCCGCCGGCTAGCCGCCACCAGCCATGCCTCCTCATCTCCGGCCCTCTAAACCTAGATCGCCAGAAACCCTAGATCCACCATAACCTGCTCCGGCTTAGGCGAAAGCCCTGTAGGATTTTCCCTCTACTTCCGACACCATGCCATCATGCTGCCGGAATCACGAGGGGAGAACTACAACCTCCGATGCTTGTTGGAACAAGGGAGAGGAAGGTCTTCATCGAGTACCGAACGTGTGACCGACTGCGGAAGCGCTGCCGAAACACATCGCCGGAAGGATCGTCTAAGCGATCTTGAGATCGGAAAGTGTACGACTACATCACTCACGAGAATCTGCTCACGTTAACCGCTTTGGAATCTTCAAGGGTGAGTACTCTAATCGACTCGTTGCTACAATCTAGTAGATAGATCTTGGCTTGTTTGTGTGCATGCGGTAGAAATTTTTTTGTTTTCCATGCTACGAACCCCTACAGCGGTATCAGAGCCGTGTCTATATGTAGATGTGTTGCACGAGTAGAACACAATGGTCATTATGGATGGTGGTGCATTTATTATCAATTTCTTTTTTTGTATATTTTGCATCTTGCGGTATGATGGGATGAAGCGGCCCGGGCTAACCTTACATGACATCGTTCATGAGACTTTCTCCATGCTTAACATGCAACTTGTATTGCATAAGTGGCTTTGTGGGTGTGTGTCTCTCCCATCATAGTATAGATTCAATTTATAATAGGCACTTGATAGTTCAAGCATCAACATTGTGGTTCTTGTTATAAGTTAGAACGACACTTATTGAAAGCCCCAAACCACGTAAAATATGCAAAGAAAATTAGAGGCGTCTAACTTTGTTCTGCAGGGGTGTGCTGTGATGTGATATGGCCATGATTATGATTATATATGATGTGAAATGTTCCTTATTATAAGTCGGCAACCGGCAGGAGCCTTATGGTTGTGTTTTAATTTCGTTAAGACCTGTGTGTATATTATTCAAAGTAGTTGTAATAGTTGATGCTGGTGGACGACAACCTTGGAGCGGTGCCATTGACCTTGACACCATGCCGGTGATGATGGAGATCATGTTCGTTCTTGAAGATGGAGATCGGAAGCACAATAACAAAGGCCATATCATATCACATATTTTGAATTCCATGTGATGTTAATCCTTTTATGCATCTTGTATTGCTTAGTTCGTGACGGTAGAATTATAAGATGATCCCTCTCACAAAATATCAAGTTATAAAGTGTTCATCCTTAGTAGGCACTGTTGCTAAAGATCGTTGTTTCGAAGCACCACGTGATGATCGGGTGTGTTAGATTCTACGAGTGTATACAACGGGAGCAAGCCAGATTTGCTCATGCGGAAGCTAAGGTTTAATCTTGACGAGCCTAGCATGTACAGATATGATCTCGGAACACGGATCATCGAAAGGTAAAGCATGAGTCATATAGCAGATATGATGAACATGTTGATTGTTCGCCATTGAAGCTACATCAACTCTCGTGATGATCGGTTTTGATGTGGTGGATTTGGTTCGTGTGATCACTAAAACAATGTGAGGGATATTGTTTTTAGTGGGAGTTCACCTAGATTAATTTAACTATTAATTAGAACTCAATTTGTCATAAACTTAGTCTAAACTATTGCAAATATGTTGTAGATCAATGGCGGCCCCTATCATCAATTTTAATGCGTTCCTAGAGAAAGAAAAGTTGAAAAACAATGGAAGCAACTTTGCGGATTGGCTCCGCAACTTGAGGATTGTCCTCAATGTTGGTAATTTGACTTATGTGTTGGATGCACCGCTGGGTGACCCACCTTCAGCTGATGCTACCGATGAGGTGAAGAATGTTTTCCTCACTCGAAAGAATCAGTACTCCATAGTTCAGTGTGCTATCTTGTATGGTTTGGAAGCGGAGCTTTAAAAAAGGTTTGAGAACCATGACCCACATGATATTGTCCGTGAACTCAAAATGATATTTGAGGCTCACGCGATAGTTGAGAGTTATGAGGCTTCTGAAAAGTTCTTTAACTACAAGATGGAAGAGGGCAGCTCCGTCAATGAGAACGTGCTTAAGATGTCTGGGCACGCAAGCAAGCTTCAAAGCTTGGGTATAGTGATTCCTAACGCTTTGGGGATTCACCGTGTCCTCCAATCACTACCACCAAGTTACGAGAACTTTGTGATGAACTACAATATGCAAAACATGGACAAGTCGTTGCCAGAACTCTTCTCCATGTTAAAGTCTACGAAAGTGTAGATCAAGAGAGAGCACCAAGTGTTGATGGTCAATAAGACCACCAAATTCAAGAAGCAAGGCAAGTCTAAGAAAAAGGGAAACTTCAAGAAGGGCGGTAAGAAAGTTACCGCGCCGGTGAAGAAGACCAAGGCTGGGCCTAAGCATGATACTAAATGCTTTTACTACAAGGGAGAAGGTCACTGGAAGCGGAATTGCCCTAAGTACTTGGCGGATTTGAAGAACGGCAACATCAAGAAGAAATGTATATCCGATATACATGTTATTGATGTGTATCTCACTAGTAGTCGTAGTAGTGCCTGGGTATTTGATACTTGTTCGGTTGCTCATATTTGTAACTCAAAACAGGTGCTGCAGAATAGACGGAAACTAGCGAAGAACAAGGTGACGATGCGCGGGCGAAATGGATCAAAGGTTGATGTGATAGCGGTCGTCACGCTACCTCTTCATCTACCATCGAGATTAGTTTTATACTTAAATAATTGTTATTTGGTGCCTGCATTGAGCATGAACATTATATCAGGATCATATTTATTGCAAGACGGTTACTTGTTTAAGTCCGAGAATAATGGTTGTTCGACTTATGTGAGTAATATGTTTTATGCACATGCACCTTTGATAGATGGTATATTCTTATTGAATCTCTATTGTAGTAATACATATATTAATAACATTGAAGCTAAACGTTTGAAATTGAGCGATAACTCGACCTATATGTGGCACTGTCCTCTTGGTCACATTGGAGTGAAGCGTATGAAGAAACTCCATTCTGATGGACTTCTTGAATCACTTTATTTTGAATCACTTGAAAGATGCGAAGCATGTCTGATGGGTAAAATGACTAAGACTCCATTTTCTGGTATGATGGAGCGAGCTACAGACTTATTGGAAATCATACCGATGTGTGTGGACCAATGAGTGTAGCATCGCGCGGTGGTTATCGTTATGTTTTTACTTTCACGGATGACTTGATTAGATATGGGTATATCTATTTCATGAAACATAAGTCCGAAAATTTCGAGAAGTTTAAGGAATTTCAAAGTGAAGTAGATAATCAATGTAACAAGAATATTAAGTTTCTACGATCTGATTGTGGAGGTGAATATCTAAGTTATGAGTTTGGCGAGCATTTGAATAAATGTGGAATACTTTTACAATTGACACCGTCGGGAATACCACAACATAATGGTGAGTCCGAATGTCGTAATCGAACTCTCTTAGATATGGTTCATTCTATGATGTCACTTACAGATTTACCGCTATCGTTTTGGGGTTATGCATTAGAAACAGCCGCATTCACTTTAAATAGGGCACCATCTAAATCCGTTGAAACGACACCGTATGAATTATGGTTTGGGAAGAAACCTAAATTGTCGTTCCTTAAAGTTTGGGGTTGTGAAGCTTATGTAAAGAAGTTACAGCCCGACAAGATTGAACCCAAAGCGGAAAAATGCGTCTTCATAGGATACCCGAAGGAAACTATTGGGTATACCTTCTATCATAGATCCGAGGGAAAAATCTTCGTTGCCAAGAATGGATCCTTTCTAGAGAAGGAGTTTCTCTCGAAAGAAGTGACTGGAAGGAAAGTAAAACTCGACAAGGTTGTGGAACCTTCTCTCGGACTTGAGAGTAGCACAGCACCGGAAGTAGTTCATGTGGCGCCTACACCAATAAGAGAGGAAGATAATGATGTTGATCATGAAACTTCAGTTCAAGTTACTACGAAACCTCATAGGTCAATGAGAACTCGTACCACTCCTGATTGGTATGATCCCGTTATTAGTGTCATGTTGGTGAACAACACTGACGACCCTGCAACATATGAGGAAGCGATGATGAGCCTAGATTCCAATAAATGGCAAGAAGCCATGAAATCCGAGATTGGATCCATGTACGAAAACCAAGTATGGAATTTGGTGGACTTACCGGATGGCCGGAAGGCTGTCGAGAACAAATGGATTTTCAATAAGAAAACATATGTTGATGGTAATGTTACTATCTATAAAGCTTGACTTGTCGCAAAAGGGTTTCGACAAATTCAAGGAGTTGACTATGATGAGACTTTCTCACTGGTAGCGAAGCTAAAGTCTGTGAGGATTTTATTAGTAATCGCTGCATATTATGATTATGAGATATGGCAGATGGATGTCAAAACGGCGTTCCTCAATGGAGACATTGATGAAGAGTTGTATATTGTACAACCCAAAGGTTCTGTCGATCCTAAAGTTGCTAACAAGGTATGCAAACTTCAACGGTCCATTTAGGGATTGAAGCAAGCATCTTGAAGTTGGAATCAACGTTTTGATAAGGTAATCAAAAGTTTTGGATTTATAAAAACTAATGAAGAAGCTTGTATTTACAAGAAAGTGAGTGGGAGCTCTGTAGCATTCCTAGTACTATATGTGGATGACATATTGTTGATTGGGAATGATGTAGACCTTCTTAATAGTGTCAAGGATTATTTGAATAATAGTTTTTCAATGAAAGATCTTGGCGAAGCAGCTTACATATTAGGCATAAATATTTATAGAGATAGATCGAGGCGCCTAATATCATTGTCATAGAGTACATATTTGGACAATGTTCTAAAGAGGTTTGGAATGGAAGATAGCAAGAAAGGATTCTTGCCCATGTTTCCCAATACGACCTTGAGTAAAACTCAAAGTCCTGCTACGGCAGAAGATAGAGAAAGGATGAGTAAGACTCCATATGCCTCAGCCACAGGATCTATCATGTATGCCATGCTATGTACTAGACCCGACATTGCATATGTTGTTAGTTTGACTAGCAGATATCAAAGTGATCCAGGAGTGGATCATTGGACAGCGGTCAAAAACATCCTTAAGTACTTGAGAAGAACTAAGGATATGGTTCTTTCTTATGGAGGTGATGAACAGCTCGTTGTTAATGGTTACACCTATGCTAGTTGGAACACCGATCCGTATGATTCTAAATCTCAATCTGGATACGTATTTACTTTGAATGGTGCAGCAGTTAGCTGGACGAGTGCAAAGCAAAGCGTTGTGGTGAGATCTTCAACTGAATCGGAATACATAGCTGCTTTGGAGGCTTCACAATAGGCGATATGGATGAAGGAGTTCATTGCAGAGCTTGGTATGGTTCCAAGTGCGCTGGACCCAATGTCTATGTACTGTGATAACATGGGCGCCATAGCCAATGCACAAGAACCAAGGTCACACAAGAAGCTGAAGCATATCAAGCTGCATTTTCACACTATTCGAGAGCATGTCCAAGATGGTGACATAAAGATTTTCAAAGTACACACAGATCTGAATGTGGCGGATCCGTTGACTAAACCTCTCTGAAGCGCAAAGCATGACCAGCACCAAACTGCCATGGTTGTTCGGTATATTACCATGTAATCTAGATTAGTTGACTCTAGTGCAAGTGGGAGACTGTTGGAGATATGCCCTAGAGGCAATAATAATAGTGGTTATTATTATATCTTTGTGTTTATGATTAATATTTACATTCATGCTATAATAGTATTAACCGGAAACATTAATATTTGTGTGATTTGTAAACTAAATTAGAGTCCTTGGTAAAGCCTCTTTATAATACTAGCTTGTTGGTTGATAGATGATCGTGATTTCTCGATCATGAACATTGAGATCTTATTAACAACAAGATCATATCATTAGGAGAATGGTACGATGGACATACTCCTATAGATAAGCATAGCATAAAGATCAAGTCATTTCAATAATTCGTTTGCTATAAGCTTTCTGATACATAGTAACCTAATTCCTTCGACCATGAGATCATGCTAATCACCATCACCAGAAGGATGCTTTGATGACATCAAACACCACACCGTAACTGGGTGGCTATAAAGGTGACATTGAGTGTTCAGAAAATATGTGTTGAGGCACATGGATCAAGAGTGGGATTTGTCCATCCATATGACGAATAGATATACTCTAGGCCCTCTCGGTGGAATGTCATCCAATTAGCTTGCAATCATGTGACTGGCTCACAAGGGATCACATATCACAGGAATGGGAAAAGAGTACTTATCAGTAACAAGGTTGAACTAGGTATGCAGAGATACCGATGATCAAACCTCGGATAAGTAAACTATCACGAGACAAAAGGAAATTGGTATCGTATGTAAGTGGTTCATTGAATCGCAAAGTAATCGTAGAAATATGTGGGAGCCATATGAATTTCCAGATTCCTCTATTGGTTATTGATTGGAGAAGTGTCTCGGTCATGTCCGCGTAATTCACGAACCGTAGGGAGACACACTTAAGGATTCGATGTTGTTTAGTAGATATGGAATGTAAGTAGGGATAACGAATGTTGTTCGGAGTCACGGATGGGATCCGGGATATCACGAGGAGATCCGGAATGGTCTAGAGAATAAGATTCATATAAGGAAAGTCCAATTTCGGAGTTCAGGAATGATTCCGATGATTTCATCGGAGAGGTTCTAGAAGGGTCTAGAAGGTTCACCGGACCGGAAGTGGAAGGGTACATGAATGTGTCATGGATAAGTGGAATGATTGAATCATTTCCTAGGTCAATTGGTTGGGCATTAGCAAGAAATAAATCAAGCTCCAAATTGAAAGTCAAAAGGCAAGTTTGAAAAGTCAAACTGGACAATGTGTCCTGGTGGAGGAATGAAAGAATCCTTCTTTCCCTCCACCACAAGCCAACTAAGAGAGGGAGTTGGGGAAGGATTCAAACTCCCCTCTCCCAAGCTGCCCTCCCTATCATAAATAGAGGGGAGGGGGTGCCCCAAGACCACACAACCAGCCCCTCCCACCTAGCCGTCAACACCACCCCGCAGCGCCACCCCCCCCCCAACACCACCACCCCCCCTCACCCCGCAGCGCCGCCGCCGCTAGCCGCCAACACCATGCCGCCTCCCTAGCCACCGCCGAACATACCTCCTCCTATCCGGCCCTCTAAACCTAGATCGTTGGAAACCCTAGAGCCACCATAACCTGCTCCAGCTTAGGCAAAGCCCTGTAGGATTTTCCCTCTACTTCCGACACCACGCCGTCGTGCTGCCGAAATTGCGAGGGGAGAACTACAACATCCGCTGCCTGCTAGAACAAGGGAGAGAAAGGTCTTCATCGAGTACCGAACGTGTGACCGATTGCGGAAGCGCTGCCGGAACGCAGCGCCGGAAGGATCGTCTACGCTATCTTGAGATCGGCAAGTGTACGACTACATCACCCACGAGAATCTGCTCTCGTTAACCGCTTTGGAATCTTTTTGAGGCTGAGTACTCTAGTCGAATCGTTGCTACAATCTAGTAGATAGATCTTTGCTTGTTTGTGTGCATGCGGTAGAAATTTTTTGTTTTCCATGCTACGAACCCCTACACTGGCTTCTACTGGCCAACTACGATGTGTGATGCTAAGGACATTGTCGAGAAGTGCAATGCCTGCCAAAGGTTCGCAGACAAGCCACACGCGCTAGGCTTAGAGCTACGACCCATACCATTGGCCTGGCCCTTCGCCCAGTGGGGACTCGACATGGTCGACAAACTATAGAAATACTCACCCGGAGGACATGTCTTCCTCCTAGTGGCAGTCGACAAGTTCAGGAAGTGGATTGAGGTCATGCCTGTGACTAACCGAACCGGCACCACTTCTGTTAAAATTTTCAAATCCATTGTCTACAGGTTCGAAGTGCCTCACATCATCATAATGGCATGAACTTCACCTCGAAAGAGTTTCGAGACTTCTGCGAAGGACTCGGCATCAATGTCACCTACGCCTTTGTGGCACATCCACAGACCAACGGGCGGGTCGAAAAGGCCAACGGCCTTGTCTGCAATGGAATCAAGAAGCGGCTACTATGCCCACTCAAATAGCTGGCGGGATCTTGGACAGATGAGCTACCTTTTGTCCTCTGGATCCTGCGCACAACACCAAAAAAGCGCCACCGGCTACATGCCTTTTTTCATGGTGCACGGAGCCAAAGCAATGTTGCCTGCCGAGGTATGCTACAAGGCCTCACGGGTCGTCGCTTACAACAAAGCCAAATCAATAGTCGCACTCTAAGACGACGTTGACACACTGGATGAAGCTCGCGACATCGCCACGGCCCGATTGTCGTTATACCAACAAAGTCTCCACAATTACCACAGTCGACGGATACACCCAAGGTCCTTCATCGAAGGAGACCTTGTCCTGCGACTCAAACAGAAAGGGCATCTGAATCTAGAGTCACCCTGGGAAGGAACCTACGTGGTCACCAAAGTAATCCCAGGTGGTGCCTACCGCCTCAAGGACGTTGAGTCCGGAGTAGCATACTCCAACCCTTGGAATGTCGCACAACTACGATGCTTCTACCCTTAGTCGTCTTTACTTTCAATAAGACTATTCAGCCAGGCTACTCGGCTGAAAACTTGTACCCCCTACTATTCGATGAATAAAATCTAAGTTCCTTGGCCAACCTATTTTTCTCTCTTATGCATATTTACATTCCTAAATACGCTCGGGGGCTGCGCCTCACCCTACGACTTTGTCGACTGCCACAATAATGCATCACCCTGAGTAGCTGACCACATTAGGCTAACAAAAAGGACATGCACAAACTAACACCAACATGTAGGACTCAACTACGTGCAAATACATCTTTACAAATTTTATAAGGGCACAAAAGCCCAATCGAAACTATACAGATTTTACATTACTATGTCAAACCATGCAGGACTCAACTACGCTGAAGCAAGACATTCGTCCGCTTGTTGAAGAAGTCCATAATGTTTTCAGCATGGCGAGCAACCATAGCATAGTGCAGGCGCATGTCCCACGCCATACCAACCGGAGGAGCGGGCAGCTCCGTCGCTATTTCCGCCAAATCGACATCAGGACGATGCAGTCGAACAAGCGCCAGTGCCGCCTTTGCACCCGCCACAAGTTGCCGATGAACAAGATCTTTCATAGCATCCATGCTTCAAAACTTCCCCATGATGACCCACAAGTATAGGGGGTGTATCGCAGTACTTTTGATAAATAGGAGTGTCGATCCCAATGAGGAGCAGAAGGTGTTGAATAGTGGTATGGAGCAGGAAATCCCTATGAATACTTAGCAAATGGATTTTTAGTGGTTTTCTGATAACGCAACAAAACAAAGAGCAAGTAATAAAGAACAAACGCAGCAAGTGGCCCAATCCTTTCTTAGCAAAGGACAAGCCGGTGGAAATACTTATAAAAACCAAACGTTCTCGAGGACACCTAGGAATTCTGTCAACTACTTTCGCTTCAAATAGCTGAGTACTCTTATTTGGTGTTGTAAGTGTTGTGTGGGTGAACCTGTGCTAATGTACCGACCGTACTTGGACTAATACATACTTGCGATTTTAAACCCCCTGCAAACATCAGTAACTATAGGAAAGTAATTAAGATATAAATCTAACCACAGCCTTAAACTCTGAGATCCTACGCTCCCTTATGCAATGGTGTCCTAACGGGGGTTCAGGTTTCTGTCACTCCGGCAACCCCACAATTTGTAGCCAAATACACAATGCATTCCCCTAGGCCCATAAATTGAGAAGTGTCATGTAGTCGACGTTCACATGACACCACTAGAAGAATAGCACCACAACTTAAATACTAAACCATTGAATAATAACTCAACACGGATCCACTAATAACAACATGACTTCTCCCATGTCCTCAAGAACTAAATGAACTACTCACAAGACATCATATGGATCAAGATAAAAAATGATATGATAATGGATAAAAATTTGAACATAAACAATAATCCAATGGTTCCACTCACAAGCATCAACTACAATAGTAATTAACACCGGGAAAGTTTCCCCTAAGAACTAAAGAAATATCCAACACAATTGTTACAGTGTGACAGAGTGGTGATGATGGTGCTGGTGGAGATGATGGTATGGATGATGATGATGATGATCCCGATGAAGCCTAGCTTGACGATGGTGTTGATGGCGTCGATCTCTCCTCTCCGGGAAGGAATTCCCCCGACAGAAATCTTTCTGCCGGAGAGATCTTTCTCTCTTGGTGTTTTCCACCCCTAGAGGCGGTGAAAATCTATCTGTGGTCGCTCCATGAGGCTTAGGGTTCTGTAGGGAAGATATAGGCGAAGGGGCGGAGTCGGGAGCCGGGCAGGTGGGCTACACTTGCCCTAGGCGCAGGGTCAGGTGGGCCCGCACCTAGAGGGTGTGGGCACCATGTGGCCCCTCTTCGTCCCTCCTTCTGGCTTCCTCAATATTCTGAAAAATAATATTTTTCTGGTATTTTTTTGTCTTTGCGAAATTGCATCAAAACGCCCTCTTTTCCATCATAATTCAGACTGTGGCAGTCCATCCTCCAAGAATCATCCAACATGCATAAACAGTGGAAAAGACATAATCAATACCTCATAATAAGACAAATATCAATGAATAGAGATAGATTATGATATAGAATGGTGATGCAAATTGGGCGTATCACCCCAATTGCCCCAAGAAACTAGACGGAGTCGCATCCAGGGGAACATCGCAGACCAAATAGATGCAAGTGAAGACCGTGCATGCTTTAATACTTGAAGCACTTGATGAACATGATCTTGAACTATTGCGACCACAGTCGCCCGATAACGGTCCATCCAAAAGAAGCCTCCGGCCTCCAACTCCTATTGGGTGGGGAAATTGAGCCGAATAGCAACGCTCTCCTTCTCTTCCCGTGGAAGAAGATTGACAACTACAAACAAGAGCAACAACTCAGACATCGTAGAAGTCAGGCTTAGTCAAAAAGCAAAACACTGACACAGACGATGACTTACATTGTAGTTGCTCGCTGATTTACTGGAACTCTTCAAGGAGAAATTCTTCTCTTGCAATGGCCTGCTCCGTCTTGGACTTCCACACATCCGCATTGCCACGAATGATGAGAACATCCTTCTCTAAGCTTCGGATGTGGTCACGCAATAAAGGCAACTGCAATGCCTCGCTTGTCATCGAAGGGGCAATAGCCAAGGCAGATGATGTGGCCACAAGGATAACATTTGAAGTGCCCTAGCAGGCGCACAAATAACAAATCATAAGAACAAGTGTAATCAACAGTAGTAGAAGGAAATGCATATATTAACATCAAAAGGACCATCCTGTGGTTGCGTCAAGAGTCATTCATTATATTACATGTTGACTACAACAAAATCAAGAACTACAAGCTACGTAAGAGAAGACCCTAGGGAGCCACTGCATCCGAAGCAGCCGCAGACTCGGAGGCCCACGCTTTAGCCATCTACTATTGACCTAAGGTGTAGGTGGCTAGCAAATCAATCAGGCGAGGGCCATAGGGCTTGTAGCACGAAGCGTAGGAGGCGAAGGCTACCTCAGTGCCATTAGCTACAACAGGCATCTTGGAGGTGATCTGGCCCAGATTCAACTGGGCGCCAGAGGCGATCGCCATGGCTAGACCAAGGGTAGCACCTACGCCCTTCTGGGTCCTCTTGTAGTTCGTCGGTGCATCCCCAGCTAGTGCCTTCGCCAGGGAGTCAACGTCATCAAGGGCTACGCCCTTGGGGAAGATCCCCCGGTAGAAGCAGCTGAGAACCTCCTTAGTCTTCCCCACCGTCTCAACTGTGGAGCTGCAACGGTCTTCGACCATAGCAACTGCATCCGCGAGGGGATCCCTGTGGTCCAAGACATCGCAATCAAACGCAATGCCAGGAACATCTAAAGACAGTAGGATGAAGGAATGCTTAGATCAAGAGGAAGACACAAACAAAAATTTAGAATAGGAAGAAAAACGGTGATTAACCTGACAGAGCCTTGGTAGTAGCCATAAGCTGCTCCGTCATTGCTTTCTCTCGGGAGGCAACAACCTCCATTAATTGCTTCTCGCGCTCTTGGGCCTCTTGCTTGTAGCGCTCGAGAGCCTCCACAACGTCCTTCGCCTTGGTCTCCGCCCGGCTTTTCTTCTTTCCAAGAGCATCCAGTTTGTGGAGAGCATTATTATTCTCATCTGCCAAAAGCAAAATACAAAAGAATAAGAGGATAAACTACGATACTAGCAGTCACAACATAACGAAGTTCAACACTCACCTTGGAGCTGCTGAAAGCTCTCCTCCAAGGACATGTATTGCTGGTCGATGTGTTCCAAATCACACATGATGGGCTACAGTGAGAAAATAAAGGTCAGAGGAGCAGAAGATGCTCCGAGGCTCAAGCATAGCAGTCTAATAATACTTACGTGGGCACCCGAAGACTCCGAAGGTCTAGCTTGTGTCTTCCGAGCGATAACCGCGCGAGTCCTTGGCTTCGAGGAGCTCGACGCTTCATCGCCGGAGTTGGCCGGCATCTTCGAGAAGGCTGCAACAGCCTCAGCACTCATAGCCTTCGACTCCCCATCCATCTCATCAAGTTCTTCCTTGAAGGATTCGTCTGAGGAGTTCCTCCTAGCACAGTCAAAGCATTCAAGTTACTCGAAGAACCAGCAAGCTAACACCTAGCACATTGAAAACACGAAGGTACCAGGAAACTTATGAGGGAATGTCAGAGAGGTTCACGAGTAGTGCCTCTTTCCTCTTATTCTTGGCTGGCGGCTGAGGAGCCACGACTCGAAGGGGAAAGGTGGGAAAAGGGTAAGAGGTGTCGTCCCCCAGATCATGATGTACCATATGAGCAGGCCCTTGCAGGGTCAATGGCATCAAAGCATCTGAACTCTCCCTCCGGGATCTCTTCAGAGAGCGCTCGTCGCTATGATCGGGGGCTTCGTTACCCGCAGGCGACTGAGCTGGGGGGACAGTAGATTCCGACTCCGTGTCCCCACCATCTAGTTCCACCGAGAATTCCTCAGGAAGAGGCGGGAACATGCCCGCAACGACCAGATCCTACGCACCTAGAGAAGATTTTGTATCAATCAAAGTGATAAAGTAAAAAGAACTGTCAATAGATATATTTCATGAGACGTCAAAGGTTCGTACCTGAGGAACTGCATTCCACGCACTAAAGGGCACAGTCGACGACTCCATGGGCAGAGGCTCATCATCCTTGAACTTGAGCTGAGGCTGGAGCGCCCTGTCTAGATCTGCCGAAAACATCTCCTCGTTCGTCACCCTCGTAGGGTTGCTGGCACCAGCATACTAAAACATTGGGTGAGCCCTAGCTTGGAGGGGCTACACCCGACGCTTGAGGAACGTTCGGATGATGTCTACTACGGAGACCTCTTTGTCTGGCACCAGCTGGAGGGCTTCCACTCGCTGGTATAGCTGGTCCACCACCTATGTCTCACCTGTAAGAACTTTGTTCGACCAAGAGCGCTTGCGGGATATCAGTTTGCTAGCGTCGAAGGGAGCCAGCCATAATTCTGGCCGGCGAGTTTGGAGTCGTGAAGGTAGAACCATTTGTTCCTCCACCCTTGGACGTACTCGCAAAGAGAAAAGGAGATATATTGGAGGTCGAGGCGGATGGATATCCCGCACCCGCCCAGTTCATAAACTCCTTGGGAGCCCGACTGCCTCTTTGGGAATAAAGTTTTCTGAAGAGGCCGAAGTGTGGATCCATACCGAGCCAACACTCACATAGCATGATGAAGCACGCAATGTGCAAAATGGAGGTTGGTGTCAGCTAATGGAGGTAAAGCCCGTAAATAAAAAGAAGCCCATGAAGAAAGTCGTGGGCAGGAAAGTAAAAGCCTCGAATGAGGAAAGCAACAAAGACGATGATAAACCCCTTGGGAGGACAAGAAATTACCCTCGTTGTTGGGGATGATGGCGCCGCCCTTATTCTTGGAGATCAAGTGTGACTCGCGCAGGTGGTGTAAGTCTGCCTCCCTCGCGGTCGATCGCCGCCAGCTGTCGTTCGTTATGCGGCCGGCGTTGGAGGCCTTCTTGGCAGCACCTGCGGTGCTTGTCCCGGCAGCGACGTCGGAACATTTCTTGGATTTCCTCATCTTGCTAGCGCAACGCGTGGCGCGATGGGTACGAATAAAAGAGGAAGGAAAAACACGAAGGACATCCAGTGCATGGTGCACACGAGCTCTGAGAATGGTGAAGGAAAAGAAACAGCGAAAAGCATGAGCGAATGGGGAAGGTAAAAAACTACCGCAGTGCCTCGCCGTATAAAATGATAAAGATGACGATACAAAACCGTCAATTCTTTTACCATAATACGTGCCCTTCATCGCACCATACACGTGGCGGGCGTCGCACGAACCATCGCAAGCACATCGTCCACTATGCACGGAAATCGAGGAGACGCAGTAACTTTTTGCACAAACAACGCGTGACTAGTCAAATCCCCGTCATAAATTGGGACCCATGAGCGTCTAGTCTTGCCATCACTGCCACCGCAGATGATTGATCTCACCAAGTGTCATCAATGACGCCAGGAACTCCCAAAGGAAGAAACCTAGCAACGGTCAGATTCTTTTGATTGAAGACAGGAGTACTCACTCGAGTCTATGACTCAATCGAATACTCAGGGGCTACTCCTATTAGGAGCGCTGGTCGCGGACCTGAAGTTTTGGCATAAGCCCTCGGATCAATAAACAAAGTCGTGAAGCTTCCAGTCCTTCTTCGAGTATGCGACTCGCTTACGGACTCGGGGGCTACTCCCATAGGGAGCTTGGTCACCTGAATATTTTTTGGGTAATTGTTTTGCATAACTGGCAACTTAAAGTTTATGCTTGAGTCTGCAACTCGAACAGACCCTCGGGGGCTAATCCCATAAGGAATGCTGGTAGTGCACTCAAAAAGCACTAGCGTTGATGGCATTCGGGAAATTAAAGTTTTTCTCGAGTATGCGACTCGAACAGACACTCAGAGGCTAGTCCCATAGGGAGCGCTGGTCGCACACCCTATGAACTATTCGAATGAGATACTCCAGATCCTCCATGACAAAAATAAAATTACATTCGCAACTTTGCCCAAATTGATGCTAAGAGAGATACTATCTCTTTGGTCACCCAAAACTCCTCCGCGGCCTTGGTCACCCCAAATTGATGCCCAAATTTTTGGATGTTGTGTCTATGACGCAAAAATAAGACCTACAGATATCATCAGATGGCCTAGTGTCGCACCTAACTGCGCTCTGCTAGTAACATACCGTGTCAACATGCATGATAAAAAATCCTGATGGACGCGTTGGGTACTTAGCTTAAAACACTGGAATTCGACTTTTGTAATACCTCCGCGGCCTGAGTCAAATTACGCCAGCAATTTTCCGGATTCGAGTCCAGGGACTCGAGTCTGAGTAGATCACGTTGTTTTGTCCAAAGACAGTTAACTGGCCCCAATCCTATGGGAGAGTCAGGAACGTGCATCAACTATCACTATAACCAACATATCCATCAAAACATGTTCGGATGATAAGCACTCGAAAGACTAGAGAGTCTATAGTTGAATCTACAATTTGACTGAACACTCGGGGGCTACTCACATGGATATGCCCTACGGGTACCTGATGTTAGCCTACCTGGTCTAGCACAGCGGAATCCCATAGGAAGGACCTACTACAATCGTGAAGCCCAAGGAAACTTCGGATAGCCCAAGCCCGGAGAGAGCTCAACTTCTTGGAGGACATGGCTAATGTAGACAGAAATTCAAAGGGGCCAACCCTAATCTGTAACCGACTCGACCTACCCCTGATACCTGGCCTCCCCATATAAAAGCCAGGAGGGAACGACAAGGAGGGAACCTCATAACCCTAGAACACACCTCACACCAGATTGCATCTGCGTACCCTTGTAATCATCGACATCGCCATCAATCAAGAATAGACAAACATGAGTAGGGTTTTCCCTCCGTGGGCTTGAACCTGGGTCAACCTCGTGTCCCCATGTTGTGAATATGTTAGTCGTTCCGTGATCTCCAGCATCCCCTCCTTCTCCAAAACCCAAGTCCATAACAATGGGCATTGACGAGTCAAACCCTCATCACATACAACAAGCAATGACATACAATCTAAGTTAAAATGACAAAGTCATGAATGCCAAACATTAGTCTCATTACTAGTAGTTCATACATGGTTCACAACATTATTAGAGAAGTCTACCAAAGGGAAGAGGAACATGCCTCCATATTCATAGTCCCCACAAAGGGTCCGTACTTAGACAATACAACTTTCTTGGACTCAAATACCAACTTAAACCCATCTTTTAGAAGACAGTCACTACAAAAAAATACCCCCATACCAGGCAAATTTTTGGGGCGGCACAAGCGAAAAGTACCTGCAATAGTTGGACTAGCGGCAGATGAGTGTTCACGGCGGCTATTGAGGGCGGCATAAATATTTACGCCATGGTATTACCAATACCGGTACTAAATCGTGTCATGATAGGTGGTAGGCAAGTGCGGTGATGTTTATTATCATGGTTGACTAGGCACAGGCACATTCGCTGGCGCCATGGATTATACGTGACGTGTGCATTGGGCCAGTCTGGGCTAGAAGGTTAACCTTGTCCCGCTGATCGCCGAGCCCCACCACGGAAGGAAAGAGTCGATTGGGAGATTACAAAGTATCTCTTTCTTAATCTTCATCATATCCACACTCCGATCCCCGGTTATCTTCACCCTCTCTCTCTCTGCATGAAAGGGGTGGCACGCTATAGAGATTGACTGCGAGATGGGCATAAGCTTTTTTGGATTTTAATTTTGATTTAGGCAAATATTTGGGGTTTCTTGATCGAGATTGATCTATGTTTTCACATTTGGAGGGAAATCTCGTTTCTTCATATTTCATCACCCATCCTGCAGATTCTGTCTTGATTACCTCCTGATGCCATTAATGATGACCCGCAATGGAATGGGGTTGAGACGGATACACAACTTATGTACGTGTGCAGCCTTCCACCGCATCGTAGAGTTATGTATGATCGTCGATGGACCCATGACACCGGCCGCATGTTCCTTGGATGCGGTCATAAGGTTCCTAACTATAGTGCCATTGTATGAGCTAATCCGGAGCACAAGTCTATGCACCTTCTGCGGATGTTGTGTTGTCTCTGGAATTGAGTTAAACATAAGGAAGAGTTGCACGAGCAGTGGAAGGCATATTGAGGAAATGAATACCAAAGCTCAACAAGAGGCGGCCAAGTTTCTCGGCGAGCAGAAGGAGGAATGCCATGGGCTCACCTACGAGATGCTCGACTCATTACTAGAACGAGAGAGATAGTTCAAACTGATAATGTGGAGGACCTGCCGGATGTCGACGTGTACTTTGTTACTTTCGCTAAGTCTTAGTGTCTCCCTATTCTTGTTTAATGGGCTAGAACGACTAGCCCATTAAGGTTTAGATCTCAACCTTATCTGAAACAAATTGCCCAGCTTCAGATCTCACTATCACTCCCCACCTCTAGATATTAGTTTCACCCATCACCTCTCCGGCGACATCGATCGCGGCTGCGCGAACCTCTCCAGCGCCCTCGACTGCAGCTATGCAAACCTGTCTAGCGCCCTCAACCACGGTTGCGCAAACCGCTCTGGCGTCCTCCCCGATACCTCCTGTTGATTTAAATGGAATTTGTGTGTTAGGAATTTTTGTTCTAATTGTTCTAAGAGAATTGGTGTAGCATCCCAATTGTCTAACAGTTGCAATGCTACTTGTCTAGTCTATATAGTGCTACTTCCTACATATCATTACTGTATTGCATCACCATTATATCATGCTCATGTCACCATGCCACCTTTCATTTGAGCATCATATGAAACCCCTCTATTTGATTCTTATCCCATATGCATTACATATTGTATTAATGCATTTGCCTCTTGATCTATTGTAGTTGGATCTTGATAAATTGCTTAATGCCCAAGTTGGGTTGTGGGAATATCTCTTTCCACTCCACCACCTTTCTTTGTCACCACATTATAATTCCACCATCCAAACTATATATGAGCATTGCATTTCTTGTGGTATTATGTATAGCTCATATGTAGTAAGATGGGTCCACTTCTATTGCTATATGCTCCCATATATGTTCTATATTGTTCTCACAATATGAATTATGTGGAGCCTCATGGACACATGTGCATGCCATGTGAGTAGCATATTTCACCTATCTTCCATATGGCTTGATTTTGAATAAGTGAGCATGTTTAAATATAAATGGAGAAAAATAACAACCTAGTGGGACACCCACACTAGTATTACCATTTATATTCATCTATGCTTATTGATATTAACTCCATATGTGGATTAAGCTTGCATTATTTTGTTCTCAATCCAAATATCAGGATGCATGCATGTATATATGGTCATGATTGTAAATAGTTGTTTTCACAACTAGTATTAGTGGACATTATTACCACATGCATGGACCATGCAAGGTTTTCCTCATGAACCTTTTGTTTGAATTCTTTTGGTTTTGAAGGGAGGCTTGTTTGAATTGAAATCCATCAAGATTGTTTTTAATTCCAAACCACCATAGGTCCCTTTTATCTCCACTTACATGTCTTTTGGTTTCTTGTTCATATGTCTCTCTTGGAAGCTTGGTAAGTAAGCATGGATCGTATAAAACCAAACAAAAAGAAACCATGAACAACAAGAGGAACCATCTAAGCTAACCCAAACCAAAACCTAGCTAAACTAAATTTTCCCTAGCCTTTTTGTCCTAACCCGTCGCCACCTCTCCTTGTCCATGCCATGTGAATGTGTTCACCCCACACCAACCATCCACCCCACCATTACACCTGCCATCCCCTAGTCCCCCTCTCCTTCCCCTCAATCAAAAAAGTAAGAGAGAGAGAGAGAGAGAGAGAAGATCCCATCCACCCGAGAGCCTCCTTCCTCTCTATCTTTTGCAAAGGGAGACATCCCATCTGCCTTCCCCCTCTCCATTTTATCGCCAACCACCTAGGAAGTCCCAGGCACCATCCACCCCATCTCTCCACCCCCACCTTCCTCCTTTCCTTCCTCCCACTGAAGCCAAGACCTAGCCATGGCTAGTCCAAACCCTAGCCCTAGCCTTCTTCTGTCTCCGTTGATTTGGCACTCCTTGAGTCGAACCCGCCGTACCAGGAAAATCCCCTAATTCCTCTCCACCGCGCTAGACCAGGACACGAAGACGGATCTCACTAGAGTAGGCCAGCACCGCCGTGCTCCTCAACCACCGAAGCTTCTGTGGCCCCTTCCTCCCTCGTTATCGCCTTCATCCCAAGCTCCAACAACCATGTTTTGGCAATCTGGTGAGCCTCCTTAACTGGCTGGAAATTCCCTTGCATCCTCACGAGATTCCTCTTTGCCATTCATTTTGTCGAGCGCCCTCCCTATGTGTGCCGCCGCTCGCCACCGTGAACCGCGCAGCCCGCCTCGCCTCTGCCCATGTTCTCCTACCGCTCACCTACAACCCTGCAAACAGCGTTCTGCAATGTAACACCCTCAGATCGGCCCTATGCAATTTTTAGCGATTTCCGCCAAACCCGCATAGAAACGATTCAAAGTTGCCCACCAGGCACTTGCGTGTGGGTGGAAAACGAAGTAATATCATTACACAATAGTCCACGATGGAACCCACAGAACAGATATATACAAAAGCGACTCAAAGTGTCAAGAATACAAATATACAATACAAATATCCAAATCACCTTGAACGATATAGCGTCCAAGTATGGACAAAACGCAAATGGGGATAATAGCCCTAAAGAATAACCAATGGTGTCCATAACCCTTCCCAGGCCAAGCCGGAAGGGTAACCCTGCTAACGACATCGATCTCAAACCTGCTTAAACAAAAGGGGTGCCGACAAAGGGAAGAGGAAAAAAGAGAGCGGTCAGTACTGAGGCCAGTACACAGCGAGTCTTAGAATTCGGTGGTCCTCGCCTACATAGGTATGGTGGATTGAATCGGCACCGCATCATGCACTAAAAAACCTATAGAGACTCAATACAACTGTCGGCTATCAGAGAGGGATAAGAAAGACCTATTCGGATCCAAGATGATACTAACACCAAACATACCCATCCTGGCGTTTCCCCCTCGAGACCAAAGGAGGAATTCAGACTGAGGAACTCACACAGTTGGCAGTTTTATTCATTCCGTTATAGTTGCAGCAATTACTAGTCAGATATAGATAGCATGAGTCATTTTGATAACATAAGCAGTGGGCCATTTTAGTTAACCATTCCGTTGTAGTTGTAATACTTACTAGTCAGATACATATAGCGTGAGACATCCCAAACCCAGCAGTTGTTGGCACTTTTATTTATTCATTCCATTGTAGTGAAGCTGATTACTAGTCATTGTAAAGTCAAATTTATAGAACTACTTTAGTTATAGTTGTCTATGATCGAGATACTATGCTCCAAGTCGTCCTTAACCGTGGACACGGCTTTCAGAAAGTTTTACCCTACAGGGGGCACAAATAGCAACACACGCACGATCAACCTCGAAAAACCCAAATGAAAACCCAACAAGGCATCACGACAAAGAAATCGCAAGATTCATATAATATTTCAGGGCGCCACCCCACTAAGCTACCCGCGACGAAGTTGGCAAGCTCCGAGACGGACCCAGAGGTTTGTGACGACGGCTGTAAATGACTGGGAACCCAAAAGTGTGACTGGTCTTGTCGATACCGCGAAAACGTGGCACGGGGTTCCAAAACAGTACAGGCGCTCCACGCGCAATAGTAAATAAAGCAGTAAATCATGGCATGAGAAAAGGATAGTAATAAAGCCCCAAACTACTTTTTGGCCCCAAGAAATAAGATATGACTCAAGCTCATGCTAAGGGGATTCATGGTCCCACATGCAGATAGTGCGAATATTCAAGGAACAGGTATCAAGTACTCGGGGTCCTACGGGACGCAAGTGGACGGTTAAAAACCAAATAACATCTATTGTCCACCTGTGCCTCTGCATTATTTACCTACTTTCAACATTAGTTGTTAAACGGTAATTAAAGCCATGATCATCTCCAACATAAAGCATGAGGCATTTCTCCAACAACTGTGGAACATCGACGGCGTGACGCATCACCTTCGCAAGCAACTATGACTCGCAAGGCCGACTATCTGCCAAACAACATGTAATAGGATATGTCCATGGCAATATATGGGCTGCGGGAAAGTATAAAGGGGTATGGAATCTATAGCGCCGCAACACAGATAACAATAGATCAATAGGAGGAAGTAAAGACTAGAAATGTAAAATAGGTTGAAAGGGGAAGAATGCTCGCCTAAAAAAATTGACAAAGGTTTATCCGAAGATCGGGTCAACACTCGCATCAACTCATCGGCCTAATCCATGAAGAAGCGAAACACTAGAAGAAACACTGGATGCACTATTTAATACTACAGCAGAATATCAGGCATGATGCATGTATGATGCATGACATGGCACAGGTGCAATGCAATTAGGCAATACTAAACGGAACCGGCGTCCCAACAATTACTTAGAAGGTTCATGTTGTTTAGATACCCCGAAATTTAAATGTTGTCTTATCAAGGCAAAATATGTCATCGGTTCGATGCACAAATTTAAATAGAACCAATATTAGACTAGAAAAGCCCGCATCTGGTCTCCATATTAATTATTAGGTGAATCGGCAAAATCCCCCAAACCACATAATATGAGTGCAAGCATGAATGGTTTAATATGCACAAGATGGATAACATATATTATAAAATTATGGGGCTTGGAAAAAGGACGTCACACGTTGGAGGGGCACGGCGATCTTAGGGTCTCGGGGTTCGACGAGGTTCGGTCTTCGATTCCATGACGAAGATCTTGAGGGTCCATGCCGACACACTCGGCGTGAAGATCGAGGTATCAGCCATCGGATCCATGTTGAAGAACTTATGGATCCAAGTCGGAGAACTTATGGCACCAACTTCGGCTTCATATCCATGTATTCGGGGTTGGGTGTCAGTCTTGAACTTCGGGGCCGACACGAGCGGCAAGAGTACCTATAGCACATGATTTTTCCCAGAACATTGAGGCACCACAACACAAACACAAACGCCACATCACTAGGAAGGGGCCAACGAGGACGACTTGGAAGAACGGGGCCTTGCTCATGAGGAGGCAGGGACACGTGCAGAAGCAAGTACATGGACAGTCACGGCGCAAAACGCGCCCTCGCAGTGCGAGATGGTAGGATCGAACGGCAGAGGTCGCACGAGGCAGAGGGCGGCACAGCGGGCTCGGCAGCTGCAGCCGACGCGTGGGCGGCAAGGCGCTGTGGGGCTCACAGGAGGCGCTACGATGTGGCCGGGGGAGCCGCGGACACGAGGAAGGGAGACGTAGAGAGCTCAGGTCGGGGCCGGCCAGGTCGGGGGGGCCCTCGGGCGGAGCGGCGAGCAGGGCCTGAAGCGGAGGGGACGGACACAGGCGGCCGACGGTGGCCTGCAGGCGCTGCGTGGGAGCTGGCCGGGGCGCGGCCCCGGCGGCAAAGAATGGCACGGGAGAGGGCACACGACGGTGGCCGGCGATAGAGGGGGTTGCTCGGGCGCAGGAAAGGGCAGGGGAGAGCGTCGAGGCAGCGGGGACTAAGGGCGATGGCACCATCGGGGAGGAGAGGAGAGGGCGGCGCCCGGCTCGATTGAATGGAGGCAGTGGCGGATGAGAGGTGGAAGCTAGGGGAGGAGAGGAACGCGAGCGAGCGAGCGAGGTTCGAGGGGATTGGGTCAGGGTCGCGCGACGTGGGGGTGGGGCCAGGGAGCGTACAAGAGAGGCTGGGAGCATACGCTTATGTGGTTAGCGGTCAAGAACGTGTCCGGTGTGCCGCTGGGTTGAGTCAGGGGCGTTAGGTGCGGGTGTGTGCGTGGTGATGTCCGCGCGGGGGTGCGTGTAGGGTGGAGTGGCGGCGGCAGATGGAGAGGAGTTAGGGTTTGGGATATCTAGGGTTAGATATTAGGGTTTAGTTTGGAGGTGGCCGACTAGGCTTTTGGGTCTGCCTGGCTGTCTCCAAAAATAATATGAATTTTATTTAATATGTAAAAGACGTTTGTAATTAGTATTTAGACAAATAACATATCTCGGTAGAATCGGGTTTGACTTTGAATAAAAGAGAGGGGATTACTGCAGAAAACAAACTAGGGTTTTAGCAAAAATAGTTTTAGACGACTTAATATGCATGATGTCATAATGATGCACAAGAATAAAGATAAGAGATTTTCTAGTAGTGGTTTTATCGGGATGCTACATGCAAGCAGCGACTGCAGCCACGCGCGTCTGTTATACACCACGACAAGCCCAAAAAACCCTCTGCTCCTTGTCATGTTATGTGCGCTGTAGTCCTCCACCAGCAAAATCCCTAACACGGAAGTTGGAGCCGGTAGTCTCCTCTGAAGTTTTTGTTTTGGTGGCACGACCTGTCTCGCAGCGGTTGTGTTGCCAACCACGCCGGAATCGCCGTCACCATCGGGTTACTACCGAGTTTCAGAGCACCCTATCAGCGTTAGTTAGCAGCAGCGTGGTGGGGCTTTTGTAGCAAGGCCCCTGCCACACTACCCAGATAGTCTTGCCCTTTTATAAAAAGGCACCCAAAACCCCAAAACTTGAACCCACGGTTCCTCTGGCTTGCACACATGGCGACACCCTATTGCCTGCGTGCGTGTGGACCCGCACGGAGACTGGCCCGCATGACATTCTCCGCGGGTAGCTTCTCTCCGCGTAAGAAAAATCCAGAACCAATTCAAATCAAATTTTCAAACTGATTTTATATTCTGTTTGAATTTAAACTGTTAATAACTTTTGAATAAATTCGAATTTGACTAAAACTTTAATATGAAAAGTGTTTAGTTTTTAAATATGAATTCAACCAGTTATTCAAATGTTTTCAAATCTGTTTCAAACTAGTCAAAGCATTGAATTTGACCTCCTTTTTAATATAATTGAATTTAATATTAACTTAAATTCGTAATTCCAAATGTTAAGTTTAATATATGTTTTTTAATCAGAAAAATGTGAGTAATCTTTTTATGCTATTTAAAATATCAAAGGGGCAACAAGGTTTATGAGAGCCAAATATGACTAAACCACTAATAAAATGCTTTATTCTTATACCCCACACCTTACCCATGCCATGCTATGTTATACCATGCAATTGTGCATCATTCCATCATGGCATACATTGTTTTCTTGTTGCATATGATTAATATGATTGCGCAATGTATTTATTTTGACCCTTGTGTGTTTAGTTTTTATACGGATAGATGCCGAGCAAGGAGAATATTAGGAGTCATAGGAGTATTACACGGATCCTTCCTATTCTACAACTGAGCTTCCAGGCAAGCAATTCCCCATGCTTGCACTATATATAGTACCTATTGTGCCTATATTATTCTTGTATCATAATAGCATCACGAATTAAATTGGAATCCCAAGTATTGTATAACCTTTACTTTTAAACCCCACCAAAGCTTGTTCCCTCAATCTTATGAGCCATTACTATAGGATTTTTTTGGGCCATGCGAGACTTAGAATTGCATGTGTAGGGTTTGTGAGTGTCTTTGAATAACGAGGTACCTAAACAACCGAATTGAGTAGTAATGGGATAAATAAAGAAAGAGGCACCGGTGAGCAATATCTACTATTTGGTTCTTTATGCTCACTTGTGTCCTGTAGGACCCCGAGTACTTGATACATGTCCCTTGACTATCGCACTATCCTCATGTTGGACCATGAATCCCCTTAGTCTTAGATTGAGTCGCATTTAATTTCTTGGGGCCACAAGTAGTTTGGGGAGTTATTACTATCATGTACTTATGCCATGCTTTACTGATTTATTTACTACTGTTGCTTGAGGAGCATTTACTACTGTCTGGTTTTGAAACAAATGCGGAATGTTACATGGTATCGACAAGTCCAGTCACACTTTTAGGTTCCCAGTCGTTTTACAGCCATTGTCGCAAACCCCTTGGTCTATCGCGGAGCCGGCCAACTTTATAGCAGGTAGCCTAGCGGGGTGGCCCCCTAAAATCATCTGTGAATCTTGTGAATGCTTTGCCGTGATGCCTCGTTAGATTTTCATTTGGTTTTTCTAGGGTTGATCGTGCGTGTGTTGCTATTTGTGCACCCCAACAGGGTAAATCTTTATAAAAGTCGTGTCCGTGGTTATGAACGACTTAGAGCACAGTTTCTCGATCATAGATAAGCATAACTAAAGTACTGCCTTTAAATTGACTAAAACTTGTCTAGTAGTAGTGCAGCCTTCATGGAATGATTAATAAAATTGCCTACGGATGGGATGTTCTTCTGCCTTCTCGTTAGAAATGGGGAGGTGGGCGAGCGGTGTTTATTTATGTTGATATATATCTATTGGATACTTAACTGTTGTTTCATTAACGATCGTCCGTCTATCATTGGTTAGGCGGATGTTGTAACGTGTCTCTATAGAACTGTTAGGCTTTATTTTTGTTGCACTCACGTCACCTTTTGGTTGTTCCCTTTAGATGCATAAAGACTCATTGAGCCTCCTAGGGTATCACACGATAACTATTGTTCAGATGGACAGGTATATCCGCAAGAAGGTTCCTGGGTCGATAAGGTCGATGATGGTGGCAACGACCGTCAGGTGTAGAGATTCCGGGCATGGAGATCCGTGAGGTCAGTGGGCATGATGTGCTTATTTTTAGGGCATCTTATGCCAATTTGCTTCTTATCTGTACTCGGATCTTAATTTACGCTTCCGCTTGATATTATGATGTGTGATGTATGAGGATGTATCCTAAAAATATTATCTCTATCTAGGATATTTGGATCTTGTCGTATGGTGTTGAATATTTCTATTTATTTTAGATGGTTTGGCTCTGATTTACTCTTGTATGTCATTGGCATACATACTCATTTTTTGTATGCTTGACTCGCAGTCCAGCCGGCTATGTCTCTTGCACATGAAGCTATAACCATGAGAAATGGATAGGGTGGTTGGTCGGTACCGTTCCCTGCTCCGCCCAGACGGGACCTACACTTGGGTGGACCTTGGGCCTCCTTGGTAGGACATATTATGCATTTTTTGGTTATACCGGTTTGTGATTTAGAGAGTAGGGTCCAGGGGATTACAATAAGATAGTGTTGTTGAACTATGTAAGTTACGAATGTCTAATGCGGAGAACATCCCTAACAAAGGTACCTAGCTCTTGTCTGGTCGTGCCATGTACCATACGAGGTATAGTGGTGAGAATAGATCAATAACATGCATGTATGCATCTGTGTGAAGTAATATAAGTTCATTTTAGGATCATATGCCCAAGTTGTAGATAAGTATGGCTTTGCTATAGGTTTGGCAATGTTGTCTACATGACTAGATTAAGAAGAATAATCCTGAGGATGATAGTCAGAAGATACAAGCCAATAATACCTTACTATATATGCACCATGAACAAGAATAACATCTTCAAAGGAAATATGCCATCTTTCTTACCACAACTAGTAGTTGTTTCTTTATTCTTATTGATGCTCGTACTTACCACAATCATAATTGTTTCTTCCTTTATATGTAGTACTTTGCATGCCCTTTTGCCCGCATGTTTTTCATTCCTCACATTTATGAAGATCACAGTGGCAATGAGACCATTGAAGAATTTCATGTGAAGCATGGAAATGATAGAACTGTCATCTTGACTTCAAATTGGACAGACTATGTTATTCAGAAGAAGCTGCAGGAAGGATATGTTTGTGCCTTCGAGCTTAAAGCAAAGGAGGGAAATTTTGTCGTGACAATGCATAAAATCTAAGTCGGTTGTTATGAAATAGTTAGTTATTTTTTAGAGATGTATGTGAACTAGATTGAGGTGACGAACTTGCATCTGAACTATATATGTGTATCACTATCGTTTGATATGATTTTCTATATTTTTCTATATGTGATCTATATACAAAACATTCTAGATTAATTATCAATTTAATTATAGGAATTTCTATTTTGTGCCCTTGGTTCGTTAGTTCTACTCACTTTTCCCCAGCCGCTTAACTTTTCCTTCCTTTTCCCCTCACCATGTTAAGAAACCCTCGCGGGAGCTCGCAGGCGCTCGAATCAAAGTCTTGACCATTACATGCTGACTAGTGGGACCGTGTTGGGGCGGGTCAGGCGTTGAGCGTTACGTTAAGAGGCCTCGACCGTTACATGCCTGACCGGTGGGGCCGCATTGGGACGGGTCCTGCATATGTGGTGAAGGGTGGGGCCACGTTGGGACGGGTCTTAGATACGTGGTGAAGAGTGGGGCCGCATGGATACACGTCGAACCGGCCATTCTCACTCACCCAAAGCACTCGCTTCCCCCCGAGCCTGGAACAGCTCCCACACCGCTCGTCTGCTGCCCCGCCGTCGTGCCCTCCTACCTTATGTCGTCCTCGGCCCCAGAGTCGCCCCCTCCCCTAGCCGTGGAGCCCACTCCACCTCCGGCTCTGCTCCCGCCCCTGCTAGATCTACCCCTTTCGCGGAACAGTATGCAACATCGGCTGGTGCACCGTCCATCCGTGTCGAGCACAGAGAAGATTGGGGGGAATCGCATGGATCTAGCGCATGGATTCCATCTGGGTAAGCATCGTTTCCTTTTGTGGGTTGATTATTGGCAGTATTTGAACGCGAATCGCTGGTGCTCAACTAACTGCCTTGCTTTTCGAATAAGATTGATCCAGTGTTGGCGTAATTCGTGGTTGTGAACAATATCTCTCTAGATTTTACTTCCCAACGGTGGTTGCAACCGCCATAATTCTTAGAGATAGATAAAATCTATTGTAAATTCCCCTGGAAAATTAGCGTTTCAGTTGGTTTGCAAGAGTGTTTATAATTATGAAACTCTTGCACGGTCTGAAACTATAATTGACACAACTCTCGCACGGATAGCGATTCACTTACAAATTAAAAAAATACAACTCTTAATATACAAGAGTGTTTATAATTGACACAACTCTTGAACACTTTCTAATTAAAAAAACTATACAACTCTTAATGTGAAAGAGTATTTATAATTGACACAACTCTTAAACACTTTCAAATTAAAAAAAATTATACAACTCTTAATGTAAAAGAGTGTTTATAATTGACACAACTCTTGAACACTTTCAAATTTAAAAAAATTATACAACTCTTAACGTAAAAAAGTGTTTATAATTGACACAACTCTTGAACACTTTAAAATTAAAAAAATTATACAACTCTTAATGTACAAGAGTGTTTATAATTGACACAACTCTTGAACACTTTTAAATTAAAAAAATTATACAACTCTTAATGTACAAGAGTGTTTATAATTGACACAACTCTTGAACACTTTCAAATTAAAAAAAAATATACAACTCTTAATGTAAAAGAGTTTTTATAATTGACACAACTCTTGAACACTTTCAAATTTAAAAAAATTATACAACTCTTAATGTAAAAGAGTGTTTATAATTGACACTACTCTTGAACACTTTCAAATAAAAAAATCATACAACTCTTAATGTAAAAGAGTGTTTATAATTGATAGAACTCTTGAACACTTTCAAATTGAAAAAATTATACAACTCTTAATGTAAAAGAATTTTTATAATTGAAACTACTCTTGAACACTTTCAAATTAAAAAATATACAACTCTTAATGTAAAAGAGTGTTTATAATTGACACTGCTCTTGAACACTTTCAAATTGAAAAATTATACAACTCTTAATGGAAAAGGGTGTTTACCATTTTTATAGTGTGAAAAGTGATCCCTAAATTTGCGTATACGAAAATTATAAACCTTTGAACACTATGAAATTGCACTTAATACGTGATAATGATGTGTTAAGAAAATCTTGAGAGATTATCATTTTCATAGAATGTAATGCATAAACTTGCATATGGCAAAAATTATACACATTTGAACTCTTTGAAATTGCACTTAGGACATGGAGTGAAATATAATACAAAAATTATACACCTTTGAACACTTTCCCTTCAAATTATATTCAAAATCGTTTGTTTATGGAGTTAAAGTATCGGTGGCGAACTCATTATTTTGCATGGATAGAGGGTGTCTCCCGATAGATACAGGGGTTATCCTGTCCGCTAGATCACAGAGGATCAATCAGAGGATCAACGGTTGGTGGGTACGATCCGCGTGACAAGTGTCTCGGCCAATCAGAGTGTAGCATCCTAGATGATCACAGGTGTGAGAGTTTGTCACTGAGAGGGAGGGGAAAACTGAGTAGAACTTAAAAACCAAGGGCAAAACCGAGTAGAACTTTAAAACCAAGGGCAAACTGACAAGGGAGTTCAAATAGAAAACAAAAAGAGATTTAAAAAATGGAAAATGCTTCTTTTATACAATAAAATACATATTGGCATACATCAAACTATTTGCAATTCAGATATATATCAGTTTGACAATTATTGCCTCTTTAAGACAAATTATGATTTGGGGAGGGATGTTTTGGGGAGATGCTTGAGTAGAAATCCATGAACCTTCATAGATAGCAGGTGATTTGAGAAGTGGTGATTTAGGTTAAAACTTGATTTATATATATTTCTTATGGTGGCAGGCCACATAATAAGACTCCCTGGATAGATGCCACTATGTTTTGATCTTTTTGAATTTGTTGTACATAACATGACTCAATTAGCTAGCTAAAACCGATTCGTTGACTCTCTGTTGACCAGCCACCGGAGGGTAAAAGTGAGTATGTTACACACGATAGTGTTAGTACTGGAGGGAAAACTGAGTACAACCAAACCACCAGTGCTACACTCGAGGGTATAACTAAGCACAATTAAGTGGCCAATGTTAGACATGAGGGGGAAAACGTGACGCACGGTACGCATGTCACGGTGCACGGGACGGTAGAGGACGCGTGTGGTCCTCACTCTCACTCATCACTCACTCGCTCACTCACTCACACAACCATCTCCACTGTCCCATCACCTTCTGCAAACCCCCAAGAAAACCCCAACCACGCCGACGACCTCCAAGGCGGCCGACAAGGAGGCCCCCATCCCCGTACAGGCCCCCGTCAAGGCATTGAAGGCAGCCTCCATCCCCGTCCAGACCCCCGTCCCCGTTTTCACCGTAGCCGCCGGCGAGGAGGCCCCCGTCCCCGTACAGGCCCCCGCCGTTCTCCTGCAGATCCCACACGGCTGGGACCCCTATGAGGACAACGATTACATCAGGCAGGAGAACCCCTTCGACACCAGCTTAGCCGACCCATGGTCGGAGGTAACTAGGATTTTCTCCCTTTCCTTTGTTCTTCCCCTATTCCCATCGTTGGATGCTAGATCATGTGTTATTAGGGCTCGACTATTCGTATTTTCAATCGTTGGATGCTAGGTACTTTTATGGTAGCTAATCCTCTTGTGTTAGATCTCGTATTTCGATGAATGCCCCTAGTTGGGATCAATACTAGCACCGATCTATATTTGGGATCAGTACTAGCATCGATCTGTAGTTGGGATTAGTATTCGATTTGGTTTGAGATTTGGGGATTGGGGAATAATCAGAGAATCTCAGTCGGTTAATTTATGCAAGTAATCAATCCCGATAATCATGATATCTCAATCATGTCCTTATTGCACGCTATTGTTTTTTGTAATAGGTGGATAGCGGCGATGTCTGTAGCGACGACGAGTCCATGGACACCAAGACTCGTCAGGTGCTAAGGAAGCTGAAGTCTGGCCAGTTCAACGGCTTCTTCACCGGCGACGTCTACAGGTGCCCCTTATGCATCAGGAGCCTCGCCACCGACTTCAACTCCCTCGTAATGCATGTCGAGGACGTGAAGACCTGCGGTCCGTTAAATAACGCCAACGCCTTCACAGCCCAGCACAAGGCGTTCGGTTTTCACCTCTGCAACCTCCAGAAGATGGCCATCGAGGAGGGTCGCATGCCCCCGATCAAGTCCAAGGTGCCCAAGGTCAAGGGACTGGGCAACAGGAAGTGGAGGAAGCGCCACAAGGGGGAGGCAGAGGCCCTCCTAGCGGAGGCCAGGAGAGGCCACTGGTCTTGTGCTGCTGCTGCTGCTGTAAAGAAGTTTTTTTTGTTTTGTTGTCTGTGTTGAACTTGTAAGCTGCTGCTGAGCAGCCTAATTGTCAAACCTGGATTAAGTATCGTACTATATAATCCTTTATTAGCTGATTTATCTACATCTGCTCTGTTTATCTACATTTTATGGTGCTGGTTAGATTTGTTGCCAGATTGAGAAAATACGAGGGCCAAAAGGAGCCATGAATGAAGAGAGAAGCTACTCTAGATTTGCTGCCTTTTTGGCAAAAATAACAACTGTTAGCAACATAAAGGAAAAATGCGTTCTTAAAAAGGCCAATCATAAAAATAACAAAAAATAAATCTTCCAATTTAGGCGACAGAGCACACGTAACTACCATACGCGCCCCACATGGTCTCAGACCATATCTCCCTAAACGCGTTCCCAACAAGCCGGCCCCATACCATGGGGGTTCCTACTATGGGACCCGACTGAACGTAGCCCTACCTGTCATCACGTAACGGGGGGTCCTACTTATCAGCACGTAACGACGAGGGTCCACTACGGGACCCACATGAATGCGCCCTCACTTGTCAGCACGTAACGACGAGGGTCCACTAACAGGACCCGACGGAGAGCGAGTTTCAGACCGATGTGAGAGTTCCATAATAGAAGCTGGACAAAAGTAAGAAAAAACTAAGTGGCTGGGGAAAAGTGAGTACAACTAACGAACCAGGGGCATGAAAATAGAAATCCCTTAATTATATTGTTATGCACTAATGCATCCACCGACATATGCCAGACCAGGTAGTATCTTTGTATTGTTGTCTCGCAACTGCCACGACATGCACGCAGTGCCTCCCTACATGGGTCGCGGCGTAAAAGTCTTGCTTCCACGGAAACATTAGGTCGGCGGATCATGTTGTGTCGCGCCAAAAAATCCGCCATCGTTGCACAATCCCCGACGTTGTGCCTCAGCGTCTATAAGCGCTAGTGCTCGAGCTCTGTGTTGTAGTGAATATCCACTAACGAGATTCTTCTTGATAAAAGGTACATACTGCACGTTCTTCATGTACATGATCTTACTCGATGGAAACTTCTGATCTACCATGCTAGCACCAAGAACAGTCGAATGTAACCCATTTCCCGTTATGATAGAGGAACCTCGAGTCTGATAAGAGATGGACATGGAAATGTCAACGCGCACATGAACATTAGTACCCATATTAACCGGCCATTCTATGTGTTGAAATACTAAAAAAACAGTAGGTAATAAATTACTATACCCAGAACCTAAAGTTCATGTCTTAGTATTTCCAATGACCATGTTGACAGATTTAAAACTTTGTCCAGCTTGACCCTTCTTAGCTTTCTTTTATGGGTAGCGATGAGCCTAACAGACAATCTCGCTGCACCCCAGCAAAGGTTCTTTCTGTTCCTTATTTCGCCCCTTCTTCTTAAAGTTGGTAGCCTGGCAGACTTTATTATTTCCTTTGAACTTGTGGGCATTTTTCTGCACCATGTTTGTAGTAGAATGTCCCTTGGTTTCACGTGTGTTCTTCTTTTGCCCTCACCTTCTCTCCAACATCCAGTGAGACAATGAGGTACTCAACCAGAGAGCTCATGCCTCTGATGTTTCAGATAAATGGCAAAGTTTCTCCACGAAGTGGAAGCTTAGAGACAATGCATCCTGCAACAAACTTGTCCGGGAGCACACACTTGAGGAATTAGAGTTCCTTAGCCATGATCTGTATCTCATGAGTCTGTTTACTACAGATCGGTTTTCAACTAATATGCATATATGTATCAACCAACTAGTCTCCAAACACATTGAGTAAGAGCCCACAAAGAGAACAATGACCTCCCTGAACAGTCTCTCTTCTTCTTCGCCAGAGCGGACCTCTAGAAATGCCATCTGCAACTCTTTCTATGCCCATAGCAATGAGCCATAAGAGGGTTTTCATTTGACATCTCTTGAAATGTGCATCCGTAAACAAGATCGGTTTAAGCACAACAACAAAGGCGGATGACGAAAATTGCCTAAAGACATAAGGTTTTTTTATTGTTGGATTATTAATCAATTTCCACATAAGATTAATTATCAAAATCATCAACATGCAAGAACTAGCAAATCTAAACGCATGCAACCAAACAAGCACATCTAGTAGATTATAAATCTAGCAAGAAATAGTGCTAACAAATATATGAATAACACATACACGTTCACCGGGAAGGTCATCATCGCAACAACATGGTCAGTGGTGTTGCGTGCCGTTGGTTGCCGGATCCATAGAGGAAGAAGTACACGAATGGAGGCAAGCAGTCGCTTCGAGACACTCTCAAAAACTTTATCGCCCGTCTGCCAGTGCAGGATATCGACGAACGGGGCTTCAGAGGCCTACTCTCTCGAACGGCTGTGCATGCGTCGCCGGATAGGAAAGCCTAAAGAGCGGCGCAACAAAAGGAACAAGGGCAAGAGACAAAGAAAGAACATGCAACATCTAGCATAGGAGGTGAGCCGACCGAGCCGCTATGCGGTGGAAGACGAGGGCACACGTCAAACATGCACATGAATGTTGACTTGTACCCACTAGTTGGTGCGTCGTGCAAATAGTCCTCTGTTTGATGCATTGTGCAAACATTTAGTCCTCCACAAAACAAGTTTTTAACTCGATTCAGCAAACGTGTAGCACGTGACGAAGGAAGAGTGCACGTAGTCTCATTCGCTTCTCATTTAGTGAGATTAAAACAACTTAACCTATAAACTGCTCTAACTCCGTCTCTTAATTAGCAATGTGAGACTAAACTTATCTTTTATACAACTCCTAATGCAACGACATAATAGATGGGTCTTGAGATTTTTAGATTTATTGGGTTTCATATGCGAGAGCCCATGTAATATAAATCTAACAATAAACACGACAACATGGGCTAGCGTCCTACTTTTTTGACTTGGCTAGCGTCCTACTCACATGATCTGATGATGTTGCCGAACACAGAATATGCTCTTGATTTAGACGCTATATGTACGGGACGCATCAGACAAAGTACAGCCGCACTTTACGGTAGACAAGCACACACCTAAAAAAAAATCGTCCTGGGCCAGCTGGATTCGGCCCAACTGGCCCGTACACCGGGCGGTGCACGGACGGAGAGGATTCAACAACGGCGGACATTGGCCGTTGTCTCCGAGGCTGCGGTCGCTGTCTCCATCGTGCGAAGGAGCGCAATAAAAAGGTCTCTCCAGCGCCGCTGCCCTATTTATTTATCTTTCCAAGAGTCCAAAACTACCTGCCCCCAACCAAGAAAAGGAGACAGACGCGAGGGCGAGCCGGGGCGCAGCAATTCCATCTGCTCAACTCTGCCCACCAAGGTATCAATCCCATCTGCTTCCTCATTGGTCTCTTCTCGATCTCGGTTGCTTCTCGAAAAATCTTAGCGGCCGTGGGAGATGAGAGCCTCTCGGCGCCTTTCCGTGCCGACGCCGACGTTTATTTCCTTTTGCCGTCTTCCGCGCGGTGCCCATGGCTCAGATCTGGTCAGGCCGCTCCCTCGGTGAATGGAACCCGTCGTCCTAGGGGTGTTCTTTGACGAGGCGGGCCCTTTCAATCTCCGCTCTGAAGGGAACGAGGGGCGACGGGTTAGGATTATACTCAAATCCAATCCTAGTTTAGAAAAGCCAGACATGGACTGGTGATTACACTGGAATTTGGTTCTAGAAATCCCGTGGAATCACTACATCCACCAATATTCCTAGTTCAGTAGATATGAATCTTTGTTTTAGTTACTTATATATCTAGTTCACATCGTTAATGAGAATCGGATCAGGCGATCAGCTGACAATTTTTTGGTCATATGCTCATGTAGTAGTGTTCAAGATCTGGATCAGTTGTATGCTCTGGTAGTGTGTCTTTAGTTGTT
This sequence comes from Avena longiglumis, assembly GCA_030063025.1. Lineage (NCBI taxonomy): Eukaryota > Viridiplantae > Streptophyta > Magnoliopsida > Poales > Poaceae > Avena > Avena longiglumis. The sequence goes on along the minus strand of CP125977.1, from coordinate 179,348,325 downwards.
CTATTGTGCTTGCTAAAAATACATATTATTTAACAACCAAAAGGTTGTTTTATTCTCGTTACTATCTTTCTCGACTGGTCCTAAACCTATTATAATGTAGTAAATATCATTGAATTAGACTCTGCATGTTACCACTGTATAAAAATCTGATGAAACTTTGTTCCTACAGTTGGACATGGCATCAGCTGTTACTATCAGTTCAGTTAGTGCGCAGGCTGCTTTGGTTTCAAAACCAAGGAATTATGGCAGCACAAGCTACAGTGTCTTAAAGGCATCATCATCGTCAGTTGGCTTTGAATCAGGAACGTCATTCCTGGGCAAGACTGCATCTCTCCGGGCATCTGTTACCTCAAGGATTGTGCCAAAGGCAAAGTCTGGGGCTCAGATATCACCTCAGGCATCTTACAAGGTGGCAGTACTTGGTGCTGCTGGTGGCATTGGTCAACCATTGGGCCTGTTGGTTAAGATGTCGCCTCTGGTCTCAGAACTGCGCCTGTATGATATTGCAAATGTCAAGGGAGTTGCTGCTGATCTCAGCCACTGCAACACACCTTCTCAGGTTATGGACTTCACTGGCCCCACAGAATTAGCCAACTGCTTGAAAGGTGTGGATGTTGTTGTCATCCCTGCTGGGGTCCCAAGGAAGCCCGGCATGACTCGTGATGACCTCTTTAACATCAATGCGGGCATCGTCAAGTCACTTATTGAGGCTGTTGCGGACAATTGCCCAGAGGCCTTGATCCATATTATCAGCAACCCAGTCAACTCCACTGTGCCGATTGCTGCTGAGATTCTGAAACAGAAGGGTGTCTACAATCCCAAGAAGCTTTTTGGAGTTTCAACCCTGGATGTTGTCAGAGCTAACACATTTGTAGCTCAGAAGAAGAACCTCAGTCTCATTGATGTTGATGTCCCAGTTGTCGGTGGTCATGCTGGGATAACAATTCTACCTTTGTTGTCGAAGACTAACCCATCTGTCACCTTCACGGATGAGGAAACTGAACAGCTGACAAAGAGGATACAGAATGCTGGGACAGAGGTGGTTGAGGCGAAAGCCGGTGCTGGATCTGCTACCCTCTCCATGGCTTATGCTGCTGCCAGATTTGTCGAGTCATCACTCCGTGCACTGGCTGGTGATCCAGATGTTTACGAGTGCACGTATGTTCAGTCTGAGCTAACTGAGCTTCCATTCTTTGCATCCAGAGTAAAGCTTGGGAAGGATGGTGTTGAGTCCATCATTTCCTCCGACCTGGAGGGAGTGACCGAGTATGAGACCAAGGCGCTTGAGGCATTGAAGGGAGAGCTGAAGGCCAGCATTGAGAAGGGCATTGAGTTTGCACACAAACAGCAGGGAGCTGCTGCATCTGTTTGAAGTGAGCAGACCGATCATTCCATATGAAGAAAATAAAGGCAAAATGATTCCCCTTGTCTTTTAGTTTTGCAGCCTAGAGTGTGACATGTAGGTTTATGCCCTGAGCAGGTATATTTCTCGATTGTTCGTCAGTTTCTTATGAATCCAGTTTACATGAGGGCGTGAAGCCCCAAACTTGCTCTCTGTTCAGGGGCCTTGTCTTATTTGACACATAAATTTTGGTCTTGTTCCATTGGCTTTTCTTGTAACATGCCGAGGTTGCCACATGGGAACAATAATAAAGAAGTTCTTTGATCGGTTCTTGTAATTTATTTTTTTGTGATGTTTACTATGTCTATGTGGGAAGCTGTACTATGTCGTCACCGTCAGGTTCCAGCTCTTGGAACTGGCTCCTGCTATCGCTTTAAAAAGTGTGTTTTGTTGATGATTGGTGAGTTTATGGAGAATTCTGTTGTGATTTCCCTTCATTGATGGGAACAAGGTTTTTTTGAGATGGATGGCTGGAAGCTAGCATATGTTTGTGGTGGATTCCGATCTCACAAAGAATACTTCAGCTGCAACTTGGCTGTTTTATCTTGCGCAGAGGAAAACATGAGAATGAAGTCGCCCCATTCCACGGTTTCTGTTGACAGGTACAACCTTTTTGGCGTGTCGATAACAAAAGGAAGCTGTGAACCACCAACCCTAACCTTCCTTGTGCTGCAAGTTATTTTAGAAAATTATGTTGTCACTATTGTTATTGATGGGAAATAAGTCCTTGTGATATGGACGGCTAGAAGTTAGCATATGTTTTGGAACATTCTATGCTCACAAATAAACTTCAGCTAAAAAAACACTCTCGCCTCTCCTCCTCACAGAAATAGGAGGCCGCAGCGGCTCCCTCCCTCCAGATCTCAACCGGCGAGTAGGAGGGAGAGGGAACCTCGTTTCTCCGACGAGTAGTTAGGGTTAGGGTGTGTCTGCCATGGGGCATTGGTGGGGTGGTGGGAGCGGCGCCCTAGCAATAAATTTGTCTCAACTCTACTCCTACACCGGCGACGACCTTCACGGTGACGCCTCGAAGTTGATGGCAAGGTGTGCTAGTCGTTCCTTTAGATCGACAGCTTGATTTTCTCGCCGTTCTTCAGATCTGGCGAGATCAGTTTCTCGGTGTGTTGACGGCGTTCGTCGTTCTCAGCGGCGGCGCTGGTGGCCAGGGCGAGGTGGTTTCTCTGAAGCGAGGATGTTGGTTGGGAGGTGGTGGATCTGTCGTTCTTCTCCGACTTTGTCGATGAGAGGTAGCGGATCTTGGTTCAAGACGACACGGGGACGTCTCCCGGTCGACGTTTCACAGCGATATGTGCCTCGCTACGTGCAGCAGACCTGTTCATCGACTCACAAAGCCTCGTTGGCGATGATGCTTTTTTAGATCTTGCGGTGTGGAGGTTCGACGTTTATTTCCGGTGCGTCTCGATCGATGGCTCTGGAGTTGGGCGGCGGCCGCTGACTTTGGTGGTTGCAGGAAACCCTAGGGATCGTTTTGTATTTTTCGGTCTCTTAGAATTTTATTTGCATTGTATTCAGGATAATCATTTTATCCCAGACTGTCTTTTAGTTTCTACATGTGTTGCTCCATGTAACTTGATTTTTTATTAATAAAATACTACGTGGTTGCTCGGAAAAAAAAACTTCAGCTAGAACTTGGCTGTTTTACTTTGCGCTCTTGAATAATAGTACTCCCTCCGGCATTAACGGACTCATATTGTCTAAGTTCGCATATATATAGATGTTTTTAACGTGTAAATCTAAACAATTTGGTGAGTTAGTTTCAGACGGAGGGAGTGCTTTGAACGGTAAACATAAGAATAGAGTCGCTACTCTTGTACCTATTCCACGGTTCATTGACATTTGACAGGCACACCTGATGTTGCGTGTTGACAACACAAGGAATCTCTGAACCAGCAAACTTCTTTTGCTCCATGAGAATTGGGATCAGGTTCTAGCTCTGTTGTACGGTGTTCCTTCATCTACAACCTGAGCTCAGAACTGACTATAAGAGCACCAAACAGTGTAACAACTAGTTATCAGTTGAGCTCTGAATATGAAATCGGCTCCACATGTTTACACCATTTGTTGAGTCTTCATTAACATCATAGGATCTTAAACTTTTATAAATCACTCGTAGAGTAGAATTAAGGGAAAATCAGCACATGATCGAACATGCTCCTTGGGTTTATTCTGTCAAGGGCAAGCAATGAGGACCAAATGAATAGCAGCTATGTATGTATCAGGAAGACATGATACGACGACTCGTGGTAGGGTGTTTGGATGGATCAGAAGGCCGGGAACTCGACCCTGTTGCCGCATGGCCTGCCGCCGGGGCTGACAGGGCACTCGACGAAGCCCGAGGCATCGGCGGCAACACAGAAGTAGAGCTGGTAGAGCTGGGTGTTGCCGGACTCGTCGCGGTTGCAGTCGACGTAGGGCGCGTAGCCCGTCCCCTGCTGGATGGCGCTCTTGATGGCGGCCTGCGTGTAGTATCCGCCGTCGGGGGAGATGCCCGCGGCGGCGAGGGCGTCGAGGACCTTGAGCTCGTCGCGGAGGCTGAGCGCGGTCTGGAAGTAGCCGTGCTCGTTGAAGAGGTTCTGGGCGCAGGTGCCGTGCTTCTCCCACTCGTGCGCCCAGAACTTGAGGCCGTCGCTGGTCGGGCACGCCAGCGTCGGCCAGTTGCTGCGGAGGCTGCTCAGCAGGTCGCTCACCTGCACGTCATAAGTCAATTCTCGTCACTTGATGCTCCTGTGCACTACGGATTTTTTTTTTTTGGTTCTCGGCCAATTAACAGGGCGTGCACGCAACGCAAGGTCATCAATACAAAAGGGAAGTTTCTGCGGCAAAGATGCATGAATCTTGAACGGATATCCAGCATTGATATCGGATTCCTTTCAACAGAAGTCATTGATTTCGGATAATAACAATAAAGCCGGTAGGAATTTATTTCGAGAAATAAATTTACTGTTTTTTTTTCTGAATAAAGAAGTTTTAGTGCTCCCTCTGGAGCGAGCAATTGAATAGCATTGACCCTGTTGAGTGGAACCAGGCGTCTTCCCACCACCATCTTCCGGCCGTCTCAAAAGCCTCTAGAATTTTGTTTGTTCATTCAAGGGAAATCCAAATGGAAGAACACAAGAACTACGGTAGTATCAATGAGTAGTGTTTACAGGCACAAAACGTCAGAGGTAAATTAACATACTAGAAACTTCCAACACAGATAGAAAGCAGAGACCCTGTCAACAGAGAAGGAGCCACAGAAAACAACAACAGATAGATAATACTATAGCAGAAAAACGCAGAGGAACCAAGAACAAGGACGGTCATGCATGCATGCACGCGAGGCGAGAAGAAGGTCTGACCTTGGAAGGGTCGAAGGCGCTGTTGGGGTTGCAGTTCTGCGGGTAGGATCCGTCGTCGCGGTTGGGCCACAGCCCGTGGATCCCGAAGTCCGCCGCCGGCTTGCCGGACCGCGGGTAGCAGCAGCTCTGCTTCGTGTCGCAGTACGACCCCGGCCACTGCACATATACACGACACCACGAAACCCATCAGCAACTGCCGACGAACGGAACTGAACTGACCAAGCGCGCATGCACGGCAAGGCACGGCGGGGGCACTCACCTGCAGCACGAGGTAGAAGAAGTCGTAGTCCTGCGCCGCCGCCGACGCCGCGCACCCCGCGGCCAGCACGAGCAGGAAAGCCAGGGAGAGGCGCGTCCTCATGGCTTGGCTCTCTCTTTGTAACGACCTCTTTCCGATGGGGTTCTTGGAGCCCTGCTCTGTTCTGAATTTGCTGATGTGTTGAGGTGAGGGTGGTGATGGATTGAGGAAGCGTGTGAATTTATAGGCATCTCCCTCTCTCCCTCTCGGGCAGGTGTGGATCCTACATTATTGATGTGCATGTATGGCATATTCCATTGGCAATAGAGGTTTGGAAAAACGTGCATTCTACGGAGACATTTTATTGCTTGCTCCTTTTTGGCTTGCAGGTATGCCAGAGATAGAAGCATCAGCTGTGTGTGTGGGTGGCAATGTGTACGAGTACAAGGCAAGCAGCGGAGCCAATTTCAGAATTGACAGGTCGGTGGGGGCAGTTCTAAATTCGTGGTTGGGCACTTGTTATTTCCTCTTAATTTCCGAATTTCCTTTTTTGTTCGTGATACGTGTGTGGTGGTCACCACCCTACAATGGACATTTTGTTTTGGTCGTTTCTTTTCTCATTATAAACTTGCTTGGGCTGAAATTGACGCAGTAGAGGCAATGTTTAATACCGCCAACTACAATGGAGCATCTCCACTCGGTGTCCACCAATAGATCGGTTGTTTGGGGATGATGCCGCGTCCTGCCGTGTTTAGAGGACTTCTCATGCGAACAGAATGTTGAAAAAATCGAAAATGAACTGAAGTTTAAAATTTCATTCAAGCCACGTAATATTTTACAAAGTTGAATGGAATTTGATTATAAAAACTAAACTAAGGGCAGCCGTGGTGACGCCGGCGGTCACCACGGTTGTACTCGTCGAAGACGCGGGAGTCCTCCTCGACGGGCCCGCCCTTGACGATGTTGTTTGTTCATGCACCATCGGTGGGCTCGTCCTAAAAGACGCCATCGGGACCAGCGATGTCATCACGTGTCAGGTCGACGATCTACCGGCCAACCTCACATAGCCTGCTCGGTCGTCCCTTGCTAGGCGTTGTGACCATTCACATCGTTCATCCACACCGTGCGTAGCCCGACATGTCAGCTGGGTCGTCGGTGGTCGCCATGAGCCGATGTTGGTGGACTTACGCGGCCAACACAGACTCCTCCTCCTCCGGCTCCAGCTTAGTGCGGCGATGCTCGCCGATGAGGATTCCCCGCGACGGGTGGCGCCTCGTCAACGGTGTGAACTCCTCAGTCACCTCCCTTTTCGAGGTGGACTAGGGGCAGGTACGCGAGGATGACTGGTCGGAGGAGTGCTCCTGCCCACCGAAAGACAACGAGTGTGAGGAGGATCCCGACGACACCATCGAAGCCCTTAGAAGCCATTGGGACGCTCGTGGTGGCGCTCGCGGTGGCAACAGCGATGGCGATGACATCTCCAGGTGATGGGCACCGATAATGATGTACTCGATGACTTCATCTAGGTGCAGCCCAGCGCACCGCAGAACCGGTTACACCCCTCCGTGTTGAAAGAGTTCGGAGGCCCGATGAGGCCCTCGAGGTCCGCCATGCCCCCGGGCACCGTGTTTGGAAGGCTGCCTCGATTTAGTCCTCGTACTCGGAATTTGCTGAATTGTGTCCATGTACTTGTAAATTAGACTCAATTTCTCCTATTCAATGTTTCTCGTCGAATTTGAATAGATGCGGATGACACGTGGATTAGAATCTTGCAAGAATATCCTAACGCATCCAAGAAAATTGAAAAAACGACCATAATTCGTGCGATGGCTTAGAAAGTAGAAGAAGGATGTTACACGACTTGCTCCGTTGGTCGTGTTCCTCGTCAAGACAAGTCAACATGACTTCGCCTTTGGGACCCACATCTCCGGTGCGGCGGACGTCTACGGTGGCGCGTCGTTGCTGCTAACCATCAGCAACGAGGTGCCAGTGCTTGCACGCATAGGGGTGCCCGCCTCAACAACGCGTCAGAGCCCATCCGTGAGGGAGTTCCTTGGCGAGGTCGTCGTGACTGCGCTACATGTGCTCACTGGTGGGAGGTGGTTCATGGGCATGTTGAGGTTGGCCAAGGACAGTCGATGGTCTGTGAGGACGAGGAAGTACTCCGTGAGTTTCAGGAGGTAGAGGATGAGACAATGGGGTGCTCACGAAGGCTTGGAATCATCAGAATTCGCCGGAATCGATGATGATGGTGGCCCGGCGGCTAATTCTTATCGAGGACGTTGTTGCGGTGGTATCCGAGCTCGATGGAGTCATGGACGAACGAGATGATCCTTTGATCCATGGGGCATATAGGGTAGCCCTCTAGACAGAGGAGCTTACTCCGGCGACAATTTCTCGTTGGAGCAATGGAGGCGGCGGTGCTCGGAAAAAACCGTATGCACAACAAAGGTGGCCGCACCTCCTGGCACCCGGGATTTCTCTGCGGGCGGCGGAGACGCGTCCTTCTTGTATTCGTCAGGCGTTCTCATGCGGGTAAACATGGGCGTGGTCTTATACCTCGCTCGCAGACCATCAGTGCGTCGTCAGCCGGGATGCAGGGCAGGGGCGCTTGCATATGATACGTCGGAAACGTATCTAAATTTTTTTATGTTCCATGCTTGTCAGTATCTACCTTGCTTTGCTTTGTCTATACTTTGAGGTGCATTTTACATGTTTTCCGGTACTAACCTATTAACAAGTTGTCACAGTGTCAGTTGCCTGTTTTCTGCTGTTTTTTGGTTTCGGAAAAGTTAGTAAAGAAATATTCTCGGAATAGGACGGGACAAAATCCAAAGTCAATTACTTTCCGTGGGGAACAAGAAGTCTAGAGGGGATCCAGAGAGGAGGGCTAGGGCGCCCAGACTCCCCTAGGCGTGGGTGGGCCCTAATCCACGCCTGGGAGGGGTGTGGGGCCCCTGGCTGCCGCCTCGGCCTCCCCCTTCGCCTATAAGAAGCCCCCGATGCAGAAACCCTAAGTACCCGATCAAATCTCCACGAAACCGTCTGTAGACGCCGCCATCATCGTCCCTAGATCGGGGGATCTAAAGTTCTTCCCGGCACCCTACCGGAGGGGAGATCATCCCCGGAGGCCTTCTCTCCGGTATGATGCGTGAGTAGTTCCACCTTGGACTATGGGTCCATGTAGTAGCTAGATGGTTGTATCTCCTCCTTGTGCTTTCATGTATAGATCTTGTGAGCTCCGTTCATGATCAAGATCTAATCTATTTGTAATCATGGATGTTGTGTTTGCGGGGATCCGGTGGATATTGAGATTATTATGTTGGTTTGATTAATAATTTTGTCTTTATGATTCTATCATGTCTGTGTTGTTTGTGATCTTGTATGCTCTCCGTTGTTAGTAGCTATCTTGGCGAAGTAGTTGCTAGTGATTCCAAGAGGGGGTATTTATGCTCGATAGTGGGTTCATGCCTCTAGTTTCCAAGGGAAGTGACAATAATCTCTTCGGTTTTAGATGTGTTGTTGATACTAGAGAGAAAACAATGGTCTCTTGTTCATGGAACATGTGGACTGTTTACCTTACACACTTTGCTTAAAGCAGTTGTCTATTGCTTGCAAATTAATACTGGAGGGGGTTTGAATGATAACCTGAAGGTGGACTTCTAGTCATAGATGCAGTTGGATGGCGGTCTATGTACCTTGTTGTATTGCCCAATCAAATCTCATAGGATCTTTCTGACCAGTAATTGCATTGTTATGCCTTGCTCAGTTCCTGTCAACTGCCCTGCTGTAATTTGTTTACCCTTCATGCCATGTTGTTTATCTAAGGAGAGCACCTCTAGTGAACTATGGACCCCGGTCCAATCTTTACCATTGATACATCTTCCACTGTTACTTGTTTACTTGTTGCAAACCATTACCTTCCACATGGTATGTTTAATCCTTTGTTACAGCAAACCGGTGAGCTTGACAACCTCACTGATTCGTTGGGGCAAAGTCTTGAGTTTGTGTTGTGCAGATCTCCATGTTGCTTGCAACACCTGTGTGACGTTTCCTTCCTCCTTCTGGTTTGATAACCTCGGTCTCTACTGAGAGAAGACTTGCTGTTGTGCTCATCACACCTTGCTCTTGGGGTTTCCAACGAAGTGCTCCACGTCAGCAGGATCAACAAGTTTTCTAGTGCCGTTGCTAGGGAGGCTAAGGACGTCTTCACAAGGGGAGTCCTCCACTTCCTTTCTCTTTACTTTGTTTTTAGTTTGCTTTGTTTCTTTTGCTTGGTTTTGTTTGCCTCTTTTCTAAAAACCCAAAAAAATCAGTCTAGTTTGGTTTGCTTGCTTTATTCAAAAACACAAAAAAAATAGTTCCTTCTCTAGCTGCTGCTGCTGTTTTTGGCTTGCCCACCTTTGCCAAAATGAACTCTGTTGAGAATACTAAGTTGTGTAACTTCACTATCACCAACAACAATGATTTCCTTAGCACACCTATTGCTCCACCTGCTCCTGATGATACCTTTTATGAAATTAAGCCTTCTTTGTTGAATCTTGTGATGAGAGCAATTTTCTGGTGTTGGTTCTGATGATCCTGCTGCCCATCTCAATAACTTTGTTGAACTTTGTGAGATGAAAAAATATAAGGATATAGATGGAGACATTATTAAGCTCAAGCTTTTTCCTTTCTCCTTGAGAGGAAAAGCTAAAGAATGGTTGCTATCCTTGCCTAAAACTAGTATTGATTCTTGGACTAAGTGCAAAGATGCTTTTATTGGAAAATACTATCCTCCTGCTAAGATTATATCTATGAGAAGTGACATTATGAAATTTAAACAACTTGATAGTGAACATGTTGCTCCAGCTTGGGAAATAATGAAGTCTTTGGTTAAGAATTTCCCTACTCATGGACTCACTACTTTGATGATTATCCAGACTTTTTATGAAGGTTTGAACTTCTCCTCAAGATCTGTTGGATTCAGCTGCTAGAGGTACTTTTATGGGCCTCACTTTGGGTGCTGCAACAAGGCTCCTTGATAATATGATGGTTAACTACTCTAAATGGCATGTTGAGAGAGCTCCACATGGTAAGAAGGTAAATTCCGTTGAGGAAACTTCCTCTTTGAGTGAAAAGATTGATGGTATTATGGCTATGCTTGTTAATGGGAAAGCTCCTCTAGATCCTAATAGTGCTCCCTTAGCCTCTTTGGTTTCTCAAGAAGAGCAAGTTGATGTGAACTTCATTAGAAACAACAATTTCAACAACAATGCCTATAGGAATAATTTTGGTAGCAACAACAATTATAGGTCTTATCCTCCTAATATTGGCAATTCCAATGGAAGCTCTTACAATAATGCTAGAAGTGCCCCCTCTGAACTTGAAGTCATGCTCAATAAATTTATTTGTAAACAAACCACTTTCAATAAGACTATAGAGGATAAGCTTTTAACTGTTGAGAAAAATATATCCTCTTTGTCTGAAGCTCAGTCCTCGTTGATTAATAAAATGTAGGGGTTCGTAGCATGGAAAACAAAAAAAAAATTCTACCGCATGCACACAAACAAGCCAAGATCTATCTACTACATTGTAGCAACGAGTTGATTAGAGTACTCACCCTCAAAGATTCCAAAGCGGTTAACGACAACAGATTCTCATGGGTGATGTAGTCGTACACTTGCCGATCTCAAGAACGCGTAGACGATCCTTCCGGCGCTGCGTTTCGGCAGCGCTTCCACAGTCGGTCACACGTTCGTTACTCGATGAAGACCTTCCTCTCCCTTGTTCCAGCAGGCAGCGGAGGTTGTAGTTCTCCCCTTGCGATTCCGGCAGCACGACGACGTGGTGTCGGAAGTAGAGGAAAGATCCCGCAGGGCTTCGCCTAAGCCGGTGCGAGTTATGGTGGATCTAGGGTTTCTGGCGATCTAAGTTTAGAAGGCCATAGAGGAGGAGGAGGTGTCGGAGGTTGCTAGGGCGACGACGACGGGCCGGCGACGGTGGCTGCAGCTTGGCGGCGCACGGTAGGGAGGGCTTGGTGTTGTACGTTTTTGGGGCAGCCCTCCCCCTCTATTTATGAGAGGGGGGCATCCTTGGGAGGGGAGAGTTCGAATCCAAAACCAAACCCAAGTTGGATAGAAGGAAGGACTCTTTCCTTCTTCCACTAGGAAACTATTGTTCCAGTTTGACTTTTCAAACCTCCCTTTTGACTTTCAATTTAGAGCTTTAATTCTCTCTCGCAAATTCCCAAACCAAGTGACCTACGATATGATCCAATCATTCCACTTACCCATGACACATTCATGGACCATTCCCCTTCCGGTCCGATGAACCTTCTAGACCCTTTTAGAAACTCTCCGATGAAAATATCAAAATCATTCCCGAACTCTGGAACCGGACTTTCCTTATATGAATCTTATTCTCCGGACCATTCTGGATCTCCTCGTGATATCCCGGATCCCATTCGAGACTCCGAAAAACATTCGGTATCCCTACTTACATTCCATATCTACTAAACAACATTGAATCCTTAAGTGTGTCTCCCTACGGTTCGTGAATTATGTAGACATGACCGAGACACTTCTGCGATCAATAACCAATAGAGGAATCTAGAAATTCATATGGCTCCCACATATTTATACGATTACTTTGCGATCGAAGGAACCACTTACATATGATACCAATTTCCCTTTGTCTCGCGATAGTTTACTTATCTGAGTTTTGATCGTCGGTATCTCTGCATACCTAGTTCAACCTCGTTACCGATAAGTACTCTTTTCTCGTTCCCGTGATATGTGATCCCTTGTGAGCCAGTCAGATGCTTGCAAGTGGATGACATTCCACTGAGAGGGCCGAGAGTATATCTATCTATCATATGGATGGACAAATCCCACTCTTGATCCATGTGCCTCAACACATACTTTCCAAACACTCAATGCCACCTTTATAGCCACCTAGTTACGGTGTGGTGTTTAATGTCATCAAAGCATCCTTCCGGTGATGGTGATTAGCATGATCTCATGGTCGAAGGAATTAGGTTACTATGTATCATAAAGCTTATATCAAACGAATTATTGAAATGACTTGATCTTTATGCTACGCTTATCTATAGGAGTATGTCCATCACACCATTCTCCTAATGATATGATCTTGTTGTTAACAACATCTCAATGTTCATGATCGGGAAACCACGATCATCTATTAACCAACAAGCTAGTATTACAAAGAGGCTTTACTAGGGACTCTAATTTAGTTTACAAATCACACAAGTATTAATGTTTCCAGTTAATACTATTATAGCATGAATGTAAACATTTATCATAAACACAAAGATATAATAATGACCACTTTTATTATTGCCTCTAGGGCATATCTCCAACAGTCTCCCACTTGCACTAGAGTCAACTAATCTAGATTACATGGTAATATATCGAACACCCATGGCGGTTTGGTGCTGGTCATGTTTTGCCCTCGAGAGAGGTTTAGTCAACATATCCTCCACATTCAGATTTGTGTGTACTTTGCAAATATTTATGTCACCATCTTGGACATGCTCTCGAATAGCGTTAAAACATAGCTTGTTGTGCTTCAGCTTCTTGTGTGACCTTGGTTCTTGCGCATTGTCTATGGCGCCCATGTTATCACAATAGATAGACATTGGGTCCAGCGCACTTGGAACCACACCGAGCTCTGTAATGAACTCCTTCATCCATATCGCCTCTTGTGAAGCCTCCGAAGCAGCTATGTATTATGATTTAGTTGAAGATCTCGCCACAATGCTTTGCTTTGCACTCCTCCAGCTAACTATTGCACCATTCAAAATAAATACGTATCCAGATTGAGATTTAGAATCATCCGGATTGGTGTTCCAACTAGCATCGGTGTAACCATTAACAACGAGTTGTTCATCACCTTCATAAGAAAGAACCATATCCTTAGTTCTTCTCAAGTACTTAAGGATGTTTTTGACCGCTGTCCAATGATCTACTCCTGGATCACTTTGATACCTGCTAGTAAAACTAACAGCATATGCAATGTCGGGTCTAGTACATAGCATGGCATACATAAGAGATCCTATGGTTGAGGCATAGGGAGTCTTATGCATCCTTTCTCTATCTTCTGCCGTTGCAGGACTTTGAGTTTTGCTCAAGGTCGTATTGGGCAACATGGGCAAGAACCCTTTCTTGCTATCTTCCATTCCAAACCTCTTTAGAACTTTGTCCAAATATGTACTTTGTGACAATGATATTAGGCGTCTTGATCTATCTCTATAAATCTTTATGCCTAATATGTAAGCTGCTTCGCCAAGATCTTTCATTGAAAAACTATTATTCAAATAATACTTGACACTATTAAGAAGGTCTACATCATTCCCAATCAACAATATGTCATCTACATATATTATTAAGAATGCTACAGAGCTCCCACTCACTTTCTTGTAAATACAAGCTTCTCTATAAGTTTGTATAAAACCAAAGCTTTTGATTACCTTATCAAAACGTTGATTCCAACTTCGGGATGCTTACTTCAATCCATAAATGGACTGAAAAATTTGCATACCTTGTTAGCACCTTTAGGATCGACAAAACCTTTGGGTTGTACCATATACAACTTGTAGCATCCCAGTTGTCTAACACCTGTAATGCTACTTGTTCTAGTAATAAAAGGACCACTTCCAACATATAATTGTTGCATCATCATCATGTCATGCCCATGTCATCATACCACCTTGCATTTGAGCATCATACAAAACCCTATTCTTGTTGGTTCTTATCTCATGTGCATTATTAATTGTAGTTGCCTCTTGATATTGTATTTGGTTCTTAATATATTGTTAAATGCCCAAGTTGACTTGGGGGCATATCTCTTTTAACTCCACCACCTTTCTTTCACCACCTTTTAAATTCCACCATCCAATTAATATGAGCTTGGCATTTTTCATTGAGTTTATCTCTAGCTCATGTTGGTTGGTTGGATTCCACCCATAATCTTATGCTTGGCCTTATTCCAATTTTGGAGATGCAAATAATATTGCCATGAAATGACATTGTCTTCACAAGTGTCAGCAGGGCATTAAATATTCTGCATGGGCCATGCAAGTATCATCTTGTGCTTGTCTTTGGTTTTATTTGGTTTTGGGATGGATCATCTCTAGCCCTATCTCTTCTTTTGGTTTTGGCCATGTTATTCATGCTTAAAACCTAGCACCTCACCTCTCCCTCTCTCTCCCTTCTCCTTGTCTTGATTTTGTGTGATCTTGTCTAAGCATGCATGATCAAGTAAAGGACCACTCCCTCTATCTTACCCCCCCTCTTAGCTAAACCCTAAAGCCTACCCCATGCCACCTCCCCATCCTAGCTAAACAAAACCCTAAACTACACCTTCCCTAAACAAAACCCTAAGTACCCCTTCTCTTCTCTCTACTTCCTAGCATGGTCACATGAGCCCCATGCCCTAGCTCACCACCCCCCTCTCTCTACCTGCTGGACCCACCTGGCCGCCCTACCCCACCTAGCTACCACCAAACAGCCCTAAGGCAAGACACGGCCCGAGCCTAGCTCCTAACCTAGCTAATTCGAGCTCCTCCTCCCTCTTTTCTCTCGCCTAGAAGCCCCACCGAGCCTGCCACGCCTCCTTGGCCTCGCCTGGTCCCACAGGAAGCCACCACTGCCCGCCTGCATCGAGCACGTGAGGAGGTGGAGAAAAGGTTGCCGAGGCCATCCTTATCGCCAGGCTCCCACACGGCGGCCACGGCACCCCTTCCCCTCCGGCCTTATCTACCCCTCTCAACCTACTGCCCCCAGATCCGTCCCGGAGGCCTCGCCTCCTCTTCCCTCACTCGCCACCGTCACCTCCGAGCCGGCCACCGTCGGGTCCCGTTCGTCATCGATCCAGAGGCGCGGGAGAGTGTCGGTGTGGTCGCGGAACCTCTGCGTCGCCCTGGACCCAGACGAGGAGAGACGCCCTGCACGTCGTCGTCGCCTCGGAACCCTAGCACCGGCCACCGTCTGCCTCGCCGCCGATCGACTGCGCCCCGGCCCGTACCGACCCCACCAGCACACTCGCGGTGAGCCCCCTAACCTCCCAGACAACCTCGCCTCTCTGTTCGTTTCCTGGTTGCGCCGCTCCGGCCGTCGAACACCGTCAGTGCACCGCCGCTCGTTGCTCTCTGCTCCACCCGCGCCTTGCAGAAGCTTACCTAGCCCCGCGGCGCACCCTGTCAGCAACCACGCAGCCTACCGCAGCGGTTCTGTCCCACCAGCACGCCTTCGCGTCATGGGTTCAAGCCGCCACGCCAGCAGGCTGTGAGGTGGTCTGGAAGAAGTACAGTACGCGCGTGGTCGTTTTGCAATTACACCCCTTTTGTTTTGTTTAGTCCAACCCGCGGTCCAGCCGGCCCACCGTCAGTGTCCTCTGCAGTTTTATAAAAAGAGTCCTCTGGTTTGGTTTATTCAACCCGCGGTCCCTCACTCTCTCAGACGCTGGCGTGTGGGTCAGTAAGCACCTGGCCCCACATGTCTGCGACCCGGGGTAGAGTAGGCTGGGTATAAAACTTCCCAGAGTCTGTTTAAAATTCAAATTTTGTTTAAAATATTTCAAATTCAAATCTAATTCAGTTATAAATAACTTTTCCATTATAATTCCAAATAACACAAATGATATATGTTTGGAGATCAGAAAAATGCCAGGATTTCAAATATGACATTCAAATTGCCTTTTGCACATTTAAAATTCCAAGTTTAATTAAATTACACCATTTGCCACTGGAACTAAAATAATTAATAACCTTTGTTCTATAATTCCAAATTTAGCAAATGATAGGTCTAAAATGATCAGCTCGACGAGACCTTTCTGTTTATGCTATCCATGACTTCAACTGCAGCATGCATCATATAAAAATATAGGGTACAGCAGTTGTTATGACAACAAAATGTGATCCAAAACCCCATTAAAATGTTACTACTTGTCTTCCACACCTCACTATGCCATGCTACCTTATTGCCATGTAAATTGTGCATCATTCATCATGGCATGATTGTTTGTTTGACGCATCTTATTCATACGCTTGTGCTCTATATTCATGTTGGCCTTGTTTGTTTGGTTTTTCTCGGATAGACACTGAGCAGGGGTTATATCAAGAGAACCAGGAGCACTACCCAGATCCGTCCCTCGCTTCAACTGAGTTGACAGGCAAGCACTTCCACATGCTTGCATACATACAGTACCTATTGCCTCTATCTTATTCTTGCATCATTGAGTCGCGATTGCATTAAATTGAATCCCAAGTATGCATAGCCTTTACTTTTAAACCCCACCAAGCTTGTTCCTCCATCCCATGAGCCATTACTACAGGAGTTGTTTGAGCCATGTGAGTCGTAGAACAGCATGTGTAGGGTATGTGAGAGTCTGGTGGATAACGAGGTACCTAAACAACTTAACCTGAGTAGTAATGGGATAACTAATGAAAGTGGCACCGGTGAGCAACATCTGCTATTTGGTTTTTCCTGCTCACTTGTGTCCCGTAAGACCCCGAGTACTTGATTCATGTTCCTTGATTTATCGCGCTATCCACATCCGGGAGGTATATGGGAGCCCACAGGCGAGCTTGATTCCGTCTTATTTCTTGGGGCCACAAACTAGTTTGAGGTTTTATTTACTATCCTGTACTTATGCCATGTTAATTTCTGTATTTAAATTGTGCGAGGAGCACACTGTACTGTTTAGGTAAGCGGAGTGATTACGCGGTATCGACAAGCCCAGCCACACTTTTGGGTTCCCAGTCGCTTACAGCCATTGTCGCAAACCTTGAGTCCGTCTCGAAGTCAGCTATCTTCGTTGCGGGTCTACTCAATGGGGTGGCCCCGTGAAATATTTCTGAATCCTATGATTGTTCAGTCGTGAAATCCTCGTTGGGTTTTGATTTGGTTTTTCCGAGGTTGATCGAGCGTGTGTTGCTATTGGTGCACCCCGGCCGGGTAAAACTTTCTGAAAGCCGTGTCCGCGGATATGGACGACTGGGAGCACAGTTTCTCGATCATAGACAAGCATAACTAAAGTACCGCTTTAATCTGACTAAGTAATTTGACTAGTAAATAGTGCAAGACTCATGGAATGGTTAATAAAATTGCTAACGGATGGGGGTTGTAAATCCGCTTCCTCGTTGGTAAGCGAGGAGGAGGATGGATTTGATGAGATTACCATTATAACTGTTGTCCTTAATTCACGGACATCCGTCTATCATTGGTTAGGCGGATGGTTAGCATTTATCTGTAGAACTGTTAGGGTTTATCTTTCGCTGCAATTGCGTCACCCCAGGTTGTGTCCCCTTTAGAGGCATTAAGACTTGCTGAGTACCCTTAGGGTCTCACACGATAAATTATTGGTTCAGATGGACAGGTACCCTCACGGACGGATCTTTGGGTGGAAGAAGCCGAGGACATGGGCAGCGATCATTCGGTGTAGAGATTAGGAGCGGGATCCGTGAGACCTGTAGTTGGGATGTGCTTATTTCTATGGCATCTTATGCCGATTTGCTTCTTATCCGTACTCGGATTTTGTTTGCCGCTTCCGCATGATACTCTGATGTGTGTTGTATGAGGAAGTATCCTAAAATATTAGATTTATCTAGGTCATTTGAATCTTGCCGTATGGCGTTGCTATATTTCCTTTCTTTCTAGATGGTATGGCTCTGATGTACTATTGTATGGTGGCTTGCATACATACCCACTTGTGTATGTAGTTGATCCCTTCGCTGACATGCCGCCCGTCTGGTCCGTTGAGAGGGTAGTGGTTGGGACGTCTGAAAGGACTACCAGTGAGTGGCTTTTGGGGCCCCACCGTACTATTTCAACCACTACCACTCATCCAGGCTTGTATCTAGGAGCGTAATTCACCGAGGTAGTTACAATTGGTATCAGAGCCATCCCGACCTTCAGGGTTTCAGCCAAACGGTCGTTGTCAGTCTAGCAAATATTTTGGTAGTTATGTATATTAGGGAAAAACAAAACGCGAGAGTAGGACTGCTTCCACTTTTCTTCTTACCCTCCCACCCACCCTTTTCTGGTAAGGAAGTGCAACGTTTTCAATCCTGTAGCATCCCAGTTGTCTAACCCCTGTAATGCTACATGTCATAATAATAAAAATAGCCACTTCCAACATATAATTGTTGCATCATCATCATATCATGCTCATGTCATCATGTCCCCTTGCATTTGAGCAACATATAAAACCCTTTTCTTGTTTGGTTCTTATCTCATGTGCATGATTAATTGTATTTGCCTCTTGATATTGTATTTGGCTCTTGATACATTGTTATATGCCCAAGTTGAGTTGAGGGCATCTCTCTTTTTGACTCCACCACCTTATCTTTCACCACCTCTTTATTCCACCATCCAACTATTTTGAGCTTGGCATTTTGTTGTTTTATCTCTGGCTCATGATCAGTTGGTTGGAACCACCCATATATCTATGCTTGGCCTTGCCCACTTTTTGGGAATGCACATGAGTAATGCCATGATAATCTTATTGTTTTCACAAGGTTATGGTTGGCATTAATTATGCTGCATGGGCCATGCAAGTGCCACCTTCTCTAGTTTTGGTTTTGCTTGAAATTCAAAGTGGATCTTTTCCTTTGCTTAAATCTTGTTTGGGCTTGTAGTTTCTTCATCAAAACCATCTCCCTCTATCTCCCCCTTTAGCTTAACCCCTCCCCCATGCCCCATGCACACACATGTGCTATGTGGCATGCACATCTTAAACCACCCCCCCTCTCTTTTGGATCTTGCTTGTTCTTTGCTTGGATCATGCATGGGCCAAAGGAGAACCCCATCATCACATGGCCATCTCTCTCTCTCTCCCTCCCTCTTTTCTTGCTTGATCTTGCTAGGGCTAGTATGGAGCTTGCATGATCAACTAGTTTACCACCTCCCTCTTTCTTACCTCTCTTAGTAAAAACCCTAAACCTCCCCCATGCCCACTCCCCTTCCTAGCTAGCATGCCCCTAATCTACATCCCTCTAAACCAAACCCTAAACTACCCTTTCCTCTAAACCAAACCCTATCTACCCTCCCATCTAGCTTCCTTGCTTGATCACCAAGCCCTGCCCCAGCTCGCCACTCCCCCTCTCCCTAACCTGCTGGACCCACCTAGCTACCCCACACGCCCAAGGGCCCCCTCAACCTAACCCTAGCCGAGGCTACCCCCCCCAACCGATCCCTTTCTTCCTTCCCCTCTCTGCCTCACCTGCCCTCGACCCCAGGCCCACTTGCCTGCCTCCCTGGCCACGAGCTGCCCCCCCCCAGGGCCACCTGCCAGCCCCCTAGTGCCTGCCTTGCCTGGCCTGGCCAAGCCGAGCACGTGAAGGATAAAGGTGGCCGAGGCCACCCCTATCCACACCGCCTCCCCCACGCCATCCATGCCTCCCTCTCTGCCATGTTCCCCTCCCCACGCATCCTCTAGCCTCGCCAGATCTGGCCGCGCCCTCTAACCTCCTTCTGCCTCTCCGACCACCTAGCTACGCCGGCCACCGCCAGCACCCTGCCAACCACGTGCTCAGAACGTCCAGATCGTCGAGGGAGTGGTCGAGAAGGTCGAGCTGGTCCTCTGCAGCGGATCCGTACGGGCCAGCAAGGAGGAGAAGGACCGGAGCCACCAGGATCTGCCGCGCCACGCCGGAAACCCTAGCCCACAGTCCGCGAGCCGCGTCGCCGATCGCCTGCTCCCCGCGCCTCGCCACCGTCACCGACAGCCTCGCGGTGAGCCTACGAACCCCCCTGACACCTCCGCCCTCGCCGTAGCTCGCTGTGCACGCCGGGCCTTGCGTCGAGCGCTCTGCGTGCGTCGCGAGCGCGTGCACCCTCTGCGCCTGCCGCTAGCACCGCGCGCCGTTTAGCCTATCTAGCACGCGAGCTACCCCCTAACACCAAGCCCTAGTCACCGCAGTAGCTCGCGTCCGCATAGCGCCCGGTCGCGGGTTGAGTACCACTGCGCCACAGCGCCCGCGTCGCGTCAGTCTTGTGAAAGAGAACAGGCTCGATGGCCTTTTCCTATAAAACCCCTGCCCTTTTGGTTTCCCAACCGCAGTCCTCCCGGCCGCGTGTTCTTTTACCAAATAACCCCTGGCCCCTTTTTGCGTCAACCGCGGTCCTCGGCCCGTTGTCGATGTCATGTATGTTTTGCAAAAAGGCTCGGTGCTTTTCCTTTGTCGACCCGGTCCTTGGTTGCCTCGGCATTTGGCGTGGGCAGAATCCCAGCCCCACATCGGCGACTCGGGAGTAGGAGGGTAGAAAGCGTTTGACCTTCATTTAAATTCAAATCCTGTTTAAATAATTTCAAAATTCAAATTCAATTCAGTTTCAAATAACTTTTTCATACTAAATCCAAATTGGGCAAATAATATATGTTTGGATATCAGCAAAATGAGAGGATTCCAAATATGCCATCCTTTTTGTCTTTGGCACAAGTAAAATTCCAAGTTTAATTAAATTACAACTTTTGCCACTAGAATTTAAATATCTAATAACTTTTGTTTGACAATTCCAAAACAAGCAAATGATATGTCTAAAATGATCAGCTCGTGAGACCTTTCTGTTTATGCTATCCATGACTTTAATTGCAGAATGCATCATATAAAAATATAAGGAACAGCAAGTGTTATGACAACAAATTGTGAACCAAAACTCCACTAAAATGTTGCTACTTGTTCTCCACACCTCACCATGCCATGCTACCTTTCTTGCCATGTAAATTGTGCATCATTCATCATGGCATGATTGTTTTGCGCATCTTATTCATATGCTTGTGCTCTATATTCATGTTGGCCTTGTTTGTTTGGTTTTTCTCGGATAGACCTTTGGCGGTTGTATCAAGAGAACCGGAGCACTACCGGATCCGTCCCTTGCTTCAACTGAGATACTGGCAAGCACTTCCACATGCTTGCATACATACATACCTATTGCCTCTATCTTATTCTTGCATCATTGAGTCGCGATTGCATTAAATTGAATCCCAAGTATGCATAGCCTTTACTTTTAAACCCCAAGCTTGTTCCTCCATCCCATGAGCCACTACTATAGGAGTTGCTTGAGCCATGAGTCGTAAACAGCATGTGTAGGGTATGTGAGAGTCTGTTGAATAATGAGGTACCTAAACAACTTAACTTGAGTAGTTACGGGATAACTAAAGAAAGTGGCACGGTGAGCAACATACGCTATTTGGTTTTCCTGCTCACTTGTGTCCGTAAGACCCCGAGTACTTGATTCCTGTTCCTTGATTTATCGCTATCCACATCCGGAGGTATATGGGACCCCCACAGGCGAGCTTGATTAGTCTTATTTCTTGGGGCCACAACTAGTTTGAGGTTTTATTACTATCTGTACTTATGCCATGCTACTTTACGTATTTAAAATTGTGCGAGGAGCACCTTGTCTTGTTAGGTATGCGGAGTGATTACGCGGTATCGACAAGCCCAGCCACACTTCGGGTTCCTAGTTAAACTTCGACCATTGGCGCAACCTTGAGTCCGTCTCGAGCTTGCTTACTCCGTTGCGGGATCTACTCAAAGGTGGCCCCTGAAATATTTCTGAATCTTGTGATTGTTCGATCGTGAAAGCCTCGTTGGGTTTTGTTTTGGTTTTTCGAGGTTGATCGGCGTGTGTTGCTATTGGTGCACCCGGCGGGTAAAACTTTCAAAGCCGTGTCGCGGATATGGGCGACTTGGAGCAGTTCTCGATCATAGACAAGCATAACTAAAGTACCGCCTTAATTTGACTAAGTAATTTGACTAGTAAATAGTGCAACACTCATGGAATGGTTAATAAAATTGCCAGCGGATGGGGGTTGTTCGTCCGCTTCCTTGTTGGTAGCGAGGAGGATGGATCGGATGAAATTACCATTATAAGCGTTGTTCTTAAATTCACGGACATCCGTCTATCATTGGTTAGGCGGATGGTTAGCGTTATCTCAGAATTGCTAGGGTTTATCTTTTGCTGCAATTCGTCACCCAGGTTGTGTCCCCTTTAGAGGCATTAAGACTTGCAGTACCCTTAGGGTCTCACGATAAATTCTTGATTCGGATGAGCAGGTACCTTCTCGGGGACGGATCTTTGGGTGGAAGAAGTCGAAGATGTTGGCAGCGATCGTTCGGTGTAGAGATTCGGGAGCAGGATCCGTGAGGCCTGTAGTTGGGATGTGCTTATTTCTATGGCATCTTATGCCGATTTGCTTCTTATCCGTACTCGGATTTTGTTTGCCGCTTCCGCATGATACTCTGATGTGTGTTGTTTGAGGAGTTATCCTAAAATATAGATCTATCTAGGTCATTTGAATCTTGCCGTATGGCGTTGGTATATTTCCTTTCTTTCCAGATGGTATGGCTCTGATGTACTCTTGTATGGTGGCTTGCGTACATACCCACTTGTGTCGTAGTTGATCCCTTTCGCTCGCCGCCCGTCTGAGTCCCGTTGAGAGGGTAGTGGTTGGGACGTCTGAAAGGACTACCGGTGAGTGGCTTTTGGGCCCCACCGTACTATTTCAACCACTACCACTCATCCAGGCTTGTATCTAGGGCGTAGTTCACCGAGGTAGTTACAATTGGTATCGAGCCATCCCGACCTTGAGGTTTCAAGCAGTCGTTGTCGATCTAGCAAATATTTTGGTAGTTATGTATATTAGGGAAAAACAAAAGCGAGTAGGACTGCTTCCACTTTTCTTACCCTTCCACCACCCTTTTCTGGTAAGGAAGTGCAACGTTTTCAATCCTCTTCTCAAAGTTCAAACTAGGATTCACGTGTTCTGGGTTTCAGTAGTACCATAGGTTGTGTGTGTGTGTGTGTGTAATCCCTTGTCTATCTGTTGCATCAAGTTGTTATCTTATACGCCTTTGGTTATCAATGTTGGTACATTCCATCTTGACAGGCTTTTGTAAAGCAGCAATCTATCTTCCTCTTGTATCCGGCTATCATGTTTGGGGTGTTCGTTTCCGTAGTACCAATCTTTAGGTTTAAATGTGAGAAGAAGGGGTTAGGATATGTGTTCCACTTGTTCATGTGCGGAGTAATGATTTGAGTGCGGGATGGAGTCGCGACCATACCACTACTTATATCATTCGCTTTTGTATATTGAATCGGTAGAGTCACTAATCTTGATTCGTTAAGTAATTTTGCGCATCTATTGGTATTTTAATGCCGAAATTTGTGGAAAATTTTTCTTTGATATGTTTGTGTACCACACTCCTTTTCAGTCGTGTGTGATATGCTTAATATCTTTTAGGTGCTATGAACTTTGTTGATATTTTAATATCATCTCAGTAAATTGTATCCTTTAATCTTGGTTAATTCCATCTTGGTACTATGTTGGATTATTATCATCTTCCATTATAGTACTGACTTGAGTTTTATATCAATGACAGGATGGCTCCCCATGGGATGAGGAGGACATCCCTCGGGCTGGGCTCAATTTGTCAAGCATAGCTAATGCTTTGGCGGCAATGCAAGAGAACCGGCGCTTTGAGGAGGCGTCGGAAGAGCGAGTTTGCTCCCCTTCCTCCACCTCCCAAGCGTGGTGACATCAAGAGCTTCCTCAAATTCAACCCTCGTCAGTTTGATGTTTCTGACCGACCTCTTGACGCGGATGATTGGCTGCGCGAGATCTCAAGGTTGCTCGAGACTGCTGATGTTCCAGAACAGGAGTGGGTCAAGTGTGCTACCCACCTTCTCAAGGGAGATGCAGCTCTATGGTGGGAAAACTACTTGAAGGCAAGCTGCACTGGGTTCCAGCCAACTTGGGAGAGGTTCACTGCAGCTTTCAAAGAACAGTTTCTCTCAGAGATTGTGATGGAAAGGATGAAGGAGGCTTTCCTCAACCTGAAGCAGGGAAATGATAACGTCAACACCTACATCAGGAACTTCATGAACTTGTCTCGCTATGGTGGTGATGAGGTATCTGATGACAAGAAAAAGATTCGGGCAAGGGCTCGCGTCGATCAAGTATGCAATCACGCATGCAAGACCGCAACCTTCTGGAACTACAAGACTGCAACCTTTGCAAGAGGAGGCAAGTAGGCAAATGTTCGAGGTCCAAGAAACATAACGAGGATGCATCAAGCTCTGCGATTATGGCAGCTCCTTCTAAGCGGCGTGTGCGGGTTCCTAACACGCCACCGTCGCTCCGGCTCCACCAAGACCTGCGAGTTTCACGTCAAGGCCACCAAACTTCACCACTGCGGCTCCCGGGGCTACAAAACCCTTACCACAGGCGCTGGCGGAGTCCCCAGCTACTGCTCCCACGTCCTCACGGTGCTTGTTACACATGTGGAGATCATGGACATCCCATGGAACGCCCAATGAAGAACAAAGCTCTCCCTCAACCCCGCCAAGATCTGCAAGCTCTCCTTGGTTCGTGCACCACCGCCTCGGGCTCTCAACATCAACACTAAGCCGGGTCTGCGGTTGTTCGGGCTAACGTCAACGCCTCTCAAGCTGAGCTCTTTTGGAGTTGTAATGGGTATGCTTTCGATTAACTCGGTCCTGCACGAGTTCTCTTTGATTACGGTGCATCGCATTCGTTTGTGTCACACACATTTGCGAGCGAGAATGGGTTAGCATTAGTTCCTCTTCCAAAGAAGTTAATGGTTCTTTCTCCACGGAGCAACAATGGCAGCTTCTAAGATCACCCATGGCAACCAAGTTGAGATTGGTGGTTCTTCATTCTTGGCTTCTTTGATTGTCTGGCAACTCGACATTGATGTCATCCTGGGCATGGATTGGTTGACACAAATGCATTGTGATTGATTGTCTTTGAGCCTCGGTGTCTCGAAGATTCACGAAGGCCATGTAGTCTTTTCTCCAAGTCGACTCCTGCGGTCCAGCTCTATTCCTTGGCTGCTCACGAATGACGATGCTATGGAAGCTATTCAGAGAGTACCATGGTCTGTGAGTTCCGGATGTCTTTCTGAAGAGTTGCGGTATGCCTCCGGATCGCGGTTGAATTCGTGATTGAGCTTGAACACAGAACGGCTCCTATCTCCAAGAGGCCATATAAAATGGGTCCTTCGAGTTGGCGGAACTCAAGCGACAACTTGATGAACAAGAGAAATTGGGT
Organism: Avena longiglumis; assembly: GCA_030063025.1. NCBI lineage: Eukaryota > Viridiplantae > Streptophyta > Magnoliopsida > Poales > Poaceae > Avena > Avena longiglumis. Next base: position 179,323,247 of record CP125977.1, on the reverse strand, counting down.
TTCATTCAACACACTTCTTCTTGGGGTAGCCCAACAATCTTTGTGAAGAAGCGTGGAGAACCGATAGGCTATGTGTTGACTACCGGGCTCTCAACGCTAAAACCATTAAGAACAAATATCCTCTTCCTCGGATAAATGATCTTTTTGATCGGTGGCGAGGCTGTGGTGTTCTCTAAGCTGGACTTGAGAAGTGGTTATCACCAAATCAAAATTCGCAAAGAGGATGTGCCCAAGACAGCTTTCACCACCCGCTATGGCTGTATGAGTACACGGTCATGTCTTTCGGCCTCACCAACTTTTGCTACCTTCTCGAGGCTGATGAACTCCGTTTTCATGGAGTACCTGGACAAGTTTGTTGTGGTATATCTGGATGACATTCTGGTTTATTCCAAGTCCAAGGAGGAGCATGAAGAGCACCTGCGGTGTGTCCTGAACAAGCTTCGTGAGAACCGTTTGTATGCAAAGTTCTCTAAGTGTGAGTTTTGGCTGCCTGAAGTAACATACTTGGGCCATGTTATATCTGCCAAGGGCATTGCAGTCAACCCGGAAACCGTGAAGACAATAGTTGAATGGCTTCCTCCTGCTAATGTCAAGGAAGTGCGGAGTTTTCTCGGTTTGGCTAGCTATTGCCGTCGTTTTGTTCAGAACTTCTCGAAGATATCAAAGCCTCTTACCGATCTCCTCAAGAAAGGCAAGAAGTACCTGTGGACTCCTGCTTGTCAAGAAAGTTTTGAGACACTCAAAGAGAAGCTCACTTCCACGCCAGTCTTGGTTCCTCCGGATACATCTAAGCCTTTCCAGATATTCTGCGATGCCTCTTTGCAAGGATTGGGTGCGGTCCTTATGCAAGAGAGACAGGTGGTTGCTTATGCTTCTCGTCAGTTGAAGACGCATGAGATCAACTATCCCACACATGACCTTGAGCTAGCAGCAGTGGTCTTTGCTTTGAAGCTATGGAGGCACTACTTGCTTGGTAACCGTTGTGAGATCTTCTCGGACCACAAGAGTTTGAAGTATATCTTCACTCAACCGGATCTCAACCTTCGGCAGAGGAGATGGATTGAAGCAATCAATGACTTCGATGTGACCATCAACTACACTCCAGGCAAAGCAAATGTCATGGCAGATGCGCTTAGTCGTAAAGCTTATGTCAACAACCTCATGGTGGAAGAGCAGCAGCCTCTCTTGTGCGAGGAATTCCGTCAGCTCAACCTGGAAATTGTGGAACAAGGGCATCTCCTGAACCTTCTGGCTACTCCTCTCTTGGAAGAACAGATTCGATCTCGTCAGCTTGGTGATCCGCACACCAAGAAGCTCATCGCTAAGCTTGACCTTCCGAAGTACGAGTCCTTCCATGTTGATGATCAAGGAACGCTCTTCTTTGAACACCGGATGTTTGTTCCAAACTACCGGTGCGAGACCAAGTTCTCAAGGAGGCACATGTTTCGGTTCTTTCTATCCATCCTGGCAGCACAAAGATGTACATGGACTTGAAAACACAATACTGGTGGCCTGGGTTGAAACGGTATTGCGCCAAGTATGTCTCAGAATGTGATGTCTGTCGCAGAGTCAAGGCTGTTCATCAGAAACCTTTTGGTCTTCTACAGCCATTGAAACCTCCGGAATGGAAATGGGAGAAAGTAGAGATGGACTTCATCACTGGTTTCCCAAGATCGCAGAAGGGCAACAATGCAATTTTTGTTGTCATCGACAGGCTTCCTAAAGTGGCTCATTTCTTCCTAGTCAAAGAAACAATTTCTGGAATTCAGTTGGCTGAGCTCTATATCAACAGGATTGTCTCTTTGTATGGGGTTCCACTGGAAATCAGTTCAGACCGTGGGAGCATCTTCACCTCAAAGTTCTGGGAGAGTTTCCAAAAAGCTTTGGGAACAAAGTTAAACTTCAGCACTGCTTACCACCCTCAGTCACAAGGACAAGTGGAAAGAATCAATCAGATTCTGGAGGACATGCTTAGAGCTTGCGTTATCTCTTTTGGCATGAAGTGGGAGGAATGCCTTCCATATGCTGAATTCTCCTACAACAACAGCTTCCAGAAGAGTCTGAAGATGGCACCATTTGAGGCTCTCTATGGTCGCAAGTGCAGAACTCCAATTGGTTGGTCAGGTGCAGGAGAAAGAATCTGGTTTGGCCCTGACATTGTAACCCAAGCGGAGGAGAAGGTGCATATCATTCTGGAGAACCTGAAGATTGCTCAAAGTCGTCAGAAGAGCAACTACGACAGGAAACACACAGATATGGTATATGCCCCTGGTGATCTAGTCTACCTTCGTGTCACTCCCATGAGAGGAACACACCGCTTCGATATCAAAGGAAAGTTGGCTCCTAGATACATCGGTCCTTTCAAGATACGTGGTAGAAGAGGAGAAGTTGGTTATGCACTAGAGCTTCCGGAAAAACTCAAAGTCCATGATGTTTTCCACATCTCTCAGCTCAAGAAGTGCTTCAAAGACCCCGGCAAGACCGTGGATCATGAGCTAATCGACCTCCAAGAAGATCTGTCTTATCAAGAACACCCCACAAAAATCCTTGAGACCGCAGAACGAAGGACGCGCAACAAGTCCATCAAGTTTTGCAAGGTGCAGTGGTCACACCATTCTGTTGATGAAGCCACATGGGAGCGTGAAGATGAACTCCGTGTCAACCATCCTTCTCTCTTTGTATCTTCTTCTTCTTCCTAGAATCTCGGGGCGAGATTCCTGTTTAGTGGGGGAGAGTTGTAGCATCCCAGTTGTCTAACCCCTGTAATGCTACATGTCATAATAATAAAAAGAGCCACTTCCAACATATAATTGTTGCATCATCATCATATCATGCTCATGTCATCATGTCCCCTTGCATTTGAGCATCATATAAAACCCTTTTCTTGTTTGGTTCTTATCTCATGTGCATGATTAATTGTATTTGCCTCTTGATATTGTATTTGGCTCTTGATACATTGTTATATGCCCAAGTTGAGTTGAGGGCATCTCTCTTTTTGACTCCACCACCTTATCTTTCACCACCTCTTTATTCCACCATCCAACTATTTTGAGCTTGGCATTTTGTTGTTTTATCTCTGGCTCATGATCAGTTGGTTGGAACCACCCATATATCTATGCTTGGCCTTGCCCACTTTTTGGGAATGCACATGAGTAATGCCATGATAATCTTATTGTTTTCACAAGGTTATGGTTGGCATTAATTATGCTGCATGGGCCATGCAAGTGCCACCTTCTCTAGTTTTGGTTTTGCTTGAAATTCAAAGTGGATCTTTTCCTTTGCTTAAATCTTGTTTGGGCTTGTAGTTTCTTCATCAAAACCATCTCCCTCTATCTCCCCCTTTAGCTTAACCCCTCCCCCATGCCCCATGCACACACATGTGCTATGTGGCATGCACATCTTAAACCACCCCCCCTCTCTTTTGGATCTTGCTTGTTCTTTGCTTGGATCATGCATGGGCCAAAGGAGAACCCCATCATCACATGGCCATCTCTCTCTCTCTCTCCCTCCCTCTTTTCTTGCTTGATCTTGCTAGGGCTAGTATGGAGCTTGCATGATCAACTAGTTTACCACCTCCCTCTTTCTTACCTCTCTTAGTAAAAACCCTAAACCTCCCCCATGCCCACTCCCCTTCCTAGCTAGCATGCCCCTAATCTACATCCCTCTAAACCAAACCCTAAACTACCCTTTCCTCTAAACCAAACCCTATCTACCCTCCCATCTAGCTTCCTTGCTTGATCACCAAGCCCCCTTTCAGCCACTCCCTCTCCCTAACCTCTTGGACCCACCTAGCTACCCCACGCCCAAGGCCCCTCAACCTAACCCTAGCCGAGGCTACCCCCAACCGATCCCTTTCTTCCTTCCCTCCGCCTCACCGCCTCGACCCTGTGCCCACTTGCCTCCTCCCACGAGCTGCCCAGCCACCCGGCCCCCTAGTGCCTGCCTGGCCTGGCCAAGCCGAGCACGTGAAGGATAAAGGTGGCCGAGGCCACCCCTATCCACACCGCCTCCTCCACGCCATCCCTGCCTCCCTCTCTGCCATGTTCCCCTCCCCACGCATCCTCTAGCCTCGCCAGATCTGGCCGCGCCCTCTACCCTCCTTCTGCCTCTCCGACCACCTAGCTACGCCGGCCGCCGCCAGCACCCTGCCAACCACGTGCTCAGAACGTCCAGATCGTCGAGGGAGTGGTCGAGAAGGTCGAGCTGGTCCTCTGCAGCGGATCCGTACGGGCCAGCAAGGAGGAGAAGGACCGGAGCCACCAGGATCTGCCGCGCCACGCCGGAAACCCTAGCCCACAGTCCGCGAGCCGCGTCGCCGATCGCCTGCTCCCCGCGCCTCGCCACCGTCACCGACAGCCTCGCGGTGAGCCTACGAACCCCCCTGACACCTCCGCCCTCGCCGTAGCTCGCTGTGCACGCCGGGCCTTGCGTCGAGCGCTAAGGCGTCGTCGCGGCGCGTCCCTCTGCGCTGCCGCTGCTAGCACTGCGTTTAGCCTATCTAGCACGCGAGCTACCCCCTAACACCAAGCCCTAGTCACCGCAGCGGCTCCGCGTCCGCGCAAGCGCCCCCGGTCGCGGGTTCGAGTACCACCTGCGCCACACCGCGCGCCGCGTGCGTCAGATGCGCGCGCGAGAAGAGGAACAGGGCTCTGATGGCCTTTTCCTATAAAACCCCCTGCCCTTTTTGGTTCCCAACCCGCAGTCCTCCCCTGGCCCGCGTGTTCTTTTCGCAAATAACCCCCTGGCCCCCTTTTTGCGTCAACCCGCGGTCCTCAGGGCCCGTTGTCAGTGTCTGTGTATGTTTTGCAAAAAGGCTCTGGTGCTTTTCCTTTGTCAACCCGCGGTCCTTGGTTGCCTCAGCCGCTGGCGCGTGGGCCGCAGAATCCCCTGGCCCCACCTGTCAGCGACTCAGGAGTGAGTAGGAGGAGTAGAAAACGTTTCAGACACTGTTTAAATTCAAATCCTGTTTAAATAATTTCAAAATTCAAATTCAATTCAGTTTCAAATAACTTTTTCATACTAAATCCAAATTGGGCAAATAATATATGTTTGGATATCAGCAAAATGAGAGGATTCCAAATATGCCATCCTTTTTGTCTTTGGCACAAGTAAAATTCCAAGTTTAATTAAATTACAACTTTTGCCACTAGAATTTAAATATCTAATAACTTTTGTTTGACAATTCCAAAACAAGCAAATGATATGTCTAAAATGATCAGCTCGACGAGACCTTTCTGTTTATGCTATCCATGACTTTAATTGCAGCATGCATCATATAAAAATATAAGGAACAGCAAGTGTTATGACAACAAATTGTGAACCAAAACTCCACTAAAATGTTGCTACTTGTTCTCCACACCTCACCATGCCATGCTACCTTTCTTGCCATGTAAATTGTGCATCATTCATCATGGCATGATTGTTTGCTTGACGCATCTTATTCATATGCTTGTGCTCTATATTCATGTTGGCCTTGTTTGTTTGGTTTTTCTCGGATAGACACTGAGCAGGGGTTGTATCAAGAGAACCAGGAGCACTACCCAGATCCGTCCCTTGCTTCAACTGAGATACCAGGCAAGCACTTCCACATGCTTGCATACATACAGTACCTATTGCCTCTATCTTATTCTTGCATCATTGAGTCGCGATTGCATTAAATTGAATCCCAAGTATGCATAGCCTTTACTTTTAAACCCCACCAAGCTTGTTCCTCCATCCCATGAGCCACTACTATAGGAGTTGCTTGAGCCATGCGAGTCGTAAAACAGCATGTGTAGGGTATGTGAGAGTCTGTTGAATAATGAGGTACCTAAACAACTTAACTTGAGTAGTTCTGGGATAACTAAAGAAAGTGGCACGGTGAGCAACATACGCTATTTGGTTTTCCTGCTCACTTGTGTCCCGTAAGACCCCGAGTACTTGATTCATGTTCCTTGATTTATCGCTATCCACATCCGGAGGTATATGGGACCCCCCAGGCGAGCTTGATTCGTCTTATTTCTTGGGGCCACAACTAGTTTGAGGTTTTATTACTATCCTGTACTTATGCCATGCTACTACGTATTTAAAATTGTGCGAGGAGCACATCTTTGCTTAGGTATGCGGAGTGATTACGCTATCGACAAGCCCAGCCACACTTTCGGGTTCCTAGTCGCCATGACCCACAAGAACCTTGAGTCCGTCTCGAGCTTGCTTACTGCTATGGGATCTACTCAAAGGGTGGCCCCAAATATTTCTGAATCTTGTGATTGTTCATCGTGAAAGCCTCGTTGGTTTTGTTTTGGTTTTTCCGAGGTTGATCGGCGTGTGTTGCTATTGGTGCACCCCGGGTAAAACTTTCGAAAGCCGTCCATGGATATGGACGACTTGGAGCACGCTTCGATCATAGACAAGCATAACTAAAGTACCGCCTTAATTTGACTAAGTAATTTGACTAGTAAATAGTGCAACACTCATGGAATGGTTAATAAAATTGCCAACGGATGGGGTTGTTCGTCCGCTTCCTTGTTGGTAAGCGAGGAGGATGGATCGGATGAAATTACCATTATAATTGTTGTTCTTAAATTCACGGACATCCGCTCATCATTGGTTAGGCGGATGGTTAGCTTATCTCAGAATTGCTAGGGTTTATCTTTTCTGCAATTGCGTCACCCTGTGTTGTGTCCCCTTTAGAGGCATTAAGACTTGCTGAGTACCCTTAGGGTCTCACACGATAAATTCTTGATTCAGATGAGCAGTACCTTCTCGTGACGGATCTTTGGGTGGAAGAAGTCAAGATGTTGGCAACGATCGTTCGGTGTAGAGATTCCGGGAACGGGGATCCGTGAGGCCTGTAGTTGGGATGTGCTTATTTCTATGGCATCTTATGCCGATTTGCTTCTTATCCGTACTCGGATTTTGTTTGCCGCTTCCGCATGATACTCTGATGTGTGTTGTTTGAGGAGTTATCCTAAAATATAGATCTATCTAGGTCATTTGAATCTTGCCGTATGGCGTTGGTATATTCCTTTCTTTCCGATGGTATGGCTCGATGTACTCTTGTATGGTGGCTTGACATACCCACTTGTGTATGTAGTTGATCCCTTCGCTGCCGACTCACGCCCGTCTGAGTCCCGTTGAGAGGGTAGTGGTTGGGACGTCTGAAAGGACTACCAGTGAGTGGCTTTTGGGGCCCCACCGTACTATTTCAACCACTACCAGTCATCCAGGCTTGTATCTAGGAGCGTAGTTCACCGAGGTAGTTACAAATCCTCTTCTCAAAGTTCAAACTAGGATTCACGTGTTCTGGGTTTCCGTAGTACCATAGGTTGTGTGTGTGTGTGTGTAATTCCTTGTCTATCTGTTGCATCCAAGTTGTTATCTTATCTGCCTTTGGTTATCAACTGTTGGTGCATTCCATACCGACAGGCTTTTGCAAACCGACGCAATCTATCTTCCTCTTTGTATCCGACGCTATCTTGTTTGGGGGTGTTCGTTTCCGTAGTCACCAATCTTTAGGTTTCGTCGTGAGAAGAAGGGGTTAGGATATGTGTTCCACTTGTTCATGTGCGGAGTAATGATTTGAGTGCGGGATGGAGTCGCGACCATACCACTACTTTTATCATTCGCTTTTGTATATTGAATCGGTAGAGTCACTAATCTTGATTCGTTAAGTAATTTTGCGCATCTATTGGTATTCTAATGCCGAAATTTGTGGAAAATTTTTCTTTGATATATTTGTGTACCACACTCTTTTCGATCGTGCGATATGCTTAATATCTTTTAGGTGCTATGAACTTTGTTGATATTTTAATATCATCTCAGTAATTGTATCCTTTAATCTTGGTTAATTCCATCTCGGTACTATTTTGGATTATTATCATCTTCCATTATAGTACTGACTTGAGTTTTATATCAATGACAGATGGCTCCACCACGCTGCATCAAGAGGACATACCTCCGGAATCGGGCTCATTGTCAAACATAGCTAATGCTTTGGCAGAATGCAAGAGAACCAGAACGCTTTGAGGAGAGCGTCGAAGAAACGAGTTTGCTCCACTTCCTCCACCTCCCAAGCGTGAGACATCAAGAGCTTCCTCAAGTTCAACCTCGTCGGTTTGATGTTTCGACCGACCTACGGACGCGGATGATTGGCTGCGTGAGATCTCAAGGTTGCTCGAGATGGCGATGTTTAACAGGAGGTCAAGTGTGCTACTCACCTTCTCAAGGGAGATGCAGCTCTTTGGTGGGAGAATTACTTGAAGGCAAGCTGCCTGGGTTCCGACCAACTTGGGAAAGGTTCCTGGAGCGTTCAAAGAGCAGTTTCTCTCGAGATTGTAATGGAAAGGATGAAGGAGGCTTTCCTCAACCTGAAGTGGAAATGATAACGTCAACACCTATATCAGGAACTTCATGAATCTATCTCGTTATGGTGGTGATGAGGTATCTGATGACAAGAAGAAGCAGAAAAGGTTCAGGCAAGGGCTCAATGCGTCGATCAAGTACGCAATCACGCATGCAAGACCGGCAACCTTCCCGAACTACAAAGACACAACACTGCAAGAGGAGGCAAGCAGGCAAATGTTTGAGGAGTCCAAGAAACACAACAGGGATGCATCAAGCTCTGCAGTTATGGCAGCTCCTTCTAAGCGGCGTGTCTGGGTTCCTAACACCCCACCGTCGCTTCCGGCTCCACCAAGACCTGCAAGTTACGCACCAAGGCCACCAAACTTCACCACTGCGGCTCCCAGGGGCTACAACCACCACTACCCTGGAGCGCCTGGCGGAGTCCCTGGCTACTCTGCTCCACGTCCACATGGTGCTTGTTTCACATGTGGAGATCATGGACATCCCAACTGGAACTGTCCGATGAAGAACAAAGCTCTCCCTCCACCCCCGCCAAGATCTGCAACAAGCTCTCCTTCGGTTCGTGCACCACCGCCTCGGGCTCTCAACATCAACACCAAGCCCGGGTCTGCGGTTGTTCGTGCTAACCGCTAACGCCTCTCTCAAGCGAACTCGCACTTTGGAGTTGTGATGGGTATGCTTTCCGTTAACTCAGTCCCTGCACGAGTTTTGTTCGATTCTGGTGCATCGCATTCTTTTGTTTCTATAAAGTTTGCAAGTGAGAATGGGTTAGCGTCAGATCCTCTTCCCAAGAAGTTAATGGTTCTTTCTCCTGGAGCAACAATGGCAGCTTCTAAAATCAGTCATGGCAATCAAATTGAGATTGGTGGTTCTTCATTCTTGGCTTCTTTGATTGTTCTGGGCAACTCTGACATTGATGTCATCTTGGGCATGGATTGGTTGACAGCAAATGCAGCTGTGATTGATTGTCTTGAACGCTCGGTGTCTCGAAGATTCACGAAGGCCATATAGTCTTTTCTCCAAGTCGACTCGCTATCCAGCTTTTTCCTTGGCGGCTCGAATGATGATGTTATGCAAGCTATTGAGTGTACCAGTGGTCTGTGAGTTCCCGATGTCTTTCACGAAGAGTTGTCGGCATGCCTCCGGATCGCGAGGTTGAATTTGTGATTGAGCTTGAACCGAACGGCTCCTATCTCCAAGCGGCCATATAAAATGGGTCCTTCCGAGTTGGTGAACTCAAACGACAACTTGATGAACAAGAGAAGTTGGGTTTCATTCAACACAAGACTTCTTCTTGGGGTAGCCCAACAATCTTTGTGAAGAAGCGTGATGTAACCGATAGGCTATGTGTTGACTACCGGGCTCTCAATGCTAAAACCATCAAGAACAAATATCCTCTCCACGGATAAATGATCTTTTTGATCACCGGGTGAGCTGTGGTGTTCTATAAGCTGGACTTGAGAAGTGGTTATCACCAAATCAAAATTCGCAAAGAAGATGTGCCCAAAACAGCTTTCACCACCCGCTATGGCCTGTATGAGTACACGGTCATGTCTTTCGTCTCACCAACGCACTGCTACCTTCTCGAGGCTGATGAACTCCGTTTTCATGGAGTACCTTGATAAGTTTGTGGTATATCCGGATGACATTCTGGTATATTCCAAGTCTAAGGAAGAGCATGAAGAACACTGCGGTGTGTCCTAAACAAGCTTCGTGAGAACCGCTTGTATGCAAAGTTCTCAAAGTGTGAGTTTTGGTGCTGCAAGTAACATACCGGTCATGTTATCTCTGCCAAGGGCATTGCGCCAACCCGGAAACTGTGAAGACAATTGTTGAATGGCTTCCTCCTGTTAATGTCAAAGAAGTGCGGAGTTTTCTTGGTTTGGCTAGCTATTGCCGTCGCTTCGTTCAGAACTTCTCGAAGATAGCGAAGCCTCTTACCGATCTCCTCAAGAAAGGCAAGAAGTACCTGTGGACTCCTGCATGTCAAGAAAGTTTTGAGACACTCAAAGAGAAGCTCACTTCCACGCCAGTCTTGGTTCCTCCGGATACATCTAAGCCTTTCCAGATATTCTGTGACGCCTCTTTGCAAGGATTGGGTGCGGTCCTTATGCAAGAGAAACAGGTGGTTGCTTATGCCTCTCGTCAGTTGAAGACGCATGAGATCAACTATCCCACACATGACCTCGAGCTAGCAGCAGTTGTCTTTGCTTTGAAGCTATGGAGGCACTACTTGCTTGGTATCCGTTGTGAGATATTCTCGGACCACAAGAGTTTGAAGTATATCTTCACTCAGCCTGATCTCAACCTTCGGCAAAGGAGATGGATCGAAGCAATCAATGACTTTGATGTGACCATCAACTACACCCCGGGCAAAGCAAATGTCATGGCAGATGCGCTTAGCCGTAAAGCTTATGTCAACAACCTCATGGTGGAAGAGCAACAACCTCTCTTGTGCGAGGAATTCACACTCAACCTCGAAATTGTGGAACAAGGGCATCTCCCGAACCTTCGGCTACTCCTCTCTTGGAAGAACAGATTCGCTCTCGTCGACAGCGATCCGCACACCAAAAGCTCATCTCTAAGCTTGACCTTCCAAGTATGAGTCCTTCCACGTTGATGATCAAGGCACGCTCTTCTTTGAACACCGGATGTTTGTTCCAAACTACCCGGTCCGAGAGACCAAGTTCTCAAGGAGGCGCATGATTCGGTTCTTTCTATCCATCCGGCAGCACAAAGATGTACATGGACTTGAAAACACAATCTGGTGGCACTGGTTGAAGCGGTATTGTGCCAAGTATGTCTCGAATGCGATGTCCGCCAGAGAGTGAAGGCTGTCCATTAGAAACCATTTGGTCTTCTACAGCCATTGAAACCTCCGAAATGGAAATGGGAGAAAGTAGAGATGGACTTCATCACTGGCTTTCCAAGGTCGCAGAAGGGCAACAATGCAATTTTTGTTGTCATCGACAGGCTTTCTAAAGTGGCTCATTTCTTCCCAGTCAAAGAAACAATTTCTGGAATTCAGTTGGCTGAGCTCTATATCAACAGAATTGTCTCTCTGTATGGGGTTCCACTTGAAATCAGTTCAGACTGTGGGAGCATCTTCACCTCAAAGTTCTGGGAGAGTTTCCAAAAAGCTTTGGGAACAAAGTTGAACTTCAGCACTGCTTACCACCCTCAGTCGCAAGAACAAGTGGAAAGAATCAATCAGATTCTGGAGGATATGCTTAGAGCTTGCGTCATCTCTTTTGGCATGAAGTGGGAGGAATATCTTCCTTATGATGAATTCTCCTACAACAACAGCTTCCAGAAGAGTCTAAAGATGGCACCATTCGAGGCTCTCTATGTTCGCAAGTGCAGAACTCCGATTGGTTGGTCAGGTGCAGGAGAAAGAATCTGGTTTGGCCCTGACATTGTGACTCAAGCAGAGGAGAAGGTGCATATCATTCGAGAACACAAGATTGCTCAAAGTCGTCAGAAGAGCAACTATGACAGGAAACACACGGATATGGTATATGCCCCTGGTGATCTCGTCTACCTTCGTGTCACTCCCATGAGAGGAACACACCGCTTCGGTATCAAAGGAAAGTTGGCTCCTAGATACATCGGTCCTTTCAAGATACGTGGTAGAAGAGGAGAAGTTGCTTATGCCCTGGAGCTCCCGGAAAAACTCAAAGTCCATGATGTTTTCCACATCTCGCAGCTCAAGAAGTGCTTCAAAGACCCCGGCAGGACCGTGGATCATGAGCTAATCGACCTCCAAGAAGACTTGTCTTATCAAGAACACCCCACCAAAATCCTTGAGACATGAGCAGAAGGACTCGCAACAAGTCCATCAAGTTCTGCAAGGTGCAGTGGTCACACCATTCGGTTGATGAAGCCACATGGGAGCATGAAGATGAACTCCGTGCCAACCATCCTTCTCTCTTTGCGTCTTCTTCTTCTTCCTAGAATCTCGGGGCGAGATTCCTGTTTAGTGGGGGAGAGTTGTAGCATCCCAGTTGTCTAACACCTGTAATGCTACTTGTTCTAGTAATAAAAGGACCACTTCCAACATATAATTGTTGCATCATCATCATGTCATGCCCATGTCATCATACCACCTTGCATTTGAGCATCATACAAAACCCTATTCTTGTTGGTTCTTATCTCATGTGCATTATTAATTGTAGTTGCCTCTTGATATTGTATTTGGTTCTTAATATATTGTTAAATGCCCAAGTTGACTTGGGGGCATATCTCTTTTAACTCCACCACCTTTCTTTCACCACCTTTTAAATTCCACCATCCAATTAATATGAGCTTGGCATTTTTCATTGAGTTTATCTCTAGCTCATGTTGGTTGGATTCCACCCATAATCTTATGCTTGGCCTTATTCCAATTTTGGAGATGCAAATAATATTGCCATGAAATGACATTGTCTTCACAAGTGTCGAGGCATTAAATATTCTGCATGGGCCATGCAAGTATCATCTTGCGCTTGTCTTTGGTTTTATTTGGTTTTGGGATGGATCATCTCTAGCCCTATCTCTTCTTTTGGTTTTGGCCATGTTATTCATGCTTAAAACCTAGCACCTCACCTCTCCCTCTCTCTCCCTTCTCCTTGTCTTGATTTTGTGTGATCTTGTCTAAGCATGCATGATCAAGTAAAGGACCACTCCCTCTATCTTACCCCCCCTCTTAGCTAAACCCTAAAGCCTACCCCATGCCACCTCCCCATCCTAGCTAAACAAAACCCTAAACTACACCTTCCCTAAACAAAACCCTAAGTACCCCTTCTCTTCTCTCTACTTCCTAGCATGGTCACATGAGCCCCATGCCCTAGCTCACCACCCCCCTCTCTCTACCTGCTGGACCCACCTGGCCGCCCTACCCCACCTAGCTACCACCAAAACAGCCCTAAGGCAAGACCTGGCCCGAGCCTAGCTCCTAACCTAGCTAATTCGAGCTCCTCCCTCCCCTCTTTTTCTCTCTGCCTAGAAGCCCCACCGAGCCTGCCCTGCCTCCTTGGCCTCGCCCCTGGTCCGACCTGGAAGCCACCCTGCCTGCCTGGCCGTACCGAGCACGTGAGGAGGTGGAGAAAAGGTGGCCGAGGCCATCCTTATCGCCAACTCCCCCACACGGCGGCCACGGCACCCCCTTCCCCCCCCTCTGGCCTTATCTACCCCTCTCTCAACCTACCCTGCCCCCCAGATCCGTCCCAGAGGCCTCGCCTCCCCTCTTCCCTCACCTCGCCACCGTCTACCTCCGAGCGCCGGCCACCGTCGGGTCCCGTTCGTCGTCATCGATCCAGGAGGCGCAGGCGGGAGAGAGTGTGTCGGCGTGGTCGCGTGGAACCTCTGCGTCGCCCCTGGACCCAGACGCGAGGAGGAGACGCCCAAGAGCCTGCACGTCGTCGCCGCCGGAACCCTAGCACTGCCACCGCCTGCGCCACGCTGCGATCATTGCGCCCGTCTGACCCACCAAAGACACTCGCGGAGCCCCTAACCTCCTGCACAACCTCGCCTCTCTCGTGTTTCCTGGTTGCGCCCGCTCAGGCCGTCGAACACCGCCGCTCGTTGCTCTCGCTTCACCACCGCCTTGCGAAGCTTACCTAGCCCATGGCGCACCACAAGAACACGCAGCCTACCACAGCTGATTCATCCCACGCACGCCGCTTGCTGGGTTCAAGCTCCACAGACGCCGCGCCAAGGCTGTCGAGGGGTCTGTAAGAAGATGACAGCGTGGTTGTTTTGCAATTACAACCCTTTTGTTTTGTTTAGTCCAACCCGCGGTCCAGCTGGCCCACCGTCAGTGTCCTCTGCAGTTTTATAAAAAGAGTCCTCTGGTTTGGTTTATTCAACCCGCGGTCCCTCACTCTCTCAGACGCTGGCGTGTGGGTTAGTAAGCCCCTGGCCACACATGTCTGCGACCCGGGGTAGAGTAGGCTGGGTATAAAACTTCCCAGAGTCTGTTTAAAATTCAAATTTTGTTTAAAATATTTCAAATTCAAATCTAATTCAGTTATAAATAACTTTTCCATTATAATTCCAAATAACACAAATGATATATGTTTGGAGATCAGAAAAATGCCAGGATTTCAAATATGACATTCAAATTGCCTTTTGCACATTTAAAATTCCAAGTTTAATTAAATTACAGCATTTGCCACTGGAACTAAAATAATTAATAACCTTTGTTCTATAATTCCAAATTTAGCAAATGATAGGTCTAAAATGATCAGCTCGACGAGACCTTTCTGTTTATGCTATCCATGACTTCAATTGCAGCATGCATCATATAAAAATATAGGGTACAGCAGTTGTTATGACAACAAAATGTGATCCAAAACCCCATTAAAATGTCACTACTTGTCTTCCACACCTCACTATGCCATGCTACCTTATTGCCATGTAAATTGTGCATCATTCATCATGGCATGATTGTTTGTTTGACGCATCTTATTCATACGCTTGTGCTCTATATTCATGTTGGCCTTGTTTGTTTGGTTTTTCTCGGATAGACAGGCGGGGTTATATCAAGAGAACCAGGAGCACTACCCATCCGTCCCTCGCTTCAATCGAGTTGATGTGCAAGCACTTCCACATGCTTGCATACACAAGTACCTATTGCCTCTATCTTATTCTTGCATCATTGAGTCGCGATTGCATTAAATTGAATCCCAAGTATGCATAGCCTTTACTTTTAAACCCCACCAAGCTTGTTCCTCCATCCCATGAGCCATTACTACAGGAGTTGTTTGAGCCATGCAGTCGAGAACAACATGTGTAGGGTATGTGAGAGTCTGTTGGATAACGAGGTACCTAAACAACTTAACTTTGTAGTAATGGGATAACTAATGAAAGTGGCACGGTGAGCAACATACGCTATTTGGTTTTTCCTGCTCACTTGTGTCCCGTAAGACCCAGTACTTGATTCCTGTTTGATTTATCGCTATCCACATCCGGAGGTATATGGGACCCCCTGGGCCGAGCTTGATTCCGTCTTATTTCTTGGGGCCACAAACTAGTTTGAGGTTTTATTTACTATCCTGTACTTATGCCATGTTAATTTCTGTATTTAAATTGCGAGGAGCACCTTTGTTTAGGTAAGCGGAGTGATTACGCTGTGTCGACAAGCCCAGCCACACTTTTGGGTTCCCGATGCCATGACCATTGTCGCAAACCTTGAGTCCGTCTCGAAGTCAGCTATCTTCGTTTGGTCTACTCAATGGGTGGCCCCAAATATTTGAATCTGTGATTGTTCAGTCGTGAAAGCCTCGTTGGGTTTTGATTTGGTTTTTCCGAGGTTGATCGAGCGTGTGTTGCTATTGGTGCACCCCGGCCGGGTAAAACTTTCTGAAAGCCGTGTCCGCGGATATGGACGACTGGGAGCACAGTTTCTCGATCATAGACAAGCATAACTAAAGTACCGCTTTAATCTGCCTAAGTAATTTGACTAGTAAATAGTGCAAGACTCATGGAATGGTTAATAAAATTGCTAACGGATGGGGGGTTGTTCGTCCGCTTCCTCGTTGGTAAGCGAGGAGGAGGATGGATTTGATGAGATTACCATTATAACTGTTGTCCTTAATTCACGGACATCCGTCTATCATTGGTTAGGCGGATGGTTAGCATTTATCTGTAGAACTGTTAGGGTTTATCTTTCGCTGCAATTGCGTCACCCCAGGTTGTGTCCCCTTTAGAGGAATTAAGACTTGCTGAGTACCCTTAGGGTCTCACACGATAAATTATTGGTTCAGATGGACAGGTACCCTCACAGGACGGATACTGGGTGGAAGAAGCCGAGGACATGGGCAACGATCGTTCGGTGTAGAGATTCCGGGAACGGGGATCCGTGAGACCTGTAGTTGGTATGTGCTTATTTCTATGGCATCTTATGCCGATTTGCTTCTTATCCGTACTCGGATTTTGTTTGCCGCTTCCGCATGATACTCTGATGTGTGTTGTATGAGGAAGTATCCTAAAATATTAGATTTATCTAGGTCATTTGAATCTTGCCGTATGGCGTTGCTATATTTCCTTTCTTTCTAGATGGTATGGCTCTGATGTACTATTGTATGGTGGCTTGCATACATACCCACTTGTGTATGTAGTTGATCCCTTCGCCGACACGCCCCAGACAGGTCCCGTTGAGAGGGTAGTGGTTGGGACGTCTGAAAAGACTACCAGTGAGTGGCTTTTGGGGCCCCACCGTACTATTTCAACCACTACCACTCATCCAGGCTTGTATCTAGGAGCGTAATTCACCGAGGTAGTTACACAACTCTTCATCAATGTCTCCCTTGAGGAACGCCGTTTTGACATCCATCTGACATATCTCATAATCATAATATGCAGCGATTGCTAACAAAATTCTCACAGACTTTAGCTTTGCTACTGGTCAGAAAGTCTCATCGTAGTCAACTCCTTGAATTTGTCGAAACCCTTTTACTACAAGTCGAGCTTTATAGACAGTAACATTACCATCATCATATGTTTTCTTCTTGAAAATCCATTTGTTCTCGACAGCCTTCCGACCATCAGGTAAGTCCACCAAAGCCCATACTTGGTTTTCGTACATGGATCCAATCTCGGATTTCATGGTCTTGCCATTTATTGGAATCTGGGCTCATCATCGCTTCCTCATATGTCGTAGGGTTATCGGTGTTGTCCACCAACATGACACTCATAACGGGATCATACCAATCAGGAGTGGTACGAGTTCTTGTTGACCTGCGAGGTTCCGTAGTTACTTCAACCGGAGTTTCATGATCAATATCATTAGCTTCCTCTCTTATTGGTGTAGGCGCCACAAGAACTACTTTCGGTGCTGCGCTACTCACAAGTTCGAGAGCAGGTTCCACAACCTCGTCGAGTTCTACTTTCCCTCCAGTCGCTTCTTTCGTGAGAAACTCCTTTTCTAGAAAGGATCCATTCTTGGAAACAAAGATTTTGCCCTCGGATCTATGATAGAAGGTATACCCGATAGTTTCCTTCGGGTATCCTATGAAGACGCATTTTTACGCTTTGGGTTCAAGCTTGTTTGGCTGTAATTTCTTTACATAAGCTTCGCAACCCCAAACTTTAAGAAACGACAATTTAGGTTTCTTCCCAAACCATAATTCATACGGTGTCGTTTCAACGGATTTAGATGGTGCCCTATTTTAAAGTGAATGCGGCTGTTTCTAATGCATAACCCTAAAACGATAGCGGTAAATTTGTAAGTGACATGATAGAACGAACAATATCTAAGAGAGTTCAATTACGATGTTCGGACACACCATTACGTTGTGGTGTTCCCGGTTGTGTCAATTGTGAAAGTATTCCACATTTCTTCAAATGCTCGCCAAACTCGTAACTAAGATATTCACCTCCACGATCAGATCGTAGAAATTTAATCTTCTTGTTACGTTGATTCTCTACTTCACTTTGAAATTCCTTAAACTTCTCAAAAGTTTTGGACTTATGTTTCATGAAATAGATATACCCATATCTACTCAAGTCATCCGTGAAGGTAAGAACATAACGATAACCACCGCGCGATGCTACACTCATTGGACCACACACATCGGTATGTATGATTTCCAATAAGTTTGTAGCTCGCTCCATCATACCAGAAAATGGAGTCTTAGTTATTTTACCCATCAAACATGATTCGCATCTTTCAAGTGATTCAAAATCAAGTGATTCAAGAAGTCCATCAGAATGGAGTTTCTTCATACGCTTCACTCCAATGTGACCAAGAGGACAGTGCCACATATAGGTCGAGTTATCGCTCAATTTCAAACGTTTAGCTTCAATGTTATTAATATATGTATTACTACAATCGAGATTCAATAAGAATAGACCATCTATCAAAGGTGCATGTTCATAAAACATATTACTCACATAAGTCGAACAACCATTATTCTCGGACTTAAACAAGTAACCGTCTCGCAATAAACATGATCCTGATATAATGTTCATGCTCAACGCAGGCACCAAATAACAATTATTTAAGTATAAAACTAATCCCGATGGTAGATGAAGAGGTAGCGTGCCGACCGCGATCACATCAACCTTTGATCCATTTCCAACGCGCATCGTCACCTCGTTCTTCGCTAGTTTTCGTCTATTACAGAGCACTGCTTTGAGTTACAAATGTGAGCAACCGAACCAGTATCAAATACCCAGGCACTACTACGAGTACTAGTGAGATACACATCAATAACATGTATATCGGATATACCTTTCTTCTTGATGTTGTAGTTCTTCAAATCCGCCAAGTACTTAGGGAAATTCTGCTTCCAGTGACCTTCTCCCTTGCAGTAAAAGAACTTAGTATTAGCCTTAGGCCCAGCCTTGGTCTTCTTCGCCGGTGCGGTAACTTTCTTACCGCCCTTCTTGAAGTTTCCCTTTTTCTTAGACTTGCCTTGCTTCTTGAATTTGGTAGTCTTATTGACCAACAACACTTGGTGCTCTTTCTTGATCTCCACTTCCGCAGATTTTAACATGGAGAAGAGTTCAGGCAACAACTTGTCCATGTTTTGCATATTGTAGTTCATCACAAAGTTCTTTTAACTTGGTGGTAGTGATTGGAGGACACGGTGAATCCCCAAAGCATTAGGAATCACTATACCCAAGCTTTGAAGCTTGCTTGCATGCCCAGACATCTTAAGCACGTGCTCACTGACGGAGCTGCCCTCTTCCATCTTGTAGTTAAAGAACTTTTCAGAAACCTCATAACTCTCAACTGCCGCGTGAGCCTCAAATAACATTTTGAGTTCACGAACAATATCATGTGGGTCATGGTTCTCAAACCTCTTCTGAAGCTCCGATTCCAAACCATACAAGATAGCACACTGAACTGTGGAGTACTGATTCTTCTGAGCAAGGAAAACATTCTTTACCTCATCGGTAGCATCAGCTGCAGGTGGGTCACCCAGCGGTGCATCCAGCAAATAGGTCAAATTACCAGCATTGAGGACAAACCTGAAATTGCGGAACCAATCCGCGAAGTTGCTTTCATTGTTTTTCAACTTTTCTTTCTCTAGGAACGCATTAAAATTGATGGTAGGGGCCGCCATTGATCTACAACATATTTGCAATAGTTTAGACTAATTTTATGACAAATTGAGTTCTAATTAATAGTTAAATTAATCTAGGTGAACTCCCACTCAAAACAATATCCCTCACATTGTTTTAGTGATCACATGAACCAAATCCACCACATCAAAACCAATCATCACGAGAGTTGATGTAGATTCATTGGCAAACAATCAACATGTTCATCGTATCTACTATATGACTCATGCTTGTGGCATCCCGCAAAAACCACTACTAGAAAATCGCTTGGTATTTTTGTTCTGTGCACCATCATGACATCATCATGCATCTCATTAACTAAAACTATTTTGTTAAAACCTACTTTTGGCTTTCTACGAAGATCCCTCTCTATTTCAAAATAATCCCCGGACCCTTCCGGATATTTTATTTGTCTAAAAATAAATTGCACAAGTCTTTTAAATAATACATAAAATTTTATATTAATTTTAGGGGGGAGCCAAACCGGGCCGATCCGACCCATTCGGCCACCCCCAGTTCAAATCGGTCCACCTAAACCCTTTTTCTACCTAGTCCTAATCTACCCAGCCCCCCTCCACCTCACCCTGACCAATCCCCTCTCGCCACCTCATCTCTCATCTCTCCCCCACCCACTCACCCGCTGCCACCTCACCCCCAACTCCCTCTACTCTTCCACTCAACACACCCACAGCACACACGCAGAGCACGCACACCACACACGCAGCCGCCACCCTGGACCCGGCCCCACCGCCCAACCCACACCGCTGCCAGGAACCAACCCCCCTGGCCGCGTCCCATCCCCCCCCCGACCCCACCCCGCCTCTCAAGCGCCTGCACCCCACCGACGCCCTCCTTCCCCCAACCTCTCGATGCACCTCTCCCTGAGCGTCCTGTCGCCGCCTAGCTGTGGCATCCCGCAAAACCACTACTAGAAAATCGCGTTGAATTTGTGCATTGCATCGTCGTCATCATGCATTGTTTGTCTGCATTATTTGAAAAGCCTAGTTTTGATTATACAAATACCCCTCTTTATTTTAAAAGGCAAAACCCCGATCGCATCGGAGATTTTATTTGTCTAAAAACTATTTTGCCAAGTGGCTTTGTTTTAAATTTTACAGAACCAAACAAACACAAATTCTTAAAACAGCCCCTTCTAATTCCTATTCCTACCCAAACCAAACCCACCCACCAATCTCTGGCTGCCACCTCACCCTCTCACCCTTTTCCCTACCCACCTGCCACCTCACCAATCCCTCTCTTTTCCCCCCTCTCTCTCCTCTCTCTCTCCACCAGCCACGCGCCTGGGCCCCACCACCGGCCTCTCTCCCTCACCACCTAGCCAGCCCCTACCCACCGCGGTCAACCCCCCTGACTCCCGGGCCCCACCCCGCGTCCCCACCGTGTCCCCACCGCGTGACCCCCTGTTCCCTGCCCCACCCCGACCCCGTGGGACCCTGTCGCCCCCTCCTCCCATCCTCTCTCTCACAGCCTCACCCTCAAGACGCCTGCATCCTCCCCTCCTCTTTTCTTCTCCCGCTCGGCCACACCGCCCAGCGAGCCTCGCCTCACGCAGCTCGGGCTCGCCTCCTCCGCCCATCCGCCGCCCTCTCCATCCGCCCCGCCCGGCCTCCTCCGACGCCATGAGCTCCCCAACCGCCGTGCTCTCGCCCGTCCCTCCTCTGGCAGAGCTCGGCGCCGCTCTCGTCTGCGGCCGCATGGCCGACTCTCCTCTCATGCCCCGCCGGCCGGAGCCCCGCCTCGCCTCCGTTTTGGCCGTCGCCGGCCGCCGCCTCTGCCAGCCGCCCCACGCACGCCACACGCTCACACACGCACTCCACGCTGCAGGCGGGACCCACGCCCCTGGGCCACCACACACGCGACCCACGCACGCGCTGCCCCCCGTCTCCTTCCTCTTCCTCCCTCCTCCCCTCTCCCAGTGCTCCCCCTGCCGCCCACCACTGCCAGCCAGCTGAGGTTCCGCCTCGGCCTCACCACCCCTCTTCCCCGCCTACCGCCTCCCCTGCCGCCTCCCTCATGGCGTTGCTGCCTCCACCACCTCGCTGCCTCCCGCCCGGCCCGCTCGTCACGGACGCCGGGCGACTTAAGCCTCTCCGCCATGAGCTCAACCTCGCTGCCCCGCCGCCCTCCGCTCCTCATGGCCCTTCCCTCGAAGGCTTTCACCGGGCGCGAGCTCCGCCAGGTGGACCACCTCGCCGCGCCTCTCCGCTGCGCGCCTCCGCCGCCGCCGAGCGCCTCCCGCCCCTCCGCCGCCGCCGCCCGGACCATCGCCCACCCTTCTCCTCCACCTCCGAGCCAGCCGAGGCCGCCCGAGCTTCAAGGCGTCGCCTCCGGCCGCCACTGGGCCGACCTCCTCACCGCCCGGCCAAGCCGCCTCGCCGCCGGCGCTGCCCTCGCCGAGCTGCTGCGGTCCTGCCCCACGCGTTCCCCACCTCCCCGCGGCCGCCTCACCGCTGCCGCCGGTGGTCCCGCAGCCGCCTCGCCGAGCTCACCCAGGCTCCCATCGCTCTCGACCGCCTGCGCGACCTGGCGCAAGCCTCCCCGCCTGCATCGACGTGGCCCGCCTTGCAGACCACGCCAACCTCGCCGTTGTTCCGTGGTTGGTGGATAAGTAGTGTTGCCACGGCGACAAGATCGGCGGTGACCGATAATCCCGATGTTACGAGGCGATCCAAGTCCATCGATGGTTGAGGCGAGAACCCCAAGTTCGACACCGACAAGATCCTCCTCAACCTTGAGCGGGCACCAAGTTCTCCTCTCGGGCCGTCAAGATCTCCGTCACCGACCCTCGAGGCCTTCCACACAACGGCGATGCATGATCCGGAGAAGGCCGAAGATCCAAGATCCCGACTCGAAGATCCCGGAACGCCAAGACCGCCACCGAGACAAAGTACCCCGTCCCGAACGCCATGACCAACAACATGACCCGGAGACCACGAATGCGACAAGACCTCCCTCTGTTATCCGAGAACGTTTCAGTCGAACCCTGGACCCTGAGACCGACCCCGAACCCCGGAACCCCAAGATCTGCCGAACCCTAATGTGTGACCCTTATCCGAGAACCCTATTTTATAAATGCCTAATTATAAATTGTTGCATATTGAATTGTCCATGCATGCATCTTTTGTCATGCGGTTTGGGGGCCTTATGCCGATTCACCATATAATTAAATATGGGGCCCATATGCGGGCAAATCCAGACTCATATCGGCCTCATTTAAACTTGTGTAGCGAACCGGTGATATATTTTGCCTGGTTAAACAACATTTAAATTGCGGGGTAGTTAAATAACTTGAACCGTTTAATTAATTGTCGGGACCCCGGTTCCGCTTAATATGACCTAATCGCATCGCACCCTTGCCATGTCATGCATCATACATGCATCATGCCGAACTTCTGCCGTTGTATTAAATATTGCATCCGGTGTTTATTCTAGTGTTTTGCTTCTTGGATAAGGCCGATGAGTTGATGTGAGTCCCGATCTTGGTTGAACCTTCGACGATGTTTTCGGTGAGCATCTCCCCTTTCTACCTATCTTACTTTTATAGTCTTTATTCCTCCTGTTGATCTATTGCTATACGTGTTGCGATGCTTTAGTTTCCACTGTGATATACCGTGCGACCCTATATTGCCTTGGACACATCCTATTACCTGTTGTTTGGTAGATAGTTGGACTTGCGTGTCGCGATCGCTTGCTCAGTCTTTGTGCGTGTTGTCAAGTGCCAGCTTGTTGATGTTTTGCCGCATGTTGATGATGGAGATGATCATAGTTTACTTATCGTTCACTTTTAATTTCTGTTTAACAACTAAAATTGAAATAAGCAGAGGCATCGGTGGGTGACATAAAATATTTGGTTTCCGAACGCCCACTTGTGTCCCGTAAGACCCCGAGTACTTGATACTTGTTCCTTGATTTATCGCGCTATCCACATCCGGGAGGTATATGGGACCCCCCTGAGCCAGAGCTTGATTCAGTCTTATTTCTTGGGGCCACAAACTAGTTTGAGGTTTTATTTACTATCCTGTACTTATGCCATGCTACTTTCTGTATTTAAATTGTGCGAGAGCACATCTGCATTGTTAGGTAAGCGGATTGATTACGCGGCATCGACAAGCCCAGCCACACTTTCGGTTCCCGCCGCTTCATGCCATTGTCGAAACCTTGAGTCCGTCTCGAGCTTGCTTACTCCGCTATGGATCTACTCAATGGGTGGCCCCTGAAATATTTCTGAATCCTGTGATTGTTCAGTGAAAGCCTCGTTGGTTTTGAGTTGGTTTTTCCGAGGTTGATCGGCGTGTGTTGCTATTGGTGCACCCGGCCGGTAAAACTTTCGAAAGCCGTGTCCATGGATATGGACGACTTGGAGCACGATCTCGATCATAGACAAGCATAACTAAAGTTTATTGCTATAAATTTGACTTTATAATGACTAGTAATCAGCTTCACTATAATGGAATGGCTAAATAATACTGCCCACAATTGCTTGTTTGAGTTGTCGCTATGACCATTGTACCTGACTAGTAAGTATCGCAACTACAACGGAATGGCTGAATAAAAGTACCAACAACTGCTGGGTTTTGGGTTATCTCATGCTATCTGTATCTGATTAGTAAGTGATGCAACTATAACGGAATGGTTAACTAAAAGTGCTCACTGCTTACTTTATCGGGATGATTATCTAAACCTGACTAGTAATTGCTGCAACAATAACTGAATAAATAAAACTGCCAACTGTGTGAGTTCCTCGGTTGACTTCCTCGTTTGGTCTCGAGGGGGAAACGCCAGGATGGGTTTGTTTGATGATAGTATCAGGTTGGATCCGAATAGGTCTCCCTTACCCTCTCTGATTGCCGCCAGTTGTATCGAGTCTCTTTAGGTTGTTTAGTGCATCTTGCCGTCACGCCGATCCACCATATCTATGTAGGCGAGGACCGCGAATTCTAGCCTCGCCGTGTCTTGGCCTCGATCGACGCTCCTTCTTTTCCTTTGCCCTTTCGGCACCCTTTGTTTAAACAGGTTTTGAGATCGGCGTCGTTAGCGGGGTTACCCTTCCGCTTGGGGCAGGTTATGGACGCCATTGATTATTCTTGGGGCTCTTAGCCCCATTTGCATCTTGTCCGTAGCTGGACGCCTATCGCTTTCAAGGTGATTTGGATCTTTGTATATTATATTTGTATTCTTGACTCATGGAGTCATTGTTATATATATCTGCTCATGGGTCCCATCGAGGACGTTGTGTAATGTTATTACTTTGTTTTCCACCCTTGCGAAGTGCTGGTGGGCACCTTTGAATCGTTTCTATGCGGGTTTGGCGAATTTTGCTCAAACTTGCATAGGTCCGATTCTCGAGGGTGTTACTGAGTGGTATCGAGCTCAGCGTTGCGATACCCCACAAGTCCAAATCAGGATAACCTAGCTAACGGTCAAGTAGAAGTGTCAAAACTATTTTTGAAAATCGGTTGGATAGTTACGAATAGGTCTGTTTTACTCCTTACCCTCTGCTATTCTCCTCTTACCTCTACGTGTTTTGAATCCTCTCTTCTCTCTTGAGTCCAGGATTTCTCGTGGTTGGGTTTCGTCGTACCTTGAGGTTCGCTTTTCTCCCTTTTGTAACGGAGGTGCTACGATCATCAATCGCAACTTGTCCATTGTGCCCTTCATCCGATCTTTTGTTCTTGAGATCTTTATCCATATGTGTTCCTTGCTGGATATCAGTGTCGTTGAAAAACATATGAGAATGGCGAGCATTGGTGAAGTTGGAGTATACCTTGAGCATGTGTTGTTCATGCCAATGGAACCATCGCGGAACCTAATCATCGTGTCTTTCATACGATTCCTGCCGGCATCATCCCTTTGTTCCGGATACCGCCTATGAAGATCTTCAGTCTAAATCTCGAGAGTTGAGTTGCACGATTCTCCTACTCATGTATAGCGTTGATAGTGTGGGTGCGGATGGGTGATCACCCTACGGACTCTTCTTTCGCTCTGTACATCGAACTGGTGGATCAATGTAACTTTCCCTCTTCTAATGGAAGTTAGAGGTGGCCTTATCGTTTGATACCTCTACCTTCGTCCTTTGTTTCTCCGGAGTGTTCTCTCGACGATCAGGAACAACGACCCTTTGTTGGTGGTGTCGCCGTTTTCAAGATGGAGGAGGAACTCTTGTTAGTGGTGTCGCGAGGATCTACACAAAGCGAGAATACGGAGAACGCCGACCTTCCTTCCGGTACCATGAGGCGGATCTCGAGGGCGAGATCCATTGTTAGTGGTGTCGAATTGTGGCATCCCGCAAAACCACTACTAGAAAATCGCGTTGAATTTGTGCATTGCATCGTCGTCATCATGCATTGTTTGTCTGCATTATTTGAAAAGCCTAGTTTTGATTATACAAATACCCCTCTTTATTTTAAAAGGCAAAACCCCGATCGCATCGGAGATTTTATTTGTCTAAAAACTATTTTGCCAAGTGGCTTTGTTTTAAATTTTACAGAACCAAACAAACAAAAATTCTTAAAACAGCCCCTTCTAATTCCTATTCCTACCCAAACCAAACCCACCCACCAATCTCTGGCTGCCACCTCACCCTCTCACCCTTTTCCCTACCCACCTGCCACCTCACCAATCCCTCTCTTTTCCCCCCTCTCTCTCGTCTCTCTCTCCACCAGCCACGCGCCTGGGCCCCACCACCGGCCTCTCTCCCTCACCACCTAGCCCCTACCCACCCGGCGTCAACCTCGACTCCCCCACTCCGGGCCCCACTGCGTCCCACGTGACCCCTGTTCCCTGGCCCACCCCCGACCCCGTGGGACCCTGTCGCCCCCTCCTCCCATCCTCTCTCTCACAGGCCGCTCGCTCCTCACCCCGCGCACGCCGCATCCTCCCCCTCCTCTTTTCTTCTTCTCCCGCCCACTGCCATGAAGCCTCGCCTCTCCGCAGCTCGGGCTCGCCTCCTCCGCCGACATCCGCCCGCTCCCTCTCCATCCGCCCTTGGCTCTCCTCCGACTCATGAGCTCCCCAACCGGCCGTGCTCTCGCCCGTGCCCTCCTCCTGGCAGAGCTCGAGCCGCTCTCGCTCGCGGCCGACTCCCTCCTCCGCATGGCCGTCCCCGCCGAGCCCCGCCGCCTCCGTTGGTGCCGCCGCCGCCGCCCGCTGCCACGCCGCCCCACGCGCCACACGCTCACACGCTGCAGCGGGACCCACGCCCCTGGGCCCCCACACACGCGACCCACGCACGCGCTGCCCCCGTCTCCTTCCTCTTCCTCCTCCTCCTTCTCTCCCGGTGCTCCTCCCGCCCACCAGCTGCCGGGCTGCCCAGTTCGCCTCGGCCTCACGGCACCCCTCTTCCCCGCCTACCGCCTCCCGCCTCCTCACGCTCGCTTCCACCACCTCCGCCGTTCTCCCGCCTCCGGCCCCGCTCGTCACGGACGCCGGCGACCCCAAGCCTCCTCTGCGCGCGAGCTCAACCTCGCCGCTGGCCTCCTCCGCCGGCCATGCCTTCCTTGCCGAAGGCCTCACCGCCAGCCCCGCTGACTCAGGGGTGGACCACTCGCCGAGCCGCGCCTCTCGCGTGTCGCGCCTCCGCTGCCGCCGAGCCCGCCCTCCGCCGCCCGCCATTTCGGACCTGCGCCCCCACCTTCTCCTCCACCTCCGAGCCGCCCAGCGCTGCCGCCTGAAGCTCGCAGCGTCGCCTCCGGCCCGCTGGCCGACCTCCCCTTGCCCGCGCCAGACCGCCTCCACTGCCGCCGTCAAGGCTGCCTCGCCGGATCTGCGTCGGTCCCGCCCCCACGCGTTCCCCACCTCCCGGGCCCGCCACCGCTGCTCCCGGCCGGTGGTCCCGCAGCCGCCTCGAGCTCACCTCAGCGCCCATCGCTCACGACCGCCCGTGCGCGACCTGTGGCGCAAGCCTCCTGCCGCCCTTCGCCGACGTGGCCCGCCTGCAGGACCCCGCCAACCTCGGCGTTGTTCCGCCGTGGTTGGTGGATAAGTGGTGTTGCCACGGCGACAAGATCGGCATGACCCGATAATCCCGATGTCGAGGCGCCGATCCAAGTAGGCCATCGATGGTTGAGGCGAGAACCCCAAGTTCGACACCGACAAGATCCTCCTCAACCTTTGAGCGGGCACCAAGTTCTCCTCTCGCCGTCAAGATCTCCGTCACCGACCCTCGAGGCCTTCCACCGAACGGCGATGCATGATCCGAGAAGGCCGACAAGATCCAAGATCCCGACTCGAAGATCCCCGAACGCCAAGACCGCCACCGAACAAGTACCCGTCCGAACGCCATGACCAACAACATGACCGGAGACCACGAATGCGATAAGACCTCCTCTCATTATCCGAGAACGTTTGATCGAACCACGACCTGAGACCGACCCGAACCCCGAACCCCAAGATCTGGCGAACCCTAATGTGTGACCCTTATCCGAGAACCCTATTTTATAAATGCCTAATTATAAATTGTTGCATATTGAATTGTCCATGCATGCATCTTTTGTCATGCGGTTTGGGGGCCTTATGCCGATTCACCATATAATTAAATATGGGGCCCATATGCGGGCAAATCCAGACTCATATCGGCCTCATTTAAACTTGTGTAGCGAACCGGTGATATATTTTGCCTGGTTAAACAACATTTAAATTGCGGGGTAGTTAAATAACTTGAACCGTTTAATTAATTGTCGGGACCCCGGTTCCGCTTAATATGACCTAATCGCATCGCACCTTGCCATGTCATGCATCATACATGCATCATGCCGAACTTCGCCGTTGTATTAAATATTGCATCCGTGTTTATTCTAGTGTTTTGCTTCTTTGCGATAAGGCCGATGAGTTGATGTGAGTCGCCGATCTTGGTTGAACCTTCGACGATGTTTTCAGGCAGCATCTCCCTTTCTACCTATCTTACTTTTATAGTCTTTATTCCTCCTGTTGATCTATTGCTATACGTGTTGCGATGCTTTAGTTTTGCACTGTGATATACCGTGCAGCCCTATATTGCCTTGGACACATCCTATTACTGTTGTTTGGTAGATAGTTGGACTTGTGTCGATCGCTTGCTCAGGTGCTGTTGCGTGTTGTCAAGTGCCACAGTTGTTGATGTTTTGCCGCATGTTGATGATGGAGATGATCATAGTTTACTTATCGTTCACTTTTAATTTCTGTTTAACAACTAAAATTGAAATAAGCAGAGGCATCGGTGGGTGACATAAAATATTTGGTTTCCGAACGCCCACTTGTGTCCCGTAAGACCCCGAGTACTTGATACTTGTTCCTTGATTTATCGCGCTATCCACATCCGGGAGGTATATGGGACCCCCCTGGGCCAGAGCTTGATTCAGTCTTATTTCTTGGGGCCACAAACTAGTTTGAGGTTTTATTTACGATCCTGTACTTATGCCATGCTACTTTCTGTATTTAAATTGTGCGAGGAGCACACTGTACTGTTTAGGTAAGCGGAGTGATTACGCGGTATCGACAAGCCCAGCCACACTTCGGGTTCCCGCCGCCATGACCATTGTCAAACCTTGAGTCCGTCTCGAGCTTGCTTACTCGCTATGGGATCTACTCAATGGGTGGCCTGAAATATTTCTGAATCCTATGATTGTTCAACGTGAAAGCCTCGTGGGTTTTGAGTTGGTTTTTCCGAGGTTGATCGGCGTGTTGCTATTGGTGCACCCCCGGGTAAAACTTTCGAAAGCCGTGTCCGCGGATATGGACGACTTGGAGCACGATCTCGATCATAGACAAGCATAACTAAAGTTTATTGCTATAAATTTGACTTTATAATGACTAGTAATCAGCTTCACTATAATGGAATGGCTAAATAATACGCCCACAATTGCTTGTTTGAGTTGTCGCTTGCGACCATTGTACCGACTAGTAAGTATCGCAACTTCAACGGAATGGCTGAATAAAAGTACCAACAACTGCTGGGTTTTGGGTTATCTCATGCTATCTCAGATTCGATTAGTAAGTGATGCAACTATAACGGAATGGTTAACTAAAAGTGCTCACCGCTTACTTTATCGGGATGATTATCTAAACGACTAGTAATTGCTGCAACAATAATCGAATAAATAAAGCGCCAACTGTGTGAGTTCCTCGGTTGACTTCCTCGTTTGGTCTCGAGGAAACGCCAGATGGGTTTGTTTGATGATATTATCAGTTGGATCGAATAGGTCTCCTTACCCTCTCTTATCGCCGATTGTATCGAGTCTCTATAGGTTGTTTAGTGCATCTGCTGCCTCTTGATCCACCATACCTATGTAGGCGAGGACCGCGAATTCTAGCCTCGCCGTGTCTTGGCCTCGATCGATGCTCCTCTTTTCCTTTGCCCTTTGTCGGCACCCTTTGTTTAAGCAGGTTTTGAGATCGACGTCGTTAGCAGGTTACCTTCCGCCTTGGCACAGGGGTTATGGACGTCATTGGTTATTCTTCGTGGCTCTTAGCCCCATTTGCATCTTGTCCGTAGTCGGGCGCTCTATCGCTTTTCGGTGATTTGGATCTTTGTATATTATATACGTATTCTTGACTCATTGAGTCATTGTCAGATATATATCTGCTCATGGGTCCCATCGAGGACCTTGTTGTGTAATGTTATTACTTTTTCCACCCGCACGAAAGTTCTGGGGCACCTTAGAATCGTTCTATGCGGGTTTGGCAGGTTTCGCTAAAACTTGCATAGGTCGATTCGAGGGTGTTACAGAGTGGTATCGAGCTCAGTTGCGATACCCACAAGTCCAAATTTGAGGATAACCTAGCTAACGGCCGAAGTAGAGTGTCCAAAACTATTTTTGCAAAATCGGTTGGATAGTTCTGATTAGGTCTGATTTTACTCCTTACCCCTCTGCTGCTCTCCTCTCACCTCTGCGTGATTTGAATCCGCTCTCTTCTCTCTCTTCGAGTCCAGGATTTCTCGTGGTTGGGTTTCTGTCGTACCTTTAGGGTTTCGCTTATTTCCATTATAACGATGGTGCTACCAACATCTTAGCTGCATCTCGTTTGGTGTACCCTTCATCCAATCTTTTTGTTCTTGAACTCTTTATCTATATGTGTACCTTGCTGGATATCCGTATCATTGAAAAACATATGAGAAGGACGGGCATTGGTGAAGTTGGAGTATACCTTGAGCATGTGTTGTTCATGCCAATGGAACCATCGCGGAACCTAATCATTGTGTCTTTTATACGATCTCTGTTGTATCTTCCGGTGTTTTCCGATGTGATGACCTCATCTACATCAGATCCAATGCAGAGCTGGCATCATCCCTTTGTTCCGAATACCTCTTATGAAGATCTTCATTCTAAATTTCGGGAGTTGAGTTGCCTGATTTTCCTATTCATGTATTGAGTTGATAGTTTGGGTACGGGATGGACTGATCACCCTACCCGACTCTTACTGTTCACTCTTGTACATCGAACTGGTGGATCAATGTAACTTTTCCTCTTCTCATGGAAGTTAGAGGTGGCCTTATCTTTTGATACCTCTACCTTCGTCCTTTGTTTCTCCGGAGTGTTCTCTTAACGAACGTGAGCACCGACCTTTGTTGGTGGTGTCGCCGATTTCAAGCTGAGAAAGAACCCTTGTTAGTGGTGTCGCGAGGATCTACATGAAGCGAGAAGATGCGGATCACCGACCTCCTTTCCGGTACCATGAGGCGGATCTCGAGGGCGAGATCCATTGTTAGTGGTGTCGAATTGTGGCATCCCGCAAAAACCACTACTAGAAAATCGCTTGGTATTTTTGTTCTGTGCACCATAATGACATCATCATGCATCTCATTAACTAAAACTATTTTGTTAAAACCTACTTTTGGCTTTCTACAAAGATCCCTCTCTATTTCAAAATAATCCCCGGACCCTTCCGGATATTTTATTTGTCTAAAAATAAATTGCACAAGTCTTTTAAACAATACATAAAATTTTATATTAATTTTAGGGGGCAGCCAAACCGGGCCGATCCGACCCAGTCGGCCACCCCCAGTTCAAACCGGTCCACCTAAACCCTTTTTCTACCTAGTCCTAATCTACCCAGCCCCCCTCCACCTCACCCTGACCAATCCCCTCTCGCCACCTCATCTCTCATCTCTCCCCCACCCACTCACCCGCTGCCACCTCACCCCCAACTCCCTCTACTCTTCCACTCAACACACCCACAGCACACACGCAGAGCACGCACACCACACACGCAGCCGCCACCCTGGACCCGGCCCCACCGCCCAACCCACACCGCTGCCAGGAACCAACCCACCTGGCCGCGTCCCATCCCCACCTGGCCCCGGCGGACCCCACCCCCGCTCTCCTGAAGCGCGCCCCCCAGACCCCACCGACGCCCTCCTTCCCCCAACCTCTCGATGCACCTCTCCTGGCGTCCCTGCCGCCGCCTAGCTCTCAGACCCCACCTGCCTCTCTCCGCCACGCCCGTCCCGTGCCTGAGCCGCCGCCGACCCGGTGCGCAGCCCTTCCTCCGCAAGCTCCTCGCCGCCAACGGGCCTGCCCCGAGATCCTCCTCTGGTTGGCACCCTTCCCCTTGCGCTCCCCCGACACGGGCCATCCTCTCATCTTCCGCCGCCGGTCCCTCTTCGTGCTGGCCTCTCTGTCCCTCTGCATCGCCGGCCACCCCGTCGTCCTTCGCCTCTGCCCGCGAAGCCCGCCGCCACCTCCTCGTCCTCCTCCCTATGCAGCAGCACGACCCGCGCACCCCCATCTCCTCCGCCCGAGTTCCGGCCTGCCCGCGCACCGGCGTAACCCCAGGCTCTGCCCCTCCTCGTTGTGCCGCCAGTGGGCCGGCACCATGCGCCTCTCTCCCTGGCCCTCCGTCCCCGAGTGTTAACGGCTGCCCTGCGCCAGGTCTCCCTGTAGCTCCGCCGATGTGTGCGTGGTTCTCCACGAGCACGTCCCCGTGCCCTTCTTCGTCCATCGTGGGCCCCTGCTCCACGCCACGTCGTCCGTCCTGCTGCAAGCTTCCTCCATGTTTTTCTGCCAAGTGCAACCGCTAGAAAACCTATCTATTTTGGCCCAAGTGGTGGTTGTGGTTTTCCCATATGTGTTCTACCTGGCAGCTAACTGTCCCGTTCTCGTGCGCCGATGCAACACCAGGTTCTGGCCTCCATTGCAGATCGCATGGGTATGGTGTTGTTGGTGCTGCAAGTCAATGAAGATTGTGATGTCACCGAGATCTACTTCCACCCGGAGAATCCCTAAACACGGATGACAAGATGGCACGATACCCCAATTTCTTCATCACGGTCGACAAGATCGTCATCATGCAACCCGAAGATCCCGGCGAGACCGAACCCGGAACCCCCTCGGAAACCCAAGATCATCGAACCCATGTGTGAACCTTTCCCGAGCCCCTATTTTATAAATGCCATCTATATAAATTGTTGCATATTAAATTGTCATACTCGCATGCATATTGTCATGTGGTTTGGGGGCCTAATGCCAATTCATCTCATAATTAAATATGGGGCCATATGCGGGCAAATCTAGTCTTATATCGGCCTCATTTAAATTTGTGTAGCGAACCGGTGCTATCTTTTGCCATGTTAAGACAACATTTAAATTGGCGGGTATCTAAATAACTTGAACCATATATTTAATTGTCAGGACCCCCGGTTCCGCTTAATATTGCCTAATTGCATCGCATCTTGCCATGTCGTACATCATACATGCATCATGCCCGATCTTTTGCCGTAGTATTAAATATTGCATCCGGTGTTTATTCTAGTGTTTTGGTTCTTCGCGGATAAGGCCGTTGAGTTGATGTGAGTGTCGACCCGATCTTCGGTTGAACCTTCGGCAATGTTTTCAGGCGAGCACCTCCCCCTTTCTACCTATCTTACTTTCATAGTATTTATTCCCTCCGTTTGATCTATTGCTATCTGTGTTGCGATGCTCTAGTTTTCGTACCCATGATATCCCTTGCAGCCTTATATTGCCTTGGACACCGCCTATTACCTGTTGTTTGGTAGATAGTTGGACCTACGCGTCGTAGTCACTTGCTCGAGTGCTGTTGCGTGTCGTCAAGTACCTCAGTTGTTGGAGTATTTGCCGTGTGTTTATTGCTGGAGATGAACAAGACTTTAATTACTGTTTAATAACTAAAATTGAAGTAGGTAAATGCAGTGGCACAGGTGGGCAATAGATGTTATTTGGTTGTTAACCGTCCACTTGTGTCCCGTAGGACCCCGAGTACTTGATACCTGTTCCTTGAATATTCGCGCTATCCACATCCGGGAGGATTATGGGACCCCCTGAGCCAGAGCTTGATTCAGTCTTATTTCTTGGGGCCACAAACTAGTTTGAGGTTTTATTTACTATCATGTACCTATGCCATGCTTTACTGCTTTATTTACGATTGTGCGAGGAGCACCTGTACTGTTTAGGTAAGTGGAGTGTTTTCGCGGTATCGACAAGCCCAGTCACATTTTCGGGTTCCCAGTCGTTTACAACCATTGACGCAAACCTTGAGTCCGTCTCGGAGTCAGATAAGTTCGTTGCGGGTGTACTCAATGGGGTGGCCCCCTGAAATATTTCTGAATCATGTGATTGCTTTGTCGTGAAAGCCTTGTTGGGTTTTGATTTGGTTTTTCCGAGGTTGATCGAGTGTGTGTTGCTATTTGTGCAGCCCTGCAGGGTAAAACTTTCTGAAAGCCGTGTCCGCGGTTATGGACGACTTGGAGCACAGTATCTCGATCATAGACAACTATAACTAAAGTAGTGCTACAAATTTGACTTTATAATGACTAGTAATCAGCTTCACTATAATGGAATGGCTAAATAAAACTGCCAACAATTGCTTGTTTGGGTTGTCGCTTGCGACCATTGTATCTGAATAGTAAGTATTGCAACTACAACGGAATGGCTAAATAAAAGTACCAACAACTGCTGGGTTTTGGGTTACCTCATGCTAATTGTATTTGACTAGTAAGTGTCGCAACTACAATGGAATGGATAAATAAAACTACCCACCGCTTATTTTATCAGGATGACTACCTATATTTGACTAGTAATTGCCGCAACTATAACGGAATGAGTAAAACTACCAACGGTGTGAGTTCCTCGGTTGACTTCCTCGTTTGGTCTCGAGGGGGAAAACCAGGATGGGTTTGTTGGGCGTTAGTATCAGGTTGGTTCCGAATAGGTCTTTCTTACCCCTTTCTGATAGCCGCCAGTTATATCGAGTCTCTATAGGATGTTTAGTGCATGCTGCGCTGCCGCTTCAGTCCACCACACCTATGTAGGCGAGGACCGCCAAATTCTAGTCTCACCGTGTACTGGCCTCAGTACTGACCGCTCTCTCTTTTTCCTTTGCCCTTTGCCGGCACCCCTTTTGTTTAAGCAGGTTTTGAGATCGACGTCGTTAGCAGGGTTACCCTTCCGGCTTGGCCTGGGCAGGGTTATGGACGCCATTGGTTATTCTTCAGGGCTCTTAGCCCCATTTGCATCTTGTCCGTAGTCGGGCGCTCTATCGTTTTCCAGGTGATTTGGATCTTTGTATATTATATCTGTATTCTTGACTCATTGAGTCGCTGTCGTATATATATCTGTTCTGTGGGTCCCATCGAGGACTGTTGTGTAATGTTATTACTTCGTTTTCCACCCGCACGAAAGTGCCTGGTGGGCACCTTAGAATCGTTTCTATGCGGGTTTGGCGGGTTTCGCTAAAACTTCCATAGGGTCGATTCTGAGGGTGTTACAATGCTTTACCTTTCGGTGATCCGTGTTCTGACACCATGTATGAACATGCTAGGCTCATCAAGATCAAACCTTAGCTTCCGCATGAGTAAATCTGGCTTGCTCCCGTTGTATACACTCGCAGAATCTAACACACCCGATCATCACGTGGTGCTTCGAAACAACGAGCTTTAGCAACGGTGCCTACTTAGGATGAACACTTTATAACTTGAAATTTTGTGAGAGGGATCATCTTATAATGCTACCGTCGCGAACTAAGAAAAACAAGATGCATAAAAGGATTAGCATCACATGCAATTCATAATATGTGATATGATATGGCCTTTCTTCTTGTGCTTCCGATCTCCATCTTCAAGCACAAACATGATCTCCATCATCACCGGCATGGCGTCAAGGTCGATGGCACCGCTTCATGGTTGTCTTCCACAAGCATCGACTATTACAATTACTTTGAATAATAGATACGCAGGTCTTAACGGAATTAAAAAGACAACCATATGGATCCTATCGGTTTCCGACTTACAATAAGGAACATTGCATACATCATATATAATCACAATCATGGACATATCACATCACAACACACCACTGCAAAACAAAGTTAGACGTCTCTAATTTTCTTTGCATGTTTTACGTGGTTTGGAGCTTTCAATAAGTGTCGTTCTAACTTACGAACAAGAACCACAACGTTGATACTAGTATTGTCAATTACCCATTGTAAATTGAATCTTCACTATGTTGGGAGAAACAAGCACCCGCAAGGCCACTTTATGCAACACAAGTTGCATGTCAAGCGTGGAGCAAGTCTCATGAACTATGTCATGTAAGGTTAGCCCGAGCTTCTTCATACCACCATCCCGCAAGATGCAAAGTACATAAGAAGCAATCGACAACAAAAACATCAATGCCCATAATGACCATTGTGTTCTACTCGTGTAAAAGATCTGCATATAGACACGGCTCTGATACCACCGTAGGGGTTCGTAGCATGGAAAACAAAAAATTCTATCGCATGCACACAACCAAGCCAAGATCTATCTACTAGATTGTAGCAACGAGTTGATTAGAGTACTCACCCTCGAAGATTCCAAAGCGGTTAACGAGAGCAGATTCTCGTGAGTGATGTAGTCGTACACTTGCCGATCTCAAGATCGCGTAGACGATCCTTCCGGCGCTGTGTTCCAGCAGTGCTTCTGCAGTCGGTCACACGTTCGGTACTCGATGAAGACCTTCCTCTCCCTTGTTCCAGCAGGCAGCGGATGTTGTAGTTCTCCACTCGCGATTCCGACAGCACAACGACATGGTGTCGGAAGAAGAGGGAAGATCCCGCAGGGCTTTGCCTAAGCAGGTGCGAGGTATGGTGGATCTAGGGTTTACGGCGATCTAGGTTTAGAAGGTCGGAGAGGAGGAGGAGGTGTCGGCGGTGGCTAGGGCAACGGCGACGGGCCGGCGGCGGCACAGGGCGGCGACGGCTGCGGCTTGGCGGCACACGGTAGGGAGGGCTTGGTGTTATAAGTTTTTGGGGCATCCCTCCCCCTCTATTTATGAGAGGGGGGCAGCCTTGGGAGGGGAGAGTTTGAATCCAAACCCAAACCCAAGTTGGATAGAAGGAATGACTCTTTCCTTCTTCCACTAGGAAACTATTGTTCCTGTTTGACTTTTCAAACCTCCCTTTTGACTTTCAATTTAGATCTTTAATTCTCTCTCGCAAATGCCCAAACCAAGTGACCCAGGATATGATCCAATTATTCCACTTACCCATGACACGTTCATGGACCATTCCCCTTCCGGTCCGGTGAACCTTCTAGACCCTTTTAGAAACTCTCCGATGAAAATATCGAAATCATTCTTGAACTCCGGAACCGGACTTTCCTTATATGAATCTTATTCTCCGTACCATTCCGGATCTCCTCATGATATCCCGAATCCCATCCAAGACTTCGAACAACATTCGGTATCCCTACTTACATTCCATTTCTACTAAACAACATCGAATCCTTAAGTGTGTCTCCCTACGGTTCGTGAATTATGCAGACATGATCGAGACACTTCTCCGATCAATAACCAATAGAGGAATCTGGAAATTCATATGGCTCCCACATATTTATACGATTACTTTGTGATCAATGAACCACTTACATATGCTACCAATTTCCCTTTGTCTCGCGATAGTTTACTTATCTGAGGTTTGATCGTCGGTATCTCTGCATACCTAGTTCAACCTCGTTACCGATAAGTACTCTTTTCTCATTCCTGTGATATGTGATCCCTTGTGAGACAGTCACATGCTTGCAAGCTAATTGGATGACATTCCACCGAGAGGGCCTAGAGTATATCTATCCGTCATATGGATGGACAAATCCCACTCTTGATCCATGTGCCTCAACACATAATTTCCGAACACTCAATGCCACCTTTATATCCACCTAGTTATGGTGTGGTGTTTGATGTCATCAAAGCATCCTTTCGGTGATGGTGATTAGCATGATCTCATGGTCGAAGGAATTAGGTTACTATGTATCAGAAAGCTTATAGCAAACGAACTATTGAAATGACTTAATATTTATGCTATGCTTATCTATAGGAGTATGTCCATCACACCATTCTCCTAATGATATGATCTTGTTGTTAATACATCTCAATGTTCATGATCAGGAAACCACAATAATCTATTAACCAACAAGCTAGTATTACAAAGAGTCTTTACTAGGGACTCTAATTTAGTTTAAAAATCACACAAGTATTAATGTTTCCGGTTAATACTATTATAGCATGAATGTAAACATTTATCATAAACACAAAGATATAATAATAACCACTTTTATTATTGCCTCTAAGGCATATCTCCAACATAAAATGGCTGCTAAACCTGAAACTATGGAAAACAGCTTTGCTACTGCTCATGCCATACAAGTTACTATTGATGAAAATGTTAGGCTGTTAGCTCAACTCCATGCTAAGTGGGAAAGGAAAGCTGAAATTGATAGAAACAATAGTGTGTGCACCATCACCACTAAACCACAAGTAGTCCCTATTCCTCCTCCTACTATGCCTAAGCCTATTGAGCCTACTACTAGTGATGCCAAGTTTGACTTTGATATTGATGGTTGCAATATTTCTGAAGTGATTATGTTTCTACAAAAGCTTGCTAGAAGTCCTGATGCTAGTGATATGCATATTGCTTTCACCAAACACATTACAAATGCTCTTGTTAAGATTAAGGAAGAGAAGCTAAAACACAAAGATTCTATTCCTAGGAAAGTAGAAGATAGTTGGGAACCCATTATTAATATATAAGTGAATGACTTTGATCTCAAAGCTTCATGTGATCTTGGTTCTAGTGTCTCTATTATGCCTAGGAAGATTTATAAAATTCTCGATTTGCCACCATTGGAAGACTGTTATTTGGATATCCCACTTAATGATAATGCTAAGAAGAAACTCATGGGGAGCATTAATGATGTTACCATTATGGTTAACAATGCTTATGTTCCTGTGGATTTCTATGTTTTGGATGTTGAATACAATGCTTCTTGTCCTATTACTTTGGGAAGACCTTTTCTTAGAATAGTTGGTGCTATCATTGATATGAAAGAAGGAACCATTAAATATCATTTTCAATTCAAGAAAGGTATTAAACACTTCCCTATGAGGAGAGAGAAGTTTCTTTTTTCTCCTCCTTTAAAAGCAAGGTTTGATGTTAATGCTTCTTCATTTGAAAATACTTGATTCTTCTTGCTTCTTGTGCCTAACTTAAAGGCGTTAAAGAAAAGTACTTGTTGGGAGATAACCCAAGAGTTTTCTTGAGTCTTGGAAGTTATTACTTCATTAATGACCTCTCCTTATCCTTTTTTGTTTTCTTTTTGTGCCAAGAATGACCTCTAATGAGAGGGAAGTAAGATTTGGGGAGTTGCTGTCCCGAAACAGATTTATGTCCTCCACCAAAAAAAATTGTGAGGAGTCTATGTAACTCGGATTGAGCTCAAAATTTACGAAAAAATCTCCCAGTATGTTATCTAACTTTCGTTAGTTCAACACTTTTTGATTTGAGCAACAGAAGATGTTCGAAAAAGTCGGTTTCTACCTGCTGGTCTGTTTTGACAGATTTCTGCCATTATTTGCATTTGCTTCTTATTGATTCCTTTTTGAGTTCTCTTTAGGTGAATTAAACTTTTTGAAGGAGTTGCTACACTATCTTGTGTTTTTAGTGAAAAGACTTGATGTTCCAAAGCTTTTCCAGAGGTCTAATATCTTTTGAATAAGCTAACGTTGCTAATGAAGATTGTGTAAAGTTTTGTATGAAGGAAAAATTTCAGGTGTAGGGAGAGAATGATGCAATGAGATGAAGAATGGACAAAAGCTCAAGCTTGGAGATGCCACCATGGTGTCACCCCAAGAAATATCCAAGAGGTACAAGCGTCAAAGCTTGGGGATGCCCAAGGCATCCCCTTCTTCATCAATAAAAAGCTCAGGTCTGTCTAGACACTTCGTTTTTATTGTTTCATGCACAGTTGTGTTGTTCTTGAAGCGTCTTAGTTTTGTTCGCTTTGCTTAGGTTGTTTAGTTTGCTTGAATAAAGTAGTTTGGACCCCCATTCTCGCTGTGTTGTTTTGCAAATAAGTTGCTTGGTGTTGGAAAGGAGTAGTAAGTTCTTGCTTGAAGTGCAAGAGGATCTTGCATTGACTGTGACTTAGACTTTAGCATGACATGCTAGGTGTTGTTTTGACCTTATGCTTAGTGATTATTGTTGTAGCATGTCTTGTTCCAAACAATTGGGATTGCTTAGTGTGCCTTGAAAAAATTATGCGTTGTTTTTAGCATGCAAAAAGCATAGTATTGTGGTATTCTCCTTTAATGCTTTGTTTGGATTGACTTGGCACATGCTAACACCATGTTATGACTATAACAAGTCACCATTAGCCTCTATGATTATTTAGTCCTTGACTTGTAGTACCACTATATGCTTTGATTAGTAATGCTTTGTTGCTCTGCATGATTATGGTCATTATGCTCTCTTAGTTGGTTGCTCCTAGTATTTTGCTAGCCTCCACTTGTATGAGTAAGCTCTACTCATGCTTCCAACTTCCAAGAAACCAAGTTATTCCAAAGTGTCCACTATAAACTCCTATGCATGGTGTGTTACACCATTCCAAGTATATTCTTTTTTTCAACTATCTTCCAATTAAAAACTATTTTGTTATGTGAAAACTTAGTGATTAAAGACCTCACGAACTTGATGGCACACTTTATATTCTTTGCCCCTAATAAACTTGAACCATTGTGACATCTATGTTGTATATGCTTGCACTTATACATTGGAATTAACAGAACCGTGTTGTCACGGGGAACGTTTTTAACATTGCACTTTTACTTTGTACTCAGTTGATATCATGCTCTTTTGTCTATGGATGTCACCGGTGTGAAATAAAGAGGGAACTTGTAAGTCCATGGAGTTTGTATCCTGTGTTAGAGAAACGCTTGTGCCGCTAGACTAAGCCATGCCTAATCATGGTGAAAAATTGCAGCATCACCATAGTGAGCTATCTATGAAGCATCCTCAATAAAAAGCTATGCATATAGTAAATAAAAAGATTGCTGAGATGCTCATTGTCTGCTTGCCTTGTCATTTTGGTTATGGGAAAGCTCCTATACCATGTGCAAGGGGTACCCCGTTGGCGGTTCTCAATGATATGCAAATACTTACAGTGGCAAGAACTTACCCGTGACCGAAGTTGAGTATGCATGAGGTGTGGCCCTCGTATTCAAGGTACTTGAGATTGCCAACTTATACTTCGTCAAGCATATACTCCATCTTTGTCACTTTAACCTTAACCACTTCAAGATGCTTATGATAGGGGCAATGAGGGCTGAAAGCTAACAAATACCATAATTTTTGGAAGCTCTTTTTGAAACTTGTAATCCCTGCTTCCTTTATAAAAAGGCCTTTTTTCCACCATTATTGAGTCTCCACCTTCCACCTTTAGGCACCATTAAGAGAGCATAGTTGTCATTCTGTGTGCATTGTTCCAAAGCTTATTGATTGATGCATATTGTGATATTACTTGTTCTTGTGCTATTTGTTTATAGTCACCCTTGTGAACTTTGAAGGTGTCCTATGCATTTATATTGCTACTCTATGATGGACAATCTGATTGCCACTATGCTATGTTTTCTATATGTGAAATAAACAAACGTTTTTCAATGCATGTTATTCATGATCTTTGTTTGTAGCTTCTCATGTTGCATGCATAGTTACTATGTCCTATTGTTAGAACTCCATCTTTCATGCACACGTTTAGAGTTCTTTGATCCCAGCTTTCAATGCTTGCAAATGGTTGGATCTTTATTGTGAGGGTGCATGTCACCTAAAAAAATATTTTTTTATCACTTACCTACTCGAGGACGAGCAGGAGTTAAGCTTGGGGATGCTTGATATGTTGGAAATGTATCTATAATTTTTGATGTTCCATGCTTGTTAGTATCTACTTTGCTTTGCTTTCTCTACACTT
The DNA here is from genome assembly GCA_030063025.1 of Avena longiglumis. Taxonomy (NCBI): domain Eukaryota; kingdom Viridiplantae; phylum Streptophyta; class Magnoliopsida; order Poales; family Poaceae; genus Avena; species Avena longiglumis. The sequence goes on along the minus strand of CP125977.1, from coordinate 179,281,627 downwards.
TGAGGTGCTTTTTACATGTTTTCTGGTACTAACCTATTAACAAGTTGCCACAGTGCCATTTGCCTGATTTCTGTTGTTTTTTGGTTTTAGAAAAGTTAGTAAAGAAATATTCTCGGAATTGGACGGGACAAAAGCCAAAGTCAATTACTTTCCGTGGGGAACAAGAAGTCCAGAGGGGAGCCGGAGAGGCGAGCTAGGGCGCCCAGACCCCCCTAGGCGCGGGTGGTCCCTGCCCCACACATGGGAGGGGTGTGGGGTCCCTGGCAGCCGCCTCGGCCTCCCCCTTCGCCTATAAGAAGCCTCCGATGCAGAAACCCTAAGTACCCGATCAAATATCCACGAAACCGTCTGTAGCCGCCGCCACCATCGTCCCTAGATCGGGGGGATCTAAAGTTTTTCACCCTACCGAAGGGGAGATCATCCCGGAGGCCTTCTCTCCGGTATGATGCGTGAGTAGTTCCACCTTGGACTATGAGTCCATGTAGTAGCTAGATGGTTGTATCTCTTCCTTGTGCTTTCATGTATAGATCTTGTGAGCTCCGTTCATGATGAAGATCTAATCTATTTGTAATCATGCATGTTGTGTTTGCGGGGATCCGATGGATATTGAGATTATTATGTTGGTTTGATTACTGGTTTTGTCTTTATGATTTTATCATGTCTATGTTGTTTGTGATCTTGCATGCTCTCCGTTGTTAGTAGCTATCTTGGCCAAGTAGTTGCTAGTGATTCCAAGAGGGGGTATTAATGCTCGATAGTGGGTTCATGACTCTATTTTCCAAGGGAAGTGACAAAAATATCTATGGTTGTAGATGTGTTGTTGCCACTAGGGAGAAAACAACGGTCTCTTGTTCATGGAACAAGTGGATTGTTTACCTTACACACTTTGCTTAAAGCAGTTATTTGTTGCTTGCAACTTAATACTGGAGGGGGTTCGGATGATAACCTGAAGGTGGACTTCTAGTCATAGATGCAGTTGGATGGCGGTCTATGTATATTGTTGTATTTCCCAATCGAATCTCATAGGATCTTTGTGTCTAGTATTGCATTGTTATGCCTTGCTCAATCCTGTCAATTGCCCTGCTGTAATTTGTTTACCCAACATGCCATGTTTGTTTATCTAAGAAGAACACCTCTATTGAACTATGGAACCCGGTCCAATCTTTACCATTGATATATCTTCCACTGTTACTGTTTACTTGCTGCAAACCATCATCACCTTCCACACCATACAGTTAATCCTTTGTTGCAGCAACCGGTGAGATTGACAACCTCATTGTTAGTTGGGGCAAAGTCTTGAGTTTGTGTTGTGCAGGTTTCCACGTTTCTTGCAACACCTTTGAGGCGTTTCCTTCCTCCTACTGGTTCGATAACCTCGGTTTCTTACTCACAATATAGGAACGTCAAATCATAAAACTCACAATATGAAAGTCATGCCGAATGATGAACTGAAGCTTTTACTCAAGGGAAATTTCAAATGATCAACTGTGTGTGACGAATTTGACAAAATCCGTTCAAAAAGCTCTAAAAGGGAAAACGAAATTACAAATCGTTCATAACATCGAGGAGCATATGTTTCATCTAGACATTATCTCGAATGGAGACACGGTTGGATGTATTATGAGATGATTAAGAAAAAAGGCGTCTTAGTTAAACACAAAGCACATTTTTTTCATCGGACAATCAAACACTCAGTTCTTTTATTACCAAATAAAGTACTCCCTCTGACCCATATTAGTTCAAACCAAATCTCGCCACATACAGCATCAAGCCAATCAAATAGCAAAAACTAAAAATATTAAACCGAACAACCAAACACGCCCTTTGCGGCTCTCAAACAAAATGCAGTGTTTCGCTACAATACTTTTACGTGGTGTTGTTACGGTGGTCCTACTCCTGCCTGTGTGGTTGATGCAAATAAGGAGGAGCAGAGCCACAGCTGCTGCTGCTACTGCAGCATACTGTACAAATTAGGGGCGTTCATACTGGCGGCACCGGCGTGCCGTTGCTGGTGACGGGGGCTGATGGCGTCGTTGTCACGGTGGGAAAGAGGAGCAAACGGCAGCCTGTCGTCCGTGTACGTGGCGTGGGGAGTTTGCGACACCATCAGTATCACTCACCGGCCCGGTCAATGAGGGTTGCGGTCGTATGTGAGCCAACCAAGCCAACATACGTTGAGGTATAGTATAGATGATTGAGAGCGAGCGGAACACCAGAGAGCCAATGATTATGACCATATGTGCCGGCCAGTCTGAACAGGAGGCCGAAAATACATTGTCAAAGACGACACGCTACAGGAGTGTTCCATAAATTATTTCACATCCGGTCCTAGCATATAAAATTTCTAAAGTAAAATGGAGGTTTTCTCGCGAAAAAAAAAGTCAAAATGTAGTACTCTACCGAGCTTTTGCCACACATGTATTTCAGTTCAGTACCCGCATGAAACCGCGTGAACATTGTGCCATGAACCGACCAACAAAGCCATTGCTAACTGTACTTGGTAGTGAGCTGGTAACCTAGGTAATTGGATGTCTAGGTTTTGCACGGCAGCTACCCCTGAGTAACCAGGGTAGAACGTGGTCGGCTGTGGTCCGTGGTAGTCCGTGGTAGTCCAACCTACCACACGGGAAAGGATAAAAAGAACACGGCGAGATAGTAACTGTTGAACCGGATAGTAGCAAAAAGCTGTTGTTTGCAGCTTGCTTATCCACCTAGTTTATATGTCTTCAAGCCAAGCCTTTTGTTTCTTCACGGGTTTTCAGAGGGGCTGTTGACGAAGCGATCAACACGGGGTATTGGATGTGACATTTGGTTCTTGCATCTTCTTATCTATGTTTAAAGTAACTCCCATAACTAAACATTTGATAAAAGTAATTCTAGCACTGTTCACATACCTCAGCTAATTGTTGAAAACTTGATGAAGCTGAATTAGGTTAAGCGGGAACTTACTAAGATCACGATGGCAACAGCTACCCAGCTTCACAAAATGGCGTTAAATCAGCTTGATCAAGATACAGTACAACTTAACTGAAATTATTGGGGGTGCGGAAGAACATTAGTACTCCCTCCGATTTTAGTTGACTCAAATTTGTCTAAATTTGGATGAATCTAGACACTATTTAGCATATAGATTCATCAAAATTTTGATAAATCCAAGTCAACTAATATGGGTCGGAGGGAGTAAGATTTTTTTTTCTTATTAGTAAACAAAGGGTACATGTTTGAATCGAGGAAGGAGTGGTCAGGACTTTGTGACACATCAGAGAGGATATTCCAGCAGATATCCTAGATGACTGTCACAGAGAGGACAAGATGAAGCATACGTGTCACAATATCATAACAGACACTTTATTTAGCTTTCTGTTCAGACTTTGAGTCTTTGAGCTAGTGGTGTTCAGACTTCAAACATCTAAGGAAATGGGGTACGTAGTAGACAATTATCAGGTTTGCAAAACGGCAAGGGTGCCTAGACACACATGACCCACCGTTCCTACTTCCTCGCCAAAAATAAGGATGCTACATATTCCTGCTATCTGACAGAGAAGCCTTCAGGCATCACATCAGCAATCATGAATTCATCAACGAGCACGATCCGGGAGCTGCGGAAGAAAGTGAACTCCTTATGTTAGATAGATCTTAACGTGACTGAACCCCAGCACGCCCCTAGCTGCGTCCTGATCTGGAGCGCCTAACCTTATCTGGTTGGTGGGCCCCTGTCGCCAGCTCTATATAAAGAGGTGGGGAGCCAAAGACGACTTCACGAGGTCGACGTGCAGCCCCCACCTACAAACCCTATCTGATCTAGGCTAAGCGCTGCGCCGACGGGAATCTCCACCGCCGCCACACTCACCCCCTTTCCACCCATGGCCAATGACGGAGGTTCTAGCTCCGGCACCAGCTCGGGCATTCCCTCTGGCTCATGTCTGTCGAGCCAGGGAGAAGGTAGAGTTCATCTCGGTTCTCTTTCTCTCTCTCTGTTCTCGCTCTACAAAGGTGAAATACGGTGCTACTGTTAGATCTAGACTAGATCCTTGTAAAGATGGTTTCAACGTTGGTATCAGAGCAAGTTTTAGTTGCTAGTTTTTCCAGTGCATTTGTAGAAAGCAAGAGTTCAAGAGAAAAGAAATAGATCTAAAGTGCGCATGCCCTATGCCGCGCCGTTCCTCTCGATCTAGATGGGCATCCATAGTGGAGACATCTAGAAGAAGAACATACCCTTCGGGGCAAAGCAAAACCCTAGATCTAAGTCCCAAAAGCATCCCAAATCCCCAAATCCCCATAGATCTAACCCGGAAAAGAAACTAAAAAAAAAGGGGAGGCAGACCCACACCGGCCGCCGCCGTGCGCCTGCAAAGGGCGCCGCCGCTGCGCCGTTTGACGGACGTGCGCCCACCCACGGTTGGACGCACCGTCACCAAAAGGGGCAGTGAGGCGCCATAGCTTCGGCCAAGGTCAACAGAGGGAGGGGCTCGCCGGAGCGCCGGCCACCTCACCTCGCACATGCACAGGGGAAAGAAGTGAAAGCCTCGGCGATGGAGGAGAAGGAGGGACGTCGCGGTCGCCGCGGACGGACGGCCGCCTCAACCCCCAACGCGCCGGAGCAGGAGGAGGCGGCGAAGCGGCCGCCTCTCGGTTGTCGCGGGCTGCGCTGCCGAGCGAGGAGGGCTCGCCATAGGCGGCCGCCTCGCATCGCGGGATGTGCCGCCAGAGGGGACGCGGTGGGAGGGCGGCCTCGTCCACTCCTCCACACGCCGCCGCACCGCTTGCGTTCGACACGCCGCCGCCGGCGGCAGTGAGGGCTACCGCGGTGGACGGCGCCACGCAGCGGGCCAGACGGAGAGGACGCGTCGCCGCAGAGCCGACAGGGTTGCTGCGGCGAAGCGCCACGCCACGAGGGACGCGGTGGAGACACGGCGCCGCCGCGGAGAGTGGACGTGGGGGCGGGGTGGGGAGAAATGGTTTAGGGTTAGGGGCGGGCGGCGGCAGGGGGGCTTTTATACCTCCTAGACGCGCGGTCTGCCGTCCGATCTAGGGCGACCGTGGCGGACGGACGAGATCGCTTCAGAAGGGTCAGGGCGGTGGCAGCGTCTTGGGTCATGCCGGCCAAGCTGGCCGGGCTGAGCGGGCTGGGCAGCGTCTATGGGCGTGAGGCGGCTGCTCCTGCTAGCGTGGGCAGCCGCCTTGGCTGACGCCTACGTGAGCTGGCCCAGTAGGGCGGTTTTAAACAGTTTTTTCTGTTTTTTCTTTTTTACAGAGTTGTTTTAATTGTTTTGCTTAAGGCTTTTAAGCATTTTTTTGCATAGTTTTCTCTAATCATCTTATTGCAAGTATATTTTGACTAGAGAATGATTTAAAGGCAGAATTTTTTCTGTAAAGTTCAAAGTATTATGAAAGTCATCATTAAGTTTCCGCTGCAAATGTATATTTTAAATTGCAATGATGCAACAAAGTTGTTTAAATTTTGACATAAAGATGTGACAAAGTAATTAAAGATGATTGTGTCCCATGTTATTAATTGACCAACGTTGTTAATTAACATGATCATGATTCTTTTTCATTGAGTATTAAAGGTGCATTTAAATTTATTTCTGCCCAACGGTGATGTAATTTTAAATAGCACAAAACGATTGCATGCTTAATTTATACCAACGTTGCATTAATGCATACAGTTGTTTTCCTTGGTGATCTCACATCTTTTGTGGTTTTCAGGAGGTCTCAACCTCATAGCCTGTTTGAAGGACATCCCGCTGCTAAGGGGGGACAACTACTTCGAATGGAGGAAAAAGGTCGATTTGGCGTTCGTATGCGCCGAAGTGGATTGGGTGGTTGACACCAAGCAACCAGTCAAGCCCGCTGACCCAGTCAGGGGAGATGCTGAGGAAAGTGCTGAGTTTGAGAAAAGGAAGAGGGACCATGCTCCATTGGAGCTGGCCTACTCGATTGATAACCAGAAATGGGTGAACGCCAACAAGAAGTGTTTGGCCTTCGTAAAGAACACAATTGAGAACGCAATAGTGGGCTCAATTGGAGAGTGTGCTACCGTGGGCGAGTATCTCGCCAAGATAAAGAGCCAGTTTACTGGCTCTTCAAAGATGTATGCGACCCAGCTGTTAAAGCAGCTGGTGACTGAAAAGTACACGGGGGGACCCCACGGAATAAGAGAGCACATCTTGAGGATGTCAAACATGGCAGCGAAGCTCAAGCCCATGGATGAGGACCTCGAGCTAAAGCCAGCACTCTTGGTGTACCAAGTGATGGCCTCACTTCCACAGCCTTTCAAAATTTTTGTAATAAACTATAATATGTCTCCTGAAAAGTGGGACATAGAAAAGACCATTGGGATGTGCTCCCAAGAGGAGGAAAGGCTGAAGGCCCTTCACGGCGGTTCCCTGAACTTCGTGAAGGATAATAGGAAGAGAGGCTTCACAAACGACAACCATGGTGGCTCACCCTCCAAGCCACATGGCAAGGGTCCAATGCAGCACCAGTACCAGCATCACCAATCCACCTGAAAGGGCATGTATGCCCCCATGTGTGGTTTTGGTAATTAATGACAATCTCTATGGACTAATGTGTAAATTGAGTTTCACTTGTAGGTTTGTCCATTGGCATCGCTTGGGCCATGTGTTGGTCTCAAGGTTGGAAGATGAAGAAATGTCCAAGGGCTTTGTGCCCATTGGAATCATGAAGAAAGAAGGAGCTTGAAGGTCGATCAAGGCATGTGCAAAGAGTTGCATCAAGATGGATCAAACTCAAGTAAGGATGAAGAAGGACGAGATCAAGATGCGCCATCTCTAGAAGATCTCATGCTTGAAGCTTGCCATCCTTGTGCTCATGGAATGATGAAGACAAGTTCAAAGAAGAGGTTTCCCCATGGAATATGGGGGGGGCATTTTGCAAGTCTTCATCAAGCAAGAGCGAGCAAGAGCAAACAAGAAAGGTGTTCCCACTATAGAAGAACAAGACGGTCTACATCAAGTTCAAGTGGGACGCTCAAGGCAAAGGTATGTTGATAGGGCTTCTCTTTTGCCGGTCTCGTGTTGTTAGTTGGGAGACCGGGTTTAGGATAGATAGTCGTACTATCAAGAGGGGCTCTCAAGCGGGTGTCTCGTTTGCATCGTTCGGAGAGAGCTCAAACCTTTGCATTCATAGCATCATCTTTCTTGGTTGTTACTTGGTTCTTGTCCATGAGAGGATCTAGAGCTTGTGGTCATCATCATAACAAGCTCTAGTTCATCATCTAAGGATTTCACTTGCATTGCGGTTTTTGATCTTACGAGTTTTCCAGCTCCACACCTTGGGGGATACTTCACATATATATTTATGATATTTTCTCCCAAGGTGATACCCAATATTTCCGGCTCCACACCTTGGGGGATTTCACTTGCATTGCGGTTTTTGTTGGATTCTATTCGTCGTTATCTTTCCAACAAAATTGGTTTCATCCCATTTGGAGTTCGGATGCAAAAGTTATTATGCTTTTTTCGGTTTCGAATTTCTCGACCGGAAGTTCCGGCTTCCCACCGGAAGTTCCGCTTAGGCATATTTGCGCCGAAAGTTCGTGGAAGTTCCGGTCTTCTTCCGCTCACGCCAAGAACCTTCATTTTGAAGCGTTCTATTTGCCGAACTTTGTCGGAACTTGCTCGGAAGTTGACCGAACTTCCGGTCTGTTTGACCGGAACTTCGGTTGCGCTCGAGCGGGGCCAACGGTCGATGACCGTTGGAGCCAGCTGGCGGAACTTCCGCAGAGCCGGAAGTTCCGCCATGTTTCGCTTTTTCGCTCGCAGTTTTCGTCGTGCTGATGGGTGCCACCGGAACTTCCGGCCTCCCACCGGAAGTTCCGTCCAGGTGTCGCGAATGCCCATAACGGTGTAACACCCTCAGAATCGGACCTATGCAAGTTTGGGCAAAATTCACCAAACCCGCATAGAAACGATTCAAAGGTGCCACCGAGCACTTTCGATGGGTGGAAAACGAAGTAATAACATTACACAACAGTCCTCGATGGGACCCACAGAGCAGATATATAACAGCGACTCAAAGAGTCAGGAATACAGATATAATATACAAAGATCCAAATCACCTTGAAACGATATAGCGTCCAGCTACGGACAAGATGCAAATGGGGCTAAGAGCCCTGAAGAATAACCAATGGCGTCCATAACCCTGCCCAGGCCAAGCCGGAAGGGTAACCCTGCTAACGGCGTCGATCTCAAAACCTGCTTAACAAAAAGGGTGCCGACAAAGGGCAAAGCAGAAAACAAAGAAGGAGCGTCAGTACTGAGGCCAGTACACGGCGAGGCTAGAATTCGGCGGTCCTCGCCTACATAGGTATGGTGGACTGAAGCGGCAGCGGCAGCATGCACTAAACAACCTATAGAGACTCGATACACCGGCGTCAAACAGAGAGGGGTAAGAAGGACCTATTCGGAACCAACCTGATTCTATCATCAAACAAACCCATCCTGGCGTTTCCCCCTCGAAACCAAACGAGGAAGTCAACCGAGGAGCTCACACAGTTGGCAGTTTTAATTATTCAGTTATAGTAGTGGCACTTTACTAGTCAGGTTTAGATATCATCCTGATAAAGTAAGCAGTGGGCACTTTTAGTTAACCATTCCGTTATAGTTGCGGTAATTACTAATCAAATACAGATAGCATGATATAATCCCAAAACCCAGCAGTTGTTGGTACTTTTATTCAGCCATTCCGTTGTAGTTGCCATACTTACTAGTCAGGTACAATGGTCGCAAGCGACACTCCAAACAAGCAATTGTGGGCAGTATTAATTAGCCATTCCATTATAGTGAAGCTGATTACTAGTCATTATAAGTCAAATTGAGAGCAGTAACTTTAGTTATGCTTATCTATGATCGAGATACTGTGCTCCAAGTCGTCCATATCCGCGGACACGGCTTTCAGAAAGTTTTACCCGGCCGGGGTGCACCAATAGCAACACACGCTCGATCAACCTCGGAAAAACCAAAACAAAACCCAACGAGGCTTTCACGACTGAACAATCACAGGATTCAGAAATATTTCAGGGGGCCACCCCTTAGAGTAGAATCATAGCGGAGTAAGCAAGCTCGAGACGGCCTCAAGGTTTGGGTGGTGGCGGTGGCATCGGAACCCGAAAGTGTGGCTGGGCTTGTCGATACAGCGTAAACGTGTCCCGATCCTAAGCGATGCGAGTGCACCTCGCACAATCGTAAATAAAGCGATAAAGCATGGCATAAGTACAGGATCGTAAATAAAACCTCAAACTAGTTTGTGGCCCCAAGAAATAAGATGAATCAAGCTCGCTCGGGGGTCCCATATACCTCCGGATGTGGATAGCGCGCATAAAATCAAGAGCAGGTATCAAGTACTCGGGGTCTTACACGGGACACAAGTGGGCGTCATGGAAACCAAATATTATCTATCACCCACCGATGCCTCTGCTTATTTCAATTTTAGTTGTTAAGCGAGAAAGTAAAGTGCCGATAAGTAAAACTAGAATCATCTCCAACATCAACATGCGGCAATACATCAAGAACCGTGGCATTTGACGACACGCATCGACTTGAGCAAGCAACTACGACGCCATAAGTCCAACTATCTACCAAACAACAGGTAATAGGATGTGTCCAAGGCAATATAGGGCTGCAAGGTATATCACGGGTACGGAAACTAAAGCATCGCAACACAGATAGCAATAGATCAACAAGAGGGAAATAAAGACTATAAAAGTAAGATAGGTAGAAAGGGGGAGATGCTCGCCTGAAAACGTTGTCGAAGGTTTTATCCGAAGATCGGGCGAAGCTCACATCAACTCAACGGCCTTATCCGCGAAGAAGCAAATCACTAGAAGGAACATCGGATGCAATATTTAATACAACGGCAGAAGATCGGCATGATGCATGTATGATGTATGACATGGCAAAGGTGCGATGCGATTAGGTCATATTAAGCGGAACCGGGGTCCCGGCAATTAATTAGGTGGTGCATGTTGTTTAGATTCCCCGCAATTTAAATGTTGTTTAACAATGCAACAGATGGAACCGGTTCGCTATACATGTTTAAATGAGGCCTATATGAGACTAGATTTGCCCGCATATGGGCCCCATATTTAGTTATTAGGTGAATCGGCATAAGGCCCCCAAACCACAGATATGCATGCGGTATGACAAATCAATATGCAATCAAGTTGTCATTATGTTATAAAATAGGGTTCGAGGAAAAGGGGTCACACATTAGAGGGGGCTCGACGATCTTGGGGTTCCGGGGTTCGACAGGGTCCAGGGTTCGACGGTCCGTTCTCGGGTATCGGGGTAGGTCTTGGTGCATCCGGGGTCTACGTGTCACGTGGTCGGTCTTGGCGTTCGGGACGAAGCACTTGTCGCATCGGGGTTCTCAGCGGGCTCGGTGTCCAGGGTTAAACACTTGGCGTTCTCGAGGGAGTACTGGTCGCCATGTGTTCTTCGGGTTCTCTGTGGCGATCTTGGCACTCGCTGTCTGTGAAGTAGAACTTGTCGCGACAACCGTCTTCGGGTTCGCTCCAATCGGGTCCATGTCGGAGTACTTGTCGTCCTATGGAGGAGATCTTGCGTCTCGGGTTTCGACGAACTTGGCGGTTCCGAGGGTTCGGTTCGTGAGGCGGTCTTCATGCTCCGTGATGGAGAACTTGTCGCATCCGTGGCGATCTTGCCGCCTTGGTCATCAACTCCGTGAGGGATCTTGGAGCGGCGCGATGCAGGATCGGCCTTGGGTTCGATTCTGGCGTCGTTGTCGACCTCGACTTAGCGTCGGTATACTTGAGTCGTGTCTTGTCCGCCTTTGGCGATGTCGAACTCAGGTTGGCCTCGAGGCTCAAGATCTGGCCCAAATCTTGGGGGATCGGCACCTAAGTCGAAGGTAGACAAGGTTTAAACATTGGTTGGAGCAGGCGCGAGGCTGCAGGAGGGCACCGAGGAGCAGACGGGGACGCTGGACCGCCTGGGATGGCTGCTTGGCGGAGGGCTCGACGACGGTGGCGGGGACGCCGGCGAAGCGTCTGGCGGCGCAGCTCTGGCGGCGCGGTTAAGCGGCTGGCGCTCGGCGGCGGGTGGAGCAGCGAGCGGGGCGGAGGCCGAGGGCTGCGGCGGCCAGAGGCGAACGGCGGGCGGGCGGGAGCACTGGCGACGGCGAGGTCCGGCGGCAGCGAGCCAGCGGGGCGAGCTGCTGATGGGGAACTCCCGGCTGCAGCGGAGCTGAGGCGGGCAGCTGGGAAGACGCAGTGGTGAGGCGGCTCGGCGGAGTCTGGCGTGGCGATCGCGGCTCGCCGGCGCCATGGCCGGGCGGTCGTCGGCGGCGGGCCGGAGCGAAGGCGGGTGGAGGGACGAGCGGTCGGCGTGGAGGCGGAGAGGCGGCGCTGGAGCCATGGCGGCGGCGGCAGGCGGGGCTGAGGAGGTGGGGTGAGGCACGCAGGCGTGGGTGGCGGTGGCAGTGCGGAGGACGCCGGCGGCGCGGGCGGGCGGTGGGCTGGCCAGGGCACGCGCGGAGAAGGGCAGCAGCCTGGTGAGGAGGCGCGAGGGAGGCGTGGCGCGGGCTGCACGGCGTGGGGATGCAGGCGTGGGAGGAAGACGATGGGAGAGGAGAGGGGGAGTGGGTCCGAGGTGGGCCAGGGTCCGGCCTGGTGCGTGGGTCCTGTGGGACCCGGGGTCGGTTGGTTGGTGGGCGGCATGCGCTGGGCGCTGCGCGCATGTGTGTGGCTGAGGCTGGGAAGTTGCTGAGAGAGAGAGGGAAAGGAGAGAGATAGGGGCTAGGTGGCGCATGGTGATAGGATGAGAGGGTGAGGGTTGATGAGGTGGCGTCCAGGGATTGGTGGGAGTGAGGTGGAGGGAAGATTGGGTAGGAGTTTGGGTAGGTTTAGGAATTAGAGGGCAGGTGGGGTTGGACCGATTTAAATCTGGGGCGGTCGTTCGGGTCGGGTTGGCCCGTTCGACTGCCCCCACTAAAATAAATATAATTTTTAATTGTTTTAAACGGCCGTGTGCAAACCACTAACAACCAAAACAAAATATTCCGGGGACCCGGTGTTGATGTTTGAAAGAAGAGGGGGCGTTTTAGAAAACAAAACGGGCTTTGCGAAAATAGTTTTGGCAAACAATGCATGATGATGACGATGCAATGCACAAATTCAACGCGATTTTCTAGTAGTGGTTTTGCGGGATGCCACAAACGGGCAGATCTGGGAGCCCTTTAAAAGGGGCTCCTCTTCCCCTTCGTGGGCACTAGCTTTTCTTCTTGGTTCTTGGCTTTCTCTCTCTCCTCCATTGTTAACCTTGAAGAAGCTTTCCCTCTCCCTTTCCCCTCCTATGATTCTTGCATCTTTTTGAGGGATTTGAGAGAGGAGATCTAGATCTACAATCCCCCCAAGTCAAATCCCTTCTTTGTGAAGGAATCATTGGGATCTAGATCTTGGAGAGTTTTGTGTTCTCCTCTTGTGTTCTTCCTCCCTTATTCCCCCAATAGCTTTTGTAGCTTTGTTGGAATTTGGGAGAGAAGGACTTGCCCTTGCATTTGGTGCATAGGTTTGAGTTCTACTCTTGTGTTCTTCCTCCTTATTCCCCCAATAGCTTTTGTAGCTTTGTTGGAATTTGGGGAGAATGACTTGCCCTTGCATTTGGTGCATAGGTTTGAGTTCTCCTCGGAGATTCATGAGTTCAAGCTTGTGAGCTTGTTTCTCTTGGGTTCCTTGGAACCCTAGGCGGTGTGGTTGGATTGTTGACCTTTTGTGGTCTTGTTGACCTTTTGTGGTCTTGTAGCCTTTTGTGGCGTTGTTGGCCTTTGTGGCATTGTTGGCCTTTTGTGGCTTTGTTGTTGGGAGCCACCAATTGAGTTGTGGAGTTAGCCCCAATCTTATGCGGGCTCGGTGACCCTCAAGCGTCCCATAGTGGAGCAAGTGCCCGCCTTTTGTAGTGCGCACTTGGGAGAATAGGGTGAGCCTTTGTGGCGTCGGTGAGTTCTGGCTTCGCATCCGGGGTGAGGCCTTGTGTGGCGTTGGGTGAGCATCGAGCCACCACACCTCGAGGTGAGCCATTTGTGGCGTTCGGAGAGCATTGCGCCATCGCACCTCTCCAACGGAGACGTAGCTTCTTTGGAAGTGAACTTCGGGAAACAAATCTTCGTCTCCGCGTCCATCGGTTATCTCTCAACCGAACCCTTTACTTATGCACTTTACATTGTGATAGCCATCGTGCTTGAAGTACTTATACCTTGATATCACCTTGTTGCTTAGCATAGGTTGTTGGTGCACCTAGGTGAACTTAGTGGCTAGGTTTTGTGCTCAATAAATTAAACGTTAGTTTTATTCCGCATTTACTTGAGCCTAAACCGTAATATTTTTAAAAGCCTATTCACCCCCCCTCTAGGCGACTTCCTTTGTACTTTCACCACCCCTGGGGAGAAAGACCAGTGCCATCACTGTAAAAATCCCGGCCACTACAAGAAGGACTGCCCAGTTTGGCTGAAGTACATTATGGCCAAAAATGGTAAAGATATAGTTTCTTTTGTTAATGAATCTCTGTATAAAAAGTTTACTAGATCTACTTGGTGGATTGATTCTGGTGCAACTGTTCTTGTTGCCAACTCTTTACAGGGGTTCCATTCGACAAGGATCACGCCAAGAAGAGAAAGACTCATTGAAGTGGTGAATGGGATAGAAGCAGAAGTGGAGGCCATTGGTGACGTCCCTCTGGAGCTGGTTGATGGCTCTTTCCTTTTGCTCAAAGATGTTCTTTTTGTTCCCTTGATACATAGAAATTTAATAAGTGTTTCATGTTTGGACAAAGATTCTTATGAATGTTATTTCGGAAATGGCAAGTGTGCCATTTGGTTGAAAGACAAGTGTGTGGGTGTTGCTACCTTATATGATAAGTTATACTTATTATCCCTGCATGAGAAAGTACTTTCTGTGTGTGATGTGAATGAAAAAGTTCCCTTGTCGAACAAAGAACAAAAGAAAAGAAAGCGAACTCTTGACTCATCGAAACTATGGCACTACAGACTAGTCCATATTTCGAGGGGAAGAATAGAAAGCCTCGTTAAAAATGACATTCTTCCTCCGTTAGAGTTCTCCGACATAGAACAATGCATAGATTGCATTAAAGGAAAGTATGTCAAACAAATTAAAAAGGGTGCAAACCGAAGCATAGCTACACTAGAAATAATCCACACGGATATTTGTGGACCGTTTCCAGTGAAAAGTGTGGATGGCTATGATTTATTCATAACATTCACAGATGATCACTCCCGGTATGGTTATATTTATCCAATTAAAGAAAGATCTAAAGCATTGGATAAATTTAAAATTTTCAAAGCTGAAGTAGAAAATCAACATGATAAAAGAATTAAAATAGTTCGGTCCGATCGTGGAGGGGAGTACTACGGTCGGCATACTCCATATGGTCAAGTACCAGGACCCTTTGCAAGGTTCCTGCAAGAAAATGGAATAGTCGCCCAGTATTCTATGCCGGGCGAACCTCAGCAAAACGGAGTAGCTGAAAGGCGCAACCTTACCCTTATGGATATGGTGCTCAGCATGATGAGCTATTCCACCCTCCCATTGGGATTGTGTATGGAGGCGCTTAAAACCGCCATTCACATTCTCAACAGAGTACCAAGTAAGTCGGTGCCCAAAACACCGTATGAATTGTGGACAGGCAGAGTCCCCTCTCTGCACCACTTGAGGGTCTGGGGGAGCCCAGCTGAGGCAAAAGTTTTCAATCCAAACATTGCAAAGTTAGACCCCAAAACAGTATCTTGCCACTTCATTGGCTATCCAGATAAGTCAAAAGGCTATCGTTTCTACTGTCCTGACAGATACACAAAGTTTGTAGAAACGAGACATGCAGTCTTCTTGGAGGACGAATTGATGAGGGGGAGCACGGTAGCTAGGAAAATTGATCTTGAGGAGAAGAGGGTGCATGCACCTAATCCGACGACTCAGGAGCCATTTTTCTCGCTACATGTTGTGCCACCATCTACAACCCCTGAGGTTGTGGTGTCGGCACCTGTTGTGACTCCACACGTGACAACAATGGGCGAAAGTTCGGAACCTCCGCATCGTGAGCCACCAGACCTTGTTGAGCACGAAAGGGAGCCAGAACAGCCACCTACTGTAAATGTGCCTGAACCCGAGGCAAGAAATGAGCAAGAGTCTGATGAACTCAGACGGTCTAAAAGAGAACGAAGACCAGCCATTTCCAAAGAAATTTACAAAGTCTACAATGTTGTTCATATGGAGGGCGATCCTACCTCATATGAAGAAGCCATTAGTAGCCCTCACTCAGCCAAGTGGGTGGAGGCAATTGAATATGAAATGAAATCAATGAGTTCCAACAATGTTTGGGACTTAGAGGAAATTCCCAAAGGATCCAAAACAGTAGGATGCAAATGGGTCTACAAAACAAAGTATGACTCCAACGGGAATGTAGAAAAGTACAAAGCTAGACTCGTGGCAAAAGGCTTTACGCAAAGAGAAGGCGTAGATTACAGTGAGACTTTTTCTCCGGTCTCATGTAAGGACTCCTTCCGAATCATCATGGCACTTGTTGCACATTTTGATTTAGAGTTGCATCAAATGGATGTCAAGACGGCATTTCTAAATGGAGATTTAGAAGAAAATGTTTACATGAAACAACCCAAGGGTTTTTTCATGAAGGGGAAGGAACATATGGGATGCCGCCTGAAGAAATCCATTTATGGGTTAAAGCAAGCCTCTAGGCAGTGGTATTTAAAGTTTAATGATACCATTGAAAGATTTGGATTCAAAGAAAATGTTGAGGACAACTGCATTTTTGCAAAGTTCAAAAGTGGGAAATATATTTTCCTAATTTTGTATGTGGATGACATTCCTTGCCGGTGATGATGTTAGTCTACTACTAGAGACAAAGAAGTTCTTGTCATCTAACTTTGACATGAAAGACCTTGGTGAATCCTCTTATGTTTTGGGCATAGAAATTCACCGAGAGAAAAGAATGGAGTGTTAGGATTGCGAAGCGTGTTGTGAAAAGATTTTAAAGAAATACAATATGCATGCGAGTAATTCAACACCTGCTCCCATAGTCAAGGGCGATAGTTTTGGGAAATCCCAATGTCCAAAGAATCAATATGAGATCGATCAAATGAAGTCAGTACCATATGCTTCGGCTGTTGGAAGCTTACAGTATGCACAAGTGTGCACTCGCCCTGACTTAGCATTTATCACCGGGGTACTCGGTAGATATCAAGAGAATCCAGGCATAGAGCACTGGAAGATGGTAAAGAAAGCTTTGTGTTATGTGCAAGGCACAAAAGGCCTCATGCTTACATATAGAAGATCTGATTCCCTAGAGATAAAAGGGTATTCAGATGCAGATTTTGCGGGAGATAAAGACGACCGAAAGTCCACGACAAGGTATGTCTTTACTCTCGCAGGAGGTGCTATTTCGTGGGGAAGCGCCAAATAGTCGATAGTTGCATCATCTACGATGTATGCAGAATTTATAGCATGTTATGAGGCCATGGGACAGGCGTTATGGTTAAAGAAATTCTTACCCGACTTGAAATTGGTTGACTGCATCAGCAGGCCACTAAAGATGTACTGTGACAACGAGCCCGCAGTATTCTATGCTCACAACAACAAGTCGAGTAATGCTTCAAAGTCTATAGATATAAAGTATTATGTTGTGAAGGACAAAGTCCAGGATCAAACTATAAGACTCGAGCATACAAGGACAAAGGATATGCTTGCGGATCCGCTAACGAAAACTTACCCAATGTGTTCAAAGAACACATAGCAGCGGTATGGGTTTAACGGGAAGCCTATGATTCTGGACTAAAGAGGCCCAAAAGTAACAGGATTTGTTTCAAAACATGAAGGTATATAGTGGTATCGATTCCATCAAGAATTGAGTGAGACGATGAAACATGCTCTATGTATCATTACGTGATGAAATAAGTAAAGAACAAGGTTAAAAGTAAAGTCGAGATCTAGGGGGAGAATGTTAGATAGATCTCAACGTGATTGGGCCCAACGCCCAAGACGCCTTAATGCATACGATCGGGGGCACCCAACCTTATCTGGTTGGTGGACCCCTGTCGCCAGCGCTATATAAAGAGGTGGGGAGCCGGAAGCACGACTTACGAGGTCAGACGTGTCCTAGCCGCCCCACCTACAAACCCTATCCGATCTAGGCTAAGCGCTGCGCCGAAGGGAAGCTCCACCGTCGCCACACTCACCCCCTTTCCACCCATGGCCAATGACGGAGGTTCTAGCTCCGGCACCAGCTCGGGCATTTCCTCTGGCTCATGTCTGTCGAGCCAGGGAGTAGGTAGAGTTCATCTCGGCTCTCTCTCTCTCTCTCTGTTCTCGCTCTACAAAGGTGAAACACGGTGCTACTGTTAGATCTAGACTAGATCCTTGTAAAGATGGTTTCAACACCTTATACAAAACCATGTTCGGCCAAAGACAAAACTATGAACAGGATTTAGAAACACGAGAATAATTTCCGTCCGATGCACAATGGCAGAAACAGGTAACATGAGTTTTATTAATTCCATGCAAAGATAAATTTCCTTCTCGAAACTCCACAATTCTCCAGAAGTATGAACAAGAGTAGGTACAAGTCGGCCGCGGTTTCTAATAGTTAGCCAATCTGGGAAAATATGTAGAAATATCAAAACTAATACGTATATATGTAGAGACAAGATATATCCGTACAAACCAGCATCGGCGCAGAATAAATTCACTTGCACGGGATGTAAATGTATAGTTGCCGAATTGATTCCCTTGAGAAGTAATCCAGTGTCAAGTGCACTGGAGAATGGATATGTAAATGATTGTTGACAGAATTTCATACAAGGGCAACACAAGTAAATTCTGATTTCAGAGATACAAGTTCTAAATGTATGAGTATCAATAAATACATCGGTTTTACAACTTACAAAATTCTGATCATTAACATCACATATAACTTACCATGCTAGGATTTGAGCAGATACATTACGCTTACAATGTGTCATGTGTACACTGGACACTGGAAACATGTAAAATGTAATCATTTCACTCAAGACGGAACATATAGTGCTAGATAAGAAATATAGTCAATCAAAGACAGATATACCATGGATACGTAGGAGGGAACAGGGAACTAATTGATGAGTGAGGGTGTGAGCCCTGTTGGATAGATCTCTCCCACGTTCGGGCCCAACGGCCCGAACGGAGTCCCTTATCGCGCCCTAATCGGGGGCGCCCAACCCTATCCATGGTTGTGGGCCCCTGTCGCCAGTGCGTATATAAATAGGTGTGGGGGCCGGACGTACACGGTACGAGGTTCACCGTACGCCGCAGTCCTCCACACACACACCCACCGATTAGGGTTCGCACTAGGCCGACGGGAAGCTCCGCCGCCACCGCTCTCAACCACCCACGCCCACGCCGTCGCCCCTTTTCCCATGGCCAACGACGACGGATCTAGCTCCGGCTCTGGCTGCGGAATCCCCTCCGGTTCCTGCCTGTCAAGCCAGGGCGCAGGTAGTCTCCCTCTCAGATCTACTTGTCCACTACTACAGAGCATCTACCAAGGTTAGGCTATATCTAACAATGGTATCAGAGTGATTAGATGCTAGTTTTCTTTGGTAGAAAAGCAAAAATGAAAGAAAACCCTAGATCTAAAAGTGCGCCTTGCCCCTCTGGCCGCGTCGTCCCCCTCGATCCCTATGCGCATCGGCAAGCCGAGGCATAGGGAAGAAGGACACACCCCTTCGGGGGCAAAGCAAATCCCAAGTTGTAACCCTAGTTCTTCCCATGTACAATCCCAAATCGACACAGACAGAAAGATCCCGAAAAAGAAACCCCAAACCCCGAAAATCCCAGAGGAAAACGAATCAAGAAGAGGGGAAAAAGAATCACCGGCCGCCGACGTGCGCTGGCAAAGAGGCACCACTACTGTGTCGCTTGGCGGGCGTGCGCCCACCCTCGGGTGGACGCACCGCCGCCAAGGGAGGCAGAAGGGGGCCGCGGCTCCGCAGCTCGTCGCCGCATCTCTTCTCTCTCTCTCGTCGCTCGAGGGGTGGGTAAAGTGGACACAGGGTAGTCAGAGAGTGGGGTAGAGGGAGGGGCGCGCCGCCGCCGGCACCATCGCCGCGCGGGGGCAGCCGCCTCACCTCATCTCCACTAGCGGGCTCCCAAGCCGCGTGAGAGAAACAAGCTCGAGGGAGGGGCCCGCCGGAGCGCCGGCCGCCTCGCCTCTTGCCGCTGGGAGAGGGAAGCTCGAGGGAGGGACGCGTCCACCGGCGGCCACCTCACCTCACCGCCGCCGCCGACGCGGGGCAACCGCGTGCAAGACGCGGCGCCGCCGTGGTGAACCATTGCGCCCGCAGACGGAGGAAGGCGGCGACCACGCTGGGCTGCCGTAGCGTGGCCAGCGCCCGCGGTACGCGGGAGAGGTCGGGGAAAATGAACTAGGGTTGCGGGGCCGCGGCGCGGGCCGTGTTTTATCCTTCCGCGGAGCGCGCCCGGCCGTCGGATCTAGGGTAGGCGGGATCAACGGCTGAGATGAAGCGGGCGGTAGCGGGCTGCTGCGAGCCTAGCGCTGCCGCGAGCCACGCGAGATGCGTTCTTGGGCGCTTCTTTGGGCGCAGCCGCTAGGGAGTGGCGCGGCGGCAGCCAGCTAAGCGGCAGGGCGGCAGTCTTGGGCGAGCGAGGCAGCAGCAGGCGTCTGAGCGGCGAACAGCGGGCATGCTGGCCGGCGGGCCTGACGAAGCCTGGCAGTGGCCAAGGCAGCAAAGTTAGCTGGCGGGCAGTCTTGTGGCAGCATTGTGGCCCGATGGCTTGAAGGCCCGGTGCCCTGACGAGCCGCCCAGCTTTTGGCCCAAGATGGCGTCTTTAATGATTTTCTGTTTTAATTTTATAGAGTCGTTTTTTAATGTTTTTTGCTTAGTTTTAAGCAAAATTTTGCATAGTTTTCTCTAGTCCTTTTATTTTTGAGTATATTGTGACTAGAGAATGTTACAAAGGCAGATTTTTTCTGCAAAGTATAAGTTTTCTATGAAAGTTTCCGCTGTAAATAGTCTTTTCACATTGCAAATGTATGGTTTTATAAAATTGCACCAAATGCAATAAAAGTTGATTAAATCTTGACATAAAGATGTGATTAAAGTGATTATGCCTCATGCTATTAATTGACCAACGTTATTAATAATCATGACCATAATTTTTTCATATTAAGTATTAAAGGTGCATTTAAATTTATTTCTGCCCAACGGTGATGTAATTTTAAATAGCACGAAACGATTGCATGCTTAATTTATACCAATGTTGAATTAACGCATACAGTTGTTTTACTTGGTGATCTCACATCTTTTGTGATTTTCAGGAGGTCTCAACCTCATGGCATGTTTGAGGGACATCCCGTTCCTTAGGGGGGACAACTACTCCGAATGGAGGAAGAAAGTTGACTTGGCGTTCGTATGCGCCGAAGTGGATTGGGTGGTTGACACCAAGCAACGATCAAGCCCTGACCCGGTCGGGGCGAGGAAAGTCTTGACTTTGAGAAAAGGAAGAGGACCATGCTCCATTGGGTGACTTACTCTATCGATAACTGAAATGGGTGAACGCCAACAAGAAGTGTCGGCCTTCAGAAGAACGCAATTGAGAACGCAATCGGGCTCAATTGGAGAGTGTGCTCCTATGGGTAGTATCTCGCCAAGATAAAGAGCCGATTCTTTGGCTCTTCAAAGATATGCGACCGGTATTAAGCGGTAGTTCTTGAAAAAGTATCTGGAGGACCCCACGGAATAAGAGAGCACATCTTGAGGATGTCAAACATGGCGTGAAGCTCAAGCCCATGGATGAGGACCTCGAGCTAAAGCCAGCGCTCTTGGTGCACCTAGTGATGGCCTCACTTCCACCTTTTGAAAACTTTGTGATAAACTATAATATGTCCCACGAAAAGTGGGACATAGAAAAGACCATTGGGATGTGCTCCCGGGAAGAGGAAAGGCTGAAATACCTTCACGGCGGTTCTCGAACCGTGAAGGACAACAGAAGAGAGGCTTCACAAAGGCAACCATGGTGGATCACCCTCCAAGACCCATGGCAAGGGTCCAATGCACCGATACCGGCATCACCAGTCCACCCCAGGGGAGAAGGATCAGTGCCATCACTGTAAAAAGCCGGGCCACTACAAGAAAGACTGCCTGATTTGGCTAAAGTACATCATGGCCAAAAATGGTAAAGATATTGTTTCTTTTGTTAATGAATCTTTGTATGAAAAGTTTACTAGATCCACTTGGTGGATTGATTCTAGAGCAACTGTTCATGTTGCCAAATCTTTACAGGGGTTCCATTCGACGAGGACCACGCCAAGAAGAGAAAGACACATTGAAGTGGCGAATGGAATAGAAGCAGAAGTGGAGGCCATTGGTGACGTCCCTCTGGAGCTGGCCGATGTCTCTTTGCTTTTGCTCAAAGATGTGCTTTTCGTTCCTTCATTACATAGGAATTTAATAAGTGTTTCCTGTTTGGACAAAGATTCTTACGAATGTTATTTTGGTAATGGCAAGTGTGCCATCTGGTTGAAAGACAAATGTGTGGGTGTTGCTACATTATTTGATAAGTTATATTTGTTATCCCTGCATGAGAAAGTTTTTTACGTGTGATGTGAATGAAAAGTTTCCTTGTCGAACAAAGAACAAAAGAAAGCGAACCCTTGACTCATCGAAACTATGGCACTGCAGACTAGGCCATATTTCGAGGGGAAGAATAGAAAACCTCGTTAAAAATGACATTCTTCCTCAGTTAGAGTTCTCCGACATAGAACAATGCATAGATTGCATCAAAGGAAAGTATGTCAAACAAATTAAAAAAGGGTGCAAACCGAAGCATAGCTACACTAGAAATAATCCACACGGATATTTGTGGACCGTTTCCGGTGAAAAGTGTGGATGGCTATGATTCATTTATAACATTCACGGATGATCACTCCCGGTATGGTTATATTTATCCAATCAAAGAAAGATCTGAAGCGTTGGATAAATTTAAAATTTTCAAAGCTGAAGTAGAAAATCAGCATGATAAAAGAATCAAAATAGTTCGGTCCGATCGTGGGGGGGAGTACTACGGTCGGCATACTCCATATGGTCAAGTACCAGGACCCTTTGCACGGTTCCTGCAAGAAAATGGAATAGTCGCCAAGATTCAATGCGGGCGAACCTCGGAAAGCAGTAGCTGAAAGGCGCAACCGTACCCTTATGGATATGGTGCGCAACATGATGAGCTATTCCACCCTCCCATTGGGATTGTGGATGGAGGCGCTTAAAACCGCCATTCATATTCTCAACAGAGTACCAAGTAAGTCGGTGCCCAAAACTCCGTATGAATTGTGGACAGGCAGAGTCCCCTCTCTGCACCGCTTGAGGGTCTGGGGGAGCCCAGCTGAGGCAAAAGTTTTCAATCCAAACATTGCAAAGTTAGACCCCAAAACAGTATCTTGCCATTTTATTGGCTACCCAGATAAGTCCAAAGGCTATCGTTTCTACTGTCCCGACAGATACACAAAGTTTGTAGAAACGAGACATGCAGTCTTCTTGGAGGACGAATTGATGAGGGGGAGCACGGTAGCTAGGCAAATTGATCTTGAGGAGAAGAGGGTGCATGCACCTAATCCGATGATTCAGGAGCCATTTTTCTCGCTACCTGTTGTGCCACCATCTACAACCCCTGAGGTTGTGGTGCCGGCACCTGTTGTGACTTCACATGTGACAACAATGGTAAAGTTCGAACCTGTCCATCGGGAGCCACCTAAACCCACTGTTGAGCACGAAGGGAGCGAAGCCACCCTCATTGTAAATGTGCCTGAACCCCAGGCAAGAAATGAGCAAGAGTCTGAAGAACTCAGACGGTCTAAAAGAGAACGAAGACCAGCCATTTCCAAAGACATCTACAAAGTTTACAATGTAGTTCATATGGAGGGCGATCCTACCTCATATAAAGAAGCCATGAGTAGCCCTCACTCAGCCAAGTGGGTGGAGGCAATGGAAGATGAAATGACATCGATGAGTTCCAACAATGTCTGGGACTTAGAAGAAATTCCCAAAGGAACCAAAACAGTAGGATGCAAGTGGGTCTACAAAACAAAGTATGACTCAAATGGGAATGTAGAAAAGTACAAAGCTAGACTCGTGGCAAAAGGCTTCACTTGCACGGGATGTAAATGTATAGTTGCCGAATTGATTCCCTTGAGAAGTAATCCAGTGTCAAGTGCACTGGAGAATGGATATGTAAATGATTGTTGACAAAATTTCATACAAGGGCAACACAAGTAAATTCTGATTTCAGAGATACAAGTTCTAAATGTATGAGTATCAATAAATACATCGGTTTTACAACTTACAAAATTCTGATCATTAACATCACATATAACTTACCATGCTAGGATTTGAGCAGATACATTACGCTTACAATGTGTCATGTGTACACTGGACACTGGAAACATGTAAAATGTAATCATTTCACTCAAGACGGAACATATAGTGCGGAACAGGGAACTAATTGATGAGTGAGGGTGTGAGCCCAGGCTAGTCCACCATCCATAGTTCTAGCCCCTGGGTGACTTCTCAATCAAAGCCAAATTTCAGGTGCCAATTCGCCCCCTGAGGAAAATGCAGGAGCATACTTGGGTTGTGGTGTTGTCGAAAGTACAATTTATGAGGGACCAGAAAGCCATGTACCGATTTGTTCAGATGGCTGTAATTGTGCACATCGTATTTCACCAATATGCCATTCTGATACATATAATGTCAATGGTCCTTGAACAGCTGACATGGAGGTTTACTGAAGTATCCATACTTGGTCAAATTTCTCAGAGTTTATTAGCTATTGTTATCTGCTAAG
Source organism: Avena longiglumis (assembly GCA_030063025.1). Taxonomy (NCBI): domain Eukaryota; kingdom Viridiplantae; phylum Streptophyta; class Magnoliopsida; order Poales; family Poaceae; genus Avena; species Avena longiglumis. Next base: position 179,257,731 of record CP125977.1, on the reverse strand, counting down.
AGTTCCACACCCCCATGAAACACAACATAGTGTAGATTAGTTACTGTTTATGCTTGTAACCATAGAGTGCAAGTGCTTGTCACTTGCCCGAACCTGATATAACAGACTAACAAGAAAAATGTCATGATCAGTCATCCGTAAATGTTATGTTTTTAGCCAAGTCTATTCTCTATGACATGCCAACAGCCCAACACAACACACTTATTATAAGCTGTTCGAGGAAGACCCTGCATACAGATGTGGCTGCATTAAATATGGAAGAACTTATCTCACAGTCATTTTTTCTCTCTCGAATCAGGTCTGTATGCCCTGATAGTAGAATGCCTGAAAATTGCCGTATCACAACTGAAAACTTGTTGGCATCACTGTGTAGGTCATTTGGTATCAAGAAGATTGCCAGTTTCAGTATCTGAGGCTACTGACATCCAAATGTGTGTGAACAATTCAAATCATTGGCATCTGTCATAAATCAATGCAACAGAGAAGCAATAATAGTCTACCAATAATCACTGCATGAACACTGGCCTCCCTCGAAATGGTGGAATCGAGTTCTGTCTCTTACAATAACTGATCGGTTATAAACACTAGAAAACACCTTCGTGAAATTGTGGCAGTCTACACAAACACGAAGATTCTTTGCCAGTCTTATTGGTCTACGCTGTGGCATCACAAGAAGAGCAAAAGCGATTGCCAGCTTTTCACTGTGATAGGTGAGGGCACATTTCTTCCCCTCTGAATCCAAATCATGCAACTCAGATGACACATTTGGAACATAACCAGCTATTTTTAAATGTCTGTTTATCTCATCGAGCTTTCTGTAAATCTCTGTATTTTTTGGATGTGAATCATCATTTGCAATAAACTCATGGAGCTCACCGTTAAGCTCTACTGTTGTGCAGCCAGGAGTAGTTTGGATACCATTCTCCTTCATCAACTTCCTGACTTCTGCTACCTTTGTCCAATCTCCAACTGCTGCATAGGTATTCAGCAGTAGAACATAATCCCCAGCTTGTTGTGCTTTCAGTTCAATTAGATGACTGATGACTTTCTCTCCAAGATCAACATGACCATAAATTCGGCATGCACCAAGAAGAGTTCGCCAAATCGTTGCATCTGGTGCAACCCTCATCTCTTTCACCACAAGCATGTATGCCTCATCAAGCAAGCAAGCACGGCCCATTAGGTCAACAATGCACCCATAGTGGCGAACATTTGGCATCATCTGATACTCATAGCGCATCATATCAAAAAACCTGAAACCCTCATCAACCAACCCACTATGGCTACATGCAGAGAGCACACCAGTAAAAGTCTGCGCGTCCGGAGCAACACCTGATTTACTCATCTCCTCAAAAGCGGATATTGCATCTTTCCCGAAGCCATTTGCTGCCAATCCTGAGATCATAGCACTCCATGTGACCACACTTTTCCAAGGAGTTCCACAGAATACCTCGTACGCCTTCTGCACACACCCACACCTCGTGTACATAGTGATCAACGAGTTGCGCACCTTCAGTTCGCACCCATAACCATGTTCCATCGCATACTCCCATATCTGCTCCCCAAAATCAAGGGCACCCAGGCTCGTGCATGCCTGGAGGAGTAGAATGCAGGTGACCTCATCCGGCTCTGCCTCACTCTCACTTCTCATCTCATCAAATAGCTTCAGTGTATCCTTTGTCCTCTTGTTCCTCGCGTAGCAAGTGATCAGAACGTTCCAAGCGACCGTGTCCTTCACCAGCATTTCATCAAACACCTTGCACACGCTCTCCGCGGCACCACAGTTCATATATGACCGCATCAGGGAGGTGGCCAGAAGTGCGTCCTGGAGGTGCCCCTCGGCCACCACGTTGGCGTGAAGCTGGCGCGCGTGAGCTAGTGTGCAGCAGGGCTTGAGGAGGATAGCTAGGGAGAAGGCGTTCCCGCGGCGGCCGACAGAGCGCATGCGGCGGAGGAAACTGAGGCCATCGGACTCTGAGAGGGAGCGGAGGATGGAGTTGCAACAGAAGGTGGAAGGGACGGACGCCGGGGTAAGGTGCTGGTGGAGGACGGCGAGCGCGTGAAGTGAGGGGAGGGAGGCTACTGCGAGGGAAAGGAAGGCGGAGGCGGAGGCGGAGGCGGGGGCGGGGGCGGGGGCGGGTGCGAGGACGAGGACGCCAGTGCGGAGAAGATGCGCGTGGAGCTGGAGGAATTGGTGCAATGGGAGAGGCGACGCCGAGGCGAGGAGTGCGGTGGCGGCGGCGGAGGGGGAGGGGACGAGGCGGAGAGCGCGCGAGAGATGCGGTGCCAGTGCCAGTGCCATCAGGGCCGGCCCTGAAGGGGAGCACGAGGGGCGGCCGCCACGGGCCCCTGAAACCAAAGGGGGGCCAATTCCCAACTAGCAGCGGCAGAGGACGAAGTCATCTGAGCGCCATTAGAGCACGGCCGGACTTCTTCTCTCGTACGGCTGAAAGAAGCAGAGACGACGAAGGCACGAATTGTTATGCTGAACATGGGCCCTTTTATCCGGAAATGATAGACTTACGGAAAATTCTTACGGACTGGACTTTACGGACAACACGTGGCCTTCTCTCTAGTTGCTATGATGACATGAGAGATGCTAACGGCCGCTCCACGCGGCGCTGCGTGCGCGCGCCGCTGAAGACGACGGGATATGGGCCGGCCCATTTGCATATCATTCGTTCGTTCCTTCCTTCGTTTGTTCGTTGGCTCGTTTTGGTTGTACGATTTCACCACTTACTCGCTTCTGTTTTGTTTTTTCTCGAAAACGATGAATCAATTTCCAAAAATTCATGAACCAAATTTTGAAAATTATGAACAATTTTTTCAAAAATTATGAACATTTAAAAAACCATGAACCATTTTTCTTTCCAAAATTCGAAATTCATGGACATTTTCCAAAAATCATGAACCATTTTCCAAAATTTCATGAACCATTTTCCCAAAATCATGAACCATTTCTCAAAATTTATGAACAATTTTTTAAATTCATAACCATATTTTGAAACTAGCGGACCATCTGATCCGATCTGGGACGGTGGGCTGCGAGTTCATCTAATCTCCACCTATCGTGTTGTCTTTTCGTCGAGCTAGCGGTCATGGCAGCTTGAGTCAATATGGATCTGCCGTTCTATTTCGGTGAGTCTTGGTGACCGGTGAAGACCGGCGGTGTGGGGGCTTCCGGTTTGGCTTTGGGTTGGTCCTAGGATCCCTCTCGCGCCAGGACGAAGATCTACCTGCTCCATGACTTTATCGATCTGGTCGGAGTATTGTGTTCCGGAAGATTCTGCTGATGAACTCCAATGGACGACATGCCAGTGTTCGCCGGATTGGATGGATCTCGATCGCGCGCAACCATGTTTTATCTGACCGTTTGGTTTCAGAAAAGTGCAATGAAGCTTTACAGACTGTTGCCATCAAGGACGTGTCATTAGTCTCATGGTGAAGTTAGTCGTGGAGAATGACATGAAAGCCAAAGTCCGAAGAATGGTAATGGTGAAGTGAATCCTGTTTGGGATGAGGTTTTGGCTTAGTGTTCTAGGTATTGAAGAAGCGACATTGGAAAGTGGCTTAGTGTTCTAGGTCTTGAAGAAGCGACATTGGAAAGTGGGGACAACAGTACAGGAGATTTTAAGAGTTCAAGCTGTAGAGTGAAAATTTAAGATCTGGTCTTAATTGGTTGTTTCTGGCAGTGACCTTGCTGAAGACATTGTTTTGTCGGCGCGGACTTTCTCCAGGATGAAAACCTATGATCGATGATCAGTGTTGAAGTGTATAAGTGGATTGCACTAGTCCTTTCCATCAGTTCGGACTTTTGGTTGCGTTGGCTAGTGCATGAAGCTTGACATGGTATCAGAGCCTAAGGTCTCGAGTTCGAGTCCTGGCTTTCGCAATTTATCCTAAAATTGTTGTTGACCCCTCTATGTCCACGTATAGGCCTGTTGAGTCATACGTGAGTTTCGCTACCGTCGCTCTCTTAGGTTATGCGTCTTGACTTCTCCCCGTCACACGTGAGAGGGGGTGTTGAAGTGTATAAGTGGATTGCACTAGTCATTTCCATCAGTTCGTACTTTTGGTTGCGTTGGCTAGTGCATGAAGCTTGACAATCAGGACGACGACGTCGCTAGTGTACTGTTCCCTTCTTGGAGGCGTCGCGTTTGGAGATTGTCGTGGTATTGCCGACGAGTACGCCATGGAGGGGTCCTCACAGTGCGTGTTTAGAGACGTGGGGTAAGGCGGACGGTTGACGGGTACGAGATAACACAGCTTACCCAGGTTCAGATCCCACAACGGTGGCGGAATCCTACTCCTGCTATAAATCACTATAATTGCAATCTGGGAGTTCTGAGAGATAGGTTTCTTATGCGGTGACTATAAAGTATTATCGTGCCTAAAGGCTCCCATAGGCCCGACTTATATAGTCGTCCGGATCCTAGGGTTCTGAGGAAAAGTCCTAGACGGACAGGTTACAGAGTCCTACACCGTCTATTACTAGTCTTGTGTATCTTGCACTCCAAGGCTCCGGGTACGCTGGTGACTCCACCGTAGCCTTCCTTTGTCCGGCAGGGGCCTCCCTTCTGGATCCACCTAATGTAGGGGTTCGTAGCATGGAAAACAAAAATTTTCTATCGCATACAAACAAACAAGCCAAGATCTATCTACTAGATTGTAGCAACGAGTCGATGGAATAACTTACCCTCGAAGATTCCAAAGTGTTTAACGAGAGCGGATTCTCGTGGGTGATGTAGTCGTACTCTTTCCGATCTCAAGATCGTGTAGACGATCCTTCCGGCGCTGCGTTCGGCGCTTCCATGATCGGTCACCGTTCGGTTTCGACGAAGACCTTCCTCTCCCTTGTTCCAAAGCGGAGGTTGTAGCACTCTCCTCGCGATTCGGCAGACTGGCGTGGTACCTAAGTAGAGGAGAAATCCCGAGCTTCGCCTTAAGCGGGCGAGTATGGTGGAGTATGAGAGAGGGCTATTAGTGGTCTAGAGATTAGACACACCAATTAGAAGGCTCTAAACGCAGGCTAAAGCAATTAGAAGCTCTAAACCAAAGCGGCTCTAAACCAGGAGATTAGAGGATAGGAACTTGTGTGTAGAGGAGGCCCCGCCTCCTTTTATAGGTGGAGGGCTGGCGCCCGAGGAGGAGAGTCCCTCCCAACTCGGCCTAGGCTGGCCGCCGGCTTGGAGGAGAGGGACTCCTCCTCCAAGTTGGTTTCAACCTCCTCTTGCTTGTTTCCCACAGTTCCCTGTTTTTCACAGTTTCCTGTTTTAGCCGTTTGACTTTCAAACTGGCAGTTTGACTTTTCAGTTTTGGAACAGCAAGAACACTTAGTACATGATGCAATCATTCAATGACACATTCATGTACCCTCCCGGTCTTGGGACAATCCGGAACCTTCTAGAACATTCAGATGAAAACAGGAATCATTCCCGAACTCCAAAGCAGGACTTTCCTTATATGAATCTTATTCTCGGACCATTCCGGATCACCTCGTGATATCCGGATCCCATCCGAGACTCGAACAACATTCGGTCTCTTTCTCATAATACCATAACTACTCAAACAATGTCGAATCCTTAAGTGTGTCTCCCTACGGTTCGTGAATTATGCGGACATGATCGAGACACTTCTCGAACAATAACCAATAGAGGAATCTGGAAATTCATATGGCTCTACATATTTCTCGATTACTTTGCGATCGAATGAACCACTTACATACTATAGCAATTTCCCTTTGTCTCACGATAGTTTACTTATCCAGGGTTATGATCGTCGGTATCTACGCATACCTAGTTCAACCTCGTTCCGATAAGTACTCTTTTCTCGTTCCGTGATATGTGATCCCTTGTGACCCAGTCACATGCTTGCAAGCTAATTGGATGACATTCCACCGAGAGGGCCCAGAGTATATCTATCCGTCATATGGATGGACAAATCCACTCTTGATCCATGTGTTTCAACCAATACTTTCCGAACACTCAATGCCACCTTTATAGCCACCCGATTCACGGTGTGGTGTTTGATGTCATCAAAGCATCCATCCGGTAAAGGTGATATGCATGATCTCATGGTCGAAGGAATTAGGTTACTATGTATCGAAAGCATATAGCAATTGAACTATTGAAATGACTTGATCATTATGCTATGCTTATCTATAGGAGTATGTCCACCATATCATTCTCCTAACGATATGATCTTGTTGTCGATAACATCTCAATGTTCATGATAGGGAACCACCAATCCTTAATCAACCAACAAGCTAGTGAAGTATAGAGGCTATACTAGGGACTTCAAATTAAGTTTACAAATCACACAAGTATTAATGTTTCCTTGTTAATACTATTATAGCATGAATGTAAACATTTATCATAAACACAAAGATATAATAATAACTATATTTATTATTGCCTCTAGGGCATATCTCCAACAGTCTCCCACTTGCACTAGAGTCATCTAATCTAGATTACATGGTAATATACCGAACACCCATGGCGGTTTGGTGTTGGTCATGTTTTGCCCTCGGAGAGGTTTAGTCAGCGGATCCGCCACATTCAGATCTGTGTGTACTTTGCAAATCTTTATATCCCCATCTGGATATGTTCTCGAATAGCGTGAAAACGCAGCTTGATATGCTTGACTTCTTGTGTGACCTTGGTTCTTGCGCATTGGCTATGGCGCCCATGTTATCACGATGATAGACATTGGGTCCAGCACTAGGAACCACACCCACTCTGTAATGAACTCTTTCATCAATATCGCTTCTTGTGAAGCCTCCGAAGCGACCATGTATTCCGATTCGGTTGAAGATCTCGCCACAACGCTTTGCTTTGCACTCCTCCACTAAGCTTCTGCACTATTCAAAATAAATACATATCCAGTTGTGATTTAGAATCATCGGATCGGTGTTCCAACTAGCATCGGTGTAACCATTAACAACGAAATGTTCATCACCTCCATAAGAAAGAACCATATCCTTAGTTCTTCTCAAGTACTTAAGGATGTTTTGATCATTGTCCAATGATCCACTCTGGATCACTTTGATATCTGCTAGTTAAACTAACGACATATGCAATGTCGGGTCTAGTACATAGCATGGCATACATTAGAGATCCTATGGTTGAGGCATAGGAGTCTTACTCATCCTTTCTCTATCTTACGCCGATGTCGGACTTTGAGTTTTACTCAAGGTCGTATTAGCAACATGGGCAAGAACCCTTTCTTGCTTTCTTCCATTCCAAACCTCTTTAGAACTTTGTCCAAATATGTACTCTGTGACAATGATATTTGGCGTTTGATCTATCTCTATAAATCTTTATGCCTAATATGTAAGCTTCGCCAAGATCCTTCGTTGAAAAACTATTATTCAAATATTCCTTGACACTATTAAGAAGGTCTACATCATTCCCAATCAACAATATGTCATCCACATATAGTATTAAGAATGCTATAGAGCTCCCACTCACTTTCCGTAAATACAAGCTTCTCCATAAGTTTGTATAAAACCAAAACTTTGATCACCTTATCAAAGCGTTGATTCCAACGGGATGCTTGCTTCAATCCATAGATGGACCGTTGAAGTTTGCATACCTTGTCAGCATCTTTAGGATCGACAAAACCTTTGGGTTGCATCATATACAACTCTTCATCAATATCTCCATTGAGGAATGTTGTTTTGACATCCATCTGCCATATCTCATAATCATAATATGCAGCGATTGCTAACATAATCCTCACAGACTTTAGCTTCGCTACTGGTGAGAAAGTCTCATCGTAGTCAACTCCTTGAATTTGTCGAAACCCTTTTGCGACTAGTCGAGCTTTATAGACAGTAACATTACCATCAGCATCTGTTTTCTTCTTGAAAATCCATTTGTTCTCGACAGCCTTCCGGCCATCCGGTAAGTCCACCAAAGTCCATACTTGGTTTTCGTACATGGATCCAATCTCGGATTTCATGGCTTCTTGCCATTTATTGGAATCTGGGCTCATCATCGCTTCCTCATATGTCTCGGGTCATCGTGTAGGGGTTCGTAGCATGGAAAACAAAAATTTTCTATCGCATACAAACAAACAAGCCAAGATCTATCTACTAGATTGTAGCAACGAGTCGATGGAATAACTTACCCTCGAAGATTCCAAAGTGTTTAACGAGAGCAGATTCTCGTGGGTGATGTAGTCGTACTCTTTCCGATCTCAATATCGCGTGAGCGATCCTTCCGTAGCTGCGTTCGGCAGCGCCATGATCACACGTTCGGTACTGCCGAAGACCTTCCTCTCCCTTGTTCCGGTGACGAAGGTTGTAGCACTCTCCTCGTGATTCCGGCAAATGCAGCGTGGAAAGTAGGCAGGAGATCATGCAGGCTTCATAAGCCGAGCGAGTATGGTGGAGTATGAGAGAGAGCTATTAGTGGTCTAGGGATTAGAAACACCAATTAGAAGGCTCTAAACCGCAGGCTAGAGCAATTAGAAGCACTAAACCAAAACGGCTCTAAACCGGAGATTAGAGGATAGGAACTTGTGTGTCTAGAGGAGGAGGCCCTGCCCCTCCTTTTATAGGTGGGAGGGGAGGCCAAGGGGAGGGGAGTCCCTCCCCAAGTCGGCCTTGGTTGGCGCGCCGGCTTGGAGGACTCCTCCCAAGTCGTTCAACCACCTCTTGCTTGTTTCCCACAGTTTCCTGTTTTAGCCGTTTGACTTTCAAACTGGCAGTTTGACTTTTCATTTTTGGAACAGCAAGAACACTTAGTACATGATGCAATCATTCAATGACACATTCATGTACCCTCCCCGGTCTTGGGACAATCCGAACCTTCTAGAACATTCCGATGAAAACAGGAATCATTCCCGAACTCAAAGCGGGACTTTCCTTATATGAATCTTATTCTCGGGACCATTCGGATCACCTCGTGATATCCGGATCCCATCCGAGACTCGAACAACATTCGGTATCTTTCTCATAATACCATAACTACTCAAACAACGTCGAATCCTTAAGTGTGTCTCCCTACGGTTCGTGAATTATGCGGACATGATCGAGACACTTCTCTGAACAATAACCAATAGAGGAATCTGGAAATTCATATGGCTCCCACATATTTCTACTATTACTTTGCGATCGAATGAACCACTTACATACGATACCAATTTCCCTTTGTCTCACGATAGTTTACTTATCCGAGGTTATGATCGGTATCTCTGCATACCTAGTTCAACCTCGTACCGATCGATAAGTACTCTTTTTCGTTCCGTGATATGTGATCCCTTGTGAGCCAGTCACATGCTTGCAAGCTAATTGGATGACATTCCACCGAGAGGGCCCAGTATATCTATCCGTCATATGGATGAACAAATCCCTCTTGATCCATGTGTTTCAACCAATACTTTCGAACACTCAATGCCACCTTTATAGCCACCCGATTCACGGTGTGGTGTTTGATGTCATCAAAGCATCCATCCGGTAAAGGTGATATGCATGATCTCATGGTCTAAGGAATTAGGTTACTATGTATCAGAAAGCATATAGCAATTGAACTATTTAAATGACTTGATCTTTATGCTACGCTTATCTATAGGAGTATGTCCATCACATCATTCTCCTAATGATATGATCCTGTTGTTAATAACATCTCTATGTTCATGATCAGGAAACCATGATCATATTTTAACCAACAAGCTAGTTTAACAAGAGGCTTTACTAGGGACTCTTATTTTAGTTTACAAATCACACAAGTATTAATGTTTAGGTTAATACAATTATAGCATGGTATGTAAACATTTATCATAAGTGTGAAGATATGATAATAACCACTTTATTATTGCCTCTTGGGCATATCTCCAACAGTCTCCCACTTGCACTAGAGTCAATAATCTAGTTTCAAACCTTTGTGTATTCAACACCTATGGCTTTCCGGTGTTGTATGTACACGATTGGTAGTGGTCAATCGATCTCGGATCGACACTTCGGTCCGTGTGTAATTGCATGTCTTTGCGTCTCTCGCATCACTCATTCTCTAATGAGATGGCTTTGTATAAATTTGGTCTTCGTGTGACCTTTAGTTCTTTGGGGTTAAAACAAGTTGATAATATTGTCGCACAATATATCTTCATAGTATTATCCCTCTGTGAACTACACCTAGTTTGATAACAAACTACTTGACACAAATGCCCTCTTTTGCTGCTATAATAGCAGTCATATACTTAGCCTTTTGTTGTAGTATCTGTCACAATGTCTTAACTTTGGAAATCATCCAAATCCATTATGGAACTCACTTTCCATTATATTGTGCCACCCTTAGTTTAGATTGAGATAAACTTAATTTGTACTTTGTGACAAAAATAGTATCAATGTAGTACTTTTACAATGAACTAACCATCTATTTGTCACTTCTACAAATATTATACTCTTAGTTCTTCCAAAAGATCATAATAATATCCTTACTATTGTCCAATGATCATCTTACGAATCATTCTGGTATATGCTCACAACATTTAGAGTATAGGACATATCTGGATTTGTACATATCACAATATGATTGATATAAATACTCTTTGTGATTTCATACATCAAGTATCAATCTATACTTGATTATTTGTTTCACTTTACCAAATGTCTATACACTTGAATATATCATCAACATTTGAACTCTTTCAATCCTTTCTGTGCGACAAGAACCTTTCTTGTAGTTTCTATATTGAACTCATTCAATATCTCGTCTATGTACTTCTGGCACAACCATATTAGCGTCTATTGATGCCAAATATTTGGGTTTTGCCTAAGTCTTTCATCGGGATGAAATTCTTAATGTGTGTTAATAAAAGATACATTATTTCCAATCAACAATATGTCTTCCACATAATGTATTAGAAACATGTCTTAGCGCTCCCACTTAATTTCTTGCAAATGCAAGCATCTCCATCGTCTCTGATGAACTTTTAAACTCCTTTAATAGTTTCATCACAGTGAAGATTCCAACTCCGCGATGCTCACTTTAACCATTGAAGTTTGCATATGCTTTTAGCATCCTTTTGAATTAATAAAACCCTATGGACCTTGTTATGCACATGTCCTAGGTAACGATTCTATTAGAAGAACTTGTTTTGTTTATTCAACTACCATATAACAAATTATATGTAGTGGTTGCTACATTAATCCGTCTAGACTAAATATCACTATGAAAGATCAAATCTTGTCATAGTCAACCTTTGAACATTTTGTGAACTCTTTCCCAACATGTCGACTATTTCATAGATGTAAAACATCCATGTCTATTTCTTTATAGATCCAGACACAACTGTAAGGTCTTACACCTTTCTTGAGGGTCCTTCAAGTTCAAAACTTGATTTCTCGTGTATGGAACTATCACGGATTTTATGGCTTCAAGCCATTTGACGGAGTCAGGGCCCATCATCGCTTCTTTGCATGTAGTCGGTTCATTATTCTCAAATAATGATTCAACCCTCAAATCTTGATATTTGATTGTTTACCCGATCTACTTGTTTCAATAGGAACTTAGATCTCCATCGCATAACCTTTGAGGTACGTGAGCCATGAGCTTTGTTCTTTGTCTGGAACACTTTTATTGCGCAACTCTGCACATATAGCTAAGGTTCTTTTAACCTTATCAAAGTTCTATTGTCCTCCCACTTAACTTTTCACGGAAAATTCCTTCCCAAAGAAAATTGATGTTCTAAGCGACAAACACTTTTGTCTCTGGTGTTATGGAGGAATACTTAACAGTTATTCAAAATAACATACAAAGACAGGTCCATCCGACTTTGGTTGCAAACATCTTTCTTATGCAAAGCATACCAATGTTTAAGAAAGGACAACTTGGGTTTTATCCCAAACCATAACTTTATATGGTGTCATTTCAACGGATTATGATGGAGCTCTTTTCAGTGGAAAAACGGTAGTCTCTAAAGCTTTTAATCTTTAAAATATAATGGCAGTTTTATGAATTATACCTTTGATCTTACCATGTCAAACAAGGTTTAATTACATACCTCGAACGCTCCATACCCTTATGGTGTTTCGGAAAATGCAAATCCACGGAACGATTCCTTAAATCTTAGGTATTATGCTAAACTCTGTAACTCAAATATCTTCCTTTATGATCTTTATCATAAACTTTTTATATTCTTGTTAAAATGATTTTGCACTTCATCTTGAAAGTCTTTGAACTTTTCAAATGTTTCATACTTCATCCTTATTAAGTAAATATTCATATATTCACTCAAAATTTCGGAAAAAGCAAATGAAGTTAAAATCCATCGCTCTTGACTACACATAATGGACTTCGTACAAATGTACAAGTTCCAATAAGCTAGTCATTCGTTCCCTTTTGGCCTATGAACGAAGTTTTAATTATCTCTAGAAAAGTTTCACAAGCGTCATTTGATCAAAATCAAATAGACTCCAAAATTCCATCCATATGGAGTTTCTTCATGTTTTCTTTCCAATATAATTTAAACGGCGATGTCACTTCCTAAGCGATCTTTTAATCAATTTGTCTTTCGACATTTTTAGCACTAGTTTTATGGATGTGATTTCTCCAATGAGATTTGTGAATCATCCATCTTTTATGGATTACGGCAATTATTTGAACAATCCTTTTGTTCTCATAATACCTGATAAAACAAATCTTTGAAGGCAAGCTTTGATGTTTAATGAGCAACACAATAACCCTTTATTTGTTTTCGATGAACATCATCACATATTCTTTTGCTAGTTACTTAGGACATTGTAGTTCATGAATTGTGTTGTTTCGTATGGCGATTCACACCAACAAATTCAGTATCAAATACTTGAGAACCACATTGTTTAATAAGCAAAGAATATAGCCATAACATGTATATCTTCTATATACTTAAGCTGAACAATTCTAGTCTTTTCCTTTCTGCCATATATTTATGAGATTCTCTTTGGTATTTCCTTTTACATTTGAAAGAATCTATCAACATCAATAGTGGAGTCATACATATGACATATAGTCCAAAGCGTGTATAATTAAATACCAATGTCTTTGGACTTGCACTTTGAAGTAGATCACCATCATCAAATATTTGGTGTTCTTTCAAATTCCTTTCTTTAGTAATCTCTTGGTGTAGTAAACATTTTACCTACATCAAATATACACCCTTATCATGGAATCGTCCATGATCAAGCTACTGTTAGCTTATAACGATGAATTATGAGTATAATGTTGCTATCCAAAACCTTTTGGAGGATTAGGACAACAAGTGTCTCCAACCTTTTGCAAATTCTCATCAAATATGAGAACATGACTTTAGTCATATTATACTCTATCATGTTGCAACTAAAACTTCGTTTCAGATATCACAATATCTTCCACACATCATGGTTTCTGAAACAACTCTTTCAGATCCTAGATAACCTTGATATTAAGACAATCCTTTGAATATCAAGAATCATGGAAACAAACATGATACTTATACACTAACACTTGGAATTGTTACTCTTGATTTAATACTAATTATTAAACTTCATGGAGTAACCGGAACTTACTGAAAGTTTGCAATAGGACTTTTAAACTTTAGATTAACACTTCAAAACAATACGATACCAGTTCGTAAAGTAACTAACCAAAATTCTATAGTTCTATTATCTCAATTATAACTAAGCGCAAGGTGGTAAACGGATGCCAATGACTACAACAACTATGCAATTTCACTTTGATTTAGTTTATGATAAATTGAGTTCTAATTGATAATTAAATTAATCTAGGTGAACTCCCACTCAAAACAATATCCCTCACATTGTTTTAGTGATCACATGAACCAAATCCACCACATCAAAACCGATCATCACGAGAGTTGATATAGCTTCAATGGCGAACAATCAACATGTTCATCATATCTACTATATGACTCATGATCTACCTTTCGGTAATCCGTGTTCCTGAGGCCATGTCTGTACATGCTAGGCTCGTCAAGATCAAACCTTAGTTTCCGCATGAGCAAATCTGGCTTGCTCACGTTGTATACACTTGTAGAATCTAACACACCCGATCATCACGTGGTGCTTCGAAACAACAAGCTTTAGCAACGGTGCTAACTAAGGGTGAACACTTTATGACTTGAAATTCATGTGCATGAGGGATCATCTTATAATGCTACCGTCTACTAAGCAATACAAGATGCAAAAAGGATTAACATCACATGCAATTCATAATATGTGATATGATATGGCCTTTCTTCTTTGTGCTTCCGATCTCCATCTTCTAGCACGAACATGATCTCCATCATTACCGACATTGCATCAAGGTCAATGATGCTTCTCCATGGTTGTCGTCCACCGGCTTCAACTATTACAACTACTTTGAATAGACACGCGGGTCTTAACAGAATTTAAAGACAACCATATGGCTCCTGCCGGTTGCCAACTTACAATAAGGAACATTGCATACATCATATATAATCACAATCATGGCCATATCACATCACAGCACACCCCTGCAAAAAAAAGTTAGACGCCTCTAATTTTCTTTGCATGTTTTACATGGTTTGGGGCTTTCAATAAGTGTCGTTCTAACTTACGAACAAGAACCACAACATTGATACTAGTATTGTCAATCACCCGTTGTAAATTGAATCTTAACTATGCTAGGAGAAACAGGCACCATAAAGCCACTTATGCAATACAAGTTGCATGTCAAGCGTGGAGCAAGTCTCATGAACGATGTCATGTAAGGTTAGCCCGGCGCTTCATCCCAACATACCGCAAGATGCAAAGTACACAAGAAGCAATCGACAATAAAGCATCAACGCCCACAATGACCATTGTGTTCTACTCTGCAACAGATCTACATATAGACACGACTACGATACCCTTTGTAGGGGTTCGTAGCATGGAAAAAAATTTCTATCGCATACAAACAAACAAGCCAAGATCTATCTACTAGATTGTAGCAACGAGTCGATGGAATAACTTACCCTCGAAGATTCCAAAGTGTTTAACGAGAGCGATTCTCGTGGGTGATGTAGTCGTACTCTTTCCGATCTCAAGATCGCGTGAGCGATCCTTCCAAGGCTGCAGCGCTTCGCTTCATGATCGGTCACCGTTCGGTACTCGGCGAAGACCTTCCTCTCCCTTGTTCCAAGGCAATGGAGGTTGTAGCACTCTCCTCGTGATTCCGGCAAGACTGGGCGTGGTGGAAGTAGAGGGAGATCATGAGGGCTTAAGCCGGAGCGAGTATGGTGGAGTATGAGAGAGCTAATAGTGGTCTAGGGATTAGACACACCAATTAGAAGGCTCTAAACCGGAGGCTAGAGCAATTAGAAGCTCTAAACCAAAACGGCTCTAAACCGGAGATTAGAGGATAGGAACTTGTGTGTCTAGAGGAGGAGGCCCCTCCTTTCATAGGTGGGAGGGCGGCCAAGGGAGGAGTCCCTCCCAAGTCGGCCTTGGTTGGCGTGCCGGCTTGGAGGACTCCTCCCCAAGTCGGTTCAACCACCTCTTGCTTGTTTCCCACAGTTTCTGTTTTCCACGGTTCTGTTTAGCTGTTTGACTTTCAAACTGGCGGTTTGACTTTTAGTTTTGGAACAAGAACACTTAGTACATGATGCAATCATTCCAATATGCAATGACACATTCATGTATCCCTTCCCCTCGGTCTTGGACATTCCGGAACCTTCCAGAACATTCCCGATGAAATCACCGGAATCATTCCCGAACTCCGAAATGGGACTTTCCTTATATGAATCTTATTCTCCGGACCATTCCGAATCACCTCGTGATATCCCGGATCCCATCCGAGACTCCGAACAACATTCAGTCTCTTTCTCATAATACCATAACTACTCAAACAACGTCGAATCCTTAAGTGTGTCTCCCTACGGTTCGTGAAATATGCGGACATGATCGAGACACTTCTCCGAACAATAACCAATAGAGGAATCAGGAAATTCATATGGCTCCCACATATTTCTACGATTACTTTGCGATAGAATGAACCACTTACATACGATACCAATTTCCCTTTGTCTCACGATAGTTTACTTATCCGAGGTTATGATCGTCGGTATCTCTGCATACCTAGTTCAACCTCGTTACCGATAAGTACTCTTTTCTCGTTCCCGTGATATGTGATCCCTTGTGAGCCAGTCACATGCTTGCAAGCTAATTGGATGACATTCCACCGAGAGGGCCTAGAGTATATCTATCTGTCATATGGATGGACAAATCCCACTCTTGATCCATGTGTTTCAACCAATACTTTCCGAACACTCAATGCCACCTTTATAGCCACCCGATTCGGTGTGGTGTTTGATGTCATCAAAGCATCCATCCGGTAAAGGTGATATGCATGATCTCATGGTGAAGGAATTAGGTTACTATGTATCGAAAGCATATAGCAATTGAACTATTTAAATGACTTGATCTTTATGCTACGCTTATCTATAGGAGTATGTCCATCACATCATTCTCCTAATGATATGATCCTGTTGTTAATAACATCTCTATGTTCATGATCAGGAAACCATGATCATATTTTAACCAACAAGCTAGTTTAACAAGAGGCTTTACTAGGGACTCTTATTTTAGTTTACAAATCACACAAGTATTAATGTTTCCGGTTAATACAATTATAGCATGGTATGTAAACATTTATCATAAGTGTGAAGATATGATAATAACCACTTTATTATTGCCTCTTGGTCATATCTCCAACACATCGGTGTTGTCCACCAACATGACACTCATAACGGTATCATACCAATCTGGAGTGGTACGAGTTCTCGTTGACCTCCGAGGCTCTGTATCAACTTCAACCGAAGTATCATGATCATCATCATTAGCTTCCTCTCTAATTGGTGCAGGCACCACAGGAACTTCTTCCGGTGTTGCGCTACTTGCAATTTCGAGAGAAGGTTCGACAACCTCGTCGAGTTCTACTTTCCTTCCAGTCACTTCTTTCGAGAGAAATTCCTTCTCTAGAAAGGATCCATTCTTGGCAACGAAGATTTTGCCTTCGGATCTATGATAGAAGGTATACCCAATAGTTTCCTTCGGGTATCCTATGAAGACACATTTTTCCGCTTTGGGTTCAAGCTTGTCCGGCTGTAACTTCTTTACATAGGCTTCGCATCCCCAAACTTTAAGGAACGACAATTTAGGTTTCTTCCCAAACCATAATTCATACGGTGTCGTTTCAACGGATTTAGACGGTGCCCTATTTAAAGTGAATGCGGTGTTTCTAATGCATAACCCCAAAATGATAGCGGTAAATCTGTAAGTGACATCATAGAACGAACCATATCTAAAAGAGTTCGATTCGACGTTCGGACACACCATTCTGTTGTGGTGTTCCCGGTGTCAATCAGGAAAGTATTCCGCATTTCTTCAAATGCTCGCCAAACTCGTAACTTATATATTCACCTCCACGATCAGAACGCAGAAATTTAATCTTCTTGTTACGTTGATTCTCTACCTCACTTTGAAACTCCTTAAACTTCTCGAAAGTTTTGGACTTATGTTTCATGAAATAGATATACCCATATCTACTCAAGTCATCCGTGAAGGTAAGAACATAACGATAACCACCGCGCGATGCTACACTCGGTCCACACACATCGGTATGTATGATTTCCAATAAGTCCGTAGCTCGCTCCATCATACCAGAAAATGGAGTCTTAGTCATTTTTCCCATCAGACATGCTTCGCATCTTTCAAGTGATTCAAAATCAAGTGATTCAAGAAGTCCATCAGAATGGAGTTTCTTCATACGCTTCACTCCAATATCACCAAGACGATTGCCACATATAGGTCGAATTATCGCTTGATTTCAAACGTTTAGCCTCAATGTTGTTGATATGTGTATTTCCACTATCGAGATTCAATAAGAATAGACCATCTATCAAAGGTGCATGTGCATAAAACATATTACTCATATAAATCGAACAACCATTATTCTCTGATTTAAACAAGTAACCGTCTCGCAATAAACAAGATCCCGATATAATGTTCATGCTCAACACATGCACTAAATAACAATTATTTAAGTATAAAACTAATCCCGATGGTAGATGAAGGGGTAGCGTGCCGACCGCGATCACATCAACCTTTGATCCGTTTCCCACGCGCATCGTCACCTCGTTCTTCGCTAGCTTCCGTTTATTCTGCAAAGACTTTGTTTCGAGTTACAAATATGAGCAACCGAACCAAGATCAAATACCTGAGCACTACTACGAGTACTAGTGAGATACACATCAATAACATGTATATCAGATATACCTTTCTTCTTGATGTTGCCGTTCTTCAGATCCGCCAAGTACTTTGGGCAATTCCGCTTCCAGTGACCTTCTCCCTTGCAGTAAAAGCACTCAATTTCAGGCTTGGGTCCAGCCTTGGTTTTCTTCGCCGGCGTGGTAACTTTCTTACCACCCTTCTTGAAGTGTCCCTTTTGCTTAGACTTGCCTTTCTTGAATTTGGTGGTCTTATTGACCATCAACACTTGGTGCTCTTTCTTGATCTCCACTTCTGCAGACTTTAACATAGCAAACAGTTCTGGCAACTCTTTGTTCATGTTCTGCATGTTGTAGTTCATCACAAAGTTCCTGTAACTTGGTGGCAGTGACTGGAGGACACGGTAAATCCCCAAAGCATTAGGAATCACTATACCCAAGCTTTGAAGTTTGTTTGCGTGCCCAGACATCTTAAGCACATGCTCACTGACGGAGCTGCCCTCTTCCATCTTGCAGTTAAAGAACTTTTCAGAAGCCTCATAGCTTTCAATTGCCGCATGAGTCTCAAAAATCAATTTGAGATCCTCGACAATATCATATGGGTCTGACTCTTCAAACCTTTTCTGAAGCTCCGATTCTAAACCATACAAGATAGCACATTGAACTATGGAGTCTTGATTCTTCCGAGCGAGGTAAACATTCTTTACTTCATCGGAGCATCACCGGTGGGTCACCAATGTGCATCCAAAGACATAGGTCAAATTACCATTGTGAGGACAATCCTCAAATTGCGGAACCAATCCGAAGTTGCTTCCATTGTTTTTCAACTTTTCTTTCTCTAGGAGCATTAAAATTGATGGTAGGGGCTGCCATTGATCTACAACATATTTGCAATAGTTTAGACTAAGTTTATGACAAATTGAGTTCAAATTAATTAATGAAATTAAACTAGGTGAACTCCCACTCAAAACAACATCCCTCACATTGTTTTAGTGATCACACGAACCAAATCCACTACATCAACACCGATCATCACAAGAGTTGATATAGTTTCAATGGCGAACAATCGTCATGTTCATCATATCTACTATACGATTCATGCTTTACCTTTCGGTGATCCGTGTTACGAGACCATGTCTCATACATGCTAGGCTCGTCAAGATCAAACCTTAGTTTCGCATGAGCAAATCGCTTGCTCACATTGTATACACTTGCAGAATCTAACACCCGATCATCACGTGGTGCTTGAAACAACAAGCTTTAGCAACGGTGCTAACTAAGGGTGAACACTTTATGATTTGAAATTCATGTGCATGAGGGATCATCTTATAATGCTACCGCTGCCTACTAAGCAATACAAGATGCATAAAGGATTAACATCACATGCAATTCATAATATGTGATATGATATGGCCTTTCTTATTTGTGCTTCCGATCTCCATCTTCAAGCACGAACATGATCTCCATCATCACCGGCATTGCATCAAGGTCAATGACGCTTCACCATGGTTGTCGTCCACGGCTTCAACTATTACAACTACTTTGAATAGACACGCGGGTCTTAACATAAATTAAAGACAACCATATGGCTCTGCGGTTGCCAACTTACAATAAGGAACATTGCATACATCAAATATAATCACAATCATGGCCATATCACATCATCAGACACCCCAAAACAAAGTTAGACGCCTCTACTTTCTTTGCATATTTTACGTGGTTTGGGGCTTTCAATAAGTGTCGTTCTAGCTTACGAACAAGAACCACAACATTGATACTAGCATTGTTGATCACCCATTGTAAATTGGATCTTAACTATGCTAGGAGAAACAGGCACCCACAAAGCCACTTATGCAATACAAGTTGCATGTTAAGCGTGGAGCAAGTCTCATGAACGATGTCATGTAAGGTTAGCCCGGGCCGCTTCATCCCAACATACCGCAAGATGCAAAGTACACAAAAAGCAATCGACAATAAAAGCATCAACGCCCACAATGACCATTGTGTTCTACTCGTGCAACAGATCTACATATAGACACGGCTCTGATACCACTGTAGGGGTTCGTAGCATGGAAAAAAAAAATTCTATCGCATACAAACAAACAAGCCAAGATCTATCTACTAGATTGTAGCAACGAGTCGATGGAATAACTTACCCTCGAAGATTCCAAAGTGTTTAACGAGAGCGGATTCTCGTGGGTGATGTAGTCGTACTCTTTCCGATCTCAAGATCGTAGACGATCCTTCCCGCTGCTCCGCAGCTTTTCCGCAATCGGTCACACGCTCGGTACTGACTAAGACCTTCCTCTCCTTGTTCCAAAGAAATGGAGGTTGTAGCACTCTCTCGCGATTCAAGAAGACAACTGGCGTGGTACCTAAGTAGAGGGAAATGCAGGCTTCGCCGGAGCGAGTATGGTGGAGTATGAGAGAGGTCTATTAGTGGTCTAGAGATTAGACACACCAATTAGAAGGCTCTAAACCGCAGGCTAAAGCAATTAGAAGCTCTAAACCAAAACGGCTCTAAACCGGAGATTAGAGGATAGGAACTTGTGTGTAGAGGAGGACCTGCCTCCTTTTATAGGTGGAGGGCTGGCCAGGGGAGGGAAGGAGTCCCTCCCAACTCGGCCTAGGCTGGCCCGGCTTGGAGGAGAGGACTCCTCCAAGTTGGTTTCAACCTCCTCTTGCTTGTTTCCCACAGCTCGCTTCCCAGCTTGCTTTCCACGCTTCCTGTTTTAGCCGTTTGACTTTTCAGTTTTGGAACAGCAAGAACACTTAGTACATGATGCAATCATTCAATGACACATTCATGTACCC
Source organism: Avena longiglumis (assembly GCA_030063025.1). NCBI lineage: Eukaryota > Viridiplantae > Streptophyta > Magnoliopsida > Poales > Poaceae > Avena > Avena longiglumis. Next base: position 179,236,710 of record CP125977.1, on the reverse strand, counting down.
TCCCCCCCCCCGGAGTGCCGGACAATCCGGAACCTTCTAGAACATTCCCGATGAAAACACCGGAATCATTCCCGAACTCCGAAACGGGACTTTCCTTATATGAATCTTATTCTCCGGACCATTCCGGATCACCTCGTGATATCCCGGATCCCATCCGAGACTCCGAACAACATTCGGTCTCTTTCTCATAATACCATAACTACTCAAACAACGTCGAATCCTTAAGTGTGTCTCCCTACGGTTCGTGAATTATGCGGACATGATCGAGACACTTCTCCGAAAAATAACCAATAGAGGAATCTGGAAATTCATATGGCTCCCACATATTTCTACAATTACTTTGCGATAGAATGAACCACTTACATACTATACCAATTTCCCTTTGTCTCACGATAGTTTACTTATCCGAGGTTATGATCGTCGGTATCTCTGCATACCTAGTTCAACCTCGTTACCGATAAGTACTCTTTTCTCGTTCCCGTGTGATCCCTTGTGACCCAGTCACATGCTTGCAATCTAATTGGATGACATTCCACCGAGAGGGCCCAGAGTATATCTATCCGTCATATGGATGGACAAATCCCACTCTTGATCCATGTGTTTCAACCAATACTTTCCGAACACTCAATGCCACCTTTATAGCCACCCGCCACGGTGTGGTGTTTGATGTCATCAAAGCATCCATCCGGTAAAGGTGATATGCATGATCTCATGGTCGAAGGAATTAGGTTACTATGTATCAGAAAGCATATAGCAATTGAACTATTGAAATGACTTGATCTTTATGCTATGCTTATCTATAGGAGTATGTCCACCATATCATTCTCCTAACGATATGATCTTGTTGTCGATAACATCTCAATGTTCATGATAGGGAAACCACAATCATTAATCAACCAACAAGCTAGTGAAGTATAGAGGCTATACTAGGGACTTCAAATTAAGTTTACAAATCACACAAGTATTAATGTTTCCTTGTTAATACTATTATAGCATGAATGTAAACATTTATCATAAACACAAAGATATAATAATAACTATATTTATTATTGCCTCTAGGGCATATCTCCAACACCTAACTGGGCCGCCCAGCAGGCCACAGGCCATGCTACCGACTATGGGCCACCCGGGTTAGTCGGATAAGAGACATGCTATGACGATACCCATATAGCATATCCCCAACAGAGAACGCAATCATATCCGATTTTCCCGCACGAGCGATGCGAACCGTTAGCGGCGACGGTTGGAGACGTGGCGAAATTACCGCGCACGTTCACGAACACGTCGCCTACGCGGCAACCGTCTGATTAGCTGCACGAATCTTGACACAGAGTAAGATAAATAGTAACTGTGGGACACTTGCCACTTTTTCACCCCATTCTCTCGCGTCATCGTCTTCTTCCTCCAGCCGCACGCCTCCTCGAGCTCTCCACGGAAAACCTCGAGAAACCCTAGCCTCTCTCTCTGTACCAGTCACGCTCTCTCCCTCCTCCATGGCTAGAAGCAGCTCATCCCCGTCAATGGCGGCGTCGAGCGAAGCCACGGAGAAGCCGGCGAGCTCCGTCGTCGTGCCCCAGAGGGCCTGGTCATCCCCGCGTCGGCGGTGATTGAAACCACCGGCGGCGACCATAATCTGGCGGCGCTAGAGCCCCTGGAAGAGGAGCTAGACTCGCACAAAGGTGACTGGCACGGCTCGAACATCACCGACCGCGACATCCAAGAGATGGTCGCCGAAGGCTACCTCCTCATGACGGAGGGCTCGCTGGCGGCGCCGGCGGCGGGCGCGGGCGAGGTGACGCCTTCTCCCCAAGCCGGAGAGAAAGTGTACCTCAAGGCGCAATTGGTACGCGGAGTTTCTCTGCCCATCTCCCACTTCTTTCTGTCCGTCTTGAATCACTTCAAGGTCCAACCCCATAACCTCTCCCCCAACAGTATCTTAGTGCTTAGCAACTTCGCGGCACTTTGTGAGGGTTACCTAGGGATTAGGCCTAGGTTAGATTTGTTTGTTTACTTTTTCACCGTCAAACGTGAAGCCGGACACAATAGGGAGGAGCTTAGGAACTGCGGCACCATAAGTTTCAAGATCCGACCTAGCCGGCGGTTCCCCGACATAGTCGGCCACTAGTCGTGTAAAAACTGGCAGCGGACGTAATTCTACGGCCCCGACATTCCCTTGGCGGGCCGAGCAGTAACGTACCCGGACTTCATGGATGGAGCTGCCGCTGAAGTTTCCACATGGCGGTCCCATGCCTCCCTTCCCTCTGACCTCGACGCTTCTCGCGCAATAAGGCGGATCGAGTGGTTCGTAGAGACAGGTCTAACCGGCTTGGACCTAGCCATGTGCTGGTTCATTAGGCGGATCCAACCTCTGCAGCACCGCACGAAGTATATGCACGAGTACACCGGCGACCGAAGGGATACCCTCCGGATCTCCGAGGACAACTTCTCGAGCGACTCCGTCAAGTTCCACCTTAAGGACATCGTCAAGGTGAAGGATAAGAAGCGTGGATTCACCCTCACCTATGACATGTTCGTAGATGGAAAGTGCCCAAAGGTAGATATTTATTTTCCGTGTATGACATTGCTCCAGTTTTTTCGTCTTGCTAATACCATCTTGTCTAACACGATGATTTCTCGCTTTAACAGCTTAGCGATCTAGAGGAGGGCAACCTGGCTGCCCAAATCTACGATCCCAAGATGAAGGAAGTCACGGTCGTGTCCGACGATGATGCCCCGTTGGCGCAAAAGCGGAAGAGATCCACCTCTGACGCTGCCGACGGAGGCAAGAAAAAGAAGACGGAGGGTGGAGTCTCCAAAAAGAGTACTGACGCCCTGGAGGCGGAAAAGAAGAAAGCCACCGGGATGTTTGACAAAGCGCCCCCCTAGTGTAAGCTTCTTATTCTCCGACATTGTCTATTTATCTATTTTGCTCCTGTATTTATGCATTTTGCACGTTTCAGGAAGAAAGCCACAACCATCCTCAAGAAGTCCTCCAAGACTCTTGGGGCTTCTAGAAATATCAAAGATATGCTGCATCGCGACTCCTCTCCCGCCATCACCCCTGCCACTCCTGTCGTAAAGCCCTCCTCCGCTCCGACAAGCTCCCAAGTCCAGGAGGCACCAGGCCCTCCGCCATGGAAGTGGACTCTGGCGCCTCAACCGAGCTTGCTGTTGTCGGCGAGCAGGCGACACAGGAGAGTGCTGCTCTTCAAATGGCTGAAGCTCCGGCTAAGGATGCCATCTGTAGCGGCAAGGCGGTGGTGGGAGCTGGTACCGGCCAAGGCGGCCTTCTCCTCGAAACCCTTCGAGTTCGAAGATTGTTTACCCGCGCTCATGCCGAGTAACACAACTATGGTTCTGGAGGAGTGCCGTCATCTCCGACGCGATCTTGAGGAGCTACTCCGCAAGCGGACATCTTATAGGAAACAGCATTGCCTTTGGCAAGCTGTTGGCCGAGAGCGCTACAAGCCTCAAGATTATTGCACTTGTAAGTTTCACTTTACCTTTTGCATTTCGTATGAGTATCCCACTGTAGCCCCCGAGGATGTAGACGGAAAACCATTGGTTTTGCATCTATATGCTCTAAGAGTGACTAAGTTAGAAAAAACTCTCACTGTAGCCCCCAAGCATTTAGATGGAATGAATTATTCCGACTAGATGCTTTAAGAGTAGCATACACAGTGTTCATAATTTTAAGTGTTGTAGCCCCCAAGCCTCTAGTTGTAACTGAATTAGTTCCGACTAAATGCTTAAAGAAAAGCTAAGCATTTTCTGAGTTAAAAACTTTATACTGTAGCCCCTGAGCATCTAGGTGGAAAATCTCCGACTAGAAGCTCCAGGCAGACTAAACAATGACTTGACTTTGTATTTGTTTCCACAGAACGAGAATGCTCGGAGGGGCATGGCCAATGACAAGTACCAGAAGATGCGCGCAGACCTTGAAGCTGAAAAGGGTAAAACCGCCATCTAGAAGGAACAGATCATCAAAAACAAGAGTCTGTTTTCTTATTGCGCATTTCCGTTTTACTTTTGTGCCCATAATTTCTGAGTACTCAATGTGTACTTTGTTTTCTCCGACTTGCAGAGCATGTCGCCAAGGCCAAGGATATTGTCGAGCAGTCCAAGCACATTCAGCAGCTGGACAGCGAGAACAAGATCCTTAAGAAGGAGAGGGAAGAAATGCTGAAGATGCATGAGGATTCCATGAAAGCCCTGCAGGACTCCGCCTCTGCGGAGATCAATCGCTTGAAGGAGGAGCTTGCGATCCTAAAGGATCAGAAGCGAGCTGCCGATGAGCAAAACCTTCACCATAGCGAAGCGTTTAAGCTCCTCCAACAAGAGAAGGAATCCTTGGCGGACGTCGTCTGGCAGGCTAAGGCCAGCATCTTCAGTAAGTGTCCTCCGCCTTGTAGTTCTGTAGTCTGGACACTTAGAATTTTTGAACTCATGCAATCGTTGTCAGAATTTTCAGTGCCCATGGGTTTAACCTGCTCGCCTCCTTCGGACAAGGAATGCATGATTCTTGCCGGCAACTTCATCAACACTGCCATCGCCCAAGCCAAGGAGATCGCCAAGCCCCTCCAGATTTATATCAAGGCCTCGGACTCTGTGGTGAAGTACTCGGAGATTATGGGTCGAGCCCCCGAGCGTGTTGCAAGCTGGAAAGCTTCATGTGCACGGGCAGGCGGAAGGATGGCAATGTCTATGGTGAAGGCACACTATGAATATGCCGACATCGACACGACGACATCTGGTATCCCCGACGTGGATGATGACGGCAGGGAGATTGATCACGAAGCCTGTAGGGTTTCGTAGCATGGAAAACAAAAAATTTCTACCGCATACAAACAAACAAGCCAAGATCTATCTATTAGATTGTAGCAACGAGTCGATGGAATAACTCACCCTCGAAGATTCCAAAGTGTTTAACGAGAGCGGATTCTCGTGGGTGATGTAGTCATACTCTTCCCGATCTCAAGATCGCGTAGACGATCCTTCCAAGGCTGCGTTAAGAAGCCCTTGATCGGTCACACGCTCAGATTGACAAAGACCTTCCTCTCCCTTGTTCCAGCAGGCAGCGGAGGTTGTAGCACTCTCCTCGCGATTCTAGCAGCACAACGGCGTGGTACCGGAAGTAGAGGGGAGATATCGTAGGGCTTCGCCTTAAGCCGGAGCGAGTATGGTAGACTATGAGAGAGCTCCTCGGCGATCTAGGGTTTAGAAACACCAAGGAGGAGGCTTGGCCGGCGGCTAGGGTTAGCTAGGCGGCGGCGGCTGCAGGAGGGCCGGCGGCTTAGGGCTAGGGTTTGCGGGTGGAGGTGTTGGGTGCTTGAGGGCAGCCTGCCTCCTTATATAGGTGGAGGGCGCCCGTGAGGGGAGTCCCTCCCAACTCGGTTTCCCAAGGGCGGTGGAGGGGAGGAACTCCTCCCCAACTCGGTTTCCACCTTCCCCTCCACTTCCCAAAATAGCTGTTTGACTTTTCAAATTGGTGTTTGACTTTTCAAACTAGGATTTGATTAAACCCTTTATTTTGTTCAGCGATGACACCCAGTACATGATGCAATCATTCCAACTTGGTATGACACATTCATGTACCCTTCCCCTCCGGAGTGCCGGACATTCCGGAACCTTCTAGAACATTCCCGATGAAAACACCGGAACCATTCTCCAACTCCGAAATAGGACTTTCCTTATATGAATCTTATTCTCCGGACCATTCCGGATCTCCTCGTGATATCCCGGATCCCATCCAAGGCTCCGAACAACATTCGGTCTCTTACTCATCATTCCATAACTACTCAAACAACGTCGAATCCTTAAGTGTGTCTCCCTACGGTTCGTGAATTATGCGGACATGATCGAGACACTTCTCCGAACAATAACCAATAGAGGAATCTGGAAATTCATATGGCTCCCACATATTTCTACGATTACTTTGCGATCAAATGAACCACTTACATATGATACCAATTTCCCTTTGTCTCACGATAGTTTACTTATCTGAGGTTATGATCGTCGGTATCTCTGCATACCTAGTTCAACCTCGTTACTGATAAGTACTCTTTTCTCGTTCCCGTGATATGTGATCCCTTGTGAGCCAGTCACATGCTTGCGAGCTAACTGGATGACATTTCACCGAGAGGGCCCAGAGTATATCTTTCCGTCATATGGATGGACAAATCCCATTCTTGATCCATGTGTCTCAACCAATACTTTCCGAACACTCAATGCCACCTTTATAGCCACCCAGTTACGGTGTGGTGTTTGATGTCATCAAAGCATCCTTCCGGTAAAGGTGATATGCATGATCTCATGGTCGAAGGAATTAGGTTACTATGTATCAGAAAAAATATAGCAATTGAACTATTAAAATGACTTGATCTTTATGCTACGCTTATCTATAGGATTATGTCCACCATATCATTCTCCTAACGATATGATCTTGTTGTTAATAACATCTCAATGTTCATGATAGGAAAACCACAATCATTTATTAACCAACAAGCTAGTATTATAAAGAGGCTTTACTAGGGACTCTATTTTAGTTTACAAATCACACAAGTATTAATGTTTCCTTGTTAATACTATTATAGCATGAATGTAAACATTTATCATAAACACAAAGATATAATAATAACTGCATTTATTATTGCCTCTAGGGCATATCTCCAACAAAGCCATCTTGTCATCACTCACGGGGTATGATATCAGGGTTGCCGAGTTGGTAGATGTTGACGTCTTCGTGCCCAGGAACTTTCTCGACAACGCCAACCCGGAATCCTCCTAGTCTCACCATAGCACCGATGCTGAGGGTGATTCTCCGGCTGGTGATGATGCGGCCTCCAAGTCTCCTGCACCCAAAGAGTGAAAAACACTTTGTAATTTCTGTTTCACCTCTGGATTGTGCGCGGGAAAAACTTTGTTGATGTAATCTTAAGGCGGAAAACAATGGTTATTGTATCCTGCTACTTAAGAATTAAGTTTCAGCATGTATATATTTTTTAAGCAAGTGTTGGCTTATCCATTACTTTGGTTCTTATGCTTGACTTTTCGTGAGTCGGAAGACTCGTTGTCGGAACCATGCGCTTAGATGATGATGCCCAATGGCACCGTCAATAAACTGAGCACAAAATCGCCGACAACAAGTGCCAAAAGTCACTACTCCAGAATCCACATAAAAACAACAAAGAACGTGTAGACTTGAAAACTTAAGCTAACGCCCATAGGCGGAATTTTCACAAGTGTAATCGCAAGACTTGTGCATAAAGGTTTTTATATGATCCAAAAATGAACACTAAAGGAGGTAGAAGACTCAGCAAAATGAGTGAACCAGAGATCTTTATTTCATTGATCATATAAGAGGTACACAATTAGATAAAAAATGCTAAGTGTAGAAAGGACGTAGCTGTGCTATGTTCCATGGCCGATCAAGCTCCGGGTAATCATCATACGGGTCACGTCGCTTACGCTTATGATCCTCATTGGATCTATCCTTGAGTTCACGATTGTCGACAAGGTAGTAAGACCCATTGAGCAGCGCCTTGCTGATGATGAACGGTCCATCCCATGGCGGGGATAATTTGTGTGACTTCTTATGCTTAAGTCGAAGCACCAAATCCCCCTCTTTAAACGAGCGACTATGGTAGATGCGTAGCTTCTGCTGGTAGATGGCGGATCTTTGGCATGCCAAAACACGCTCCTCCTCAAGAAGGTCCACATCTAGGCGTCTGGATTTTTCAGCGTCATCTTCGTCGTAGGCGGCAACTCTTGGTGGAGGATGTCAGAAGGTAGGATGGCTTCTGCTCCATATACCATGAAATAGGGGTGTAGCCGGTGGATCTGTTGGGTGTAGTTCGTAAACTCCACAACACAGATGGAAATTCTTCCGCCCAGGCTCCAGCTGCTCTATGTAGCGGTGCCTCAAGACATGGCTTGATTCCCTGCAGAATTAATCCATTGGCTCGCTCAACTTGACCATTGGATTGTGGGTGTGCCACAGATGCAAGGTCAAGTCGGATGCCTTTGTCCCAGCAATAGGCCTCCACTTCTCCAAGTGACAAGTTGCTTCCGTTGTCGGTGATGACGCTATATGGGAGACCAAACCTCACCACTAGATCCCGGACAAACCTGAGGGCAGTTGCCCCATCAAGATTTCTAATGGGTTTAGCTTCTATCCATTTGGTGAACTTGTCAACTGCTACAAGATGATGCGTAAATCCACACGGTGCCGTTTGTAACGGCCGCACCATGTCTAGCCCCCAGACTGCAAATGGCCAAGTTATTGGTATTGTTCGCAATTCTTCAGCAGGAACATGTGGTTGTCGGGCATAATACTGGCATCCTGTGCATGTCTCAACCAGCTTGTCGGCGTCGCCGGGGTCACCAAGAGAATCCTTGCCGGAAGGCTTTCGCGACCAATGATCGAGGAGCGGCGTGATGCCCGCAATCTCCGAGATGGATTTCGCGTAGGATTTCCATACCTTCTAGCTGGGAAATGCACTTTAGGTATACACCAGTAGTGCTCCTCTTGTAGAGTTGCCCATTGATTATGGTATAACCCTTTGCTCGCCGTACTACTTGCCGTCTTTCGACCTCGTCGTCGGGCAAAGTTCCGTGTTCGAGATATTCCATGAATGGTTTTGTCCAAGCCGGAGGGATCTTTGTCACCATGTTGACGAAAGAGTCAGCTCTATCCGGGTTGTCAATGTCGGCACCCTTCACGGATGGTGTGCGTAGATGCTCTAGGAAAACTTCTGGCGGAATTTGCTTGCGCCCTGATCCAAGTTTAGACAAGAGATCACCCGCTGCTTTGCTCCCTAGGCACATACTTGACTTCAGAGCCCAAGAAGATCTTGGCTATCTCGCCCACTTCGCCTCGATATGCCGCCATCATAGGATTCCTCAGATTCTGTGCGGCCACTGTTTGGGAAACCAAGTTGGAATCTCCACAGCAAACTATGCGCTTGATGCCAATATCCTTGGCTACATGCAGTCCGTGAATGAGTGCTTCATACTCCGCCATGTTATTTGTAGCCTCGAAGTGGATCTGCAGAACATAGTGTAGCTTGTCTCCTTTTGGTGACTGTAGCAATACACCAGCCCCCGAGCCGTTGAGCAGCTTTGATCCGTCAAAGTGCATCACCCAGTACTCTGGTTCTGGCAACGGAGTGGCATCTCCGTCCAATCTGCAATAAAATCCGCCAAGGCTTGTGACTTGATAGCGTCGCGTCTCTTGTAGGTGATCTCGAAGGCGGCAAGTTCAATGCCCCACTTCGCGACCCTTCCTCAGAGCGTCATGTTGTTGATAATGTCGGACAGTGGAGTCTTGCTCACTACTGTGATTGGGTGATCCTGAAAGTAATGCCTCAGCTTCCGCGAAGCGAGGAATACTCCATAAGCTATCTTTTGGTAGTGCGGGTAACGCTGCTTGGACTCTGTCAAGACTTGCTTACATAGTAAACTGGTCGTTGAACTCCGTGCTCCTAGCCTGGTTCCTTCCGCTCTACCACGACGACGATGCTGATAACCCGGTTGGTTGACGCCATGTAAATTAACAGGGGCTCTCCAGGATCGGGTGCTGCAAGGATGGGCGCTGATGAAAGAATCTCCTTGAGCTGCTTCAGTGTTGCATCTGCCTCGTCTGTCCATGTGAATTTGTCCGCTTCTTCAAAGAATTGTATGCGCAGCCTTCTCTCCAAGTCGGCTGACGAACCGACTAACTGCTGCAACACAACCTGTTAGTCGTTGGATGTCCTTTAGGCATGTCGGATGGTTTATGTTTAAGATGGCCTTGATTTTCTCCGGGTTGACCTCGATTCCGCGCTGGGAAATGATGAAGCCCAACAGTTTGCCGACTGGAACCCCGAAGACGCACTTCTTAGGGTTGAGCATCATGTTGTATTTCTGGAGATTATCAAAGGTTTCTTTTAAGTCGGATATTAAGTCATTTGACTTTTTAGACATCACCGCGATATCGTCCACATAGGCGTGAATGTTCCGACCGATTTGGTCGTGAAGGCAACGTTGCATTGTCCGCTGGTAGGTAGCACCTGTGTTTTTCAGCCCGAAGGGCATCGTGACGTAGCAAAACGTTCCGTATGGGGTAGTAAACGAAGTGGCTAATTGGTCCGACTTCCTCATCTTGATCTGGTGGTATCCTGAGTATGCATCGAGAAAACACAAAAGTTCCGAGCCAGGCGTCGAGTCAATGACTTGGTCAATGCGAGGCAAAGCAAACGGATATTTGGGACATGCTTTGTTCAAGTCGGTGTAATCAACGCACATTCTTAATTCATTGGTTCCCTTTTTGGGGACAAGTACAGGATTGGCCACCCATCGGGTGTGAAGGACTTCTCGGATAAACTTAGCCTTAAGTAACCTAGTTATCTCTTTGCCAATGGCGCGTCTCTTCTCATCTCCGAAGCGTCGTAGAGGTTGTTTCACTAGTTTAAATTTTGGATCTATGTTTAAGCTATGCTCGGCAAGTTCCCTAGGTACACCTTTCATGTCAGCAGGTTGCCAGGCAAAGATGTCCCTATTCTCACGGAGGAACTCGACGAGCGCGCTTTCCTATTTGGGATCCAGGTTCGTCCCAATGGCGACGGTCTTGGAGGCATCGCCTACCACAAGTTCCACCGGCTTGGTCTCGATGGCGGCCTTGAACGCATGAGTGGAGTCGGAGATCTGCTTCTTCGACACGGGCATCTCTGAGTCACTGACCTTGCTCTGGATCTCCTTGAATTCTTATTGTCAGAGGATGCTTACGCAATGGTCGCTTCATTGATCTCGCAGTCCCTTGCCTTGGTAAAGCTTCCGGATACGATGATGACACCGTTTGGTCCGGGTATCTTGAGCCTGTTGTAGACGAAGCATGGCTTGGCCATGAACGTGTGGAATATGTCGCGGCCGAATATGACGTGATACACGCTCTTGAAGAGGACCACCTCAAAGGTCATGCGCTCTTGGCGGTAATTATTAACGTCACCAAAGGCTACCTGAAGTGTGATGCACCCAAGGGACCGAGCCTCCCGACCAGGCACTACGCCGTGGAACACGGTGTTGGTCCGCCTTAGGTTTGCCTCCGTCAAGTTCATCTTCTGCAGTGTATCCAGGTACATGATGTTGATGCTACTTCCACTATCCACCATGCACTTGGTGAACTCGATCCGTGCCGTCAATCAATGGGTTGATGACCATGGCGTACTGGTTCTCCATGGGCACAAGGTCTGGGTGGTCTGTCCTGTCCCAAGTGATTGGAACCCCCGACCAGCGCAGGTATTGGGGAACTGGGGGGAGAGGAGCCATCAGGATCCTTAGAGAGGTCTTCTGTTGTCGGACGGTGGGGGTGCCAAGGAAAGTGTGGTAGACTGGGGACTTCTTTGCGAAGGGGTTCTTGCCCTTCTCGTCGCTCTTGGCGGAGTGCTTGGGGTCAACGTCCTCGTCCATGTCACTTGAATCCTTGGACTCCTCCTTCTTCTTCCCCTTGCCCTTGCCTCGCGGTCTGTTCTTCTGACTTCGCTTATAGCCGGACTCCGGGTCTTCCTTGAGGTCGTTGACGAACTTGAAGTGTCGATTGGTATGGGTGGCCTTGCCGTTGGCGTCGAGGTGTACGAGGCACGTCATATCGCGGTACTCTTCGTAGGTTTGGGGAATGCAGAGCGGCGCCGAGTTGGTTTCACTTCCTCGCTGCTGCCCGCGGCCTGCTCCCCTTCCTCGGCCATGTTGTCCGCCTTCTCCTCGTCCTGCAAAAGTCATGGCGACCATGTCAGTAGATTGCTTTTCTTTTGGAGCGGTTTTCCGCTTTGTACTGTTGTTCCTCCGAGCTTGGGTTGGAACGGCCGTTGCCGGCAAAGAGCCACGAGCATCGTCGTCGGCAGCTGCGAACTCACTAGCTAACTGAATCATCTGATTCAAGTCAAGATGATGATTGTCCTACAAGCGCTTCAGCTTATGTCAGAGCAACGTGCCCCTTTCCAACCCATCGATGAAGGCGGCCATGGCGTTCTGGGCGTGCACTCCTGCATAGGAATTTTTCTATCCAGCCAGCGGGAGAGGTAGGCGCGAGATGTCTCGTCTTTCTCTTGCACGCACCGCTGTATATCGCCCACCGTGCAGGGACGCTTGTATGTACCCTCAAAGTTCTTGGTGAATGCTTCTTGCATGTCCAGCCAGTTGTAGATAGATATTTCCGGCAAGTCGTCGATCCATTGATGGGCCGTGCCCGCCAACATTAACGAGAGGTACTTGACGGCGACGCTGGGGTTGCCTCCGGCAATCTCCACTGCGTTGCCGTAGTCCTGCAACCATGTGGCAGGTTTGGCGGTGCCGTCATAGGGCTTGATGGTCTTGTCAATCCGGAAACCTTTGGGGTAAGTTGCGTACCGTATTGCAGGTCCGAAGCAACGTGGTCCCAGGTATGGTCCTTCCGGGGCCTCGTGGATCTTATCGATCCGCGAACGTGCATTGTATGGCTTCGGGTTCTTTTTCTTGTTGTCAACAGGGGACGGGCTGCGTGAATGACGCGAGCCTCTTCCGCCATGGTGACTGCTTGGTGGTGACGGAGGCAGAGGTGGCGGTGGGTTAGCCTTCTTGCTGTTACCCTCCTGTGACGCCCCACGCCTGTCACGGTTGTTTGTCGGACGCGGAGGGTCATGGTGTGACCTGCTCTTATGTCCTTGGTGACGCTCTTCATCATGACGGGTCTGTGCCGCGTTGTCGCGGATGACGATGCCGCACTGCTTTGGTGGAGTCATATCCGTGCGGTGGTGAGTCTTGTAGTCTTCCTGACATCGGCGGGATCAGAGCGGTGGCGATGGGCGGCGAGGTTGGGCTCTTTCTCCGTGGTCGGAGGATATGGGGATATCATCCTTCCTGTTGTGCGCATCCCTCCGTCTTCGTTCTGATGAGCCCGTCTGTGATCCGACATCTTGAGGAGATCTGTCCCTTGGCGGCTTGTACTGGCTAGATCGGCAGAGCGCTGGGTCCGACTCAAGTCTCTGAGAGGTGGCCTTTTCCTGCTGCTTTACCGCCTTGGGCACTAGGTCATAGACCTGTTCCACTGCCTCAGGCGATCTATCCTGCTCCAGAAGGGTCTTGGCGACGGCGAGGTTAAGGAGTGGGGTGGGCATCACCTGCTTGCCTTCACTATCAATGTATGGCTTGGCCTGTGCCGGCTTCGAGGGAGCCCATCCTAGGTTGCGCCGTACACCAGGATCGTTGATGACGCAAGCCGGAGCCTTCTTAGCCTTCTGCTGCTGCAGTAGAGTCTTGTACTCGGCTTCCATTGCTCTAGCTTTTTCTATGGACTTCTGCGCGTTGACCAGATCTCGATCTAGTTTAGCGCCTTGCTCCGCGATGGCTTGCGCCTCCTCCAGCAGCTGCTGGCGCTTCTCGTTAAGCTGAGTCACATTCCGGATATGATCAACAGTTAGTGGCTCAACGAGGAGATTGCCGTACATCACTCTATCAGCTGGAGTAACGTGGGCTGCTGCCGACGTGGATGCTGGAGGCGGCAAGTTTGCGGTGTTGTTGTTGCTTGGACCGGTGCCGAGTTCCTGCGGCTGCTGCACTGGGTTAGGCGGAAGGGGCATGACCTTTGCGCGATCATTGTCGGCAGCAATAAGCGGTCCCTTCCCCTTATCCAGCGCCGTAGGCGGAGCTTGCCCGGGCTGGTCTTCATCCATCGCTGTCCCAATGGTGACGAATACCCCTCGGGACATGACGGTGTTATTAGCTTGTTCGTCGCGCGAGTACTCTTCCTCCATCTCCTGCATAGCGGAGTCTAGCTCTTCTGGACTGAAGTCTATTTCCTCTGAATCTGCACTGAAATCAGCATAAAGCGTGTCAATGACAGAGTCGTAGGGTGCCGGGACTTCCTCGATGATGGGCGGTGCAGGTGCAACAGCCTCGACGATGACTGGAGGTGGTGGTGCTGCTGCGACGATGGCGGCCGGAGGCGGTGGTGGCTGAATCGGAGGGGCTCCGTCAATGAGCGCAAGCGCTGTCTGAGATGCCGCTTCAGCCTCCGCATAGTTGTTGACGGTGTTCACCATGACTTCGAAGGTAAGTCGGCCTGACGCCTGTTGCCGCCTTAGAGAGTGTCAGAGAAGCATGCCATGGTCCAGTCCTTCCACAAAGTGATAGATGGCATCATCATTGGGGTAATTGGCCAGGTCGGCCCGTATACGAAGCCACCTGGCGAGATAGTCGCGGGGTTTTTCGCCCTCTCTCTGAACGCAGCGCGCCAGATCGAAGATGGTAACCACGCTGACGAACTTGGATCTCTGCTGTCCAGACGCACGGGCAAAGCCGGCGGATTTGCAGTGATCTTCCACCTTTATCTCCTGCACAAGGGCGGTTTGGGTGGGTCTTGAATTTTTTCGATCTTTGCCGGCAAACTCCGAGGAGAGATCCGACATCGATCCTTCCGTGAGCGTATCCTGCCCGTAGGCGGTCCGTGCGGGTCTTGATGCTTTCCGATCTTTGCCGGCAAACTCCGAAGAGAGATCCGACATCGATCCTTCCGCGAACGTATCCTGCCCGTAGGCGGTCCGTGCGGGTCTTGATGCTCCTCCGACTCCCAGGGAACTAGTGCCCGAGTCGGTTTCGCCGATGAAGAGGTGGATGTCTCCGATAGGAACGATCGAACACCGCGTAGGGTTCGTCTTCGCCGGGATCCAGAACTCGTCGGGGGGACGATCGGAACGTTGCCGGAGAAGAGAACGCGACCGATGGCTACGGTTTCGCCGATTCCCGCGAAGATCTTGGTCCTCGCCCGCTGAAGAGCCTGAAGCGCCTCTTGCCCCACGGTGGGCGCCAACTGTCGTGGTATTGCCGGAAGCACGCCATGGAGGGGTCCTCACGGCGTGTTTAGAGATGTGGGGTAAGGAGGGCGGTTGACGATGCACGAGGTAACACACTTGAGTTCAGATCCCACAACGGTGGCGGAATCCTACTCTTGCTATAAATCACTATAATGGCAATACGCCGAGTTATAGAGATAGGTTTGCTGTGCGAGGTGACTAGAAAGTCTAAGTTATCGTGCCCTAAAGGATCCCATAGGCCCGACTTATATAGTTGTCAGATCCTAGGGTTACAGGGAAAAGTCCTAGCCAGACAGGTTACAGAGTCCTACACCGTCTATTACTAGTCTTGTGTATCTTGCACTCCAAGGCTCCGGGTACGCTGGTGACTCCACCGTAGCCTTCCTTTGTCCGGCAGGGGCCTCCCTTCTGGATCCACCTAATCGGGCCCAAAGAGCCATAGGCCATGCTACCGACTATGGGCCACCCGGGTTAGTCGGATAAGAGACATGCTATGAGGATACCCATATAGCATATCCCCAACAGAGATGATGGATTTCTGGTTTTGCCTTGATGGTGTTTGGTCGCTGTTGTAGGGCATAGATTACTAAAGCGGGATTTTTTTTGTAATTCTTTTTCTTTTTTTGGCTATGTGTATCTATAATGCCATTAGGATAATGTGCTGTGCAGAGGCTGAGTGTGATTGATATTTTACGATATTAATATATGCTCTTTTTCTAAAAAGAAAAGGAGAAGTGAAAGGAAACATAGAATTATACTCAAGAACGATTAGACTCGGGCCCGCGATCAAACCGAAGCAGCTCAGCTAAGGGAGAAGGCCAATCCGGATAACAAAGGGAGAAGGCCAATCCGGATAAACAGGAAGGGACACTCTTCCACCACGGCAACATCCATTATAAACAAGGCGCGTTCTTTACTCAAACGTTTGCATCACTCTTGAAACAAAAAAGAAGCACCACAATGCCTACATGTCATATGGACGCGACTTGCCTGTGCCCGTTCCGTGCAACCATCCGTGCGGCCTAGCCGGGTGGAACCAATCGAACGGTTTGCGCCTCCTGAACTCCCGCTCGTGCCGTTTTTTCTAGGAAAAACAAACACAGTACAATTCCGTCCGTATACTTCTTCTTTCCCTGTCTGAAATCGAAGTGGAATATACAAGCAGCTTCCAGACCTGGACAAGCGCGGCCGTACCTTCCTGCCAACCTCGCCGGTGCCGCGACTCTGTTTCTGCGTCACCGGCCGTTCCCGGCCAACGGAACCGCCGTTGCCTACGACCAACTCGCCTGCGCACCCAGCTGGTATCTCAATCTCCCTCTGCCTCCTCCCAATCTCTCTCAAAAAACTCCCATAATCTTGTCTACCATTCCTTTTCTTCCTCACGACTATACTTCCTATCTCTCTTCGACTCTTTCCTCCCTTTCTTACCACTGCCAAATCATGCGGCAATGCCCTGCGTGTACAATATTTATTGGTTGGATCTAGTACCTTCTGCTAGCAATACAGGACAAATTAAGACGGCGGTGAGTCAAATCCCAGCGCTCTAGACGCTACCGCTTCTCCTCGGTTTCGGATTTCATCAAGCTTCTTGGGATTGAGGGCGATGGTCAGCGTATGCCGGTTCCACCAGTCTTGCCTGAGCTCTCATGGTTTCCGGCGGCGATGCGGTTTAATGCGGTGCTTGCCCGAGCGTGCAACAGTACTCCCAAACGGAGGGAGTATTGTTTGGTCTCTTACGGAAGGGAATCGTATATCAGTTGTATTACTATTTTTTTAGAGAGAAAAAGGTAGGACCGGATGGTACGGGAGCCACGTCCGTTCGATTGGTTTCATTTGTCAACGCCGCACAGATGGTCGCACGGAACGGGCACAGGCAAGCCGCGTCCACATGATAGGGGTCACCATAATAAGACCTGCCAGGCCAGCAAGCAGAAAAAGGAAGAACGGAGACACATCTTCTAAGAAAAAAAGAAAACAAAGTCGAATTACGTTTAAGCATACTGATCAGGTCAGCTCACATTGGCAACCGAACATTACGGATCTCACGTCCCGCTTGAATGAATGCACGATGCCGACGCACAGACTTACGCATCCGACGATTAGAGGCTCCTCTATGGGCAGGAACAAAAGGGGTAGTAGCCACTGAAAGAAAGGGCCAAAAGAAGGAGATACAAATTAACAACCCGCCAAAGCCGTTAACATAGGCATGCGGCAAAGAAGGAACGACAATAGACAGACATACAACTGTTATTACCTCAAGACAAATTATCCATGTGTGCAGGCAGTGGATCAACTGCCGCAAACCAAGAAGCTCTAGCCCCAAAACCTTCTGAATCGAAGGTCGATCTGCCAGCATCAGCGGCAGACGGAATAGAATATCCTACACCAGATGAATGCGTGGCCGGCAAGGGAACCCAAGAACTTGACCTGGACAGACGGGACATATATCTAGGATCCATATGAGGCCAAACGGCCAGAGAGTCGTTGTCATAAAAAAAAAAACTTGCCGCCCAGAGATAAGCAAGCAGCAGGAGAATCATCGTTAGAAGAATTGATGTGTGGCCCCACTACAAAGAAGCCAAAGTGAAAAATATATATAGTAAGAAGGCGTGAACAAAATGGAAGAAGTGGAATCAGTGTCAAACAAACCAAAAAAACAGGAAACGAACCAGGATAGGAACAGCTTGCTCAAAAAAAAAAAGGTTGGCACGCGGCTCCTACAAGTTGGACCTGAGCTGAACCAACAACTCCAGGCGAGTGGACCTCGCCTACATAGACAACAGCATGCGTGAGGAAATGGACAGCTTGAAACAACGGACAATAAATGTCAGAGAAAATATAGACCAATGCGAACACTAGCAGTACCTTGAGCGTCATCAACTCGACGCTTTCCTAGCCAAATCTGCTGCCTACGCGCATCCTCCTCCATGGAGGCAGGCAAGGCAGCAGACCCATCCGACGAACCATACAATGTAGGAGGTACAGGAAGAGCGGAAGAGGAGCTGTCAGCCCATAGATGACCAAGAGCGGCGAGCGTGAAGCCCACGCACAGACACAGCAGAGCCACCGCGCCGACTGCGTGGCGCGGCCATGGCGGCAACTTGAACCAAACCACGACGCCGACGCGAGAGGTGTTTTGTAGTACCCTCAAATAAATAACTGCCCTTTATTTTTGTTCATCCAAAGGCTCACGACAATTCATACTGGTGGCAAAAATATGACCAGTATGATTCATACTGCTAGTTCACGACCACAAAATCGGCACCGAATAGAAAAAAGGCCGTACGCCCCGGCCCAACAGAGCCCAGGTTGTATGTGCCCAGGGAGTCTATGTGCTATGCTATCGAGGTGGGAAAGACAGCAGTTACCCTCGCTTATTCAGGATTGAAGCGCGTGGTGTGCCGCCGCCGATCTCCGATGCTCAGCACCGCCGCCGCCTCGCCATCCAGGGCCGGCTCTATACTTTACTGGGCCCTAGGGCGAAGTTGATAAATGGGCCCTCGTACTAACTATAATATATATTATAGAAATTTTCCTAAGTAAAAATGATAATTGACAATTTATCATAATAATAAATCAAAATCTGACTACAGAACTGGTCCATTACACCGGTAATTTGAATTGATGAAAATAGAAGTCCGGAAGCAAATGATGTACTCACATAGATGCCGCGAGTTTGTCAAAATTTAAATAAATTTATATCTTAAATAGTATCTAGATTTAACAATTTTTTCATAAATCTGCGACATATATTTTAAGACAGAGGGAGTAGTTATTCATGATTTTTTTTAAATAGTTAAACATACTTTAGTATGTAAATACATGTGAATCTAGATAAACCTAAGTCACTTATTTTGGTTGGAGAGCGTATATTATTATGTAACACCACCTTCACTATTTTCATTGCCGAAAAGCTCATTTGCACTAGGCAGAGCAGTCTGCCTTCGTCTGGTTCGTTCCAAACTAGCGGGCGATGTGCTAATCACTGAATTCCGCGAGCGATCAAAGCGGGCGAGGCCTATATTAGGTCTACAAAAGTCGCATACGTACAAACCAACTCCATTGCTCAGGTTTCACAGGCCTAGCGTTTCAACAACGTGTTTTATACTCACGATTGCTGGTCCTGTGCTAGTTTCTTGGCGTGCTTCCGATACCTTTTTTCTAGCCCAATATAAATACATATGTGTATAGATGAGGATGCAATCATGGGCCTCCAAAGGCGTGGGTCCTAGGGCGCTGCCCATGTTGGCTATGGGTCAGAGCCGGCCCTGTCGGCACCTCCCGCCGGCGTATACGATCCCTGCGTAAATATCTTTACCTACCACCCTCCGCTATCCTCCTACCCCAACTATAGGCCTTGGCCTGCCACGATTCAGACCCCACCGCCCTCCATCGCAAGGCCACCGATCACCTGCACGGTTCAAGGTAGGTTCGTGGCGTCTTGCCGTTCGAGATGGCCAACGAGTCCGTCCCGCAGGACGTCGGCGCGCTCAAGGAGGTGGTGGCGGTGTTCCAGGTCATGCTGGGCTATGTCGGGGCATCCCGGCGGTTGCGGATGAGAGGCCCGTGGAGTCCGCCTCTCATAGCCCGCCTGGCGCGTAACGCGTGCCCCGAAGGTGCGGGGTGTGACCTGGCCAGCTCAGGCGCCGTCGCTTGCCCGCTCCTCTCGGCGCCATGACCGACCCCATCGGCGTGCACCCCGTGTTCCGCGCGTCCATGGTGAGAAGGTGGCGCCCTGGACTGATGTTGCCGCTCACCAGCGGGCCCAGGGCATGGCTCATGATGGACGTGGCGGTGACTGAGAAGTTTGCCGGGACGTTCGTGGTGGCCGTCTCCTGGACCGGCATGAGAAGGTGCGAGGCCATGAGCAACAAGGTGTGCCTGGCTCTAGCGGTGACCTGGTGGCCAGCAATGGGTTACTCAGCAAGTCCCAACTCCATGAACAAAGATGACCTGGTGGCCAGCAATGGGTCACTCAGCAAGTCCCAACTCCATGAACAAGATTCCGACAGGCCCTATGTATGTTTTGTGCTATGTCATTCTGAAATGAATAAATGAAATTGCATTATGGAATATTGAGACTCTCCCAGTACAACATTCTGTCATTTTTGCTCAAAACAATATGCCAGGAAACTGGAATTGATGAATAACCAGTCCAACTATATACAACAGTGAAGAAACAACACTAAGGGTATGTGAAGAATACAATAAGGAAATTCAAACATAGACGTCAGAATACTCACGGGAGTACACCTGATCCAGCACATCTAGCATCCTAATCCAGTACCCAGCAAACTTCTCACCAAGTCAAAACACCCAGCAAACTTCTCACCAAGTCAAAACATCCAGCAAACTCTGGTGTATTTTAACAAGACAGCAGCGCATAAAGTGGAGTAAGCAGTCCACAACAAATACTTCGGCATGTGCATTCACAGATAATGAACGGTAATGAACATATTCATCAAATCAAATCTAACTGGTCCGTCATAATAAAAACAATCTGTATTAGCCTTGTTGTGAAGTTCATGGTATCGATCCATCAGATCCGACCACTCTAATCCATATTTAGCTTGCATCGTCCATCTGACAGCAACACAGCAGCAAGGGATGTTGAGCAGCATTGTCCACCGTTCACCTCTTCCTTTCTAACACTGAACCCTTCGACCTTTTACAGAACTGGTATCCTTCCTCCTCACACCTGAAGGTCTTGCTAACAACGCGGCGATACTCATCGATCAACTACAAGCCAACACCTTCACCATCCATGTCTGAAAATTGACATCATCAGATTAAAATTCATGCTACTAGTCAATTAAATGATCAGAGTAAATTTTCCATCTCAGTACTAATTCATACTAGCAACTTCTAGTTATTTGTCGCCTTTCAGTCTACAGATGTAAGTTTAATCGATGAATCTAAATAGTTTATACCAATAACCGAGCTTCATGTAAGTTCATGTAAGTTTTATTGGCTTTGTACCTTGGAATGATCATGTCTACATGATAAATTAATGTAAAAGAAATCCAATGTACAATGTATGTTGGCATGGAATAAAAGAAATTATGTTAGCAGTTTTGTACACTGTTTGCTCATAAATCAAACATCAATTTGGTACAAAAAAAATACAGAAATCTGGTACAAAATTGGACAAGACTTTCGTATGAATTCGATAGCGATTTATGTGCCTTTTCTAAACAGAACTACATCAATAACATACTACATATAGTACACTAACAAAAGAAACAGCATTTTCATCAGTACATACCCTAGTTAGATTAGAAAACTAACACTGACCATCTGACCTATGAGCGGAACAGCATCCAGAATCAGTTTGTTCATCAAACTGAAGTGAATTTCAGCAGCACAAAACAATAACGTACCTTCCGGCGATCTTGATGCACAGGACTCGTGTGGGTGGCGTCGGCCGCGTATCCCTGCAGGAAGGCCGCGTGGGAGGTGCACGAGGCAGCGGCGGCGGCGCCGCCCCTACTCCTGTGGGCGCGTGATAGCTGAGGGAGGAGGCCGCGGCGGCCCTACTGTGGGGGCATGGGAACTGGACAAGGCGGCGGCGGGCACGCGGCAGGTGGATGCGGCGGTGGCGTCGTGCGGGAGAGGGCGGCGTGGGAGCTGGACGAGGCGGCAGCAAGCACGCGGCAGGTGGAGGTGGAGGCGGCGGCGGCGTGAGGGAGAGGAAGATTCTCGTGCGGGAGAGGATGAATCGGTGTTTGTAGATTTTTTTTCCTACAACTAATTTTTTTCCTTGGTATTATGGCTAATGGGCCAGTTGGGCCTAATCTTTCGGAACCGTCGGATGGAATCATACTTTCGGAACCGACGGCCTCGCCAGCGTGAAGGCACTTCCACCTCGGGCACAGCAGCCACCGAACCAGGAGACGGCGGGAAGTGACCAATAGATGGAAGGGAATCAGTCGAAGGGACGGTCACACTAGGCGCCGAGGCAGAAGCAACATAACGATCGAAGTATGCATCAGGGAAGACTGAAAGGTCGGACGATGGAGGACAGTCGGAATCACGAGGAGGACGGCCCCAAGGACGCGATGAACAGGCAGGAGCCGATGAAGCCGTCAGATCAAGCAATCCACGGCGACGACGTGCAGCCGGAGGAGGCGACGTAGAGGGCGGACGACCGCGCCTCCGAGCAAAACCAGAGCGTCCAGTCATACGGAGATCTGCAGCAGGGAGCGGCGCATTAGGAAACCTACAAAGATAGATGACTGCATACGTAGCTAGGAAGCAATGAAACAACAAAAAAGTGGCAGGCCTCACCAAAGAAGTATAAGCGAAGGAAAAAAGAGGCGGAGGCGGCGAAAACATGGACGTGGGTCGGTCCGCCGTAGAACAGAACAGCGCTCATAAACGACCCAAGAGAAAAGCGGTGGAAGGACACGTATGGTAGAGACGTGGCTTGCAAGGATAGTGTGAACAGGGATTTCCAGAATCAGCGGGACAGAATAAATAGCAAGGGCAACATGGGAGCAACCACGTTGACCGGAGGGATGCACTGTAGATGAGAGGTAATTTTCTGTTCACTGGGAGACATATACGGTAGGGACACAGTCGAGGCAAATGCCTAACGTTCTGAAGATTTGCAACTCCTCAATATATTTAGTGATTCACGAACCAAAAATCAAATTCATGAACAATTTTTTAAGAAGCGCGAACATTTTTCAAAAAATATAATTTATTTCTAAAAAATAAACATTTTTTAAACCATAAACAAATTATAAAAGTTTTGAACCTTAAAAAAGAAAACCGAAAAAAGCAAACAGGAAAGAAAAACAAAAAATAGAAAAGAAAAGGTAAATAAAAAGACAGATAAATGGGCCCGGCCCAATGCGACGCGGGGTTTACGGCGCGAGCCTCCCACACTGCGTTGAGCGGCATTTAGCATATTGCTGATGACATTGTGGACGAGTCACTCAATGACGGGTACTTGGGCAGTGCTGCGTCGTCTGAAGCCCGCGGTTACTAGGCCGATCCGGTGAGACGTTTTCTCTTTTTCTTTATTTTTTCTATATTTTATTTTAAACTCTGAATAATATTCTATAATGATGATATAAAAACACTGAATATTTTACGAATATTCATGAAGATTTTTCAAAATATTAAGAATAAATTCTCAAGAAAAACATGAGAATTTTTTAAAAAAATATGATTTTTTTTTTCAAAAATCATGAAAACAAAAATTCATGAACAAAATTTCATAAATCATGAACCAATTCAAAAACCATGGACCAAAATTTGGGAAAACATATTTTTTCAAAACAATAATGATCATTTTCGAAAAAATAATGATTATTTTAAAACATAAAAATAGAAAAAAAATAAAAAAAGAAAAAAAATATAACGAAAAAACCTAACAGGGGGTGTGCCTTGTGCGGCACTAGCCGCCCATGCTGCCAATAGTCATTTAGCATTCTCGCTCAATGACAAGTATGAAGTATTGATTTCTCGGTCCCACTTCGGAAGATCAAAAAAGAGTTTATTTGTTCGATAAAGCCTTGGGCCAATAGGTAATGGATCTACGGTGATAAACCGCAAGAAAACACAGATTCACCCGGTTTCGGACTCCCTTATGATGGGTAAAATTACTATTCATGTCGGCATGGGGAGGAGTGAGAAACTTGATCTATAAGTTGAGTCTTTGCTAAAAGTAATATTTTCAATAAATTAGATTAGCGTTCTGCTAGTCTGTCTCATTTTTTGCCTCCACATCGACAGAGATGGCATCGTCTACAATAAGTGGTCTTCGGTCCTTCGTTCGACGGCGTGAATTGTTTCTCGATGTCAATGGTGTTGTTGGAAGATCTAATTTATATATGTATAGTTTTTCATATCTTGCTTCTTCAGATCGTTCTTGGATGGTTTTTGTTGGTTGTCGCGAGGAGATTTGTCCTTACAATATCTATCTCGGCTGCCACGTTCTCGACAATGGTGATTCATAATCTCGGCTTCCCAGTGACGTCAACGAGACTGTTCGGTTCGTCTTCCTTGAAATATCGGTGTCGACACTCTTGCCGATGTTGGTTGATTACTCTAATGGTTATGTGCGTGCACGTAGCCGTAACACTGTGGCTCAAATTAAAATTATGGGAGAACCCTCGCTGATATTTACATGTATGTGTTATGGTACCTATGTCTCTTTGTATGTGATTGCCTTCGGAAAACACAAGATTGTGTCATGGAAGAGGAAAGCGTTTACATACCTCATGATGATTTCATACTTTCTTTTAAACTTTATTTTATAATTGTTGAATACATCGCATGTATCTTTACTATATACTATTTGCTAGATAAGTATATATGGTATTGATTGTCAAAGAAAGTTGTGAAGACATTTGAAAGAGCATGTGGGCCCCTATGTGTGGTTTTGGTAATTATGACAATAATTTATGGACTAATGTGTGTGTTAAGTTAAACTTGTAGGAATTGTCCATTGGCATCGCTTGAAGCATGTGTTGGCTTCAAGGTCGATGAAATAAGAAGAAGATGTGTTATGCAAGCTCAAAATGCGCCATCTATAGAAGATCTCATGTTTGATGCTTGCCATCCTCCGTGATCATGGATCTATGATGAGGAGTCAAGAAAGGCATCCATCTTGAGAAGGACAAGATCGTATACATCGAGCTCAAGTGGATTTCTCAAGGAAAATGTATAATCTTGATAGGTTTTCTCTTTTGCCGGTCTCATGTTGTTTGTGGGAGACCGGGTTTGGGATAGATAGCCGTACTATCAAGATGGGCTCTCGAATGAGTAACTCGATCATATCGTTCGGAGAGAGATCAAACCTTTGCATACTTGCATCATCATATTTGGTTGTTATTTGGTCTTATCCATATGCGGATTTAGAGTTTGTGGTAATCTCCATAACAAACTCTTCTTATTGCGATTTTGATCTTTGCGGCTTTCTGGTTTCTCACCAAGTAAGGTATCTTACATTATTATACCTAATACATTCTCACTTGGTGATAACCAATATTTTTATAGGGTATCTCATGTCGTCCTCTTTACAACGCAATTGGAATCGGGTCAATCGGAGTTACCAATTAAAAGTTATCACAATTTGAATTTGCCCCGTATTTGATATGAAAAAGAAAAAGGCAAAACAGTTTTCTGGTGGGCCGTCCGTACTACCGCTCGCGGTAGTGCCCGACCCAGTGTGCGCACAACCTCTATGTCACCCGGTACTTATTTCTGGTCTTACCGTCTCGGCTCAGTAGTACCGCCTTGGTGGGCCGGTACTACCGGCCGGCCTAGGTAGGCCAAGCACAGAAGCCACCGCCGCTCATTCCCTGGCCCAGCTTGCTCCCACTGCGTGCCTTGCCGTTTTCTCCCCCGCGTGTTGCCTCACGCCAGCTGGCCCTGTGCTGCTGCCGCGTCCGATTCTCGATTGCGCGGCGCGCAGCGCCCGCGTTGACTTTGGTGGGCCAGGCCACTTTGCTCCCCGATGCTGCGTGTGTTGCGTCGCTCGCTCGCCGTTCTCATGTTCACGCTCGCTTCACCTCACGCTTGCAGCTGCCCCACTGGCTCCCGCTCACCCCCCGTGTTGTGCTAGCTGCGTTGACTCACTCGCGCGCCTACCGTTTTGTTTGTATCGTTCGCTTGCCTTGCCTTTGTCCGGTACTACCGGCCCAGTCTGGCTGAAACAACCCCAACGGGTAGATTTGGCCCTCTCTTTAAATAGATTTCCCCTCTTTCTTTTTGGATTGTCTTCTTCCTCTATTTTGTCTAAGCTTTGCCCTCATTTTCTCTACTTCTTCAAGCTTAATTTATCTCTTCCCCTCTAATGATTCTTGCCTATATTTGAGTGGATGAGAGAGGAGATCTAGATCTACATTTTGACCAATCCATTTCATCTCTTTGTGAGTGAATCCTTTGAGATCTAGATCTTGGGGGATTTGGTTTTCCTCTTTGATCCCTCTTCTCTTATCCCCCCAATAGTTTTAGTAGCTTTGTTGGAACTTGAGAGTGAGGGATTGGAGCATATTTGTGGTGTTCTTGCCTTTTACATTAGGTGCATCGGTTTGAGTTCTTCTCGGAGGATTTGGTTCGTGATATTCATTGAAGCTTGTCCCTCTTGGATTCTTGAAACCCTAGATGTTTTTGTGGCCTTGGTAGCGTTTGTTGGGAGCCTCCAATTAAGTTGTGGAGAAGTGCCCCAACCTTGTGAGAGGTTCCGGATTACCACCGACAAGTGCACCTATAGTGGAAGTGTGGATCGATCCCGTTGGGTGAGATTCACAGGAGAAAAAGGGAGGCCTCTTGTGGCGTTGGTGGTTTGATACCACCCCCTCTCCAAACGAGACATACTCCATGTTGAGAGGAACTCAGTAAAACATTGTCGTCCCCACGTGCCTCGATTATATCTATATCCGAGCTCTTACTTATGCACCTTACTTGTGATAGCCTTCGTGCTTTAAGTATATATTTTGCTATCACATAGTTGCTTGTCTTGCTTAGCTTAAGTTGTTGGCGCAAATAGGTGAGCCCTAGTTGTTCTAGGTTTTGCGCTTAACAAAGTAAACGCTAGTTTAATTCTGCCTTTGTTAAGCCCATCTCGGAAAAGTTTTAAACCGCCTATTCACCCCCTCTATAGGCGGCTTCTGTATCGTTTCAACATTTTCTCTCAAAAAAACTCCGAAGGCATTACGGGGGTGAGGCCCATGGGTTGTACCATGGACGGAATAGATCCAGGAAATTCAACACACTTGTGTCTACCAACCTTTGTATTCATTCAGAGCTATCTAGCGGAACTGAATATGGTATATCCACAGAAACTAAGATGGGTTGTATCGCCGCCTAAAACTACGAATGCTTCCTGGTTGTCTTCACCAGCAGATTTTTTCAAAATTAATGTTGATGCAGTCATGGATAAACATGGTAATAGAGGAGTAGTGGCAACTATTGGGAGATATGTCCATGGTAATTATCTGGGAGCCTTGGCTCTAGCAATCATAGGAATTTCAAACCCAGCAACTCTCGAAGAAGTTGCATGTCGTGAGGGATTAGCTCTTGTAGCTATCCTGCATATTAGACAAAACAATATTGCTTCTAACTGTCTGGAATTCATTAACTTCATCAGAGATTCAAGCCATTGTAGTTATGTTGCAGTTCTTCATGAGATTGCTCTATGACGATATGATAGATGTGAGATTTGCTCATGAGAAAAGGTGTTTCAATTCCCATGCCCATAATTTAGCACGTACATCTATCTTCTTAGCGAATGGACGCCAAGTGTGGTTCCTAAATTCCCATGATATCTCTATTATACCAATGATCATTGAGTAATAAAAAGGTCCAAGTCTCTCAAAAAACTTGTGTCTCTACCAAAGAGGAAACTACATGGTGGACGCTCATTTTCCATTAAAAGAGCCCGTGCCATTTTTTTATTGTGCGTCAATTTTAGTCAGTGTTGGAAAATGTGTAATTGTGTCGTGGTGGTGTCACGACAGATGCCATGGATAGACTTAAGTTGGGGGACGAATGGACGCTTGAGGTAACCGGAGAGGGAGTGCACGGTCTAGCCGCACACGAAGAACACGAAGAACTCTCCACACTTAGGATTTTTATTCCTCCAAGAAGTTTACAAGTGCTCCTAGAGCTGGCCTTGGGGCACTAGTTTCCTACTTGGTCCAACCTCCTCTAAACCCTAGCTATACCCCTCCTTATATAGGCGATGGACAACTAGGTTACAACTTTGGGTCCTAGGGTTACTGTTTGGATCTTTGTCCTTATTGTGCGGGCCGGGTCATGGGCTAGCCCTGAGCCCTTGACCCAGTCCACAAAGCTATACAACCAACGGTCTTCCCGTACGTAGACGCCAACTCTTGGGTGTCAAGCGATGCTTTTATACGTCAGGCCTTGCTTTTGGCCTCACTCGTCTCCTTTTATGTCACTCAGCGCCGCCCTTCTCTTTTGATCATGCTTTACCATGGTCCCTCCTGAATCTCACTCGGAAAGCCGCCACACGTCCTTTCTGACTCGGCCTTCCCTCGTGAGACCCGGCTCGACGCTTCCTGCAAGGTAAACAGATTTATCCTATGCGGGACGACATAGTTCTTATGTCGGCCACACATAAGCTTCGTATCCCGGCCGCTAAGACCCGGCCAGAGATTTATTTGACTCGGCATAAGCTGGGTAATGTTTTACCCCTTATGACCCTACCAGGGGTTATCCCCCCGATATTAGTCCCCGAAGGTGGTGAGGCCTAGCAGTTTTTGCTGTTAGGCGTCTCCAGGTTCCTTTAACGTATTTGGAACTTCTCTTTTCTCTTTGCATTCCTTATGCAGGACGCTCTATTTGGCGTAATCTCGATCTTTTTCGAGTCTGTTCTGTTCTTTTCGAGTCTCATCTTTGACTTTCTGCGCCATCCTTGCCTCGTGCCGAGTCATTTTGGGCTTGCCTTAGTCACTGACAGGCTGTAATCATGATTGCTTGCCTCAAATTCTGTCTCAAATCCTGACTGCACAGTGACGGCGGCGCAGTTACTCCCGTCACTATGGCAGTCCCATCGCTCAGCGCCTCGTATCCTGCGTAGCGTGACGTGGCTCGGGATTTTCCATGTATCGTGTACACGTGGAGCTTGCTGATGCGCTTACTCGGCCAAGTACACGGAAACACCGCGGCCACACATCACAGAGGGATCCCACGCCGGTTTTTTTACTCCCCTTAAGTAGGGGCGCGAGGAACTTAACTGCCCCCGCTGGTTCAGTTTCCCCCCTTTGCCTTCTTCTTCCTTGCGCCTGCCAATCTACAATTGCCCCTTGTTGTTCCTCTTTCTCGCTTCACCGCTCCAACGATTCTCTCCTCCTTCTTCCAATTCCACGACGGGTCTGTGCCTTTCCAGGTCTCTTCCAATGGCGAAAGAGCCCGAGCCACGCGAGGTCATGGACGCACGCGACGGCAGCGAGGAGGTGGAGGAGCACGAGACCGCCGGCGAGCACGGCGGTTGGGAAGGCTCTAAGGTCACCATGGAGTAACTCGAGTGGCTGCGCACCACCAGGCGTATTCCACTTGAGGTCGATTGCCGCCTCCCCGTCAGTGAGATTGCTCCTAAACCTGAGCCCAATGAATGGGTGGTTTTCCTTTCTCACTTTGAGCGTGGCTTCGCTCTTCCCATTAGTGATTTTTTCAAGTCTTTTCTTTCTACTTTTCACCCGCAAACCCACCATCTTCCTGCCAATGCCATTGACTCTCTTTCGTGTTTCATCTCCGCCTTTGAAGGCTATCTTGGTATTTGGCCCACTGTCCTTCTTTGGCCAAAATATTTCAATTTCTAAATCCAAGTCATCCCTGACCCCGGCATTCCTTGTTCTGAGAAGAGGCCTACTAGGTGTGGTGCTGCAAGCATCACGCCCAGGAGGGATTCCGTCTTTCCCTGGGTCACCGGCATCGATTCTTGCAAGAAGTGGTATAGAACCTTTTTCTATGTCAAAAATATAGGGTCCAATGACTACATTCGACTTCCTCCCTTCAAGGAAGAGTTTCCCAGCAAAGAGCTTTGGAAGCTTGGCCCGCGTGACAAGAACAAAGTGGTGAATGAGGCTCATAAAATCCTTGAGAGGTTGCTTGACCCGGAGGAGGAATTCCATCTGACTGAAGAAGACCTCATGTGCACCTTCATTTTCCACCGAGTCAGTCCCATTCAGGCTAGAAGCCACAAAATGTGTTTCATGAGCGTCTCCCGTGACCCTACTCGGCACTCCACCCTCGAGCTCTCCAACAATTCTGTAGCCCGCCGAGTCTGCTCCATCTTCAAGCTGAACCTTACGGAGGACTGGGCATGGAGTTGTCCTCCTTTTAGCCGGGATAGGCTCGTCCTGTGGGTAAGCCTCCGAATAACTGTGTGCTGCCAACATACTTTATCCAAAACCTGCTCGCCATTCTGTTCTTTTACTGATTTCATTCTCTTTGTCCTTCGTGGAATATTATGCATCAGGTAGATGATAGCACTGTCCCTCCTGGTGGTTATTTTGATGATCGATCGAATGAAGATGAGGTCGAGTATGATTTGGAGTGTTTTATGTCGATCCCACACGCTGCCGCTGCTCCTTCTCCGGGTTAGAACTTTACTCAAAATCCTTTGCGGGATTGGTCAGATGATGATGATGACGATTGTGAGGTCCTAGAGGTACTTGTTCCTTGTCCTAATCTTTTGGCTTGTCCCATTGAAATTTGCATTTACTAATGCAGCTGGCCAGGTACACGAGGATCCTCCTCTTGCTACCGGTGGGTATGGCAAAATTCCTGTTGCCAAGCCAAGTAAGCGGCGCGGGACCTCCTCCAGTACCTAGCCTTCTAAGAAGCGCCGACTCGAGACTGCCGCGGCTCCTGAAGCCACATCTTCCCAACCTCGCAAGACTACTACACGCTGGGTCGTTATTCGACGCACTCCGCGTGACCCCACCATCTTTGGGTAACTTTCGCTGCCAGTTACCTTACGTTTTTCTCTTTTGTGTTTGTTTCCTTATAGACTTCTATTTTTATTTTCAGCGATGCTATGTCTGCTAACCAAGCAGCTCCCAGCATGACCTCTTCCATTTTGAAGCCTGTTTCTCCTCCCCGTGAAGATCCAGTTTTCCAGAGCCCCGTTCAGGTCACTTCCCCCGCAGTTGAGGTTTCCGAATCTCAGAGTGAGGCTGATCCGGCGGCACGTCCTTCCGAGGAAACTCGGCCTCCTTCTCCTGTCGCCCTTTCCGATCCTAACTTGGGACCTGGCACCAGCAATATCGGTGCCGATTCCACCTAGAACACCCCTATTGTACCTCCTCCTGTTGTTGATCCACTAGTTGACCCAACTATTTCTCCCTAGCCTATAATCATCCTGCTCATTCTTCTTCCTCATCTTTAGAGCCCAGCACCAGATCTGCTCCCTCTACGTATATGGTCAAGGATAAGACCCGGACTGCTCCTCAAGGCCAGACTCGCTCTGTGCCCATCAGTCCATCAGCTTCCAAGCAACTGACTTTGGTTTACGCCCCTGGCCCCGCTCCACAGATCAGGCCCACATTATCAACAAAGACACTTGCTCCGGCGGGTTCGTTGGGCGAATCTGCTGCTGCCGGGTCTGGCAGCATTCCTAGAGCGAGCACCTTGCATGCCAGCTCCGCCTGATGGCTCAATTGATATGGAGCCTGTTGGGAACCCCAAGAGCAAGGTGTGAAGCAGCACAACAACAAGTCTTCTCTCAGTAAGAAACCGAGGTTTCAAACCAGTAGGAGGAAGGAAACGTCACACAGGTGTTGCAAGCAACGTGGAAACCTGCACAACACAAACTCAAGACTTTGCCCAACTAACAGTGAGGTTGTCAATCTCACCGGTTGCTGTAACAAAGGATTAACTATATGGTGTGGAAGGTAATGATGGTTTGCAGCAAGTAAACAGTAACAGTGGCGGATGTATCAATGGTAAAGATTGGACCAGGGTCCATAATTCACTAGAGGTGCTCTCCTTAGATAAACAACATGGCATGAAGGGTAAAAAAATTACAGCAGGGCAATTGATAGGAACTGAGCATGGCATAACAATGCAATACCAGACAAAAAGATCCTATGATATTCGATTGGGAAATACAACAATATACATAGACCACCATCCAACTGCATCTATGACTAGAAGTGCACCTTCAGGTTATCATCCGAACCCCCTCCAGTATTAAGTTGCAAGCAACAGACAACTGCTTAAAGCAAAGTGTGTAAGGTAAAAAATCCACTTGTTCCATGAACAAGAGACCGTTGTTTCTCCCTAGTGGCAACAACACATCTACAACCGAAGAGATTTCCGTCACTTCCTTTGGAAACTAGAGGCATGAACCCACTATCAAGCATAAATACCCCCTCTTGGAGTCACTAGAAACTACTTGGCCAAGATAGCTACTAACAACGGAGAGCATGCAAGATCACAAACAACATAGACATGATAGTATCAAATAGAAAAAACCATTAATCAATCTAACATAGTAATATCAATATCCACCGGATCCCCGCAAACATAACATGCATGGTTACAAAGATATTAGATCTTGATCATGAACGGAGCTCACAAGAGTTATACATGAAAGCACAAAGGAGGAGATACAACCATCTAGCTACTACATGGACCCGTAGTCCAAGGTAGAACTACTCACGCTTTATACAGGAGAAGAAGGCCTCTGGGATGATCTCCCCTCCGGCAGGGTGCCGGGAAGAGCTTCAGATCCCCCGATCTAGGGACGATGGTGGCGGCGGCTACAGAAGGTTTCATGGAGTTTTGATCGGGTGCCTAGGATTTCTGTATAGGGGGCTTCTTATAGGCGAAGGGGCCAGGATGGGAGGCGACCAGGGGGGCCACACCCTGGCCAGGCGCGGGCTGGGCCCACCCGCGCCTAGGGTGGGTTTGGCTGCCCTGTGGCGCCTCTCCGTCTCTCCTCTGGACTTCGTATCACACACGGTAAAATATTGAATTTGGCTTTTGTCCTGTCCAATTCCGAGAATATTGATTTTCTGCCTTTCTGGAACCAAAAACAGAAGAAAACAGGCAACTTGCACTATGACAACTTGTTAATAGGTTAGTTACAGAAAAGATATAAAAACACGTCAAAGTGTAGACAAAGCAAAGAAAAGTAGGTACTAAACAAGCATGGAATATCAAAAATTATATATACGTTTCCAACGTATCACCGCTGCTACCCGTGCCAGAGTGGGGGCTAGCCTGAAAAGAGGGCAAGTCCTTACTCAAACACTCAGCGGGCAGGGCCTTGGCTCCGTAAAGCGCTATGCCTTAGATTGGAATTCCACAGGCGACCAAGAGGCAAGCTCGGGCTCTGGCCATCAACTGTAATTGGGTCCCAAGACTGTCTCTGAGATGACCCAGTAGGCCATCGCACTGATGGCCCGAGCAGATCAGGCAAATGAGGTATGTGATATCATTACTCTTTTGTGTACTGAGTATTTTTATATTCATACATGTTCCCTAGTCCCCGAGGTTACTGCCGAGTAAGGGACTTACTTGGCTGTAAGCTCTTAGGTAAAACACATCTTTTCTTTTTCTTTGACAAGACCTTATGCCGAAATTTTGATCCTTATCCCATGAGGTTGCTGCCGAGTAATGGAGTTACTCGGCCGCAAGATCAAAAATTTGCATGCATCTTTTCCACTTTCTGCCAGGGGTAGAATCACTTGATGCACTAAATATTCTTTGATTAAATCTCTTTCGTGTAGCTTACGCATAACGAGCATACCAAGGTACATCAAGCTCTGCTTCTAGAGTACGAAAGCTTGAGGTTGCTCACCAGGATATGAAGGCTGAGGTTTAGGGCCAAGGTATTTTTCTTACTCGGCTTGTTTTTACTTAGCAGATCTTTTTTGTTCCGTCCTCTTGAATTTTTCTTGCTGTTCTTTCCATAGCTTCTGCCCAATCCACCATTGACACGCTACACAAATAGATCAGCGACGCTAAAAGTAAGGCCTCTCTCCTTAGGAATCTTGTAGTTGCCTAGCATTTGTATTTCCTCATTTTACATTTTTATCTCGGCAAGGCCGAGACGCTTTGGTCTTATTGACGAATCACGAAACACACGTTCCGAATAAGCAGGTCAACACTAGGTCGAGCTCTAGAAGGAGCGAGATGAGGTGACTCGGCTGAAGCAGCAAATGGAGGATATGGAGCAGAAGCACAAGTCCGAGTTGGAGGGCCTGCGCCAGGAGCTTGCCGAGAAAGATGGGCAGTATGCCTCTAGAGTAGAGAAGACAAACCAATTGCTCAAGGATGCCGAGTTAGCGGTGTAGTTGGCTCATCAAGATCTGGATGCTCTTCAGGCCAAGGCAAAGACCTGGTAGACCAAGCTCGGTGTGATCAACTATTTCATCGGTAGTGAGCTCTTACCCTTTCTCACTGTGCTCTTGTTCTTACTCTTTATATTTTTTGGTGTTTCTGATGGTCCTTATCTTTTTTGGAGAGAACTTTCCTGAGACCGACATGTTCGCCTTGAGAGCCATGAAGAAGGTGCGAGCCGAGTCCACGACCCCAACAGATGGCGAAGTCACTGTCGACGAGCACCTTGCTGCCCTCTTAGAGCGCGTGACTACCTTGAAGTCATGTGGTGTCGAATTAGTCATCTATCCATGCATTCATGATGCTCTGGCCGGATGAAGATGCGCCTATGCTCGTTGAGCCTCTTGCTGCTAAGCTATTACTCACTGAGGAAAGGCTTGATCAATGGCATGAGTCGGCTGGCCGTGTCGTGGAGGACAAGGCCCTTGCCTTCATGCTCTCATGGTATGAGGATATCAATCTTGATGTTCTCCAGCATATGAGGGCCGAAGGCAAGTGGATCCATGATCCTGATCTCATCAAGAAGCGCCAAGAGTGAGCCTACTCAATGGTGGAGTACGCTCTGGTGCATGCCTGGTGCGACAGGCCCAGCTTCCTTGATCTCGCCGAGCCCCTTGCCGAGATTGCCGATGATGATGGTGCTGATAGCGAGGCCACCGAGTCGGATGTGGCAGACTCAGCCGATGCGCGTGACTCGACAGACCCTGACGATGCTCCTAGATCCAATCCCGCCGATTCTCCTTCGACTCCAGCTGCCTCTTAGGCTAGTTTAGGAAAATACACTTAATTCTCATGAGATCCCCGGTATGCCGGGTGCAGATGTAATAAATACCGCCGTTCTTTTGGGTGCATGCGTTTGTGAAGGCTTAAACTTTATTTTTCTTAAATGTGAATCATCCAGGGGAAAGTCCTCGAGCTTCATTTGCCGTTTTTCTTATCCTTGAATTTGGCTCTTGTCTACCTTTTTGGCGTTCGACATTAGAGTCTCAAAGTTCTAAGGATGAAGTTAGCGGATATGAAACTAGGTAACTTGACCTAGGGTCATTTGACATACAATCTGACATATCCTGCAATGGGTTAGTTATAAGCATACATAGGGCCGACTCGCGTTTCTTACTTTACTTATCTGCTATTCATGTTTACCCGTCCTTGGTCTTTTTCTCTTGCTTGCCATGAAGCCGTGTTTTAGGACAACAACATAGTCGAAGAGTTGACCTCATACGAGCATACATTACTTATTCCAA
This sequence comes from Avena longiglumis, assembly GCA_030063025.1. Classification (NCBI taxonomy): domain Eukaryota; kingdom Viridiplantae; phylum Streptophyta; class Magnoliopsida; order Poales; family Poaceae; genus Avena; species Avena longiglumis. The sequence goes on along the minus strand of CP125977.1, from coordinate 179,201,813 downwards.
GATAATTTTAGGTGTCAACGCCAGCTGATATAAAATATGTAAGATTAAACATGAGGGGCAGTCCCCGAGTTAGTTTTTTGAGTCATACCATTTTATTGTCATCACATAGCTGGCATAAGTGTCCGACATATGAGAGTTTGAGAGATACATACATTTCTTCTCCTAAGTGTAGAAAGGACGAAGCAATGCCACATTCCATGGCCTTTTGGTCTCATCACCCGATCTGTCCGCCTTGTTCTTTTGTGCTTCACAGGCATCTATCAGATAGTATGAATCATTGTGCAACGCTTTGCTTACAATGAATGGTCCTTCCCATGGGGGTGATAATTTGTGCATCCCAGCTATGCGTTGCACTAGTCTAAGCACCAGATCCCCTTCTCGGTAAACACAAGGTTGGACTTTACGGCTATGATAGCGTCGGAGATTTTGTTGGTATATGGCAGATCTAGACAACGCCAATTCTCTTGCTTCTTTGAGTAAATAAACTCCATCTTCTCAGGCCTCTTTTACCTCGGCTTCCGAGTATTGCCTTACTCTTGGCGAGTCATGTTCTATGTTGGCAGGCAAAACTACTTCTGCCCCATACACAAGGAAGAATGGCGTATAGCCTGTTGATCGATTCAGAGTTGTCCTTAAACAACCAGGTGATCTTTGGAGTGGTTCCATTAGGCTGGATTTTATCCTGAATAGAACTAAGCCGTTGCTCGTTCAAATTGTCCATTTGATTCTAGATGGGCAACCGATGCTACGTCGAATCTTATTCGGCTTTCCCTGCAAAATCGAGCAAAGGCTCCTTCGAAAAAGTTTGTGCCATTATCCGTAATCACGCTGTGAGGGTGACTGTATCTTAAGATTATATCCTTTAGGAATGTGACAGCTGTTTTTCCATCAAGTTTTTTGATGGGCTTCACTTCTATCCACTTGGTAAACTTGTCAACCATCACTAGTATGTGAGTCATGCCGACCCATGCTGGTTTGAATGCCCCCACCATATCTAGGCACCATACCGCAAACGGCCAAGTAATTGGTATAGTTTTTAACTCGGATGCAGGCAAGAGTGACTTTGATGCGTAGCGTTGGTACCCGTTGTATTTTCTCACTATGTCTTGTTCTTCCATCAGCGCACTTGGCCAATAGAATCCATGTCGGAATGCCTTGGCTACCAATGCTCGTGACGAGGCATGATGCCCATAATATCCTTGGTGAATATCCAGCCGTATCTCTTGGCCTTGCTCTGGACTTATGCAACATTGCAACACACTTGTCACACTCCTCTTGTACAACTCCTTGTTAATTATTGTGTATTCTTTTGCTCTTCTTTCTGTTTTCCTTGCTAATATCTCATGATCAGGCAAAGTTCCATCTCTTAAGTAATTGAATATTGGTTGTGCCCAAACTGGTATTATTGGTCCTGGATCTGTCTCTCCATCAATTTCCATTGGCTCCGCCGACATAGTTTCTGCCGGCATAACCTGAGGAGTCCCCGAATGTGATTCGCAACCCCTGGGTCGGGCAGAACAGTCCCCGAGTTACTCGAACCTTCCCCTGCGTCAATGTCCATTGGTATAGCATCCGACTCCTGGATTGCCGGGATAAGACTTATTGACCCGGATTCGGGTGACGACTTGATTGATGGTTTTCTGAGATGTTCCAATGCTACCCCTGGCGGGATTGCTTACCGAGATGAGCCTAATTTGGATAACACATCGGCCGCCTCATTTTCTGCTCTGGGTATGTGATGAAATTCACAACCATCAAAGTATCCCGAAATCTGTTGCACATGGAAATGATAAAGAGCCATATTTGCATCCAGTGCGTCCCAATGCCCAGATACTTGTTGAATAACCAAATCCGAGTCGCTGAAACACATGATCCTTTTGATTCCAATTTCTTTGGCCACTTTTATCCCATGTACAAGTGCTTCATACTCGACAACATTATTGTATGCAGCAAAGTGGATTTGTAACACATAACTGAGCTGGTCCTTCTTAGGTGAGGTAAGAACTATCCCGACACCCAGGCCCATTTTCGTCTTGGACCCGTCAAAGTGCATTCTCCAGTAATTCGGGTCTAGAAATGGTGGTTCATATTGCATTTTCATCCAGTCCATGAAAAAATCCGACACAACTTGAGATTTAATTGCATCTCGCCTATCGTATTGTGGAGTATATGGCGCTAGCTCTATGGCCCATTTCCCCACTCGGCCGCTGCCATCTTTACTGCCCAATATGTACAAGATAGGTGCCTCGCATATTACCCGGATTTGATGTTCTTGAAACTGTAGGGTTCACAGCATAAAAAACAAAAAATTTCCTACGATGGGAACAACTATGTACCAAGATCTATCTACTAGATACAAGCAGCGGGCGGATGTACATCCGTAGATAACATACCCTTGAAGACCGACAAAGCTTAACGATGTTGAACTCATGGTTGATGTAGATGATCTTTTGCCGATCTTAAGATCGAGAGGAAGTCCTAGCGCCGCAAATCAGTGGCGCATCCGTGCTCGCACACACGTCCGAGGCACCGAGCAACCTCTGCCTCCTCGCTCCAGCGATGAAGCGAAAGCACAACTCTTTCTTGCCGAATATCCACCGGGAACATGTGTCTCGCTAGTCCGAGACCATGGGGGATAAATACTAGAGGGGGAGAGAGATCCTTCACGAGGAGGTGTAAGTGAAAAGAGAGGAGGGGGGCTCCTTTTATAGGAGGATGGGGGGCACCCAAGGGGGTGGCCGACACATGGGGCTGCCCCCTTTCCCTCCCTCCATTGATGTGGGTGGACACTCCACTCACAAAAATGTCTTTCAATTTCCTCCACTCGAAAACCCACTCAAATTCCCATTAAATTTCCACCAAATTTAATGCAAACTCTCATTAATAAAACTTCTTTTATTTATCCAGAATCTTGTCAATTACTTTAATGAAAAAAATTCACATATAACCCCTTGCTAGTATTTCATTTCACATGCAAAAACACTTTCTGCAATTTCATCCGAAAACCTGTTTCGGTATCTAGTGAAATAAATTCCTGCGCTTGTTATTTTTTCCGTCATGAAACTTCTGCTCCAAATGGATGTTGGTGTCTCTTAAGTGTGTCACCCTACGGTTCGTGAATAATGCGGACATGATCGAGACCCCTCCCGGATCAATAATCACAAGCGGTACCTAGAGATCCATACTGACTCCCACACATTCAGCGATGACTTTCTTGTGATCGCGAAAACCTTTTACGCTAGTATCTTAATCCATTTGTTTCGCGATATATTACATGTCCAAGATTCGATCATCGGTATCTCCATACCTAGTTTGATCTCATTACTGACATGTAATCTTTTCTTGTTCCCGTGATATAACATTCTAGTGATCAAATCACTTGCTTGCAAGCTAATCAATGTGATATCACTAAGAGGGACCATAGCATATATATCCGTCATCGGGATGAACAAATTCCACTCTCGATCCATGGGACTCAACATAACACTTTAGTAGTACTGAACCCATCTTTATAATCACCCTGTTATGGTGTGACATTTGATGTTATCAAGATACTCTTCCTGCGTTAGTGATTGACATGATCTCATGGTCTAAGGATTAGGATCACTTTGTATGTTGTTATAGAAATATAAACTCAATGACTTTGATCGTAATGCTATACTTCGGATGAATATTCATCACACCATTACACTAATTTTGTGACCTCATTATTAACAACATCCAATGTCCATGATCAGGAAACCTTGATCATCTTGTTAATCAACGAGCTATTTTATGAGAGAGGCATAACTAGGAACTTTCTGTTTGTTTATTAAACACACATGTATTAAAGTTTCCGTATTAATACAATTATAGCATAAAAATAAACATTTATCATAAATAAGGAATACGATAATAACTACTTTATTATTGCCTCTCGGGTATATTCCATTCAGTCTCCCACTTGCACTAGAGACAATAATCTAGTTTAGAAACTTTGCGTATTGAACACTTGCAAGTGGTTAATATAATCTCCGGATCTGACGCTTTCAGGTCCATGTGTATTTGCATGTCTTTGCGTCTTCACGCATCACTCATTCTCCAATGAGATGGCATTGTATAAATTTGGTCTTTTGGTGAGACCTTTAGTTCCTTGGGGTTAAATCATGTCGATACTATTGTCGTACAATATATCTTTAGTGTTTGCCCGTTGCGAACCACACCTTAGTTTGATAAAAAACTACTTGACACAAATGTCCTCCTTTGCTGCTACTATAGCAGTCATATACTTAGCCTTTTTGTTGTAATATCCATCACAATGTCTTAACTTTGGAATTCATCCAAATTCGTCATGGAAACTTCTTTCCATTTCATTGTGCCACCCATAGTTTAAATTGAGATAAACTTAATTTTGTATCTTGTGAAAAAACTAGTATCAATATAACGCTTTACAATGAACTATTTGTAATTGTTTGTCACCTCTATACAAATATATTCTTAGTTCTTCCAAAAGATCATAAGAATATCCTTACTATCGTCCAATGATCATTTTATGATTCATTCTGGTATATGCTCATAACACTTAGAGCATAGGACATATCTGGATGTGTACATATCATGGTATGATTGATCAAAACATTCTTGTGATTTCACTCATCAAGTGTCGATACACTTGAATCTTGATTGAATTCTTTTCCATGCAACAAGATCCTTTTCTCATCATTTCTATATTGAACCCCTTCAATATCTCATATATGTACGTTTGGCACGACCATATTAGCATCACTGTCTATCCATGTAGACATTCATGCTAAATATTCGGGTTTTGCCTAAGTATTTCATCGAGATGAAATTCTTAACCTTTGTCAATAAAAGATACATCATTTCCAATCAACAAGATGTCCTCCACATAATGTATCAGAAATATGTCTTAGCGCTCCCACTTAATTTCTTGCAAATGCAAGCATCTTCATCGTCTCCTGATGAAATTAAACTTCTTTAATAGTTTCATCATGGTGAAGATTCCAACTCCGCGATGCTTACTTCAACCATTGAAGTTTGCATACCCTTTTTAGCATCCTTTGAACAAAACCCTTTGGATTGTGTCATGCACACGTCTAGGTAACCATTCTTTTAGAATAACTTTGTTTTGTTTATTCATCACCATATACCAAAATTATATATAGTGGTTGCTACTTTAATCCGTCCAGACTAAATATCGCTATGAAATATCAAATCTTGTCATAGTAAACTCCTTGAACATTGTCGTAAAAAAAAACTTTACGACACATCGACTATTTCATAGATGTGAAACATCCATGTCTGTTTCTTTATATATCCAAATACGACCGATAGGTTTTTACACCTTTCTGGAGGGTCTTCCAAGTTCAAAACTTGATTTCTCGTGTATGGAACTATCACGGATTTTATGGCTTCAAGCCATTTGACGGAGTTAGGGCCCATCATCACTTCTTTGCATGTAGTCGATTCATCATTGTCAAACAACAATAATTTACTCTCAAATTTCAGCATTTGATTATTTATCTGACCTACTTGTTTCAATAGGAACTTAGACCACCGTGACCATAACTTTTGAGGCACGTGAGCCATGAGCATTGTGTCTGCCTCCGGAACATTTTCCAGCGCTGCGCAACTCAGCACATATATCTATGGTTCGTTAACCTTATCAAAGTTCTATTGTCCTCCCACTTAACTTTTGCAAAAAATTCCTTTTTTAAGAAACTTCATGTTTCAAGCGACAAACCCTTTTGTCCTTGGTGTTATGGAGGAATACCCAATGGTTATTCGAAATAACCTACAAAGACATTCTCATCCGACTTTGGTTGTAAACATCTTACTTATGCTTAGTATACCAAAATTTAAGAAAGGACAACTTGGGTTTTACCCCAAACCATAACTTACATGGTGTCATTTCAACGGATCAAGATGGAGCTCTTTTCAGTGTAAAAGCGGTACTCTCTAAACCTTTTAATCTTTTAAAACATAATGGAAGTTTTATAAATAACACCTTTGATCCAACCATGTTAAACAAGGTTTCATTACAAATCTCAAACACTCCACATTCCTATGGTGTTTCGGGATATGTAAATCTAGGTGATTTGCTAAACTTGAAACTCAAATAAATCCCTTTATGATGAAATCAGAAATCATTTATTTTCTTGTTACACTTGCAACTCAAATAAATCCCTTTATGATAAAATCATAAATCGTTTACTTTCTTGTTACAATGATTTTCCACTTTATCTTGAAAGTCTTTGAACGTTTTCAAATATTTCATACTTCTTTCTATTAAGTGAATATTCACTCAAATTTCTGGAGAAAGCATATGAAGTTGAAATCCATCGCTTACGACTACACATAATGGACTACATACATCGATAAGTATAAATTCCAATATTTTAGTCGTTCGTTCTTATTTGGCCTTTGAACGAAGTTTTAATTATCCCGAGGAAAGTCTCACAAGCGTCACTTGATCAAATCAAAGACTCCAAAAATCCATGAATATGGAGATTCTTCATGTTTTCTTTCCAATATAATTTAAACGACGATGTCACTTTGTAAGTGATCTTCCAATCATTTGTATTGCAACATTTTAGCATTAGTTTTATGGATGTGATTTCTCCAACTAGATTTGTAAACCATCCATCTTATATGGAATACGTAATTATTTGAACAATCTTTGTTCTCATAATACCTGATTTAAATAACTATTATTAAAACAAATCTTGAAGACAAGCTTTGATGTCAACGAGAAATACAAACAACTGCTTGTTTGTTTTCGATGATTATCATCACATATTCTCTTGTTAGTTACTTAGGCCATTGTAGTTCATGAATCGCGTCATACTGTATGAAATTTCATACCAACCAATTAGGTATCCAATACCCAAGAACCACATTGTTTAACAAGCAAAGAATACAACCATAACATGCATATCATCTATATACCTAAACTGGATATTTCCAGTCTTTTCTTTTCTATGAAATATATTTTATAGATTCTCTTTCAGCATTTCCTTTTCGTTTTTAAAATAATCTATCAACATCAAAAGTGGCGCCATATACATGACACATAGTCCAAAGCGTGTATATTCAAATAATAATACCTTTGGACATGCACTTTGAAGTAGATCACCATCATCAAATGATCGGCATTCTTTCAAAATCCATTTTTTAGTAATCTTTTAGTGTAGTAAACACTTTACATATATATTTTATTCATCCTTATCATGACGACTTTCATGATCAAGCTAATGTAGCTTATGAAGGCGAATCGTGAGTATAATACTACTTTCTAAAACCCTTTTGGATGATTAGGATGTCTAGCATCTCCAACCTTCGCAAATTCTCATCCAATATGCGAACATATATTATAATCTATCATATTGCAACCAAAACATTGTTTCAGATATCGTTATATCTGTCACACATGATGGTTTCTGAAACAATTCTTTCAGCTCCTAGATAAACTTGATATTAAAACAATCAAGAATCATGGAGGCAAACATGATACTTAAGATACTAACACTAGAATTGTTACTCTCGATTTAATACAAATTATTAAATTTCATGGAGTAAACAGAGTTTGCTGATAGTTTGCAATAGGAATTTAAACTTTAGATTGACACTCAACATAATACGATACCGGATCGTAAAATAAATATCTAGAATTCTATAGTTCTATTATCTCAATTACAAATAATCATAAGATGGTGAATGAATGCCAATGACTACGACAAATTATGCAAATTCACTTTGATTTAATTTATGATCAATTGAGTTCTAATAATCCAAATTAGAAATGAAATATCACTCAAATGACATCCCTCGTGTCTTTTTGGTGATTACATGAACCAAATCCACTACACCAAGTTCGATCATCACGTGAGTCGTTGTAGATTCAAAAGGCGAGCATCAAATGTGCATCATATCTTTCATATGACTCATGCTTAACCTTTCGGTCCGTGTTCTGAGGCCATATCTATACATGATAGGCTCGCCAAGTAAGAACCTTAGTATTCGCGTGTGTAATTGTCTTACACCCGAAATATGATCGTTGATCCAATAACACCCGATCATCACGTGATGTCTTGGAGCGACGAAACATAATCGGTGCATACTTAAGGAAGACCACATTTTTATCTTGATATCTAAATGAGGGATCATCTTATTATGCTAATAAAACTCCAAACAAGCAATATAAGATGCAACAAACATCACATGTTTATAAGTGGAATGATATGGTTCTTGCACTTGATCTCCATAATGTGCATCGTGGTATGATCACTATCATACCTCTATGTGTAAAGGCCAAGGTCTATGGAACTTACACGTTATGTGTGTTGTAAGAGTATCGAACTATACTTCTACTTACAATATCACCATATCATGACACTAGCCTAGCAACAATCTAAATTAGACGTCTCTAATTTATTCATTGCAAGTTTTACATGGCTTAGGGCTTTCGAAGATAGAACCATTCTTACCTACGAACATGAACCACAACGAGGATAACCAAATTGTTGACAACTCGTTGCAAATTAGATATTGACTATAGTAGGAGAGACTCACCCGCTAGCCACTTATGCAAAACTAGTTGCATGTTAAGCATGGAACAGGTCTCATGTGCGAGGACATGTAAAGTTTGTCCGGGCCGCTTCATCCCACTATGCCACCAATATCCAAAGTACAACTAAGAAGTAATAACATGATCATCATCATCATCATCCACATACTCATATGTGTACTACCCGTGCAAAGCATGTACGCATAGATTTGGCTCTGATACCACTGTAGGGTTCGCAGCATAGAAAACAAAAAATTTCCTACGATGGGAACAACTATGTACCAAGATCTATCTACTAGATACAAGCAACGGGCGGATATACATCCGTAGAGAACATACCCTTGAAGACCGACAAAGCTTAACGAAGTTGAACTCGTGGTTGATGTAGATGATCTCTTGCCGATCTCAAGATCGAGAGGAAGTCCTAGCGCCGCAAATCAGCGGCACATCCGTGCTCGCACATACGTCCGAGGAACTGAGCAACCTCCGCCTCCTCGCTCCAACGATGCAGCGGAAGCACAACTCTTTCTTGCCGAATATCCACCGGGAACATGTATCTCGCTAGTCCGAGACCATGGGGGATAAATACTAGAGGGGGAGAGAGAGATCCTTCACGAGGAGGTGTAAGTGAGAAGAGAGGAGGGGGGCTACTTTTATAGGAGGAGGGGGGCACATGAATTCCCATGGAGTTAACCTTTGAGGAAAGGACTTCTACCAAGCGCCGAAGGACCCAATATCAAGACTTGGAGTGCCACATCCATGACCTTGAAAAAAATAGCTTCCTCGAGATGTTAATGAATGATGAGCTATGCGCCCTCATCAAGGAGAAGGAGGAAATGATCAAGCAGCAGGAGGAGGCAATGAAGCTCCAAGAGATAAAGTTCCAGGACCAAGAGAAGAAGTTCGCTAACCAAGATAAGAGGGTGATAAATAAAAAAAGAGGATTAGGGAACTCAAGTAGGAGATCGATGGAACTGAAGTGCAAACAGAAGGACTTTGCGAGACAATCAATGATGTGTGTGCTTCCAAGAGGGACTTGGAAAAGCAACTTGAAGCCGCAAAGAAGTCAAGTCTAGTGGAGGAGCTACAAAGTGAGAAGGAGGGACTTCAGGGGCAGCTAGAAGCCACTACCAAGAAGCTATAGGATGAGATAAAGAACCTCCAAGAGAAGCTTGAAGCCACCACAAAGGAGATGGAGCTATACAAGACAACCCTAGAGCAGGAAGGATACTCGTTCGAGGACGAGGAATAAGAAGGCGTGGAAGATGTGTAGTAGTTGGACCACCTTTAAATTCTATAGTAGAACGTTATTCGCAATTGTAATAAATACCAAGACAATTTTGGTTTAGTTAAACTTGGATGATTTTTGTGTTAAGTCTATGCTATTGTGTCTGGTGTGCCTTGTGTGCCATGTGTGTTTTCATAAGGGTAGGAGTTTACTACTTAGTCCTTCTGTCTATTTCTTAATTTGTCTCTCAAACCCCACAGATGCCGCCAAGACGTGCGAACACCGAAATTCCTCCAGAAATTGCACAACTTCTGGCCACTCAGAACCAGCTGATCCAACTGCTCACTCAGAACATGCAAAACAACAACAACAATGCGCTGCCGCCACCTCCACTGCCACCTCCACAGGATCGCTTGACTCGGTTTTTGAGGTTGAACCCACCTACCTTCACTAGCAGCGCTGAACCAATCATCGCAGATGACTGGCTCCGTACAATTAACAAGAATCTAGACACCGTGCAAGCTATCGGAGCCGACAGGGTACGATATGCCGCGCACCAGCTTGAAGGACCTGCTGCAGAATGGTGGGATAACTACCAAGTCACCCACCCCGATATTGATGCTATCACTTGGGATCAGTTCGAGTTAGCTTTTTGCACTCATCATGTGGCTGCTGGTGTCATGACTCTGAAAAGGCGCGAGTTTTGCGACCTACACCAGCTGCACCGTTCTGTCACTGAGTATGGTGAGCTTTTCAACAAGCTAGCCCGTTATGCACCCGATGATGTTTCCACTGATGCCAAAAGGCAGGAGGAATTCTTAAGAGGACTCAATGATGAGATATCCATTCAGCTTGTGGCACAGAAATTTGACAACTTTCAGGAACTCTTGGACAGAGCCATTGTGGTTGAATCCAAAAGAAAGAGCATAGAAAACCGCAAGAGGAAGTCTAACCCTCACAAGCACTCTGTTCTGTACCAGAAGCAGCGCACTTCCTCACCACCACCTTATAACAATAATGGCCACAACCATAACGGTCATCACCATGGCAGCCACAAACACAATGGACATAAAAACCGCAATGGGAATGGCAGCAATGGAAAGGATCTCAGTGAGGTGACATGCTTTAAGTGCAACAAGACAGGGCACTATGCAACCACTTGCCCCGAGAAGAAGAATGGCAATGGCAATGGGAATGGAAGTGGACACAACCATGGCAATGGAAACGGGAAGAAGCCAAATCCGTTTGTCAAAGCCACGGTGAATCATGTCTCTGTGGAGGATGCTTGTGACGCACCGGACTTCGTGATTGTTAAGCGCAAGCTCAATTCTATTCCCGCAGTTGTTCTTTTTGATACTGGTGCATCGAATTCATTCATATCAAGGGTATTTGTGGATAGAGGCAAGATACCTACGGAGACTACAAACTCTCCTCTGAGGGTAAGTTCTCCTGGAGGAGATATAGTGGCAAACTCTGGTTGCCCGGTTTTAGAACTAACGATTGGGGCACACATCTTTCCCACAAGTCTAGTAGTTCTAGAATCGCAAAGATTAGACATAATCTTGGGCATGAATTGGATGACCGAATATGAAGGAGTCATAGATTGTGCCAAAAGGACTGTCACGCTCACAACACCTGAAGGGAAGAGGATTCGTATCAAGTCAAATTTCACACTTAAGGAAGTCATGGTGAACTCTCTTAAGGGAGTTAGCTTGGAGGATGTACCTATTGTAAAGGAATACCTAGATGTCTTTCCGGAGGAGCTACCCGGGATGCCTCCCGACCGTGATATCGAGTTCCTCATTGACTTGATGCCAGACACATGGACGATACCAAGAGACCGTACAAGATGGATGCAGACGAGTTGAAGGAACTCAAGAAACAGCTTAGGGAACAATTGGACAAGGGATTCATTCAACCCAGCGCGTCATCTTGGGGAGCATCTGTCTTATTCGTGGAAAAGAAGGATAAAACCAAGAGGCTAGTTGTGGACTAGCGCTCATTGAACGAAGTGACAATCAAGAACAAGTACCCTCTGCCCAACATCATTGACTTGTTTGACCAGTTAAAGGGAGCCAGTGTGTTCTCAAAGATCGATCTGCGATCAGGCTACTTTTAGCTAAAAATTTAAGAACAGGATGTGCCCAAAATAGCCTTCACCACAAGATACGGATTGTATGAGTACACCGTGATGTCGTTTGGACTAACTAATGCCCCGGCATACTTCATGACCATGATGAACAAGGTGTTCATGGAATATTTGGACAAGTTTATCGTGGTATTCATAGACGATATAATCATATACTCCAAGGATGAGATGGAGAATGAGAAACATCTGCGCCTAATTATGGAGAAACTAAGAGAACACAAGTTGTATGCAAAATTCAGCAAATGCGAATTCTGGTTAAAGGAAGTGGGATTCCTTGGTCATGTTGTGTCGGCAAAAGGAGTTGCCGTAGATCCCAGTAAAGTAGCTTCCGTAACGGAATGGGATTCACCCAAGAATGTGGGAGATATTAGGAGTTTCTTGGGCCTCGCAGGATATTACCGGAGGTTCATTGAAAACTTTTCCAAAATAGCAAAACCCATGAAAGAACTATTGAAGAAGGAAAATAAATTCCTATGGACCGAGGCATGTGAAACAAGTTTTCAAGAGTTGAAGAAACGCCTTGTAACGGAACCAATTCTGTGTCTGCCTGATATCCAAAAGGATTTTCAAGTCTATTGTGACGCTTCTCGACAAGGACTTGGAAGTGTATTGATGCAAGATGGGAAAGTGGTATCCTATGCCTCTCGACAACTTAAGAACCACGAACACAATTACCCCACACATGATTTGGAACTTGCTCTGTGGTACATGCACTCAAGGTATGGAGCCACTACCTCATGGGCAAGCATTGTGATGTGTTCACCGATCATAAGAGTTTGAAGTACATCTTCACCCAGAAGGAGTTGAATATGAGGCAAAGAAGATGGCTTGAACTAATTAAGGATTATGACTTGGATTTCTAGTACCACCCCGGAAAGGCAAACGTGGTGGCCGATGCCTTAAGTCGTAAGGTTTATGTGAATGGACTTATTGCAGGGGAACTTCCAGAGGATTTATGCAAGCAATTCAAGGATCTCAGGCTAGAAATAGTACCAAAAGGCCACGTAGCGACTATGGAAATAGTGTCTACTTTCCAAGAAAGAATCAAGGAAGCACAAAAGGGAGATAAAGAATTGGAAGAAATAAGAGTCAAAATAAGTGAAGGAAAGACAAAAGAATTTCGTCTGGACGAACAAGGAACCCTTTGGTATGGGAAGCGTTTGTGCGTTCCCAATGACCCCGATATCAGGAAGTTGATTTTACAAGAAGCTCAAAATTCACCTTACTCAATTCATCCAGGTAACACGAAAATGTACATGGATGTGAAGGATAGATTTTGGTGGAATAACCTAGAAAGAGAAATTGCCGAGTACATTTCTCTATGTGAAGTATGCAATAGAGTTAAGGTCGAGAATCAGAAACCGGCCGGATTACTTCAACCGCTACCTATACCCGACTAGAAGTGGGATAAGGTAGGCATGGATTTTATCACGGGGTTGCCCCGGACTCGTTCTGGATTTGATTCTATCTGGGTAGTGGTGGACCACTTTACCAAGGTGACTCACTTCATCCCCATAAAGACCACGTATACAAGTGCTAAGCTTGCTAAGATATACATGTCAAGGATTGTAAGTCTGCATGGTGTTCCCAAGGGAATTGTGTCAGATAGAGGCACCCAGTTTACTTCAAAGTTTTGGCGACAGCTACATGAGTCTCCTGGAACCCGACTAGAATTCAGTACTGCCTTCCACCCTCAGACAGATGGCCAAACGAAAAGGGTGAACCAGATTCTAGAAGATATGTTGAGAGCTTGCGCACTAGACTATGGGTCTAGTTGGAACGATAACCTACCATACGCTGAGTTCTCATACAACAACAGCTACCAGGCAAGTATCAAGATGGCTCCGTTTGAAGTTCTGTATGGCAGGAAGTGTAGGACTCCGCTGTTATGGAGTGGAGTTGGTGAACGTAGTCTTTTTGGACCTGGATTGATCAAGGATGCCGAAGAAAAGGTACGACAGATTCAGGATAGGCTAAAGGTAGCCCAATCCCGACAAAAGAGTTATGCTGATTCCAAACACAGAGATGTGGCTTATAAAATAGGGGACCGTGCGTACCTCCGAGTTTCACCACTACGAGGAGTTAAGAGGTTCGGAATCAAGGGTAAGTTAGCCCCACGATTCATAGGACCATATAAGGTTCTAGCCCGTAGAGGATAAGTTGCTTACCAGTTGGAGTTACCGGAAGGACTGACTGTTCATGATGTGTTTCATGTGTCACAACTAAAGAAGTGTCACCCGAATATGGACGAAACACCGCTAAGAGATACAGTTCCCCTAGATGAGGTTCAATTGGAAAATGACCTTACCTATGAGGAAAAACCCATCAAAATACTGGAAACAGCCGGAAGGATTACCCGCACCAAGACCATAAGATTCTGCAAAGTACAATGGAACCACCACTCCGAGGAAGAAGCCACGTGGGAGCGTGAAGAAGATTTGAAGGCGGAGCATCCACACCTATTTGCTAGACAACCCGAATCTCGAGGACAAGATTCTTCTTAAGGGGGGTAGGTTTTTAACATCCCAGGTTTTATTATATGATGTTACTAGAAGCATGCATCATGCTTGCATCATAGCATCCTACAAATTAAGTCGCATCAAAACCCTACCACCAAACCCCAGACAAAAACCCTAATATCAATTCCTACCTGTGAGCAATAATGATGTAATCATGCTTGACCCTTCTGAAAGCTTTGTAAAAATAATAATCTGTGACTCTATGATGACCACCTCATTTTTAAAAAAATTTGGAAACAAGTTTCACTAAGTTTGGATTGACTATGCAAAAGTTATTGAGGTTTTATTAAAACAGAAAATGGAAAAAAATAGGGAATAAAAGCAAGCTTAACCTCTTTGGGCGGCTGCGCCAGCCACTAACGCGCATGCATCGCTAAGCGCTAAGCCAGCCAACAAGAGCCAGCCAAGACCGCCATCGCCACTAAGTGGGCCATTGTCATCCCCTACCTCCAGCAGGAGTCCCTGATGAACATGAACCCGAGTTCAAATCCTCGCGATTCTCCGTACTCCGTACGAATCCGTGCCTCCTACTCCAAGGAATCTCCCCCTCTTATACCGCAGCTTCGGCCCCCACTGTTCTTTTTGTGTTTCTCAAACCCTAGCTCCCGTTTCGCCACTTTCCGATCTCGCCGGAGCAGTCCGCCGTCGGAGCTCGAGGTTGGCGACCTTCCAGAGCACCTTGAGCCCTGGTCTACCTTCCATACTACTCGCCTCGACCTACCCGATCCTCCCATCTAACTCGCTTCTTCCGAATCGCAGGGGGTCACCGGCAATTGCTCGCCGGAGCCCATCGGGACCGAGAGGAGGAACGACCGGCTGTGGGAGATAGAGGAGGAGAGGGACCGTGCCGAGGCCGTTGAGAGATTCGCCATCCTCGTACGCATGAGGGGCCATCTTTGCCATCTTCCAAGACCACTGGAGCCGCCGGTACACCGACCACCGACGCCGTTCCACCACTGCCACCGTCGCCTTCATCGCCGCCACCGCCACAGGTCAGTCAAGCCGCTCACGGCCATCCGATTGAAAGTTTGCGGCCCAGATTAGAAGGTAGGGGCGAAGGGTATCATGTCAGCGATCTTGGCGTGGCAAAGTCACAAAGGCAGCGCCTTGCTTAGCTGGCCCGATCAGAATCTGCCACGTGTCGTGTTCTCGTTAGGGTTAATTTTATTTGGCAGATTGAGTTTAAAACTTGCGAAATTCATAGAAAATTAAATACTTGGCCAAATTTAGCATATAATATACCGTTGGATTCAAAAAATTATGTAGAACTCAGATCTGAAATAAAATTTCAAGTTTACAGTAGGATTTTCTGTGTGGAAATTAATCTTTAGATTAGAGTGTTTAATCCACAGAAAAATAATTAAAACCCCGTTTTAGTCGATTCTTGTTGCGTTGATTTTGTTTTTAAAATACCTACTAAACGAAGTTATAGAACCTTGCTTAAGAGTATTAGATCTGATTTGGGGCTAATTAGATGGTTGGATCTTCTAGTGAGCCCAAGAATTAGAATAAGACCCAAATTTGTTTAAACCCGTGGGAAATCAATACTAATAACATCCCTAACACAATCGCAATCCAATTATACTATCTTGGTCAATTTAGAAAACAAATCTTGCATAAATACCATGTTGCATGCATGCATATTATTCCGGTGGCATATTTTGTGCAAGTTGTGATTAGATCTATGTTTGTGTTTCGTTAGATTGTTCGGACTGCGCTGAGGAGTGCTATTGTGTAGAGTGCTGCTCGTATCAAGGAAAGTTACACCACTTGTTCATAAATTTTGTCCCAGTTTTGATTCTATGCATGTGATCTTCAAAATTCTGTAGTATGCATGTGTAGGATGTTCTAGTAGAATTTTTCCTTAGTATTATTTTGCAAGTGCGATGATTTTGTAGTATGCCATGAGTAGCTCTATACTTAGGATTTACCCTCCTAATAGGTTCCCCTGTTTTGCTAAGTATTGCTTGCTATGCTATATATATGTAAATTACCGTTGGGGGGTTCGAAAGACAATGAATTTTTCTAAGTATAAAGGATCTCTTGAGCAAACTTTTCTTCTCAAATCCACTTCAAAATAAAACTAAGTTTTCTTCTGGGCGGAATGGTTGTCGGGTCAACGAGTGAGATTTTGGTGGAGGACGGCCGCCCAGGAATCAAAGAAGTCTGCCATGTTTCAGAATTCAGAAGCTTCCAGTGCAACCACAATACATATGGGCTCTGTTTTGGCCTATTACTTAGTGGGAAACCTCACCTGGGTACCAACATTTGGAGGTTCTTGGCACGGTTGGATCCAGAAGGTAGAGGGGCTACTAAGGGAAAGCCTCGCCATGGTCTTGTCTGTAAAAGGACTTGATCGTGTATTGTGGGTAAAGTGCACCAACTCTCGAGAGTATTGCAATCTGATCGATCAGCCGTGTTCACGGAAATAGAACAACATTGAGCACTAAAGGATGGAGCCTCTGAAGGATATTCCTCTCTCTCTCTCTCTCTCTCTCTCTCTCTCTCTCTCTCTCTCTTTCAAAACTGTTTTTCTAAAAACCCAAAGCGTGAGTCATATCGCTATTGGGAGGATTTTGGGGAACTTGGTGAGTAATATCCAAGTGTTAGGTTTATTGGACACTTGGTGAGTAATATCCTCGTGTGCCATTCGACCATATATTACTTAAACAAAAGTTTAAAAAGTAGGGAAAATATCCTCTTCTTCTCTATACTTAATAAAACTAGCTTTGAGCAAATAAACTCTACAACCTACAACTAGCCTTGCATGTAGGGATAGTCTTTTCTTCCTTGGTGTAATTTGCCAATACATTCAAAGTATTGACCCAACTTGTTGGCTTCACGTCTTATGTGGAGAATCCGAAGATTGAAAGGTGCGTAGGGATCGCGAGTCTACACTCGACAAGCCTGGGGCGTTGATGGACTCAAGCTGCTTTTATGTTTCCGCTGTTATTTGAGCTAGCTTGATGCTAAGCAAATTTGTAATAAAATTCATACTCTGGATTCTCCGTGTAATAAAGACTTTGTGTTTTACATGATATTCATCGACTGTGAGTGCTAGCTATTGATCTAGGGACTAGCATGTAAATCACAGGGACTTAGGATCTTTATTGATCCAAGGTCACTACACTTGTTCTCCCTGAGTTTCTCAAGAATCAAACGCAAATGTTCTTCATGATCTTCATTGCTCTTGGAATAGATCAAAATGTCATCGATGAATACAACAACAAACTTGTCAAGAAACTCCATGAACACCTTGTTCATCATGTTCATGACATAAGCTGGTGCATTTGTTAATCCAAATGGCATCATAGTATACTCATACAATCCATACCTAGTGGTAAAAGCAGCCTTAGGTATGTCTTGCTCTCTAATCTTTAGCTAAAAGTAGCCTGATCGGAGATCAATTTTTAAGAACACACGGGCTCCTTCTAGATGATAAAATAGATCATTGATTCTAGGTAAGGGATACTTATTCTTTATAGTCACCTCATTGAGTGATCGATAATCTATGCATAGCCTTTGACTTCTGTCCTTCTTCTCAACAAATAGAACTGGTGCACCCCAAGACGAAGAACTTGGTTGGATAAATCCTTTCTGCAACTGTTCTCCAAGCTGTTTCTTGAGATCTTTCAACTCATCAACTGGCATCTTGTAGGTTCTCTTTGCTATGGGTCCAAATCCTGGCAGTAAGTTAATCAAAAACTCCACATCTCTATCTGGTGGCATTCCCGGTAATTCCTCCGGAAACACATTCGGGTACTCCTTCACTACTGGCACACTGTCTATGCTAACCCTCTTAAGAGAATTTAGCTTACTCCCTTTGGATTCAAAGTTAGATTTGGACCTAATCCGTTTCTTATCTGGGGTTGTGAGTGTAACAGTACGATTGGCACAAACTATTACTCCCTCATACTTAGTCATCCAATCCATGCCCAAAATTACATCCAATCCTTGGGACTCTAGGATTATCAGACTAGCTGGAAACTTATACTTTCCAAACTCTATTACTAGATCATGATATCCAAAATTTACTATCATCTCTCCACCTGGGGAGCTTACTTTAATAGGACATCCAATAGTTTCAGTTGAAGTCTATTTTTTTCTACAAATGCTCTTGATATGAATGAATGCGATGCGCCAGTATAAAAAAGGACAAGTGCTGGAAAGGAATTAATCTTGAACTTAGCATCCATAGCATCAGACTCCTCAAGGATTTCCTCCACATTGATGTGGTTCACATGACCCTTCTGAAAAGGGTTTGGCTTGTTGGATCCACCAGTCTTATTTTCTGGGCATTCATTTGCATAGTGCCCATTTCTCTTGCACTTGAAGCATTCAACCCGACTGATGTCTCTCTTAGCCGGCTGACTTCCATTGCTATTTCCACTGTGGTGACTCTTGTGTCCACTCTTGTGGTTCTTATATCCACCATTGTCATGACAACAGTGATTATTGTTATCATGGTGGTGGCTACTATTGCGATGGTTGTTATGACTCCCATGCTTGTGGGATCCAGAACTTCCACCTCCTTCACCATAGGAACGCTTGTGAGACGATCCAACTCCATGCTTATCAAAGTGGTGCTTCCTTTTCCTGTTCTCCACCTGCTTCATCTTGCTTTCCAAGATGGTGGCTTTGTCACACTGATATTTATAAGTTGGAACATATGCAACAGATAGTTTCATACACATATCATCATTCATCCCTTCAAGGAACTTCTCCATCCTTTTTGCATCAGTGTCGACCTCATCCGGTGCATAGCGTGCTAGATTGTTGAACTCCTCAATATATTCCGCAACACTATGGTGGCATTGCTTAAGTTTGTGAAATTCCTTATTCTTCAAACTCATCACCCCTGAAGAGATATGAGCCTTGTACTCCTCCACGCTTGTGGTCAAAGCATCAACCTTTGCCTGAAGCTCTCTCTTCTGCGAGCGCAACCTCTCAATCACATCCTTCTGTGTGTCTAGCTCAAGATCATTGAGCTCCATCTCGGCCTTCATCTCATTGATCTTCTTGTTCCTATCCTGCACTCTCTTTTCTTGGTTCTTGAACCTCTTGTATTGCTTCTCGAACCTAGCCTCCATCTCCTTGATGCTCTCCTCCTGCTCCTCGAAGTCCTTGTCCTTCTCCCTCAACTGGATGCACATCTCGTCATTGCTAAGCATGACGTTGGTCCTATTAGTATCGAGGTGTCTAAGAAGGCTCTCTAGGTCCTGAAAATAGAGACGCACTGGCTCAATAGTCTCCCTAGTGGCCTCGTCATACACTAAAGCCTCTCCCTCCTGGTCACATCTGACAAGCTCCACGACATGGGATCCAAACGAGTTCCCTTGAACTCCTCGGCGGTGATGAGAACAAAGCTAGGCATCTATTGCATAGGATAGAGAGAATTAGAAACAACATAACTAAAGATAAAACATAAAGTAGTGAAACAAAATCCAATAGCATACATTCACCAATAAAACACACAAGTCATGGCATACCATAATCAATCACAAGCAACAAGGTTCAAACATAACTTAGACAAAATTTTGCCATACACATAGGTTGGTATGATCAAAATTATTAACCGAGAAAATGACAAGTGTGGTGGTCCAACTATTGGAGTACGTCACAACTCTCACTCATATCCTAAGTCTATGATATCCTCCCTTAGATGTTTTATGGCGGTCTCTAAGTCTTGGGTATGCTTCTTCTCCTCTCTAAGATCATTTTGAGTGTTGAGCATTCTACACTTGAGTCTTTCACCAAGCTCCTTAATGGCATTCCATGTTTCATTCCTTGCAGAGTCAAAGAATGACATATGCATTTCGGAGTTGGTGACCATGCAGAATCCCGACTCTTTGTGGTTATCCTCCTTGTTTTTATACAAGTGGAGTTGTACCCACCAATATTCTGCTCCTCCATCCATCACTGGAAATCCCTTGTACACGACTTCACCATGTATTCCCAAGCTATCCATGAGGTTTTTGAGTGCCTTGGGAAACTCCGTCTCACATTCTAGGGTCATGGTCATGAGTGGTCCCTTCCTGATGGCTTCGTTGATGGCGGCCCTCTACAAATAGAGATGAGAAGGAAGATTAGGAGAGGTTTACGAGATGAAAAGAGACAAGTGTGAAATTTGTAAAGGTTGCATTTTTCCTAGTGGTTTCCTTAGTCTAATCCATCTTAGGGTCAAAATCCTATAGGCAAGACGGTGCTATGATACCATCTGTAAGACCTCACCCTTTAAGGTAAAAGCCCATGTGATTGCAATGCCAGTTCCTGGATCGAATTGCTAGCATCCATAGTTTAAGATGAAATACATAGATACAAAGGTCATTATTACATCGTAATATCCAGAGATACATAGTTCTTACAACTCATTAGCCCAAGGCTAATACATAGAGTTCACAATACTAAACAAAATAAATAAAGTCTTCATCTTCATGTGCCATATGCAAACATGTTGAGTGTAGACTCATAACCCTAGTCACCCTCAGAGTAACATGCAACATAATAAGTTACAACCACAGAGGGTCAATACATTTGTAATTGAATTGGCAAGTGATACCATAGTAGTATAGTAACATCTAATAACTATACGAATTTGCAAGTGTAGTTCAGGTTGGCTTTGCTCAAAATTAAGGTTTGTATTATTAGTTTGAAAACACTAAGTTTTCGTTTGACAAAAACACCCAAGGAACAACCAATAGACATTGGTGAACCTTTACCCTTGTTCAACCACAAGTTTTAACTTAGAGAAATTGGGATGAGGAGATCCTTGATCATTTCAATATCTTTGATGCTCAAAATGTCTGTTACCGGGGACACAGCTAAGTACTTAGGTTTTACCCTCTCGAGAGGTGGTGCACTTTCCCCACAAGACTCGACATGCATCGAGACGAGACCTTTCATAAGAATTCCTTCAGACCACCATAGACGCGTTCCATCCTATAAACCCTACCACCAACTGTCCATCTGGCTGAATTCTTGCAACCTAGTTGGTCAAGGCAGAGCTCATATGCCATGTGGTTGCACTAGAAGCTTCTCAACACTAAACATCTCAAATCTCTTTTTTCCTAGGTGGCCATCCACAAGTGTGATACACAAGGTAAACCATATACATGGGCCTTGTGTAACCACTCAACACAAACTAATCTTTCCATTCCACCCAGGTGATTCATTAACATGTTGTTTTATTAATCAAAAACATAGGCATAAACTTTACATAGTATCATAACATGAATATTCCACCCATAAGCGTACTAACATAACATTTCTCTTAACTTAGTGAAAAACTACTAAGACAATATCTATAGGATTTACCATAGCATAGCATATACTTAGAAAAATCACCATGAAAATACTACTCAAAATATCACTAGTGCATAGATAAAATAATAGGAAAAATATGAAGTATCACTTGCCTTAGTAGTTAGGGGAATAGGCACAATCCTCACAATCACACTCTCCAAATTCCACAAAATCTACACCACAAATTCATACAACAATATTCAATTCGATATACAAACAAAAATAATTATGAATGCATGAAAAATTCAATGTGATGATTTTACACACTTTTAAAATCAAAATAAACAGTACTGAACACAAGGCATACTTTCTAAAGTCCAAATAAACCAAAATTTACTTTTAAAAAAATTTCTAAATAATTTTTATAGCCAAAATAGGCCTACAAATGCTTCTACATAAAATCCTAATTTTACAGAAACAAATGGCCAAACCAAGGCCATTGATGCAAAGAGCTCATTTTTCTGAATCCATTGATATAAATTTGAAATTTTTGGATAAACAGAGCAAAAGTTATTGAATTTACAAGTTTGAATAACTAATAGAACAAAATCTGGTTTTTAAATCAAAACCCTAGCCACACGGCAGCATCTGATTGGTGCGTACCGGTTCGGCCGGATCACGTATCTGCACTGTAGGATCTAAGTGAAGATGCACGGCTCAAATCTAATCATAACGTTTCGCTAAGTGATCTAATCGTGGCCATCAGATGCAGATTGTAAGGTTCCCAACCTTTAATAAGGTAGAGATCCCTGTGTTTACAATGCTAGTCCCTGGATCAATAGCTAGCATCCACAGTTAAGATGTAATATCAAGAAACAAAGGTCATAATACAACTTTATAACTAGGAATAAAATAAATCATTACATCTTACATAGCTCATTTGGCTATCTTATTACATTGCAGCAGAAATAACTATAACATGGAGTCCTTCATCTTCAAAGTGCCACATGCAATCATGTTGGTTGTAGACTTGTAATCCTATTCACTAACTTCAAACAAACCTGCAACATAATAATTTGCAGCCACAAGGGTCAATACATTTGAATTGTATTGGCAAGTTTCACTACTATGTAGAAATAAGTGGATCCTATCATTACATGCATATTTGGCTAAGTGGGGTTTAGGCTCTTTTGCAGAAAGCAATATAGTTTTATCCTATCTTTTCAAAATAGTTTTTTGATCTTTGTCAAATCTTTCTGAACTTCTTGGAAAACTCCAAGTGCTTCAAAATCCCTCATTGTCACCCTCGAGTTTTAAACTTTGAGAAATTGGAATGTCGAGATCTTCCATAGCTTCAGGCCTTAGTTGCTCAGTATTGTCCATAACCGGGGACACGACTAAGTACTTAGATTTTTATTATCTTCTGCAGAAGTTGTACACTTTACCCACATGACCAACCCTCATCTTGTTGCCACCAGTGGCCGCTGGATTGGTACTCACCAAGATGGAGTACTGGCAGATTGAGAATGTGACGAAGTCTTTCCAGAGGGTCCTCCCATACACCATTGCTAGCTTGTCTCCAGGCACCCATGTAGGGTTTCGAGTTCCCTCATTTTCAGTACCTGAGGACAGTGCATGGGTCTTCCCAATGTAGCTGACTAAGCCAGAGCCATATGTAGCATGTGGCTGTACACGAAAGCCACAATTGGAGAAACATGTCCAATCTCTAAGTTCCTGGGTGGTTTTCTTTTGGTGCACAACACAAAGAGATTGCCATAGACATGGTTCCTTTTGTTGCCACCTTATCAAAAACTCAAAGTATCCTTGTCCACCCAGGTGGTTCATTGAGTACTTGTTTTATTAAATAAAACATAAGTCTTTTCTCATATTTATAAAATCTCAACATGTATCTCTTCTCAAAATATGTTGCATGGCTAAGCATTTTACAACTACATTGTTTCACTAAGGAATAAATAAGGTATCCTATTAGGATTTTAGCATAGCATAAGTATAGAAATTCTTTTCATGCATGTTTCAAAATCCACTAAGTATAATGAAAATAGTAGGACTTTAGATGATAGTGTCACTTGCCTTTTTGGTAGGGAATGATGGTTCACTTCTTGATCTTGCTAGTTTCACACTTTTCTAACTTCACTACAAATCAATCAAGCAAACACAATATCAACTAATATTCCAACCAATAACCAATCAAAAAACATCACACATAAAATCATAGGAACTAAGTCATGCATGCAAGCATGCAAAAGATAGTTTTATTTGCAAAAGTGGTTTCTACTAGGATCTAAACTTTGTAAGGTTCAAAGTGGTCATTTTCCAAAGTGGCAAAGTCATTTGCAAAAGGGTTTTATCTATAAACCATTTTTAAATCCAATCATTATTTTATGTGGTGGAAAAAGGTTTTTATCAAAGCAAAAACTTTATGTTGTTCACAAAATAAGTTGTTAATTCTCAAAACTTGGTGTTTAGGGTCAGTAGGTTTGATTCAAATCATTTTCCCAAAGTTTTTATTCCAAAAACATTTTCATAGCAAAATCAATATCTTTATTTGACTAGAAATGGGCTAATTAAAGTTTTTATTCCTAATCTTCACAAAATCCATTTTTAAAACCATGGGTTGGTTCCTAGGGTCAGTAGGTTCACCACAAACCAATTTGCAAAGATTTTAACCTCAAAATCATTTTGGAATAATTTTTATAACCTAAATAAGCAAACAAATGTTTCTGCAAAAACAAACATTTTACCAGATGCTTTTTACTAAACAAATTGCATGGTTGGCTAGGGCTTGTTCCACTGATTCCATTGATATAAAGTTTGCAAATTTTGGACGCGTGGATCAAAAGTTACAAGGGTTTCAAATCTGCATCTAAATCTGTTTTCAAATTCTGTTTTAAACAAAACTGGTGACACGCGGCATAACCTTATTGGGCGGTACCGGTTCGCGCGGATTGCGCTCTCTGGTGCGTTGGATCTAAACAGATCACACGGCTCAAGTGTGCTATTACCGCTTCGCTCCGTTCTAATCACAACCACAGGATCAAAATCTAACGGTGGTAATCTAATCGACCATACTCGGGCGGCGCTGACGGCGGCTGGCGGCGGCGGCGTGTCTGCCTACGGCGGAGCCGGCGATGCAGGAAGAAAAGAGGCTAACGAGGATTCTTACTGTGTTCGCAGTAGCGTGGGGAAGCTCAACGTGTTGTTGGTTCGACGAGGGGCGCACCGGGGTGAGGTTAATGGCTCGCCGGAGTTGCTCCTGGCGTCGGGTTCGTCTGGTGGTCGTCGAGGTCGACGCTACGGATCACGAGGAGGCAAACAGAGGGAATGGTTAGACGCGTAAGGTCAAGGCGATGACGCGTGCGTGATCGAGAGGGCGCGGGGTGGTCGGTTCTTACCAGGGAAGGTCGTCGGAGATAGTAGCAGACGCGGCGACGCTCAGTCGAGGTGGTTGCCGATGTTCTGGGGCGCCCGCGGTTGAATGGGAGGTACAGGGAGAAGCGTCTAGGTCTGGGGAATGTACCCGTGTGCTTGGGAAGGCAATGGGTGGCGAGGTTCGGCCGGAATCGAGGAGGGAGCTCGTCGGAGCAGTGAGGGGTTTCTGGTGAAATTAGCGTAGCCTGGTGGCGTGTAGGTTATGGCGACAGAGGGGAAATGGGGAGGAGAGGGAGACGTTTAAGGGAGCATGGTCGCTGGGGGATTAATGGCCGTTAACAGCGCGAATTGATCGCCGGAGTAAAGACAGGAAACAGCGAGGAGGATTCAGCGCGGGTTTGAAGACGATGAACAATGCTGTGGGGCCTTGCTGTCAGTGAGTGAGAGGGTTAGGGAAGAGGGTCCACCAGTCAGTGTCTTTGTGGGTCAGTTAACAGGTGCGAATCGTTTTCTTCGGGGGAAGAGGAGCTGGGTTGCTACTGGGCTTGTTGGGCTTGGCCAGTTGGGCTGCTGTCTGGTTCCATTTTTTCTTTCTAATTGCTTTTTCCTTTTCTATTTCTATTTTCTGTTTTGAATTTCAAACAACAAATCAAACATTATAATCAAATCAAACTTTCACCAAACTTTGTGTTGAGTTTTGGTTCTGTCTAACAACAATACTCCAAAGTCCCAAAAACCAAAATAATATTTTTATTTTTAGGGTCCATTTATAATTAAATAAAATAGACCTTTGTTATTAAATCAAATAGATTTTGATTTATTCAAAAACTCTATTTTGCAATATAAATATTATCAAAACCAAACCAGTAGGTTTTATTTGGAAATAAAGAATACTTGGAAAACTTGTTTAAAATAAATAAATAAGTTTTGGTGTTTTAATTAAAATAGTAAAACCTTTATTTTTAATAAACTTGGATATTAAATCCTTATTATTTTATTTTAAATAAACCTTTACTATTTTTATTAAATAGAAATATTTTATTTCAAAGGCTTGGCCAAGTTTTAATTTGGCTCTTTAAAATAATCCTTATTTGTTTCTACCTTTTCATTTGAAAGCCAAATCTTTTTATTAAAAGGTTCAAAATAGTAAATCCAAATATTTTAAAACTTCCTTTATTAAATGTTTATCTTTTTAAATCCCTTTAGGATTTATCTTGATCAAAATAGGTTTGAAGGTTCCCAATTGGTTTCAAAAAGTTTCTTCTCACCCTGAAAATCAACAAAGTTTTATTTTATTCATTTATTTTTCCACATTACAAGATTTGGAAAATCTTGAGATGTGACACAGATCCAACGGATCAGACGCGCTTGACCAAAACCTAGCGGCGTAAATGGCTCTGGCGGCGGCGACGCCGCTGGCGGTGACACACCGGCGAGGGTATAGGGGTAGGGGTGGGTGCTGGCGCTTACCACGGTCGCGAGGAGGCGGAGAAGCTCAACATGGATGCGGCTTGGACAGGGGCGCACGGACATGGCAAAAATTCCTCGTCGGAGCTCGTCCTGGCATCGGGTGCTCACTGCCGGAGACGAAGATGACGACCTAGGGTGAAATAAGGCAAATAGCAGGCATTATAGGTTGTGCAAGGTCACGGCGAACACAGTCGTGTGAAGGAGAGGTCAAGGGGCGCACGAATTTTACCGAGATTGCTCGCTGGAGTTGAGCTTCGCCGCGGTTGCTTGCAGACGTTGACGGGGACGGCGGCCTGGGGAGAAATAGGACAAACCAAGGGCATGAGTATATGCGCATGAGCAAGAGGAACACGTTCGCGTGAACGAGAAGTAGAGGGGCACGCTGGACTCACCAGAATAGCTCGTCGGAGTGGCTCGACACTGTGGCAATGCAAGGCGAAATTGGAGGAGTCTAGCGGCTCTTGGGGCTTGCAGTGTTGGGGGAAATGACACGGAGAGGGTGGGGATTAAGTAGCCAGAGCAGGGCGAGAATTACTTGGCGAATCAATGGGAATCAACACGCGAATTCATCGGCAGTGAAGAGGGGAAGAAATGTCCAGTGGCGCGGTCGTCGTGCGGTGTCTGGGGACGATGAGGTTGACGTGGCAACAGGGCCACTGGTCAGTGAGGGGGGACGGTGCGCGTGCAGGTGAGAAACTGCGGGGAGAGAGGGGGGTTCTCGGGTGGGCTTAGTGGGATGCCAGGGGGAATTGGGACAAATGGTTTGTTGCTGTTATTTTTTCTCATTTATCTTTTTCTTTTCTTTTTTGATTTTTCAAATGATCTTTGAATGGCCATTTCAAATCCAAATGATTTCAAACTTTCACCAAGTGTTTGTGTTGTGATCCTAGTATGTAAAAGTGTGTCAAACACATCTAATCATTCAAAAAGAATTTTGAGGTCATAAAATAAAATAAAACCATGCCCCATATATATAATATAAGGGGTTAAATATGGTTCTATTAGGGTTTTTGTTTTGAAATTTTTTGTGCAAGATGAATATGCCATGATGATATGAATGCAACAACATGGTTTTGAATTTGATGAAATTTGGGATGTTACACTGACTCAGTCCAAATCCGGCTCAGGTCCAACCCAACCAGATTTCCTGTTCAGATCCAATCCGAACTTGCTCCCGCTCTTAAGTGTGTGACCCCGCAGGCTCATGG
Source organism: Avena longiglumis (assembly GCA_030063025.1). Lineage (NCBI taxonomy): Eukaryota > Viridiplantae > Streptophyta > Magnoliopsida > Poales > Poaceae > Avena > Avena longiglumis. Next base: position 179,174,041 of record CP125977.1, on the reverse strand, counting down.
CTACTTGGACACGATTGAAGTCTGACTCTCAATCGATCAGTTGGTAGCGGCTCTTAGCAGAACATGCCGACTCCCAAGTACCAAAGAGTCATGACAACTTGCCTTTCCAATGCGACTTGCGTCCGAGTCCCTTTTGCCTCAAGATATACCTTACCAGACTACAGACGAATAACTGACATCCCTTAAATAGAATGACTCTCTTCTCGATCTGACATAAGTGATTCAGTCGACTAACTCTTAGTAGATCGCCTCGGTTAACACTTAACCAAGTCGCGCATGTCCATGCTTTCTGAATCATATCTCACGAGAGGGCCCAGAGAATATCTCTCCGAGTGGAGGGGCAAAATCCCATCTTGGGTATTCACATCACGCAGCTTGATTCTCAGTCGACCCAAACTCTGCCTTTATAACTACCCAATTACGGATCAGCGTTTGACAGAACCTAAGTCGGTGATCCTCAACTCGGACTATGCAACAACCTCAGGTCTAAGGATTACATTGATTGAGATATACAAATGACAACTTGTTCGTTGTACCTCAATATGGGTCAATCTGACTCGCTAAACTCTTTAGCCGAATCTGTGTAAGTCGGAATGGCATCTCCATGCCCATGACAAGTGGAACCACATCATCAATCCGAATTTCAAATTGGTCTAAGTTATGTGTCCAGCACAACCTCGATGACCAAGGACATTTAGTATAAACAACATGAATGTATAGTTCCATAACTGAATCACATATTCAATGATACACATCAGATGTTTATACAAGGACAACTTAATATCTTTATGAATAAAATGGGAAATATCATCATACATAAGTGCCTCTAGGGCATATTCCCAACATAATCACTAAGCATAAGGTCAAAACAACATCTAGCATGACATGCTAAAGTCTAAGTCACAGTTAAAGCAAGCTCCTCTTGTACTACACAAGCAAGAACTTTCTAGTCCTCTCCAACACCAATCAAATTATTTGAAACAACACAACAAGACTGGGGGTACAAACTACTTTATTCAAGCAAACCAAATGAAAACTAAGACGCTCCAATAACAACACAACAGTGCATGAAACAATAAAAACGAAGTGTCTAGAAAGACCTGAGATTTTTATTGATAAAGAAGGGGATGCCTTGGGCATCCCCAAGCTTTGACGCTTGTACCTCTTGAATATTTCTTGGGGTGACACGGGGTGGCATACCCAAGCTTGAGCTTTTTTCCATTCTTCATCTCATTACATCATTCTTCCTCTACACCTGCAAATTTTCATTCATACAAAACTTCACACAATCTTCATTAGCAACATTAGTGTATTCAAAAGATAATAGACCTTGGGGTTTAGTTTTAAAAACATCATAACTTTCACTGAAGACACAATATACTGTAGAAATTCCCTAAAAAATCTCAATTTCCCAAAAAGAACCCAAAAAGGAATCAATAAGAAGCAAATGCAATAATAACAGAAATCTGACAAAACAGACCAGCAGGTAGAAACCGATTTTTTCGAAGACCTTATGTTTCTCAAATAAAAAAGTGTTGAACTAAAGAAAGTTATCTAACAACCTGGGGGGTTTACTCATAAAATTACAGCTCAATCCGACTTACAAAGTGTTTACACGAATTTTTACAGTGGAGCACAAAAATCTGTTTCGGGACAGCAACTCCCCAAATATTATTTCCCTCTCATTAGAGGTTATTCTTGGCACAAAAATCAAAAAAGGATAAGGATAGGTTATTAAAAAGTATTAACTTCCAAGACTCAAGAAAAATATTGGGTTATCTCCCAATAAGTACTTTTCTTTAACGCCTTTAAGTTAGGCTTGATAGTTTGAGAAGATGCTCACATAAGAAATATGAGAAGATGCTCACATAAGAAATATGAATTGAAGTAAAAGAGAGCATCAAGAACCAAATTCAAAACACATTTAAGTCTAACACACTTCCTATGCATAGGAATCTTGTAAGAAAATAAATCAAAGAAGCACATAGTAACAAGAATGGGTAGATAAAACAAGAGCAACTTCAAAATTTCAGCACATAGAGAGGTGTTTCAGTACCATGAAAACTTCTACAACCATATTTTGTTCTCTCATAATATTTTTTAGTAGCCTCATTAATAAACTCAACAATATAACTATCACATAAAGCATGCTTTTCATGATCTACAAACACATAATTTTTATCAAGCTCAAAAATAGTGGGATTAAAACCTTCAAACCCAATTTTAACAATTTTATAACAAGATGACTGATCATTCAATATAGGACCATCATTTAGAGCTTTATCATAAACATTTTCTAAGCAAAACTCTTTAGTACCATGCATTTCGAACTTAGGCACAAACATAGGATTATCATAGATAACAGGAGCATAACTATTATCATAAGTTTTACCCATAACAGATATTTCAAAAGGATCCACAGGAACATAACATTCATCCTCCTTTTTTTCATCACTCTCCTCCTCTTCTTCATCTAATGAGATTTCAGTTTCAGCATTTTTTCTTCAATAGGCTCCTGCAAGGCATTAGTCTCTTCCATTTGTGGAAAGGATCTATTAAAATATTCAAGAATATAGCCATTTTCTTCCTTGTAATTATCAAGCAAAATTTAAGTATATCATAAACCTCATATTCACAGGGTGAATCATCTGTATTTTCAAGCAAACTAGCAAGTTCAAATGCACCCTTCTAAGCAATAAATTCCTCAATTTGTTCCACATCATAAAACTCAGAATTTCCTTTAACATAAGAAGATATTGTAACATTATCATTATACTCACATTGAAAAGGGAGGTGTTTATACCTCCTACAGCAACAAGACTTATCAAAGCAATAAGTAACATTATAAGTAGAGCACACGTCTCTAGCAATAGTATTCAACTTATCAATTTGTTCCTATAAGTGTTTCCCTTTTTGTGACAAGCGGTGTTCCTTATAATAATACTTTTGTTCTTCCGTGAACCCACCTTGACAATAAGAACTAGTTTCAAAGAAACCAACCATTGGTTGAAAGCATGACAAAGCAAGGAAATAACAGACCAACAACTATAGTAGGAACTAATAAAAAAATTGTGTGTTTTTGATAAGAAAAGGCAAACCAAACAAAACTATATTTTTTTAGTTTTTTGATAAAAAGAGGCAAACAAAGCAAAGCAAAAGAAACTAAGCAAAACAAAAACAAAGTAAAGAGAAAGGTTGTGAAGGACTCCCCTTGTGAAGTCGTCCTTAGCCTCCCCGGAAACGGTGCCAGAAAACTTTCTTGATGCGGCTCAGATCACTGTAGAGCTTCGTCCGGAGACCCCAAGAGGAAGGTATGATGAGTACATCAGCAAGTTTTTCGCTCAGTAAGAAACCAAGGTTATCGAACCAGTAGGAGGAAGGAAACGACTCGAAGGTGTTGCTAGCAACTGGAAACCTGCACAACACAAACTCAAGACTTTGCCCCAACGAACAGTGAGGTTGTCAATCTCACTGGTTTTCTGAAAACAAAGGATTAAATGTATGGTGTGGAAGGTAATGGTGGTTTGCAGAAAGTAAACAGGAACAGTGGAAGGTGCATCAATGGTAAAGATTGGACCGGAGACCATAGTTCACTATAGGTGTTCTCCTTAAGATAAACAACATGGCATGCAGGGTAAACAAATTACAGCGGGGCAATTGACAAGATAGAGGAAGGAATAACAATGTAATACTAGACATTCATGATCGTATGAGATTTGATTGGGCAATACAACAAGATACATAGACCGCCATCCAACTGCATCTATTACTAGTAATCCGCCTTCAGGTTATCATTCGAACTCCCTCCAGTATTAAGTTGCAAGCAACGGATAACTACTTTAAGAAAAGTGTGTAAGGTAAACAATCCACTTGTTCCATGAACAAGAGATCTTTGTTTTCTTCCTAGTAGCAATATCACATCTACAACCTTAGAGATTTATGTCACCTCCCCAGATTAAATAGAGGCATGAACCCACTATCAATCATAAATACTCCCTCTTGGAGTCACTAGCATCTACTTGGCCAAGATAGCTACTAGAAACGGAGAGCATGCAAGATCACAAACAACACATACATGATAGAATCAATAAGATAGAACCATTAATCAATCTTACATAGTAATCTCAATATCCATCAGATCCCCCCAAACACAACATGCATGATTACAAATAGATGATGTTGATCATGAACGGAGCTCACAAGATCTAAACATGGTAGCACAAAGGAGGAGAAACAACCATCTAGCTACTACATGGACCCGTAGTCCAAGGTGGAACTACTCACGCATCATACCGGAGGCTGGCATGGTGATGAAGAAGGCCTCCAGGATGATATCTCCTCTCCGGCAGGGTGCCGGAAGAGCTTCAGATCCCCCGATCTAGGGACGATGGTGGCGGCGGCTGCAGACTGTTTCATGAAAGATTTATCGGGTACTTAGGGTTTTGGTATCGGGGCCTTCTTATAGGCGAGGGCACGGGGTGGGCCTTTTGGTAGCAGGCCTGGCCACGCTGCTAGGGGGTGTGGCCCCCTAGTGGGTCCCCTCCGTCTCGTATTCTTGCTCCGTGTTCCCCACGGTAAAATATTGACTTTGGCTTTTGTCCCGTCCAATTCTGAGAATATTGATTTTCTGCCTTTTCTGCAACCAAAAACAGAGGAAAACTGGAAACTGGCACTGTTGCATCTTTTTAATAGGTTACTCCCAGAAAACATATAAAAATACCTCAAAGTGTAGACAAAGCAAAGTAGATACTAAACAAGCATGGAACATCAAAAATTATAGATACGTTTCCGACATATCAGTATCGTATGTTAATGGTTCTCTCAATCACGAAGTCATTGTTGAATATGTGGGAGCCATTATGGATCTCTAGGTCCTGCTATTGGTTATTGATCGTAGAGGTGTCTTGATCATGTTTGCATACTTCGCGAACCGTAGGGTGACACACTTAAGGTTCAATGTTGTTTAGTAGATATGGAATGTGAGTTGGAGACCGAATGTTGTTCGGATTCACATATTGGGTCCAGGACATCATGAGGAGGTCCGGAATGGTCCGGAGAATAAGATTCATATAAAGGAAGTTATCTTCCAGGGTTCGGAAAAGTTTTCGGTATTTTGACCGGAGCTTCTAGAATGTTGTAGAGGGGCCACCAGTGGGCCCACTGATACGTCGTAAACGTATCTATAATTTTTGATGTTCCATGCTTGTTTAGTATCTACTTTGCTTTGTTGTGTCTTCTCTTTGAGGTATTTTTTATATGTTTTCTGGGACTAACCTATTAACAAGATGCCAAAGTGCCAATTGCCTGTTTTATACTGTTTTTGGTTCTAGAAAAGGCAGAAAATCAATATTCTCGGAATTGGATGGGACAAAAGACAAAATATTTTACCGTGGGGAACATGGAGCCAGAAGACGAGACAGAGAAGGGCCTCGAGGGAGCCACACTCCCTGGCCACGCGGCCAGGCCTGGCCCGCTCCTGGGGGGTGCAGCCGCCTCGGGCACCCACTCGGCCTCCATCTTCGCCTATAAGAAGCCCCCGATACCTAAACACTAAGTACCTGATCAATCTTCCACGAAATAGTCCGTAGTCGCCACCACCATCATCCCTAGATTTGGGGGATCTGAAGCTCTTCTCGGCACCCTACCGGAGGGGAGAGATCATCCCGGAGGCCTTCTTCATCACCATGCCAGCCTCGGGTATGAAGCGTGAGTAGTTCCACCTTGGACTATGGGTCCATGTAGTAGCTAGATGGTTGTTTCTCCTTATTTGTGCTACCATGTTTAGATCTTGTGAGCTCCATTCATGATCAAGATCATCTATTTGTAATCATGCATGTTATGTTTGCGGGTATCCGATGGATATTGAGATTACTATGTCAGATTGGTTGATGATTCTATCTTATTGATTCTATCTTATGTTTGCGTGGACCAATACCTAGAGGCCCAACCGGCCAGCCTTGGGTTTTGGGGTGGGGGAAGACTTGGGGGGCAAGTTTCCCTCCCCCCATCTCTTGCGCTGCCACTTGGAGGAGGTGGGCCAAGGGGGAACCCTAGCCGCACCCCCCTCTATATAAAGAGGGGAGGGGTCGGCGCACCCCCTGCCGTTCCTCTAACCCTAGCCTCCACCTCTCCTCCTCCTCCGTGTTCCTGCTCTGGCTTAGGCGAAGCCCTGCAGGATTCTCTCCTCCACCACCACCACCATGTCGTCGTGCTGCTGGGATTCCGAGGGGATCTACTACCTCCGCTGCCTGCTGGAACAAGGATAGGAAGTTCTTCATTGACTCCGTACGTGTGATCAAGTGTGAAAGCGCTGCCGGAACACGGCGCCGGAAGGATTGCCATCCTAATCTTGAGATCGGCAAGTGATCGACTACATCAACCACGAGATTAGATCTCGTTAATGCTTTTGATCTTAGAGGATTAGTTCTCATCAATCTCGTTGCAACTATCTCGTAGATTAGATCTTGGCTTTTCCATATATTGGATCTTGGTTCTATGCGTTCTTGCGGTAGAATTTTTTTGTTTTCTATGCTATGAACCCTACAGTGGTATCAGAGCCAAATCTATGCGTAGATCTGTTGCACGAGTAGAACACAATGATTTTGTGGGCGTTGATGATCTTGTTGTCTCTTGATTTTCTTGTAATTTGCATCTTGTGGGATGGTGGGATGAAGCGGCCCAGGCTAACCTTACATGTCAGCGCACATGAGAATTGCTCCACGCTCGACGTGCAACTTGTATTGCACAACTGGCTTTGCGGGTGTCTATCTCTCTCATCATAGTTAAGATCCAACTTAGAATCTGCACTTGATAACACTTGTATCTGCGTTGTGGTTCTTGTTCGTAGGTAAGAACGGTTCTTATTCGAAAACATGCAAAGAAAATTAGAGACGTCTAACTTGTTTTTGCAGGGGCATGTGATGTGATATGGCCATGACGAGTGTCATGATGGTATCACGACATATGCCATGGGTAGGCTAAAGTTGGGGCCTATGAACGTGGAGGAATCCAGGGAGGAATGATGCAGTGAAGACCGCACTCGCAAGAACAGTGAGAGACACGATGTACCCAGGTTCGAGGCTCTCCTGGTGATATAACATCTCTACTCCTGCATCTAATCTCATATTTGGAACCCACCGTGGGGCTGATCAGAGGTGATGGTTGGGTTTCCATCCATACGGGAACGGCTTCATCGATTTCAGCTTCATCATCGAGCAAGATCTTCTTCATCCTCTTCCCTAGCATGCAGAGAGACAAGATTATATGAGATTAGATGCAGGAGTAGAGGTGTTATCTCACTAGGAGAGCCTCAAACCTGGGTACATCGTGCCTCTCACTGTTCCTGCGAGTGCGGTCTTCACTACATCATCCCTCTCCGGATTCCTCCACGTCCATTGACCCCAACTTTAGCCTACCCATGGAATATGTCATGATACCACCACGACATTTGGCGCCCATTGTGGGGCTGATCAGAGGCATTGGTTAGGTTTCCATCCAGACAGGAACGGCTTCATCGATTTTAGCTTCATCATCGAGCAAGAGCTTCTTCATCCTCTTCCCCATCATGCAGAGAGCAGAGAGTTGGGCTCAGCCTGACTCATCAAGTATGATTCGGCAGGATTGACTCAGCTAGCTTGACTCAGCAAATCTGATTCGGCAAGGCTGATTCGGCCAGCCTGACTCAGCCATCCTGACTCAGCAAATCTGATTCGGCAGGATTGACTCCGCCAGCCTGACTCGGCCAGTTTGACTCAGCAAGTCTAATTTGGTAGGACTGATTCGGCCAGCCTGACTCAACCAGCCATACTCAGCAAATCTGATTCGGCAGGACTGACTCGGCCAGCTTGACTCAGCAAATCTGATTCAGCAGGACTGATTCGGCTAGCTTGACTTAGCCAGCTTGACTCAGCAGGCCTGACTTGGCAAGCCTGATTTGGCCAGCCTCACTCAGCCAGCTTGACTTAGCAAGTTTGACCCAGCAAGCCTGATTCGGCCAGCATGACTCAGAAAATATGACTCAGCAAGCACGACTCAACTTCTTCTCCAAACGTATAGTGAGTATCAAATACCTCAACCACCAACACGCACATGAGATAACCCTGAATGTCACTCGGGGGCTATTACCCTAAATCACGTAGTCATTCACCCCAGGGAGGAGATAACTCAATCCGGGGACTAGTAAGCATATAAATAGAATCACCCTTAGATGGAAAAAGTATCTCGGGGACTTGGGTCATATCTTTACTCAGCACCCACATGCATAGAAATGTTTATTTGACTAGACTTAAGATATGCCCTCTATTATATCTCTTCATATATCAGTTATTATATGTCTTGTAGTTATGTTACTATAGTACCTCCTCGATTATAGCTGTCCAGGTTATCCTTAACTCCGATTGACATTTAATTCAGTTAGCCAGGTTATAATATAACTTGGATTGGTATTTAACTCAGCTTTCCAGGTTCTGTTTAACTCAGATTTGTATTTTAACTCAGCTTACCGGGTTATCCTTAACTCGGATTGGTATTTGATTCAGCTTGCTAGGTTATATTATAACTCGGATTGGTATTTAACTCAGCTTTCCAGGTTATCTTTAACTCGGATTTGTATTTTAACTCAGCTTACCAGGTTATCCTTAACTCGGGTTGGTATTTGATTCAGCTTGCCAGGTTATATTATAACTCGGATTGGTATTTGATTTATCTCGACAGGTTATATTATAACTCTTATTGGTATTTAACTCAGCTTGCCAGGTTATCTTTAACTCGAATTTGTATTTTAACTTAGCTTACCATGTTATCATTAACTCGGATTAGTATTTGATTCAGCTAGCCATGTTATATTATAACTCAGATTGGTATTTAACTCAGCTTGCCAGGTTATCTTTAACTCGGATTTGTATTTTGACTCAGCTTACCAGGTTATCCTTAACTCGGATTGGTATATGATTCATCTTGTCAGTGTCGTCGGATTGTCGACAAGTACGCCATAGGGGGTCCTAGTGGCATTGGAAAGATGGGGTGTGAGACGTCGGATGTTCCAAGAGCGGTGAGCACAAGTTTACCCAGGTTTAGATCCAACTGCGGTGATCGGATCCTACTCCTGCTAGCAACCCAGTAATATATCGGCATAAGCCGGCTGTTACAGCGGATTACAAGAGAGGTTTGCCTCTGCGAGTTGATTGTGGTTGTCTATTGAGTTGATTCCCCTAAAGGCTCCCATAGGGCTGGTTTATATAGTCACCGGGGCCTAGGGTTACAGGGAGAGACCTATCCGGCTATGTTACAGAGTCGGTAACTATGTACAGCTTGGACTACAAGTAATACTATGGGCCTAAGTCGGTAACTCTTCTGGGCCTTGTCGTAGCCGGAACTGGCTCCTCCTCTTTCTCTGACTGGGACGCCCGTGAAGCAAAGCTCTAACCCGTTGGCAGGCCACCCTGGTCAGCGAGTCCTATGGGTATACACGGAAAGCATATCCCCAACAGTAGCCCCCGGAAGTCTCCAAGATCTGAAGTCGGATAAATCGTCTAGCTTGAGGGTTTATTTGTCTTGGGAATCTTGAAGGGTTCCCGAAAACTTCTTTCATTAATGTAGGAATCCGATTCAATCGAGTCGGATATATTTTGCTCTGACCTTAGTCTTTTGCCTGCTTGATTTGCAACATAAGCCGGATTTTTCAGCGGTGTGTGATGATTTAAAACAAGGTATGGGTATCTTAAATTCTTCTCTAGGATTAGTTTTATCAAACATACCCACAACATCTATATCTGATCCTAGCATACTGAAACGCTCAAAGACCTTTTTGGCTTCCCTAACAACATCATGGAATTCATTAAATAAAGTTTCAAGGATGAATTCCCTATTTTCAGCATTCTTTTCTTCTTTTAGTTTTAGGAATACAAATTGTATGAAGGGGTTAAGGCTAACAAACCTGGCCTCCACCATATGAATTAAAGAAGTTGCAGCAATCTCATAATTAGGAGCAAGCTCTGCTATGGATTTATCCTCAATATCCTCATGCTTGCTAACATAATTAAAGAATTCTTCAATATTATCTATCCCAATTATGGAGCCACTACCTATTGCAAGGTCTTTCTGGGTGAACTTGGGGAGCAACATGGTGAGCTAGAGCAAGGACTATTTTTTGTGTGTTTTTGAATAAAGCAAGCAAGCAAACCAAACTAGACTAATTTTTTTGGTTTTTTTTTTGAAAAAAGGCAAACAAAACCAAGCAAAAGAAACAAATCAAACTAAAAACAAGGTAAAGAGAAAGGAAGTGAAGGACTCCCCTAGTGACGACGTCCTTGGCCTCCCCGGCAACGGCGCCAGAAAACTTGTTGATGACTCCTTGGTGGCGCCAGAGAACTTGGTGCTTGATGTGGAGTCTTGTTGGGAACCCCAAGAGCAAGCTGTGAAGAGTACAACAGCAAGTCTTCCCTCAGTTGAGACCGAGGTTATCGAACCAGTAGAAGAAGGAAATTTCACACAGGTGTTGCAAGCAATGCGGAGACCTGCACATCACAAACTCAAGACTATGCCCCAACGAATCAGTGAGGTTGTCAAGCTCACTGGTTTGCTGTAACAAAGGATTAAACGTATGGTGTTGAAGGTAATGGTTTGCAGCAAGTAAACAGGTAACAGTGGAAGATGTATCAATGGTAAAGATTGGACCGGGGTCCATAGTTCACTAGAGGTGCTCTCCTTAGATAAACAACATGGCATGAAGGGTAAACAAATTACAGCGAGGCAATTGACATGAACTGAGCAAGGCATAACAATGTTACTAGCCAGAAAGATCCTATGAGGTTGATTGGGCAATAGAACAATATACATAGACCGTCATCCGACTGCATCTATGACTAGAAGTCCACCTTTAGGTTATCATCCGAACCATCTCCAGTATTAAGTTGCAAGGAACAGACAACTGCTTTAAGCAAAGTGTGTAAGGTAAACAGTCCACATGTTCCATGAACAAGAGACCGTTGTTTTCTCCCTAGTAGCAATAGCTCATCTACAACCGAAGAGATTATTGTCACTTCCCTTGGAAACTAGAGGCATGAACCCACTATCGAGCATAAATACCCCCTCTTGGAGTCACTAGCAACTACTTGGCCAAGATAACCACTAGCAACAGAGAGCATGCAAGGTCACAAACAACACAGACATGATAGAATCATAAAGATAAAAACATTAATCAAACCAACATAATAATCTTAATATCCATCGAATCCTCGCAAACACAACATGCATGATTACAAATATATTAGATCTTGATCATGAACGGAGCTCACAAGATCTATACATGAAATCACAAAGGAGGAGATACAACCATCTATCTACTACATGGACCCATAGTCCAAGGTGGAACTACTCACGAATCATACTGGAGAGAAGGCCTCCGGGATGATCTCCCCTCCAGCAGGGTCCCAGGAAGAGCTTCAGACCCCCCTCGATCTACGGACGATGGTGGCGGCGACTACAGACAGTTTCGTGGATTTCTGATCGGGTGCTCAGGGTTTCTGCATCGGGAGCTTCTTATAGGCGAAGGGGCGATACCGGGAGGCGGCCAGGGCCACCAAACCCTAGCCATGCGCGAGCCCACCTACCCCCGCGCCTGGGGTGGGTCTGCCCCCCCTGGCCATCCGCTCAGGCTCTCCTCTGGACTTCTTGTTCCCCACGGAAAGTAATTGACTTTGACGTTTGTCCCGTACAATTCCGAGAATATTTCTTTACTAACTTTTCTGAAACCAAAAACAGCAGAAAACAGGCATCTGGCACTGTTGCAACTTGTTAATAGGTTAGCACCAGAAAACATGTAAAAAGCACCTCAAAGTGTGGAAAAGTAAAGCAAAGTAGATACAAAACAAGCATGGAGCATCAAAAATTATAGATACGTTTCCAACGTATCAGCATCCCCAAGCTTAACTCCTGCTTGTCCTCGATTAGGTAAGTGATAAACATAATAATTTTTGAGGTGACATGCACCCTCACAATAAAGATCCAACCATTTGCAAGCATTGATAGCTGGGATTAAAGAACTCTAAAAATGTTCATGAAAGATGGAGTTCTAACAATAGGACATAGTAACTATGCAGGAAACATGGCAAGCTACAAACAAAGATCATGAATAATATGCATTGAAAAACATTTGTTTGTTTCACATGCAGAAAACATAGCATAGTGGCAATCAGCTTGTCCCTCATAGAGTAGCAATATAATGCATAGGACACCTACAAAGTTCACAAGGGTGACTAGAAACAAATAGCATAAGAGCAAGTAATAACACAATATGCATCAATTAATAAGCTTTGGAACACTACACACAGAATGACAACTATGCTCTCTTAATGGTGCCAAAAGGTAGAAGGTGGAGACTCAATAATGGTGGAAGAAAGGCCTTTTTGTAAAGGAAGCAGTGATTACAAGCTTAAAAAAGAGCTTCCAAAAATTATGCTACTAGTTAGCTTTCATCCCTCATTGCCCCTATCATAAGGATCTTGAAGTGGTTAAGGTCAAAGTGGCAAAGCTAGAGTATATGCTTGACGAAGTATAAGTTGGCAATCTCATGCCCCTTGAATATGCGGGCCACACCTCATGCATACTCAACTTTGGGTCTAGGTAAGTTCTTGTCACTGTAAGTATTTGCATATCATTGAGAACCACCAACGGGGTACCCCTTGCACATGGTATAGGAGATTTCCCATAACCAAAATGACAAGGCAAGCAGACAATGAGCATCTCAGCAATTTTTCTTATGTACCATGGGAATATGGTGCTTTTTCTCTCTTTCCTTTTTTCTCAATGTGTCTCTTTTTTTATAAGAAGAATGCTTCATAGATGTCACTATGGTGATGTTGCAAGTTTCCACCATGATTAGGCATGGCTTAGGCTAGCGGCCCAGGCATTTCTCTAACACAGGATACAAACTCCATGGACTTACAAGTTCCCCCTTTATTTCACACCAGTGACATCCATAGACAAATGAACATGATATGAACTGAGTACAACAAGGTACAAGTTCAATGTTGAAAACGTTCCCCGTGACAACACGGTTCTGCTAATTCCAACTTATAAGTGCAAGCATATACAACAAAGTTGTCACAATGGTTCAATTATTAGGGGCAAAGAATATAAAGTGTGCCATCAAGTTCGTGAGGGCTTTAATCACTAAGTTTTCACATGACAAAATAGTTTTTAATTGGAAGATAGATGAAAACAAGAATATACTTGGAATGGTGTAACACACCATGCATAGGAGTTTATAGTTGACACTTTGGAATAACTTGATTTCTTGGTAGTTGGAAGCATGCGTACAATTTACTCATACAATTGGAGGCTAGCAAAAGACTGGGAGCAACCAACTAAGAGAGCAATAATGTCCAAAATCATGCAGTGCAACAAAGAAAACTAATCAAAGCAAAGAGTGATACTACAAGTCAAGGACTAAGTGATCATAGAGGCTAATGGTGACTTGTGAGAGTCATAACACGGTGTAAGCATGTGCCAAGTCAACCCAAGCAAAACATCAAAGGAGAATACCACAATACTATGTTTTTGCATGATAAAACAACGCATAATTTCTTCAAGGCACACTAAGCAATCCCAATTGTTTGGAACAATACATGCTACAGCAATAATCACTAATCATAATTCTAAAACAACACCTAGCATGTCATGCTAAAGTCTAAGTCATAGTCAATGTAAGCTCCTCTTGCACTTCAAGCAAGAACTTAATATTCCTTTCCAAATACCAAGCAACCTTATTTGCAAAACAACACAACGAGAATGGGGTCCAAACTACTAAATCAAACTAAACAAATTAAGCAAAACAAATGAAAACTAAGACGCTCCAAGAACAACACAACTGTGCATGAAACAAGAAAAACGAAGTGTCTAGATAGACCTGAGCTTTTTATTGATGAATAAGGGGATGCCTTGGGCATCCCCAAGCTTTGATGCTTGTACCTCTTGGATATTTCTTGGGGTGACACCATGGTGGAATCCCCAAGCTTGAGCTTTTGTCCATTCTTCATCTCATTGCATCATTCTCTCTCTACACCTGCAATTTTTCCTTCACACAATCTTCATTAGCAACATCAGCTTATTCAAAAGATATTAGACCACTGGCGAAGCTTTGGAACAGCAAGGCTTTTCACTAAAAACACAAGCTACTGTAGTAACTCCTTCAAAGAAATCAAAAAGAAGCAAATGCAAATAATGGCAGAAATCTGTCAAAACTGACCAGCAGGTAGAAATGATTTTTTTTAACATCTTATGTTGCTCAAATAAAAAATTGTTGAACTAGCGAAAGTTATCTAACATACTGGGGGATTTATTTGTAAATTTTGAGCTTAATCCGAGTTACAGATCCTCCTCACGAATTTTTTTGGTGGAGCACAGAAATCTGTTTCGGGACAGCAACCCCCCAAATCTTACTTCCCTCTCATTAGAGGTCATTCTTGGCACAAAAAGCAAACAAAAAGGATAAGGAGAGGTCGTTATAGAAGTAATAACTTCCAATCCTCAAGGAAACTCTTGGGTTATCTCCCAACAAGTACTTTTCTTTAACGCCTTTAAGTTAGGCACAAGAAGCAAGAAGAATCAAGTATTTTCAAATGAAGAAGCATTGACATACATACTTGCAAAATCTTCAACTATGAAAGGTATCTCATCCAAATGGGTTTTGGAGGATCCCTTCTCATCTCTCTTTGGTACTACTTTCATCAAAAATATTCTCAGGGGTAATCCAATCAAAATTATTCTCAAAGGCTTCATGCATTCCAACAAGCTTAAAGGGTATGGGTATCTTAAATTCTTCTCTAGGCTTAGTTTTATCAAACATACCCACAACATCTACATCTGATCCTAGCATACTGAAACGCTCAAAGACCTTTTTGGCTTCCCTAACAACATCATCGAGTTCATTAAATAAAGTTTCAAGGATGAATTCCCTCTTTTCAGCATTCTTTTCTTCTTTTAGTTTTAGGAATAAAAATTGTATGAAGGGGTTAAGGCTAACAAACCTGGCCTCCAACATATGAACTAAAGAAGCTGCAGCAATCTCATAATTAGGAGCAAGCTCTGCTATAGATTTATCCTCAATATCCTCATGCTTGCTAACATAATTAAAGAATTCTTCAATATTATTTGTCCCAAGTATGGAGCCACTACCTATTGCAAGGTCTTTCTGGGTGAACTTGGGGAGCAACATGGTGAGCTAGAGCAAGGACTAATTTTTTTGTGTTTTTGAATAAAGCAAGCAAACCAAACTAGACTAATTTTTTTGGTTTTTTTTTTTCGAAAAAAGGCAAACAAAACCAAGCAAAAGAAACAAATCAAACTAAAAGCAAGGTAAAGAGAAAGGAAGTGAAGGACTCCCCTAGTGAAG
The DNA here is from genome assembly GCA_030063025.1 of Avena longiglumis. Lineage (NCBI taxonomy): Eukaryota > Viridiplantae > Streptophyta > Magnoliopsida > Poales > Poaceae > Avena > Avena longiglumis. The sequence goes on along the minus strand of CP125977.1, from coordinate 179,158,650 downwards.
ACGTCCCTGGCCTCCCCGGCAACGGCGCCAGAAAACTTGTTGATGACTCCTTGGTGGCGCCAGAGAACTTGGTGCTTAATGTGGAGTCTTGTTGGGAACCCCAAGAGCAAGATGTGAAGAGTACAACAGTAAGTCTTCCTTCAGTTGAGACCGAGGTTATCGAACCAGTAGGAGGAAGGAAATTTCACACACGTGTTGCAAGCAATGCAGAGACCTGCACAACACAAACTCAAGACTATGCCCCAATGAATCAGTGAGGTTGTCAAGCTCACCGGTTTGCTGTAACAAAGGATTAAACGTATGGTGTGGAAGGTAATGGTTTACAACAAGTAAACAGGTGACAGTGGAAGATGTATCAATGGTAAAGATTGGACCGGGGTCCATAGTTCACTAGAGGTGCTCTCCTTAGATAAACAACATGGCATGAAGGGTAAACAAATTACAGCGAGGCAATTGACAGGAACTGAGCAAGGCATAACAATGAAATTACTAGCCAGAAAGATCCTATGAGGTTGATTGGGCAATACAACAATATACATAGACCGTCATCCGACTGCATCTATGACTAGAAGTCCACCTTCAGGTTATCATCCGAACCCTCTCCAGTATTAAGTTGCAAGCAACAGACAACTGCTTTAAGCAAAGTGTGTAAGGTAAACAGTCCACATGTTCCATGAACAAGAGACCGTTGTTTTCTCCCTGGTAGCAATAGCTCATCTACAACCGAAGAGATTATTGTCACTTCTCTTGATAACTAGAGGCATGAACCCACTATCGAGCATAAATACCCCCTCTTAGAGTCACTAGCAACTACTTGGCCAAGATAACCACTAGCAACAGAGAGCATGCAAGATCACAAACAACACAGACATGATAGAATCATAAAGATAAAAACATTAATCAAACCAACATAATAATCTCAATATCCATCGGATCCCCGCAAACACAACATGCATGATTACAAATAGATTAGATCTTGATCATGAACGGAGCTCACAAGATCTATACATGAAAGCAGAAAGGAGGAGATACAACCATCTAGCTACTACATGGACCCATAGTCCAAGGTGGAACTACTCACGAATCATACCGGAGAGAAGGCCTCCAGGATGATCTCCCCTCTGGCAGGGTGCAAGGAAGAGCTTCATATCCCCCCGCCCCCGATCTAGGGACGATGGTGGCGGTGGCTACAGACGATTTCGTGGATTTCTGATCGGGTGCTCAGGGTTTCTACGTCGGGGGCTTCTTATAGGCGAAGGGCGAGACCGGGAGGAGGCCAGGGACACCAAACCCTAGCCAGGTGCGGGCCCACATGCCCCCACTCTTGGGGTGGGTCTGGCCCCCCCTGGCCGTCCCCTCTAGCTCTCCTCTAGACTTTTTGTTCCCCACGGAAAGTAATTGACTTTGACGTTTGTCCCGTCCAATTTCGAGAATATTTCTTTACTAACTTTTCTGAAACCAAAAACATCAGAAAATAGGCATCTGGCACTATTGCAACTTATTAATAGGTTATTACCAGAAAACATGTAAAAAACACCTCAAAGTGTGGACAAGTAAAGCAACGTAGATACAAAACAAGCATGGAACATAAAAAATTATAGATATGTTTCCAACGTATTAGCGTGCTGACTGACAACTTTACATGCCAGGTCTGGTCACTGACAAGATTTCCATCAGCACGACCGTTGGTGGGTCCTTTCCTTATGGAACAGAACACCGTTTCAATGCCTACGCGGAAATCGAGGGGCAGAAGAGTCGCGAGGAAGCTAACTCCCCCTCTCCTATACTTGTGGAGATAATCGCGCGTCTCACTGCATGAATCTTGACGCAAAGACAAATAAAGAGGGGAGAAAACCCTTCTTCTCAGATTCACCTCTCCGTCGATTCATTCATTGCTTCCTCGTACTCCTTGAGTTCTCCGCACCAGTTCCCATCTACACACCGTTGAGAAAAAAATCTCTCCTTCCCCCACCAGCCCTTCTTCCTCCAAGATCTATGGCTTCTGCCTCAACCTCTGGAGTGGCGGAAGCGGGTTCGTCGGCGGCGGAAGAGAAGAAGATGCGGGGTCTTTGGATCCCCAGCGCCATGGATACCGCGGAGCTCCAAGTTATGGAGCATGAAGGGTTCATTATTGCCAGTGCGTGGCGGAGCGCCTCAAAACACGCCGTCCCCGCGCCGCTCGATGGCGAGAGGGTGTTGTTCGGCACTCACGTCGACTGCGGCCTCATCTTGCCACCGTCGAACTTCCTTGTCGAGGTCCTCAACTACTACGGTGTGCAACTCCATAATCTTCCTCCCAACTCTCTTCTTGATCTTAGCGCTCACGCAACTTTGTGCGAGGGGTTTCTTGGCATTAGGCCAAGTCTCACCCTTTTCCGGTACTACTATGGTACTCGGAAGAATTCCATCAATCCCGGTGTGCCTTATGTCACCGGCACTCTTAGCTTAGTCCTTAGGAGGAATCGGATTTATCCTAGGATTAACGCTAGTGAATCCGTCAAACGCTGGGCCGGAACTTTCTTTTGTCATAAGGATATTCCGGCTCCTGGAAAGGCGGAAGCTCTTCCGGCGTTCGTCAACTGCACCGCTCCCCACCAAGATTCATGGGAGCGGAGGCACCGGATCTGTCGGATATTTTGATCCTCGCCAAGAGGCGGATTGAGTATTTGATGAAGCATGAGGGACTCCGTGGATCCTATTTGATCCACTATTGGCTGGAGCGCCGGATTCAGCCTCTCGAGCACCACGGAGACCGCCTCATGCACTAGATCACGAGCGACAATAATGACAAGATGAGAGTCAATTCTAGCCGGCTCGCGCCGAAGGACTACAAGACCCTCATGCAATATTTGATTAAGGAAAGAGTGGAACGGAAAGTTCTAGAATTTTACCTAAAGATGTATATGACCAACCGTCCTCTAACTCCGGTAAATATTTCGACTTTGCATTTGCGTTTCGTCGTTATTTTCGGTTCTTTTTCCGACTCTATTTTCATCGATGCTTTTTGACTTTATCAACTCGAGAAACTCTCCGAGTCCGAGCTAGCTCCACTAGAGGGCTATGCTTTAGACGACCCGGAGGCGACGAAGGATGATGAGTGCAAGAATTTGTCGCCTCCTCCTCCAAGAAGCGTAAGGCGAAGGAAGTTGTTGCTGCTGGTGGCCAAGTGCTGCCAGTAGTTAAAAAGTAAGCACCTCACCTTTCATTTTAGTACTCCTGTACCTTTATTTCTTTCCAGAACATACCTAATATTTAGGATTTTCGTGTTCTAGAGTTAAATCATCGTTGAAGAGCAAGATAAAGTCGGACAGCAAGCCGGGCAAGCATATGCGCCAGTAGAATCTTGTCATCTCCCCTACTGTACAGCCGTCGAATCCATCCACTACTCCGTCAGCACGGGGAGCTTCTACGTCCCCTGGTGCTAGCAAAATCTTAAAAGCCCTGGTCACCGTTGATGACCAGGCAACTAACAAGGGTGAACCCGTCAAGGGTAATGATCCCATAGTGATGACCACATGAACGAGGGATAAGGTGGTTGACTCTGCTGTCCCTAGCCTCAAGATAAAAGAGAAGGAAGAGATTCTCAGGCTGGCTCAATCCAGTCTTGACAAGCAAACCTTTACTCCATAGGCAGCGAGCCAAGAGGAGGAAGACGTCAAGCTGGTTAGCCTCCTGGACCAAATTTTGGTCCGGGATGCTAAAGTCGCATCTGGCGAACTTCCAGCGGCGGATGTTCTGTCCCTCACCCTTACCGAGAAGGTGTTTCACAGCACCAAACTCGGATTTGAAAAGATGCACCTGGAACACATTGTAAGTTTCCGATTCTTATTTGCATTTATTATCATATCCACTAGTCCCCAAGCATGAAGTTGGATCAACATCGTTGGATTCCGAGTTGATGTTTTTAGGTTGCAAAAGAACAATATAGTGTAGCCCCCAAGGTTCGTGCTGTAATTTTACTTAGTTAAATTTGCAGCCCGAGTCTTAGTAGCCGTCTGACGGTATTCCTTCTCTAAACTTACAGAAAATTGCATCTTCCAACAAGGAATTGCTCAAGAAGATTAGTAATAAGCGCAAAGAAATAAAAGCTTTGCGCTTTGAGAATTCCAAGTTAAAAGTTGAGAAAGATGAAGCAGAAGGTGAACTTTTCCGACTTCTTCTTTGTTAATTATCTTTTTTGTTATAGCCAAACTTTTGTTTTGTCCGATTGATATTTTTGTCTTTGCAGAATTGTTTTGTCAATCCAGCAAGATGGTGGAGCAGGCCGAAAACTTCAAGGTCTTGGATATAGAAAATGCCGAACTCCGGGACAAGCTTGAGAAGCTAACTTTGGAATCGGAGAAATCCATAGCCGCAGTCCTGGAATCAAGCAATTGAGACCATGAGGCTCGAGAAGCTCCTAGCCCTCCGAGATAAAGAACTTGTTGATATCAAGAAGGACTTTGATATCCAGAGGGATCTTTCCTAGACCTCAGCTAGTGAACTAGACAGCCTCCGCAAGGAGCATACTGAATGGAGTCACTCCGTACTTGGTAAGAGTTCCGAATCTTTTCTTTGGGTTGTTCATTTTTGGACTTTTGCTTCAGCCGAATTTTGACTTTTTGGTTCTTTATCAGCCCCCATGAATCTTTCTGACTCTCCTACTTCTGAACCTCGACTAGAGCGCATTAAGATCATTGGAGATGTCTTGATCGACTTCCGCCAAACTCTAGAAGAGGCTGGTGAGTCCGTCAAGATTTCTGACTTGCATACGATGTCAGTGCTTGAGGTGAGGGACAAAGTTAAGGAGATTCCAAAGTTGATCGAGGACTAAAAGATCTCCTATGCTCGGACTGCTGCGCAAACAGCTCTCACCATGGTGATGAGCCGCCATAGCGAGATGGAAATCTGGCACGTCACCAAGGGCATTGCCAGGATGATGATGAGGGTAACCCACAAGACATCAAGGCCATCCAAGAGTATTGTGCAGGTTACACTTGTAGGGTGGCGGAGATGACCAACTATATGACGCCATTCTTTGAATCCGTCGTTGCGTCTCCTTCTCCTCAAGAGCCAGAAATCAGCAATGTTTCCGAGTCTGAGGTCGAGGGCGACACTGCTGTTGACTCCAATGATCCACCTGCTTCATCACCACCGCCTGCAGCATAAACAATTTATATGCATTATCTTAAACTTATGGCAATGTAATGATGGATACAATGTTTATTTTGTGCTGGTATATAAAAACTGGTGCTTTTACTATCTTAGCACTTTTGCTTATATATTTTTATGCATTTGTGCTTGAAAATTTCTGAAGAACTTTGCATTTTTTATGCCTATACTTATCGGTTTATCTGGCTCTCTGCCTCATCCCTTTCATGGGTCGGCCAACCTTTAGCACGGAAACTTTGCTAAAACAGTTTAAACTCGAAAACAAAGCCGGCTTCTAGTACCAACAACTCATTACTCGGAAAATGCCCACGTTTAAGCAATCGATAAAGAATCAAAGTATAGACAATAATTTAAACTTTGTGCCCTAAGGCAATATTTTTATATTATTCAAAAATCATAACCAGGACAAACATGAGCATAAAGTACTTTCAAGCATTCTGGGATTTTTGAAAAAATTACATGCTCTTTTGAAAATAAGATGGTAAAAACGTCTCAAAGATAACAATATGAGGAAACCAATACTTTATTTCACTTTTAACATGTACATATATGATTACAAGTAAATATAACTAAGAATAGAAGGGACGTAGTTGTGCAATATTCCATGGACGGTATATTTCATCCGGGTCTGTGCTGCCACCAGCTCTCTTCCTTTTCTGAGTATCAGGTCTTTCCTTGACTGGTCTCATGTCGGTTAAATAATATGACCCATTATGCAGAACTCTGCTAACCATAAAAGGTCCTTCCCAAATTAGGGAAAGTTTGTGCTTTTTTTTGCATAAGTCGAAGAACCAAATCACCTTTTCTTAAAGAACAGTTTTGCACTCTCTGACTATGATACTTGTGTAACTTCTGTTGATAGGCTGTAGATCTCTGCTCAGCAATGACGCGTACTTCCTCGATTATATCGAGATCATCTTGCTGAGAAAATTCTGCATCTTCTTCGATATACGCTTTAACTCATGGGGCCTGATGAATCAGATCACTTGGAAGAACTGCTTCTGCACCATAGACCAAGAAGAAAGGAGTATAGTCGATTGACCTGTTAGGAGTTGTACGTAAGCTTCATATCACAGATGGTAATTCTTCCGCCCAAGCCCCCGCGGCCTGACGAAGCGGTGCCTCGAGGCGAGGTCGGATTCCTTGTAGAATAAGGCCATTAGTTCTTTCGACTTGTCCATTGGCTTGTGGATGTTCGACTGATGCAATATCATGTCGGATCCCTTGTTTTTCGTAAAATTCGGCAAGTTCAACCATGAAAAAGTTGCTCCCGTTGTCAGTAATTATACTATGCGGATATTCGAATCTGATGATTACATCCTCGACGAATCTTCTAGTTGTGGCTCCATCGCAACTTGTTACGGATTTAACCTCAATCCATTTTGTAAATTTATTCACCATCACTAGTAGGTGAGTAAATTCACATTTTGCCATGCTAAATAGCCCTATCATATCAAGCCCCTGGACCACGAACGGCCATGTAATAGGGATTATTCGCAGCTGTTCAGCCGGAACATGTGCCTGATGAGCATACTTTTGGCGGCAGCCCTTCCATGTTTTAACCAGTTTGTCGGCATCCGTCTTAGCTGTAAGACAAAAGAATCCGTGTAGAAAAGCTTTTGCCACTAAGGATCTGGCTGCATCATGGTGACCACACTCGCCTTCATGGATTTCTCTTAAGATTTCCACTCCTTCTTCCGAAGAAATACATCTCTGAAACACGCCAGAAACACTCCGTTTATAGAGATCACCGTTTATTATGGTGTAGGCTTTTATTTTCGGACAATTTGCCGGCTCAAGACTTCGTCTTCGGGTAGTTTTCCATCTAGGGTTTTGTCCAACTGGGGATTATAGCCAGAACTGCTATTAAAGGTGAGTCGGATTTCATCGGATAGTCCTCATCAACTCTGACTATGGAGGGGACCCTTAAATGCTCTAGAAAAGCTCCATCCGGTACTTGTTTCCGCGCAGAGCCTATTCTTGATAGTGCGTCTGCTTCCTCATTTTCTGCTCAAGGGATGTGTTGAACCTCAAAACCCTCGAACGATTTGGATAGTTCATCAACAATAGCTTTGTATGCTGCCATGTGCTTGTTTGTATTGCAGATATCGGATACTTGATGTGCAACTAAATCCGAGTCTCCGTAACACATGAGTCTTGATATGCCAATGTTTTTGGCCATGTGTATTCCATGTAGCAGTGCTTCGTACTCGGCAATATTATTGGTTGTCGTGAAGTGTATTTGCAATACATAGAACATCTTATCTCCTTGGGGTGATTTGAGCACCACGCCAGCCCCCGAGCCTCCTCATGCTTTTGATCCGTCGAAGTGAAGGATCCAAAATTCCGAGTCTGGAGGGGCTGTGTTTTCTGCCGTTTATATCCAATCAACCACAAAGTCAGCGAGAATTTGGGACTTGATTGTTGTACGTGGTTTGTACTCAATGTTGAAAGTTGCAAGCTATATTTCCCACTTTGCGACACGTCCTGTGGCGTCGCGATTGTTGATTATATCTCGCAGAGGAGCTGTGCTCACTACTGTGATCTTGTGATCTTAAAAATAGTGGCATAGCTTTCTGGATGCAAAGAACACTATAGGCTAGCTTTTGATGATGTGGATACCGTTGCTTTGATTCTGTTAGGACCTCACTTAGATAATAAGTTGTCTGCTGCACCTTATGCTCGTGGCCTTCTTCCTCGTGCTCAACTACTGTTACCACGCTTATGACCTGGTTGGTCGCTGCAATTTAGAGTAACATAGGTTCCTGAGGTTCTGGAGCTGCGAGAACTGGTGGGTTTGAAAGCAGATCTTTCAAACTTTGCAGGGAAGTTTCGGCTTCGGGGATCCAGACAAATTTGTCGGTTTTCTTCAAGAGTTTGTATAAAGGTGCGGCTCTTTCACCGAGTCGGCTGACAAACCGACTCACCGCTGCAATGCAACCAGTGAGGCGTTATACGTCCTTCAGGCGAGTCGGCCTGGTAATGTTTAAGATAGCCTTTATTTTGTCCCATTTCACCTATATGCCTCGCTCAGAGACGATGAACCCTAAAAACTTTCCGGCTGGAATTCCAAAGAAACACTTCTTCAGATTTAGCATCATATTAAATTTTCGTAGACTAGCAAACCTTTCATCCAAGTCGGAAATTAAAGTTTCCTTCTTTTTGGACATAACTGCTATGTCGTCTACATATACATGGACGTTGCATCCGATTTGGTCGTTGAGACAATGTTTCATGGTACGGTGATATGTTGCTCCTGCGTTCTTTAAGCCAAAAGGCATAGTTTTATAGTAGAAGGTTCCGAAGGGAGTGACAAAAGACATATTAATTTGATGTGACTTTTTCATCGGTATTTGGTGATATCCGGAATATACGTCGAGAAAACAGAGTAATTCTGACCCTGTCGTTGAGTCAATAACTTGATCGATTCTTGGCAAAGGGAACGGATCTTTTGGGCATGCCTTGTTCAAAGCGGTATAATCAACACACATCCTTAAATGAATGGTGTCCTTTTTAGGGACGAGTACAGGATTTGCCATCCAATCTGTATGGATGACCTCTGTTATAAAATCCGCTAACTATAGGTGGGCTAATTCCTTGGCTATTGCTTTGCGCTTTTCATCACCAAATCATCCAAAGGACTGTTTGATGGGTTTAGCATCTGGGTATACATTAAGAGAGTGCTCCGCAAGTTCCCTAGGTACTCTGGTCATGTCAGATGGCTGCCATGCGAAGATATCACTATTAGCTTTGAGGAACTCGATGAGCGTGCTTTCCTATGCGTGGCCTAAGCCTACCCCTATGTTCATTGTCTTGGCGAGATCATCTTCCTTTAGAGACGTCTTCGTCGTCTCTTCCAATGCCTTGAACTGCAAAATTGGCTTCAGCACCTCGTTCTTCATAGCGGGCATCTCAAACGGATTGATGGTCTTCTTTATCACCTGGTACTCCTGGGCGTGTAGCACGGCTTCGGCGAAGGCATCAGATTCTTCGTCGCACTCTCGTGCCTTTCTCGGATTTCCTCGTACGGTGATTACGCCCTTTGGACCTGGAAGTTTAATCATGTTGTAGATATAACAGGGACGGGCTAGGAACGCCCAGTAAGCTGTACGTCCAAAGATGGCATGGTAAGAACTTTTGAACGGTACCACCTCAAAAGAGAGTGGCTCGGTCCGGTAATTGTCTCGGGTTCCGAATGTCATGTCTAGAGTAATCTCACCTAGAGAATCCGCCTATCTCCCTGGTACAATGCCATGGAAAGTTACACTTCTGTAACTCAGCTGGATCTCTTGTAGCTTCATGCGGTGGAGTGTCTCAATGTAGAGGATGTTGATACTGCTCCCACCGTCCATGAGTGTTTTTGAGAACTCATAGCCATCAATAAGAGGATTGACAACTAGAGGGTACTTTCCTCGACGATGTGTTTTCCTTGGGTGATCTGAACGATGAAAGGTGATGGTCACCTCTGACCAGTCCAGGATTTGTGGGATAGCCGGAACTGTGGCATTAAGCTCACGAAGAACTGCCTTTTTTTCCTTAGCTGGTTGGGATCCAAGGAAGCAGACGTATGTGTCTTTCTTTGTCGAAAAAGTTCTCTTTCCATCCGGCTTGGGCTCTGCATCGTCTTCCGCTTCTTCCATGTCGGAATCTTCCTTGGGCTCCTTTCCTTTCTCCGAATTTTTCTTTCCTTTTCGTCTCTTGGCTCTATAGCCGGCGGATTCGTCTTTCTTGATGCCGTCATTGAAACGACACTCGACATTTGTGTGGGTAGATCTCCATTACTATCCAAGTGGTGGACACATGGATTATTGGCGATCTTAGCCCAGGTATAGGTTCTTCCGGGTTACTAGTCTCCTCTGCCCTGGATTCGGGAAGTTCCTCAGCCTCTACCCCAGCCGCCTCTGCACCCTCCTCGTCCTTTAGATTCAAATGTTGCGTTGACAGCTACATAGTCCGGAGCCGGCTTTTCGTCCGAGGTGTTCTTGCGCTTCTGAGTTTGCTTTGGTTGTTTGGCCGCATTGGGATTGGCCAGAATATTTAGTAGCCCTTCTGAATCATCATTGGCGCCAGCATATTTGCTTGCCGTCTCTATGATTTCTCCCAAATTTGTGATGTGGTCACGCTTCAGCCTGTGACGTAAAAGTCTGACTGGAAGTCCTTCAATAAAAGCTTCTATTGCAGTTTGCTCGTTTACTCCTTCGCAGGAATTCTTTGTATCAATCCAGCGTCCAAGGTAATCCCGACAGGTTTCTCCGGGTCTTTGGGTGCAACGCTACAAGTCTCCGACTGTGCAGGGCCTCCTGTATGTTCCCTCAAAGTTTGAAAAGAACGCATTTTGCATATCATACCAGTTATGAATTAAATTCTCTAGCATTTCATTGAGCCATGGTTGAGCCGTCTTCCTCAGCATCAGTGGGAGATATGGGACTGCAACCAGGTTGTTTCCTCCTTTGGCGATGCAGCAAGCCTGGAAGAAATCATGGAGCCAAGTATCAGGCCGAGCTGCACCGTCATAGGGCTGAATATGTTTGACGATGCCAAAGTCAACCGGAAATTTGGTTTGATATATACGTGGACCAAATCATTTGGGTCCCACGTACACATATTCTTCCTCGTACCGCCGCGCTTCTATGTTCGATTCGATGCGATGGTGAGCGTCGTTTGGCGAGAGAGATCTGCGCCTTGGAGGCTCACGGCTTCTGCGCAGTGGAGTCGGATTTCTGCTTCTCCTGTCACCATTGCCGCCTCCGCCTCTGCGGCTCCCATGTCTACGACGTGATCCTTCATGGTTGCTGCTGGGAGGCGATGGTGGCCCTGGTGGATTATTTCCGGCTAGGTTCTTTGGTGGTGGCGGTGGAGCCTCATTGTGCTGACTCTGATGCCTATTTCTTCAGGCACCGTCCCTACTTGATTCAGGACAATCCGGATCATCTCTTCGTCCGGCGTTGCCAGTTGGACGGCTTGGTGGTGGCATCCTTAGCCGATCTTGCTCTTCTTGTTAGCGGCGTGTTTCCGGGTCTTCTCTATAGCGGTTGTTTTGCCGACGATGGTATTGATAAGGAACCATTGCCCTGATGGCATCTTCGAACGCAGCCGGAATAATTCTTGCCCAGTCACGTGTCGGCCTGTGAGAGTGGCCGTTTGAGTTGGTTCTTTAATTCTCTTCTTCTCCACGGGGACGATAGCGTTGAGTCGTATCCCTACGAAGCCTTACGTCAGTTCTTTGGTCAGGTCAGTGTGGAAAAACTCGGATTTCGAGGCTAGTTTGCCACTAAATGACGCTGTTGTCTTCTGCTGCTTTAATCCTTTGTCCACCAACTCGACGCACTGCTAGACCTGCTGCAGAGACGGATTGTTGGCGAGGATGGCTCGAGCTACGACAACATTTTCCATCGGCGTGCTGTGGACTCAGATCTTCTCTCCATCTTTTCCGTCGAATAGATCTTTGTGGATATCCGGATTCTTGTTAGCAAGAAACGGACCTTCCCTTGTTTTGTTTGGATGTCGCTTGAAATCTGACTGATACCTGGCAGGATCACTGTCTAAATGCTGTCTCAACTCGATAAGGCGCGCGACCTCTTCAAGTAGAAACAGGCGATGCTTTTCCAGGTCCTTAGCCCTTTTCTCTAGCGCCTCCGGCATAAGATCCAAAGCCGTTGGGATTGGAATTGTGAGAGCATCTCCGTAAATTTCACGTACACCCTTGGTTACAACGTGTCCCTCCACAGGAGGATCAATCGAGGTGGTATTAATTGGATCTCCGTCCTGATTCTCCATCTCGATCTCTTCATCAAATTTTTCTTCGTTGGTTACCTCGACGTCCGGCTCTGCCGGTGTCGGGTTTTTGTTGTTCTTCTTCTTTGACTGCCCGGTAGCCTTAACGTGCGTACCAGTGGAAAAGACGGATTTTGGTCTAGTACCGGGGGATAAACTTCCATCGGTACTTTCTGTCATGGTTGGTTTGTGGGCCTCGGAGGAATCTACGGTGTCCATGTCATCCTGCGAGGTGTAGCTTTCATCCATGCTATCATATGTACTAGGAGAATTTTCCGGCTCACCTTGCGTTTGCTTGGAGACGTGCTCTTGTTCATACTCCTCCATCTCTTTGTCGAAGTCTCGAAGTTCCTGCAACGTGATTGACTCTGCTGGGGAACCAGGTAAGTCGGTGTTTTCTTTGATTGCATCTAGGACCAAGTCGTTACCAGCTCTAGCATTAAGAAAGTCGGATCCAGTGCTCATGTGGTACACGAAATAGTGCTTCTTCTTGTTCATGTTCTTGAGGTACTTGTATAACTTGGTTTTTGCTTCAACGTCAGCAAAGCTAGATCCATAGTGAATGTATTCCTCGTCTGTGTATCTGATCTCGCTAGAGAGATCGGACCTGGATTCTTCTTCCACCTCTTCTTCCACTACAGGAGTGGGCTGGGTGGGTTTGATTTTCTCCGGGACCTTGAACTCTTCCGCCTCTGTGGACAAAATAGATCCGGATTTTTCTTCCTCCATGGTCATCACCTCAAGGGTGGGTTGGGTGGGTTCAGCGAAATCGAGATAGATATCGATCTCGCCGATTGACATAATCGTGTAGGTCGTCACGGGTTGATGGTGCTGACGTGGAGCACTTCGTTGGAAACCCCAAGAGCAAGGTGTGATGAGCACAGCAGCAATTCTTCCCTTAGTAGAGACCGAGGTTATCGAACCAGAAGGAGGAAGGAAACGTCACACAGGTGTTGCAAGCAACACGGAGACCTGCACAACACAAACTCAAGAATTTTCCCCAATGAATCAGTGAGGTTGTCAAGCTCACCGGTTTGATGTAACAAAGGATTAAACGTATTGTGTGGAAGTTAATGGTGGTTTGCAGCAAGTAAACAAGTATCAGTGGAAGATGTATCAATGGTAAATATTGGACCGGGGTCCATGTTAACTAGAGGTGCTCTCCTTCGATAAACATGGCATGAATGGTAAACAAATTACAGCAGGGCAATTGACAGGAACTGAACAAGGCATAACAATGCAATTACTAGTTAGAAAGATCCTATGAGATTCGATTGGGCAATACAACAAGATACATAGACCGCCATCTACATCTATGACTAGAAGTCCACCTTCAAGTTATCATCCGAACCCCCTCCAGTATTAAGTTGCAAGCAACAGACAACTGCTTTCAGCAAAGTGTGTAAGGTAAATAGTCCACATGTTCCATGAACAAGAGACCGTTGTTTTCTCCCTATGGCAACAACACATCTACAACCGAAGAGATTTCTGTCACTTCCCTTGGAAACTAGAGGCATGAACCCACTATCGAGCATAAATACCCCCTCTTGGAGTCACTAGCAACTACTTGGCCAAGATAGCTACTAACAATGGAGAGCATGCAAGATCACAAACAACACAGACATGATAGAATCATAAAGACAAAACCATTAATAAAACCAACATAATAATCTCAATATCCATCCCCGCAAACACAACATGCATGATTACAAATAGATTAGATCTTGATCATGAACAGAGCTCACAAGATCTATACATGAAAGCAAAATGGAGGAGATAGAACCATCTAGCTACTACATGAACCCATAGTCCAAGGTGGAACTACTCATGCATCATACCAGAGAGAAGGCCTCCGGGATGATCTCCCCTCCGGCAGGGTGCCGGGAAGAACTTCAGACCCCCCCGATCTAGGGAAGATGGTGGCGGCGGCTACATACGGTTTCGTGGATATTTGATCGGGTGCCCAGGGTTTCTTCATAGGGGGATTCTTATAGGCAAAGGGGGAGGCCGAGGCGGCGGCCAGGGGCGGCCCACCCGCGCCTAGGGTGGGTCTGGCCCTCCTGGCTAGCCTCTCCGGCTCCCCTCTGGACTTCTTGTTCCCCACAGAGAGTAATTGACTTTGACGTTTGTCCCGTCCAATTCTGAGAATATTTCTTTACTAACTTTTCAGAAACCAAAAACAACAGAAAACAGGCATCTGGTACTGTTGCAACTTGTTAATAGGTTATTACCAGAAAACATGTAAAAAGCACCTCAAAGTGTGGACAAGTAAACCAAAGTAGATACTAAACAAGCATGGAGCATAAAAAAGGATAGATACGTTTCCGACGTATCACGGGTTTCGAAGCCAGAATCCAAGTATCATCGAGAAGGATGAGAGGGACATCACTGGCGTAGACCACGCGACCCATGGCAATTGTTTTGTGGATTCCTGCACGCGCAGATTCCGCCTGGAACGATGCTCGAAAGGTCACCAGCCCCACGGTGGGCGCCAACTATCATCGGATTGTCGACAAGTACGCCATATGGGGTCGTAGTGGCGTTGTAAAGATGGGGTGTGAGACGCCAGATGTTCTAGGAGCGGTGAGCAAAAGTTTACCCAGGTTCATATCCGACTGCGGTGATCGGATCCTACTCCTGCTATCAACCCAGTAATATATCGGCGTAAGCCAGATGTTACAGTGGATTACAAGAGAGGTTTGCCTATGCGAGTTGATTGTGGTTGTCTATTGAGTTGATTCCCCTAAAGGCTCCCATAGGGCCGGTTTATATAGTCACCGAGGCCTAGGGTTATAGGGAGAGACCTATCCATCTACGTTGCAGAGTCGGTAACTATGTACATCTTGGACTACAAGTAATACAGCGGGCCTAAGTCGGTAACTCTTATGGGACATGTCGTAGCCAGAACTGGCTCCTCCTCTTTCTCTGACTGGGTCGCCCATGAAGCAAAGCTCTAACCCGTTGGCAGGCCAACCTGGTCAGTGAGTCCTGTGGGTATACCCGGAAATCATATCCCCAACAGTCAGGTTATATTATTTCTCAGATTGGTATGTAAATCATATCTCGGATGTTAATTTGCCAGAAAATCTTAGACTCATCATACTCAATCTTAGATCTATATCGGATCCCAACTCATGGCAGTATTCCAGCATATCATATCTCAAAATTATATCTTTGATCTATATCTCGGATCCCAACTCATGGCGGTTTGCCAGCATATCATATCTCAAAACTATATATCGGATCTATACCTCGGATCCATATTTAAGTCAGTTTGCTAGCATATCATAATATCAAATTATATCTTAGCATCTATAACTCAGATTTGAGTCATATAATACGGATTTGGAGTCAGGTAACTCAGATTTGAAGTATAAGTCACATTTGAGTAATATAACTCGTATTTTGAGTCAGATAACTTGGATTTGGAGTCAGATAACTCAGATTTGAAGCATAAGTCACATTTGAGTAATATAACTCGGATTTTGAGTCAGATAACTCAGATTTGAAGAATAAGTTAGATTTGAGTCATACAACTCAGATTTTGAGTCAGATAACTTGGATTTTGAATCAGATAACTCGGATTTGAGTCATATAACTCGGATTTGGAGTCATATAACTCAGATTTGAAGTATGTCACGTTTGAGTAATATAACTCGGATTTTGAGTCAAATAACTCGGATTTTAGTCAAATAACTCGGATTTGAGTCATATAACTCAGATTTGAAGTGTTAGTCAGACTTGAGTAATATAACTTGGATTTTGAATCAAATAACTCATATTTGAGTCATATAACTCGGATTTGGAGTCAGATAACTCAGATTTAAAGCACAAGTCATATTTGAGTAATATAACTCGGATTTTGAGTCAAATAACTCGGATTTGAGTCATATAACTCGGATTTGATTCATATAACTCGAATTTGGAATCATATAACTTAAATTTGGGACATGAGTCAGATTTGAGTTATACAACTCAAATGAGATAAATCGGATTGAAACTTATCCAAAACGGTTATAAGACTAGTGCCCAAGAAGGCCATAAGTCATAACTTGACCAAAGGAGTAAAAAGACCAGCGCCTAAGAAGGCCAGAAGTCATAACTTACCCAAAGAGGTTATAAGACCAGTGCCCAAGAAGGCCATAAGTCATAACTTACCCAAAAGGGTTATAAGACCAGTGCCCAAGAAGGCCAGAAGTCATAACTTACCCAAAGGGGTTATAAGACCAGTGCCCAAGAAAGCCAGAAGTCATAACTTACCCAAAGGGGTTAAAAGACTAGTGCCCAAGAAGGCCAGAAGTCATAACTTACCCAAAGGGGTTAAAAGACTAGTGCCCAAGAAGGCCAGAAGTCATAACTTACCCAAAGGGGTCAAAGGACCAGTGCTCAAGTCATAACTTACCCAAAAGGTATAAAAGACCAGTGCCCAAGAAGGCCATAAGTCATAACTTGCCCAAAGGGGTTAAAAAACCAGTGCCTATCAAGGCCGGATATCAAGACTTACCTAAAAGGGTTATACGATCAAAGCCCATGAAGTATAGATGTCAAATTTTACCCAAAAGGGGTATATGAAGAAGAAATATATGACAAAGAGACTATTTGTTGGTAAACAACTCTGGGAACATTTTAATATGGAGCCTATGTACGACTCTACAAGTCCCACATAGCCTCGGGGACTAATGTCGGGGATATGACCTCGGGTACCCCAGAGTCGAGGTATGAAGGAAATATTATGTAAACAAAAGATACGAAAGAGAGTATACGAGTAATTAGATAAAGAAAATAAGGAGAAAAGCTAGCTTGGGCTAAGTTAAGCATATCTCGGCACAGTCCCCATTTTACCAGACCAAATTTACTCCACCACGGGTCGAATTACTACAACTACCTCGGATGGGCCGAGTCAACCCAGACGGCTTGTTTCGAAGCGTCACCTCGCCACCGTCCTCTCCCGGGTGGGCTGGTCAGGCCGAATCCGGCCCACCGCGGGCCTCCTCTCCCTCCGCCGAATCAACTCATGCCAGCATCGCCGAATTTCCTGCCAAGGCGCCCCATCGCACCGCCGGGTCTCCTGCCAAGGAGCCGCTTCACCCGGGTGGGCCGGATTAAGGTGTACTCGGCCCACCATGGGGCTTCGTCGTCGCCTTGCAACCTCATCACTTTGACACCGTAGGAGATTCCCGGGTGGGACGATAGCAGGTTAACTCGGCCCAGCCCGGATTAGCCTTTCTCTACCACTTCTCACACCTGGGTTGTAAGAAGAAAGACCCGGATGGGCCCTTAACTGTCCCCAGCCGACCTAGGAACCCCGGCTCGGCCACTAAATCACCCGGCTGGGCTACTGCATCACCCGGCTAGACCATTGCTTGACCCGGTTGGGCCCTTCGCATCACCTGGGCCGAATCAGTGATCCTCAAGGACGACTCATTTGGCCCCAGGCCGAGTTTCATCCTCTGTATAGTCGTATGGACTGAATTAATTCTAGATGCCCGTTTTTTCATCTCCAAAAGCATGTTCGACCTCTACATCGGCACACGATCAAACTAGGACAAGCCCCACAAGTCTCATGCCAGTCTTGGGACGCCCCTGGCTTAGACTGGCACATGCCCCAAGGGATATGCTTGGCATCCAAGGAAGATGCTGGGGAATATGCCAGGCATCTCCAGAGATGCCACGGCATATGCTGAGCATCTTAGAAGATGCTGGGAATATGCTGAAGAGATACCGATGACAAGAGCTACCAGACAAATCAGTCTGACTAGGACCAATCGTGAGAAACAAGTATTGTCCCTTGGGATCCCCTTTATAAGGAGCACCAGGGGATCGTTACCAGAGAGGCCCCCGAAGGTCTCCTCTCCTCTCTGCTCGCTAGGAGCTCATCTTCTTCCTCCACTACTATCATAGAGAAAGCTAATAGAGGCATAGGAAATACATCTCAAGGAGCACCATTGTAGCCACAAGTATGGCAAGATTATATGAGATTAGATGCAGGAGTAGAGGTGTTATCTCACTAGGAGAGCCTCAAACCTGGGTACATCGTGTCTCTCACTATTCTTGTGAGTGTGGTCTTCACTGCATCATCCCTCCCTAGATTCCTCCACGTCCATCTGAAGGAAATATGCCCTAGAGGCAATCATAGAGATGATTATATTTCTTATGTATCCATGAGTTATTGTATTGTTCCTTGAATATCCATATCAGGCAACTTGTATTGATTGGCAATTATGTGAATTGTTTGTGAAACTCTTTACTTGTATGGTTATTTAATAGTTGTCCTTAGTTGGAGTTCATGTGAGGACACATGTGAATATTAGCCTAGCACATTGATTGGTTGATGACTATGTTTCGCAAGTCATAGACATGGAGATGTCAAACCAATGATGTGGACACATGTTATGAACACGGGGTTGGACTGACTCGACTTGAGACTGGCAATTATGGTTGCAGCTCTCTCTCTACACGTCGTGTACGTTTTTTCCTTAAACCTGAGATTGTCGCATGTACTTGAGATGTGGATCGACCTACTTTGGGGCTATCAAACGCTGCTCCGTAACTGGGTAGTTATAAAGGTATCTTTTGGGTTTGTCCTGAAGCATGCTTCAAGGCATGGTCAATCAAGATGGGATTTGCCCCTCTCTACTTGAGAGAGATATCTCTGGGGCCCTCGAGTGATCGGATCCAGAAATGCATGGCTATGCTACATATGGTTAAGAGTTAACCTAGTAAAGGGATTCCGAATCACGGTATGAAGAAAGGGAGTTCAGCTTGGAGCTAGACCAAATATAGTGAGGCAAAGGGAAAGACACGTACTAAACCTTGTGATGGTTCGTCCGATATGATCTTTGTATGCGTTTAGGAGTTGGCACGTCTTGCTAGAGGCCACTACCAACTATTGATAGAATAAGTGTATTCGTGTCATGTCTATACGTATATGAACCTATAGGGTCACACACTTAAGGGGCTGCTTGGATCCGAATTAGACCAGGCTTAGGCTACTAATGGGCTGCTAATGTACAAGCCCACTAGGGACGCCTATATAAGAGAGGGTCGGGCGATCTGACCAGGGTTAGACCATTCCTCCCAGCCGCCTATCCTCACGCCTGTGTTGCACGCACGGACCTAGCAGTCCGGCGTCTGACGCTTCCACCCTGTACGTGTGGATACCTTGGAGGTGCTGCATCTATAGCATTTGACGAGCCGCACAAGGGGAGCTGGTCGTGGGATGAGAAAGAGGAGGAGACGTAGATCGTCTACACTACCTCGACGCGCTTCATCAAGTTCCGCAACTACACGTATAGTGGTAATCCCATGATCTATGACAACAGTAATCCTGGTTTACGCGGTAGAAAATTTTGATTTGCGCTAGTGTAGCCTACCCGTATCCTTTCAGTGGTATCAGAGCCGATGCTGTTCAGTTATAGGTTTAGGATGTTTGCATATGGTGATATGCAGATTGCTATGAATGATGTGATCGTTTGTATTGCGGTGGTTCAGGATTAATCTATGATCTTGCTTTCCGTGATCGTGATTCTGAGGTTGTCGAACGACTTACCCCTACCGGTCGACTTCCTCCATTGGGGTATACAATGACACATAAATCCTGTTGAATCACGTGAAGATCAATATGATTGATAGAATCGGAATCTAGATCTAAAATCGATGTACCGTGATCAAAGGAGTTTGATCGAATTTGAACAATAGTCGGTTTATGGTAAATTTGATTAGTCGATCAAAATCCTTAAAGAACAATACCGCGAGGGGCGCTTCCCCTTCGAACCCCGCAGGGGAGACCCCCTATACCCTCCTAGTCGTAGCACATTTTTGTATCTCGTTAAGGTAACTAGTTGCTGCAAGGTCACATGATACGGTAGAATGTGATTCTGTGCATAACTTGTTTTTGCAGGATGTGTGTGATCAGTATGGCCCATATATGTGTGTGATGCATGTATGAAATTTATCATGACATGCGTGTCGTGAGTAGGGCAACACGGCTGGAGCCATGTGTGTTGTCAATTATTGTAATGGCCTGCGTGCCAACTTGTGATGATCCCAATTCTATGTAATTTTGATTACTAGCTGTTAAGGTTAATAGCTTGTATTAGTTCTTGGAGGACTCATCACTTGTAGGATGGCTCACATGGAACATGAAGATGGAGATCATCATGGTGGACAGGTTCTATGGCGATGGAGATCACCATGAGAAAATGGGCCATACTGTGTCACAACTATGTGAATGCTATTCTTATGCGTTTTACTCTATGCATGCTTAGATGATAGAAGTATAATGATCACTCACAAAGTTTAAGTTAAACCATGCCCTCCCAACCAAACCTTGCACCATTCTATGCCCTGTACAATCATTGGTGGGCCTATGAAATTAGGGTGCCGCGGTTTTCCTTAGCTAGATGGGTTTGCATCGGATACCTACATGCATAAGGGTTGGTGAGCTTGACAAGGTCATCTTAACAGTTAAGGACCTTGGGGCATAAAGGTTGGGCGCCTAGTTTTGACATAGAGATGTCACCCAACAACAAGAGTCATATGTGATATGATTAGCAAGTGTTGCTTACTGATTTACGTTGTCTTCTAGCAGTGATGCTAAAGCTCACTAGTCGACTTGTTAATTTTGGATCTTGAATCACTTAGTATCAATAGAGGGATATTGATTTAAGTGGGAGTATATGCTATTAAATTGTTTAATATGTTTTACTCTTTCATGGTTACGTGCCTTAGTATTTTGCATGTTTTCTGTTGTAGATCAATGGCACCAAACACTGCATCACCTTTTTTCTTTGCGTTCGATTCTTGAAAAAGATAAACTAAATGGAACAAACTATTCGGCCTAGGTCCGTAACCTAAGAATTGTTCTCAAGTCTGATAAAAAGGAAACGGTTCTGGATACCCCAATCCCCGATGAACCTACTGATAATGCATTTGCTGCCCTAAAGAACGCCTACAAGAGAGCATGCGATGATTCTCTTGAGGTTAGTTGTCTTATGCTTGCATGCATGGAACCTGAACTCCAAAAGAAGATTGAGGATCAGGATGCGTACGATATGATCGTCGTGCTTAAGGACATGTTCCAAGATCAGGCAAGGACTGAGAGGTACAATGTTGCCAAGTCCTTTGTCGAATGCAAGCTAGCAGAGGGAGCAGATGTAGGCCCCCATGTGATCAAAATGGTTGGTTACATTCATACTTTGGAAAAGCTTGGTTTTCCACTAGTCCAAGAGTTGGCCACTGACTTCATTTTGGCGTCTCTTCCATTCAGCTATGGGAAGTTCATTTTTAACTACCATATGCATGGGGTGGAGAAGGGCCTTAATGAGTTCTGCGGGATGCTAAAAATAGCAGAAAGTGACATGAAGAAGTGTGCAGGGCATAGCCATGTGATGGTTGTGCAGAACAAGCCTAGATTCAAGAAAAAGGTTACTTCTTGGAAGAAGAAGGGAAAGGCTAAGGATATGATCCCTAAGCCTGCACCCAAGCAAAAGGTTGGACCTGTAGAAGACACTGAGTGCTTCTTTTGTCATGAACATGTCCACTGGAAGAGAAACTGCAGCAAGTACCAGGCTTCTTTGAAGAAGAGTGGAAGTAAGAGTACTTCCCACTCAGGTACGCTTGTTGTAAATGTTGTGGACATTCTTCTCGCTGATTCCTATGTTAACTCTTGGGTATTTGATACCAGATCGGTTGCTCATATTTGCAATTCGATGCAGGGGCTAATAAGGACTAGAGAAGTGCAGAAAGGCAAAGTGGATTTTCGTGTCGGAAATAAAGCAAGGGTTGCTACATTGTTCGTCGGAGTCATGCAACTTCACCTTTCGTCAGGATTTATTATGGATTTGAATAATTATTATTACATTCCTAGTATGGGTCGAAACATTTTATCACCTTCATGTTTGATGAGGGATGGTTATTCATTCGCGAGTGCAAACAATGGTTGTGTAATCTCTAAGAATGATATGTTTATGGCAGATGCTCTCATTGTGAATGGGTTATTTATTTTAAATCTTGATGATGCATCTGTTTACAATGTTAGTGCTAAAAGTCTTATGCCTAATAATTTGGGTCCTACCTATTTATGGCATTATCGTTTGTGGCATATAAGTGAAAAGTTGTGGTGACCTTAGATCAATAAAGATCCTAAGTCCCTATGATTTACATGCTAGTCCCTGGATCAATAGCTAGCACTCACAGTCGATGAGTATCATGTAAAACACAAAGCTTTATTACACGGTGAATCCAGAGTATGAATTTATTACAAATTTGCTTAGCATTAAGCTAGCTCGAATAACAACGGAAACATAAAGCATCTTGAGTCCATCAACGCCCCAGGATTGTTGAGTGTAGACTCGCAATCCCTCCGCACATTTCAATCTTCGGATTCTGCACATAAGATGTGCAGCCAACAAGTTGGGTCAATACTTTGAATGTATTGGAAAATTACACCAAGGAAAGAAAAAGACTAACTCTACATGCAAGGCTAGTTTAGGCTGTGGAGTTCATTTGCTCAAAGCTAATTTTCTTAAGTATGGAAAAGAAGAGAAGTTTTCCCTACTTTGTAAACATTTGTTTAAGTAATATATGGTCGAACGTCACACGAGGATATTACTCACCAAGTGTCCAAACAACCTAATACTTGGATATTACTCACCAAGTTCCCAAAACCCACCGAATAGCGATATGACTCACACCTTGGTTTTTTATAAAACTTTAAGTTTTGAAAGAGAGAGAGAGAAAGGAAGATCCTTCAGAGGCTCCATCCTTCATATGCTCAAGTGTTCTTTTCCGTAAACTCGGCTGATCGATCAGATTGCAATACTCTCGAGAGTTTGTGCACTTTACCCACAATCCACGATCAAGTCCTATTACAGACAAGATCATGGACAGGCTTTCCCTTAGTAGCCCCTCTACCAGATGGATCCAAACGTTCCAAGAACCTCCAAATGTTGGTACCCCAGTGAGGTTTCCCACTAAGTACTAGGCCAAGATAGAGTCCATATGTATTGTGGTTGCACTGGAAGCTCCTGAATTCTGAAACATGGCAGACTTCTTTGATTCCTGGGTGGCCGTCCTCCACCAAAATCTCACTCATTGTCCCGACAACCATTCCGCCCAGAAGAAAACTTAGTTTTATTTTGAAGTGGATTTGAGAAGAAAATATTGCTCAAGAGAGCCTTTATACTTAGAAAAATTCATTGTCTTTCGAACCCCCCAACGGTACTTTATTTATATAGCATAGCAAATAGTACTTAGCAAAAACAGGGGAACCTATTAGCAAGGGAAAAATCCTAAGTACATAGCTACTCATGGCATACTACAAAAATTCATCGCACTTGCAAAATAATACTAAGGAGAAACTGTACTAGAACATCCTACACATGCATACTACAGAATTTGAAGGTCTAACAAGCATAGTATCAAAACTGGGACATTATATGAATAAGAGGTATAAATTTCCTTGATCCGAGCAGCGCTCTACACAATAGTACTCCTCAGCGCACTCTGAACAATCTAGCAAAACACAAACATAGATCCAGTCACAATTCGCACAAAATAATGCCACAGAACAATATGCATGCATGCAACATGGTACTATGCACAAATTGTGTTCTAATTGACCAATGTATCCTTATTGGGTTGCTAATGTGTTGGGGATGTTGTTAGTATTAGTTTCCCATATATTTTAATCAATTTGGATATTTATTTTAATTTATAGGCTCATAAGGAGATCCAACCATCTAATTAGCCCCGAATCAGATCTAAAGATCCTAAGCAAGATATTATAATTTTAGTCAGTAGGTATTGTCAAAACAAGGCCAACGCAACAAGAATCAACTAAAACGGAGTTCTAATTATTTTTCTATGAATTAAATACTCCAATCTAGAGATTAAATCCTACACGGAAAATACTACTGTAAACTCGCAAAATTATTACAGATTTGTGTTCTACTCAACTTTTCGAATCCAACGGTATATTAAACGCAATTTTTGGCCAAACGGTTGAATTTCTATGAATTTCGCAAGATTTAAATACAATCTGCCAATTTAAACCATAACTCTAACAGCTCGCGACAGGTGGCAGCTTCTGATTGGCCATCACTAAGCGACATGCGCTGACACGGCGTGCTGACACGGACTACCACGCGGTGCAGCGCGGTTCGTCGGTACCCCTTCGATCTAAGGATCTAATCTGCGCCGTTCGTCCTAGATCTAAGGGCTAAGAGAGGGGGCGATCTTACCTTCCTCCCGACGGCGGCGACTGGCGGTGGTGGCGTCGGTGGTGATGGGCGGCGGCATTATGGTTGGTTCCCGGAGTGGTGGAGTGGTCGACGGCGATCAGCAGCTCCTCGCGGTTCGCTTGGAAAGAATGGCGGTGAACGTCGGTCCTTTGTACGGCTGTTGTGGCCCGCTGTTCCTCGCGAGCTCCGGCGGAACAACGGCAATAAATCGGGGTGGCTGTGCTGCGTCAGACAAGGGGAAAAGCGAATGAGAGGTGATGGTCGAGCGTGAGGATTTTGACAAGGGAGAAATCAGGGGAAAACGAGCTCCCTATCGCTGGCAAGCTTCACCTACCGAAGCTTCGGCGGCGGCTACTCCGGCGTGGTCGGGGTGAGGCAGCCCGGTGGCGATAGATAAGGAAAAAATTAGGGTTTCGAATGGCGGGATCGCGGGGTTTATATGGGCGAATAAGTCTTGGCGAGGGGGTCACGCATTTGTCTCCGAAGCCGAGTCCGCAAGCTCGGCCTGCAGCGTCCGATCTCTCGCGGGAGGAAGGGATGACGTGCGGCCGGCATCAACGGGAGCAGGCGGCTATGGGCTGCCATGGTGGCTGCGCTAGTTAGTTAGGTGACGACGTCGTTGGCGACCGGCGTCTTGCCCGGCTAGTTTAGGCAGTTCTCTTTTTTTTTCTTTATCTTTTTTCCATTTTTCTGTTTTACTAAATATTCAATAACTTTTGCATAACAAACTCAAATTTAGTGAAACTAGTTTCTAATTTTTTGTAAAATGAGGTGGTCATCTTAGAACCAGGGAATATTATTTGTACAAGGTTTTAGGAAGGTCAAGCAAGATTACTTCCTTCTTTCTCACATAGAGGAATTTTTTTAGGGTTTGGTTAGGGTTTGATGGTAGGGTTTTGATGCAACTTTAATTTGTAGGATGCAATGATGCAAGGATTAGGAGAAGTGGCATATATTCTGGGCATCAAGATCTATAGAGATAGATCAAGGAGGCTAATTGGATTAAGCCAGAGTACATACATTGACAAAGTGTTGAAACGGTTCAGCATGGAAGAGGCCAAGAAGGGGTTCTTGCCCATGTCTCATGGCATAAAACTCAGCAAGACTCAGTTTCCTTCGACTACTGATGAGCGTGAGCGCATGAGCAGGATTCCATATGCTTCGGCTATTGGATCCATCATGTATGCAATGATATGTACTCGCCCAGATGTTTCCTATGCTCTAAGTGTTACGAGCAGATACTAGGCTGATCCAGGTGAAGGTCACTGGACAGCGGTAAATAATATCCTTAAGTACTTGAGAAGGACTAAGGATGTGTTCCTAGTTTATGGAGGTGAGGATGAACTCAGTGTAAGGGGTTATACAGATGCGAGTTACCTTAACGACCCAGATGACTCCATATCACAATCTGGTTATGTGTTTCTCATGAATGGTGGTGCTGTGAGTTGGAAAAGTTCCAAGCAAGATACGGTGGCCTCCTCTTCAACAGAAGCTGAATATATTGCCGCCTCGGAGGCTGCAAAGGAAGCTGTTTGGATTAGGAATTTTTAATCCCAGACGCCTCTTATGTCATACATCGCATCCCACGATTACCATTTTTGCAAGACATAACAGATTTGGATATCACAGTACATCATCCATTACAAACCATACATAAGGTCTTACACAAATAAGGATCTCATGATCTAGTTCTTAATACAACTCAAGCAGTGGAATAACGTAATAGTAACGATAGCGTAGGAGAAGCTCCATCTTCAGGGTCACAGGCAATGTTGACGATGGGAGATGATTCTAGTTGTCTTAACCTTCCCGTGGTCCGTCATCCTGATAGTCCTCTTCATAGTCTGGCCACGGGAATAGCCAGGGACAAAGCCATGAGTACTCTTTAAGTACTCGCAAACTAATACTAACAAGTTAAGGGGGGTTTTTGTAGTAGGATACTAAGCTCTAAGGTTGTTTTGCAAAAAGCTAGATTTACCTCTACTAAGTTCAAAGCAAAGAAAAACTAGTTGAAAGTTTTATAACACCTAAGTGGGAATTTGAATTTCATATCACAACTCTGTTGTGGTCAAGTCAAAGTCACAATTCATTTCACAAGTCATTTTGAAAACGATCTGACGGGGGAACGGAATGGCCACTCCAACTGTCCATAACCACGGACGCGGCTATTCGAATAGTTTGACACTCTACAGAGATTGTACACTTTCACCACAAAATTCGATACATCCGTCAGGAACAATCCTGAATTCACCATACTCAGTATGAGGATAATCAATCCTAACCTTTCAATTACACGCCGTAGGCACCTCTCCCGTGAGTTTGGCCTCCCAACCATGACCAACTGTCATCTTGGGTACTGCACAGGTGGACAATCTTCACAAGGTAGCCTCAGCTCAGACCTTGGCCGCGATGGAACCCATACTAAGGTATATAAATTTCCTGTGAAGCCCTGCCCAATTTTTGGGTATTGTGGTTGTACGATAAAATTGGAATGGTATCGCATCCAGACAACCATCAGTTTTATAAAGGGCTAAGGCTCATGCCTCAACATTTTCATCATCAAAATCATTTGGTGTTCAAGAACCATGAAAAAACATTTTAGTAGAATGACTCATCATTCTAAGGTTTTCATAACCATTTTCACCAAGTATTCCCATCTAAATTTGATCAAGTTTTATACTTAGCACTAGCATCTACAAGTGGTGGTAAATCCTAATGAGGGGTGGTAAACAAGTGGAGATTTGCGAAGTTCAATCTCATGCCTTAGGATGACATCAAGATTATCTAACTTAGGCCAAATTTTATGCTCTTTATGCTACCTTTAGTGATCTTTCTAGAATATACAATTCACCATGTAAACTTTAAGAGAAAGCTTTGATAAAGAAATAGCGTATAAAGCTTGCAAGTAAAACTAGGATTGGGTTATGAAGTCGGTATGATCCCATATGTTTAAGGCTTGTATTTGTCATGGTAACAAGCAAGTATTAGCTTGCATAGGTCAACTTGTGTAGTAATGCTTGCATAAGTAGGGTATCTTGCAAGTGTTAGCTTGCCTTGTGCAGAGCAGTGGTTGAAGTTCTCATCGTCTTCCTCCTCGTAGTATCCTCCTTCCTCCTCGTATCCTTGGTCGGTACTAGCGTCTATAAATAAATACAAGGTACACAATCACCAAAAAATACTTCACTATTTTCAATCACCACACAAAGGTGCACTATAGATGATCTAGCATCATCACTAACATCACAAGGATTAAAGCATTTGTCTTATTTATTTTAATTTGAGAAAAATAATTTCTACTCATTGAAAAACTACTTAAGATTTAATATTCTCCAACTCAAGCATGGGATCATGTTGACACATGTCATCACCACATATTTCAGTACATGGGAATGTGATTTAAAGTGGTGTCACAATTTAATAAGGTTTAACCTTTTTATTTTAATTAAATAAAATGACTAGAAATGCCTATGTGGCATTATTTTATTACTTGAACATTATTACTGCAAGTAAACCCATATGTTTTT
Source organism: Avena longiglumis (assembly GCA_030063025.1). Lineage (NCBI taxonomy): Eukaryota > Viridiplantae > Streptophyta > Magnoliopsida > Poales > Poaceae > Avena > Avena longiglumis. The sequence goes on along the minus strand of CP125977.1, from coordinate 179,130,959 downwards.
ATATATTCTGAAAGGTAGGATCAAATGTGATTTTTGACAGTTGGAATCAACTAAAAAGCTTTTATGGTTGTATTTTGAAAAATGTTTGAATACAGAAAAGCTTCTGCCTTCTTATTTTTACCATGGTTGATCCATATATCCAAATGATTTGAATCCAACGGGCTTGGATTAAGCCTTTCAGTACCTTTCTAGCAAAATTGGTTTCGTGCATTTTGGTGTAGTGAATCGAGCTGAGTTGATTTTTGAATATAGGTATTGAACTGTTTTTGAAATTAAAAGAATAAAGATTAATTTGAATTGTTGGGTCGCGCGGGATGTTTTACTGGGCCGGCCCATTACACACAGCGCGTACGCGGTCTGGTTAAGTGAATGTCCCCACGCTCCAATGAGACGGGGAGGGGCGAAGCGGTACGGGGTGATCTAGGCCGCACGATCTAAATCTAATTGAACGGCTACGGCTCATCGTCCATGTCGGGCAGCTCCGGTGAGACAGAACCCTAACGCGAGAGGTGGGGGTCGTGGGAGGCTCACCGGGGCTCAGGCGAGGGTCGGCGACGGGGGCGAACGACGATGTCGACGACGGCGATTCTCCTGGTACCGGGAGCTCCTCCTGGGGCGGCTCGAATCGATGGCTTCCTTGTTCTCCAGCAGTGGCGGGCTCCGGCCAAATTCCGGCGATGCGCTGCTCGCCTTGCTCCGGGAGTGAGGTGAGGTGGTTCTGGGTGAGAGGGGAGTGAACTGGTGTGGCGAAAACGAGCGGTGGAGGCCTCTATTTATAGTGGCGAGAGGGGACCGACGGGCGCAGACTGAGCTCATCGTGGTCGACAGCACAGGCAGCTATCGGCATGGGCGACGGTAGGGGGCGATGCTATGTTCCCTGGCGAAGCTCAACGGCGCGGTGGCGCGGCATGGGGCGGTGCTGATCGGTCGGAATGCTTCGATGCTCTAGGCGGGTCCGACGGAGGTTTTGATGGCGCACAGCACGCTAGTCTGCGCGGCGGCGAACGAGCATGTCTGGCGGGGTGTTGGTGTGCTGGCGATCATCCCTGCAAGCGGCGAGGGCGGTGCGCGGTCTGTGGGTGTTGGTCGAGCGTGGCGCACTGGAGCGCTCTCGGCATGGTCGCAAAGAGGTTTGACATGGGCGTGGAGTGTGGTCCAGGGGCTGGCACTGCTCGGGGCTGGGACAGAGAGTGGAGGTGGACGGTGCTGCATGTCGTAGACAAGGTTGGCGAGGCTAGTGCGGCTGCTAGCTCGCTGGCGACAATGGGGTGGCAAGTGTGCTCTCGGCATGCTCACCATTGATGGATAGGATTGCTTACAGTGGTGCTAAAGATAGTAAAAGGGGCTAGATGATCTACTAAGGGCTAGTTGCAACCAGAGAGGGAACAAGTTAGGCCAATTTTACTGCACACTATAGTGTTTGTTGTTTGTTTGATTTGAATCTGCAAGGTGTTTGATGAAATGGCCGTAAGAACTTTAAATTTGAATTTTGAATTCAAACTTTGTGGGTTTTCTAGGCACATGCTAGGGAGTGTCTGGTTAGTTGGATTAGTTAAGGGGAATTGGATTGGTTGGGTTTTGAAAATGGATGGCCTTCACATATGAATAACATTCAATTTTGAATTGTGATTTGAATGGGGTTGACAAATGTTTCTGCAAGTTTGAAATGTGGGCCTTGATTCACTTTTACTAGTTCTATCAAGGGGTGAAAAGAATTGGGAAAGTTTCTGTTTGAAATCTTGGACTAGAGACACTCAAAGTGACCTAGTGAACAAGATTGGCAAAAATGACCATTTGCTTTATTTGGTTTGTTTTTTATTTTCTCTTCATTTGTTTCTGTTTGTAAATGTTCTAGATGATGTTATAATTGTCTTTAAACCATTTCTTGATAATTAGATTAATCACACAAGTCCATTCATGAAATTGCCAAATCATTTCATTAACACATGCATTCATATGATTTTAATTAATCAAAGTTTTTGTTAACCCTAATTTTAGTGATTAGAGTTTGATGATCCTGGTTTTCTAATTTTGGCATGTTACAAACCTTCCCCCGTTAAACAAAATCCCGTCTCGAGATTTGAGGAAGGACGAAAAAGATTACCTAGGATTTAAAGAGATCGGGAAACTCCGTCCTGATGTGTTCTTCGCGCTCCCAGGTAGCTTCTTCTTCAGTGTGGTTGCTCCATTGAATCTTGAGAAACTTGATGCTTCGGGTCCTGGTGGTCCTGAAAGCTTCTTCCAAAATACGGATGGGTACATCGGGATAGGTCAGGTCATCATTGATTTCTATGGTCTGATGATCAATATTCTTGAAAGCTTCAGTCTTCTCCGGAACTTCGAGGCATTTGCGAAGTAACGATATATGGAACACACTGTGCACGGCTGGCATTTCTTCTGGCAGTTCCAATTGATATGATACTTCTCCTCGACGATTCAGAATCTTGAAGGGTCTGATATATCTGGGGGCTAACTTTCCTTTCAGCTAAAAACGCTGCATTCCTTTCAATGGCGACACTTTAAGATACACAAAATCTCCGATATTTAAAGCGAGGTCTCGACGTCTCTTGTCGGCGTAACTCTTCTGTCTTAACTAGGCGGTCTTGAGGTGCTCACGAATCTTGTGAACTTTCTCTTCTGCTTCTCGTAGGATATCGGGTCCGAAAATCTGACTCTCTCCTACTTCCGACCAATTCAAAGGGGTGCGACATTTCCTTCCATGCATAAACTCAAATGGGGACATTTGCAGACTAGCTTGATAACTGTTGTTGTAAGAAAATTCTGCAAAAGGCAGACAGTCTTCCCATTTAGATCCATACTCTAGCACACATGCTCTCAACATATCTTCGAGTATTTGATTTACTCGCTCCGTTTGTCCATCAGTCTGAGGGTGATACGTTGTGCTGAAATCTAGTCGGGTTCCTAAACATTCTTGGACTTTCTTCCAGAATCTTGAGGTAAACTGAGTTCCTCGATCCGATACGATGTTCTTGGGCACTCCGTGTAAACTGAAGATTCTAGCGATGTATAACTCCGCTAGCTTCAAACTCTGGTATGTGGTCTTGACTTGTAAGAAATGGGCGACTTTGGACAATCTGTCAACTATGACCCAGATAGAGTCATTTCCCCTACTAGGAGTAGGCAATCCGGTGATAAAGTCCATTCCAACTGAATCCCATTTCCATTCCGAAATCTCTAGAGGTTGCAACAGTCCAGTGGATCTTTGATGTCCCGCCTTGACTCTCTAACATATATCACACTTGGCGATATAGCTTCCGATTTCTCTCTTCATCTTATGCCACCAAAATTGTTCCTTCAAATCCTGATACATCTTTGTTCCTCCGGGTTGTACAGAATAAAGAGTATCATGGGCCTCTTTCAAAATCACTTCTTTCAATTCCAAATCTGCTGGTACACAAAGGCGTCCTTTGTACCACAGAACTCCTTCTTCGTCTTTGGTGAATCCGGGTACTTTGCATGTACCGATACGATGCTTGATTCCGTCGATACTAGCATTTCCTTTCTGTGCCTCTTTGATCTAACTGATCAAAGTGGGTTGAAGTTCTATGCTAGCCAAAAATCCTTCACTCACTAATTCCATTCGGAAATCTTCCATCTCTTTGTGCAAACTTGGTTGCTCCTTTAGAATCATGGAGTTCAAGCGGCACAGCAATCTGCTAAGGGCGTCTGCTACAAACATTGGCTTTATCGGGGTGATAGTGAATGTCCAGATCATAGTCCTTGATTAGCTCAATCCATCTTCTTTGTCTCATATTCAACTCCTTCTGAGTGAATATATACTTCAGGCTCTTGTGATCCGAATAAATCTCAGAATGGTTTCCCATGAGATAATGCCTCCATGTCTTCAGGGCTAGAACTACGACTGCGAGTTCTAGGTCATGGGTTGGGTAGTTTTGTTCATGCTGCTTTAGTTGTCGAGATATATAGGATATAACTTTTCCTTCTTGCATTAGCACACATCCTAGGACGATCTTGGATGCGTCACAATACACATCGAAGGGCTTCGTGATATCCGGCATGATCAAGATTGGGGCTGAAATCAATCTTCTCTTGAGTTCTTGAAAACTCGTTTCACATTTGTCCGTCCATTCAAACTTCTTGTCCTTCTTCAGCAATTGGGTCATGGGTCTGGCAATACTCGAGAATCCTTCTAGGAACTTGCGGTAGTATCCCGCTAATCCGAGAAATGCATGAACTTGGGTTTGAGTGGTTGGGTCTTGCCAATCTTCGACATCTTTCACCTTTGCAGGGTCCACGGCAATTCCTTCGGCTGATACGATATGTCCGAGGAATCCTACCTCCTATAACCAGAATTCACATTTACTAAACTTGGCATACAATTGAGGCTCTCTAAGGGTTCCAAGAATGGTTCTTAGGTGTAGCTCATGTTCTTCTTCTGATTTTGAATAAATCAGAATGTCCTCGATGAAAACAACGACAAACTTATCCAGGAAGTCCATAAAAATCTTATTCATGAGATTCATGAAATAAGCGGGGGCATTGGTTAATCCAAAAGACATGACAGTATACTCGTATAATCCATATCTGGTGGTAAAGGCAGTCTTTGGAATATCCTCTGCGCGAATCTTGAGTTGATGATAGCCAGTTTTATGATCAATCTTAGAAAACACTTTGGCACCAGTCAACTGGTCAAACAAATCTTCTATCTTTGGCAACGGGTACTTGTTCTTGATGGTGACATCATTCAACTTCCGGTAATCCGTACACAAACGGTTACCTCCATCTTTCTTGTCCAAAAACAAGACAGGTGATCTTCATGGTGATGCACTTGGTTGAATCAATCCAATTTCTAGCATGGCATCCAGTTGCTTCTTCAGTTCTGCTAGTTCAGACGGGTTCATACTATATGGTCTCTGGGCTATGGGTCCGGTTCTAGGGATTAGTTCAATGATAAACTCGATATCCCGATCTGGGGGCATACCGGGCAAAACATCTGGAAATACATCGGGGTATTCACAGACTATCTGGACTTGGTCAATGGTGGGCTGGGCTATACTCTTGTTGCACTTGAATTGACGAGGCAAGGTTTCAGATACATGCTCGACTGATACTCAGGCTGTACTAGTCATGGTTATGGATTTCTTGGCACAGTTAATTAATCCTTTATGTTTGGACATCCAATCCATTCCTAGTACTACTTCCAAACCTTTAGTTCCGAGTAATATTAGATTAGCATAAAAATCTATGCCATGGATTCCGATAGGGACGGATTTGCAAATTTGCCTAGTTTTGGTGGTTGAACCGGGGATTTGAACAATCATAACATGCTTCAATTTGGTTGGTTGAATCTTACTAGTGCATGCAAATTCTTCAGTGACAAATGAGTGCGATGCTCCAGAATCAAACAACACTCTTGCAAGTACTGAGTTAACAGAAAACATACCCAGCACAACATCTGGCGCTTCCTGGGCTTCTTCACCATGCATGAGAAAGAGACGGCCGTTGCGGTTGAGCGAATTCCATGGGGCAAACCTTCTTCCGGGCTGAACACGATGTTGCTGCTGAGTTGGGGCATTTGTATTGGGGGTTGCGGCATTCTTCTTGGGGCACTCATTGGAGTAGTGACCATTGGTTCCGCATTCATAACAAGTCACTTGCGACTTGTCCTTTGCTGCAATAGGCACAACATTGCTTCTAGTCCTTGGGGCAGTGTTGGTGTTGGTGTTGGTGGCAGCATTGTTGTTGTTGAACTTGGGTGGTGCACGATTGAAATTGCTAGACTTGCCGGGGTGGTTGTGGTTTCCTCCGGGCCTTGGGTTTCCACAGTTGGGATAGGTTGGACGGTTCATAGGGGGTCTGTTGGTTCTCGGGGCAAATCCTGGAGATGGGTTGGGGCGATACTTTGGGGTATGATGGGTTCTGGGCTGATGCATCACGCGGTGCTTGCGGTTATCATTGGCTTGGTTGATCTTTCCTTCCATCTGAATGGCAGAGTCGACTAGGGCTTCAATATCAGCAAAGGGGGTATTGACTAACACAGTTTGTAACTCATCGTGCAGACCGTTCAGGAATCTCTCTTTCTTCTTAGCTTCAGTGTCGATCTCATACGGGGCATACCTAGCTAATGACAAGAATTTGTCACGGTATTCCAAAACGGTCATCCTTCCTTGCTTCAGTTCTCTGAACTCATCTCTCATCCTCTTGATTAAACCCGGTGGCACATGGGTTCTGCTGAACTTGACCTTGAATTCCTCCCAAGTCATCATCTGACCTCCGGTCATTGCACGAACGTTGTTCCACCATGCTCTTGCATGTCTGGCTAGATAGTGGGTGGCGAACAAAACTTTCTCGTTAGCTTCCACTCCTCCTACTTCAAGATTGTTCTCCATTGTTTGCAGCCAATCATCTGCATCTAGGGGTTCCTCTGACTTAGTGAAAATAGGTGGATTGGTGTTCTGGAAATTCTTGAGCTTAGATCCATGGTTGTCCTGATTTCCTTGGCCTTGATTGTTGTTGGCCATCTGAGCTATGTGTTGAAGGGTGGCTAGGTTGGCTTGATGTTAGGCTCTTTCAGCTTCGCGATCAGAAACCAACATTTGCAAGATCTGCAACATCGGGTCTGGGGATGAACCACTTTCTCCGTGAGGCATCTGAAGATTGAGATAGATCATGAGAAAAGAGGGAAATTTCTAAGGTTCAGGGGTTGTTGAAAAGTTTTTAAAGTTTGACTCAGATTTTTCTAGCATCTTGCTTTTCATTCATTCATAGCACACGATACAACACACACCACAACAAAGAAAAACAGATGGTTTTAAGAACCATTCTGGAATCTACGATACAGTGGGACCGAATACAATTCACTAACGCTAGTGCTCAAGTTCTACTACTCCTTGGAGTCAGTGTACTCATCATCCTCCTCATCATCATCATCGTCGTCGTCGATGAAGGAAAAATCATCCTCATCGGTGAAGAAGTCCATGTCCTGATCCTCCAGAAAGTCATCATCATCGCTGAGATAGGAGTAGGGGCCTCCACGAAGGTCTTCTCCGGCATTCTCCCTTTCCTCCAACTACATGTCTCTCTCGTGGATGGTCTCCTCCAAATCCGTGATCCGGTGGTGAAGACAGGAAATGATGCGATCCTTCTTGTCGAGCTGACGGCGACGAGACTTGCGATCCTTTACTAGCATGGCGAGTGTCTAATCCTTCTTCTTGGCGATGGTGTACTTGTGGTTGGCGTAGGCACGAGCATTGTCCAACTCCTTCTGACGACCGTACATCATGAAGCTGAGGTGGTCCACTTGACTCTTCAGCTCGGGATGATGTGGGCCTCCAGTGGATGTCCCATAACATCACGCCTTGGGTAGAACTCAGAACGGGTACCCTTGATCTGATTGATACTGTGCCCACACAGACATGCAAGAGCTTCCTGCATTGCCCTGGCCAGTCCATCGAGCCAGTTGTTCTCTCTTAAGGTGAACTGAATTCCCTCCGCAGTGGGGGGTTTAATCTTTCCTCGGAGACTTGCAACAACTAACCATTGCAGCTCTTCTCCTTCCTGATCATTGAGCTGAGCTCCGAAGAACTTGGGGTTCGGATGCTCCAGAAGTTCCGAAAGCTGGTCCAAGTCACGCTCAAAGATGAGGTCTCCTCCATTCCCCAACTGATAAAACTTGTTGTACTTCACGTCCATCTATAAGAATATAGGATGAGTAAGTTAGTAGAGTGATCAAGTGTGTCAAATTTTATGTATTTTGCAAGAATTTTGGAGGAAAATGAAATTTTGATGAAAGAGTCCAAGTGATAAGAATGGGAATAAGTATTTGTAAATACTCACTTCCTTTGGTTTTGAAACTAAGTTTTTGATTCAAACGTCCATTCTAACTGGGGTCTCCTATGGTCAGGATGGCTCTGATACCAACTTGTTAACACCCGGATTTTTAATCCCAGATGCCTGTTATGCCATACATCGCAATCCCAGGATTACCATTTTTGTGAGACATAACAGATTTGGATATCACAGTACATCATCCATTACAAACCATACATAAGGTCTTACACAAATAAGGATCTCATGACCCAGTTCTTAATACAACTCAAGCAGCGGAATAACGTAATAGTAACGATAGCATAGGCGAATCTCCATCTTCAGGGTCACAGGCAATGCTGACGATGGGATATGATCCTAGTTGTCGTAACCTTCCTGCGATCCATCATCCTGATACTCCTCTTCATAGTCTGGCCACGGGAATAGCCAGGGACAAAGCCATGAGTGCTCTTTAAGTACTCGCAAACTAATACTAACAAGTTAAGGGGGTTTTTGTAGTAGGATACTAACCTCTAAGGTTGTTTTGCAAAAAGCCAGATTTACCTCTACTAAGTTCAAAGCAAAGAAAAACTAGTTGAAAGTTTTATAACACCTAAGTGGGAATTTGAATTTGAAAGTTTTATAACACCAAAGAAAAACAAGTGGAGATTTGCGAAGTTCAATCTCATGCCTTAGGATGACATAAAGATTATCTAACTTAGGCCAAATTTTATGCTCTTTATGCTACCTTTAGTGATCTTTCTAGAATCTACAATTCACTATGTAAACTTTAAGAGAAATCTTTGATAAAGAAATAGCGTATAAAGCTTGCAAGTAAAACTAGGATTGGGTTATCAAGTCGGTATGATCCCATATGTTTAAGGCTTGTATTTGTCATGGTAACAAGCAAGTATTAGCTTGCATAGGTCAACCTGTGTAGTAATGCTTGCATAAGTAGGGTATCTTGCAAGTGTTAGCTTTCCTTGTGCAGAGCAGTGGTTGAAGTTCTCCTCGGCTTCCTCCTCGTAGTATCCTCCTTCCTCCTCGTATCCTTGGTCGGTACTAGCGTCTATAAATAAATACGAGGTACACAATCACCAAACAATACTTAACTATTTTCAATCATCACACAAAGGTGCACTATAGATGATCTAGCATCATCACTAACATCACAAGGATTAAAGCATTTGTCTTATTATTTTAATTTGAGAAAAGTAATTTCTACTCATTGAAAAACTACTTAAGATTTAATATTCTCCAACTCAAGCATGGGATCATGTTGACACATGTGATCACCACATATTTTAGTACATGGGAATGTGATTTAAAGTGGTGTCACAATTTAATAAGGTTTAACCTTTTTATTTTAATTAAATAAAATGACTAGAAATGCCTATGTGGCATTCTTTTATTACTTGAACATTATTCCTGCAAGTAAACCCATATGTTTTTATATATTCTGAAAGGTAGGATCAAATGTGATTTTTGAGATCTGGAATCAACTCAAAAGCTTTTATGGTTGAATTTTGAAAAATGTTTGAATGCAGAAAAGCTTCTGCCTTCTTATTTTTACCATGGTTGATCCACAGATCCAAATGATTTGAATCCAACGGACTTGGATTAAGCATTTCAGTACCTTTCTAGCAAAATTGGTTTCATGTATTTTGGTGCAGTGAATCGAGCTGGGTTGATTTTTGAAAATAGGTACAGAACTGTTTTTGAAATTAAAAGAATAAAAATTAATTTGAATTGTTGGGTCGCGCGGGATGTTTTACTGGGCCGGCCCATTACACACAACACGTATACAGGCTGGTTAAGTGACTGTCCCAACGTGTTAGTGAGACGGGGTGGGGCGAAGCGGTACATGATGATCTAGGCCGCACGATCTAAATCTAATCGAACGGCTATGGCTCATCGTCCATGACGAGCAGCGCCGGCAAGACAGAACCCTAATACGGCATGTGGGGGTCGTGGGAGGCTCACCGGGGCTCACGCGATGGTCGGCGACGGGGGCGAACGACGAAGTCAACGACGGCGATTCTCCTGGTACCAGCAGCTCCTCCTGGGGTGGCTCCAATCGATGGCTTCCTTCTTTTCTGTAACACCCTCAGAATCGGCCCTATGCAAGTTTTAGCGAAACCCGCCAAACCCGCATAGAAACGATTCAAAGGTGCCCACCAGGCACTTTCGTGCGGGTGGAAAACGAAGTAATAACATTACACAACAGTCCTCGATGGGACCCACGAATATATATATACAAATGACTCCATGAGTCAAGAATACAGATATAATATACAAAGATCCAAATCACCTTGAAAACGATAGAGCGCCCTACGGACAAGATGCAAATGGGGCTAAGAGCTCGAAGAATAACCAATGGCGTCCATAACCCTGCCAAGCCGGAAGGGTAACCTCGCTAATGACGCCGATCTCAAAACCTGCTTAAACAAAAGGTGCCGACAAAGGGCAAAGGAAAAAGAGGAGCGTCGATCTTGAGGCCAAGACAGCGAGGCTAGAATTCGGCGGTCCTCGCCTATGGTATGGTGGACTGAAGCGGCAGCGGAGCATGCACTAGAATAACCTATAGAGACTCGATATCACTGGCGGCTATCAGAGAGGGGTAAGAAAGACCTATTCGGAACCAACCTGATATTACCACCAAACATACCCATCCTGGTATTTCCCCCTCGAGACCAAACGAGGAAGTCAACCGAGGAACTCACACCTTTGGCAGTTTTATTTATTCAGTTATCGTTGCAGTAATTACTAGTCAGGTAAAGATAGTCATCCTGATAGAATAAGCAGTGGGCACTTTTAATTAACCATTCCGTGATAGTTGCAACACTTACTAGTCAGATACAATTAGCACGAGATAACCCCAAAACCCAGCAGTTGTTGGTACTTTTATTTAGCCATTCCATTGTAGTGAAGCTGATTACTAGTCATATCGGATACAAGTCAATTTATAACAGTAAACTTTAGTTATAGTTGTCTATGATCGAGACCTGTGCTCCAAGTCGTCCATAACCGCGGACACGGCTTCTCGAAAAGATTTAAACCCTGCACGGGTGCACCAAAGTATCCACAAGCACTTCGACCCTTTTTGCCAGATCAGTTAACATACACCCATCGGTATGTCGGCGGGGCCTAAGTCATGACGTTTCCAGACCCAAAGCAAGCACGGGGGACCACCCCACTAAGTCTACCATAGAAGCCGGCCGGTCTCGAGACGGACTTAGGGTTTGGGTAGACGGTCAGGAACGATCGGGGACCCAAAACTGGGCTTGTCGACACCGCGAAAACGTGTCCCGATCCTAAACAGTACAGTGTGCTCCTCGCACAATCATAAATAAAGCAGTAAAGCATGGCATAAGTACATGATAGTAAATAAAACCTCAAACTAGTTTGTGGCCCCCAGTACAATACTTTGAAATCAGGTACTAATCAATGGGGGGCCCATATCTCCCCACCTGTGGTTAGCGCGCTCGATCTCGGAACAGGTGTCAAGAACTCGGGGTCCTACGGGACACCAGTGAGCGGTCGGAAAACAAATATTATCTATCACCCACCGGTGCCTCTGCATTTACCTACTTCAATTTTAGTTGTTAAACAGTAATTAAAGTAAACGATAATGAAAGCCATGATCATCTCCAACCTTAAACATGCGGCAATACTCCAACAACTGTGGTACTTGACGACACGCAACGGCACTTGAGCAAGCGACTACGACGCGCGGTCCAACTAGCTACCAAACAACAGGTAATAGGAGGTGTCCAAGGCAATATAAGGCTGCAAGGGATATCACGGGTACGAAAACTAGAGCAACGCAACACAGATAGCAATAGATCAACAGGAGGGAATAAATACTATAAAAGTAAGATAGGTAGAAAGGGGGAGGTGCTCGCCTGAAAAATTTGCCGAAGGTTCAACCGAAGATCGGGTCGACACTCGCATCAACTCAACGGTCTTATCCACGAAGAAGCAAAACACTAAATGAAACACCGGATGCACTATTTAATACTACGGCAAAAGCTCGGGCATGATGCATGTATGATGCATGACGTGGCAAAGGTGCGATGCAATTAGGCAATATTAAGCGGAACCGGGGTCCCGACAATTAATTAAATGATTCAAGTTGTTTATCTACCCCGCAATTTAATTGTTGTCTTAACAAGGAAAAAGGTAGCACCGGTTCGCTACACAAAGTTAAATGGGACCAATATACGACTGGATTTGTCCGCATATGGACCCCATATTTAATTTAGGTGAATCGGCATAAGGCCCCCAAACCACAGAAATATGTACGCAAGCATGGCAATTTTATATGCAGCAAGTTTTATATATAGCATCTATAAAATAGGGGCTCGGGAAAAGGTTCACACATTGAGGGTCGGAGATCTTGGGGTTCGATGGGTTCGGGGTCGGGTCTCAGGGTTCAGGGTTCGACGGGATCGGTCTTCGAAGGTGGATACAATTAAGTGCTTGGCGTTCCGGGAAGAAGGACTTGGGGTGACGTCGGGGGCGCATCGGATCCGCCCTGGTCGGTGTTGATCTTGTCGTCGATGGCGAACTTGAGTGGATCGGGTACCGGGGTCTTCGGATCCGTGAAGTAGATCTTGTCGCACGGTGTCCGGAAAGACGAACTTGGCATATTCGCGTCGGCGATCTGGGCGTCCGGGTTCTCGGACATCAGTTCCGGGAAGAAGTACTTGTCGCATCTGTGGCCTTTGGGTCGAAGAATTCGGCATGTCCGGGTTCGGTCTTCGGGAAGGCGATCTTGGCGGTCCGAAGGGTTCGGGTTCGGGCTCGCCGGGATCGGTCTTCAGGGTCTCGGTCGTCGGATCCGTGTAGGAGGACTCGAGGGCTTCGGGTTCGTGAAGGGGAACTTGACATCCAGGTAGGCGATCTTGTCAGATCCTTGTCGAAGACCAAGGCGTCTGATATGCAGACCTTTGATCTCGTGGCATCTCCTTCTTGGTCGCTTGCGATGGACTTGGTTCGCACCGCGAAGGCGTCCACAAGCACAAACAAAACCTGCACGCGCATTAGGGGATCACCACAACCAAATGTTGGGCAGCTTCCGCAGAGGAACAAAGAAGACAACGAGGCACGGCGAGCTTCGGCGCAACCAGCGACGGCTCCATGATTGCAGAGGCGCAGAGGTCGACGCGAGGACAAGCACATGCGGCCGAGCTTGGAGAGGGCGACGAGGGCGCGCACGGCGGTCGCTGGCGAGGGGTGGGGCGGCGGCACGCCTCGGGCTTCGGGCAACGACCTTGCAGCAGAGGAGGTGCCGGCGGCCGGGCACGCAAAGGCAGCGACTGGAGGAGGAGCGCCACGAGGTGGACGAGGTCGGAGAGCTTGTGGCGGGCGGCCAGAGGCGGGTCGGCGCAGGACCGGCGAGGTCATAGCTCACGGGCGACCGTAGAGGAGGTCGGGGACGAGGCGCTGCGGCCGGGACGAGGGAGAGGGCGCTGCGCAGGCTCGGCGACGCGGGCGGCGGCTCGGAGCGAGGCCCGGGAGGCGCGCAGGGAGGGGAGGGGATGGCCCCGGGCGGTGGTGGTCGAGGATGGTGGCGGGGCCGAGGCGAGCGCGTCGGAGGCAAGGTCGGCGGCGGCGTGGTCGCGCCCAGGCGGCGGTAGGAGGTGAGGCCGGCGGGGCGACCGAGGAGGGAGACGGGAGGAGGAGAGGAGGACTCCCGGGGCGGCGGCGCGGCTTGAGGGGGAGGTGGGGAAGCAAGCGAGGGAGGGCGGAGGAGACCGCTGGCGGCGGCGGCTCACCGGAGGAGGAGAAGGGGCGGGCGAGCGCGCTGCTAACAGAGGAGGAAGAAGCGGGGGGGAAGGGCGGCTCGGGAGGAGAGACGGGGAGGCTAGGAGGTGGGTCGGGGACACGAGGTGGAAGGAGGAAGCCGGCGAGGAGGGCGGCGCTCGGCCGATGGTCGCGGGGGGGAGGAGGAAGACGAGGGAGGAAGAGAGAGAGCGTGGGGACCGTGGGGGTGGGGCCGGGGTCCAGGGAGTGGCCAGGGGAGAGAGGTGGTTGGGCGTGTGGGCCGCGCGGGTCGGTGGGACCGGGTGGCAGAGAGAGAGGGATCAGGCGGGTGGGGTGGTTTTGTGTGCGTGTGTGGCCAGGGAGGGAGAGAGGTGAGGTGTCGAGAGAGGATTGGAGGGGGTGATGTGGAGGGGGGTTTGGGTAGATTAGGACTGGGTAGGAAAAGAATATAGGTGGCCCGATTTGACTGGGGGTGGCCGACTGGGTCGGATCGGCCCAGTTGGCTGCCTCCTAAAAATAATATAACTTTTGTTTAATCCAAAATAAACTTTTGTAAATAGTGTTTAGACAAATAAAGGACCAGGAAAAGCCCGGCGCTTTAATTTGAAATTGAGAGGGGGATTATTTCGAAAACCAAACTAGGCTTTTAGAAAATAGGTTTCGACAAACAAATGCATGATGACATGACGATGCTCAAATGCAATGCGGCATGATGACAGGAGCATGCGGTCATGATGATGCAATGTACAAAAACAACGCGATTTTCTAGTAGTGGTTTTTGCGGGATTCCACAATTCGACACCACTAACAATGGATATCGCCCTCGAGATCCGCCTCATGGTACCGGAAAGAAGGCGGCGATCTGATCCTTCGCGCTTCGTGTAGATCCTCGCGACACCACTATCGAGGGTCCCTTCTTCATCTTGAAATTGGCGACACCACCAACAATGGTCGGGGCTCACGTCCATTGAGAGAACACTCCGGAGAAACAAAGGACGGAGGTAGAGGTATCAAAAGATAAAGGCCACTTCTAACTTCCGTGGAATGAGTGAAATCACATTAATTCACCAGTTCAATGTACAAGAGCGAATGATAAGAGTAGTGGTATGGTAGCTACTCCATCCCGCACTCAAACCATTACTCGGCACACGAATAGGCGGGTTATGCAACCAACTCTCGGAATTCAGACTGAAGATCTCGACAAACGAGGTTCAGAAGCAAAGGAGTGATGCAGACTCTGCATCGGATCTGGCGTAGATGATGTCGTCGTGTCGGAAAACACCGGAAGGCACAAACAAGGAACAAAGAATGGTACCACAGTAGACGGATTCCTCAGGCAGCTTGAACACCGGAGGGTAGAACACCGTTATCAAAGGAGGAAGCGAAACCCTGAAGGTACGACGGAACCCAACCATAAGAAATCCTGGACTCGAAGAAAGAGAAGAGAGCGGATTCAAAACGCGCAGAGGTAAGAGGAGAATAGCAGAGGGGTAAGGAGTAAAAACAGACCTAATCAGAACTATCCAACCGATTTTCAAAAATAGTTTGACACTCTACTTCGGCCGTTAGCTAGGTTATCCTACAGGCTGGACTTGTGGGTTATCGCAACAGCTGAGGTCTGATACCACTCTATAACACCCCCAGAATCGACCCTATGCAAGTTTTAGCGAAACCCGCCAAACCCGCATAGAAACGATTCAAAGGTGCCCACCAGGCACTTTCGTGCGGGTGGAAAACGAAGTAATAACATTACACAACAGTCCTCGATGGGACCCACAG
The DNA here is from genome assembly GCA_030063025.1 of Avena longiglumis. Lineage (NCBI taxonomy): Eukaryota > Viridiplantae > Streptophyta > Magnoliopsida > Poales > Poaceae > Avena > Avena longiglumis. Next base: position 179,115,623 of record CP125977.1, on the reverse strand, counting down.
AACAGATATATATACAACAACGACTCCATGAGTCAAGAATACAGATATAATATACAAAGATCCAAATCACCTTGAAAACGGTAGAGCGTCCAGCTACGGACAAGATGCAAATGGGGCTAAGAGCCCTGAAGAATAACCAATGGCTTCCATAACCGCCTGAGCCAAGCGGAAGGGTAACCCTGCTAACGACATCGATCTCAAAACCTGCTTAAACAAAAGGGGTGCCGACAAAGGGCAAAGGAAAAAGAGGAGCGTCAGTACTGAGGCCAGTACACAGCGAGGCTAGAATTCGGCGGTCCTCGCCTACATTGGTATGGTGGACTGAAGCGGCAGCGGAGCATGCACTAGAACAACCTATAGAGACTCGATATCACTGGCGGCTATCAGAGAGGGGTAAGAAAGACATATTACCACCAAACATACCCATCCTGGTATTTCCCCCTCGAGACCAAACGAGGAAGTCAACCGAGGAACTCACACCTTTGGTAGTTTTATTTATTCAGTTATCGTTGCAGTAATTACTAGTCAGGTAAAGATAGTCATCCTGATAGAATAAGCAGTGGGCACTTTTAATTAACCATTCCGTGATAGTTGCAACACTTACTAGTCAGATACAATTAGCATGAGATAACCCCAAAACCCAGCAGTTGTTGGTACTTTTATTTAGCCATTCCGTTGTAGTGAAGCTGATTACTAGTCATATCTGATACAAGTCAATTTATAACAGTAAACTTTAGTTATAGTTGTCTATGATCGAGACCTGTGCTCCAAGTCGTCCATAACCGCGGACACGACTTCTCGAAAAGATTTAACCCTCCAGGGGTGCACCAAAGTATCCACAAGCACTTCGACCCTTTTTGCCAGATCAGTTAACATACAACCATCGGTATGTCGGCGGGGCCTAAGTCATGACGTTTCCAGACCCAAAGCAAGCACGGGGGGGCACCCCACTAAGTCTACCTGCAACGAAGTCGGCCGGTCTCCGAGACGGACTTAGGGTTCGAGACGGTCAGGAACGCATCGGGGACCCAAAACTGGGCTTGTCGACACCGCGAAAACGTGTCCCGATCCTAAACAGTACAGTGTGCTCCTCGCACAATCATAAATAAAGCAGTAAAGCATGGCATAAGTACATGATAGTAAATAAAACCTCAAACTAGTTTGTGTCCCCCAGTATAATACTTTGAAATCGGGTACTAATCAATGGGGGGCCCATATCTCCCCACCTGTGGTTAGCGCGCTCGATCTCGGAACAGGTGTCAAGAACTCGGGGTCCTACGGGACACCAGTGAGCGGTCGGAAAACAAATATTATCTATCACCCACCGGTGCCTCTGCATTTACCTACTTCAATTTTAGTTGTTAAACAGTAATTAAAGTAAACGATAATGAAAGCCATGATCATCTCCAACCTTAAACATGCGGCAATACTCCAACAACTGTGGTACTTGACGACACGCAACGGCACTTGAGCAAGCGACTACGACGCGCGGTCCAACTAGCTACCAAACAACAGGTAATAGGAGGTGTCCAAGGCAATATAAGGATGCAAGGGATATCACGGGTACGAAAACTAGAGCAACGCAACACAGATAGCAATAGATTAACAGGAGGGAATAAATACTATAAAAGTAAGATAGGTAGAAAGGGGGAGGTGCTCGCCTGAAAACTTTGCCGAAGGTTCAACCGAAGATCGGGTCGACACTCGCATCAACTCAACGGTCTTATCCGCGAAGAAGCAAAACACTAAAAGAAACACCGGATGCACTATTTAATACTACGGCAAAAGCTTGGGCATGATGCATGTATGATGCATGACGTGGCAAAGGTGCGATGCAATTAGGCAATATTAAGCGGAACCGGGGTCCCGACAATTAATTAAATGATTCAAGTTGTTTAGCTACCCCGCAATTTAATTGTTGTCTTAACAAGGAAAAAGGTAGCACCGGTTCGCTACACAAAGTTAAATGGGACCAATATACGACTGGATTTGCCCGCATATGGACCCCATATTTAATTTAGGTGAATCGGCATAAGGCCCCCAAACCACAGAAATATGTATGCAAGCATGGCAATTTTATATGCAGCAAGTTTTATATATAGCATCTATAAAATAGGGGCTCAGGAAAAGGTTCACACATTGAGGGTCGGAGATCTTGGGGTTCTATGGGTTCGGGGTCGGGTCTCAGGGTTCAGGGTTCGACGGGATCGGTCTTCGAAGGTCGGATACAATTAAGCTCTTGGCGTTCCGGGAAGAAGGACTTGGGGTGACGTCGGGGGCGCATCGGATCCGCCCTGGTCGGTGTCGATCTTGTCGTCGATGGCGAACTTGAGTGGATCGGGTACCGGGGTCTTCGGATCCGTGAAGTAGATCTTGTCGCACGGTGTCCGGAAAGACGAACTTGGCATATTCGCGTCGGCGACCTGGGCGTCCGGGTTCTTGGACATCAGTTCCGGGAAGAAGTACTTGTCGCATCTGTGGCCTTCGGGTCGAAGAATTCGGCATGTCCGGGTTCGGTCTTCGGGAAGGCGATCTTGGCGGTCCGAAGGGTTCGGGTTCGGGCTCGCCGGGATCGGTCTTCAGGGTCTCGTTCGTTGGATCCGTGTAGGAGGACTCGAGGGCTTCAGGTTCGTGAAGGGGAACTTGACATCCAGGTAGGCGATCTTGTCGGATCCTTGTCGAAGACCAAGGCGATACGGTACAGAGACCTTTGATCTCAGTGGCATCTCCTTCTTCGGTCAATTGCGATGGACTTGGTTCGGCACCGGCGCGGCGTCCACAAGCGCACAAACAAAACCTGCACGCGCACATAGGGGATCACCACGACCAAATGCTGGGCCAGCTTCACTGCAGAGGAACAGCAGCACAACGAGGCACGGGCGAGCTCGGCGCAACCAGCGACGGCTCCATGATTGCAGAGGGCGGTACAGCGGCCGACGCGAGGACAAGCACATGCGGTGGCCGATCTTGGCGAGGGCGACGAGGGCGACGCGGTCGCCGGGCGGTGGGCGGCACGCCGGGCCGGGCAACGACCTTGCAGCAAAGGAGGTGCCGGCGGCCGGGCACGCAAAGGCAGCGACTGGAGGAGGGAGCGCCGCCGGAGGTGGACGAGGTCGGGGAGAGCGGCTTGTGGCGGGGCCGGCCAGAGGCGGGGTCGGCGCGGGACCGGCGAGGCCATAGCTCGACGGCGACCGGCGAGAGGAGGTCGGGGACGAGGCGCTACGGCCGACGAGGAGAGGAGGCGTCAGGCTGGCGAGGGCGGCGGAGCGGCCTCCGGAGCGAGCGAGGCCCGGAGGCGCGCAGGAGGAGGGATGGCCCAGGCGGTGGTGGTCGAGGATGGCGGGCCGAGGCGCAGCTGTCGGAGGCAAGGTCGGCGGCGGCGTCGTCGCGCCCAGGGGGCGGTAGGAGGTGAGGCCGGCGGGGCGACCGCGGAGGGAGACGGGAGGAGGAGAGGAGGACTCCCGGGGCGGCGGCGCGGCTTGAGGGGGAGGTGGGGAAGCAAGCGAGGGAGGGCGGAGGAGCCCGCTGGCGGCGGCGGCTCGCCGGAGGAGGAGAAGGGGCCGGCGAGCGCGCTGCTAGCAGAGGAGGAAGAAGCGGGGGGAGGGCGGCTCGGGAGGAGAGACAGGGAGGATAGGAGGTGGGTCGGGGACGCGAGGTGGAAGGAGGAAGCCGGCAAGGAGGGCGGCGCTCGGCCGGTGGTCGCGGGGGGGGGGAGGAGGAAGACGAGGGAGGAAGGGAGAGAGCGGGGGACCGTGGGGGTGGGGACGGGGCGTGGGGTCAGGTGGTAGGGCCGGGGTCTAGGGAGTGGCCAGGGGAGAGAGGTGGTTGGGCGTGTGGGCCGCGCGGGTCGGTGGGACCGGGTGGCAGAGAGAGAGGGATCAGGCGGGTGGGGTGGTTTTGTGTGCGTGTGTGGCCAGGGAGGGAGAGAGGCGAGGTGTCGAGAGAGGATTGGAGGGGGTGATGTGGAGGGGGGTTTGGGTAGATTAGGACTGGGTAGGAAAAGAATATAGGTGGCCGGATTTGACTGGGGGTGGCCGACTGGGTCGGATCGGCCCGGTTGGCTGCCTCCTAAAAATAATATAACTTTTGTTTAATCCAAAATAAACTTTTGTAAATAGTGTTTAGACAAATAAAGGACCCGGAAAAGCCCGGCGCTTTAATTTGAAATTGAGAGGGGGGTTATTTCGAAAACCAAACTAGGCTTTTAGAAAATAGGTTTCGACAAACAAATGCATGATGACATGACGATGCTCAAATGCAATGCGGCATGATGACAGGAGCATGCGGTCATGATGATGCAATGTACAAAAACAACGCGATTTTCTAGTAGTGGTTTTTGCGGGATGCCACATTTTCTAGCAGCGGCGGGCTCCGGCGATGCGCTGCTCGCCTTCCTCCGGGAGTGAGGTGAGGTGGTTCTAGGTGAGAGGGGAGTGAACTGGTGTGGAAAAAATGAGTGGCTGAGGCCTCTACTTATAGTGGTGAGAGGGGACCGACGAGCATGGGCTGAGCTCGTCGTGGTCGACAGCACAGGCAGCTATCGGCATGGGCGACGGAAGGGGCGGTGCTATGTTCCCTGGCGAAGCTCAACGGCGCGGTGGCGAGGCGTGGGGCGGTGCCGATCGGTCGGAACGCTTCGATGCTCTAGGCGGGTCCGGCGGAGGTTTTGATGGCATATAGCGCACGTGGTCTGCGTGGCGGCGAACGGGCATGTCTGGCGGGGTGTTGGGGTGCTGGCGATCATCCCTGCAAGCGGCGCGGCCTTCGTGGGTGTTGGTCGGCGTGGCGATCGGCGCGCTCGGTCGCAGAGAGGTTTGGCATGGGCGTGGAGTGTGGTCCAGGGACTGGCACTACTCGGGGCTGGGACAAAGAGTGGCGGTGGACGGTGCTGCATGTCCCAGACAAGGTTGGCGAGGCTAGTGTGGCTGCTAGCTCGCTGGCGACAATGGGGTGGCAAGTGTGCTCTCGACATGCTCACCATTGATGGCTAGGCTTGCTTACAGTGGTGCTAAATCTAGTAAAAGGGGCTAGATGATCTACTAAGGGCTAGTTGCAACCAGAGAGGGAACAAGTTAGGCCAATTTTACTGCACACTATAGTGTTTGTTGTTTGTTTGATTTGAATCTGCAAGGTGTTTGATGAAATGGCCGCAAGAACTTTAAATTTGAATTTTGAATTCAAACTTTGTGGGTTTGCTAGGCACATGCTAGGGAGTGTCTGGTTATTTGGATTAGTCAAGGGGCATTGGATTGGTTGGGTTTTGAAAATAGATGATCTTCACATATGAATAACATTCAATTTTGAATTGTGATTTGAATAGGGTTGCCAAATGTTTCTGCAAGTTTTAAAGGTGGGCCTTGATTCACTTTTATTAGTTCTATCAAGGGGTGAAAAGAATTGGGAAAGTTTCTATTTGAAATCTTGGACTAGAGACACTCAAAGTGACCTAGTGAACAAGATTGGCAAAAATGACCATTTGCTTTATTTGGTTTGTTTTTTATTTTCTCTTCATTTGTTTCTGTTTAGAAATGTTCTAGATGATGTTATAATTGTATTTAAACCATTTCTTGCTAATTATATTAATCACACAAGTCCATTCATGCAATTTCCAAATCATTTCATTCACACATGCATTCATACGATTTAAATTAATCAAAGTTTTTGTTAACCCTAATTTTAGTGATTAGAGTTTGATGATCCTTGTTTTATACAATCTAGATTGACTCTAGTGCAAGTGGGAGACTGAAGGAAATATGCCCTAGAGGCAATCATAGAGATGATTATATTTCTTATGTATCCATGAGTTATTGTATTGTTCCTTGAATATCCATATCAGGCAACTTGTATTTATTTGCAATTATGTGAATTATTTGTGAAACTCTTTACTTGTATGGTTATTTAATAGTTGTCCCTAGTCGGAGTTCATGTGAGGACATATGTGAATATTAGACTAGCACATCGATTGGTTGATGACTATGTATTGCAAGTCAGATACATGGACATTTCGAACCAATGATGTGGACACATGTTATGAACATGGGGATGGACTGACCCTACTTGAGACTGGCAATTATGATTGCAGCTCTCTCTCTCTCTACACGTCGTGTACGTTTTGTCCTTAGACCTGAGATTGTCGCATGTACTTTAGATGTGGATCGGCATACTTTCGGGCTATCAAACGCTGCTCCGTAACTGGGTAGTTATAAAGGTATCTTTCGGGTTTGTCCTGAAGCATGCTGCAATGCATGGTCAATCAAGATGGGATTTGCCCCTCTCTACTTGAGAGAGATATCTCTGGGCCCCTCGAGTGATCGAATCCAGAAATGCATGGTCGTGCTACATATGGTTAAGAGTTAACCTAGTAAAGGGATTCTGAATCACAGTATCGAGAAAGGGAGGTCAGCTTGGAGCTAGACCAAATATCGTGAGGCAAAGGGAAAGACATGTACTAAATCTTGTGATGGTTTGTCTGATATGATCTTTGTATGCGTTTAGGAGTTTGCACGTCTTGCTAGAGGCCGCTACCAACTATTGACAGAATAAGTGTATTTGTGTCATGTCTATACGTATATGAACCTATAGGGTCACACACTTAAGGGGCTGCAAGCCTAATGAGGATTGGATCCGAATTAGACCAGGCTTAGGCTACTAATGGGCTGCTAATGTAGAAGCCCACTAGGGAGGCCTATATAAGAGAGGGTGGGGCGAGCTGACCAGGATTAGACCATTCCTCCCAGCCGCCACTCCTCACGCCTGTGTTGCACGCGCGAACCTAGCAGTCCGGCGTCTGACGCTTCCACCATGTACGTGTGGATACCTCGGAGGCGCTGCATCTGTAGCGTTTGGACGAGCCGTGCAAGGGGAGCTGCTCGTGGGATGAGAACGAGGAGGAGACGTAGATCGTCTACACTGCCTCGAAGCGCTTCATCAAGTTGCGCAACTGCGCGTCTAGTGGTAATCCCGTGATCTATGACAACAGTAATCCTGGTTTACGCGATAGAAAATTTTGATTTGCGCTAGTGTAGCCTACCCGTATCCTTTCACCATCGGCCCCAACTTTAGCCTACCCATGGCATATGCCATGATATCACCATGACAATGAGATTGTGATTATTTTTGACGTATGATATGATCTTTATTATAATATGGCAACCGGAAGGAGCCTAATGGTTGTCTTTAAATTTGTTAAGACATGCGTGTCTATTCATCATGTAATAGCTTTATTCCAAGTAGTTGTAATAGTTGTTGTTTGTGATGTACAACCATGAAGCGGTGCCACTGACTTAGATGCCACGCTGGTGATGGTTGAGTTCATGTCCGTGCTTTAGAGATGGAGACCGAAGGTACAAGAAGAAAGGCCATATCATATCACATATTATGAATCGCATGTGATGTTAATCCTTTCTGCATATTATATTTCTTAGATCGCGACGGTAGAACTATAAGATGATCCCTCTCACTAAATTTGAAGTAATAAAGTGTTCATATTTAGTAGGCACCATTTCTAAGACTCGTCATTTCGAAGCATCTCGTGATGATCTGGTGTTATAGATTCTATGTTGCATACAACGGGTGCAAGCCAGATTTGCACATGTGGATAATAATGTTAACCTTAACGAGCCTAGCATGTACAGACATTGCCTCAGAACACAGAATACCGAAATTTAAAGCATGAGTCATATGAATGATATGATGAACATGTTGATTGTTCGCCTTTGAAGATACATCTTCTCTCGTGAAGATCAGACTTGGTGTAGTGGATTTGGTTCGTGTAATCACTAAGGAAACATGAGGGATGTTGTTTTGAGTGGGACTTCACCTAGTTAATTTAAGAATTAAATTTGAAATCAATTTATCATAAACTTAGTCTAAATTGTTTGCAAATATGTTGTAGAACATGATGGCCCCTACCATCAACTTTAATGCCTCCCTAGAGAAAGAAAAGTTGAAAAACAATCGAAGCAACTTCACGGACTGGTTCCATAACATGAGGATTGTCCTCAATGTTGGTCACATGACCTATGTGCATGATGCACCGCTAGGTAACCCACTTGCAGAAGGTGCTACCGATGAGGTCAAAAATGTTTACCTCACTCAGAAGAATCAATACTCCACAGTCAGTGTGCCATCCTATACGGTTTAGAATCGGAGCTTCAGAAGCGCTTTGAGAACCGCGACCCTCATGATATAATCAGTGAGGCCAAAATGATATTTGATACTCTGCGGACGTGAAAAGATATGAAGCTTCCAAGAAGTTCTTTAACTGTAAGATGGAAGAGGGCAGCTCCGTTAGTGATAACGTGCTCAAAATTTCTGGGCACGCAAACAAACTCCAAGATTTGGGAACAATGATTCCTAATGCATTGGGGATTCATCGTGTCCTACAATCACTGCCACCTAGTTAAAAGAACTTTGTGATGAACTACAACATGCAGTGCATGAACAAGATGTTGCCTGAACTCTTCTCGATGCTGAAAACTGCTGAAGTTGAAATCAAGAAAGAGCATTGATCAGTGCATATTTGCATCGTGTTTTATATTATTATTTTGCACTGTAGTGGTAGGATCTTGGTATTTTACGGCGTTCACGGGCATCTTTTATGTCAATTTTCACCAGGATCAGGACAAATGATGGATACAATGGACACAATTCTTGTACAAGTTGTACTGGAGCGAAATGGAGTAAAAAACAACGTAAATCGCTAATTTGGGAAATATCAATAACACCAAAAGAAAACCCGAGGCGATCGCAGGAAGCAGTAGCTTTAACGGCCAACTATATGGCGGAAATTCTTTTTCTGGCCGTATAGTTGCTGCCACCACCGCTTCAAATAGTTTCGCCCTATGCAATCAGATTGGGGAGACGACATATAGAACACCCAGAAATCGAAGAAAACCTCACCTCCGGAAGGGATCTGGAGGGGGAACTTTCCCAAGAGATCCATCTTCGCCCTACGCAGATCTAGGAGGCCAAGGCATCGATCTTAATCTTCGTAAACCGCTGCATCACCAACATATCCATCCATCCCATCTAGATCTTGTTGTAATTCTCGTTCTAGTTGTGGATTTATACAAGAACTATTCATCTATGATTGTTTCCATTATCATTGCCATGATGCTGTTTGCCCCCATGTCTGAGTAGATCGTTAGTTCTTGGGGAGATGGAGAAACCCTAGCATATGATTGAGATAAGATAGATATTATCATGTTATACATCATTATGTGTATGTGTTAATTGTCTTCATCTTGATGTTGAGAGTTGTGCACCTCTTAATATTTGCCTCTTATGGGGACTTGATGAAGGGGATTACTTGTTGGTAGACAGAGGGATGATAGCACTTACTGTGACTATAAAGCTATTGTCATTCTTTATGTACTAACTTGGGGAAGCAAGGAGCACTTATTAAGCCATGTCCATGCCACGGGAGAAATCCCTTAATAGCGAGATAATACGATTGATGTCGTTTACCTGTCAGCTGTGGTTATGACGGATGATGTGTGAAGTTGGTGCTGCCTATTTGTCCATATATGGAGCTCCTCCCACATACATATATGCCATGAGAATATTTGTTATGATAATATTGATTACTCTGTCTAATTTGCTAGAGGTGTATCCACCACTCCCCGAGAAGGACTTTTTCCCTATTGTAGTTCCAAGCTCTCTTACATATGTGATTCATACTTTCTGTATTAAGTTTTAATTTAGTTTATTTAATTGATTTTATCCATCAAAAACCCCAAACAATCCTTAAAACAATTATATTTTTCTTCCATCTTCAAATTATTTCTTAAGTACTCCGTTTAGTTTTAGTTAAAAGCATTTTAGTCTTCTGCCTACTGCTCCCTGTGGGATCGATATATTTATTTTGAAACTAGCTACAAACGATCTGTGCACTTGCAGTCATCAAGATATTTTCTGGCGCCATTGCCGGGGAGCTTAGTGCTATAAGTCACTTTACTTTTAGTTATTTACTTTCATTATACTAATCTTTGATTTAAGTTGCAGGACATTAACAATGGACAATACTCAACATTTAATCCATCTTGAGGCAGTTAGGAAAATGGGTTCGCCCATGGACGCTTTTATAGTTGTCAACAAAAGCATAAATCCTGATGGTATTGAGATCCATCCTTTATTACTTTAATTGCTACACTCTAAGAAATTTGCAGGAACTGATGAAGGGAGTCCATATGGGCACTTACAATTCTTTGAAGATGTTTTTGGTTCCTTTATGTTCGATAACTGTAATCTTGAAAGGGTTAAAGTCCAGTTGTTTAGACAAACACTCTCAAATAATGTTTGCAATTTGTATAGATATTTTTGTGCAGAGGCACCAAGGACTTAGACGGAATTGATAAATAATTTCCGATCAAAATATTACTCAGAAAGCAAAGCTCACAAGATGAGAGGTACTATTATAAGTTTCAAAAATAGTCCTGATGAGAGTTTATATGAAGGCTATCTGAGGTATAAAAGTTATCTATCTAATTGACCCCATCATACTTTTCTTGATTGGTTAGTCACTCACACTTTCTATGGAGGGCTTAATGATAACAATAGAACAAGCTTAGATACTGCTTCTAATGGTAGTTTTCTATCCTATACCTATGATGAAGCCTGGAAATTAATAACGAAAATGAGGGAGACAACAGAAAAGCTTAAAGATGAGGAGAGCATTATGAATAGTTCTTCTGAATATGATTGTGTTAACGATTTTCTTACAGATGAAAAGACTTGTGCAATGATTAAAACCCTTGGTATTGATTCTTACTTTGTAAAGAAAATTACTGAGAATTATTCAAGGCATCTACAGGTACCTACAAAATGGAAACCCTATAAGCCCCTCGAAGAAAAGAAACGTGCACGAAAAAGTGCACCAATAGTAGAGTTTTTCTCTGAACCTATTCAAGAGAATATCGAGAAAAAGCGCAAAGAGGAAGAACACATAAAGAGAAGATTAAATAAACCAGAAAAGAACCCTGATGCTACCAATGCAAATATTGTTATATTGAAGGATCTTATGGAAGCACGAACCATGGATAATGAAGTGGTTACGCTAGACCTTGAAACTTTAGAATTCATCAAAGGTAAGGTACGAGGTAATGAAAATTTTAAGCCTATGACTCCTATATATTGTGGGGAAACTTTATTATACGGAATTTGTGAACTGATTTCCACTATAAATATTATGCCTTCATCACTTTATGAGGAACTTCGCTATAATTTAAATAATCCAGATGTGGAACCGGTAGATACTACTATTAAATTGTCAAATAGAACTAATATAAAACCGGAAGGTGTTATTAGAAATATCTATGTCTTTATTGGAGCACTTATGTACCCCCTTGATTTTCAGATTGTTGATATGCCTCGAGATTCTTTTTGTCCTATCCTTTTAGGCAGGCCTTTTGTCTCCATAACCAAAGCTCGAATTGATAATAAGAAGGAGACTTTTTCAGTGCTATATGGAGAATAGGAAATGACATTCCACTTTGCCAAACTAAAGAAGAGGCCCTATGAAGAGGAACATATCAAGGAAGGGAAAACGATTGTCGAGCTAGCCACAATACTGTAACATCCCAAATTTCATCAAATGAAAAGTCATATCATTGCATTAATATTATCATAGCATGTTTTTCTTGCACAAACATTTTCAAACCAAAACCCTATTTGAAACCATATTTAAACCCCACTTTATATTTTATATATGGGGCATGGTTTTGTTTTTATTTCAAAGTCCAAAGTATTTTTGAGTGAACATGTGTGTTTGACACACTTTTGAGGGCTAGGATCACAACACAAAAATTTGGAAAAGTTTTGAATTCAAACAGTTTTGAATTAGGGTTTGAAAAACCATTCCTAAAAAACAAATTAGAAAAGAAAAAGGTAAAGGAAAAAATAAAATCGAGCATTGCCTATTCAGCCCAGTAGCCCTTGCGGCCCATCTAGCCCACCCAGGTGTCCCTTTCCCCTCTCTCTTTCTCACCCGCGCAAACCACACCCCGCGCTCACAGACTAGTGGGCCCTGCGCCACGTCGTCATCGTCACCCCCAGACCCCGAGCCCGCAGACGACGCCGTCGCCGCCCGTTTCTTCCCTTCACTGCCGCGAATCAATTTCGTTAATTCACATTGATTGCTCGCGCGATTTCTGCCCCAGTCCCGCCTATTAACCCCCTCTGCCTCGCGATCATTTCCCCTCACTCGCCACCATCTAATCGCCACCAGGCTGCCCACAATTGATCTTGCACCGCCGCAGTACTGCTTGTCTCCGGCGAGCTATTCCGGTCAGTATCGTGCTCGCCTCTGTCCCTCGTCCATGCAAGATTTATTCTTTTTCTCTTGCGCGTCTAACCATGCCTCTGGTTCGTCCTATACCGCCCCAGGTCGCCATCCCCGTCAACCCCTGCGAGCACCTGACGTCGACCACGACTCTAGCAAGTAATTCTGGTAAGTTCTGCACGCCCCTTACCCTCTGTTTCAACCCAACATGTGCGTCGTAACCTTACGCAGCTCTTGATGCCCTTCACTTGCATTCTGGTGACTTAGGTCGTCTCCTCCATCACCGTTTGCGAAAGCCCGACGCTAGAGCCAACTCTGACGAGCTCCTGCGCCTGCGTCTGTGCGCCCCTGCCCAAGCCAGCTGCACCTTGAGCTTCCTCGCGTCCACGTGACCTTGGTAAGCCTCGCCACCACCCCCCATTACCCCCTAGTGCCGCCAGAACATCGACGGCAGTAGCGCTGCCGCCGCCAGCGCCATCAGCGCCGCCGTTAGATCTAGATCGTGCGCCGTAGATTAGATCATATAGTGAACCGGTAAGTTTAGATATAGCGCGTTGGATCTAACTTGATCCAATGGCGCAGAAACGTGATCCGCGCGAAACGGTATCAACCAATTAGATGTTGCCACGCGTTTGTAATTTTGATTGAAAATCTGTTTTTTGAATCTATTAGTTATTTAAACTTGTAAAATTCATATCTTTTGATCTATTTATCCAAAAATTGCAAATAATATATCAATGGATTCAGAAAATCAAGCCCTACACATATATATCCTTGAATTGGTGATTTGCTTCTAGAAAAATAGGATTATTTGCATAACCATTTGTAGGCCTATTTTGCATATAAAAATTATTTGTAAAATGTTTTTAAAGTAAATTTGAGTTTGTTTAGGCTTTAGAAAGTTTACTTTGAATTAAGTACTGTTTGGTTTGACTTGTGTAGTGTAGAAAATCATTCCATTGAATTTGCATGCATTAATATGTATTTTTGTTTGAATATTGAAATGTGAATTTGGTGTTATGATTTTATGTGTAGATTTTGGTGATTGTGGTGATTGTGATTGTGAGGATTGTTACTACTCCCCCAACTATCAAGGAAAGTGATGCTTCATACTTCTGTCCTACTATTTTGACTATGCACTAGTGTTATTTTGAGTAGGACTTGCATTGGAAATTTTCTAAGTATATATATATATATATATATATGCTATGCCTTGGGAAATCCTAGTAGTTGTTGTTTTAGTAGATTTTTATCTAAGTTAAGAAACTTGTTATGATATCATGCTTAGCCTAGCTAGTAGAAAACAAGGGTGGATTATTCATGCTATGAAATATTGCTAAGTCCATGACTTGTGTTTTTGATTAATAAAAAAACTATGTGAATGAATCACCTGGGTGGAATGGAAAGATTGGTTTATGTTGAGTGGTTACACAAGGCCCATGTCTATGGTTTACCTTGTGTATCACCCTTGTGGATGGCCACCCAGGAACAAAGGGATTTGAGATGTTTAGTGTTGAGAAGCTTCTAGTGCAACCACATGGCATACGGGCTCTGCCTTGACCAACTAGGTTGCAAGAACTTAGCCAGATGGAAAGTTGGTGGTAGGGTTGATAGGATGGAACGCGTCCATGGTGGTCTAAGGGAATGCTTCTGAAAAGTCTCGTCTCGGTGCATGTCGAGTCTTGTGGGGAAAGTGCACCACCTCTCGAGAGAGTAAAACCTAAGTACTTAGCCGTGTCCCCGGCAACGGACAATTTGAGCATCAAAGACATTGAAGCAATCAAGGATCTCCTCATCCCAATTTCTAAGTTAAAAACTTGTGGTTGAACAAAGGTAAAGGTTCACCAATGTCTATTGGTGGTTCCTTGGGTGTTTTGTCAAACAAAAACTTAGTGTTTTCAACTAATAAGGAAAACCTTATTTTGAGCAAAGCAAGCCTAAGCTACACTTAGCCAAATTCATATAGATGTTAGATACTACTATTCTACTATAGTAGCACTTGCCAATACAATTCCAAATGTATTGACCCTCTGTGACTGTAACTTATGATGTTGCAGGTTACTCTGATGGAGATTAGTGTTATGAGTCTACACTCAACATGTTTTCTTGTGGCACATGAAGATGAAGACTTCTAGTTATTTACTTTATGTTATGAACTCTATGTACTAGCCTTGGGCTATTGAGTTGTAAAGACTATGTTATCTCTAGAATGACGATGTAATAACGACCTTTGTATCTGTGTACTTCATCTTAAACTATGGATGCTTGCGTTGTATCTAGGGACTAGCATTGTAATCACAGGGGCCTTTACCTTTAAAAGGTGGGGTCTTACAGATGGTAACCACTAGGAAAATACAACTCTTTGCAAAATTCCACACTTGTCTTTTTCTTCTCGTAAACCTCTACTAATCCTCTTTCTCATCTCGATTTGTAGATGGCCACCATCAACGAAGCCGTCAAGAAGGGACCACTCATGACCATGACCTTAGAATGTGAGACGGAGTTTCCCAAGGCATTCAAAAACCTCATGGTTAGCTTGGGAATACATGGTGAAGTCGTGTACAAGGGATTTCCAGTGACGGATGAAGGAGAGAATATTGGTGGGTGCAACTCCACTTGTACAAAAACAAGGGAGACAACCACAAAGAGTCGGCATTCTGCATGGTCACCAACTCAGAAATGTATATGTCATTCTTTGACTCTGCAAGAAATGCATCTTGGAATGCTATCAAGGAGCTTGGTGAAAGACTCAAGTGTAGAATGCTCAACACTCAAAATGACCTTAGAGAGGAGAAATGTATACCCAGGACTTAGATACCGCCATAAAACGTCTAAGGGAAGATATCATAGACTTAGAATATGAGTGAGAATTGTGACGTACTCCAATAGTTGGACCACCACACTTGTCGTTTTATCATGTTAGTAATTTGATCATACCAACCTATGTGGTATGGCAAGTTTTTGTCTAAGTTATGATTGAACTTTAGTGTGTGTGGTATATTATTGTATGCCATGACTTGTGTGTTTTATTGTTGAATGCATGCTTTTGGATATTGTTTCACTACCTTATGTTTTTATCTTTACTTGTGTTGTTTCTAATTTTCTCTATCTTATGCAATAGATGCCTAGCTTTGTTGTCAGCACTGCCGAGGAGTTCAAGAGAACTCATTTTGGTTCTCATCTTGTCGAGCTCACTAGTGTGCTCAATATCCCACTTCCTACTATTAAGGGACTTTGAGAGGAAGGATCTTTGGGGCTTTAGAGTCTCGCGGCCAGGACGACAGACGGAGCCACTCACCGAGGAGATCACCTTCAAGTTGATGCATGATGACAAGCAGAAGGGACTAGACGTAGTCATGCAGGAGCTACTTGGACGCCTCTGTGGACGCCACTCCACCGAGCTCAGGGACCTTAATTTCACCCGTTTGGGAGACGTGACGACCAGGGAGAGGCTGTTTCATATAACGATGCTACTAGAGAGACTATCGAGACAGTGCGTCTGTATCTCCAGGACCTAGAGAGCCTCGTTAGACACCTCGACACAAATAGGACCAACGTCATGCTTAGAAATGACGAGCTTCAGGTTCAATTGAGGGAGAAGAACAAGGCCTTCGCGGAGCAGGACGAGATCATCCAGGAGATGGAGGCCAGGTTCAAGAGCCAAGACAAGATGTTCAAGAATCAAGAGAAAAGAGTGCAGGATAGGAACAAGAAGATCAAGGACATGAGGGCCGAGATAGATCTCAAGGACCTTGAGCTAGAGACTCAGTAGGGACTGATAGAGAGGCTGCGCTCGCATAAGAGAGCCCTCTGGGCGAAGGTCGATGCATTGACCACCACAGTGGAGGAGTACAAGACAGCCATGGACACAGCAGGACTTACTCTCGTAGATGAGGATGTCGGCATGGTGGAGTAGTATCGACTACTTGGCTACTTATATATTTATCTATCGTCTTTTCATTTATCAAGTCGCAATGATCATCCAACATGTGGATGGCTTTGCTAGTGTGTTTACTTTTCAAAAATTTGTTGTTTACGTTGTTTAAAACTCTAAGTTTATCATGTGCTCGTTTATTTTTTATTGTTGTTATGTGATGTATTGTGCATGTTAGTATCTATGGGTTATATCTCATTACTTATCCTTATTGAATCCACAGATGCCTCCCCGTCGTGCCAATCCCAACCAAAACAACAATGGCAATGAGATGCAGCAGCTGATGACAGCCCAAACTTAGTTGATGCAGATGATGACCCAGTTCATGGAAAATCAGAATCAAAACAACAGCAGCAGCAGCAGCAGCAACAACAACAACAACAACAACAACAACAACAACAACAACAACAACAACAACAACAACAACGACGACGACGACGACGACGACGACGACGACGACGACGACGACGACGACGACGACGACGACGACGACGACGACGACGACAACAACAACAACAACAACAACAACAACAACAACAACAACAACAACAACAACAACAACAACAACAACAACAACAACAACAACAACAACAACAACAACAACAACGACAACAACGACCGACAACAACAACAACAACAATCAAAACAACCCACCAGCCTTTGACATGCTTACAAGGTTTTTGAGGTTGAGGCATGCCAAGTTCTCGAGAACCACTGATCCCATGGTAGCCAATGACTGGCTATGTTCTGTGAATAAAGAATTGGTCACCGTGGGCTGCACTGATGAGGAAAAGGTCATATTTGTAGCACATCTACTTGAAGGACCAGCAACTACATGGTGGGATAACTTCCAAATCACCACCCCCATTGAGGAAGTGACTTGGGCAATGTTTGAGGATGGATTTCGCACTGCTCATATCTCTTCAGGAGTGATGAGTTTGAAGAAGAAAGAGTTCCACAATCTGAAGCAACGTCACCGCAGTGTGGCAGAATATATTGAGGAGTTCAACAATCTGGCACGCTACGCACCGGATGAGGTTGATACTGATGCCAAGAGGAAGGAGAAATTCCTTGAAGGACTGAATGATGAGATGTGCATGCAACTATCTGTTGCATATGTCCCAACTTATCAGTCACTGTGTGACAATGCCACCATCTTGGAGAGCAAGATGAAACAGGAGGAGAATAGGAAGAGGAAGCATCACTTTGACAAGCACAGCTCGGGATCGTCTCACAAGCGTTCCCATGGTGATGATAGTGGAGGTTCTGGATCCCACAAACATGGGAAGTATAACAGCCACCATAGCAGTAACCGTCACCTTGACAATAAGCACCACCGCAGTCATGACAATGATAGATATAAGAACCACAAGAGTCGACACAAGAGCCATCACAGTGGTAATGGCAATGGAAGTCAGCCTGCTAAGAGAGACATCAGTCAGGTTGAGTGCTTCAAGTGCAAGAAAACTGGGCACTATGCAAATGAATGCCCAGAAAAGAAGGCTGATGGAGCCAACAAGCCTAACCCATTTCAGAAGGGTCAAGTGAACCACATTAATGTGGAGGAAATCTATGAAGAATCTAATGTTGTGGCTGCTAAGTTCAAGCTTAAATATTTTCCAGCACTTGTTCTTTCTTATTCCAGTGCATTGCATTCATTCATATCAAGAGCATTTGTTGATAAAAATGGACTTCCAACTGAAACTATTGGGTGTCCTATTAAAGTAAGCTCTCCGGGCGGAGAGATGATAGTAAATTTTGGATGTCATGATCTAGTGATAGAATTTGGAAAGTATTAGTTTCCAGTTAGTCTGATAATCCTAGATTCTCAAGGATTGGATGTAATTTTTGGCATGGATTGGAAGACTAAGTATGAAGGAGTAATAGATTGTGCCAATCATACGGTTACACTCACAACCCCGGATAAGAAACGGATTATGTTCAATTCCAAAGGGAGTAAGCTAAATTCTCTTAAGGGAGTAAGCATAGACAGTGTACCAGTTGTGAAGGAGTACCCGGATGTGTTTCCGGAGGAATTACCAGGAATTCCACCAGATAGAGATGTGGAGTTTCTGATTGACTTACTGCCAGGATCTGGACCAATAGCAAAGAGACCCTACAAGATGTCAGTTGATAAGTTGAAAGAACTCAAGAAACAACTGTAAGACCCCAACCTAATAAGGTAGAGATCCCTGTGATTGCAATGCTAGTCCCTGGATCAATAGCTAGCATCCACAGTTTAAGATGTAATATCAAGAAACAAAGGTCATAGTACAACTTTATAACAAGGAATAAAATAATTCATTACATATTACATAGCTCATTTGGTTATCCCATTACAATGTAGCAGAAATAACTATGTAGCATGGAGTCCTTCATCTTCAAAGTGACACAGGCAATCATGTTGGTTGTAGACTTGTAATCCTAATCAACACACTTCACTAACATTAAACAAACCTGCAACATAATAAGTTACAGCCACAAGGGTCAATACATTTGAATTGTATTGGCAAGTGATAATATGGTAGAGTAGTGGTATCTATCATCTATATGCATTTGGCTAAGTGGAGCTTAGGCTTGCTTTGCTCAAAATATATTTTCCTTATCATTTGAAAACACTAAGTTTTTATTTGTCAAAATCACCCAAGGCATCTACCAATAGGAATTGGTGATCCTTTAACCCTTGTTCAACCACAAGATTTTAACTTAGAAATTGGGATGAGGATATCCTTGATAGCTTCCATGTCTTGATGCTCAAATTTTCCATTGTTGGGGACACGACTAAGTACTTATATTTTACTCTCTCGAGAGGTGGTGCACTTTCCCCACAAGACTCGACATGCATCGAGACAAGATCTTTCAGAAGCCTTCCCTTAGACCAGAATGGACGCGCTCCAAACCTATCGCCCCCTACCACCAACTGTCCATTTGGCTAAGTTATTGCAACCTATATGATCCAGGCAGAGCCCATATTGACAAGTGGCTGCACTTGAAGCTTCTCAACATTTGACATCTCAAATATCTTTGTTCCTGGGTGGCTTTCCACAAGTGAGATACACTAGGGTAGGCCATAAATATGGGGACCTGTGTAACCACTCAACATAAACCATTCACACTATTCCACCCAGGTGATTCATTCACATAGTTGTTTTATTAAACAAAACACAAGTCATAGACTTAGAAATATTTCATAGCATGAATATAATCCACCCTTGTTTTCTACTAGATAAGCTAAGCATGATAGTAGTAGGGATCTTAACTTAGGGAAAATTCTACTAAGGCGTCTTCTACTAGGATTTCCCATGGCATAGCTTATACTTAGAAAATTCCATGCAAGTCCTACTCAAAATATCACTAATGCATAGTGAATAATGGGAAAAAAGTATGAAGCATCACTTGCCTTTTTGGTAGAGAATATAAGTTCACTCCTTGATCTTGCAATAGTCACACTCTTCAAATTTCACTACAATTCAATCAAGCAAGGCACAAATTCAATCTATCATTCAAAACAATTCATCACATAAAATAAAGGAAACAAAACAATGCATGCAAGAATGCAAAAGATTGTTTTATTTGAAAAGATGGTTTCTAATGGGTTATAAACATTTTAAAACACCTATTGGTCATTTATAAAAGTGGCAAGGTCATTTGAAAACAAGTTAGTGAAAATGGCCATTTAAATTCCTTTTATTTTGCTAGAAATGATTTTATTCAAAGAATAATTTCTAGTGTTGGCCAAAAACATTTTAAACACACATATTGATATTTAGGGTCAAAGTGTTTTAAAACCAATCTATTTTCAAAAGGTTTCACCCAAAATCATTTTTAAATCAAAGTAACATTTTATTTTTCTAGAAATGCCTTTAATCAAAGTAATAATTCTTTAGGGTTTAAACAAATACATTTTTAATTCCAAAACTTAGTGTTTTAGGGTCAGAGAGTTTAAATCAAACCATTTGCAAAAGGTTTTACTCATAAAGCATTTTTAAACCATAAACAATATTTTTATTCTACTAGAAATGCTTTTATTCAAGGAATAATTCCTTAGTGTCACGAAATATACTTTTAAATCCAAAAGTTGGTTTTTATGGTCACTAGGTTAAATTAAAACCATTTACAAAAGATTTTACCCTAAAAACAATTTTAAAATAAATTTTATACACAAAATATGCCTAAACATGTTTCTGCAAAAAAACTAATTTTACAGAAGCAAAACTCTAAACAAAGGGCATGGTTGGAAAGTATTCTTTTTCCTGATTCCAATGATATAAAATTTTTAAATTTTGGACGTGTGGGTCTAAAGTTATGAATTTTTCAAAATATAAACATCTAATAGACATGTTTCTGTTTTTAAAACAAATCTGTGCCACGCGTCGCTTTCTTACTGGCGCGTTCCGGTTTGCACGGATCGAGCGACGAGGGGCATTGGATCTAACTAGTATCGTGCAGCACAGATCAAAGCATACCCCTTCGGGTTAAGATTCTATCGCATCCATCAGATTAAGATCCAACGGCTCACAGCACCCTACCAAGAACTGGCGGCGCTGGCGCGACGGCGAGCAGCGGAGGCGCTCTATCTGTGGTGCTTTCGGCGATATTGGAAGCAAGGGAGAGTAAGGGGTGGCTCACCGAGTTTGAAGTGATGAGAGGATGCTCAAAGTTATTGTTGTCGGCGAAGGGGTGCACGAGGACGACAGGAATTTCTCGCCGGAGTTGCTCACTGGCTTGGGCACGCACGGCGGTGGTCGAAGGCAAGCATCTGGATCATAAGCGAGCAAAGTAAGGAGTCAGCAAGGTGCGTACGGGTTCGAGGAGTGTGGAAAAGCTCACCAGAGAGAAAGGGGTGCACGGAGTCAGCGACAGCAGCTCGCCGGAGATGATGCAGACGGCGGCGGCGAGTAGACGTAGTCCTTGCCGATGCTACGAAATGCGCGCGGCCTAGCTAGGGATACTGGAAGGTGCGCCTGGCGATAGGGAGCACGCTCGTTTGTTCTGGGGCAGTGGGGTGACTGGGTTGGCCGGAATTTGATCGGAGAATATCAACGGAGCAGCGACGGTGTGGTCAGCGATTCGGGCGGCCCGGTGGCGAAGAAGAGTTGGCGTGTGAGGGGAAAGGTAGAGCAGAGGCAGGCCATTAAATGGGCATGATCACTGGCGGTTTAATCGTGTCATTGATGTGAATTTCATCCCGCGAAATCAAAGCAGAAATGGGCGAGACAGGGGGAAGAATGAGTCATGGTGGGGAACGGTGAAGGCGGTGGGGCTGGCGTCGGCGAGGTTAGGGAGGTTCGGGGGTCAGAGGTCGATGGTCGGGTCTTGTCGATTGAGAAAGAAAACGGTTCGAGGGAGGAGAGAGGTGGGCTTGTTGGGCCTGATGCTTTGCTGGGCTGGGTAGGTCTAGTTGGGTTGGTCTTTTTTTTCTTTCTGATTCTTTTTCCTTTTTCTTTTGTGATTTCTGTTTTTGATTTTTGTTAAAATACTTCAGACACCATTTGAATTCAGATCTTTACCAAACTTTCAGCAAGTTTTTAATATTGTTTATTATTGTATTTTAAAGACCATTTTGGAATAATTCTTTTATTCATTTATGGTTTATTATTTATTTAAAATAGGCACTTGCCTTTATTCAAATAAGATTTTAATTATATTTTCAAACTCTTATTTAAATTCTAATTTTCACCAAACCTTTTTCAGTAGGTTTTATTTATTAACTAGTGCAAATAATTCACTTTGAATTATTTAAAATATTTTAATATGATTTATTAATCATTTAAATTGGGCAATTGTCTTTATTCAAATCAAATATGGTTCTAATCTCATATGTTTTTATTTGAATATTCTTTATCTCTTTATTTTATTTGGATTTGGATTATCTTTATTCCATTTTCTCATGGATTTGGTCAAGATTTAATTTGGCTTTTAAATATCCCTTATTTATTTATTTCTTTCTTTATCTTATAAAATCCATATCTTTTTATTTATAGATCCAAAATTGGTGATTCCAATTTGTATAATTTTATTTAATATTTGTTTATCTTTTTAAATCCATTTAGGTTTATTTTGCTCACAATTTGGTATGGATTTTAGATAGGAGTTTTATTAGCTTTGGAATTTAATTTCTTTATCTTATTAAATTCATAAGATTTTATCCATGGCTGCAAATTAAGTGAAACCAATTTCTATGGTTTTAAATTATTTTTATTTATCATTCTTCATCATTTATAAATGTTTATTATTGAATTTTTATATGGATCAAATCCATAGTCTTAGAGAGATCTTGGAAATGATTTTCTTCCATTAGGGTTTTAGGGTTTTGGTTTAACTTTTCCAAGTGTTTAAATTTCAAGGTACATTCATTGATGAATGCATTTCACTTGATTGAAATTTGTTGGATTCCATTTTATTCAAATTTGTTCAAGAAGGGTTTTGATGTTTCCATTTTGAAGCAAACAGTTTCTTTTCACCCTAAATTTCAACAATTATTTCTTTTGTTTATTTATTTTTCACATTTCAAAATTTGGAAAATTTTGGGATGTGACAACAACTTGGAGAATAGTTGCAGAAAGTATTTATCCAACCAAGTTCTTCGTCTTGGGGTGCACCAGTTCTGTTTGTTGAGAAGAAGGATAGAAGTCAAAGGTTATGCATAGATTACCGTTCACTCAATGCGGTGACTATAAAGAACAAGTACCCTTTGCCCAGAATCAATGATCTATTTGATTAGCTAGAAGGAGCTCGTGTGTTCTCAAAGATTGATCTCCGATCAGGCTATTTTCAGCTAAAGATTAGAGAGCAAGACATACCTAAGACTGCTTTTACCACCAGGTATGGATTATATGAGTACACCATGATGCCATTTGGATTGACAAATGCACCAGCTTATTTCATGAAAATGATGAGAAAAGTGTTCATGGAGTTTCTTGACAAGTTTGTTGTCGTGTTCATCGATGACATTTTGATCTATTCCAAGAGCAAAGAAGAGCATGAAGAACATTTGCGTTTGATACTTGAGAAACTCAGGGAGCACAAGTTATATGCCAAGTTCAGTAAGTGTGATTTTTGGTTGAATGAAGTTGGATTTCTTGGACACATTGTGTCTGGAGATGGTATAGCTGTCGACCCCGCAAAGGTGTCAGATGTAACTGAGTGGGAATCTCCCAAGTAAGTTAAAGAAGTTCGTAGTTTCCTAGGCTTGGCAGGATACTATAGAAGATTCATTGAGAATTTCTCAAAAGTAGCTAAGCCAATGACGGAGTTACTTAAGAAAGAAAAGAAGTTTGATTGGACTGAAGGATGTGAAATCAGTTTCCAAGAATTGAAGAAGAGACTAGTATCAACACTAGTCTTATGTCTACCACATTTGGAGAAAGATTTTCAAGTCTATTGTGATTCATCTCACCAAGGATTGGGTGGAGTGTTGATGCAAGAAGGGAAAGTTGTGGCATATGCCCAAGACAACTCAAAACTCATGAAGTGAATTATCCTACTCATGATTTAAAGTTAGCCTCTATTGTCCATGCACTCAAAACATGGAGACACTATCTTTTGGGAAAACTATGTGAAGTGTTCATGGATCACAAGAGTTTGAAATATATTTTCACCCAGAAGGAACTCAATATGAGACAAAGAAGGTGGCTAGATCTCATCAAGTACTATGACTTGAGTTTGCAATACCATCCCGGTAAAGCAAATGTTGTAGCGGATGCTTTAAGCCGTAAGATTTATGTGAATGGTCTTACTAAGGGAGAATTGCCAGATGATCTATGTGCCCAATTCAAAGATCTCAGATTGGAGATAGTGCCTAAAGGATATTTCATGTCATTCAACCAACATTGTTGCACAATATCAAAGAAGCCCAAAAGTTGGACAAGGAAATAGAGGAGATTAAGAGTAAAATTAATAAAGGGAAGGCTAAGAGATTCCATGAAGATGAACAAGGGACTTTATGGTATGGAAAACGTATCTGCATTTGCAAGATCCGGAGCTTCGGAAATTGATTCTGCAAGAAGCACACAACTCACCATATTCCATTCATCCAGGTAACACCAAAATGTACATGGATGTGAAGGAAAGATTTTGGTGGAACAATTTCAAGAAGGATATCGAGGAACTTATTGCATTGTGTGACGTGTGTAGTCGAGTGAAAGCAGAACATCAGAAACCGGCGGGATTATTGCAACCACTACCTATTCCTTATTGGAAGTGGGATAAGATTGGTATGGATTTTATAACCGGATTGCCAAGGACTAGGTCTGGATATGATTCCATATGGGTTGTTGTGGATCGCCTAACTAAAGTGGATCATTTCATACCCGTGAAGACTACCTATACAATTGCTAAATTAGCTAAGATCTATATGAATAGGATCGTATGTCTACATGAAGTACCTAAGAGTATTGTGTCTAATAGAGGAACTCAGTTCACTTCGCATTTTTGGTGACAACTACATGAATCATTAGGAACAAGCTTAGAGTTTAGCACAACTTTTCACCCTGAGACTGATGGACAAACATAAAGGACCAATCAGATTTTGGAAGACATGTTGAGGGCATGTGCCCTAGACTATGGTGCTAGTTGGGTTGAAAGTCTACCTTACGTAGAATTCTCTTACAATAAATGCTATCGAGCAAGCATTGAGATGGCTCCGTTTGAATTTCTTTATGGAAGGAAGTGTACTACGCCATTACTATGGAGTGGAGTAGGAGAAATAAGTTTGTTTGGACCGGAACTAATCAAGGAAGCTGAAGAGAAAGTCAAATTGGTAAAGGACAGATTGAAAATAGCCCAGTCCTGATAGAAGAGCTACGTAGATCCAAAGCATAGGGAAGTCACCTATGAGGTAGGTGATAGAGCTTATCTTAGAGTCTCACCACTTCTTGGTGTGAAGAGATTTGGAGTCAAAGGGAAATTGGCACCTAGATATGTTGGACCATTCAAGATTTTGAGACACAAAGGAGAAGTGTCTTATGAGATTGAATTGCCTGAATCACTATCAGCAGTTCACAATGTGTTTCATGTGAGTCAGTTGAAGAAGTGTCATCCGGAGATGGAAGAAACTTCATCGAAAGACACTATACCTTTGGAAGAGTTTCAGTTGGAGAGTGACCTTACTTATGAGGAGAAACCTATCAAGATTCTTGAGACTGTAGAAAGAGCTACTCATACTAAGACTATCAAATTATGCAAAGTATAGTGGAACCATCATACCGAAGAAGAAGCAACTTGGGAAAGAGAAGATGACCTTCGGAAAGATCACCCACACTTATTTGATATCCAATCCGAATCTCGAGGGCGAGATTCATCTTAAGGGGGTTAGATTTGTAACATCCCAAATTTCATCAAATGAGAAGTCATATCACTGCATTCATAACATCATAGCATGTTTGTCTTGTACAAAAAATTCAAACCAAAACCCTATTTGAAACCATATTTAAACCCCACTTTATATTTTATATATGGGGCATGGTTTTGTTTTTATTTCAAAGTCCAAAGTGTTTTCGAGTGAACAGGTGTGCTTGACGCACTTTTGAGGGCTAGGATCATAGCACAAAAATTTGAAAAAGGATTGAATTCAAACAGTTTTGAATTAGGGTTTTCAAATCATTCCTGAAAATCAAATTAGAAAAGAAAAAGGTAAAGGAAAAAAAATCGAGCGCTGCCTATTCAGCCCAGCAGCCCTTGCGTCCCATCTAGCCCACCCGGGTTTCCCTTCCCCCTCTATCTTTCTCACCTGCGCAAACCACACTCCGCGCTCGCTGACCACTGGGCCCTGCGCCACGACGTCATCGTCACCTCCAGACCCCGCACCCGCAGACGACGTCGTCGCCGCCAATTTCTTCCCTTCACTGTCGCGAATCAGTTTTTTAATGCGCGTTGATTGCTCGCGTGATTTCCTTCCCATCCCCGGCTACTTAACCCCCTCTTCCTCGCGGTCATTTACCCTCACTCGCCACCATATAATCACCACCAGGCTGCCCACAATCGAGCTTGCACCACCGTACTACTACTCGTCTCTGGCGAGCTATTCCGGTGAGTACCATGCTCGCCTCTGTCCCTCGGTCATGCAAGCTTGATTCTTTTTCTCTTGCGCATCTAGCCAAGCCTCTGGTTCGTCCTATACTACCCTAGGTCGCCATCCCCGTCAACCCCTGCGAGCACCCGACGCCGACCACAACTCCGACGAGTAATTCCGGTAAGGTCTGCACGCCCCTTACCCTCTGTTTCAAACCAGCATGTGCGTCATGACCTTACATAGCTCCTGATGCCCTTCACTTGCCTTCTGGTGAGCTAGGTCGTCACCTCTGTCACTGTTTGCAAAAGCCCGACGCTAGAGCCAACTCCGACGAGCTCCTACGCTCGCGTCCGTGGGCCCCTGGCCAAGCTGGCTGCACCTTGAGCTTCCTCGCGTCCACGCGACCTTGGTAAGCCTCGCCACCACCCCATTACCCCCTAGTGATGCCAGAACATCGCCGGCAGTAACGCCGCCGCCAGCGCCATCAGCGTCGCTCGCTTTTGGTTAGCTGATCCAGAGCCGTTAGATCTAGATCATGCACCGTAGATTAAATCATTTAGCGAACCGGTAAGTTTAGATCTGGTGCGTTGGATCTGACTTGATCCAACGGCACGGAAACGTGATCCGCGCAAAACGGTATCAACCAAACAGATGCTGCCACGCGTCTATAATTTCGATTTAAAATCTGTTTTTTAAATCTATTAGTTATTCAAACTTGTAAAATTCATATCTTTTTATATGTTTGTCCAAAAATTGCAAATAATACATTAATGGATTCCGAAAATCAAGACTACACATCTATGTCCTTGAATTGGTAATTTGCTTCTCAAAAAATAGGATTATTTGCAGAACCATTTGTAGGCCTATTTTGCATATAAAAATTATTTGGAAAATGTTTTTAAAGTAAATTTGATTTTTTTAGGCTTTAGAAAGTTTACTTTGTGTTCAGTACTGTTTGGTTTGACTTTTTTAGTGTAGAAAACCATTCCATTGCATTTGCATGCATTCATATGTATTTTTGTTTGAATATTGAAATGTGAATTTGGTGTTATGATTTTATGTGTAGATTTTGGTGATTGTGGTGATTGTGATTGTGAGGATTTTTCCTACTCCCCCAACTATCAAGGCAAGTGATGCTTCATACTTTTTCCTACTATTTTGACTATGCACTAGTGTTATTTTGAGTAGGACTTGCATTGGAAATTTTCTAAGTATATATATATATGCTACGCCTTGGGAAATCCTAGTAGTTGTTGTCTTAGTAGATTTTTATCTAAGTTAAGGAACTTGGTATGATATCATGCTTAGCCTAGCTAGTAGAAAACAAGGGTGGATTATTCATGCTATGAAATATTGCTAAGTCCATGACTTGTGTTTTTGATTAATAAAACAACTATGTGAATGAATCACCTGGGTGGAATGGAAAGATTAATTTATGTTGAGTGGTTACACAAGGCCCATGTCTATGGTTTACCTTGTGTATCACACTTGTGGATGGACACCCAGGAATAAAGGGATTTGAGATGTTTAGTGTTGAGAAGCTTCTAGTGCAACCACATGGCATATGGGCTCTGCCTTGACCAACTAGGTTGCAAGAACTTAGCCAGATGGAAAGTTGGTGATAGGGTTGATAGGATGGAATGCATACATGGTGGTCTAAGGGAATGCTTCTGAAAAGTCTCGTCTCGATGCATGTCGAGTCTTGTGGGGAAAGTGCACCACCTCTCGAGAGGGTAAAACCTAAGTACTTAGCCGTGTCCCCGGAAACGGACAATTTGAGCATCAAAGACATTGAAGCAATCAAGGATCTCCTCATCCCAATTTCTAAGTTAAAAACTTGTGGTTGAACATGGGTAAAGGTTCACCAATGTCTATTGATGGTTGTATACCAATGTCTCAAATTGCTATACAACCAGAAGATCAAGAGAAAACGACTTTCACTTGTCCTTATGGCACATATGCTTACAGATTAATTCCGTTTGGCTTATGTAATGCAGCTGCAACTTTTCAAGAACGTGTTTAAAAAATCTTTGATGATCTTGTTGAGAATACTATGGAAGTTCTAACAAATGATTTAGTTGTTTTTGGAACAACATTTGATAATTGTCTACAATTTAACCAAAGTTTTGCAGAGATGCAGACAATCAAATTTGGTTTTGAATTGGGAGCAATATCGTTTCATGGTAGGAGAAGGTAAAGTTTTTGGACATAAGGTTTCAGAGAAGGGTATAGAAATAGATAAGTCTAATATAAATTCTATAGAAAATCTTCCAGTACCTCATCGAGACATAGAAAGCTTAAAAATGTTTCTAGGACATGCAGGTTTTTATAGGAATTTTATAAAAGATTTTGCTAAAATAGCTATGCCTCTCACTAACCTTCTTAAGAAAGATACCCCATTCTACTTAGATCATGATTGCATTACAGCTTTTTAAAACCTTAAAACGAATTATTTTCAACACCTATCATGCAATCTCCAAAATGGGATGGACCTTTCGAAATCATGTGTGATGCTAGTGGTTATGCTTTAGGAGCTGTGTTAGGACAACGAGACGGAAAGAACTTAAATGTTATTCATTACGCTAGTAGAACTCTTAATAAGATTCAGAAAAATTAAACTACTATAGAAAAATAGTTCCTCACTATAATTTTTGCTTATGACAAATTTAGACATTACATCATTAATTCTAAGGTAATAGTTCATACGGATCACCAAGCTTTGTGTCACCTCCTTGTGAAAAAGGATGTGAAGCCCAGGTTGATTAGATGGGTCTTATTACTGCAAGAATATGAATTGCAAATAGTAGATAGGAGGGGTATGGATAATCCAGTAGCAGATCATCTCTCTAGAATGGAGAGAATAATCACTGACCCCGTACCTATAAATGAGTCATTTTCGGGAGAATATTTAGCGAATGTTGAAATCGATGATCCGTGGTTTGCGGCTTATGCTAACTATCTTGCAGGAAATATTCTACCTCCTGCTATGACAAGAAATCAAAGAATGAATTTTTTTAATGATCTTAAATATTACTTTTGGGATAATCCTTATTTATATCGTCATGGACCTGATGGTATGATTCGAAAGTGTGTTCCTAACCATGAAATAAATGCAATTTTTCAAGCTTGTCATGACAACCCGTATGGAGGACATCATGCAGGCAAGCGAACTACAGCAAAGGTATTTCAATCCGGATTCTATTGGACCACCTTATTCAAGGACGCACATAGGTACGTAGAACATTGTGATGCTTGCCAGAAAAGGGGTAATATAGGTAAAAGACAAGAGATCGCAATGAATTATAGTCTTATAATTGGACCCTTTGATGTATGGGGAATGGATTACATGGGACATTTTGTAGAATCAAATGGTTACACTCATATTCTTGTTGTTGTCGATTATGTCACTAAATGGGTTAAAGCTATTCCAACAAGCCATGCAGATTCAGCTACTTCCGTGAAGATGATCAAGGATGTCATATTCCCTAGGTTTGGAGTCCCTAGATTTTTAATCACTGACGGTGGTTCTCATTTTATGAAAGGAACTTTTAGGAAAATCCTTTACAAATATGGAGTAACTCACTGCATTGCTTCACCATATCATCCTCAAACAAGTGGTAAAGTGGAACTCTCCAGTAGAGAATTAAAGACTATAATTGAGAAGACAGTGGATAAATCAACAAAATATTGGTCATACAAGTTGAATCACACTCTTTGGGCATACTGTACTGCGTTTAAGAATCCAATGGGTATGACATCGTATAAGATGGTTTATAGTAAGGCGTGCCATTTACCTTTAGAATTGGAACACAAAGCCTTTTGGGTGATAAAGAACTTAAGCTATGATTTTGAAGCAGCAAGAGAAAAACGTTTATTAGATATTCATGCTTTAGATGAGTTTAGAAGTGAGGCTTATGAAAATTCTAGATTGTTTAAAGAAAAAGTAAAAAGATGGCATGATAGAAAAATAGAAAATAAGGTATTTAAAAGTGGAGACAAGGTGTTGCTCTATAATTCTCGTCTTAAGTTGTTTCTAGGAAATCTCAGATCAAAGTGGGAAGGCCCCTACATAGTTGAAGAACCCTATTCATTGGGAGCGGTGAAGCTCCAGGGAAAAACACCCACCCTTTCATGAGTGGTGAATGGACAACGCTTGAAGCATTATCGAGCAAAAGAAGATATAGGTGTAGTGACCATACGTGTGATCACCCCAAAATAGGTGATCAAGCAGAAATATACAAGGATAGGCAACCTAAAAAAGGAAAAAATTGAGCCTAAATGAGCAACATCACAGTCAAGCTATTGACCATAAAAGAGCGCTTCATGGGAGGCAACCCATGTGAAATAAAGGTTTGACCATGCAGGATTTTCATGTCAACAAGGTTTGGAGGAAGAAAGAAGAGAAGCCCGTGAAGAGGATCGAAGAAGTAGAACCTAAAGAAGCATCACCGCCATCCAGCCCGAAGATCAAGCCTCTCCCAAATTGGGAGGACATGTTCCCGGATAGAATGGAGATGATGAGGCAAGCAGAGCAGAGAAAGAGCAAGGATGAGTATCCCCCTAATACTTATCTTCGCAACATAGGATATTATTATAAACCTCCTCTCGGTCCGTCACCTCTCAAACCTAAGAAGGTGCGGCCAGATGATATTCATGATAAGATCTATCAATTGGAAAAATCCTCGAAAGCACGTGTTGAAACTATTGGAGAAGGGATTGAATCCTACTGTATGATGAGCAAAGACCTTGAGAAAAAGGTCAATGACATCTATGGTAGAGTTGGTTTCTTGATTAAAATTGTTTTTGAGTTGATAGATGAGAAGAAATTCCTCCAAAAGAATATTTTGAAGCTTCAATTCGACATAGCCGAGCTCAGCAGCCATCTTGCAAGCATAGCTAAGACTTGCAACACAAAGGAAGAAGGTGATGTTCTTCTCACCCATGAGAAGGAATAGGTACCAACAAGGAGTTATTTGATCCCGCCTGTCTTGGTTCCAAGCTTGGGGAGATATTTAAGACCTTGTAATATATCTTATAAGTTTTATATTACTATTTTAGCTTTGCATTATTTTGAGATTATAAATAAAGTTTGCATCATTAGAGTTCCCTTTAGGAATAGTCGATCCCTTTTATGAAATTCCGAGTTTATTATCATATATGGAGCATTATTGAGTTTGTGCTTGTCTTATTAGATATATGAATGGCTTGAGTACAATTTTACTTGCACTTGATGATGGAAATAGGAGTCTTCCACACCATTGGTATTAATGGAACATACAAAGATAATTTCAATATGTTATAAGTTCATGGTTTGATTTACAAAGGGAAAAATTATCTAATCAGTTAAGTTGAGAAAGAAACCTTGAACAAAGGAAAATTAAAAGTGCTATCAAATTAGAGTGAGAACAATACGAGATAGAGTATTTAAGATATAAATATGCTTCATATACAAGTGAAATTTGGTAATTGAGATCGTTAAACTTTGAATTCCTACATGAAGTGGAATGTACGGCTATCTCTCTTGCATAGCACTTAAACAAAAGTGTGAGCATACAAAAAGAGAAAAGAGAAAAGAAAATGTGCAAAGAGAAAATAGGAATACACCACTATCTTGTGGTGATCAAAGGAACGTTTGAGATTTTAAATCCCAAGTGAACATGTTAATACTAAAACACTTGGGACTACCTCGCTAACTCATTCGGTCGAACTGAAACACTTTTACATCATATTGAGAGTATTCTTTTGTGAACTATTAAATTCTAAGGTGTGGAAGCCTGCTAATATTATTCGGATGGTTCGAGTAAGGTATTATTCATGAACTTATTCCTATGTATCATAAATGATAAACACATGTTGCAACTGCCTCATTTATTTTATCAAATCGGCTTCATGAATATGCGGATCACATCCATTACGCTAACCTTGCTAAGGATGAGAAAGAGTCTAAGCTTGGGGAAGTTGATAAGTGCATATTTGCATCATGTTTTATATTATTATTTTTGTCACATCCCAAAATTCTCCTAATTTTGGAATGTGAAATAAATAAAATAAGTTTGATTGATTGTTTTACTTGGTTGAAAATTTTCAAAGAAAAGAAACTTTTGAATTGAAAACCCTCTCAACCTTGATTTCAAAACCTTATATGCTTTAGTTATGACCTAAGTAGCCATATAGGCAAAAGGGCATGGATTGATTATGGATTGTAGAATTGGTGTGCGAGATTTCAAAATTCAAAATCATTAAACATGCATGACCATCATTGCATATAATCCCTAATAAAAAATTAGTATTGCCCAAAAGAAAAATCAAAAACTCTAAATGGGATTTTCCCATTCTAAGTACACCCCTTGATCTATGGCTTTGTCCATAATAACAATTAAGAAATATAATTCATAAATGATATATATTTATAGATATCCATTTTATAAAACCATAGAATTTGGTTTGGTGGATTTTGGATATAAAATGGAAAAGATATGAATTTCACATGATAAGAAATATAATGCCCTTTGGCCAAACTAAATATTTATGGGTTGGTAAATTTGAAAAGGACAAGAAATAATGTAGTTAATATTTTAAAATGATTAGGATGATATTACAAAAATTTTGAAACAAAATTGAACGCAATTGGAGTTCATATGAAAAAGTAATGAAAGAATTACTAAAAACAGAAAAAGGAAAAGAAACAAAACAAAAAAAACTAGCTAACCCGACTAGCCAGCCCAGCCCACCTAGCCGCTCGCTATCTGCCGCTCGCCCACCAGCCGCGCAGCGCACAGCAGCCACATCCAGCAGGGTCGGCCCAACTATGTCCCATCATCAGCAGCCTGCGTCCCCCTTTCCCTTCTCTCGCTGACGCAGGGGACCCACCGGTTCATCTCCTACCTCCGTTTTTATCTCCACCGCGAGCTGGACACCGAAATCCCCTCAAATCCGCGATGAATCCGTTGGATTCTCGCCACTCGCGCACGCCACGCCCCGATAAACTCCTTCACGCACCTTCTCATCATTTTTTTGTTGCGTTTTGCGAACCCTAACTGCCTCAACGCGAGCTTCCCGATCCGCCGCCGTCGGAGCTCGCTGACGAGCTTGATACTCGAGGTCCCGATCACCCTACGCCCTCCTCTCACCCTTGTTCTGTTCCCCTTGATCTACTCCGTTGCCTCACCCCTCTTTCCCCCTCGTAGGTGCACCGGAGCACCGCCAATTGGTCGCCGGAGCCCCGCAGTCCTCTACCGTCTCCAGCTGCCCCCTCGTCGTTTCTGAAGGAAGCGAACAACGAAGACGTTCTCACCATAGATCTTGACGTGCCGCGCCTCCCCTCATCGTCGACCTCACCTTCTCAGGGACCCACGGGAATGCCGCCTAGGGCCAGCATCTGAGCCGCCGCCGCCACCGTCACGTCGTCCACCGGTGAGGTCTCGCCACAGTCGCCATCAACCGTCAGATCTTGAGCCGACGCCCAGGATTAGATCATACCCGCGAAGGGGTATCGACCAACCAGGGCAATCCGCGTGTCATCCGGATCAGCAGCCCTCGTCAGCAAGCCAGCTCAGCGCCCCCAGCCAGTAAGAGCGCGCCGCGTGTCGCCCCTGTCGGCTGACTGCGTAATAGCATTTTTAATAGACATAAATAGTTGCAAACTTGTAAAATGCATATAAAAAGATGTGTAAGCCCAAATTTAGAAAATAAAATATCTATGGATTCAGAAAATTATGAAGAATATTAACATGCCTTTATATTCAACTTTTATGGTAAATATTTACTGTAAGAAATTAAATAGTTTAATGGACAATTTGGACTAAATAAATCATAGGAAATTATCTGTATATCATAAAAATACAAATAAAGTGTCTATGGATTCATAATTTCATATAAAACATTAATATGCTGTTAGATACAAATTTTGCAGTGTAGAATTGCTGTAGAGATTTAAATAGTTTTAATGGACTTTTAGAGTATTAAATTCATAGTAAATAATTTATAACTCGGAAAAATATGAATAATATGTCCCTGGAATCACATTATCGTGTAGATTACGGATCTGTATTTAGTTTGAATTTTAGACAACTTAAAATATTTAAATGATGTAAACCCTATTAAATAGTAATTAAATCATATAAAAAGATTTATAACTCCGGTTAAGTTGAATCCAATTGCTACTGGTTAGTAATAATGTCCTCTATCCAGTACACCCTAGACCCAAATTTAATACGGCAATTAGTACAGAAGTTTCAACAGAACTATTAAAACCCCTAGATTGGTAATCAAGTATTAATAATAAATATCCTATTGCATTAAATGATCTCCTGCATGCATCATGTGATGTAGTAATGTTCAGAGAACTAATTACAACCATTATGAATTATTAAATCATCATGCATGTATTTGTTGATCATTGTTTTGTTGTATTGTGCATAATTGCATTATTTTGATTGGTGTGTTTGTTGTGCAATTGTTTGATCGATAGATTGCGGGGAGTGCAACTATCTTGATTGTGACGAGTGCAACGATTGCAATTGTGAGGATTGTTTGAACGACTACATCAACTAAAAGGCAAGTGGCACTATCATAAATGTCCTACTTATTTTCCTATGCATTGTCGTTGTTTTTAGTAGAAGTGCATGTATAGGAATATTTTGCACTATGTGCTATGCTATGCTATGTCCTATTTAGGATACCCCTTTTGTATGTTGCTTAGTGGAAACATCGTAGCTATAGTATGCTTAGCCTTGCTATAGATTAGGGGTGGAATATCATGTCATGAGTATTATGAGGTATTGGAAAAGCTATGTTTTATGTAATAAAACAAGTACTTAATGAATCACCTGGGTGGAATATTGTTGTTATTGAGTTTGGAAGAAGTGGCAACAAAGAGGATTATATCTTTGGCTACCTCTCTCGTGTGTGCACTGGAAGAAGACCACCTAGGCGTCATAGAGATTTGAAATGATTCTCGTATAGTAGCTTCCAGTATAACCACATGCCAATATGGGCTCTGGCTTGGTTAATTACATAGCAGAAGACCATTTGCATTGGTATATATTCAGGTTAACTAGAATTGTGTATTGGAGTTTATATCCTTGCATTGGTTCCTGTTAGACATGCTAACATTGTGTATTGGGAGGACTTCTATGGAAAGACTTCGTCACATTCTTGATCTGCCGGTATACCAATTGGTGTGTACTAAACCAGCGGCCACTGGTGGCGTCAAGGCGAGATTGTGTCGTGTGGGTAAAGTGTACAACTTCTGCAGAAGATATAAATCTAATCGATTAGCCGTGTCCCCGGTCATGGACAATATTGAGCAACTAAGGCTTGAAGCTTATGGATGATCTCGACATTCCAATTTCTTAATAAAATTTGATGGTTTGAACAAGGGATTATGAGCACTTGGTGTTGATCAATATGTTCAGACAATTTTCAGAAAAGATTAAAACTATTTGGAAATGTTAGGATAAAACTATTGCTTTATGCAAATGATCATGAAACTCCACTTAGCCAAATATGCATGTAGTTGATAGATTCCAATTATATCCACATACTAGTGACACTTGCCAATACATTCAAAGTATTGACCATTCGTGGATGCAACCTTTCATATTGCAGGTTATATCGTTTCTAAGTGATCGTTATAGGTCACGAGACTCCACGCAACGCTTGTTCGCCTGTGGCACATTTGAAGAATGGAGATCTACCCTGTATTTGTTTTCCGATGTGATATAATGTAAATTCTGGATCATATTCGTTGTATTTATGATGCACAGTTATATTTGGTATTCATTTTGTATTGTGTGTGCTAGTGAACCGATCCAGGGATTGGCACTATACACATGAACTCAGCCTTATCAGGCGAGGGTGTTACAAGATGGTATCAGAGCTATGTGTTGACTGTAGGATCGTGACCTTAAAAATAGATTCGAAATAGGAGACCTATATTAGGAGAACAATCATATTTTCTACTTACTAGAGTTCTTATATTCCTTGACTATCTTTTCTATAACCTTTTCTTGTTCAAAATGTGTAGCTGTCCATTATTTTGATACCTATGAGAGTTGGCCTACAAGTAAAAGAACAAATAAGATGACACATATGAATATCTCACCAAGTTTGGTTAGTTCTGGACCACCATATTTTATCTCTTTAGGAGATGATCGCTATCGTGTTAGCATATTGATCTTACCAACTGATGAGGTATGACAATATAGGTTGCTTGCTTGTCTGTACTGAACCATATTGTGTGATTTCTTGGTTAGGATGTGTTATTTTGAAACTCTAAAGCTGCTGGAGTTTTCGTGTGGTTTTAAAATTATTTTAATGGTATGAATTGATGAAAATTCGGGATATTACTGCTGTAGTTTTCTGCATGACCTGTTATACCGTGCGATTTTTCATATTTTACTGGTAATACAGAAATATTTGAAAAAAATGGTTCTGAAGCGTAATTACCTGTGCTACATGCACAAAAATTGGCTAAAATTCCTGACGAGTTTAAGGTGCCCATAAAAATTCGTGAAACCTGTTGTAGTGTTTTGATAGATTTTGTTTATTGCTTATTTGTTGCTCTATTTAACTCTAGTATTGTCCCCAACTTTTTCAAACTATTTTGTGGTTATATACTGCTGGTGTAAACCCATATAATGTTGTATTGCAAGTATTTGCTTGTGTGTTGAATGCTTATGATTGTTTGCTTGGTTGTGACATTGATTGCTTTATATAGTTATGGGTAGAAATACTTAACTTAGTCCTCTTCTGTCTATACTCATCTATGCTATCCCAAATAGATGCCGCCTCGTCGTCAACCCACTGAGATGGAGCAGTTGATAGCAGCACAGGCGCAACTAGCACAAGTGGTGACTCAGTTTGTAGCAAACAACAACAACCCAAGCCAAGTGGATGCACTCACTAGGTTCCTAAAGCTAAGGCCTGCAAAATTCTCAAGCGCACCTGAGCCTATGATAGCACTTGATTGGCTACGCTCGGTGAATAAGGACTTAGTAACAGTTGGATGCACGGATCAAGAGAAAGTGAGATTTGCTGCTCACTTACTTGAAGGACAAGCAGCTACTTGGTGGGATACCTTTCAGATCATCCACCCCATTGATACAATCACCTGGGAGATGTTCGAGGAAGGATTCAAGACAAACCATGTCTCGTCTGGATTCATGAGCCTAAAGAGAAAGGAATTTCGTGATATACACCAGTACAATTGCACGGTGTCGGAGTACATAGAGGAATTCACCAATTTGTCTCGCTATGCTCCGAAGGATGTCGACACTGATGATAAAAGGAAAGAGAGATTTCTGGATGGACTAAGTGATGAGATCTCTATTCAGCTATCAGTAGTGTACAGTCCCACTTTCCAGGATCTAATGGACAAAGCTAGGATTCTTGAAGAGAAATAAAGGCAAGTTGAGAAGCGCAAGAGGAAGCACAACAACAACTACAACTCAGGATCATGTCAGAGAATCTGTACCTTCCATGATGGGAATGCAAATTCTGAACATCACATGCATGAAGGCAATGAACATGACCACCATGGGCACGAGGACCACCACAATAATGATGGAATTAATAGTGGTGATGAGGGTAGTCAAGACAATGATGGAAATAGTGGCCTTAACCATCATAAGAAGTCCAAAAAGAAGGATATAAGCCAGCTACACTGCTATAATTGCAAGGAACTGGGGCACTATGCATCATATTGTCCTGAAAAGAAAAAGAAGAAGGCTGAGAAGAAGAAGAATGCTGGAAACTCTAATGGGAACAAGCCCAATCCAATCCAGAAGGGGAATGTGAACCACCTCAACATTTACCACCTCTTTGATGGAGGAGTCGTTGAAGAGCTGGATGAAGATGATATATGATAATAGGTAGCAACTTTGGTATGCCAAGAAGCTCACATATTTCCAAGAGAACACTGGAGAAGCAACCTAGACCGTTTCCTTTTAAGGGTGGTAGCACCCTAATGTACCTTGAACCTATTTCTTTCTATCCTTCCCAAATCTCGGGACGAGATTTCTTTTAAGGGTGGTAGTCTGTCACATACCAAAATTCTCCTATTTTAGAATGTGAAGTAAATAAAATAAGTTTGATTGATTTTTTGACTTGGTTGAAAATTTTCAAAGAAAATAAACTT
This sequence comes from Avena longiglumis, assembly GCA_030063025.1. NCBI lineage: Eukaryota > Viridiplantae > Streptophyta > Magnoliopsida > Poales > Poaceae > Avena > Avena longiglumis. The sequence goes on along the minus strand of CP125977.1, from coordinate 179,077,258 downwards.
TTGAATTGAAAACCCTCTCAACCTTGATTTCAAAACCTTATATTCTTTAGTTATGACCTAAGTAGCCATATAGGCAAAAGGGCATGGATTGATTATGGATTGTAGAATTGGTGTGCGAGATTTCAAAATTCAAAATCATTAAGCATGCATGACCATCATTGCATATAATCCCTAATAAAAAATTAGTATTGCCCAAAAGAAAAATCAAAAACCCAAAATGCGATTTTCCCATTCTAAGTACACCCCTTGATCTATGGCTTTGTCCATAATAACAATTAAGAAATAGAATTCATAAATGATATATATTTATAGATATCCATTTTATAAAACCATAGAATTTGGTTTGGTGGATTTTGGATATAAAATGGAAAAGATATGAATTTCACATGATAAGAAATACAATGCCCTTTGGCCAAACTAAATATTTATGGGTTGGTAAATTTGAAAAGGACAAGAAATAATGTAGTTAATATTTTAAAATGATCAGGATGATATTACAAAAAATTTGAAACAAAATTGAACGCAATTGGATTTCATATGAAAAAGTAATGAAAGAATTACTAAAAACAGAAAAAGGAAAAGAAACAAAACAAAAAAACTAGCTAACCCGACTAGCCAGCCCAGCCCACCTAGCCGCTCGCTATCTGTCGCTCGCCCACCAGCCGCGCAGCAGCCGCAGCCAGCAGGGCCGGCCCAACTATGGCCAATCATCAGCAGCCTGCGTCCCCCTTTCCCTTCTCTCGCTGACGCAGGGGACCCACCGGTTCATCTCCTACCTCCGTTTTTATCTCCACCGCGAGCTGGACACCGAAATCCCCTCAAATCCGCGATGAATCCGTTGGATTCTCGCCACTCGCGCACGCCACGCCTCGATAAACTCCTTCACGCACCTTCTCATTGTTTTTTTGTTGCGTTTTGCGAACCTTAACTGCCTCAACGCGAGCTTCCCGATCCGCCGCCGTCGGAGCTCGCTGACGAGCTCGATACTCGAGGTCCCGAGCACCCTACGCCCTCCTATCACCCTTGTTCTCTTCCCCTTGATCTACTCCGTTGCCTCACCCCCTCTTTCCCCCTCGTAGGTGCACCGGAGCACCGCCAATTGCTCGCCAGAGCCCCGCAGTCCTCTACCGTCTCCAGCTGCCCCCGTCGTCTCTGAAGGAAGCGAACAACGAAGACGTTCTCACCATAGATCTTGACGTGCCGCGCCTCCCCTTGTCGTCGACCTCACCTTCTCGGGGACCCACGGGAATGCCGCCTAGGGCCAGCATCTGAGCCGCCGCCGCCACCGTCACGTCGTCCACCAGTGAGGTCTCGCCACAGTCGCCATCAACCGCCAGATCTTGAGCCGACGCCCAGGATTAGATCATACCCGCGAAGGGGTATCGACCAACCAGGGCAGGCCGTGTGTCATCCGGATCAGCAGGCCTCTTCAGCAAGCCAGCTCAGCGCCCCCAGCCAGTAAGAGCGCGCCGCGTGTCGCCCCTGTCGGCTGACTGTGTAATAGCATTTTTAATAGACATAAATAGTTGCAAACTTGTAAAATGCATATAAAAAGATCTGTAAGCCCAAATTTAGAAAATAAAATATCTATGGATTCAGAAAATTATGAAGAATATTAACATGCCTTTATATTAAACTTTTATGGTAAATATTTACTGTAATAAATTAAATAGTTTAATGGACAAATTGGACTAAACAAATCATAGGAAATTATCTCTATATCATAAAAATACAAATAAAGTGTCTATGGATTCATAATTTCATATAAAACATTAATATGCTGTTATATCCAAATTTTGCAGTGTAGAATTTCTGTAGTGATTTAAATAGTTTTAATGGACTTTTAGAGTATTAAATTCATAGTAAATAATTTATAACTCGGAAAAATATGAATAATATGTCCCTGGAATCACATTATCGTGTAGATTACAGATCTGTATTTAGTTTGAATTTTAGACAACTTAAAATATTTAAATGATGTAAACCCTATTAAATAGTAATTAAATCATATAAAAAGATTTATAACTCCGGTTAAATTGAATCCAATTGCTACTGGTTAGTAATAATTTCCTCTATCCAGTACACCCTAGACCCAAATTTAATACGGCAATTAGTACAGAAGTTTCAATAGAACTATTAAAACCCCTAGATTGGCAATCAAGTATTAATAATAAATATCCTATTGCATTAAATGATCTCCTGCATGCATCATGTGATGTAGTAATGTTCAGAGAACTAATTACAACCATTATGACTTATTAAACCATTATGCATGTATTTGTTGATCATTGTTTTGTTGTATTGTGCATAATTGCATTATTTTGATTGGTGTGTTTGTTGTGCAATTGTTTGATCGATAGATTGCGGGGAGTGCAACTATCTTGATTGTGACGAGTGCAACGATTGCAATTGTGAGGATTGTTTGAACGACTACATCAACTAAAAGGCAAGTGGCACTATCATAAATGTCCTACTTATTTTCCTATGCATTGTCGTTGTTTTTAGTAGAAGTGCATGTATAGGAATATTTTGCACTATGTGATATGCTATGCTATGTCCTATTTAGGATACCCCTTTTGTATCTTGCTTAGTGGAAACATCGTAGCTATAGTATGCTTAGCCTTGCTATAGATTCAGGGTGGAATATCATGTCATGAGTATTATGAGGTATTGGAAAAGCTATGTTTTATGTAATAAAACAAGTACTTAATGAATCACCTGGGTGGAATATTGTTGTTGTTGAGTTTGGAAGAAGTGGAAACAAAGAGGATTGTATCTTTGGCTACCTCTCTCGTGTGTGCACTGGAAGAAGACCACCTAGGCGTCATAAAGATTTGACACGATTCTCGTACAGTAGCTTCCAGTACAACCACATGCCAATATGGGCTCTAGCTTGGTTAATTACATAGCGGAAGACCCTTTGCATTGGTATATCTTCAGGTTAACTAGAATTGTGTATTGGAGGTTATATCCTTGCATTGGTGCCTGTTAGACGTGCTAGCATTGTGTATTGGAAGGACTTCTATGGAAAGACTTCGTCACATTCTCGATCTGCCGGTATACCAATTGGTGTGTACTAAACCAGCGGCCACTGGTGGCGTCAAGGCGAGATTGTGTCGTGTGGGTAAAGTGTACAACTTCTGCAGAAGATATAAATCTAATCGATTAGCCGTGTCCCCGATCATGGACAATATTGAGCAACTAAGGCTTGAAGCTTATGGATGATCTCGACATTCCAATTTCTTAATAAAATTTGATGGTTTGAACAAGGGATTATGAGCACTTGGTGTTGACCAATGTGTTCAGACAATTTTCAGAAAAGATTAAAACTATTTGGAAATGTTAGGATAAAACTATTGCTTTATGCAAATGATCCTGAAACTCCACTTAGCCAAATATGCATGTAGTTGATAGATTCAAATTATATCCACATACTAGTGACACTTGCCAATACATTCAAAGTATTGACCATTTGTGGCTGCAACCTTTCATGTTGCAGGTTATATCGTTTCTAAGTGATTGTTATAGGTCGCGAGACTCCACTCAACGATTGTTCGCCTGTGGCACATTTGAAGAATGGAGATCTACCCTGTATTTGTTTTCTGCTGTGATATAATGTAAATTCTGGATCATATTCGTTGTATTTATGATGCACAGTTATATTTGGTATTCATTTTGTACTGTGTGTGCCAGTGAACCGGTCCAGGGATTGGCACTATACACATGAACTCAGCCTTATCAGGCGAGGGTGTTACAATTTTGCACTGTAGTGGTAGGATCTTGGTATTTTACGGAGTTCGCGCGTCTTTTATGTCTATTTTCACTAGGATCAATACAGATGATGGATATGATGGACACAATTCTTGGAATAGTTGTACTGGAGCGAAAAGGATTCAAAAACAGCGTAAATCGCTAATTTGGGAAATATCAATAATACCAGAAGAAAACCCAAGGCGATCATAGGAAGTAGTAGCTTTAATGACCAACTATATGGTGGGAATACTTTTTCCGGCTATATAATTCCTGGCGTATAGTTGCCACCGCCTCTTCAAATAGTTTCGCCCCATGCAATCAGATCGGGGAGACGACATACGGAACACCCAGAAATCATATAAAACCTCACCTCTAGAAGGGATCTGGAGGGAGAACTTGCCCAAGGGATCCATCTTCGCCCTACACAGATCTGGGATGCCAAGGCATCGATCTTAATCTTCATCAACTGCTGCATCACCAACATCTTCCATCCATCACATTTAGATATTGTTGTAATTCTCGTTCTAGTTGTGGATTTATACAAGAACTATTCATCTATGATTGTTTCCATTATCATTACCATGATGTTGTTTTCCTCCATGTCTGAGTACATCGTTAGTTCTTGGGGAGATGGAGAAACCTTAGCATATTATTGAGATAAGATAGATATTATCATGTTATACATCATTATGTGTATGTGTTAATTGTCTTCATCTTGATGTTGAGAGTTGTGCAACTCTTAATATTTGCCTCTTATGGGGACTTGATGAAGGGGATTACTTGTTGGTAGATGGAGAGATGATAGCACTTACTGTGACTATAAAGCTGTTGTCATTTTTTACGTACTAACTTGGGGAAGCAAGGAGAACACATTAAGCCATGACCATGCCACGGGAGAAATCCCTTAATAGCGAGATAATATGATTGATGTCTTTTACCTGTCAATTGTGGTTATGACGGATGATGTGTGAAGTGGTTGCTGCCTATTCGTCCATATATGGAGCTCCTCCCACATACATATATGTCATAAGAATATTTTTTATGATAATCTTGATTACTTTGTCTAATTTCCTATAGGTGTATCCACCACTCCCCGAGAATGCCATTTTCCCTATTGTAGTTCCAGCCTCTCTTACATACGCGATTCATACTTTCTGCATTAAGTTTTACTTTAGTTTATTTTGTTGGAGATATGCCCAAGAGGCAATAATAAAGTGGTTATTATCATATCTTCATACTTATGATAAATGTTTACATACCATGCTATAATTGTATTAAACGGAAACATTAATACTTGTGTGATTTGTAAACATAAAAGAGTCCCTAGTAAAGCTTCTTGTTAAACTAGCTTGTTGGTTAATATATGATCATGGTTTCCTGATCATGAACATAGAGATGTTATTAACAATAGGGTCATATCATTAGGAGAATGATGTGATGGACATACTCCTATAGTTAAGCGTAGCATAAAGATCAAGTCATTTAATATAGTTCATTTGCTATAAGCTTTCTGATACATAGTAACCTAATTCCTTCGACCACGAGATCATGCTAATCACCATCACCGGAAGGATGCTTTGATGACATCAAACACCACACCGTAACTGGGTGGCTATAAAGGTGGCATTGAGTGTTCGGAAAGTATGTGTTGAGGCACATGGATCAAGAGTGGGATTTGTCCATCCATATGACGGATAGATATACTCTGGGCCCTCTCGGTGAAATGTCATCCAATTAGCTTGCAAGCATGTGAATGGCTCACAAGGGATCACATATCACGGGAACGAGAAAAGAGTACTTATTAGTAACGAGGTTGAACTAGGTATGCAGAGATACCGACGATCAAAACCTCGGATAAGTAAAATATCGTGAGACAAAGGGAAATTGGTATCATATGTAAGTGGTTCATTCGATCACAAAATAATCGTAGAAATATGTGGGAGCCATATGAATTTCCAGATTCCTCTATTGGTTATTGATCGGAGAAGTGTCTCGATCATGTCCGCATAATTCACGAACCGTAGGGAGACACACTTAAGGATTCGATGTTGTTGAGTAGTTATGGAATGATGAGTAAGAGACCGAATGTTGTTCGGAGTCTCGGATGGGATCCGGGATATCACGAGGAGATCCGGAATGGTCCGGATAATAAGATTCATATAAGGAAAGTCATGTTTCGGAGTTTGGGAATGATTCCGGTGTTTTCATCAGGAATGTTCTAGAAGGTTCCGGAATGTCCGGCACTCCGGAGGGGAAAGGGTACATGAATGTGTTATATCAAGTTGATATGATTGCATCATGTACTAGGTGTCATCGCTGTACCAAAATAGAGGGTTTATTCAAATCCTAGTTTGAAAAATTCAAACGGCTAGTTTGAAAGTCAAACGGCTAGTTTTGGGAAAGAGGAGAAGGAGGTTTGAAACAGACTTGGGCGAGGAGTTCCTCCTCCCACCGCCGGCCCACCTTGGGTCCGAGTTGGGGAGGGACTCCCCTCCCCAGGCGCGCCTCCCTCCACCTATAAGAGGAGGGGCAGGGCTCCCCTCCTAGACACACAAGTTGCCTCCCTCTAAACCTAAACCCTAGCCACAGCTTAGGGATTTCTCCCAAGCCGCCGAGTTAGAGCTTCTAATTGCCCTAACCGCTGGTTTAGCCCCTTCTAATTGGTGTGTCTAAACCCTATATTACCAAGGCTCTCTCATAGTCCACCATAATCGCTCCGGCTTAAGGCGAAGCCCTGCGAGATCTCCCCTCTACTTCCGGTACCACGCCGTCGTGCTGCCGGAATTATGAGGAGAGTTCTACAACCTCCGCTGCCTGCTGGAACAAGGGAGAGGAAGGTCTTCGTCGAGTAACGAACGTGTGACCGACTGCGGGAGCGCTGCAGCTTGGGCGGAAGGATCGTCTGCGCGATCTTGAGATCGGGAGTGTACGACTACATCATCCACGAGAATCTGCTCTCGTTAACCGCTTTGGATCTTCGAGGGTTAGTACTCTATTGACTCGTTGCTACAATCTAGTAGATAGATCTTGGCTTGATCATAGATTAGATCTTGATTGTGTGTTCATGCGGTAGAATTTTTTTTTTGTTTTCCATGCTACGAACCCCTACAGTGGTATCAGAGCCGTGTCTATATGTAGATCTATTTGCACGAGTAGAACACAATGGTCATTGTGGGCGTTGATGCTTTTATTGTCGATTGCTTCTTGTGTACTTTGCATCTTGCGGTATGTTGGGATGAAGCGGCCCGGGCTAACCTTACATGACATCGTTCATGAGACTTGCTCCACGCTTGACATGCAACTTGTATTGCATAAGTGGCTTTATGGTGCCTGTTTCTCCTAGCATAGTTAAGATCCAATTTACAACGGGTGATTAACAATACTAGTATCAATGTTGTGGTTCTTGTTCGTAAGTTAGAACGACACTTACTGAAATCCCCAAACCACGTAAAATATGCAAAGAAAGTAGAGGCGTCTAACTTTGTTTTGCAGGGGTGTGCAGTGATGTGATATGGCCATGATTGTGATTATATATGATGTATGCAATGTTCCTTATTGTAAGTCGGCAACCGGCAGGAGCCATATAGTTGTCTTTAATTTTTGTTAAGACCCGCGTGTCTATTCAAAGTAGTTGTAATAGTTGAAGCCGGTGGACGACAACCATGGAGAAGCATCATTGACCTTGATGCAATGTCGGTGATGATGGAGATCATGTTCGTGCTAGAAGATGGAGATCGGAAGCACAAAGAAGAAAGGCCATATCATATCACATATTATGAATTGCATGTGATGTTAATCCTTTATGCATCTTGTATTGCTTAGTAGACGACGGTAGCATTATAAGATGATCCCTCATGCACATGAATTTCAAGTCATAAAGTGTTCACCCTTAGTTAGCGCCGTTGCTAAAGCTTGTTGTTTCTAAGCACCACGTGATGATCGGGTGTGTTAGATTCTGCAAGTGTATACAACGTGGGCAAGCCAGATTTGCTCATGCGGAAGCTAAGGTTTGATCTTGACGAGCCTAGCATGTACAGACATGGTTTCAGGAACACGGATCACCGAAAGGTAAAGCATGAGTCATATAGTAGATATGATGAACATGTTGATTGTTCGCCATTGAAGCTATATCAACTCTCGTGATGATCGGTTTTGATATGGTGGATTTGGTTCGTGTGATCACTAAAACAATGTGAGGGATATTGTTTTGAGTGGGAGTTTAACAGCAATATGATTAAAAGTTGAACACTATTTATCATAAATTAACTCAATGTGAATTTGCATAATTTTTGTAGTCATTGGCATCCGTTTACCACCTTGCGCTTAGTTTTAATTGAGATGTTAGAACTATAGAATTCTGGTTAGTTACTTTACGAACTGGTATCGTATTGTTTTGAAGTGTTAATCTAAAGTTTAAAAGTCCTATTGCAAACTTTCAGTAAGGTCCGGTTACTCCATGAAGTTTAATAATTGGTATTAAAACAAGAGTGACAATTCCAAGAGTTAGTGTATGAGTATCATATTTGTCTCCATGATTCTTGATATTCAAAGGATTGTCTTAATATCAAGGTTATCTAGGATCTGAAAGAGTTGTTTCAGAAACCATGATGTGTGGAAGATATTGTGATATTTGAAACGAAGTTTTGGTTGCAACATGATAGAGTATAATATGGCTAAAGTCATGTTCTCATATTTGATGAGAATTTGCAAAGGGTTGGAGACACTTGTTGTCCTAATCCTCCAAAAGGTTTTTGATAGCAACATTATACTCGTAATTCATCGTTATAAGCTAAAAGTAGCTTGATCATGGACGATTCCATGATAAGGGTGAATATTTGATGTAGGTAAAATGTTTACTACACCAAGAGATTACTAAAGAAAGGAATTTGAAAGAACACCAAACATTTGATGATGGTAATCTACTTAAAAGTGCAAGTCCAAAGACATTTGTATTTAACTATACACGCTTTGGACTATGTGTCATATGTATGACTCCACTATTGATGTTGATAGATTCTTTCAAACAAAAAAAATAAATACTAAAAGAGAATCTCATAAATATATGGCAGAAAAGAAAAGACTAGAATTGTTCAGTTTAGGTATATAGATGATATACATGTTATGGCTATATTCTTTGCTTATTAAACAATGTGGTTCTTAAGTATTTGATACTGAATTTGTTGGTGTGAATCGTCATACGAAACAACACAATTCATGAACTACAATGGCCTAAGTAACTAGCAAAAGAATATGTCATGATGTTCATCGAGAACAAATAAAAGGTTATTGTGTTGCTCGTTAAACGTCAAAGCTTACCTTCAAGATTTGTTTTATCAGGTATTATGAGAACAAAAGGGTTGTTCAAATAATTGCCGTAATCCATAAAAGATGGATGATTCACAAATCTCGTTGGATAAATCACATCCATAAAACTAGTACTAAAAATGTCGAAAGACAAATTGATTGAAAGATCACTTAGGAAGTGACATCGCCATTTAAATTATATTGGAAAGATAACATGAAGAAACTCCATGTGGATGGAATTTTGGAGTCTTTTGATTTTTGATCACATGACACTTGTGAAACTTTCCCAGAGATAATTAAAACTTCGTTCGTAGGCCAAAAGGGAACGAATGACTAGCTTATTGGAACTTGTACATATTGTTGTACGAAGTCCATTATGTGTAGTCAAGAGCGATGGATTTCAACTTCATATGCTTTCTCCGAAAATTTGAGTGAATATATGAATATTTACTTAATAAGGATGAAGTGTGAAATATTTGAAAAGTTCAAAGACTTTCAAGATGAAGTGCAAAATCATTGTAATAAGAATATAAATAGTTTATGATAAGATCATAAAAGAAGATATTTGAGTTACAAGTTTAGCATAATACCTAAGATTTAAGGAATCGTTCCGTGGATTTGCATTTTCCCGAAACACCATAAGAGTATGGAGCATTCGAGATATGTAATTAAACCTTGTTTGACATGGTAAGATCAAAGGTATAATTCATAAAACTGCCATTATATTTTAAAGATTAAAAGCTTTAGAGACTACCGTTTTTTCCACTGAAAAGAGCTTCATCATAATCCGTTGAAATGACACCATATAAAGTTATGGTTTGGGATAAAACCCAAGTAGTCCTTTCTTAAAACATTGGTATGCTATGCATAAGAAAGATGTGTGCAACCAAAGTCGGATGAACCTATCTTTGTATAACTGTTAAGTATTCCTCCATAAACACCGGAGACAAAAGTGTTTGTTGCTTAGAACATCAAGTTTCTTTGAGAAGGAATTTTTCGTGAAAAGTTAAGTGGGAGGACAATAGAACTTTGATAAGGTTAAAAGAACCTTAGCTATATGTGCAAAGTTGCGCAGCGCCGAAAAGTGTTCCGGAGGTAGCAACAATGCTCATGGCTCATGTACCTCAAAGGTTGTGGTCATGGAGATCCAAGTTCCTATTGAAACAAGTAGGTCGGATAAACAATCGAATACCAAGATTTGAGAGTTAAATCATTATTTGACAATAATGATCCGACTACATGCAAAGAAGAGATGATGAGCCCTGACTCCGTCAAATGGCTTGAAGCCATAAAATCCGTGATAGTTCCATACATGAGAAATCAAGTTTTGAACTTGAAGGACCCTCGAGAAAGGTGTAAGACCTTACAGTCGTGTTTGGGTCTATAAAGAAATAGATATGGATGTTTTACATCTATGAAATAGTCGACATGTTGGGAAAAAGTTCACAACAATGTTCAAATGTTGACTATGATAAGATTTGATCTTTCATAGTGATATTTAGTCTAGACGGATTAGTGTAGCAACCACTACATATAACTTTTTTATATGGTAGTTGAATAAACAAAACAAGTTCTTCTAATAGAATTGTTACCTAGGACATGTGCATAACACGGTCCATAGGGTTTTGTTAATTCAAAGGATGCTAAAATCATATGCAAACTTCAATGGTTGAAGTAAGCATAGCGGAGTTGGAATCTTCACAATGATGAAATTGTTAAAAGAGTTTAAATTCATCAGAGACAATGAAGATGCTTGCATTTGCAAGAAATTATGTGGGAGCGCTAAGACATATTTCTAATACATTATGTAGAAGACATATTGTTGATTGGAAGTGATGTATCTTTTTACTGACACAGGATAAGAATTTCATCTCGATGAAAGACTTAGGCAAAACCCAAATAATTGGCATCAATAGACGCCAATATGGTTATGCCAGAAGTACATAGATGAGATATTGAATGAGTTCAATATAGAAACTACAAGAAAGGTTCTTGTCGCACAGAAAGGATTGAATGAGTTCAATATTGATAATATATTCAAATGTATTGACATTTGGTAAGTGAAACAAAGCTTCAAGTATAGATTGATACTTGATGTATGAAATCATAAAGAGTATTTATATCAATCATACTGTGATATGTGCAAATCCAGATATGTCCTATGCTCTAAATGTTATGAGCATATACCAGAATGATTCATAAGATGATCATTGGACAATAGTAAGGATATTCTTATGATCTTTTGGAAGAACTAAGAGTATATTATTTGTAGAAGTGACAAATAGATGGTTAGTTCATTGTAAAAGTACTACATTGATACTAGTTTTGTCACAAAGTACAAATTAAGTTTATCTCAATCTAAACCAAGGGTGGAACAATATAATGGAAAGTGAGTTCCATAATGGATTTGGATGAGTTCCAAAGTTAAGACATTGTGACAGATACTACAACAAAAGGCTAAGTATATGACTGCTATTTTAGCGACAAAGAGGGCATTTGTGTCAAGTAGTTTGTTATCAAACTAGGTGTAGTTCACAGTGGGATAATACTATGAAGATATATTGTACGACAATATTATCAACATGTTTTTAACCCCAAAGAACTAAAGGTCACACCAAAGGACCAAATTTGTACGAAGCCATCTCATTAGAGAATGAGTGATGCTAGAGACGCAAAGACATGCAATTACACACGGACCTGGAAGTGTCAGATCCGGAGATCAGTTGACCACTAGCAATCGTTTACATACAACACCGGAAAGCCATAGGTGTTGAATACACAAAGGTTTGAAACTAGATTATTGACTCTAGTGCAAGTGGGAGACTGTTGGAGATATGCCCAAGAGGCAATAATAAAGTGGTTATTATCATATCTTCATACTTATGATAAATGTTTACATACCATGCTATAATTGTATTAAACAGAAACATTAATACTTGTGTGATTTGTAAACATAAAAGAGTCCCTAGTAAAGCCTCTTGTTAAACTAGCTTGTTGGTTAATATATGATCATGGTTTACTGATCATGAACATAGAGATGTTATTAACAACAGGGTCATATCATTAGGAGAATGATGTGATGGACATACTCCTATAGTTAAGCGTAGCATAAAGATCAAGTCATTTAATATAGTTCATTTGCTATAAGCTTTCTGATACATAGTAACCTAATTCCTTCGACCACGAGATCATGCTAATCACCATCACCGGAAGGATGCTTTGATGACATCAAACACCACACCGTAACTAGGTGGCTATAAAGGTGGCATTGAGTGTTCGGAAAGTATGTGTTGAGGCACATGGATCAAGAGTGGGATTTGTCCATCCATATGACGGATAGATATACTCTGGGTCCTCTCGGTGAAATGTCATCCAATTAGCTTGCAAGCATGTGACTGGCTCACAAGGGATCACATATCACGGGAACGAGAAAAGAGTACTTATTAGTAACGAGGTTGAACTAGGTATGTAGAGATATCGACGATCAAAACCTCGGATAAGTAAAATATCGTGAGACAAAGGGAAATTGGTATCGTATGTAAGTGGTTCATTCAATAGCAAAGTAATCATAGAAATATGTGGGAGCCATATGAATTTCCAGATTCCTCTATTGGTTATTGATCGGAGAAGTGTCTCGATCATGTCCGCATAATTCACGAACCGTAGGGAGACACACTTAAGGATTCGATGTTGTTGAGTAGTTATGGAATGATGAGTAAGAGACCGAATGTTGTTCGGAGTCTCGGATGGGATCCGGGATATCACGAGGAGATCCGGAATGGTCCGGAGAATAAGATTCATATAAGGAAAGTCCTGTTTCGGAGTTTGGGAATGATTCCGGTGTTTTCATCAGGAATGTTCTAGAAGGTTCCGGAATGTCCGACACTCCGGAGGGGAAAGGGTACATGAATGTGTTATATCAAGTTGATATGATTGCATCATGTACTAGGTGTCATATCTGTACCAAAATAGAGGGTTTATTCAAATCCTAGTTTGAAAAAGTCAAACGGCTAGTTTGAAAGTCAAACGGCTAGTTTTGGGAAAGAGGAGAAGGAGGTTTGAAACCGACTTGGGGGAGGAGTTCCTCCTCCCACCGCCGCCCACCTTGGTCCGAGCTGGGAGGACTCCCTCCCGTGCGCCTCCCTCCACCTATAAGAGGAGGCAGGGCTCCCCTCCTAGACACAAGTTGCCTCCTCTAAACCTAAACCCTAGCCACAGCCTAGGGATTTCTCCCAAGCCTTGAGTTAGAGCTTCTAATTGCCCTAACCGCTGGTTTAGCCCTTCTAATTGGTGTGTCTAAACCCTAGATTACCAAGGCTCTCTCATAGTCCACCATACTCGCTCGGCTTAAGGCGAAGCCTGCGAGATCTCCCTCTACTTAGGTACCACGCCGTCGTCTTGGAATTACGAGGAGAGTGCTACAACCTCCATTTCTGGAACAAGGAGAGGAAGGTCTTCGTCAGTACCGAACATGTGACCGATCTGGAGGCGCTACGCATAGCGCGGAAGGATCGTCTGCGCGATCTTGAGATCGGGAGTGTACGACTACATCATCCACGAGAATCTGCTCTCGTTAACCGCTTTGGATCTTCGAGGGTTAGTACTCTATTGACTCGTTGCTACAATCTAGTAGATAGATCTTGGCTTGATCATACATTAGATCTTGATTGTGTGTTCATGCGGTAGATTTTTTTTTCCATGCTACTAACCCCTACATATTTAATTGCTTTGCTCAATCAAAAACCCAAAAACAATCCTTAAAACAATTCTATTTCTCTTGCATCTTAAAATTATTTCTTAAGTACTTTGTTCAGTTTTAGTTAAAATTATTTTAGTCTTTTGCCTACTGCTCCATGTGGGATTGATATCTTTATTTCTAAACTAGATACAAACGATCTGTGCACTTGCAGTCATCGAGCACCAAGTTTTGATGGTTAATAAGACCACCAATTTCAAGAAGCAGGGCAAGCCTAAGAACAAGGGAAACTTCAAGAAGGGCGACAGTAAAGTTTCCGCGCCTTCTAAGAAGCCAAAGGCTGGTCCTCAGCCTGATACTGAGTGTTTCAACTGCAAGGGTGATGGGCACTGGAAATTGAATTACCGCAAGTACTTGGAAGATCTGAAGAACGACAACATCAAGAAGAAAGGTATATTTGATATACATATTATTGATGTCTATCTTACTAGTAATTGTAGTAGTGCCTGGGTATTTGATACTAGTTCGGTTGCTCATATTTGTAACTCGAAATATGAACTGCGGAATAAACGAAGACTAGCGAGAGATGAGGTGACGATGCGCGTTGGAAATGGCTCCAAGGTTGATGTGATCGTCGTTGGCACACTCCCTCTTCATCTATCGTCGGGATTATTTTTAAATCTAAATAATTGTTATTTGGTGACTACGTTTAGCATGAACATTATATTTGGATCTTGTTTATTGCGAGAGGGTTATTCATTCAAGTCTGAGAATAATGGTTGTTTGATTTATATGAGTAATATATTTTATGGTCATGCACCTGATATGAATGGTTTATTCTTATTGAATCTCGATATTAGTGATACACATGTTCATAACATAGATGCTAAACGAATGAAATTGAATGGTAATTTCACATACATGTGGCGCTGTCGTCTCACATTGGAGTGAAGCACATGAATAAACTCCATTCTGATGGACTTCTTGAATCACTTAATTTTGAATCACTTGAAAGATGCGAAGCATGTCTAATGGGAAAAATGACTAAGACTCCATTGTTTGGGATAATGGAACGAGCTACAGACTTATTGGAAATAATACATACCGATGTGTGTGGTCCAATGAGTGTAGCATCGCGCGGTGGATATCGTTATGTTCTTACTTTCACGGAGGAGGTGGGCCAAGGGGGGGAACCCTAGCCGCACCCCCTCTATATAAATAGGGGAGGGGTGGGCGCACCCCCTGCCCCTTACTCTAACCCTAGTGGCCACCTCTCCTCCTCCGACGTCTTCTTGCTCCGCCTTAGGCGAAGCCCTGCAGGATTCTCTCCTCCACCACCACCACCATGTCGTCGTGCTGCTAGGATTCCGAGGGGATCTAATACCTCTGCTACCCGCTGGAATGGGGAGAGGAAGTTCTTCATCGACTCCGTACATGTGACCGAGTGCGGAAGCGCTGCCGGAACGCGGCGCCGGAAGGATCGTCATCACGATCGTGAGATCGGCAAGTGATTGACTACATCAAACATGAGATTAGATCTCGTTAATGCTTTGGATATTCGAGGGTTAGTTCTCATCAACCTTGTTGCACCTATCTCATAGATTAGATCTTTGCTTTTCCATAGATTGGATCTTGGTTTCATGCGTTCTTGCGGTAGATTTTTTGTTTTCTATGCTATGAACCCTACAACAGGTGGGCGGGCGTGGAGCAACGGGATCATAACAGATCTCGCCGACTTCGATTGTCAAGTTGTTGCTAGGAGGAGCCGTCGAATTCATGACTCTAGCGCTCATATTTCCCATAGACGGCGCCGATTGACGAGGGGTAACCTCGGCAATGCCCATGAAGGGAATATGCCCGAGAGGCAATAATAAAGTGGTTATTATCGTATTCCTTATTTATGATAAATGTTTATTTTACATGCTATAATTGTATTAATACGGAAACGTTAATACATGTGTGTTTAATAAACAAAAGAAAGTTCCTAGTTATGCCTCTCTTATAAACTAGCTCGTTGATTAACAAGATGATCATAGGTTTCCTGATCATGGACATTGGATGTTGTTAATAACGAGGTCACAACATTAGTGTAATGGTGTGATGAACATTCATCCGAAGTATAGCATTACGATCAAAGTCATTGAGTTTATATTGCTATAACAACTTACGAAGTGATCCTAATCCTTAGACCATGAGATCATGTCAATCATCGACACGGAAGAGTTTCTTGATAACATCAAGCGTCACACCGTAACTGGGTGATTATAAAGATGGATTCAGAACTAATAAAGTGTTATGTTGAGGCCCATGGATCGAGAGTGGAATTTGTTCATCCCGATGGCGGATAGATATGCTCTGGGCCCTCTCGGTGATATCACATTGATTAGCTTGCAAGCAAGTGATTTGATCACTAGAATGTTATATCACGGAGCGAGAAAAGAGTGCATGTCGATGCGAGATCAAACTAGGTATGGAGATACCGATGATCGAATCTCGGACATGTAATATATCGCGAAACAAAAGGATTAAGATACTAGCGTAAAGGTTGACGATCACAAGAAAGTCATCGTTGAATGTGTGGGTCGGATGGGTCTCGGATCCGCTTCGATTATTGATCGAGAGGGTCTCGATCATGTCCACATTATTCGCGAACCGTAGGGTGACACATAAGAGACACCGACATCCAATTGGAGCAAAAGTTTCATGCCGAAAAGAAAAGGAAAGCGCAGGAATTTATTTCACTAGAACAAAGCTGTTTGGTTGAAATTCTTGAAACTGGTTCGCATGTGAAATGGAATACTAGCAAGGGTTTTATGTGAATGTTTGTTAATTAAAGTAATTAACAAAATTCTGAATAAATAAATAAAAGAGTTTTATTTAAATGAGAGCTTGCATTAAATTTGGTGGAAATTTAATGCATGTGAGTGGATTTATGAGTGGAGGCTTTTTAATGGGAGTGGAGGCTTTTCATTTTGAGTGGGAGCTCCACCCACATGAATGTGGAAGAGGTGGGGCAGCCCCATGGCTGGGCGCATGGCCCTTGGGTGCCCCTCTCCCCTATAAAGGCCCCTCTCCTCCTCTCACACCACACCTCCTCGTGAAGGATCTCTCTCCCCTCTAGAATTTATCCCCATGGTCTCGGACTAGCGAGATACATGTTCCAGTGGCTTTTCGGCAAGAAGAGTTGTGCTTCGCTGCATCGCTGGGCGAGGAGGCGGAGGTTGCTCGGTGCCTCGAGCGTGTGTGCGAGCACGGATGCTGCTGTTTTTGGCGCTAGGACTTCCTCTCGATCTTGAGATCGGCAAGAGATCGTCTACATCAACCACGAGTTTGGACTCGTTAAGCTTTGTCGGTCTTCAAGGGTATGTTCTCTACGGATATACATCCGCCTGTTGTGTATCTAGTAGATAGATCTTGGTACATAGTTGTTCCCATCGTAGGAAAAATTTTGTTTTCTATGCTGCGAACCCTTCAGTGGTATCAGAGCCGGATCTATGCATAGAGGCTTTGCACGGGTAGTACACATATGAGTATGTGGGCGATGATGATCATTTATTGCTTCTTAGTTGTACTTTGGATATTGGTGGCATAGTGGGATGAAGCGGCCCAGACAAACTTTACATGTCCTCGCATTACGAGACCTGTTCCACGCTTGACATGCAACTAGTTTTGCATAAGTGGCTAGCGGGTGTCTGTCTCTCCTACTATAGTCAATATCTAATTTGCAACGAGTTGTCAACAATTTGGTTATCCTCGTTGTGGTTCATGTTCGTAGGTGTTTTTACTTTCTTATGAGCTTTAAAATACATGAAAGAGGTGTTTTTAAGAATGTTTTGAGGATTAACATACATACTATACTTGAAAGTATCTTTTGCCACAACTAGGTGGATATGCCTAGTCTAGTATATGGGGTTTGGAACAAGTCTTGGCTTGTGTAGAGAAGGCTTAGCGAGATCTAAAGAGTGTGCCATCTAGTTCATAATGTTAATATTTATTTTTGCACCTTGCTCCTTAATGTTGAACATAAATATACACAAGCAAAGGATACAAATTAATAGGCACAAAACAGATCATACTTCATAAAAAGTACTCGAGCTTGAGAACTAGACACAACATGAATTTCAACTTTTTTATTTTATCTCCCCTTTTCTTTTATTCCAAGGCATTATTATTCATTTTTAATCTTATCATGTCAAAGTTTCTTTTCAGTAGCTTGATCATAAACATTTATAATAATAGTGGTGGTGGTCTTTTTAATGCAAAATGATGCGTGCTTGGCGGGAGGAAGAGGTTGAAGCACTTCGTTGGAAACCCCAAGATCAAGGTGTGATGAGCACAGCAGCAAGTTTCCGTCAGTAGAGACCGAGGTTATCGAACTTGAAGGAGGAAGTAAATGTCTCAAAGGTGTATCTGGAAACGTGGAGAACTGCACAACACAAACTCAAGACTTTGCCCCAACGAATCAGTGAGGTTATCAAACTCACTGGTTTGCTATAACAAAGGATTAACCGTATGGTGTGGAACGTAATGGTTTGCAACAAGTAAACAAGTAACAGTGGAAGATGTATCAATGGTAAAGATTGGACCGGGGTCCATAGTTCACTAGAGGTGCTCTCCTTAGATAAACAACATGGCATGAAGGGTAAACAAATTACAGTGGGGCAATTGACAGGAACTGAGCAAGGCATAACAATGCAATTACTAGCCGTAAAGATCCTATGAGGTTGATTGGGCAATACAACAATATACATAGACCGTCATCCAACTGCATCGATGACTAGAAGTCCACCTTCAGGTTATCATCCGAACCCCCTCCAGTATTAAGTTGCAAGCAACAGACAACTGCTTTAAGCAAAGTGTGTAAGGTAAACAGTCCACATGTTCCATGAGCAAGAGACCGTTGTTTTCTCCCTAGTAGAAACAACACATCTACAACCGAAGAGATTATTGTCACTTCCCAAGGAAACTAGAGGCATGAACCCACTATCGAGCATAAATACTCCCTCTTGGAGTCACTAGCAACTACTTGGCCAAGATAACCACTAGCAATGGAGAGCATGCAAGATCACAAACAACACAGACATGATAGAATCATAAAGATAAAACATTAATCAAACCAACATAATAATATCAATATCCATCGGATCCCCTCAAACACAACATGCCTGATTACAAATAGATTAGATCTTGATTATGAACGGAGATCACAAGATCTATACATGAAAGCACAAAGGAGGAGATACAACCATCTAGCTACTACATGGACCAATAGTCTAAGGTGGAACTACTCAGGAATCATATCGGAGAGAAGGCCTCCGGGATGATCTCCCTTCCGGCAAGGTGCCGGGAAGAGCTTCAGATCCCCCCGACCTAGGGACGATGGTGGCGGCGGCTACAAACGGTTTCGTGGATTTCTGATCGAGTCCTCAGGGTTTCTGCATCGGGGGCTTCTTATAGGCGAAGGGGCGAGAGCGGGAGGCGGCCAGGGCCACCAACCCTAGCCAGGCGCGGGCCCACCTACCCCCGCGCCTGGGGTGGGTCTGGCCCTCCTGGCCATCCGCTACGGCTCTCCTCTGGACTTCTTGTTCCCCACAGAAAGTAATTGACTTTGACGTTTGTCCCGTACAATTCCGAGAATATTTCTTTACTAACTTTTCTGAAACAAAAAACAGCAGAAAACAGGAATCTGGCATTGTTGCAACTTGTTAATAGGTTAGTACCAGAAAACATGTAAAAAGCACCTCAAAGTGTGGAAACGTAAAGCAAAGTAGATACTAAACAAGCATGGAGCATCAAAATTATAGATACATTTTCAACATATCAGCATCCCCAAGCTTAACTCCTGCTCGTCCTCGAGTGGGTAAGTGATAAATGAATAATTTTTGAGGTGACATGCACCCTCACAATAAATATCCAACCATTTGCAAGCATTGAAAGCTAGGATCAAATAACTCTAAACATGTGCATGACATATGGAGTTCTAACAATAGGACATAGTAACTATGCATGCAACATGGCAAGCTACAAACAAAGATCATGAATAATATGCATTGAAAAATGTTTGTTTGTTTCACATGCAGAAAACATAGCATAGTGTCAATATGCTTGTCCCTCATAGAGTAGCAATATAATGCATAGGACACCTGCAAAGTTCACAAGGGTGACTAGAAAAAATAGCACAAGATAAAGTAATAACACAATATGCATCAATTAATAAGCTTTAGAACATTGCACACAGAATGACAACTATGCTCTTTTAATGGTGCCTAAAGGTAGAAGGTGGAGACTCAAATAATGGTAGAAGAAAGGCCTTTTTGTAAAGGAAGCAGGGATTACAAGTTTCAAAAAGAGCTTCCAAAAATTATGGTACTTGTTAGCTTTCATCCCTCATTGCCCCTATCATAAGCATCTTGAAGTGGTTAAGGTTAAAGTGGCAAAGCTGGAGTATATGTTTGACGAAGTATAAGTTGGCAATCTCATGTCCCTTGAATACGAGGGCCACACCTCATGCATACTCAACTTTGGGTCTAGGTAAGTTCTTGTCACATGAAGTATTTGCATATCATTGAGAACTACCAACGGGGTACCCCTTGCACATGGCACATGAGCTTTCCCATAACAAAAATGACAAGGTAAGAAGACAATGAGCATATTAGCAATTCTTCTTATGTACCATGGGAATATGGTGTTTTTCTCTCTTTCCTCTTTTCTCAATGTGTCTCCTTTTTTATAAGAAGAATGCTTCATAGATGTCACTATGGTGATGCTGCAAGTTTCCACCATGATTAGGCATGGCTTAGGCTAGTAGCCCAGGCGTTTCTCTAACACAGGATACAAACTCCATGGACTTACAAGTTCCCTCTTTATTTCACACCGGTGACATCGATAAACAAAAGAACATGATATGAACTGAGCACAACAAGGTACAAGTGCAATGTTGAAAACGTTCCCCGTGACAGCACGGTTCTGCTAATTCCAACTTATAAGTGCAAGCATATACAACAAAGTTGTCACAATGGTTCAAGTTTATTAGGGGCATAGAATAAAGTGTGCCATCAAGTTCGTGAGGGCTTTAATCACTAAGTTTTCACATAACAAAATAGTTTTTAATTGGAAGATAGTTGAAGACAGGAATATACTTGGAATGGTGTAACACACCATGCATAGGAGTTTATAGTGGACACTTTGGAATAACTTGGTTTCTTGGGAGTTGGAGGCATGAGTATAACTTACTCATACAAGTGGAGGCTAGCAAATGACTGGGAGCAACCAACTAAGAGAGCAATAATGGCCATAATCATGCAATGTAACAAAGGAAACTAATCAAAGCAAATAGTGGTACTACAAGTCAAGGACTAAATGATCATAGAGGCTAATGGTGACTTGTCATAGTCATAAAATGGTGTGAGCATGTGCCAAGTCAACCCAAGCAAAACATCAAAGGAGAATACCACAATACTATGCTTTTACATGCTAAAACAACGCATAATTTCTTCAAGGCACACTAAGCAATCCCAATTTTTTGGAACAAGACATGCTACAACAATAATCACTAAGCATAATGCTAAAACAACACCTAGCATGTCATGCTAAAGTCTAAGTCACAGTCAATGCAAGCTCCTCTTGCACTTCAAGCAAGAACTTACTACTCCTTTCCAAACACCAAGCAACTTATTTGCAAAACAACACAGCAATAACGTGGGTCCAAAATACTTAAGAAAACTAAACAAACTAAGCAAAGAAAATGAAAACTAAGATGCTCCAAGAACAACACAACTGTGCATGAAACAATAAAAACGAAGTGTCTAGACAGACCTGAGCTTTTTATTAATGAAGAAGGGGATGCCTTGGGCATCACCAAGCTTTGACGCTTGTACCTCTTAGATATTTCTTGGGGTGACACCATGGTGGCATCCCCAAGCTTGAGATTTTGTTCATTCTTCATCTCATTGCATCATTCTCTCTCTACATCTGAATTTTTTCCTTCATACAAAACTTCACACAATCTTTATTAGCAACATTATCTTATTCAAAAGATATTAGACCACTGGGAAAGCTTGGGAATAGCAAAGCTTTTCACTAAAAACACAAGCTACTGTAGTAACTCCTTCAAAGAAACTCAATTTACCTGAAGAGAGCTCAAAAAGGAATCAATAAGAAGCAAATGCAAATAATGACAGAAATCTGTCAAAACAAACCAGCAGGTAGAAACGAATTTTTTCGAAGATCTTCTGTTACTCAAATCAAAAAGTGTTGAACTATCGAAAGTTAACCAAAAAGTGTCTCGGTCGAGGTCGGCAACTATCCTTTCATGTGTCATTGATGTACTATATATATAAATGGTCATCTCCCTATTATTTTTTGATATATACTACATATTAATGCAGATGAACCGGCAATGGATGTACGGTGACCGCCGCACTTCCGAGTACATTACGGGCCTCCAAAATTTCATCGTTGTGGATAATGCAAACCGTGGTCACAATGGTTTTATGTGTTGTCCGTGTGTTTACTGTCAGAACAAGAAAGACTACTCAAATACCAGAACCATTCACGCCCACCTGCTTCGATCCGGTTTCATGCCCAGCTATAATTGTTGGACCAAGCATGGAGAAAAAGGGGTTGTGATGGAAGACAACGAAGAAGAAGAGGTTTATGACAACTATAATATGTATCCTGAATATGATGATAATGCAACGGGGGTGTCACATCCCAAGATTTTCCAAATCTTGTAATGTGAAAAATAAATGAATAAAATAAAATTTTGTTTGATTTTCAGGGCCAGAAGAAACTTTTTGAATTTAATTGGAACCTCAAACCAATCAAATAAATCCTAAAGGGATTTAATAAAATAAACTTTTATTAAAGGAAAATAAAAATATTTAAAAAATACTATTTTGGATCTTTAAATAAAAGGATTTGGTTTTCAAATGAAAAGGTGGATTTATAAATAAAGATTATTTTATAAAGCCAAATTAAACCTTGGCCAAGCTTTGGAATTAAAACATTTTGTTTTGAATAAAAATAGCAAAGGTTTATTTAAATAAATTAATAAGGATTTAATATCCAATTTTTATCTAAATAAAAGGTTTTACCATTTTAAATGGAACACCAAAACTTATTAAATTATTTTAAATAAATAAATTTTCCAAATATTTTATTCTCAAACCTACTGAAGTGTTTTGGCTCCATTTTAGACTTCAAAATAAATATTTTAAATAAAATAAATCCTAGTTGATTTAAATAATGAAAGTCTATTATATTTAATTAATAATGGACCCTAAAATAAAAGGATATTTTGTTTTAAACAAGTTTCCAAGTATTCTTTATTTCCAAATAAACCTACTGAATGGTTTTGGTACTATTTTAGTTTTCAAAATAAAGATTTCAATAAAACAAATCCTATTTGAATTAAATGAATAAGGTCTATTCATTTAATTGGTATTGGACCCTAAAATAAAATGTTATTATATTTTAAACAAGTATTTCAAGTATCTTATATTTTCAAATAAAACCTACAGATTTGGTTTTGAAAGTATTTAGAATTCAAATAAAGATTTTATTAAATAAATCAAAACCCTATTTGATAAATAAACCATGGCCCATTTTATTTAATCAAGGAATGGAACCTATAAAGATTAAAGTATTATTTTATTTTATTTTGGATTTTGAATCATGTTACTGAACAGAACTAATTTCAATATTACAAAGTTTGGTGTTGTTTGAATTGATTTGGTTGATGTTTGTTTGTTTGGAAAATTCAAAACAGGAAATAGAATTAGAAAAAGAAAGGATTACAGGAAGAAAAAATAGAGTCGGACTGACCCAACCCATTGACCCACCAAAGCCCGAAGCAGACTTCCCTCTCCCGAAAGAAAAGCGTTCGCACTCGGATTCGACCCACGTAGTATGACCGGTGGACCCTACCCTCCTTTCTTTTCCCACCGGTAGGCCACTTTCCACTGTTCTCCTTCCCCACCCCGCGATCGGTTCTTCCTCCTCTCGTCGCCGTTGCAAGCTTTGATTCCTCTGGCTTAATTCACCTTAATGACGCGAGTAAAACCTGCAGTGATCACACACGATAAATCGCCTTCCTCTCCTCTCCACTTCCCTCTTTCCTCCCCAAGTCGCCTCGGGCCTCAATTCCTCCGAATCTCCACGGCTCCGAGCTCACATTCAATTCCGGCCACCATCGTCAGCCCACTACCTCCCGAGCACACGATATTGCTCGCCAATACCCTCTGCACCTCCAGTACCTTTCCCTCGCTCGCCTCGCAAGCTCAGCGACTCCGAGAACAACTCCACCTTGACCGTCATTGATGACCTATCCACGTAAGTCCCGTCCTCCCCTCTCTCGAGATGACACGCATGGTCGCCAAACTCTCCTGCATCCAATGACCATATTCGCGTCTTCTCGTGACTGCGGCTCTCGCCTGACGATGAACAGAGAGGCCGTCGACAGACACATCTCCGGCGAGGAATTCTGACTGAACCCGTGCGCCCCTTCGACCAACGCGAGCAAGTTGAGCATCCCCATGCCACGGCGATCTCGGTGAGCCACCCCAGGTTCCCTCTCGCTTCTTGTATCACCGGCTCCGCCGCTGACAGACCCCGCCGCCGCCACCTTCCACCGTCAGCGCCGCCAGTTCCTGGCAAACGCGCTATAGCCGTAGGATGTGTTTTGACTGGCTAGGATTAGATCCCCTCGAAAGGGTACGTGACCATCTGAGCCGCACATGCTCCTTTTAATCCTGTGGCCTGTATCACTCGATCCACACGAATCGGTATCACCCAATCAAAAACTGCCACGTGGACTGGATTCGTTTTAAAACAGAATTTTGATCTGATTAGAATGCAAATTTGTAATTGGTGTAACTTTCAAACCACACGTCCAAAAATTACAAATTTTATGTCGTTGGATTCAGGAGAACAAACCCTAGCCAACCATGCCCTTAGTTTAGCAAATAGTATCTGTTAGCTTGTTTGAATTTGCAGAGACATTTGTATGCTTGTTAAGGATGTAAAAATTGTTTAAAATGATTTTAGGGTTAAAACTTTTGCAAAATGGTTTGTTGTGACCTTACTGACCCTAGGAACCAACCCATGGTTTTGAAAATGGATTTGGAAAAGGTTAGTATGGAATATTAGATTTGGTCCAATTCTAGCCAAATAAAAAAATAATGGATTTACTATGGAAATGATTTTGGAACAAAAACTTTGGGAAAATATTTTGATTCAAAGCTACTGACCCCAAAACACCAAGTCTTGAGAGTTAGAAACTTTGGGTGAAGACTTAAAGGTTTTAGATTTGATAAAACTAATTTCCACTACATAAAATGATGAATGGATTTAAAAATAGTTTTTGGACAAAACCCCTTGCTAATGACTTTGCCACTTTGGTAAATGACCAATTGGATCATACAAAGTTTATAAATCCAATAGAGACCCTCTTTGCAAAAATAAAACTGTTTTGTGCATGCTCCCAAGCATGAATTAGTTTCCATTGTCTTGTGTGTATGAATTTGTTTGAGTGATTATTGGTTTGGAATGTTAGTTGATTTTGTGTTTGCTTGATTGACTTGTAGTGAAGTTAGAGAAGTGTGAGACTAGCAAGATCAAGGAGTGAACCACCATTCCCTACCAAAAAGGCAAGTGATGCTTCATACTTTTTGTCCCATTACTTTCACTATGCATTAGTGATTTTGCTAAGTAAAACTTGCATGGAATTTATGCTAAGTATAGACCTTGCTATAGTAAAACCTAGTAGATGAATCCTTAGTAGGATTTTCCTAAGTTAAGATTCCTATTACTATCAAGCTTAGCCTAGCTAATAGAAAACATGGGTGGAAAATATATTCACACTATGGAAAAATCTCTAAGTCTAAGGACTTATGTTTTTGTTTAATAAAACAACTAAGTTAATGAATCCCATGGGTGGAATGGGCTTGCTTGGTGGTTTTTGGTTGATTGGTTCACAAGGCCATGGACTTGGCTTGTGTATCTCACTTGTGGTATGCCACCCAGGCACAAAGAGATTTGAGATGTCAAATGTTGAGAAGCTTCAAGTGCAGCCACTTGGCAATATGGGCTCTGCCATGATCATATAGGTTGCAAGAACTTAGCCATATGGACAGTGGGTGGTAGTGTTTGGTAGGATGGAGCGCGTCCATTTTGGTCTAAGGGAAGGCTTCTGAAAGATTTTGTCTTGGGAAACCAAGTCTTGTGGGGAAAGTGCACCACCTCTGCAGAGTGTAAAATATAAGTACTTAGCCATGTCCCTGGTAAAGGACAATTTGAGCATCAAGACATGGAAGCAATCAAGAATCTCATCATTCAAATTTCTAAGTTAAAATCTTGTGGATTGAACAAGGGTTGTTTGAAATCTTCAAGCTTTGATTGAGAGATGCCTTGTAAAGGATCTTCAATCTTTGATTGAGAAAAATGATTTTATCAAAGCAAAAACTTAGTATTTTCAAATGTCAAGGAAAAATCTATTTTGAGCAATGCAAGCCTAAGCTCCACTTAGCCAAATGCATATAGATGATAGACTCCACTATACTACCATAGTATCACTTGCCAATACAATTCAAATGTATTGACCCTTTGTGGCTGTAACTTGTATGTTGCAGGTTTGATTGTTTTTAGTGAAGATTGATTGATTAGGATTACAAAGTCTACAACCAACATCTGCATGTGGCACTTTGAAGATGAAGGACCCATACTTATAGTTATTCCGCTGCAATGTAATGTAATGGCCAAATGAGCTATGTATTGATGTAATAAAATTATGTTATTCCTGGTTATAAAGTTGTATTATGACCTCTGTTTCTTGATATTACATCTATACTGTGGATGCTAGCTATTGATCCAGGGACTAGCATTGTAAACACAGGAGGAATCTACCTTATTAGGTTGAGACCCCTACAGATGGTATCAGAGCATTGTGTTGCCTGTAGGATTTGTACATCCTAGGATTGGACAAAACCCCTTATGAAAATAGGAGTTGTTTTTGTTCCAAAAACTTATTTACAAACAATCTTGTAAACTCTTTCCTCAACCCTTTTTGTTTTTGACTCTACATCTCTCTATTTCAACTTGATGGACAAAACCTACCCCATGGCCAAAGACTTCACTATGAACAAAGGACAACATCAACTCTAATGACTTCAACTTCTTAAACTCTAATGACTTCAACTTCTTCAACTCTAATGACTTCAACTTCTTCTACTCTAATGACTTTAACATCTTCAGCATATTCACCAAGGACTTCCAACCTGGAAATCACTAAGGACTACAAGTGAAACAAGGAGGTCTTACTTAAGAGTTAGAGACTAAGGGAATGCAAAAGTTAGAAGGAGCCCACATCACTTGAAGTATTGTGACCAAAAGTTTTTCCAAGGAAACCATGATCTCTTACAAAAAGAATCATGAAGGAAGGAAATATCACAAGTGAACCATATAGATGGACCACCATATTTTAGTTAAGACAAAACCACCAACTTATGTGGTGTAACAAAAATATTTATTTGCCTAAGTATGTGCTTGAACCTTGTTTGAGTGAAATGTTTGTTTGTGATTGCTTGCACATTGCTTGTGTGAATTGTGATGTGTGTGATTAGAAATATTTCCTTAGAAATATCTTGCCTATTCTAATTCCAATTCAATCCAAACAGATGACTACTCCAAGAGACTCCAACATCAAGGTTGATGAAACCAACAACAACCAAGAGGACAACATGAGAGAACTTATAGCAACTCAAAACCAGTTGAGCCAAGAGACAACTCAACTTTTAGACAACAACAATGGACTAGACCCAGCCATACAAAGGATTTTGAAACTTCAATCCCAATTGTTGCAAGGATTGGTTACTCAAATGATCAACATGGGGGAAAACTTTTCCCAAAGAGCTAAAGACAACAAGGATGACCAAGATGCTATTCTAGAAGGAACCCAAGTTAGCAATACTTGTGAAGACAAGGATCATGCATCCAAGGAGCATGAAGATCAATGCCCCAAGAAGAGAGAAACATCTCCCACCTATGAAGAACATGAACTAGAAGAACTCCTAGCTTTGGAGAGACCCAAGAAGAAGAAGAAATGCCCCAACACTAGCAAGAAGGATATTACACAAGTGCAATGTTTCAAATGCAAAGAGATGGGACACTATGCCAATGAGTGCCCAGAAAAGAAGAAGAACCAAGGAAACAAACAAGAGACAATAATACCAAAGAAAAAGAAAGATATCAGCCAAGTGATATGTTTCAAATGCAAGGAACCACGCCACTATGCAAACAATTGTCCAGAAAAGATGATGAACAAGTTGAGCAAGCCTATGGAGAAACTCAACCTTGGCCCATGATTCAAGTATGGGAATAAAGGACACTATGCAGGTGTTTGCCCAGAGAATTTTCCCCAGGATCCCAAGAAGGACAATGTGTAATTTAGATGGAAAATTTTTAAGGGTGGTAGTACCCTAGTTGTTCTGAACCTGCTTGTAACCCTATCCTTCCCAAATCTCGGGACGAGATTTATTTTAAGGGTGGTAGCCTGTCACATCCCAAGATTTTCCAAATCTTGTAATGTGAAAAATAAATGAATAAAATAAAATTTTGTTTGATTTTCAGGGCCAGAAGAAACTTTTTGAATTTAATTGGAACCTCAAACCAATCAAATAAATCCTAAAGGGATTTAACAAGATAAACTTTTATTAAAGGAAAATAAAAATATTTAAAAATTACTATTTTGGATCTTTAAATAAAAGGATTTGGTTTTCAAATGAAAAGGTGGATTTATAAATAAAGATTATTTTATAAAGCCAAATTAAACCTTGGCCAAGCTTTGGAATTAAAACATTTTATTTTGAATAAAAATAGCAAAGGTTTATTTAAATATATTAATAAGGATTTAATATCCAATTTTTATCTAAATAAAAGGTTTTACCATTTTAAATGGAACACCAAAACTTATTAAATTATTTTAAATAAATAAATTTTCCAAATATTTTATTCTCAAACCTACTGAAGTGTTTTGGCTCCATTTTAGACTTCAAAATAAATATTTTAAATAAAATAAATCCTAGTTGATTTAAATAATGAAAGTCTATTATATTTAATTAATAATGGACCCTAAAATAAAAGGATATTTTGTTTTAAACAAGTTTCCAAGTATTCTTTATTTCCAAATAAAACCTACTGAATGGTTTTGGTACTATTTTAGTTTTCAAAATAAAAATTTCAATAAAACAAATCCTATTTGAATTAAATGAATAAGGTCTATTCATTTAATTGGTATTGGACCCTAAAATAAAATGTTATTATATTTTAAACAAGTATTTCAAGTATCTTATATTTTCAAATAAAACCTACAGATTTGGTTTTGAAAGTATTTAGAATTCAAATAAAGATTTTATTAAATAAATCAAAACCCTATTTGATAAATAAACCATGGCCCATTTTATTTAATCAAGGAATGGAACCTAAAAAGATTAAAGTATTATTTTATTTTATTTTGGATTTTGAATCATGTTACTGAACAGGACTAATTTCAATATTATAAACTTTGGTGTTGTTTGAATTGATTTGGTTGATGTTTGTTTGTTTGGAAAATGCAAAACAGGAAATAGAATTAGAAAAAGAAAAGGATTACAGGAAGAAAAAATAGAGTCGGACCTGACCCAACCCATCAGCCCACCAAAGCCCAGAAGCAGCCCAGCTTCCCCCTCTCCCCGAAAGAAAACGTTATGCACCCGGATTCTGACCCACACAGAGTATGACCAGTGGACCCTACCCTCCTTTCTTTTCCCACTGACCGGTAGGCCCCCTTTCCACTATTCTCCTTCCCCACCCCGCGACTGGTTCTTCCTCCTCTCGTCGCCGTTGCAGGCTTTGATTCCTCAGGCTTAATTCACCTTAATGACGCGAGTAAAACCTGCAGTGATCACGCACGATAAATCGCCTGCCTCTCCTCTCCACTTCCCCTCTGTTTCCTCCCCCAAGTGCGCCTCTAGGCCGCCTCAATTCCTCTCCGAATCTCCAGTGGCTCCGACGAGCTCACATTCGAATTCCGGCCACCATCGTCAGCCCCACTACCTCCTGAGCACACGATATTGCTCGCCAATACCCTCTGCACCTCCCAGTACCTTTCCCTCGCTCGCGCTCGCCCTGCAAGCTCAGCAACGACTCCGCCAGAACAACTCCACCGTCGGCCGTCATTCCGACGACCTCTCCACGTAAGTCCCGTCCTCCCCTCTCTCTCGAGATGACACACGCATGGTCGCCAAACTCTCCCGCATCCAATGACCATATTCGCGCGTCTTCTCGTGACCTGCAGCTCTCGCCAGCGACGATGAACAGAGAGGCCGTCGACAGACACATCTCCGGCGAGGAATTCTGACTGAACCCGTGCGCCCCTTCGACCAACGCGAGCAAGTTGAGCATCCCCATGCCACGGCGATCTCGGTGAGCCACCCCACGTTCCCTCTCGCTTCTTGTATCACCGGCTCCGCCGCTGACAGACCCCGCCGCCGCCACCTGCCACCGTCAGCGCCGCCAGTTCCTGGCAAACGCGCTGTAGCCGTAGGATGTGTTTTGACTGGCTAGGATTAGATCCCCTCGAAAGGGTACGCGACCATCTGAGCCGCACATGCTCCTTTTAATCCTGTGGCCTGTATCACGCGATCCACACGAATCGGTATCACCCAATCAAAAACTGCCACGTGGACTGGATTCATTTTAAAACAGAATTTTGATCTGATTAGAATGCAAATTTGTAATTGGTGTAACTTTCAAACGACACGTACAAATATTACAAATTTTATGTCGTTGGATTCAGGAGAACAAACCCTAGCCAACCATGCCCTTAGTTTAGCAAATAGTATCTGTTAGCTTGTTTGAATTTGCAGAGACATTTGTATGCTTGTTAAGGATGTAAAAATTGTTTAAAAATGATTTTAGGGTTAAAACTTTTGCAAAATGGTTTGTTGTGACCTTACTGACCCTAGGAACCAACCCATGGTTTTGAAAATGGATTTGGAAAAGATTAGTATGGAATATTAGATTTGGTCCAATTCTAGCCAAATAAAAAAAATAATGCATTTACTATGGAAATGATTTTGGAACAAAAACTTTGGGAAATATTTTGATTCAAAGCTACTGACCCCAAAACACCAAGTATTGAGAGTTAGAAACTTTGGGTGAAGACTTAAAGGTTTTATATTTGATAAAACTAATTTCCACTACATAAAATGATGAATGGATTTAAAAATAGTTTTTGGACAAAACCCCTTGCTAATGACTTTGCCACTTTGGTAAATGACCAATTGGATCATACAAAGTTTAGAAATCCAATAGAGACCCTCTTTGCAAAAATAAAACTATTTTGTGCATGCTCCCAAGCATGAATTAGTTTCCATTGTCTTGTGTGTATGAATTTGTTTGAGTGATTATTGGTTTGGAATGTTAGTTGATTTTGTGTTTGCTTGATTGACTTGTAGTGAAGTTAGAGAAGTGTGAGACTAGCAAGATCAAGGAGTGAACCACCATTCCCTACCAAAAGGCAAGTGATGCTTCATACTTTTTTCCCATTACTTTCACTATGCATTAGTGATTTTGCTAAGTAAAACTTGCATGGAATTTATGCTAAGTATAGACCTTGCTATAGTAAAACCTAGTAGATGAATCCTTAGTAGGATTTTCTTAAGTTAAGATTCCTATTACTATCAAGCTTAGCCTAGCTAATAGAAAACATGGGTGGAAAATATATTCACACTATGGAAAAATCTCTAAGTCGAGGACTTATGTTTTGTTTAATAAAACA
Source organism: Avena longiglumis (assembly GCA_030063025.1). Classification (NCBI taxonomy): domain Eukaryota; kingdom Viridiplantae; phylum Streptophyta; class Magnoliopsida; order Poales; family Poaceae; genus Avena; species Avena longiglumis. Next base: position 179,045,690 of record CP125977.1, on the reverse strand, counting down.
ACTAAGTTAATGAATCCCACAGGTGGAATGGGCTTGCTTGGTGGTTTTGGTTGAGTGGTTCACAAGGCCATGGACTTGGCTTGTGTATCTCACTTGTGGTATGCCACCCAGCACAAAGAGATTTGAGATGTCAAATGTTGAGAAGCTTCAAGTGCACCACTTGGCAATATGGGCTCTGCCATGATCATATAGGTTGCAAGAACTTAGCCATATGGACAGTGGGTGGTAGTGTTTGGTAGGATGGAGCGTCCATTTTGGTCTAAGGAAGGCTTCGAAGATTTTGTCTTGGGAAACCAAGTCTTGTGGGGAAAGTGCACCACCTCTGCAGAGTGTAAAATCTAAGTACTTAGCCATGTCCCTGGTAAAGGACAATTTGAGCATCAAGACATGGAAGCAATCAAGAATCTCATCATTCAAATTTCTAAGTTAAAATCTTGTGGATTGAACAAGGGTTGTTTGAAATCTTCAAGCTTTGATTGAGAGATGCCTTGTAAAGGATCTTCAATCTTTGATTGAGAAAAATGATTTTATCAAAGCAAAAACTTAGTATTTTCAAATGTTAAGGAAAAATCTATTTTGAGCAATGCAAGCCTAAGCTCCACTTAGCCAAATGCATATAGATGATAGACTCCACTATACTACCATAGTATCACTTGCCAATACAATTCAAATGTATTGACCCTTTGTGGTTGTAACTTGTATGTTGCAGGTTTGATTGTTTTTAGTGAAGATTGATTGATTAGGATTACAAAGTCTACAACCAACATCTGCCTGTGGCACTTTGAAGATGAAGGACCCATACTTATAGTTATTCCGCTGCAATGTAATGTAATGGCCAAATGAGCTATGTATTGATGTAATAAAATTATGTTATTCCTAGTTATAAAGTTGTATTATGACCTCTGTTTCTTGATATTACATCTATACTGTGGATGCTAGCTATTGATCCAGGGACTAGCATTGTAAACACAGGAGGAATCTACCTTATTAGGTTGAGGACCCTACAGGGGGTAGATAATGAAGATCAAGAGGGAGCAGATGGGCCCGCTGATGACGATCTTGGTCGGGCCATTACTGATGCAAAGGAAGAATGTGAAACTGAAAAGGAGAAGGAGAAGCTAGAGCAGATGTTAAAGGATCACAAAACATTGTTGTATCCAACTTGCGAAGATGGCCACAAAAAGCTAGGTGCCACCTTGGATTCTTTGCAATGGAAGGCGAGAGAATGGTGTGTTGACGACATTTTCAAAGTTGTTGGTAAAATGAAGAATCTTCTTCCAAGAAATAATGAGTTGACGGTACATACCAAGCAAAGAAGGTTTTCGCCCTCTAGGATTAGGCGTGCGGAAGATACATGCCTGCATTAATGATTGCATCCTCTCAGCGGTGAGAAGTACGAGAATTTGGATGCATGCCGGTATATGCTTTGCCGCTGCGATATAAGATCGAGGCGATCTGGCGATGTTGAGGGCGAGCCCCTAGGAAGAAGGTTCCGCCAAGGTTATGTGGTATGCTCCTATAATACCACGGTTAAACGTCTCTTGAAATAAAGAGCATGCCAAGTTGTTGCGATGGCACATGGAAGACCGTAAGAAAAGCGATGTTGAGACACCCGCTGATGGGTCACAGTGGAGAAAAGTCGAGCGAGAGTACCGGACTTCACACGTGACGCAAGGAACTTAAGGTTTGGTCTAAAATGCAGAGCATGAATCCTTTTGGTGAGCAGAGCTGCAGTCACAGCACCTGGCCTATGACCCTATGTATCTATAACCTTCCTCCTTGGTTGTGTATGAAGAGGAAGTTCATTATGATGCCAGTGCTCATCCAAGGCCCGAGGCAACCCGGCAACGACATTGATGTGTACCTAAGGCCATTAGTTGAAGAACTTTTACAGCTGTGGGCCAAACCAGGTGTAGGTATGTGGGATGAGCACAAAGGGGAGCCATTTGACCTACGAGCATTGTTTTTCGTAACCATCAATGATTGGCCTGCTCTTAGTAACATTTCAGGGCAGACAAACAAGGGATACAATGCATGCACACACTGTTTAGATGATACTGAAAGTGTATATTTGGATAAATGTAAGAAGGTTGTGTACCTATGGTATCGCCGATTTCTTCCGAACCTCTTACTCATCCTGATTAGGGTTTCGACCCCTCGGAACTCGTTTAAAATGATCAAGCATCCTTAGGGTTTTAATTTCATTTGTGTATTTATTTGTGTATTTTTGTATGAATAATATGTATATTTGTGTATGGATCCAAGTCCACTTGAATGTTTACACTCTTACTCTAGATAATATTATTGTTTTAGAAACTATGGATCCACTTAGTAGAAACCTTGAAGAATAAGAAATAATGGAGAACATTATTGATGAGGACACCTCACAATATCTGAACTTGGAGGGACATGATGACGACAGCTCAAGTACTAGTCATGGAGAAGATGAAGACTCCGGTGAACGCAATTTAATGGTTACAAAGTCCGGCGAGCTATATGCATTGATTAAGTCTCTGCTGACTTCCACCAACAATCTTCTTCTACATGTATTAATTAACGCTTCTTTCTTCTTTTAGCCCTCTGGATCGACCAGCCAGCAACCATCTTCTTCTACGAAAAAGAGCAAGCAAGGCGCGAGCCAGCGGTTGAAAGATCGTGCAAAGTTCACGATCGAAGCAGTCCGTGTTGATGGAAGGCCGATGGAGCCCAAGAAGGCCGCAGACAAATTTGTACGTCAGGCTGGAGTTCTTGTTAGGGACCAAATCCCAACCATAATTGAAAATTGGAATAAGCCAAAGAAGGGCGACGGTACCTTTGTCGATGACAGATCCAAAGAAACGCTTTGGAATTCGTTGTTGGTAAATTTCACCCTTCCGCCAGAGGAGGATGAAAACAACCCGGTTATAAAGGAAAAGGTCAAAGAGTGGACTCTAAAGAAGATGGTCGACGCTTTCCAAGAATCGGAAGACAAAATTGAACAAATTTGTCAAATCTAGCGAGACTCCAAATTTCGAAGACGCATATTATGCGAAGATAAGACCTCACTGGCCCGAATTTGAGACATATAAAAAAAGTGCTGTAGCTAAAAAGAGGTCATAAACCAATACGCTTAATGCTCGAAGAAGGAATGTCACCAGAGGACGGGTCGTGGCTACATATCTCGAGGCCTAAGTGGGAGGAAGCTGAGAAGGCCTGCAAGGCTAGAGGATCACACCCAGACGGATGGGTGGGACCTACGTGCAAAGACTTGGTTCTACGGAATCGGGGCAAGGTTGGACCCGAAGCAGGATTGTGTATCTTCCCAACCCTCCTTGCCAAACCCGTCCTTGAACTCATCACGGCATACGAGGAAACATCCGCCAGACCTTCCATCCCGACAGAGAGAATGACCAGCTCACACGCCATCGGTAAAAAGAACACCACGGACATGCACGAGGCACAAGGGGTATGGCGTGGAAGGATGGGTTTGCCACCGGAGCGACTCTTACGAATGGCGGCGAAAAGAAAAAGCGTCTGAAGCGGATGACACAGATAGAACATGCACTTGCGGCGCTGCAGCGCAAGTGAATGCACAACAGAGCCATCAAGCTACCGGCCCATCTCAATGCGGAAAAAGCGGTGTGGCTTCCACGGAGAATGTGCAGCCCACGCATGAAATGGCGGGTCCTCGATACCCGTGGATGAGATCACGGAGAGCGAACACTGAGCTGCATGTGAGATTAATGAGCTTATCCATTAAGGTGGTTGTCGGCTATGCCTTACCTCCTGCCGACCGATTCCAGATGGCTATGCTATTGTCGGGGTGGATGAGGTTGTGAAGGAATATGAGGAAGCACAGCTTGACCATGCTACAGGTGAAGGGGAAACTCAACTCAAATTTGCGGTGAAAACAACCATTCTTTGGAAGAAGGAACACATTGTGCTTCCAAATTGGAGTCACTTGGCACCCCGCCGTCTCCGCCATCAAAGGCGCTTTAGCCATCTCCTGCGCGGCAGCCATCTCCGGCCTGTCAGCCATCTCCGGTGCTTCAGCCATCTCCTCAGCTTAAGCGGAAGAGCACTGCCATGAATAGCATCAGTACCGCCACAAAGAAATCCGCAGAAACCGTCGCCAAAGAGTTCAAAAACTACGTCCCGCAGCCTTCCGCCAAGCCATTGCCGGTTTACCGTGGAATCGCATGACGAGGAGACCAATAGGATCTCGGAAGAACAGGTCAAGAAATTCTTTGCACCTAGACGGCCGCGAGCCAAAGGATAAAATAGATCCCGGTGGTGGAGAAGTTTTACAAAATCTTTTGAAACCGAAACCCCACTTGTCTTGGGACTCTGAGCGCCATTTTGAAGGAGGATGCAAGGCGCCGTGAGAGAGAAAGTAGCGTGAGGCACCCGAAAACAGTTCCCATGCTCGAGAGCGGAAAACCAATCATGCGCCCCGCTCCAAATGTTCGACACATGGGACGCTCCTCCCGTAAATGATTACGAGGCAGAGCTACAAAGAAAGGCCAATGAGATGGGGATGACTTACATTGCATACTTGAACGTCATGGGAGACAACTTGCCCAAATGCGATGCCAACCCCATACAGCCATGGAAGTATGGGAAGAATCTCGTCAAGAAAGAGGAGCTCAAGAATCTACCAACAAAGATGCGAAAATTGCACAAGTGGTACCTTGATTTCTGCAAGACGAGAAAGGTAGAATGGATCATGGCGCATATAAGAGATGAGATTTTCTTCTGCGGAGACGACGCGATCGACTTCAACATTCAAGACTTTCATTTTCTATTCAATCAGAAGGAACTCGACAAAGCTGCCATCAGCCTTTATTGTGTGTAAGTAATATTTCTGTAATTTATATCTCATCTCATTCACTTCATTAATTGCATGTATATATATATGCTCACCATATATGTATATACTATTATGCAGGAAAAAGGTTATGGAATGCAGGAAAGGAGGCTCTTTTGACATTGGGTTCGTTGACCCAAATAGAGTTCATGAAGAAGTGGTAAAAACCAAACCCGGGCAAACAGAAGATTACTTGCTAACGTCTTTACTGAGACAACAAACCAAAAGGGAAATACTATTGTCTTACAACTTCTCATGAGTACTGTTACCCTCTCTCTTGTACACATTCTATTTCAGCTTACTCGATGTTAAGTGTAACTGATGATGAGTTATGCGTGCGTAGGTTCCACTTTATTCTGCTAGTCATTCAACCCAACACAGAAAACGTCCTTGTCATGAACTCCTTACGAAAACAAAAAGAGATATGGCCATACTTTATAGAGATTCTCCAGATCTAATTTCAATCATATTATCGCACTAGATCGGCAACTTTCGTGACAACAAGTAATTAATTACTCCTTTATCCATTTTCTTTGCGACGGTTTGGAAAAGGTTCACGAGGCAGGGGTGGGTGAATGGTCAGAAGAACTACAATTTGTAGACCAAAATGTAAGTAATACTAGCTAGCTTCCAATTCCATTATATCATGCTTTATTGATTATTATTTTGATTGAACTCTCTATTCTCGTAAAGTGCGTGCATCAGGGACACGGCAATAACTTATGTGGGTACTATGTTTGCGAGTTCATTCGCAACACGATATGTGCGACGGGCCAAGCCGCACTAGAACAACTTAGAGTAAGCAAACAAAGTCCACAATATTATTTTATTACCATCAATTGTGTTGAGTTTTATTCTTATATATATATATATATTGACGGCCCATTCTTCATATATATTCAGATCGAACGGATGCGGGACCAACTCCTACCATTTGAACGCATACGAGCCATTCAAGAGGAATTGGCGGGGTTCATACTTGATGAGGTTGTCACGCCTGGCGGAGAACTCTTTAGATATCCACCAAAATGAACGATGATGATGTATGTGCCGATGACGGTGTATGTGCCGATGACGATGTATGTGCCGATGACGATGTTTGTGTATAATAATAGTTGCTTAATTATTCATGTACTCGTATGTACCGATGACGATTTATGTGTATACTGCTCCCGATCGATTCCCCCTCGCTCCCCCCCTCCCGCAGAAATACGCCCAGAACGGGGCAGAGGCAGAATTCTACCGTGGCAGAGATTTAGGCCGTTTTCCTGCCGCGGCAAGAAAACGGCCTAAATCTCTTCCGCGGCAGAAGAACCTTTAACACCGGTTCCAGCCCCGAACCGGTGTTAAACGGGGGGGGCTGAGGCCTACGGCAGCCCCACGTGCACCACCCTTTAACACCGGTTCGTATAAGAACCGGTGTTAAAGGCCCCCCCCCTCTAACACCGAACCGTCAACAGCGGTTGAGGAACCGCTGTTAGAGGGCCCTCCCAACCGGAGTTAAAGGGGGGCTCTGCACTAGTTTGTAATGTGTTTGGTAAAGGCAACATGCATATCACTAGCATCAGGACTTCTAGCAAGCTTTTGCAGGAACATAATCACTTCAAAAATATTGCAACCATCAATATCAAAGTCAAACCTAGCATCACTAGTAGTAGGCTTACTAGTCTTAGGCATAGTAGGAGGAGGAATAGGAGCTACTTGTGGTTTAGTGGTGATAGTGCACACACTATTATTTCTATCAATTTCAGCTTTCCTTACCCACCTAGCATGAAGTTAAGCTAACAGCCTAACATTTTCATCAATAGTAACTTGTATGGCATGAGCAGTAGCAAAGGTGTTTTCCATAGTTTCAGGTTTAGCAGCCATTTTATTAACCAAGGAAGTTTGAGCTTCATACAAAGAGGATATATTTTTCTCAGCACTCAAAGTTTTTGACTGTAAAATAGGAATTTATCTATTCAGATTCTCAAGCTGATGGCTAATGTTTTTCAATATGATAGACTGTTCCTCCATAGTTTTAGTGAAAATCTTGTTTTGCTCATATTTCATCTGCATAAAATTCCTAGTGGATCTCTCTACTTCTAGAATCCTTTCTTCACTAGGCATTCCAGATATACCATGATAAAAATTTCCACTAGGAGGATAAGGCCTATAATTACCATAATTATTGTTGCCAAAATTGTTGTTTTTTAATGAGAGTTCATCATCACTGCTCTTCTTGAGCAACCAAAGAGGCTAAGGGAACACTATTAGGATCTAGAGGAGCTTTCCCATTAACAAGCATAGCCATAATAACATCAATCTTTTCACTCAAAGAGGAAGTTTCTTCAACATAATTTACCTTCTTACCATGTGGAGCTCTCTCAACATGCCATTTAGAGTAGTTAACCATCATATTATCAAGGAGCCTTGTTGCAGCACCCAAGGTGAGGCCCATGAAGGTACCTCCAGCAGCAGAATCCAATAGGTTTCTTGAGGAGAAGTTCAAACCTTCATAAAAAGTCTGGATAATCATCCAAGCAGTGAGTCCATGAGTAGGGAAATTTTTAACCAACGATTTCATTATTTCCCAAGCAGGAGCAACATGTTCACTATTAAGCTGTTTAAATTTCATAATGTAACTTCTCATAGCAATAATCTTAGCAGGAGGATAGTACTTTACAGTAAAAGCATCTTTGCACTTAGTCCAAGAATCAATACTATTTTTAGACAAAGAAAGCAACCATTCTTTAGCTTTTCCCCTCAAGGAGAAAGGAAAAAGCCTGAGCTTAATAATATCTCCATCTACATCCTTATACTTTTGCATCTCACAAAGTTCAACAAAGCTATTAAGATGGGCAGCAGGATCATCAGAACCAGCACCAGAAAATTGCTCACTCATCACAAGATTCAACAAAGCAGGCTTAATTTCATAAAAGATAGCATCAGGAGCAGGTGGAGCAATAGGTATGCTTAGGAAATAATTGTTGTTGGTGCTAGTGAAGTCACACAACTTGGTGTTCTCAGCAGAGTTTATTTTGGCAAAGGTGGGCAAGCCAAAAACAACAACAGCAGCTAGAGCAGGAACTAATTTTTTTGTGCTTTTGAATAAGGCAAGCAAACCAAACTAGACTAATTTTTTGGGGCTTTTTGAAAAGAGGCAAAAAAACCAAGCAAAAGAAACAAAGCAAACTAAAAACAAAGTAAAGAGAAAGGAAATGAAGGACTCCCCTAGTGAAGACATCCTTAGCCTCCCCGGCAACGGCGCCAGAAATCTTGATGCGTTCTTGGCAAGAGGAAGAGGTTGAAGCACTTTGTTGGAAACCCCAAGAGAAAGGTGTGATAAGCACAGCAGCAAGTTTCCCTCAGTAGAGACCAAGGTTATCGAACCTGAAGGAGGAAGGAAACGTCTCAAAGGTGTTGCTGGCAGCGTGGAGACCTTCACAACACAAACACAAGACTTAGCCCCAACGAATAAGTGAGGTTGTCAAGCTCACCAATTTGCTGTAACAAATTACTAAACGTATGGTGTGGAAGGTAATGGTTTGCAGCAAGTAAACAAGTATAAGTGGAAGATGTATCAATGGTAATGATTGGACTGGGGTCCATAGTTCACTAGAGGTGCTCTCCTTAGATAAACAACATGGCATGAAGGGTAAACAAATTACAGCGGGGCAATTCACAGGAGCTGAGCAAGGCATAACAATGCAATTACTAGCCAGAAATATACTATGAGGTTGATTGGGCAATACAACAATATAAATAGACCGTCATCAAACTGCATCTATGACCAGTGAAGTCCATCTTCAGGTTATCATCTGAACCCCCTCCAGTATTAAGTTGCAAGCAACATACAACTGCTTTAAGCAAAGTGTGTAAGGTAAACAGTCCACATGTTCCATGAACAAAAGAACGTTGTTTTCTCCCTAGTAGCAACATCACATCTACAACCAAAGAGATTATTGTCACTTCCCTTGAAAACTAGAGGCATGAACCCACTATCGAGCATAAATACTCCCTCTTGGAGTCACTAGCAACTACTTGGCCAAGATAACCACTAGCAACAGAGAGCATGCAAGATCACAAACAACACAGACATGATAGAATCATAAAGATAAAACCATTAATCAAACCAACATAATAATCTCAATATCCATCGGATCCCCGCAAACATAACATGCATGATTACAAATAGATTAGACCTTGATCATGAACGGAGCGCATAAGATATATACATGAAAGCACAAAGGAGGAGATACAACCATCTAGCCACTACATGGACCCATAGTCCAAGGTGGGACTACTCACGAATCATACTGGAGAGAAGGCCTCCGGGATGATCTCCCCTCCGGTAGGGTGCCAGGAAGAGCTTTAGATCCCCCCCCCCCCGATCTAGGGACGATGGTGGCGGCGGATACAGACGGTTTCGTGGATTTATGATCGGGTCCTCCGGGTTTCTGCATCGGGGGCTTCTTATAGGCGAAGGGGCAAGACCGGGAGGCGGCCAGGGCCACCAAACCCTAGCCAGGCACGGGCCTACAGGGCCGCACTGGGAGGTTGGCCCTCTGACGGCCCCTCGGCCTCCTACGGACTTCTTGTTCCCCACGGAAAGTAATTGACTTTGTCCTTCGTCCCGTCCAATTCCGAGAATATTTCTTTACTAACTTTTCTGAAACCAAAAACAGCAGAAAACAGTCATCTGACACTGTTGCAACTTGTTAATAGGTTAGTACCAGAAAACATGTAAAAAGCACCTCAAAGTGTGGACAAGTAAAGCAAAGTAGATACTAAACAAGCATGGATCATCGAAAATTATAGATACCTTTCCAACGTATCACAAAACAAAAGTAAAATAACAAAATAGACGCTCCAAGTTTCTATGATAGTTTTATGTTGCTCGAAAAACAAAGTTTAGAGGTTTGCAAATCAAGAGTTTAGTAGTTCTAGTGGGGTGCATTTGGCATCCCCAAGCTTATGGTTTTCACCATCGTTAGATTGTTGTTGGTGTGATGTTCCTCTATTCCCTGTCAAAAAACTTCAACACAAAACTTTTTCTCCCATCTCTTTTCTGGATGGTGACATTAGTGGCACAAAGGTATAATAGTTGCTTCATATATATCAAATAAAAAATTCTTTCTAAATGTTCCAGAAAGATTATAATGTTCCTACATATCCCTAGCATATAATATGACTCATACCAATCATTATTAAGACACTTGAGAATGGTTAAAACAAAACATGGCAGAATCTGTCTAGATTTTCAGCAGTAACAAAACGATTTTCTTCGCCCACTTAGACATGTCAGGAATTTTAGCCAATTTTTATACATGCAGAGGATGAAAAGTTTCAAATTTTATATAAAGTTGAGCGCAATCGGAGTTACATAAAAAATTATAAATTTCTTGCACTGAAAATTGTTTTGCAAAAATTTGCTACTCCATATGTTTAACAACTTTTTAACATCCAAATTGGGTTCCACTTGGTACTTTATTAAAAACTTCAAGAAAACCAAAACAAAACTCTCTTGCTACATTAAATTTCAAAACAAAAATCCAAAATAAAATAACTGGGTTGCCTCTCGCAAAGCGCTTTCTTCATAGCCATACAGCTAGGCTTTACTTACTTGGTTTAAGTGATATGGAATTCATGGGATAGCTTGTGCTTCTTTGCTACCTCTTTATTCCTTGGAAAGTGTTCCATACACTTGTTGTGAGGAAATTGAAACTTCACATTTCCTTCTTTTGTATCAATGACTGCACACCTGGTTCTCAAAAAAGGTCTACCAAGTATTATATGACTTGAGGTATTGCTCCCCATGTCCATAACAATAAAGTCAACGGGTACAAATGTCATATTTAATTCAACCATGCTATATTTAACTTTTCCTAAAGCATGTTTAGTTGAATCATCAATAAGTAAAAGATCTATAGAGCATTTTTCCATAGGTTTCAATTCAAGTAAATCATATAGATCTTTAGATAAAACTGAGACACTAGACCCTAAATCTAGAATAGCATGATGTGTCTCTTTTCCAATAGTGATTAATACCTTGGGGACCCATACATCCCCAATATTAGGTGGTATCATAGCTTCATTATTATACCTTTCAATATTTTCTTTTATAACATAATTTGCTAGGCAGGAACCAAATCCTGCTTGATGACCATTAAAAGATGGATCATTAGAAAACTTTTGCAATAAGTTAATGAGTTCATGCAAGCTACATTTAGCAAGATCAAGTAGAGGTTCTTTTGCTCACTTAGCATTTTAACTTCTTCTACTTGTTTATCATTTGTTATCACTAGTGTTTCGTTTTCCTCCATCATATTAAGAGTCTCCCATGATTTATCTATTACTTCTTGCACATATTTGATTGTTTTCTCATGGTTCTTTTGAGCTTGAATAAGATTTTTAAATGATTTGAATTATTGTGTTAGGAGATATACCCTTTCAACTAAAGCATATTGTCTTTCAAACTTAGCTATAAATTCCTTGTTAAGTTCCTTTTGGGTAGCTATAAAGGATCTCATGGTTCTTTCTAAATCATTAGAAGCATTATTACCACTAGCATATTTATTAGGAACAAAAGGTGGCCTACCATGAGTTATTATAGTTGTTCCCATATCCATTACTAAAAAAGTTTCTTATGTATTTGGCATATACACTTTTATTGGTGTTTGTTACTAATTCTTGTAGAGGAACATCATTGATATTTTGCTTAGATATGCAGGCAAATATGGCATCAAGTTTACTTCCTGTGGAGTCGATTTCTTCAATGGAGTTAACTTTATTGGATGGATTTGGTGCTCTTTCAGTATGACATTGACTATGGTTGTGGAGCATGCCTTTTAGGATAGTTTTATCTTCAGACATAGTTTACTCATAAATGCACCCCCACAGCAGAATCTAGTATGCTTCTTGACATAATATTTAGGCCATTATAAAAAGAATGCAATATTGTCCATTAATTTACTCCATGTGATGGGCAAGATCTAAGCATGTTTTTAACTCTCGCCCAAGCTGTTGCTACATGTTCATTATCATTTTGTCTAAATAATGGGATACTATTTCTATTTTGTAGGATCTTAACAGGTGGGTAGTATTTCTTAATGAAGGCTTCTTTTAAGTCATCCCAAGAGTTTATACTAGCAATAGAAAGTGATAATAATCATTCTTTAGATCTACCTCTTAGTGAAAATGGGAATAGTTTAAGTTTGACAATGTTATTTTCTACATTTTAAACTTCTGCATATCACAAATTTGACAGAAATCATGCAAATGCATAGAGGCATCCTCACTAGCGCTCACCCAAACTGTTCTTTAGTTATAAGATTTAAAAGACCAAGACTTACTTCAAAACTTTCAGCAGTAATTTTAGGAGTGGTAATAGGTCTAGCTATGATTTGATCATTAAGAGTGTTTGTGTAGTCACAAAGTTTTCTTCCTCTTTCTCCCATGTTTGCAAATAAAAAGTTAATACTAATTTTTATGTGTTTTTGTGTTTTAAGAAAAACTTAAAAAGACTAAAAACAAGACAAAATAAAATACTTTAAAAATCTAAAAGGATAAGGAAAAGCTCACAATGGTGCAACCTCCCCAAGTTTGGGTTGTTACACAAGTTGATGAAGATGACGGTGCCAGAAAAATAGTCTGGCAATTGTCTTGGGAAATACCTTGTTCTTCAACGGTGCTAGAAAATAGGCAGTTGTCGTGAGAGTTACTTGCTCTTCAAACTTGATGAGGATGCAGTTGTGGTGTACCTTCGCCAATTCCCCGGCAAAGGCGCCAGAAAATAGTCTGGCAGTTGTCGTGGGAGTTTCGCCATGTTAGAGTATTATGCATATAGGGTTATTATGGTAGTTTAGATAGAGTTAGGACATGTTTACATATAATCCTAACTTGACTTATACTCTAAGATGATCCCCTATACACTTATATATAATCGTTCATGAGGCTCAATAATACATCTATTCCGCCAAACTCATACACTTTCATGGTATCAGCCTAACTGATCCAAACCCTAGCCGCACACCGCCGGATTGCCCCTAGAGGGATCGATCTCCATGATCTCCGCCGGGGGCCGCGTGATACGTCATAGGTTTCGCCCGCCGATCTGTGATATGTTTCTATCAATTCACTGGTAACTGCGCCAGAAAATGGTTTTGATGGCAACAATCGTGGCCACTTTTGATGAATCTAAGTGCAGGGTGTTGTAGCAAGCTTCTTTTCCCCCCAAGGGTGACTCGAAGGTTTATATCGAACTCTCAGATAATTGATAGGATATTTGTCTTCTCCTTTTCAAGCAACCTGTAAAGTAAAATAATTTATCTTATATTCCCAACTCCACCAAATGGTTGTCAAACACAAGGTTTCACATTAGTAATATAAAATAAAATATTATAAACTAAAGTAAATAAATAAAATAAAATAATGTAAACCAGATTATATGGAAGATAGTAAAATTGTTTTTGAATTTTCATGAATCTATACCTAATAATAAAAGCAGCAACGCTTCTTTCAACCAATTTTTTATTTGGACGGTTTTGCCCTCCCACCAAAATACATATAACGCACTATGCCATGTACCGCTTGGCCTTTTCTTTTCATCATGTATAGAGTAAACCACGCCACGGTCCTAATTCTTTTTCTGCACCTTCACTTTGGTCCAAGTTTTTTTAAATTGCACATATAGATCCTAAATCTTTTGTAAGTTGTTCATCGAAGGTCCTAAATCTGTTTGACCCGCATTTACCAGTGCCACGTAGGTAGTGGGAGGCCAAGAGAAATACCAGTCAATCTACATATTTGCAAATAGACCCCCGTTATTGTATTTCTTCCAAACATGGTCCCCATAACAGGTGCCTGCGGGCTGCGGCGCCACCAAGACCAGCGGTGCCGGCCTAGATGTTTATCGCTGCAAGGGCATATGTGACGCATGCGACTGCGATGCGAACGTTTGTTAACTTGTAGTGGAAGACCCACATGCAGAAGCAACCCAAGAAGTCAAAGGCGGAAACATCTTTTGCTTGGACAATGGTGATGGTGAACTCATGGTACAGTAGTGCTGGACTTTTGACATGGTACACAGCTGCTGATTCTGTTTAGCACCATAGGAGAACGTGTAGTAGGACAGCTCAAGCACACATTTAATCAGACATTCAGTCATACACATGATGTCTAGTTCGTAGTTGCTGCCGCTTGGCCGTATCGATCAACGCAGTCCATGCCCCTTTGCTTATGCAGCAATCCGCATAAGCTGCCGCTCTCGGCACACGTCGCCGGAGTCCGAAGCTCGCGTCTAGCGAACGCACGCACATGAACCACCAGAGTGGTGACTGGTGTGGATACGTAGACCGGCGTCAATCGCCATACGCGTGGAACATGCCAAAGTGAAGACCCCCAACGTCGAGCTGCGCGTCCAGCGCTTTGGCATCCAACAACCCGGAGTCGACGTCCATGCTTTGTTACTGTGTGGCCTCACCTCCGCGTGGTAGCTGATGCATGCGTTTGTTTAATTTGAGTGTTTTGAGGTGAGATGGGAGCGAGCAGGAGGAACATGGTTGCTGGGGGAGATCGTGTGGGACATGCATTGGGGTGAGCAGTAGGCAACCATGAGCGGAGCATCTGTTTGGGGACTGCATTCTACAAGAATTACAACTTCAGGGGCTTATTTGCAAATATGTAGGCCAGCTGGCATTCTTCTTGGGTCTCACTGTCGATGTGGCACCGGTCAACGCTGGTCAAAGCTATTTAGGACCTCGTGTGAATCACTTACGAAAGATTTAGGGCCTAGACATTCAATTTTAATGAATTGGGACCAAACTGAAGGTGGGAGCAAAGAATTAGGACCGCCAACGCGGCTTTCTCTCCTGTATACTACCCGACCAAACCTTAACTCGACTAGGTTCTTTCCCATCTCAAAAAAAAGACTAGGTTCTTCTCCAACCAGCCGCCATCCCTGGATCTCCGGCGAGCAGTGCCACCTACCTCCTCCCGGAGGAATGGAACCCCTCCTCTGGCCTCTCGCGTGAGAGCTCCGCCTCCTAGGGTTCAGTCTGCATCCTTCGACGTCGCTGGTTGTCGGTCGCTCGGAGATCTCTGCCACTGGCCACATCCAGGCAGCGGTGGCCTAGGTCCCGGTCATCTGTGGTTGGGGCAAGCCGAGTTGAGGCGGATTGCGGTAAGGCTGGTCCTAGTGGGGAGTATCATAGTCTAGTATCATGCATATGATACTAGTCTATGATACTACCTCCATAGTGGGGAGTATCATATGTGTAGTATCATAGAGAGTTTCATTTATTTGTTTGTGGAATCTATAGTACCACCTCAACATTGTGATCTAGTTGTGGCATGTACCAATATGAAATGTTTTTTTTTGTATGAGTAAATACATAAAAAAAAATAGGTACATAATAAATAATAATATCCCATAATATTATAACGCTATACATTATATATAATATTACATGGATCAAGAATTTTATCTAGCGTGGCCCCCACAATATTATATATAATGTATAGCATTATAATATTATGGGATATTATTATTTATTATGTACCTATTTTTTTGTTGATGTATTTACTCATACAAAAAAAAAATTCATATTGGTACATGCTACAGCTAGATCACAATGTTGAGGTGCTACTATAGATCCCACAAACAAATAAATGAAACTCTCTATGATACTACGTGTGATACTCCACCACTATGAAGGTATAATACCAGACTATGATACTCCCAGGGAGCATGCCCGGCGGAGGTCGGGGAGTGCGCCAGTGGCGGTATAATCTAAATCCACAGCTCAATTGCAAGTTCAGGTGCCCGAAGCGTCTTAAATTGATTTGTGATTTCTCTCGTGCTCTCCGAAGAAAAAGGATTGATGCTCTTCAGGCTCGGTCTTAGATTGATCTGTGATTTTTCTCATGCTCTCCTATGAAAAAGGATGATAGGCTTTTGGCTCATGGACGTGAATTTTCCTCTGCTCCTTCCAACGAACAAGCGCAGATTTCCATCAGCAATAGATTAGGTTTGAGAATTTTGGGGCGCCCGTTTTTCCTTGTGTTGGCGATGGCTCCGCATGGACTGTGGTGTTGGTGCGGGTTTGGTAAATTTCACCAGCCTGCTTAGCCGCAGATCCATGCCCGCGGAGGTTGCCGTTTACGGCAGCTGTCCAACTCACTCCGGCATGTGGCTTAGATTAGAACAATCTGAACTTTTTTGATGAGCAAAGCAGCTGGGGAAAAAAGACGACATTGCCGTTCAGCCGACTTTGCCGTAACTCTGTCCGTCCCACCACCTAAGTGATATCTAAAGGCAACATTATGAGACGATGTTACATGGAAGATATTTCCACCATGTATTTTTCTTGCAAGAGTAATATATGCTGCAATGTGATGTGGTAGCCTCAGATCATGAGATATGAAGGGGAGGTTCATCTCTGCAGTATTGTATGGGATCCTTGACATGAAACTATAAGCTTTAGAGACATTACTATATTAGAAAATAAATCAAAGTTTAGCAATAATATGCACCTTGAGGAAGTGCGTTGAAGTTATTCTTTAAGTCTTGAATTAGAGGCTTGAGTTTTCAGTTGTGTTCATGGATTTTTGTATGTTGATCAACCTGATTTATATACGTATATTTTTCAGGTGCCCTGAAGTAAAGAAGAGATGGAGAGCCGTGAGGCTTGAAGAAGTGAGGGTAGAGCTGATGATATGTGCAATCCCTCTAGAGGCAACTTGCAAAATCAGATGCAAAGCTCTCCGCTATTTTCCTTTCTTCTGTGGTGCTGGTGGTCAAAACCAAAGAAGCGAAATCATGGGGAGTGCCTTCATGTTGCTGATGAATTTCAGCAGAAGGCGAGTTAGCTTACAGCACAATATAGAACTTCAATGGGAAACAAGAAGACCACTGGGCACAGTATTCAGAGATGACAAAAACCCCAACAGGAGTTCACAGAGAGCAATTTTGGTGCTGCTTTCTCCAAGGAAAGAGGCTCTGGTGATTGGAGATGAATTTCTAGAAATTCAGACTGATAAATTATTTTTGTTGCTGCTGGGAACATCAATCAGGTGAGTGTACAAATGTTAACAGCCAAATTACTCAAAGCACTCAATCACACTCATATACTGGATGGTTTGGAGAATCTAGTCTAGTAGTTGGTACATGAACAAGCAAGAAGAAGGTTGGGGAATCAGAGCCGAGGTGGGAGAGAAGGTGCCGCCGTGCCGTTCCTGGTCCAACATGGATGCTTGATCGATGTCTTCTCCCAGGTATTTGTAGCATGTGCTGCTCCCGAGGGTCGGCACACAGCCAGGCCCATGTTGTGGCCCATATAGGTTAGGACCCTAACATCCCTCCTTCCTTGAAACACGGCTTGACCCCAAGCCGATATCACTAAGAACCTGCCTGGATCCCATTGCAGTAGACGATTTTTGATATGGTCAGAGTCATGATAGTAACCAGAGTATGTGTAGACTTCAACAATGTAGGAGTCGTAGTCCTGGTAGTAGCTAGCGCTTGCACGGACTTCAGTGACATCAAGGTAATACTGATGTCTGCCAAAAACTTGCTTGCAAAAGGTGGATACAACTATGGCATACCTCCCTCCTTGAAAAGGTTATTGGGCGTAGCATGTAGTGAACCACCGACACCATACAGAACCGTCGGGATTCCATGTCGCTTTCCTGCATTGGACCAAAATTCCACTATGCTTCCTACTGTCCACACCATTATCTTGCATCAATGTTCTGCCATTGCTCACGTTAAAGGAATGTAATCCAGTCTTTATCACATAAAAACTGAGAATGTATTGCACCACCATGTAAGACACCAAGCTGTAAAACTCCAAATTGCTCCCATAGACTGGACCTTCACTTGCACTAGAGAATCATGTACAGTACGGGTTCGTATCAACAGGAGATGCAAGAATCGACTCAGACCACTTCAACTGACAAGGATTTCTGTTGGAAATTATTCCGCTAAAAGCAGCGACTCCAATTCCACTTCTGTCCAGTTGTAGCTTTTGTAAACACACATGAATTGCCACTCCCGTTAAGCTGCAGTCCAAGCACTGCCACTGGACAAAAACTGGGTGCTACATAGTAAAACACCAATAGAGACTCCATAGCTCCCTTTGCCGTGCTTGGTTCTGCAAGTTTGTGCTCCATAACTGTAACACCCTCAGAATCGGCCCTATGCAAGTTTTAGCGAAACCCGCCAAACCTTCATAGAAACGATTCAAAGGTGCCCACTAGGCACTTTCGTGCGGGTGGAAAACGAAGTAATAACATTACACAATAGTCCTCGATGGGACCCACAGAACGGATATATATACAACACGACTCCAAGAGTCAAGAATACAGATATACAATACAAAGATCCAAATCACCTTGAAAATGATACAGCGTCCGACTACGGACAAGATGCAAATGGGGCTAAGAGCCCTGAAGAATAACCAATGGCGTCCATAACCCTGCCCAGGCCAAGCCGGAAGGGTAACCCTGCTAACGACGTCGATCCCAAAACCTGCTTAAACAAAAGGGGGTGCCGACAAAGGGCAAAAGAAAAAGAGAGAGCGGTCAGTACTGAGGCCAGTACACGGCGAGACTAGAATTCGGCGGTCCTCGCCTACATAGGTATGGTGGACTGAAGCGGCAGCGCGGCATGCACTAATCAACCTATAGAGACTCGATACAACTGGCGGCTATCAGAGAGGGGTAAGAAAGACCTATTCGGAACCATCCTGATTTTACCATCAAACAAACCCATCCTGGTGTTTCCCCTTCGAGACAAAACGAGGAAGTCAACCGAGGAACTCACACAGTTGGCAGTTTTACTTATTCAGTTATCGTTACAGCAATTACTAGTCAATTATAGATAATCATCCTGATATAATAAGCAGTGGGCAATTTTAATTAACCATTCCGTTGTAGTTGCGACACTTACTAGTCAAATACAATTAGCATGAGATATCCCAAACCCAGCAGTTGTTGGTACTTTTATTTAGCCATTCCGTTGTAGTTGCAATACTTACTAGTCAGGTACAATGGTCGCAAGTTTACAACCCAAACAAGCAATTGTTGGCAGTTTTATTTAGCCATTCCATTATAGTGAAGCTGATTACTAGTCATTATAAAGTCAAATTTATAACACTACTTTAGTTATAGTTGTCTATGATCGAGATCGTGCTCCAAGTCGTCCATAACATGACACGGCTTTGAAGTTTTACTGCAGGGTGCACAAATAGCAACACACACTCGATCAACCTCGAAAAACCAAATCAAAACCCAACGAGGCCTTCACGACAAAGCAATCACAGGATTCAGAGATATTTCAGGGGCCACCCATTGAGTACACCAAGAACGGTTAGCTGACTCGAGACGGACTCAAGGTTTGCGCCATGGTCAGAAACGATCGGGAACCCAAAATGTGACTGGGCTTGTCGATACCGCGAAAACACTCCGCTTACCTAAACAGTACAGGTGCTCCTCGCACAATCGTAATAAAGCAGTAAAGCATGGCATAAGTACAGGATAGTAAATAAAACCTCAAACTAGTTTGTGGCCCCAAGAAATAAGAATGAATCAAGCTCTGTCTCAGGGGGGTCCCATAATCCTCCCGGATGTGGATAGCGCGAATATTCAATGAACAGGTATCAAGTACTCGGGGTCCTACGGGACACAAGTGGACGGTTAAAAACCAAATAACATCTATTGCCCACCTGTGCCTCTGCATTTACCTACTTCAATTTTAGTTATTAAACAATAATTAAAGTTATAATCATCTCCAACAATAAACATGCGGCAATACTCCAACAACTGTGGTACTCGACGACAAGCAACAGCACTCGAGCAAGCGACTACGACGCGCAAGTCCAGCTATCTACCAAACAACAGGTAATAGGATGTGTCCAAGGCAATATAAGGCTGCAAGGAAATCACGGGTACGAAAAACTAGAGCAACGCAACACAGATAGCAATAGATCAACAGGAGGGAATAAATACTATAAAAGTAAGATAGGTAGAAAGGGGGAGATGCTCGCCTGAAAACATTGCCGAAGGTTCAACCGAAGATCAGGTCGACACTCGCATCAACTCAACGGCCTTATCCGCGAAGAACCAAAACACTAGAATAAACACCGGATGCACTATTTAATACTACGGCAAAAGATCGGGCATGATGCATGTATGATGTATGACATGGCAAAGGTGCGATGCAATTAGGCCATATTAAGCGGTACCGGGGTCCCGACAATATTTAGGTGGTTCATGTTGTTTAGCTACCCCGCAATTTAAATGTTGTCTTAACATGGCAAAATATATCACCGGTTCGCTACACAAATTTAAATGGGGCCAATATTAGACTAGATAAGCCCGCATATGACCCCATATTTAATTTAGGTGAATCGGCATAATGCCCCCAAACCACACAAATATGCATGCGAGATGAATGATTTAATGCAACAAGTTATATTATTTATAAAATATAGGTCACGGAAAAGAGGTCACACTTTGGGGTTCGGCGAACTTGGGCTCCGAGGGGTTCGGGGTCGGTCTCAGGGTTCGACAGGGGAAACGATGAAGTTCGGACTCGCGATGGCGAACTTGAGTGGATCGGATACCGGGGTCTTCGGATCCGTGAAGAAGATCTTGTCGCACGGTGTCCGGGAAGACGATCTTGGCGTTTTCGCGTCGGCGATCTTGGCGTTCAAGGAGGAGTTCTCGGTGTTCCGTGTGGAAGGCCTCGAGGGTTCGGTGACGGAGATCTTGACGGGTCCGGGAGGAAGAACTTGACGCGACGCCGGGTTCGGGATTGATCTTCGGATCTGGGGTCGGGGATCAGGGTCTCCGGGTCCGTGATCGACGGTCTTCGAGTCCAGGAAGGGGGCTCAACGTACAAGATGGAGATATTCGGGTTACATCTTCAGTTGCCGGTCCTCGGTCTTCTGCAGTACCTCAATTATTCTCAAGTAAAGGCCAAAATAGTTGAGGTGGTCAACATCTCCACACGGCCACCACATCCAGGCATCTTCACTCAAGCAACCATGTACAAGCACATCGTCGTAGACACGAGCAGTCTGAACTAGAGGTAGGCCGCATCTTCCGGTTGGGGTAGGGAGCACGCAGGCGAGACGACGACGAGGGGAGCGTCAGCGACAGGGGCTCGCAAGGTTGGCGGTGTCGACGGGAAGCGAGGGCCCGGGAGGCTCGCGACTCGCGCTGATAGAGCCGGACGGGTAGGGGCCCGCAGGAGAGGGCCGCCCGTGGCCTAGGAGGGCCGGCTTGACGGAGGCGACGCACGCGGTCGGCGAAGAGGAGGCCCCAGGCGGCACTAGTGCTGGGGCACGCGTCCGGAGGCGGGGACCGGAAGGTGGGGTCCGGTGGCGCGAGAAGAGGCCTGCGCGGCGACGAGGCACGGGAGGAGGCCGGGGTCGACCGGGGAGGACGCCTGCAAACGGCGTGTAGAGGAGGTCGCGCACCGGCGAGCCTGCGCGGGGCTGGCCGAGGTCGACGATGCAGGCTCGAAGGCGGGGAGCACGGCCACGCGAGCGGTGGTGTCTGCAGGGTGGGGAGACGGCGGCGGGGAGTGGAACGACCACGTGCTGGTGGCGGCGGACGGAGAGGGTGGCGGGATCGCAGGGAGGAGAGGGTGACGAAGGGGGTTCGAGGGAAGAAGCCGACGGCGGTTCGCATCGAGCGGCAGGATGCAGAGGGGAGGAGGAGGGCGCGTCGGGTAGGGGAACGGGATGAAGGAGCGTTGCGGGGATGAGGAAGGTGGGACGCGGGACCCACGGGGTGGTGGTTGCGTGCGTTGTGTGCGTTGTGTGGTGGGGATCAGGATGGGGCCATGGGATCGAGGAGCGGGGCGGGAGACGGGACGGGGGTGTTGACCGGGTCGGGTAGCGACGTGAGGACAGGGAGGGTCACATGGTGGGGCCAGGGTGTCGGTGGGGAGAGAGAGCAGGGGTGCTGGCGATGCACGAGATTGACGCGGGGTTGGGGGAGGGGTACAAGACGCCAGGCGTGTCGTGCCTTACTGGCGCGGGGTAGGGGGTTAGGGTTTGCAAGGGATTTAGGGTTTGGGTAGTTTAGGTGGTTTGGGCTGGGGTTGTAGGTGGTCTGTCTAGTTGGGCCTTTGGGCCTGACCGGATGGACTGCCTCCCCCTAATAAAATATTTATAATATATTTTTTTCTTTTCTTTTATTTAAAACAAAACATTTACAAATATGTTTTAGGTAAAAATAAGGAGTTGAGAGGTACATGGTTTTATATTTGAATTAGAGAAGGGGTATTTGTAGCAAACAAAAATAGGGCTTCTAGCAAAAATAGTTTTAGGCAAAAAGATGCATGTTAATGTCATGATGATGCAATGCACAAAAATAATGCGATTTTCTAGTAGTGGTTTTTGCGGGATGCCACAATAACCTTTCTCGTGTCCTTAATGTCTTCTACTTTTATGCTTAAGGTTTCTGAAATTCTATTACAAGCAACCCCAATTGGCCAATGAACCAGTACAAGCCGTGACCATTTGCTTTTACCATGCCACTTAGAGCTAAAATCCAAGCAGCCAGGATGCAAACCACTCACAAGAACAGCTTGATGGAGCATGCACTTAGACTTATAGCATGATATAATAAAGCATGTGTTAATTTTGGTCGACCAGGGGGGCTTTGGCTGTAGCAACAAGGACAAATACTCCCTAAGCTGTGTAAAAAACTGATAGATTTCATCTTCGTTTGGATGCAACATTATATGTTGTACATGTCCAGCTGCACTTTCGAACACTTGCTTCTCTTTCTCAAGGAACCACAATAAACTGCATGTATCACCTCTCTCATGAAAAGAGAAAATTATAATGTAGTAGGACTTCAAGCCAGGGTCCCGAGTCATCAGAAAATAGCCGATACAATGATACCCGCCTGAAAGTACCCGAATAATTGCACAACGAATAAGTATCGAGAATTTGAACAGCCCCAAAGTGCAAATAACAGTTTGAATTGCCCATAAATTCCCGCAGTACCGACGTCGCTGAAGCTAGTTCATAGCACTGTGCTCTCCAGCAGCGATTACATGCCACATATGAGAAGCCTGGAGTAGCTAGCAAACACTCCCGAGCAGTCAAATTTGGATTATCCCAGTATGTTAGTTTCTCCGAAGGCCATGGCTGCAGCTTGAAATTTGTTTCCTCTTGACAATGATTAAAACGAGGTGCCTCAATGTAGATATGGTTCTCTTGAGCTCCATATTTCAAAGCTTGAAAGAACAATTTGACAGACAAGTTCAGCCCAATGAGTTTCACAGAACAGTAGTTACTCCAAAATATTTTCAGGACTAAACCTAGGACCATGTCTTGCATAGAGATTCCAGCTTCAAAATTTGCAGTAGCCAGCTGAACAGATTGAAAGTGAATAAACATTAACATATTTGACACCAGAGCAATGTCTTCCTTATACTGCCATTGCACCATGATGCTAGCATCTGGTCGAGAGAGTGACCGTGCTCCAGGGGACAAACTCTCTAGATCAGGAGGACGCGGAGGTATGGGCTTCAGCCATGATCTTGTGGATGCCCAACGAATGCAGACTGGGGTAGTGTGCAGGACGCCGGCATCAGTTCTAACTGTTGAGAGCACATCAGGCACCCTGAACTCAGAATTGAGCACCGGTGCCACTGTCAGCGAAGCGCCATGCTCGCCCTTGATGGACTCGGCGTCGAGGGTTTCATCGCCTACTACAGTTACAACGAGCACGAAGCTGATGTCGGCGGTGGCCGTGGGAGACATCGGCGTTGCTGCTAAGGTGGAAGCAGGCGTCAGCACGGTGGTGTCATGGAATGGGCCTTCTGTCGAACAGGTCATGGGCGCCACATAGGTGGTGTGCATGAGAACAGTAGGAGCGACCACCGGTACCTTCTCGGTGGTGGGGGGCTGAGCTGTGGGGTCAGTCAACCCTATCGACGCGATGATGAGCTCGTTCGTGGCGGAGCTCGCCGTCACGAGCTCGGTGACGTCGCTGGTGGTGTCGACGGGGGTAGGGGTGTCGAAGCAGCCATTGAGTAGTGCCAATCTTTCATTGATTCGAGCCATCTTCTCGTCAAAGACCCGCTGGTATCTAGCGTCTCTGGCTGAGAGCTCATCCAGGTATGCCTTGAGCTCGGGATTCATGGTGAGGTGTGAGATGGGAGAATAAAATGGGAAAAAATGTGAAAGATGGTGACTGGCTCTGATACCAGATGTTAACAGGCAAATTACTCAAAGCACTCAATCACACTCATATACTGGATGGTTTGGAGAATCTAGTCTAGTAGTTGGTACATGAACAAGCAAGAAGAAGGTTGGGGAATCAGAGCCGAGGTGGGAGAGAAGGTGCCGCCGTGCCGTTCCTGATCCAACATGGATGCTTGATCGATGTCTCCTCCCAGGTATTTGTAGCATGTGCTGCTCCCGAGGGTCGGCACACAGCCAGGCCCATGTTGTGGCCCAGAGGCGAGCCCATATAGGTTAGGACCCTAACAACAAAATGTCGAGCTTGTCCCAAACATCAAAGCGATACATGTTCTAGGTGTTGGTAAAGCTGTTTACAAAATTGATCATCCCACTCTGATACAAGTGGTGATGAGCAACGTGTTCGACATAACCCCTCCCAGTGGATGCCCTCTTCCGTAGGCTAAATTTCTCACACAGGCAGTCTTCGTTGATCTCCTGGCGTGAATGTAACACAACAACCATATGAACTAGGCTAGAGATGTCCATGGATACTACTCTCTCCGTTTCAAAATATAAAATGTTTTAGGTTTGTGAATCAAATGTATCTAAAATTTCTTAGTATGTAGGTTCATTCAAGTTTATAGTAAATCTACATACTAAAAGAAGTCTAGATATAATTTTTTTTACAAATCTAAAATATCTTATATTTTAAAACGGAGGGAGTATGAGCTATGGTGTACGAACAATCCGAAGAATGTAATATAGTTTAGTGGCCAGCAACTAAGTGGTGTCTTAATTAATAGTTTTGGTGTTTTTGTCAAATGATAATATAATTATAATTGTTTATGCAGATAGGTAGTCCATAGTATAATGGACACTGAACTTGTCCATTACCAAATTATAGCCTTTATCATGGACATGAACCCATCATCTTTCTTTGTTTGTGTTGGGCCACCTGCATTATCATTCAGCATACGTGGTGATGCACAGGTTGGCATATAATCGTGCGCCGAGTTGGAAATTCTATGTTGCTTAAACTTGGTACGCTTTTGTTGGACTTAGGTGCCACTAATCCTCTATGGGAGAAGATAAAGGAAAAAAAGGAGAACATAGTCTGGGTAACATTAGTCAATCAATTTTGGTCTAATTTATTGGTGTGCCAATTTGCATCCAAAAGTCTTATTTTCCCTCTCTTGATGCAAAGCACGGGAATGTGTGCTATATCTAATAATAAAAGAAGTAACGCTTCTGAAAGGATCGTATGGGCACCTAGAGGGGGTGAATAGGTGCTACTTCAAATTTTCTTCTTTTTCAAATTAACGTTTGACAATAAGGTAAATTCTCTAGATAATGCAACTATGGTGAATTTACCTATATGACAAATATGCAAGAGCTACCACAACACAAAGTAGTAACAAGAAGTAAGGTGCGGTAAAGGATAGAGGTAACCGAAAAGTGGATGCGGACACACAAGGATTTGTTTCCCGTAGTTCCTTCCTTTTGAGGGGAAGTACGTCTACATTTGGAGAGGGGGTGGTTTCAAACCACCAACGCCACGAGAGGCCTCCCTTGTTCTCCGATGAATCTCACCCCAACGGGATCGATTCACCTTCCACTATATCGGCAACCTTTAAGGTGGAAACCGACACCATTACAAGTTTGGGGCACACATCCACAACTTAATTGAAGGATCCCAAATACAAGCAAGCTGTCAAAGCAATCAAAGACAAGCTTGTAAGAACAAAAACAAGAGCTAGAGTTTCCAACAAAACACAAGAGCAAAGGGGGCCTCAATGAAATGAGGAGGAAATGAAGATCTCTTTTGGTGAAGTAGTAGATCGGGGCCTCCTCCTTCGATTCCCCAAAGATCAAGGACTTTGGGTGGTTGGATGAGGAGATCTTGAGAATTTGAGTGGCTCCAATGGACTCCAATGGTGGGCAATGACTTTAATGTGCTGAGCACTTTGTCCCAAGGTAGGTGGAGGGGTATTTATACCCCTCCACAAAATCTGACCGTTGATGCATTTACTGCAGCGGTAGTACCGGAAGTTCAAGCGGTACTACCGGAGAACTCCGGTACTACCGCACCTGGTACCGGACCACCCTTTTCAAACTGCATCAAGTCCTGCCCCCAGCGGTACTACTGTTGATGCTACCGGGAAGTGGTAGTAGCGCTTGAGGCAACCGGTACTACCGGACCTAGAGAGAACAGCACTTTTCCATACAAAAAACTCTCTGTCGCGCCAGGCAGTAAAACGCGGTAGTACCGCATTTTGCTACCGGCAGCATAAAAGCTTTTGCAACGCATAAAACTCTACATCACGCCAGGTAGTGAAATGCGGTACTACCGCATTTTGCTACCGGCGCAGACAGAAGCTTTTTGCAACGTACAAAAACTCTCTGTCACGCCAGGTAGTAAAATGCGGTACTACCGCATTTTGCTACCTATGACAAGCTTTTGCAACGCAAAAGTCTACATCACGCCAGGTAGTAAAATGCGGTACTACCGCATTTTGCTACCGGCGCAGACAGTAGCTTTTTGCAACATTCAAAAAGCCTCTGTCCTGAGCAGTACTAAAATGCGGTCGGTACTACCGCTTTTTAGTACCAGGCACGGCAGAGACTTTTTGACAGTTAGTCACTTTCTTCTGTCTGGTCCGGTAGCAAAAAGCGGTACTACCGCTTTTTGGTACCGCGCCAGGCAGACAGTTTCTGAATGTTTGCAAACCTTTTTAATGTACCTGCGACACACTTAGCAAATCATTAGTCCGATATGTGTGTTGTTATCAAACACCAAAATCACTAGGGATAGCAAATGCTCTTTCAATCTCCCCCTTTTTTGGTGTTTGATGACAACACACATTTTGCAAGGAAATCTAGTGATGACAAGATGTAGATGGGGCTCCCCTAGATATGTAGGAACAAGCCCCATACATTCTAGCAAGCTAACTGAGAGTAGAAGTCGCACATAGAGGACATACCTTAGCTAAAAAACATGTGATGACCAATATTGATTAGAAATGAGGAATGTCATCACATAGGATGGATCCAACAACAATAGCCATATTACACACAAGATGGATCCATAGGATAGCCACATAGTCTTAACATACATAGCACAAATAGTTAGGTTCACACATAGTAAGTCACACATAATAAGAGGCAACCAAATAAAGTTCACAAGCGAATAAAATCAAAGGCAAGAACGAGCTTGTGACTTTCCCTCGCAAATCTCCCGCATACCTAATGTGCAACTTCTCCCCCTTTGGCATCAAGACGCCAAAAAGGGACAAGAGCAACACTAACGCCCCGGAGATCACTCATCATCATCATCAACGTCGTCCCATGCACCATGAGGTGGAGGGGCACGGAAGGAGGAGGTGGCATCATCTTCCCAGTTGCTGTGCTTGGAGATCCATTGGTCTTCTGGGGTAATGTTGTTCTCGGAGCCCTTGGAAGCAGTCAAGCCTTGAGACTCCATCATATCCTTCTGACGAGCATAGGCCTTCTTGGCATAGACATGGGCCTCGTACAGGCGTTTCTGATTGTCCACTTGGAGGCAGAATATCTTCTTGAGTTTGGCCTCAAACCTCTTAGCCCAAGATGGTCAGGCGGTGTGACGAGACCACAAAAGCAGCACCACGTGGTGCATCAATGACATCACCGAGTCCTCAACCGGGTTCCCATCCTCATCAACAATCTGACCATCCGCATTGCGGGGTTTGGGATGGGTCTTGATCAGCAGATTCTTGTGGCGGTGAATGGCAAGACGAAGATGAGGCAAGTCACGGGCAATTTTAGGGCACTTGCTAATGATGAGAGCCATGATGTATGGAGCAAAAGGAGGCACCCTCCGCTGAAAAGTGGCGCAGGCCATCTTATTCCAGATAACATCCATCACATCCATAGGGAGGCCAGAGTCACGGTGGTGATAGGTGGCCATCATAATATCCACCATGTAAGCATGTATCTCATCAACATTCCCAGGACGAGGGGCGATGGTCTCGCGATAGATGCGGTGCAAGATGTCATAAGTAGGAAGGAGCCCTTTGATCTTACCAGGATCGCGCCCGGATGTCTGATGGGCAAGCCTATCTTTCTTCATGGGATGGTCATTGGCATGGCACCGAAACCCAACGGGAACATCCTTGCCACGGTCTTCGTACCCGAGGATAGCCGCAAACTCAGCCAACGTTGCATCCTTGACAACACCCTCGGTCATCCAAGTGAGATTCCTAGTATCATTCTTGGCAAAGTGAACGGTTGCATAGAACTGAGCAATGAGCATTGGATCATAGTTGCATTTGAACTCCATAATAGGAAGCAAGCCAATGTTGGTGCAAATGTCAAAGGCCTCACCAAAGTAGTTCAGATTCTTCCTCACATGATTCATCTCGATCCATATTTGAGGAACCACAATTTTGTCATCTTTCATGAGAATCTCATGGAACACCCGCTCCTGAAAATCCGTGTAGAAGAGGCTGTTTTCTCGAGCATAGGCGCGAGCCGCCCCATACGGACTGACCACCCGCAGAGCATGAAATTCTGACTCAGAGATATCACACAACAGCTTTGGCCCTGATGGCCCGGAACTTTGACTCTTGCAAGGACCAGAGGGAGGAGGAGGTGGAGGAGCTTTACCACGACCAGCACTTTGCTTGACCCCCTTACCCCCACGACCACGAGTTTTTGGCAGTTTCAGACGGGCACTAGGTTGAGGCATGACCTCCTCTTCAGACTCAGTCTCAGATTCTGACTCATAGTCCTCGATCTCATAGTGATCTTTGGAGCGCTTGCGATCCACAGGAACCCCGCACTGTGAAAGAACGAGGGAGATAGCATAGGGGTAAGGGCACAAGAACTGGGCAACAGAGGATGGAGTTGAGTGTTTTAAAAAATTGCTGCCAAGATCTTGGGCGGTAGTACGGACCTGCACTGTGATATCGTAAAGCGAGTCTGGGAAAAAGATTCCCGGTACTACCGGCCCGCGACTACAGTGCAGATCTGAACTAAGATCCGAGTATGGGCAACAAATTTGTTGTCAAAACACGATTCCCATCGGGCCAAGTGATAGATCTGGTAAATAGCACACGATACAACCTCAAGAATGCAAGCTTTAACCAAGAATCGAAGGTACCCTAGATTCAATGGAGAAAACAAGAAAGAATATGAGGAGGGCGGTGGTACCGGTGTCCATGACGGTGGGAAGATAGAGGAGCCCGCAGGGAGGCCGAATCCGGTGTGGATCCGGGAGAGGGAGGGACGAACGGGCTTCCTCCGGCGTCGTCTTGCTCTGGTGGTGGCGCTGGTGAGGAGTGGAGACAAGGGATGAATGAGGCACTGAGGGGTGCCTCTCCCCCGTCTCCAGTCTTAACCGACGTGCGCGAGCGGTAGTACCGGTCCACGGGCGGTAGTACCGCCGAGCGGTATGTGGCATCCCGCAAAAACCACTACTAGAAAATCGCGTTGAATTTGTGCATTGCATCGTCATCATCATATGTTGTTTGCCAAAAACTATTTTCGCAAAGCCCGATTTGTTTTCCAAATGCCCCATCTTAATTCAAACGCAAAACCCGGGTCTCCGGATTATTTTGTTTTGGCTGCTATCGGTTTGCAAACGACCCGTTTAAAATAAATAAAAGATTTAATTATTTTAGCGGGGGCAGTCGAACGGGCCGGTTCGACCCGAACCCACCTGTGTTTTACAAACGGTCCACCCCAACAATTCCTAAAACTACCAACCTATCTACCCAGCCCTTGCCTCCACATCACCCCGGCCAACCCCGTCGCGCCACCTCACCCCTCTCTCTCCCTCACCCAATCCCCTTTTGCCACCTAGACTAAACCCAACCCCCCCACTCATCCACACTCCACCAACACACACAGGGCCACACACACGCACAGCAACACGCACACACACACGCGCTACACACACCACCGCGTGGCCACCTGCCCAGATCCCCACCAACCCTCGGTCCCACCACCATCTTCCTCCTCCCGCTCGCGTGACCCCTGCGCCCTCCGCTCGCGTGCCCTTCGCCGCTCCTCTCCTGCCCTCCCTTGAGGACCTCACTGCTGCCGCTTCGCGCCGTCCGCCCTCCCGCTGCCCGGGCTCGCCGTCGCTCGGCCGACCCAGCAGCCAGCCTCGCCCTCCTCCTCGCCTCCTCTCCCGCCACGTCCTCCTCTTCCCTCCTGGCCGCCTCCTGGCCCGTGGCGCGCCGCGCCAGCCGCCTCCCGACCCGGCTCACCCTCGCCTCGTCGGCTGCCGCCGCCCCGCCTGCGCGACCTCTCCAGCGCCTCCTCGAGCTCCCGCCTCCATCTGCAGCGTCGCCTCGTCCTCCGCGCTCATGGCCCGGCCTGTGCGCCTCGGCATGACCGCCGCCTCTCTCTGCCCCGCCCGCCGCCTCGCCGCCTCGCCACCTCCGCCTCGCCCTCATCCCTCGCCGTGCTCTCACCCTCGTCGCGGCTGCGAGCCACCGCGATCCCGTCGCCTCGCCGCTGCCCGCTGCGCCGCCACGACCTCGACCTCGGTCTCGAGCCTTCCGCCACGGCCACCCTCTGCAGCAGCCGCCGTCCGCGGCAGACGCCCGTTGGTTCGACAAGCTCGCCGCAGAGGACCATTGCCCAATGTCGGGTCGACAGATCATCCCGACAGGCCGACCGATGCCGAACCAAGATATCCACGGACCCGTGGACATCCCCTTCACCGTTCCTCGAAGCCCGAGCGGCAAGGACGCCTTCCCAGAGTTCGAGGACCCATCCCGTAAAGGCCTTAAACCCTTCAAGTTAATTGCGACAACGAGCTCGACACCGACAACCGAGTGGAACCCCGAGTACTTCGTCGCGGAAAACTAGGGGCGATGAATCCAAGTCGACAAGATCTACCTCACGGAGCGGCGAACCCCGGACCCCGATGACCCCATGGCCTCCGCTTCAGAACAACAAGTCCTTCGAAGTGAAACCAACAAGATCTACCGCCGGACGCCAAGTACTCTTTTCCGTATCCGAAGACCGAACCCGGGCGCGCCAAGTTCTGCAACCCGAGACCCCGATGCGACAAGTACCTCATCCCGAACGCCAGGGCCGTCGGCATGACCGTAGACCACGGATGCGACAAGAACTACTTCCGGAGTCCGAGAACGATCCCGTCGAACCCCGAGACCGAACCTGTAACACCCTCAGAATCGGACCTATGCAAGTTTGAGCAAGATTCGCCAAACCCGCATAGAAACGATTCAAAGGTGCCCACCAGGCACTTTCGTGCGGGTGGAAAACGAAGTAATAACATTACACAACAGTCCTCGATGGGACCCACAGAACAGTTATAAATGACTCCTTGAGTCAAGAATACGAATATAATATACAAAGATCCAAATCACCTTGAAAATGATAGAGCGTCCGACTACGGACAAGAAGCAAATGGGGCTAAGAGCCACGAAGAATAACCAATGGCGTCCATAACCCTGCCGTGCCAAGCGGAAGGGTAACCACTAACGGCGTCGATCTCAAAACCTGCTTAAACAAAGGGGTGCCGACAAAGGGCAAAGGAAAAAGAGGCGTCAAGATCTTGAGGCGATGCACGGCGAGGCTAGAATTGGCGGTCCTCGCCTACATAGGTATGATGGATGAAGCGGCGGCGGCATGCACTAAACAACCTATAGAGACTCGATAAGCTGGCGGCGATCGAGAGGGGTAAGATAGACCTATCCGGATCCAACCTGAAGCTAACACCAAACAAACCCATCCTGGGGTTTCCCCCTCGAGACCAAACGAGGAAGTCAACCGAGGAACTCACACCGTTGGCAGTTTTATTTATTCAGTTATCGTTGCAGCAATTACTAGTCAGGTTTAGAGAATCATTCTGATAAAGTAAGCAGTGGGCAATTTTAGTTAACCATTCCGTTATAGTTACAGCACTTACTAATCAGATACAGATAGCATGAGATAAACCCCAAAACCCAGCAGTTGTTGGTACTTTTATTCAGCCATTTCGTTGTAGTTGCAATACTTACTAGTCAGGTACAATGGTCGCAAGCGACACTCCAAACAAGCATTTGTGGGCAGTATTAATTAGCCATTCCGTTATAGTGGAGCTGATTACTAGTCAATATAAGTCAAATTTATAGCAGTAAACTTTAGTTATGCTTGTCTATGATCGAGATACTGTGCTCCAAGTCGTCCATATCCATGACACGGCTTTGAAAGTTTTACCCGCCGGGTGCACCAATAGCAACACGCTCGATCAACCTCGGAAAAACCAAATCAAAACCCAACGAGGCTTTCACGGTGAACAATCACAGGATTCAGAAATATTTCGGGGCCACCCTTAAGTAGAATCATAGCGAGTAAGCAAGCTCGAGACGGCCTCAAGGTTTGCGTCAATGGTCATGGCGATCGGGAACCCGAAAACTCGGGGTGTCGATATCGTAATCACTCCGCTTCCTAAGCGATGCGATGTGCGACCGCACAAACGTAAATAAAGCGGTAAAGCATGGCATAAGTCAGGATCGTAAATAAAACCTCAAACTAGTTTGTGGCCCCAAGAAATAAGATGAATCAAGCTCGGCTCGGGGGTCCCATATACCTCCCGGATGTGGATAGCGCGATAAATCAAGGCAGTATCAAGTACTCGGGTCTTACGGACACAAGTGGGCGTTCGAAACCAAATATTTTCTATCACCCACCGATGCCTCTGCTTATTTCAATTTTAGTTGTTAAACAGAAATTAAAGTGACGATAAGTAAAACTAGAATCATCTCCAACAACATGCGGCAATACATCAACAATCATGGCATATGACGACACACATCAACACTTGAGCAAGCAACTACGACGCGCAAGTCCAGCTATCTACCAAACAACAGGGAATAGGGTGTGTCCAAGGCAATATATGGCTGCAAGGGATATCAAGGGTACGGAATCTAGAGCATCGCAACACAGATAGCAATAGATCAATGAGAGGAATAAATACTATAAAAGTAAGATAGGTAGAAAGGGGGAGATGCTCGCCTGAAAACATTGTCGAAGGTTTTTCCCCGAAGATCGGGGCGAAGCTCACATCAACTCAACGGCCTTATCCGAGAAGAAGCAAAACACTAGAAGAAACACCGGATGCAATGTTTAATACTACGGCAAAAGATCGGCATGATGCATGCATGATGGATGGCATGGCAAAGTGCGATGCAATTAGGTCATATTCAGTGGAACCGGGGTCCCGACAAATACTTTAATGGTTCAAGTTGTTTAGAAGCCCCTCAAATTGAATGTTGTTTAGCAATGCAACAGATGGAGCCGGTTCGCTACACATGTTTAAATGAGGCCAATATAAGGCTAGATTTGCCCGCATATGGGCCCCATATTAATTATTAGGTGAACCGGCAAAAGGCCCCCAGACCACATGACAAGATGCATGCAAGATGGCAATTAAATATGCAACAATTGTTATTATGTTATAAAATAGGGTTCGAGGAAAAGGGTCACACAATGAGGGGCTCGACGATCTTGGGGTTCCGGGGTTCGGGGTCGGTCTCAGGGTTCGACGGATCTGGGGTCCAGGGTTCGACGGGATCGACGAGGTCGTTCTCGGACTCAGGGGTAGGTCTTGGCGCATCCGGGGTCTTCGGGACATGTTGTCGGTCATGGCGTTCGGGACGAAGCACTTGACGCGCTGGGGTCTCGGTGTCCGGGACGAAGTACTCGGCGTCTCCGCGTCGGTGGCCTTGACGGTATCGGGTTTGGACTCCGGATCCGGGCACGGTCCTAGCGCTCCGTCTTCAGTGTCGTTGGCGAACTTGGGCTCGATACCGGGGGTTCTTCGGAACCTTGAGGCGATCTTAGCGGTCGTAAATGGCTCGGCGTCCGGGAAGGAGTACTTGTCGTCAGCGGTAGATCTTGTCGATTTCACTCCAACGGCCTTGTCGTTCGTGGCGAAGATCATGGTCACCGGGTCCGAGAGAAGATCTTGGGGTGGACTTACCGTCTTCGGTGTCGTGTCGAAGATCTTGTCGCCCGTGATGGACACATGGATCCTTCTTGGTTTGACGGTGGCCTTGGGTCGGCATCAGTGGAGCACCCGCCGCCACATCTTCGCGGAACGGTTAAGCAACCAGCACATCAACGGGATAGGCACAGGCATACGCTCCAAAACATTCGGGATAGAACAAGGCGATTGGGGTCGGTACTGTGGCGGTCGATGGAGGTGCGGCCACGGCCAGGCTTGGTGTCCGGGTCCGCTGCAGCGACAAAGGCGACGGCGCAGGGGCGACAAGGGGTGAGCGTTGCCCCGACGCTGCGGTGCTTGCGAAGCGGTTGGGGCCGCGGTCGGAGGCGAGAGCGGCGGAACTGCGACGGCGCATGAGGAGGACGGGCAGCGCTAGGCTGCTTGCCGGAGGCGAACCGACGGGAACGGCGGGCGGCTCGGCCGCTGTCGCTGGAGGCGAGGGAACGCCGGGCGGTGGCGAGAGGAAAGGGGCCGGGCGCCGCGGGGTTGCAGACGCGCAGCGCAGACTGGTCAGGAGGCCGGTGGTCGGGAGGAGTTCGCGAGCGCTGGCGGCGAACTCGAGGCGCGGCTTTCAGGTTGGCTGGGCGCGAAGCGGCGCGGGCGAGCGGTAGCGGCCGGAAGAGCGAGGTGGAGCGAGCCGGAGGGAGGAGCTCCGCGGGGGAGCAGCGCCGGTGGGGGGCGGAGGCGAGGCCAGCGACAAGCGACGGAAGGCGCGGCCAGCGTGGAGCGGAGGTTGGTGGTGGGCGTGGTCGGGCGGCTCATGAGCGGGCAGAGGGTGGCGCGGAGGAGCCTGGAAGCGGGAGAGAAGGAGGCGGCGGCGGTGTCAGCCGGAGAGAGGAGCGACGGGCGGCAGGCGCTGAAGCAGCCAAGCGGCGGCGGTGGCGGGCAGGGCGAGCTGAGAAGAAAGGGAAGGGAGGAAGAGCGGGGCACGCGGGCATGGGGGACAGGTGGGGTCCGCTGGCTGGCGGGGCCACAGGCAGCGTGGACTGGGGAGAAGGGCGGGCCAGTGCCAAGGAGTGGGTCTTGGCAGGCGTCTTGAGAGGGTGGGCTGAGAGGAGGGATTAGGTGGGGAGAGGATAGGATGACGTGGCGAGAGTTGAGTGGTGGAGGGAGAGGGAGGAGGTGAGGTGGCAGGAGATGATTGGGCCGGTGAGGTGGAGGGTGTGTGTTGGGTAGATTCTGGGTAGTCAGGATTAGATGGGGCAGGTTGGACCGTTTTAAAATGCAGGCGTTCGGTCGGGTTGGCCTGTTCGCCGCCTATTAAAATAGTTAAATGTTTTATTTAATTTAATATCACCGTTGTAAACCAACAATGGCAACAAAAAAATATTCCGACGGGTTTAACTTTGAAAACAAGACGGGGCGTTTGTAGAAAACAAAACAGGCTTTGCGAAATAGTTTTGGCAAACAATGCATGATGATGACAATGCAATGCACAAATTCAACGCGATTTTCTAGTAGTGGTTTTGCAGGATGCCACAATTCGACACCACTAACAATGGATCTCGCCCTCGAGATCCGCCTCATGGTACCGGAAGGAAGGTCGGCGATCTGCATCTTCTCGCTTCGTGTAGATCCTCGCGACACCACTAACAAGAGGTCGTTGTCCCTGTTCGTCAAGAGAACACTCCGGAAAACAACGGACGAAGTTAAAGGTAAGGCCACCTCTAACTTTCATGGAAGGAGTAAAATTGCATCGATCCACCACCCAATGTACAGAAGCGAATGATAAGAGTAGTGGTATGGTCGCGACTCCATCCCGCACTCAAAGCATTACTCTGTTCACGAACAGATAGATTATGCAACCAACCCTCGGATTCAGACTGAAGATCTCGACAAGCGAGGTTCGGATCAAAGGAGTGATGCAGACTCTGCATCGGATCTGATGTAGATGATGTCGTCGCGTCGGAAACACCGGAAGGCTCAAACAAGGAACAAGGAATGGTAACACCGTAGACGGATTCATCAGGCAGCTTGAACACCGGATGGTAGAACACCGTTACCAAAGGAGGAAGCGAAACCCTAAAGGTACAACGGAAACCCAACCACGAGAATTCCTGGACTCGAAGAAAGAGAAGAGGGCAGATTCAAAACACGTCGAGGTAAGAGGAGAACAGCAGAGGGTAAGGAGTAAAATCAGACCTAATCAGAACTATCCAACCGATTTTTGCAAAATAGTTTGGGACACTCTACTTCGGCCGTTAGCTAGGTTATCCTACAGGCTGGACTTGTGGGGTATCGTAACTGCTGAGCTCTGATACCACTCTGTAACACCCTCAGAATCGGACCTATGCAAGTTTGAGCAAGATTCGCCAAACCCGCATAGAAACGATTCAAAGGTGCCCACCAGGCACTTTCGTGCGGGTGGAAAACGAAGTAATAACATTACACAACAGTCCTCGATGGGACCCACAGAACAGATTTATAACAGCGACTCCTTGAGTCAAGAATACAGATATAATATACAAAGATCCAAATCACCTTGAAAATGATAGAGCGTCCGACTACGGACAAGAAGCAAATGGGGCTAAGAGCCCTGAAGAATAACCAATGGCGTCCATAACCCTGCCCAGGCCAAGCCGGAAGGGTAACCCTGCTAACGGCGTCGATCTCAAAACCTGCTTAAACAAAAGGGTGCCGAAAGGCAAAGGAAAAGAGGAGCGTCGATCGAGGCCAAGACACGGCGAGGCTAGAATTCGCGGTCCTCGCCTACATAGGTATGGTGGATCAAGCGGCAAAGATGCACTAAACAACCTATAGAGACTCGATACAATGGCGGCCGAGAGGGTAAGATAGACCTATCCGGATCCAACACAAGCTAACACCAAACAAACCCATCTGGGTTTCCCCTCGAGACCAAACGAGGAAGTCAACCGAGGAACTCACACCGCTGGCGCTTTTATTTATTCGTTATCGTTGCAGCAATTACTAGTCGGTTTAGAGAATCATTACGATAAAGTAAGCGGTGGGCAATTTTAGTTAACCATTCCGTTATAGTTACAAAGACTTACTAATCGACACAGATAGCATGAGATAAACCCCAAAACCCAGGTTGTTGGTACTTTTATTCAGCCATTTTTGTAGTTGCAATACTTACTAGTCAGTACAATGGTCGCAAGCGACACTCCAAACAAGCATTTGTGGGCGTATTAATTAGCCATTCCGTTATAGTGGAGCTGATTACTAGTCAATATAAGTCAAATTTATAGCAAAACTTTAGTTATGCTTGTCTATGATCGAGATATGCTCCAAGTCGTCCATATCCATGACACGGCTTTGAAAGTTTTACCCGGGTGCACCAATAGCAACACACGCTCGATCAACCTCGAAAACCAAATCAAAACCCAACGAGGCTTTCACGACCGAACAATCACAGATTGAGAATATTTGAGGGCCACCCTTAAGTAGAATCCGCAACGAGTAAGCAAGCTCGAGACGGCCTCAAGGTTTGCGTCAATGGTCAGAAGCGGGAACCCGAAAACTCGGGGTGTCGATACCGCGTAATCACTCCGCTTCCTAAACAGTACAGTGTGCAGTACCTCGCACAATCGTAAATAAAGCAGTAAAGCATGGCATAAGTACAGGATCGTAAATAAAACCTCAAACTAGTTTGTGGCCCCAAGAAATAAGACTGAATCAAGCTCTGGCTCAGGGGGGTCCCATATACCTCCCGGATGTGGATAGCGCGATAAATCAAGGAACAGGTATCAAGTACTCGGGGTCTTACGGGACACAAGTGGGCGTTCGGAAACCAAATATTTTCTATCACCCACCGATGCCTCTGCTTATTTCAATTTTAGTTGTTAAACAGAAATTAAAGTGACGATAAGTAAAACTAGAATCATCTCCAACAGCAACATGCGGCAATACATCAACAACTGTGGCATATGACGACACACATCAACACTTGAGCAAGCAACTACGACGCGCAAGTCCAGCTATCTACCAAACAACAGGTAATAGGGTGTGTCCAAGGCAATATATGGCTGCAAGGGATATCAAGGGTACGGAATCTAGAGCATCGCAACACAGATAGCAATAGATCAACAGGAGGGAATAAATACTATAAAAGTAAGATAGGTAGAAAGGGGGAGATGCTCGCCTGAAAACATTGTCGAAGGTTTTTCCCCGAAGATCGGGGCGAAGCTCACATCAACTCAACGGCCTTATCCGAGAAGAAGCAAAACACTAGAAGAAACACCGGATGCAATGTTTAATACTACGGCAAAAGATCGGCATGATGCATGCATGATGGATGGCATGGCAAAGTGCGATGCAATTAGGTCATATTCGGGAACCGGGTCCCGACAAATACTTTAATGGTTCAAGTTGTTTAGAAGCCCTCAAATTGAATGTTGTTTAGCAATGCAACAGATGGAGCAGTCTACACATGTTTAAATGAGGCCAATATAAGGCTAGATTTGCCCGCATATGGGCCCCATATTAATTATTAGGTGAACCGCAAAAGGCCCTGCATCACATGACAAGATGCATGCAAGATGGCAATTAAATATGCAACAATTGTTATTATGTTATAAAATAGGGTTCGAGGAAAAGTGTCACACAATGAGGGGCTCACGATCTTGGGGTTCCGGTTCGGTCGGTCTCGTGGTTCACGGATCGGGGTCCGGGTTCGACGGATCGACGAGGTCGTTCTCGGACTCGTGGGTAGGTCTTGGCGCATCCGGGGTCTTGGACATGTTGTCGGTCATGGCGTCGGGAAGCACTTGACGCCACGGGTCTCGGTGTCCGGACGAAGTACTCGCGTCTCGCGTCGATGGCCTTAATGATCGGTTTGGACTCGGATCCGGCACGGTCCTAGCGCCCGTCTTGATGTCGTTGGCGAACTTGGGCTCGATCCGGGGTTCTTGAACCTTGAGGCGATCTTAGCGGTGTCGGTGCGGCTCGGCGTCCGGGGAAGGAGTACTTGTCGTCAGCGGTAAATCTTGTCGATTTCCTCCAACGGCCTTGTCGCTCGTGGCGAAGATCATGGTCACCGGGTCCGAGGAGAAGATCTTGGGGTGGACTTCCGCCTTCGGTGTCGTGTCGAAGATCTTGTCGCCCGTGATGGACACATGCCGGATCCTTCTTGGTTTGATGGTGACGCACTTGGGTCGGCATCAGTGGAGCACCCGCCGCCACATCTTCGCGGAACGGTTAAGCAACCAGCACATCAACGGGATAGGCACAGGCAGACGCTCCAAAACATTCGGGATAGAACAAGGCGATTGGGGTCGGTATTGCGGCGGTCGATGGAGGTGCGGCCACGGCCAGGCTTGGTGTCCGGGCCCGCTGCAGCGACAAAGGCGACGGCGCAGGGCGACAAGGGGTGAGCGTTGCCCCGACGCGGCCGCGCGGTGCTTGAGCAGAGCGGTTGGGGCCGGGCGGTCGAGAGAGCGGGCACTGCCGCGACGGGCGCTGCGTGAGGAGGACGGCAGCGCCGCTGCGGTTGCCGGAGGCGAACGACGGAACGCGGCTCGGGTCGCTGTCGTGGCGCGGGAGGCGAGGGGAACGCCGTGTCCGGCGAGAGAAAGGGCCAGCGCGGGGTTGCAGGCGAAGGCAGCAGACTGGTCGGGAGGCCGGTGGTCGGGAGGAGTCAAGCGCTGGCGGAACTCCGAGGCGGGCGCTGCTCGTGTTGGCCGGGCGGGCGAAGGGGGCAGCAGGCGGTAGCGGCGGAAGAGCGAGGTGGAGCGAGCCGGAGGAAAGCTCGCGGGAGCAGCGCTGGGGGCGGAGGCGAGGCCCGCGACGAGCAGCGGGAAGGCGCGGGCGGCGGTTGTCGGCGGAGCGGAGGTTGGTGGGCGTGGTCGGGCGGCTGCATGGGCGGAAAGCAGAGGGTGGTGAGGCTGGAAGCGGGAGAAGGAGGCGGCCAGCGGTGCCGCGGCCACGGAGAGCGAGGAGCGACGGGCCTGCAAGGCGCTGAAGCAAGCAGCGTCATGGCGGGGCATCGGGCAGGGCGAGCTGAGAAGAAAGGGAAGGGAGGAAGAGAGAGCGGGGCACGCGGGCATGGGGGACAGGTGGGGTCCGCTGGCTGGCGGGGCCACGGGGCAGAGCGCGTGGACCAGGGGAGAAGGGGCGGGGCCCAGGCCAAGCGGGAGTGGGTGCGCGCGCGTGCTGAGAGAGGGTGGGCTGAGAGGAGGGATTAGGTGGGGAGAGGATAGGATGACGTGGCGAGAGTTGAGTGGTGGAGGGAGAGGGAGGAGGTGAGGTGGCAGGAGATGATTGGGCCGGGTGAGGTGGAGGGTGTGGGTTGGGTAGATTCCTGGGTAGCTGTAGGATTAGATGGGGCGGCAGGTTGGACCGTTTTAAAATCTGGGGCGGTCGTTCGGGTCGGGTTGGCCCGTTCGACTGCCCCTATTAAAATAGTTAAATGTTTTATTTAATTTAATATCACCGTTTGTAAACCAACAATGGCAACAAAAAAAAATATTCCGGCGACCCGGGTTTAACTTTGAAAACAAGACGGGGCGTTTGTAGAAAACAAAACAGGCTTTGCGAAATAGTTTTGGCAAACAATGCATGATGATGACAATGCAATGCACAAATTCAACGCGATTTTCTAGTAGTGGTTTTGCGGGATGCCACAGAACCCCGAACCCCGGAAATCCAAGATCTGCCGAACCCTAATGTGTGAACCCTTTTCCGAGAACCCTATTCTATAAATGGTAAACCATATGAATTGTTGCACATTAAACCATTCATCTCGCATGCATATCATTGGGTTGGGGGCCTTATGCCGATTCACCTTATAATTAAATATGGGGCCCATATGCGGGCAAATCTAGCCTTATATTTGCCTCATTTAAATTTGTGTAGCGAACCCGGTGCTATCTTTTGCCATGTTCAAACAACATTTAAATTGCGGGGTAGCTAAACAACATGAACCATTCAATTAAATTGTCGGGACCCCGGTTCCACTTAATATGACCTAATTGCACCGCATCTTTGCCATGTCATACATCATGCATGCATCATGCCGATCTTCACGTGTATTGAATATATCCGGTGTTTCTTCTAGTGTTTTGCTTCTTGGCGATAAGGCCGTTGAGTTGATGTAGTGTCGACCGATCTTCGGTTGAACCCTTCGGCAATGTTTTTCAGAGCATCTCCCTTTCTACCTATCTTACTTTTATAGTATTTATTCCCTCCTTGATCTATTGCTATACGTGTTGCGATGCTCTAGATTCCACTTGATATCCCTTGCAGCCATATATTGCCTTGGAAACATCCTATTACTTGTTGTTTGGTAGATAGTTGGACTTGCGTCGTAAGTCGCTGCTCAAGTCTTTGCGTGTCGTCAAATGCCACGTTGTTGATGTAGTGCCGCAAAGTTGATGTTGGAGATGATCATAGTTTTACTTATCGTACACTTTAATTCCTGTTTAACAACTAAAATTGAAGTAAGCGAGGCATTGGGTGATAGAAAATATTTGGTTTCGAACGCCCACTTGTGTCCTGAGGACCCAGTACTTGATACATGTTCCTTGATTTATCGCGCTATCCACATCCGGAGGTATATGGGACCCCCGAGCGAGCTTGATTCATCTTATTTCTTGGGGCCACAAACTAGTTTGAGGTTTTATTTACGATCCTGCATTTATGCCATGCTACTTATGTATTTAAATTGTGCGAGATAGCACACTGTCGTTTTAGGAATTGTGACCCGTTACGCGGTATCGACAAGCCAGCTTTTGGGTTCCCGTCATCTACCGGCCCCACAAACCTTGAGTCCGTCTCAGCTAGCTTACTTTGCTATGGTAAGACTACAAGGTGGCCTCAAATATTTCCGAATCCTGTGATTGTTCAATCGTGAAAGCCTCGTTGGGTTTTGATTTGGTTTTTCCGAGGTTGATCGAGCGTGTGTTGCTATTGGTGCACCCCAGGTAAAACTTTCAAAGCCGTGTCCATGGTTATGGACGACTTGGAGCATGATTCTCGACCATAGACAAGCATAACTAAAGTTTATTGCTCTAAATTTGACATTATAATGACTAGTAATCGCTTCACTATAATGGAATGGCTAAATAACATCCACAATTGCTTGTTTGGATTGTCGCCATACCATTGTACCGACGACTAGTAAGTATTGCAACTACAACGGAATGGCTGAATAAAAGTACCAACAACCGCCGGGTTTTGGGTTTATCTCATGCTATCTCAGATCTGCTTAGTAATTGTTTCAACTACAACGAAATGATTAACTAAAAGTGCCTAACGCTTATTTTATCGGGATGACTATCTTTACGACTAGTAATTGCCGCAACGATAACCGAATAAGTAAAGCGCCAACGGTGTGAGTTCCTCGGTTGACTTCTCGATTGGTCTCGAGGGAAACGCCAGATGGGTTTGTTTGATGGTAGCATCAGGTTGGTTCGGATAGGTCCTTCTTATCCTCTCTCGATTACCGGTTGTATCGAGTCTCTATAGGTTGTTTAGTGCATGCTGCCGCTGCCGCTTCAGTCCACCATACCTTTGTAGGCGAGGACCGCCGAATTCTAGTCTCGCTGTCTTGGCCTCGATCTTGCCTCCTTTTTTTTCCTTTGCCCTTTGTCGGCACCCCTTTTGTTTAAGCAGGTTTTGAGATCGACGCCGTTAGCAGGTTTACCCTTCCGGCTTGGCCTAGGCATGGTTATGGACGCCATTGGTTATTCTTCAGGGCTCTTAGTCCCATTTGCATCTTGTCCGTAGTCGGACGCTCTATCATTTTCAAGGTGATTTGGATCTTTGTACCTTATATCTGTATTATTGACTCTTTGAGTCGCTGTTATATATATATATATATATATATGTTCTGTGGGTCCCATCGAGGACTGTTGTGTAATGTTACTACTTCGTTTTACACCCGCACGAAAGTGCCTGGTGGGCACCTTTGAATCGTTCCTATGCGGGTTTGGCGGGAAGCGCTAAAACTTGCATAGGGTCGATTCTGAGGGTGTTACACGGTAGTACAGAGTACAGCCCAGTACCGCCTCCCGGAAGTTTTAAGGTGAACACGGAAACACACCTGTGGGCGGTAGATCACATGTAACTTCCTAGAGTACTGCTAGGCGGTAGTACCGCATATGAGATCCGGTAGTACCGTTACCATCAGGACAGAGAGCCAAGATACAGAAAAAAGGAAGGTTCTTGTGCAGAGTAGATGGGTTTTGTTGGATAAGAGTGGCCTAGGTTTAGAGAGACACGCGGATATGGGCCAATGAACTCAAGGAAAAATACTAAAAACATATGGAGAGCCAAACTTGAGTGCATGACCAAAAGAAACAACACCAAAAAGAGGATGACAAACATGAGTAAGAACCAATTCAACTAGGTGAAAAATACGAGTAAGCACTTCAACCTCTCGATTGAGAGGGGGCGGTGTCCTAGGCCACCATATTTGAGTATACTCGGCTTGGCACCACGAAGATGTATCTTGGGTCCATTACCGAAACTCATCATTGA
This sequence comes from Avena longiglumis, assembly GCA_030063025.1. Lineage (NCBI taxonomy): Eukaryota > Viridiplantae > Streptophyta > Magnoliopsida > Poales > Poaceae > Avena > Avena longiglumis. The sequence goes on along the minus strand of CP125977.1, from coordinate 179,002,216 downwards.
GCTCACATATCACAAAATGATATTAAGAGGAATGATTTTTGTTTAATTTGCGCAAAATGGGGGAGGGATAGTCCAATCAATTAGGACCGCACTCCCCCTATGTCCATGCCTACACCTAAACCAAACATGGGTCAAGTGTTAGGTGAGAGTGCAAGATAATCAAGTCAAACTCCTAGAATCTACGATATTTAGTTCATTCCTCAAGTAGCAAAACCTTGCTTCATCAAGTGGCTTCGTGAAGATATCGGCAAGTTGATCTTTGGTTGATACATAGGATAGATCAATATCACCTCTAGCAACATGATCTCTAATAAAGTGATGTCGAATCTCAATATGCTTTGTCCTTGTGTGATCCACCGGGTTGTATGCAATCTTGATGGCACTTTCATTGTCACATAGAAGAGGCACTTTGTCACAATGGACACCAGACATTACTTTAAAGTTTGCCTCATCCATAGCAATTGGGTGCAAGCACTAGCAAAACAACATACTCGGCATCGGCGGTGGAGAGATATACAATTTGCTTCTTAGAAGACCAACATACCAAGGACCTACCAAGGAATTGGCAAGCTTGATGTTGATTTTCTATCATCCTTGTCTCCCGCCCAATCCGAGTCCGTGTATCCACAAAGAGCTAATGTTGAGCCTTGAGGGTACCAAAGACCATAAAATGGGGTATGAACTAAATATCGAAAGATTCTCTTGACCGCCATTAAATGGCTTTCCTTAGGAGCCGCTTGATATCTTGCACAAACACCTACACTCAACACAATATCGGGTCTAGATGCACACAGGTAAAGCAAAGAACCAATCATAGACCGGTATACCTTTTGATCCACATATTTACCATTTGGATTTTGTTCTAGATGAGTCTTTGTTGCCATGGGAGTTGGGGCTCCATTCAAATCTTGCATTTTGAATCTTTTGAGCATATCTTGAGTATACTTGGCTTGATTGAAGAATGTTCCTCCTCTAACTTGCTTGATCTCAAAGCCAAGGAATACTTTCAACTCCCCCATCAAGGACATCTGGAACCTACTAGTCATAAGCTTTGAGAATTCATCATTAAAAGCTTTGTTAGATGAGCCAAAGATGATATCATCAACATAGATTTGGCATACAAAAAGCTCCCCATTAACCCTCTTAGTAAAAAGAGTGGGATCGATTTTCCCAACCTCAAAGCCACGGCCAAACAATAACTCTCTAAGGTGCTCATACCACGTGCGTGGGGCTTGCTTGAGCCCATAGAGCGCCTTATCAAGTTTGTAGACATGGTTTGGGAAGTTGGGGTCCTCAAATCCCGGGGGTTGCTTAACATATACCAATTCATTTAAAGGACCATAAAGGAATGCACTTTCTACATCCATTTGTTGCAACTTAAAGTTATGATGTGCCGCATAAGCAAGAAGGATACAGATGGACTCAAGGCGAGCCACGGGTGCATAAGTCTCTCCATAATCAATGCCTTCAATTTGGGAATAACCTTGTGCAACCAATCTAGCCTTGTTCCTTACAATAATCCCATGCTCATCTTGCTTGTTCTTGAATATCCACTTTGTTCCAATAACATTGCGGCATTCCTTTGGCTTCTCAACTAACTTCCACACTTTGTTTCTCTCAAAGTTGTTGAGCCCTTTGTGCATAGCTTCTAACCAATCCGAATCTTCAAGAGCTTCCCACACTTTCTTTGGTTCAATCATGGAAATGTGAGCTTGATGTTCACTGAACCTCTTCAATTGTGCTCGTGTGGAAATTCCTTTCCTTAGATCTCCAACAACATTTTGGAGGGTGTGGTCTCTTATTTCCAACATTCTTTCCTTTCTAGCTTCGCGACGAGCGTGGATCTCCTCATTGTTTCTTGGAGGACCCTCTTCATCATTTTGATCCTCGACTTGACCAACAACTTGACCTTGATCATCATTGGATTCATCCTCTATATTGGGAGGCAAGGGTTGCCCTTGGTCTTGATCAAGTGCTCTTCTAGCATCAATTTGAGCCCGTCTCAAAACAGTTTCGATGGATCTTCCTTGACAAATTGACTTGGCACCACTTGACAACCCATCGAATGGACCAAGCACCCTTTGACTAGAGTTCACACATTGATCACTATGTTGAGGGTCCACATTTAGTCTTTGGCTTGAGTCAATGTCCTCCTCGGAAGATGGAGCATGTTGAGGTTGTGAAGATGAGGGCTCCACTTGAGTGGAGCATAGTTCTTCTCGATCCGCCATAAGGGGTTCCTCAATGGGGCGGATATAACCTACACCCATTCTTCCTATGGCATCCTGAGTCATTTCATCATCTGCATCACAAGCATCAACACGCCCCTCTTGGGGACCATCATATTCTTCGAATGTCACACTACAAGATTCTATGACGGCTCCGGAGAGCTTGTGTGGCATCCCGCAAAACCGCTACTAGAAAATCGCGTTGTTTTTGTGCATTGCATCATCATGACCGCATGCTCATGTCATCATGCCACATTGCATTTGAGCATCGTCATCATCTTGCATTTGCTTGCATAAAACTATCTCGGAAAAACCTATTTTTGTTTTCTAAAACGCCCCGTCTTTATTCAAAACCAAAACCCGGTCTCCGGATTAGTTTGTTTTGTCTATCAGTGGTTTGCAAAAGTCCTGTTCTAAATAAATAAATTGTTTACTTATTTTAGGGGGCAGCCGAGCCGGGCCGATCCGACCCAGTTGGCCACCCCCAGTACAAAACCAGCCTACCTAAAATCCCTAATCTACCCAATCCTAGTCTACCCACCAATCCCCTCCCTCCACCTCACCTTTCCCTCCAACTCATCACAACCATCGCCACCTCATCAATCCTAACCCCCAACTCCCTTCCCTCTCTCTCTCTCCTGGACACACACAAACACACGGCACACACACGCACGCCACACCCGCTGCCACACCGGTCCCACCCCGCACCCAACCACGCGGCCCACCCCGCGGGTCCCACTCGCCCCACGCGACGCCCCACCCCGTATCCTTCCTCCCGTCCCGCATCTCCCTCCCTCCTCTCTGCCTCGCCCCCTCTCCCTCCCATGGCCGCGCCGCCAGGCCCCCCCCCTTCACCGCCGCCTCCCCCTGGTGCTCCTCCATCACGCCCCCGCCTCACCTCTCGGGCCGCCCGCCCGCCGCCTCCTCCGCCCGGCCTCCGCCCGCCTCGAGCTCGCCCAGCCCCGGCCACTGCTTCCTCGGCCGAGCTCCACCCCGAGCCCATGAGGCCCTCCTCGCCGCCCGCGACGCCTCCCCACTGCCGAGCTCTGCGCCACCGCTGCCGAGCCTCCGCCTCGCCCGCCATGAGCTCCTCCCGGCGACCCTCCCAGATCGAGCCCAGCCGTCCGGCAGGCTCTTGGTAAGCCCTCCTCGCCTCTCGCCTCGGCCGGAGCCTCGACCTCCGCCGCCAACCTCCTGCGCCAGCTCCACCTCGCCATCGGCGCGCCTCGCCGGCCTCGCCGCGCCTCGCCCGCCTAAGGTCGCCGGGCCGCTTATGACTCCCGCCACCGCCGCCTCCTGTTGCCCTCCCTCCGCCGACAACCGCCGCTCGACCCCGCCCTACCCGCTCAAGCTCGCCGCCTCCGGCCACTCATCCGCCATGGAGGCCCTCTCCGGATCCTCCGCCTCCGCCAGGGCCTCCTCGCCGTGGCGCTTCGCTTCGTCTGCCATGACCCACCGCTCGCGGGCGCCTCTCTGCTTCTTCTCCGTCGCCGCAGGCCCGCGCCACCTCGCCTTCCTCCTCACCGGCGTCACCTCTGCCATGGACCGCCTCCACCGACGCCCCCTGCGCTCCCCGGGCCGTGCCATGCCCTGCCGCCTCCAGGCCATCTGCTGTGTCGTGCAGCTCGAGGCCCGAGCATGTTGACTGGGTGGTTCGAGGCCCTCGTGATGGACAAGATTGAAAGAATCTTGACAAGATTTTGTACCCCATGAACGACAGAGACCACCGAGAGATCCACGTCGAGAACCCGTGGTACCCGAAGACTGCATCGACACTAGGACCAAGTACACCTTTGCTAATCGAAGTTGAAAAACCTCCAAGTTCTCCTTCCCGGATTCAAGGACTCCGACATGGTGCGACAAGTACTTCTACCCGCGCATAATACCGGAAGAACGCCAAGATCGCCACGAGGACGACAAGTTCTTCTTCCCGAACGACAAGATCTACTCCACGGATCCGAAGACCCCCCGGTACCTGATCTACTCAAGTTCGTCGTCAGGGGAAAGATCGACCGTTGGAAACCAAGCTCTTCATCTTGTGTCCGACCTTCGAAGACCGATCCCGTCGAACCCTGAACCCTGAGAACGGACCCCGAACCCCGGAACCCCAAGATCGCCGAGAACCCTAATGTGTGACCCTGATCCGAGCCCCTATTTTATAAATGCCATATTTATAAATTGTTGCATATTAAATTGTTCATGCATGCATCCTTGTCTATGGTTTAGGGGCCTTATGCCGATTCACCTCATAATTAAATATGGGGCCCATATGCGGGCAAATCTAGTCTTATATTGGCCTCATTTAAATTTGTGCATCGAACCAATGATATATTTTGCCATGTTAAGACAACATTTAAATTGGCGGGCATCTAAATAACTGGAACCATATATTTAAATGTCGGGACCCCCGGTTCCGCTTAATATGGCCTAATTGCACCGCATATTTACCATGCCATGCATCATACAGGCATCATGCCTGATCTTTTGCCGTAGTATTAAATATTGCATCCGGTGTTTATTCTAGTGTTTTGGTTCTTCGCGGATAAGGCCGTTGAGTTGATGCGAGTGCCGACCCGATCTTCGGGTGAACCCTCGGCAATGTTTTCAGGCGAGCATCTCCCCCTTTATACCCATCTTACTTTTATAGTATTTATTCCCTCCTGTTGATCTATTGCTACCTGTGTTACGATGCTCTAGTTTTCGTACCCGTGATATTCCTTGCAGCCTTATATTGCCTTGGACACCTCCTATTACCTGTTGTTTGGTAGATAGTTGGACTTGCGCGTCGTAGTCGCTTGCTCAAGTGCTGTTGCGTGTCGTCAAGTACCACAGTTGTTGGAGTATTGCCGTATGTTGAATGTTGGAGATGATCATGGCTTTAATTATCGTTCACTTTAATTACTGTTTAACAACTAAAATTGAAGTAGGTAAGCAGAGGCACAGGTGGGCAATAGATGTTATTTGGTTGTTAACCGTCCACTTGTGTCCCGTAGGACCCCGAGTTCTTGACACCTGTTCCGAGATCGAGCGCGCTAACCACAGGTGGGGAGATATGGGCCCCCCATTGATTAGTACCTGATTTCAAAGTATTGCACTGGGGGCCACAAACTAGTTTGAGGTTTTATTTACTATCCTGTACTTATGCCATGCTTTACTGCTTTATTACGATTGTGCGAGGAGCACACTGTACTGTTTAGGATCGGGACACGTTTTCGCGGTGTAGACAAGCCCAGTTTTGGGTCCCCAGTCGTTCACAATCGTCTACCCAAACCCTAAGTCCGTCTCAAAGACCGGCCGACTTCGTTGCGGGTAGACTTAGTGGGGTGGCCCCCCGTGCTTGCTTTGGGTCTGGAAACGTCATGACTTAGGCCCCGCCGACATACCGATGGGTGTATGTTAATTGATCTGGCAAAAAGGGTCGAAGTGCTTGTGGATACTTTGGTGCACCCCTGCAGGGTTAAATCTTTTCGAGAAGCCGTGTTCGCGGTTATGGACGACTTGGAGCATAGATCTCGATCATAGACAACTATAACTAAAGTTTACTGTTATAAATTGACTTGTATCTGATATGACTAGTAATCAGCTTCACTACAACGGAATGGCTAAATAAAAGTACCAACAACTGCTGGGTTTTGGGGTTATCTCATGCTAATTGTATCTGACTAGTAAGTGTTGCAACTATCACGGAATAGTTAACTAAAAGTGCCCACTGCTTATTTTATCAGGATGACTATCTATACCTGACTAGTAATTGCTGCAACGATAACTGAATAAGTAAAGCGCTAATCGTGTGAGTTCCTCGGTTGACTCTCTCGGATGGTATTGAGGGGGAATACCAGGATGGGTTTGTTTGGTGTTAGAATCAGGTTGGATCGAATAGGTCTTTCTTACCCCTCTCTCATAGCCACCAGTTGTATCGAGTCTCTATAGGTTGTTTAGTACATGCTGCGCCGCTTGATCCACCATACCTATGTAGGCGAGGACCGCAATTCTAGCCTCGCCGTGTCTTGGCCTCGATCGACGCCTCTTTTTCCTTTGCCCTTTGTCGGCACTTTGCTTGTTTAAGCAGGTTTTGAGATCGACGTCGTTAGCAGGGTTACCCTTCCGGCTTGGCCTGGGCAGGGTTATGTACGCCATTGGTTATTCTTCAGGGCTCTTAGCCCCATTTGCATCTTGTCCGTAGTCGGACGCTGTATCATTTTCAAGGTGATTTGGATCTTTGTATTGTATATCCGTATTCTTGACTCATGGAGTCATGTTGTATATATATCTGTTCTGTGGGTCCCATCGAGGACTGTTGTGTAATGTTATTACTTCGTTTTCCACCCGCACGAAAGTGCCTGGTGGGCACCTTTGAATCGTTTCTATGCGGGTTTGGCGGGTTTCGCTAAAACTTGCATAGGGCCGATTCTGAGGGTGTTACAGCTTGTCATAGATTCTATAAGTGTGAGATTCGAGACCATAGCCAACAAAAATACCCTCTAATGCTTTAGATTCGAATTTAGACAAACGAACACCTTTGATGAGATAGAAACACTTACAACCGAACACCCGGAAATAAGATATGTTGGGCTTGTTACCGGTAAGTATCTCATATGGAGTCTTGTTGATTTTCTTGCGGAGGTAGAGCCGGTTTGAAGCATGTAAGCGGTGGACGGCCGCCCGAAGTTGTATGGAGATTTAAACTCCGCCAACATGGTCCTAGCCATCTCAATAAGAGTCCGGTTCTTCCTTTCGGCCACACCATTTTGTTGAGGGGTGTATGTATCGGAATATTGATGTTTAATCCCCTCATCACTAAGAAAATCATTCAAGGTGTAGTTCTTGAACTCGGTGTCGTTGTCACTTCTTATAATCAACACGGGAACATTGTGTTGAAGTTGAACCAAGTTGATGAAGTCGATAAAAGTCCTTTGAGTTTCACTCTTCAACTTGAAGAAATAAACCCAAGAGTATCTTGAAAAGTCGTCAACAATCACCAAACAATATTTCTTCCCACCAAGACTTGCATGAGATGGAGGACCAAATAGGTCCACATGAAGGAGTTCCAAGATCTTGTTAGACTTGATTTGGTTCATGGGCTTATGAGGAGCGTCATGCATCTTTCCTAGAACACATGCCCTGCAAACACGATCTTTGGCAAAGGAAACATTTTCTTTTAGTCCAACAATATGGCCCTCTTTATGGAGACTTTGCAAAGTTCTCATATTGACATGGGCTAGTCGGCGGTGCCATAGCCAACCCACATCGGCCTTTCCGTATAAGCACATCGGACCTGCAGTGGCTTGCCCCGAAAAGTCCACCACATACAAGTCATTTTCGACGTACCCAACGAAAGCGACCTTGAGAGACTTGCTCCACATGAGGACCACAATATCATTATCAATAAAGACGGCAAAGCCCATATTTCCAAGAGCAGGACAGAAAGTAAATTGTATCCAAGGGTTTCAACAAGCATGACGTTCACGAGTGTAATGTCGTGAGCCACCACTACCTTGCCGAAACCCATTACCATAGATTTTGACTTGTCGGCATAAGTGACGGTGATTTGATCTTCATTTGACACCAAGTCCTTGACAATAGACGAGCTTCCGGTCATATGACTTGTGCAACCACTATCAATCACCCATTTGACCCTCCAGAAGCATAAGTCTACAAAATATCAAGCTAGTTTTTAGGTACCCATTTTTCAATGGGTCCTCTTTTGTTAGCAACAAGGGTCTTGGGAACCCAAATAGACCAAGCAATATAACCATCATAAGGACCAACATATTGTGCATACACATCACCATAGTAATCACGCATTAGAACATAGTGAGGGTTAGCAATTCCCGAAAAATCATCATGAGACATAGTTTTGCCATTTGTGGTCTTACTTTCCACAATGGTCTTGTTATTCTCTTGTGCGGTCTTGTCCTTCTTCTTCTTGTTGTTCTTCTTCTTTGTTTTGGAGACAAAACCAATGCCCCCTTTATCACCACTACGCCTTTGCTTTCTCAAAAGATCATCAATAGACTTGTTGCCTTGTGGAAATGTAGCCTTCGCAAGCTCCCCCTTCAACCTAGCATTCTCTTCAAGGATAGTTGTGCTACTCTATGGAATGAAGTTACTAGGTGAAGGAATATTGGCCAATTGAGTTTGAAGTGTTTCATGGGACTTTGTGAGAGACAAGAGTTCACTCTCCAAGGCTTTGTGGGCCTTGTTAAGCAAGCTAAAGTCCTCGGCAAGTTTTTCATGAACCACACCAAACTCAACCTTGTCCTTTTTAGCTCTTTTGTATTTAGCAATAGCATGATCACGCTCTTTGATGAGTTTGTTAACAATGATGTCATTGGCCTCATCAATCCCTTCAAGTTTTGACTCAAGGGACAACCTAGTCTCTTGTTCTTCTTCTAGAGCATTGCTTAAAGCCTCTAGTTCAATCATATGTTCATGCCCAAGTTTACATCTAACATCTACAAGATCTTGAGTGTGGGAGAGTTGATCTAAGATGTTCCCAAAATGTAGTTTAGCATCACCTTCTAGGTTAGTCATGAACTCATCAAAGGCAATTAATTCTTTTTTAACATCAAGAGACATTTCATCATCAATTTCATCATTATCTAATTGAGTAGAGTGGGATGATGAGGATACCTCCGTTCCTCTTGCCATAAGGCAAGTGACGTTCTTGGAGGAAGAGTTCTCATTTGGAGAGTCGAAGAGTGAGAGTGTCGGAGTGAGGTGGTAGCTAGAGCAGCCATACCATGTGAGGTTTCTTCTTCTTCCTCATCTTCACCATCTTCATTATCGGAGGAGTATTCTTCATGAGTGATCAAGACAATTTCTCCCGATTTCTTGTTGATGGGATTATTTTTGATGAAAGGTTTCTTGTAGGGTGCCTTGAGAGTCTTCTTCAACACGAGCTTCCCACCATTATCTTCTCTCTTCTCATAGGGGCAGCTTGCCACAAAGTGGTAGCGGTCACCACAATTGAAGCAAGTTCTCAACCTAGTGGCATTCTCTCTTTTCCCATTTGGATTGCTTCTTCGTTGCATTTTCATCTTGGCCTTGGCGGGATTCTTCCAAAAGTTCTTTGCATAGAAAGCCATATATTGACTATGAGCAATCTTGACATCATCGGGATTGTCCAAGGAGAGGCCTTCATCACTATCATCTTCATCTTCAAAGTCCACAACTTTGGCCTTTAAAGCAACATTGACCACATTGCTCATACCGAGGGCACGAGCACGGGCATCTTTGGCATTCTTGGCGGCGACCTTGAAAGCGGCCATCTCTTGCATAACTTCATTTGAGGTCATGAGATGGTAGTTGTGTCTTCCTTGTAAGCTCTTCAAGTCGGTGGGCTCAAAAGGCATGAGTGCACTCACATATTTCCTTTTTATCCATGCATCATCCACATGTGAGGCACCCACATTTCTAAAAGCGGTGGCGGTGGTCTTGAGCCTTCGATACATGTCTTCGTGATCTTCATCTTCTTTCATGTAGAAACCTTCGGCTTCATTGCTTAGAGCATCATATCTGTTCCTCCTCATACTCTCATTTCCAACAAACAACACAGTGAGAGCATCCCAAGCTTCCTTGGCAATGCTAAAGTGCTCAATGTGTGGATAATCCTTTGTTCCCAATCCTTGTTGAATCATATGCAAAGCAGTGGCATTGAGTTGACTATTGACAACCTCTCTTCTTGTCAAGTTGTTTGGATCCCCAATAAAGAGTCCATGCTCGATGATGTTCCATAGTTCAATGCAAGAGCTGCGCATATGAGTTCTCATTAGTGATTGCCATTGAGAAAAAGTAGCAGACTCTTCTAGCTTAGGTGGGTCACCTCTATTGTACACATGAGGGTGAGGGATGGGAGGATCGGGAGAGTACCAAGAATCACGGTGCTCTTCCCCCATCAAGTCGTGTGGAGGAGTTAGCATTGTCTAGTTTATCCCCTACCATACCTTCTGGGGATCGGAGTATTCCCTTTAGGTACGGATGGTAGTTCCTCTTGAGGAGATGGGGGTGATGAGCCATCTTTGTCTTTAAGAAGTTGCTCAAGCATCTTCTTGACTTCGTTGACCAAGGAAGAGCTCAATCTTGTTTCCAAGTTTCTGAGATCTTCCATGGTCACCGGGGTTGACTCACTACCACTATCCCCTTCTTGGCTACCCATATTCTCTTAGGCGGTAAAGCCCGAATAAAGAGCCGAGGCTCTGATACCAATTGAAAGGATCGTATGGGCACCTAGAGGGGGGGGTGAATAGGTGCTACTTCAAATTTTCTTCTTTTTCAAATTAACGTTTGACAATAAGGTAAATTCTCTAGATAATGCAACTATGGTGAATTTACCTATATGACAAATATGCAAGAGCTACCACAACACAAAGTAGTAACAAGAAGTAAGGTGTGGTAAAGGATAGAGGTAACCGAAAAGTGGACGCAGAGACACAAGGAATTGTTTCCCGTAGTTCCTTCCTTTTGAGGGGAAGTACGTCTACGTTTGGAGAGGGGGTGGTTTCAAACCACCAACGCCACGACAAGCCTCCCTTTTTCTCCGATGAATCTCACCCCAACGGGATCGATTCACCTTCCACTATATCGACAACCTTCAAGGTGGAAGCCGGCACCGTTACAAGTTTGGGGCACACATCCACAACTTAATCGGAGGTTCCCAAATACAAGCAAGCTGTCAAAGCAATCAAAGACAAGCTTGTAAGAACAAAAACAAGAGCTAGGGTTTCCAACAAAACACTAGAGCAAAGGGGGCCTCAATGAAATGAGGGGGAAATGAAGATCTCTTTTGGTGAAGTAGTAGATCGGGGCCTCCTTCTTCGATTCCCCAAAGATCAAGGACTTTGGGTGGTTGGATGAGGAGATCTTGAGAATTTAAGTGGCTCCAATGGACTCCAATGGTGGGCAATGACTTTAATGTGCTGAGCACTTTGTCCCAAGGTAGGTGGAGGGGTATTCTGACCGTTGATGCATTTACTGCAGCGGTAGTACCGGAAGTTCAAGCGGTACTACCGGAGAACTCCGGTACTACCGCACCTGGTACCGGACCACCCTTTTCAAACTACATCAAGTCCTGCCCTAGCGGTACTACTGTTGTTGCTACCGGGAAGCGGTAGTACCGCTTGAGGCAACCGGTACTACCGGATCTGGAGAGAACAACACTTTTCCATACGAAAAACTCTCTGTCACGCCAGGTAGTAAAACGAGGTACTACAGCATTTTGCTACCGGCGCAGACAGAAGCTTTTTGCAACGTACAAAAACTCTCTGTCACGCCAGGTAGTGAAATACGGTACTACCGCATTTTGCTACCGGCGCAGACTTAGCTTTTTGCAACGTACAAAAAGTCTCTGTCACGCCAGGTAGTAAAATGCGGTACTACCGCATTTTGCTACCGGCAGCATAAGAGCTTTTGCAACGTTCAAAAGCCTCATCTGGCAAGATTAAAATGGTATTCAGTATTTTAATCGGGAAGTGAAGCTTTGTAAAAAGCTTACGTCGCTAGGTACTAAAATGCGGTACTACCGCTTTTAGTACTGCACGGCAGACTTTTGATGATTAGTCACTTGCTTCGTCTGGTCCGTAACAAAAGCGGCGAGCCCAGTGCATTTACGAATGTTTGCAAACCTTTTTAATGTACCTGCGACACACTTAGCAAATCATTAGTCCGATATGTGTGTTGTTATCAAATACCAAAATCACTAGGGATAGCAAATGCTCTTTCAGCTTCTGTCAACCAGCTCGGATGGTTTTGCCCTCATCAAATTACCCACCTATGCCACTTTTAAGTCGTGTACCTGTTCGTTCGAACCGTCATGTGAAAATAAAAATCTCAAAGGCAGAGAAGCCTGGGGCGGCAAAGGTCCGACCGCGCGGGGCGTCGCGGGTGCAGGTGAAGTAGCCGTCGGGCCTTTGTACTCGATGCAGCGGCGACATGGAGGCATGGCCGGAGCCCTTGGCGGCGAGGGCGCGTGGCAAAAGAGGTAGGGAATGGGGTGAGTGGACCGAGGCAGAGCGGATCCGACGACCATCGACGGTAGAGGAAGCTCTTGGCAGCGGTAATAGGACGTGGCGGCGGCTCCCGAGCATGAAGGAGCGGCGTCATGTGTCCCGACATCCTCGAGTCGCTCGACCTAGACGCGGGGGTCGCGCCATAGCTTCCGTTCGGATCATCGACCGTGCGTGCATGGCGGTTGCGCGTTGTGTGCAAGTGCGTGTGGTGTATGTAGCTAGAGTTGCGGTGCGGTGTGTCGGATGTACGGTTAGGGTATGGTTAGGTGTCATGTGAGTTTGGGTTTAGGTTTAGGTGCATAGTGAAATTCTCTAGGATGTAAAAATATTTAATAAAAATACTAAATTTTTGTGATGTAGTTTTTTTCCTTGATGCAACACATGGATATTTTTTTTTATAATTTACAAGATTGATAAGGTATTTTTCGCAGCAACGGGTGGTCATTGTGCTAGTAATTTAAATGAAAGCATCCATGACCATGAGAGATACGGACGAGGGATGCGACGGCCACTCCGCGGCGAGAATGCCGACAGCTGCGACAACCCCTCCCGAGCAACCAGCTGTAACTCTGTACCACCCTGAACGGTCAATTACCCCTCGATCCCCCGCTGCCCGCTACGCCCGGCTCCCCGCCCTTCCTCGCCGTACCGGATCCCGCCGCAGCCTCGCGGCGGCGCGCCGGCACCTCCTCACCGCCGTCGCGCCCCGCTTCTCCGTACGACCTCCACCGCCGGCCGAGCTCACCCTCCGATGCGCCGACCCAATGCTTGCGTCGAGCCGCGTGCCCAAGCAAAGGAACAAACCCTAGCTTCTGCCCCCGCATCCAAGATGGCCGCCCAACGGCATAACTCCAGCTCCTGCCGCTGCCGCCGCCACCTCGTGGGCGCTCTCGCGTTCCTCGCGGCGACCACCATCGCCCTCCTGCTCCTGCTCCCCCGCTCGTCGCGCCCCAGCTACGGCGTCGTCATCGACGCTGGCAGCACGGGGAGCCGCGTCCACGTCATCGCCTACCACGCGGGGCCGCTCCCGCAGCTGGACTGGACGCACACAGCGTCACTGAAGGCGACCCCGGGGCTGTCGTCGTTCGCAGCCGATCCTGGCAGCGCGGGCCTGTCGATCGCGCCGCTGGTGGAGTTCGCCCGGCGGCGCGTGCCGGGGGATAGTTTGGAGCAAACCGAGGTGCGGCTCATGGCCACGGCCGGCCTCCGGCTGCTGGATTCCGCGACGGCTGAAGCCATCTTGGAGTCATGCAGGGAGTTGCTTCGGGAGTCAGGGTTCTGGTTTCAGGACGAATGGGCCACCGTGATCTCAGGTATGTTAGTAGTGTATAAAGATGCTCATTTCGCGTACATGCTGTGAAAATCTGCAGACTTTCCTTGCTTGCATCTGATCAGTATATTCACCGGCTGAAATTTGCTGAATTCATATTCTTCCATCTGGTAGTTTATTAATATATATGATGATGGAGTTACACTGATGAATCAAGTCTAGCCTGATGTTTGTGTGCACAAAAGATAGGTAGAGTTTTATGCTTCCGTCAAGGTAACACAATTTAAACTGCTGTGCAGGAGCTGAGGAAGGGATCTATGCATGGGTTGCGGCAAATTATGCATTGGGTACTCTGGGTGGTGCTACACAAGATACTACGGGGATAATTGAGCTTGGTGGGGCTTCTATTCAGGTTTCGTCATCGTTTTCATGCTAAGAAGTTGCTTCTTGCAGTAAACTTTGTTAAGATTTCTTATTGTTGCGGAATTTGTGATTAATAGGTAACATTTTTCACCAATAAACCTATGCCTCCGGAGTTCTCTCACATGCTCAAGTTTGGCGATATCACATATAACCTGTACAGCCACAGTTTTCTACATCTTGGTCAGGTGATTTTTCTGCACAAATATTTGTTTCTTGTGGATGCCTCAATATCAATTATAAATATTCTCTTAATTTATCTATGGTAAAATTCAAAGAAGTAAAGTACAAGTTTGGTACCTAACCACCATGTTCTCTACTAAGTGCTGAATATTAAATGCATTTTTGCTGTTATTTTCTAAGTGCTAACTGTTATATCTTATTTTGTATGCAGAATGTAGCGTATGAATCACTCCATGAATTGCTGAACACACCGGGCCTTAAATCAAGTAAGTTGGTCAAAACTCAGCCATAGTTTCTAATTAGTCTATATGTGCATACATCAAATGATCTATATGATTTAAGCCACATTCCATTCCAGGACTTAGATTATCCACGGGATTTTAGTCTGATCATGCTTCTGTCCTCTCCTATGTTCATCTCTCTGGCATGCGCACGAAAATTAGATGACATATACTCCCTCCGTTCCAATGAATAAGGCTTATAAATTTAGTCAAAAGTCAACAGCTTTTAAGTTTGACAAATGTTTTGGACAAAAATATGAACAATTAAAATACCAAATCAATGTCAATAGATTCACCATAAAATATATTATCATAATGTATTTATTTATATTGTAAGATATTGTTTTCTATATGTTTGGTCAAACTTAGTAAGGTTTGACTTTTCACTAAATTTATCAGCCTTATTCATTGGAAGGATAGGTAGTATGCTGTTAGGCTAAATAGCCTGGAAAAGTAATTCAGATGCAATCGCTGAAGTTTTTTGTTCTTAAATTTCAATCGATTTTGCAGTGGCCACACAATTAACTCATCAAGCTACATACAGAGATCCTTGCACCCCGAGGGGATTTTCGCGCATGGGTGGAGAGGTTAAACTTTCTGCCAGTGTTCTCGAGTCGAAGGCAGAGTACAGCCCTTTTGCTCATGCCGTTGGTAACTTCTCTGAGTGTAGATCTGCAGTGAGAACACTATTGCAGAAAGGACAAGGTAGGAATCATTCATAAACTTCATCTCTATCCTATTACTTTTTCTTATGTAAGACTCGAGAAGATGTTTGACTTTGCTGAGTAAATATGTTCACTCCAAGAAAGGGTTGCTTGACTTTTGATTCGTTAGTGTTTCGATGAGAAACTGTAGAGTAGACTACTTAACTTACACTGTTGAATACAGAACAAGAGTTCTCTTTACTTAATCTTATAACTGTAGAAGATGCCAAAAGACAAAAGGTTACTCTACCAATGACTTTTTGCGGAACACTGCTGACTGATCGTCAAAGATTTAAATTAGATGGCTAATTGACAATTCGTTGTAGATTAATTGTCTGGTCGTAACAGGGGGCCTTTACTTGGTCCCGCGGCTCGACTAGGGGAGCTAATTGTGCCACTGGGCAGCTAATCGTAGATTAAGCGTGGTTAGTCGCAGCTTCCTGGTTGCCGGTTTACGTGTTGCAACTTGTCGCTGGGGTGCCGACAAGTAGACAAGTCTCGACAAGTGATAGACTTGTCGATGTGTTGTCAACAAGGAACTACTAAAAAATACTAAGTAACTAGCCTATTAATTTTGGTATACTGTAACAAATATTGATGGCGAGCAGGGGAGAGGCGGAGGCGACGGCGGCGGCGAGACGGCGACGGCCTGGGGAGAGGCGGCGCTAGGGGAGAGGCGGCTAGGGGGAGGGAGTCACGACCAGTTGACAGAGACAAGTCGAGGTTTGTCGTCGACAAGTCAACTTGTCGACATCAGGTTTGCGACACGCAGACTTGTCGTGCGACAAGTCTAGACTTGTCGAGCGACATGTAATCCTTTTGCACTGGATCTGGAGGACCCTCCTGCCGCCACCATGCTTTTTTTTGCGAAAAATTCCACTGATCTATTAATAATCATCAATAGCAGTACAAAGAGCCCCCAAAGTAATAAAAATTACAAATAGGTATTCGGACCAATTAGCGATGACTATAAACACTAGCGCGAGCTGAAGGCGTGCCGCTGTCCTCGCCCCTCCATCACTGGAGCCAGGCAAAGCTTGTAGTAGTAGAGCTTGTTGTAGTAGACAGATGGGAAGTCGTCGTGCTAAGGCCCCAAAGGACCAGCGAACTGCTGCTGCCTCAGCAGCTGCTGGTGTTGTTGCTGCTGCAGTGGCGAGAGGAGCGCGCTGGGAGGAGGTGCGATGGCAAGAGAACAGTCGTGCCATCACGGCTTTGTAGCCTCGTAGGTAAGTGAGGTATAGTGGCTCGGTCCCAGCTTCTCAGGGAGCCTGGGCAGAGTAAGACAGGGGCTTGAGTTCAATGGTGCAGATCAATATCTATAGCATCTAGTGAATCTTGACAATGAAAGAGAGGAAGGTACACTAGCTGGTCTGGCCCAGCTACTGATGGAGTGATGGGCCATCGTCTTTCTATTTTTCTTATGGGATTTCTTATTCAATTTGTTGTCTGTGATGGTATTTTATAGCAGAGTGATTAGTCACGGCAAATCTTACCTATTCTGAACTATTCCACAAGTCGGTACCCTGATCACTTGATTCGAATTTACGACTTGTAATCCTTGCTGATCATACCATGGACGGTAGTAAATTTCCTGGTTCCTGGCATTTTGGTAGTGTTTGTGATTAGCAGGACACATTGACATTTTGTGTTGTCAAGTAATTGTCAACTAAATTCATTTGCTTATGTAGTTATGTTGCTACATTCCAGATACAAAACTTGCAAATACTCTTACGCTTTCAAAGTTCGATTGAATCATGGAATGCAGTTTCTATCATGGTTTATTGTTCTCTATTCATACCGTAATAAAGGGGAGCTGAACATTTCCATCCTTACAGAGAAATGTATGTATCATGCTTGCCGTCTGGGAGCAGCATTTGTACCAGATCTGGAAGGAAAATTCTTAGCAACTGAGAATTTCTACCACACCTCGAAGGTTTGTTCCTTTCCATACTTCCCTCCCTCCCTTGGGTACTTGGGTATTCCAGATAATTTCAGTTTCGTTACAGATTAGGCAGATAGAGGACGAGAGCAATACCGCTTGTCGCATGTTCCCCCAAATGTTCAATAGTTCAGCCATTTTTTTGCTGTGGAAATGATGTTGAATTCTTGATAACCTGACAGTTCTTTGGGCTACGTTCCAAGTCCTTTCTTTCTGATCTGATGCTAGCTGGGGAGAAATTTTGCCATGGGGACTGGTCAAACATAAAAAAGAAGTACCGTTCTTTCAACGAGGGGGAACTGCTCCTTTTTTGCTTCTCTTCGGCGTATATTGTGGCCTTACTGCATGATACTCTTAAAGTGCCCATGGATCATAAGAGGTGGGCACCCCTTTTCACTGCTTAGTATTATCACCCTGTATCTCTAAATTTAGTATTTACACTGTTTGTTTTGTTTCAGCATTGATGTTACAAATCAAATTCGGGGTGTCCCAGTTGACTGGGCATTGGGCGCTTTCGTTGTACAAAAGACACCAAACCGGACAGAGTACTCAGATCCATCAGTTTCATATCTAAACAATTATGACTCTTCTTGGTTGGTGCCACTTATTTTCATTACTACTGTGGTTGTATTTACAGCATGGTCCATCCTGAAGTGGAGAAGACCCCACCTCAAGACAATATACCACATGGAGAAAGGCTGGTACATCACCAGGGTCAGCCGATGAGCCTCGCGTCTCGTCGCTGGGAGTTGATGGAGCTCCTACGATGGGGTACCAGTGACCGTAAATGTAAATATT
This sequence comes from Avena longiglumis, assembly GCA_030063025.1. Classification (NCBI taxonomy): domain Eukaryota; kingdom Viridiplantae; phylum Streptophyta; class Magnoliopsida; order Poales; family Poaceae; genus Avena; species Avena longiglumis. The sequence continues at coordinate 178,984,386 of CP125977.1, read as the reverse complement.
CCTGATCTGATTATTTTATTGCAGCCACTGTATGGTTCGACATGCCGCCTTACCGAACCGTACTGAGTGTAAGCAGCCCTTTTGTATATTATGACTGATTAGGGTTGCTCAGGGCCGGTCCTGAGATTTCTGAGATTTCGGTGGCCCGGGGCGAAACTAAAATTTTGGGCCTTTTATTATAATATTTTATGCATATATGAGATGATAAAAAATAAATATTTAAGTATACTCTCATCTATAATATTTATATAAAAATAATAATGTTGACATGATACCTTAAAATTTCCTCCGAAATCTTTTAGAAGCAAAGTTCGAGACGATGGAATCAATATCAATCTCGTCCACTAACTTTTCTCGATGCATAGAGCTGCCAAACCATTTAACATAGAGCTGCCAAACCATTTAACCTCTCTTGAGACACTACAGATCTCAAATAGTTTTTTAATAATTTCAACTTTGAAAAGCTTCTTTCAGCTGAGGCAACAGTCACGGGCATAGTACCGACATTATCTTCTGGATCGACATCAGTCTGTTCCCCTCACAACAACTAGCGCCAGCGCCAACACATATAGATTCCTCAAAGTGCTTGTGTTGCTCTTCAAAAATATATGAAAAGATCCCCTCTGTAATTTTATTAATTTCTTCTCTTATTGTCTTCTTTTTATTTTCTAAGCACCGGATTCGGGCGCCATAATCAGTTAAACTGGAAGCAAGAACAAACAGATTGATTAATACACCGGTCACTAGTAAGTTAGCGAAAGAAAAACATCTCTTCTATTGTGGTTTTAACAAGGGAGTACCGAGTACATGATGTACCTGGTGCTTGGTGAGGTGGCGACGGGATGGCGCGGGAGGTGGGGCGCGAGTCTTTCTGGGAGTTGGGACAAAGCCGTCGTTGATCGATCGATCGTCAGTTCTTCACTCAAGCCCTACCGCCGTGGTGGTCGCGCCTGGCGAGTGGCTCTCGTCTCGATTGGCCGATCTGATCCAGAGATAAGGGAAGCGACGGGAGTACGAGACTCAGGAGGGCAAGCGACATCGACAAGTACAAGAATCGATTAAGACTGTGGGCTTGTGGCAAGTACGGGACTCTGGAGGGAGACGGGCAGATACGCAACGAAAAATATTTCTATGGGACCTAGTCCACAAATTTAGAGGCGTGGACCAACTTTAGAAAACAACATGTGTTTAAAACAGAGGAAAAAAAATAAAATTAGCAACAGTTTTGTAGATCTAAATTACCATGTGTTAATCATACGAGTTGGTCCACTTATAGAACAGGTCTACGTAGAATTATTTTCCATACGCGACACGGTTCACATACTCGGGAGTCAGGATCGGGAAGCGACGGGATAAGAGCCGAGTCGAGCGGTTTCACTAGACTAATATTTTTTTGCGATATATAGCCTACAATTTTTTGGGCCCCTAATTTTTTTTGGATCCGGGGCGGCTGCCCCGCTAGTCCCCCTAGGACCGGCCCTGGGGTTGCTGCAGTGCTGGTTCCAAATTACTGCTGATTTAATCAGAGTTTTGTGCGGCTGAAAATTCAGAAATAAGTGTACCAGCACAATCCCAGTTCTGCCATGATACTAGATAGCAAAATAGTTGTTATAGGTAGCTGGACTCCGAGCCGAAGCACAGGTAAACAAACTATAGGGTAATAGACTTGTTATATTACAAGAGGGCAAAGGCCACAATATATAGTACATGTACATGCGCAAATATACAGAAAACCCCTAACACACGGAAAAACTATAATATACAAATATATACTCTAACACCTATGGCATCCCGCAAAACCACTACTAGAAAATCGCGTTGTTTTCGTGCATTGCATCATCATGACCGCATGCTCATGTCATCATGCCACATTGCATTTGAGCATCGTCATCATCTTGCATTTGTTTGCATAAAACTATTTGCGGAAAAACCTGTTTGTGTTTTCTAAACGCCCAGTCTTTATTCAAACGCAAACCCCGGGTCTCCGGATTATTTTTGTTTTGTCCGCTATCGGTTTGCAAAAGCCCTGTGTTAAATAAATAAAATATTTAATTATTTTTAATGGGGCAGTCGAACGGGCCGATCCGACCTAGTCGACCACCCCCAGTATTAAAACGGTCCACCTAAACCAGCCTACCCGAAATCCTATTCCCACCTAGTCCTAATCTACCCACCACTCACAGCTCGCCACCTCACCCTCTCCCCCAATCCCTACCCACCTTGCCACCTCACCAATCCCAGACTTCCCCCCTCTCACACTCCACTCCTACCCTCTCCCTTGATGCGGCCCACCCCAACCCGCCACCTCACCCCTTTTCCTCTCTCTCTCTTCCTCACACCGCATCCACCCGCCCTCCCGACACAGGCCCCATCTCCTGGACCCGCCTCTCCCCTCACTCACACCCTCCCGCGGCCCGCTTCCCCAGCCCACCCCCAGCCCACCCGACCCCTTTGCTCCCTCCTCTCCTCCCCACCTTCTCCTTCCCGACGCACCCTTTCGCCTCGCCCCAGGCCCCTCCTCCCCTCGGCCGGACCATGCCCTCCTCCCTCCGCCTCCTCGGCGTCGCCTCGGCCGGCCTCACAAGCAACCGCCACCGCCACCTGCCCCTCCGCCACCGCGCCTCGCCCGAGCCGCGCCTCGTCTCGAGCACCTCCTGTCAGGCCTCGGCTCGCCACCGGACCCTCCGCCTCCTCTCCCTGCGTCGGCTCCTTCCACTCCTCCGGTGCTGCCCGCCGTCGCCGCCCGAGCCCGGCCGACCAGCCTCCCATCGCCCGCCTGGCGCCTCGCGTCGGCCCTCCTCCCAGTGCGCCGCCGCGCATCCTCCGCCCTTGCCTTCCTTCTCGGTGCCTCCCATGAGCCAGCCCGACCCTCTCTCCTCGGCGCCTGGCTCCCGTCTCCGCTGTCTGGTCAGCGCGCGCCCGGCCGCGCCTCCTCCGGCCTCGGCGCCTCCGGCCGCCTCGAGCTGCCTCGCCGCCAACGCCCGAGCTCGCCTCCTCGAGCCCACGACCGAGCACCTCCCCGCCGCCGCGTCCTCTGCCCCTCACCTCGCCGACGCCCTCGCCTCGCAGGCCACGCCAGCCCCGCGTCGCGTTCCTCACCTCCCGAGCCGCCCGCATCTCGCCGACTGGCCCGCTAGCTCGCGGCCGCCTCTGCACCCGAGGACTCGCCGCGGTGCGATGATCTCCTACGGGGACCTAAGACCGAACCGAAGACCTTTCCGAACCCTCGAGGCCTTCCACACGGCGACGAGTTCTTCTTCCTAACGCCAAGACTAGCTACCGAAAATCACGGACCCAGAGAACCCCGGACGGCAGCTCTTCTACGGACCCGAAGACCACATGTGCGAGGCACTTCCCGAGGATGCGTCGAGAACCCGACGCCAAGATCGCCCGAACCCGTGAACCGACATGCTCTTCTTCACGGATACGACAAGCACTTCGCCCCGAAACGCCAAGTACTCCCTCGAGGACGCCGAGTACTTCACCCCGGACACCGAGACCCTGGACGACAAGTTCTCCTTCCCGGACGTCGAGCTCGCCGAGAACCCGGATGCGACAAGATCTGCCCCGTTGTTCGAGAACGTTCCTGCCGAGACCGCTTCCGTCGAACCCTGAGCCCCTGTCGAACCCCGAACCTCTGGAACCCCAAGTTCGTCGAGACCCCCTAATGTGTGAACTCAAACCCGAGACCTTATTTTATTAAATGATATATACTTGTTGCATATTGAATTGTCATACTCGCATGCATATCATTGGTTTGGGGGCCTTATGCCGATTCACCTAATAATTAAATATGGGGCCCATATGCGGGCAAATCTAGTCTTATATTGGCCTCATTTAAATTTGTGTAGCGAACCCGGTACTATCTTCTGCCATGTTAAGACAACATTTAATTTGCGGGGTAGATAAATAACTTGGACCGTTTAATTAATTGTCGGGACCCCGGTTCCACCTAATATGACCTAATTGCATCGCATCTTTGTCATGCCATACCTCATACATGCATCATGCCGATCTTTCGCCGTAGTATTAAATAGTGCATCCGGTGTTTCTTCTAGTGTTTTGCTTCTTCGCGGATAAGGCCGTTGAGTTGATGCGAGTGTCGACCCGATCTTCGGTTGAACCTTCGGCAATGTTTTCAGGCGAGCATCTCCCCCTTTCTACCTATCTTACTTTTATAGTATTTATTCCCTCCTATTGATCTATTGCTATCTGTGTTGCGATGCTCTAGTTTTCGTACCCGTGATATCCCTCGCAGCCTTATATTGCCATGGACACATCCTATTACCTGTTGTTTGGTAGATAGTTGGACTTGCGCGTCGTAGTCGCTGGCTCAAGTGCTGTTGCGTGTCGTTAAGTGCCACAGTTGTTGGAGTATTGCCGCCTGTTTGATGTTGGAGATGATCATGGTTTTACTTATCGTTCACTTTAATTACTGTTTAAACAACTAAAATTGAAGTAAGTAAGCAGAGGCACAGGTGGGCAATAGATGTTATTTGGTTGTTAACCGTCCACTTGTGTCCCGTAGGACCCCGAGTGCTTGATACCTGTTCCTTGATTTATCGCGCTATCCACATCCGGGAGGATTATGGGACCCCCTGAGCCAGAGCTTGATTCAGTCTTATTTCTTGGGGCCACAAACTAGTTTGAGGCTTTATTTACGATCCTGTACTTATGCCATGCTTTACTGCTTTATTTACGATTGTGCGAGGAGCACACTGTACTGTTTGTAGGGGTTCGTAGCATGGAAAACAAAAATTTTCTATCGCATACAAACAAACAAGCCAAGATCTATCTACTAGATTGTAGCAACGAGTCGATGGAATAACTTACCCTCGAAGATTCCAAAGTGTTTAACGAGAGCGGATTCTCGTGGGTGATGTAGTCGTACTCTTTCCGATCTCAAGATCGTGTGACGATCCTTCCGGCTGCGTTCGGCAGCGCTTCATGATCGGTCACACGTTCGGTACTCGGCGAAGACCTTCCTCTCCTTGTTCCAGCGGCGGAGGTTGTAGCACTCTCCTCGCGATTCCGGCGGCTGGCGTGGTACCGGAAGTAGAGGGGAAATCCCGCAGGGCTTCGCCTTAAGCCGGAGCGAGTATGGTGGATTATGAGAGAGGGCTATTAGTGGTCTAGAGATTAGACACACCAATTAGAAGGCTCTAAACCGCAGGCTAAAGCAATTAGAATCTCTAAACCAAAACGGCTCTAAACCGGAGATTAGAGGTAGAAACTTGTGTGTCTCAAGGAGGAGGCCCTGCCCCTCCTTTTATAGGTGGAGGGGCTAGGCGCGCCAGGGAGGGAGGGGAGTCCCTCCCCAACTCGGCCTAGGGCTGGCCGCCGGCTTGGAGGAGAGGAACTCCTCCTCCAAGTTGGTTTCAACCTCCTCTTGCTTGTTTCCCACAGTTTCCTGTTTCCCACAGTTTCCTGTTTTCCACAGTTTCCTGTTTTAGCCGTTTGACTTTCAAACTGGCAGTTTGGCTTTCAAGTTTTGGAACAGCAAGAACACTTAGTACATGGTGCAATCATTCAATGACACATTCATGTACCCTCCCCCCCGGAGTGCCGGACAATCCGGAACCTTCTAGAACATTCCCGATGAAAACACCGGAATCATTCCCGAACTCCGAAACGGGACTTTCCTTATATGAATCTTATTCTCCGGACCATTCCGGATCACCTCGTGATATCCCGGATCCCATCCGAGACTCCGAAAAACATTCGGTCTCTTTATCATAATACCATAACTACTCAAAACAACGTCGAATCCTTAAGAGTGTCTCCCTACGGTTCGTGAATTATGCGGACATGATCGAGACACTTCTCCGAACAATAACCAATAGAGGAATCTGGAAATTCATATGGCTCCCACATATTTCTACGATTACTTTGCGATCGAATGAACAACTTACATACGATACCAATTTCCCTTTGTCTCACGATAGTTTACTTATCCGAGGTTATGATCGTCGGTATCTCTGCATACCTAGTTCAACCTCGTTACCGATAAGTACTCTTTTCTCGTTCCCGTGATATGTGATCCCTTGTGACCCAGTCACATGCTTGCAAGCTAATTGGATGACATTCCACCGAGAGGGCCCAGAGTATATCTATCCGTCATATGGATGGACAAATCCCACTCTTGATCCATGTGTTTCAACCAATACTTTCCGAACACTCAATGCCACCTTTATAGCCACCCAGTTACGGTGTGGTGTTTGATGTCATCAAAGCATCCATCCGGTAAAGGTGATATGCATGATCTCATGGTCAAAGGAATTAGGTTACTATGTATCAGAAAGCATATAGCAATTGAACTATTGAAATGACTTGATCTTTATGCTATGCTTATCTATAGGAGTATGTCCACCATATCATTCTCCTAATGATATGATCTTGTTGTTGATAACATCTCAATGTTCATGATAGGGAAACCACAATCATTAATCAACCAACAAGCTAGTGAAGTATAGAGGCTATACTAGGGACTTCAAATTAAGTTTACAAATCACACAAGTATTAATGTTTCCTTGTTAATACTATTATAGCATGAATGTAAACATTTATCATAAACACAAAGATATAATAATAACTATATTTATTATTGCCTCTAGGGCATATCTCCAACACTGTTTAGGTAAGCGGAATGTTTTCGCGGTATCGACAAGCCCAGTTTTGGGTTCCCAGTCGTTTACAGCCATTGACGCAAACCTTGAGTCCGTCTCGGAGTCAGCTGGCTTCGTTGCGGGTCTACTCAATGGGGTGACCCGCTGAAATATTTCTGAATCCTGTGATTGCTTTGTCGTGAAGGCCTCGTTGGGTTTTGATTTGGTTTTTCCGAGGTTGATCGAGTGTGTGTTGCTATTGGTGCACCCCGGCCGGGTAAAACTTTCTGAAAGCCGTGTCCGCGGTTATGGACGACTTGGAGCACAGTATCTCGATCATAGACAACTATAACTAAAGTAGTGCTATAAATTTGACTTTATAATGACTAGTAATCATCTTCACGATAATGGAATGGCTACATAAAATTGCCCACAATTGCTTGGTTGGTTTGTCGCTTGCGACAATTGTATCTGACTAGTAAGTATTGCAACTACAACGGAATGGCTAAATAAAAGTACCAACAACTGCTGGGTTTTGGGTTATCTCATGCTAAATGTATCTGACTAGTAAGTGTTGCGACTACAACGGAATGGTTAACTAAAAGTGCCCACTGCTTATTTTATCAGGATGATTAGCTATACCTGACTAGTAATTGCTGCAACGATAACTGAATAAATAAAACTGCCAACTGTGTGAGTTCCTCGGTTGACTTCCTCGTTTGGTCTCGAGGGGGAAACACCAGGATGGGTTTGCTTGGTGGTAGCATCAGGTTGGTTCCGAATAGGTCTTTCTTACCCCTCTCTGATAGCCGCCAGTTGTAACGAGTCTCTATAGGTAGTTTAGTGCATGCTGCCGCTTGATCCACCATACCTATGTAGGCGAGGACCGCGATTCTAGCCTCGCAGTGTCTTGGCCTCGATCGACGCTCTTCTTTTCCTTTGCCCTTTGTCGGCACCCCTTTTGTTTAAGCAGGTTTTGAGATCGACGTCGTTAGCAGGGTTACCCTTCCGGCTTGGCCTGGGCAGGGTTATGGACGCCATTGGTTATTCTTCAGGGCTCTTAGCCCCATTTGCATCTTGTTCGTAGTCGGACGCTGTATCTCTGCAAGGTGATTTGGATCTTTGTTCTGTATATCTGTATTCTTGACTCCTGGAGTCGTGTTGTATATATATCTGTTCTGTGGGTCCCATCGAGGACTGTTGTATAATGTTATTACTTCGTTTTCCACCTGCACGAAAGTGCCTGGTGGGCACATTTGAATCGTTTCTATGCGGGTTTGGCGGGAATCGCTAAAACTTGCATAGGTCCGATTCTGAGGGTGTTACAACACCCCCTCTCAAACTCATGGTGGATCCACAACACTGAGTTTGGAGAGTAAGAAGTCATGCTGTGCTCGAGTTTGTGCCTTTGTAAAGAAATCCGCCAACTGCAAATCTGAAGGCACATAATGAAGCGCAACAACCTGATCCTGCACCTGAGCACGTGTATAAAAAGCATCAACACCAATATGCTTGGTCGGCTCATGCTTGACCGGATCACGTGCAATACTGATAGCACCTGTACTGTCAGACAAGAGTGGAGTGAGTGTCATAACAGAGACCCCAAAATCTGCAAGCAACCACAGTAACCAGGTCACCTCAGCAATCAACAAAGCCATAGCCCGCAGCTCAGCCTCAACACTCGAACGGGAAACTGCTACCTGTTTCTTTGTCTTCCAAGCAACAAGCGAACCACCAAGAAACACACAGTAAGTAGAAAATGAACGACGATCCGTAGGATCACTTGCCCACGTAGCATCCGAGTAGCACTGGAGCTGGAGAGAGCTGGAACTAGGAAAGAAAAGGCGACGAGTGATCGTGCCACGAAGATAACGAAGGACACAGAGGAGATGACTATAGTGAACGGTGGTAGGAGCTGAGACAAACTGACTCAGAATATGAACAGGATAAGAGATATCAGAACGAGTGACAACAAGATAAACAAGACTCCCAACAAGATGACGATAACGCGTGGGATCAGAAAGAGGATCACCATCAGTAGGACGAAGCTTAACATTAAGCTCCATAGGAGTCTCAACAGTGCGCTCATCCCCAAGAGCAGCACGAGCAAGAAGATCCTGAATATACTTTTCCTGAGAGATAGAAAAGCCATCAAAAGTGGAGGAGACCTCAATCCCAAGAAAATAGCGAAGAGGACCAAGATCAGTCATAAGAAACTGATCACGAAGACGAGCCTTGACAAAGGCAATATACTCAGGATCATCACCAGTAATGATCATATCATCAACATAAAGAAGAAGAAGAAGAGTGCGTCCACGAGGAGAAGTGTGAACAAATAGCGCTGAATCATGAAAACTAGAAGAGAAACCAGCAGCAGTCACCACAGAGGCAAAGCGCTCAAACCAGGCATGAGGGGCCTGTTTCAGGCCATAAAGGGAACGTCGAAGACGACAAACCATTCCATCGGGAACAGAATACCCAGGAGGAGGCTTCATGTAAACCTCCTCACTCAACTCGCCATTAAGAAAAGCGTTCTGAACATCAAGCTGGGACACAGACCAGCGTCGAACAGAAGCAACAACAAGAAGAGTATGCACAGTGGTCATATGAGCCACAGGGGCAAAAGTCTCATCATAGTCACGACCGTTCTCCTGCTGAAAGCCACGAGCCACAAGACGCGCTTTATAGCGCTCAAGAGATCCATCAGAGCGGGTCTTAATTTTATAGACCCACTTACACGTGATTAGACGAACACCAGGAGGGGGAGAAACAAGATCCCAGGTGCCAGTGTGCTCAAGCGCAGCGATCTCCTCAGCCATGGCAAGCTGCCATTCAGGATGACGCTCGGCATCCCGATAAGAAGTCGGCTCGGAGACGACAGAGAGACCATACTGACTAGGAGAGTAACGGTCTGGAGCACGACGCTGATGAACATGCCATGAAGAGGGAAGCTCATCGGCTGAAGACGACTCATCAGAAGAAGAGGAAGAAGGAACATCAAAGGAAGGGTTCGAAGACGGAGAACGGGATGGAGAAGAAACTAGGGGAGAACAAGGAGAACTAGGGGAACTAGACGGAGGAGAGGATGGCGCCGAAATCGAAGGGGGTGCATCAGAAGTAAGAGGTGGAGACGAAGGGACATCAGGATGTGCATCAGGAAAAAGAAGAAAAGAGATATCATCCACCGGGTAAGTACCAGAGGTGGGGCGAGGATAGAAGGGACGCGTCTCATCAAACGTGACATCACGAGAGTTGCGCATCCGACGACCAACGGGGTCCCAACAGCGATAGCCCTTATGCTCATCACTGTATCCGAGAAAAACACACTCAACAGACTGAGCGGTCAGTTTGGTGCGTTCGCGAGGAGGTAGAAGGACATAGCTAACGCAACTAAATAAACGAAGAGTCGAATAGTCTGGAGAGCTACCAGAGAGACGCTCGAGAGGAATACCACCTTGAAGGGCAACAGAAGGCTGAATGTTAATGAGGTAAGTCGACGTAGCGACAACCTCAGCCCAAAAATGCGGCGGAAGAGAGGAAGCAATCATCATAGCACGGGTAGTTTCAAGAATATGACGATGCTTACGCTCGGCGACACCATTTTGAGCATGGGCGCCGGGACACGAGGCGGCGGGTGCCACTCGGCAAGGACACCACGCAGGTGCTGGGAGATATACTCTCCTGCAGAATCAGCACGAAACACACGAATATGCGTGGAATACTGAGTACGAACCATGGCCACAAAACACTGATAAATAGAGAGCACCTCACTGCAAGAGCGCATAAAAAACAACCAGGTGTACCATAAAAAATCATCAATGAATAAAATATAGTATCGATGGCCCCTTTTGGAAGCAAAGGGAGCCGGACCCCAAACATCTGAATGAACTAAATCAAAAGGTCGCTGAGATACAGACACACTAGTAGGATAGGGAAGCTGAATCTGTTTGCCTAACCTACAACCCTGACACGAATGTAAAGATACATCTCCTGAGACAGACCCCAGAAGACCATGACGAACTAAGGACGATAAACGGGAGCCACAAAGGTGACCCAGCCGATGATGCCACTGCTGAAAAGAGCCAGTGACAGAAGCAGTAACCGCAGAAGAACTAGTAGATGAAGTGTTAGTGGATAGAACACGAAGCCAGTCTAACTCCCATAGCCCCGGAGACTCAAGACTGCGAGGACCAGCTCCAACCAGGGCCTGGGTACGGCGGTCCTGAACCGGACAAGAATCAGCGTCAAGAATGACACGACAACCAGAATCAGTAAGCTGATTAGCAGAGAAAAGGTTCATCTTAAGACTAGGAACATGTGAAACGTCAGGAACAGAGAAAAATGAAGTAGAAAGGGTGCCTTGACTGGAAACAGGAAGAGAGGTAACATCAACCGTGATAACACGGACAAGAGAAATAAGAGAGCAAAGAGCAGAAAGAATAGAGGACGCAGAAGTCATATGAAAAGAAGCTCCAGAATCCAGATACCACGGGGATGACGTACCTGACTGTGTAGAAGGTGGTGGTCGCGCGGTGCCAGAAGATTTAGGCACAGAACTAGCAATACCCAATGAGGAAGAGCCTGTAGCAGTGAGTAGACCACGAAAAATGTCCTGATCAGATAGTGTAACAACAGAAGATCCTGAAGAACCAGCCTGCCTACGAGCATGGTACTGCTGACGTAAGCTAGGATCCCTCCTCCAGCAGCTAGAGACATCGTGGCCAGGCTTGCCACAATAGGCACAGGGAGGACGAGGAGGTGCTGTCATACCACAAGGCTACTGAGGCTGACTCTGGCCCTGGACCGGAGGAGTAGAGAGTATCGGCGGTACTGGAGACCGCAACGAAGCCGACGACACAGGAGGACCATGAGCAGCAAGTACGGAGGGAACCTCAAGAAGACCATCACCACGAAGACGAGTCTCCTCAGCATGAAGCTCAGACAGTACCTCAGAGAGCGGAACACGACCACGGGAAAGCAGCTGGGCACGACGCGGCTCAAACTCCTTACGGAGCCGAGACAAGAACTAAAAAACGCGCTGAAACTCCAAATCCGCGCGCACAGTCAGACAGCAGGGACATGTGGCACACATAGCTGTACGAAGAGAATCAACCTGACGCCAAATAGCAGCACTCTGAGTATAGAACTCATCAACAGTAGAGTTACCCTGCTGAAGAGCATGCTCCTGGCGAACCATAGACAGGTAAAGAGCATCCCCAGACGGCTGATAGCGCTGACGAAGAAAAGCCCACTGAGCAGCAGCAGCGGGAAGACCCATGAACTCAGCAGCATATTGAGGCAGAACACTGGAAGTGAGAACAGCAGTAGCACGAGCATCCTCATCTATCCACTGAGTGTAGTCAGTCAGATCCTGAGGAGCATCGGGGGCAAGGGCAATAGGCGACGTAGGAGCAGCGGGGCACGACGGACAGGAGACCTCGCCAAAAAGCACACCCCAAAGACGAAGACCGCGCATGTGGACGCGCATAAAGGCAGCAAAATCAGGATAATTCGCGCCATCAAAAATCACCGGGCAACTAGGAATCGCAAGATAGCCCGACGAGGAAGACATTTTTTTTTGCTCTTTTTTTTGACGAAAATCAGATCTGATATGATCTGATCAGATCCGCAACACGCAGCAACAACCACGGCGGACGGGGTCGACAGGCCGGGCAGCGGCCGGGCGATGGCTGGAAAGCGGCCGGGAGGCGGGCGGACGGCGGACAAGCGGGCGAAGCGGGCGGGCCAGCGGCGGGCGGATCGGACGGGCGACAGCGACCGGGGATGACGGGGCAAGCTCGCAGGAGGTAGCAACGGCGGCATGCAAGGAAGCAAAGGCGGGCAATGCAAGAAGAGGAGCTACCTTACAGCTCTGATACCATGTTAGGATAATAGACTTGTTGTATTACCAGAGGGACAAAGGCCACAATATATAGTACATGTACAGGCGCAAATATACAGGAAACCCCCTAACACACGGGGAAACTATAATATACAAATATATACTCTAACACAAACGTCCTCTTGAGAGCACATCTGTTCAATAAATTATGGAACGAAGGGATAATACTCTCTTTAGTTTGCTATAAAAAGTCTTATATTGTAATTTTTTTTCGATCAAAAGGGATTTTATTCCCCCGTTCCTTTTCAAAGAAAAGAAACGCCAAAACCAGCATCCAACAGTTTAAAACTATTACAACCAAAACAGAAACTAAACCGGGTAGAGGAAAGCTAATCTCTACAACTACCACAGAGAAAACTTTTAAACTAAACATCTTCAGGATATGACGCTAGCGAGAGAAACCTATCTCCCAGAAACAACTACAGAAAGCATCGAAAACCAGGCCGAGGCCACATGACATGGTAACCTGAGACTGCCAGCAGGAAGAAAACTCAAAACACCACGTGAATGGAGTCCCCTTCCTCCGGACGCTGCTGCAGGTAACCCAGCGATGTCCTTCCCCCATGCATCTTCGCCAGCGTTGAGGAGTTCCAGGTCGAGACCCAGCCAAAGCCTGGGCATGTCAGCACGGGGCAAGCCTCAATGGTCTTCTTAGCTTTCGCAGTAGTCGTTCTGTGAACTGGGCCGTTTCTCCGCTTTCTAGATCCTTGAACGACACTTTCCAGTTCCTTAGATAGAAAAGAACCAGACTCCAAACCTGTTTCATATTAATCCAGATAGCTCTGTTAAAAACTAAACTATTTCTAAAGTTCCATAGTCCCCACAGGACAACCGCAGAAACTACATTAAAATGTAAATATTTCTTATTACACAACCATCTACCAGCTACTGATTCATAATTTGTAACTAGAATATGAAAGATCTTAAAGACATCAGCCCACAAACTTCTAGCTACAATGCAGTCAAAGAGCAAATGATGAACAGATTAAAATTCCTTACAAAATTCACACTCAAGTGTTTTGATGATACCACGAGCCCTCAAATTATCCCTAGTCATTATCTTATTTTGGGAAAGGAGCCACAGAAAAACTTGGACCCTCGGAGGAATCTTAAGTTTGCACACAGCAGGCAAAAAGATCTGCTTAACTCCTCTAAAATTTACTATAGCATACATGGAGCTTGAAGAGTAAACACCCTTAGACTCAAACCGCAATTAACCGATCCACCGACATTACTAAAACTATACTACTGGCAATGGTTACCAACTCTTGCCATTGAACCATCATGTCATCATTAAAAGTCCTCCTAAAGTCATTCCTAATCTGTGTACCATCCCAGACCTCAGCAACAGTTAAAGTTTGCTGATTCGAGATGATGTACAAATCCCAGAATTGTATAGCTAAGGGGGAATTCCCAAACCAAACATCTTCCCAAAATTTTATTAATTTACCATCCCCAACAACCCATCTTTATCCTACCTTAACAGCTTTAGCAGCCCACATCACCCTTTCCAAAAGGTAGAGGGGTGAACATCTTGGCAAGATAAGATATTAGGACTCTTAGTTTCATACTTAGCATCAATAACTTTCCTCCACAAAGATCCCTCTCCTTGTATATACCTCTTGATCCAAGATCCGAGGAGACAAAGATTGAGATCCTGTAAATTTGGTATGCCCATACCACCATATTCTTTTTTCATGCAAATGGAAGGCCAATTAGCAAGATGAATCTTATGATTACCTTCCTCATCATTCCACATGAAATTAGCTAAACTAGAATTTAAAAGGTTTAAAGCCCACTTAGGAAATTTGAAAAAAGAAAGAAGGTACACAGGAATACTAGCCAACACAGCTTGGATCAGGGTTTTTTTAGCAGCAGAGGATAAAAGCTTCCCTCTCCAACCAGTCATCCTAGCTAAAATATTCTCAAAAAGAGGTTGTAAATCCTCTCTACTTAGTCTATCAAAATGCAAAGGGATTCCTAGACATATCACAGGGAATTTACCAGCTACACATTGAAAAATACCAAGGAAGGGATCAAACTCATCCTGATCTAAATTAATAGGAATTAACTCACTTTTATGAAAATTAATTCTCATACCTGAGATCTGCTCAAAACAAGTGAGGATCCACTTCAAATTTCTAGCAACTACGATATCCCTATCTAGGAAAAGGAGAGTATCATCTGCATATTGCAAACTAATCACCCCACCAGGAACAAAATTTGGACACAGCCCCCTAATCAGACCATGTTGAGCCCCTTTGATCAACATTCTAGAAAAAACATCCACTATGAATTAAAAGGAGAGGAGCAATCGGATCACCTTGCCTCAATCCTTTTCTGTGAGAATAAAGCTACTTTCTACATCATTAATTTTAACACCCACGTAACCTCTAGCAAGAACTGTTTTATCATTCTAATAAAAGTACTATCAAACCCCTACATTCTAGCATCTCATAGAAACTCTAAATTAACTCTATCATAAGCTTTCTCATAGTCTATCTTTAGAACTAGTCCTTTATCTTTTCTCCTATGCACCTCATGAACAATCTCATGAGCAGTAACTACACTCTCCAGAATAAATCTACCCTTAATAAAAGCAGACTGATAAGGAGAAATAAGTCTCCCAATGATCTTGGCATATCTATTAGTTAGAACCTTAGTAAAAATCTTAAAGGAGCAATTCAACAAGCTAATAGGCCTAAATTTCCTCATAGATCTAGCATCATTTTCCTTAGGAATAAGAGTGATCATAGCAAAATTTAATCTATACAAGTCTAGCTTATCTTGTGACCATTCATCAAACATGGCCAACAGATCAGTTTTAATAATATCCCAAAAGTGTTGATAGAACATAAAAGAGAAACCATCTGGCCCAGGAGCTCCATCAGAATAAGAATCAAAGACAGCTGTCTTTATCTCTTCCTCTGAGAAAGCACCACCCAAAATACTATTTTCATCAATGTTGACTTTCTCTTCACTAGAGAAAAAATCAGGTCTAAGACTAATATCAGCCCTGGGTTCAAAACCAAAAAGATCTTTATAGAAGTCTAGAGCTACCTTAAGCATTTCTCTTGTTTCAGTAACAGGACCCTCAGGCCCATCTAAAACAGGAATCATCTTCTTCCTTCTTCTCTGGTTAGCCACAGCATGGAAGTAAGCAGTGTTTCTGTCCCCTTCTATTACATCTCTATCCCTAGACCTTTGCTTAGCTTTAGTTTCCTCAAGAATCCAAAACTTATTAAGTTCACTAAGGATAAAATCCAATCTATCCCTCTCCTCATCACTAAGAGGGATAGTCTCAGATTTAATATCCAACATACCATATTCTACCATCAACTCTTTCTTTTCTTTTCTAATAGCAGCCTCTAAATTAGCACTCCAACCCTTATCTAATTTCCTAAGGTATCTAATTTTAGCTTGCCAAATATCAACCACATCTGAGCTCCTAACAGTAATATCCCAAGCTTTCATTACCACTAGTTTAAAATCAGGTTTAGACAACCACCATTTATCAAATTTAAACTTTCTATTTCTAATAATCTGAGCTTCACCAGACTCCCACACAATGGTGGTATGATCACTGCAGATTCTAGCTAAAGTTCTAGCACTAGCCAAAGGGAAAAGACTATCAAAGTTAGTAGAGCAAAAAATCCTATCAATTCTACTCATAATAAGGTTCTCCTGGTTGTTACCCCAGGTAAAAGCTCTACCAGCTAATCCAATTTCCATCAAAGCCCAAATCTCTATCCATTCATTAAATTTATCTACCCATTTATAATCTACATTACCACTACTTTTATCACTAGCTGATCTAATTAAACTGAAATCCCCACCAATCATAGCAGGGCCATCCCAATTAACAAACAACTCATGCAACTCAGAAATAAAAGCCTGTTTCTTATCTTCATACACAGGATCATAAAAAGTAGAAATTCTAAAAATAACACCATTAGATCTAATTCTAAGAACAGAATTAACAGAGAAACATTTAATCTCCCAAGTAACTAGCTCAAAAACATCACAGTTGATTCCAACTAGAATTCCACCAAAGTACCATGCAGTAGATAGTTCCACTCAAAATTCCTATTTCCTAATAAAGACTTCAAAAAAGATTTGCTAAATTGATCTTTTTTAGTCTCCTAAAAACCTATATAGTCCACATTAAGTGTAGCAATATTATCATCAATAAACTTTTTCCTACCAGGAGCAGAAATACTCCTGCAATTCCAAAAGGAAAAAATCATTTAGCTTTCTTCCTGGGGTGCTTGCCCCGAGACTTATTAGCTACCTCAATCCATCCCTCAGCCATAACACCAACCAACTCCTTCTCAGTAGAAAAGGTTCTTTCTAGAGACTCAATATTAGGACTAACAATAGACATGTCTGCAGACCCCTCTACAGATTCAGTAGACACTAAATCCTCATTAATATTAACACCTACCACTACAGCCATATTATCTAATTCATCAACAGGTAAAACATTAAAAGGATTAGAGATCATTATACCTTTCATCTTTGGTTTCTCAAGATTAACCAACTTCTTTCTTTCCATAGCCTTGTCCAGCACCCTCTGAGACCTGTCAATCCTATTACTCTGCCTGGTAGGATGAACAGGGCCCCAAGCTTTTGGTTTTTTGATTCTCCCAGCATCCTTCTCCAGATTCTGGTCCACAATTTCTTCCACAGAAGGTAAAAGACAGTCAGGCAGATGTAGCCCCACCTCATCAGCAGCCACTTTTTCAGCTTGGAAAGAACCCTGTTCCTCATTCCAAAACCCAGTAACTTGATCCACCTTCCTGGAAGAAATGGGAGATTTATCCCACACAAAACCACCTGAGCTGTCAATCAAACCTTTGGTCTGGAGGATCTGGAACACCTTGTTTGCACTGAACACTTCATCCTCTTGAGCTTCATTGTCACCAGCCATCATTCTAGCTCTAACACCAGTATTCTCCTAACCATTAGTGGTCTAATTACTGACATCACTTTTATCTTGAGGACCAGCATTCCTATCAGAGTCCATACCACCTTGCTTCTGGTTATTCTCATTCCTTCTATTCTGGTCAAGCTCATCTCCTAACAAATCATCAGCCTCATCACCATCTATAGGAATTTCAGCTAAGAAGCCCAACTGAAATAAGCCCCCATGGAAGTGAAAAAGCCTGCTGCTGGGAATTTTAGTAGGATCCCTACACTTAACTTTCACCCTGACAAACTTAGCATTATCCTTGAAGACACTCAGCCAGTCAACATCCTGCAATATGCCACAAACAGAGCTAACCTGATCAAGCACATTCCACTCACACCATTTGGCCTGGAGACCAGTCACATTAATCCAAGTGTCAACTAAACTTTCCAAAGGTTCTGGGTCATCATTCCAAGCTTCAACTTTCACCCAGAGCCCATCCCTAGACAAGCCAAACCTGGGATAGCCAATAACCTGTTCCACTAATATATGAGGAGGAAATTTGACCAGAAAGACCCCTGGCTGCCCTAGCTCCCTGACCTTCCGAGGCCAGTTTGTCTTTTAAATTTTGGAGAATTCCTCAGCCAGTTCATTACTGGAGATCATACCACCTTCCACCACCACTAAACCACAATTCTTTGCTGAAGACACATGATTCACAATCACCTCAGGAGTCTCTATGTGATAAAATCCCAAGCCAGTAGCAGCACTCCCAACATATCTTGCCAGTTGGTGTGGCCTTTTCTTAACAGGGCAGACATCAGCTCTGTGGTTAATAGCCTTACAGACAAAACATGCAGCTTGCTTGGAACAAACAGCCTGATGATGTCCAGGTTCCCCACATCACATACAAATAGAGCTGGTATAATTCAGCTGAGCTAACACCTCACTCCCTGTATTGACCTGTTCCTGCTGTGCCCCCCTTTCTTCTTAGATTTACCCTGAACCTTAAGCTTCTGAGTTTCTCCACTACTCTGGGATTGCTATTGTTGAGCACCCCCCTGGGAAGAAGCCACCCACTGATTCGACTGCAAACTAAACTGAGGTGGAGGAGGATATGGTGGGAAACCCCCATGGAAACCCCAGTGTGGTGGCATATTCCCAGGCATGAAACCATAAGGAGGAGGTGTATGCTGAAATCCAAAGGGAGGAGGAGGCATCTGAGGATATTCATACCCTTGCATCTGCTGCTGTTGCTGCATCTGAGGCTGCACTTATATTGTAAAATGGAGGTAGTAATATTCTTCTCACTAGTAATGTCCTTACCATTTCTCCGATGGTGGCAATCTCCTATTTGGTCACAAAAAACGGAGGGCAAAAGATAAAGAGAAGATACCAACGGCGGCTTTGGCTGCCCACATCCATCCAAATCAGGTATGTGTGCATGGCATGCACCAAAATGGCGTGTCCCAATGAACTATGTGAAAAGTTCATTTTTCTACTCGTCGTCACTGATATGGCTTACCAATGGTAGAATTAGCCTGTCCTCTCTGGCTAATATTAACAACATGCTGGCATACATCTTTCATTTCAAGATTTCCAAATAAGTTGGGGTGGATAGAAAAGATCCTCTAAAAAAATCAATGCTCAGTTGCTTGATGCATAGTTAGAATTTTATCTTTTGCATAGGTGAAAAAGGTGTAGGGAAACTTTGATTCAAACACCTACCATGCCATAAATCATGCAGAGAAAGTAATGTGCCCATCACCCAAATTACATCTAGCCATCGATTTTGTATAAATGTAGTAGATGAAGATTAGCTATCCACCAGGAGCATTCCAGATGATTTCCTGTAATTCTGCCACCACTATAGTAGGCTCCCCAAATTAAGTTAACCATAGGAATGTCGAACGTATTAAAGAACTTGATTCTTGAGCAACAAGGCGTTATCCTGAACTTCAAGATTAAGAAATCCTTGCTCTCATTGATTTTCGAGTCTACCGTCTTTGGACCAGGCAACCGGTGCTGATTTTCTTATTTAAGACCAGACAATGTCTTAAATATTTGATCACCCATTAATGATTATAGGGCAGCCAAGCAATGCATGTAGAATATAGGCATAGATGCTAGAACTAATTTGACCATCTGAAGTTTGACACCACAATTCAGGGAACTAGCAATCCCAATATGTATCCTTTCAACTCTTGTAACCATAGGGAGAAAGTATTCGAGAGTGTCTTAGTTGTGCCAAGTGGAGGACCACGAAAGGTGAAAAGTAAGGCCCCTTCTTTACATCCTAAAGTCATAGTAAAATGGCAAGTTCTTTGTTTTTCATGTTAAGTGACACCATGTTTGATTTGTGAAAATTCAAGTAATCCAAAAAAGAGATCACGGCGTTACACAACATTGTGTTCCTAGTAAGACTTTACTTTACTAGCTCCTTTATTAATGTTGGTTATGGTTTCCTAACCATGTATGCGTTGTCGGTTAATAACAATATCATTTTATTAGGAGAATGAAATGATGGACATACCTAACTAAGCAAAGCAGTTAGATCGCATCACAAAGTTTTAAATTACCAAAGTTGTGAAATGTCAAGTATACTAATCCTTAGACCATGAGATTATGTTATTCACTAGTGCCGGAAGAATACTTTGGTGGCATCAACTGTCACACCGTAACAGGGGACCATAAATGTGTCTTCCAGGTATCTCGAAAGTGCTTGTTGAGTTGCATGAATCAAGACTGTGATTTGTCCCTCCATGTGACAGAGAGATATACTCTAGCCCCACTTGGTAACACAACATCCTATATCGCTTGCAAGCATGTGACTAATGAGCTTGGTCATAAGGGATGTTGTATTACGATACGAGTAAAGAGTATGTGACTATGATGAGATTATAGTGATCAAGGTGTTGATCATGGAGTACTAACGATCAAATCTCAAGCAAGTAAAATATTGTGAGACACACAAAACAGAATACATGATTGTTTCAATTCTCGACATCAAGGTTCAAACCGATAAAGATCTTTGTTGAATATGGGAGTCATTAAGCACATCTAGGTCCCGCTAATGGTTATTGATCAGAGAGGTGTCTCGGTCAAGTCTACATGTTCTCGAACCTGTAGGGTCACACACCTAACGTTTGACAACGCTAGGGTAGATCTAGGATATTGATAAAGGTGATATCTAAGATTGTTCGGAGTCCCACATGGGATCTAGAACACGACGAGGAGCTCCAGAGAAGTCTATACATAGTTTTTTATATATGGAAAGTTGTTTTGGGGTTTCGAGAAGAATGTTCTAAAAGGTTCCAATGGTTTCCATGGTGGAACCACTTTCCTAGAGGGTCCACATGGACCTGAAAGGGGGCGCCTTGGTCCTACATGGACTAGGACGCTACACCCTTCTTGGCCCATGCGGCCAGGGAAGGGGAAAACCATACTTGGACTAAATAAGGAAAGACTGGGTAGGTTCCTTGGACGAAAAGTCCTCCGTTTTGCTGCTAGCCACCATCTTTGGGGGCAAGTATCCCCCTAGGTTGGCCTCCCATGCCTATATATAGAGGGGAGAGGGCGTAGTTGGGAGGAGCCAAAAACCTTGGACGCCCCCTCCTGCTTCTCCTCCTTATTCTCGCGGTGCTGGCGAAGCCCTGCCTACAAGCATATCCACCATAGCCAACAACCCGCCGTGCTGCTGGCCTAGATCACATCTACCTCTCCCTCTAGTTTTGTTGGATCAAGAAGAATGATACATCACCGAGCCATACATGTGCTAATCTCAAAGGTTTCGTCCATTATGGTGCTGGCTCGGATTGGATCGTGAGGACTTCATCTAAGATTTCAACTCTCACTAAAATAATATATAATAGAAAAATATGGGACAAAAAATAAATCTCCAACATTGTAAACATTTCCCGATCATGTTCATCAAGGGTATGACAGTCTTATCTCATTACTTGCATCTACCTTAGATTAGATCTTGGTTTTTTCCCATGCTCTTGAGAGAAATTTTGTTTTCTACTACATATTCCCCACCAGTGTTATTAGAGAAGATCTATGCTTAATTGCTTTGTATGAGTAGATATATTTTTTGTGGGAGTTGATTTTCTTGGTGCTACCCTCTTTTTTTCTTATTTGGTTTTGGCGGAATCATGAGATGAAGTGGCCCGGACCAATCTTATAGTCCTCGCACTGATATCGGTTCTGCACTTGACATGCAACTTGTATTGCATATGCATCTCACATATGCCAGTCATTCTCACTTTAGCTTAAACCATCTAAGAAACAACAGGTTTTGTAGTTCTAGTCTACGCAAAGTTAATAAGCAACCGGTAAATCAATGTATGGCTTTGCATAGGTAAGAATACTTCTTGTGCATCCCATAGAAGCCACATAAAACATGCAAATAATAAGGAAGGAACGTCTAACTTGTTTTTGCAGAGGTTGTGTTGTGGTATGGTCAAAACTATGATTCATATGATATATATGTGATGTATGAGATGATCATGTTTTATAATTTTCACGACTTGCATGTAGATAAGTATGGCAATCGGAAGGAGCAATGTGATTGTCCTTTATTATATGACATGTATGTAAAATTTAACTCCATGTAATTTCTTTACATTATTGCTAAATTATGGTAGAGACGACCAAGTGTCGTGCCTTTGACCTAGGATCCATGTTGGTGAACTGACGGAGATCAAACTGCCATGTTGGAGACAGAGACCATATGCGCAAGAACAGGTTATACCATATCACATATTTATGCATGTGATGTTTATTATTTTTATGCATCTTATTTTGCTTGAACGCAGATAGAATTATAAGATGAACCCACACTTAATATCAAGGTGTTCGTGTTCTCCCTTAATATGCACCATCGTGATAATTACTTAAGCGTGAGCAGCAGGGAGGCTTCTAAGAGAACCCGTCGTGCGCGTTGCAGTCGTCTGGTGTCTCTGCCACTGGGCCTGTGTTGCTATCTTTGCTGCCTGTAAAAGCTATGCCTGAAACACCCACATCCAAAACGCCTTCATTTCCCCTCCTCTCCTCATAGACGAAAAACCTAACCCTATTGTGGCCACTCTCTTCCACACTCCCCTCCTCGAGCTCCCTCCGTTCCGACCGCGTTTCGGCTAGCCATGGCCTCCCACACCTCTGTGAGGTCGTAGGATATAGCCGGCATACGTGCGACGACCAGGAACTCCAGCACCGGATCACACCTAGAGGAAAGGATAGCAACCTACGTCTAATACGCACCGTGGGCATCGCGGTCAAGCGCTCGGGCACAGTTATCGTAGTAGGTAGGAATGTCCTCGCCTCTCTCTCCCCTACCACCGTGATTTCTCCCTTTCTCTCTGAAGCAACGGCCGGTACAACGCGGATGTACACGGGCAACGACCGTGGAACCAAACACAAGGCAAGGTTATGCGAGGGGAGAACCACGACAATGCACCGAACCGTTATAGGTAGGCCGAGCATCCTCTACCTCACATCTCCCTCTTGATCCTTTTTTCTAGATCTGACCGCGAGTCCTTTCCTCATGGCGAATTAGCCCCGACCCCAGCATCCTCCCTGGTGGTTGCTTCTCTCCCACATCCGATCGATCAGGTGGGGCACGGCTCTTCTCTCCGCACTAGAGGTGAGAAACCCCTTCTCGGCGGTGATGCTATATTTTGTTGGTTTCGTTGCAGGTGGGGCGTTCTGGGTGGCAGCAAATTTCGCTGCGGAGGCTCCAGAGGTGAGGAAACCCCTTCTCGGCTGTGACACACGGTATTCTACGTATCTTGCCGAAAGGTACTGGTTGGCCTTCGCCACAACACTTTTTGCCCTATCTTTTCTCTATTCATGATATTGGTTGTTGACCCTTCTTCTCCTTCATATCCTAGAGCACCATGACTCCGATTGGTGTGGGAAGCACCCTCCTCGACTACCAGCTTGAGTGGTTCAATGAGACTGGCGCCCCTCTGCAGGTCAATCTTCTCCTTCTTCCATACTCTTGTACCTATTGTTAGACAGATCGTGGGCATCGTAGTTGGTTTTACACGATTCCAAAAAAGGTTCAATAGTATTTGGTGCTTTGGTTTGTGATTTTGATGCCTAACAAGTGTTTGTTTTATGCTTATATAAGAACGAAGTCAGTGTATATTCAGATTTCTCATTTGACCCGTCTATGTACGTTAAAGCAATGGTATTCAACTGATTTACTCATCTATATAAGATACAGTGCATCTGGGCGTTCTTCTTCTTGCTAGCATTGGTTATATTATGGCTGTTTGGAGACGTATTGCATAGTTCATGATTGCAAATTTCAGCTGCCTTTTCATATAGACCGCAAGTAAATGAAGGATCAATCTACATATTTGAGATGTTCATTGTGGTTGAAACAAAAAGAGCATACAAAGAGTTCAGGAAATCACTCCTCATCTCGACAATTTTTCAACGTTTTAGTGTCTTACGAATACGTTGGGGAAGTAATACTCTTCTATCTCGTGTCCCATGACTGATAATGGTTTGTCTCAATTCACATTTTTTCTTTACTAACCAGACTCCCTTGGCCAGAAAATGATGCTATGCTTCTGTCACACGAGATGTATCGATGCCAGAAATGGAACTCTGAACATTATAATGTAATTTACGATGCAAATATTTTCTTCTGAAATTATAGGACAAAATAATTTGTTCTCACTTTGCTCTAATTCATTCCAGAGTGTACACTATTGATCATATTTCCTTATACCAGCATACATCCTTAGTAAAAGTGAGACTAGGTAGAGAAGGTTAAAAATAAGACATGCCATCTATATGGGACAGCTCGAACTCAAAATGTCCCGGGCTCCTTCTCGCTGAAGTATAGCTGCTACAAAATTTAAGAGCCTTTGTCATGATTATGCACTACCACTATCTACAGAATTCATTGCCATTCTAAAATGTTAGTACTGTCTAGGTTTGTTGTGTATTTTTTGTTGTTGATTGCTTATACCCCTGGTTTCTTATTATTTTGATATATATTTTTCATATTGTGTTGCTATCTACTTGGCCTGGACGGTCATATTATGGTAGGCCGCACAAGCCAATATGTTATTTCTCAAGTATAAAAGTTTAGTCTAACTAAATTCATAAGGATTCATAACATACAATAATTATAAGTTTTTACATAATTATTGTGAAATGCTATGTATACTATATGTTTAGCCATTTTTATCTGCCAAGAATTTTGCACTACATTTATATGTCAATTTTCTTTGTTGTTTAAGGATTTTCTTGATCTGATCAACTAAATTAACACCTACTTTTCATTATCATTAGAATAAAGGTGCAAATAGGCCAAAGATAGGATAACCGGTTAAGGTTGCCGAACCAGACAGAATTTTGCCTTTATTATTTTCACCGTGCATCCATACAAGTGATATTTCTTAGGCCTTCACCTTTCTCATAGATCCCTTTTGCCTTAAAGAGATTAAGGAACCAAGAACTCTTTTGCTCTCTGACCTTTGTTTCTTGTTCGAATAGTTGTATGAAACTCTAAATGAGTGAACTCTTTTGTTTTCATAATCCTTATCAATGTTTCTTGGTACTTTGGTGACAAAAGTGAGTTATGCTTAGTACTACCTCCCATCCAAAATAAGTGTCTTAACTTTCTCTAGATTCACATGTATCTATACACTAAAACAAGTCTATATACATGTGTATCTAGACAAAGTTGAGACACTTATTTTGGATTGGGGGGAGTAACATATTAGTGTGGGCTTTATCGAGGATTCATTTGGCATTATCAATTCGATAACTTTGATGTTAAAGAGAGGACTAGCTAGCTAGTTTTGTTACGTATTACTATATTTCCAAGATATCTTGTGTTACGATTTTGAGTTATCATTTCTTTATATTCTCTTACATTTGAGCCATTGTCGAATGATGATTTCAAAGCTGAGGTGCCCGAGGAATATGCCAACACTGAGGTATCATTTACTTGCATAATGAATTTTATGATTAGCAAGTCAGGATCTAGTATAAAGGCATGGTACACAAATATTAATATCTATTTTATGTTGTTATAAGTTTCCTAGTTGCTGGTCCATCAATTCTATCTTGACCATTGGTCATTAGATTTTTGTAATTTTCCTTTTAAACATGCTTAAACTACTCAAGTGAAGGCTAGCATTTAGACATGGATATCATGCTATCCAAGGTAAAACTGGTGTTGTCTCCACAACCTACGATGAGAAGTGCCTAGACATTAAAGAAGAATGCTATGGTTAAAAAGAAAATAGAAATTTCACTGAACTGGAAGATGGTTAACTATATTGATAGACTTATAAGAAAAGCCAATGCCCTGTAATTCTGCGCTGGGAAAATCAAGTTCTAATGATTTTACCCTGCCCCTACTTCCAAATTGAAATTTTGTCAACATGGATTGTTGTATATATTGGTTGGATAACTGATAAAGTCATCAATTAATTCTTGATTGATGAATTAATACAATATCTTTTATTTGGTATCTACTTAATATGTATCTAATGTATGGCAATCTTAGTAGGTTAGATTAATGGGTTGAGCCACTTGAACTTCCAAACATTTTTTTGTCCGCAAATATGACAATGAATTTTTATTAGGAACCAACGCAGTGATAACTGGATAGCAAAGTGATTATACTTTATTTATAGAAGGAAGAATACTAAACTTGTCACAAATTATAATGACATGACCAAAAAACATAGTGCAAAAATACAATATAGGCGGCGCGGCGAAGAATGCCTATCCACCTAGTACTTTGTTTGACTTGGACAAGATTAGCATGTACATACATGACCTCACAACACATCAAACCGAAAGGTTAAACATGAGTCATATGAATGATATGATCGAAATGTTGATGTTCACCATTGAAGCTACATCATCTCATGTGATGATCAGACTTCGTGTAGTGTATTTGGATCATGTATTACTAAAGAACTACAAGGGATGTTGAATTTAGTGGGAGTTCTTTAGTAATTTGGTTCACTTGAACCCTTATCATGAACATAGTCTAAAATTTTCTTTGCAAATATTGTTGTAGATCAAAGTCGCGCAACGTAAGATACGTTCAATTTAATATATTTCTTGAGAAAGAGAAACTGAAATCATCTGGAACCAATTTCATGGACTGGTACCGTAACCTAAAGATTATCCTCACTACTACCCAAAAAGGTGTATGTTATTGATGCACCACTAGGTGAACCCCCTTTCCCGCGGCATCCATGATGAGGTGAATACCTACTAGTCATGCAGTGATGACCACATGTGGCATCCCGCAAAACCACTACTAGAAAATCGCGTTGTTTTTGTGCATTGCATCATCATGACCGCATGCTCATGTCATCATGCCGCATTGCATTTGAGCATCGTCATCATCTTGCATTTGCTTGCATAAAACTATTTGCAGAAAAACCTATTTTGTATTTTCTAAAACGCCCCATCTTTATTCAAACACCAAAACCCGGGACTCCGGATTATTTGTTTTGTCGGTTATCGGGTTGCCAATGCACTGTTTAAAATAAATAAAACTTTTAATTATTTTTTTAGTGGGGGCAGTCGAACGGGCCGATTCGACCCGAACGACCACCCCCAGAAATTAAATCGGTCCACCCTAAAATCCCTAGTCTACCCAACCTATTCTACCCACACCCTCTCCACCTCACCCCGACCACTCCCCTCGTGACACCTCACCCTCCCCCTCCCCTCTACCCAATCCCAGCCCGCCACCTCCTTCACCCACACACACCACCCACACACAGCCGGCCCCACCCCACCCCATCACACAACAGCACACACCCACTCCCTGGCCGACCCCCCACCGACACCGGGCCCCACGCCCCGTCCCCGCCTGGACCCGCGCCCCACGCCCCCCTGGCCCTGTTCCTCTTCCCCACCTCCCTCATGCGCCTCCCTTCTCCCTGGCAGGCCTCGCCCCACAGCTCCCTTCTCTGGCGCCCCCGCGTGCTCCCTCCACCGCTTCCGGGCCCCGTGCCGCTCGCCGGCTCCCGCCACCCTTCTCTCCCCGCGACGACCTCGCCTGCCCTGCTGCCGCCGCCCGCCTCGCCTGGCCGCTGCTGCCACCGCCCGCCTGGCCGGCTCGCCGCCCCTTCTCACCCGCCTCCACCGCTCCCCTCCGTCCGCCTCGGCCACGAGCGCCGCCCCCGCCGCCAAGCTCGAGCCGCCGCCCGCCTCACCGTCCCGTGCCGCCTTCCCCGACGACGTGGTGGCGCTCCCCTACTCGTCTGGCCCCACGGGTCTGCCCAAGGGCGTCATGCTCACCCACCGCGGCCTCGTACCCGCCGCCGCCAGTGGACGGGAGAATCAACCTGCACTTCACCGCCGCTGGCGTGCTGTGCGTCTTGTTCCACATCTACTCGCTCAACTCGGTGCTTCTTGGCGGGGCTGCGGTGCGCCATCGTGATCATGCGCAAGTTCGACCACGGCGCTGGTGGACCTGGCGGCAAGACGGCGTCACCGTGGCGCCTTCGTGCCCCATCGTGGTGGAGATCGCCAAGAGCGCGGGTGACCGCCGCGGACCTCGCGTCGATCCGGATGGTCATGTCGGAGGCCGCGCCCATGGGCAAGGAGCTGCAGGACGCCTTCATGGCCAAGATCCCCAACGCCGTGCTCGGACAGGGATATAGGATGACCGAGGCCGGGCCCGTGCTGGCCATGTGCCTGGCGTTCGCCAAGGAGCCGTTCGAGGTCAAGTCGGGGTCCTGCGGCACCATCGTCGAACTGAGCTCAAGATCGTCGACCCGACACGGCGCCCCTCGGCCGCAACCGCCCGGGGAAGATCTGCATCCGCGGCAAACAGATCATGAAAGGTGTTGTCTGGGAGGTCGCGCCTTGCTACTCCGGCAGCACGCAGACCATCGCCAAGCTCTCCCGAGGAGGAACCGACACCAAGTTTAGGGGCGACAAAATCATCAAGACCGATCCAGTGCCGCAACCCCAATGATCATGCTATTAAGATCAAACCATGCCAAGATCCCTGGCGGCTGTAGAACCCGGAACATCAAGATCTCCCTCACGGAATCCGAAGACCGATCCCGCCGAACGCCATGACCTTCTTCAAGGATCCGATGGCCGAGACCCTGAAGACCGATCTAGAGCGCCAAGGCCTTCGCATGGAGTCGGCAAGATCATCCGGTAACACCAAGATCAACTGCGCGGGCCGACAAGAACGACACCGACCCGGAAGAATCCGATGCGCCCCGACACCGAACCAAGTACTCCTTTCCGGACGCCGAGTCCGCCGAGAACCCGGATGCGACAAGATCTGCCCCGTTGTTCGAGAACGTTCCCGCCGAGACCGACCCCGTCAAACCCTGAACCCTGAGACCAACCCCGAACCCCGGAACCCCAAGATCTGCCGAACCCTAATGTGTGAACCCCTTCCCGAAACCCTATTTTATAATATAATACAATTGTTGCATATTAAATCATTATCTCGCATGCATATCATGTGGTTTGGAGGCCTTATGCCAATTCACCTAATAATTAAATATGGGGCCCATATGCGGGCAAATCTAGCTTTATATTGGCCTCATTTAAACTTGTGTAGCGAACCGGTGCCATCTTTTGTCTTGCTAATACAACATTTAATCTGCGGGGTAGATAAATAACTTGAACCGTTTAATTAATATCGGGACCCCGGTTCCACTTAATCTTGCCCAATTGCATCGCACCTTTGCCATGCCATACATCATACATGCATCATGCCCGATATTTTGCCGTAGTATTAAATAGTGCATCCGGTATTTATTCTAGTGTTTTGTTTCTTCGCGGATAAGGCCGTTGAGTTGATGCGAGCTTCGCCCCGATCTTCGGTTGAACCTTCGACAATGTTTTCAGGCGAGCATCTCCCCCTTTCTACCTATCTTACTTTTATAGTATTTATTCCCTCCTGTTGATCTATTGCTATTTGTGTTGCGATGCTTTAGTTTCCGTACCTGTGATATACCGTGCATCCCTATATTGCCTTGGACACATCCTATTACCTGATGTTTGGTAGATAGTTGGACTTGCGCGTCGTAGTCGCTTGCTCAAGTGCTGTTGCGTGTCATTCAGTGCCACAGTTGTTGATGTATTGCCGCATGTTGATGTTGGAGATGATCATAGTTTTACTTATCGTTCACTTTAATTCCTGTTTAACAACTAAAATTGAAGTAAGCAGAGGCATCGGTGGGTGATAGATAATATTTGGTTTCCGAACGCCCACTTGTGTCCCGTAGGACCCCGAGTACTTGATACCTGTTCCTTGAATTATCACGCTATCCACATCCGGGAGGTATATGGGACCCCCCTGAGCCAGAGCTTGATTCAGTCTTATTTCTTGGGGCCACAAACTAGTTTGAGGTTTTATTTACGATCCTGTACTTATGCCATGCTTTACTGCTTTATTTAAATTGTGCGACAGATAGCACCTGTACTGTTTAGGATCGGGACACGATTCCGCGGTGTCGACAAGCCCAGTTTTGGGTTCCCAGTCGTTCACAGCCGTCTACCCAAACCTTGAGTCCGTCTCGGAGCTAGCTTACTTCGTTGCGGGTAAGACTTCAAGGGGTGGCCCCCTGAAATAATTCTGAATCCTGTGATTGCTTTGTCGTGAAAGCCTCGTTGGGTTTTGATTTGGTTTTTCCGAGGTTGATCGAGCGTGTGTTGCTATTGGTGCACCCCGGCCGGGTAAAACTTTCTGAAAGCCGTGTCCGCGGATATGGACGACTTGGAGCACAATATCTCGATCATAGACAACTATAACTAAAGTTCATTGCTATAAATTTGACTTTATAATGACTAGTAATCAGCTTCACTATAATGGAATGGCCAACTAAAACTGCCCACAATTGCTTGTTTGGCTTGTCGCTTGCGACAATTGTATCTGACTAGTAAGTATTGCAACTACAAAGGAATGGCTGAATAAAAGTACCAACAACTGCTGGGTTTTTGGGTTATCTCATGCCATCTGTATCTGATTAGTAAGTGTTGTAACTATCACGGAATGGTTAACTAAAATGACCCACTGCTTATTTTATCAGGATGGTTATCTATACCTGACTAGTAACTGCTGCAACGAAAACTGAATAAATAAAACTGCCAACTGTGTGAGTTCCTCGGTTGACTTCCTCGTTTGGTCTCGAGGGGGAAACACCAGGATGGGTTTGTTTGATGATAGTATCAGGTTGGTTCCGAATAGGTCTTTCTTACCCCTCTCTAATAGCCGCCAGTTGTATCGAGTCTCTATAGGATGTTTAGTGCATGCTGCCGCTGCCGCTTCAGTCCACCATACCTATGTAGGCGAGGACCGCCGAATTCTAGCCTCGCCGTGTACTGGCCTCGATCTTGACGCCTCTTTTTCCTTTGCCCTTCGTCGGCACCCCTTTTGTTTAAGCAGGTTTGAGATCGGCGTCGTTAGGTGGTTACCCTTCCGGCTTGGCCTGGGCAGGGTTATGGACGCCATTGGTTATTCTTCAGGGCTCTTAGCCCCATTTGCATCTTGTCCGTAGTCGGACGCTCCGTCTTTCAAGGTGATTTGGATCTTTGTACCGTATATCTGTATTCTTGACTCATGGAGTCGCTGTTATATATATCTGTTCTGTGGGCCCCATCGAGGACTGTTGTGTAATGTTATTACTTCGTTTTCCACCCGCACGAAAGTGCCTGGTGGGCACCTTTGAATCGTTTCTATGCGGGTTTGGCGAGTTTCGCTAAAACTTGCATAGGTACGATTCTGAGGGTGTTACACCACACGATAGTTCAATGTGCCATTCTGATGGCTATGGAACTAGAGCTCCATAAAATTGAGAACCACGCAACATATGAGATGATTAATGAGTTACCAATGACATTCTAGACTCAAGCCCATACTGAGAGGTATGAGACCTATGAGAAGTTCTTTACGTGTAAGATGGAGGAGCATAGCTCCGTATGTGAGAATGTAATAAAAAATTCTGGTTATGCTAAATCCCTAGTTCATCTAACATTCCCTAGAGTGTTGGAGTCACTCTCTCCTGGCTACAAAGATTTCATACTGAACTATAACATGCCAAGGATGCAAAAGCCGCTCCCTAAGAATTTTGTGAGGCTGAATCCGTGGAAGTAGAAATCAAGAAGGAGCATCAAGTGTCGATCGTTAATAAGACCACCAGTCTCTAGAAGGATAAGAATGGAAACTTCAAGAAGAGTGGAAATCAAGCTTCCACCCCATGAAGAATCCCAAATCTAGACCTAAGCATGACACTTTGTTATTCTACTGCAAGTTCAAGGGTCGCTGGAAGCGCAACTGCTCTAAGTACCTAGCAGATAAGAAGGCTCGTACAAACAAAGGTATATTTGATATGCATGTTATAGTTTTTTCCCTACTAGTATTCATAGTAGTGCCTTTGTATATATACTGGTTCGGTTTCTCATATATGTAACTCAAAACAGGGATTACATAATAAAAGAAGGCTAGCGAGGGATGAGGTGATGATGCGCGTGGAAAATGGCTCAAAATTTGATGTGATGGCCGTCAACATGCTCCCTCTACATCTACCTTTAAGATTAGTTTTAAACCTGACGAATTGTTATTTGGTGCCTGCGTAGAACACCGACATTATATCTAGATCTTATTTATTGCGAGATAGTTATTCATTTAAACCAAAAAACAATGGTTGTTTTATATATATGAGTAATATGTTTTTATGGTCATACACTTGTTCTGAATGGTTTATCATTATTGATTTTTTTGAAACGATATTATTATTGAATATCAAAAGTAATAATACTCACATCCATAACATTAATACCAAAATATGCAAAACGAATGATGATAATACCACATATTTGTGGCACTACCATTTAGGTCATATTGGTGCAAAGCGCATGAAGAAGCTCTATACCGATGGACTTTTAGAATATCTTGATTTTTAATAATTTGACACTTGTGAACCATGCCTAATAGGCAAGATGACTAAAATCCCATTTTTCGGAACAATGGAACATGCAAGTAACTTATTGGATATTGTAGGATACAAGGGTCCTAACCTGCTGCCTTGTGTGTGGCGGCTAGGGTTTGTACTGAGGGGAAGAACACACACAACACATATATACTAGTTAGGTGGGCCAAATGGGCCAAGCCAATAACATGTCCAGAATACCTCTTCAGCCTAATACCTGTTTAGTTAACACTCCCCCTCAAGATGGGTGATATATATTGATCATTCCCATCTTGCTACATGCTGCATTACTCTGCTTTGCTGCCAATCCTTTTGTTAGACAATCTGCAACTTGCTGTCCTGTGGGTATATAGTTTATCTTGATTATACCTGCATCCAACTTCTCCTTGATGAACAATCTGTCTATCTCCATATGTTTAGTCCTGTCATGCTGAACTGGATTATTTGCAATGCATATGGCAGATTTGTTATCACACCAGACATTTAAGTTCCCTGACTTCAACACCTTCAATTCACTTAGAAGATTTCTAACCCACAACATTTCACTTAGCCCTTGGGACAAAGCTCTGTATTCCGCCTCTGCGGTTGACTTCAACACAACTGATTGCTTCTTACTTCTCCATGCTACTAAGTTTCCTCCAACAAATACACAGTATCCTGATGTGGACCGTCTATCATCGAGACAACTCGCCCAATATGCATCACTATAACCATCAATGGTGAGATGTCCATTACTTCTAAATAGCAGACCCTTCCCTAGTGTCCCCTTTAGGTATCTTAAGATTCTATGGACTGCATCCATATGTGCACTCCTAGGTTCATGCATATATCTGCTTACTATACTTATAGCGTAAGCAATGTCAGGCCTTGTGTGACATAAATGAAGTAATCTCCCTACAAGCCTTTGGTACTTATCCCTGTCCACAAGTTCTCCAGACTGAGCTGTGATCTTATCGTTTTGATCAATAGGGGTAGCAGCAGTTCTACATCCTATCATCCTAGTCCCCCTAAGGAGATCAAGGGTGTATTCCCGCTGTGATAAAACAATTCCTTTCTCTGACCTTGCCACTTCTATGCCCAGAAAATATTTCAGTTGACCCAAATCTTTTACTTCAAAGGTCTTGCTCAAACACCTTTTGAGTTCTAATATCTCCTCCTCATCATCACCAGTAATTATGATATCATCAACATATACTGCTAGAATAGTAATCTTGCATGATGAATGCTTGTAGAAGATAGTGTGGTCACAATTGCATTGCGCATACCCGATATCACATATTGCACGCCCAGGCCCTTGAGGATTGTTTCAAGACATATAAAGATTTCTTGAGTCTGCACACTTTCCCTTTAGTTCCAAAAGATGCTAAGCTTGGAGGGACTTCCATATAGACTTCTTCATGTAGATCGCCATGCAAAAATGCATTCTTCACATCCAACTGATGCAAGGGCCATCCAAAATTAGCTTCGCATGAAATTAGTATCCTTACTATATTCATCTTAGCCACCGGAGCAAAGGTCTCATCATAGTCAATACCATATGTCTGACTATACCCTCTAGCAACCAATCTTGCTTTGTATCTCTCAATGTTCCCTTCAGGATTTTGCTTGATTGTGAACACCCATTTGCAGCCGACTGCTTTCTTGCCGTTTGGAAGATTAGTTAATTCCCAAGTTTGGTTCTTCCTTAATGCCTCCAACTCCTCTCTCATTGCAGCACACCATTTTGGGTCCAGTTTAGCTGTTTGCCAATCTGAAGGAATGATAACAGCTTGAAGTGCAGCCACAAAGGCTCTATATGATGGTGATAGAGCTTCATAAGAGATATAGTTGCTATTATCATTTTCAAACCCGTATCTCTGCACAGATGTTGTTGTTGCTACACGCCTTCCTTTTCTTAGGGCAATTGGCATGTCCAACGAACTCTCAGATGCATTTAACAAACTACCATCGCCAACTGAATCTTGTGACTGATCTTGCTGCATCCCTTGCACTTCATCATATCTTTGTTCTGCATCCGGCTGCTGCTCATTTGACTTATCCTTCTCCTCCTGCTCTACGGCCTGCTGCAGCTGCTCCCCACCTTTCTGCTGTCGCTTCTCCCCCTGTATTTCAATACGAGGCCTTCGAGAATAGACTTGCAATTCTTTGCCTTCAGTTCTTCTAGAAGCAGGATTTGTAGGCCCTATCCTTGCATTACCTTCTCTAAGAGGAATAGGAATGGTCCCAACAATAGGAGGCTGAGACTGAACACCACTTGTTCCAGTCATTTGCTGCTCAATCTGAGAATAACTCTCCCCATCTTGACCATTCCTTCCTGTCAAATAATGGCCAAGTGCTTCAAAAAGACCACTTAGTTCTGTTCGTTCACCATAGAAAGGTTCATATTCACGAAATGTAACATCCATACTGACTAAGGTTCGCCTTCCGTGGGATTCCAGCACCTATATCCTTGCTGTCCTGATGGATAACCAATAAATATGCATTTCACTGCCCTTGGATCCAACTTA
This sequence comes from Avena longiglumis, assembly GCA_030063025.1. Lineage (NCBI taxonomy): Eukaryota > Viridiplantae > Streptophyta > Magnoliopsida > Poales > Poaceae > Avena > Avena longiglumis. The sequence goes on along the minus strand of CP125977.1, from coordinate 178,949,506 downwards.
CTCACTGATGGCCGATGATCCCTGACAAAACAGGTGCAACCAAATACCTTGGGAGGAACATTGAATTTATTTTGACCGAACAATAATTGGCAAGGAAATTTCATACCTAGAATCTTTGAGGGAGTACGATTGATAAGATATATTGAAGTGAGAACAACTTCACTCCACAAGAACTTTGGCACATTCATACTTATACATCAGTGAGCGAGCAACTTCTAAAATGTGCCTATTCTTCCGTTCTGCTACTCCATTCTGTGGGGGAGTGTCAGGACAAGAGGTTTGATGTAAGATGCCTTTTTCTGAACAGAAACTTCCAAATAACTTGTTGACATACTCTGTCCCATTATCATTTCTAACCATCTGTACCTGCACTTTAAATTGTGTTTGCACATAGTTATAAAAATTCTGGAAGCATTGAAACACCTCATCTTTGTGTCTCATAAGATATAACCAGGTCATCCGCGAGTAACAGTCAATAAAAGTTACAAAATACTTCATTCCACCCACTGATGTAATAGGGCAAGTCCATACATCAGAATGAACAAGAGTAAATGAAGAATACTTCTTAATCCTCTACTCACATAAGATGTTCTAGTATGCTTAGCATACTCACATGCATCACATTTTAGGTGATTCTTATCCACTCCATTCATTACATCTGGAAATACTCTACTCATCTTATCAAAATCCATATGACCCATTCGACAGTGATGAATCATCGCAAGAGCTTCCTTCTCAACCGAGGTTGCTGAAAACATCGCTTGCCTTGACTTGTCCAGGTCTAGGTACCACAGACCTCTATGCCTGGTTCCTGATCCAATCTTCCTTCCAGTCAGACTCTCATGAATTAGACAAGCCCTTTTGTTAAGCATTATGCAGCAGTCTAGTTGATCTATCAATGCACTCAACGAGACTAAGTTCACGGGAAAGGCAGGAACATGCAGAACAGATGATAGATTGATATCTTGTGTGCATTCTACTGACCCAACTCCTTTTATTTGTTGTGCAGTACCATCTGCGGTTTGTATAGTCTCAGAATGTGTTGAGGGGAATAATGTATAAGTTTTAAACTCCTTTAAATTACCAGTAACATGCTTAGTTGCTCCCGAATCTAAAATCCATTCAGAATTAGATCTATGTACTGCTACAGATGCGCATTCAGTATTACCTTCATTGGTATAGACAAAGTGTGCGAATTTCCCAAAATCATCACACCATTCTTCCTTCTTCTTGCCATTGTTATGCTCACCTTTCTTCTCAATATTAGCTGAGCTAGATGGCTCCTCGGTGACTGTCATATTAGCTCTTGCTCCCCTCTGATATGCATGACCACCTCTCCTGCCTCTATAGCCCCTATAGTTGTTGTAGGTTCCTCTGCCATATCCTCTTCCTCTACCATGCCAAGGTGCCGTGCAATCATTACTCAAATGACCTTTCACTCCACAATTATGACAGTTTTGGTACTCTGCAACAAGATAGGCTGGTTTCATGGCTGATTCTTCTTTTATGTTCTCCCTCAACCTTGATTCTTCTTGGGCAACTGCAGCAATAGCTTCCTGCAGTGAAGGTAGAGTAGTCTAGTGCAGTAATGCTGCCTTCCTGCCCTCAAATGCAGGATACAGACCCTTCAAAAACTTCAATACTCGCTTCCCCTCAATCCACTTGTTTGCAGTTGCCAAACATTCAGCATGATCTAGCTTCAACGGATTCAAATGGTCAAGATCAGCCCACAATTTCTTTAGCTCCCCCACATATGTCATCACTGGTTTGTTGCCTTGGACCAGGTCATGAACCTTGTCTTCGATTTGAGAGATCAACATAATATTCCCTTTTCCTGAGTACATTTCCTCCAGGGCCTTCCAAACTTCTGCAGCTGTAGAGAGAGCTTCCACAGAAGCTGCAACAGATAGGGTCAGAGAATTCAACAACCAAGTAAGCACCAATGAATCAGTAGCACTCCACTTCCTCCATTTTACACTCTCCTCATCCTCTGGTGCTTTATCCTTCCCAAGAACATAGCCCTCAACATCCTTGGTTCTCAAGATTCTCAGACCCCTTCTTGACCAACTCAAATAATTCCCAACGCCTTCTAGCTTAACCTCATTTGGCATGAGCTCAAGTTTGTGGTTTACCTCAACTTGTGAGACCTCCCTTGTGCCAGATCCAGGAGCTTCAGCCCTGGCAGCAAGCAGATCTGCGAGCTTGTTCAGCACCTGACTCATCTCACCCTCCATCTTCTAAGCCTTCACTCTCTTGATTCCACCACCAGTAGCTTCTCCTGGAACAGATTTCACTTCCTGGATGGAACCAGTGCTTCATGCCCCACCATCTTCACCAACTCCTTCAAGGTGGCCACCAATGTCTCTACCCTTGTCTCCCTATGCTCTGATACCATGTAGGATACAAGGGTCATAACCTGCTGCCTTATGTGTGGCGGCTAGGGTTTCTACTGAGGGGCAGAACACACACACCACATATATACTAGTTAGGTGGGCCAAATGGGCCAAGCCAATAACATGTCCAGAATACCTCTTCAGCCCCATAACTGTCCAGTTAACAGATATAATGCATATACCGATGTATATGTTCCAATGAGTACTTAGACGCGTGGCGGATATTGTTACTTCCTAGCGCTCACTAGTGATTTAATAGATACAGGTATGTTTAGATAAGGAAACACAAGTCTGAAAGAAAAGTTCAAATAATTTCTGAGTGAAGTATAAAATCATCATAACAAGAAAATCAAATTTCTATAATCTGATCGTGGAGGTGAATATTTAAGTTACGAGTTTGGCATGCATCTAATAAAGACTTGTGGAATTGTTTTACAACTCACGCCACTAGGAATACCTCAATGTAGTGGTGTGTTCGAACATCGTAATCATACTTTATCAGATATGATGCAACATGTGATGTCACTTAACGATTTGCCACTATTTCTTTGAGGTTGTCCATTAGAGACTACCACATTCACTTTAAACAAGGCACCATTGGAATCCGTTGAAATGATACCCCATGAGTTATGGCATGGAAAAAAAACCTAAGTTATCGTTTATAATTTGGGGATGTGAGGCTTTTGTCAAAATGGTAAAACCTTATAAGCTCGAACCCGAAGCGAAACTGCATCTTCGTAGGATACCCTAAGGAATAAATTGTCTACACCTTCTATAAAAAAATCTGAAGGTAAAGTCTTTGTTGCCAAAAATAGATCATTACTTGAGAAGGAGTTTCTCTTGAAAGGTGTTAGTGGGACGAAAGTAGAGTTATGTGTGGTTAATGAACCTTCTATTGAATTGGAGAGTGGCACTACGCAAGAGGTTTTGGTGCCGCCTTCACCACCTAGAGAGGAAGCAAATGATGAAGACCATGAAACTTTGGGTGTAGCTCCTATTAGATCTCACATGTCGACTAGAACACGTATCGCACTCCTGATTGGTATGGAGATCCTGTCTTGACTGTCATGTTGTTAGACAATGAGGAACCTCCAAACTACGATGAAGCAATGATGAGTATTGACTCTAGGAAATGGATAGACGCCATGAAATCCAAAAAATTGATCCATGTGCGAAAACCAAGTGTGGACTTTGGTTGACCTTCCTGATGGCTGCGAGGCCTTCGAATGTAAATGGTATTTAAAAGGGAAAAATGTTGATGGTAATGTCACAGTCTATGACTTGTAGCAAAAGATTTTCGACAAATTTAAGGGGTTAACTATGATGAGATTTTCTCACTCCTAGTGATGCCAAGCATGTTAGGATTCTAGTAGCAATTATTGCATTTTTCAATTATGAAATTTGGATGATGGACATCAAAACAACCTTCCTTAATGACAGCATTGAAGAAGAGTTGTATATAATATAACCCCAAGGTTTTGTTGATTCTAAAGATGCTGGTAAAGTATGTGAACTTCAACATTTCATCTATGGACTAAAGCAGGAAACACAGAGTTGGATTGTTTTTTTTGAAGTGATCAAAGGTTTTGGATTTGTCCAAATTATGAAGAAGCTTATGTCTATAAGAAAGTGACTGGGAGTTCAGTTGCATTCCTGATATTATATGTGGACGACATATTACGTATCAGAAATGATGTAGAATTATTGAGTAAAAGGTTATTTGAAAAAATCTTTTTCAATGAAAGACCTTGGTGAAGCCACTTATATATTAGACATTAAGATAGATAGAGATAGATCGAGACATCTAATAGAGCTTAGTTAAAGTGCATACCTTGACAAGGTTCTGAAAAGGTTTAGAATGGAGGAAGAAAAGAAAGGTTTTGTTGCCAAGTTGCAGGGTATGTCACCGAGTAAGACTCAGTGTCAAGCTACGATAGCTGAAAGAGAAAGGATGAGAAACATCCCGTATGCCTCGTCCATAGGCTCTATCATGTATGCCATGTTGTATAGCAGACCAGATGCGTCATATGGTCTTAGTTTCACGAGTATATAATAGTGTGATCTAAGAATGGAGCACTGGACAATAGTTAAGAAAATCCTTAAGTACCTAAAGTGGACTAAGCTAGACTCAACCTATGAGAACGCATCGAAGCGGGGAGAAGCATACATCTGGCAGCAAGACATGGTGCCGCCGTGAACATGTAGCAATGCCTATTGTAATGTCATAGACTCCATAGGTTCATGCGGGGCTAAAGCTATAGTGTGGAGGATACCAGTATGTTGCACGTACAGAAGCACGAACTTATGCATCTGTTGTCCGTCATTCTAAACATAACCACGCAACCACCCCGAACGCGTTGGATATTTCAAAGCCGTCGTTCAAGGGACCGATGGTGTCTCTTGTAGGACAATGGATAGATAAGTGATACGTTCAAAACGTATCTACTTTCTCAAACACTTTTGCCATTATTTTTACTCTAAACTTGTGTGATTGGGATACAACTAACACGGACTAACAATGTTTTCAGCAGAATTACCTTGGTGTCTAGTTTTTGTGCAGAAAATCAAATATCAGGAAAATTTCGGAAAATATGCCAAAAATCCTATTTCACCAAAAGACTCACAGAGCCAGAATACGAGACGGAGTGGGGCCCTGAGGGGCCCACACCCCCTGCCGCGCGGGCTAGGCCTGGCCGCGCCTGGAGGGGGTGTGGCCGCCTCAGGCACCCCCTCGGCCTCCCTCTTCGCCTATAAGTTGCCATCTGACCTAAAAACTCAGGGAGGGGGTTCGACGTTTTTTCAGGAAGAGTTCCCCTGCGCCGCTACCACCAGAAACCGCGATTTGGAACCAGAAACTCCGTTCTGGCACCCTGCCGGGACGGCGAATTTGGAGAGAATCATCGCCATCATCATCAAGAACGCCTCTCCATCAACCATCCATGTTTCCCTCATCCATGAGTGAGTAATCCCCCGCTGTAGGCTATGGGGATGGTAGGGATTATATGAGTTCTATCATGTAATCGAATAAGATTGTTAGGGCATGGTTCGTAGTATCTCTATTATTGCTATTTGACTTTGTTGCAACTTGTTGTGCTTAATGCTTGTAACTAGAGCCCGAGTGCCATGATCTTAGATCTAAACTTATTATTGATTCATGATGATAGTATTGTTTGTGATCTTATCTATAAGTTGTGTACATATATCATTGTCCGGATCCGAAAGCCCCGAAGTGACAGAAATTGGGACAACCGAAGGGGATGGTTGTGATGTGAGGATCACATGTGTTCACAGAGTGTTAATGCTTTGCTCCAGTGCTCTATTAAAAGGAGTACCTTAATTGCCAGTAGTTTCCCTTGAGGCCCCGCTGCAATGGGCTGACAGGACAAAAGATGTTATGTAAGTTCTCATTGCGAGCACGTATGACTATATATGGGGCAGATGCCTATGATTGCTTAGTACTTGGATTATTTATCTTATTTATCTGTAATTGCCCTAGATCTTGAAGTTACATGTTTAGAATTATCCATGCAATTCTCGTCCATCCATCCCTATGCCTACCGCGCTCATATCCTACTGTTTGCTACTACTGTTACTATTGCTCTTGTTTTACTGCCGCTGTTGCTTTGCTATTGCTATTACAAAACTATTGCTACTGATAAACTTCTGCGAGTAAGACTATTTCCAGGTGCAGCTGAATTGACAACTCAGTTGTTAAGGCTTATAAGTATTCTTTGTCTCCCCTTGTGTCGAATCAATAAATTGCATAATACTACCCTCAAAGACTATTGCGATCCCCTATAGTTGTGGGTCATCAAGAAGACAAGGCGACGTAGGTAAGATAAAATCTAAAACATTGCAAGAAACAGTGGATATGGAGGGGTATTTTATAGGCTAAACGAAGAAAAGTGTGTATGGATACAACATGAGAGCATTGTACCGCATGAATGGAACCCACTGCATGATCGTTGGACATGAGGGTTTCTGTTGCTACATCGTCTCCAAGCCCGATAACCCGGGGAGGGCGAGGATCTCTGCTGCCAGATCAGCTCCCGCTCGCGAGATCCCGCGACATGCGATGGTTTCCACATCCACGTCGACACCCGATGATCCCCATGACCCGGTGGGTGTTTGATACGTCTTAAACGTATCTATAATTTTTGATGTCTCATGCTTGTTTATTATCCACTTTGCTATGCTTTATCTACACTTTGTGGTATTTTTATACATTTTATGGGACTAACCTATTAACAAGATGCCACAGTGTCAGTTGCCTGTTTTCTGCTGTTTTTGGTTTCAGAAAAGCTAGTAAGAAAATATTCTCGGAATTGGACGGGACAAAATCCAAAGTCAATATTTCACCGAGACGAACACAGAGACCGAAGGGCGACCGGAGGGGCGCCACATGGTGGCCACCCCCCCACACGCGGGCCCACCCTGGGCCGCGCCTGGGCAGTGTGTGGGCCCCCTAGCCGCCCTCCTGTCTCGCCTCTTCGCCTATATAATCACCCTGATGCCAAATCCCTAAGTACCCGATTAGATCTCCATGAAACAGTCCATAGCCGCCGCCACCATTGTCCCTAGATCGGGAGGGATCTGAAGCTCTTCCCAGCACCCTACCAGAGGGGAGATATCATCCCGAAGGCCTTCTTCATAACCATGCAAGCCTCCAATATGATGCGTGAGTAGTTCCACCTTAGACTACAGGTCCATACAGTAACTAGATGGTTGTTTCTCCTCCTTTGTGCTATCATGTTTAGATCTTGTGAGCTCCGTTCATGATCAAGATCATCTCTTTGTAATCATGCATGTTGTGTTTGCGGGGATCCGATGGATATTGAGATTACTATGTCGTATTGATTAATGATTCTATCTTGTCTTTATGATTGTTGATTCTATCATGTCTGTGTTGTTTGTGATCTTTCATGCTCTCCGTTTCTAGTAGCTATCTTGGCCAAGTAGATGCTAGTGACTCCAAGAGGGAGTATTTATGCTCGATAGTGGGTTCATGCCTCTATTTAATCTAGGGAAGTGACATAAATCTCTAAGGTTGTAGATGTGTTGTTGCTACTAGGGAGAAAAAACGATCTCTTATTCATGGAACAAGTGGATTGTTTACCTTACACACTTTGCTTAAAGCAGTTATCTGTTGCTTGCAACTTAATACTGGAGGGGGTTCAGATGATAACCTAAATGTGGATTACTAGTCATAGATGCAGTTGGATGGCGGTCTATGTATCTTGTTGTATTGCCCAATCAAATCTCATAGGATCATGAATGTCTAGTATTGCATTGTTATGCCTTCCTCTGTCCTGTCAATTGACCCGCTCTAATTTGCTTACCCTGCATGCCATGTTGTTTATCTTAAGGAGAACACCTCTAGTGAACTATGGGCCCCAGTCTAATCTTTACCATTGATACACGTTCCACCGTTCTTGTTTACTTTCTGCAAACCGGTGAGATTGACAACCTTACTGTTCGTTGGGGCAAAGTCTTGAGTTTGTGTTGTGCATGTTCCAAGTTGCTAGCAACACCTTGGGGTCGTTTCCTTCCTCCTACTGGTTTGATAACCTTGGTTTCTTACTGAGGGAAGACTTACTGCTGTGCTCATCATACCTTCCTCTTGGGGTTTCCCAACGAAGCTCTATAGTGATCTGACCCGCATCAAGATGTTTTCTGGTGCTGTTGCCGGGGAGTTAAGGACGGCTTCACAAGGGGAGTCCTTCACAACCTTTCTCTTTACTTTGTTTTTGTTTTGCTTAGTTTCTTTTTCTTTGTTTTGCTTGCTTCTTTTTATCAAAAAATCCAAAGAAATTAGTTTCGTTTGGTTTGCCTTTTCTTATCAAAAATACAAAAAATTAGTTCCTACTTTAATTGCTACCATGTCTAGTGTTGTTCCAATCACTGTGTCACCTATGGAAAGGATCTTTACTTTCAAACAAGGAAGTGAAGAGAGTTTCAAAGAAGCTTGGTCTAGAATTTCTTATTTACATGGAAAAACTGAGCCTAAAATGAGTTTAGGTTTAGTTATTAGCAGTTTCTACCATGGTCTTGCTCTTTGTTATAGATATGCTTTGGATGCTGTAGCAGGGAGAGATATTTTTCAATGTAATGAGAATGAAGCTTTGGATGCCATAAATAAGTTGATTACAATCTATAATTTTCCTAGCAAGTCTGATTCTTCCTTTATAAACATCTATGCTAGGTTGAACACTCTTGAGACCAGTACATCTGCTTTGAAAGATTGCTATAGCATGCTTAGAGAGCACCATGATTATGTTCCAATAAATTCCAAGCCTTCAAAATGGTTTCCTACAATAAAAGTTGCTATAAACAATGAAACTTTTGATGATCGTTGTGATATCATGTCTGAATTTTATCTTATGCCTAAATATATCTATGAGTCTTTGAATCTTTGGGGAATTTCTGAAGGAGGAGAAGAAATATCTCTTACCAATAATGTAACTATATTACACATTGGAATAGCTGAAGGTGTGTCTACAAAGATCTCAGGGAAAGTGGTGTCTACAGATTATCTTGTTATTGAATTTGTAGGAAAAGGAAAAATTACACTTGGAAGATCCCTACTAAAACACCTTGGAGCAATAATAGATGTGGGAAAAAGCATTATGCATTTTGCTTCTCTAATACATTCACTAAAGATAAGAGGAAAGGCAAGAAAGTTTTGTATGAAGGAAAATTTTCAGGTGTAAGGAAAGAATGATGTAATGAGATGAAGAATGGACAAAAGCTCAAGCTTGGGGATGCCACCCCGTGTCACCCCAAGAAATATTCAAGAGGTACAATCGTCAAAGCTTGGGGATTCCTAAGGCATCCCCTTCTTCATCAATAAAAATCTCAGGTCTTTCTAGACACTTCGTTTTTATTGTTTCATGCATAGTTGTGTTGTTCTTGGAGCGTCTTAGTTTTTGTTTTTGGTTTTCGTTTGCTTAGTTTGCTTGAATAAAGTAGTTGGACCCCCGCCTTCGCTGTGTTGTTTAATATAAGTTGATTAGTGTTGGAAAGGAGTAGGAAGTTCTTGCTTATAGTAGTACAAAAGGGAGCTTGCTTTGACTATGACTTAGACTTTATCATGTCATGCTAGATGTTGTTTTGACCTTATGCTTAGTGATTATTTCTATGGCATTACTTGTTCCAAACAATTGAGATTGCTTAATGCGCCTTGAAAGAATCATGCGTTGTTTTAGCATACAAAAGCATAGTATTGTGGTATTCTCCTTTGATGCTTTATTTGGGTCGACTTGGCACATGATTACACCATGTTATTGTTGGGCCACGCGGAGATAAAATAAAATTTTCCTCTAACGTGGTGATCCCAAGATCTAGCTGAGGTAGAAGGCCACGAGGTTTACCACTAGACGCGCGGTTGCGGATTACTGATGAAGCGCGTCAGTTGATGCAATGCAGTCCTCACGATCCGATCATCCTGGTGCTGATCGCACAGCACCTCTCTTTGGTATCCACACGCATTACAAGGAGGCGCCGTGGCGAACGCTAGGTTCGTTACGGTGCTGGACTGCTGTGGAGCTAGGGTTTCCAACACATGGAATGACCTTACCGAACAACGATTAACCTTTACGGGTTCGTGCTCCACTATATATAGGAGTGAGCGTGGGCTCTGCTGGCGACCCATTCACTAAAGCCCATATAACACTAGTCACCGTGAGTCCAACTCACTAACTCAGTCCTAATATGGTTTAGGTCCAACCAACCAGATTCTGATTCGGATCCAATCCGAACTTGCTCCGCTCTTAAGTGTGTGACCCTTGAGCTCATGGTTACTTGGACACGATTAGAGTCCGACTCACAATCGATCAGTCGGCAGCGGCTCCTAGCAGAACGTGCCGACTCCCAAGTACCAAAGAGTCATGACGACTTGCCTTTCCAATGCGACTTACGTCCTAGTCCCTTTTGCCTCACGATATACCTTGTCAGACTATAGGCGAATATATGCCATCCCTTAAATAGTCCGACTCTCTTCTCGATCCGAGATAAGTGATTCACCCGACTAACTCTTAGTCGATCGCCTCGGTTAACACTTAACCGAGTCGTGCATGGCCATGCTTTCCGAATCATATCTCACGAGAGGGCCCAGAGAATATCTCTCCGAGTGGAGGGGCAAAATCCCATCTTGGTTTTTCACATCTCGCAGTTTGATTCTCGATCGACCGAACTACGCTTTATAATTGCCCGATTCACGGATCAGCGTTTGTGAGAACCTAAGTCGGTGATCCTCAACTCGGACTATGCAACAACCTCGGTCTAAGGATTACATTGATTGAGATATACAAATGACAGCTTAGTTCGTTGTATCTCAATATGGGTCAATCCGACTCGCTAAACTCTTTAGCCTAGTCTGTGTAAGTTGGAATAGCATCTCCATGCCCATGACAAGTGGAACCGAGTCATCAAGCCAACTTTCACATTGGTCTAAGTTGTGTGTCCAGCACAACCTCAATGACCAAGGATATTTAGTACAAACAACATGAATGCATAGTTCCACAACTGAATCACATATTCAATGATACACATCAGATGTTTATACAAGGACTACTTAATAACTTTATGAATACAATGGGAAATATCATCATACATGATTGCCTCTAGGGCATATTCCCAACAGTTATGACTATGAACCAGTCACCTTAGCCTCAATGATCATTTAGTTTTTGACTTGTGATGTCACTTTATGCTTTAATTAATAATGTTTTTTCGCTTTGCATGATTATATGCCATTATTGCTCTCTTAGTTGGTCGCTCCCAGTCTTTTGCTAGCCTCCACCTATACTAAGTATGAGGTCTACTCATGCATCCAACTCCCAAGAAACCAAGTTATTCCAAAGTGTCCATTATAACTTCGTATGCATGGTGTGTTACACCATTCCAAGTATATTCTTGTTTTATCTATCTTCCAAATTAAACTTGTTATGTGAAAGTTAGTGATTAAAGCTCTTAGAAAATTGATGACACACTTTATTTTTCTTGCCCCTAATAAACTTGAACCATTGTGTCATCTATGTTGTATATGCTTGTACTTATAAGTTGGGAATTAGCAGAACCGTGCTGTCATGGGAAACGCTTTTAACATTGCACCTGTACATGTTACCCAGTTGATATCATGCTCTTTTGTTTGCGTATGTCGGCCGTGTGAAATAAAAGGGGAGCTTGTAAGTCCATGGATTTATGTATGTGTGTGTTAGAGAAACGCCTAGGCCGCTAGCCTAAGCCATGCCTAATCATGGTGGAAACTTGCAACATCACCATAGTGAGCAATCTATGAAGCATTCTTCTTATAAAAAAGAGATTGATAAAAAGAAAAAAAAAGATGAGAAAATAGGAAAGAGAGATAAAAACACCATTTTCCCATGGTAAATAAGAAGATTGCTGATATGCTCATTGTCTGCTTACCTTGTCATTTTGATATGGGATAGCTCCTGTGTCATGGGGCAAGGGGTACCCCGTTGGCGGTTCTCTATGATACACATGTACTTACTATGACAAGAACTTACCGGTAACTAAAGTTGAGTAGCATGAGGAACGACCCTCGTACTCAAGGGACATGGGATTGCCAACTTATACTTTGTCAAGCATATAATCCATACTTTTTTCACTTTAACCTTAATCACTTCAAGATGCTTATGATAGGGGCAATGAGAGTTGAAAGCTAACAAGTACCATAATTTTTGGAAGCTCTTTATGAAACTTGAAATCCCTGCTTCCTTTTGAAGGTCCTTTCTTCCACTTTTATATTGAGTCTCCACCTTCTATCCTTAGGCACCAATTAAGAGATCATAGTTGCCATTCTTAGTTCTATGTGCATTGTCCCAAAGCTTATTGATTGATTCATATTGTTGATATTGCTTGTGCTTGAACTATTTTTATATAGTCACTCTTATGAACTTTGAAGGTGTCCTATGCATTTATTGCTACTCCATGAGGGACAAGCTGAATGTCACTATGCTATGTTTTCTATATGTGAAACAAAAAAACGTCTTTAAATGCATTGTTATTTATGAATCTTTGTTTGTATCCTTTCATGTTGCATGTATAATTACTTTGTCTTATTGTTAGAACTTCTTCTTTCATGATCATGTTTAGAGTTCTTTGATCCCAGCTTTCAATGCTTGCAAATGGTTTGATAATGATTGTTATGGTGCATGTCACCTAAAAAATTATTCTTTTTATCACTTACCTACTCGAGGACGAGCAGGAGTTAAGCTTGGGGATGCTTGATACGTCGTAAACGTATCTATAATTTTTGATGTTCCATGCTTGTTTAGTATCCACTTTCCTATGCTTTGTCTACACTCTGAGGTATTTTTATAAATTTTATGGGACTAACCTATTAACAAGATGCCATAGTGCCATTTGCCTATTTTCTGCTGTTTTTGGTTTCAGAAAAGCTAGTAAGGAAATATTCTCGGAATTGGACGGGACAAAAGCCAAAGTCAATATTTCACCAAGACGAACACAGAGACCGAAGGGCGATCAGAGGGGCGCCACATGGTGGCCACACCACCCACGCACGGGCCCACCCTGGGCCGCGCCTGGGCAGGGTGTGGGCCCCTTAGACGCCCTCCTGCTTCGCCTCTTCGCCTATATAATCACCGTGATGCCAAAACCCTAAGTACCCGATCAGATCTCTAGGAAACAGTATGTACCATTGATACATCTTCCACTTTTACTGTTTACGTTCTGCAAGCTACCATTACCTTCCACACCATATGTTTAGTCCTTTGTTTTCAGCAAACTGGTGAGATTGACAACCTCACTGTTCGTTGGGGAAAAGTCTTGAGTTTGTGTTGTGCAAGTTCCAAGTTGTTAGTAACACCTTGGGGTCGTTTCCTTCCTCCTACTGGTTCGATAACCTTGGTTTCTTACTGAGGTAAGACTTACTGCTATGCTAATCATACCTTCCTCTTGGGGTTTCCCAACGAAGCTCTATAGTGATCTGTGCCGCATCAGTGTGGAGCTCCTATCTCCTCCTAACGCCTCTCACGAGCATGATACTGCACGCATCCACTGACACCGGGCCCAAGATACGCGTGAGGCCCACCATCTAGTGACGCGAGGCAGGAAAGCGTGTGCAGACTCTCTATGGCATGGAACCCGGGACCGCAGGGCCTACCTTCCCGTGAGAGTTGGGCTATACAACAATGTCGCTGCGTGTCCTCTCCATCATCCATCCCACAGCCAAAAAAAACACGGCAACATGGATAGCATATTCGGTCGAAACTTTCATGCGCTATTATTGACTCCGATTGTTGATTCAAATATATCATCTAACTTGCCAGGTAGTTTTTCAGATAAGTTATTTTATTTAGTTTATAGATCACGTACCCTTTCAACAACTTGATTAATAAAGTGTTGGTATATGGCTTCATTACCTCCCTCAGTACCGGGGTTCTTCAAATTTGTCATCTTGACAAGGTCCTCCATGTTATAATCCGAGGATGGTTCATTACTCTAGTCTAGCTCTTTCGATTGTTAATCGTCAACCCTCACCATTTTGAGTTCTTCAACCGGTGTCGTCAGGTTGTCGACAAGTACGCCATATGGGGTCCTAGTGGCGTTGGAAAGATGGGGTGTGAGATGTCAGATGTTCCAAGAGCGGTGAGCACAAGTTTACCTAGGTTCAGATCTGACTGCGGTGATCGGATCCTACTCCTGCTAGCAACCCAGTAATATATCGGCGTAAGCCGGATGTTACAGTAGATTACAAGAGAGGTTCGCCTGTGCGAGTTGTTTGTGGTTGTGTGTATTGAGTTGAGCCCTAAAGGCTCCCATAGGGCCGGTTTATATAGTCACCGAGGCCTAGGGTTACAGGAGAGACCTATCCGGCTACGTTACAGAGTCGATAACTATGTAAAGCTTGGACTACAAGTAATACTACATGCCTAAGTCGGTAACTCTTCTGGGCTTTGTCGTAGCCGGAACTGGCTCCTACTCTTTCTTTGATTGGGCCGCCCGTGAAGCAAAGCTCTAACCCCTTGGTGGGCCACCCTTGTTAGCGAGTCATGCGGGTATACCCGGAAAGTATATCCCCAACAACCGGATTAGGATCGGTCTTGCCATCAAATCTTGCAAGTATGAGAGTTTGACTCTTGGCTATCTTGCCCAATTGTGCCTCAACGGTTTTTGTTCTTTCCTATAGAACCCGCACATCATTCTTAATAGCAACTGCTTAATTAGACAATTTACCAATAATATGATCATGGTTCTCCGTTATTTTTCTATGAAGGATGGAGTTTGAGTTTGGATAAAAGTTCTAAAAGAATTCACAAGCACTAATATATTACCATGATTTGCTCCATTGTTATTTTTACTATTCATTGGAGCACCTGTAGGATTAGCGTAACATTTTTGAAAGAAGGAACCATAATTTTGGTTATTCCATGCATGATTATACGGGTTACGAGCAATGAAGTCTACTTCTTCAATATTATTTTTGGTGATGGCATTTACTTGGGTTTCTTGCTTACTCTTAATTATATCTGTGAGCTCATTCACCTTTGCAGTAAGATCTTCATTCTTCTCTTCATTAATAGAGTTTACCTTCTTTAAGGAGGATCTTTCCACATTCCATTGGACATGGTTGCTTTGCATATAAACAAGAAGCTTTATGGAAACATTGACTTCTTTTCCCATGGACGTGCCTCTAGCTACAATGTCAAGCATAGATTTAGACATAAGATTTAGATCATTATAAAACAAGTGGAGAATTAACCACTCTTCCATCCCATTGTTGGGAAAGTTTCTTACAGACTCGTTCATCCTTTCTTATGCAAGCGCTAGTGGTTCGAGGTCTTCTTGTCTAAAACTACATAGTTTTAGCAAGAGGGAAAAACTTTGTAATGAAAAATGTAGTACATTCCTCCCATGAAGTAATAGTGCCATTAGGCAATGCTAGCAACCAATCTTTAGCCTTTCCTCCTAGTGAGAAAGGGAATAAACAGAGCTTGACCGCATCGGGGTCAATATATTTTATGCATATCATGTTGCATATTTTAGTAAAGGTATTCAAGTGCATACTCGTGTCCCTGGCAGTCGAGCCTCCAAATTGGTTATGTTAAACCAAACTTAAATATTTAGGCTTAATTTCAAAGTTCTCTGGTATAACAGTGTGCTGAGTAATATGTGCATGCAAATAATCATCATTGGGAGTAACATACTCCCCATGCTTCTTTTCTATCATGGATACTATTTTTGGATTAATAAAAACAATATTATTAATATTTTTTTGCATTTTCAATAGATAACAAAAACTATACAAATAACACTAAATAAACTAAAAAAACTAACTAGCAAGGTCTCTGATAACGTCACCGGGTAGCAAGAATTGCTTCCCCAACAATGGCCTCAGAAAAAGAGTTAATACCTTCGATCCAGAGTGCGGATGTAGTATATCTTGGTTTTCCCTAGAAGACCTAGGTTTATTGAACCTTGGAAAGAATTCTATATGGTGTAAGATTATGTTTAAAAAGACCTTGAAAACTCGTAGTATCTTTGTTTACTGGACCTTTCACGTTTACTCTTTGTAGTTTGTATCAATGGATGGAGATAGGCCGGGTGGTAAGGATTCACCTACTACTGTGCATACTTGTTAGCGATAAAGATAGTTAGGATAATACAATTCATGAGTGTGATTAAATAATGATAAATAATATAAGTGGTATGTCCGTAGCTACTATAGTATTTTCCAGCCACATCTACTACAGAATTTTCTCCAACCACTACACCATCGTCGCGCGGGGTTATGTAGTTACTAACTAAAACATACCAAAGATTTATGATCAATGACAATACCATTAATCCAAAATGGATCTCTAAAAAAATATCGTACTCCCATTGTTGTCACTGGATTTCACATGTAGAAGTCTTACCACTGATCTCACCTCATTAACTGTATCAATCCTTGGGGTATTGGGAACCTGGCAAGTCCTTAGATCGAGGCATAAAGCAAGAATACACAGGATAAATATATCATTCAATTACAACACAATATCCCATGGAGTTAGAAGATGCACATAAGACAGCGATGCTATACCTCAGCCCGTATCCCATGAGAACTACACACTCATGATTAGATCAACAATCATAAACATTGTATTGAAAATTTTAAGATAAATAGAAAATAGTCATACAATGCCGCTAATCGTGATGGAATCAATATTACAATTAGAGGACTATGAATTGTTGGAGATATGCCCTAGAGGCAATAATAAAGGTGGTTATTATTATATCTTTGTGTTTATGATAAATGTTTACATTCATGCTATAACAGTATTAACCGGAAACATTAATACTTGTGTGATTTGTAAACTAAATTAGAGTCCCTAGTAAAGCCTCTTTGTAATACTAGCTTTTTGGTTAATAGATGATCATGGTTTCCTGATCATGAACATTGAGATGTTGTTAGCAACGAGATCATATCATTAGGAAAATGGTATGATGGACATACTCCTATAGATAAGCGTAGCATTAAGATCAAGTCATTTCAATAGTTCGTTTGCTATAAGCTTTCTGATATAGTAACCTAATTCCTTCGACCATGAGATCATGCTAATCACCATCACCGGAAGGATACTTTGATGACATCAAATGCCACACCGTAACTGGGTGGCTATAAAAGAGGCATTGAGTGTTCGGAAAGTATGTGTTGAGGCACATGGATCAA
This sequence comes from Avena longiglumis, assembly GCA_030063025.1. Taxonomy (NCBI): domain Eukaryota; kingdom Viridiplantae; phylum Streptophyta; class Magnoliopsida; order Poales; family Poaceae; genus Avena; species Avena longiglumis. Next base: position 178,932,418 of record CP125977.1, on the reverse strand, counting down.
GAGTGGGATTTGTCCATCCATATGACAGATAGATATACTCTAGGCCCTCTCGGTGGAATGTCATCCAATTGGCTTGCAAGCATGTGACTTGCTCACAAGGGATCACATATCACGGGAACGATAAAAGAGTACTTATCGGTAACGAGGTTGAACTAGGTATGTAGAGATACCGACGATCGAAACCTCGGATGAGTAAACTATCGTGAGACAAAGGAAAATTGGTATCGTTTGTAAGTGGTTCATTCGATCGCAAAGTTATCATGGAAATATGTGGGAGCCATATGAATTTCCAGATTCCTCTATTGGTTATTGATCGGAGAAGTGTCTCGGTCATGTCCGCATAATTCACAAACCGTAGGGAGACACACTTAAGGATTCGATGTTGTTTAGTAGATATGGAATGTTAGTAGGGATACTGAATGTTGTTCGGAGTCTCGGATGGGATCCGGGATATCACGAGGAGATCCAGAATGGTCCAGAGAATAAGATTCATATAAGGAAAGTCCTATTCCGAAGTTCGGGAAAGATTTCGATGTTTTCATCGGAGAGGTTCTAGAAGGGTTTAGAAGGTTCACCGGTCCGGAAGGGGAATGGTCCATGAATGTGTCATGGGTAAGTGGAATGATTGGATCATGTCTTAGGTCACTTGGTGTGGATATTTTCAAGAGAGAATTAAAGCTCTAAATTGAAAGTCAAACTAGAACAATGGTTTCCTAGTGGAAGAAGGAAAGAGTCCTTCTCTCAATCCAACTTGGGTTTGGGTTTGGATTCAAACCCATCCCTCCCAAGGCTGCCCCCCTCTCATAAATAGAGGGGGAGGGCTGCTGTAAACACACAAGACCTAGCCCTCCCACACCCAAGCCGCCGCCGCCTTGCGTTGCCGCCCTGTGCCGCCGCCGGCCCGTCACCGTCGCCCTAGCCGCCGCCGACACCTCCTCCTCCTACCGGTTTTCTAAACCCTAGATCACCGGGAAACCCTAGATCCACCATGACTCGCACCGATTTAGGCGAAACCCTGCGGGATCTTCCCTCTACCTCCGACACCACGCCGTCGTGCTGCCGGAATCGCGAGGGGGGAACTACAACCTCCGCTGCCTGCTGGAACAAGGGAGAGGAAGGTCTTCATCGAGTACCGAACGTGTGACCGGCTGAGCGCGCTGGAACGCAGCTTGAAGGATCGTCTACGTGATCTTGAGATCGGAAAGTGTACGACTACATCACCCACGAGAATCTGCTCTCGTTAACCGCTTTGGAATCTTCGAGGGTGAGTGCTTCTATCGACTCGTTGCTACAATCTAGTAGATAGATCTTGGCTTGTTTGTGTGCATGCGGTAGAATTTTTTTGTTTTCCATGCTACGAACCCCTATAGTGGTATCAGAGCCATGTCTATATGTAGATCTGTTGCACGAGTAGAACACAATGGTCATTGTGGGCGGTGGTGCTTTTATTATCAATTGCTTTTTGTGTACTTTGCATCTTGCGGTATGATGGGATGAAGCGGCCCGGGCTAACCTTACATGACATCGTTCATGAGACTTTCTCCACGCTTAACATGCAACTTGTATTGCATAAGTGGCTTTGCGGGTGTCTGTCTCTCCCATCATAGTATAGATTCAATTTACAATGGGACTTGATAGTTCAAACATCAATGTTGTGGTTCTTGTTTGTAAGTTAGAACGACACTTATTGAAAGCCCCAAACCACGTAAAATATGCAAAGAAAATTAGAGGCGTCTAACTTTGTTTTGCAGGGGTGTGCTGTGATGTGATATGGCCATGATTGTGATTACATATGATGTATGCAATGTTCCTTATTGTTAGTCGGCAACCGGCAGGAGCCATTTGGTTGTCTTTTAATTCCGTTAAGACCTGCGTGTCTTTTCAAAGTAGTTGTAATAGTTGATGCTGGTGGACGACAACCATGAAGCGGCGCCATTGACCTTGACGCCATATCGGTGATGATGGAGATCATGTTCGTGCTTGAAGATGGAGATCAGAAGCACAAGAAGAAAGGCCATATCATATCACATATTATGAATTGCATGTGATGTTAATCCTTTTATGCATCTTGTATTGCTTAGTTTGCGATGGTAGCATTATAAGATGATTCCTCAAGCACAAAAATTTCAAGTTATAAAGTGTTCATCCTTAGTAAGCACCGTTGCTAAAGCTCGTTGTTTTGAAGCACCACGTGATGATCGGGTGTGTTAGATTCTGCGAGTATATACAACGTGAGCAAGCCAGATTTGCTCATGCAGAAGCTAAGGTTTGATCTTGACGAGCCTAGCATGTACAGAAATGGTCTCGGAACATGGATCACCGAAAGGTAAAGCATGAGTCATATAGTAGATATGATGAACATGTTGATTGTTCGCCATTGAAGCTACATCAACTCTCGTGATGATCTTTTTTGATGTGGTGGATTTGGTTCATGTGATCACTAAAGCAATGTGAGGGATATTGTTTTGAGTGGGAGTTCACCTAGATTAATTTAACTATTAATTAGAACTCAATTTGTCATAAACTTAGTCTAAACTATTGCAAATATGTTGTAGATCAATGGCGGCCCCTACCATCAATTTTAATGCGTTCCTAGAGAAAGAAAAGTTGAAAAACAATGGAAGCAACTTCGCGGATTGGTTCCACAATTTGAGGATTGTCCTCAATGCTGGTAATCTGACCTATGTGCTGGATGCACCGCTGGGTGACCCGCCTGCAGCTGATGCTACCGATGAGGCAAAGGATGTTTTTCTCGCTTAGAAGAATCAATACTCCACAGTTCATTGTGCTATCTTGTATGGTTTGGAATCGGAGCTTCAGAAAAGGTTTGAGAACCATGACCCACATGATATTGTCCGTGAACTCAAAATGATATTTGAGGCTCACGCGGCAGTTGAGAGTTATGAGTCTTTTGAAAAGTTCTTTAACTGCAAGATGGAAGAGGGAAGCTCCGTCAGTGAGCACATGCTTAAGATGTCTGGGCATGCAAGCAAGCTTCAAAGCTTAGGTATAATGATTCCTAATGCTTTGGGGATTCACCGTGTCCTCCAATAACTACCACCAAGTTACAAGAACTTTGTGATGAACTACAATATGCAAAACATGGACAAGTCGTTCCCGAACTCTTCTCCATGTTAAAGTCTGCAGAAGTGGAGATCAAGAAAGAGCACCAAGTGTTGTTGGTTAATCAGACCACCAAATTCAAGAAGCAAGGCAAGTCTAAGAAAAAGGGAAACTTCAATAAGGGCGGTAAGAAAGTTACATGTGAAGAAGACCAAGGCCTAAGCCGACATCGAGTGCTTTTACTGCAAGGGAGAAGGTCACTGGAAGCGGAATTTCCCTAACTACTTGGCGGATTTGAAAAATGGCAACATCAAGAAGAAAGGTATATCCGATATACATGTTATTGATGTGTATCTCGCTAGTACTCGTAGTAGTGCCTGGGTATTTGATACTGGTTCGGTTGCTCATATTTGTAACTCGAAACAGGTGCTGCAGAATAAACGGAAGCTAGCGAAGAACGAGGTGATGATGCGCGTTGGAAATGGATCAAAGGTTGATGTGATCACGATCGGCACGCTACCTCTTCATCTACCATCAGGATTAGTTTTATACTTAAATAATTGTTATTTGGTGCCTGCGTTGAGCATGAACATTATATCCGAATCATGTTTATTGCGAGACGGTTACTTGTTTAAGTCCGAGAATAATGGTTGTTCGATTTATATGAGTAATATGTTTTATGCACATGCACCTTTGATAGATGGTCTATTCTTATTGAATCTCGATTGTGGTAATACACACATTAATAACATTGAAGCTAAACGTTTGAAATTGAGTGATAACTCGACCTATATGTGGCACTATGGTCTTGGTCATATTGGAGTGAAGCGTATGAAGAAACTCCATTCCGATGGACTTCTTGAATCACTTGATTTTGAATCACTTGAAAGATGCGAAGCATGTCTGATGGGTAAAATGACTAAGACTCCATTTTCTGGTATGATGGAGCGAGCTACAGACTTATTAGAAATCATACATACCGATGTGTGTGGTCCAATGAGTGTAGCATCGCGTGGTGGTTATCGTTATGTTCTTACCTTCACAGATGACTTGAGTAGATATGGGTATATCTATTTCATGAAACATAAGTACGAAACTTTCGAGAAGTTTAAGGAATTTCAAAGTGAGGTAGAGAATCAACGTAGCAAGAAGATTAAATTTTTATGATCTGATCGTGGAGGTGAATATCTAAGTTACGAGTTTGGCGAGCATTTGAAGAAATGCGGAATACTTTCACAATTGACACTGCCGGGAACACCACAACGTAATGGTGTGTCCGAACATCGTAATCGAACTCTCTTAGATATGGTTCGTTCTATGATGTCACTTATAGATTTACCGCTATCATTTTGGGGTTATGCATTAGAAACATCGCATTCACTTTAAATAGGGAACTATTTAAATCCGTTGAAACGACACCGTATGAATTATGGTTTGAGAAGAAACCTAAATTGTCGTTCCTTAAAGTTTGGGGTTGCGAAGCTTATGTAAAGAAGTTACAGCCAAACAAGCTTGAACCCAAAGCGGAAAAATGCGTCTTCATAGGATACCCAAAGGAAACTATTGGGTATACCTTCTATCATAGATCCGAGGGCAAAATCTTTGTTGCCAATAATGGATCCTTTCTAGAGAAGGAGTTTCTCTCGAAAGAAGTGACTGGAAGGTAAGTAGAACTCGACGAGGTTGTTGAACCTTCTCTCAAACTTGCAAGTAGCACAGCACCGGAAGTAGTTCCTGTGGTGCCTACAACAATAAGAGAGGAAGCTAATGATGTTGATCATGAAACTTCGGTTGAAGTTACTACGGAACCTCGTAGGTCAAAGAGAACTCATACCACTCCTGATTGGTATGATACCATTATGAGTGTCATGTTGGTGGACAACACCGATGAACCTACGACATATGAGGAAGCGATGATGGGCCCAGATTCCAATAAATGGCAAGAAGCCATGAAATCCGAGATTGGATCCATGTACGAAAACCAAGTATGTACCTTGGTGGACTTCTGGGATGGCGGAAGGTCACGAGAACAAATGGATTTTCAAGAAGAAAACATATGCTGATGGTAATGTTACTGTCTATAAAGCTCGACTTGTCGCAAAAGGGTTTCGAAAAATTCAAGGAGTTGACTACGATGAGATTTTCTCACTAGTAGCGAAGCTAAAGTCCGTGAGGATTATGTTAGCAATCGCCGCATATTATGATTATGAGATGTGGCAGATGGATGTCAAAACAGCGTTCCTCAATGGAGACATTGATGAAGAGTTGTATAAGATGCAATCCAAATGTTTTGTCGATCCTAAAGATGCTAACAAGGTATGCAAACTTCAACGGTCCATATATGGATTGAAGCAAGCATCCCGAAGTTGGAATCAACGTTTTGATAAGGTAATCAAAAACTTTGGTTTTATACAAACTTATGGAGAAGCTTGTATTTACAAGAAAGGGAGAGGGAGCTCTGTAGCATTCTTAATACTATATGTAGATGACATATTGCTGATTGGGAATGATGTAGACCTTCTTAATAGTGTTAAGGATTATTTGAATAATAGTTTTTGAATGAAATATCTTGGCGAAGCAGCTTACATATTAGGCATAAAGATTTAAAGATATAGATCGAGACGCCTAATATCATTGTCACAGAGTACATATTTGGACAAAGTTCTAAAGAGGTTTGGAATGGAAGATAGCAAGAAAGGGTTCTTGCCCATGTTGCCCAATACGACCTTGAGTAAAACTCAAAGTCCTGCAACGGTAGAAGATAGAGAAAGGATGAGTAAGACTCGCTATGCCTCAGCCATAGGATGTTTCATGTATGCCATGCTATGTACTAGAACCGACATTGCATATGCTGTTAGTTTGACAGATATCAAAGTGATCTAGGAGTGGATCATTGGACAGCGGTCAAAAACATCCTTAAGTACTTGAGAAGAACTAAGGATATGGTTCTTTTTTATGGAGGTGATGAACAACTCGTTGTTAATGGTTACACCGATGCTAGTTGGAACACCGATTGGGATAATTCTAAATCTCAATCTGGATACATATTTACTTTGAATGGTGCAGCAGTTAGCTGGAGGAGTGCAAAGCAAAGCATTGTGGAGAGATCTTCAACTGAATCGGAATACATAGCTTCTTTAGAGGCTTCACAAGAGGCGATATGGATGAAGGAGTTCATTATAGAGCTCGGTGTGGTTCCAAGTGCGCTGGACCCAATGTCTATCTACTGTGATAACATGGGCGCCATAGCCAATGCACAAGAACCAAGGTCACACAAGAAGCTGAAGCACATAAAGATACGTTTTCACGCTATTCAAGAGCATGTCCAAGATGGTGACATAAAGATTTGCAAAGTACACACAGATCTGAATGTGGCGGATCCATTGACTAAACCTCTCCCGAGGGCAAAACATGACCAACACCAAACCGCCATGGGTGTTCGGTATATTACCATGTAATCTAGATTAGTTGACTCTAGTGCAAGTGGGAGACTGTTAGAGGTATGCCCTAGAGGCAATAATAAAAGTGGTTATTGTTATATCTTTGTGTTTATGATAAATGTTTACATTCATGCTATAACAGTATTAACCGGAAACATTAATACTTGTGTGATTTGTAAACTAAATTAGAGTCCCTAGTAAAGCCTCTTTGTAATACTAGCTTGTTGGCTAATAGATGATCGTGGTTTCCCGATCATGAACATTGAGATGTTGTTAGCAACGAGATCATATCATTAGGAGAATGGTATGATGGACATACTCCTATAGATAAGCGTAGCATTAAGATCAATTTATTTCAATAGTTTGTTTGCTATAAGCTTTCTGATACATAGTAACCTAATTCCTTCGACTATGAGATCATGATAATCACCATCACCGAAAGGATACTTTGATGACATCAAATGCCACACCATAACTGGGTGGCTATAAAGGTGGCATTGAGTGTTCAAAAAGTATGTGTTGAGGCACATGGATCAAGAGTGGGATTTGTCCATCCATATGACGAATAGATATACTTTGGGACCTCTCGGTGGAATGTCATCCAATTGGCTTGCAAGCATGTGACTGGATCACAAGGGATCACATATCACGGGAACAAGAAAAGAGTACTTATCAGTAACGAGGTTGAACTAGGTATGTAGAGATAGCAACGATAAAAACCTCGGATGAGTAAACTATCGTGAGACAAAGGGAAATTGGTATCGCTTGTAAGTGGTTCATTCGATCACAAAGTTATCATAGAAATATGTGGGAGCCATATGAATTTCCATATTCCTCTACTGGTTATTGATCGGAGAAATGTCTCGGTCATGTCCGCATAATTCACGTACCATAGGGAGACACACATAAGGATTCAATTTTGTTTACTAGATATGGAATGTTAGTAGGGATATCGAATGTTGTTCGGAGTCTCGGATGGGATCCGGGATATCACGAGGAGATCCGGAATGGTCCGGAGAATAAGATTCATATAAGGAAAGTCCGATTCCGGAGTTCGGGAAAGATTCCGATGTTTTCATCGGAGAGGTTCTAGAAGGGTCTAGAAGGTTCACCGGTACGGAAGGGGAATGCTCCATGAATGTGTCATGGGTAAGTGGAATGATTGGATCATGTCTTAGTTCACTTGGTATGGACATTTGCAAGAGAGAATTAAATCTCTAAATTGAAAGTCAAATGGGAAGTTTGAAAAGTCAAACTGGAACAATGGTTTCCTAGTGGAAGAAGGAAAGAGTCCTTCTCTCAATCCAACTTTGGATTGGGTTTGGATTCAAACCCACCCCTCCCAAGGTTGCCCCCCTCTCATAAATAGAGGGGGAGGGCTGCCTCAAACACACAATACCTAGCCCTCCCACACCCAAGCCGCTGTAGGGATACGTGTAGGCTACACTAGCGCAAATGAAAAAAATTCTACCGCGTATACCAGGATTACTATTGTCATAGATCACGGGATTACCACTAGATGCGCAGTTGCGGAATTGATGAAGCGCGTCGAGGCAGTGCAGACGTTCCACGTCTCCTCCTTGTCCTCATCCCACGAGCAGCTCCCCTTGCGCGGCTCGTCCAAGCGCTACAGATGCAGCGCCTCCGAGGTATCCACACGTACAGGGTGGAAGCGTCAGACGCCGGACTGCTAGGTCTGCGCGTGCAACACATGCGTGAGGAGTGGCGGCTGGGAATGATCTAAGGTCTAACCCTGGTCAGCTTGCCCCACCCTCTCTTATATAGGCGTCCCTAGTGGGCTTCTACATTAGCAGCCCATTAGTAGCCTAAGCCTGGTCTAATTCGGATCCAATCCTCATTAGGCTTCCAACCCCTTAAGTGTGTGACCCTATAGGTTCATATGCGTATAGACATGACACGAATACACTTATTCTATCAATAGTTGGTAGCGGCCTCTAGCAAGACGTGCCAACTCCTAAACGCATACAAAGATCATATCGGACGAACCATCACAAGGTTTAGTACATGTCTTTCCCTTTGCCTCACGATATTTGGTCTAGCTCCAAGCTGACCTCCCTGTCTCGATACTGCGATTCGGAATCCCGTTACTAGGTTAACTCTTAACCTTATGTAGCACGGCCATGCATTTCTGGATCCGATCACTCGAGGGGACCAGAGATATCTCTCTCAAGTAGAGAGGGGCAAATCCCATCTTGATTGACCATGCCTTGCAGCATGCTTCAGGACAAACCCGAAAGCTACCTTTATAACCACCCAGTTACGGAGTAGCGTTTGATAGCCCGAAAGTAGGTCGATCCACATCTCAAGTACATGCGGCAATCTCAGGTGTAAGGACAAAACGTACACGATGTGTAGAGAGAGAGCTGCAACTAATTGCCAGTCTCAAGTTGGGTCAGTCCAACCCCATGTTCATAACATGTGTCCACATCATTGGTTTGACATCTCCATGTCTATGAATTGCAAAACATAGTCATCAACCAATCGATTTGCTAGTCTAATATTCACGTGTGTCCTCACATGAACTCCGACTAGGGACAACTCTTAAATAACCATACAAGTAAAGAGTTTCACAAACAATTCACATAATTGCCAATCAATACAAGTTGCCTGATATGGATATTTAAGGAACATTACAATAACTCATGGATACATATGAAATATAATCATCTCTATGATTGCCTCTAGGGCATATTTCCTTCAGCCGCCGCCGCTGCGTGTGGCATCCCGCAAAACCACTACTAGAAAATCGCGTTGATTTGGTGCATTGCATCGTCATGACATCATCATGCATAGCATTTTTACTTGAAACTATTTGCGAAAGACTATGTTATTTTCTAAAACTAGCCCTCCTCTAATTTCAAATCCAAATTGTCGGTCCAGTCGGATCTTTTATTCATCTAAAACTATTTACAAATTTATTTTTTTAAATAAAAGAAAACCCTAGACTAAAATATCTCAACCAGTCCCACCTAAATCTTTTCCTACCCGAACCTAGTCTACCCACCTATCCTAGCCTGCCACCTCACCTTTCCCTCCACCTCATCACACCCACCGCCACATCATCAATCCTTGATCCACCCTTCTCCCTTTGGGCCCACCTCCCCTGGTCAACCACCAGCACACACACGCTACTCCCCAACCCTCTCTCTCTTTGTCACCCGGTCCCACCGACCCAGCCGGCCCCACCTGCCCACGACACACCCCCCAGGCCCCACTTCCCCTCCCGCGTGGCCGCCCCCACCAACCGCGTCGTCTTCCTCCTGCCTCGTCTCTCCCCACGCACCCTCTCCCTCCACCGCCGAGCTCCATCCCCCACCTCTGCTCTCCTCTCCGACCCCGCACCGGCCGCTCATCCTTGCGCCCCCTCCTGCGCCGCCCTCTCCTCTCCTCCCGGCCCCGGCCCCTCCTGCGCCGCCGCGTCGCGACCTCCTCCGGCCAGTGCCCCGCCCCCTGCTCGAGCCGCCGGTCTCCTCCGCTCCTCCAGGCGCCACCGTCCCGCCCTTCTTCCTCCCCTCCGGCGCCTGCCTCCCACCTCGCCCGCTGCCTCCCCTCCGACCATCCTCGCCACCGGCCGCCCGCGGCTGCTCACCGTCCGTCCTGCGCCACCCGGGGCTGCCTCCTACCTCGCGTGCACCCCGTCGCCAGGAGCTCCCACCGCCGCGCCAGCCCCGGCGAGCTCCGCCTCCCTCGCCCGAGCCCCGCGAGCTCCGTGGCCTCCTCCTCTCGCCGCCGCCGTCGGCGCGCCTCGCCGAGATCCACCCGCGCCAGCATCCCTCTCGCCCTCCCGCGGCGCGAGCGTCCGCGCCGCCTGTGGCCCGTCCTCGCCCGGCCGGCCTTCCCCAGATCGACGGCCGCCCGCTGGCGTCACCGCGAGCTTCCCCCTCGCGTCCTCGCCGTCCGCCGTCGGCCTCGCCGGCGCCGCCTGCAGACGCAGCTCGGCGCTCCGTCCGTCACCGTCACCACCGCAGGAGCTTTCCCCCCCGGCAGCCATGGCCACCCCTGCGCCAAGCCCGCCCCGCCTCCGCCTCTGCGTCCCACGAGTCGCAGTCAGGGACGGGCCTTTGGACCCGATGGCCCTCTAGCTTGCTCTCTGTTGTGGACATCGATAAGTTCTCCGTCGCAAGAGGATGCCACCCGAAGACGGTGCCATGCCTGAAGAACCACGGGCGAGAACCGTCCCCTTTCCAAGATCTTCGCCGGGAACCACAAGACTGACGCCACAAGAAACCACCACGATGCCCAGTTCGGCTAACGACAAGATCGACACGAGACGAGAACCGGGGAACTACGCAATACCACGGCACCGGAACCGGAAACCGAACCTCGACACGCCAAGTTCGCCGAGACCCCGTACCCGAAGGCATTCGACAGGGAATCGATAAGATCATCGCGGAACTCCAAGGTCTACTTCGTAGGTTGCCGAACGCCAAGGTCGCCCACCCGGAACGCCAAGTACTCCCTCGAGGACGCCGAGTACTTCACCCCGGACACCGAGACCCTGGACGACAAGTTCTCCTTCCCGGAAGCATTGACGCTCGTGCGACAAGACCTACTTCCCCGATCCGAAGACCCTAAATCCTGGAGTCCGAGAACGATCCCGTCGAACCCTGAACCCTGAGACCGAACCCCGAACCCCCGGAACCAAGATCTTCGCAACCCTAATGTGTGACCCTGATCCGAGCCCTATTTTATAAATGCCATCTATATAAATTATTGCATATTAAATTGTCATACTCGCATGCATATTTGTGTGGTTGGGGGCCTTATGCCGATTAACCTAATTAAATATGGGGCCCATATGCGGGCAAATCTAGCCTTATATTGGCCTCATTTAAATTTGTGTAGCGAACCGGTTCTATCTTTTGTCTTGATAATGCAACATTTAAATTGCAGGGTAGTTAAATAACTTGAACCGTTTAATTAAATGTCGGGACCCCGGTTCCGCTTAATATGGCCTAATTGCATCGCACCTTGCCATGTCATACATCATACATGCATCATGCCCGATCTTCTGCCGTAGTATTAAATAGTGCATCCGGTGTTCCTTCTAGTGTTTTGCTTCTTCGCGGATAAGGCCGTTGAGTTGATACGAGTGTCGACCCGATCTTCGGTTGAACCTTCGGAAATGTTTATCAGGCGAGCATCTCCCCCTTTCTACCTATCTTACTTTTATAGTATTTATTCCCTCCTGTTGATCTATTGCTATCTGTGTTGCGATGCTCTAGTTTTCGTACCCGTGGTATCCCTTGCAGCCTTATATTGCCTTGGACACATCCTATTACCTGTTGCTTGGTAGATAGTCGGACTTGCGCGTCGTAGTCGCTTGCTCAAGTGTTGTTGCGTGTCGACCAGTACCACAGTTGTTGGAGTATTGCCGCATGTTTAAGGTTGGAGATGATCATGGCTTTCATTATCGTTTACTTTAATTACTGTTTAACAACTAAAATTGAAGTAGGTAAGCAGAGGCACAGGTGGGCAATAGATGTTATTTGGTTGTTAACCGTCCACTTGTGTCCCGTAGGACCCCGAGTTCTTGACACCTGTTCCGAGATCGAGCGCGCTAACCACATGTGGGATGTATGGGCACCCCATCGATTTAGTACCTGATTTCAAAGTACTGTACTGGGGGCCACAACTAGTTTGAGGTTTTATTTACTATCCTGTACCTATGCCATGCTTTACTGCTTTATTTATGATTGTGCGAGGAGCACCATCTTTGTTAGGATCGGGACACGTTTTCGCGGTGTCGACAAGCCCAGTTTTGGGTCCCCAGTCGTTCACAGCCGTCTACCCAAACCCTAAGTCCGTCTCGGAGACCGGCCGACTTCGTTGCGGGTAGACTTAGTGGGGTGGCCCCCGTGCTTGCTTTGGGTCTGGGAAACGTCATGACTTAGGCCCCGCCGACATACCGATGGGTGTATGTTAATTGATCTGGCAAAAAGGGTCGAAGTGCATGTGGATACTTTGGTGCACCCCTGCAGGGTTAAATCTTTTCGAGAAGCCGTGTCCGCGGTTATGGACGACTTGGAGCATAGTGTTTGATCATAGACAACTATAACTAAAGTTTACTGTTATAAATTGACTTGTATCCGATATGACTAGTAATCAGCTTCACTGCAACGGAATGGCTAAATAAAAGTACCAACAACTGCTGGGTTTGGGAATCTCTCATGCTATTTGTATCTGACTAGTAAGTGTCACAACTACAACGGAATGGTTAACTAAAATTGCCCACTGCTTATTATATCAGGATGATTATCTATACCTGACTAGTAATTGCCGCAACTATAACGGAATGGGTAAAACTGCCAACGGTGTGAGTTCCTCGGTTGACTTCCTCGATTGGTCTCGAGGGGGGAAATATCAGGATGGGTTTGTTTGGTGTTGGATTCAGGTTGGTTCCGAATAGGTCTTTCTTACCCCTCTCTGTTAGCCGCCAGTTGTATCGAGTCTCTATAGGTTGTTTAGTGCATCTGCATTGCCGCTTGATCCACCATACCTATGTAGGCGAGGACCTTGAATTCTTGTCTCGCCGTGTCTTGGCCTCGATCTTGACCGCTCTCTATTTTTCCTTTGCCCTTTGTCGGCACCCCTTTTGTTTAAGCAGGTTTTGAGATCGGCGTCGTTAGCGGGGTTACCTTCCGGCTTGGCACAGGCGGGGTTATGGGCGCCATTGGTTATTCTTCGGGCTCTTAGCCCCATTTGCTTCTTGTCCGTAGTCGGACGCCTATCATTTTCAAGGTGACTTGGATCTTTGTATCTTATATCTGTCTTGACTCATCGAGTCATTGTTGTATATATCTCTGTTGTGGGTCCCATCGAGGACTGTTGTGTAATGTTATTACTTCGTTTTCCACCCGCACGAAAGTGCCTGGTGGGCACCTTTGAATCGTTTCTATGCGGGTTTGGCGGGTTTCGCTAAAACTTGCATAGGACCGATTCTGAGGGTGTTACAGAGTGGTATCAGAGCTCAGCAGTTACGATACCCCACAAGTCCAGCCTGTAGGATAACCTAGCTAACGGCCGAAGTAGAGTGTCAAAACTATTTGTGCAATATCGGTTGTATAGTTCTGATTAGGTCTGATTTTACTCCTTACCCCTCTGCTATTCTCCTCTTACCTCTACGTGTTTTGAATCCACTCTCTTCTCTCTCTTCGAGTCCAGGATTTCTCGCGGTTGGGTTTCCGTCGTACTTTCAGGGTTTCGCTTCCTCTTTTGGTAACGGTGTGTCTACATCTGGTCTTCATGCTATCCGAGGAACCCTTCGTCTGGTGGACTTCTCTTTGTTCCTTCTCGTGACTTCCGGTGTCTCCCGACGCGACGACATCATCTACTCCAGATCCGATGCAGAGTCTGCATCACTCCTTTGTTCCGAACCTCGCTTGTCGAGATCTACAATCTGAATTCCGAGAGTTGGTTGCATAATCCGCCTATTCGTGTGCAGAGTAATGGCTTGGGTGCGCGATGGACTGATCACCATCCGACTACTCTTATCATTCGCTCTTGTACATCGAATCAGTGGATCCAGCAATTTTACTCCGTCCACGGAAGCTAGAGGTGGCTTTATTTGTGGATACCTCTACCTTCACCCTTTGTTACCGGAGAGTTCTCTCGACGATCACGGACAACGACCTCTTGTTAGTGGTGTCGCGAGGATCTACACGATGCGAGAAGATTCAGGTCGCCGCCCTTCTTTCCGGTACCATGAGGCGAATCTCGAGGGCGAGATCCATTGTTAGTGGTGTCGAATTGTGGCATCCCGCAAAACCACTACTAGAAAATCGCGTTGATTTGGTGCATTGCATCATCATGACATCATCATGCATAGCATTTTTACTTGAAACTATTTGCGAAAGACTATGCTATTTTCTAAAACTAGCCCTCCTCTAATTTCAAATCCAAATCGTTGGTCCAGTCGGATCTTTTATTCATCTAAAACTATTTACAAATTTAAATTTTTAAATAAAAGAAAACCCTAGACTAAAATATCTCAACTAGTCCCACCTAAATCTTTTCCTACCCGAACCTAGTCTACCCACCTATCCTAGCCTGCCACCTCACCTTTCCCTCCACCTCATCACACCCACCGCCACATCATCAATCCTTGATCCACCCCTCTCCCTTTGGGCCCACCTCCCCTGGTAAACCACCAGCACACACACGCCACTCCCCAACCCTCTCTCTCTCTCTCTGTCACCCGGTCCCACCGACCCAGCCGGCCCCACCTGCCCACGACACACCCCCCAGGCCCCACTCCCCCCCGCGTGGCCGTACCCCACCAACCGCGTCGTCTTCCTCCTGCCTCGTCTCCCCCCACGCACCCTCTCCCTCCACCGCCGAGCTCCCTCCCCCGCCTCTGCTCTCCTCTCCGACCCCGCGCCGGCCGCTCATCCTTACGCCCCCTCCTGCGCCGCCCTCTCCTCTCCTCCCGGCCCCGGCCCCTCCTGCGCCTTGTCATGACCTCCTCCGGCCGCCCGCCCCCGTTCGAGCCGCCGGTCTCCTCCGCTCCTCCAGGCTCCGCCGCCCCGCCCTTCTTCCTCCCCTCCGGCGCCTGCCTCCCACCTCGCCTGCCGCCTCCCCCCTGGCCATCCTCGCCACCGGCCTTGTTGCTTCTCATCTGCGCCACCTGGGCTGCCTCCTACCTCGCGTGCACCTCGCCAGAGCTCCCACCGCGCCAGCCCGGCTCCTCCTCCCTCGCCCGAGCCCCATGAGCTCTGTCCTCCTCTCCTCTCGCCCGCTGCCGTCGCCGCGCCGCCCGAGCTCCACCCGCATCGGCGTCCCCTCGCCATCCCGCCGACGCGACCAGCGTCCGCCCGCGCCTGGCCCGTCTCGCCCGCCGGCCTTCCTTCCCCAGATCGACGGCCGCCCCGCTAGCGTCCACCGCAGGAGCTTCCCCCCTCGCGCGTCCTCGCCGTCGGCCTCGGTTGGCGCCGCCGCGCGCACGGCCACCTCGGCGCTCTGTCCGTCACCGTCACCACCGCAAGAGCTTTCCCCCCGGCAGCCATGGCCACCCCTGCGCCAAGCCAGCCCCGCCTCCGCCTCTACGTCCCACGAGTCGTAGTCAGGGACAGGCCTTTGGACCCGATGGCCCTCTAGCTTGCTCTCTGTTGTGGACATCGATAAGTTCTCCGTCGCAAGAGGATGCCACCCGAAGACGGTGCCATGCCTGAAGAACCATGAGCGAGAACCGTCCCCTTTCCAAGATCTTCGCCGGGAACCACAAGATCGATGCCACAAGAAGAAACCGCCACGATGCCCAGTTCGGCTAATGACAAGACCGACACGAGACGAGAACCGGGGAACTACGCAATACCACGGCGCCGGAACCGGAAACCGAACCTCGACACGCCAAGTTCGCCGAGACCCCGTACCGAAGGCCTTCGACAGGGAATCGACAAGATCATCGCGGAACTCCAAGGTCTACTTCGTAGGTTGCCGAACGCCAAGGTCGCCAACCCGGAACGCCAAGTACTCCCTCGAGGACGCCGAGTACTTCACCCCGGACACCGAGACCCTGGACGACAAGTTCTCCTTCCCAGAAGCATTGACGCTCGTGCGACAAGACCTACTTCCCCGATCCGAAGACCCTAAATCCCGGAGTCCGAGAACGATCCCGTCGAACCCTGAACCCTGAGACCGAACCCCGATCCCCCGGAACCAAGATCTTCGCAACCCTAATGTGTGACCCTGATCCGAGCCCTATTTTATAAATTCCATCTATATAAATTATTGCATATTAAATTGTCATACTCGCATGCATATTTGTGTGGTTGGGGGCCTTATGCCGATTAACCTAATTAAATATGGGCCCATATGCGGGCAAATCTAGCCTTATATTGGCCTCATTTAAATTTGTGTAGCGAACCGGTTCTATCTTTTGTCTTGATAATGCAACATTTAAATTGCAGGGTAGTTAAATAACTTGAACCGTTTAATTAAATGTCGGGACCCCGGTTCCGCTTAATATGGCCTAATTGCATCGCACCTTGCCATGTCATACATCATACATGCATCATGCCCGATCTTCTGCCGTAGTATTAAATAGTGCATCCGGTGTTCCTTCTAGTGTTTTGCTTCTTCGCGGATAAGGCCGTTGAGTTGATATGAGTGTCGACCCGATCTTCGGTTGAACCTTCGGAAATGTTTATCAGGCGAGCATCTCCCCCTTTCTACCTATCTTACTTTTATAGTATTTATTCCCTCCTGTTGATCTATTGCTATCTGTGTTGCGATGCTCTAGTTTTCGTACCCGTGGTATCCCTTGCAGCCTTATATTGCCTTGGATACATCCTATTACCTGTTGCTTGGTAGATAGTCGGACTTGCGCGTCGTAGTCGCTTGCTCAAGTGTTGTTGCGTGTCGACCGGTACCACAGTTGTTGGAGTATTGCCGCATGTTTAAGGTTGGAGATGATCATGGCTTTCATTATCGTTTACTTTAATTACTGTTTAACAACTAAAATTGAAGTAGGTAAGCAGAGGCACAGGTGGGCAATAGATGTTATTTGGTTGTTAACCGTCCACTTGTGTCCCGTAGGACCCCGAGTTCTTGACACCTGTTCCGAGATCGAGCGCTAACCACATGTGGGATGTATGGGCACCCCATCGATTTAGTACCTGATTTCAAAATCTGTCTTGGGGCACAACTAGTTTGAGGTTTTATTTACTATCCTGTACCTATGCCATGCTTCTTGCTTTATTTACGATTGTGCGAGGAGCACCTTTGTCTTTAGGATCGGGACACGTTTTCACGGTGTCGACAAGCCCAGTTTGGGTCCCCGATCGTTCACAACCGTCTACCCAAACCCTAAGTCCGTCTCGAGACCGGCCGACTTCGTTGGGTAGACTTAGTGGGGTGGCCCGTGCTTGCTTTGGGTGCAGGAAGCGTCATGACTTAGGCCCGCCGACATACCGATGGGTGTATGTTAATTGATCGGCAAAAGGGTCGATGCGTGTGGATACTTTGGTGCACCCTGAGGTTAAATCTTTTCGAGAAGCCGTGTCCGCGGTTATGGACGACTTGGAGCACAGTGTTTGATCATAGACAACTATAACTAAAGTTTACTGTTATAAATTGACTTGTATCCGATATGACTAGTAATCAGCTTCACTGCAACGGAATGGCTAAATAAAAGTACCAACAACTGCTGGGTTTGGGAATCTCTCATGCTAATTGTATCTGACTAGTAAGTGTCACAACTACAACGGAATGGTTAACTAAAATTGCCCACTGCTTATTATATCAGGATGACTATCTATACCTGACTAGTAATTGCCGCAACTATAACGGAATGGGTAAAACTGCCAACGGTGTGAGTTCCTCGGTTGACTTCCTCGATTGGTCTCGAGGGGGGAAATATCAGGATGGGTTTGTTTGGTGTTGGATTCAGGTTGGTTCCGAATAGGTCTTTCTTATCCCTCTCTGTTAGCCGCCAGTTGTATCGAGTCTCTATAGGTTTTTTAGTGCATGCTGCCGCTACCGCTTCAGTCCACCATACCTATGTAGGCGAGGACCGCCGAATTCTAGTCTCGCTGTCTTGGCCTCAAGATCGACCGCTCTCTCTTTTTCCTTTGCCCTTTGTTGGCACCCCTTTTGTTTAAGCAGGTTTTGAGATCGACGTCGTTAGCAGGGTTACCTTCCGGCTTGGCCTGGGCAGGGTTATGGACGCCATTGGTTATTCTTCAGGGCTCTTAGCCCCATTTGCTTCTTGTCCGTAGTCGGACGCTCTATCATTTTCAAGGTGACTTGGATCTTTGTATCTTATATCTGTACTCTTGACTCATCGAGTCGCTGTTGTATATATCTGTTCTGTGGGTCCCATCGAGGACTGTTGTGTAATGTTATTACTTCGTTTTCCACCCGCACGAAAGTGCCTGGTGGGCACCTTTGAATCGTTTCTATGCGGGTTTGGCGGGTTTCGCTAAAACTTGCATAGGACCGATTCTGAGGGTGTTACACTGCGCCTCGCTACCGCCGCCACCGCCCTACGCCGCCGCCTTGTGCCGCCGTCGGCCCGTCTCGCTAGCCGCCGCCGACACTTCCTCCTCTTCCCCGTCTTCTAAACCCTAGATCACTGGGAAACCCTAGATCCACCATAACTCACACCGGTTTAGGCGAAACCCTGCGGGATCTTCCCTCTACCTCCAACACCACGCCGTCGTGCTGCCGGAATCGCGAGGGGAGAACTACAACCTCCGCTGCCTGCTGGAACAAGGGAGAGGAAGGTCTTCATCGATTACCGAACGTGTGACCGACTACGGAAGCGCTGTAGGCACGCAGCGCCGGAAGGATTGTCTACGCGATCTTGAGATTGGAAAGTGTACGAGTACATCACCCACGAGAATCTTCTCTCGTTAACCGCTTTGGAATCTTCGAGGGTGAGTGCTTCTATCGACTCGTTGCTACAATCTAGTAGATAGATCTTGGCTTGTTTGTGTGCATGAGGTCGAATTTTTTTGTTTTCCATGCTATGAACCCCTACATGAATATGGTGTGGAGATGGAGAGGAAGAGGAGGGATGGCTATGGTGATGGTAATAGTCATGGTCATGGTGGTGGGGAATATCCTCTCCTCAGATGAAAAATGGCTTCAGATGCATTTCTACAGAGTCAAGTTAGGGTTTCTAGAAGCTATGGTATGATTATTATATAGGCGCTTTCACTAAATTTCTTGTGTTGACCATACAGAGGCGAAGTTACCTCATACGGGTGCGCGGTTCGTGCCCATACCGATTCTCGTTAAAGTGTCTGACCAAATCCGATCCTTCGTGGCCTCTTTGACTTAGAATTGTTGGCAACTCATAATTCTACATTAATTTCTCCAGGTTTCACCATAAATATGCCTATGTATACAAGGAGAAAGATCAAGCAAAGTATTTGCATATCTGTGCAATAGTTAGTCATTATTGGCAATACTAGAGAGATATTTTATCAATTACTTGAAAATATGAGGTTTAAACATCTCGCTCCTCCTGATGAGGCTTCAGATGCATTTCTATAGAGAAATGGTTGTATTTTATAGCCATTAGCCATATAGGTTATTCCAAGATGATTATGGAAGTATGTCTGGGTACTTTGATAGTTCAGTAAGTGGGATATCGCTCCTCCTGATGATGAGAGATGTTCTCTAGGACCACTCAGTAATATGATGTCACCCAATCATCTGCGCCGACACAATTATGATTGAGATCATAAAGTACACTGGAATACATATATATGAGTTAAATTAAGTGAAATCATTATGGGGATAACCTATATAGTTGATTCACGAGGATACAACAAATATCACAAAGCGAAAGTATAATGAACATGTTCACTCAATGCGATCTTCGCATAGTGAAGTAGGAACCATCATGGGGGTCTAGGCTCCGGTATTGGTTACTGACTTGACGGTCTTGGATGTCATGTCTACTTACTACCGAACCCGAACGTGTCACACACTTAAGTTTCACCGATAAATTTGTGCTTGTCACTAATATGGTGAGTATTTTAGAGAGTTCGTCCAAAGTAGTTTCTAGACACACCTAAATAGTACCAGGACTCGCTAAGTCACTTCAGAGAGGAATCATAATAGTTTCGGTAACATAACCTAATTCTAGAAAATGGTACTAGAGTCATTAGAATTGGTTTCGAGGTTTATCATAATCATTACAAGATGGTTGAAATGTCGAAGTGCTTTTGGATAGGTTCTAGAATATATATAGGATCGAGGTACCAGGTTCATTGGAGAACAAATCAGAGAGGAAACAAAGCATCAAAGGGGTTTTGGTGGAGGATTGGATGAGAGGGAGAAGGCCTACCCTAGGGATGGCGCATGGGCCACCAGGCCGCACCCATGGCCAGCACCTAGACCCTCCATCCCAGGGCTAGCGCATGGGGCCATGGTACCACACCCACACCTTCCATATATGCAATGTCTCATATCCGAGAAGGATGCAATCACATCTCTCAATGCATGGAATGTTTTGATCATATCTTTAAATTAGGAATACATGGATATGTCTTGAATGTCAAGATGTCAAATCACCATATATTTGGAAGAGGATGATCCTCAATTAACATAGTACCCCCACACACAAGTAGAGGGGGTGCCACCCTATCCCCACCATGTCCGCCAGCCTAGGAGAGGGAACCCTAAGCCATGCATCCCTCACCTACTCATATATATAACCCCGGGGCTCTCATCCATAAAAACCAGATTTCTCATCTTCCTCCTCCGTGTGCTGGAAAGCTCTCTCCTATGTCATACACGTATGGCATGAGGCTGCAAGACAAGCACCATTATAGTCAAGCTCTCTACGGAGGAACACTTACGGATCAGGAGAACCGAATGCGAGCATCCTACGGAGAGGTCTTACATTCAACCTTGCATTGAGTGGATCATCATGTTATTCATTAACATCATCATCAATGCGGTGACCCAGCATACCAATGCGTGGTGTAGTATGCAAGTCATTGATATAAAACCAATGAAACACTATTACACCATTATCACATGTCTCAGAGTGGTACAATATAAACACCACAAGTCCAAGGCATGACTATAGATTACAAGTCGAGGTCTTAGAAAATATCCAGAGGAACTCTCAAGTACAGAGAGGAAGAAATAACCTTACAAACAAAAAACTAGAAATAACAACTCGAGAACTAAACTACGAATAAGGATACTCCCAATACTATCTAGCTTGTGATTGCTATTACATAAATACATTACAGAGATAGGTTCTATGAGCTAGAGATTTGGATTCCTATCTATTCTAGAACCGTGCCTCCACTTTGCTTGATGTATACATTGGCTTCATTGTCTTCACTGAATAACTCCGCCTTTTGTAGTGATCCTTCTGAGCATTGGTTGGTGTTGATGACGTCTTTGAAAACTTTAGAATCTAGCAAGGGTTAAGAAGGTACAATTGAGTACGAGCATACTCATAAAGTGCATTAAAGAGGACTGTTAGATGCACTATCTACAACCAGAAAGCATAGGTCATAGGCTATGTAGGTTTTCATAAACATTTCTTCGAAGGTTGCTTTTATTCTAAAGTCCTATGTCCGTTAGCCTTCACAGGTTTACCAGAACTTCATGGAGTTTATTTCCTACCACGTTTGTAGCTCGTTCTAGGAACATGGAGTAACATGTCACACTTTTACAAACTCTACAGAGGTGCGTTGATTTACGCATAAGAGACCTTAGCCTTGTTGCATATCCAAGTCATTAGCTCGTCCACATTTCCTTGGTATGAGGCCTAGTTTAAGACCCAAGATGATCACTGCCCTTCTCCACAACCCCGCATGCCCACCCTATTCTTTAAGCAGAACTAACCCCTGGTAGTCCTCATCATAATGGTAGACCCTACCTCCGATAGCCCCTTACAAACCCTCATAGACACCAAGTATCACAGGGCGCTGAGGGGGTCCCACACATATGCTAGATGTTTACGCATAAGAGACCTTAGCCTTGTTGCATATCCAAGTCATTAGCTCGTCCACATTTCCTTGGTATGAGGCCTAGTTTAAGACCCAAGATGATCACTGCCCTTCTCCACAACCCCGCATGCCCACCCTATTCTTTAAGCAGAACTAACCCCTGGTAGTCCTCATCATAATGGTAGACCCTACCTCCGATAGCCCCTTACAAACACTCATAGACACCAAGTATCACAGGGCGCTGAGGGGGTGCCACACATATGCTAGATCCCCTGTTAACATGCGAAAGGAAAAAGAAACAACTAACTTTCCCATTCCGTTCTAGATCTTATAGTTAGCGTGTAATATACGACACAAGAATCATTGGCGATATTTTTTTATTAAGCCCTAGATGATACTTTCAGGTGCAAATGGAACCTCTACCAACCACATATATCATACCATTGTTCCATTTACCCTCCATACTAGATTATTACCACTTGGGCTGATAACCAATAAGTCATATTATTATGAAAATAGTCTTTTCTGCCATCCTTTTCGAAATGCAGGTGATTACAATAATAGATTGCAAATACTTGATAAAAAATAACCAAAGGACATGAAAAAGTATGAACTTGACTTTTTGACTGCAAGATTATGTAGCAAAGGTCTTCAAGTCGATAAGGACTAATCTTTAAAAAAGGAATATGATATTATGCATAAGATATGCTATGCCTTTTGTAAAAACGCCGAAGTAATCCCTGATATTGTGTGTGGATTAAGTTTGGGTGATTTGTTAAATATTTTGTTTATCTTCAAGTTTACTTCACAAGCAATAGTATTTTCTAAGACTTCAAGAGTAACGCACAAGGTATAAACGTAAATCATAATAATAATAGATGTTTAATGTTGATTGGTATTAACTCTTAGGAACGGTCATGTTTAAGTTAATGAGACTTAAAAGGAATAATAATGTTTTTATTTGAAGTGACAAAAAAATAACTTTTGAAGGAAATTATAACATCCCAAATTTCATCAAATTCAAAACCATGTTGTTGCATTCATATCATCATGGCATTATTACTTTGCATAATTTTTTTCAAAACTAAACCCTAAATAAAACCATATTTAAACCCCTTCTTATATTATATATGGGGCAAGGTTTTATTTTTATTTTCAAGACCCAAAAATGTTTTTGAGTGGTTGTATGTGTTTCACACACTTTTGGACACTAGGGTCACCACACAAAATTTTGGTGAAAATTTGAATTCATTTGGATTTGAAATAGCTTTTCAAATCTATCCTAGAAAATAAAACAGAAAAAGAAAAGAGCAACAAAGAAAAAATAAACAGGCGCAACCCTTCTGGCCCATTTACCCTAGTGGCCCAGCAATCCCACCCGGGAAAACTCTCTCTCTCTCTATTTCTCACCCACTCGCGCACACCCCCTCCCACTGATAGCCAAGCCCCACTGCCACCTCACCTTTCTTCCCCAAAGCCCGCGCGATGACCGCATCGTTGCCGTTTCTCCCCGCAGTCACTGTCGATGAATTCGTGAGTTGATTGCCATTGATTCGCTGAGTAAATCCCCTCCCTGCTCTGGCTACATAAACCCCACTCCCTTGCGACCATTTCCCCCCACTCAGCCAGTACAGAGCATCGCCAGGCTCCCCTAATTTCCTCTCGCACTGCCGTAGCACCGAGTAGCTTCGGCGAGCTATCGCGGTAAGCCTCGTGCGCCCCTCTGCCTCTCGTTCATGCGAACGTGTTCGCCAGGTCCTTGCGCATCTCCTAATAATCTCCGTTCATTCTATCTTGCACTAGATGAAGGGTTTCGCGGCATAGTAAATCAAAATTTTCTACGGAGCGAACAGAGGGAAAGCCAAGATCTAATCTAGGAGATGCAAACAACGAGAGAGATTGGATTAGATCTTCATACCCTTGAAGATTCGCACAGCGGAACGTTCGTCGGAACATGGGTGATGTAGTCGTACTCGCTTCTCCTCCTCGCGATCCGATCCGATCTAGCACCACAAGTGGCGGTGCCTCCGTGAGATGCACACGTGCATCACCTCGACGTCTCCTCCTTCCTCGGACCAGCGAGTATGGTGGAGAGATAGATTGGATCTACAACACGACGGCGTGGTGCAGGGCTTCGCCTACAAATAGTCGGGAGGGAGAGAGGAAGGTAGCAAGGCTGCTAGGGCTTAGAGGAAGGTGTGGAGTAGTAGGGGGAGGGGGCGCACCACCCCTCTATATATAGAGGGGGGGCGGCCAGCCCTTGCCCCTCCTCCAATCCTATCTCTAGTTTAAACAATTTAAAATCTCCCTTATCTAGAAATCATATCTCTAGTTTAAACGATTTAAACTCTCCCTTATCTAGAAATCCTATCTCTAGTTTAAACGAGTTTAAACTTATCTAGGATCGGCTGGGCCCTATGGGGCCTTGTGCCCCTGGCCCATGCCCCCTCCCGGAAGGTGGGGCCACGTTGGTCCCCTTCCGGAAGGTTCTAGAAGCTTCCGGTACAATACCGATTAACCCGGAACAATTTCGAACTCCAAAAACTGCACTGCCTTATATGAATCTTATTCTCCGGACCATTCCGGAACCTCTCGTGATATCTCGGATCCCATCCGAGACTCCGAACAAAAATTCATAAACCAATTATCCAATCTATCCTAGCGTCGAGATACGTTAAGTGTGTGACCCTGCGGGTTCGAGAATATGCAGACATGATCTTCTATCAATAATCAACAGCGGTGCAGGCACCCATATTGACTCCCACACATTCATAGATGATCATATCGGATGAACCACGATGCCAGGATTCAATCAATCCCTTATATATATTCCCTTCGTCTCGCGATATTTTACTTGCCCGAGATTCGATCGTCGGTACATACCTAGTTCAATCTCGTTCACAGCAAGTACTTTACTCGTTCCATAATCCGATATCACTTTGTGATTAACTCCTTAACCACATGCTTGCAAGCGGTGTTGATATCGATTACCGAGTGGGCCCGAAGTATATCTCTCCGACTTGGGAGGGACAAATTCCATCTCGATACATACAACCCAACAGATACTTTCCGATCACCTGAGAGACACCTTTATGATCACCCTCTCATAGGATGACGTTTGATGACCTCAAAGCTTTCTTCCGGTACCAGGGAGTTGCATTATCTCATGGCCTAAGGAATACAATATTTGACATAGGAAAAGCTTCGCAAAGATGAACACGATGAAACGATCTAATTGCTTCGCTTAGTTTGGGTCTGTCCATCATATCATTCTCCCAATGATATGATCTCATTATCAATTGACAACTCATGTCTATGGTTAGAAAACCTTAACCATCATTGATCAATGAGCTAGTCCATAGAGGCGTACTAGGGACACGGTGTTGTTTACAAACCACCCAAGTATTAATGTTTCCGCTTAATACAATTCTAGCATGGAATATAAACTTTATCATGAACAAGAATTATAATAATAACATCTTTATTATTGCCTCTAGGGCATAATTCCAACAGTCTCCCACTTGCACTAGAGTCAATAATCTAGTTTACATCTGGCAACAATCTCACACCCATGGCACTGAGGTGTTGATCATGTTTTACACGTGGAAGAGGTTTAGTCAATGGATCTGCGACATTCAGATCCGTATGTACTTTGCTAATCTTGGATCTCCATCGCTATATAATCTCGGATTATATGAAACTTATGGTTGATATGCTTGGTCTTTGGATGATATCTTGGTTCCTTAGCGAGTGTTATGGCGCCGGTGTTGTCACACAATATCTCAAGTGGGTCCAATGCACTTGGAACCACGCCAAGCTCGATGATGAAGTTTCGATCCAAACTCCTTCACTTGACGCCTGCGGCAGCCATGTATTCCACTTCTCATGTAGATCCCGCGATCACGCTTTGCTTGCAGCTTCTCGACTCACAGCTCCTCCATTCAAAATATAAACGTATCCGTCGAGATTTGGAATCATCCTTGTCGTGTCGAAACTAGCATCGACGTAACCTTTACGACAATTGTTCATCACCCCCATAGACTAAGAACATTTCTTTAGTTCTATTTAGGTACTTTAGGATGTTCTTCACGGCTGTCCAGTGTTCCACTCCTGGATCACTTTGATATCTGCTCGTCAAACTAAGAGCATTGGACACATCCGGTCTAGTACACAGCATGGCATACATGATGGAACCTATGGCCGAGGTATAAGGCACTTTGCTCATAGCTTCCTATCATTTACCGTGGTGGACCTTGAGCCTTGCTCAATATCTTACCTGACAACATAGGCACTGAACCTTTCTTTGCCTTATCCATTCTGAACCTTTTCAGAACTTTGTCTAGGTATGTACTCTGGCTTAAAGCTATCAGGCGTTTTTGTCTATCTCTATAGATCTTGATGCCCAATATATAAGAAGCTTCACCTAGGTCTTTCATTGAAAAACACTTGTTCAAATAACTCTTCACATCGTTAAGCATGTTGATGTCATTTCCAATAATCAATATGTCATCCACATATAGTACCAAAAACGTCACCGAGCTCCCACTCACTTTCTTGTAGATACAAGCTTAGTAGCAATTTGGAACAAATCCAAAGCTCTTGATCACTTGATCAAAACGAAGGTTCCAAATCCGAGATGCTTGCTTCAGTCCATAAATGGAACGCTGAAGTTTGCATACTTTACTATCATCCTTAGGATCGACAAAACCTTCGGGTTGCATCATATACAACTCTTCATCAATGTTCCCATTGAGGAAAGCAGTCTTGACATCCATCTGCCATATTTCATAATCATGAAACGCAGCAATTGCTAATAAAATCCGAATGGACTTAAACATCGCTACAGGAGAGAAAGTCTCATCGTAGTCAACACCTTGAACTTGTCGAAAACCTTTTGCAACAAGCCGTGCTTTATAGACGGTAACATTACCATCCGCGTCCGTTTTCTTCTTGAAAATCCATTTGCACTCAACGGCCTTTCGGTCGCTAGGAGGGTCCACCAAAGTCCATACTTGGTTTTCGCTCATGGATCCCAATTCGGATTTCATGGCTTCCAGCCATTTCTCAGAGTCTGGGCTCATCATCGCTTCCTCATAGTTCGTGGGTTCACTGTCTTCTACCAACAAGACAGTCAAGACAGGGTTGCCGTACCACTTAGGAGGGGCACGCGACCTTGTCGACCTGCGACGTTCAAGATGTGACATCGTCCAGCTTCATGATCCTTGTCATTAGCTTCCTCTATTGTTGGTGCAGGTGGCACTGGAACAATTTCAGGTGCTGCTCTACTCTCCAATTCAAGAGAAGGTTCAATAACCTCGTCTAGCTCTACTTTCCTCCCACTCACTTCTTTCGAGAGAAACTCCTTCTCAAGAAAGGAACCGTTCTTTGCGACAAACACTTTGCCTTGGTTCTGATAGAAGGTATACCCAATGGTTTCCTTAGGGTATCCTATGAAGACGCATTTCTCGCTTTGGGTTCGAGCTTGTCGGCATCAACTTCTTGGCGTAGCCGCATCCCCAAACTTTAAGAAACGACAACTTAGGTTTAGCACCAAACCACAGTTCATACGGTGTCGTCTCAGCGGTTTAGATGGAGCCCTATTTAAAGTGAATGCAGCGGTTTCTAATGCATAACCCCAAAATGATAACGGCAAATCAGTAAGAGACATCATTGATCGGACCATATCGATAGGGTTCGATTCCGGTGCTCGACACACCATTGCTTGTTGTGGTGTTCCGGTGGCGTGAGTTGTGAAAGCGATTCCACTTGCTTTAAGATGCGTGAGAAAATCATAACTCAAATATTCACCTCCACGATCGGATCGTAGAAACTTAATCTTTCTGTTACGATGGTTCTCCACTTCATTCTGAAATTCTTTGAACTTTTCAAATGTTTCAGATTTATGTTTCATTAAATAGATATACCCATATCTACTTAAGTCATCGGTAAAAGTGAGAAAATAGCGATATCCACCGCGCGTCGAAACACTCATCGGTCCGCATACATCGGTATGTATGATTTCCAACAAGTCCGTTTCTCGCTCCATCATACCGGAGAACGGGGTTTTGATCATCTTTCCCATGAGGCATGGTTCGCATGTGTCAAATGATTCAAAATCAAGAGACTCCAAAAGTCCATCAGAATGGAGTTTCTTCATGCGCTTTACACCAATATGACCTAGACGACAGTGCCACAAATAAGTAGTATTATCACTATCTACTTTGCATCTCTTAGCCTCAATGTTATGGATGTGTGTTTCATCCCTTTCGAGATTTAGAAGAAATAAACCATTCACAAGAGGTGCATGACCATAAAATATGTTACTCATATAAATAGAACAACAATTATTCTCCGATTTAAATGAATAACCGTCTTGCAATAAGCATGATCCGGAAATAATGTTCATGCTCAACGCAGGCACATAATAACATTTATTAAGGTTTAAAACTAATCCCGAAGGTAAAACTAAGGAGAGCGTGCCGACGGCCATCACATCAACTCTTGATCCGTTGCCAACGCGCATCGTCACCTCATCCCTCGCAAGCCGCCGTCTATTCCGTAGCTCATGTTTCGAGTTACAAATATTAGCAATCGAACGGTATCAAATACCTGGGCACTACATCGAGGGCTAGTAAGGAAAACATCAATAACATGTATATCAAATATACCTTCGATGGTGCCAGCCTTCTTGTCCGCTAAGTACTTGACGATTGCTTCGATGACCCTATCCTTGCAATAGAAGCACTCGATGTCGGCTTAGGACCGACACGAGCTTCTTCTCGGCAGAGGCATTGCTTCCGCCCTTCTTGAAGGGCTTCTTTGCTCCTTACCTTTCTTAAAGGAGGGCTTGTTGACCATCAACACATGATTATCCTTCTTGATGTCCACTGCAGCCTTGACTTTGCGAAGAGCTCGGTGATAATCGATGGAACCAATCGATTATGAGTCACTACAAAACTTTTGTAGCTGGGAGGAGTGATTGCGAGAACCTGTCAATCTTGAGCTCCTGGAATCGTGCATTCCGGTTGCTCAAGCGTTGAGTGTAGCCCGACATCTTTATGGCGTGCTCACTAACGAACTCCCTTCCTCCATCTTGCGCTTAAAGAACTTCTCGGAGATCTCATATCTCTCGAGCGGGCTTGAGTGAAACATGGTTTTCCTCCTCGAGAATCTCAAAGGGCAGGATAGGTTTCAAAATGATTTTGAAGCTCCGGTTCCATAGAAAACAACATGGTGCTCTTAATCACACCATAATCATCTTTGCGTGACTGATAGACAGCTTTCTCATCAGCCGGCGCAGTTGCAGCAGGGGGGTCACCTAACGCTTTACCAAGGACATAGTCCTTTTGTCCGCCAGACAGAATGATTCTTAGATTGCGGAACCAATTGGTGAAGTTAGACCCATTGTTTCTAAGCTTTTCCTTCTCAGAAAAAACGTTGAAGTTGAAGTTGGATTTGGCCATGTGATCTACAGTATTTGCAAGTACAATTTAGACTATGTTCATGATAAATAGTTCAACTTAATCAAATTACTAGATGAACTCCCACTAAATTCAACATCCCTCAAGTTGTTTAGTGAACACGATCCAAATTCACCACACCTAATCCGATCATCACGAGAAGAGATGTGGTTTCAATGGTGGACAACAAAGTCTCGATCATATCATTCATATGACTCATGCTTAACCTTCGGTTCTTGTGTTACGAGGCCATGTGCGTACATGCTAGGATCGTCAAGTTAGACCCAAGTATTTCAGCGTGCTGGCGGCACCCGTTGTATGTGGCGTGAGTCTATAGCACCCGATCATCACGTGATGCTTGGACACGAACTTAACTTTCGCAACGGTGCATACTTGGGGAGAACACAGTTTTTTTTTCTTGATCTTTAAGTGAGGAATCATCTTATAATGCTACCATCGCGATCTAAGCATAATAAGATACATAAAGGGATAAACATCACATGCATATAACTTTATGTGACATGGTATAGCCAATCCTCGCAAGAATGATCTGCATCTTGTGCGTTAAGCATGATCTCCATCACTCCACCATGATTGCCTCCACCACGAATAGCAACTACAACTATTGCTAACTACTTAGCGATAAAGTAAAGCTATTACATGGCGTATAAGAAGTTGACTCGCAGGTCATACACAATTATAAAGACAACCATATGGCTCCTGCCGGTTGTGTACTCATCGACATGCAAGTCGTGGAACATTACAAAACATGATCATCGCATACAATATACACATCACATCTTGGGCCATACCATATCACGTAAAAACACTCGCAAGAACAAGTTAGACGCCTCTACTTTGTTGTTGCATGTTTTACGTGGCTTATGGGAGTAGATGCTAAGAACGATTCTTACCTACGGAAAGCCACAACGGTGATATTATGGTTGCCAAACTCCGGTGTTAATCCCATGACAACTATAGTGAGAGAAACTGACATCCACCAGCCGCATGTGTGGAACAAGCCACACGTCAAGTGCGGAGCCGGTCTCGCGAACGACGTCGCGTAAGGTTGGCCTGGACCGCTTCAATCTCACTATCCCGCGTCATAAGAAGAACACAAACAAGAGGCTTGCAACAGAAAACATCAACGCCCGCAACAACCATGTTGCGTTCTACTCGTGAAACACATCTACGCATAGATCTAGCTCTGATACCACTGAAGGGTTTCGCGGCATAGTAAATCAAAATTTTCTACGGAGCGAACAGAGGAAAGCCAAGATCTAATCTAGGAGATGCAAACAACGAGAGATATTGGATTAGATCTTCATACCCTTGAAGATTCGACAGTGAACGTTTTCGGAACGTGGGTGATGTAGTCGCACTCGCTTCTCCTCGCGATCCGATCCGATCTAGCACCACAAGTGGCGGTGCCTCCGTGAGATGCACACGCAAAGACTCGGCGTCTCCTCCTTACTCGGACCAGCGAGTATGGTGGAGAGATAGATTGGATCTACAACACGACGGTGGTGCAGGCTTCGCCTACAAACAGTCGGGAGGGAGAGAGAAAGGTAGCAAGGCTAGGGCTTAGAGGAAGGTGTGGAGTAGTAGGGGGAGGGGGCGCACCACCCCTCTATATATAGAGGGGGGGCGGCCAGCCCTTGCCCCTCCTCCAATCCTATCTCTAGTTTAAACAATTTAAAATCTCCCTTATCTAGAAATCATATCTCTAGTTTAAACGATTTAAACTCTCCTTATCTAGAAATCCTATCTCTAGTTTAAACGAGTTTAAACTTATCTAGATCGGCTGGGCCCTATGGGGCCTTGTGACCCCCAATGCGGCCAGGACACTCCCTCATAGGCCCATGCCCCTCCCGAAGGTGGGGCCACGTTGGTCCCTTCCGAAGGTTCTAGAAGCTTCGGTACAATACCGATTAACCCGAACAATTCAACTCCAAAACTGCATCGCCTTATATGAATCTTATTCTCCGACCATTCCGAACCTCTCGTGATATCCCGGATCCCATCCGAGACTTGAACAAAATTCATAAACCAATTATCCAATCTATCCTAGCGTCGAGATACGTTAAGTGTGTGACCGCGGTTCGAGAATATGCGACATGATCTTCTATCAATAATCAATAGCGGGTCTGGGCACCCATATTGACTCCACACATTCACCGATGATCATATCGGATGAACCACGATGCCAGGATTCAATCAATCCCATATATATATTCCCTTCGTCTCGATATTTTACTTGCCCGAGATTCGATCGTCGATGCCGTCATACCTAGTTCAATCTCGTTCACAACAAGTACTTTACTCGTTCCGTAATCCGATATCACTTTGTGATTAACTCCTTAACCACATGCTTGCAAGCGGTGTTGATATCGATTACCGAGTGGGCCCGAAGTATATCTCTCCGACTTGGGAGGGACAAATTCCATCTCGATACATACAACCCAACAGATACTTTCCAATCACCTAAGAGACACCTTTATGATCACCCTCTCATAGGATGACGTTTGATGACCTCAAAGCTTTCTTCCGGTACCAGGGAGTTGCATTATCTCATGGTCTAAGGAATACAATATTTGACATAGGAAAAGCTTCGCAAAGATGAACACGATGAAACGATCTAATTGCTTCGCTTAGTTTGGGTCTGTCCATCATATCATTCTCCCAATGATATGATCTCATTATCAATTGACAACTCATGTCTATGGTTAGAAAACCTTAACCATCATTGATCAATGAGCTAGTCCATAGAGGCGTACTAGGGACACGGTGTTGTTTACAAACCACACAAGTATTAATGTTTCCGCTTAATACAATTCTAGCATGGAATATAAACTTTATCATGAACAAGAATTATAATAATAACATCTTTATTATTGCCTCTAGGGCATAATTCCAACACTAGAGCGTCGCCTTTGTCAAGGACAGTGAGCACCTAACGCACGGCAAAACTTCGGCGAAGGATTCTGTCTGTGTCTGTGCGCCCCTGTCTAATCCATGTCAACGTTGAGCATCCCCACCTCCCCGCGAGTTTGGTAAGCATAAGCACAACCCCCTACCCCTCTAGCCTCGCCGCCAGAGCCATTCGCGCCGCCAGTTTCTGGTCGAGCGTGTCAGATCCGTTGGATCTGCATCTGAGGGCTGCGATTAGATCACTTAGCGAAGGGGTAAGTTTAGATATAAGCCGCTAGATTCACTTTAGATCCTACGATGCGCTAGCGTGATCCGGCCGAACCGGTACACGTTAACCAGACGCTGCCGCGTGTCCCTGTTTTTGTTTTAAAATCTGAATTTTTATCTATTAGTTGTTCAAACTTATAAATTCAATAATTTTTGATATGTTTATCCAAAAATTACAAAATTTTATATCAATGGATTCAGAAAAATAATATCTTTGCATCTATGGCCTTGGTTTGGCCATTTTCTTCTGTAAAATTAGGATTTTATGCAGAAGCATTTGTAGGCCTATTTTTGCTATAAAAATTGTTTAGAAAATTATTTAAAGTAATTTTTGGTTTATTTAGACTTTAGAAAGTATGCTTTGTATTTAGTACTGTTTAGTTTGATTTGAAAAGTGTGACACATAATTCCATTGCATTTGCATGCATTCATATATATTTTTGTTTGTATATTGAATGTGAATTTTTGTGGTATGATTTTATGTGTAGATTTTGTGGATTGTGGATATTGTGATTGTGAGGATTGTGCCTATTCCCCTAACTTCCAAGGAAAGTGATGCTTCATATTTTCTCCTATTATTTTATCTATGCACTAGTGATATTTTGAGTAGGATTTGCATGGAGATTTTTCTAAGTATATGCTATGCTATGGTAAATCCTATAGATATTATCTTAGTAGTTTTCCCTAAGTTAAGAGTCATTTTATGCTAGTATGCTTAGCCTAGCTAGAAGAATGAAAGGGTGGATTATTCATGTTATGATATTATGCAAATTTATGCCTATGTTTTGATTAATAATACAACATGTTAATGAATTACCTGGGTGGAATGGAAAGATTGGTTTGTGTTGAGTGGTTACACAAGGCCCATGCATATGGTTTACCTTGTGTATCACACTTGTGGATGGCCACCCAGGAGCAAAGAGATTTGAGATGTTTAGTGTTGAGAAGCTTCTAGTGCAACCACATGGCATATGGGCTCTGCCTTGACCAACTAGGTTGCAAGAATTCAGCCAGATGGACAGTTGGTGGTAGGGTTGATAGGATGGAACGCGTCCATGGTGGTCTGAAGCAATACTTCTGAAAAGTCTCGTATCGATGCATGTCGAGTCTTGTGGGGGAAAGTACACCTCTCGAGAGGGTAAAACCTAAGTACTTAGCCGTGTCCCCGGTAACGGACATTCTGAGCATCAAAGACATTGAAATGATCAAGGATCTCCTCATCCCAATTTCTCTAAGTTAACACTTGTGGTTGAATAAGGGTAAAGGTTCACCAATGTGTATTGGTGATTCCTTGGGTGTTTTTGTCAAACAAAAACTTAGTGTTTTCAACTAATAAGACAAAACCTTATTTTGAGCAAAGCCAGTCTGAACTACACTTAGCCAAATTCATATAGTTATTAGTTGCTAATATACTACTATGGTATCACTTGCCAATACAATTCCAAATGTATTGACCCTCTGTGGCTATAACTTATTATGTTGCAGGTTACTCTGATGGTGACTAGGGTTATGAGTCTACACTCAACATGTTTGCCTATGGCACATGAAGATGAAGAGTTTATTAATTTTTTTAAGTATTGTGAACTCTATGTATTAGCCTTGGGCTAATGAGTTGTAAGAACTATGTATCTCTAGATATTACGATGTAATAATGACCTTTGTATCTGTGTACTTCATCTTAAACTGTGGATGCTAGCAATTCGATCCAAGGACTAGCATTGCAATCACAGGGGCCTTTACCTTAAATGGGGAGGTCTTACAGAAAGTATCAGAGCCAGGTTGCCTGTAGGATTATGACCCTAAGATGTATTAGACTAAGGAAACCACTAGGAAAAAATGCAAACTTTGCAATTCCACACATGTCTCTTTTCTTCTCGTAAACCTCTCCTAATATTCTTTCTCATATCTATTTGTAGATGGCCACCATCAACGAAGCCGTCAAGAAGGGACAACTCATGACCATGACCTTAGAATGTGAGACGGAGTTTCCCAAGGCACTCAAGAACCTTATAGTTACTATGGGGATACATGGTGAAGCCATGTACAAAGGATTTCCAGTGATGGATGAAGGAGAAGAATATTGGTGGGTACAACTCCACTTGTATAAAAACAAGGAGGATAACCATAATAAGTCGGGATTCTGCATGGTCACCAACTCTGAAATGCATATGTCATTCTTTGAATCTGCAAGGAATGCAGCTTGGAATGCTATCAAGGAGCTTGGTGAAAGACTCAAGTGTAGAATGCTCAACACTCAAAATGACCTTAGAGAGGAGAAGAAGCATACCCAAGACTTCGAGACCGCCATAAAATGTCTAAAGGAATATATCATAGGCTTAGCATATGAGTGAGAGTTGTGACGTACTCCAATAGTTGGACCACCACTGTCACATCCCAAAATTTTCCAAAATTTGAAATGTGAAAAAAAATAAACAAAAGAAATAATTGTTGAAATTTAGGGTGAAAAGAAACTTTTTGTTTCTAAATGGAAACATCAAAACCCTTCCTGGATAAAAAGGAATCCAACAAATTTCAATCAAGTGAAATGCATTCATCAATGAATGTACCTTGAAATTTAAACACTTGGGAAAATAAACCAAAACCCTAAAACCTTAATGGAAGAAAATCATTTCAAAGATCTCCCTAAGACTATGGATTTGGTCCATATAAAAATTCAGCAACAATCATGTTATAAATGATCAAAATAACAAATAAAAATATTATAAAACCATAGAAATTAGTTTCACTTTATTTGGAACCATGGATAAAAAATTATGAATATAATAAGATAAGGAATTAATTTCCAAAGCTAATAAAGCTCCTAATAGGATTTAAAAGGATAAAAAATATTAGATAAAATCATACGAATTGGAATCACCAATTTTGGATTTATAAATAAAAAGATATGGATTTTATAAGACAAAGAAAGAAATAATAAATAAGAAATATTTAAAAGCCAAATTAATATTGGCTAATCCATAAACAAATAAAGGTTTATTGAATAATAGAAAGGAGTAAAATATTATTTAAATAAAATCATAAGGATTGAATATTATCCAATTTTATTTAAATAAAGACAAAATGCCTAAACCAAATCATTAATCCCAAAGAAATTATATAGAGGACAATATAAATTAAACCCATAAGCAAATGGAGCAAAGATAATCCAAATCCAAATGAAATAAAGGGATAAAGAATAAACAAATAAAAGTATATGGGATTAAACCATATTCAAAATTATATTTAATAAAGACAAAATCCCTAATAGAAATGATTAATTAAATCATGAGAAAATAATAAATTGGAATTTGCCCAAATGAAATAAAAGTTATTGAATTAACTTAAATGGAATAAAAGAACCATTTGAATAAAATTTATATGGAATTAAAACCATATTTGATTTTTTTTTGAATAAAGACAAGTGTCTAAATTAATTAATTAATAAACCATAAAGGAATAAGGGAAAATTATTTTAAAATGGACTTTAAATACATTTTTAAAAAAGTATTAAAACATACTGAATATTTGGAAAAGTTTTGAAAAAGGAATCTGAATTCAAATGGTAGTTTCAAATTCAAAACAAAAAATCAAAATGGAAAAAGAAAAAGAAACAGAATAAAAAAGGGAAAGAACCAGCCCATCCCAACCTAGCCCGACTAAGCCCAGCTAGCCAACTCTCTTCTCTCCCGAACTGTTTTCTTTCTCACTCAAAACGCGCACCCACTCAGCCACTGACAGAACGACCCTACTTTACCCCTCTCTATTTCGCTGATGATACGACCCCACTACCTCGTCACCATCTTCCCCACCGCGACCAGTTCATCCCCCCTCCTCGCCGTTTCTGGCTGTGATTCTGCGGGCTTAATTCGCCATAACGCCGTGTTAATTCCTCCCCGAGATTACTCTCTCTTAATTGCCTCCCTCCCCTCTCCCGTTTCCCTAGACGCCACCACCCCTCTGCCCCCAGGCTGCCCCTAATTTTGTTTGCACGACCACTGCCCCGGCAACCTTCCCCAGACAATTTCGGCGAGCAAGAACTTCCCCTTGCCTCCCAGTTCCCATGAGGACATTCCCCACCTCCCTACACATCTCTCAGTACCAACCACTCGCCCGCGCATGCACCGTAGCCTCGGCAACGTCAATGACAGAACACCGCCGCCGTCTGCCTCCTCTCCGACGAGCTCCCCCGGTATCTTCTGACCTCCCTTCTTCCTCTCGTTGATACACGCGTGATCACCAACCCCGTGCGCATATAACACAAACTTTCTCTTGTCTTAGCGCGATCCGTAGCGTCGCCAACGTCACCAGCCCGAGCACACTGTCGCCAGTAGGAACTTCGACGAGAAATCCCCGTCGTCCTCGTGCGCCCCTTGGACAACAGAGACAACGTCGAGCATCAGCAAGATCACACGAACTCGGTGAGCCCTCCCCCTATCTCTCTCACTTCCTGTATCACCGACAACCTCACCGCCAGAGCGCTCCGCCGCTCGCCACCGTCGCAGCGCCGCCCATCCTTGGTCAAGCTGCTAGGAGCCGTTAGATCTTGATCCTATGTACGCGATAGAATCTTAAACCGAAGGGGTACGTAGCACTCTGAGCCGCACAATTTTATTTAGATCCAACTCTTTGTGTTAGTCGATCCAACCGAAGTGGTACCGTCCAATAGGATTGCTCCACGTGGCCAGTGTTTTGATTTAAAAACAGAAATGAATCTATTAGATGTTTGATTTTGTAAAATTCATAACTTTAAATCTAAATGTCCAAATTTTACAAATTTTATATCATTGCAATCAGGAAAAAGAATACTTTCCAACCATGCCCTTTGTTTAGTAATTGTATTCTGTAAAATTGGTTGTATTTGCTGAAACATGTGTAGGCATATTTTGTGTATAAAATTCATTCTAAAAATGTTTTTAGGGTAAAATCTTTTGTAAATGGATTGTTTTGAACCTACTGACCATATAAACCAACTTTTGGATTTAAAAATATATGTTGTGACACTTAGGAATTATTCCTTTGAATAAAAACATTTCTAGTTAAATAAAAATGTTGAATATGATTTAAAAATGCTTTTTTAAGTAAAATCTTTTGAGAATGGTTTGAATTAAACTCTCTGACCCTAAACACCATGTTTTGGATTTAAAAATGTATTTGATTAATCCTAGTAAAATTATTACTTTGTTCAAAGGCATTTCTAACAAAATAAATGGTTCTTGATTTAAAAATGGTTTTTGAGTGAAACCTTTTGTAAATAATTTTGTTTTAAAACACTTTGACCATGAACACTAACAGTTGTGTTTAAAAAATATATTTGGCAAACACTGGAAATTATTCCTTTGATTTAAATCATTCCTAGCAAAACAAAAATGATTTAAAGTGGCCATTTGCACTAACTTGTTTTCAAATAACCTTACCACTTTTATAAATTACCAATATGTGTTTTAAAATGTTTATAGCCTATTATAAACCACCTTTCCAAATAAAACAATCTTTTGCATGCTTGCATGCTTGCATGCATTTCCTTGTTTATTCATATTATGTGGTGGATTGTTTGAATGATAGATTGAATTTGTGCCTTGATTGAATTGTAGTGAAATTTGAAGAGTGTGACTATTTCAAGATCAAGGAGTGAACTTATATTCTCTACCAAAAAGGAAAGTGGCGCTTCATACTTTTGTCCCATTATTTTCACTATGCATTAGTGATATTTCTAAGTATGACTTGCATGGAATTTTACTAAGTATGCTATGCCATGGGAAATCCAAGTAGATGATGCCTTAGTAGAATTTTCCCTAAGTTAAGATTCCTACTACTATCATGCTTAGCTTAGCTAGTAGAAAACAAGGGTGGATCATATTCATGCTATGAGATATTTCTAAGTATATGACTTGTGTTTTGTTTAATAAAACAACTATGTGAATGAATCACCTGGGTGGAATGGAAAGAATGGATTGTGTTGAGTGGTTACACAGGGCCCATATCTATGGCCTACCCTAGTGTATCTCACTTGTGGAAAGCCACCCAGGAACAAAGAGATTTGAGATGTCAAATGTTGAGAAGCTTCAAGTGTAGCCACATGGCATTATGGGCTCTGCCTGGATCATATAGGTTGCAATAACTTAGCCAAATGGACATTTGGTGGTAGGGGGTGATAGGTTTGGAACGCGTCCATTTTGGTCTAAGGGAAGGCTTCTGAAAGGTCCTGTGTTGATGCATGTCGAGTCTTGTGGGGAAAGTGCACCACCTCTGCAGAAGGAAGAATCTAAGTTCTTAGCCGTGTCCCCGGCAATGGACAATTTGAGCATCAAGACATGGAAGCTATTAAGGATCTCATCATCCCAATTTCTAAGTTAAAATATTGTGGTTGAACAAGGGTTAAAGGATCACCAATTTCTATTGGTAGATGCCTTGGGTGATTTTGACAAACAAAAACTTAGTGTTTTCAAATGATAAGGAAAATCTATTTTGAGAAAAGCAAGCCTAAGCTCCACTTAGCCAAATGCATATAGATGATAGAATCCACTATACTGCCATAGTATCACTTGCCAATACAATTCAAATGTATTGACCCTTGTGGCTGTAACTTGTTATGTTGCAGGTTTGTTTGATGTTAGTGAAGATTGTTGATTAGGATTACAAGTCTACAATCAACATGATTGCCTGTGGCACTTTTAAGATGAAGGACTCCATGCTACATTGTTATTTCTGCTTCATTGTAATAAGATAGCCAAATGACCTATGTAAGATGTAATGAAATATTTTATTCCTGGTTATAAAGTTGTATTATGACCTTTGTTTCTTGATATTACATCTTAAACTGTGGATGCTAGCTATTGATCCAGGAACTAGCATTGTAAACACAGGGATCTCTACCTTATCAGGTTGGGACCTCTACAACCACACTTGTCGTTTTCTCGCGTTAATAATTTGATCATACCAACCTATGTGGTATGGCAATTTTTTTGTCTAAGTTATGTTTGAACCTTAGTGCTTGTGATAGATTATTGTATGCCATGACTTGTGTGTTTTATTGATGATGTATGCTATTGGCTTTTGTTTCACTACTTCATGTTTTTCTTTATTTGTGTAGTATCTAATTTTCTCTATCCTATGCAATAGATGCCTATCTTGGTTCTCAGCACCGCCGAGGAGTTCAAGGGAACTCGTTTTGGATATCGTATTGTGGAGCTCACCAGTGTGCTCAATCTCTCCCTCCCTAACATTAAGGGACTTCAGCTTAGGAAGTTCGAGAGGAAGGATCTATGGGGATTTAGAGTCTCGCAGCCAGGACGCCAGTCAGAGCCACCCACCGAGGAGATTGCTTTCAAGATACTCCATGATGACAAGGAGAAGGGACTCGACGTAGCCATGCAGGAGCTGCTTGGACGCCTCTGTGGACGTCACTCAACCGAGCTCAGGGGCCTCTACTTCCACCCATTTGGGAGATGTGACGACGAGGGAGAGGCTATAGTGTATGACGAGGCCGCTAGGGAGACTATTTGTAAGGTTCCCAACCTTTAATAAGGTAGAGTCCCCTGTGTTTACAATGCTAGTCCCTGGATCAATAGCTAGCATCCATAGTTAAGATGTAATATCAAGAAACAAAGGTCATAATACAACTTTATAACCAGAAATAAAATAATTTATTACATCTTTCATAGATCATTTGGCTATTACATTACATTGCAGCAGAATATCTATAAGCATGGGGTCCTTCATCTTCAAAGTGCCACAGGCAGACATGTTGGTTGTAGACTTGTAATCCTAATCATTCAAACTTCACTAATATCAATCAAACCTGCAACATAACAAGTTACAGCCACAAGGGTCAACACATTTGAATTGTATTGGCAAGTGATACTATGGTAGTATAGTGGAGTATATCATCTATATGCTTTTGGCTAAGTGGAGTTGAGGCTTGCATTGCTCAAAATAGATTTTTCCTTATCATTTGAAAACACTAAGTTTTTGTTTGACAAAAATCTTTCCCAAGGCATCTCCCAATAGAATTTGGTAATCCTTTAATCCCTTGTTCACCCACAAGATTTTTAACTTAGAAATTTGGATGATGAGATTTTTGATAGCTTACATGTCTCGATGCTCAAATTGTCCTTTACCAGGGACATGGCTAAGTACTTAGATTTTACACTCTGCAGAGGTGGTGCACTTTCCCCACAAGACTTGGTTTCACCAAGACAAGATCTTTCAGAAGTCTTTCCTTAGACCAAATGGACGCGTTCCAACCTATCATCCCACTACCACCAACTGTCCAAATGTCTAAGTTCTAGCAACCTATGTGATCCAGGCAGAGCCCATAATGCCAAGTGGCTGCACTTGAAGCTTCTCAACATTTGACATCTCAAATCTCTTTGTTCCTGGGTGGCAATCCACAAGTGTGATACACAAGGTAAACCATAGCCATGGTCCTTGTGTAACCACTCAACCAAAAACCACCAAGCAAGTCCCTTTCCACCCAGGTGATTCATTAACTTAGTTGTTTTATTAAACAAAAACACAAGTCCTCAGACTTAGAAAATTTTCCATAGTATGAATGTATATATTCCACCCTTGTTTTCTATTAGCTAAGCTAAGCATGATAGTAGTAGGAATCTTAACTTAGGAAATTCTACTAAGGTTTTAATCTACTAGGTTTTCCCATAGCATGGTTTATACTTAGAAAAATTCCATGCAAGTCCTACTTAGAAATATCACTAATGCATAGTGAAAATAATGGGACAAAGTATGAAGCATCACTTGCCTTTTTGGTAGAGGGTATAAGTTCACTCCTTGATCTTTGGAATGTTCACACACTTCAAGTCACTACTATTCAATCAAGCAAACAATATTTCAATCTACCATTCAAGCAATTCATCACATAAAATGATAAAGTCAAAGTAATGCATGCAAGCATGTCAAGCTTTGTTTTATTTGAATAAGTGGTTCCTAATGGGTCATAAACATTTGAAAACACCTAATGGTCATTTTATAAAGTGGCAAAGTCATTTGCAAAAGATTTCACTTTATAAACCATTTTCTAACCAAGTCATTATTTTATGTGGTTTGAAAATGTCTTTAGTAAAGTAGTAGTTCTATAGGGTTCACCAAATACATTTTCAAATCATAAAACTTGGTGTTTGGGGTCAGAGAGTTTG
The DNA here is from genome assembly GCA_030063025.1 of Avena longiglumis. Taxonomy (NCBI): domain Eukaryota; kingdom Viridiplantae; phylum Streptophyta; class Magnoliopsida; order Poales; family Poaceae; genus Avena; species Avena longiglumis. The sequence continues at coordinate 178,890,662 of CP125977.1, read as the reverse complement.
AAACAAAACATTTCCCAAAGGTTTTCTTCCAAAACCATTTTTAATAGATAAACCATATTTTTATTTGACTAGAATTGGTTTTAAATTCAAGATTCATTCTTTTGCATCACCAAATATATTTTTGAAACCAAAAAGTGTTTCCTATGGTCAGTAGGTTAAAAACACACCATTTGCAAAAGATTTTATCCCCAAAATCATTTTAGAACAATTTTTATAATCTAAACAAGCATACAAATGATTCTGCAAAAACAAACATTTTACCAGAAGCTTTTTACTAAAAAAAATTGCATGGTTGGCTAGGGCTTGTTCCACTGATTCCATTGATATAAAATTTGCACAATTTTGACGTGTAGAACTAAAGTTATGGATTTTTAAAATTTGCAAACAAATTTGATTCTAATTATGTTTGAAATCAAACTTCGTCCACGTGGCTGTTTCTGATTCGTCCATACCGTTTCGCTCGGATCGGCTACGGGGTGCGTTGGATCTAAGTGGGACTGGACGGTGCAGATTAGTTCGTACCTCTTCGCTTAAGTGGTTCTGTCTACGCCACAGGATGAGGATCCAACGGCCCACGTGTGTTTAGGGTCTTTTAATTATTAAAGTAGGTCCTTATATTAAATCAAATAGGTTTTCTAAAATGTTTCAAACACTATTTAAAATCTTTTAAACCTTCCAAATCTTTTAAGTAGGTTTTGTTTACTTAAAAGGGTGTCAAATAATTCATCTTGAATTATTTGGAAAGTATTTTAATATGTTTTATTAATCATTTAAGATTGGTATTTGTTTTAATTCCAATAGGATTTGGTTTAAGCCCATTTATTTTATTTTTGCAATTCTTTATCCAACATTTTTAATTGGATTGGGATTAATAATTCTTTCCACTTGTTTAAAGATGTGGCCAAGATTTTGGTTTGATCTTTAATATTCTTTATTTAATATTTCTTTCTTCAACTTATAAAATCCATATCTTTTTATTTTGAGATCCAAACTTGGTGATTCCAATTTGTGAATTCTTACTTGATATTTCTTTATCCTTTTAAAGATCTTTAGGATCCTTTTCTCACCACTTGGTATGGATTTTAGATAAGGGCTTTATTGGCTTTGGAAATTCAATTCCTTTATTAAATCCATAAGATTTTATGTATGGTTCCAAATTGAGTGAAACCAATTTATGTGGCTTTATATTATTTATGTTTGTCTTTCTTGATCCTTTGTGATTGTTTGTTGAACAATTTTTATATGGATCAAATCCATGGATTTGGAGATAACTTTGGAAATGATTTTATTCCATTAGGGTTTAGGGTTTTGGATTTATTTTCCAAGTGTTCAAATTTCCAGATACATTCATTGAGGAATGCAATTCCCTAGATTTGGATTTTATTGAATTCAAACTTTAACCAAAGTTTGTTCAAGATGGGATTTTAAGTTTCCATTTAGAATCAAAAGTTTCTTTTTACCATGATTTTCAACAAAAAATTTATTTTTGTTTATCTATTTTTCACATTACAAGATTTGGAAAAACTTGGGATATGACAGGCTACCACGCTTAAAACAAATCTCGTCCCGAGACTTGGGAAGGCTAGGGTTACAAGTAGGCTCAAAGCAACTAGGGTACTACCACCCTTAAAATATTTCCAACTAGATTACATCTTGTCTTACTTGGGATCTTGGTGTAACTTTCCTGGACAGAGGTTTGCATAGTGGCCTAGCTCCTTGCATTTGAAACATGTGATAAGGTTGAGGTCTTGAGGTGGCTTCTCTCGACAATATGATGCATAATGTCCTAACTTTTTGCAGTGGTTGCACATCACTTGGCTAATATCCTTCCTCATCTTGAGTTTCACTAGCTTTTGTTTGTCTTCTTGGATCTTCTTCTTTTCTGGGCATTCATTGGCATAGTGTTCCATCTCTTTGCAATTGTAACATTTTACCTGGCTTTTGTCCTTCTTCTTCTTTTTGGGTCTCTCCAAAGCTAGGAGTTCTTCTAGTTCATGTTCTTCTAGTTGAGGGAGAAGGACAAGGACTTCGAGGAGCAGGAGGAGAGCATTAAGGAAATGGAGGCTAGGTTCGAGAAACAAGACAAGAGGTTCATGAACCAAGAGAAGAGAATGCAGGATAGGAACAAGAAGTTCAATGAGATGAAGGCCGAGATGGAGCTCAAGGATCTTGAGCTAGAGACACATCAAGAGGTGATTGAGAGGCTGTGTTCGCAGAAGAGAGAGCTTCAGGAGAAGGTCGATGCTTTGACCACCAGCGTGGAGGAGTACAAGGCAGGAATCAAAGCAGCTGGACTTACACTAGTGGATAAGGAAGTAGAGATGGAGGAGTAGTATTGATTACTTGACTATCTATCCATCTATCATCATTTTATTTATCGAGTCGCATTGATCATCCAACATGTGGATGACTATTCTAGTATGTTTGCTTTACAAAACTTGTTGTTCGTGTTGTTTAAACTCTAAGTTTATTATGCTTGCTTATTGTGGCTGTTGCTATGTATTGTATGGTGCATGTTAGCATATATGGGGTATTTATCCTTTCTTATCCTTATTGAAACCACATATGCCTCCCCGTCGTGCCAATCCCAACAATAATAACAACAACAATGGCAATGAGATGCAGCGGCTAATGACAACCCAGACTCAGTTGATGCAAATGATGACCCAGTTTATGGCGAATCAGAATCAGAACCAAAACAACAACAACAACAACAATAACAACCAAAACAACCCACCAGCTTTTGATATGCTCACAAGGTTTCTAAGGTTGAGTCCTGCAATGTTTTTGGGAACCACTGATCCTATGGTAGCAAATGATTGTCTAAGTTCTGTGAACAAGGACTTAGTCACTGTGGGTTGCACTGATGAGGAAAAAGTCAGATTTGCAGCACACCTGCTAGAAGGACCAACAACTACTTGGTGGGATAACTTCCAAATCACCACCCCTATTGACGAAGTGACTTCGGCAATGTTTGAGGATGGATTCCGCACTGCTCATATCTCTTCAGGAGTGATGAGTTTGAAGAAGAAAGAATTTCACAACCTTAAGCAACGCCACCACAACGTTGCAGAATATATTGAGGAGTTCAACAATCTGGCACGCTATGCACCAGATGAGGTTGACACTGCTGCTAAAAGGAAGGAGAAATTCCTTGAAGGGCTCAATGATGAGATGTGCATGCAGCTATGTGTTGCATATGTACCAACTTATCAATCTCTGTGTGACAAAGCCACCATCTTGGAAAGCAAGATGAAACAAGTGGAGAACAGGAAGATAAATCATCACTTTGATAAGCATAGTTCTGGATCATCACACAAGCGTTCCCATGGTGAAGATAGTGGAGGTTATGGATCCCACAAACATGGGAAATATAACATCCACCACAACAGTAACCGCCACCACGATAGCAATAAACATCGTGGGCATAACAATGGTGATTACCGCAGCAACAATAGTGGGCACAAGAGTCACCATGATGGAAATGTCAAGGGAAGTCAGCCAGCTAAGAGAAACATCAGTCAGGTGGAATGCTTCAAGTGCAAGAAGACTAGGCACTATGCAAATGAATGCCCAGAAAAGAAGACTGATGGAGCCAACAAGCCAAACCCCTTTTAGAAGGATCATGTGAACCACATCAATGTGGAGGAAATTTATGAGGAGTCTGATGCTGTGGCTGGTAAGTTCAAGATTAAGTTCTTTCCAGCACTTGTCCTTTTTTATATCGGCACATCACATTCATTCATATCAAGAGGATTTGTAGACAAAAATAGACTCCCAACTAAGACTATTGGCTGTCCTATTAAAGTAAGCTCCCCAGGTGGAGAGATGATAGTAAATTTTGGATGTCATGATATAGTAATAGATTTTAGAAAGTATAAGTCCAGTTAGTCTGATAATCCTAGATTCCCAAGTATTGGACGTAATTTTGGGCATGGATTGGATGACTAAGTATGAGGGAGTAATAGATTGTGCCATTCGTACTGTTACACTCACAACCCCGGATAAGAAACAGATTAGGTTCAAGTATAAATTTGAATCCAAAGGGAGTAAGCTAAGTTCTCTTAAGGGGGTTAGCATAGACAGTGTACCAGTAGTGAAAGAGTATCCGGATGTGTTTCCGGAGGAATTATCGGGAATGCCACCAAATAGAGATGTTGAGTTTCTGATTGAATTACTGCCAGGATCTGAACCAATAGAAAAGAGACCTTACAAGATTTCAGTTGATGAGTTGAAGGAACTCAAGAAATAGCTTGAAGAACAGTTATAGAAAGGATTTATTCAACCAAGTTCTTCGTCTTGGGGTGCACCAGTTCTATTTGTTGAAGAGAAAGATAGAAGTCAAAGGTTATGCATAGATTACCGTTCACTCAATGAGGTAACTATCAAGAACAAGTATCCTTTGCCTAGAATCAATGATCCGTTTGATTAGCTAGAAGGAGCCCGAGTGTTCCCAAAGATTGATTCGGTCAGGCTACTTTCAGCTAAAGATCAGGGAATAAGACATACCTAAGACTGCTTTCACCACTAGGTATGGATTGTATGAGTACACCGTGATGCCATTTGGTTTGACAAATGCACCAACCTACTTCATGAATATGATGAACAAAGTGTTCATGGAATTTCTTGACAAGTTTGTCGTCATATTCATCGATGACATTTTGATCTACTCCAAGAGCAAAGAAGAGCATGAAGAACATTTATGATTGATACTTGAGAAGCTTAGGGAGCATATCTAACACCATCGCCTGATAAGACTGAGTTCATGTGTATAGTGCCAATCCCTGGATCGGTTCACTGGCACACACAGTACAGATGAATACCAAAGAATTTAACAGTGCATCATAAATAACGAATTGATCCAAAATTTGCAATTATTACAATAATGCTTAGCTCAAGGCTAGCTAAATATCAAGTAGCATACGGAAGCATAAACAATTGATAGGCTCCATCTTCAATTGTGCCACAAGCGAACAACTGTTGAGTGGAGTATCGCGACCTATTCGATCACTCAGAATCGGAATAATAACCTGCATCATAAAACGTAGCAGCCCCGAAGGGTCAATACTTGGAATGTATGGCAAGTAGAGCTAAATAAGGAGACAATAATCCTAGCATCTACATGCTTATTTGGCAAGTGGAGTACCTTTGTCCTACTTTCATAAATAGTTTTTGATATTCTTTGAAAATATCCCAATTAAGTAAACCCATCAACATTAAAGAAATTAGGAAATTAGAATGAGCGAGAAACATGTCATGAACTCAATACCAAGCAACTCAGATGTCCATAACCGGGAAGACGGCTAATCGATTAGATTATACACCCTGCAGGGGTTAGTACACTTTACCCATGTGACTTGGCCAGCCCAGCTCGTACCACCACTCTCATATTGGGTGAGGATAGGGAGAAGTCCAAGAAGGGACCATTCGGGAAGTAGCTCCCCAAACCCGACACGCATCGTACCAACCTACCAAAATTCTACATCTCTGGATGTGTGGGTTCGAGTTACCACAACCTACTAAGTCCAACCAACCGCCCATTCCATTATTGGCACATGGTTGTATACGTAAGCTACCAAATAAAAAAGCCAATCATTTTCTCTTGATACCTGGGTTCCCTTTCCGCAATGATACCACCAAAAAATGTCAATCCCATCACACCCAGGAGATTCATTGATTAAGTTGTTTTTAATTTTCGCAAACCAATACTTAAAAAAAACTATCAAGTGATGTAACCCAGCCCTCGTTCATCATAGCACGGCTAATCACATCTACCAACGGTGGCTCAACTACAAGAGATCCCTACCACATAATAGGACATAACATAGCGATAATACTTTCCTACACATGCATCTACAAAATACACGACAATGCATTAAAATAGTAGGACAATATCATGAACAAAGTAGCATCTACTTGCCTTGGTTGCAGCTGAAGTCGTTCAAGCACTCGTTGCAATCACACACGTTGCACTCTTCGCAATCTATCGATCAAACAATCGCATACAACATAAACAACCATACAATCGTAAACAAATGCACAAATGCATGCATGACAATTTAATATGTCTCAATGGTTGTATTTAGTTCTCTAAACATTACTGAAGTATATGATGCATGCAAGAGACCAATTAGTGCAATGGAGTATTTGTTATTAATAATTACTTACCAATATAGGGGTTTTAATAGTTCTGTTATAACGCCTATTATAATTGTCGAATTAAATTTGGATCTTAAGTGTACTGGATAGAGGACGTTAATACAAACCAGTAGGCGTTGGATTCACCCTTATCGAAGTTATAGATATTTATAAATAATTAAAATACTACAAAATGTATTATAACGCTCCTAACATTATACGTACCATACACCTATAATTTTAATTCAGAAACTGGTTCTAATCTTTCTAGTGATTCCAGGGACATATTATTTGCAATTTTCTGAATAGTATTTATTTTATTATGAATTTATTACACCAAAAGGGCCACTTAATCTATTTAAATCTTCATGTCAAAACCTTACAGTCAAAGCCTGAAATAATTGTTGATGATCTACTTGGAACTAGCTTTCCATCGGTGTATTATTTATATTTTTGTGATATGCAAATAATTTACTATGAATTTAATGATTTCTAAAGCCATTAATACTAATTAAATTGCTATGGGGTAAATAGTCCGCAAAATCTGGATCCAACTAGATATTATTAATCTACATTATAGTAGCTTCAATTTGATATATTGTTCATATTTGTCAGAGTTTAGATAATTTCCTATGAATTTATTAACCTAAAAGACTATTAAAACTAATTAAATTACTACAGTAATCGAATACTATAAAGGTTGGATCTAATGCTATATTAATATTTTACACATTTTTCTGTATCCATTGATATATTATTTGCTATTTTTGGATCTACGAATCTTTTTATATGATTTTTGCAAGTTTACATAATTTTCTGCAAATTAAATTCAATTTCAAATCTATAGGGAATATTCCCTGGGAATATTCTATGCTGACTGGGACACGGGGCTGACCTGGCTTGACACTTGGCGAGATCTGGTTGGCTCGTACCCCTTCGTTGATAAGCTCTAATCTTGACTGTCGGGATGAGATCCAGTGGCTAGAAAAGATCGGCTCGATTTTGGCTCATAATAGATAAGAAAGAGATATGTGTTAGAGAGACAAATCCGTAGATCAAATTGAAAAACTTACAACATGAAAGTTGTAGAGAATCATTAGTGCTACCTTTTCACTAAAGGAATTTGGATTTGAAGAAACGAGCGCAAGTATATCTTGGATTTACACCGTCATATCTGAAATATTACGGTGCAAAATTCTCTGGCTGTGGTTGATGAAAAGAGGTGAGGCTTGTCGGGATCGAAATATTTTGATGAGATCTACAACTTTCATGTTTTTGTCGAAGGCAAAATATGAAGTCTAGATGAGTGAATAAACGAAATAAGATTCGGACATGTGTAGATTCAGGATTTTAAGAAGTAAAAATCATATAGCTATGGCTCCACGGGTTTATATGGAGGTCTAGGACGGTGGAGAGATAGGTATTTAAGTAGGGAACAAGTAGAAACAAACGGAAGTTGATTTGGAGTTGTAGATTAAAATTTATAAGAGTTTGAATAGAGATAGGTTTGAAGGAAATCAATTTGCACGGAAAATAAAGCAACCATGGGATCGATCCCTTCTTCCTGTACCCGTGGCTGGTCCGGTCGGCTGATAGCTGGGCCACCGGCTGGCTTGGCCGGCCCATTTAGTTTTTTTCTTTTTCTTTTTTTTGTATTGTGGTATTTCTTCTATATCTTTTCCATACAAACTCCAAATGAGTTCAAACTTGTTTCTATTTTTTTAAAATTCGAGTAGATCATTATAGGATAATATTTGTAATCTTTTTACTAGTTTGTAAGTAGTGGATTTATAAATCCTTGTATATTTCATTTTATTTATATCTTTATTTGTTTGTATTTATTCCATAACTTTTTCATAATAGCTCCAACTAAGCTCAATTTTGTTTCTAAATTTTTGTAATATCCATTGGATCTTTTTAGGCTACAATTTAGCAATAATCACTTCTTTAGGAACAATGGGTTTTATAAAGCCAATTTAATTCCCTTTAAGAACAAAGTGGCACATACTATTTGGGGTTTTAGATTTCTATTTCGATTTGAGAAGTTTTTAGATGCCAAAATGCAATGGAATGATCATGAATGGCATGCAATGCAATTTTTTTCTAGTCCTAATTTTTAAAACCTTGGGATGTGACAGCATAAGTTGTATGCAAAATTCAGCAAGTGTGAATTCTGGCTGAATGAAGTTGGATTTCTCGGACATATTGTGTCAGGAGATGGTGTAGCGGTTGATCCCGCAAAAGTGTCAGCTGTAACTGAGTGGGAATGTCCTAAGTTAGTGAAAGATGTACGTAGTTTCCTTGGCTTGGCAGGATACTATAGAAGATTCATTGAGAATTTCTCAAAGGTAGCTAAGCTAATGACAGAGTTGCTTAAGAAAGACAAGAAATTTGATTAGACTGAAGGATGTGAACTCAGTTTCCAAGAGTTGAAGAAGAGACTAGTGATAGCACTAGTCTTATGTCTGCCAGATTTGGAAAAAGATTTCCAAGTATATTGTGATGCATCTCACCAAGGATTAGGTGGAGTTCTGATGTAAGAAGGGAAAGTTGTAGCTTATGCCTCGAGACAACTCAAAACTCATGAAGTGAATTATCCTACTCATGACTTAGAGTTAGCCTTTTTTGTCCATGCACTCAAAACATGGAGACATTATCTTTTGGGAAAGCGATGTGAAGTGTTCACAGATCACAAAAGTTTGAATTATATCTTCACTCAGAAAGAAATAAATATGAGACAAAGAAGATGGCTAGAACTCATCAAAGACTATGACTTGAGTTTGCAATACCACCCCGGTAAAGCAAATGTTGTAGCCGATGCATTAAGCCGTAAGGTTTATGTGAATGGTCTCACTAAGGGAGAATTGCCAGATGATTTGTGTGCCCAATTCAAAGATCTCAGATTGGAGATAGTGCCTGAGGGACATCTGAGGTCATTGGATGTTCAACCCACCTTGTTGGACAAAATCAGGGAAGCCCAAAAGATGGACAAGGAAATTGCAGAGATTAAGGGAAAAAACAGCAAAGGGAAAACCAAAGGATTCCATGAAGATGAACATGGTACTTTATGGTATGGAAAACGTATCTGCATTCCGCAAGATCCGCAGCTTCGGAAACTAATTTTACAAGAAGCAAACAAATCACCCTATTCCATTCATCCGTGTAACACCAAAATGTACATGGATGTGAAGGAAAGATTTTGGTGGAATAATCTCAAGAAGGACATCGCTGAACATATTTCTTTGTGTGATGTCTGTAGTAGAGTGAAAGCGGAACATCAGAAACCAGCAGGACTGTTACAACCACTACCTATTCCTGATTGGAAGTGGGATAAGATTGGTATGGATTTCATCACCGGACTGCCAAGGACTAGATCAGGATATGATTCTATTTGGGTCGTGGTAGATATCCTAACCAAAGTGGCACATTTCATAACCGTGATGACAACCTATACGAGTGCTAAATTAGCCAAGATTTATATGAATAGGATTGTGTATCTTCATGGAGTACCTAAGAGTATTGTGTCGGATAGAGGAAATCAATTCACTTTTCACTTTTGGCGACAATTGCATGAGTCATTGGGAACGAGATTAGAATTCAGCACTGCATTTCATCCTCAAAATGATGGACAGACAGAAAGGACCAATCAGATTTTGGAAGATATGTTGAGGGCATGTGCCCTAGACTATGGTGCTAGTTGGGATGAAAGTCTGCCTTACACAGAATTCTCTTAGAATAATAGCTAGCAAGCCAGTATTGAGATGGCACCATTTGAATTTCTCTATGGAAGAAAGTGTACTACACCATTGCTTTGGAGTGGTGTTGGAGAAAGAAATTTGTTCGGGCCAGAACTAATCAAGGAAGCTGAAGATAAAGTCAAGTTAGTGAAGGACAGATTGAAAGTAGCACAGTCCTGACAGAAGAGCTACGCAGATCCAAAACATAGAGAAGTCACCTATGAGGTAGGTGATAGAGCTTATCTTAGAGTCTCACCACTTCGAGGAGTGAACATATTTGGAGTCAAAGGAAAATTGGCACCAAGGTATGTTGGACCATTCAAGATTCTGAGTTGCAAAGGAGAAGTGGCATATGAGATTGAGTTGCCTGAATCACCGTCTGCCATTCACAATGTGTTTCACGTAAGTCAGTTGAAGAAATGCCATCCGGAGATGGAAGAGACTTCTTTGAAGGATATTATACCTTTGGAAGAGGTTCAATTGGAAAGTGATCTCACTTATGAAGAGAAACCTATCAGGATTCTTGAGACTGCGTAGAGAGTCACTCGTACTAAGACTATCAAGTTTTTCAAAGTTCAGTGGAATCATCATTCCGAAGAGGAAGCAACTTGGGAAAGAGAAGATGACCTTCGGAAAGATCACCCTCAACTATATGCTAGCCAATCCGAATCTCGAGGGCGAGATTCACCTTAATGGGGTTAAATTTGTAACATCCCAAATATCATAAAATACAAAAGCATGTTATTGCATCCATAGAATCATGGCATTTTGACCTTGCACAAATTTTTTTCAAAGCTAAACCCTAAGTAAAACCATATTTAAACCCCTCTTTTTATTTTTTATAAGAGGCATGGTTTTATTTTAATTTCAACAGACAAAAGTGTTTTTGAATGAATAGTGGTGTTTGACACCCTTTTAAACACTGGGTTCACCTCAAGAAAATTTGGTGAAAGTTTGAAAAGGTTTGGAGTTCATTTGGTGATTCAAATCACATTTGAAAAATCAAAATAGAAAAAGAAAAAGGGAAAAAAATAACAGCAGCAACCTATGTAGCCCAACCCACCCCGTGACCCAACTAGCAGCCCACCTATCCCACCCGGGAAAAGCCCCTCTCCCCCTCTGTTTCTCACCGTGCGCGCCCGTACCCACTCACTGACAGCACGTCCCCACCGCCAGGTCAGCTCCGTCGTCTTCAATCACGCGCTACAGACCCGCTCGCCCCTGCCATTTCCTCACCGATTGATTTCGAATCAATTCGATTGATTGCCTTAGTGATTCCCACACCCGACCCTGCCTACTTAAACCCCTTCCTCCCCCGCATCTTTCCCCTCACTCGCCACCGTCTAAGCGCCACCAGGCTGCCCAGACTAGAGCTCACACCGCCGCAGTACCGAGCCTCTCTGGTGACCAAACCCGGTGATCCTCGACCCCCTTGCCCTCTGGTTGATGCTATCTTGATCTCCATCCTCGCGTGCATCTAATGCTGCCTTCTGTTTGTCCTGTTTTGCTTCGTAGCATCGTCGCCGTCAACCACCGTACGCACCCTACGCCGACCGCGACTCCGACGAGGGATTCACAAGGACACCATGCGCCCCCGCTCCGTCCATGACCACGTCGAGCATCACCACGTCTCTGCGATCCCTGTAAGCACCCGCACTACCCCCTGTACCTCCTGTCCTCGCTGGAGCACCGTCGCCAGACGTGCCGCCGCCGCGCTCGCCATTTGCGCCGCCCATCTATGGCCAGTGCGTTCAGATCCGTTAGATTCAGATCTAGTGGCTAGGATTCGATGCTTAAGTGAAAGGGTACAGGTAGATCTGGAACGTTAGATCTTACTTAAATCCAGCGGCTCGCGAGCATGATCTGCACGAAGTGGTACGGGCCAATTAGATGGCGCCGCGTGTTAGGATTTTTCTTTTAAAATCCAGATTTGATTTAATTAGATGAATTAAATTGTAAAATTTATAACTTTTGTTCTGTTTATCCAAAAAATGCAAATAATATATCAATGGATTCACAAAATTAAATCCTACACATCTATGGGATTAGTTTTGTACTTTGTTTATGTAAACATGGAATTTTATGCAGAGACATTTGTAGGCTTATTTTGAGTATAAAAATTATTTAGAAAATGTTTTAAAGGCCAATTTTAGTTTATTTAGTCTCTAAATGTTTAGTTTAGTGTTCAGTACTGTTTACTTGTCTTGTTTAGTTTAAGAAAAATCATCACATGGTATTTGCATGCATTCATATATTTTTGCTTGATTATTTGGAATGTAAATTTGGTGCTATCATTTTATGTGTAGATTTTGGTGCTAGTGGTGATTGTGATTGTGATTGTGAGGATTGTTGCTACTCCCCCAACTACCAAGGAAAGTGGTGCTTCATGTATTTGTCCTATTATTTTATTATGCACTAGTGATATTTTGTATAGGGATTGCATGAGATTTTGCTAAGTATCTATATGCTATGCTATGGGAAATCCTAGTAGTTGTAGTCTTGGTAGAATTTGCTCTAAGTTAAGATACTTGCTATATTGCCATGCTTAGCCTAGCTAGTAGCAAACAAGGGTGGATTATATACATGCTATGGAAAATATTGTTAAGTCTTTGACTTGTGTTTTTGCTTAATAAAACAACTAAGTGAATGAATCACCTGGGTGGAATGGTATGTTTAGGTTATGTTGAGTAGTTACACAAGGCCCATATCTATGGTCTACCTTGTGTATCACACTCGTGTAAAGCCACCCAGGAACAAAGGGATTTGAGATACTTAGTGTTTAGAAGCTTCTAGTGCAACCACATGGCATATGGGCTCTGCCTTGATCATATAGGTTGCAATAACTTAGCCAGATGGACAGTTGGTGGTAGGGTGATAGGTTGGATCGCGTCCATTTGGTCTAAGGGAAGGCTTCTGAAAGGTCTGGTCTCGATGCATGTTGAGTCTTGTGGGGAAAGTGCACCACCTCTCGAGAAGGAAAAATCTAAGTACTTAACCGTGTGCCTGACAACGGATAATTTGAGCATCAAGACATTGAAGCTATCAAGAATCTCCTCATCCCAATTTCTAAGTTAAAAATCTATGGTTGAACAAGGGTAAAGGTTCACCAATGTCTACTGGTGGTTCCTTGGGAGTTTTTGTCAAACAAAAACTTAAGTGTTTTCAACTGATAGGAAAAACCTATTTTGAGCAAAGCAAGCCTAAGCTACACTTATCCAAATTCATATATAAGCTACAAACTATTATTCTACTAAGGTATCACTTGCCAATACTATTCCAATGTATTGACCACTGTGGCTGTAACTTGTGATGTTGCAGGTTACTATGATGAGGATTAGGGCTATGAGTCTACACTCAACATGTTTGCATGTGGCACATGAAGTTAAAGACTTTACTTTATTTTATTAAGTTGAACTCTTGTACTAGCCTATGGCTATGGAGTTGTATAAGACTATGTTATCTCTGGAATGACGAAGTAATAGAGACCTCTATATCTGTGTACTTCATCTTAAACTGTGGATGCTAGCATTTGATCCAGGGACTAGCATTGCAATCACAGGGACCTTTACCTTTACAAAGGTGGGGTCTTACAAAGGAATTATGTTACTATGTATCAGAAAGCTTATAGCAAACAAACTATTGAAATTACTTGATCTTTATGCTACGCTTATCTATAGGAGTATGTCCATCATACCATTCTCCTAATGATATGATCTTGTTGTTAATAACATCTCAATGTTCATGATCAGTAAACCATGATCATATATTAACCAACAAGCTAGTTTAACAAGAGGCTTTACTAGGCTCTTTTATGTTTACAAATCACACAAGTATTATTGTTTCCGGTTAATACAATTATAGCATGGTATGTAAACATTTATCATAAGCATGAAGATATGATAATAACCTCTTTATTATTGCCTCTTGGGCATATCTCCAACAGTCTCCCACTTTCACTAGAGACAATAATCTAGTCTCAAATCTCTGTGTATTCAACACTTATGGCTTTCCAGTGTTGTATGTACATGATTGCTAGTGATCAACCGATTTTCGGATCCGACACTTTCAGGTCCGTGTGTAATTGCATGTCTTTGCGTCTCTACGCATCACTCATTCTCTAATGAGATGGCATTGTATAAATTTGGTCCTTTGGTGAGACCTTTGGTTCCTTGGGGTTAAAACATGTTGATAATATTGTCGTATAATATATCTTCATAGTACTATCCCGCTGTGAACCACACCTAGTTTGATAACAAAATACTTGACACAAATGCCCTCTTTTGCTGCTATAATAGCAGTCATATACTTAGACTTTTGTTGTAGTACCTGTCACAATGTCTTAACTTTGGAACTCATCCAAATCCATTATGGAACTTACTTTCCATCATATTGTGCCACCCTTAGTTTAGATTTAGATAAACTTAATTTGTACTTTGTGACAAAACTAGTATCAATGTAGTACTTTTACAATGAACTAACCATCTATTTGTCACTTCTACAAAATAATATATTCTTAGTTCTTCCAAGAGAGAATAAGAATATCCTTACTATCATCCAATGATCATCTTATGAATCATTATGGTATATGCTCATAACATTTAGAGCATAGGACATATCTGGATTTGTACATATCACAGTATGATTGAAAAATACTCTTTGTGATTTTATTCATCAAGTATCAATCAATACTTGAATCTTTGTTTCACTTACCAAGTGTCGATACACTTGAATTTAAATTTAATCCTTTCTGTGTGGAAAGAACCTTTCTTGTCATTTCCTTATTGAACTGATTTAATATCTCATCTATGTACATTTGGCACAACCATATTAGCGTCTCAATCTGTCTATACAGATATTGATGCCAAATATTCGGGTTTTGCCTAAGTCTTTCATCAAGATGAAATTCTTAACATGTGATAATAAAATATAGATCATTTCCAATCAACAATATGTCTTCCACATAATGTATTAGAAATATGTCTTAGCGCTCCCACTTAATTTCTTGCAAATGCAAGCATCTTCATCATCTCTAATGAATTTAAACTCTTTTAACAATTTCATCATGGTGAAGATTCCAACTCTGTGATGCTCACTTCAACCATTGAAGTTTTCATATGCTTTTAGCATCCTTTGAATTAACAAAACCCTTTGGACCGTGTTATGCACATGTCACATCCCAAGATTTTCCAAATCTTGTAATGTGAAAAATAAATGAATAAAATAAAACTTTGTTGAAATACAGGGTGAGAAGAAACTTTTTGATTCCAATTGGAAACCTTCAAAACCTATTTGATCAAACAAATCCTAAAGGGATTTGAAAAGATAAACAATTAACAAAGAAAGTTTTAAATATTTTGAATTACTATTTTGGATCTTTTAATAAAAAGATTTGGTTTTCAAAGGCAAAGGTAGAAATATAAATAAGGATTATTTTATAAGCCAAATTAAAACTTGGCCAAGACTTTGAAATAAAATATTTCTATTTGATAAAAATAGTAAAGGTTTATATAAATAAAATAATAAGGATTTAATATCCAATTTCATTTAAGTAAAGGCTTTTCCATTTTATTTAAAACATTAAAAACTTGTTAAATTATTTTAAACAAGTTTACCAAATATTTTATATTCTCAAATAAAACCTACTGAAGTGTTTTGGTTTTATTTTGGATTTCAAATAAATATTTTAAATAAAACAAATCCTATTTGATTTAATAACTAAGGTCCATTTTATTTAATTAGTAAATGGATCCTAAAAAGAATAAAAATATTATTTTGTTTTTGGACTTTAGTTTATGTTGCTAAACAAAACCAAAACTCAATGAAAAGTTTGGAGGATTTATGAATTGATTTGTTTGATTGAATTTCATAACAGAAAATAGAAATAGAAAGAGATAAAACAATTAGACAGAAAAAATAGGAAAACAGACTCGACCCAACTAAGCAGGCCCAGCAAGCCCAGTTTGAGCCCTGCCACTTCCCCACACGCGAATCGTTTTTCACTTAAACTCACACCCGCGCAGACACTGACCAGTGGCCCCTCTTTCCCTCTCCCTTCCTCACTGACAACAGGACCCCACACCACTGTTCATCGTCTTCAAACCCGTGGCGATTACTCCTCGCCGTTTCTGTTTTGATTGCAGCGATCAAATTCGCATCAATGGAGGCGTTAATCTCGCTGCGACCACGCCCCCTTAAACGCCTCCCTCTCCTCGCCATTTCCCCTCAGAAATCACTACGAGTAAGCCACCAGGCTGCCCCCGATTCCATTTGCCTTGCCACTGCTCCAACGAACTCGCGAGCAAATTCCGGCGACCCCGCGCCACCCCTTGCCTCCCCAAGCACACGGGCACATTCCCCAGACCCAGGCGCACCTTCCTGTCGCCAGCTCAACTGCGCGTGCTCTGCAGGCTCGGATTCGACAACCTCTAAGCGTCGCCGCCGTCTGTTCCCACTCCGGCGACATCCCCTGGTAATTCCTGACCGTCCCCTCCTATCTAGTTGACATGAGCATACTTTCCTCTCTCGCGCGTGTCTAACGCACCCTCTGTTTTACACTGGCGTGACCCGTAGCCTCGTCCCCAACAACGGCCGAGCGTGCCCGACGGAAGCAAGGACTCCGGCGAGCAATTGTCGACACCCCCGGGCGCCCCTGACCCTGTGGAGACCATGTCGAGAATCAGCACAGCCCCGCGATCTCGGCGAGCACCTTCCCCTCTCTCTTTGCTTCCTGCATCGCCAGTACCGCCACCGTCTGAGCGTCGCCGCCGCCAGTCGCCGCTAGCGCCGCCAGTTACTGGTCGAGCTGCTGTGAGCCGTGCGATGCGAATCGTCCGACTGTAATTATAACTGAGCGAAGAGGTATGAGTCAACCCGCGCCGTGCGATCTGTTTAGATCCAACGCCCCGCAGAACGCAATCCGTGCAAACCGGTATCGACCAGTGGTATTGCGCCGCGTGGCACTAGTTGATTTAAAACAGATTTTTGAATCAGATTGATTTGCAAATTTGTAAGCCTTGTAACTTTTGATCCACACGTCCAAAAATTGCAAATTTTATATCAATGGAATCATTGGAACAATCCCTAGCCAAACATGCAATTTGTTTAGTGAAAAGCTTCTAGTAAAATGTTTGTTTTTGCAGAAACATTTGTATGCTTGTTTAGGTTATAAAAAATTATTCCAAAATGATTTTAAGATTGAAATCTTTGCAAATTGGTTTGTTGTGAACCTACTGACCCTAGGAACCAACCCATGGGTTTAAAAATGGATTTTGTGAAGTTTAGGAATAAAAACTTGAATTAGCCCATTTCTAGTCAAATAAAAATATTGATTTTGCTATGAAAATGATTTTGGAGTAAAAACCTTGGGAAAATGATTTGGATCAAACCTACTGACCCTAAACACCAAGTTTTGAGAATTAACAACATATTTGGTGAACAACATAAAATTTTTGCTTTGATAAAAACATTTTCCACCACATGAAATAATGATTGGATTTGAAAAATGGTTTTTCGATAAAACCTTTTGCAAATAACTTTGCCACTTTGGAAAATGACACTTTGAACCTTACAATGTTTGGAGCCTAGTGGAGACCACCTTTGTAAATAAAACTATATTTTGCATGCTTGCATGCATGAATTTGTTTCTATGATTTTATGTGTGATTAATTTGATTGAATATTGTTTTGGAATGCTAGTTGAATCTATGGTTGCTTGATTGATTTGTAGTGAAGTTATAAGAGTGTGAGATTAGCAAGATCAGGAAGTGATCCCACCTCCTCTACCAAAAAGGCAAGTGACACTATCATCTAAAGTCCTATGATTTTCATTATACTTAGTGGATTTTGAAACATGCATGAAAAGGATTTCTATACTATATGCTATGCTAAATCCTAATAGGATACCCTTATATATTCCTTAGTGAAAACAATGTAGTTGTAAAATGCTTAGCCATGCTACATATTTTGAGAAGAGATACATGTTGAGATTTTATGAAGATTGAGAAAAGACTTATGTTTTATATAATAAAACAAGTACTCAATGAACCACCTGGGTGGACAAGGATACTCAAGTTTTGTACAAGGTGGCAACAAGAGGAACCATTTTTATATGGCAATCTCTTTTTGTTTTGCACCAGATGAAAACAACCCAGGGACTTAGAGATTGAACGTGTTTCTCCAACAGTGGCTTCCGTGTACAGCCACATGCTAATATGGCTCTGGCTTAGTCAACTACATTGGGAAGACCCATGCATTGGTCTTCAGGTTAACTCGAAATGAGGGAACTAGGAACCCTACATTGGTGCCTGAAGACAAGCTAGCAATGGTGTATGGGAGGACCCTCCGAAAGACTTCGTCACATTCTCAATCTGCCAAGATCTATCTTGGTGAGTACTTATCCAGTGCCCTTTGGTGGCAACAAGATAAGATTGTGTCATGTGGGTAAGTGTACAACTTCTGCAAGATAAAATTCTAAGTACTTAGCCGTGTCCCGGTTATGGACAATCTTGAGCAACTAAAGCTTGAAGCTATGGGAAATCTCGACATTCTAATTTCTAAAAGAAAAACTTTAAAGTGACAACAAAAGACTTGAAGCACTTGGGGTGTACCAAGGAGCTCAAGAGATTTTGATAAAAACTTGAAGCACTTGGGGATTTACCCAGGAGCTCAAGGGATTTTGATAAAAACTTGAAGCACTTGGGGTGTACCAAGGAGCTCAAGAGATTTTGATAAAAACTTGAAGCACTTGGGGATTTACCAAGGAGCTCAAGGGATTTTGATAAAAACTTGAAGCACTTGGGGATTTACCAAGGAGCTCAAGAGATTTTGACAAAGACTTGAAACACTTGGGGATTTACCAAGGAGTTCTGAAATATGTGACAAAAGATTAAAACTATTTTGAAAAGATAGGATAAATTATTGCTTTCTGCAAATGAGCCTTAAACCCTACTTAGCCAAATATGCATGTAATGATAGGATCCACTTATATTCAACTTAGTAGTGAAACTTGCCAATACCATTCAAATGTATTGACCCTTGTGGCTGTAACTTGTTATGTTGCAGGTATGTTTGATATTAGTGAAGTTGATTGATTAGGATTACAAGTCTACAACCAACATGTTTGCCTGTGGCACTTTGAAGATGAAGGACCCCATGCTTATAGATATTCTGCTGCAATGTAATGTAATAGCCAAATAAGCTATGTAAGATGTAATAAAATTATGTTATTCCTGGTTATAAAGTTATATTATGACCTTTGTTTCTTGATATTACATCTTAACTGTGGATGCTAGCTATTGATCCAGGGACTAGCATTGTAAACACAGGGATCTCTACCTTATTAAAGGTTGGGACCTCTATAGATGGTATCAGAGCATTGTGTTGCCTGTAGGATTTGTAAACCTAGGATTGGACAAAACCCCTTAGAAAAATAGGAGTTGTATTTGTTCTAAAACTTATTTACAAACAATCTTGTAAACTCTTTCCTCAACCATTTTGGTTTTGATCCTACATCTATTCTATTTCAACTTGATGGAAAAACCTACCCCATGGCCAAGGACTTCACCATGTGCAAAGGACTTCTTCAACCCTAATGACTTCAACATCTTCAACTCTAATGACTTCAACATCTTCAGCATATTCACCAAGGACTTCAATCTTGGATATCACTAAGGACAAGTGAGACAAGGAAATCTTGCTCAAGATTTGGAGACTAAGGAAACACAAATTAGAAGGAGCCACATCACTTGAAGTTTTGTGACCAAGAGTTTTTCTCAAGGAAACCATGATCTCATGCAAAGAAGAATCAACCAAGAAGGATGGAAAGATCACAAGTGAACCATATATATGGACCACCATATTTAGCTTAAGTCAAACCACCAACTATGTGGTGTAACAAAAATATTTTTGGTTTCCTAAGTATATGCTTGAAAACTTGTTGTTTGAGTGGGATATTTGTTTGAGATTGCTTGCACATTGCTTGGATGAATTGTAATGTGTGTGATAAGAACTATTTTCTTAGAAATATTTTGCCTATTCTAATCTCCATCCAACCCAAACAGATGACTACTCCAAGAGACTCCAACATCAAGGTTGATGACAACAACACCAACCAAGAGGACAACATGGAGGAACTCATAGCAACCTAAAACCAGCTGAACCAAATGACAGCTCAATTCATAGCCAACACCAGTGGGGAAGATCCAACCCTGCAAGGATTTTTGGAGAACCAAGCCCAAATGTTGCATAAGGTGACAGATCAAATGCTCAACATGGAAAGCAACTTTTCCAAAGGAGACAAGGATGTTATTCTAAAAGGAACCAAAGCTTGCAATATTTGTGGAGACAAGGATCACACCTCCAAGGAGCATAGAGATCAATGCCCCAACTGTGAAGAGGAACATCCAGTAGGCCAATGCCCCACATCTCAAGCTACTTGTTACCTATGTGAAGGAAATAACCATGTCCCTATCCACTGCCCCATCTATTCCATAGTTGAACAAAGGAAACAAGGTGGAGTGCAACAAATGATTGCAAACTATTAAGAGGGATCCAAATCTACCAAGAAGAATGAGGACAAAGGAAAAGCTCCACTTATACCTCCATGCAATACAACCCAATTCAAAGTACCAAAGAAGAGGCATATGAATTATCCAAGGAGTAATAGAAGGTCCAAGAAACAAGTAGACATTCCTACCTATAAGATAACATATGAACAACATGAACTAGATGCACTCCTAGCTTTGGAGAAACCCAAGAAAAAGAAGGACAAAAGCCATGTGCAATGTCACCATTGTAAAGAAATGGGACACTATTCCAGTGAATGTCCAGAGAAACAGAAGTATAAGGAGATTGGTCAAGTATGGTGCAACAACTGCAAAGATCTAGGCCATTATGCAGCAACTTGTCCACAAGAGACACGTGAAGAACTCAAACTTATCACATGTTTCAATTGCAAATAACAAGGACATTATGCAAGCAACTGTCCAGAAAATATGAAGCACAAGATAAACAAGCCTGATCTCAGCCTTGTCACATGTTTCAAGTGTGGAAACAAAGGACACCATGCAGATGTTTGCCCAGAGAAGTTTCCCAAAGATCCCAAGCAAGCCAATATGTAATTTAGATGGAAAAATTTTAAGGGTGGTAGTGCCCTAGATGCTTTGAGCCTACTTGTAACCCTAGCCTTCCCAAATCTCGGGACGAGATTTATTTTAAGGGTGGTAGCCTGTCACATCCCAAGATTTTCCAAATCTTGTAATGTGAAAAATAAATGAATAAAATAAAACTTTGTTGAAATACAGGGTGAGAAGAAACTTTTTGATTCCAATTGGAAACCTTCAAAACCTATTTGATCAAACAAATCCTAAAGGGATTTGAAAAAGATAAACAATTAATAAAGAAAGTTTTAAATATTTGGAATTACTATTTTGGATCTTTTAATAAAAAGATTTGGTTTTCAAAGGAAAATGTAGAAATATAAATAAGGATTATTTTATAAGCCAAATTAAAACTTGGCCAAGCCTTTGAAATAAAATATTTCTATTTGATAAAAATAGTAAAGGTTTATATAAATAAAATAATAAGGATTTAATATCCAATTTCATTTAAGCAAAGGCTTTTCCATTTTATTTAAAACATTAAAAACTTGTTAAATTATTTTAAACAAGTTTACCAAATATTTTATATTCTCAAATAAAACCTACTGAAGTGTTTTGGTTTTATTTTGGATTTCAAATAAAGATTTTAAATAAAACAAATCCTATTTGATTTAATAACTAAGGTCCATTTTATTTAATTAGTAAATGGATCCTAAAAAGAATAAAAATATTATTTTGTTTTTGGACTTTAGTTTATGTTGCTAAACAGAACCAAAACTCAATGCAAAGTTTGGAGGATTTTTGAATTGATTTGTTGATTGATTTGTTTGATTGAATTTCAAAACAGAAAATAGAAATAGAAAAAGATAAAACAATTAGACAGAAAAAATTGGAAAACAGACTCGACCCAACTAAGCAGGCCCAGCAAGCCCATTTTGAGCCCAGCCACTTCCCCACACGCGAATCGTTTTTCACTTAAACTCACACCCGCGCAGACACTGACCAGTGGCCCCTCTTTCCCTCTCCCTTCCTCACCGACGATAGGACCCCACACCACTGTTCATCGTCTTCAAACCCGCGGCGATTACTCCTTGCCGTTTCTGTTTTGATTGCAGCGATCAAATTCGCATCAATGGAGGCGTTAATCTCGCTGCGACCACGCCCCCTTAAACGCCTCCCTCTCCTCGCCATTTCCCCTCAGAAATCACTACGAGTAAGCCACCAGGCTGCCCCCGATTCCATTTGCCTTGCCACTGCTCCGACGAACTCGCGAGCAAATTCCGGCGACCCCGCGCCACCCCTTGCCTCCCCAAGCACACGGGCACATTCCCCAGACCCAGGCGCACCTTCCCGTGTCGCCAGCTCAACCGCGCGTGCTCTGCAGGCTCGGCTTCGACAACCTCTGAGCCGCCGCCGTCTGTTCCCACTCCGGCGACATCCCCTGGTAATTCCTGACCGCCCCCTCCTCTCTGGTTGACACGAGCATACTCTCCTCTCTCGCGCGTGTCTAACACACCCTCTGTTTTACACTGGCGTGACCCGTAGCCTCGTCCCCAACAACGGCCGAGCGTGCCCGACGGAAGCAAGGACTCCGGCGAGCAATTGTCGACACCCTCGGGCGCCCCTGACCCTGTGGAGACCACGTCGAGAATCAGCGCATCCCCGCGATCTTGGTGAGCACCTTCCCCTCTCTCTTTGCTTCCTGCATCGTGATCCGCCACCGTCGAAAGCATCGCCGCCGCCCGCTAGCGCCATGGGTTACTAGTCGAGCCGTGTGATGCGATGCGTAATCGTACTGTAATTAGAACTGAGCAAAGAGGTATTTGTCAACCCGTGCCGTGCGATCTGTTTAGATCCAACGCCCCGCAGAACGCAATCCGTGTGAACCGATATCGACCAGTGGTATTGCGCCGCGTGGCACTAGTTGATTTAAAACAGATTTTTGAATCAGATTGATTTGCAAATTTGTAAGCCTTGTAAATTTTGATCCACACGTCCAAAAATTGCAAATTTTATATCAATGGAATCAGTGGAACAAGCCCTATCCAACCATGCAATTTGTTTAGTGAAAAGCTTCTGGTAAAATGTTTGTTTTTGCAGAAACATTTGTATGCTTGTTTAGGTTATAAAAATTATTCCAAAATGATTTTAAGATTGAAATCTTTGCAAATTGGTTTGTTGTGAACCTACTGACCCTAGGAACCAACCATGGGTTTAAAAATGGATTTTGTGAAGTTTAGGAATAAAAACTTGAATTAGCTCATTTCTAGTCAAATAAAAATATTGATTTTGCTATGAAAATGATTTTGGAGTAAAAACCTTAGGAAAATGATTTGGATCAAACCTACTGACCCTAAACACCAAGTTTTGAGAATTAACAACGTATTTGGTGAACAACATAAAATTGTTGCTTTGATAAAAACATTTTCCACCACATGAAATAATGATTGGATTTGAAAAATGGTTTTTAGATAAAACCCTTTTGCAAATAACTTTGCCACTTTGGAAAATGACCACTTTGAACCTTACAATGTTTAGAGCCTAGTGGAAAACACCTTTGCAAATAAAACTATATTTTGCATGCTTGCATGCATGACTTTGTTTCTATGATTTTATGTGTGATTAATTTGATTGAATATTGTTTTGGAATGCTAGTTGAATCTATGGTTGCTTGATTGATTTGTAGTAAAGTTATAAGAGTGTGAGATTAGCAAGATCAGGAAGTGATCCCACCTCCTCTACCAAAAAGGCAAGTGACACTATCATCTAAAGTCCTATGATTTTCATTATACTTAGTGGATTTTGAAACATGCATGAAAAGGATTTCTATACTATATGCTATGCTAAATCCTAATAGGATACCCTTATATATTCCTTAGTGAAAACAATGTAGTTGTAAAATGCTTAGCCATGCTACATATTTTGAGAAGAGATACATGTTGAGATTTTATGAAGATTGAGAAAAGACTTATGTTTTATATAATAAAACAAGTACTCAATGAACCACCTGGGTGGACAAGGATACTCAAGTTTTGTACAAGGTGGCAACAAGAGGAACCATTTTTATATGGCAATCTCTTTTTGTTTTGCACCAGATGAAAACAACCTAGGGACTTAGAGATTGAACGTGTTTCTCCAACAGTGGCTTCCGTGTACAGCCACATGCTAATATGGCTCTGGCTTAGTCAACTACATTGGGAAGACCCATGCATTGGTCTTCAGGTTAACTCGAAATGAGGGAACTAGGAACCCTACATTGGTGCCTGAAGACAAGCTAGCAATGGTGTATGGGAGGACCCTCTGGAAAGACTTCGTCACATTCTCAATCTGCCAGTACTCCATCTTGGTGAGTACTTATCCAGCGGCCACTGGTGGCAACAAGATAAGATTGTGTCATGTGGGTAAAGTGTACAACTTCTGCCGAAGATAAAAATTCTAAGTACTTAGCCGTGTCCCCGGTTATGGACAATACTGAGCAACTAAAGCTTGAAGCTATGGGAAATCTCGACATTCTAATTTCTAAAAGAAAAACTTTAAAGTGACAACAAAAGACTTGAAGCACTTGGGGTGTACCAAGGATCTCAAGAGATTTTGATAAAAACTTGAAGCACTTGGGGATTTACCAAGGAGCTCAAGGGATTTTGATAAAAACTTAAAGCACTTGGGGTGCACCAAGGAGCTCAAGAGATTTTGATAAAAACTTGAAGCACTTGGGGATTTACCAAGGAGCTCAAGGGATTTTGATAAAAACTTGAAGCACTTGGGGATTTACCAAGGAGCTCAAGAGATTTTGACAAAGACTTGAAACACTTGGGGATTTACCAAGGAGTTCTGAAAGATGTGACAAAAGATTAAAACTATTTTGAAAAGATAGGATAAATTATTGCTTTCTGCAAATGAGCCTTAAACCCTACTTAGCCAAATATGCATGTAATGATAGGATCCACTTATATTCAACTTAGTAGTGAAACTTGCCAATACCATTCAAATGTATTGACCCTTGTGGCTGTAACTTGTTATGTTGCAGGTATGTTTGATATTAGTGAAGCTGATTGATTAGGATTACAAGTCTACAACCAACATGTTTGCCTGTGGCACTTTGAAGATGAAGGACCCCATGCTTATAGATATTCTGCTGCAATGTAATGTAATAGCCAAATAAGCTATGTAAGATGTAATAAAATTATGTTATTCCTGGTTATAAAGTTATATTATGACCTTTTTTTCTTGATATTACATCTTAACTGTGGATGCTAGCTATTGATCCAGGGACTACATTGTAAACACAGGGATCTCTACCTTTTTAAAGGTTGGGACCTCTACAGCACACGTCCTAGGTAACAATTATATTAGAAGAACTTGTTTTGTTTGTTCAACTACCACATAACAAAATTGTATGTAGTGGTTGCTACATTAATCCGTTTAGACTAAATATCGATATGAAAGATCAAATCTTGTCATAGTCAACCTTTGAACATTGTTGTGAACTCTTTCCCAATATATCTACTATTTCATAGATGTGAAACATCCATGTCCATTTCTTTATAGATCCAAACACGACTGTAAGGTCTTACACCTTTCTAGCGGGTCTTTCAAGTTCAAAGCTTGATTTCTCGTGTATGGAACTATCATGGATTTTATGGCTTCAAGCCATTTGACAGAGTCAGGGCCCATCATCTATTCTTCGCATGTAGTCCGTTCATTATTGTCAAATAATGATTCAACCCTCAAATCTTGGTATTTGATTGTTTACCCGACCTACTTGGTTCAATAGGAACTTTGACCTTCGTAACCATAACCTTTGAGGCACATGAGCCATGAGCATTGTTGCTTCCTCCAGAACACTTTTCGGCGCTGCGCAACTTTGCACATATAGCTAAGGTTCGTTTAACCTTATCAAAGTTCTTTTATCCTCCCACTTAACTTTTCACAGAAAATTCCTTCTCAAATAAACTTGACGTTCAAAGCGACAAACATTTTTGTCTTCAGTGTTATGGAGGAATGGTCAACGATTATTCGAAATAACATACAAAGACATGTTCATCCGACTTTGGTAGTAAACATCTCACTTATGCATAACATACCAAAGGATAACTTGGGTTTTATCCGAAACCATAAATTTATATGGTGTCATTTCAACGGATCATGATGGAGCTCTTTTTAGTGAAAATGTGGCAGTCTCTAAAGCTTTTAATCTTTAAAATATAATGGCAGTTTTATGAATTACACCTTTGATCTTACCATGTCAAACAAGGTTTCATTGCATATCTCGATTATTCCATACTCATATGGTGTTTCGGGAAACGCAAATCCATGGAATGATTCCTCAAATCTTAGGTGTTATGCTAAACTTGTAACTCAAATATATTGCTTTATGATCCTATCATAAATTCTTTATTTTCTTGTTACATTGATTTTTCACTTCATCTTGAAAGTCTTTGAACTTTTCAAATGTTTCACACTTCATCCTTATTAAGTAAATATTCATATGTTCACTCAATTTTTCGGAGAAAGCATATGAAGTTGAAATCCATCGCTCTTGACTATATATAATGGAATTCATACAACAATATGTACAAGTTCCAATAAGCTAGTCATCCATTCCGTTTGTCCTATGAACGGAGTTTTAATTATCTCTAGGAAAGTTTCACTAGCGTCATTTGATCAAAAATCAAAAGACTCCAAAATTCCATCTGCATGGAGTTTCTTCATGTTTTCTTTCCAATATAATTTAAACTAAGATGTCACTTCATAAGTGATCTTTCTTATCAATTTGTCTTTCGACATTTTTAGCACTAGTTTTATGGATGTGATTTCTCCAACGAGATTTTTAAATCATCCATCTTTTATGGATTATGGAAATTATTTGAACAACCCTTTTGTTATCATAATACCTGAGCGAAATAAAAATTATTGAAACAAATCTTGAAGGTAAGTTTTGATTTCAACGAGTAACATAGCAACCCTTTATTTGTTCTCGATGAACATCATCACATATTCTTTTGCTACTTACTTAGGATTTTGTAGTTCATGAATTGTGTTGTTTCGTATGACGATTCACACCAACAAATTCAGTATCCAATACATAAGAACCACATTGTTTAATAAGCAAAGAATACGGCCATAACATGTATATCTTCTATATACCTAAGCTGAACAATTCTAGTCTTTTCTCTTCCGCCAAATATTTCTTAGATTTCTCTTCCAGTATTTCTTTATCCTTTCAAAAGAATCTATCAACATCAACAGTGGCGCCATACTTATGACACATAGTCCAAAACATGTATAGTTAAATACCAATGTCTTTGGACTTGCACTTTGAAGTAGATCACCAACATCAAATGTTTGGTGTTCTTTCAAATTCCATTATGTAGTAATCTTTTAGTGTAGTAAACATTTTACCTATATCAAATATTCATCCTTATCATGGAACTATTCATGATCAAGCTACTTTAGCTTATAACGGTGAATTACGAGTATAATGTTGCTCTCCAAAACCTTTTGGAGGATTAGGACGACCAGCATCTCCAACCTTTTGAAAATAATCACATATGAGAACATGAATTTTGCCATATTATACTCTATCATGTTGCAACCAAAAATTCGTTTCAGATATCACAATATCTTTCATACACGATGTTAGGATTCCAACTTTTAAATAAGGTACAGTCCCCTGTGTTTACAATTCTAGTCCCTGGATCAATAGCTAGCATCCACAGTTAAGATGTAATATCAAGAAACAAAGGTCATAATATAACTTTATAACCAGGAATAACATAATTTTATTACATCTTACATAGCTCATTTGGCTATTACATTACATTGCAGCGGAATAACTATAATCATGGGGTCCTTCATCTTCAAAGTGCCACAGGCAAACATGTTGGTTGTAGACTTTGTAATCCTAATCAATTAATATTCACATAAATCAATCAAACCTGCAACATTAAAGTTACAGCCACAAGGGTCAATACATTTGAATTGTATTGGCAAGTTTCACTACTATGTTGAATATAAGTGGATCCTATCATTACATGCATATTTGGCTAAGTAGGGTTTTAGGCTCATTTGCAGAAAGCCAAATTTATCCTATCTTTTCAAAATGGTTTTGGTCTTTTGTCAAATCTCCTTTTCAAAATCCCTTGAACTCCTTGGTAAATTCCCAAGTGTTCAAGTCCTTGTCAAAAATCTCTTGAGCTCCTTGGTACCCCCAAGTGCATCAAGTCTTTTGTTGTTACTTAAAAGTTTTCTTTTAGAAATTGGAATGTCGAGATCTTCCATAGCTTCAGGCCTTAGTTGCTCAGAGTTGTCCGTAACCGGGGACACGGCTAAGTACTTAGAATTTTGATCTTCTGCAGAAGTTGTACACTTTACCCACACGACACAATCTCATCTTGATGCCACCAGTGGCCGCTGGATAAGTACTCACCAAGATGGAGTACTGGCAGATTGAGAATGTGACAAAGTCTTTCCATAGGAGTCCTCCCAATACAAAATGCTAGCTTGTCTACCAGGCACAAATGTAGGGTTTCATCTCCCTTACACAAATCTAGTTAACCTGAAGATGCCAATGCATGGGTCTTCCACTATGTAGTTGACTAAGACAGAGCCCATTTAGCATGTGGCTGTACACGGAAGCCACTGTACGAGAAACATGTTCAATCTCTAAGTCCCTAGGTGGTTTTCCTTTGGAGCACAACACAAATAGATTGCCATAGACATGGTTCCTTTTGTTGCCACCTTCTCCAAAACTCAAAGTATCCTTGTCCACCCAGGTGGTTCATTGAGTCCTTGTTTTATTATATAAAACATAAGTCTTTTCTCAATCTCATAAAATCTCAACATGTACCTCTTTTCAAAATGTAGCATGGCTAAGCATGTAACAACTACATTGTTTTTCACTAAGGAATGTATAGGGTATCCTATTAGGATTTAGCATCGCATAAGTATAGAAACTCTTTTCATGCATGTTTCAAAATCCACTAAGTATAATGAAAATAGTAGGACTTTGAATGATAGTGTCACTTGCCTTTTTGGTAGGGAATGATAGTTCACTTCTTGATCTTGCTAGTCTCACACTTTTCTAACTTCACTACAATCAATCAAGCAAACACAATATCAACTAGCATTCCAACCAATATTCAATCAATCAAACGCACACATAAAATAAGAGAAACTAGGTCATGCATGCAAGCATGCAAAAGATAGTTTTATTTGCAAAGATGGTTTCTAATAGGCTCTAAACTTTGTAAAGTCCAAAGTGGTCATTTTCCAAAGTGGCAAAGTCATTTGCAAAAAAGGTTTTATCCATAAACCATTTTTAAATCCATTCATTATTTCATGTGGTGGAAAATGTTTTTATCAAATCAAAAACTTTATGTTGTTCACCAAATAAGTTGTTAATTATCAAAACTTGGTGTTTAGGGTCAGTAGGTTTGGTTCAAATCATTTTCCCAAAGTTTTTGCTTCAAAAATCATTTCCATAATCAAAACAATATTTTTATTTGGCTAGAAATGGGCTAAATCAATTAATCCATCCTAATTTTCACAAAACACATTTTAAAATCCAAAAATTGGTTCCTAGGGTCAGTAGGTTTATAACAAACCAATTTGCAAAGATTTTAACCTCAAAAACATTTTTGAATAATTTTTACAACCTAAACTATCATACAAATGTTTCTACAAAAACAAACATTTTACTAGAGGCTTTTTGCTAAACAAATTGCATGGTTGGCTAGGGTTTGTTTCACTGATTCCAATGATATAAAGTTTGTAATTTTTGGACGTGTGGATCAAAAGTTACAAGGTTTTCAAATCTGCATCTAAATCAGATTCAAAATTCTGTTTTAAATCGTCTGGTGCCACGCGTCGCTTTCCTATTCGCTGGTACCGGTTCAGGTGGATCGTGCTCTGCGGGGCGTTGGATCTAAATAGATCGCACGGTTCTGATCAGACGTTAACGATTCGCTAAACGTGCTATCCTATCCACTGGATCTTCATCCAACAGACGAAATTGCTTGGTCAAAGTCTGGCGGCGCACGCTCAGTCTGAGGTGGTCCGGACGTTCTAGGAAGCGAGAGAAGAGGAGGAGAGGCTCACCTTGATCGCAGTGTCGCTATGATGCTCAAGGTGCTCGTCTTTGGGCAGGGGGCGCACTGGAACGATAGGAATCGCTCACCGGAGTTGCTGCGGGCGGCGGTGCTCTCGGGTTGTCGTTGCTGGCGACGTTTAGGACCGCGCTAGCACAAAATAGAGGCACGGTTAGATGCGGGCGACTGTGTAGACTATAGGAGAATCCATGGGGAGGGTCGGGGCGGTCGGTGCTTACCAGGGGAGTTCGCCGGAGCCAAGGCAGACGGCGGCGTCGTGTTAAGGTTGTCCTTGCCGACGCTCTGGGGCGAGCGCAAGCGAACGAGTGGCACGAGGAGATGCGCCAGGAGGTGGGGAGCAAGGTTGTGTGCAGCGGGAGGCGAGGGGCGGCTGTGGTTCGCCGGATTTGGCCGGAATCGTCGTCGGAGACAGAGATGCTTGAGCTCAAAATTCACCCAGCCTAGGGGCAGAGAGGGAGAGGCAAGCGAGGGGAAAGAGAGAAGGGGGCGTGGCGTTTATGTGTGCGTGCTTACTGGCGTGGATTGATCACTCCATCAATCGGAATTAAACCTCGAATCAAGGCGCAGAAAACGGTCGCGAGGAGCTGGCCGCGGGTGGAAACGAAGAACAGGCGTGTTGGGTCTGTCTGTCAGTGAGGTGGAGGAAGTGGGAGTGGGGCCTGCTTGTCAGTCGCTCCGTGGGTGTGCGTTTGGGTAGAAAACGCTTCGCGCGTGGGGGAGAGCTGGTGGGTTGGACTGGGCTTTGCTGGGCTGGCCAGTTGGGCTGGGTCCGTTTCCATTTTTTTCTTCCTGAATGTTTTATTCTTTTCCAAATCTATTTTCTGTTTTGAAATTCAAACAACTAATCCACCTTCAAATCAATTCAAACATTCACCAAACATTAATTGAATTTGGCTCTGTTTAACAACATAAACCAAAGTCCAAAGATCAAATTAATATTTTTATTTTAGGGTCCATTATTAATTAAATAAATAGACCATTGTTATTAAATCAAATAGATTTTGATTTATTCAAAACTCTATTTTGAAATCTAAAATATTATCAAAACCAAATCAGTAGGTTTTATTTGAAAATAAAGAACACCTGGAAAACTTGTTTAAAATAAATAAATAGGTTTGATGTTTTAATTAAAATAGTGAAACCTTTACTTTTAATAAACTTGGATATTAAATCCTTATTAATTTATTTTAAATAAACCTTTACTAATCTTTATCAAATAGAAATATTTTATTTAAAAGTCTTGGTCAAGTTTCTAATTTATCTTATAAAATAATTCTTTATTTATAATTCTTTTCATTTGAAAACCAAATCTTTTTATTAAAGATCCAAACTAGTAATTCAAAAATATTTTATTTTCCTTTATTAAATGTTTATCTTTTTAAATCCCTTTAGGATTTATCTTGATTGAAATAGGTTTGAAGGTTCCCACTTGAATTCAAAAAGTTTCTTCTCACCCTGAAAATCAACAAAGTTTTATTTTATTCATTTATTTTTCACATTACAAGATTTGGAAAATCTTGGGATGTGACACACGATGGTTTCTGAAACAATTCTTTCAGCTCCCCGATAACCTTGATATTAAAACAATCTTTTGAATATCAAGAATCATGGAGACAAACATGATATTTATATACTAACACTGGAATTGTTACTCTTGATTTAATACTAATTATTAACTTCAAGAAGTAACCAGAACTTACTGAAAGTTTGCAATATGAATTTTAAACTTTAGATTAACACATCAAAAACAATACGATGCTAGTCCATAAAGTAACTATCCAGAATTCTATAGTTCTATTATCTCAATTATAACTAAGCGCAAGGTGGTAAACGGATGCCAATGACTACAACAACTATGCAAATTCACTTTGATTTAATTTATGATAAATAGTGTTCAACTTTTAATCATATTACTATTGAACTCCCACTCAAAACAATATCCCTCACATTGTTTTAGTGATTACATGAACCAAATCCACTACACCAAGTCCGATCATCACGTGACATGATGTAGTTTCAAAGGCGAACAATCATCATGTTCATCATATCATCTATATGACTCATGCTTTACCTTTCGGTATTCCGTGTTCCGAGATCATGTGTGTACATGCTAGGCTCGTCAAGATGTAACCTTAGTTTCCGCATGAGCAAATCTGGCTTGCTCCCATGGTATACACTCGCAGAATCTAACACACCCGATCATCACGTGGTGCTTCGAAACAACGAGCTTTGGCAACAGTTCCTACTAAGGATGAAAACTTTATAACTTGATATTTTGTGAGATGGATCATCTTGTAATGCTACCATCGCGATCTAAGCAATACAAGATGCATAAAAGGATTAAAATCACATGCAATTCATAATATGTGATATGATATGGCCTTTCTTCTTGTGCTTCCGATCTCCATCTTCAAGCACGAACATGATCTCCATCATCTCCAGCGTGGCATCAAGGTCAATGGCACCGCTCCATGGTTATCGTACACCAGTATCAACTATTACAACCTCTTTGAATAATATACACGCATGTCTTAACGAAATTAAAAAGACAACCATAAGGCTCCTGCCGGTTGCTGACTTACAATAAGGATCATCGCATACATCATATATAATCACAATCATGGCCATATCACATCACAACACACCCCTGCGAAACAAAGTTAGACGCCTCTAATTTTCTTTGCATGTTTTATGTGGTTTGAGGCTTTCAATAAGTGTCGTTCTAACTTATGAACAAGAACCACAACGTTGATACTAGTATTGTCAATCACCCGTTGTAAATTGAATCTTCACTATGTTGGGAGAAACAAGCACCCACAAAGCCACTTATGCAATACAAGTTGCATGTCAAGCGTGGAGCAAGTCTCATGAACGATGTCATGTAAGGTTAGACCGGGCCACTTCATCCCACCATCCTGCAAGATGCAAAGTACACAAGAAGCAATCGACAAAAAAAACATTAATTCCCACAATGACCATTGTGTTCTACTCGTGCAACAGATCTACATATAGACACGGCTCTGGTACCACTGTATGGGTTCGTATCATGGAAAACAAAAAATTTCTACAGCATGCACACAAACAAGCCAAGATATATCTACTAGATTGTAGCAACGAGTCGATTAGATTACGCACCCTCGAAGATTCTAAAGCGGTTAACGAGAGTAGATTCTCGTGGGTGATCTAGTCATACATTTGCCGATCTCAAGATCACATAGACCTTCCTCTCCCTTGTTCGGTGCTCGATGAAGACCTTCCTCTCCCTTGTTCTAGCAGGCAGCAGAGGTTGTAGTTCTCCCCTCGCGATTCTGGCAACACGACGACATGGTGTTGGAAGTAGAGGGAAGATCCTGCGGGGCTTCGCCTAAGTCGGAGCATGTTATGATGGAGAAATAGGGTTCCCTAGAGATCTAGGGTTTAGAGACCGGAGAGGAGGAGGTGGAGCCGGTGGCGGCGATCCGGCAGCGGCGGCGCATGACGGTGGTGCGGTGGTGGCGCGGCGGCGCACGGCGGTGGTGCGGCGGCGGCGGGAGGGGAGGGGCTGGTGTTGTGTGTCTCTTGGGGCACCCCCTCCCCTCTATTTATGAGAGGGAGGGAAGCTTGAGAGAGGGGAGTTTGAATCCTTCCCTAACTCCCTCTCCTTGTTGGCTTGTGGTGGAGGGAAAGAAGGATTCTTTCCTTCCTCCACCAGGATACATTGTCCCAATTTGACCTTTCAAACTTGCCTTTTGAATTTCAATTTCGATCTCATTTTCTTTCTTGTAAATGCCCAACCAAGTTACCTAGGACATGATTCAGTCATTCCACTTATCCATGACACATTCATGTACCCTTCCCATTTCGGTCTGGTGAATCTTCTAGACCCTTCTAGAACCTCTCCGATGAAATCATCGGAATCATTCCCGAACTCTGGGATTGGACTTTACTTATATGAATCTTATTTTACG
Organism: Avena longiglumis; assembly: GCA_030063025.1. Taxonomy (NCBI): domain Eukaryota; kingdom Viridiplantae; phylum Streptophyta; class Magnoliopsida; order Poales; family Poaceae; genus Avena; species Avena longiglumis. The sequence goes on along the minus strand of CP125977.1, from coordinate 178,856,635 downwards.
GACCATTCCAGATCTCCTCGTGATATCCCGGATCCCATCCGAGACTTCGAACAACATTCGGTCTCCCTACTTACATTCCATATCTACTAAACAACATCGAATCCTTAAGTGTGTCTCCCTACGGGTTCGTGAATTATGCAGACATGACCGAGACTCTTCTCCGATCAATAACCAATAGAGGAATCTGGAAAATCATTTGGCTTCCACATATTTCTATGATTACTTTGCGATCGAATGAACCACTTACATATGATACCAATTTCCCTTTTTCTCGCGATAGTTTACTTATCCAAGGTCTGATCGTCGGTATCTCTGCATACCTAGTTTAACCTCGTTACCGATAAGTACTCTTTTCTTGTTACCGTGATATGTGATCCCTTGTGAGCCAGTCACATGCTTGCAAGATAATTGGATGACATTCCACCGAGAGGGCCCAGAGTATATCTATCTATCATATGGATGGACAAATCCCACTCTTGATCCATGTGCCTCAACACATACTTTCCGAACACTCAATGCCACCTTTATAGCCACCCAGTTAAGGTGTGGTGTTTGATGTCATCAAAGCATCCATCCGGTGATGGTGATTAGCATGATCTCATGGTCGAAGGAATTAGGTTACTATGTATCAGAAAGCTTATAGCAAACGAACTATTGAAATGACTTGATCTTTATGCTACGCTTATCTATAGGAGTATGTCCATCACACCATTCTCCTAATGATATGATCTTGTTGTTAATAACATCTCAATGTTCATTATCAGGAAACGATGATCATATATTAACCAACAAGCTAGTTTAAAAAGAGGCTTTACTAGGGACTCTTTTATGTTTACAAATCACACAAGTATTAATGTTTCCGGTTAATACAATTATAGCATGGTATATAAAAATTTATCATAAGCATGAAGATATGATAATAACCTATGTATTATTGCCTCTTGGGCATATATCCATCAATCAGCATAACCCCTACCCCTCTAGCCTTGTCGGCGTGTCACCGGCAGTAGCGTCGCCGCCGCCAAAGCCATTCGTGCCGCTAGTTTCTGGTCGAGCATGTCAAATTCGTTGGATCTTCATCGGAGGGCTAGCGAAGGGATGCTAGAAATTCGATCCAGGTACTAGCATTGTGATCACATGGGCCTTTACCTTAAATGGTGAGGTCTTACAGATGGTATTAGAGCCAGGTTGCCTGTAGGATTATGACCCTAAGATGGATTAGACTAAGGAAACCACTAGGAAAAAAATGCAACCTTTGAAATTCCACACTTGTCTCTTTTCTTCTCGTAAACCTCTCCTAATCTTCTTTCTCATCTCTATTTGGAGATGGCTGCCATCAACGAAGCCATGAAGAAGGGACCACTCATGACCATGACCTTAGAATGTGAGACGGCGTTTCCCAAGGCACTCAAGAACCTTATGGTTACCATGGGGATAAATGGTGAATCCGTGTACAAAGGATTTCCAGTGATGGATGAAGGAGAAGAATATTGGTGGGTACAACTCCACTTGTATAAAAACAAGGAGGATGACCACAATGAGTCGGGATTCTGCATGGTCACCAACTCTGAAATGCATATGTCATTCTTTGACTCTGCAGGGAATGCAACTTGGAATGCTAGCTAGGAGCTTGGTGAAAGACTCAAGTATAGAATTCTCAACACTCAAAATGACCTTAGAGAGGAGAATAAGCATACCCAAGACTTAGATACCGCCATAAAATGTCTAAGGGAAGATATCATTGAAGGAAATATGCCCTAGAGGCAATCATAGAGATGATTATATTTCTTATGTATCCATGAGTTATTGTAATGTCCCTTGAATATCCATATCAGGCAACTTGTATTGATGAGCAATTATGTGAATTGTTTGTGAAACTCTTTACTTGTATGGTTATTTAATAGTTGTTCCTAGTCGGAGTTCATGTGAGGACACACGTGAATATTAGACTACCACATTGATTGGTTGATTACTATGTTTCGCAAGTCATAGACATGGAGATGTCAAACCAATGATGTAGACACATGTTATGAACATGGGGTTGGACTGAACCAACCTGAGACTGGCAATTAGACTTGCAGCTCTCTCTACACATCGTGTATGTTTTGTCCTTAGACCTGAGATTGTCGCATGTACTTGAGATGTGGATCGACCTACTTTGGGGCTATAAGACGCCACTCCGTAACTGGGTAGTTATAAAGGTAGATTTCGGGTTTGTCCTGAAGAATGCTGCAAGGCATGGTCAATCAAGATGGGATTTGCCCCTCTCTACTTGACAGAGATATCTCTGGGCCCATCGAGTGATCGGATCCAGAAATACATGGCCGTGCTACATAAGGTTAATAGTTAATCTATTAAAGGGATTTCGAATAACAGTATCGAGAAAGGGAGGTCAGCTTGGAGCTAGACCAAATATCGTGAGGCAAAGGGAAATACATGTACTAAACCTTGTGATGGTTCATCCGATATGATCTTTGTATGCGTTTAGTGTTGGGAATATGCCCTAGAGGCAATCATGTATGATGATATTTCCCATTGTATTCATAAAGTTATTAAGTAGTCCTTGTATAAACATCTGATGTGTATCATTGAATATGTGATTCAGTTGTGGAACTATGCATTCATGTTGTTTGTACTAAATATCCTTGGTCATTGAGGTTGTGCCTTGGGACACAACTTAGACCAATGTGAAAGTTGGCTTGATGACTCGGTTCCACTTGTCATGGGCATGGAGATGCTATTCCAACTTACATGACTAGGCTAAAGAGTTTAGCGAGTCGATTGACCCATATTGAGGTACAACGAACTAAGATGTCATTTGTATATCTCAATCAATGTAATCCTTAGACCTGAGGTTGTTGCATAGTCCGAGTTGAGGATCACCGACTTAGGTTACATCCAAACGCTGATCCGTGAATCGCGCTTATAAAGGCGAGTTCGGGTCGATCGAGAATCAAGCTGCGTGATGTGAATAACCAAGATGGGATTTCGCCTCCACTCGGAGAGATATTCTCCGGGCCCTCTCGTGAGATATGATTCGAAAGCATGGCCATGCGACTCGGTTAAGTGTTAACCGAGGCGATCGGCTAAGAGTTAGTCGGGTGAATCACTTATCTCGGATCGAGAAGAGAGTTGGACTATTTAAGGGATGACATATATTCGCCTATAGTCGACAAGGTATATCGTGAGGCAAAGGGACTCGGGCGTAAGTCGCATTGGAAAGGCAAGTCGTCATGACTCTTTGGTATTTGGGAATCAGACGTTACGCTGGGAGCCGATGCCGATTGATCGATTGTGAGTTGGACTCAAATCGTGTCCAAGTAACCATGAGCTCAAGGTCACACACTTAAGAGCAGGAGAAAGTTCGGATTGATCCGAATCATATAATCTGGTTGGGTTGGACCTAAACCAGATTAGGATGAGTTAGTGAGTTGGACTCACGGTGACTAGTTTTATATGGGCTTTAGTGAATGGGTCGCGCGGCGAGCCCACGTTCACTCCTATATATAGTGGAGCACAAGAACCCGAAAGGTTAATCGTTGTTCGGTTAGGTTATTCCATGTGTTGAAACCCTAGCTCCACAGTCCGGCCGCCGTAACGAACCTAGCAGTTCGCGCGGCGCTCCTCCTTATGCGTGTGGATACCAAAAGAGGTGTTGTACGATCAGCACCAGGGACGATCGGATCGAGGACTGCATCGCATCAACGACGACGCTTCATCGGTAATCCGCAACTGCGTCTAGTGGTAAACCTCGTGGCCTTCTACCTCAGCTAGGTCTTGGGATCACCACGTTAGAGGAAAAGTTTTGTTTTATCTCTGCGTGGCCCAACAGTGGTATCAGAGTGATAGCTTCTGGTTTTAGGCTCGAGATCTCGCATATGTGATATGCGGTAGGCTATAGATGAGATCTATGTGCTGTTTTGGTGGTCGATCTATGAGATAGATCGGTTTTGTACGAGGTTGATTGGATCAACTGTACTCGGGGAATGGTAGATCTGATTTCCGTGATCATACTGCTGAGGTCGTGGAACGACATACCCTACCGTCGGCTTCCGCCATCGGTGATCGTGACACGTAAATCCGAGCGGTGATCGAAGATCAAAAGTTTGATCGAATCGAACGATGGTCGGAATCCATGTTCGGATCGTAGATGAGATCTACGTTTTCGAAAATCGTCGGGACCGCCGGCTTACCGTCGTAGCGCCTTAGATGTCGTTCGAGTTTCACAACGGTAGATATTGTATCTATGCATAACTTGTTTTTGCAGGAAGTTGTGAATGGTATGGTTCATGTGCATGTGATGTATGTGTAATCCATACGTGATCTGCGAATCACGGTTTTTGTCGCTACCGGAGCCTAGGTGTCATTTTATTGTATAACGACCTGCGTGTCGGATTCTCTATGTAATTTACTTTACTAAGCTAGTGTAGCTGTTTGAGAACCCGGAAGGCATGCAGGCGTTGTACATGTCGGCGACATGGAGTAAGACGGCAAGTGACAAGAGTTGGCACGAGTCGGATTACTGTGCTTTGTGGAGATGGAGATCGCCATGAAGAGAGCCATACCATTTCACATTATAATTGCTTTATTTTGTGTTATTGTTATGTCTCAATTTTACCTCTATTAGATAGTCGGTAAAATTTAATCCCTCAAAGAAGGTCTAGTCGGTTTTCCATGGTGTTTGCACCATCACAAGTCGGACATTTTGGTAGTGGGCTCATAAAATTGAGGTGCTGCCCATTCTTTCCGACTAGGTGGGTTCGAGTCGGACTCTTCTGCAGAAACACTTGGTAAGCTAGACGGTCTATCACAACGGTTGTGGGACTCGGGAAAGGTCGGATGGGAGCCGGGCATGTGATGCCACCCGTCCACAGAGTCGCATGAGATGCGATTGACAAGGAGTTGTCTACCTAGATCACTTGGCGGCTAGCGGTGATGCTAAATCTCACTAGCCGACTTGCATATTTAGGATCCTGAATCACTAAGCAACCATCGGAGGGGCGTTGGCTCTAGTGGGAGCATAAAATATTAAAATATTTAATATGCTTGCTCTTTTATGAATACATGTCTTAAGTGTTTTGCATATTTTCATTGTAGATCATGGCACCAAGTAGCACTCTCAGTTATCCGGTTTTGCGTTGAGAACCATTCTTGAGAAAGATAAACTGAACGACACTAATTTTACCAACTGGTATCGAAATCTGAGAATTGTTCTCAAACAAGAAAAGAAGGACCATGTCCTAGACAACCCACTTCCAGATGAGCCGAATGAGAATGCGACTGTCGCAGCCACCAATGCCTACCGTCGGGCTAAGGATGAGTCCACGGATATTAGCTGTCTTATGCTTGCTCACATGGAACCGGACTTGCAAAAGCAGTTCGAGCATGTTGAGGCCTACGATCGAAAGCCTCAAAAGTATGTTCCAGCTCAAAGACCGAGAGGTATCAAGTCTCTCGTGCTTTGCTGAGTTGCAAGCTTAAGGATGGTGATCCACCGAGTCCGCATGTGATCAAAATGGTTGGTTACGTGCGTCTCGGAAAGGCTTGGCTACCCCATAAGCGAAGAGTTCGCTACGGATATAATTCGAACTCTCTTCCTAGTGCATATGGGCAGTTCATTTGAACTACCACATGCATGGTATGGATAAGAAGCTCACCGAATTGCATGGGATGCTCAAGCAGGCGGATCTCAAGAAGGGCACCAGTCAAGTATTGATGGTGCGAATAAGGCTAAGTTCAAGAAGAGTTCTTGGACTAAGAAGAAGGCTAAGTCGGGAGGAAAGCAGGCTCGGGACCAGGTCCCAAGCGCTTCCTCGTGGACTAAGCCATCTCCTTCACCGGATCCACTTGCTTCTCTTGCAAGGCGGATGGCCATGGAAGAGGAATTGCAAGTACTTGGCCGACAAAGCCAAGAGTGGAGGTATGACTTCCGACTGTGTACACTTGTTTGCAATGTTATAGACATATATCTTGGATGCACCTAATAGTTCTTGGGTATATGATACCGGATCATTATTCACATACGCAACTCGTTGCGAGGACGGTAAGAACTAGGAGGCGTAGCAAGAGGCGAGGTTGATATTCGAGTCGGCAACAAAGCAAGAGTTGCTGCGTTGGAAGTCGGCACGATGCAACTTCATTTACCTTCCGGATTCATTATGGAACTAAATAATTGTTATTATGTTCCAAAGCTCATCGAAACATTATTTCGCTTCATGTTTGATGAGGCAAGGCTATGAGTCGAATATCAAGAATAATGGTTGTTCTTTGTATTTGAATGATATGTTTCGGCTTTGCACCGTCCGTGACGGGTTATTTATTTTGAATCTTGATGGTGAGTCGGTTTATAACATAAATGTTAAAAGTTTGAAACCAAATGATCTGAATATGACTTACTTTTGGCACTGTCGGCTTGGCCATATAAGTTGGAAACGCATGAAGAAGCTCCATGATGATGGACTCTAACCCGCTCGACTTGGAGTCGTTCGAGACATGCGAATCTTGCCTACTCTAAAAAAATGACCAAGACACCTTTTGCAAAGAGTTGCGAAGGCGTCCGACTTGTTGGGACTAGTACATAGTGATGTATGTGGACCAATGAGCACGACGACCTGTGGGTGGTTATGAGTAATTCATTACCTTCACCGATGATTTGAGTAGGTATGGATATATCTACTTAATGAAACATAAGTCGGAAGCCTTTGAAAAGTTCAAAGAATTCCAGAATGAAGCACGTAATCAACTCGGAAAGAAAATAAAGTTTCTTGATTGACCGAGGAGGCGAGTACATGAGCCATGAGTTTGATGACCATCTGAAAAGTTGTGGAATAGTTCCCCAACTTACTCCGCCAGGAACACCACAAAGGAATGGTGTTTCGGAAAGGCGGAATCGAACCTTGTTGGACATGGTACGATCAATGATGAGTCAGACAGATCTGCCTTTATCATTTTGGGGTTATTGTCTAGAAACAACGGCGTTCACACTAAACAGAGTACCATCAAAATCGGTAGAGAAGACACCGCATGAGATGTGGACAAGCAAAAAGCCGAGTTTGTCTTTTCTTAAGATTTGGGGTTGTGAAGCTTTTGTCAAGCGAATTTAGTCGGACAAGCTTACGGCCAAGTCGGATAAATGTATTTTCGTGGGGTATCCGAGGGAAACCTTGGGTTACTACTTCTACAACCGAGAAGAGGGCAAAGTGTTTGTCGCTCGGAACGGTGTCTTCCTTGAGAAAGAGTTTCTCAGTCGGGGAGTAAGTGGGAGCACGGTGCAACTCGAAGAAATTCGAGAGGAATCGGCTTATAGCGAATCGGCAAAAACCTTGGAGGTTGAGCCGATCGTGGCAGCTGAGCCGATAGCAGCACCTGTACTACGAAGATCGGCAAGATTACGAAGTGTTCGTGATGTGTTACTGTTAGACAGTGATGAGCCGGCAAATTATTCGGAAGCGATGGTGGGATCTGATTCCGAGTCATGGCTTGGAGCCATGAGATCCGAGATAAAGTCCATGGATGAAAATCAAGTTTGGAACTTGGTTGATCTGCCAGACGGTGCAAGATCCGTCGAGTGCAAATGGGTCTTTAAGAAGAAAACTGATATGGATGGAAATGTTTCAATCTATAAAGCACGCCTTGTCGCGAAGGGGTTCCGACAAGTTCAAGGAGTTGATTACGACGAGACTTTCTCGCCCGTAGCGATGCTTAAATCAGTTCGGATCATGTTAGCTATAGCGGCCTATTTCGACTATGAGATATGGCAGATGGATGTCAAAACGGCTTTCCTTAACGGAAATTTAACCGAGGACGTGTATATGATACAGCCCGAGGGTTTTGTCGATCCGCTAATCTCGACAAGGTATGCAAACTTCAGAAATCCATTTATGGGTTGAAGCAAGCATCTCGGAGTTGGAATATTCGCTTTGATGAGGTAGTCAAATCGTTTGGCTTCATCAAGAGTGATCATGATTCTTGTTTGTACAAGAAGTTTAGTGGGAACAAAGTAAATTTTCTAATCTTATATGTGGATGACATATTACTGATTGGAAATGATGTCCAGATGTTGCAAGAAACCAAGGAATCATTGGAAAGGAGTTTCTCAATGAAAGACTTGGGTGAGGCAACATACATCCTCGGAATCCGGATATATAGAGATAGATCAAGGAGGCTCATTGGATTGAGTCAGAGTACTTATTTGGACAAAGTGTTGAAAAAGTTCAACATGGAATCGTCTAAGAAGGGGTTCTTACCGATGTCCCATGGTGTAAAACTTAGCAAGACTCAGTGTCCTTCGACAACTGATGAGCGAAGTCGGATGAGTGCGATTCCATATGCTTCTGCAGTTGGATCCATCAAGTATGCCATGATTTGTACTAGGCCGGATGTTTCCTATGCTCTAAGTGTTGTGAGCAGATACCAGGCTGATCCTGGAGAGATCCACTGGACAGCGGCTAAAAATATCCTAAAGTACTTGAGAAGGACTAAGGATATGTTCTTGGTTTATGGTGGTGAAGATGAACTCAGTGTAAAGGGTTACACGGATGCGAGTTATCTCACCGACTCTGATGATTCTCGTTCGCAATCCGGATACGTGTTTATTATAAACGGAGGTCGTGAGCTGGAAAAGTTCCAAGCAAGAGGCGTATGCGTCTACAACAGAGGTGAGTATATTGCTGCCTCGGAGGCGCAAAGGAAGCTGTTTGGATGAGGAATTTCCTCATGGATCTTGGTGTGGTTCGTGGCTCGTCCAATCCGTTGGACGTGTATTGTGACAACAATGGTGCTATTGCACAAGCCAAGGAACCTAGACAACACCGTAAGAACAAGCACATACTCATGCGGTACCACCGATTCGCCATTGTGGATCGTGGTGATATCAAGTTATGCAAGGTACACACGGATGCAAATATTGCGGATCCGTTGACAAAGCCGTTACCCCCGAAGCATGAGGCGCACGAGAGCCATGGGCATTAGATGCTTAGACATGTGATGTCGGAAGATTGACTCTAGTGCAAGTGGGAGGCTGTTGGGAATATGCCCTAGAGGCAATCATGTATGATGATATTTCCCATTGTATTCATAAAGTTATTAAGTAGTCCTTGTATAAACATCGATGTGTATCATTGAATATGTGATTCAGTTGTGGAACTATGCATTCATGTTGTTTGTACTAAATATCCTTGGTCATTGAGGTTGTCTGGACACAACTTAGACCAATGTGAAAGTTGGCTTGATGACTCGGTTCCACTTGTCATGGGCATGGAGATGCTATTCCAACTTACAGACTAGGCTAAAGAGTTTAGCGAGTCGGATTGACCCATATTGAGGTACAACGAACTAAGATGTCATTTGTATATCTCAATCAATGTAATCCTTAGACCTGAGGTTGTTGCATAGTCCGAGTTGAGGATCACCGACTTAGGTTACATCAAACGCGCTGATCCGTGAATCGCGGCAGTTATAAAGGCGAGTTCGGGTCATCGAGAATCAAGCGTGATGTGAATAACCAAGATGGGATTTTGCCCCTCCACTCGGAGAGATATTCTCTGGGCCCTCTCGTGAGATATGATTCGGAAAGCATGGCCATGCACGACTCGGTTAAGTGTTAACCGAGGCGATCGGCTAAGAGTTAGTCGGGTGAATCACTTATCTCGGATCGAGAAGAGAGTTGGACTATTTAAGGGATGACATATATTCGCCTATAGTCTGACAAGGTATATCGTGAGGCAAAAGGGACTCAGACGTAAGTCGCATTGGAAAGGCAAGTCGTCATGACTCTTTGGTATTTGGGAATCGGTACGTTCTGCTAGGAGCCGATGCCGATTGATCGATTGTGAGTTGGACTCAAATCGTGTCCAAGTAACCATGAGCTCATGGGTCACACACTTAAGAGCAGGAGAAAGTTCGGATTGGATCCGAATCATATAATCTGGTTGGGTTGGACCTAAACCAGATTAGGGAGAGTTAGTGAGTTGGACTCACGGTGACTAGTTTTATATGGGCTTTAGTGAATGGGTCGCATGAGCGAGCCCACGTTCACTCCTATATATAGTGGAGCACAAGAACCGTAAAGGTTAATCGTTGTTCGGTTAGGTTATTCCATGTGTTGGAAACCCTAGCTCCACAGTCCAGCCGTAACGAACCTAGCAGTTCGCCCGCGCTCCTCCTGTAATGTGGATACCAGCAGAGGTCTGTCTGATCAGCACCAGACGATCGGATCGCGAGGGCATCGCATCAATCCGACGCGCTTCATCAGTAATCCGCAACCGCGTGTCTAGTGGTAAACCTCGTGGCCTTCTACCTCAGCTAGGTCTTGGGATCACCACGTTAGAGGAAAAGTTTTTGTTTTATCTCTGCGTGGCCCAACATTTAGGAGTTGGCACATCTTGCTAGAGGCCTCTACCAACTATTGACATAATAAGTGTATTCGTGTCATGTCTATACGTATATGAACCTATAGGGTCACACACTTAAGGGGCTGGAAGCCTAATGAGGATTGGATCTGAATTAGACCAGACTTAGGCTACTAATGGGATGCTAATGTTGGATCCCACTAGGGACGCCTATATAAGAGAGGGTGGGGTGAGCTGACTAGGGTTAGACAATTCCACTCAACCCCCACTCCTCACGCATGTGTTGCACGCACGGACGTAGTAGTCCGGCATCTGATGCTTCCACCCCGCACGTGTGGATACCTCAGAGGTGCTACATATGTGGCACTTGGGCGAGTCGCGCAAGGGGAGATGCTCGCGGGACGAGGACAAGGAGGAGACGTGGAACGTTTGCACTGCCTCAACGCGCTTCATCAAGTTCCGCAACTGCGCATCTAGTGGTAATCCCATGATCTGTGACAACAGTAATCCTGGTTTACGCGGTAGAAATTTTTGATTTGCGCTAGTGTAGCCTACCCGTATCCGTTCAGTGGTATTAGAGCTGATGCTGTTCAGTTATAGATTTGGGATGTTTGCATATAGTGATATGCAGATTGATATGAATGATGTGATTGTTTATATGGCGGTGGTTCAGGATTGATCTATGATCTTGCTTTCCATGATCGTGATTCCGAGGTTGTCGAACAACTTACCCCTACTGGTCGGTTTCCGCCATCGGGGTAGACAGTGACACATAGATCCTGTTGAATCACGCGAAAATCAATATGATTGATTGAATCTATACCCAGATCTAAAATCGATATACCGTGACCAAAGGAGTTTGATGGAATCGGAACAATGGTCAATTTATGGTAAATTTGATTTGACGATCAAAATCCTTAAAGAAAATTGCCCCTTCGAACCCCGCAGGGGGAGACCCCCCTTAATCGTAGCTCCTTTTGTATCTCGTTAAGGTAACTAGGTGCTGCATGTTCACATGATCCGGTAGAATGCGATTCTATGCATAACTTGTTTTTGCAGGATGTGTGTGATCAGTATGGCCCATATATGTATGTGATGGATGTATGAAATTTTTCACGACCTGTGTGTCATGAGTACGACAACATGGCTGGAGCCAAATGTGTTGTCAATTATTGTAATGGCCTGCGTGCCAACTTGTGATGATCCCAATACTATATAATTTTGATTACTATCTGTTAGGAGTAATAGCTTGTATTAGTTCTTGGAGGACTCATCACTTGGAGGATGGCTCGCATGGAACATGAAGATGGAGATCATCATGGTGGACAGGTTCTATGGCGATAGAGATCACCATGAAAAAATGGGCCATACTGTGTCACAACTATGTGAATGCTATTCTTATGTGTTTTAATCTATGCATGCTTAGATGATAGAAGTATAACGATCCCTCACAAAGTTTAAGTTAAACCGTGCCCTCCCAACCAAACCTTGCACCATCCTATGCCATGTACAATCGTTGGTGGGCCTATGAAATTAGGGTGCCGCGGTTTTCCTTGGCTGGATGGGTTTGTATCGGATACCTACACGCATAAGGGTTGGTGAACTTGACAAGGTCATCTTAACAGTTAAGGACATTGGGGCATAAAGGTTGGGCGCCTAGTTTTGACATAGAGATGTCACCCAACAACAAGAGTCATATGTGATATGATTAGCAAGTTTTGCTTACCGATTTACCTTGTCTTCTAGCAGTGATGCTAAGGCTCACTAGTCGACTTGTTAATTGTGGATCTTGAATCACTTAGTATCAATAGAATGATATTGATTTAAGTGGGATTATATGCTATTAAATTGTTTAATATGTTTTACTATTTCATGGTTACATGGCTTAGTACTTTGCATGTTTTTTGTTGTAGATTAATGGCACCAAACACTACATCACCTTTTTCTTTGTGTTCGATTCTTGACAAAGATAAACATAATGGAACAAACTATTCGCACTGGGTCCGTAAACTGAGAATTGTTCTCAGGTCTGATAAAAAGGAAACAGTTCTGGATACCCCAATCCCCAATGAACCTGCTGATAATGCATCTCCTGCCCTCAAGAATGCCTACAAGAGAGCATGTGACGATTCTCTTGAGGTTAGTTGTCTTATGCTTGCATGCATGGAACCTGAACTCCAAAAGAAGTTTGGGGATCAGGAAGTGTACGATATGATCGTGGCTCTTAGGGACATGTTCCAGACTGAGGCCAGGACTGAGAGGTACAATGTCGCCAAGTCCTTTGTGGAATGAAACCTAGCAGAGGGAGCAGGTGTAGGCTCCCATGTGATCAAAATGGTTGGTTACAGTTAGACATTGGAAAAGCTTGGTTTTCCACTAGGCCAAGATTTGACACTGACTTCATTTTGGCGTCTCTTCCATCTAGCTATGGGAAGTTCATTTCGAACTACCATATGCATGGGGTGGAGAAGGGCCTTAATGAGTTACGTGGGATGCTAAAAACAGCAGAAAGTGACATGAAGAAGTGTGCGGGGCATAGCCATGTGATGGCTGTGCAGAACAAGCCTAGCTTCAAGAAAAAGGGTACTTCTTGGAAGAAGAAGGGCAAGGCTAAGGATACGATCCCTAAGCCTGCACCCAAGCAAAAGGCTGGACCTATAGAAGACGCTGAGTGCTTCTTTTTTCATGAACATGGCCACTGGAAGAGAAACTGCAGCAAGTACCAGGCTTTTTTGCAGAAGAGTGGAAGTAAGAGTACTTCCCACTCAGGTATGCTTGTTGTAAATGTCATGGACATCCTTCTCGCTGATTCCTATGTTAACTCTTGGGTATTTGATACCGGATCGGTCGCTCATATTTGTAATTCAATGCAGGGGCTAATAAGGACTAGAGAAGTGCAGAAAGGCGAAGTGGATTTTCGCGTCGGAAATAAAGCAAGGGTTGCTTCATTGTTCATCGGCGTCATGCAACTTCACCTTCCGTCAGGATTTATTATGGAGTTGAATAATTGTTATTAAATTCCATGTATGGGTTGAAACATTTTATCACCTTCATGTTTGATGAGGGATGGATATTCATTTGCGAGTTTGAACAATGGTTGTGTAATATCTAAGAATGATATGTTTATGGCTAATGCTCCCATTGTGAATGGGTTATTTATTTAAATCTTGATGATGCATCTGTTTACAATGTTAGTTCTAAAAGGCTTCGGCTTAATGATTTGAGTCCTACCTATTTATGGCATTGTCGTTTGGGGAATATAAGTGAAAAGCACATGAAGAAGATCCATGGTGATGGTCTTCTAACTTCGTTTGATTTTGAATCATACGAGACATGTCAAGCTTGTTTAGTTGGAAAGATGACCAAGTCGCCTTTTTCGGGTTTACCCGAGAGAGTGACAGACTTGTTGGAACTCATAGATACTTATGTATGTGGGCCAATGGGCACGACATCCAGAGGAGGATATCACTACTTCATTACTTTTACTGGTGATTTTAGTATATATGGTTATGTCTACTTAATGAAGCATAAGTTTGAAACTTTTGAAAGGTTCGAGGAGTTTCAGAGTGAGGTAGAGAATCAATGTGGCAAGAAAATAAAGGCCTTGCGATCTGATCGTGGAGGTGAATATTTGAGTCACGAATTTAGCGATCATCTTCAGGGTTGCGGAATTGTTCCACAACTCACGCCACCCGGAACACCTCAAAGAAATGGGCTCTCCGAACGGCACAATCGAACTTTGTTGGACATGGTTTGATCGATGATGAGCCAGTCGTATTTACCATTATCATTTTGGGGATACGCTCTAGAAACGACAGCTTTCACACTTAACAGGGTACCATCTAAATCCGTAGTTAAGACACCATATGAGATATGGACTGGAAAGAATCCCAGTTTGTCTTTTCTAAAGATTTGGGGTTGTGATGCATTCGTCAAGCGACTTCAGTCGGACAAGCTAACACCCAAATCGGATAAGTGCATTTCTTTGGGATATCTAAGGGAAACCTTAGGGTATTACTTCTACAACCTAGAAGAGGGCAAAGTGTTTGTCGCTCGTAGTGGTGTTTTCCTAGAGAAAGAGTTTCTCACAAAGGGAACGAGTGAAAGAAGGGTGCGACTTGAAGAAGTTCAAGATGAGCCAGTCAGGGATGCTTTTGCGAGTGATGCTATTGTAGCAGAACAAGTTGAGGAACCTGTGGCAATAGAAGCACCACAACCATGAAGGTCGGCGAGGCTCCACGAAGAGCGGGAATTATTATTGTTAGACAATGATGAGCCTGCGACCTATGCAGAAGTGATGGTGGACCTAGACTCTGAGAAATGGCTGATCGCCATGAGATCCGAGATAGAGTCCATGGGAGACAATCAAGTTTGGAACTTGGTTAACCTTCTTGATGGTTTTAAAGCCATCGAGTGCAAATGGATCTATAAGAAAAATATTGATATGGATGGAAATGTTCACATCCATAAAAGCTCGACTTGTTGCAAAAGGTTTTCGACAAGTTCAAGGAGTTGACTATGACAAGACTTTCTCGCTCGTAGCGATGCTTAAATCTATACAGATTATTCTAGCCATTGCTGCACATTTTGACTATGAAATATGGCAGATGGATGTCAAGATGACTTTCCTAAATGGAATCCTAACTAAGGACATGTATATGATGTAGCCCGAAGGTTTTGTCGATCCAAACAATGATGGAAAGGTATGCAAACTTCTAAAGTCTATTTATGGGGGCTGAAGCAAGCATCTCGGAGTTGGAACATTCGATTTGATGAAGTTTTAAAGGAGTTTGGCTTCATAAAAAATGAACAGGAACCTTGTGTTTACAAGAAAGAAAGTGGGAGAGCGCTGGTATTTATAATATTATATGTAGATGATATATTGCTGATTGGAAATGACATTCCTATGCTCGAGTCTGTTAAGACCTCGTTGAAAAATAGTTTTTCGATGAAGGACTTAGGAGAAGCGGCATATATTCTGGGCATAAAGATCTATAGAGATAGATCAAGGAGGCTAATTGGATTAAGCTAGAGTACATACATTGACAAAGTGTTGAAACAGTTCAGCATGTAAGAGGCTAAGAAGGGTGTAGGGGTCCCAACCTAATAAGGTAGAGTCCTCCTGTGTTTTACAATGCTAGTCCCTGGATCAATAGCTAGCATCCACAGTTAAGATGTAATATCAAGAAACAAAGGTCATAATATAACTTTATAACCAGGAATAACATAATTTTTATTACATCTTACATAGCTCATTGGCTATTACATTACATTGCAGCGGAATAATTATAATCATGGGGTCCTTCATCTTCAAAGTGCCACAGGCAGATGTTGGTTGTAGACTTTGTAATCCTAATCAAACAATCTTCACTAAAATCAATCAAACCTGCAACATACAAGTTACAGCCACAAAGGGTCAATACATTTGAATTGTATTGGCAAGTGATACTATGGTAGTATAGTGGAGTCTATCATCTATATGCATTTGGCTAAGTAGAGTTGAGGCTTGCATTGCTCAAAATAGATTTTTCTTATCATTTTGAAAATACTAAGTTTTTGCTTGACAAAATCATTTCCTCAATCAAAGATTTCAAGATCCTTGTACCAAGCCATCTCTCCATAAATGATTGAAGAATTCAAACAACCCTTGTTCAAACCACAAGATTTTAATTTAGAAATTGGAATGATGAGATTCTTGATTGATTCCATGTCTTGATGCTAAAATTGTCCTTTACTATGGACATGGCTAAGTATTTAGATTTTACACTCTGCAGAGGTGGTGCACTTTACCCACAAGACTTGGTTTCCCAAGACAAAATCTTTCGGAAGCCTTCCCTTAGACCAAAATGGACGCGTTCCAACCTATCAAACACTACCACCCACTGTCCATTTGGCTAAGTTCTTGCAACCTATATGATCATGGCAGAGCCCATATTGCCAAGTGGTTGCACTTGAAGCTTCTCAACATTTGACATCTCAAATCCTTTGTTCTGGGTGGCATACCACAAGTGAGATACACAATCCAAGTCTATGGCATTGTGAACCACTCAACCAATCTCCACCAAGCAAGCCCATTCCACCCAGGGGATTCATTAACTTAGTTGTTTTATTAAACAAAATCACAAGTCCTCAGACTTAGAATATTTTTCCATAGTGTGAATATGTTTTCCACCCATGTTTTCTATTAGCTAGGCTAAGCTTGGTAGTATTAAGAAACTTAACTTAGGAAATCCTACTAAGGATTCATCTACTAGGTTTTCCTATAGCAAGATCTATACTTGGCAAAATCCATGCAAGTTTTACTTAGTAAAATCACTAATGCATAGTGAAAGTAATGGGACAAAAGTATGAAGCATCACTTGCCTTTTTGGAAGGAAATGGTAGTTCACTCCTTGATCTTGTTAGTCTCACACTTCTCTACAAGTCAAACAAGCAAACACTAATTCAATCTACATTCCAAACCAATAATCACTCAAACAATTTCCCACATACAAAAGAATGGAAACCAATTCATGCATGGGAGCATGCACAAGATAGTTTTTATTTTGCAAAAGGGGTCTCTATGGGGTTTCTAAACTTGGTAAGATCCAAATTGGTCATTTACCAAAGTGGCAAAGTCATTAGCAAGAGGGTTTTGTCCAAAAACTATTTTAAATCCATTCATCATTTCATGTGGTGAAAAATGTTTTTATTAAGGCAAAACTCTTAAGTTGTTCACCAAATGAGTTGCTATTGCAAAGCTTGGTGTTTTTGGGTCAGTAGGTTTGGTCCAAACTATTTCCTTAAAGTTTTTCTTTCCATAAACATTTTTATAACAAAAACCATTCTTTTTATTTGGCTAGAAAATGACTAAGTCAAGTAATCTAACCTAAATTTTACAAAAATCATTTCTAACACCAAGGGTTGGTTCCTAGGGTCAGTAAGATCACAACAAACCATTTTGCAAAGGTTTTAATCCAAAAATCATTTTTAAACAATTTTTCTAATCTAAACAAGTACACAAATGTTTCTGCAAATTCAAACAAGCTAACAGATACTATTTGTCAAACTAAGGCCATGGTTGGCTAGGGCTTGTTCTCCTGATTTCATTGATATAAAATTTGCCAAATTTGGACGTGTGGATCAAAAGTTATAAGGGTTTGAAAATCCTATCTAAATCAGATTTCAAATCTGTTTTTAAACCAAATAGGTGACACGCGGCGCTGTTTCATTGGTCGATACCGGTTCGGCCGGATCGGCGACGCTGACCGTTGGATCTAATTATCATTGCGCGGCTCAGATCGACGCATACCTCTTCGCTAACATTCTATCGTATCCGTCGGATCGGGATTGGATGGCTGTGGGTGATTGACCTTAGACGGGCGGCGCTGCGGCGGCTGCTGGCGGCGGAGCGACCAGACGATGGCGGCCGCGTACAGAGGCAAAGGAGGTGTGGAGATGCTCACCGGATTCGCCGACGCCGCGATGCTCAACGTGGTACTTGCTGGTCGAAGGCGCTAGGGGCATTGCGATTGCTCGCCGGAGTTGGTATCGGCGACAGACGCTACGGCCGAGGTCGAAGACGGCTCTGTGGTTCACCAGGAGGCAAGATAAGATCGTGATCAGATGCAGGAGACCATGGAGATGACGTGTGCGTGAACGGAAGGGGTCAGGGTGGTCTAGAATTACCGGAGGATCTCGACGGAGGCGAGACAGACGGCGGCGCTCAGAATTTTTGTCGAAGACGGCTTCCTGGGGCGCCCGTGGTTGAACGAAGTGTACTAGGAGATGCTCCAAAGAGTGGGGAGGTTGCTAGGTTGCATAGTTAGGCAGGAGGTGGAGTGTTTTGGCCGGAATCGGCGAGAACGGTCGTCGGAGACAGAGGAAGTGCTGGGCAAAATTCTCCGGCCTGGGGGCATGTCGAGGAGGGGCGTCTGGGGGAAACGGAAGAGGGGAGGCTGGCGCTTAAGTGTGCTTGATCGCGGCGAGTTATGGTGGCCGTGTTAAGGCGTAATCAAGCCACGAATCAATAGCCTGCAACGTTGGCGAAGGGAGGGAGAACGGGTCGTGGGAGTGGGGAAGGAGAACAGTGGAGTGGGGCCGTTGCGTCAGTGGGAAAAGAGACGAGGAGGAGGTCCACCTGCCAGTGAGGGTGTGGGTTAGGTTTGCGGTGGAGAAAAACGGTTCGGGGGAGGAACAGGTGGGCTAGGTGGGCTGCTGCTGGGTTAGTTGGGCCAGATTGGTGGGCTGTTCTATTTTTTTCTGTCTAATTCTTTTTCTTTTTCTATTTCTATTTCCTGATTTGTTATTTCAACCAATTATTCAAGCATTCAAATAATTCAACAATTCAAACAGTCATTAAACTTTGCATTGTGTTTTTGGTTCTGTTCATCAACATAATCCAACACTCCAAAATAAAATAATATTTTAAATCTTTTTAGGTTCCATTTATTAATTAAATAAAATGGACTATGGTTTATTAATAAAATAGGGTTTGGTTTAATTAATAAAATCCCCATTTGAAATCCAAATATTTTCAAAAACCAAATCAGTAGGTTTTATTTGAAAATATAAGATACTTGAAATACTTGTTTAAAATAAAATAACATTTTATTATAGGGTCCATTAATAATTAAATAAAATGGGACTTAGTTATTAATTCAAATAGGATTTATTTTATTGAGATATTTATTTTGAAATCTAAAATAAAGCCAAAACACTTTAGTAGGTTTTATTTGTGAATATCAAATATTTGGAAACTTATTTTAAATAATTTTAATAAGTTTTGATGTTTTAATTAAAATGGTAAAACCTTTTATTTGAATAAAATTTGGATATTAATTCCTTATTATTTTATTTAAGCAATCCTTTATTATTTTTAAATAAACCTTTGCTATTTTATTTAACATAAAATGTTTTAATTCCCAAATCTTGGCCAAGGATTAATTTGGCTTTATAAAATAATCCTTATTTGTAAAACTTCTATTTCATTTGAAAACAAATCTTTTCATTTAATTGTTTCAAAATAGTATTTCCAAATGTTTTTATTTTCCTTTTATTAAATGTTTATCTTTTTAAATCCCTTTAGTTTTTATTAACTTCAAAAGGGTTTGAAGTTCCAATTGCACACAGCCAAAAGTTTCTTCTGGCTATGAAAATCAAACAAAGTTTTATTTTATTAATTTATTTTCACATTACAAGATTTGGAAAATCTTGGGATGTGACAGGCTACCACCCATAAAATAAATCTCGTCCCGAGATTTGGGGAGGCTAGGGTTACAAGCATGTTCAAAACAACTAGGGTACTACCACCCTTAAAAATTTTCAAACAAAAATTACATATTGTCCTTCTTGGGATCCTGGGAAATTTCTCTAAGCAGACTTCTGCATGTGTCCTTGACTCATGGGCCAAGGTTGAGATCCTTCATAGACTTGTTTAATTTGTTCTTCATCTTGTCTGGACAATTGCTTGCATAGTGTCCTAGTTCCTTGCATTTGAAACATGTGACAAGGCTGAGATCCCTCATAGGCTGGTTTATCTTATGCTTCATCTTTTCTGGACAGTAGTTTGCATAATGTCCTAACTCTTTGCAGTGTTTGCACATCACTTGGCTAATATCTTTCTTTTTCTTTGGTATTACTGTCTCTTGTTTGTTTCCTTGGTTCTTCTTCTTTTCTGGGCACTCATTGGCATAGTGTCCCATCTCTTTGCATTTGAAACATTGCAATTGGCTTATGTCTTTCTTCTTCTTGCTGGGTCTCTCCAAAGCTAGGAGTTCTTCTAGTTCATGTTCTTCATAGGTGGGAGATCTTTCTCTCTTCTTGGGGTATTGATCCTCATGCTCCTTGGATGCATGATCCTTGTATCTAAAATTATTGCTAGCTTGGGTTCCTTATAGAATAGCATCTTTGTCATCCTTGTTGTCATTAGCTCTTTGGGAACAGTTTTCTCTCATGTTGATCATTTGAGTAACCAATCCTTACAACAATTGGGATTGAAGTTTCAAAATCCTTTGTATGGCTGGGTCTAGTCCATTGTTGTTGGCTAAAAGCTGAGTTGTCTCTTGGCTCAACTGGTTTTGGGTTGCTATAAGTTCTTTCATGTTGTCCTCTTGGTTGTTGTTGTTGTCATCAACCTTGATGTTGGAGTTTCTTGGAGTAGTCATCTGTTTGGGTTTTGATGGAAGATTAGAATAGACAAGATATTTCTAAGGAAATATTTCTAATCACACACATCACAATTCACTCAAGCAATGTGCATGCAATCACAAACCAAACAATTCACTCAAACAACAAAGTTCAAGCACATACTTAGGCAACAAAATATTTTTGTTACACCACATAAGTTGGTGGTTTTGCTTTAACTAAAATATGGTGGTCCATCTAAATGGTTCACTTGAGATCTTTCCATCTTTCTTGGTTGATTCCTCTTACATGAGATCATGGTTTCCTAGAGAAAAACTCTTGGTCACAATACTTCAAAGTTGTTGATGGTTCCTTCTTATTTTTCATTCCCTCAGTCTCTAAATTTTTGAGTAAGATTTCCTTGTCTTAATTGTGGTCCTTAGTGGTATCCAAGTTGGAAGTCCTTGGTGAATATGATGTTGAAGTCATTAGAGTTGAAGAAGTTGAAGAAGTTGAAGTCATCCTTTGCACATGGTGTAGTCTTTGGTCATGGGGTAGGCTTTTCCATCAAGTTGAAGTAGAAGAGATGTAGAGTTGTAACCAAAATGTTTGAGAAAAGGGTTTACAAGATTGTTTTGTAAATAAGTTTTTGGATCAAAATATAACTCCTATTTTTCTAAGGGTTTTTGTCCAATCCTAGGGTTTACAAATCCTACAGGCAACACAATGCTCTGATACCATCTGTAGGGGTCCCAACCTAATAAGGTAGAGTCCTCCTGTGTTTTACAATGCTAGTCCCTGGATCAATAGCTAGCATCCACAGTTAAGATGTAATATCAAGAAACAAAGGTCATAATATAACTTTATAACCAGGAATAACATAATTTTTATTACATCTTACATAGCTCATTGGCTATTACATTACATTGCAGCGGAATAATTATAATCATGGGGTCCTTCATCTTCAAAGTGCCACAGGCAGATGTTGGTTGTAGACTTTGTAATCCTAATCAAACAATCTTCACTAAAATCAATCAAACCTGCAACATACAAGTTACAGCCACAAAGGGTCAATACATTTGAATTGTATTGGCAAGTGATACTATGGTAGTATAGTGGAGTCTATCATCTATATGCATTTGGCTAAGTAGAGTTGAGGCTTGCATTGCTCAAAATAGATTTTTCTTATCATTTTGAAAATACTAAGTTTTTGCTTGACAAAATCATTTCCTCAATCAAAGATTTCAAGATCCTTGTACCAAGCCATCTCTCCATAAATGATTGAAGAATTCAAACAACCCTTGTTCAAACCACAAGATTTTAATTTAGAAATTGGAATGATGAGATTCTTGATTGCTTCCATGTCTTGATGCTCAAATTGTCCTTTACCAGGGACATGGCTAAGTACTTAGATTTTACACTCTGCAGAGGTGGTGCACTTTACCCACAAGACTTGGTTTCCCAAGACAAAATCTTTCAGAAGCCTTCCCTTAGACCAAAATGGACGCGTTCCAACCTATCAAACACTACCACCCACTGTCCATTTGGCTAAGTTCTTGCAACCTATATGATCATGGCAGAGCCCATATTGCCAAGTGGTTGCACTTGAAGCTTCTCAACATTTGACATCTCAAATCCCTTTGTTCCTGGGTGGCATACCACAAGTGAGATACACAATCCAAGTCTATGGCATTGTGAACCACTCAACCAATCTCCACCAAGCAAGCCCATTCCACCCAGGGGATTCATTAACTTAGTTGTTTTATTAAACAAAATCACAAGTCCTCAGACTTAGAATATTTTTCCATAGTGTGAATATATTTTCCACCCATGTTTTCTATTAGCTAGGCTAAGCTTGGTAGTATTAGGAAACTTAACTTAGGAAATCCTACTAAGGATTCATCTACTAGGTTTTCCTATAGCAAGATCTATACTTGGCAAAATCCATGCAAGTTTTACTTAGTAAAATCACTAATGCATAGTGAAAGTAATGGGACAAAAAGTATGAAGCATCACTTGCCTTTTTGGAAGGAAATGGTAGTTCACTCCTTGATCTTGTTAGTCTCACACTTCTCTACAAGTCAAACAAGCAAACACTAATTCAATCTACATTCCAAACCAATAATCACTCAAACAATTTCCCACATACAAAAGAATGGAAACCAATTCATGCATGGGAGCATGCACAAGATAGTTTTTATTTTGCAAAAGGGGTCTCTATGGGGTTTCTAAACTTGGTAAGATCCAAATTGGTCATTTACCAAAGTGGCAAAGTCATTAGCAAGAGGGTTTTGTCCAAAAACTATTTTTAAATCCATTCATCATTTCATGTGGTGAAAAATGTTTTTATTAAGGCAAAACTCTTAAGTTGTTCACCAAATGAGTTGCTATTGCAAAGCTTGGTGTTTTTGGGTCAGTAGGTTTGGTCCAAACTATTTCCTTAAAGTTTTCTTTCCATAAACATTTTTATAACAAAAACCATTCTTTTTATTTGGCTAGAAAATGACTAAGTCAAGTAATCTAACCTAAATTTTACAAAAATCATTTCTAACACCAAGGGTTGGTTCCTAGGGTCAGTAAGATCACAACAAACCATTTTGCAAAGGTTTTAATCCAAAAATCATTTTTAAACAATTTTTCTAATCTAAACAAGTACACAAATGTTTCTGCAAATTCAAACAAGCTAACCGATACTATTTGTCAAACTAAGGCCATGGTTGGCTAGGGCTTGTTCTCGTGATTTCATTGATATAAAATTTGCCAAATTTGGACGTGTGGATCAAAAGTTATAAGGGTTTGAAAATCCTATCTAAATCAGATTTCAAATCTGTATTTAAACCAAATAGGTGACACGCGGCGCTGTTTCATTGGTCGATACCGGTTCGGCCGGATCGGCGACGCTGACCGTTGGATCTAATTATCATCGCGCGGCTCAGATCGACGCATACCTCTTCGCTAACATTCTATCGTATCCGTCGGATCGGGATTGGATGGCTGTGGGTGATTGACCTTAGACGGGCGGCGCTGTAACTACCTCGGTGAATTACGCTCCTAGATACAAGCCTGGATGAGTGGTAGTGGTTGAGATAGTACGGTGGGGCCCTAAAAGCCACTCACTGGTAGTCCTTTCGGACGTCCCAACCACTACCCTCTCAACGGGACCTCAGACGGGCGTGAATCAGCGAAGGATCAACTACGTACACAAGTGGGTATGTACGCAAGCCACCATACAAGAGTACATCAGAGCCATACCATCTAGAAAGAAAGGAAATATAGCAACGCCATACGGCAAGATTCAAATGACCTAGATAGATCTATATTTTAGGATACTTCCTCATACAACACACATCAGAGTATCATGCGGAAGCGGCAAACAAAATCCGAGTACGGATAAGAAGCAAATCGGCATAAGATGCCATAGAAATAAGCACATCCCAACTACAGGTCTCACGGATCCCCGTTCCCGGAATCTCTACACCGAACGATCGTTGCTCCCATCTTCGGCTTCTTCCACCCAGTATCCGTCCTGTGAGGGTACCTGTCCATCTGAACCAATAATTTATCGTGTGAGACCCTAAGGGTACTCAGCAAGTCTTAATGCCTCTAAAGGGGACACAACCTGGGGTGACGCAATTGCAGCGAAAGATAAACCCTAGCAGTTCTACAGATAAACGCTAACCATCCGCCTAACCAATGATAGACGGATGTCCGTGAATTAAGAACAGCAGTTATAATGGTAATCTCATCAGATCCATCCTCCTCCTCGCTTACCAACAAGGAAGCGGACGAACAACCCCCCATCCGTTGGCAATTTTATTAACCATTCCATGAGTGTTGCACTATTTACTAGTCAAGTTACTTAGTCAGATTAAAGCGGTACTTTAGTTATGCTTGTCTATGATCGAGAAACTGTGCTCCAAGTCGTCCATATCCGCGGACACGGCTTTCAGAAATTTTTACCCGGCCGGGGTGCACCAATAGCAACACACGCTCGATCAACCTCGGAAAAACCAAATCAAAACGCAACGAGGCTTTCACGACTGAACAATCACAAGATTCAGAAATATTTCAGGGGGGTCCCATATACCTCCCGGATGTGGATAGCGCGATAAAACAAGGAACAAGAATCAAGTACTCGGGGTCTTACGGGACACAAGTGAGCAGGAAAAACCAAATAGCAGATGTTGCTCACCGGTGCCACTTTCATTAGTTATCCCATACTACTCAGGTTAAGTTGTTTAGGTACCTCGTTATCCATCAGACGCTCACATACCCTACACATGCTGTTCTACGACTCGCATGGCTCAAACAACTCCTGTAGTAATGGCTCATGGGATGGAGGAACAAGCTTAGTGGGGTTTTAAAAGTAAAGGCTATGCATACTTGGGATTCAATTTAATGCAATCTCGACTCAATGGTGCAAGAATAAGATAGAGGCAATAGGTACTGTATGTATGCAAGCATGTGGAAGTGCTTGCCTGATAACTCAGTTGAAGCGAGGGACGGATCTGGGTAGTGCTCCTGGTTCTCTTGATATAACCCCGCCGGTAAGGTCTATCCGAGAAAAACCAAACAAACCAGGCCAACATGAATATAGAGCACAAGCATATGAATAAGATGCGTCAAGCAAACAATCATGCCATGATGAATGATGCACAATTTACATGGCAAATAAGGTAGCATGGCATGGTGAGGTGTGGAAGACAAGTAATAACATTTTCATGGGGTTTTGGATCACATCTTGTTGTCATAAAAATTGCTGTTCACTATATATTTATATGATGCATGCTGCAATTGAAGTCATGGCTAGCATAAACAGAAAGGTCTCGTCGAGCTGATCATTTTAGACATATCATTTGTTCGATTTGGAATTATAAATCAAAAGTTATTAATTATTTAAATTCCAGTGGCATTTGTGGTAATTTAATTCAACTTGGAATTTTAAAAGTCCAAAAGGTAATTTAAATGGCATAATTGAAATCCTTGCATCTTTCTGATCTCAAAACATATATCATTTGTATTATTTGGAATTATAATGGAAAAGTTATTTAAAATCTGAATTGAATTTGAATTTGAAAATAATTAGGAAAATATTTGATTTAAACAGACTCAGGAAACTTTCTACACCCAGACTAACATACCCACAGGTACTTACAGGTGGGGCCAGGGACTTGCGGTCCCACGCGCCAGGCTGGGAGGTAAGGAGGACCGCGGGTTGAAGGGGTTAGGCTGGGGGTTGCAAAGCAAGGCAAGGTGGGGTGCAGGCTGCGGGTCGAGGGCCAGGAAGCCTAGGGGCTTAACTATAAAAGTGTCTGGGGGGGTTTGATTATCTGACGAAACTGAATTCTGTTACACACGAATCTGCGAGCTGGCCCGAACTTTGGGTGAAGATGGCGAGGAAACAGCGGGGATTTTGAACGAAACACAAAAAGCAAAGATGCAGAGGGGACACCAGGCTACAATTTCCGTTAAGGGGTCAACGCCAGATCTAGGCTGCAGCGGGCGGGGCACGTTGGCGATCAAAGGCGGCTAACGGCTGCTGCTGCTGCAAAAGCTCCCTGACGCGCGCGGCGAGCAACACGGCGAAGCTGCGCGGGAGAGCGGCGGTGGAATCCGGCGACGCGAAGCGGAGCGGAGGAGAAAAGGGAAGGGGAACAGGAGGGGGTTGCTCACCTCGGTCGATTCCCGGAGGAAACGAGGAAGCGGAGGGACGGAGGTGATGTCGGCGACGGGGGTGTGGGTTCGGTGCCTGGCCAGGAAGAAGAGGGACAGCGGCGCCTTGTCCAGCTCCTGCTCGAGTTCGCGAGGGGGTTGACGGGGCTGCCTGCACGCTCTCCGTCTCCAGCAGAAGATCAAGTCGACGGCGTGGCGTCGCAGCCCTCGCCGACGCTCGCGGACAGGGTCAGAGCATAGGCGGGCGCCGAGGTCTGGATGGAGGCGGAGAGGAGGGGAAGGAGAACTAGGGTTGCCGGGGCCTCCGCGGCTTGAGGATAAGAAGGGGCAGGTGGTGACGCGGCTGATGGAGAAGAACGGCCACCTGCCCGCTGCCGTGAGCGCTGCAGAGAGAGGGGACGCGACGGAAGAAGACGAACAGGAGACGGCGTGCGCGAGCGAAGGGGTACGGCTGGGGAGGGCGAGTTGGGCCAGGGAAGACGAGTTGGGCCGGGGGAGATCTGCCTGATGGGTTGCTACTGGTTTTTCTTGGGCTGCATTGCTCTCTCTCTTTTCCCTCTTCTTTTTATTTAAATCTGTTTGTTTGTTTTCAAATTTTCAATGCAAGTTAAACCAGCTACTGAATCCAAAAACTTTGAGCCTTGTAACAGGAGGTTTTTAGATAGGGCTTGACTAAGGGGAGAGGCAAAAAGAGGCCAAGATACATAAGAAAAGGCACACATGATCACATGATCATGCATGGAAGAGAAAAGAGGATTAGATGATTGGTTAAAGATTAGCTAGAGGGTAGAGAGAGGGGTGAGGTTAGGGTTTAAAACACGTCAAAACAAGATCAAGCAAAGGGAATGAGTGATCCAAGCAAGCAAAACAAAATGACCTTCAATAGTCAGCAAGAGGTGACACTTGTATGGCCCATGCAAACAATAAATGCCATGTCTTTATATTGTGAAACAACATAAATTCATGTGGCATTCTTCCTTGCATTCCCAAAAGGTGGGCAAAGGCCAAGCAAAAGATTATGGTGGAATCCAACCAACCAACATGAGCAAGAGGTAAACTCAAATAAACTGCCAAGCTCATATTAATTGGATGGTGGAATAAAAGGTGGTGAAAGAAAGGTGGTGGAGTTAAAAGAGATATGCCCCCAACTCAACTTGGGCATTTAACAATATATCAAGAACCAAATACAGTATCAAGAGGCAAATACAATTAATAGTGCACATGAGATAATAACCAAACAAGAATAGGTTTTATATGATGCTCAAATGCAAGGTGACATGATGACATGAGCATGATATGACAATGATGCCACAATTATATGTTGGAAGTGGCCCTTTTTATTACTATAGCAAGTAGCATTACAGGTGTTAGACAACTGGGATGCTACAACTCTCCCCCACTAAACAGGAATCTCGCCCCGAGATTCTAGGAAGAAGAAGAAGATACAAAGAGAGAAGGATGGTTGGCACGGAGTTCATCTTCACGCTCCCATGTTGCTTCATCAACAGAATGGTGTGACCACTGCACCTTGCAAAACTTGATGGACTTGTTGCGTCCTTCGCTCATGCGGTCTCAAGGATTTTGGGGTGTTCTTGATAAGACAGATCTTCTTGGAGGTCGATTAGCTCATGATCCACGGTCTGCCGGGATCTTTGAAGCACTTCTTGAGTGAGAGATGTGGAAAACATCATGGACTTTGATCTTTTCCTAAGCTCCAGCATAAGCAACTTCTCCTCTTCTACCACGTATCTTGAAAGGACCGATGTATCTAGGAGCCAACTTTCCTTTGATACAAGCGGTGTGTTCCTCTCATGGGAGTGACACGAAGGTAGACGAGATCCCAGGCATATACCATATCCGTGTGTTTCGTCATAGTTGCTCTTCCGACGACTCGAGCAATCTTCGGTTCTCGAATGATATGCACCTTCTCCTCCGCTTGAGTTACAATGTCGAGGCCAAACCAGATTCTTTCTCCCGCACCGACCAACCAATCGGAGTTCTGACTTGCGTCCATAGAGAGCCTCGAATGGTGCCATCTTGACTCTTCCGATGTCGTTGTTGTAGGAGAATTCAGCATATGGAAGACATTCCTCCCACTTCATGCCAAACGAGATGACGCAAGTTCAAGCATATCCTCCAATCTGATTGATTCTTTCCACTTGTCCTGCGATCGAGGGTGGTAAGCAGTGAAGTTCAACTTTGTTCCCAAAGCTTTTGGAAACTCTCCCGAACTTTGAGGTGAAGATGCTCCCACGGTGCGAACTGATTTCAAGTGGAACCCCATACAGAGAGACAATTGGTTGATATAGAGCTCACCAATCAATTCCGTAAATTGTTTCTTTGATCGGGAAGAAATGAGCCACTTTAGAAAGCCCGTCGATGACAACAAAATTGCATTGTTGCCCTTCGCGACCTTGGAAAGCCGTGATGAAGTCCATCTCTACTTTCTCCCATTTCCATTCCGGAGGTTTCAATGGCTGTAGAAGACCAAATGGTTTCGATGGACAGCCTTCACTCTGCGTGAGACATCACATTCGAGACATACTTGGCACAATACCGCTTCAACCTGTGCCACCAGATTGTGTTTTCAAGTCCATGTACATCTTTGTGCTGCCAGATGGATAGAAAGAACCGAATCATGTGCCTCCTTGAGAACTTGGTCTCTCGGACCCGGTAGTTTGGAACAAACATCCGGTGTTCAAAGAAGAGCGTGCCTTGATCATCAACGTGGAAGGACTCATACTGAAGGTCAATCTTAGAGATGAGCTTTTGGTGTGCGGATCACCAAGTCGACGAGCGAATCTGTTCTTCCAAGAGAGGAGTAGCCGAAGGTTCAGAGATGCCCTTGTTCCACAATTTCCGTGTTGAGTCGACGGAATTCCTCGCACAAGAGAGGTTGTGCTCTTCCACCATGAGGTTGTTGACATAAGCTTTACGGCTAAGCGCATCCGCCATGACGCTTGCTTTGCTCGAGTGTAGTTGATGGTCACATCAAAGTCATTGATTGCTTCAATCCATCTCCTCTGCCAAGGTTGAGATCAGCCGAGTGAAGATATACTTCAAACTCTTGTGGTCAGAGAAGATCTCACAACGGTTACCAAGCAAGTAGTGCCTCCATAGCTTCAAAGCAAAGACAACTGCTGCTAGCTCGAGGTCATGTGTGGGATAGTTGATCTCATGCGTCTTCAACTGACGAGATGCATAAGCAACCACCTGTTTCTCTTGCATAAGGACCGCACCCAATCCTTGCAAAGAGGCGTCGCAGAATATCTGGAAGGGCTTAGATGTATCTGGAGGAACCAAGACTGGCGTGGAAGTGAGCTTCTCTTTGAGTGTATCAAAACTTTCTTGACACGCAGGAGTCCACAGATATTTCTTGCCTTTATTGAAGAGATCGGTAAGAGGCTTCGCTATCTTCGAGAAGTTCTGAACAAAGCGACGGCAATAGCTAGCCAAACCCAGAAAACTCCGCACTTCCTTGACATTAGCAGGAGGAAGCCATTCAACAATTGTCTTCACGGTTTCCGGATTGACTGCAATGCCCTTGGCAGAGATAACATGACCAAGATATGTTACTTCAGGCAGCCAAAACTCACACTTTGAGAACTTTGCATACAAGCGGTTCTCACGAAGCTTGTTTAAGACACACCGCAGATGTTCTTCATGCTCTTCCTTGGACTTGGAATAGACGTAATGTCATCCATAGACCACGACAAACTTATCAAGGTACTCCATGAAAACGGAGTTCATCAGCCTCGAGAAGGTAGCAAAAGTGAGACCGAAAGACATGACCGTACTCATACAGCCATAGCGGGTGGTGAAAGCTGTCTTGGGCACATCTTCTTTGCGAATTTTGATTTGGTGATAACCACTTCTCAAGTCCAGCTTAGAGAACACCACAGCTCCTGCCAGCTGATCAAATAGATCATTTATCCGAGGGAGAGGATATTTGTTCTTGATGGTTTTAGCATTGAGAGCCCGGTAGTCAACACATAGCCTATCGGTTCTGTCACGCTTCTTCACAAAGATTGTTGGGCTCCCCCAAGAAGAAGTGCTGTGTTGAATGAAACCCAACTTCTCTTGTTCATCAAGTTGTCGCTTGAGTTCAGCCAACTCAGAAGGACCCATTTTATATGGCCTCTTGGATATAGGAGCCGTTCCAGGTTCAAGCTCAATCACGAATTCAACCTCGCGATCCGGAGGCATACCTGGCAACTCTTCAGGAAAGACATCCGGGAACTCACAGACCACTGGGTACACTCAATAGCTTCCATAGCATCATTATTCGAGCCGCCAAGGAAAAGAGCTGGACAAAGGAGTCAGACTTGGATAAAAGACTATATGGCCTTCAGGAATCTTCAGAGACACTGAGCGTTCAGCACAATCAATCACAGCTGCATTTGCTGTCAACCAATCCATGCCCAATATGACATCAATGTCAGAGTTGCCTAGAACAATTAAAGAAGCCAAGAAGGAAGAACCACCAATCTCAACTTGATTGCCATGACTGATTTGAGCAGCTGCCATTGTTGCTCCAGGAGAAAGAACCATTAACCGCTTTTGGAGAGGAACCAAGACTAACTCATTCTCATCTGCAAACTTGTGCGACACAAAAGAATGCGATGCACCAGAATCAAAGAGAACTCGTGCAGGGACTGAGTTAACGGAAAGCATACCCATCACAACTCCAGGTGCGAGCTCACTGAGAGGCGTTGACGCTTTGGCACGAACAACCGCACCCGGCTTGGTGTTGATGTTGAGAGCCCGAGGTGGTGCACGAACCAAGGAGAGCTTGTTGCAGATCTTGGCGGGGTGGAGGGAGAGCTTTGTTCTTCATTGGACAGTTCCAGCTGAGAGGTCCAGGATCTCCCGACGTGAAGCCGGCACTAGCTGGACGTGAGCGAGTAGCTGTGACTCCACCAGCGCCTGTGGTAGTGGTGGTTGTAGCCCCTGGGAGCCGCAGTGGTGTAGTTTGGTGGCCTTGACGCGAAACTTGCAGGTCTTGGTGGAGCCGGAAGCGACGGTGGGGTGTTAGGAACCCAGACACGCTGCTTAGAAGGAGCTGCCATCACTGTAGAGCTTGATGCATCCCTGTTGTGTTTCTTGGACTCCTCAAACATTTGCCTGCTTGCCTCCTCTTGCAGTGTGGTGTTGGAGTTCCGGAAAGTTGCCGCCTTGCATGGGTGATCGCATTTGATCGACGCATTGAGCCCTTGCACGAACCTTTTCTCGCTTCTTCTTGTCATCGATACCTCATCACCACCATAACGCGATAGATTCATGAAGTTCTGATATAGGTGTTGACGTTATCATTTCGCTTCAGTTGAGGAAAGCGTCCTTCATCCTTTCCATTACAATCTGTGAGAAACCGCTCTTTGAACGCCTCAGTGAACCTCTCCCAAGTAGGCTGGAACCAGTGCAGCTTGCCTTCAAGTAGTTCTCCCACCAAAGAGCTGCATCTCCTTGAGAAGATGAGTAGCACACTTGACCCACTCCTGCTCGAACATCGCAGCTCGAGCAACCTTGAGATCTCACGCAGCCAATCATCCGCGGCCCAGAGGTCGGTGAAACATCAAACCGACGAGGGTTGAAATTGAGGAAGTTTGATGTCTCCACGCTTGGGAGGTGGAGGTAGTGGAGCAAACTCGCTTTTCCCGACACTCTCCTCAAAGCGCTTGGTTCTCTTGCATAGCTGCCAAAGCATTAGCGATGTTTGACATTGCAAGCCCGCCTCCGAGGTATGTCCTCCTCGCCCAAGCGTGGTGGAGCCATCCCGTCATTGATATAAAACTCAAGTCAAGATTATAATGGAAGATGATAATAATCCAAATAGTACCAAGATGGAATTAACCAATATTAAAGGATACATTATCGAGATGATATTAAAATATCAACAAAGTTCATAGCACCTAAAAGATATTAAGCATATCGCACGATCGAAAAGGAGTGTGGTACACAAATATATCAAAGAAAAATTTTCCACAAATTTCGGCATTAAAATACCAATAGATGCGCAAAATTACTTAACGAATCAAGATTAGTGACTCTACCGATTCAATATACAAAAGCGAATGATAAAAGTAGTGGTATGGTCGCGACTCCATCCCGCACTCAAATCATTACTCCGCACATGAACAAGTGGAACACATATCCTAACCCCTTCTTCTCACGACGAAACCTAAAGATTGATAACTATGGAAACGAACACCCCAACAAGATAGCGTCGGATACAAAGAGGAAGATAGATTGCGTCGGTTTGCATAAGCCTGTCGGTATGGAATGTACCAACAGTTGATAACCAAAGGCAGATAAGATAACAACTTGGATG
Source organism: Avena longiglumis (assembly GCA_030063025.1). Taxonomy (NCBI): domain Eukaryota; kingdom Viridiplantae; phylum Streptophyta; class Magnoliopsida; order Poales; family Poaceae; genus Avena; species Avena longiglumis. The sequence goes on along the minus strand of CP125977.1, from coordinate 178,824,181 downwards.
CAACAGATAGACAAGGGATTACACACACACACACACACACACAACCTATGGTACTACGGAAACCCAGAACACGTGAATCCTAGTTTGAATCTTGAGAAGAGGATTGAAAACGTTGCACTTCCTTACCAGAAAAGGGTGGGTGGAAGGGTAAGAAGAAAAATGGAAGCAGTCCTACTCTCGCGTTTTGTTTTTCCCTAATATACATAACTACCAAAATATTTGCTAGACTGACAACGACCGCTTATTGAAACCTCGAAGGTCGGTATGGCTCGATACCAATTGTAACTACCTCGGTGAATTACGCCCTAGATACAAGCTGGATGAGTGGTAGTGGTTGAGATAGTACGGTGGGGCCCCAAAAGCCACTCACGGTAGTCCTTTCGGACGTCCCAACCACTACCCTCTCAACGGGACCAGACGGGCGAATCGGGCGAAGGATCAACTACGACACAAGTGGGTATGTACGCAAGCCACCATACAAGAGTACATCGAGCCATACCATCTAGAAAGAAAGGAATATAGCAACCATACGGCAAGATTCAAATGACCTAGATAGATCTATATTTTAGGATACTTCCTCATACAACACACATCGAGTATCATGAAGCGGCAAACAAAATCCGAGTACGGATAAGAAGCAAATCGGCATAAGATGCCATAGAAATAAGCACATCCCAACTACAGGTCTCACGGATCCCGTTCCGGAATCTCTACACCGAACGATCGTTGCTCCCATCTTCGCTTCTTCCACCCAAAGATCCGTCTCCGTGAGGGTACCGTCCATCCGAACCAATAATTTATCGTGTGAGACCCTAAGGGTACTCAAAGAAGTCTTAATGCCTCTAAAGGGGACACAACCTGGGTGACGAATTGCAGAAGATAAACCCTAGCGGTTCTAGATAACGCTAACCATCCGCCTAACCAATGATAGACGGATGTCCGTGAATTAAGAACAGCGATTATAATGGTAATATCCTCGATCCATCCTCCTCCTCGCTACCAACAAGGAAGCGGACGAACAACCCCCCATCCGTTGGCAATTTTATTAACCATTCCATGAGTGTTGCACTATTTACTAGTCAAGTTACTTAGTCAGATTAAAGCGGTACTTTAGTTATGCTTGTCTATGATCGAGAAACTGTGCTCCAAGTCGTCCATATCCGCAGACACGGCTTTCCGAAAGTTTTACCCGGCCGGGGTGCACCAATAGCAACACACGCTCGATCAACCTCGGAAAAACCAAATCAAAACCCAACGAGGCTTTCACGACTGAACAATCACAAGATTCAGAAATATTTCAGGGGGGTCCCATATACCTCCCGGATGTGGATAGCGCGATAAAACAAGGAACAGGAATCAAGTACTCGGGGTCTTACGGGACACAAGTGAGCAGAAAAAACCAAATAGCAGATGTTGCTCACCGGTGCCACTTTCATTAGTTATCCCATACTACTCAGGTTAAGTTGTTTAGGTACCTCGTTATCCATCAGACGCTCACATACCCTACACATGCTGTTCTACGACTCGCATGGCTCAAACAACTCCTGTAGTAATGGCTCATGGGATGGAGGAACAAGCTTAGTGGGGTTTTAAAAGTAAAGGCTATGCATACTTGGGATTCAATTTAATGCAATCGAGACTCAATGGTGCAAGAATAAGATAGAGGCAATATGTACTGTATGTATGCAAGCATGTGGAAGTGCTTGCCTGATAACTCAGTTGAAGCGAGGGACGGATCTGGGTAGTGCTCCTGGTTCTCTTGATATAACCCCGCCAAAGTGTCTATCCGAGAAAACCAAACAAACCAAGGCCAACATGAATATAGAGCACAAGCATATGAATAAGATGCGCTACAAACAATCATGCCATGATGAATGATGCACAATTTACATGGCAAATAAGGTAGCATGGCATGGTGAGGTGTGGAAGACAAGTAATAACATTTTCATGGGGTTTTGGATCACATCTTGTTGTCATAACAATTGATGTTCACTATATATTTATATGATTCATGCTGCAATTGAAGTCATGGCTAGCATAAACAGAAAGGTCTCGTCGAGCTGATCATTTTAGACATATCATTTGTTCGATTTGGAATTATAAATCAAAAGTTATTAATTATTTAAATTCCAGTGGCATTTGTGGTAATTTAATTCAACTTGGAATTTTAAAAGTCCAAAAGGTAATTTAAATGGCATAATTGAAATCCTTGCATCTTTCTGATCTCAAAACATATATCATTTGTATTATTTGGAATTATAATGGAGAAGTTATTTAAAATCTGAATTGAATTTGAATTTGAAAATAATTAGGAAAATATTTGATTTAAACAGACTCAGGAAACTTTCTACACCCAGACTAACATACCCACAGGTACTTACAGGTGGGGCCAGGGACTTGCGGTCCCACGCGCCAGGCTGGGAGGTAAGGAGGACCGCGGGTTGAAGGGGTTAGGCTGGGGTTTGCAAAGCAAGGAGACGGTGGGGTCTGGGGTCAAGGGGTCGAGGGCCAGGAAGCCTAGGGGCTTAACTATAAAAGTGTCTGGGGGGGTTTGATTATCTGACGAAACTGAATTACACTAATCATGAGCTGGCCCGAACTTTGGGTGAAGATGGCGAGGAAACAATGGGATTTTGAACGAAACACAAAAGCAAAGATGCAGAGGGACACCAGGCTACAATTTCCGTTAAGGGTCAACGCCGAATCTAGGCTGCAGCGGCGGGCACGTTAGCGATCGAGGCGGCTAACGGCCGCTGCTGCTAAGCTCGACAAGGCGGGCAGACGCTGAAGCCGCGCGGGAGAGCGGGCGGTGGAATCCGCGACGCGGCGAGCGGAGGAGAAGGGAAGGGAACAGAGGGGTTGCTCACCTCGATTCCGGAGGAAACGAAGCGGAGGGACGGAGGTGATGTCGACGGGGTGTGGGTTCGGTGCCCGCGGAAGAAGAGGGACATGGCGCCTTGTCCAGCTCCTGCTCGAGTTCGCGAGGGGGTTGACGGGGCTGCCTGCACGCTCCGTCTCCAGCAGAATCTCAAGTCGACGGCGTGGCGTCGCAGCCCTCGCCGACGCTCGCGGACAGGGTCAGAGCATAGGCGGGCGCCGAGGTCTGGATGGAGGCGGAGAGGAGGGGAAGGAGAACTAGGGTTGCCGGGGCCTCCGCGGCTTGAGGATAAGAAGGGGCAGGTGGTGACGCGGCTGATGGAGAAGAACGGCCACCTGCCCGCTGCCGTGAGCGCTGCAGAGAGAGGGGACGCGACGGAAGAAGACGAACAGGAGACGGCGTGCGCGAGCGAAGGGGTACGGCTGGGGAGGGCGAGTTGGGCCAGGGAAGACGAGTTGGGCCGGGGGAGATCTGCCTGATGGGTTGCTACTGGTTTTTCTTGGGCTGCTGCGGCTGCTCCTCTCTCTCTCTTTTCCCTCTTCTTTTTATTTCAATCTGTTTGTTTGTTTTCAAATTTTCAATGCAAGTTAAACCAGCTACTGAATCCAAAAACTTTGAGCCTTGTAACAGGAGGTTTTGAGATAGGGCTTGACTAAGGGGAGAGGCAAAAAGAGGCCAAGATACATAAGAAAAGGCACACATGATCACATGATCATGCATGGAAGAGAAAAGAGGATTAGATGATTGGTTAAAGATTAGCTAGAGGGTAGAGAGAGGGGTGAGGTTAGGGTTTAAAACACGTCAAAACAAGATCAAGAAAAGGGAAGGAGTGATCCAAGCAAGCAAAACAAAATGACCTTCAATAGTCAGCAAGAGGTGACACTTGTATGGCCCATGCAAACAATAAATGCCATGTCTTTATATTGTGAAACAACATAAATTCATGTGGCATTCTTCCTTGCATTCCCAAAAGGTGGGCAAAGGCCAAGCAAAAGATTATGGTGGAATCCAACCAACCAACATGAGCAAGAGGTAAACTCAAATAAACTGCCAAGCTCATATTAATTGGATGGTGGAATAAAAGGTGGTGAAAGAAAGGTGGTGGAGTTAAAAGAGATATGCCCCCAACTCAACTTGGGCATTTAACAATATATCAAGAACCAAATACAATATCAAGAGGCAAATACAATTAATAGTGCACATGATATAAGAACCAAACAAGAATAGGTTTTATATGATGCTCAAATGCAAGGTGACATGATGACATGAGCATGATATGACAATGATGCCACAATTATATGTTGGAAGTGGCCCTTTTTATTACTATAGCAAGTAGCATTACATGTGTTAGACAACTGGGATGCTATAGGAGCTGCGGCGGCTGCTGGCGGCGGAGCGACCAGACGATGGCGGCGCCGGCGGTACAGGAGGCAAAGGAGGGTGTGGAGATGCTCACCGGATTCGTTGACACGCGCTGATGCTCAACGTGGTACTTGTCCGTCGAAGGGCGCTAGGGGCACTGCGATGCTCGCGGAGTTGGTATCTTGGACGGACGCGCGGTCGAGGTCGAAGACGGCTCTGTGGTTCACCAGGAGGCAAGATAAGATCGTGATCAGATGCAGGAGACCATGGAGATGACGTGTGCGTGAACGGAAGGGGTCGGGGTGGTCTAGAATTACCGGAGGAGCTCGACGGAGGCGAGACAGACGGCGGCGCTCAGAATTTTTGTCGAAGACGGCTTCCTGGGGCGCCCGCGGTTGAACGAAGTGTACTAGGAGATGCTCCAAAGAGTGGGGAGGTTGCTAGGTTGCATAGGAATGCAGGAGGTGGAGTGTGTTGGCCGGAATCGGCGAACGGTCGTCGGAGGCAGAGGAAGTCTGGGCAAAATTCTCCGCCTGGGGCGTGTCGAGGAGGGGCGTGGGGAAAGCGGAAGAGGGAGGCTGGCGCTTAAGTGTGCTTGATCGCGAGTTATGGTGGCCGTGTTAGGCGTAATCAAGCCACGAATCAATAGCCTGCAATGTTGGCGAAGGGAGGAGAACGGTCGTGGGAGTGGGAAGGAGAGCAGTGGAGTGGGGCTTGCGTTAGTGGGAAAAGAGACGAGGAGGAGGTCCACTGCCCGGTGAGGGTGTGGGTTAGGTTTGCGGTGGAGAAAAACGGTTCGGGGGAGGAACAGGTGGGCTAGGTGGGCTGCTGCTGGGTTAGTTGGGCCAGATTGGTGGGTTGTTCTATTTTTTTCTGTCTAATTCTTTTTCTTTTTCTATTTCTATTTCCTGATTTGTTATTTCAACCAATTATTCAAGCATTCAAATAATTCAACAATTCAAACAGTCATTAAACTTTGCATTGTGTTTTTGGTTCTGTTCATCAACATAATCAAACACTCCAAAATAAAATAATATTTTAAATCTTTTTAGGTTCCATTTATTAATTAAATAAAATGGACTATGGTTTATTAATAAAATAGGGTTTGGTTTAATTAATAAAATCCCCATTTGAAATCCAAATATTTTCAAAAACCAAATCAGTAGGTTTTATTTGAAAATATAAGATACTTGAAATACTTGTTTAAAATAAAATAACATTTTATTATAGGGTCCATTAATAATTAAATAAAATGGGCCTTAGTTATTAATTCAAATAGGATTTATTTTATTGAGATATTTATTTTGAAATCTAAAATAAAGACAAAACACTTTAGTAGGTTTTATTTGTGAATATCAAATATTTGGAAACTTATTTTAAATAATCTTAATAAGTTTTGATGTTTTAATTAAAATGGTAAAACCTTTTATTTGAATAAAATTTGGATATTAATTCCTTATTATTTTATTTAAGCAATCCTTTATTATTTTTAAATAAACCTTTGCTATTTTATTTAACATAAAATGTTTTAATTCCCAAAGCTTGGCCAAGGATTAATTTGGCTTTATAAAATAATCCTTATTTGTAAAACTTCTATTTCATTTAAAAACAAATCTTTTCATTTAATTGTTTCAAAATAGTATTTCCAAATGTTTTTATTTTCCTTTTATTAAATGTTTATCTTTTTAAATCCCTTTAGTTTTTATTAACTTCAAAAGGGTTTGAAGTTCCAATTGCACACAGCCAAAAGTTTCTTCTGGCTATGAAAATCAAACAAAGTTTTATTTTATTCATTTATTTTCACATTACAAGATTTGGAAAATCTTGGGATGTGACAAAGGGGTTCTTGCCCATGTCTCACGACATAAAACTCAGCAAGACTCAGTGTCCTTCGACTACTGATGAGCATGAGCGCATGAACAGGGTTCCATATGCTTCGGCTATTGGATCCATCATGTATGCAATGATATGTACTCGCCCAGATGTTTCCTATGCTCTAAGTGTTACGAGTAGATACCAGGCTGATCCAGGTGAAGGTCACTTGACAGCGGTAAAGAATATCCCTAAGTACTTGAGAAGGACTAAAGATGTGTTCCTAGTTTATGGAGGTGAGGATGAACTCACTATAAGGGGTCACACAGATGCGAGTTACCTTAACGACTCAGATGACTACAGATCGCAATCTGGTTATGTGTTTGTCATGAATGGTGGTGCTGTGAGTTGGAAAAGTTCCAAGCAAGATACGGTGGCCTCCTCTTCAACAGAAGCTGAATATATTGCCGCCTCGGAGGCTGCAAAGGAATCTATTTGGATTAGGAATTTCCTGATCTCTCTTGGTATGGTTCAGGGCGCGTCCAATCCCATGGACGCTTATTGTGACAACAATGGTGCTATTGCACAAGCCAAGGAGCCTAGACAACACCAGAATAACAAACATATTCGCATGCATTACCATCATATTCGAGAGTTCGTTGAGGATGGTAGTGTCATGATATGCAAAATACATACAAACTCAAATGTTGCTGATCCTTTTACAAATCCACTCCCGCAGCCTGCGCATGAGGCGCACGCAAGAGCAATAGGTATTCAATACAATCTAGATTGACTCTAGTGCAAGTGGGAGACTGAAGGAAATATGCCCTAGAGGCAATCATAGAGATGATTATATTTCTTATGTATCCATGAGTTATTGTAATGTCCCTTGAATATCCATATCAGGCAACTTGTATTGATTAGAAATTATGTGAATTGTTTGTGAAACTCTTTACTTGTATGGTTATTTAATAGTTGTTCCTAGTCGGAGTTCATGTGAGGACACACGTGAATATTAGACTAGCACATTGATTGGTTGATTACTATGTTTCACAAGTCATAGACATGGAGATGTCAAACCAATGATGTAGACACATGTTATGAACATGGGGTTGGACTGAACCAACCTGAGACTGGCAATTAGACTTGTATCTCTCTCTACACATCGTGTATGTTTTGTCCTTAGACCTGAGATTGTCGCATGTACTTGAGATGTGGATCGACCTATTTTGGGGCTATCAGACGCCACTCCGTAACTGGGTAGTTATAAAGGTAGCTTTCGGGTTTGTCCTGAAGCATGCTGCAAGGCATGGTCAATCAAGATGGGATTTGCCCCTCTCTACTTGACAGAGATATCTCTGGGCCCATCGAGTGATCGGATCCAGAAATACATGGCCGTGCTACATAAGGTTAAGAGTTAATCTATTAAAGGGATTCCGAATAACAGTATCGAGAAAGGGAGGTCAGCTTGGAGCTAGACCAAATATCGTGAGGCAAAGGGAAAGACATGTACTAAACCTTGTGATGGTTCGTCCGATATGATCTTTGTATGCGTTTAGGAGTTGACACGTCTTGCTAGAGGCTGCTACCAACTATTGACATAATAAGTGTATTCGTGTCATGTCTATACGTATATGAACCTATAGGGTCACAAACTTAAGGGGCTGGAAGCCTAATGAGGATTGGATCCGAATTAGACTAGGCTTAGGCTACTAATGGGATGCTAATGTAGAAGCCCACTAGGGACGCCTATATAAGAGAGGGTGGGGCGAGCTGACCAGGGTTAGACCATTCCACCCAACCCCCACTCCTCACGCCTATGTCGCGCGCGTGGACCTAGCAGTCCAAAGTCTGACGCTTCTACCCCACACATGTGGATACCTCGGAGGTGCTGCATCTATGGCACTTGGACGAGTCATGCAAGGGGAGCTGGTCGCGGGACGAGGACAAGGAGGAGACGTGGAATGTCTGCATTGCCTCGATGCACTTCATCAAGTTATGCAACTGCACGTCTAGTGGTAATCCCGTGATCTATGACAACAGTAATCCTAGTTTATGCGGTAGAAATTTTTGATTTGCGCTAGTGTAGTGAGAGTTGTGACGTACTCCAATAGTTGGACCACCACACTTGTCGTTTTCTCGCGTTAATAATTTGATTATACCAACCTATGTGGTATGGCAAAAAAAATGTCTAAGTTGTGTTTGAACCTTAGTGCTTGTGATAGATTATTGTATGCCATGGCTTGTGTGTTTTATTGATGAATGTATGATATTGGCTTTTGTTTCACTACATTATGTTTTCTCTTTACTTGTGTTGTATCTAATTTTCTCTATCATTTTCAATAGATGCCTAGCTTTGTTCTCAGCACTGCCGAGGATTTCAAGGGAACTCGTTTCGGATCTCATATTGTGGAGCTCACCAGTGTGCTCAATCTCCCCCTCCCTAACATTAAGGGACTTCAGCTTATGAAGTTCGAGAGGAAGAATCTATGGGGATTTAGAGTCTCGTAGCCGGGACGCCAGTCAAAGCCACCCACCGAGGAGATTGCTTTCAAAATACTCTATGATGACAAGGAGAAGGGAGTCGACGTCGCCATGCAGGAGCCGCTTGGACGCCTCTGTGGACGTCACTCCACCGAACTCAGGGGCCTCTACTTCCACCCATTTGGGAGACGTGACGAGGAGGGAGAGGCTATAGTGTATGACTAGGCCGCTAGGGAGACTGTTGAGACAGTGCGTCTCTATCTTCAGGACCTAGAGAGCCTTCTTAGGCACCTTGACACTGATAGGACCAATGCCATTCTTAGCAATGATGAGCTACGCGTCCAGTTGAGGGAGAAGGAAAAGGCCTTCAAGGAGCAGGAGGAGACAATCAAGGAGATGGAGGCTAGGTACGAGAAAAAAGACAAGAGGTTCAAGAACCAAGAGAAGAGAGTGCAGGATAGGAACAAGAAGATTAATGAGATGTAGGACGAGATGGATCTCAAGGATCTTGAGCTAGAGACACAGCAGGAGGTGATTGAGAGGCTGCGTTCGCGGAAAAGAGAGCTTCAAGCGAAGGTCGATGCTTTGATCTCCAGCGTGGAGGAGTACAAGGCAGGAATTGAAGCAGCGAGACTTACTCTAGTGGATGAGGAAGTCGAGATAGAGGAGTAGTGTTGATTACTTGACTATCTATCCATCTATATCATTTTATTTATCGAGTCACATTGATCATCCAACATGTGGATGACTATGCTAGTGTGTTTGCTTTACAAAACTTATGGTTCGTGTTGTTTAAACTCTAAGTTTATTATGCTTGCTTATTGTGGCTGTTGCTATGTATTGTATGGTGCATGTTAGCATCTATGGGGTATTTATCCTTTCTTATCCTTATTGAAACCACAAATGCCTCCCCGTCGTGCCAATCCCAACAATAATAACAACAACAATGGCAATGAGATATAGCAGCTGATGACAACCCAGACTCAGTTTATGAAAATGATGACCCAGTTTATGGCGAATCAGAATCATAACCAAAACAACAACGACAATAACAACAACAACAACAACCAAAACAACCCACCAGCTTTTGATATGCTCACGAGGTTCCTAAGGTTGAGTCGTGCAAAGTTTTCAGGAACCACTGATCCTATGGTAGCAAATGATTGGCCATGTTCTGTGAAAAAGGACTTAGTCACCGTGGGTTGCACTAATGAGGAGAAAGTCAGATTTGCAGCACACCTGCTAGAAGGACCAGCGGCTACTTGGTGGGATAACTTCCAAATCACCACCCCTATTGAGGAAGTGACTTGGGCAATGTTTGAGGATGGATTCCGCACTACTCATATCTCTTTAGGAGTGATGAGTTTGAAGAAGAAATAATTTCACAACCTTAAGCAACGCCATCGCAGTGTTGCAGAATATGTTGAGGAGTTCAACAATCTGGAACGCTATGCACCGGATGAGGTTAACACTGATGCTAAAAGGAAGGAGAAATTCCTTGAAGGGCTGAATGTTGAGATGTGCATGCAACTATCTAGTGCATATGTACCAACTTATCAATCTATGTGCGACAAAGCCACCATCTTGGAAAGCAAGATGAAACAAGTGGAGAACAGGAAGAGAAATCATCACTTTGATAAGCATAGTTCTGGATCGTCACACAAGCGTTCCATTCGTGAAGATAGTGGAGGTTCTGGATCCCACAAACATGGGAAATATAACAGCCACCACAATAGTAACCGCCACCACGATAGCAATAAACATCGTGAGCAATAAACAAGAGTGGGCACAAGAGTCACCATGATGGAAATGTCAAGGGAAGTCAGCCAGCTAAGAGAGACATCAGTCATGTGGAATGCTTCAAGTGCAAGAAGACTGGGCTCTATGCAAATGAATGCTCAGAAAAGAAGACTGATGGAGCCAACAAGCCAAACCCTTTTTATAAGGGTCATGTGAACCACATCAATGTGGAGGAAATTTATGAGGAGTCTGATGCTGTGGCTGGTAAGTTCAAGATTAATTCCTTTCCGGCACTTGTACTTTTTGATACCGGCGCATCGCATTCATTCATATAAAGAGCATTTGTAGACAAAAATAGACTCCCAACTGAAACTATTGGATGTCCTATTAAAGTAAGCTCCCCAGGTGGAGAGATGATAGTAAATTTTGGATGTCATGATCTAGTAATAGAGTTTGGAAAGTATAAGTTTCCAGTTAATCTGATAATCCTAGATTCCCAAGGATTGGATGTAGTTTTGATCATGGATTGGATGACTAAGTATGAGGGAGTAATAGATTGTGCCAATCGTACTGTTACACTCAGAACCCCGGATAAGAAACGGATTAGGTTCAAGTCTAACTTTTAATCCAAAGGGAGTAAGCTAAGTTCTCTCAAGGGGGTTAGCATAGACAGTGTACCAGTAGTGAAAGAGTACCCAGATGTGTTTTCGGAGGAATTACCGAGAATGCCACCATATAGAGATGTGGAGTTTTTGATTGACTTACTGCTAGGATCTGGAACAATAGCAAAGTGACCCTACAAGATGTCAGTTGATGAATTGATAGAGCTCAAGAAACAACTTGGAGAATAGTTGCAAAAAAGATTTATCCAACCAAGTTCTTCATCTTGGGGTGCATCAGTTCTGTTTGTTGAGAAGAAGGACAGAAGTCAAAGGCTATGCATAGATTATCGATCACTCAATGAAGTGAATATAAAGAACAAGTACCCTTTAACTAGAATCAACGATCTCTTTGATCAGCTAGAATGAGCTCGTGTGTTCTCAAAAATTGACCTCCGATCAGGCTACTTTCAACTAAAGATTAGAGAGCAAGCCATACCTAAGACTGCTTTTACCACAAGGTATGGATTGTATGAGTATACTGTGATGCCATTTGGACTAACAAATGCACTATCTTATTTCATGAACATGATGAACAAGGTATTCATGGATTTTCTTGACAAGTTTGTTGTTGTATTCATCGATGACATTTTGATCTATTCCAAGAGTAATGAAGATCATGAAGAACATTTGCATTTGATTCTTGAGAAACTCAGGGAGCACAAGTTAGTTTAGTAAGTGTGAATTTTGGTTGAATGAAGTTGGATTTCTTGGACATATTGTGTCTGAAGATGGCATAGCTATCGATCCCGCAAAGATGTCAGCTATAACTGAGTGGGAATATCTCCCAAGTCAGTTAAAGAAGTTCATAGTTTCCTAGGCCTGACAGGGTACTATAGAAGGTTCATCGAGAACTTCTCGAAAGTGTCTAAGCCAATGACAGAGTTACTTAAGAAAGACAAGAAGTTTGACTGGACTGAAGGATGTGAAACCAGTTTTCAAGAATTGAAGAAGAGACTAGTGTCAGCACTAGTTTTATGTCTGCCAGATCTAGAGAAAGACTACCAAGTCTATTGTGATGCATCTCACCAAGGATTGGGTGGATTTTTTATGCAAGAAGGAAAAGTTGTGGCTTATGCCTCGAGACAACTCAAAACTCATGAAGTAAACTATCCTACTTATGACTTAGAGTTAGCCTTTGTTGTCCATGCACTCAAAACATGGAGACATTATCTTTTGGGAAAGTGATGTGAAGTGTTCACAGATCACAAGATCTTGAAATATATTTTCACCCATAAGGAATTCAATATCAGACAAAGAAGGTAGCTAGAACTCATCAAGGACTATGACTTGAGTTTGCAATACCATCCCGGTAAACCAAATGTTGTAGCAGATGCTTTAAGTCGTAAAGTTTATGTGAATGGCCTTACCAAAGGAGAATTTCTGGATGATTTGTGTGCTCAATTTAAAGATCTAAGATTGGAGATAGTGACTGAAGGATATCTCATGTCTTTAGAAGTTCAACCAACACTTCTGGATAAGATCAAAGAAGCCCAAAAGTTGGACAAGGAAATAAAGGAGATTAAGTGTAAACTTAGTAAAGGGATGGCGAAAGGATTCCATGAAGATGAACAAGGAACTTTATGGTATGGGAAGCGTATCTGCATTCCACAAGATCCGGAGCTTCGGAAATTGATTCTGCAAGAAGCACACAATTCACCATATTCTATTCATCTAGGTAATAGCAAAATGTAAATGGATGTGAAAGAAAGATTTTGGTGGAACAATCTCAAGAAGGATATCGCGGAACATATTGCCTTGGGTGATGTATGTTGTCGAGCTAAGGCGAAACATCAGAAACCGCCAGGGTTATTACAACCACTACCTATACCTGATTGGAAGTGGGATAATATTAGTATGGATTTTATCACCGGACTGCCAAGGACCAGATCTGGATATGATTCTATATGGGTTGTTGTAGATCGCCTAACTAAAGTGGCTCATTTCATACTCGTGAAGACTACTTATAGAAGTTCTAAATTGGCTAAGATCTATATGAATAGGATTGTATTCCTACATGGAGTACCTAAGAGTATTGTGTCTGATAGAGGAACTCAGTTCACTTCGCATTTTTGGCGACAACTTCATGAATCATTGGGAACAAGGCTAGAATTCAGCATAAAATTTCATCCTCAGACTGATGGACAGACAGAACCAATCATACTTTGGAAGATATATTGAGAGCTTTTGCGCTAGACTATGGATCTAGTTGGGATGAAAGTCTGCCATACTTAGAATTATCTTACAATAACAGCTATCAAGCAAGCATAGAGATGGCTCTATTTGAATTCCTTTATGGAAGGAAGTTCACTACGCCATTACTATGGAATGTATTAGGAGAAAGAAATTTGTCTAGACCAGAACTGATCGAGAAAGCTAAAGAGAAAGTCAGAATGGTAAAGGACAGATTGAAGATAGCCCAATCCCGACAAAAGAGCTATGCAGATCCAAAGCATAGAGAAGTCGCCTATGAGGTAGGTGATAGAGCTTATCTTAGAGTCTCACCACTTCGTGGTGTGAGGAGATTTGGAGTCAAAGGAAAATTGGCACCTCGATATGTTGGACCATTCAAAATTTTGAGCCGCAAAGGAGAAGTGGCTTATGAGATAGAACTACCTGAATCACTGTCAGCAGTTCACAATGTGTTTCATGTGAGTCCATTGAAAAGTGTCATCCGGAGATGGAAGAAACTTCATTGAAGGACACTATACCATTGGAAGAGGTACAACTGGAGAGGGATCTAACTTATGAATAGAAACCTATCAAGATTCTTGAGATAGCAGAAAGACTCACTCGTACTAAGACTATCAAATTCTGGAAAGTATAGTGGAATCATCATACCGAGGAAGAAGCAACTTGGGAAAGAGAAGATAACCTTCGGAAAGATCACCCTCACCTATTTGCTAACCAATACGAATCTCGAGGGCGAGATTCATCTTAAGGGGGTCAGATTTGTAACATCCCAAATTTCATCAAATTCAAAACCATGTTGTTGCATTCATATCATCATGGCATTATTACTGTTCATAATTTTTTTGAAAACTAAACCCTAAATAAAACCATATTTTAACCCCTTCTTATATTATATATATGGGGCAAGGTATTATTTTTATTTTCAAGACCCAAAAATGTTTCTGAGTGGTTGTATGTGTTTGACACACTTTTGGACACTAGGGTCAACACACAAAATTTTGGTGAAAATTTGAATTCACTTGGATTTGAAATAGCCTTTCAAATCTATCCTAGAAAATCAAAACAAAAAAAGAGCAAAAGAGAAAAAATAAATAGGCGCACCTACATCCCATTTCCCCAGCCAAAGAAGCCACCCGGAAACCCCCACTCTCTTCTCATGAACTCCACACCCTCCCACCGGTACCAGGCCCCATTGCCACCTCACCTTTCTTCCCCAAACCCCGCGTGACAACCGTGCCGCTGCCATTTCTCCCCGCAGTCACTTCTGATGAATTCGCGAGTTGATTGCCGTTGATTCGCTGAGTAACTCCCCTCCCCTCTCCGACTGCATAAACCCCACCCTCTTGCGACCATTTCCCCCCACCCAGCCAGTACAGAGCGCCGTCAGGCTCCCCTAATTTCCTCTCGCACCGCCGCAACACTGAGCAGCTCTGGTGAGCTATCATGGTAAGCCCCGTGCGCCCCTCTTCCTCTTGTTCATGTGAACATATAAGCAAGGTCCTTGCGCATCTCCTAACACTGACCGTTCATTCTATCTTGCACCAGAGAATCGCCTTCGTCAACGATAGTGAGCACCTGGCGCGCGACCAAACTCCGACGAAGTATTCTGTCTGTGTCCATGCACCCCTGTCCAAGCCACGTTAATGTTGAGCATTTCCACCTCCCCACAAGTTTTGTAAGCATCAGCACAACCCCCTACCCCTCTATCCTCGCCGGTGTGTCACCGACAGTAGCGTCACTGCCGCCAGAGCCATTCGCGCCGTCAGTTTCTGGTCTAGCGTGTCAGATCCGTTGGATCTGCATCTGAGGGCTAGCGAAGTGATGCTAGCAATTCGATCCAGGGAGTAGCATTGCAATCATAGGGGCCTTTACCTTAAATGGTGAGGTCTTACAGATGGTATCAGAGCCAGGTTGCCTATAGGATTATGATCCTAAGATGGATTAGACTAAGGAAACCACTAGGAAAAAATGCAACCTTTGCAATTCCACACTTGTCTCGTTTCTTCTCGTAAACCTCTCCTAATCTTCTTTCTCATCTCTATTTGTAGATGGCCGCCATCAACGAAGCCGTCAAGAAGGGACCACTCATGACCATGACCTTAGAATGTAAGACGGAGTTTCCCAAGGCACTCAAGAACCTTATGGTTACCATGGGGATACATGGTGAAGCCATGTATAAAGGTTTTCCAGTGATGGATGAAGGAGAAGAATATTGGTGGGTACAACTCCACTTGTATAAAAACAAGGAGGATAACCACAATGAGTCGGGATTCTGCATGGTCACCAACTCTGAAATGCATATGTCATTCTTTGACTCTACAAGGAATGCAGCTTGGAATGCTATCAAGGAGCTTGGTGAAAGACTCAAGTGTAGAATGCTCAACACTCAAAATGACCTTAGAGAGGAGAAGAAGCATACCCAAGACTGAGAGACCGCCATAAAACGTCTAAGGGAAGATATCATAGGCTTAGCATATGAGTGAGAGTTGTGACGTACTCCAATAGTTGGACCACCACACTTGTCGTTTTCTCACGTTAATAATTTGATCATACCAACCTATGTGTTATGGCAAAAAAATTGTCTAAGTTATATTTGAACCTTAGTGCTTGTGATAGGTTATTGTATGCCATGACTTGTGTGTTTTATTGATGAATGTATGCTATTGGCTCTTGTTTCACTACTTTATGTTTTCTCTTTACTTGTGTTGTATCTAATTTTCTCTATCCTATGCAATAGATGACTAGGAGTTCAAGGGAACTTGTTTTGGATATCGTATTGCGGAGCTCACCAGTGTGCTCAATCTCCCCTCCCTAACATTAAGGGACTTCAGCTTAGGAAGTTCGAGAGGAAGGATCTATGGGGATTTAGAATCTCGCAGCCAGGAAGCCGGTCAGAGCCACCCACCGAGGATATTGCTCTCAAGATACTCCATGAAGACAAGGAGAAGGGACTCAATGTCGCCATGCAGGAGCTGCTTGGACGCCTTTGTGGATGTCACTCCACCGATCTCAGGGGCCTCTACTTCCACCCATTTGGGAGACGTGACCAGAGGGAGAGGCTATAGTGTATGACGAGGCCACTAGGGAGACTATTGAGCCAGTGCATCACTATCTTCAGGACCTAGAGAGCCTTCTTAGGCACCTTGACACTGATAGGACCAATGGAGAGCTACGCGTCCAGTTGAGGAATAAGGACAAGGCCTTCGAGGAGCAGGATGAGAGCATCTAGGAGATGGAGGCTAGGTTCGAGAAAAAAGACAAGAGGTTCAAGAACCAAGAGAAGAGAGTGCAGGATAGGAACAAGAAGATCAATGAGATGAAGGCCGAGATGGAGCTCAAGGATCTTGATCTAGAGACACAGCAGGAGGTGATTGAGAGGCTGCGTTCGCGGAAGAGAGAGCTTCAGGCGAAGGTTGATGCTTTGCCCACCAGTGTGGAGGAGTACAAGTCAGGAATCGAAGCAGCCGGACTTACTCTAGTGGATGAGGAAGTCGAGATGGAGTAGTGTTGATTACTTGACTATCTATCCATCTATCATCATTTTATTTATCGAGTCGCATTGATCATCCAACATGTGGATGACTATGCTAGTGTGTTTGCTTTACAAAACTTGTTGTTCGTGTTGTTTAAACTCTATGTTTATTATGCTTGCTTATTGTGGCTATTGTTATGTATTGTATGGTGCATGTTAGTATCAATGGGGTATTTATCCTTTCTTATCCTTATTGAAACCACAGATTCCTCCCCGTCGTGCCAATCCCAACAATAATAACAACAACAATGGCAATGAGATGCAGCAGCCGATGACAACCCAGACTCAATTGATGCAAATGATGACCCAGTTTATGGCGAATCAGAATCATAACCAAAACAACAACAACAATAACAACAACAACAACCAAAACAACCCACCAGCTTTTGATATGCTCACAAGGTTTCAAAGGTTGAGGCCTGCAAAGTTTTTGGAATCCACTGATCCTATGGTAGAAAATGATTGGATATGTTATGTGAACAAGGACTTAGTCACTGTGGGTTGCACTGATGAGGAGAAAGTCATATTTGAAGCACACCTGCTAGAAGGATCAGCAGCTACTTGGTGGGATAACTTCCAAATCGCCACCCCTATTGAGGAAGTGACTTGGGCAATGTGTTGGGGATATACTTTCTGGGTATACCCACAGGACTCGGTGACCAGGGTGGCCCACCAATGGGTTAGAGATTTTCTTCATCGGCGGCCCAGTCAGAGAAAGAGGAGGAGCCAGTTCTGGCTATGACAAGGCCCAAAAGAGTTACCGACTTAGGCCTATAGTATTACTTGTAGTCCAAGATGTATCTAGTTACCGACTCTATAACGTAGCCGGATAGGTCTCTCCTGTAACCATAGGCTTCGGTGACTATATAAAATATCCCTATGGGAGCCTTTAGGGCTACCAATCAATAGTACAACAACAATCAACTTGCACAGGCGAACCTTTCTTGTAATCCGCTGTAAACATCCAACTTACGCCGATATATTAGTGGGTTGCTAGAAGGAGTAGGATCCGATCACCGCAGTCGGATCTGAACCTGGGTAAACTTGTGCTCACCGCTGCTAGAACATCCGACGTCTCACACCCCATCTTTCCAACGCCACTAGGACCCCCTATGGCGTACTTGTCGATAATCCGACAACAGTTGGCGCCCACCGTGGGGCAGGTGACCTTTGGAGCATCGTTCTAGGCAGAATCTGCGCGTGCAGGAATCAGCAAAACTATCACCATGGGTCGCGTGGTCTACGCCAGTGATGTCCCTCTCGTCCTTCTTGACGAGACCTGGGTTCCGGCTTCGAAACCCGTGACGACCTACATGATCATGTCCATCGGCGAGATCGATATCTATCTCGGTTTCGCTGAACCCACACAACCCACCCTTGAGGTGATGACCATGGAGGAATAAAAATCCGAAGCTACTTTGTCCGCAGAGGCTGAAGAGTTCAAGGTCCCGGAGAAAATCAAACCCACCCAGCCCATGTCTGTAGTGGAAGAAGAGGTGGAAGAAAAATCTGGATCTGATCTCCCTGATGAGATCCGATACACGGACGAGGAATATATCCTCTATGGCTCCGTCCTACTAGACGTTGTAGCAGATAACTACCCTTGAAGAACAGGATAAAATAGATGATGAAACACCCCTACATCGATTACGAAGCAATCGCCGACATCACAGAGAACTTTGAGATGGAGGAGGCGGAAACCCAGCTGTGCCACTACTTCAAGAACATGAACAACAAGAAGCATTGTTTTTTGTACCACATACGCACTGGATTCGACTCTGTCGATGCTGGAGCTGGTAGTGATTCGGTCCTAGACGCAATCAAAGAAAATGTTGGAGATATGCCCTAGAGGCAATAATAAAAGTGGTTATTATTATATCTTTGTGTTTATGATAAATGTTTACATTCATGTTATAATAGTATTAACCGGAAACATTAATACTTGTGTGATTTGTAAACTAAATTAGAGTCCCTAGTAAAGCCTCTTTGTAATACTAGCTTGTTGGTTAATAGATGATCGTGTTTTCCCGACCATGAACATTGAGATGTTGTTAACAACAAGATCATTAGGAGAATGGTATGATGGACATACTCCTATAGATAAGCGTAGCATTAAGATCAAGTCATTTCAATAGTTCATTTGCTATAAGCTTTCTGATACATAGTAACCTAATTCCTTCGACCATGAGATCATGCTAATCACCATCACCGGAAGGATGCTTTGATGACATCAAACACCACACCATAACTGGGTGGCTATAAAGGTGGCATTGAGTGTTCGGAAAGTATGTGTTGAGGCACATGGATCAAGAGTGGGATTTGTCCATCCATATGACTGATAGATATACTTTGGGCCCTCTCGCTGGAATGTCATCCAATTGGCTTGCATGCATGTGACTGGCTCACAAGGGATCACATATCACGGGAACGAGAAAAGAGTACTTATCGGTAACGAGGTTGAACTAGGTATGCAGAGATACCGATGATCAAACCTCGGATAACTAAATTATCGCGAGACAAATGGAAATTGGTATCGTATGTAACTGGTTCATTCGATCGCAAAGTAATCATAGAAATATGTTGGAGCCATATAAATTTCCAGATTCCTCTATTGGTTATTGATCGGAGAAGTGTCTCGGTCATGTCCGCATAATTCACGAACCGTAGGGAGACACACTTAAGGATTCGATGTTGTTTAGTAGATATGTAATGAAAGTAGGGATATCTAATGTTGTTCGGAGTCTCGAATGGGATCCAGGATATCACGAGGAGATCCAGAATGGTCTGGAGAATAAGATTCATATAAGGAAAGTCCGATTCCGGAGTTCAGGAATGATTTCGATGTTTTCATCGGAGAGGTTCTAGAAGGTTCTAGAAGGTTCACCGGACCGGAAGGGGAATGGTCCATGAATATATCATGTGTAAGTGGAATGATTGGATCATATCCTAGGTCACTTGGTTTGGGCATTTGCGAGAGAGAATTAAAGCTCTAAATTGAAAGTCAAACGGGAGGTTTGAAAAGTCAAACTGGAACAATGGTTTCCTAGTAGAAGAAGGAAAGAGTCCTTCCTTCAATCCAACTTGGATTTGGGTTTGGATTCAAACTGTCCCCTCCCAAGGCTGCCCCCCTCTCATAAATAGAGGGGGAGGGCTGCCCCAAACACCACAAGAGACAGCCCTCCACCCCATGCGCCGCCTAGCCGCCGTCGCCGCACATCGCCGCCTCCGTGCCGCCGCCAGCCGCCGCCGACACCTCCTCCTCCTCCTCCTCCCGGCCTTCTAAACCTAGATCGCCGGGAAACCCTAGATCCACCATAACTCGAACCGGCTTAGGAGAATCCCCACGGGATCTTCCCTCTACTTGCGACACCATGCCGTCGTGCTACCGGAATCGCGAGCGGAGAACTACAACCTCCGCTGCCTTCTGGAACAAGGGAGAGGAATGTCTTCATCGAGTACCGAACGTGTGACCGACTGCGGAGGCGTTGCCGGAACGCAGCACCGGAAGGATCGTCTTGTAACATCCCTAAAATAATGATTTCAAAGTTTGCATATCATCCATGCATTCATAACCATTTTAGGATCATTTTCAAAGTCATTACAAAAAAACAGAAGCATTTGAATGTCTATTATTTCATGTAAGCAAGGCATTGGCCCAATGCTACTCTCTGGTTTGAGATTAATTGATTTAAACCAAAGATAATTGATCATGTGGTTGATTGATGCTTTCCAAAGCTTGGAAAAATATTCAAAACAAAGTATAGAATTTAAAAACCATTTTTATGTCTTTACCAAGAATTTGATAAAAACATTGTTTATTTAAAAATTCCAATGCGCCAATGCAAATTCAAGTGTACAACATTGCTATGAAGCAAATTATGTGCAAGTTTCACTTTATAAAAATCCAGAGAGAGTTTGAATTCAAACATATTTGAAATCATTTGAAAAGGATTCCTGGAAATTCAAACAGAAAAAGAAAAAGAATAAAGAAAACAAAAAGGCTCGCCAGACCTTTCGCCCACCGTGAGACCAGCAAGCCCACAGGCCATTTCCTCCCTTCTCTCACCCGCATCGAACCAACCCACTAGACACTGACCAGTGGCCCCAACGCCACGTCGTCGTCGTCCTCCCCAGAACCCGCGCGATGAACACGTCGTCGCCGCCCGTTACCTCACGAATTTAATCCGAATCAATTCCTTTGATTTCGCTAGTAATTCGCCCAGCCCTCACCTGCTACTTAAACCCCACACCGTCGCGACCATTTCCACTCAAACCCCACCCAGTAATCGCCACCAGGCTGCTCGCATTGGAGCTCAAACCCCTCTGCCTCTAGTTCAAATGATTGAAACCCTCGTGTCCACGCACACCTTCTGATGCCATTTGTTTGTCTTCTGGTGATCCAGGTCGCCGTCCCCGTTCGCGCCCGCAAGCGACAGAACCACCGCTCGACTCCGACGAGCAATCTAGGTAAAGCCCGACCGCCCCTTGACTTCTCCTTGATGGTATCATGTTCGCCATGACCTTGCGCACATCCTGACTCATCTGATTCGTGCGAGGGCGATCCAGAGCCTTGGCAACTACCTCTTTTGCAAGCACCCGACGCCAGCAACAACTCCGACGAGGTCCTGTTGTTGTGTCCGTGCGCCCCGACCCTTCCCGTCCACACGTTGAGCATCCCCACGTTCCCGCGGTCTCGGTAAGCACACGCCCGACCCCCCTGCCCCTATGATCTTGCCGGAACGTCGCCTACAGACGCGCAGCCGCCACGGCAGCCATTTGCGCTGCCAGTTCTTGGTCAGATGGATTTGATCCATTGGATCTAAATCCTAAGGCTGCGATTAGATCTGTAGCGAAGCGGTATGTTTTGATCTGGACCGTGCGCAGTTAGTTAGATTCAACAGCATGGCGTGATCCGTATAACCGGTACTATCAATCGAATGACGCGTATTTGTTATTTGTTTTAAAAATCTGAATTAGATCTATTAGTGATTCAAACTTGCAAAATTCATAACTTTTGATCCACACGTTCAAATTTTATAAATTTGATATCATTGGAATCTGG
Organism: Avena longiglumis; assembly: GCA_030063025.1. NCBI lineage: Eukaryota > Viridiplantae > Streptophyta > Magnoliopsida > Poales > Poaceae > Avena > Avena longiglumis. The sequence goes on along the minus strand of CP125977.1, from coordinate 178,802,459 downwards.
ACAAAGAATTATATCCATTTATGCAATTTTTTTAATGAATTTCTTCTGTAAAATTGGTTATCTTTGCAGAGACATTTATAGGCTTATTTTGAGTATAGAAATTATTTGAAAAATGATTTAAAGACTAAAGAAAGTTTATTTAGTCTTGTCTTGTATGTGAGTCAGTACTGTATACTTGTCTTGTTTGGTGTATAAAATCATCACATAGCATTTGCGTGCATTCATATATTTTTGCTTGTATATTTTGATATGTGAATTTGGTGCTATTATTTTATGTGTAGATTTTGGTGCTAATAGTAATTGTGGTTGTGAAGATTGTTGCTACTCCCCCAACTACCAAGGCAAGTGGTGCTTCATAATTATGTCCCACTATTTTTTCCTATGCATTAGAAAATATTTTGTATAGGTCTTGCATGAATATTTTGCTAATTATCTATATGCTATGCTTGGGAAATCCTAGTAGTTGTAGAATTGTTAGAATTTCCTCTAAGTTAAGATACTTGCTATTGCCATGCTTTGCCTAGCTAATAGTAACCAAGGGTGGATTACATATTCATGCTATGAGAAATATTTCTAAGTCCTTGAGTTATGTTTTGCTTAATAAAACAACTAAGTGAATGAATCAACTGGGTGGAATGGAAATAATGGTTTGTGTTGAGTGGTTACACAAGGCCCATTTGTATGGTTTACCTTGTGTATCTCACTTGTGGATTGCCACCCAGGAACAAGGGATTTGAGATGCCAGATGTTAAGAAGCTATGGAGTTGTAAAAGACTATGTTATCTCTGGAATGACGTTGTAATAATGATCTTTGTTTCTGTGTACTTCATCTTAAATTGTGGATGCTAGCAATTGATCCAGGGACTATCATTGCAATCACAGGGATCCTTACCTTTATAAGGGTGGGATCTTACAGATGGTATCAGAGCACTGTGTTGCCTGTAGGATTGATGGGGATATGCCTACTGGGGTATACCCAGCAGGACGTTTCCGACTGGCCCGTGAGCTGTCGAGTGGGCCTGCATAACGGCGAGTGGATTGAAGCCTAGCAAGACACCGAGCGACTGGAAGCTGAAGGCCCAGGCGAGTAGATAGGCCCAGTCGGATTAGGTTAAACGACTACCGAAGCTTTAACTGAATCAGTTGAGATATGTAAACCCTAGGGGAGGTGAGCCTATATAAACCTCCCTATAGGGCGAGTAGAGATACGTTCCATCATACACCCAAGCGACTCGCTGCCTAGCCGCCGAGCTCGCCCATTGTAACACCTCCATAATACAATCTAGCAGGAGTAGGTCTTTACCCTCCGGGGGGCCGAACCTGGGTAAAACCCTGTGTCTTTGCCCTCATCTCACACCGCAGATGGCTGGCCGACCTTGCCCCTCGTTCTACTACTCGCTGCCGATTGCAGCATCTGCCGTGACTATTCCCACGACGGTGGCGCCCACCGTGGGGCCTGGCCGGTCCAGCCGGTGTTCTGCGGCGAGATACAATCTGCCCATCAACGAGACGGTCGCCACCGGCCGCATTATAGCGATCGGCGAGATGCTCCAAATCCTGCCGAGCAGCTACGTCCCGGCGGCGCGACCCGTCACGCACAGCGTGATCCTGCTGATCGGCACGATCAACCTCTTCGTCGGTCTCACCGACGTCATCGTCTCAGAGGATTCGGCTCGCATCCGCGAGTCGCCGCCGCGCGATCGGCTCTCCGAGAGCCAGATCCGCATGATCCATCGCCTCGCCTCCGAGTACAACTCGGCCACAAAGAACGTGGCGGGAATTCAGCGCAGAGGATGCAGCCTCACCGACGACGCCGACTCGGCGACCGAGTCACTCGCGGATCCATCACCGGCTTCATCCGCGGGCTCCATCGCCAGGTCTCCAACGGGAGACTTGAGATCCCTCCATCCTCGGGATCTTGAGTTTGACTCGGATCGGAGAACTCCGGCGACCCAGCGGAACCGGTCGCCACACCGCGACCTACATGGCTACCGGCACCGATCCGCCTAAAGACCCGTTCTCCACCCCAATCCCTCCTAATGCCATGGCAACGGAGGTCGAGGAACTCCGCCTAAAACTGGCGGAGGAGGTACGCAAAGAGCAAGCCGAGCACGAAAAATTTCGCCTCGGCGGTGATCGCGAGGCATCACGCTACCACCAGCAATGGATCAGGTCACGCTGAACCCCACCGTTCAGGCGCGCCTGAACCGGCGACGAAACGACCCGGCCCGTGTGGCCGAGCGCGCGATCTGCGAGAACGCGCCACCAGGAGGAAGCGCCCGGCCCCCGCCAAGATCAACGGCGAGGGGCGCCCCACCTCCACCCAACCGCACCCCTCCCAGGGACCAGCCGTGGATAGTAGTCTCCTCACGGGAGCGAGACGCAAACGGCCTCCCACTGTTCTCCACCCCAATGGACAACCTCGTGGCAGGCCGAGCAGCAGCCGACAGCATCACAGCCACCGGCGATGGCGCCCTACAGATTCAATACGTCAGGGCCCTGCTCGCGAAGGCCGTCGAGCAGCAAAGAGCGGGCGCCGACTCGGCAGGTCGAGTACACTCGCGTTCCTCGGGAAGCAGAGCGGCCTCCAGCGGCCGTCCAGCGGCGGCAAACAGCCTCAACTGCCCGCCACCAGAGCCACTGCAGCTCCAATACCGACCCGCGAATGCGGCACTCTCCACCAACGACCCCAGGCCAGCAACCAACCTTGTCGCTGCCAACGGGCAACCCATCGACGCCCGCACCCACATCATTAACAACCAAAGCTGGCGCGCATGCCAGCCCGACGACCTACGACATACCCTAACCAATCGACGCGACGGCGAGCCCATGGGGTCGCTCAGTCGACTCGGGCCCAAGTGCTTCGGACCAATGATCCGAGGCGAGAAGTATCCGCCAAACTTCAAGGCGCCAAAAGAAATAGAAAAGTACGACTCCTCGTACGACCCCGCCGTATGGCTTGACACATACCTCATGGCGATGGGGATCGCGGGCCACACTGACCTGCTCGCCGCCCTTTACCTCCCCCTGATGATGGAGGGATGCGACGGTGGATCAACACCTCCCCGGCGATGTCGACTCCTGGGAGGAAATGCGCGACGCCTTCGTCAGGCACTTCGAGTGCTCCTACACCCGCGCCACCACTATCGAGGACCTGGAGCGGTGCGTCCAGGGACCCCACGAGTCGACCCGTAACTGGGTCCAACGGTGGCAAGAGCTTTGATACAACGCGGTCGTCATCCACCCGGACACAACGATCCATTTCTTCAAGACCTCGTGCCGCTACGAGCCCCTAGTCGCCAAGCTCCAGCGACACTCCCGCACACTCGACAACATCCCCGACCTCCTCGAGATCGCCAAACGGTACGCCGAGGAAGATCCAAACCAGGAAGCGGCGACGAGTCGAGGTCAACGCCGCGCGGCGGCGACGGCGGACGCCGACCCGACCCTCAGCTTCTGGCACTCGCCTCACCGACAAGCGCCCGCGATGGCGGGCGAGTCGACTTCGCCCAACGCCGGGCACGCGCAGCTGAGCCCAAGAGCTTCCGCGACGGAGGACAACACGCGGCGGCAACTACAAGAACAAACCAAGGTTCGACCCGCGACCCTCCTTAACCAACCATGTGCGTTCCATAGCAGGGAAGGAAGCCCATAGCGCACCGCCGACCACACCCTCGTGAAATCGAGAAGGCACGCAGCGCGGGAGGACCCGACAACGACCGCCAAAGCGGCGGAAAATTCGCAAAGTAGCGGCTCGCTCACACCTTCAGCTTCAACACGAGCGAGAAGAAGGTCATCGCCACGCTGTCGCCGTCAACGCGGTGGCCCAGATAAACGTCCCCGGTTCCTAAACTGGTGAGCAACCATCACCGAGCCGCCAAGATCACTCGCCACGCATCGAGTACCGGGGCGTCGCCTGGTGGTCAAGCCCAAGGTCGGCGACTCTGGCTCCCCAAGACAGCGATGGGCGGCGGCTCCATCAACATCCTATACCTCGACACCTTCGGTATGCGGCTCCCGCGATCGATGATCGAGACCACCCACATTCCACGACATCGTCCCCGGTCGGAAGGCGTACCCGATCGGCAAGGTCACGCTGCCAGTCACCTTCGGCACACCGGCAAACTTCCGCACCGAGCGGATCGTCTTCGAGCTGGTGCCCTTCGACAGCCCCTACCATTGCGTCCTAGGGCGCCAGGCGTTCGCCAAATTTATGGCAGCGCCCCACTACGCGTATAACGCGATGAAGCTCCCCGGGCCGTGCAGCGTTATCACCATCCACGATGACCCCGACATGGCCGCCGAGTGCGAGGCCAAAGGAGCCGAGCTCGCTGACGCCGTCATCGCGGCGGAGACCAACCACGCCGACGAGCTCGCCAAGTACGCGAGAGGGGTCAACAACGACGACCCCACCATACTCAAGAAGCCCAACTCAGAGGGCGCAAACACCTCAACCTTTGAGGCCACGACGCACACCCGCACCGTCGAGCTGGTCCCAGGCGACTCCAGCCAGACGGTGACGATCGGGACGGGCATGAGCCCAGCATAGGAAGGCGCGCTCATCGAGTTCCTCAGTGAGAACAGGGACATCTTTGCATGGAAACCCTTTGACATGCCCGTTGTCCCTAGGGAGCTCGCTGAGCACAAGCTAAACGCTGACCCCAAAGTGCGACCTGTCAAGCAGTCGCTGCGGCCCTTCAATGAAGAACGCCGTCGAGCAATCGCCGAGGAAGTGCAGCGCCTACTCGCTGCCGGCTTCATCCGGCCAATCAAGTACTCCAAGTGGCTGGCAAACCCAGTCCTGGTCGAGAAGAAAAACGGGACCTGGAGAATGTGTATCGACTACACAAACCTGAACAACGCCTGCCCAAAAGAGCAGTTCGTCCTCCCGCGGATAGACCAGATAATCGATTCAACCGCGGGCTCGGAGTCGCTATGTTTCCTCGACGCCTACTCTAGATACAACCAGATCAAAATGGCTATCGAAGACGAGGAGAAGACGGCGTTCATCACGCCATTCGGAGCTTTCTGCTACACCGCCATGACCTTCGGCCTCAAGAACGCCGGGGCGACCTACCAGCGGTGCATGCAAGAATGCCTTGCGAGCCAAATTGGCCACAACATCCACGTTTACATCGACGACGTGGTCGTGAAGTCCGCTCGCCAAGGCGACCTACTCGCCGACCTGGCAGAAACATTCGCCAACTTGCGACGGTATAAGATAAAGCTCAACCCAGGCAAATGCACCTTCGGTGTACCTGCCGGACAACTCTTGGTGCGTCGTCTCCAAGCGGGATTGAGGCGAACCCCACGAAGATCGACACGATCGCGGCTCGGCAAACACGAGTGCTGCGCGGCGTTGAAGCTGGCCGGGTGAGTGGCTCTCGATCGCTTCATTCCCTCTCTGGCGAAAGGCGATGCCCATATACCGCCTGATGCGCAAGAACCCCACCTTCCAGTGGGACAAGGAGGCGGACGACACGCTCCGCGACCTCAAAAAGGTGCTACTCGCCGCACCACTACTCGCCGCCCCCTCCGACAAAGAACCCATGCTGGTTTACGTCGCGGCGTCCGAGCGCGTCGTTAGCGCCGTGATGGTCGTCGAGCGACCAGAGGAAGGAAAGGCGCCGGTCCGGCGGTGTACTACATCAGCGAGGTCCTCACCGAAGTCACGCCAGTGTACCCTGATACCAAAAGCTAGTATACGCGGTCTTGAGCTCAGCGGCGCGACTACTTCGAGCACCCGATCACGGTCGTCTCCTCGCACCTGCAAGACATCATCCGCAATCGCGAGGCGGAGTCGCCAAGTGGGCCGTCGAGATCGGCGTCCACAACATCAAATACGAGCCACGAAGGCGATCAAGTCACGACTTGGCAGACTTCATCGCCCGGGGAGGCCCAAAGAACCGAGAGAAGCTGCCGTACCTCCATTCTGGAGCACACTTGACGGCTCCAAGAACGCGGACGGTGCGGTAGGATAGTCTTGACATCACCAAAGGCGACAAGCTCCGCTACATCCTCTGCCTCGACTTCACACCTGCACCAACAACATGGCTGAGTACGAGGCCCTACTCCGACATGCGAGCCGCCAAGGAGATGAATGTCAATCGCCTCCCGCTACGGAGATTCCGACCTTGTCGGGGCAAGTCGCCGCACCGCGACGCCGTCTCCCCTACCATGGCGCGCATCGCCAAGCGGTGGACAAGTTGGCGGCCACTTCACCCTACTCCGTCGAGTGGATCGACAGGCGGAAAACGCGAGGCCGACGCACTCTCACATCGGGTTGGCTCGACTCGCACCACCAGCGGCGTCTTCCTCGACACGATCACCAAGCCATCGTCTCTCCCAGGAGATCGACATCGAGTCCCACTCAACCGAGAGGCAGCCTTGGTCGCACTCGTCAACGAGCGAACGGGACCAAGCCCTACATCGCCTACCGAGGCCGGCACCTGCCGGCGAGGCAGAACGCTCGAATGATCGCTCGTCGATGCAAGTCCTACACCATCGTCGACGGCGAGCTCCACAAGCGCAGCGTCACCGGCGTGTTCCAACGCTGCGTCCAACCAGATGAAGGACGCAAAATCCTCCACGACATTCACTCCGGTGACTGCGGCCACCACGCCGCCGCTCGCTCCCTGGTCGCCAAGGCTATGCGACATGGCTTCTACTGGCCCACCGCCCATGCCGACGCTGTCGATATCGTCCAGCGATGCGCCGGGTGCCAGAAGTACGCCAATCAGACGCACGTACCGAGCTCGGCGCTCAAAACAATCCCCATCACTTGGCCATTCGCTGTGTGGGGCATGGACATGGTAGGCCCCTTCAAGAAGGCCCCCTCTGGCTACACCCACCTGCTAGTCGCCGTCGACAAATTCACGAAGTGGGTGGAGGCCAAGCCAGTCCGGAAATGCGATGGGAAGACCGCCACTAAATTCCTACGCGAGCTCATATATCGCTACGGGTTCCCAAACAGCATCATCACGGATAACGGCACCAACTTCGCCAAGGGAGCCATTGCCGAATTCTGCGAAGAGCATCATATCCGGCTCGACCTCGCGTCAGTCGCCCACCCGGAATCCAACGGCCAGGCGGAACGAGCCAACCAAAGCATCCTCCACGGCCTGAAGCCGCGACTCCAAGTACCACTCGAGCGCACCGCCGGGTGCTGGGTCGAAGAGCTTCCCTCTGTCATCTGGGGGATCCACACCTCAGTCAACAGATCGACGGGATTTACTCCCTTCTTCATGGTCTACGGTGCCGAAGCAGTCATGCCCACCGACCTCGAACACGACTCGCCGCGGGTCGTCCACTATACGGAGGCTGCAAACGAGCTTTCCCGCCAAGACGGGATCGACCAAATAGATGAAGCACGCGACCTCGCTCGGTCACGCACTGCCATCTACCAGCAAGGACTCCGCCGTTACCACAGCCGGCGGGTGAAAGATCGCACCTTCCAGGAAGGCGACCTGGTGTTACGCCTCATCCAGGACAAGAAGGGCATGCACAAGCTCTCCCCTCCGTGGGAAGGCCCATTCGCTATCGGTAGCGTGCCTCGCAACGACGCCTACTACCTCATCGACGTCGCGGGGACGGCGAACTCGGCGTCAGCGACCATGGAATGTAAACCTCCTACGGAAGTTCTACTCCTAGAACCCCACATGTACTCTCCGATCGCTATGAAATAAAAAAGCGGTTACGCAAATTGCGCCTACTCTCCATAACTTGTGCCGCTTTTCGTAATAACAGCGTTAAGCTAACTGCAGAAGTCAACCTTTGGTATAGCGATCGAACGGCTAAGTAGTGCGGTGTAAAACCTTGAATCACCTCAGTCTTGCATCGCCCACGAAAGCCACCGGAGCCCCATTGGAGTCGCCTAGCTCGATGGTTCTCTGAGCCAAGACAACCGCCCTCGCTTCACAACGACCTTGGTCCTCCGCATCCCGGCATTGCGACTCGAACAGCTAAGTACCACGCTCGGGGCGAAGACCAGTTCGTCAGCGGTCGTGGAAACGCCAAGTAAGAGAGCATCCCGGGACTCGCCACGCGTGACCCCACGGGCGAGGAGTGGCGCCCAAACCAGCGCTAAGTCCTCAACCAGCCTCGAGTCGCGCCTAGAACAACCAAGTACCACGCTCGGGGACTCGGCCACCCGACCTCGTTGCGCAAGGGAAAGCGGTAAAATCAGAGCACTCAAGGAGTCGCCTAGCTGGCTCTTCGAGCTCAAGTAGTCGACCAAAACATCAAAACACATGACAACAACACATACATCATATCTGAGGTAAACCCCACAAAAGGCGGACGCTCGGGGACTCGTTCAAAATCAATCACAAACACACAACAAATACTAAAATAGACACAACGTCTCATTCATTCACGTAATGCATTGTTTCATGTTACAAAATATGCCGCGGCTGACCTGCTGCTAACGCCACAAGGAAAACTACCTTACTCTATAGGCTTCGATGACGACTCGCCAACATCTTGGCGATTGCGGATGAATGCCGTGCGGGTTTGACGGATACGTCGTCAGTTCACCCGCCATCGCCGCGCGAAAAGGCTGCTCGACCTTGAAGTCACGATGCGGCGGCTCGGGGTCGTTTGGCGCGACGACCGTCTCCTGGTACGGAAGGTCGCCCATTGCCCGGACACGTTCGAGTGCGTGGCGACGGTCCGCAACTTAAGGACCTCGGACAGCTCCACCGCGCGATCGATGATGGATATCCACTCGTCACATCGATGTCGAAATCTTCGGGAAGTGGCGAGTCCAAGGCTCAGCCGTCGGCGCTCACGCAAACGCCGACCGCGTCATGTATTCAACGACCGCGGGCGCCTTCTCCAAATATTTCCACACCTCAACGAGGTCACTGGGAATCACCTCCGTGGGCGATATCTCTTGGAGATAGGAACGGATGCACGTCGCCGAGTCGACGAGCATACTTATGCACTGCCTGGCGTCGAGCGAGCTCGCCTCTCCTTCGCTATCGATGATGCGACCTGCGAGTAGAAGACAACAATGAATACGACGGACACTACAAAAGAGACAACCATCGGAAAGGAAGGAGTACTCACCAAGCAGCGGACGGGCGAGTTCCGTGATGAAGCATTGAAGCGCTGTATGGTCGTCCTGAAGCCCAGCAATGAGGACTTCCGACACCTTGCGATCCTCCTCAGCGGCTGCAATGGCGGCCTTAGCTCGCTCGTCAGCCGAGCTCGCTTCACGCAGCTCGCGCTCGAGGTTGGCGATCCGCTGTTCAGCGGCACTCAAGGCCGATTGTGCCGCCGCTAATTCACCAGCTGGGACAAGCCCCTGGCGAGCTTCCTCTGCCTTCGCAGCAAAAGCTTGAAGCCCTTTGTTCGCTTCCTGGACAATGGCCAGCTCCTTCTCCGCGCGCTGCTTCGCGGCCAATCGGTCCGCCGACTCAAGCTGCAGACCCTGCACATCACCGAAAAAGTTAGTCAAAGCAAAATTCCTAAGTGCCCACTCGCTGAAATTCAGCGAGTGCGCACTCGGGGACTGGCGATCAAGAAATTCCTAAGTGCCCACCCGCTAAAATTTAGCGAGTGCGCACTCGGGGACTGGCGATCAAGAAATCACTAAGTGCCCACCCGCTAAAATTTAGCGCGTGCGCACTCGGGGATTGGATGCGAAAAATTATAAGAATCAGGCCGCTGCAAAGCACCGACCTGATCCTCGGGGACTGGATGTACCTGGATGGCTGCGCCAAGCATGCCATGGAGTTGTATCGCGTCCACGGACGCGAGTAACGCCGGCGTGTGTCCACGGCGTTGGTCAACTTCAGCATCGGCGGTCCCAGGAGCGTGGCTCGAGGGCGCAGCTCCACTCGCCGTGGCCGCTTTGGTCACGAAGCGTGGGAAGGTAGCGATAGAGGCACCCGCCCCAAGGGAGGTCGCCTCCGCCGTTCCAGGCAAGGAAGCGCCCTCCTTCGTAGACGCGGCTGCCTCCGTCGCGGGCATGGCCGGCGCGACGGCCGTATCGTCCGAAATCATGACGACGTCATCACCCTTGGCCTTCTTGCTGCCATCCGCAGAGGCGACGACCTCGTCCGCTTTCCTATTGCGGGAGGGGTCCTCCTCGCTAACGACGGGTGGCACCTTAGCCACGGTTGGATGGCCCATCCTCTTCACTCCAGTCCTATGCATCAATCGAATAAGCAAAAACAAGCGAGATAGTTATGAAAGGCAAGGAAGGGTGAGTGCACTCACTTGGCGACTGGGATGAAACGTAGCCCCGTACGGAGGCTGGCGATTTTCGATTCAGGGCCCGATGGCGGCTCGAGCCCCATCTCCGGGGCGTCGCGTGCCCAAGACACGGGCGGCTTCTTCATCGTTGAGGCCGCCGGAGCCTCAGGACATCCTCGGCAAGAGCCTCCTTGCGAGGCTTATGTAGCCGGAGCTTCCTTGCGGAAGCCGCTGGAGCCTCCCCAGCCCGAGGCTGGGGCGAATGGCGGAGGCATTGAAGCCAGCGGCACTTCCTCGATCGCCCGGCGTCCGGTTAAATGCGCCAGCGGTAGCGTCCTCACCGGCAGGCTGGGAGCATCGGGCTGCTTGAGTGGCGAGGGCTTAGATAACCGTCTTCTTCTTCGGGGGAGCCCTCGCCTCCCTTTCCTTCTTCTTCTTCTTCGACGGGGGTGGGTTGACGGTGCGAGGTGGTCTCTAGGAGCTCGTCGTCGTCATCGTGACGCTCGAGGCTTCTTCTTGCCTCGATCTCGCGCTGTCGTTGTCCGCGGGTCTTTCGGACCAGCGGGGCGACCTCCTCCTCGGAATCGTCGTTGTCGTCCTCGTCGCCTTTGGCGGCGACTTCGCCCACGTCTGGGCGGATGAGCCCGAGCTCGTCGTCGAAGGAGGAGCCACCCTTCCACCACTTGGAATAGCTGCGAATCAGAATGAATCAGGAATTACCATTTGCATAGACTGCGACTGCGAGCAAAGTAAGGTGGTTACCGTTGGAGCTGGACGCTTCGCGGTATAGGGGGCGACACCAGCCTGCACGTCCAGGTACACCGCCTGGGTAATCTTCTTCAGCGCCGGGAGGTAGTCCTCCAGTTTCCATTCGTCGAGGCAGGCCTTCGTCGAGTCTCCCCGGCCCGTGTACTGGTACATGTAGTGGTCACGCTGGGCGAGCGGGACGAGCCGCCGCCCGAGCCAGCAGTTGTACAGATTTATCGTCTGGAGGCCCTTCTTTTTCAGACCACGGATGGTCTGGAGCATCTCGTCGACGACCATCCGCTGGTCGTTGGGAAGCTTGCCAACTTGGAGATGGCATGGCTCGGACCGATTGGCGGAGTACCGCGGGATCGCCGCCTCGTCCTCCGGAGTCGCCTCGGCCACGTAGAACCACGACTTCTTCCAGTCGCTCGCTGCCTTGGCGGGCAGCATCAGATCAAAGAATGAGGCTTTGGACTTGAGTTGGAATGTCAGGCCGCCCGCGGATAGCATTGGGCCGCCTGCTTCCTCGCGGCTGATCCGTCCGTGGAACAGACCTTGTCACAAGGGGAAGTAGGGCCGGAAACCCAAGTAGCATTCGCAGAACGCCACGAAAATGGCGAGCTGCTCGATGCTGTGGGGACCCAGATCTGAAGGCTGGATCCTGTAGTAGGCGCAGAAGCGCCGGAAGAACAGGGACGTAGGAAACCCTAGCCCCCGCTCGAGATGACTGGTGAAACAAATGAATTCCCTCTCTCGCGGGCTTGGGGTCGTTTCTCCGGCTGCGGGAATACGCCAACAGCCGGCTCGCAGGATCCCGGCCTCCTCGAAAGAGGCCAGTTGCGCCCTCGTGCATTTGGATCTACCCCACGGTTCGGTGGAGAGGGCCATGGCCGAGGGGTTGGTTGGGGGTCGGAGGATTTCGGGTCGGATGGATCGCGATGCGAGGGAAGGAAAATGCGCGCAGTCGGAAGAAGTGGCGAGAAGTTGGCTTTACAATCGCCTGCCATTCCCCTTATATAGTGGGTGTTACCCGCCAAATCAGGAAGTCGTTACCGCGCGATGATTACGCCAAAAGTTATCGTTGGATTACCCCAACGGCTAGTTTGACCACGCCTGACGGTCCAACTCCGGCCACTCGGCTCGCCGACCCAATCACTATGACAGTGATTCGCCGGCTCGACTCGCCAAAGCCGCGACTTGGATCACTGGTTTTCTCCTTAGTACAGGAGCCCGCCGACGATTCGACTGGATGCCTACTCTGAAGCCGCATACTCCGACTGCCAGCAGCCACCTACGCCTAATCAACGACGGCCTCGGGGACTACTGATGGGGATATGCCTACTGGGGTATACCCAGCAGGACGTTTCCGACTGGCCCGTGAGCTGGCGAGTGGGCCTGCATAACGGCGAGTGGATTGAAGCCCAGCAAGACACCGAGCGACTGGAAGCTGAAGGCCCAGGCGAGTAGATAGGCCCAGTCGGATTAGGTTAAACGACTACCGAAGCTTTAACTGAATCGGTTGAGATATGTAAACCTTAGGGGAGGTGAGCCTATATAAACCTCCCTATAGGGCGAGTAGAGATACGTTCCATCATACACCCAAGCGACTCGCTGCCTAGCCATCGAGCTCGCCCATTGTAACACCTCCATAATACAATCTAGCAGGAGTAGGTCTTTACCCTCCGGGGGGCCGAACCTGGGTAAAAACCTGTGTCTTTGCCCTCATCTCGCACCGCAGATGGCTGGCCGCCCTTGCCCCCCGTTCTACTACTCGCTGCCGATTGCAGCATCTGCCGTGACTATTCCCACGACAAGGATTATGACCCTAGGATTGGATTAGAAACCACTAAGGAAATTTTTTCAACAATTTCAACACTTGTCTTTTCCTTATTGTAAACTTTTCTAATCTTCTTTATCATCTCTATTTTAGATGAACTCCATCAACGAAGCCGTGAGGAAGGGACCACTCATGACCATGACCTTGGAGTGTGAGACAGAATTCCCCAAGGCCCTCAAGGACCTCATGATTTCCATGGGAATACATGGTGCAGCTGTGTACAAAGGTTTCCCCGTGATGGATGAAGGAGTGGAGTACTGGTGGGTGCAACTTCACTTGTACAAAAACAAGGAAGACAACCACAAGGAATCAGGATTCTGCATGGTCACCAACTCAGTAATGCACACCACATTCTTTGACTCTACCAGAGATGCAGCTTGGAAGGCCATCAAGGTGCTTGGTGATAGACTCAAGTGTAGAATGCTTAACACTCAAAATGACCTTAGGGAAGAAAATAAGCATACCCAAGAGTTAGAGGATACCAACCAACGTTTAAGACAGGACATCATAGACTTAGCAATGGAGTCATGTGATCAGGATCGACATATTGCCTTTAGGGATGCCCTGTTAGCCAACTTGGCAAGTGAGATGGGATTGTAATGTACTTCGTTAGTTGGACCACCATATCTATCATTTTATTTCCAATTTTTTTGTCTAAGTTATGTTGAACCTTGGATGCTTGTAATGGATTTATGTATGCCATGACTTGTGTGATTGTTGCCAAAGATATGCTTGTGATACTTTGTATTGTGATTTTCTCTATTGATGTTGATTCTCTTTTCTCTATCTTATAAAATAGATGCCTAATGTTACTATCAGCATGGCTGAAGAGTTCAAGGGAAATCATTTTGGCACTCGTCTTATTGAGCTTACTAGTGTGCTCAACCTTCCGCTCCCTAGCATCATGACGCTTCCCCTCACCAAGTTTGAGAGGAAGGACCTTTGGGGCTTCAAAGTTACTCAGCCAGGACGCCAGACTGAGCCAGCCACGGAGGCTATCACTTTCAAGCTAATGCATGACGACAAGGAGAGAGGCTTAGATGTAGTCATGCAGGATTTACTTGGGCGTCTGGTAGGGAGGCACTCCAGAGAGCTTAGAGGTCTTTACTTTCACACCTTCGGAAGATGCGACAAGGAGGGTGAGCCTATTGAGTTCGAGGATGCTGCTAGAGAGATGGCAGAGCCGATTCGTCTGTACCTTCAGGACCTAGAGGTTATTATTAGGCACCTAGATACTGATAGGACCAACGTCATGATTAGAAATGACGAGCTTCAGGTGCATCTTCGTGAGAAGGACAAGCTCTTTGTCGAGCAAGACGATATAGTCAAGGAAATGGAGGCCAAGTTTGAAAGCCAGGACAAGAAGTTCAAGAGCCAAGAGAAAAGAGGCCAAGACAGGAACAAGAGGATTCAAGAGATGAATGCAGAACTAGAGGCCAAGGACTTTGAGCTCGATCATCAGCAGGGTGTGATTGAGAGACTTCGTTCACAGAAGAGGGCTCTTAAGGCCAAGATAGAGGCCTTGACTACCAATGTCGAGGAATACAAGACCGCTATGGAGAATGCAGGTCTTACACTTGTTGATGAGGAGGTTGATGCACAGGAGTAGTGATGACTACTCATTTATCTTTCATTTACCATGCTTATGATTATTGAGTCGCAATGACCATCCAACATGTGGATGGCTTGCTATGGTGTGTTTGCTTTTTCAAACTTGTTGTTTATGTCATTGAACCTTATGATTATTTTGATGCTTGTTTTGGTGATTGTCTATGTAATGTATTGTGCATGTTTAGCATCTATGGGTATCTCATTCTTATCATTATGAAAACCACAGATGCCTCCTCGACGTGCCAACCCCAACCCAAACAACAACAATGTCACCCCCGAGATGCAGCAGCTGATGACAACACAGGCACAACTGAGGCAGATGATGACCACCTTTATGCAGAATCAGAACAACAATAACAACAACAACAACAACAACAACAACAACAATAACAACAACAACCACAATCAGAACAATCCACCAGGATTTGACATGCTCACCAGATTCCTAAGACTGAGACCTGAAAAGTTCTCAGGAACAACTGATCCCATGGTGGCCAATGATTGGCTATGTTCGGTGAACAAGGACTTGGTAAATGTCGGCTGCACCGACGAAGAGAAAGTCAGGTTTGCAGCACATCTGTTGGAAGGACCAGCAGCCACTTGGTGAGATAACTTCCAGATCACCACTCCCATTGAGGATGTGACATAGGCTATCTTTGAAGATAGATTCCGTACAGCTCACATCTCATCCAGAGTGATGAGTTTGAAGAAGAAGGAGTTCAATAACTTGAAACAGCGTCACCGCAGCGTGGCTGAATATATTGAGGAGTTCAACAATCAAGCGCGTTATGCACCGGATGAAGTTGATACCGATGCCAAGAGGAAAGAGAAGTTCCTCGAAGGACTGAACGATGAACTGAATCTACAGCTATCTGTGGCCTATGTCCCCACCTACCTATCCCTTTGTGACAAGGCTACCATCTTGGAGAACAAGATGAAACAGGTTGAAAGCAGAAAGAGGAAGCACAACTCTGACAAGCACAGCTCAGGATCGTCTCACAAGCGTTCCCATCATGATGATAGTGGGAGTTCTGGATCCCACAAACATGGAAAGTACAACAACCACCACAACCGCCATCATTACAACAGGCATCATCGTAGTCATGATAATGACAAGTACAAGAACCACAAGGGTGGATACAAGAGCCACCACAATGGAAGTGGAAGTGGTAGTGGAAGCCAGCCTGTCAAGAAGGATATCAGTCAGGTTGAATGCTTCAAGTGTAAGAAGATGGGGCATTATGCAAATGAGTGCCCAGAAAATAAAGCTGAAGGTGCCAACAAGCCCAACCCTTTCCAGAAGGGACAGGTGAACCACATCAATGTGGAAGAGATCTATGAGGAACCTGATGCTGTGGCTGGTAAGTTCAAACTCAATTCTGTTCCATCACTTGTTCTTTTTGATACTAGCGCATCGCATTCATTCATATCAAGAGCATTTGTTGAAAGAAATGAACTTCTAGTTGAAACTATTGGGTGTCCTATAAAAGTAAGTTCTCCTGGTGGAGAAATGATAGTGAACTCAGGATGTCATGACCTAGTCATAGAGTTTGGGAAGTATAAGTTTCCCGTTAATCTGATAATCCTAAATTCCCAAGGATTGGATGTCATTTTGGGAATGGACTGGATGACTAAGTACAAGGGAGTGCTAGATTGTGCCAATCATACTGTCACACTCACAACCCCAGAAAATAAAATTATTAGATTCAAGACTAACTTTGAATCAAAAGGGAGTAAGCTAAATTCTCTTAAGGGGGTTACCATAGACAGTGTGCCAATTGTGAGAGAATATCCGGATGTGTTTCCGGAAGAATTGTCGGGAATGCCAACAGATAGAGATGTGGAATTTCTGATTGACTTGCTACCAGGATCAGGACCAATAGTAAAGAGACCTTACAAGATGTCAGTTGATGAGTTGAAAGAACTCAATAAACAACTTGGAGAATAGTTGCAGAAAGGATTTATTCAACCAAGTTCTTCATCTTGGGGAGCACCAGTCTTGTTTGTGGAAAAGAAAGATAGAAGTCAAAGGTTATGTATCGATTATCGTTCACTCAATGAGGTGACTATCAAGAACAAATATCCTTTGCCCAGAATCAATGACTTGTTTGATCAGTTAGAAGGAGCCTGTGTGTTCTCAAAGATTGATCTCCGGTCAGGTTATTTTCAGCTTAAGATAAGGGAACAAGACATACCTAAGACAACTTTCACCACTAGGTATGGATTGTATGAGTATACAGTGATGCCATTTGGTTTAACCAACGCACCATCTTACTTCATGAATATGATGAACAAGGTGTTCATGGAGTTCCTTGACAAGTTTTTTGTCGTTTTCATTGATGACATTTTGATCTACTCCAAGAGCAAAGAAGAGCATGAAGGACATTTGTGTTTGATACTTGAGAAGCTTAGAGAGCATAAGCTGTATGCCAAATTCAGCAAGTGTGAATTCTGGTTGAATGAAGTTAGATTTCTTGGACACGTTGTGTCAGGAGATGGTGTAGCAGTTGATCCCGCAAAAGTGTCAGCTGTAACTGAATGGGAATCTCCTAAGTCAGTGAAGGAAGTTCGTAGTTTCAATGGCTTGGCAGGATACTACAGAAGATTCATTGAGAATTTATCCAAGGTAGCTAAGCCAATGACGGAGTTACTAAACAAAGACAAGAAATTTGCTTGGACTGAAGGATGTGAACTCAGTTTCCAAGAATTGAAGAAGAGAATAGTGACAGCACTAGTCCTATGTCTGCCAGATTTGGAGAAAGATTTCGAAGTGTATTGTGATGCATCTCATCATGGATTAGGTGCAGTTCTAATGCAAGAAGGGAAAGTTGTGGCTTATGTCTCGAGACAACTCAAAATTCATGAGGTAAATTATCCTACTCATGATTTAGAGTTAGCCTCTGTTTTCCATGCACTCAAAACATGGAGACATTATCTTTTGGGAAAGCGATGTGAAGTGTTCACAAATCACAAAAGTTTGAAGTATATCTTTACTCAGAAAGAAATCAACATGAGACAAAGAAGATGGCTAGAACTCATGAAGGACTATGACTTGAGTTTGTAATACCATCCCGGTAAAGCAAATGTTGTAGCGGATGCACCAAGCCGTAAGGTATTTGTGAATGGCCTTACTAAGGGAGAATTGCCAGATGATCTGTGTGCCCAATTTAGAGACCTCAGGTTGGAGATTGTGCCTGAAGGACATCTCATGTCCTTGGATGTTCAACCCACTTTGTTGGAAAAAATCAAGGAAGCCCAAAAGACGGACAAGGAAATTGAAGAGATTAAGGAAAAGATTGGCAAGGGAAAGGCCAAAGGATTCCATGAAGACGAACTAGGTACTTTATGGTATGGAAAACGTATCTGCGTTCCGCAAGATCCGGAGCTTCGAAAACTGATTCTACAGGAAGCCCACAACTCACCATATTCCATTCATCCAGGTAACACCAAAATGTACATGGTATGAAGGAAATATTTTGGTGGAACGATCTCAAGAAATACATCGCCGAACACATTGCTTTGTGTGATGTATGTAGTAGAGTGAAAGCGGAACAACAGAAACCAGCAGGGTTGCTACAACCACTACCTATTCCTGATTGGAAGTGGGACAAGATTGGCATGGACTTCATCACTGAATTGCCAAGGACCAGGTCAGGATATGATTCCATTTGGGTAGTAGTGGATCGCTGTGGGATCCCGCAAAATCACTACTAGAAAATCGCGTTGAATTTGTGCATTGCATCGTCATCATCATGCATTGTTTGCCAAAACTATTTCGCAAAGCCCGTTTTGGTTTCTAAAACGCCCCATCTTTATTCAAACGCCAAAAACCCCGGATGCTGCCGGATATTTTGCTTGTCAAAAACTATTTACAAAGTTCGTCGCAATCAATTAAAAATATTAAATTATTTTGGGCGGGGCAGTCGAACGGGCCGATTGACCCGAACGACCGCCCCAGAAATTAAAACGGTCCAACCAGTCCCACCCTAAATCCTATAGCTACCCAGCTATCTACCCCAACCCAGCCTCCACATCACTCCACCCAATCAGTGTGTGCCACCTCACTCTCACCCTCCCCCCTAACCAATCTAAAACTGCCACATCACCCAACCCCCCCCTCTCTCCTTTCCCTCTCTCTCCCTCTCAAACTCACACCCACACAGCACGCGCAGCTAACACACGCCACACACCCGGCCCTTTCCCCACACCCGCTGCAGCCGGGCCCCACCCCGCGGGACCCGCCTCCCCCGCGCCTGGCGCCCGCACCCGCCCTGACCGACGCTCCTCCCGCACTCCCTCGCGCGAACACGCAAACACACGCACGCCACGCTCCCTGGCCCCACCACCCCGCGTCCCGCACCCCATCGCGCACGACCCGGTCACGCGTCCTCCCCCCCCCGCCGCCCTTCTCCTACCTCTGGTTCCGTGCATCGCCTCTCAGGAACCGCTGACGCCCGCCGAGCCTCCCCGGCCCGCCTCCGCCTCCCTCCCTTCGCCTGACGCCCGGCCCCAGAGTCCGCCTCACCGCGGCGGCCGATCAAGGCTGCCTCAAGGCCGCCGAGGCCTCCTCCTCCCCGTGCTCCGCCCGCCATGAGCCCAAGACGCGCCTCCCGCCAGGCACGCCTCTGCCGCAGCTCCCGCCGCCACTGCCGCCTCACTCGCCTCCCTGCTCGGCCCTGGCCTCCGCGCTCGAGCCCGCGGCTGCCCCGCTCCCGCCTCCGCTGACCCTCTGCGCCTGCCGCCGCAAGCCGCGCCCTCGGAGCTGCCGCTCCGCCTCAGCCTGGCCACCGCGAGCACCCGCCCGAGCCGCCGCCCACGCGCTAGCCCCAGGCCCCGCATCCACCGCCTCACCTCCGGCCCTCCTTCCCCCTCCGTCGCTGCTGCCACGCCCAGGCTCGGCCCGTGCGTGGCCTCCGCCGACGCCGCCCTCGCCATGCTCTTGGCGTCTCTGTGCCCGCTGCCCTGGAGCATCGCTGCCCGCCGCTTACTCGAGCTCTCCGCGAGCTCCCGCCCCGCCAAGCTTGGTCCCGCCCGTCTGCGGCGTCAGCTTCTCGCTGCCTCCGCCATGCGAGCTGCAGTGCCCTTCAGGCTCCGGCGCTGGTCGTGGCGTCCTCGTTCGGTTCCGCCCGTTCGGTGTACAGCTGCTAGCGGGCGTTTTCGGGACCCTCAAGATCTTCTTCCAAGACCTGAAGATCGGAAACCGAAGACCAATCCCGGCGCGCCCGAACCCCGTCGAACACCAAGACCCTCGGACGCCAAGATCGTCTCGATAATGATGTTTTGAAGAATGGACCTGGCGTACCCCGAGGACCCTGACGCCGTTTCCAAGTTCGCCACCGGTGAATAAGAAGAAAACACCTCAAGGACTTCGACACGGAGCGTCAAGATCGTCTCACGGAATCCGAAGCGCGGACCCGACAAGATCGGCACGACGACAAGAACGACACCGTCCAGGGTTAAACCGATGCGCCCCGACGCCACGCCAAGTTCATCTACCCGAACGCCAAGAACAACTTCCGACCGCCAAGACCGATAAGATCTACCCTGATCCGAAGACCCTAACCCCGGAGCCCGAGAACGTTCCGTCGAACCCTGGACCCGGAGACCGAACCCCGAACCCCGGACCCCCCAAGATCTGCCGAACCCTAATGTGTGAACCCCTTCCCGGAAACCCTTTTTTATAACATAATAACAACTTGATGCATATTAATTGCCATACTTGCATGCATGCTTGTCTGTGGTTTGGGGGCCTTATGCCGATTCACCTTATAATTAAATATGGGGCCCATATGCGGGCAAATCTAGCCTTATATTGGCCTCATTTAAATTGGTGTAGCGAACCGGTACCATATCTTGCCATGTTAGTACAACGATTAAATTGCGGGGTATAGAAATAACTTGAACCATCTAATTAATTGTCGGGACCCCGGTTCCGCTTAATATGACCTAATCGCATCGCATCTTTGCCATGCCATACATCATACATGCATCATGCCGATCTTCTGCCGTTGTATTAAATATTGCATCCGGTGTTATTCTAGCGTTTTGCTTCTTCGCGGATAAGGCCGTTGAGTTGATGTGAGTCGCCGATCTTGGTTGAACCCTTCGACAATGTTTTCAGTAGCATCTCCCCTTTTCTACCTATCTTACTTTTATAGTGTTTTATTCCCTCCTGTTGATCTATTGCTATCTGTGTTGCGATGCTTTAGTTCCCGTACCCGTGATATTTTCCCTGCAGCCGTATATTGCCTTGGACACCT
Organism: Avena longiglumis; assembly: GCA_030063025.1. Classification (NCBI taxonomy): domain Eukaryota; kingdom Viridiplantae; phylum Streptophyta; class Magnoliopsida; order Poales; family Poaceae; genus Avena; species Avena longiglumis. Next base: position 178,781,804 of record CP125977.1, on the reverse strand, counting down.
CCTATTACTTGTTGTTTGGTAGATAGTTGGACTTGCGTGTCGTAGTCGCTTGCTCAAGTGCTGTTGCGTATCGTCAAGTGCCACATTTTTTGATGTTGGAGATGATCATAGTTTTACTTATCGCACACTTTAATTCCTGTTTAACAACTAAAATTGAAATAAGCAGAGGCATCGGTGGGTGATAGAAAATATTTGGTTTCCGAACGCCCACTTGTGTCCCGTAAGACCCCGAGTACTTGATACATGTTCCTTGATTTATCGCGCTATCCACATCCGGGAGGTATTGGGACCCCCCTGAGCCAGAGCTTGATTCAGTCTTATTTCTTGGGGCCACAAACTAGTTTGAGGTTTTATTTACGATCCTGTACTTATGCCATGCTACTTTCTGTATTTAAATTGTGCGAGGAGCACACTGTCTGTTAGGACCGGGACACGATTCATGTGTCGACAAGCCCAGCCACACTTTCGGTTCCCAGTTCACGTTCAGTATACCCAAACCTTGAGCCCATCTCGGAGTCAGCTGGCTTGGTTGCGGGATCTACTTAAGGGGTGGCCCCCTGAAATAATTCTGAATCCTGTGATTGTTCAGTCGTGAACGCCTCGTTGGGTTTTGTTTTGGTTTTTCCGAGGTTGATCGAGCGTGTGTTGCTATTGGTGCACCCCGGCCGGGTAAAACTTTCTGAAAGCCGTGTCCGCGGATATGGACGACTTGGAGCACAGTATCTCGATCATAGACAAGCATAACTAAAGTTTATTTGCTATAAATTTGACTTATAATGACTAGTAATCAGCTCCACTATAATGGAATGACTAAATAATACTGCCCACAATTGCTTGATTGGATTGTCGCTCGCGACCATTATACCTGACTAGTAAGTATTGCAACTACAACGAATTGGCTGAATAAAAGTACCAACAACTGCTGGGTTTCGGGATTACATCATGCTATCTCAGATTCGATCGAATTGTTGCAACTACAACGGAATGATTAACTAAAAGGCCACCGCTTCATCGTGACGATTATCTATACCGACTAGTAAATGCTTAACGATAACGATAAGTAAAGCGCCAAGCGGTGAGTTCCTCGGTTGATTTTCCTCGTTTGGTCTCGAGGGGGAAACGCCAGGATGGGTTTGTTTGATGCTAGTATCAGGTTGGATCCGAATAGGTTTTTCTTACCCCCCTCTGTTTGCCGCCAGTTGTTTCGAGTCTCTATAGGTTGTTTAGTGCATGCTGCCGCTGCCGCTTCAGTCCACCATACCTATGTAGGCGAGGACCGCCGAATTCTAGCCTCGTGCATCGGCCTCGATCTTGACGCTCCTTCTTTTTCCTTTCCCTTTATCGGCACCCCTTTTGTTTAAGCAGGTTTTGAGATCGACGTCGTTAGCAGGGTTACCCTTCCGGCTTGGCCTGGGCAGGGTTATGGACGCTATTGGTTATTCTTCAGGGCTCTTATCCCCATTTGCTTCTTGTCCGTAGTCGGACGCTCTACCGTCTTCGAGGTGATTTGGATCTTGTATATTATGTTTGTATTCTTGACTATTTGAGTCGTCGTTATATATATCTGTTCTGTGGGTCCCATCGAGGACTGTTGTGTAATGTTATTACTTCGTTTTCCACCCGCACGAAAGTGCCTGGTGGGCACCTTTGAATCGTTTCTATGCGGGTTTGGCGGGTTTCGCTAAACTTGCATAGGTCCGATTCTGAGGGTGTTACAGAGTGGTATCAGAGCTCAGCAGTTGCGATACCCCACAAGTCCAGCCTGTAGGATAACCTAGCTAACGGCCGAAGTAGAGTGTCCAAAACTATTTTGCAAAATCGGTTGGATAGTTACGTTAGGTCTGATTTTACTCCTTACCCCTCTGCTATTCTCCTCTTACCTCGACGTGTTTTGAATCTGCTCTCTTCTCTCTCTTCGAGTCCAGGAATTCTCGTGGTTGGGTTTCCGTCGTACCTTCAGGGTTTCGCTTTCTCCCTATGGTAACGGAGGTGCTACGATCATCAATCTGCAACTTGTCTGTTGTGCCCTTCATCCGATCTTTTGTTCTTGAGCTCTTTATCTATGTGTGTTCCTTGCTGGATATCAGTGTCGTTGAAAGACATATGAGAAGGACGAGCTTTGGTGAAGTTGGAGTCGACCTTGAGCATGTGTTGTTCATGCCAATGGAACCATCGCGGAACCTAATCATTGTGTCTTTCATACGATTTCTGTTGTCTCTTCTAGTGTTTCCGACGCAACGGCATCATCTACGCCAGATCCGATGCAGAGTCCGCATCACTCCTTTGTTCCGAACCTCGTTTGTCGAGATCTTCAGTCTAATTCCGAGAGTTGGATGCTTAATCCGCTTATTCGTGTGCAGAGTAATGGTTTGAGTGCGGGATGGAGTAGCTACCCTACCACTGCTCTTATCATTCGCTCTTGTATGTCGAATCAGTGGGTCCAGCAATTTTACTCCGTCCACGGAAGTTAGGAGTGGCTTTATCTGCGATACCTCTACCTTCGACCTTTTGTTCCCGGAGTGTTCTCTCGATGATCAGGAGCCACGAACCTTTGTTGGTGGTGTCGCCGTTTTCAAGATGAAGAAGGAACCATCGTTAGTGGTGTCGCGAAGATCTACACAAAGCGAGAAGACGCAGATCGCCGACCTTTCTTTCCGGTACCATGAGGAGGATCTCGAGGGCGAGATCCATTGTTAGTGGTGTCGAATTGTGGCATCCCGCAAAATCACTACTAGAAAATCGCGTTGAATTTGTGCATTGCATCGTCATCATCATGCATTGTTTGCCAAAACTATTTCGCAAAGCCCGTTTTGGTTTCTAAAACGCCCCATCTTTATTCAAACGCCAAAAACCCCGGATGCTGCCGGATATTTTGCTTGTCAAAAACTATTTACAAAGTTCGTCGCAATCAATTAAAAATATTAAATTATTTTGGGCGGGGCAGTCGAACGGGCCGATTGACCCGAACGACCGCCCCAGAAATTAAAACGGTCCAACCAGTCCCACCCTAAATCCTATAGCTACCCAGCTATCTACCCCAACCCAGCCTCCACATCACTCCACCCAATTAGTGTGTGCCACCTCACTCTCACCCTCCCCCCTAACCAATCTAAAACTGCCACATCACCCAACCCCCCCTCTCTCCTTTCCCTCTCTCTCCCTCTCAAACTCACACCCACACAGCACGCGCAGCTAACACACGCCACACACCCGGCCCTTTCCCCACACCCGCTGCTGGCCCCACCCATGGACCCTCCTCCCAGCGCTGGCGCCCGCCTCGACCGACGCCTCCAGACTCCCTCGAACAACACGCAAACACACGCACGCCACGCTCCCTGGCCCCACCACCCCGCGTCCCGCACCCCATCGCGCACGACCCGGTCACGCGTCCTCCCCCTCCTGCCGCTCTTCTCCCCTACCTCTGGTTCCCGTGCATCGTCGCTGTGGGAACCGTCGACGCCCTCGCCTCGAGCCTCCCCGGCCCGCTCCTCTCCCTTCGCCCGACAAGGCCGTCCCAGAGTCCGCCTCACGCCCACCGGCTGCCGATCCAGCCGCCCTGGCCAGCGAGGCTCTCCTCCCGCTGCTCCGCCCGCCCATGAGCCTCAAGACGCGCCCGCCCGCCAGGCACGCCTCGCCGCAGCCCCGCCGCCTCCGTCGCTCCCTCACCCCGCCTGTCCGCTCGCCCGCCCGCCGCCCTCAAGCTCCCGCCGCCCGCGACCCCTCTGCCTTCAAGGCCCGCCGCCCGAAGCCGCGCTGCCGCCCGCTGCTCCGCCCAGGCCATCATGAGCACCCGCCCGAGCCCGCCTCCCACCGCTTAGCCCAGACCCGCATCCACCGCCTCACCTCCGGCCCCTCCTTCTTCCTCCGGTCGCTGCGCCGCCGCCCCGGGTCCGAGCTCGCCCCGGCCACGTGGCCTCCGTCGACGCCGCCCTCTCCATGCTCTTCGCCTCTTCAGGCTGCCCTCGAGCATCGCTGCCGCCGCTCTACTCGAGCTCTCCGGCGAGCTCCCCCGCGTCCTCGCCGCCAAGCTTGGTCCCGCCTCCGTCCGTGGCCGCGTCCGCTCTGCTCGCCCTCCGGCCATGCGAGCCTGCAGGTGCCCCTTCCTGGCTCTGGCGTGCGCTGGCCGTGGCGTCCTCGTTCGGTTCCGCCCGTTCGGTGTACAGCTGCTAGCGGGTGTTTTCGGGACCCTCAAGATCTTCTTCCAAGACCTGAAGATCGGAAACCGAAGACCGATCCCGGCGCGCCCGAACCCCGTCGAACACCAAGACCCTCGGACGCCAAGATCGTCTCGATAATGATGTTTTGAAGAATGTACCTGGCGTACCCCGAGGACCCTGACGCCGTTTCCAAGTTCGCCACCGGTGAATAAGAAGAAAACACCTCAAGAACTTCGACACGGAGCGTCAAGATCGTCTCACGGAATCCGAAGCGCGGACCCGACAAGATCGGCACGACGACAAGAACGACACCGTCCAGGGTTAAACCGATGCGCCCCGACGCCACGCCAAGTTCATCTACCCGAACGCCAAGAACAACTTCCGACCGCCAAGACCGATAAGATCTACCCCGATCCGAAGACCCTAACCCCGGAGCCCGAGAACGTTCCGTCGAACCCTGGACCCGGAGACCGAACCCCGAACCCCGGACCCCCCAAGATCTGCCGAACCCTAATGTGTGAACCCCTTCCCGGAAACCCTATTTTATAACATAATAACAACTTGATGCATATTAATTGCCATACTTGCATGCATGCTTGTCTGTGGTTTGGGGGCCTTATGCCGATTCACCTTATAATTAAATATGGGGCCCATATGCGGGCAAATCTAGCCTTATATTGGCCTCATTTAAATTGGTGTAGCGAACCGGTACCATATCTTGCCATGTTAATACAACGATTAAATTGCGGGGTATCGAAATAACTTGAACCATCTAATTAATTGTCGGGACCCCGGTTCCGCTTAATATGACCTAATCGCATCGCATCTTTGCCATGCCATACATCATACATGCATCATGCCGATCTTCTGCCGTTGTATTAAATATTGCATCCGGTGTTATTCTAGCGTTTTGCTTCTTCGCGGATAAGGCCGTTGAGTTGATGTGAGCTTCGCCCCGATCTTCGGTTGAACACTTCGACAATGTTTTCAGGCGAGCATCTCCCCCTTTTCTACCTATCTTACTTTTATAGTGTTTTATTCCCTCCTGTTGATCTATTGCTATCTGTGTTGCGATGCTTTAGTTCCCGTACCCGTGATATTTTCCCTGCAGCCGTATATTGCCTTGGACACCTCCTATTACTTGTTGTTTGGTAGATAGTTGGACTTGCGTGTCGTAGTCGCTTGCTCAAGTGCTGTTGCGTATCGTCAAGTGCCACAGTTGTTGATGTATTGCCGCATGTTGATGTTGGAGATGATCATAGTTTTACTTATCGCACACTTTAATTCCTGTTTAACAACTAAAATTGAAATAAGCAGAGGCATCGGTGGGTGATAGAAAATATTTGGTTTCCGAACGCCCACTTGTGTCCCGTAAGACCCCGAGTACTTGATACCTGTTCCTTGATTTATCGCGATATCCACATCCGGGAGGTATATGGGACCCCCCTGAGCCAGAGCTTGATTCAGTCTTATTTCTTGGGGCCACAAACTAGTTTGAGGTTTTATTTACGATCCTGTACTTATGCCATGCTACTTTCTGTATTTAAATTGTGCGAGGAGCACACTGTACTGTTTAGGACCGGGACACGATTCCGCGGTGTCGACAAGCCCAGCCACACTTTCGGGTTCCCAGTCGTTCACAGCCGTATACCCAAACCTTGAGCCCGTCTGAGTCGGTGGCCGTTGCGGGATCTACTTAAGGGGTGGCCCCCTGAAATAATTCTGAATCCTGTGATTGTTCAGTCGTGAAAGCCTCGTTGGGTTTTGTTTTGGTTTTTCCGAGGTTGATCGAGCGTGTGTTGCTATTGGTGCACCCCGGCCGGGTAAAACTTTCTGAAAGCCGTGTCCGCGGATATGGACGACTTGGAGCACAGTATCTCGATCATAGACAAGCATAACTAAAGTTTATTTGCTATAAATTTGACTTATAATGACTAGTAATCAGCTCCACTATAATGGAATGACTAAATAATACTGCCCACAATTGCTTGATTGGATTGTCGCTTGCGACCATTATACCTGACTAGTAAATATTGCAACTACAACGAATTGGCTGAATAAAAGTACCAACAACTGCTGGGTTTCGGGATTACATCATGCTATCTGTATCTGATCAGTAATTGTTGCAACTACAACGGAATGATTAACTAAAAGGGCCACTGCTTACTTCATCAGGACGATTATCTATACCTGACTAGTAAATGCTGCAACGATAACCAGATAAGTAAAACTGCCAACTGTGTGAGTTCCTCGGTTGATTTTCCTCGTTTGGTCTCGAGGGGGAAACGCCAGGATGGGTTTGTTTGATGCTAGTATCAGGTTGGATCCGAATAGGTTTTTCTTACCCCCCTCTGTTTGCCGCCAGTTGTTTCGAGTCTCTATAGGTTGTTTAGTGCATGCTGCCGCCGCTCACCACCATACCTATGTAGGCGGACCGAATTCTAGCCTCATTGCAATCGCCTCGATCGACGCCTTCTTTTCCTTTGCCCTTTGTCGGCACCCCTTTTGTTTAAGCAGGTTTTGAGATCGACGTCGTTAGCAGGGTTACCCTTCCGGCTTGGCCTGGGCAGGGTTATGGATGCCATTGGTTATTCTTCAGGGCTCTTAGCCCCATTTGCTTCTTGTCCGTAGTCGGACGCTCTACCGTCTTCGTGGTGATTTGGATCTTGTATATTATGTTTGTATTCTTGACTATTTGAGTCGTCGTTATATATATATCTGTTCTGTGGGTCCCATCGAGGACTGTTGTGTAATGTTATTACTTCGTTTTCCACCCGTACGAAAGTGCCTGGTGGGCACCTTTGAATCGTTTCTATGCGGGTTTGGCGGGTTTCGCTAAAACTTGCATAGGTCCGATTCTGAGGGTGTTACAATCGCCTAACTAAAGTGGCCCATTTCATACCCGTGAAGACAACCTATACAAGTGCTAAGTTGGCCAAGATCTATATGATCAAGATTGTATGTCTGCATGGAGTACCCAAGAGTATTGTGTCTGATAGGGGAACTCAGTTCACTTCTCATTTTTGGAGGCAACTGCATGAGTCATTGGGAACGATATTGGAATACAGTACTGATTTTCACCCCCAGACTGATGGACAGACAGAAAGGACCAACCAGATTTTAGAAGATATGTTGAGGGCATGTGCCCTAGACTATGGAGCTAGTTGGGATGAAAGTCTGCCTTACGCAGAATTCTCTTACAATAACAGCTATCAAGCAAGTATTGAGATGGAAACGTTTGAGTTTCTCTATGGGAGAAAGTGTACTACCCCATTGCTATGGAATGGTGTGGGAGAAAGAAATTTGTTCATACCAGAACTAATCAAAGAGGCTGAAGAGAAAGTCAAGCTAGTAAAGGACAGATTGAAGATAGCACAGTCCCGACAAAAGAGCTACGAGAGATCCTAAGCGTAGAGAAGTCACCTATGAGGTGGGTGATAGAGATTATCTTAGAGTGTCACCACTTCGTGGAGTGAAGAGATTTGGAATCAAAGGAAAATTGGCCCCAAGATACGTTGGACCATTCAAGATTCTGAGTCGTAAAGGAGAAGTAGCTTATGAGATTGAATTGCCAGAATCATTGTCTGCCGTTCACAATGTGTTCCATGTGAGTCAGCTAAAGAAATGCCATCCAGAGATGGAAGAGACCTCTTTGAAGGATACTATACCTTTGGAGGAGGTCCAATTGGAAAGTGATCTCACTTATGAGGAAAAACCTATCAAGATTCTTGAGACTGCAGAAAGAGTTACTCGGACAAAGACTATCAAATTCTGCAAAGTACAGTGGAACCATCATTCCGAAGAAGAACCAACATGGGAAAGAGAAGATGACCTTCGGAAAGACCACCATCACCTATTTGCTAGCCAATCCGAATCTTGAGGGCGAGATTCACCTTAAGGGGGTTAGATTTGTAACATCCCTAAAATCATGATTTCAAAGTTTGCATATCATCCATGCATTCATAACCATTTTAGGATCATTTTCAAAGTCATTACAAAAAAACAGAAGCATTTGAATGTCTATTATTTTATGTAAGCAAGGCATTGGCCCAATGCTACTCTCTGGTTTGAGATTAATTGTTTTAAACCAAAGATAATTGATCCCGTGGTTGATTGATGCTTTCCAAAGATTGGAAAAGATTCAAAACAAAGTATAAAATTTAAACACCATTTTATGTCTTTACCAAGCATTTGATAAAAGCATTGTTTATTTAAAAATTCCAATGTGCCAATGAAAATTCAAGTGTACAACATTGCTATGAAGCAAAGTATGTGCAAGATTCACTTTATAAAAATCCAGAGAGAGTTTGAATTCAAAAATATTTGAAATCATTTGAAAAGGATTCCTGGAAATTCAAACAGAAAAAGAAAAAGAATAAAGAAAACAGAAAAGGCCTGCGCCAGCCTTTCGGTCCATCAGTAGACCCAGCCCATCTAGCCCACCCGGGCCTATTCCCTCCCCCTCTCTCACTCACCTGCATTGAACCAACCCACCAGACACTGACCAGTGGCCCCAACGCCACGTCGTCGTTGTCCTCCCTAGAACCCACGCGATGAACACGTCGTCGCCACCCGTTACCTCGCGAATTTAAACCGAATCAATTCCTTTGATTTTGCCAGTAATTCGCCTAGCCCTCACCTTCTACTTAAACCCCACACCATCGCGACCATTTCCCCTCAAACCCCACCCAGTAATTGCCACCAGGCTGCTCGCATTCGAGCTCAAACCGCCGCTGCCCGACGAACTCCGGCGTTCGATTACGGTGAGCTCCTCTGCCTCTTGTTCAAACGATTGAAACCGCCGTGTCCGCGCACACCTTCTGATGCCATTTGTTTGTCTTCTGGTGATCCATGTTGCCGTCCCCGGTCGCGCCCGCAAGCGACAGAACCACTGCTCGACTCCGACGAGCAATCTAGGTAAAGCCCGACCGCCCCTTTCCTTCTCCTCGATGCTACCGTGTTCACCATGACCTTGCGCACCTCCTGACTCATCTGATTCGTGCAAGGGCGATCCAGAGCCTCGGCAACTACCTCGTTTGCAAGCACCCGACGCCGCCAGCAACTCCGACGAGGTCCTGCTGCTGTGTCCGTGCGCCCCGACCCTGCCCATCCACACGTTGAGCATCCCCACGTTCCCGCGGTCTCAGTAAGCACACGTCCGACCCCCTGCCCCTCTGGTCTCGCCGGAACATCACCGGCAGACGCGTAGCCGCCGCGGCAGCCATTTGCGCCGCCAGTTCTTGGTCAGATGGATTTGATCCATTGGATCTAAATCCTAAGGCTGCGATTAGATCATAGCGAAGCGGTATGTTTTGATCTGGACCGTGCGCAGTTAGTTAGATCCAACGGCCCGCGAGCGTGATCCAGCGCGAACTGGTACCGTCCAATCAGACGCTGCCGCATGGCCTGTTATTTGTTTTAAAAATCTGAATTAGATCTATTAGTGATTCAAACTTGCAAAATTCATAACTTTTGATGCACACGTTCAAATTTTGTAAATTTGATATCATTGGAATCAGGAGAAAGAATTCTATCCATTTATGCAATTTGTTTAATGAATTTATTCTATAAAATTGGTTATTTTTGCAGAGACATTTATAGGCTTATTTTGAGTATAGAAATTATTTGAAAAATGATTTAAAGACTAAATAACGTTTATTTAGTGTGTATTTGTCTTGTATGTGAGTCAGTACTATATACTTGTCTTGTTTGGTGTAGAAAATGATCACATAGCATTTGCATGCATTCATATATTTTTGCTTGTATATTTTGATATGTGAATTTGGTGATATTATTTTATGTGTAGATTTTGGTGCTAATAGTGATTGTGGTTGTGAAGATTGTTGCTACTCCCCCAACTACCAAGGCAAGTGGTGCTTCATACTTATGTTCTGCTATTTTTTCCTATGCAATAGACAATATTTTGTATAGGTCTTGCATGAATATTTTGCTAAGTATCTATATGCTATGCTTGGGAAATCCTAGTAGTTGTAGAATTGTTAGAATTTCCTATAAGTTAAGATACTTGCTATTTCCATGCTTAGCCTAGCTAATAGTAACCAAGGGTGGGTTACATATTCATGCTATGAGAAATGTTTTTAAGTCCTTGACTTATGTTTTGCTTAATAAAACACCTAAGTGAATGAATCACCTGGGTGGAATGGAAAGAATGGTTTGTGTTGAGTGGTTACACAAGGCCCATTTCTATGGTTTACCTTGTGTATCTCACTTGTGGGTTGCCACCCAGGAACATAGGGATTTGATATGCAAAATGTTAAGAAGCTTCTAGTGCAGCCACATGGCATTATGGGCTCTGCCTGGATCATATAGGTTGCAATAACTTAGCCATTTGGACAGTTGGTGGTAGTTTTATGATAGGTTGGAACGCGTCCATTTGGTCTAAGAGAAGGTGTATGAAAGGTCCTGTCTTGGTGAAAATCAAGTCTTGTGGGGAAAGTGCACAACCTCTGCAGATGGAATAAACTAAGTACTTAGCCGTGTTCCCGGTAATGGACAACTTGAGCATCTAGACATGGAAGCTATCAAGAATCTCCTCATCCCAATTTTCTAAGTTAAAACTTGTGGTTGAACAAGGGTGAAGGTTCACCAATTTCTATTGGTGGTTCCTTGGGAAAGTTTTGCCAAACAAAAGCTTAGTGTTTTTCAACTGATAGGTAAAACCTATTTTGTGCAAAGCAAGCCTAAGCTACACTTAGCCAAATTCATGTAGTAACTAGATGTTAATATTCTACTAAGGTATCACTTGCCAATACTATTCCAATGTATTAACCCATTGTGGCTGTAACTTGTGATGTTGCAGGTTACTCTGATGATGATTAGGGGTTATGAGTCTACACTCAACATGCTTGCCTGTGGCACATGAAGATGAAGACTTCTATTTTATATTTTTAAGTTAAACTCTTGTATTAGCCTATGGCTATGGAGATGTAAAATACTATGTTATCTCTGGAATGACGTTGTAATAATGACCTTTGTTTCTGTGTACTTCATCTTAAACTATGGATGCTAGCAATTGATCCAGGGACTATTGGGCCACGCGGAGATAAAACAAAAATTTCCCCTTTAACGTGGTGATCCCAAGATCTAGATGAGGTAGAAGGCCACGAGGTTTACCACTAGACTCGCAGTTGCGGATTACTGATGAAGCGCGTTGGCTAATGCAGTGAAGTCCTTTGCGATCCGATCGTCCTGGTGCTGATTGTAGGGTTCGCAGCATAGAAAACAAAATTTTCCTACGATGGGAACAACTATGTACCAAGATCTATCTACTAGATACAAACAACGGGCGGATGTATATCCGTAGAGAACATACCCTTGAAGACTGACAAAGCTTAACGAGTCCAAACTCGTGGTTGATGTAGACGATATCTTGCCGATCTCAAGATCGAGAGGAAGTCCTAGCGCCGCAAAACAACAGAGCATCCGTGCTCGCACACACGTTCGAGGCACCGAGCAACCTCAGCCTCCTCGCTCCAGCGATGCAGCGGAAGCACAACTCTTTCTTGCCGAATAGCCACCGGGAACATGTATCTCGCTAGTCCGAGACCATGGGGGATAAATTCTAGAGGGGGAGAGAGATCCTTCACGAGGAGGTGTAAGTGAGAGAGAGGAGGGGGCTCCTTTATAGGGAGAGGGGGGCACCCAAGGGGCCATGCGCCCAGCCATGGGGCTTCCCCCACCTCTTCCACATTCATGTGGGTGGACACTCCACTCACTCAAATGCCTTTCAATTCCCTCCACTCAAAAACCCACTCAAATTCCCATTAAATTTCCACCAAATTTAATGCAATCTCTCATTAAATAAAACTCCTTTTATTTATTCAGAATTTTGTCAATTACTTTAATGACAAACATTCACATATAACCCCTTGCTAGTATTTCATTTGACATGCAGAAACACTTTCTACAATTTCACCCGAAAACCCGTTTCGGTATCTAGTGAAATAAATTCCCGCGCTTGTTATTCTTTTCGGCATGAAACTTTTGCTCCAAATGGATGTCGGTGTCTCTTAAGTGTGTCACCCTACGGTTCGCGAATAATGCGGACATGATCGAGACCCCTCTCGGATCAATAATCAGAAGTGGGATCTGGAGACCCATACTGACTCCCACACATTCAACGATGACTTTCTTGTGATTGTCGGAACCTTTTATGCTAGTATCTTAATCCCTTTGTTTCGCGATATATTACATGTCCGAGATTCGATCATCGATATCTCCATACCTAGTTTGATCTTGTTACTGACATGTACTGTTTTCTCGTTCCCGTGATATAACATTCTAGTGATCAAATCACTTCCTTGCAAGCTAATCAATGTGATATCACCGAGAGGGCCCAGAGTATATCTATCCGTCATTGGGATGAACAAATTCCACTCTCGATCCATGGGCCTCAACATAACACTTTATTAGTTCTGAATCCATCTTTATAATCACCCTATTACAGTGTGATGTTTGATGTTATCAAGAAACTCTTCCGGTGTTAGTGATTGACATGATCTCATGGTCTAAGGATTAGGATCACTTCGTAAGTTGTTATAGCAATATAAACTCAATGACTTTGATCGTAATGCTATACTTCGGATGAATGTTCATCACACCATTACACTAATGTTGTGATCCCGTTATTAACAACATCCAATGTCCATGACCAGGAAACCTTGATCATCTTGTTAATCAATGAGCTAGTTTATGAGAGAGGCATAACTAGGAACTTTCTGTTTGTTTATTAAACACACATGTATTAACGTTTCCGTATTAATAAAATTATAGCATGCAAAATAAACATTTATCATAAACAAGGAATACGATAATAACCACTTTATTATTGCCTCTCGGGCATATTCCTTCACCTCCCACTTGCACTAGAGACAATAATCTAGTTTGAAAACTTTATGTATTGAACACCTATGGCTTTCTCGGTGTTCCATATACATAATTGCAAGTGGTTAACATAATCTACGGATCCGACTTCAGTCCGTGTGTATTTGCATTTATGCTTCACGCATCACTCATTCTCCAATGAGATGGCATTGTATAAATTTGGTATTTCGTGAGACCTTTAGTTCCTTGAGTTAAATCATGTCGATACTATTGTCATACAATATATCTTTAGTGTTAGATGCTATAACCACACCTTAGTTTGATAACAAACTTCTTGACACAAATTCCCTCCTTTGCTGCTACTATAGCAGTCATATACTTAGCCTTTTTGTTGTAGTATTCGTCACAATGTCTTAACTATGGATTTCATCCAAATCCATCATGGAATCTTCTTTCTATTACATTGTGCCACCCATAGTTTAAATTGAGATAAACTTAATTTGTATCTTGTGACAAAACTAGTATCAATGTAACACTTTACAATGAACTATTTGTAATTGTTTGTCACCTCCACACAAATATATACTTAGTTCTTCCAAAAGATCATAAGAATATCCTCACTATCGTCCAATGATCATTTTATGATTCATTCTGGTATATGCTCATAACACTTAGAGCATAGGACATATCTGGATGTGTACATATCATGGTGTGATTGATCAAAACATCCTTGTGATTTCACTCATCAAGTGTCAAAGCACTTGAATCTTGTTTCACTTATCAAGTGTCAATACACTTAAATCTTCATTCAATTCCTTTCCATGAGACAAGAATCGTTTCTTGTTGTTTCTATATTTAATTCCTTCAATATCTCATATATGTACGTTTGGCACAACCATATTAGCGTCACAGTCTATCCACTATACACATTCATGCTAAATATTCGGGTTTTGCCTAAGTTTTTCATCGAAATGAAATTCTTAACCTATGTCAATTACATCATTTCTAATCAACAAGATGTCCTCCACATAATGTATTAGAAATATGTCTCAGCGCTCCCACTTAATTTCTTGCAAATGCAAGCATCTTCATTGTCTCCTGATGAAAACTCTTTTCATCACGGTGAAGATTCCAACTCCGCGATGCTTACTTCGACCATTGAAGTTTGCATGCCCTTTTAGCATCCTTTGAATTAACAAAACCCTTTGGATCGTGTCATGTACACGTCTATCACATCCCAAGATTTTCCAAATCTTGTAATGTGAAAAATAAATGAATAAAATAAAACTTTGTTTGATTTTCAGAGTAAGAAGAAACTTTTTGAATTCAATTGGAAATCTTCAAACCAATTTGGATCAAATAAAATCCTAAAGGGATTTAAAAAGATAAACATTTGATAAACGAAAATAAAATATTTGGAATTACCATTTTGGATCTTTTGAATAAAAAGATTTTGGTTTTCAAAAGAAATAGAAGTTTTATAAATAAGGATTATTTTATAGAACCAAATTAAACCTTGGCCAAGCTTTTGAAATAAAACATTTTGTTTTGATAAAAATAGTAAAGGTTTATTTAAATAAAGTAATAAGGATTTAATATCCAAGTTTTTATTAATAAAGGTTTTACTATTTCCAAAACATCAAAACTTATTTAATTATTTAAAATAAGTTTTCCAAGTATTTTGTATTTTCAAATAAAACCTACTGATTTGGTTTTGAAAATATTTAGATCTCAAATAGAGATTTTATTAAATAAATCAAACCCTATTTGGTTAATAAACCATGGTCCATTTTATTTAACTAATGAATGGAACCTAAAAAGATTTAAAATATTATTTCATTTTGGACTTTGGTTTATGTGTTAAACAGAACCAAATTCAAATGAAAAGTTTGATGATTGTTTGATTTGTTTTGTTTGTTTGATTTTCAAAACAGAAAATGATAACAGAAAAGGAAAAACAATTTGGAAGAAAAAAATAGAATCTGGACCAGCCCAGTCGACAGAGCCCACAAGGCCCAGTACCAGCCCAGCTTTCTTACCCCGAATGAAAACGATTCACACTCATTTTCAAACCCGTGCAGAGACCGACTGGTGGCCCTCTTCTCCCTCTCACTCCCTCACTGCCTGATAGACCCCACAGCCACGTGGTCATCTTCTTCGCCGCGACCCCCTCCCCCCAAACCTCGCTACCGTTGCTGCCATTGAAAGCCGCGTTCAATTCACCTTAATGCCGTGCCTTAAACCTCGCTGCGACCACGCACGATAAAACGCCTGCGCCTTCTCCTCCTTCCCCCCCTGTCACCCCATCTCAACACGCCCCGAGGCCGCCCTAATTCTTCCCCGAGCACCTCTATCTCCGACGACCTTCCTTGTCGATTCCGACAGAGCTTCATCACCCCTTGCCTACCTGAGAACACTAGCAGACACCCCACTCCCTGGAACATCTCCCAGTACCCTCCGTTCAACCGCGGGTGCCCCAGAGCGTCGACTACGACAAAGTTCTGAGCGTTGCCGCATCTGCAACTTCTCAGGCGACGTCTCCTGGTAAGTCCAGACCACCCCGAGCCCTTTTGTTCACGCACACACCTTCACCGTGTCCTTGCGAGTCTGACCATACGTTTCGTTTGACTCCTTGTGATCCCTAGCTCCGTCCTCGACGATGACTGAACGTGGCCGAGGCGCAGCTCCACTCCGGCGAGAGATTAAGCCCACTCTAGTGCGCCCCCTGCCCCGTCGACCACACGTCGAGCTTTCCCATCCTCCTGCGATCTCGGTGAGCACCTTCCCATCCTTCCCCGTTTCCTGCCAAGACCGCCACCGCTTCGCCAGACGCCGTCGGCGCCGCTCACTTTTGGTCAAGCATGCTAGCACCGTAGGATCGAGATCTTACGCTCACGATTAGATCACTTAACTTCGAAAGGGTACGCGTCCTGTGTCGCACAATCTGATTAGACCCAACGCGCCGCAGATCCGATCCGGCCGAACCGGTACCAGCTAGTCATATTGCGACGCGTGGCCAGTTTTGTTTAAAACAAAAATTTGAAAACAGATTTGTTTGTGATTTTGAAAACCCTATAACTTTTGATCCACACGTCCAAAAATTGCAAACTTTATATCGTTGGAATCAGTGGAACAAACCCTAGCCAATTATGGAATTTGTTTAGCAAATAGTATCTGTTATATAGTATGTTTTTGCAGAAACATTTGATTGCTTGCTTAGATTGGAAAAATGATTCAAAAATGTTTTTGAGGTTTAAACCTTGGCAAATTAGTTTGTGGTGAACTTACTGACCCTAGAAACCAACCCATGGTTTTAAAAATGTATTTGGTAAAGTTTAGGATGGACTAATTGATTTAGCCCATTTCTAGCCAAATGAAAATAAAGATTTTGGTTATGAAAATGATTTTATAAAGAAAACTTTGGGAAAATGTTTGGATCAAACCTACTGACCCTAAACACCAATTTTTGAGAGACAACAACTTATTTGGTGAAACAACTTAAAGTTGTTTCTTTGATAAAAATATTTTCCACCACATAAAATAATGAGTGGATTTTAAAATGGTTTTAGACAAAACTCTTTTGCAAATGACTTTGTCACTTTGGAAAATGACCACTTTGGACCATTCAAAGTTTAGAAACCTAGTGGAGACCATCTTTGCAAACAAACCTATCTCTTGCATGCTTACATGCATGATTTAGATCCCATTGTTTTATGTGTGTGAATTGTTGATTGATTATTGGTTTGGAATGCTAGTTGATATTGTGTTTGCTTGATTGATTGTAGTGAAGTTAGAAAAGTGTGAGACTAGCAACATCAAGGAGTGAACCATCATTCCCTACCAAAAAGGCAAGTTACACTATCATCTTAAGTCCTACTATTTTCATTATACTTAGTGGATTTTGAAACATGCATGAAAAGAATTTATATACTTATGCTATACTAAATCCTAATAGGATTCCCTATACTATCCTTAGTCAAAACAATGTAGTTGTTACATGCTTAGCCATGCTATATTTTGAAAAGATATACATGTTGAGATTTTATGAAGTTGAGAAAAGGACTTGTGTTTTTATATAATAAAACAAGGACTCAATGAACCACCTGGGTGGCCAAGGATACTTTGAGTATTGGAGAAGGTGGCAACAAAAGGAACCAGGTCTATGGCAATCTCTTTGTGTTGTGCTCCAAAGGAACCCACCCAGGAAACTTTCATGTGCAACCACATGCTATTATGGCTCTGGCTTAGTCAACTACATAGGGGAGACCCATACATTGTCTTCAGTTTACTGGACATGGGGACCTGGAATCCTACATGGGTACTGTTGACAAAGCTAGCAATGATGTATGGGAGGACCCTTTGGAAAGACTTCGTCACATTCTCAATCTGCCAGTACTCCATCTTGGTGAGCACTAATCCAGCGGCCACTGGTGGCAACAAGATGGGATTGTGACATGTGGGTAAAGTGTGCATCTTCTGTAGAAGATAATAAAATCTAAGTACTTAGCCGTGTCCCCGGTTATGGACAATACTGAGCAACTAAAGTTTGAAGCTATGGGAGATCTCGACATTCTAATTTCTAAAAAGAAAAACTTTTAAAAGACTTGATGCACTTGGGGTTACCAAGGGGCTCAAGGGACTTTGACAAAACTTGATGTACTTGGGGTTACCAAGGAACTCAAGAGATTTTGTTGAAAACATGAACACTTGGGGTTACCAAGGAACTCATGAGATTTTTTTTATAATACTTGATGCACTTGGGGTTACCAAGTAGCTCAAGGGATTTTTAACAAAGACTTGAACACTTGGGGTTACCAAGGAGTTCAAGGGATTTTTGAAAAAGATATTTGACAAAGGACCAAAACCATTTTGAAAAGATAGGATAAAATTATTGCTTTATGCAAATGAGCCTAAAACTCTACTTAGCCAAATTTGCATGTAATGATAGGATCCACTTATATTTCTTCATAGTAGTGAAATTTGCCAATACAATTCAAATGTATTGACCCTTGTGGCTGTAACTTGTCATGTTGCAGGTTTGATTGATTTTAGTGAATATTGATTGATTAGGATTACAAAGTCTACAACCAACATCTGCCTGTGGCACTTTGAAGATGAAGGACCCCATGACTATAGTTATTCCGCTGCAATGTAATGTAATAGCCAAATGAGCTATGTAAGATGTAATAAAATTATGTTATTCCTGGTTATAAAGTTATATTATGACCTTTGTTTCTTGATATTACATCTTAACTGTGGATGCTAGCTATTGATCCAGGGACTAGCATTGTAAACACAGGGGACTCCACCTTATATTGTGTAAAGGTTGGGGCACTCCCTCTTACAACTTCCTAGGTAACCATTCTATTAGAAGAATTTTTTTTTGTTTATTCATCTACCATATAACAAATTATATGTAGTGGTTGCTACTTTAATCCGTCGAGACTAAATATCGCTATGAAAGATCAAATCTTATCATAGTCAACTCCTTGAACATTTTCGTAAAATACTTTACGACATGTCGACTATTTCATAGATGTGAAACATCCATGTCTGTTTCTTTATAGATCCAAATACGACCGATAGGTTTTTACACCTTTCCGAAGGGTCTTCCAAGTTCAAAACTTAATTTCTCGTGTATGGAACTATCACGAATTTTATGGCTTCAAGCCATTTGACGGAGTCAGGGCCCATCATCGCTTCTTTGCATGTAGTCGGTTCATCATTGTCAAACAATAATGATTTACTCTCAAATCTAAGTATTTGATTGTTTATTCGACCGACTTGGTTCAATAAGAACTTAGATCTCCGTGACCACAACCTTTGAGGCACATAATCTATGAGCATTATGGCAGCCTCCGGAACGATTTCTGGCGCTTCGCAACTCAGCACATTTAGCTAAGGTTCGTTAACCTTATCAAAGTTCTATTGTCCTCCCACTTAACATTTATGAAAAATTCCTTCTTCAAGAAACTTCATGTTTCAAGCGACAAACCCTTTTGTCCTTGGTGTTATGGAGGAATAACCAATTGTTATTCGAAATAACCTACAAAGACATGCTCATCCGACTTCGGTTGTAAACATCTTACTTATGTTTAGCGTACCAAAATTTAAGAAATGACAACTTGGGTTTTACCCCAAACCATAACTTCCATGGTTTCATTTCAACGGATCAAGATGGAGCTCTTTTCAGTGTAAAAGCGGAAGTCTCTAAAGCTTTAATATTTTAAAACATAATGGAAGTTTTATAAATAACACCTTTGATCCAACCATGTCAAACAAGGTTTCATTACAAATCTCAAACATTCCATATTCCTATGGTGTTTCGGGAGATGTAAATCTAGGTGTTTTGCCAAACTTGTAACTCAAATAAATCCCTTTATGGTAAAATCATAATTCATTCATTTTTCTTGTTACACTTGTAACTCAAATAAATCCCTTTATGATCAAATCATAATTCATTTATTTTTCTTGTTACAATGATTTTCCACTTCATCTTGAAAGTCTTTGAAACGTTTTTCAAATATTTCATACTTCTTTCTCATTAAGTGAATATTCACTCAAATTTCCGGAGAAAGCATATGAAGTTGAAATCCATCGCCATACTATACATAATGGACTACATACATCGATATGTATAAATTCCAATAATTTAGTCGATCGTTCTTCTTTGGCCTTTGAACGAAGTTTTAATTATCCCGAGGAAAGTCTTACAAGAGTCACTTGATCAAATCAAAGACTCCAAAAATCCATGAAAATAGAGTTTCTCCATGTTTTCTTTCCAATATAATTTAAACGGCGATGTCACTTCGTAAGTGATCTTCCAATCATTTGTCTTGCGACATTTTAGCATTAGGATTTATGGATGTGATTTCTCCAACTAGATTTGTAAATCATCCATCTTATATGGAACACGGTAATTATTTGAACAACCTTTGTTCTCATAATACCTGATTCAAATAACAATTATTAAACAAATCTTGAATTCAAGCTTTGATGTCAACGAGAAATACAAACAACGGTTTGTTTGTTTTCGATGAACATCATCACATATTCTCTTGCTAGTTACTTAGGCCATTGTGGTTCATGAATTGCGTTGTTCCGTATGAAATTTCATACCAACCAATTCGGTATCCAATACCCAAGAACCACATTGTTTAACAAGCAAAGAATACAACCATAACATGTATATCATCCATATACCTAAATTGGATATTTCCAATCTTTTCTTTTCTGCCAAGTATATTTTATATATTCTCTTCCAGCATTTCCTTTTCCTTTTAAAAGAATCTATCAACATCAACAGTGGCGCCATATACACGACACATAGTCCAAAGCGTGTATATTCAAATAATAATACCTTTGGACTTGCACTTTGAAGTAGATCACCATCATCAAAATGATCGGTATTCTTTCAAAATCCATTCTTTAGTAATCTTTTAGTGTAGTAAACATTTTACATACATATTCTATTCACCCTTATCATGACGACTTTCATGATCAAGCTACTTTAGCTTATAAAGGCGAATTGTGAGTATAACATTACTTTCCAAAAACCTTTTAGATGATTAGGATGTCTAGCATCTCCAACCTTCATAAATTCTCATCCAATATGATAACATATATTATACTCTATCATATTGCAACCAAAACATTGTTCTAGATATCGTTATATCTGCCACACATGATGGTTTCTGAAACAATTCTTTCAGCTCCTAGATAAACTTGATATTAAAACAATCAAGAATCATGGAGGCAAACATGATACTTAAGATACTAACACTGGAATTGTTACTCTCGATTTAATACCAATTATTAAATTTCACGGAGTAAACAGAGTTTGCTGAAAGTTTGCAATAGGACTTTAAACTTTAGATTGACACTCAACATAATACGATACTAGTTTGTAAAGTATATATCCAGAGTTCTATAGTTCTATTATCTCAATTATAACTATGCATAAGGTGGTGAACGAATGCCAATGACTACAACAAATTATGCAAATTCACTTTGATTTAATTTATGTTAAACTGAGTTCTACTAATACAAATTAGAAATAAACTCCCACTCAAAAACGACATCCCTCGTGTATTTTTGGTGATTACATGAACCAAATCCACTACACCAAGTCCGATCATCACGTGAGTCGGTATAGCTTCAAAGGCGAGCATCCATATGGTCATCATATCAAAACATATGACTCATGCTTAACCTTTCGGTCCGTGTTCCGAGGCCATGTCTGTACATGCTAGGCTCGCCAATTAAGAACCTTAGTATTCGCGTGTGTAACTGTCTTACACCCGAGATATGCTCGTGGATTCAAGTACACCCGATCATCACGTGATGTCTTGAAGCGACGAAACATTGTCGGTGCATACTTAAGTAAGAACACATTCTTATCTTGATATTTAAATGAGGGATCATCTTATTATGCTAATAAAATGCTAAAATAGCAATATAAGATGCAATCAAACATCTCATGTTAATAAGTGAAATGATATGGTTCCCGCATATGATCTCCATCATGTGCACCGTGGTATGATCTCTATCATACCTTTATGTGTAAGGCCAAGGTATATGGAACTTACACGCTATGTGTGTTGTAAGAGTATCATCTCATACTTCTACTTACAACATCACCATATCATAACACTAGCCCAGCAACAATCTAAACTAGACGCCTCTAATTTATCCATTGCAAGTTTTACGTGGCTTAGGGCTTTCGAAGATAGAACCGTTCTTACCTACGAACATGAACCGCAACGAGGATAACCAAATTGTTGACAACTCGTTGCAAATTACATATTGAGTATAGTAGGAGAGACAGACACCCGCTAGCCACTTATGCAAAACTAGTTGCATGTCAAGCGTGGAACAGGTCTCATGTGCGAGGACATGTACAGTTTGTCTGGGCCGCTTCATCCCACTATGCCACCAATATCCAAAGTACAACTAAGAAGCAATAAAATGATCATCATCGCCCACATACTCATATGTGTACTACCTGTGCAAAGTATCTATGCATAGACCTGGCTCTGATACCCTTTGTAGGGTTCGCATGATAGAAAACAAAAAATTTCCTACGATGGGAACAACTATGTACCAAGATCTATCTACTAGATACAAACAACGGGCGGATGTATATCCGTAGAGAACATACCCTTGAAGACCGACAAAGCTTAACGAGTCCAAACTCGTGGTTGATGTAGACAATCTCTTGCCGATCTCAAGATCGAGAGGAAGTCCTAGCGCCGCAAAACAGCAGCGCATCCGTGCTCGCACACACGTTCGAGGCACCGAGCAACTTCCACCTCCTCGCTCCAGCGATGCATAGGAAGCACAACTCTTTCTTGCCGAATAGCCACCGGGAACATGTATCTCGCTAGTCCGAGACCATGGGGGATAAATTCTAGAGGGAGAGAGAGATCCTTCACGAGGAGGTGTAAGTGAGAGAGAGGGACGGGGGCTCCTTTTATAGGGAGAGGGGGGGCACCCAAGGGGCCATGCGCCCAGCCATAGGGCTGCCCCCACCTCTTCCACATTCATGTGGGTGGACACTCCACTCACTCAAATGCCTTTCAATTCCCTCCACTCAAAAACCCACTCAAATTCCCATTAAATTTCCACCAAATTTAATGCAAGCTCTCATTAAATAAAACTCCTTTTATTTATTCAGAATTTTGTCAATTACTTTAATGACAAACATTCACATATAACCCCTTGCTAGTATTTCATTTCACATGCAGAAACACTTTCTTCAATTTCACCCAAAAACCCGTTTCGGTATCTAGTGAAATAAATTCCTGGGCTTGTTATTCTTTTCGGCATGAAAGTTTTGCTCCAAATGGATGTCGGTGTCTCTTAAGTGTGTCACTATAAGATCCCTTCTTTATAAAGGAAAAGGATCCCTGTGATTGCAATGCTAGTCCCTGGATCAATGCTAGCATCCACAGTTTAAGATAAAGTACACAGAAACAAAGGTCATTATTACAGTCATTCCAGAGACAACATAGTCTTTACAACTCCAAGGCCACAGGCCTAGTACAGGAGTTTGAATAAGTAAATAAATAAAAGTCTTCATCTTCATGTGCCACAGGCAAACATATTGAGTGTAGACTCATGACTCCTAATCCTCATCAGAGTATCCTGCAACATCACAAGTTACAACCATAGTGGGTCAATACATTGGAATAGTATTGGCAAGTGATACCTTAGTATAATTTGGGTGGGTGGACTAGATACTATATGCAAATTTGGCTAAGTGTAGCTTGGCTTGCTTTGATCAAAATAGGTTTTGCCTATTAGTTGAAATCACTAAGTTTTTCTTTGTCAAAACTTTTCCCAAGGAACCACCAATAGACATTGAGGTCCTTCACCCTTGTTCACCCACAAGTTTTTACTTAGAAATTGGGATGAGGAGATTCTTGATAGCTTCCATGTCTTGATGCTCAAGTTGTCCTTTTCCAGGGACATGGCTAAGTACTTAGATTTATTCCATCTGCAGAGGTTGTGAACTTTCCCCACCAGACTTGATTTTCACCAAGACAGGACCTTTCAGAAGCCTTCCATTAGACCAAATGGATGCGTTCCAACCTATCATCCCACTACCACCAACTGTCCAAATGGCTAAGTTCTAGCAACCTATGTGATCCAGGCAGAGCCCATATTGCCAAGTGGCTGCACTAGAAGCTTCTTAACACTTGGCCTCTAAAATCTCTTTGTTCCTGGGTGGCTTATCACAAGTGAGATAGACAAGGTAAACCATAGAAATGGGCCTTGTGTAACCACTCAACATAAACCATTCCTTCCATTCCACCCAGGTGTTTCATTAACTTAGTTGTTTTATTAGGCAAAACACAAGTCCAAAGACTTAGACTATTTTCATCATAGCATGTATATTTCACCAACCCTTGGTTGCTACTAGCTAGGCTAAGAATGGCATAGATAAGCATCTTAACTTAGAAATTTCCTAGCAAATCTACAACTACTAGGATTTCCCAACATGGCATAAGCAAAAATATAACATGCAAGTCTAGCAAAATAATTCTAATACTTAGTAGAAAACATAGGGATAAAATATTCATGAAGTACCACTTTCCTTGGTAGTTTGGAGAGTAGCTACACTCCTCACAATCACAATCACTAGCACCAAAATCTACACAAATAATCATAGCCACAAATCACATTCAACACATATACAAACAAAAATATATGCATGTACGCAACATGATATGTGATGATTTTTAAAACTCAACAAATCAAGTGTATAGTACAAGTTCATAAACAAGTTAAAAACTTGCCAAACAACATTTATTTAAACCCTAAAACAATTCTTAAACAATTCATATACTCAAATTAGTCCTACACAAGTTTCTGCAAATAAATTCATTTTAACAAAACCAAAACATTAAACACATTGCATATTTAGAAATGTCTTGCTCTCCTGATTCCAATGATATAAAATTTGTCAAATTCTAACGTGGGGATCAAAAGTTATAGCCAAAACAAAATCAACCTTCTAATAGATTCAAATCCTGTTTTTAAATCCAAACAGCTACCACGCGTCTTAACCTGATTGGCCCGTACCGCTTCGCGTTGGATCACGCTTCTGAGCCGCAGGATCTGACTTAATCGCACGGCTCAGATCTAAACTTAACGCTTCGCTCGCGTTCTATCCTACCCGCAAGATCTAGATCTAACGGCGCACAGCACCTTGACCATCCAGTGGCGGCGCTGGAGGCGGCGACAGGCAGCGGCGCCTCTACCAGAGTAGCTGCCGGCGTTCTAGGTCGTGCGGGAGAGGGGGAAGGGGCTTACCAGAATCACAGTGTGCTGCTGATGCTCAAGGTGGCGGTGGTTTGGCAAGGGGCGCTCTGGAGTGGCCGAGGGAGCTCGTCGGAGTTATAGGCGGCGTCGGGCTTGGGTGGACGACGACGTTGGCGAGGCTCCTGATCACCCTAGCATGCACAAACAGCATCAGGAGATGCGCAGGACTATGGCGAGAAAGATCGTGTGCATCAGAGGCAGAGTGGAACAAGGGGCTCACCGAATTTGACCGCCGGAGTTGAGGATGTCGTCGGGGGCTTGCTGTGCTTGACGAAGACGACGACCTGGGGCGGTACAGAAGGAACCAACGGTGTCAGTAGATGCGCAAGGAAGTGGCGAGGCTGTTTGCAATAACCAGAGGGAGAGGGGCGCACGGCGCTCACCGGAATCGGTCGCCGGAGTGCTCTCTGTCTGCGGCGGTGCAAGGATGAATGCGGGCAACCTGGGGGCGCTTTGTGCTCGGAGTTTGGGGGGAAATGGAGAGGGGGCAGAGGGGGTTTAAGTAGGCCAGGCGGGGGCGAAGATCGCGTGCGGTATCAAGGGAATTTAAGAGAGGAATCAACACGGCAGTGAAGGGCGGAGGAAACGGTCGGCGACGTGGTCGCGGCCCGATTTGGGGAAGAAGGGGTGAGCTGGCGAGGTCCACCGGTCAGTGAGTGAAACAGAGAGGGGGTGGGGTCGTGCGGTCAGTGACCTGGGGGGGTGTGTCTGCGAGTGAGCGAGAGAGAGGGAGACCCCGGGTGGGCTTAGTGGGCTGGATTGGCAGCTGGGCCAGATAGGTAGCGCTGGCCTTTTTCTATTTCTTTTCTCCTTTTCTTTTTCTGTTTTGATTTTTTGAAATGGTTTTCAAATACAAATCAAATGAGTTTGAATTCAAATCTTCCCTAGGTTTTTATACTGCAAACCTTGCACTCAAATGTGTGCCAAACAATATTGTCTAATCCAAACACTTTGATCAAATGAAAATAAAAATAAAACCAAGCCTTTATGATATATATTCAATAGGCATAATATTGGTTTTATTTACTTATTTTGTTTTGAAACTTTGTTCAAACTTTGGATGGTGTCCAAGTTTGAATTTCAAACTTTTACTGATTGAAAACAAGTATTATTCTCATTGGAAGATAGCACTAAGGCTAGAGCAAACTTACATAAAATAATAAGCATAAATGCTTCTGTTTTGAAATGATTTGTTTGAAATGAAAATCATATGATCATGGATGCATGGATGATATGCATAAGTTTGAAACATGATTTTGGGGATGTTACAAATCTAACCCCCTTAAGGTGAATCTCGCCCTCGAGATTCGGATTGGCTAGAAAATAGGTGAGGGTGGTCTTTCCGAAGATCATCTTCTCTTTCCCATGTTGCTTCTTCTTCGGAATGATGGTTCCACAGCACTTTGCAAAACTTGATAGTCTTAGTCCGTGTGACTCTTTCTGCAGTCTCAAGAATCTTGATAGGCTTATCCTCATAAGTGAGATCACTTTCCAACTGAACCTCTTCCAAAGGTATAGTATCCTTCAAAGAAGTTTCTTCCATTTATGGATGACATTTCTTAAGCTGAGTCACATGAAACACATTATGAACAGCTGACAAAGACTCCGGAAATTCAATTTCATAAGCAACTTCTCCTTTGCGACTCAGAATCTTGAATGGTCCAACATATCTTGGGGCCAACTTTCCTTTGACTCCGAACTTCTTCACTCCACGAAGTGGTGACAATCTAAGATAAGATCTATCACCAACTTCGTAGGTGACTTCTCTACGCGTAGGATCTGCGTAGCTTTTCTGTCGGGACTGTGCTATCTTCAATCTGTCTTTGACCAACTTGACCTTCTCTTCGGATTCTTTGATAAGTTCTGGTCCGAATAAACTTCTTTCTCCCACACCATTCCATAACAATGGGGTGGTACACTTTCTCCCGTAGAGAAACTCAAATGGTGCCATCTCAATGATGGCTTGATAGCTGTTGTTGTAAGAAAATTCTGCGTAAGGCAGACTTTCATCCCAACTGGCTCCATAGTCTAGGGCACATGCCCTCAACATGTCTTCAAGAATCTGATTAGTCCTTTTTGTCTGTCCATCAGTTTGAGGATGAAAAGCGGTGCTGAATTCCAACCTCGTTCCCAATGACTCATGTAGCTGTCTCCAAAAATGGGAAGTGAATTGAGTTCCCCTATCAGACACAATACTCTTGGGCACTCCATGTGGACATACAATTCTACTCATATAGATTTTGGCCAACTTAGCACTTGTGTAGGTTGTCTTCACGGGTATGAAATGATCCACTTTAGTTAGCCGGTCCACTACTACCCAAATAGAATCGTATCCTGACCGGGTCCTTGGTAATCCGGTAATGAAATCCATACCAATCTTGTCCCACTTCCAATCAGGAATAGGTAGTGGTTGAAGCAAACCTGCTGGTTTCTGATGTTCCGCTTTCACTCTACTACACACATCACACAAAGCAATATGTTCGGCGATGTCCTTCTTGAGATTATTCCTCAAAAATCTTTCCTTCATGTCCATGTAAATTTTGGTGTTACCAGGATGAATGGAATACGGAGAGTTGTGTGCTTCTTGCAAAATCAGTTTCCGAAGCTCCGGATCTTGTGGAACACAGATACGTTTCCCATGCCATAAAGTACCCTGTTCGTCTTCATGGAACCCTTTGGCTTTTCCTTTGCCAATCTTTTCTTTAATCTCTTCAATTTCCTTATCAATCTTCTGGGCTACTTTGATCTTGTCCAACAAAGTGGGTTGAACATCCAAAGACATGAGATGTCCTTCGGGCACAATCTCCAATCTGAGATCTCTAAATTGTGCACATAAATCATCAGGCAATTCTCCTTTTGTAAGGCCATTCACAAAAACCTTACGGCTTAAAGCATCCGCTACAACATTTGCTTTACCGGGATGGTATTGCAAACTTAAGTCATAGTCCTTGATGAGCTCTAGCCATCTTCTTTGTCTCATATTAATTTCCTTCTTGGTGAAGATATACTTCAAACTCTTGTGATCTGTGAACACTTCACATCACTTTCACAAAACATAGTGTCTCCATGTTTTGAGTGCATGGACAACAGAGGCTAACTCTAAATCATGAGTAGGATAGTTCACTTCATGAGTTTTGAGTTGTCTCGAGGCATAAGCCACAACTTTTCCTTCTTGCATAAGTACTGCACCCAAACCATGATGAGATGCATCACAATATACTTGGAAATCTTTTTCCAAGTCTGGCAAACATAATACTGGTGCTGTCACAAGTCTCTTCTTCAATTCCTGAAAATTGAGTTCACAACCTTCCGACCAAGCAAATTTCTTGTCTTTCTTTAGCAATTCTGTCATAGGCTTAGCTACTTTGGAGAAATTCTCAATGAACCTTCTGTAGTAACCTGCTAAGCCAAGGAAACTACGAACTTCTTTCACTGACTTGGGAGATTCCGATTCAGTTACAGCTGAAACTTTAGCAGGATCAACTGCTACACCATCTTTTGTCATAACATGTCCAAGAAATCTAACTTCATTCAACCAGAATTCACACTTGCTGAATTTGGCATACAGTTTATGTTCTCTAAGCTTCTCAAGTATCAAACGCAAATGTCCTTCATGCTCTTGTTTGCTCTTGGAGTAGATTAAAATGTCATCGATGAAAACGACAACAAACTTATCAAGGAATTCCATGAACACCTTGTTCATCATATTCATGAAGTATGCTGGAGCATTGGTCAAACCAAATGGCATCACGGTATACTCATACAATCCATACCTTGTGGTGAAAGCTGTCTTAGGTATGTCCTGCTCTCTTATATTGAGTTGAAAATAGCCTGACCGGAGATCAATCTTGGAGAACACACAAGCTCCTTCCAGCTGATCAAACAAGTCATTGATTCTAGGCAAAGGGTATTTGTTCTTGATAGTTACCTCATTGAGTGAACAGTAATCTATGCACAACCTTTGACTTCTATCTTTCTTCTCCACGAACAAAACTGGGGCTCCCCAAGATGAAGAACTTGGTTGAATAAATCCTTTCTGCAACTGTTCTCCAAGTTGTTTCTTGAGTTATTTCAGTTCATCAACTGACATCTTATATGGTCTCTTTGCTATTGGTCCAGATCCTGGTAGCAAGTCAATAAGGAATTCCACATCTCTATCTGGTGGCATTCCCGGAAATTCTTCCGGAAACACATCCGGATACTCACTCACAATTGGCACACTGTCTATGCTAACCCCCTTAAGAGAATTTAGCATACTCCTTCTTGCTTCAAAGTTGGTCTTGAATCTGATCCTTTTATTTTCTGGAGTTGTGAGTGAGACAGTATGGTTGGCACAATCTATCACTCCCTTGTGCTTAGTCATCCAGTTCATTCCCAAAATGACATCCAATCCTTGGGAGTTTAGAATTATCAAGTTAACGGGAAACTTATACTTCCCAAAATCTATAACTAGATCATGACATCCTGAATTCACTATCATTTCTCCGCCAGGAGAACTTACTTTAATAGGACACCCAATAGTTTCTACCGGCAGTTCATTTCTTTCAACAAATGCTCTTGATATGAATGAATGAGATGCACCAGTATCAAAGAGAACAAATGCTGGAACAAAATTGAGTTTGAACTTACCAGCAACAGCATCAGGCTCCTCATAGATTTCCTCCACATTGATGTGGTTAACTTGCCCTTTCTGGAAAGGGTTGGGCTTGTTGGGTCCTTCAACTTTCTTTTCTGGGCATTCATTTGCATAATGCCCCATCTTATTGCACTTGAAGCATTCAACCTGAATAATGTCCTTCTTGACAGGCTGGCTTCCACTGCCACTTCCATTACCACTGTGGTGGCTCTTATATCCACCCTTGTGGTTCTTGTACTTGTCATTGTCATGACTACGGTGATGCTTGTTGTCATGACGGTTGTGGTTGTGGTGCTTGTTAAATTTCCCATGCTTGTGGGATCCTGAGCTTCCACTGTCATCGTAATGGGAACGCTTCTGAGACGATCCCGAGTTGTGCTTGTCCGAGTGCTTTCTCTTCCTGCTCTCAACTTGCTTCATTTTGTTCTCCAAGATAGCAGCCTTATCACAAAGAGACTGGTATGTGGGAACATATGACACAGCCAACTGCAGATTCAGCTCATCATTCAACCCTTCGAGGAACTTTTATTTCCTCTTAGCATCAGTGTCAACTTCATCTGGTGCATATCGCGCCACATTGTTGAACTCCTCAATATATTCAGCCACGCTGCGGTGGCGCTGCTTCAGGTTATGAAACTCTTTCTTTTTCAGACTCATCACTCCAGATGAGATATGAGAAGTACGAAAGCCATCCTCAAAGATAGCCCATGTCACATATTCTATGGGAGTGGTGATCTGAATGTTATCCCACCAAGTGGCGGCTGGTCCTTCCAAATGTCTCAAACCTTTTTTCGCATCAAGACAACCCACAGTTACCAAGTCCTTGTTCACCGAGCGTAGCCAATCATTGGCCACCATGGGATCAGTTGTTCCTGAGAACTTTGCTGGCCTCAATCTCAAGAACCTGGTAAGCATGTCAAAACCCGGTGGGTTGTTGTTGTTATTGTTGTTGTTATTGTTGTTATTGTCGTTATTGTTGTTGTTTTGCTTCTGGATGAACGTCGTCATCATCTGCATCAGCTGAGTCTGAGATGTCATCATTTGCTGCATTTCTGGAGTGTTGTTGTTGTTATTGGGGTTGGTATTTGCACGACGGGGAGGCATCTGTGGTTTGTTCAATAGAGATAAGAATGAGATACCCATAGATGCTTTCATGCACAATACATCACATAAACAATCACAAAGCATGCAACATAATGATAAAAGTTCAACAACCAGATAACAAGTTCGCAAAGTAAAACGCACACAAATAACAAGCCATCCACATGTTGGATGGTCAAATAACAAGTTCCCAACAACAAGTATGATAATAAATGATAAATGAGTAGTCAAATCTACTCCTCGGCATCAACCTCCTCCTCGACAAAGGTAAGACATGTGTTCTCCATCGCGGTCTTGTATTCCTCGACGCTGGTGGTCAAGGTCTCTATCTTGGCTTTGAGAGCCCTCTTCTGGGAACGAAGCCTCTCAATCACCGTCTGCTGATGCTCGAGCTCGAAGTCCTTGGCCTGCAGTTCTTCAGTCATGTCCCGAATCCTCTTGTTCCTATCCTGGACTCGCTTCTCCTGACTCTTGAACTTTCTGTCCTGGCTCTCGAACTTTGCCTCCATCTCCTTGACTATTTCATCTTGCTCTGCGAAGAGCATGTCCTTCTCGCGAAGCTGCACCTGGAGTTCGTCATTGTTGAGCATGACGTTGGTCCTATCAGAATCCACGTGCCTAATGAGAGCCTCTAAGTCCTGGAGGTATAGACGAATGGGCTCCGCTGTCTCCCTCAAAGTGTCCTCGAAGTCGATGGACTCTCCATCCTCATCACGTCTACCGAAGACGTGGAAGTGAGTACCTCTAACCTATCGAGAGTGTCTCCCCAGCAGACGTCCTATCAGATCCTGCATGACTACCTCAAGGCCTCTCTCCTTGTCATCGTGCATGAGCTTGAAGACGATGGCCTCCGTGGTAGGCTTAGTCTAGCGTCCGGGCTGGTTGACCTTGAAACCCCAAAGGTCTTTCCTCTCAAACTTGGTGATGGGAAGCACCATGATGGTAGGAAGAGGGAGATTGAGCAAAGTAGTAAGCTCAACAATACGAGGACCAAAGCGAGTTCCCTGGAACTCCTCAACAGTGCTGATGGTAATAGTAGGCATCTATTTATAAGATAGAAAAAGTTAGAACAACACAACTCAAGGTAAAACACAAGGCATCAAATACATATCCTTGGAAAACAAAACACACAAGTCATGGCATACATGGACCCATTACAAAAACCAAGGTTCAACTTATTTTAAAGCAACATTTGTAAAATAAGGTGATAAGTGGTGGTCCAACTAACGAAGTACGTTTACAATCCTATCTCACTGGATCTATTGGCGAATACAATGTTTCTAGAAGCAATCAGCCTATCTTGCTCACATGACTTCATCACTAAGTCTATAATGTCTCCTCTTAAGGTTTGGTTGGTAGCTTCCAACTCTTGGGTATGTTTCTTCTCTTCCTTTAGGTCACTTTGGAGGTTGAGCATTCTTCACTTGACTCTATCACCAAATTCTTTGATGGTCCTCCAAGCTGCATCCTTTGCTGAATCAAAGAATGTAGTGTGTACCACTGAATTGGTGAACATGCAGAATCCTTTTTCCTTATGGTTGTCTTCCTTGTTTTTATACAAGTGAAGCTGCACCCACCAGTACTCAACTCCTTCATCCATCACAGGAAAACCTTTGTACACAGCTGCACCATGTATTTCCATTGCAACCATGAGGTCCTTGAGAGCCTTGGGGAATTCTGTCTCACAATCCAAAGTCATTGTCATGAGTGGTCCTTTACTCACGGCTTCGTTGATGGAGTTCATCTACAATTAGAGATGAGAAAGAAGATTAGAAAAGTTTACGAGAAGAATAGACAAGTGTAGAAGTTGTTGAAAATTTTTCCTTAGTGGTTCCAATCCTAGGGTCATAATCCTACAGGCAACATAGTGCTCTGATACCATCTGTAAGATTCCTCCTTTATAAAGGAAAAGGATCCATGTGATTGCAATGCTAGTCCCTGGATCAATGCTAGCATCCACAGTTTAAGATGAAGTACACAAAAACAAAGGTCATTATTACAGTCACTCCAGAGACAACATAGTCTTTACAACTCCAAGGCCACATGCCTAGTACAAGAGTTTGAATAAGTAAATAAATAAAAGTCTTCATCTTCATGTGCCACATGCAAACATGTTGAGTGTAGACTCATGACTCCTAATCCTCATCAGAGTATCCTGCAACATCACAAGTTACAGCCACAGTGGGTCAATACATTGGAATAGTATTGGCAAGTGATACCTTAGTATAATTTGGGTGGACTAGATACTATATGCAAATTTGGCTAAGTGTAGCTTGGCTTGCTTTGCTCAAAATAGGTTTTGCCTATTAGTTGAAATCACTAAGTTTTTCTTTGTCAAAACTTTTCCCAAGGAACCACCAATAGACATTGAGGTCCTTCACCCTTGTTCACCCACAAGTTTTTACTTAGAAATTGGGATGAGGAGATTCTTGATAGCTTCCATGTCTTGATGCTCAAGTTGTCCTTTTCCAGGGACATGGATAAGTACTTAGATTTATTCCATCTGCAGAGGTTGTGCACTTTCCCCACCTGATTTTCACCAAGACAGGACCTTTCAGAAGCCTTACCTTAGACCAAATGGACGCGTTCCAACCTATCATACCACTACCACCAACTGTCCAAATGTCTAAGTTCTAGCAACCTATGTGATCCAGGCAGAGCCCATATTGCCAAGTGGCTGCACTAGAAGCTTCTTAACACTTGGCCTCTAAAATCTCTTTGTTCCTGGGTGGCTTACCACAAGTGAGATACACAAGGTAAACCATAGAAATGGGCCTTGTGTAACCACTCAACATAAACCATTCCTTCCATTCCACCCAGGTGTTTCATTAACTTAGTTGTTTTATTAGGCAAAACACAAGTCCAAAGACTTAGAATATTTTCATCATAGCATGTATATTTCACCAACCCTTGGTTGCTACTAGCTAGGCTAAGCATGGCATAGATAAGAATCTTAACTTAGAAATTTCCTAGCAAATCTACAACTACTAGGATTTCCCAACATGGCATAAGCAAAAAATATAACATGCAAGTCTAGCAAAATAATTCTAATGCTTAGTAGAAAACATAGGGATAAAATATTCATGAAGTACCACTTGACTTGGTAGTTTGGAGAGTAGCTACACTCCTCACAATCACAATCACTAGCACCAAAATCTACACAAAGAATCATAGCCACAAATCACATTCAACACATATACAAACAAAAATATATGCATGTATGCAACATGATATGTGATGATTTTTAAAACTCAACAAAGCAAGTGTACAGTACAGGTTCATAAACAAGTTAAAAACTTTCCAAACAACATTTATTTAAACCCTAAAACAATTCTTAAACAATTCATATACTCAAATTAGTCCTACACAAGTTTCAACAAATAAAACCATTTTAACAGAAGCAAAACATTAAAAACATTTCATATTTAGAAAGGGCTTGCTCTCCTGATTCCAATGATATAAATTTTTTCAAATTCTAACGTGGGGATCAAAAGTTATAGCCAAAACAAAATCAACCTTCTAATAGATTCAAATCCTGTTTTTAAATCCAAACAGCTGCCACGCGTCTTAACCTGATTGGCCCGTACCGCTTCGCGTTGGATCACGCTTCTGAGCCACGGGATCTGACTTAATCGCACGGCTCAGATCTAAACTTAATGCTTTGCTCGTGTTCTATCCTACCCGCAAGATCTAGATCTAACGGCGCACAACACCTTGACCATCCAGTGGCGGCGCTGGTGGCGGCGACAGGCGGCGGCGCCTCTGTCAGAGTAGCTGCCGGTGTTCTAGGTCACGCGGGAGAGGGGGAAGGGGCTTACCAGAATCACAGTGTGCTGCTGATGCTCAAGGTGGTGGTGGTTTGGCAAGGGGCGCTCTGGAGTGGCCGAGAGAGCTCGTCGGAGTTGTAGGCGGCGTCGGGCTTGGGTGGACGACGACGTTGGCGAGGCTCCTGATCACCCTAGCATGCACAAACAGCATCAGGATATGCGCAGGACTACGGCAAGCAAGATCGTGTGCATCAGAGGAAGAGGGGAACAAGAGGCTCACCGAATTTGACCGCCGGAGTTGAGGATGTCGTCGGGGGCTTGCTGTGCTTGACGAAGACGACGACCTGGGGCGGTACAGAAGGAACCAACGGTGTCAGTAGATGCGCAAGGAAGTGGAGAGACTGTCTGCAAGAACCAGAGGGAGAGGGGCGCACGGGGCTCACCAGAATCGGTCGCCGGAGTGCTCTCTGTCTGCGGCGGTGCAAGGATGAATGCGGGCAGCCTGGGGGCTCTTTGTGCTCGGAGTTTGGGGGAAATGGAGAGGGGGCAGAGGGGGTTTAAGTAGGCCAGGCGGGGGCGAAGATCGCACGCGGTATCAAGGGAATTTAAGCAAGGAATCAACACGGCAGTGAAGGGCGGAGGAAACGGCCGGCGACGTGGTCGCAGCGCGATTTGGGGAAGAATGGGTGAGCTGGCGAGGTCCACCGGTCAGCGAGTGAAACAAAGAGGGGGTGGGGTCATGCGGTCAGTGACCTGGGGGGTGTGTCTGCGAGTGAGCGAGAGAGAGGGAGACCCCGGGTGGGCTTAGTGGGCTGGATTGGCAGCTGGGCCAGATAGGTAGCGCTGGCCTTTTTCTATTTCTTTTCTCCTTTTCTTTTTCTGTTTTGATTTTCTGAAATGGTTTTCAAATCCAAATCAAATGAGTTTGAATTCAAATCTTCCCTAGGTTTTTATACTGCAAACCTTGCACTCAAATGTGTGCCAAACACTACTGTCTAATCCAAACACTTTGATCAAATGAAAATAAAAATAAAACCAAGCCTTTATGATATATATTCAATAGGCATAATATTGGTTTTATTTACTTATTTTGTTTTGAAACTTTGTTCAAACTTTGGATGGTGTCCAAGTTTGAATTTCAAACTTTTACTGATTGAAAACAAGTATTCTTCTCATTGGAAGATAGCACTAAGGCTAGAGCAAACTTACATAAAATAATAAGCATAAATGCTTATGTTTTGAAATGATTTGTTTGAAATGAAAATCATATGATCATGGATGCATGGATGATATGCATAAGTTTGAAACATGATTTTGGGGATGTTATAGTCACCCTACGGTTCGCGAAAAATGCGTACATGATCGAAACCCCTCTCGGATCAATAATCAGAAGCGGGATTATGAGACCCATAGTGACTCCCACACATTCAACGATGACTTTCTTGTGATCGTCGGAACCTTTTACGCTAGTATCTTAATCCCTTTGTTTCGCGATATATTACATGTCCGAGATTCGATCATCGGTATCTCCATACCTAGTTTGATCTCGTTACTGACATGTACTCTTTTCTCGTTCCCGTGATATAACATGCTAGTGATCAAATCACTTGCTTGCAAGCTAATCAATGTGATACCACCGAGAGGTCCCAGAGTATATCTATCCGTCATCGGGATGAACAAATTCCACTCTCGATCCATGGGCCTCAACATAACCCTTTATTAGTTCTGAATCCATCTTTATAATCACCCTGTTACGGTGTGACGTTTGATGTTATCAAGAAACTCTTCCGGTGTTAGTGATTGACATGATCTCATGGTCTAAGGATTAGGATCACTTCGTAAGTTGTTATAGCAATATAAACTCAATGAATTTGATCGTAATGCTATACTTCGGATGAATGTTCATCACACCATTACACTAATGTTGTGATCCCGTTATTAACAATATCCAATGTCCATGACCAGGAAACCTTGATCATCTTGTTAATCAACGAGCTAGTTTATGAGAGAGGCATAACTAGGAACTCTCTGTTTGTTTATTAAAAACACATGTATTAACTTTTTCGTATTAATACAATTATTGCATGCAAAATAAACATTTATCATAAACAAGGAATACGATAATAACCACTTTACTGATCGGGCATATTCCCTTCACTGATCGTACAACACCTCTGCTGGTATCCACACGTACAAGGAGGAGCGCCCGCGACCAACTACTAGATTCGTATCGTCGGCAGAACTGCTGTGGAGCTAGGGTTTCCAACACATGGAATGACCTAACCGAACCATGATTAACCTTTCTGGGTTACGGTGCTCCACTATATATAGGGACTGAACATGGGCTCTGCTCGCGCGACCCATTCACTAAATCCCATATAACACTAGTCACCGTGAGTCTAACTCACTAACTCAGTCCTAATGCGGTTTAAGTCCAACCCAACCAGATTACATGTTCAGATCCAATCCAAACTTGCTCCCGCTCTTAAGTGTGTGACTCCGCAGGCTCATGGCTACTTGGACACGATTGGAGTCCGACTCTCAATGGATCAGTCGGTAGCGGCTCCTAGCAGAACGTGCCGACTCCCAAGTACCAAAGAGTCATGACGACTTGCCTTTCCAATGCGACTTACGTCCGAGTTCCTTTTGCCTCACGATATACCTTGTTAGACTATAGGTGAATAATTGTCATCCCTTAAATAGTCCGATTCTCTTCTCGATCCAAGATAAGTGATTCACCCGACTAACTCTTAGTCGATCGCCTCGGTTAACACTTAACCGAGTCGTGCATGGCCATGCTTTCTGAATCATATCTCACAAGAGGGCCTAGAGAATATCTCTCCAAGTGGAGGGGCAAAATCCCATCTTGGTTATTCACATCACACATCTTGATTCTCAGTCGACCCGAACTCTGCCTTTATAACTGCCCAGTTACGGATCAGCGTTTGACAAAACCTAAGTCGGTGATCCTCAACTCAGACTATGCAATAGCCTCAGGTCTAAGGATTACATTGGTTGAGATATACAAATGACAACTTGTTCCTTGTACCTCAATATGGGTCAATCCGACTCGCTAAACTCTTTAGCCGAATCTGTGTAAGTTGGAATAGCATCTCCATGCCCATGACAAGTGGAACCGAGTCATCAAGCCAACTTTCACATTGGTCTAAGTTGTGTGTCCAGCACAACCTCAATGACCAAGGATATTTAGTACAAACAACATGAATGCATAGTTCCACAACCGAATCACATATTCAATGATACACATCAGATGTTTATACAAGGACTACTTAATATCTTTATGAATACAATGGGAAATATCATCATACATGATTGCCTCTAGGGCATATTCCCAACAGTCTCCCACTTGCACTAGAGTCAATCTTCCGACATCACATGTCTAAGCATCTAATGCCCATGGCTCTCAGGTGCGCCTCATGCTTCAGCTGTGGTAATGGCTTTTTCAACGGATCCGCAATATTTGCATCCGTGTGTACCTTGCATAACTTGATATCACCCTGATCCACGAACTAGCGAATCAGGTGGTACCGCATGAGTATGTGGTTGTTCTTCTGGTGATGTCTAGGTTCCTTGGCTTGTGCAATAGCACCATTGTTGTCACAATACACGTACAACGTATTGGACGAGCCCTGAACCACACCAAGATCCATGAGGAAATTCCTCATCCAAACAGCTTCCTTTGCTGCCTCCGAGGCGGCAATATACTCAGCCTCTGTTGTAGACGCACTCACAGTCTCTTGCTTGGAACTCTTATAGCTCACAGCACCTCCGTTTATAATAAACACGTATCCGGATTGCGAGCGAGAATCATCAGAGTCGGTAAGATAACTAGCATCCATGTAACCCTTTACACTGAGTTCATCTTCACCACCATAAACCAAGAACATATCCTTAGTCCTTCTCAAGTACTTTAGGATATTTTTAGCCTCTGTCCAGTGGATCTCTCCAGGATCAGCCTGGTATTTGCTCAGAACACTTAGAGCATAGGAAACATCCGGCCTAGTACAAATCATGGCATACATGATGTATCCGACTGCAGAAGCATATGGAATCGCACTAATCCGACTTCGCTCATCAGTTGTCGAAGGACACTGAGTCTTGCTAAGTTTTACACCATGGGACATTAGTAAGAACCCCTTCTTAGACGATTCCATGTTGAACTTCTTCAACACTTTGTCCAAATAAGTACTCTGACTCAATCCAATGAGCCTCCTTGATCTATCTCTATAGATCCGGATTCCTAGGATGTATGTTGCCTCACCCAAGTCTTTCATTGAGAAACTCCTTTCCAATGATTCCTTGGTTTCTTGCAACATCTGGACATCATTTCCAATCAGTAATATGTCATCCACATATAATATTAGAAAATTTACTTTGTTCCCACTAAACTTCTTGTACAAACAAGAATCATGATCACTATTGATGAAGCCAAACGATTTGACTACCTCATCAAAGCGAATATTCCAACTCCGAGATGCTTACTTCAACCCATAAATGGATTTCTGAAGTTTCCACACCTTGTCAGCATTAGCCGGATCGACAAAACCTTCGGATTGTATCATATACATGTCCTCGGTTAAATTTCCGTTAAGCAAAGCCGTTTTGACATCCATCTGCCATATCTCGTAGTTGAAATAGGCCGCTATAGCTAACATGATCCGAACTGATTTAAGCATCGATACGGGCGAGAAAGTCTCGTCGTAATCAACTCCTTGAACTTGTCGGAACCCCTTCGCGACAAGGCGTGCTTTATTGATTGAAACATTTCCATCCATATTAGTTTTCTTCTTAAAGACCCATTTGCGCTCGACGGGTCTTGCACCGTCTGGCAGATCAACCAAGTTCCAAACTTGATTTTCATCCATGTACTTTATCTCGGATCTCATGGCTCCAAGCCATGATTTGGAATCAGATTCTACCATCGCTTCCGAATAATTTGCCGGCTCATCACTGTCTAACAGTAACACATCACGAACACTTCGTAATCTTGCCGACTCGCTACTAGCCGGTTTAACCTCCAAGGTTTTTGCCGACTCGCTACTAGCTGGTTCCTCGCGAATTTCTTCGAGTCGCACCGTGCTCCCACTTACTCCCCGATTGAGAAACTCTTTCTCAAGGAAGACACCGTTCCGAGCGACAAACACTTTGCCCTCTTCTCGGTTGTAGAAGTAGTAACCCAAGGTTTCCCTCGGATACCCCACGAAAATACATTTATCCGACTTGGCCGTAAGCTTGTCCGACTGAAGTCGCTTGACAAATGCTTCACAGCCCCAAATCTTAAGAAAAGACAAACTTGGCTTTTTGCCTGCCCACATCAAATGCGGTGTCTTCTCTACCGATTTTGATGGTACTCTGTTTAGTGTGAACGTCGCTGTTTCTAGACAATAACCCCAAAATGATAAAGGCAGATCTGTCCGACTCATCATTGACCGTATCATGTCCAACAAGGTCCGATTCCGCCTTTCCGAAACACCGTTCCTTTGCGGCGTTCCTGGCGGAGTAAGTTGAGGAACTATTCCACAACTTTTTAGATGGTCATCAAACTCATGGCTCATGTACTCACCTCCTCGGTCTGACCGGAGAAACTTTATTTTCTTGCCGAGTTGATTATGTGCTTCATTCTGGAATTCTTTGAACTTTTCAAAGGCTTCCGACTTGTGTTTCATCAAGTAGATATATCCATACCTACTCAAATCATCAGTGAAGGTAATGAAGTACTCATAAACACCCCTGGATGTCGTGCTCATTGGTCCACATACATCATTATGTACTAGTCCCAACAAGTTGGACGCCCTTTCGCAACTCTTTGCAAAAGGTGTCTTGGTCATTTGCCGAGTAGGCAAGATTCGCATGTCTCGAATGACTCCAAGTCGAACGAAGTTAGGAGTCCATCATCATGGAGCTTCTTCATGCGTTTCCAACTTATATGACCAAGCCGATAGTGCCAAAAGTAAATCATATTCAGATCATTTGGTTTCAAACTTTTAACATTTATGTTATAAACCGACTCACCATCAAGATTCAAAATAAATAACCCGTCCTGGATGGGTGCAAAGCCATGAAACATATCATTCAAATACAAAGAACAACCATTATTCTTGATATTCGACTCATAGCCTTGCCTCATCAAACATGAAGCAGAAATAATGTTTCGACTGAGCACTGGAACATAATAACAATTATTTAGTTCCATAATGAATCCGGAAGGTAAATGAAGTTGCATCGTGCCGACTTCCAACGCAGCAACTCTTGCTTTGTTGCTACGCTCCTAGTTCTTACCAGTCCCTGCAACGAGTTGCAGATGTGAATAACTGATCCGGTATCATATACCCAAGAACTATTAGGTGCATCAGCAAGATATATGTCTATAACATTGCAAACAAGTGTACCTGAGTCGGAAGTCATACCTCCACTCTTGGCTTTGTCGGCCAAGTACTTGCTGCAGTTCCTCTTCTAGTGGCCATCCGCCTTGCAGTAGAAGCAAGTGGATCCGGCTGAGGGAGATGGTTTAGTCCCTGAGGAAGCGTTTGGGACCGGGTCCTGAGCCTGCTTTCCTCCTGACTTAGCCTTCTTCTTAGTCCAAGAACTCTTCTTGAACTTAGCCTTATTTTGCACCATCAACACTTGACTGGCGCCCTTCTTGAGATCCGCCTCTGCCTGCTTGAGAATCCCATGTAATTCAGTGAGCTTCTTATCCATACCATGCATGTGGTAGTTCGAAATGAACTGCCCATATGCACCAGGAAGAGAGTTCAGAATTATATCCGTAGCGAACTCTTCGCTAATGGGGTAGCCAAGCCTATCCAGAGACTACACATAACCAACCATTTTGATCACATGCGGACTCAGTGGATCACCATCCTTAAGCTTGCAACTCAGCAAAGCCTGAGAGACTTGATACCTCTCAGTCTTCGGCTGAGCCTGGAACATACTTTTGAGGCTTTCGATCATATCGTAGGCCTCAACATGCTCGAACTGCTTTTGCAAGTCCGGTTCCATGTGAGCAAGCATAAGACAGCTCATATTCGTGGACTCATCCTTAGCCCGACGGTAGGCATTGGTGGCAGCGACAGTCGCATTCTCATTCGGCTCATCTGGAAGTGGGTTGTCTAGGACATGGTCCTTCTTTTCTTGTTTGAGAACAATTCGATTTCGATACCGTTGGTAAAATTAGTGTCGTTCAGTTTATCTTTCTCAAGAATGGTTCTCAACGCAAAACCGGATATCCGAGAGTGACTTCTACTTGGTGCCATGATCTACAAATGTAAAATATGCAAAACACTTAAGACATGTATTCATAAAAGAGCAAGCATATTAAACATTTTAATATTTTATGCTCCCACTAGAACCAACACCCCTCCGATGGTTGCTTAGTGATTCAGGATCCTAAATAAGCAAGTCGGCTAGTGAGCTTTAGCACCACCGCTAGCCGCCAAGTCATCTAGGTAGACAACTCCTTGTCAATCGCATCTCATGCGACTCCTGTTGGACGGGTGGCATCACATGCCCCGGCTCCCATCCGAATTTTCCCCGAGC
The DNA here is from genome assembly GCA_030063025.1 of Avena longiglumis. NCBI lineage: Eukaryota > Viridiplantae > Streptophyta > Magnoliopsida > Poales > Poaceae > Avena > Avena longiglumis. Next base: position 178,739,916 of record CP125977.1, on the reverse strand, counting down.
CCCACAACCGTTGTGATAGACCCGTCTAGCTTACCGAGTGTTTCCGCAGTAAGAGTCCGACTCGAACCCACCTAGTCGGAAAGAATTGGCAGCACCTCAATTTTATGAGCCCACTACCAAAAATGTCCGACTTGTGATTGTGCAAACATCATGGAAAACCGACTAGACCTTCTTTGAGGGATTAAATTTTACGGACTATCTAATAGAGGTAAAACTGAGACATAACAATAACACAAAATAAAGCATTTATAATGTGAAATGGTATGGCTCTCTTCATGGCGATCTCCATCTCCACAAAGCCTGTAATCCGACTTGTGCCAACTCTTGTCACTTGCCGTCTTACTCCATGTCGCCGACATGTACATCGCCTTGCATGCCTTCCGGGTTCTCCAAACAGCTACACTAGCTTAGTAAAGTAAATTACAAGGAGAATCCGACACGCAGGTCGTTATACAATAAAATGACAGCACCTAGGCTCCGGACGGCTGACAAAAACCGTGATTCGCAAATCACGTATGGATTACACACATACATCACATGCACATGAACCATACCATTCACAACTTCCTGCAAAAACAAGTTATGCATAGATACAATATCTACCGGCGTTGTGAAACTCGCAACGACATCTAAGGCGCTACGACAGGGCGAAGCCGACCGGTAGGGGTATGTCATTCCACGACCTCAGTAGTATGATCACGGAAATCAGATCTACCATTCCCCGAGCAAAGTTGATCCAATCAACTTCGTACAAAACCGATCTGTCTCATAGATCGACCACCAAACAACACATAGATCTCATCTACAGCCAACCGCATATCACATATGCGAGATCTCGAGCCTAAAACCAGAAGCTATCGCTCTGATACCACTGTTGGGACACACGGAGATAAAACAAAAATTTCACCTCTAACATGGTGATCCCAAGATCTAGCTGAGGTAGAAGGCCACGAGGTTTACCACTAGATGCACAGTTGCGGTTTACTGATGAACCGCGTCAGCTGATGCAGTGCAGTCCTTTGCGATCCGATCGTGCTGGTGCTGATCGTACAACAGCTCCGCTGGTATCCACACGTACAAGGAGGAGCGCCGGCGGCGAACTGCTACATTCGTATCGTCGGTAGGACTGCTGTGGAGCTAGGGTTTCCAACACATGGAATGACCTAACGAACCACGATTAACCTTTCTGGCTTACGGTGCTCCACTATATATAGGGAGTGAACGTGGGCTCTGCTCGCGCGACCCATTCACTAAAGCCCATATAACACTAGTCACCGTGAGTACAACTCACTAACTCAGTCCTAATCCAGTTTAGGTCCAACCCAACCAGATCACATGTTCAGATCCAATCTGAACTTGCGCCCGCTCTTAAGTGTGTGACCCCGCAGGCTCATGGCTACTTGGACACGATTGGAGTCCATCTCTCAATCGATCAGTCGGTAGCGGCTCCTAGTAGAACGTGCCGACTCCCAAGTACCAAAGAGTCATGACGACTTGCCTTTCTAATGCGACTTACGTCCGAGTCCCTTTTGCCTCACGATATACCTTGTTAGACTATAGGCGAATAATTGTCATCCCTTAAATAGTCCGACTCTCTTCTCGATCTAAGATAAGTGATTCACCCGACTAACTTTTAGTCGATCGCCTCGGTTAACACTTAACCGAGTCGTGCATGGCCATGCTTTGTGAATCATATCTCACAAGAGGGCCTAGAGAATATCTCTCCAAGTGGAGGGGCAAAATCCCATCTTGGTTATTCACATCACACAGCTTGATTCTCAGTCGACCCGAACTCTGCCTTTATAATCGCCATTCACGGATCAGCGTTTGACAGAACCTAAGTCGGTGATCCTCAACTCAGACTATGCAATAACCTCAGGTCTAAGGATTACATTGATTGAGATATACAAATGACAACTTGTTCGTTGTACCTCAATATGGGTCAATCCGACTCGCTAAACTCTTTAGCCGAATCTGTGTAAGTTGGAATAGCATCTCCATGCCCATGACAAGTGGAACCGAGTCATCAAGCCAACTTTCACATTGGTCTAAGTTGTGTGTCCAGCACAACCTCAATGACCAAGGATATTTAGTACAAACAACATGAATGCATAGTTCCACAAACGAATCACATATTCAATGATACACATCAGATGTTTATACAAGGACTACTTAATATCTTTATGAATACAATGGGAAATATCATCATACATGATTGCCTCTAGGGCATAATCCCAACAGGGACTAGCACTGCAATCACATGGATCCTTACCTTTATAAGGGTGGGATCTTACACGTCTACGCGATCTTGAGATCAGCAAGTGTACGACTACATCACCCACGAGAATCTGCTCTCGTTAACCGTTTTGGAACCTTCGAGGGTGAGTACTCTAATCGACTCGTTGCTACAATCTAGTAGATAGATCTTGGCTTGTTTGTGTGCATGCGGTAGAAATTCTTTTGTTTTCCATGCTACGAACCCCTACAGTGGTATCAGAGCCGTGTCTATATGTAGATCGGTTGCACGAGTAGAACACAATGGTCATTGTGGGCGTTGATGCTTTTGTTGTCGATTGCTTATTGTGTACTTTGCATCTTGCAGGATGGTGGGATGAAGCGGTCCGGTCTTACCTTACATGACATCGTTCATGAGACTTGCTCCACGCACATGCAACTTGTATTGCATAAGTGGCTTTGCGGGTGCCTGTTTCTCCCAACATAGTTAAGATTCAATTTACAACGGGTAATTGACAATACTAGTATCAACGTTGTGGTTCTTGTTCGTAAGTTAGAACAACACTTATTGAAAGCCCCAAACCATGTAAAACATGCAAAGAAAATTAGAGGCGTCTAACTTTGTTTTGCAGGGGTGTGCTGTGATGTGATATGGCCATGATTGTGATTATATATGATGTATTGAATGTTCCTTATTGTATGTCGGCAACCGGAAGGAGCAATATGGTTGTCTTTTAATTCCGTTAAGACCTGCGTGTCTATTATTCAAAGTAGTTGTAATAGTTGATGCTGGTGGACGACAACCATGAAGCGGCACCATTGACCTTGACGTCATGCTGGTGATGATGGAGATCATGTTCGTGCTTGAAGATGGAGATCGGAAGCACAAGAAGAAAGGCCATATCATATCACATATTATGAATTGCATGTGATTTTAATCCTTTTATGCATCTTGTATTGCTTAGTTCGCGACGGTAGCATTATAAGATGATCCCTCAAGCACAAAAAATTCAAGTTATAAAGTGTTCATCCTTAGTAAGCACCGTTGCTAAAGCTTGTTGTTTCGAAGCACCACGTGATGATCGGGTGTGTTAGATTATGCGAGTGTATACAACGTGAGCAAGCCAGATTTGCTCATGTAGAAGCTAAGGTTTGATCTTGACGAGCCTAACATGTACAGACATGGTCTCGGAACACGGATCACCGAAAGGTAAAGCATGAGTCATATAGTAGATATGATGAACATGTTGATTGTTCGCCATTGAAGCTACATCAACTCTCGTGATGATCGGTTTTGATGTGGTGGATTTGGTTCGTGCGATCACTAAAAAAATGTGAGGGATATTTTTTTGAGTAGGAGTTCATCTAGATTAATTTAACTATTAATTATAACTCAATTTGTCATAAACTTAGTCTAAACTATTGCAAATATGTTGTAGATCAATGGAGGCCCCTACCATCAATTTTAATGCGTTCCTAGAGAAAGAAAAGTTGAAAAACAATGGAAGCAACTTCGCAGATTAGTTCCGCAATTTGAGGATTGTCCTCAATGCTGGTAATTTGACATATGTGCTGGATGCACCGCTGGGTGACCCACCTACAGCTGATGCTACCGATGAGGTAAAGAATGTTTTCCTCGCTCGGAGGAATCAGTACTCCATAGTTCAGTGTGCTATCTTGTATGGTTTGGAATTGGAGCTTCAGAAAAGGTTTGAGAACCATGACCCACATGATATTGTCCGTGAACTAAAAATGATATTTGAGGCTCACGCAGCAGTTGAGAGTTATGAGGCTTCTGAAAAGTTCTTTAACTGCAAGATGGAAGAGGGTAGCTCCGTCAGTGAGCACGTGCTTAATATGTCTGGGCATGCAAGCAAGCTTCAAAGCTTGGGTATAGTGATTCCTAATGCTTTGGGGATTCACCGTGTCCTCCAATCACTACCACCAAGTTACAAGAACTTTGTGATGAACTACAATATGCAAAACATGGACACATCGTTGCCTGAACTCTTCTCCATGTTAAAGTCTACTGAAGTGGAGATCAAGAAAGAGCACCAAGTATTGTTGGTCAATAAGACCACCAAATTCAAGAAGCAAGGAAAGTCTAAGAAAAAGGGAAACTTCAAGAAGGGCGGTAAGAAAGTTACCGCGCCGGCGAAGAAGACCAAGGCTAGGCCTAAGCCTGATACTGAGTGCTTTTACTGCAAGGGAGAAGGTCACTGGAAGCGGAATTTCCCTAAGTACTTGGAGGATTTGAAGAATGGAAACATCAAGAAGAAAGGTATATCCGATATACATGTTATTGATGTGTATCTCACTAGTAGTCGTAATAGTGCCTGGGTATTTGATAATGGTTCGGTTGCTCATATTTTTAACTTGAAACAGGTGAAGAATAAACAGAAACTAGCGAATAACAAGGTGACGATGCGCGTTGGAAATGGATCAAAGGTTGATGTGATCGCGGTCGGCACGCTACCTCTTCATCTACCATCGAGATTAGTTTTATACTTAAATAATTGTTATTTGGTGCCTGCGTTGAGCATGAACATTATATCCGGATCATGTTTATTGCGAGATGGTTACTTGTTTAAGTCCGAGAATAATGGTTGTTCGATTTAAATGAGTAATATGTTTTATTCACATGCACCTTTGATAGATGGTCTATTCTTATTGAATCTCGATTGTAGAAATACACACATTAATAACATTGAAGCTAAACGTTTGAAATTGAGCGATACCTCGACCTATATGTGGCACTGTCGTCTTGGTCATATTTGTAACATCCCAAAAATATTAAACTTGAATCATCAAACTCTAATCATCAAAATTAGGGTTAACAAAAACTTTTCCAATTAAAAATATGAAAGCATTCATATGTGTGTGTATTAAAATTTGGATTCTTTTGAATTTCCATGGTTCTGTGTTTCTTTTCTTGTAAAATGATTCTTAGGTGAAATAAACATCATCTAAACAATCCCCATACTTTTCCCAAAGACAAACAAGTCAAAACAAACAAATTAAGTGAATGGTCACTTTGGCCAAATTAACTCCAATGCCTACTTTGGCTATCTCTAACTTTCAGAACTTAACATAAATATGTATGGATCTTTGCACCCCTTGATATTACTCATAATAAGGTACCAATGCCCAATTTGTGATCATCCAAAAACATTTAAATGCTTAGTTTAAATGATAGTTTAAAATTGAATATATTTCATATGGGAAGATCCCACTATTTCAAAAACCACTCAAACAAGCTCAATTTTCAAAAACCAAGCATCCACAGAATCCTCAACACATGCCTAGCACACCCACCAAAAATCTTTTCAAAATTAAAAACTCAAGTTCATGCGGCCATTTCATCAAACAGGTTGCAGATTCAAATCAACAAAATCAAAAACACTATGTTGAGCAGTGTTTTGGGCGAACCTTGTTCCCTCCCTGGTTACAACTAGCCTTAGTAGATCATCTAGCAACCTTAACTAACCTCTAGCACCACTGTGAGCTTGCCAATGCCATCAATGGTGAGCAGGCCGAGAGAACACATGTCACCCCAGTGTGGACAACAAGCTAGGAGAAGAACTAGTCGTGCCAACCTTGTCTAGCATGCAGCCCATGCCTCACCGCCCCCTCTCGACCAGCCCTAGCTCGAAGACAACAACCAGAACCACCAGGAACGTCGTGCCCGCGCCGTTGTCGACCATGCCGACGCGCACCGGAGAGCACGCGCCGTTCCCACGCCACCCGACCACCTCGAGCCCTGGCCGCCCGCCAGCATGCACCCCACCGTCCCAGGAGACCACCAGACATGTTCATTTCACCGCCCGTACCCCGTAGCCACCACTCGCCGCGGAGTTCGTCGCCTCTGCCTCGCAGAGCACCGCGCATTCTCGACCATTTGCCACCGCCCCTACACGCGCATTTAAGCTCTAGAGCATCGCCAGGAGACCACCCGTCGATCGCCAACCTCAGCCATGCCTCTAGCCGCCCGTAGCCGTGTCTCCACCGTCGCCTGCCCATCCCTCTCGGTCTCGCCATCGATCCTATAAAAGGAGAGAACCCCCGCTCGATTACTTCACACCATCTCACTCCCTTCACCTCACTCATCATTCCATCCCTTAGCTGGAGCACGAGGAGCAGCAGATCACTGGAATTGCACCATAGCAGGCCGCCTCTGGAGAAGAAGGGAGTCGTTTATTTCGACCACCCCCGGAGCTGCCGCGACCACCCCTGAGTTCGACGTCGTCGACTTCGTCGTTTGCCCGCCTCGCCGTCGTCAGTGGAGCCCCGGTATGCCCCCTATGCACCCCCACCAAGCTGCTAGGGTCCGAGCTCGCCGGTGACATGTTCATCGTTGACGAAGACCCTCAGCCGTTGATCTCACTTCTAATCCAGCGCACCACATCGTCCCGTACTGCTTCGCATGTTATGAGCCACTGACCGGTAGAGCCCCCCTGTCAGTTGAGCCCCGCGCTGCGGAGTGACACTGGGCCGGCCCAATAACTCAGTTGAGCCCCGCGCTGCGGAGTGACACTGCGGAGCCACTGAATTTAGCTTTTTCTATTTATATTCAAACTCAGTTATGTACCTAGTTTCAAAAATCAACCCATCTCGAAATAGTGAACCAAATTGCATGAAACCAATTTTGTTAGAAAGGAATTGAAATGCTTAATCCAAGCCCATTGGATTCAAATCATTTGGATATATAGATCAACCTGGTAAAAATAACAAGTCAGAAGCTTTTCTGCATTCAAACATTTTTCAAATTTCAACCATAATAGCTTTTGAGTTGATTCCAACTCTCAAAAATCACATTTGACCATACCTTTCAGAATATATAAAAACATATGGTTTTACTTACAGAAATAATGTTCAATTAATAAAATAATGCCACATAGGCATTTCTAGTCACTTATTTTATTTAAAATAAAAAGTTAAATCTTATTAAATTGTGACACCACTTTAAATCACATTCCCATGTACTGAAATATGTGGTAATGATATGTGTCAACATGATCCCATGTTTGAGTTGGAGAATATTAAATATTAAGTAGTTTTTCAATGAGTAGAAATTACTTTTCTAAAAATAAATAAATAATGCAAATGCTTAAATATTGTAATGTTAGTGATGATGCTAGATCATCTATAGAACCCTTTTGTGTGATGATTGAAAGTAGTTAAGTATTTCTTGGTGATTGTGTACCTCGTATTTATTCATAGATGCTAGTACCGACCAAGGATACGAGGAGGAAGGAGGATACTACGAAGAAGAAGCCGAGGAGAACTTCAACCACTGCTCTGCACAAGGCAAGCTAACACTTGCAATTATGAAAGTTAGATAACCGATGAAATGCACTAAGCATGCTTGGTTAGACATATTTGATGATACCCCCTCCTAGTTTTACTTGCAAGCTTTATACTTTATTTTCTTTATCAAAGCTATTACTTAGAGTCTACTTAAGTGACTTGTAGATTCTAGGAAGATAATTGAAGGTTGCATAAAGAGCATTAAATTTGGCCTAAACTAGATAATCTTGATGTCATCCTAAGGCATGAGATTGTACTTAGTTAAACTCCACTTGTTTACCACCCCTCGTTAGTACTTACCCCACTTGTAGAGGCTAGTGCTAAGCATAAAACTTGATCAACTTTAGATGGGAATACTTGGTGGAAAATGGTTATGAAAATCTTAGAATGATGAGCCATTCTACTGAGATGTTTTGACATGTGTTTCCGAACACCAGATGATTTGGATGATGAAAATGTTAAGGCATGAGCCTTACCCCTTTATAAAACTGATGGTTGTCTGGATGCGATACCATTCCAATCTTACCGTACAACCACAATACCCGAAAATTGGGTAGGGCTTGACTGGAAACTTATATACTTTAGTATGGGTTCCCTCACGGCCAAGGTTTGAGCTGAGGCTACCTTGTGAAGATTGTCCACCTGTGCAGTACCCAAGATGATAGTTGATCATGGTTGGGTGGCCAAACTCATAGGAGAGGTGCCTATACTAGGGCGTGTAATTGAAAGGATAGGATTGATTATCCGCATACTGAGTATGGTGAATTCAGGATTTGTTCCTGACGGATGTATCAAATGTTGTGGTGAAAGTGTACAATCTCTGCAGAGTGTCAAACTATTCGAATAGCCGCGTCCGCGGTTATGGACAGTTGGAGTGGCCATACTGTTCCCCCGTCAGATGTTTTCAAAATAACTTGTGAAATGAATTGATAATTTGACTTGACCACAAAAGAGTTATGATCTGAAATTCAAGTTCCCACTTAGGTGTTATAAAACTTCAACTAGCATTCTTTGCTTCTGAACTTAGTAGAGGTAAATCTGGCTTTTTGCGAAACAACCCTAGAGCTTAGTGTCCTACTATAAAAACCCCATAACTTGTTAGTATTAGTTTGTGAGTACTTAAAGAGTACTCATGGCTTTGTCCCTGTCTATTCCCATGTCTAGACTATGAAGAAGAGTACTAGGAGGATGGACACCAGGAAGGTTACGACAACTACGATCATCTCCCATCGTCATCATTGCCTGTGACCCCAAAGATGGAGCTTCTCCTACGCTACTTTTATTATTACGTTATTCCACTGCCTGAGTTGTATTAAGAACTGGATCATGAGATCCCTATTTGTGTGAGACCTTATGTATGGTTTATAATGGATGATGTACCGTGATATCCAAATCTGTTATGTCTCGCAAAAATGGTAATCCTGGGATTGCGATGTATGGCATAACAGGCATCTCGGATTAAAAACCCGGGTGTTGACAAGTTGGTATTAGAGCCATCTTGACCATAGGAGACCCTAGTTAGACAGGACATTTGAATCAAAAACTTAGTTTCAAAACCAAAGGAAGCAAATATTTACAAAAACTTATTCCCATTCTTATCACCTTGTTTCTTTCATAAAAATTCATGTTCCTCAAAAACTCTTGCAAAATACCTAAAATTTGACACACTTGATCACTCTACTAACTTACTCATCCTATATTCTTATAGATGGACATGAAGTATAGCAAATTTTATCAGTTGGGGAATGGAGGGGACCTCATCTTTGAGCGGGATTTGGACCAGCTTTCGGAACTTCTGGAGCGTCCGCACCCCGAGTTCTTCGGAGCTCAGCTCAATGATCAAGGAGGAGAAGATCTGTAGTGGCTAATTGTTGCAAGTCTCCGAGGAAAGATTGAACCTCCCACTGCCGAGGGAATTCAGTTCACCTTAAGAGAGAACAACTGGCTCGATGGACTTGCCAGGGCCATGCAGGAAGCTCTTGCCCGTCTGTGTGGGAAGAGTATCAACCAGATCAAGGGTACCCGCTTTGAGTTTTGTCCAAGGCGTGATGCTATGGGACAGCCACTGTAAGCCCCATACCACCACGAGCTGAAGACTCAGTTGGACCACCTTAGTTTCATGATGTATGATCGTCAGCAAGAATTGGATAATTGACGTGACTACTCCAACCACAAGTCCACCATCATCAAGGCGAAGGATCAGACCATCGCCATGCTAGCGAAGGATCGCAATTCTCGCCGCTGTCGGCTCGACAAGAAGGAGCACATCATTTCCTGTCTTCGCCATCGTATCTCGGATTTGTAGGAGACCATCCACGAGAGAGACATGCAGTTAGATGAAAGAGAGAATGCCGGAGAGGATCTTCATGGAGACCCCTACTCCTATCTCAGCGATGACGATGATTTTCTGGAGGATCAGGCTATGGACTTCTTCACCGATGAGGATGGTTTCGCCTTCATCGATGATGACGAGGATGATGAGGATGACGACTACACCGACTCCAAGGAGTATTAGCACTTGAGCACTAGCATAGTGAGTTGTATTCGGTCCCACTGTATCGTAGTTTCCAGAATGGTGTGTGTTTGTATCTTGTGCTATGAATGAATGAATGAAAAGCAATTAGCTAGAAAATCTGAGTCAAACTTAAAAAAATTTCAAAGTCCCTGAACCTTAGAAATTTCCCTCTTTTCTCATGATCTATCTCAATCTTCAGATGCCACGCGGAGGAAGTGTTTCATCCCCGGACTCGATGTTGCAGATCCTGCAAATGTTGGTTTCTGACCGTGAAGCTTAAAGAGCCGAACGTCAAGCCAACCTAGCCACCCTTCAGCAGATAGCCTAGCTGGCCCACAACAATCAAGGCCAAGGAAATCAGGACAACCATGGATCTAAGCTCAAGAAAGTTCTGTTCGCCACCCACTAAGTCGGAAGAGCCCCTAGACGCAGACGATTGGCTGCAAACCATGGAAAACAACCTGGAAGTCGCTGGAGTGGAAGCTAACGAGAAAGTTCTGTTCGCCACCCACTATCTAGCCGGTGATGCAAGAGCATGGTGGAACAGCATTCGTGCAATGACCGGAGGACAGATGATGACCTGGGAGGAATTCAAGGTCAAGTTTAGCAGAACCCATGTGCCACCGGGTTTGATCAAGAGAATGAGAGATGAGTTCAGAGAACTGAAGCAAGGACGGATGACCGTAGTGGAATACCGTGACAAATTCTTGTCATTAGATAGGTATGCCCCGGATGATATCGACACTGAAGCCAAGAAGAAAGAAAGATTCCTGAATGGTCAACACGCTGAGATGCAGACGGTATTGGTCAATATCCCATTTGCTGATATTGAAGCTCTCGTCGACTCTGCCATTCAGATGGAAGGAAAGATCAACCAGGCCAATGAGAACCGCAAGCGTCGCCTGATGCATCAGCCAGGAACCCATCAGACCCCAAAGTATCGCCCTAACCCATCTCCAGGATTTGCCCCGATAACCAAAAGACCCCCGATGAACCGTCCGACCTATCCCTACCGTGGAAACCCAAGGCCCGGAGGAAATCACAACAACCCCGGCAACTCTAGAAATTTCAACCGTGCACCACCCAAGTTCAACAACAACAATGCTACCGCCAACACCAACCCTGCCCCGAGGACTGGAAGCAATGATGTGCCTATTTCAGCAAAGGACAAGTCGCAAGTGAATTGTTATGACTGTGGAAATAAGGGTCACTACTCCAATGAGTGTCCCAAGAAGAATGCCGCAGCCCCTAATGCCAATGACCCAGCTCAGCAGCAGCAGCGTGTCCAGCCCGGAAGAAGGTTTGCCCCAGGGAACTCTCTCAACCGCAACGGCCGTCTTTTTCGCATGCATGCTGAAGAAGCCCAGGAAGCGCCAGATGTCGTGCTGGGTATGTTTTCTGTTAATTCAATACTCGCTAGAGTGTTGTTTGATTCTGGTGCATCGCACTCATTTGTCACTGAAGAATTTGCATGCACTAGTAAGATTCAACCAACCAAACTGAATCATGTTATGATTGTTCAAATCCCCGGTTCAACCACCAAAGCTAGGCAAATTTGCAAAGCCGTCCCTATCCGAATCCATGGTATAGATTTTTATGCTAATCTGATAGTACTTGGAACTAAAGGTTTGGAAGTAGTACTAGGAATGGATTGGACGTCCAAACATAAAGGATTGATTGGCTGTGCCAAGAAATCCATAACCATGACCAGTACAGCCGAAATATCAGTAGAGCATGTATCTGAAACCTTACCTCGTCAATTCAAGTGCAACAAGAGTATAGTACAACCTACCATTGACCAAGTCTGGATCGTCTGTGAATACCCCGATGTATTTCCAGATGTTTTGCCCGGTATGCCCCCAGATCGGGATATCGAGTTTATCATTGAACTAATCCCCGGAACCGGACCCATAGCTCAGAGACCATATAGTATGAACCCGTCTGAACTAGCAGAACTGAAGAAGCAACTAGATGCCATGATGGAAATTGGATTGATTCAACCAAGTGCGTCACCATGGAGATCACCTGTCTTGTTCGTGGACAAGAAGGATGGAGGAAACCGTTTGTGTACGGATTACCGGAAGTTGAATGATGTCACTATCAAGAACAAGTACCCATTGCCCAAGATAGAAGATTTGTTTGATCAGTTGACCGGTGCCAAAGTGTTTTCTAAGATTGATCTTAGAACTGGCTATCATCAACTCAAGATTCGAGCAGAGGATATTCCAAAGACTGCCTTTACCACCAGATATGGATTATACGAGTATACCGTCATGTATTTTGGATTAACCAATGCCCTCGCTTATTTCATGAATCTCATGAATAAGATTTTTAGGGACTTCCTGGATAATTTTGTCGTTGTTTTCATTGATGACATTCTGATTTATTCCAAATCAGAAGAAGAACATGAGCTACACCTAAGGACCATTCTTGGAACCCTTAGAGAGCATCAGTTGTATGCCAAGTTTAGCAAATGTGAATTCTGGTTACAGGAGGTAGGATTCCTCAGCCACATTGTATCAGCCGGAGGAATTGCCGTTGACCCTGCAAAGGTGAAAGATGTCGAAGATTGGCAAGCCCCAACCACTCAAACCCAAGTTCGTGCATTTCTCGGATTGGCGGGATACTACCGCAAGTTCGTAGAAGGATTCTCGAGTATCTCCAGACCCATGACCCAATTGCTAAAGAGGGACAAGAAGTTTGAATGGACAGACAAATGTGAAGTGAGTTTTCAAGAACTCAAGAGAAGATTGATTTCAGCCCCAATCTTAATCATGCCGGATATCACGAAGCCCTTTGACGTGTATTGTGATGCATCCAAGATCGGTCTCTGATGTGTGCTAATGCAAGAAGGCAAAGTTATATCTTATCTATCTCTACAACTGAAACAACATGAGAAAAATTACCTAACCCATGACCTCGAACTCATAGCCGTAGTTCTAGCCCTGAAGACATGGAGGCATTACCTGATGGGAAACCGTTGTGAGATCTATTCGGATCACAAGAGCCTGAAGTATATATTCACTCAGAAGGAGATGAATATGAGACAGAGAAGATGGATTGAGCTAATCAAGGATTACGATCTGGACATTCACTATCACCCCGGTAAAGCCAACGTGGTAGCAGATGCCCTTAGCAGATTGCCGTGCCGCTTGAACTCCATGATTTTGAAGGAGCAACCAAGTTTGCACAAAGAGATGGAAGATTTTCGAATGGAATTAGTGAGTGAAGGATTTTTGGCTAGCATAGAACTTCAAACCACTCTGATCAGCCAGATCAAGGAGGCGCAGAAAGGAAATGCTAGTATCGACGGAATCAAGCGTCGTATCGGTACAGGCAAAGTACCCGGATTCACCGAAGACGAAGAAGGAGTTCTGTGGTACAAAGGACGCCTTTGTGTACCAGCAGATTCTGAGTTGAAAGAAGTTATTATGAAGGAAGCTCATGATACTCTTTATTCTATCCACCCCGGAGGAACGAAGATCTATCAAGATTTGAAGGAGCAATTTTGGTGTCATAAGATGAAGAGAGAAATCGGAAGCTATATCGCCAAGTGTGATATATGTTAGAGAGTCAAGGCGGGACATCAAAGACCCGCGGGATTGTTGCAACCATTGCAGATTCCGGAATGGAAATGGGATTCTGTTGGAATGGACTTTATCACCGGATTGCCTACTTCTAGTAGGGGAAATGACTCTATCTGGGTCATAGTGGAGAGATTGTCCAAAGTCGCCCATTTCTTACCAGTCAAGACCACATATCAGGGTTCGAAGCTAGCGGAGTTATACATCGCTAAAATCGTCAGTTTGCACGGAGTCCCCAAGAACATCGTATCGGATCGAGGAACTCAGTTTACCTCGAGATTCTGGAAGAAAGTCCAAGAAGATTTAGGAACCCGACTAGATTTCAGCACCGCTTATCACCCTCAGACCGACAGACAAACGGAGCGAGTAAATCAAATACTCAAAGATATGCTGAGAACATGTGTGTTAGAATATGGATCTAAGTGGAAATACTGGCTGCCGTTTGCAGAATTTTCTTACAACAACAGTTATCAAGCCAGTTTGCAAATGGCCCCATTTGAATTTATGTATGGAAGAAAGTGTCGCACCCCTTCGAATTGGTCGGAAGTAGGAGAGATTCAGATTTTCGGACCCGATATCCTATGAGAAGCAGAAGAGAAGGTTCACAAGATCCGTGAGCACCTCAAGACAGCCAAGTCAAGTCAGAAGAGTTACGCCGACAAGAGACGTCGAGACCTCTCCTTCAACATAGGAGATTTTGTGTATCTGAAAGTGTCGCCATTGAAGGGAATGCAGTGTTTTCAGCTCAAAGGAAAGTTAGCCCCCAGATATATCGGCCCCTTCAAGATTCTGAACCGTCGAGGAGAAGTGTCGTATCAATTGGAACTACCCGAAGAGATGTCAGCCCTGCACAATGTGTTTTATATCTCATTTGTAGGGGTCCCAACCTGATAAGGTAGAGTCCTCCTGTGTTTACAATGCTAGTCCCTGGATCAATAGCTAGCATCCACAGTTAAGATGTAATATCAAGATACAAAGGTCATTACATAACTTTATAACCAGGAATAACATAAATTTTATTACATCATACATAGCTCATTTGGCTATTACATTACATTGCAGCGGAATAAATATAGTCATGGGTCCTTCATCTTCATAGTGCCACAGGCAGATGTTGGTTGTAGGCTTTGTAGTCCTAGTCAATCAAACAATCTTCATTTAAAAACAACCAACCTGCAACATTACAAGTTACAGCCACAAGGGTCAATACATTTTGAATTGTATTGGCAAGCTTCACTTTTAGGTATAATAAGAGTGGATCCTATCATTATATGCATATCTGGCTAAGTAGAGTTTAAGGCTTATTTTCATAAAGAAAATTTTATCCTATCTTTTCAAAAATGGTTTTGGCCGAACTCCTTGGTAGAAACTCAAGTGTTCAAGTCCTTGTCAAAATCCCTTGAGCTACTTGGTAACCCCAAGTGCAACAAGTTTTATCACAACCTCATGAGTTCCTTGGTAACCCCAAGTACATCATGCTCTTGTGCACCTTGGTAACCCCAAGTGCAACAAGCTTTATCAAATCTCTTTGAATTCCTTGGTACCTCCAAGTGCATCAAGTTTTTATATTAGAAATTGGAATTTCGAGATCTCCCATAGTTCAAACTTTAGTTGCTCAGTATTGTCCATATCCGGGGACACGGCTAAGTACTTAGATTTTTTTTTAACTTCTGCAGAAGGAGTACACTTTACCCACATGACACAATCCCATCTTGTTGCCACCAGTGGCCTCTTGGATTAGTGCTCACCAAGATGGAGTCTTGTGAGCCGAGAATGTGTGAAGTCTTTCAAGAGGTCCTCCCATACATCATTGCTAGCTTGTCTTCAGCCCCCATGAAGCATTCTAGATCCCCATGTCCGGTAACTAAAGACAATGTATGGGTCTTCCTAATGTATTTGACTAAGCCAGAGCCATAATAGCATGTGGTTGTACAAAAGACACAATTGGAGAAACATGTTCAATCTCTAAGTTTCCTAGGTGGTTTTCATTTGGAGCACAACACAAAGTGATTGCCATAGACATGGTTCCCTTTTGTTGCCACCTTCTCCAAAACATAAAGTGTCCACCACCTAGGTGGTTCATTGAGTCCTTGTTTTATTATGTAAAACACAAGTCCTTTTCTCATCCTTTGTAAAATCTCAACACGTATCTCTTTTCAAAACATAGCATGGCTAAGCATGTACAACTTCAATATTTTTACTAAGAAGTGTATAGGGAATCCTACTAGGATTAGCATAGCATAAGTATAAAACATTTTCATGCATGTTTACAAAATCCACTAAGTATAATGAAAATAGTAGGTCTTTTGTATGATAGTGTAACTTGCCTTTTTGGTAGGGAATGAAGGTTCACTCCTTGATCTTGCTAGTCTCACACTTTGCTAATTTCACTATAATCAAACAAGCATAGTATCAAGTAGCATTCCATACCAACATTCAAACATTATTTCACACACAAAGCAATGGATCCTAAGTCATGCAAGAGAGGGTTAATGGCGAGGTTGGTCTCCACTAGGTTTATAAAATTTTTAAGGTCCATATTGGACATTTACCAAATAGCAAAGTCATTAGTTAGAGGGTTTTGCTCAAAGTCTATTTTAAAATCCATTCAATATTTTATGTGGTGAAAGTTATTCTTTTCAAAGCAAAACTTTGTGTTTTTCACCAAGTAAGTTGCCTTTGGCAAGGCTTGGTGTTTTGGGTCAGTAAGTTTGGTCCATAACTTTTTCCCAAAGTTTTCCTTGCAAAAACTTTTCCATAATAAAATTTAATGAGTTTATTTGGCTAGAAAATGACTAAGTTAATTAATTCAACTTAAATTTCACAAAAATCATTTTTAACACTATGGGTTGGTTCCTAGGGTCAGTAAGGTCACACAAATCCATTTTGCAAAAGATTTAATCCTAAAATCAATTTTAAACAATTTTTATACTCTAAACAAGTACACAAATGTTTCTGTAAATTCAAACAAGCTAACAGATACTATTTTCAAAACTAGGTCCATGGTTGGCTAGGGCTTGTTCTCCTGAATTCATTGATATAAAATTTATCAAATTTGGACGTGTGGTTTGAAAGTTATAGGGTTTTCAAAATGGCATTTCAATCTGATTTCAAAAATCTGTTTTAATACAAATCCTGCCACGCGTCGCTATCTCACTGGCTGATACCGGTTCAGTGAGGATCACGTTGCGAACCGTTGGATTTAAGTTGGGTCGTGCGGCACAGATTGCTCGATACCTCTTCGGTTAAGTGAATCTATCGTGACGCTGCGATCTAGATCGGACGGTGCTAGCGTGCTCGACCATAGTCGGGCAGCTACTGACGGCATTCTTGTGAGGCGATCTGTTTCACGGCGGCGCGGTGATACAGAAGCGAGGAGAGGTGCTCACCGGGTTAGTGGAGAGGCTGATGCTCTCGTGGGACTGGTCCGCCGAGGCGCACGGGTCGGCGAAATTCCTCGCCGGAGTTGGTTCAGCGACGACGCGCTTCGTCAAGTCGAAGACGGCTCTGTGGTTCACCAGGAGACAAGAAAAGGTCGTGATCAGATGCATGGGGCCACGGAGATGACGTGTGCATGAACGAGAGGGGTCGGGGTGGTCAGTTACTACCTGCGGGCTTCGCCGGAGATGAAGTAGACGGTGGCGACGGTGGTCGTTGTCGAAGGTGAGGTTACAGGGTGCCCGCGGTCTAGTTGGATGCACTAACAGATGCGCCTGAGAGTGGAGTAGCTGCTAGAGTGCTTAGGGATGCAAGGGGCGGTGAGGTTTTGTCGGAATCATCACTGGAACATCGTCGGAGCGGCGGCGGTACAGAGAGAATTGGGGGCAGCCTAGGGGCAAAGGGGAGGAGTGGTCTGAGGGAAAACGAGGAGGAGGAGCAGGCGGTTAAATGGGCGTGGCCGCGACGAGGAATTAACGCGGCTTTAAGGCGAATTGAACGCGCGGAATCAAGGCCTGCAACGGCAGCGAGGGGGAAGAGGCGTGGTTCGCGGGTGGGGAAGAAGGGTGCGATGTGGGGTCCTCTGATCAGTGGTGAAAGGAAACGAGGGGAGGTCCACTTGTCAGGGGCTTTGCGGGTTGTTTCAGCGGTGTGAATCGCTTTCTCTGGGAAAAGACTAGCTGGGCTGGTTCTGGGCCTTAGTGGGTTGATGGGTTGGGTCGTCTGTGTTTATATTTTTTCATTTCTGAACTCTTTTCTTTTTCTGTTTCTATTTTCCTGTTTTGAATTTCAAACCAATTATTCAATCCTTCACTCAAGTCAAACAATGCTTAAATCAAGTCAAGTGACATCCAAACTTTGTGATATTGTAAATAGTTCTGTTTATTAACATAATCTAATTATCAAATAAACTAATGTTTTAATAGCCCTTCATTATTTAAATAAAAGGGTCCTTTACTTATTAATATAGTTTGATAAAATCTTCATTTGAATTCCCAACACTTTCATAAATCCAATCAGTAGGTTTTGTTTGGAAACAAAGATTATTTGGAAACCTTGTTTAAAACAAAATAATCCTTTTACTTTAGGGTCCATTAATAATTAAATAAAATGGACCTTAGTTATTAAATCAAAATAGGATTTGTTTTATTGAGACATTTATTTTGAAATCTAAATTAAAGTCAAGACACCTTAGTAGGTTTTATTAGAGAATATAAAATACTTGGAAAACCTATTTAAAACAATTTAATAAGTTTTGATGTTTTAATTAAAATGGTAAAACCTTTTATTTGAATAAATTTTTGATATTAATTCCTTATTATTTTATTTCAAATAAACCTTTGTTTATTTTTATTCAAAACCAAATTTTTTAATTTCCAAGGCTTGGTCAAAGTTTAATTTTGGCTTTATTAAATAATCCTTATTTGTAAAACTTCTATTTCATTTGAAAACAAATCTTTTCATTTAAGAGTTTCAAAATAGTATTTTAAATATTTTTATTTTCCTTTTAATAAAAGTTTATCATCTTAAATCCCTTTTGGTTTTATTTAATTCAAATGGGTTTGAAGTTCCAATTGAATTCAAAAGTTTCTTCTAGCTCTGAAATTTAAACAAAGTTTTATTTTATTCATTTATTTTCACATTACAAGATTTGGAAAATCTTGGGATGTGACATCATTACTTCGCAAGTGCCTCGAAGTTCCGGAGAAGACTGAAGTGTTCAAGAATATTGATCACCGGACCATAGAGATCAATGATGACCTCACCTATCCTGAAGTACCCATCCGTATTTTGGAAGAAGCCTTCAGAACTACCAGAACCCGAAGCATCAAGTTTTTGAAGATTCAGTGGAGCAACCACACGGAAGAAGCTACCCTGGAGCGCGAAGATCACATCAGGACGGAGTTTCCCGATCTCTTCAAATCCTAGGTAGTCTTTTTCGTCCTTTTTCAAATCTCAGGACGTGATTTTTTTTAAGGGGGGAAGGTTTGTAACATCCGAAAAATATTAAACTTGAATCATCAAACTCTAATCATCAAAATTAGGGTTAACAAAAACTTTTCCAATTAAAAATATGAAAGCATTCATATGTGTGTGTATTAAAATTTGGATTCTTTTGAATTGCCATGGTTCTGTGTTTCTTTGCTTGTAAAATGATTCTTAGGTGAAATAAACATCATCTAAAAAATCCCCAAACTTTTCCCAAAGACAAACAAGTCAAAACAAACAAATTAAGTGAATGGTCACTTTGGCCAAATTAACTCCCATGCCTACTTTGGCCATCTCTAACTTTCAGAACTTAACAGAAATATGTATGGATCTTTGCACCCCTTGATACTACTCATAATAAGGTACCAAGGCCCACTTTGTGATCATCCAAAAACATATAAATGCTTAGTTTAAATGACAGCTTAAAATTGAATCTATTTCATATGGGAAGATCCCACTAATTCAAAAACCACTCAAACAAGCTCAATTTTCAAAACCCAAGAATCCATAGAATCCTCAACACATGCCTAGCACACCCACGAAAAATCTTTTCAAAATTCAAAACTCAATTTCATGCAGCCATTTCATCAAACAGGTTACATATTCAAATCAACAAAATCAAAAAAACTATGTTGAGCAGTGTTTTGGGCCAACCTTGTTCCCTCCCTGGTTACAACTAGCCTTAGTAGATCATCTAGCAACCTTAACTAACCTCTAGCACCACTGTGAGCTTGCCAATGCCATCAATGGTGAGCAGGCCGAGAGCACACATGTCACCCCAGTGTGGACAGCAAGCTAGGAGAAGAACTAGCCGTGCCAACCTTGTCTAGCATGCAGCCCATGCCTCACCGCCCCCTCTCGACCAGCCCTAGCTCGAAGACAGCAACCAGAACCGCCTGGAACACCGCGCCCACGCCGCTGTCGACCATGCTGACGCGCACCGCAGAGCACGCGCCGTTCCCACGCCACCCGACCACCTCGAGCCCTCGCCGCCCGCCAGCATGCACCCCACCGTCCCAGGAGACCACCAGACATGTTTGTTTCACCGCACGTACCCCATAGCCACCGCTCGCCGTGGAGTTCGCCGCCTCTGCCTCGTAGAGCACCGCGCGCTCCCGACCATTTGCCACCGCCCCTAAACACACATTTAAGCTCTAGAGCATTGCTAGGAGACCACCCGTTGATCGCCAACCTCGGCCATGCCTCTAGCCGCCCGTAGACGTGTCGCCACCGTCGCCTGCCCATCCCTCTCGGTCTCGCTGTCGAGCCTATAAAAGGAGACGACCCCCGCTCGATTTCTTCACACCATCTCACTCCCCTCACCTCACTAATCATTCCATCCCTTAGACCGAGGAGTAGCAGCTCGCCGGAATTGCGCCGGAGCAGGCCGCCTCTGGAGAAGAAGGGAGCCGTTGATTTTGACCATCCCCGGAGCTGCCACGACCACCCCTGAGTTCGCCGTCGTCGACTTCGTCGTTTTCCCGCATCGTCTTCGTCACTGGAGCCCAGTATGCCCCCTATGCACCCCCACCGAGCCTCTAGGGTTCGATCTCGTCGGTGACATGTTCATCGTCGATGACGACCCTCAGCCGTTGATCTCACTTCTAATCCAACGCACCACATCGCCTCGTACCGCTTCGCATGTTATGAGCCACTGACCGGTAGACCCCACCTGTCTGTGGAGCCCCGCGTTGCGGAGTGACACTGGGCCGGCCCAATAACCCTTCCCGTGCAGCCCACTCGTTTGAATTTAGCTTTTTCTATTTATAGTCAAACTCAGTTCTGTACCTAGTTTCAAAAATCAACCCAGCTCGATTCAGTGAACCAAATTGCATGAAACCAGTTTTGTTAGAAAGGTATTGAAATTCTTAATCCAAGCCCGTAGGATTCAAATAATTTGGATCTATAGATCAACCTTGGTAACAATAACAAGGCAGAAGCTTTTCTGCATTCAAACATTTTTAATTTCAACCATAAAAGCTTTTGAGTTGATTCCAACTCTCAAAAATCACATTTGACCATACCTTTCAGAATATATAAAAACATATGGTTTTACTTACAGAAATAATGTTCAAGTAATAAAAGAATGCCACATAGGCATTTCTAGTCACTTATTTTATTTAAAATAAAAAGTTAAATCTTATTAAATTGTGACACCACTTTAAATCACATTCCCATGTACTGAAATATGTGGTAATGATATGTTTCAACATGATCCCATGTTTGAGTTGGAGAATATTAAATCTTAAGTAGTTTTTCAATGAGTAGAAATTACTTTTCTAAAAATAAATAAATAATGCAAATGCTTAAATATTGTAATGTTAGTGATGATGCTAGATCATCTATAGAACCCTTTTGTGTGATGATTGAAAGTAGTTAAGTATTGTTTGGTGATTATGTACCTCGTATTTATTCATAGATGCTAGTACCGACCAAGGATACGAGGAGGAAGGAGGATACTACGAAGAAGAAGCCGAGGAGAACTTCAACCACTGCTCTGCACAAGGCAAGCTAACAATTGCAATAATGAAAGTTAGATAACCTATGCAATGCACTAAGCATGCTTGGTTAGACATATTTGATGATACCCCCTCCTAGTTTTACTTGCAAGCTTTATACTTTATTTTTTTATCAAAGCTATTACTTAGAGTCTACTTAAGTGAGTTGTAGATTCTAGGAAGATAATTGAAGGTTGCATAAAGAGCATTAAATTTGGCCTAAACTAGATAATCTTGATGTCATCCTAAGGCATGAGATTGTACTTAGTTAAACTCCACTTGTTTACCACCCCACGTTAGTACTTACCCCCACTTGTAGAGGATAGTGCTAAGAATAAAACTTGATCAACTTTAGATGGGAATACTTGGTGGAAAATTTTTATGAAAACCTTAGAATGATGATTCATTCTAGTGAGATGTTTTGACATGTGTTTTCGAACACCAGATGATTTGGATGATGAAAATGTTAAGGCATGAGCCTTAGACCTTTATAAAACAGATGGTTGTCTGGATGCGATACCATTCCAATCTTACCGTACAACCACAATAACCGAAAATTGGGTAGGGCTTGACTGGAAACTTATATACTTTAGTATGGGTTCCCTCATGGCCCAGGTCTGAGATGAGGCTACCTTGTGAAGGTTGTCCACCTGTGCAGTACCCAAGATGAGAGTTGATCATGGTTGGGAGGCCAAACTCACAGGAGAGGTGCCTATACTAGGGCGTGTAATTGAAAGGTTAGGATTGATTATCCGCATACTGAGTATGGTGAATTCAGGATTTGTTCCTAACGGATGTATCGAATGTTGTGGTGAAAGTGTACAATCTCTGCAGAGTGTCAAACTATTCGAATAGCTGCGTCCGCGGTTATGGACAGTTGGAGTGGCCATATTGTTCCCCCGTCAGATGTTTTCAAAATAACTTGTGAAATGAATTGAGGATTTGACTTGACCACAATAGAGTTGTGATCTGAAATTCAAGTTCCCACTTAGGTGTTATAAAACTTCAACTAGCATTCTTTGCTTCTGAACTTAGTAGAGGTAAATCTGGCTTTTTGCAAAACAACCCTAGAGCTTAGTGTCCTACTACAAAAACCCCATAACTTGTTAGTATTAGTTTGCGAGTACTTAAAGAGTACTCATGGCTTTGTCCCTGGCTATTCCCGTGGCCAAACTATGAAGAAGAGTACCAGGAGGATTGTAGCATCCCATTTGTCTAACAATTGTAATGCTACTTGGTTTAATAATATAATGGCTACTTCCTAGACATAATTGTTGCATCATCAGTATATCATGCTCATGTCATCATGCCACCTTGCATTTGAGCATCATATAAAACCCCCTTTTGTGTTGGTTCTTCTCTCATATGCATTGCTAATTGTATTTGCCTATTGATATTGTATTTGGTTCTTGATATATTGTTAAATGCCCTAGTTGAGTTGGGGGCATATCTTTTATTCAACTCCACCACCTTTCTTTCACCACCTTACAATTCCACCATCCCATTATCCATGAGCTTGTAATTATTTTTCTTTTGGTGTTTAATCTAGCTCATGAGAGATAGGGTGGGTCCAATCCTATAAATTCTTTTGCTTGGCCTTTACTCCACATTTTGGGGATGTATGAGAATAATGCCATGTTTATTACTTTGTTCTCACAAGGATGACACATGGCATTAAATGCTTGCATGGGCCATGCAAGAACAAGTCTTTTGGATTTTATTTGAAATCCTTGAGTGGATCATCCTCTCACCTCTCTCTCTCTCATTCTTTTGCTTGATCTAGCTTGCTGCATGCAAACCCTAAACCCCTTTGGTTGGTCTTGCCTTGGCCATGCTCTAACCCTAAAACCCTCACCACCTTTTTCCCCCTCCTCTCTTTTGGCTAGATCTTGTTGAGCTTGGTTTGATCTTGTTTGGTTTTGTCAAAAGAGCACACCACCCTCCCTCATCTCTCTCTCTCATCTAACCCTCTCTCTTTAACCTTCCCCCTACCCCTAGTTACCCCATCTAACCCTAACCCGAGCCATAACCCCCTCTAATCTAACCCTAGTTCCTCCCTCTCTCTCGGCCTCTCTCTCTCTCTCACCCAGCAGGACCCACCTAACCACCCCATCCCCCTGGTCCCCCTCTCTCCAAACCCTAGCTCCAACCCGAGCCACCCCCCCTTCTCCCTTTTTGCATAAAGGTGGCACCCCCCATGTGCCTCTCCCCTCTCCTCCCTTATCCCCCCAACCACCCAGCTCGCCACCACCCCAGATCCACCCAGGAGGCTCCCAGGTCCTCCCCATCCTCCCTTCTTCTTCCCCCTCCCCACCATGATCGCGCCATGCCCCTCTAAACCCTAACCACGGCCACCTCTCCCTCTGGACGATCTGGAGCGCGCCGAGCTGAGCCAGGAGCACCAGGGCCCCCCTCTGCTTCCTCTTCGACGCCCAGGACGCGGGGCAGCCGCTGGACTTCGTCGGAGCCGCTGACGCACTGCACCGCCTGCACCAGGAGCTCCAGAGCCCCAGCTACGCGCCCGATCGTGACCACCCCGGGCTCCTCCGACCACACCGTCGAGTTCCTGGTGAGCTCCTCGACCCCCTAGACATGCCCCCTTTCCCTCTCGTGCACCGTAGCGCCGCCGCCGTCCGTCGAGCACCTCGCGCGCACGCACGGCCGCTCGCCGCGCGCAGACAGACAGCTGCAGCAGTTCTGTCCGCCCTGTTCCTTGCCCTTCCCCGCGCGCTGCAGCCCTCCTCCGTGCTAGCTCCCTGTATGAATGTTGTAGCCCGTGAATCCATCTTCGTTTTTCGTTTTTGGGTCGTTGCGTTTAGTCCGGCGTAGGCGTCGCCATCGTCGTCCAAAACTCCGGCCAGATCCACCGCCTGCAGCACCGCGTCCGACAGCAGACAGCAGCAGCCGCCGACGTTTTGCAAAGAAACCCCTGCCCTTTTTCCTGCCTCAACCTGCGGCCCTTCGGACCCACCTGCTAGCTCCTGCGGGAACTTTGCAAAAAGGATCCTCGGCTTCATTGTTTCCACCCGCTCCTGGATCGCACGTGTCACGCCCGGTGGCGGCAGCGTCGTCGTGGCCGCTCGCCCACAGCCTTTGTCATTCACTGTGACTAGGTGAGTCCGCGGTGACAAAACCCCCTTCTGCGCGCGTGTGTCCCAGTCAGCACCATGGCCCATTTGTTAGTGACAGTGGCTAGCTCAATCCGAGTAATAAAAGTATTTGCTGGAATCTGTTTCAAATTCAAATCTTTTCAAATTCAAATTCAATTTCAAATCTGTTTAAACATGAATCAATTCATAACTTTCAAATGGTTTAGAATTTGAATTCAAACTTAATATGAAAAATGTTTTATTTTTGAATGTTAATTCAAATCTTTAATCAAATATTTTCAGAATTAATTTAAATAGTCAACCTTTGACTTTGACCCTATTTAATAATTTTGACTTTTAAATAAATTTAAATTCATAATTCCAAATAATATATGTTTTTGAATCAGAAAAATGTGAGGATTTCAAATATGCCATCCAAAATATATTTTGGGCACTTAAAATTTCAAGTTGAATTAAATTACCATAAAAATGCCCTTCACCTTAATTAATTAATAACTTTTGATTTATAACTCCAAATTTAACAAATGATATGTCTAAAATGATCAGCTCGACGAGACCTTTTTGTTTATGCATTCCATGTTCTGAATTGCAGCATGCATCATATAAATATAATGTAAACAGCAACAAATATGGGGATAAAATGTGGCCAAAACTCAATAAAATGTTTATTTCTTGTATTCCACACCTCACCCATGCCATGCTACATTATTGCCATGCAACTTGTGCATCATTCATCCTGGCATGATTGTTTGCTTGTCGCATTTTATTCCTATGCTTGTGCACTTTATTTATGTTGGCCCTTGTTTGTTTGGTTCTTCTCCGAATAGACACTGAGCAGGGGATATATCAAGAGACCCAGGAGCACTACCCAGATCCTTCTCTCGCTTCAACTGAGCTGCCAGGAAAGCACTACCACATGCTTGCATACATTTAGTACCTATTGCCTCTATCTTATTCTTGCATCATTGAGTCGCGATTGCATTAAACTGAATCCAAAGTATTGCATAGCCTTTACTTTTAAACCCCACCAAGCTTGTTCCTCCATCCCATGAGACATTACTACAGGAGTTGTTTGAGCCATGCGAGTCGTAGAACAGCATGTGTAGGGTATGTGAGAGTCTGATGGATAACGAGGTACCTAAACAACTTAACCTGAGTAGTAATGGGATAACTAATGAAAGTGGCACCGGTGAGCAATATCTGCTATTTGGTTTTTCCTGCTCACTTGTGTCCCGTAGGACCCCGAGTACTTGATTCCTGTTCCTTGATTATTCGTGCTATCCACATCCGGAGGCTTATGGGACCCCCCTGAGACAGAGCTTGATTCATTCTTATTTCTTGGGGCCACAAACTAGTTTGAGGTTTTATTTACTATCCTGTACTTATGCCATGCTTTACTGCTTTATTACGATTGTGCGAGGAGCACCTGTACTGTTTAGGTAAGCGGAGTGTTTTCGCGGTATCGACAAGCCCAGTTTTGGGTTCCCAGTCGTTTACAGCCACTGGCACAAACCTTGAGTCCGTCTCGGAGTCAGCTAACTTCGTTGTGGGTGTACTCAATGGGGTGGCCCCCTGAAATATTTCTGAATCCTGTGATTGCTTTGTCGTGAAGGCCTCGTTGGGTTTTGATTTGGTTTTTCCGAGATTGATCGAGTGTGTGTTGCTATTTGTGCACCCCTGCAGGGTAAAACTTTCTGAAAGCCGTCTCCGCGGTTATGGACGACTTGGAGCACAGTTTCTCGATCATAGACAAGCATAACTAAAGTACCGCTTTAAATTGACTAAGTAATTGACTAGTAAATAGTACAACACTCATGGAATGGATAATAAAACTGCCAACGGAATGGGGTTGTTCGTCCGCTTCCTCGTTGGTAAGCGAGGAGGAGGATGGATCTGATGATATTGCTGTTATAACTGTTGTCATTAATTCACGGACATCCGTCTATCTTTGGTTAGGCGGATGGTTAGCGAGTATCTATAGAACTGTTAGGGTTTATCTTTTGCTGCAATTGCGTCACCCCAGGTTGTGTCCCCTTTAGAGGCATAAAGACTTGCTGAGTACCCCTAGGGTCTCACACGATAAATTATTTGATTCAGATGAACAGGTACACTCACAAGATGGATACTGGGTGGAGGAGGCGGATGATGTGGGAAACGATCGTTCGGTGTAGAGATTCCGGGAACGGGGATCCGTGAGATCTGTGGGCGGGATGTGCTTATTTATGGGGCATCTTATGCCGATTTGCTTCTTATCCGTACTCGGATCTTGTTTGCCGCTTCCGCCTGATACTCTGATGTGTGATGTATGAGGAGATATCCTAAACTATTATATCTATCTAGGACATTTGAATCTTGTCGTATGGCGTTGCTATATTTCCTTTCTTTTTAGATGGAATGGCTCTGATGTACTATTGTATGGTGTCTTGCATACATACTCATTTGTGTATGTAGTTGATCCCTTCGCCTGCCGATTACGCCGCCCGTTCTTGTCCCGATGTTTGGAAATGGTTGAGACGGCCGAAAGGTCTACCTGTGAGTGGCATTTGGGCCCCACCGTACTATTTCAACCATTTCCGCTCATCCAGGCTTGTAACTAGGAGCGTAATTCATCGAGGTAGTTACAAGGATGGACCCCAGGAAGGTTACGACAATTAGGATCATCTCCCATCGTCAGCATTGCATGTGACCCCGAAGATGGAGCTTCGCCTACGCTACTTTTATTATTATGTTATTCCGCTGCCTGAGTTGTATTAAGAACTGGATCATAAGATCCCTATTTGTGTAAGACCTTATGTATGGTTTGTAATGGATGATGTACTGTGATATCCAAATCTGTTATGTCTCGCAAAAATGGTAATCATGGTATTGCGATGTATGGCATAACAGGCATCTGGGATTAAAAACCCGGGTATTGACAATATTAGAGTAAAGCATATGAAGAAATTCCATTTCGATGGACTTCTTGAATCACTTGATTTCGAATCACTTTAAAGATGCGAAGCATGTCTGATGGGTAAAATGACTAAGACTCCATTTTCTGGTATGATGGAGCGAGATACGGACTGATTGGAAATCAAACATACCGATGTGTGTGGCCCAATGAGTGTAGCATCGCGCGGTGGTTATCGTTATGTTCTTACCTTCACGGATGATTTGAGTTGATATAGTATATCTATTTGATTAAACATAAGTCCGAGACTTTCGAGAAGTTTAAGGAATTTCAAAGTGAGGTAGAGAATCAACATAACAAGAAGATTAAATTTCTACGATCTGATCATGGAGGTGAATATCTAAGTTACGAGTTTGGTGAGCATTTGAAGAAATGTGGAATACTTTCACAATTGAAACCACCAGGAACACCACAACGTAATGGTGTGGTCGAACGTCGTAATCGAACTCTCTTAGATATGGTTTGTTCTATGATGTCACTTATTGATTTACCGCTATCGTTTTGGGGTTATGCATTAGAAACAGCCGCGTTCACTTTAAATAGGGAACTATTTAAATCCGTTGAAACGACAGCGTACGAATTATGGTTTGGGAAGAAACCTAAATTGTCGTTCCTCAAAGTTTGGGGTTGCGAAGCTTATGTAAAGAAGTTACAGCCTGACAAGCTTGAACCCAAAGCGGAAAAATGCGTCTTCATGGGATACCCGAAGGAAACTATTGGCTATACCTTCTATCATAGATCCGTGGGCAAAATCTTCGTTGCCAAGAATGGATACTTTCTAGAGAAGGAGTTTCTCTCAAAAGAAGTGACTGGAAGGAAAGTAGAACTCGACGAGGTTGTTGAACCTTCTCTCGAACTTGAGAGTAGCGCAACACCGGAAGTATTTCCTGTGGCGCCTACACCAATAAGAGAGGAAGCTAATGATGTTGATCATGAAACTTCAGGTTGAAGTTACTACGGAACCTCGCAGGTCAACGAGAACTCGTACCACTCCTGATTGGTATGATCCCGTTATGAGTGTCATGTTGGTAGACAATACCGATGACCCTGCGACATATGAGGAAGCGATAATGAGCCCAGATTCCAATAAATGGCAAGAAGCCATGAAATCCGAGATTGGATCCATGTACGAAAACCAAGTATGAACTTTGGTGGACTTCTTGGATGGTAGGAAGAATCGAGAACAAATGGATTTTCAAGAAGAAAACAGACGCTGATGGTAATGTTACTGTCTATAAAGCTCGACTTGTCGCAAAAGGGTTTTGACAAATTCAAGGAGTTGACTATGATGAGACTTTCTCACCGGTAGCGAAGCTAAAGTCTGTGAGGATTTTGTTAGCAATCGCTACATATTATGATTATGAGATATGGCAGATGGATGTCAAAACAACATTCCTCAATGGAGACATTGATGAAGAGTTGTATATGATGCAACCCAAATGTTTTGTCGATCCTAAAGATGCTAACAAGGTATGCAAACTTCCACGGTCCATTTATGGATTGAAGCAAGCATCACGAAGTTGGAATCAACGTTTTGATAAGGTAATCAAAAACTTTGGTTTTATACAAACTTATGGAGAAGCTTGTATTTACAAGAAAGTGAGTGGGAGCTGTGTAGCATTCTTAATACTATATGTAGATGACATATTGTTTATTGGGAATGATGTAGACCTTCTTAATAGTGTCAAGGTTTATTTGAATAATTGTTTTTGAATGAAAGATCTTGGCGAAGCAGCTTACATATTAGGCATAAAGATTTATAGTGATAGATCGAGACGCCTAATATCATTGTCACAGAGTACATATTTGGACAAAGTTCTAAAGAGGTTTGGAATGAAAGATAGCAAGAAAGGGTTCTTGCCCATGTTGCCCAATACGACTTTGAGTAAAACTCAAAGTCCTGCAACAGCATAAGATAGAGAAAGGATGAGTAAGACTACCTATGCCTCAGCCATAGGATCTCTTATGTATGACATGCTATGTACTAGACCCGACATTGCATATGATGTTAGTTTGACTACCAGATATCAAAGTGATCTAGGAGTGGATCATTAGACAGTGGTTAAAAACATCCTTAAGTACTTGAGAAGAACTAAGGATACATAGCTGCTTCGGAGGCTTCACAAGAGGCGATATGGATGAAGGAGTTCATAATAGAGCTCGGTGTGGTTCCAAGTGCGTTGGACCCAATGTCTATCTATTGTGATAACATGGGCGCCATAGCCAATGCGCAAGAACCAAGGTCACACAAGAAGATGAAGCATATCAAGCTACGTTTTTACGCTATTCGAGAGGATGTCCAAGATGGTGACATAAAGATTTGCAAAGTACACAGATCTGAATGTGGTGGATCCGTTGACTAAACCTCTCCCGAGGGAAAAACATGACCAACACCAAACCTCCATGGGTGTTCGGTATATTACCATGTAATCTAGATTAGTTGAATCTAGTGCAAGTGGGAGACTGTTGGAGATATGCCCTAGAGGCAATAATAAAAGTGGTTATTATTATATCTTTGTGTTTATGATAAATGTTTACATTCATGCTATAATAGTATTAATCGGAAACATTAATACTTGTGTGATTTGTAAACTAAATTAGAGTCCCTAGTAAAGCCTCTTTGTAATACTAGCTTGTTGGTTAATAGATGATCGTGGTTTCCCGATCATGAACATTGAGATGTTGTTAACAACAAGATCATTAGGAGAATGGTATGATGGACATACTCCTATAGGTAAGCATAGCATTAAGATCAAGTCATTTCAATAGTTCATTTGCTATAAGCTTTCTGAAACATAGTAACCTAATTCCTTCGACCATGAGATCATGCTAATCACCATCACCGGAAGGATGCTTTGATGACATCAAACACCACACCGTAACTGGGTGGCTATAAAGGTGGCATTGAGTGTTCGAAAAGTATGTGTTGAGGCACATGGATCAAGAGTGGGATTTGTCCATCCATATGACAGATAGATATACTCTGGGCCCTCTCGGTGGAATGTCATCCAATTGGATTGCAAGCATGTGACTGGCTCACAAGGGATCACATATCACGGGAATGAGAAAAGAGTACTTATCGGTAACGAGGTTGAACTAGGTATGCAGAGATACCGACGAGAAACCTCGGATAAGTAAATTATCGCGAGACTAAGGGAAATTGGTATCATATGTAAGTGGTTCATTCGATCGCAAAGTAATCATAGAAATATGTGGGAGCCATGTAACACCCTCAGAATCGGCCCTATGCAAGTTTTAGCGCTTCCCGCCAAACCCGCATAGAAACGATTCATAGGTGCCCACCAGGCACTTGCGTGCGGGTGGAAAACGAAGTAATATCATTACACAATAGTCCTCGATGGAACCCACAAAACATATATATACAACGGCGACTCAAAGAGTCAAGAATACAGATATTCAATACAAAGATCCAAATCACCTTTAACACGATATAGCGTCCGAGTACGGACAAGATGCAAATTGAGCTAAGAGCCCTGAAGAATAACCAATGGCGTCCATAACCCTGCCCAGGCCAAGACGGAAGGGTAACCCTGCTAACGACGTCGATCTCGAAACCTGCTTACACAAAAGGGGTGCCGACAAAGGGCAAAGGAAAAAGAGAGTGGTCAAGATCTTGAGGCCAAGACGGCGAGACTAGAATTGGCGGTCCTCGCCTACATAGGTATGGTGGATCAAGCGGCATGACACTAAACAACCTATAGAGACTCGATACAACTAGCGGCTATCAGAGAGGGGTAAGAAAGACCTATTCGGAACCAACCTGATGCTACCACCAATCATACCCATCCTGGTATTCCCCCTCGAGACCAAACGAGGAAGTCAACCGAGGAACTCACACAGTTGGCAGTTTTATTTATTCAGTTATCGTTGCAGCAATTACTAGTCAGGTATAGATAGCATGGGTCGTCCTGATATATTAAGCAGTGGGCAGTTTTAGTTAACCATTCCGTTGTAGTTGCAACACTTACTAGTCAGATATAATAAGCATGAGATATCCCAAACCCAGCAGTTGTTGGTACTTTTATTTAGCCATTCCGTTGTAGTGAAGCTGATTACTAGTCATATCGGATACAAGTCAAATTATAACAGTAAACTTTAGTTATAGTTGTCGATGATCGAGAACTGTGCTCCAAGTCGTCCATAACCGCGGACACGGCTTTTCGAAAAGATTTAACCCTACAGGGGTGCACCAAAGTATCCACATGCACTTCGACCCTTTTTGCCAGATCAGTTAACATACACCCATCGGTATGTCGGCGGGGCCTAAGTCATGACGTTTCCCAGACCCAAAGCAAGTACATGGGGGCCACCCCACTAAGCTACCCACAACGAAGTTGGCCGGCTCCGGAACGGACCCAGGGTTTGCGTCAGTGGCTGTAAACGACTGGGAACCCGAAAGTGTGACTGGGCTTGTCGATACCGCGAAAACACTCCGCTTACCTAAACAGTACAGGTGCTCCTCGCACAATCTTAAATAAAGCAGTAAAGCATGGCATAAGTACAGAATAGTAATAAAGCCCCAAACTACTTGTGTCCCCAAGACAAGATTACGGAATCGGTACTAAATCGATGGGGGTGCCCACACACCCCACCTGTGGTTAGCGCGCTCGATCTCGGAACAGGTGTCAAGAACTCGGGGTCCTACGGGACACCAGTGAGCAGTTAAAATCCAAATATTGTCTATTACCCACCGGTGCCTCTGCATTTACCTACTTCAATTTTAGTTATTAAACAATAATTAAAGCCATGATCATCACCAACAAATAAACATCTGCCAGCAAACCAACAGCTGTGGTACTCGACAACATGAGATCGCACCTGAGCACGCATCTACGACTCGCAAGGCCATCTATCTACCAAACACAGGTAATGGGAGGTGTCCAAGGCAATATAGAGGATGCACGGGATATAACTGGTGCACGGAAACTAAAGCATCGCGACACGGATAGCAGTAGATCAACAGGAGGAAGTAAAGACTAAGAATGCAAAATAGGTAGAAGGGGAAGGGATGCTCGCCTGAAAAACATTGCCGAAGGTTCATCCGAAGGTCGGGTCGACACTCGCATCAACTCATCGGCCTAGTCCGTGAAGAAGCAAAACACTAGCACAAACACCGGATGCACTATTTAATACTATGACAGAAGATCGGGCATGATGCATGTATGATGCATGACATGGCAAAGGATGCGATGCAATTAGGCCATATTAAGCGGAACCGGGGTCTCGACATTTAATTAGGCGGTCTATGTTGTTTAGATACCCGCAATTTAAATGTTGTCTGAACATGGCAAAAGATAGCACCGGTTCGCTACACAAATTTAAATGGGACCAATATAAGACTAGATTTGCCCGCATATGGATCCCATATTTAATTTAGGTGAATTGACATAATGTCCCCAAACCACAAATATGTATGCAAGCATGACAATTGATATGAAAAAATATAAGGGTCTCGAAAAGGGGTCACCCATTAGAGGGGGCTCGACGATCTTGGTTAGGGTTCGACGGGGTTCGGGTTCAGACGGAGGTCTTGATGTTCTGATGGATCGGTCTTCAGGGTCGAAGAACTTGGCGCCAGGGTTCAGTCTTCGGCAGGATCGGTCTTCGAACTCCGGGATCGGTCTTCAGATTCCATGAGGGAGATCTTGATGTTCCGGGTTCTACGGTCGCGGCGGTCCTGACAGCATGATCAACGGGGTTCCGGCATCAGATCGGTCTTGTCGAAGAGATGATTTTTGTCACCCCTAAACTTGGCATCGATTCCTCTTCGCGGCACGTCTACCTCCACACACAAGCATCACCAAAACTACAGTGAAACTCCTTGTCGCTTCCCTGAAAGGATTCTTCACCAATTAGCAGGAATACTACATCGTCAACACACCACATCACTATAGCAGATTCACTGGGAAACGCACCAAAGATAAACAGGGAACCGGGAGTGGAGAAGCGACAGAGCACCCGCGGGCGACCCGGCACAGGGGGCTCGCTGTTGAGGCGTACGTGGCCAGCGCCCATCGGTCGAGGACGGCGTCACGCAGGACGGCGGCGGCTCGGGAGGAGGTCGGCGGGGCGACCGCGGAGGGAGAGGGAGGTGCGGCCTTGATAGGGAGGAGAGCGCCGCGGAGGCGGGCCTAGAGCAGAGGGGCGACGGGCTCGTGCGGCGAATGCTCAAGGAGGTGCTCGGAGAAGGCACGGCGGCGGCGGGCATCAAGGATCGATGGAGGCGGCGGGCTCCTGGCGATGGCGGCGCGGTGGCAAGCTGGCGGAGGAGGTCGCAGCAGATGCGTGACCACGCGGTCGAGGCGGCTCCGGCGAGGCAGAGAGAAGGCCGGCGGCGGGAGGAGGAGATGGCTCCGGGTCGGCGGGGTCTGAGGCGCTGGAGAGGGCAAGGGCGGCGACGGAGATGTGGCTGGGGCCGGGGAAGAGGAAGGAGAGGAGGGCGCCGTCGGGCGACGCGGCTTGGTGGCGGGGGTCTAGACGAAAGGGAGGAGCGGGGCGAGGTCGCCGGTGAGGGGGCGCGCAGCAGAGGCGAGCAAGCAGCAGCGGCGGCGGAGGGTGCCGACGCGGGGGATAGAGAGAGGGGTGTGATGCGGGGGCGTGCCGACAAGGGTGGGGCCAGGCTATCGGGCGGGCGGACCAGGGGAGTGGGGCTGCAAGCGGGGGAAGAGGGGCGGGGCAGGTGGGGTGCTCTCGGGCCGGGCGCGTCAGGTGGTACCGGCAGGTGGCGTGGGCAGGAGGGGAGTGGGTTGGATGAGGTGGCAGATGGTGGTTGGGTGGATGGAGGGAGGAGAGATGAGGTGGAGGGGGTTCGGTGAGGTGGAGAGAGGGGATTGGTCAGGGTGAGGTGGAGGGAGGCTGGCTAGAATTAGGTGTAGGTAGGATTAGGAATTAGACAGGCTGGTTTTTGGGTAATTTTGGGGGTGGCCGGCTAGGTCGGATCGACCCGGTTTGGCTGCCCCCTAAAAATAAAATAAGATATTTTATTATTTAAAACGGGCTTTTGAAATCCATTGGTAGACGAAACAAAATAATCCGGAGACCCGAGTTTGGATTTTGAAATAAAGGCAGGGTATTTAGAAAACCAAATATGTTTTTCGGAAATAGTTTCAGACAAACAAATGCATGATGATGACGATGCTCGAATGCAATGTGGCATGATGACATGAGCATGCGGTCATGATGATGCAATGCACAAAAACAACGCGATTTTCTAGTAGCGGTTTTTGCGGGGCGCCACAAGCCATATGAATTTCCAGATTCCTCCATTGGTTATTGATCGGAGAAGTGTCTTGGTCATGTCCGCATAATTCACGAACCGTAGGGAGACACACTTAAGGATTCGATGTTGTTTAGTAGATATGGAATGAAAGTAGGGATACCAAATGTTGTTCGGAGTCTTGGATGGGATTTGGGATATCATGAGGAGATCCGGAATGGTCCGGAGAATAAGATTCATATAAGGAAAGTACGATTCCGGAGTTCGGGAATGATTTCGATGTTTTCGTCGGAGAGGTTTTAGAAGATTCTAGAAGGTTCACCGGACCGGAAGGGGAATGGTCCATGAATATGTCATGGGTAAGTGGAATGATTGGATCATATACTAGGTCACTTGGTTTGGGAATTTGCGAGAGAGAATTAAAGATCTAAATTGAAAGTCAAACGGGAGGTTTGAAAAGTCAAACTAGAACAATGGTTTCTTAGTAGAAGAAGGAAATGGTCCTTCCTTCAATCCAACTTAGGTTTGGGTTTGGATTCAAACTCTCGACTCCCACGGATGCCCCCTCTCATAAATTGAGGGGGAGGGCTGCCCCAAACACCACAAGAGCCAGCCCTCCCCACCCCGGGTGCCGCCGTTGCCGCGCCGCCGCCAGCCGCCGCCGACACCTCCTCCTCCCGGCCTTGTAAACCTAGATCGTCGGGAAACCTTAGATCCACCATAACTTGCACCGGCTTAGGCGAAGCCCTACAAGATCTTCCCTCTACTTCCGACACCACGCCATCGTTCTACCGGAATTGCGAGGGGAGAACTACAACCTCCGCTGCCTACTGGAACAAGGGAGAGGAAGGTCTTCATCGATTACCGAATGTGTTACCAACTGAGGAAGCGCTGCTGGAACGCAGCGCCGGAAGGATCGTCTACGCAATCTTGAGATTGGCAAGTGTACGACTACATCACCCACGAGAATCTACTCTCGTTAACCGCTTTGGAATCTTCGAGGGTGAGTACTCTAATCGACTCGTTGCTACAATCTAGTAGATATATCTTGGCTTGTTTGTGTGCATGCGGTAGAAATTTTTTGTTTTCCATGCTACGAACCCCTACAGAAAACGCCGACTTACCTGGATCCCCTTAGGAGTCAATCATGTCGTAGGAATTTCAAGACTTTGACAAAGAGATGGAGGAGTATGAACAAGAGCACGTCTCCAAGCAAACAAAAGGTGAGCCGGAAAATTCTCCTAGTCCATATGATAGCATGGATGAAAGCTACACCTCGTAGGATAATATGGATACCGGAGATTCCTCCGAGGTCCACAAGATAACCATGACGGAAAGTACTGACGGAAGTTTATCCCCCAGTACCAGACCGAAAGCTGTCTTTGCCACTGGTACACACGTTAGGGCTACTGGGCGGTCAAAGAAGAAGAAGAACAAAAATCCAACACCGGCAGAGCCGGACGTCGAGGAAACCAACAAAGAAAAAGTTGATGAAGAGATCGAGATGGAGAATCAGGATGGAGATCCAATTAATACCACCCTAATCGACCCTCCTATGGATGGACATGTCGTCACCAAGGGTGCACGTGAAATTTACGGAGATGCTCTCACAATTCCAATCCCAACGGCTTCGGATCTTACCCCGGAGGCACTGGAGAAAAGGGCTGAGGACCTGGAAAAGCACCGTCTATTTCTACTCGAAGAGGCCACGCGCATCGTCAAGATGAGGCATCAGTTAGACAGTGATCCTGCCAAATATTAGTCAGATTTAAAGCAACATCCAAAAAAGACAAGCGGAGGTCCGTTTCTTGCTAACAAGAACCCGGATATCCACAAAGATCTATTCAACGGAAAAGATGGAGAGAAGATCCGAGTCTATAGCATACCGTTGGAAAACGCTGCCCCAGCTCGAGCTATCCTCGCCAACAATCTGTCTACGCAGTAGGTCCAGTAGTGCGTCGCGTTACTGGACAAAGGATTAAAGTAACAGAAAACGTCCGCGTCATTTAGTGGCAAAATGGCCTCAAAATTCGAGTTTTGCCACACTGGCGCTGACCAAAGCGCCGACGTAAGGCTTCAAAGGGATACGACTCAACGATATCGTCCCCGTGGAGAAGAAGAGAATTCAAGAACCGGCTCAAACGACCACTCTCGCCGGCCGGAACGTGACTGGGCAAGAATTATGCCGGCTATGTCCGAAGACGCCATCAGAGAAATGGTTCCTTATCAGGACCATCGTCAGCAAAACAACCGCTGTAGAGAAGACCCGGAAACACACCGCCAGTGAGAGGAGCAACATCGGCTAAGGATGCCACCTCCGAGCCGTCCAGCTGGCAATGCCAAACGAAGAGATGATCCGGATCTCCCTGAATCAAGTAGGGACGATGCCCGAAGTAACAGGCATCGGAGTCAGGATAATGAGGATCCACCACCACCACACAACCCAGCCGGAAACAATCCACCAGGGCCACCATCACCTCCTAGCAGCGACCATGAAGGATCCAGACGCAGCCATGGAAGCCGCAGGGGTGAAGGCAGCAATGGTGAATGGAGAAGCAGAAATCCGACTCCGCCGCGCAGAAGTCGTGAGCCTCCAAGGCGCAGATCTCTCTCGTCAAACGACGCTCGCCATCGCATTAAATCAAACATAGAAGCGCGGTAGTACGCGGAAGAAGACGTGTATGTGGGACCCAAATGTTTCGGACCACGCATACGTCAGACCAAATTTCCGGTTGACTTTGGTATTGCCAAACACATTCAGCCCTATGACGGAGCAGCTCGGCCAGATATTGGCTCTAGGATTTCTTCCAGTCCTGCTGCATTACCAAAGGAGGAAACAACCTGGTTGCAATCTGATATCTCCTGCTCATGCTGAGGAAGACAGCTAGATCATGGCTCATTGAACTACCATAGGAGGAGACCTACTATAGAGCATTGTCAATATGGCCTTACAACAAAGGAGGTTGAAGCTGCCAATTTTAAGACAGAGGAAATATCTCATTGTACAATATGCAGATGATACCCTTATTATACTCCCTGCAGAAGGTGATCAGCTACTTATTTTTAAGGAAATTTTGGATCAATATGCTAGCTTCACTGGACTTAAAGTGAATTATCATAAGTCATCTTTAATTCCAATTAATCTTTCTAGGAAGGAGGCAAATCATATGGCCACTGTCTTTCAATGCCATCTTGGTAATATGCCTTTCACTTATCTTGGATTACCCATGTGCACCATAAGACTACATATTAAGGATTTCTCACATTTAACTGATAGAATTGAGAGGAGGTTATCAGCTGTTGCATCCTTTATATCATATGGGGAAATCTTGGTATTCACTTACCTTGATAATGCATGAACATTTACAAAACATTAAAAATGCCTTGAAATACACAACTAGATGATATATTTATTTTGAATGAAACCAATGTTTAAAATTTATAAGTTGTCATGATAGTATGTGAATATTGTAGATATTTGATCTCCTGTCACATACACGTTAGGCCCAAGTACGGCAGGATAACTGAAACACCATGTATTGTATGATACAAAGTGATTGATGAATTGTTGAAAGAAAATACATATTTGATGTACCATATTTCAACAAAATGGTGATTATCATTTAGTGATTGTGAATTTAAGTAAAAGAGTTTACCAAATGAAACATGAGCATTAAACTATTTGATATGATCAAAAGGTTTCAGCATAAAGGGGTATTGAAAATAAAAGAGAATCAAACTACTATGATTTGATCAATAGTAATGAAATTTGACGTTATTTTCAGAAAAACTTATGAAATAATATTTGATATTAAGTGGGCAAAATTTGACACGAAATAAAATGTGGTAGTGTTAGGGTAAAGATCGTTAGCTAGAAATAGCGAACACTCATTTTGAACAAAGTAAACCATCTAAATTCATGAAAGGTTTTGGAGTTATATGATAAAACCAAAACAATAGAGAACAAGTCCTTATAGATTATTCATTGGAAACTTTGAAATACAATTTCCATGACTAGAACAGAAAAGGAGGAAAAACTAGTATTACTAAATGTTTGGTACGTTCTCAAGAAAGTGTTATATCGACAATGTAGTTAATAGAATAAAGTGAGATCATGATGAAGGTCTAGGACCCTGCATCAGAGTGGTGAGAAGCGCAACAGAATGTGTTCCGAAACGTGACTCCCAACATAAAGAAAGAAATCAATGATAAATGATCATTGTGTTCTCAATCATGCTTCTACAAAAGAAGCGGGATTCACAAATACACCCTACACCTTGTGTGGAGACATTTGTGAATCACTTGTCATGTTATTAGAACAAGGCATACCTACGAACCACAAATGAATTGATGGTAAACTGAAATTACAAGAAACCCTGGAAGAAAATTTCACTTGACATTATAAAGTAAATTGTTACTGAATCTTGTCAAGTAAAGGAGTTACTTGATATTTCCTAAGGACCGCAAAGTCATACGGAAAAAGTTGAAGTATTGGAAGATAAAACACGATTTGCCAAAATATGTATTGGAAGAATTCAAATGAATTTGATTCAAAAGTGCTAGAGTCTGGAGGATTTAATACTAAAAAAGTATTAGAGTCTTGTAAAAGAAATTCTCAATTTTATGACTGGTCAAGAGATTTTGAAGTTGTTCAAAATATTTAGAAGATATGCAATTTGCATAAAATTGGGTGGGATCTAGAGTGTCTTCCAAAAATAATATGTGAATGACATATTTTTGAGTGGGATCTATGTAAGTTTTGAACTCATATATGTAGGCGACATATTTTGAGTGGGATCTTGACATAATTCATTTGTGTATATGACACATTAAGAGTAAGGACCGAAGAGCCAATAATTGTTGATTTGTAAGGGTTAAATTTGAAAGTATATTAGACATTGATATCTTAGGAGATTAATATATATCATATAGCATTATGTTGGAATGGATTCTTAAAATAGATTCTGAAGGATTCAGAATAGGAATTGATTCTGTAGCAGTCCTAGATCATTCAATTTAGGAAAAAAATTAGTATTACATCGATGGTTAAAAGAAGAATAGCATGTGCAACATCCACTATGTTATGAAATAGGTTCTATCTTAAATACCATGATGAATAATCAACATAATATGATCCAAGTTATTAAGTAAGAAGAATAAGTTTAGAAGTGATGAAGTGTAAATCACTAAACAAGGAGTTAAGCTTGTCCACAGTGTCTAGTGAGAATAGTAGACGTGTTTCTAGATTTGTAAAGGATGACATGATTGAAGTATAAAGTGTTATACTACATGGATACATGTTAACCTTAAAAGATTGGAAATATCTTCATTAAAGGATTACCTTAACACAACTAAAGCGTGGTGATAAATTTTCAAAGTAGCATATAGTGCATTTTGACTTTGATAAGTTGAAAAGGATACAAGTGGATGTAAAATCCATACCCTATACTCAACCTCTTCCATGAGAAAGCATGATCATAAGTGCCAAGGTGTCTGGTACTCATGATTGAATAACAAATGCAGCTAGTTTATTTGTACTCTAGTGCAAGTGGGAGACTGAAGGAAATATGCCCCAGAGACAAATAATAATATGGATTATTATCATATTTCATCAAGTTTATGAATTAGGTTTTATATCATCCTATAAATGTATTGAATGGAAAAATTAGTACACATGTGATATGTAAACAACAGGAGTTCACAGTGAAATCTCTAATCAATAGTTCATTGGTCAAACAGATGATCAAGGTTTCCTGATCATGTAGTGCTTTGTATCAGTTGACAATGGAGTCACCTCATTGGAGAATGAGATGGTGAACATACCCTATCTAAGCATCATAACATGATCATGTCACAAAGTTCAAGTTGCGATAATTAGGAAATGTAGTGACTTATTCCTTAGACTGTAAGACCATTTCTAATAACTATCACCCGAGGGTACCTTGAGAGCATCTAACGTCACTCGGTGGAACAGTGATCATAAGGGTGTGATTGAGTATTCAAAGCGGCAGGTTGAGGCGTATGGGTCAAGAGCGGGATTTCAACATCTGCGAGACGGAAGATACTCTTGGGCCCACTTGGATAAGTTATATCCATAAGCTACGCAGCGTGTGACTAGGTCATGGGGATATCACTTGTCGGATCGAGTAAAGTACCTATTGTCGATAACAAGATTGAACCCGACATGGCGATGTCATTGATCACATCTAGGACAATATAAGTATCGTAGAGAAAAAAGGAATAGGATACAACATTGATGGTTCAACAACAAGTTTCATGGAATGCACTTGTGGTCATTATGGGCATCCAGATCCCGCTGATGATCATTGGTCTGAGAGCAGTCTCGACCATGTATGGAGTGTTCCTGAACCGTTGGGTATAATGCTTAATGGTTTGAAGAAGCTCGAAGATCGTTATTGGTATCGTTAGAATCACCGAAGAAAAGAGAGGGTGAAAACGGAATTGTTCCAGGAAGGTCTGGAGTGGGATGGAAGGTGTTCCATAGCCACATGAATTGAATAATATGTAATTAAATGTTCAACAGTGATTTAATAATTTATTTATACTTATTTAATAAAATAAAAGTATTAAAATGCATATTGGGACCATTTCCATAGGGTAAAAGGCCCATGAGGGAAAGAAGCAAAGGGAGGAAAAGGGAGGAAGGGCCTCATGGGCCCTAGCCACCCGCCGGCGAGGCCCATGGGGGCTTGGACGACAACTACATCCCCTCTCCCCTCTCCCCTCTCCCCTCTATTCCCTCTTGTTTAGTCCCACATGGCTTAGGCAATGAGTCCTGTGCCCCCTTTTCCCATATATAGAAGAGGCATAGGAGGCAATTAAATCACCAAAAAATAAATAAAGGCTTCCTAGCTTTGGGAATTGCCTCTAGTTGCATCTCTCTTCTGTCTCTCTCATGTGACCATGGCACCATTGCTAGGGCTGCACAAACGAGGGACTTCTTCACCGCGGAGCGCCATTGTGTTACGAGATTCGAATCTGGGAGATATAATTCCACAATCATGGTTGGATTGGAGAGAAGCGGGAGTCGGCATCAAACACCGTGCATGTGTGACTCCCTTGGGCGGTGTCGTACTTTTGGCACTAGGAGTTGTCAGAGCCGTTGGACTTCGAGCGACTTTGAGGTCGGCGTCGGTACGACTACACCATCCATGTTCCCCACGGTACGTTAACAGGGTTTGGTCTTCAAAGGTATGAATATCGTATCCCCTCATGTTACTGCATTACTAATAGAAAGATCCTAGCATTAGGGTTTCAAGCATAGGAAAAAAATTCTTCCCTCGAACCCCAACAGTAGAGGATATTGCTACGTGTTTCCTGATTTCTGGACATTGTTCATCTGTTAGCCTTGTCGATAAGCTTAAGATTTAATGGTTGCTTAGCTTTACTTACATATGTGCGCACATCCTTCTGCTAGACTGGTTTACTCCTATGTTGCGTCAAATGAGTGTGCACAGTAGCATTTCCTTGTCTTAATGACACACACTTTACCCATCATGTAACACAAAAGGTTGTGCCATGCAAAATAAGAACATATACTATGATGTGATGTTTTTATACTCTGTGATGATTTTTGGAAAGCAATTGTTTGCAACATTAAGAGAAATAATCCTCCTAAACTATAACATCCCAAAATTCATGAATTGTAAAAACATGCATTGCATTCATATTGTCATAGCATATTTGTCTTGCTCAAAAATTTTCAAACCAAAACTCCAAATAAAACCATTATTATGCCTTTTATTATCATATGAGGCATAGTTTTATTTTTATTTTCAAAGGACCAATGTGTTTTTGAGTAAATAGTTGTGTTTGTCACACTTTAGAGTGTAAGGTTCA
This sequence comes from Avena longiglumis, assembly GCA_030063025.1. Taxonomy (NCBI): domain Eukaryota; kingdom Viridiplantae; phylum Streptophyta; class Magnoliopsida; order Poales; family Poaceae; genus Avena; species Avena longiglumis. The sequence goes on along the minus strand of CP125977.1, from coordinate 178,697,193 downwards.
CTGTACAAAAAATCTAGAAAAGATTTGAATTCAAACTTGTTTAAATTAGGGTTTGAAAATCATTCCTAAAATTCAAATTAGAAAAATAAAAAGGGAAGAGAAAAAGAAAAACACTGAGACAGCCTTTCGGCCCAGCGCCAAAACCAGCCTAGCAAGCCCACTTGTCACATCCCAAATTTTAGATTTGGTACTACATAACATTCATGGCATTGCATCATGATCACCCCTGCAAAATTTCGGTTTGAAAAGATTTTGGCAAAACACACCACCTGCATCTGCATTTTGACACCTACACTTGGACGCTTGGTTTTACCATGTCTCTGTGAAAAACTATATATTTTTAGTGTATGGATGGCTCACGTGCATAGTGGGTCCCGCCACGAACCCGTGGCACTTTGAATCACCCAATTCGGAGCTCTGTAGCAAAAGTTATGTGAATCTGAATTTTTGCCTCAAATTCTAGATAGTTCTGTCAAAATTCAGACAAGGAAATTCGTCAGGAAAAAGAAAAAAAATGAATAGCACAAAAAAAAGAGGAGCGCAGGAGCCAGCCAGCCGCGCCAGCCCGCAGCGGCAGCCAATAGCAGCGCGCGCGCCAGGCTCTATCTGCCGCTCGCTAGCGCCCCAGCCACCGATAGGTGGGGCCCACCTGTCGGTGCCACTGCCGCGCCGCCGAGTCCGCCCCGGACTCGCCCGCAACCGCCGCCACGGAGTCCGCACCGACCCCGCGTGGGACCCCTCCGCTACTTAGTCGCGCTCGCCACCCTCCTGCCACGCCCATACGCCACGCGCGCCCTTGTCGCCGATACGCGTCCGTCGCCGCCGCTCTTGGTAAGCGCATCGCCCGCCGCCCCTCCTTGCCCGAAGCTTCCCGCGACCTCGCCCGTCGCCGTGACCCCTTCCTTCTTCTCTCCCCGCAGGACCCGCCGACGCCGCTCTGTGAGCTCGACGCCGCCGCAAGCTTCGGCCGCCCGCCGACGCCCGTGCACTCGGCGCCGCCTCCACGCCGACGACCCCCACCCCGAGGACACCGACGATGTTCCGCCCTCAGCCGCCGCCGGAGACCGCCAGCGCCGCAGCCATGAGCTCGCCGCCGCCGCCCTCCGGTGAGCCCTCGCCGCCTTGCTCCTCGGCCATTGGATCTCGATCCAATGGTTGGACCATTGACCAGTCAACTTCTGGGTGTGGAAAATTCAGCTGCCACGTGGGCGGAGTCAACAGTCAAGGTTGACTGTTTAGTTTTTAATTCGAATTAATTGGCAGACAATAAGTAAAACTTGTAAAATCCATATCTTTAGATCTGCTGGGCCAAAAATTGCAAATAAAATATGTGTAGAATCAGTGGGTCGTGTAGAATCTTGCTGTACAATTGTTATACACTTTTACAGCAAGTTTTTTTCTGAATAATTAAATGATTTAATGCCCTTTTTAGAGTAATAAATTCATAGGATAAGTTCTGTAACTCCAAAAATTGCAAATAAGATGTCCTGGAATCAGTGGAACAAGAGGAATCTCAAAGTGAATTAAAAAGTTAGGCTTACAGTAATAATTTTTGCAGAATGTATTTAAAGGCTTACTGCAGTATTTTAATTACTCAAGGAGTTAAATAATTCCTTTTTGAGAAATTCCAATTGGTACTGTTCCTATTTAGAGTTTCCTACACAGTAGAATTTTTCCAAGATTTTACAAACAGTATGTTAGCAGTGGTGAATTATTTAGTTTCTAGCTCTATTATTGAGCATTATAAATTGCATGCTTGTTCTCTTTGCGCTAAAAATAATTTCCATGCATGCATACAGTACCTATACTGAATAAGATTATGTGATGCTGCTGTAGCATCAATCCACTTGTCATGCATACATCTTGCATCATCCTTGTTTGCATATGATTGTGGATGGTTTGTTTATGATTGCAATTGTATCGTGTAGATTGTGACGAGTGCAACGCTTGCTCGTGTGTGGATTGTTCTTCCGACCACTACAGCCAAGGCAAGTAGATGCTACTTTGTTCATGATGTTATCCTATTATTTTGTTGCATTGTCGTGTATTTTGTAGATGCATATGTAGGATAATACTATCGCTATGCTATGTCCTATTACGTGGTAGGGCTTTCCCTGTAGATGAACCACCGTGGTAGATGTGCCTAGCCATGCTATGATGAACGAGGGCTGGGTTACATCATTGAAAGTTATTTCTTAATGTGTTGGTTTGTGAAAACTACAAACAACTTAATCAATGAACCTCCTGGGTGTGAAGGGATTGATATTTTTTGGTGGTATCATTGCGGAAAGGCACCCAGATATCAAGAGAAAATGATTGGCTTCTTTATTTTGTAGCTTACGGGTACGACCATGTGCCAATAATGAAATGGGCGGTTGGTTGGACTTAGTAGGTTGTGATGACTCGAACCCGCGTATCCAGAGATGTAAATTTGGTAGGTTGGACCGGTGCGTGTCGGGATTGGGGAGCTACTTCCCAAACGGTCTCTTCTTGGACTTCTCCCTATCATCACCCAATATGAGAGTGATGGTACGAGCTGGGCTGGCCAAGTCACATGGGTGAAGTGTACTAACCCCTGCAGGGTGTATAATCTAATCGATTAGCCGTGTCCCCAGTTATGGACATTTGAGTTGCTTGATATTGATTCCATGACATGTTTCTCGCTCATTCTAATTTCATAATTGCTTTAATGTTGTTGGGTTAACTTAATTGGGATCTTTTCAAAGAAAATCAAAAACTATTTATGAAAGTAGGACAAAGGTATTTGCAAATGCTAGATAGCCACAGCTCCACTTGCCAAATATGCATGTAGATGTTAGCACTATTGTCTCCTTTAATAGCTCTACTTGCCATACATTCCATGTATTGACCCTTCGGGGCTGCTACGTTTCATGTTGCAGGATATTCCGATTCTGAGTAATAATTTAGGGCCGGTACTCCACTCGGCACTTGTTCACTTGTGGGCAATTTGAAGAATGGAGGATTTACTATATTTATGTTGCTACTTGAATAACATTGGGCTAGCCTTGAGCTAAGATTTTATTGTAATAATGATACTCTGGATCTTCGTTATTTATGATACACGGATATTTTGCTATGTTATTCATCTTATTCTATTGTGATCCAATGAACCAATCCAGGGATTGGCATGTCACATAGAAGCTACGGTCTTTTCAGAACCGTGGTGTTACAAGATGGTATCAGAGCCCGTGTGTTGACTATAGGATCGTGGCTAGGTTTGGATTAGGAAGCCATAGAATTATTAAAGCTTATATTAACTCTGTCTTTCATCTTATGCCTTTCACTCTCGTAAATTCTTACCATATGCTATTCTCACACTTTCCTCTTTTAACTGATAGATGGGAGAAGTCAGGACTGAGTATGCAACCATGGAGTCACCAAGGCCCTTTGCAAGACAGTTAGCACAACTCTCGCAGTCATTGGGATTGCCACTGCCCATGTTCAAGGGAAGAAGGCTGTACACCTATGGATATGGTGAGGATGCATGGGCGATCACCACTTTCATCTTCAGGGATGCCGCCTTGCCAAACCCTGTGCATCTGATCTACACCAAGACATACTGCAACTGGGGACTTGGAATAAACTTGGACTTGCATGAAGCCATGTCTCGCCAGTGTCATCTTGTCCGACACCTACTGCCAGCAGATTCACCCTACCGTGACTACGGGAGGCGTGATGAAGATGGGAACATTGTGGTTACCCCGGGCGACAGGAACAACATGACGCCCCGTCGGAGGCACATAGAGGACATGGAAAGGGAGAATGGAGCTCTAGCTGAGAAAGTGATGATGGTAATGGAGATTGCAGATTTTGCCAGCAATGGTATGGTGATCTAAGGACTGGAGATAGAGACCTTACATGAAGCTGTGGATGTTCTGAATAATGCCCTGGTAGGCAGGGATGCAACCATAGCTCAGCTTAATGGAACTGTGCACGAAAACAACCAGACCATTCAACAGTTGCAAGGGACCGTCCAGGAAAGGGATCAAACTATTGAAGATATGGCAGCCCAGATTGCCGCACTCCAAGCACAGCTGAATCCACCCTCTGATGATGAAAATGGAGATGATGGCAACAATGATGATGATGACAGTGGGAACGACGATGATGATGAGGACGAGGATGATGATGATGGAGACGATGATGGTGGAGGAGATGAAGCTGTTGCAGCTGCAGCAAAGAATGAAGAAGAAGAGGAGGATCCAAAAGAGGTGGAGTTTGAGATTTCTAGTGATGACACAGGAGAGGTGGATACTCCGACGCCATGGTTGTACCGTGGACAGAAGCGCCAACGCATGAGTGCAAGGACCTACCGCAACCTCTTCAAGAAGTAGATAGAAGTCCACCAATTAGTCTTCGTTAGTTAAAATCGTTAGGATTAGTCTCGATTGGTGTAAAACTTAATTACTGTTAGTTTAAGAGTGTTTAGTTGCTCCTATGTGTACTCCAATATCCCAGGATTATTTGTGCGAATTTTATGGAAGATTTATGGCAAGTTTGGTTAATATCTGAGTTATTCCTGTTGTAGTTTTCTGCTGACACATCAGTACTGTAAGAATTTTCATATTTTACTGGTATCTATGAAAAATCTGAAAAAATAGGTCTGGTTCTAAACTCTCTGTACTCTTTACACAAAAATCAGAAAAAATTCCTGACGAGTTTAAGTCAGGTAGAAAAATTCATGAACACTGCTGAACTGTTCTGGCAGATTCCTGTTTTTAATGCTTTGTTGATCTATTGTATGGATAACTATTGCCAACTCTTTTACAAAACTATTTCAGTAGGTATATACTGCTAGGATAACCCCTGGGATGTTGCTGGATCATTTGTTTGTTGATGTGTTGCTTGCTTGAGATTGTCTGTGATTGTTTTGTTGTTGTTCGGTCATAATGCATGGGTAGAATCCTGTTTTCGTAATCGATTCTTTCTAAACTTACCTGTGCTGAACCGCATATGCCTTCCCACCGTCAACCCACTGAGTTGGAGCAGCTCATGGCAGCTCAGGCACAGCTGACCCAAGTTATGACCCAGTTCATGGAAGCTCAGAACAACAACAACAACAATAATAATGGGAACAACCAGCCTCAGGGAGATGCTCTCACTAGGTTTATGAGGCTAAGGCCAGCTAAGTTATCTACTACAACGGAGCCGATGGTTGCTCTCGACTGGTTGTGTTCAGTCAACAAGGATCTGGTAACTGTTGGATGCACAGATGCTGAGAAGGTGAAGTTTGCTGCTCACCTGCTGGAGGGACCAGCCGCTTCGTGGTGGGACACTTTTCAGATCACCCACCCGCTGGACACTGTGACTTGGGAAATGTTTGAGGAAGGTTTCAGGACCAACCACGTATCTTCAGGAGTTCTGATCCTGAAGAGGAAGGAATTTCGCAACTTGCGCCAAACCAACCGCACTGTGGCTAAGTATATTGAGGAGTTTAACAACTTGTCTCGTTATGCACCATAGGATGTTGACACTGATGCAAAGAGGAGGGAGAGATTCCTGGATTGCCTCAGTGATGAGCTTTCAGTGCAGCTGCTGGTGGTTTATTGTCCCACTTTCCAGGAGCTTATGGACAAGGCCAGGATCTTAGAAGGGAAGCACAAGCAAGTGGAAAGCCGCAAGAGGAAGAGCAACAATCACCACTCTGGTTCCCACCACAAGTCTCGCACTTCTTATGATGGATACTCCAAGCATGGAGGGAGTGACCATGGGCACCATGGGAGCCATGACCGCCACCACCATGGAGGCGATGGACATCGCCATGATAGCCACAAGAGCAACCACCACAGCCATAAGGGAGGACACACTCACCATTCTGGAGGACACAGTGGACATGACCGCAACCGTGATCGCAGCTTTGTGAAGAAGGATCTGAGTGAGGTAACATGCTTCAAGTGTGGCCAGAAGGGACATTATGCGGACAATTGTCCGGAGAAGAAAGGAGTGAAGCCAACCAACAACCAGAAGGCCACAGTGAACCACATGAATGTGGAGGAGATCCCAGATGAGCCTGATCTTGTGATTGGTAAGTTTCCAATCAACACTCACCCTGCACTTATACTTTTCGATACTGGTGCATCACATTCGTTCATATCAAGGGCATTTGTGGATAAGTATAAGTTACCTACAGAGTCTATGAAAGAGTCTATTAGAGTGAGCTCACCCGGAGGGGATATGATAGCTAGCGCGGGATGCCGCGACTTAACTGTGAGGATTGGAGCACACAATTTTACTGCTCATCTGGTAGTTTTGGAATCACAAGGTCTAGATGTAATACTGGGTATGGACTGGATGTCTATGCATGGGGGACACATAGACTGTGCACAACGAGCTGTTTCACTCAAAACCACAGATGGTAAGAGAATTAGGTTCAAGTCGGCTATGCGACCGGGAAGGTGTAAGCTGAATTCTCTTAAGGGGGTTAGCATGGATACTGTGCCCGTGATTAAGGAGTACCCCGACGTGTTTCCGGAAGAGCTGCCAGGGATGCCACCTGACAGGGATGTGGATTTTCTCATCGATATGATGTCGGGAACAGGACCTATAGCAAAGAGACCATACAAGATGGATGTGGATGAACTAAAGGAGCTAAAGAAACAGCTAAAGGAGCAGTTTCATTCAGCCGAGTTCGTCGTCATGGGGTGCACCTGTTCTGTTTGTGGAGAAGAAAGATAGTAGCAAGAGATTAGTGGTGGACTATCGCTCGCTGAATGAAGTGACCATCAAGAACAAATACCCCCTGCCGAACATAAATGATTTGTTTGATCAACTGGAAGGAGCAAAGGTGTTTAGAAAAATTGATTTGCGATCGGGCTACTTCCAATTGAAGATCCGGGAGGAGGACATACCAAAAACCGCTTTCACTACTAGGTATGGTTTATATGAGTATACAGTTATGTCTTTTGGACTAACGAATGCCCCGGCATATTTCATGACCATGATTAACAAGGTATTCATGGAGTACTTGGACAAGTTCGTGGTTGTGCTCATTGATGACATACTGATATATTACAAGGATGATGCTGAGCATGAGAAACATCTGCGACTGATTATGGAGAAGCTGAGGGGACACAAGCTGTATGCCAAATTCAGCAAGTGTGAATTCTGTCTTAACACTGTGGGATTTCTTGGACACGTGGTTTAGGAGAAGGAGTCGATGTTGATTCAAGCAAAGTGACTGCAGTGACTGAGTGGGAAGCGCCCAAGAATGTGGGTGATAGTCGTAGCTTCTTGGGACTTGCTGGATATTACAGGAGGTTCATAGAGAACTTCTCCAAGATTGCTAAACCAATGACAGAACTTCTGAAGAAGGAGAGGAAGTTTGAGTGGACAGATGCGTGTGAAGCCAGCTTTCAGGAACTAAAGTGTCGACTAGTGACCGCACCTGTTCTGTGTTTACCATATCTCCAGAAGGATTTCCAAGTGTACTATGGTGCTTCTCGACAGGGACTTGGGAGTGTGCTGATGCAAGATGGGAGAGTGGTTTCATATGCCTCACGGCAACTTAAACACCATGAGAGGAATTATCCCACACATGACTTGGAATTAGCATTGATTGTGCATGCGCTCAAAGTATGGAGGCACTACTTAATGGGGAAACACTGCGATGTGTACACCGACCACAAGAGCCTGAAGTACATATTTACACAGAAGGAACTGAACATGAGGCAAAGGAGATGGTTGGAGCTTATCAAGGATTATGATATGAATTTGCAGTACGACTCAGGGAAAGCCAATGTGGTAGCAGATGCTCTAAGCCGGAAGGTCTATTCCAATGGATTGACCGTTGGGGAGTTGCCCGACGATTTGTGCAAGCAATTCAAGGACCTTAGACTAGAGGTAGTGTCTCAAGGCTATTTGGCAGCAATGGAAGTCCAACCAACGCTACAGGACAGGATCAGAAAGGCTCAAGTAGGAGACAAGGAAATAGATGACATAAAGGAAAAGATGAAGGAGGATCGGGCAAAAGAATTCCGCGAGGATGAGCAAGGAACCTTGTGGTATGGAGATCGTTTGTGCATTCCCAACGATCTGGAGATAAGGAAGTTGTTTCTGCAGGAAGCTCATGACTCGCCGTATTCCATACATCCGGGCAATACAAAAATGTATATGGACCTAAAGGACAGATTCTGGTGGAACAACATGAAGGGAGACATCGCTGAGCATATTGCCTTATGTGATGTATGTAGCCGAGTGAAGGCGGAACACCAGAAGCCAGCAGGACTGCTACAACCATTGCCTGTGCCGGATTGGAAGTGGGATAGAGTGGGAATGGATTTTATCACAGGATTGCCCAGGACCAGGTCAGGATATGACTCCATTTGGGTAGTGGTCGACCATTTGACCAAGGTAGCCCACTTTATACCGGTGAAGACGACCTACACGAGTGCAAAGTTGGCCAAGATTTATATGGACAGGATTGTGTGCCTACATGGGGTTCCTAAGAGCATTGTATCTGATAGAGGCACCCAATTTACCTCACACTTTTGGCGCCAGCTGCACGAATCACTAGGGACCAGGTTGGAGTTTAGCACAGCATTCCACCCACAGACTGATGGGCAGACCGAGAGGGTAAATCGGATTTTGGAGGATATGCTGAGAGCTTGCGCCTTGGATCATGGTTCTAGTTGGGATGAGAATTTGCCGTATGCTGAGTTTTCCTACAACAACAGCTATCAAACCAGCATCAAGACGTCACCGTTCGATGTGCTATATGGGAAGCGGTGCCGGACACCACTGCTATGGGATGGAGTAGGAGAACGTCAGCTATTTGGACCTGATTTGATCAAGGACGCTGAGGATAAGGTCGCCTTGATTAGGGATAGGCTGAAGGTAGCACAATCAAGGAAGAAGAGTTACGTTGACGCCAAGCGCAAGAAAGTGATGTATGAGGTTGGTGATAGAGCATACCTCAGGGTGTCGCCACTGCGTGGAATTAAGAGATTCGGAATCAAGCGTAAGCTGGCACCTCGGTTTATTGGGCCATATTGGGTCTTAGCACGCAAAGAATAAGTTGCTTATCAGTTGGAGTTTCCATAGGCTCTGTCCGCTGTCCACAATGTGTTCCACGTGTCCCAGCTGAAGAAGTGCCATCCGGAGATGGTGGATACACCCTTGAGAGACACCGTGCCACTAGAGGAGGTTCAGCTTGAGAATGATTTGACCTATGAGGAGAAGCCGGTCAAGATACTGGAAACAGCGGAGAAGATCACCCGCACCAAGACAATCAGGTTTTGCAAGGTTCAATGGAGCCACCACACCGAAGAGGAAGACACTTGGGAGCGTGAGGATGACATCCGAGAGGACTACCCACACCTATTTGCTAGCCGCGCCGAATCTCGGGGACGAGATTCATCTTAAGGGGGTTAGTCTTGTCACATCCCAAATTTTATATTTGGTACTGCATAACATTCATGGAATTGCATCATGATCACCCCTGCAAAATTTCGGTTAGAAAAGATTTTGGCAAAACACACCACCTGCATCTGCATTTTGACACCTACACTTGGACGTTTGGTTTTACCATGCCTCTCTGAAAAACTATATATTTTGAGTGTATGGATGGCTCAGGTGCATAGAGGGTTCCGCCACGAACCCGTAGCACTTTGAATCACCCAATTCGGAGCTCCGTAGCAAAAGTTATGCGAATCTAAATTTTTGCCTAAAATTTTGGACAGTTCGGTCAAAATTCAGACAAGGAAATTCGTCAGAAAAAGAAAAAAATGAATAGCACAAAAAAAAGAGGAGCGCAGCAGCCAGCCAGCCTGCTGGGCCGCGCCAGCCCACAGCGGCAGCCAACAGCAGCACGCACGCGCCAGGCGCTATCTGCCGCCCCAGCCTGACCACCGGTGGGGCCCACTGTCGGCGCCACCGCCTGCTGAAGTCAGCCCGGACTCGCCAACCGCCGCCCGCGAGTCGCACCGACCTGGGCCCCTCCTCTTAGCCACGCCACACCCCTCCTGTCACGCCCGCCCTCGCGCCCCTGCGCCGCCGATTCGCGTCGCCGCCGCTCTCGGTAAGCGCGCCGCCGACGCCGCGCCGCCTCCCTCACCATGAGCTTCCCGACCTCGCCCGCTGACCCCCTTCCTTCTTCTCTCCCGTAGGACCCTGACGCCGCGCTCATGAGCTCGACGCCGCAGCTTAGGCCCGCCGCCCGACGCCCCGACGCCGGGCGCCGCCTCCGTCGACGACCCCCACCCCGGGACCCCGACGCGTTGCCTCACGCCGCCGCCAGCGCCGCCGCCACGAGCTCGCCGCCGCCGCCCTCCGGTGAGCCCTCGCCGCCTTGCTCCTCGGCCGTTGGATCTCGATCTTGGACCATTGACCAGTCAACTTCTGGGTGTGGAAAAGTCAGCCGCCATGTCAGCCGCCACGTGGGCGGAGTCAATAGTCAAGGTTGACTGTTTAGTTTTTAATTCGAATTAATTGGCAGAAAATAACTAAAACTTGTAAAATCCATATCTTTAGATCTACTAGGCCAAAAATTGCAAATAAAATATGTGTAGAATCAGTGGGTCGTGTAGAAATCTTGCTGTACCATTGTTTTACACTTTTACAGCAAGGTTTTGTCCTGAATAATTAAATGATTTAATGCCCTTTTTAGAGTAATAAATTCATAGGATAAGTTCTGTAACTCCAAACATTGCAAATAATATGTCCCTGGAATTAGTGGAACAAGGGGAATCTCAAAGTGAATTAAAAAGTTAGGCTTACAGTAATATTTTTTGCAGAATCTATTTAAAGGCTTACTGCAGTATTTTAATTACTCAGGGAGTTAAATAAATCCTTTTTGAGAAATTCCAATTGGTACTGTTCTATTTAGAGTTGCCTACACAGTAGATGTTTTCCAAGATTTTACAAATAGTATGTTAGCAGTGGTGAATTATTTAGTTTCTAGCTCTATTATTGAGCGTTATAAATTGCATGCTTGTTCTCTTTGCGCTAAAAATAATTTCCATGCATGCATACAGTAGCTATACTGAATAAGATTATGTGATGCTGCTGTAGCATCAATCCACTTGTCATGCATGCATCTTGCATCATCCTTGTTTGCATATGATTGTGGATGGTTTGTTTATGATTGCAATTGTATCGTGTAGATTGTGACAAGTGCAACGCTTGCTCGTGTGTGGATTGTTCTTCCGACCGCTACAACCAAGGCAAGTAGATGCTACTTTGTTAATGATGTTATCCTATTATTTTTATTGCATTGTCGTGTATTTTGTATATGCATATGTAGGATAATACTATCGCTATGCTATGTCCTATTACGTGGTAGGGCTTTCCCTGTAGATGAACCACCGTGGTAGATGTGCTTAGCCATGCTATGATGAACGAGGGCTGGGTTACATAATTGAAAGTTGTTTCTAAATGTGTTGGTTTGTGAAAACTAAAAACAACTTAATCAATGATCCTCCTGGGTGTGAAAGGATTGATAATTTTTTCTGGCATCATTGCGGAAAGGCACCCAGGTATCAAGAGAAAATGATTGTCTTATTTATTTTGTAGCTTACGGGTACGACCATGTGCCAATAATGAAATGGGCGGTTGGTTGGACTTAGTAGGTTGTGGTGACTCGAACCCGCGTATCCAGAGATGTAGAATTTGGTGGGTTGGACCGGTGCGCGTCGGGATTGGGGAGCTACTTTCCGAACGGTCTCTTCTTGGACTTATCCCTATCATCACCCAGTATGAGAGTGATGGTACAAGCTGGGCTGGGCAAGTCACATGGGTAAAGTGTACTAGCCCCTGCAGGGTGTATAATCTAATCGATTAGCCGTGTCCCCGGTTATGGACATCTGAGTTGCTTGATATTGATTCCATGACATGTTTCTCGCTCATTCTAATTTCATAATTGCTTTAATGTTGTTGGGTTAACTTAATTGGGATCTTTTCAAAGAAAATCAAAAACTGTTTATGAAATTACGACAAAGGTATTTGCAAATGCTAGTTAGCCACAGCTCCACTTGCCAAATATGCATGTAGATGTTAGCACTATTGTCTCCTTTAATAGATCTACTTGCCATACATTCCATGTATTGACCCTTCGGGGCTGCTACGTTTCATGTTGCAGGATATTCCGATTCTGAGTAATCGATTTAGGCCACGGTACTCCACTCGGCACTTGTTCACTTGTGGGCAATTTGAAGAATGGAGGATTTGCTATATTTATGTTGCTACTTGAATAACATTGAGCTAGCCTTGAGCTAAGATTTTATTGTAATAATGATACTCTGGATCTTCGTTATTGATGATACACGGATAGTTTGCTATGTTATTCATCTTATTCTATTGTGAGCCAATTAACTGATCCAGGGATTGGCATGTCACATAGAAGCTACGGTCTTTTCAGAACCGTGGTGTTACACCACCCGGGCCAATTCCTCCCCCTCTCTCTCTCACCTGCGCTCACCCTACCATGCGCTCACTACCACTGGTGCCAAGCCAGCTCATCTCTTCTTCCCCAAACCCCGCGCGCAGACGCCGTCGCCGCTCGTTTCCTCCCCCATTCACTATCGCGGTTGATTTGGGCTTAATTGCCATTGATTCACAGTGTAATTACCTCTCCCTCGCTCTACTTAACCCTCTCTGCACCACGAACATTTCCCCCCAAACACCCACGCTCAATCGCCCCCAGGCTGGCCGCATTTGAGCTTGAACCGCTGCTGCCCGACAGACTCCGGTGAGCCTCGAGCCCCCATGTCCCTCGTTCATACAATGATGATTCTCTGGTCTTTGCGCTTCTTCTAACACCATTGGTTCATCCTATAACCCCCTAGGTCATCGTCTTCATCAAGCCCCATGAGCATCCGATGCCGTCCTCATCTCCGGCGAGCAATCCCGGTAATAAACGAACACCCCTAGCCTCCTAATTAAAACCAACTTGTTCGTCTAGTCCTTGTGAACGTCCTGATGCCTTTGGTTTGCACTGGGGGTGGTCCAGGTCGTCGCCTCCGTCACCGTTTGCAACAACCCAACGATGTCCACAATTCCGACGAGCCCCCACGGTCACAGTAGCTCGCCCCCATCCAAGCCAAGGCCACCTCGAGCATCCTTGCATCCTTGCGACGCTGGTAAGCATCGCCACAGCACCTAGCCCTCTTTGGAATTTCCGGAGCACCATTGGCAGTGTCGTCGCTGCCGCAGTAGCCACGCGTGCCGCCAATCCTTGCTCGCTTGATCGGTAGCCGTAGGATCTGGATTTGACGCCATAGATAGAACCACTTAACGAATAGGTATCGCCAGATCTGGACCGCGGGATCAAACTTTGATCCAACAACCCATGCACTTGATCCGCGCAAAGCAGTACAGGCCAATCAGATACGGCCACATGTCTGTGTTTTCGATTTAAAAATCAGTTTTGAATCTATTAGAATTGCAAACTTGTAAAATTCATATCTTTTGATCTGTTTATCCAAAAAATGCAAATAATATATCATTGGATTCAGAATTTGTATTTTTCTTCTGAAAAATAGGATTATTTCCATAACACATTATATGCTTATTTTGGCTATATAACATTGTTTTGAGGCAAATTTGACTTTGTTTAGATTCTAGATAGATCACTTTGTGTTCAGTACTATTTGGTTGATTATTTTTAGTATAGAAAAATCATTTCATTGCATTTGCATGCATTCATATATATTTTTTCTTGAATATTTGAATGTGAATGTGGTGCTATCATTTTATGTGTAGATTTTGGTGCTAGTGTTGATTGTGATTGTGAAGATTGTTGCTACTCCCCCAACTACCAAGGAAAGTGGTGCTTCATGTATTTTTGTCCTAGTATTTTGACTATGCACTAGTGATATTTTGAATAGGGCTTGCATGGAATTTTTGCTAAGTATATATGCTATTCCTTGGGAAATCCTAGTAGTTGTAGTCTTGGTAGAATTTTTCTCTAAGTTAAGAAACTTGTTATGTTATTATGATTAGCATAGCTAGTAGCAAACAAGGGTGGATTATTCATGCTATGAAATATTTCTAAGTCTTTGACTTGTGTTTTTGCTTAATAAAACAACTAAATGAATGAATCACCTGGGTGGAATGGTATGATGGTTTGTGTTGAGTGGTTACACAAGGCCCATGTAAATGGTTTACCTTGTGTATCACACTTGTGGAAAGCCACCCAGGAACAAAGGGATTTGAGATGTTTAGTGTTGAGAAGCTTCTAGTGCAACCACATGGCATATGGGCTCTGCCTTGATCACATAGGTTGCAACAACTTAGCCAGATGGACAGTTGGTGGTAGGGTGATAGGATGGAACGCGTCCATGGTGCTCTAAGGGAAGGCTTCTGAAAGGTCTCGTCTCGATGCATGTCGAGTCTTGTGGGGAAAGTGCACCACCTCTCGAGAGGGTAAAACCTAAGTACTTAGTCGTGTCCCCCGCAACGGACAATTTGAGCATCAAAGACATTGAAGCTATCAAAAATCTCCTCATCCAAATTTCTAAGTTAAAAACTTGTGGTTGAATAAGGGTAAAGGTTCACCAATGTCTATTGGTGGTTCCTTGGGTGTTTTTGTCAAACAAAAACTTAGTGTTTTTCAACTGATAAGGAAAACCTATTTTGAGCAAAGCCAGCCTAAGCTACACTTAGACAAATTCATATAGAAGTTAGATACTACTATTCTACTAAGTTATCACTTGCCGATACAATTCCAAATGTATTGACCCACTATGGCTATAACTTATGATGTTGCAGGTTACTCTGATGGAGATTAGGGTTGTGAGTCTACACTCAACATGCTTGCCTGTGGCACATGAAGATGAAGACTTATAGTTATTTACTTTATATTATAAACTCTTGTACTAGCCTTTGGCCATTGAGTTGTAAAGACTATGTTATCTCTGGAATGATGATGTAATAACGACCTTTGTATCTATGTACTTCATCTAAAACTATGGATGCTAGCATTTAATGCAGGGACTAGCATTGCAATCACAGGGACCTTTACCTTAAAAGGTGGGGTCTTACATATGGTATCAAAGCACTGTGTTGATTGTAGGAGTATGACCCTAAGTTGGATTAGACTAAGGAAACCACTAAGGAAAAATGAAACTCTTTGCAAATTCCACACTTGTTTTTTTCTTCTCGTAAACCTCTTCTAATATTCATTATCATCTCTATTTGTAGATGGCCACCATCAAAGAAGCCGTCAAGAAGGGATCACCCATGACCATGACTTTAGAATGTGAGACGGAGTTTCCCAAAGCACTCAAAAACCTTATGGTTAGCTCAGGGATACATGGTGAGGCCGTGTACAAGGTATTTCTAGTGATGGATGAAGGAGAACAATATTGGTGGGTGCAACTTCGCTTGTACAAAAATAAGGGAGACAACCACAAAGAGTCGGGATTCTACATGGGCACAACTCAGAAATGTATACGACATTCTTTGACTCTGCAAGAAATGCAGCTTGGAATGCTATCAAGGAGCTTGGTGAAAGACTCAAGTGTAGAATGCTCAACACCCAAAATGACCGTAAGGAGGAGAAGAAGTATACCCAAGACTAAGAGACCGCCATAAAACATCTAAGGTCAGATAACATAAACTTAGCATATGAGTGAGAATTGTGACATACTCCGCTAGTTGGACCACCACACTTGTCGTTTTCTCGCATAAAATTGTGTAAGTTATGCTTGAACATTAGTACTTATGGTAGATGTTTTTATTGATGGATGTATGCTTTTGGCTTTTGTTTCATTATCTTGTGTTTTTCTCTACTTGTATTGTTTCTAATTTTTCTCTATCTTATGCAATAGATGCCTAGCCTTGTTATCAGCACTGCCGAGGAGTTCAAGGGAACTCGTTTTGGTTCTCGTCTTGTGGAGCTCACTAGTGTGATCAACCTCCCACTTCCTAGTATTAAGGCACTTCAGCTCACCAAGTTCGAGAGTTAGGATCTTTGGGGCTTTAGAGTCTCACAGCCAGGACGTCAGACGGAGCCACCCATGGAGGAGATTACCTTCAAGCTGATGTATGATGACAAGGATAAGGGACTTGATGTAGTCATGCAGGAGTTACTTGGACGCCTCTACGGACGACACTCCACTGAGCTCCGGGGCCTCTACTTTCACCTGTTCGGGAGACGTGACGAGCAGGGTGAGGCTGTAGTGTATGATGACGCTACTAGAGAGACGATTGAGCCTGTACGTATCTACCTCCAGGACTTAGAGAGTCTCGTTAGACACCTCGACATAGATAGGACCAACATCATGCTTAGCAATGACGAGCTTTAGGTTCAGTTGAGGGAGAAGGACAAGCTCTTCGCGGAGCAGGACGAGATCGTCAAGGAAATGGAGGCCAGATTTGAGAGCCAGGACAATAAGTTCAAGAATCAGGAGAAGAGAGTTCATGACAGAAACAAGAAGATCAAGGACATGGAGGCCGAGATAGAGGCCAAGGAATTTGAGTTAGAGACTCAGCAGGGAGTGATATAGAGGCTTCGCTCATAGAAGAGAGCCCTTCACGCGAAGATTGAGGCCTTGACCACCAGTGTGGAGGAATACAAGACAGCCTTGGAGACAGCAGGTCTTGCTCTTGTTGACAAGGAGGTCGACATGGTGGAGTAGTGATGACTACATGACTACCTATTTATCTATCACCCTTTGATTTATCGGGTCGCAATGATCATCCAACATGTGGATGGCTTGCTAGTGTGTTACTTTTCCAAAAACTTGTTGTTTACATTGTTTAAACTCTAAGCTTATCTTGTGTTTGTTTATTGTGTTTGTTGCTATGTGATGTATTGTGCATGGCATCTATGGGTTATATCTCATTACTTATCCTTACTGAAACCACATATGCCTCCCCATCGTTCCGACCCCAACCCAAACAACAACAACAATAACGTCAATCCCAAGATGCAGCAGCTGATGACATCTCAAGCTCAACTGATGCAGATGATGACCCAGTTCATGGCAAATGAAAATCAGAACCAGAACAACAACAACAACAACAACAACAACAACAACAACAACAACAACAACAACAACAACAACAACAATAACAACAACAACAACAACAACAATCAAAACAACCCACCAGCCTTTGACATGCTTACAAGGTTTTTGAGGTTGAGGCCAGCCAAGTTCTCGGGAACCACTGATCCAATGGTAGCCAATGACTGGTTACGTTCCGTGAATAAGGACTTAGTCATGGTTGGCTGCACCGATGAGGAAAAGGTCAGATTCGTAGCACATCTGGTTGAAGCACCAGCAACAACATGGTGGCATAACTTTCAGATCACCTCTCCTATCGAGGATGTGACTTGGGCAATATTCGAGGATGGTTTCCGCACTGCCCAAATCTCATCGGGAGTGATGATCTTGAAGAAAAAGGAGTTCCACAATCTGAAGCAATGTCACCGCAGTGTGGCCGAATACATTGTGGAGTTCAACAATCTGGCGTGCTATGCACCAGATGAGGTTGATACTGATGCCAAGAGGAAGGAAAAATTCCTCGAGGGACTGAATGATGAGATGAACCTGCAGCTATCTGTTGCATATGTCCAAACATATCAATCACTGTGTGACAAAGCCACCATCTTCGAAAGCAAGATGAAGCAGGTTGAGAACAGGAAGAGGAAGCATCACTTTGACAAGCACATATCAGGATCGTCTCATAAACGTTCCCATGGTGATGATAGTGGAGGTTCTGGATCCCACAAGCATGGGAAGTATAACAGCCACCACAACAGTAACCGTCACCATGACAACAAGCACCACCGCATCCATGATAATGATAGGTATAAGAACCACAAGAGTGGACACAAGAGCCACCACAGTGGAAATGGCAATGGAAGTCAGCCTACAAAGAGAGACATCGGTCAGGTTGAGTGCTTCAAATGCAAGAAAACTGGGCACTATGCAAATGAATTCCCAGGAAGGAAATTTGAAGGAGCCAACAAGCCCAACCCTTTCCAGAAGGGACAAGTGAACCACATCAATGTGGAAGAAATATATGAAGAGTCTGATGCTATGGCTGGTAAGTTCAAGCTTAATTCTTTTCCAGCACTTGTTCTTTTTTATACCGGCTCATCGCATTCATTCATATCAAGAGCATTTGTTGATAAAAATGGAATTCCAACTGAAACTATTGGGTGTCCTCTTAAAGTAAGCTCTCCCGGTGGAGAGCTGATAGTGAATTTTGGATGTCATGATTTAGTGATAGAATTTGGAAAGTATAAATTTCCAGTTAGTCTGATAATCCTAGACTCCCAAGGATTGGATGTAATTTTGGGCATGGATTGGATGACTAAGTACGAAGGAGTACTGGATTGTGCCAATCGTACTGTTACACTCACAACCCCGGATAAGAAACGGATTAGGTTCAAGTCTAACTTTGAATCTAAAGGAAGTAAGCTAATTTCTCTTAAGGGGGTTAGCATAGATGGTGTACCAGTTGTGAAGGAATATTCGAATGTGTTTCTGGAGGAATTACCAGGAATGCCACCAGATAGAGACGTGGAGTTTCTGATTGACTTGCTGCCAGGATCAGGACCAATAGCAAAGATACCCTACAAGATGTCAGTTGATGACTTGAAAGAACTCAATAAACAACTTGGAGAACAGTTGCAGAAAGGATTTATTCAACCAAGTTCTTCATCTTGGGGTGCACTAGTTCTGTTTGTTGAGAAGAAGGATAGAAGTCAAAGGTTATGCATAGATTATCGTTCACTCAATGAGGTGACTATAAAGAACAAGTACCCTTTGCCTAGAATCAATGATCTATTTGATCAACTAGAAGGAGCCCGTGTGTTCTCAAAGATTGATCTCCGATCAGGTTATTTCCAACTAAAGATTAGAGAGCAAGACATACCTAAGACTACTTTCACCACTAGGTATGGATTGTATGAGTATACCGTGATGCCATTTCGATTGACAAATGCACCAGCTTATTTCATGAACATGATGAATAAGGTGTTCATGGAATTTCTTGACAAGTTTGTTGCCGTATTCATCGACGACATTTTGATCTATTACAAGAGCAAAGAAGACCATGAAGAACATGTGCGTTTGATACTTGAGAAGCTCAGGGAGCACAAGTTGTATGCCAAGTTCAGCAAGTGTGAACTCTGGTTGAATGAAGTTGGATTTCTCTGACATATTGTGTCGGGAGATGGTATAGCTATCGATCCCGCAAAGGTGTCAGCTATAACTGAGTGGGAATCTCCAAAGTCAGTTAAAGAAGTTTGTAGTTTCCTTGGCTTGGCAGGTTACTATAGAAGATTCATTGAGAATTTCTCAAAGGTAGCCAAGACAATTACGGAGTTACTCAAGAAAGATAAGAAGTTTGATTGGACCGAAGGATGTGAAATCAGTTTCCAAGAATTGAAGAAGAGACTAGTATCAGCACCAGTCTTATGTCTGCCAGATTTGGAGAAAGATTTCCAAGTTTATTGTGATGCATCTCACCAAGGATTAGGTGGAGTCTTGATGCAAGAAGGGAAAGTTGTGGCTTATGCCTCGAGACAACTCAAAACTCATGAAGTGAATTACCCCCTACTCATGACTTAGAGTTAGCCTCTGTTGTCCATGCACTCAAAACATGGAGACATTATCTTTTGGGGAAGCGTTGTGAAGTATTCACATATCACAAGAGTTTGAAATATATATTCACTCAGAAGGAAATCAATATGAGACAAAGAAGATGGCTAGAGCTCATCAAGGACTATGACTTGAGTTTGCAATACCATCCTGGTAAAGCAAATGTGGTAGGAGATGCTTTAAGCCATAAGGTTTATGTGAATGGCCTTACTAAGGGAGAATTTCCAGATGATCTGTGTGCCCAATTCAAAGATCTCATATTGGAGATAGTGCCTGAAGGATATCTCATGTCATTGGATGTTCAACCAACATTATTGGACAAGATCAAAGAATCCCAAAAGATGGACAAGGGAATAGAGGAGATTAAAGGTAAAATTATCAAAGGAAAGGCTAAAGGATTCCATGAAGATGAACAAGGTACCTTATGGTATGGAAAGCGTATCTGCATTCCGCAAGATTCGGAACTTTGGAAATTGATTCTGCAAGAAGTACACAATTCACCATATTCTATTCATCTAGGTAACACCAAAATGTACATGGATGTGAAGGAAAGATTTTGGTGGAACAATCTCGATAAGGATATCGCGGAACATATTGCCTTGTGTGATGTGTGTAGTCGTGTTAAAGCGGAACATCAGAAACCGGCAGGGTTATTACAACCACTACCTATTCCTGATTGGAAATGGGATAAGATTGGTATGGACTATATCACTGGACTGCCAAGGACTAGATACGGATATGATTCTATTTGGGTTGTTGTGGATCGCCTAACTAAAGTGGCTCATTTCATAACCATGAAGACTACCTATACAAGTGCTAAGATAGCTAAAATCTATATGAACAGGATTGTATGTGTGCATGGAGTACCTAAGAGTATTGTGTCTGATACAGGAACTCAGTTCACTTCGCATTTTTAGCGACAACTGCATGAATCATTGGGAACAAGATTAGAGTTTAGCACAACTTTTCACCCCTAGACTGATGGACAGACAGAAAGGACCAATCAGATTTTAGAGGATATGTTGAGGGCATGTGCCCTAGATTATGGTGCTAGTTGGGATGAAAGTCTGCCTTACGCAGAATTCTCTTACAATAATAGCTATCAAGCAATCATTGAGATGGAACCATTTGAATTTCTTTATGGAAGGAAGTGTACTATGCCATTGCTATGGAGCTTGTCTTAGATTCTCACCACTTCGAGGTGTGAAGAGATTTGGAGTCAAAGGAAAATTGGCACCAAGGTATGTTGGACCATTCAAGATCTTGAGCCGCAAAGGAGCGGTGGCTTATGAGATTGAATTGCCGGAATCACTATCAGCAGTTCACAATGTGTTTCATGTGAGTCACTTGAAGAAGTGTCATCCGGAGATGGAAGAAACTTCGCTGAAGGACACCATACCATTGGAAGAGGTTTAGTTTGAGAGTGATCTCACTTATGAAGAGAAACCTATCAAGATTCTTGAGACTGCAGAAAGAGTTACTCGTACTAAGACTATCAAATTTAGCAAAGTATAGTGGAATCATCATACCGAAGAGGAAGAAACTTGGGAAAGAGAAGATGATCTTTGGAAAGACCACCCACACCTATTTGCTAGCCAATCCGAATCTCGAGGACGTGATTCATCTTGAGGGGGTTAGATTTGTAACATCCCAAAATTCATGGATTGTAAAAATATGCATTGCATTCATATTTTCATAGCATATTTGTCTTGCACAAAAAATTTTCAAAACAAAACTCCAAATAAAACCATTATTATGCCTTTTATTTATATATCATATGAGGCATGGTTTTATTTTTATTTTCAAAGGACCAATGTGTTTTTGAGTAAACAGTTGTGTTTGTCACACTTTAGAGTGCAAGGTTCACTATACAAAAATATGTAAAATATTTGAATTCAAACATGTTTGAATTAGGGTTTGAAAACCATTCCTGAAATTCAAATTAGAAAAATAAAAAGGGAAGAGAAAAAGAAAAACACTGCGCCAGCCTTTCGGCCCAGCGCCAAAACCAGCCCAGCAAGCCCACCTGGGCCACTTCCTACCCCTCTCTCTCTCTCACCTGTACTCACCCTACCCCGCGCTCACTGCCACTGGGCCCAGGCCAGCTCAGCCCTTCTTTCCCAAACCCCGCACGCAGACGCCGTCGCGGCCCGTTTCCTCCCCCATTCACTATCGCGGTTGATTCGGGCTTAATTGCCATTGATTCATAGCATAATTCCCTCGCCCTCGCAGGCTAATTAACCCTCTCTACACTGCGACCATTTCCCCCCAAACACCCATGCTCAATTGCCCCCAGGCTGGCCGCATTTGAGCTTGAACCGCCGATGCCCGACGAACTCCGGTGAGATATTCCGGTGAGCCTCGAGTGCCCCTGTCCCTCGTTCATACAATGATGATTCTCTGGTATTTGTGCTTCTTCTAACACCACTGGTTCATCCTATAACCCCCTAGGTCGTCATCTTCGTCAAGCCCCGTGAGCATCCGACGCCGTCCTCATCTCCGGCGAACAATCCCGGTAAGAAACGAATGCCCCTCGCCTCCTAATTCAAACCAACTTGTTTGCCTGGTCCTTGTGCACATCCTGATGCCTTTGGTTTGCACTGGGTTGGTCCAGGTCGTCACCTCCGTCACCGTTTTCAACAATCCGACGATGTCCACAACTCTAACGAGCCCCCACGCTCACAGCAGCTCGCCCCGTCCAAGCCAAGGCCACCTCGAGCATCCTCGCATCCTTACGACGCTGGTAAGCATCACCACCACCCCTAGACCTCTTTGGAATCGCCGGAGCACCACTGGTAGTGCCGTCGCTGCCGCAATAGCCACGCGCGCCGCCAATCCTTGGTCGCTTGATCGTTAGCCATATGATCTGGATCTGACGCCGTAGATAGAACCACTTAATGAAGCGGTATCGCTGGATCTGGAATGCAGGATCACACATAGATCCAACAGCCCATGCGCTTGATCTGCGCGAAGTAGTACGGTCCAATCAGACACGGCCACGTGTCTGTGTTTTCGATTTAAAAATCTGTTTTGAATCTATTAGAATTGCAAACTTGTAAAATTCATATCTTTTGATAAGTTTATCCAAAAAATGCAAATAATATATCATTGGATTCAGAAATTTAATCCCTACACTACTATGGGATTGAATTTATATTTTGCTTATGGAAAAAGAGGATTATTCTCCGAACACATTATATGCTTATTTTGGCTATATAAAATGTTTATAAAATTGTTTTGAGGAAAATTTGACTTTGTTTAGATTATAGATAGATCACTTTGTGTTCAGTACTGTTTGGTTGATTTGTTTAGTATAGAAAAATAATTTCATTGCATTTGCATGCATTCATATATATTTTTTCTTGAATATTTGAATGTGAATGTGGTGCTATCATTTTATGTGTAGATTTTGGTGCTAGTGGTGATTGTGATTGTCAATATTGTTGCTACTCCCCCAAATACCAAGGCAAGTGGTGCTTCATGTATTTTTGTCCTAGTATTTTAACTATGCACTAGTGATATTTTGAATAGGGCTTGCATGGAATTTCTGCTAAGTATATATGCTATGCCTTGGGAAATCCTAGTAGTTGTAGTCTTGGTAGAATTTTTCTCTAAGTTAAGAAACTTGTTATGTTATCATGCTTAGCCTAGCTAGTAGCAAACAAGGGTGGATTATTCATGCTATGAAATATTTCTAAGTCTTTGACTTGTGTTTTTGCTTAATAAAACAACTAAATGAATGAATCACCTGGGTGGAATGGTATGATGGTTTGTGTTGAGTGGTTACACAAGGCCCATGTCTATGGTTTACCTTGTGCATCACACTTCTGGAAAGCCACCCAGGAACAAAGGGATTTGAGATGTTTAGTGTTGAGAAGCTTCTAGTGCAACCACATGGCATATGGGCTCTGCCTTGATCACATAGGTTGCAATAACTTAGCCAGATGGACAGTTGGTGGTAGGGTGATAGGATGGAACACATCCATGGTGGTCTAAGGGAAGGCTTCTGAAAGGTCTCGTCTCGATGCATGTCGAGTCTTGTGGGGAAAGTGCACCACCTCTCGAGAGGGTAAAACCTAAGTACTTAGTCGTGTCCCCGGCAACTGACAATTTGAGCATCAAAGACATTGAAGCTATCAAGGATCTCCTCATCCCAATTTCTAAGTTAAAAACTTGTGGTTGAACAAGGCTAAAGGTTCACCAATGTCTATTGGTGGTTCCTTGGGTGTTTTTGTCAAACAAAAACTTAGTGTTTTTTAACTGATAAGGAAAACCTATTTTTTGCAAAGCCAGCCTAAGCTACACTTAGCCAAATTCTTATAGAAGTTAGATACTACTATTCTACTATGGTATCACTTGCCAATACAATTCCAAATGTATTGACCCACTGTGGCTATAACTTATGATGTTGCAGGTTACTCAGATGGAGATTAGGGTTGTGATTCTATACTCAACATGCTTGCCTGTGGCGCATAAAGATGAAGACTTATAGTTATTTACTTTATGTTATAAACTCTTGTACTAGCCTTTGGCTATTGAGTTGTAAAGACTATGTTATCTATGGAATGACGATGTAATAACGACCTTTGTATCTGTGTACTTCATCTTAAACTATGGATGCTAGCATTTGATCCAGGGAATAGCGTTGCAATCACAGGGACCTTTACCTTAAAAGGTGGGGCCTTACATAAACATATCATAGTTAAAGCGTTGTTAGGTTAGAGTTAGTTTGTGGCATCCTTTTAATCTCCTTAATTCTGATGGTATAGGATATTCAAAACATATGTTACATGATCTAATATATGCCCCTAATCGATTTCGACCTGATTCCCTTGGTAGCTCGTTCTCCAGTATTTTCAATAATATACTTCTTGATTTGTTACAGCTTGATCTCCAAGTCCATGATACTCTCCTCCTAGATGAGCTTGATCTTCTTATTCCACTTCTGGAAATCCTTCTCCACCCTTGTGCTGCAAAAATGCTCCTGCTTAGATGCTCATGATGGCTATGTTAATGGACTCTGGTGATGTACTAGTGGTGAACTAGCAAGAACATGTGTTTTCTTAGTGATGTGGATATGGATGTGGTGTTGTGAAATGAAGTAGAAATAGTGAGACGAAATGGTTTGGATGGTTGCTGCAGCTGTACAGGCCCTTGTACACTTATCTTCCTATCTGCAGTGTTGGCAGGACACAACTGCATGTGTTTTGTGTGTTTCTTGCAAGTGGGCTCCACTGGGTGCAAGTTCCGACCTGTGGGGACTTGGTGATGTGTATTTGCTTTGGCTGTGAGATATTTCCTGGCTGTTTTTGCTATTACTATTTGTTGCCAACCGTATTCTTGCCCCCCGTCCTATGATGCACTAAGTCTAAGGAAATTCTTGTGATAAGAAAGTGTTCCCTTTTATTATTAATACTCAATGATGAGACAAAGAAATGCATTACATTGCTAGAACCTGAGAGTAAAACTAACCCAAAACATTTCATTTTCTATGTGCTTTTGTTTGTTTTTTTCTCAAGCATGTAAAAGAACAAGACAATATCTAGAGGAAATAGTCTTCGGATAGTTTTAGGGTTTTCTTTTTATCACTTTGTAATCTTTCTTTTTATTATTTTTTGTAATCTTTGTTTCCTTTTGAACAATTGGAAATATTTTGTAATGCTATTATTGTAATAAAGTAAAATTTATTTCTTATACTTGTAAAATTGTATTATTGTAATAAAGTTATTTCTTTTTATATTTTTGTTTTATTCTTTACTTATGTTATTATTCAAAAAATCATGTAAAATACTCATAGGAGTAATAGTTGTATATAATATTTGATTCCTTTTCACATTTTTTTACCTCACACTTTTGTATTATTAAGTAATATGAAAATGTAACATCTATTCTTTTGGGAATAAGAATTCCAGTTTGTTGTCTATACCAAATATAATATGATGATCTACTTACTAATTTAGATGGCTTATAAATTCAAAATTCAAGATTATATTTGATTGGTTAATATTCATTTATGAATTGAATTCAAACTGTTTTTCCTAAAATACATAAATTCAACAAAGTTCATGTCAATGTCTATCACACCTTCCCTAATTTTTCTATCAGAATAAGAGAAACCTCGATCCCTCTGTCCTACTTTTAGTTTTGCACAATTTTTTTTTAGGATTTTCTATGCATGAATGCAATGCATAGAACTATTTACTCTCTAGTTCTTAACCACAAATCCTGGGATGTTACAATCAACATCTGATTCTGCATCAATGGTAGTGAGTTCTAAATCAACCTATTAGTATCTTCATAGTCTGATCTTGGTTGTTCGTAGTAGGTCGTTTTTTGCGTACAAAACCCCAATAGTTTTGCCCCAGCTAGTTGGGTCACATGCTATAGTCGCGCGTACGCTGCCATAGCCGGTAGAAGGCTTCACCAGCTATACTTTCTTCTTAGAAAACTATCACAACCCACTCTACCATGACCTAGTAGGCAGCTATAATGTCTACTTAGCCACCAATTCATACCATAATCTGGCTTGCTACCCGATTGTATTTGCAATGGCACGGACTGGTTACAAAGACCTGATCCACACTCCTTTAAGATGATCTCCTATGGAAATATGTCTGACATGGAAGTTTTTCATATCGTTGAGGCATACAACTTTGCTTTTGGAGTCATCATGATTAGGGTTAGTATGCGACCTATAGAGCGATGGCAAGGGCCGTCTTACCCAGCCGGCTGCTTAACAGATTCTGACATGAAGACAAAGATAGGACAAATGTGTAGTCAGATCCGTATTCTAATCTGAGTTAGGCTAGAACTAGGTTATTATGGATGTGAATTCAAGTTCTTTTCTTAATAGGAAAGTGTATAAGAGTCCTAAACTTGTATAGGAAGACTGTCTGCCTCATATATATGTGAGAGGTGATGGATGATTGAATAACAACAATTGAATCTATCAAACTATTCCACATTTGAGTGTTCAATTTATCCCTTTGCCCTTTTACCTATGCTTCCTGTTTCTCTGTAGTTCTCACCATGCCAGAGATCTATGAAGCCACGAGGCACTAGGGTGGTCATACCAACCTAGAAAAGCCCATAGACAATGGAATCATGCATGGGGTCCCTCCAAGGGGACTAGTTCTTCAGATCTTAACAAGCGCCGCCAGATATCTGGCATACTGCTTTTCTGGACAGATCTCCATCGATGTGAGTTGAGGTGCATTTCCCTCGGCTTCGATGTACACGTATGTTAGACGTGGTTGATGAAACACTTTGGTGACTCCCGAATCTTCTGCGCCGTTATCTGCGGATCCTATCCCTTGGCGTTGTGGGTGAACAAGTACGTGCTAGTGTAAGCCGGGACCGTTTTTGACACAACAATATCTATCTATCATGGAAAACATTTATGAAGATAATTCCCATCCCTCGTAATGTCATAGGATACATGAGAGTTGTATAAAGGATGTAGAGAGGGCATTTGGTGTTCTTTAACAATGTTTTTCAATTTCTACAACATCTCCACTCGTCCCCCATACGATGTTCGATGGATGGACTTATGGGGGGTGTCGGCGCCAGTTCGTCAAATGGGGAGGTACCGGCTCCTAGCCGCAGCCCCCAAACACACCCCAAATAAGTTGATAAATTCAAATCATAAACTGCCGATCACATAGTATCGATGATCACTTCACTGCAAATCATTGTGAATCAAAGTCCAGTGAACAAAAAAGGGTGCATGTCGCCCGGTCTCACATTACATAGCCGCGGAAAACATATGGCAAGATCAATTACCGGGGTAGAACACACCACCTCTGGGGTAGCCAATGGCGAGGTAGCTATCGCTGGTGGAGCCTCAGTCGACAGGGGCGTCTCTACTGTCGTAGTCGCTATCGCTAGTGGAGCCTCAGTCGACATGGGGGAGGCTACTGCCAGAGTCGATGTCGCCGAGGGAGCCAGTCAAACTCTATTCTTGAATAGGATGTCAATGCGCTGATCGATGCACCACGCCTTCACCTTTTGTCCATGCCCTTCGTGTCGACCATCAGGATCGCCAAGTCCTCCCTTCTCTTCTTTGCTGCCATGTTGGCCTTGATCAGATCGAGCTTGATTTCCTGCCTCTCCATCACCAACGCCCACCTTGCCACAATGATCTCTTCCATCTTGGAAGCTTGCTCTGCCCTGACCGCATCATGTGATACAACATCGTACATGCACACCATGATGGATGAGTGTAGCTTCTTCTCGATGACCGCTGCCGTATCCCTCATAGACTTGGCCTTATTCTCCCAATTGGGAACCCTTCAGAGGCAGCCGATGGCATCACATTGGGGTCGTAGGTACTTCCATTCTTTGCGAGAGATGTTCCTGTCATTGCTATGGGAACGACGGTGCCTAAGAAGGCTGGATAGAGGGTAGGAGCAAGAAGTGAGGCGAGTGATGGCGCCGGCAGACGAGATTGGGTACAGTCCGGTACGACGACATGTAGGAAGTACACAGGTTCAAGGCCCTCGAGGTGAGGTAAAGCCCCTACTTCTGCCGATCTGACTATGAGGATGAACTACAGGTGCTCCTTGAGATGTATCAGTGTGTTCTACCTAGCAGAGATACACCCTTTTTATGGATGCCATGTTGCCCCTTATATAGGGCTGAGGCAGTGTGGGCAACAGTATGGCCGGCTAGCGGGTCCCACAGGCGGGCCCAGCCGGCTATTCTAGCATAGTATTCTGCCTCCCCGACGTCTTGTACAGTGCCGCGCCCCTCGGCCGTCATGGAAATAGTGGAGGCCACCGCAGCCGACACGGACGGAGGCTCCTGCTCCCGCCCGACACGGGTATGGCCCACTAGCTCCGGCGTCCGTTCCACCGGCTGCCTTATTTATGTCTTGTCGTTATCTTTCTTGGGGAATCGGGTCACTATGCACCCATAACCCTATTACCTTCATCTTCCGGCTAGACCCGTCCGGCTGGGATGATCCAGCCTGACAGACATCTTGGCGGTGTCTTTTCATTCGGATGTCTGGTTTGCCAGCCCGCGCTTTGTCTGGCCTTCTCTGCTAACCTGTCTTGAGTTTTGCATCTGGCTATTATTAGCCGGCTAGCAGTTACATCGCCCTTGTATCTTATCCAGTTAGCCTACCCGGGGGTGATCCCCCCGACACTAGCCCTCGAGCGCGCTTAGATTTCAACCTTAGGAGAAATGTGCGCGGGCTCAAATGCTAGTTTGAATTTGTATCCGGTTGAAATTTGGCGGTTGGAAATACTCGGCTGCATCACTACTGACGCCAACCATGCGCACAACACCATCATCGCACCACTGCAGCACGTAGTGAACCATTGCGTTGCACGTTACCTCGAGAACCAATGTCGGTGCTTCGCTGAACATGGTGTGGATTCTTTCGATCGTCTCTGTCGGCACAGCCGATCCTAGGCGGGAATAGGATATGCGTCACGCGCGCAGTGCTGCCACCTGGCGAGCCGGGCGGTTGCCCTCCCTCGACCATAAATACTGGCCGGGGTCATGGCCGTTCCTCCACTTGCCCTTCTCGCCTTCTCTCCTCCTTGCGCTTGCCCCTGTATTTGCGTGCGCCCTTGCTCTCCACGCGTCGTCGACCTTCTGCGCCCAACCTCCACCGACGCCACCCGCTTCATGCTCACCGGAAGCCACGGGCCACCTCTTCTCTTCTTCTTATCCTCCGACCGTAGCCACCGACCTGATGTCCGAGAGTCATGGCGCCTGGTGCAGTTCCTCCGTGACGGAGGATCAAATTAGGAAATATCACCAATCGCGCGTCCTGCCGCTAGACACGGAGGTCGGCGCGTGGCTCGCCTTAGCCAGCGAGGTCTCGCTGCACCCCAAAGACGGCGAGCGCGTCATCTTCCTCACGCACTTGGCGCGTGTCCTAGCCCTCCCGGCTAGCGCTTTCTTTTGCACCTTCCTCGCCACTTTTGATCTTCACGTCTACCACCTCGGCGCCAATTCCATTGGCATGCTCTCGTATTCCACTTCTTTCTGCGAGAGCTACCTCAGGATCCAGCAGGATATCGGGCTCTTCTGCCGGTTCTTCTACATCCGGCCCCAGACCCAATTCTCCAAAGGTTCGCTTGTCATTTGCGATGGCGCCTCCATCTACTCACGCACGCATACCAGTTACCCCAAGTTCCAGCTACACAACATGGTAAAGCTTTGGCACCAGACATATTTTTACGTATAGAACCTGACGGATGTTGACCGGATCAACCTCCCTACCTTCCAAGACCAGGAGTCCAGCCGGACTTTCTGGGACTTGAAGATCTATGGCTCCAAGACGGAGTCGGATGAGATGTTGTGGCGGATGAGGGAGCTCGTCACAGCCGGCCTGACTGGCATTGACGTCACCCTCAGCTGGATGTCTTGACTGATGATGCCGCTCTAGAAGTGCGCACACAAGATGTGCTACTACTCTGGCCGCCTCGACCCGACCAGGCTCTCGCGCCATAATCCCCCCTTCGATAACCTCTACAAGTGGGATGGATGATCACGAAGGAGAAGATCAAGGCAGACTGGTCTTGGGGGCAGGCCCCCTACACTCGCAACAACCGCGCCCCTCACATAAGTTGCCGCCCTTATCTTTTCTTGCTTGTGCTTGCTTTGCTTGACCTGGACAGCTTTTATTGTTTTCCGGCAGCTCTTACCATGCATCATCCGGGAGGAGGGTGAGGGCCCCCTCCATGATTTCATGACCAACTTTATCGAGCCGCGCGCCCGGTGGTCTGACGAGGCGTTAGACGGCGAGGGAGAGTTCTTCCCGAGCCGGAATGACGAGGGAGCAAACGATCCGCATGGCCCAGAGCCGGAAGGGGCGATGGCGTCGTGGCCTTGGAGGCGAGCAAGAAATGGGCCTTGGAGGCCAGCTTGAGCCACGCCCCAGCGACCGACGAGCTGGTTGCAAAGAGGAGCCGGGGAAGCATCCCTCGCTCCAACTAGGTTGAGGTCACGCTGAAGAAGGTTGGGGAGGGGGGGCGTCGTGACGGGGTAGGTTCTTGCTTCTTCTTGTGGTTACTTTTATCTTTTTCCTTGGTCCTCCTTTCCATTTTCCATCTTCATTTTGTTGCTATTCTCACTCTTCCTTCCCTTTCTCCTTCGAGCGATGTCGTCTCCTTCAGCAACGCGAGCCCGGCTCACACCTCTATCGCCTCGCCGCCTCGCACCTCCCATGTCCGTAGTACACCGCTTCCACCACTGCTCCTACTCCCCTGCTAAAAACCGCACCACCGCTAGAGCCGCAGCCCACGGCAGAGCCGGATGCCGCCTCCCGGCTATATGCGTCCAACCAGCCGGATGTCGTGTCATCTAGTTCAGGTGGAGGTTCCTCTTTGGGGGCGGGGGTCTCTTCTACCGACAAGCATGTGGTGGTGGAGGAGGACTCGAAGGGCGAGGCAGCTGAGCAGTGGCGTGGCGTGGCCCATGTAGCTCCTACCTCCCTTGCCGACACTGCTGGACCCCTACCTCCTTCTGTGGCTGCCTTGCTCAAGGATCTGGAGGTCAACCCATAGGCTAGCTTGAAGGGATGCCGGCTGATCCAGACGACGCTGGAGGAAGCCAACAAGTCGGCGGCGGAGCATCTCGCTATGGCGTGGGGGACCGCTCGGAGTAAGTTCTTCTTCTTGCCTCTTTTTTAACTTGCATTTTCTGACCGACTCTTTCTTCTCCTGCTTCCGTCTTGCCCTTGCAGCCATCCTCATCTGCGCACAACACGAGATTGACCAACTAACGCGGCCGAACTCGTGCCTCAGCCGGGACAACTCTACCCTCCACCTATAGAACAAGGAGTTCCACTCCATGGTAGAAAAGCTAGACACGATTGTCGCAGAGCACGAGAAGGTCCTCGCCATCCGGGCTAAGGCCTTTGACCTCCTTGACAAAGAGGCCAAACAGCAAAAGGATCACGAGACATTCTTGTTGGAGGAACTAATGAACGTCGGCCCTGTTGCCAAAGGTTGGTTTTGCTTCCCTTTTTTTGTCCGGTGGCCCAGCAGGATTTGTTTTTGACTTCTTTTTCTGATAGCATTCTATCCGGAGGTAGAAGCTTTGGCATACGACCGAGTCTAGCAGGTGGCTTCAGGCAAGAAGGACAGCATGCGGGACCTCGTCGCCCAGCTGCGCGAAGATGCCTCGGACCTGTGCAAGGCTGTTGCCTCCATCTTCAACTTTCTCTGGCCGGATGACTCTGTGCCAGAGACGATGGGTGCCCTCACCGCGATGGTCTCCGACACACCGGCTGCCATCGACCAGCTCCACGACCTGGCTGCTCGAGTCAGAGCCGAAATGGCTCTAACGTTGATGTTGTGCTAGTACAAGGACGCCCTGGTGGAGAAGCTCGTGGGAGGCTTCCCACGCCAGAGCCAACCATGCCTCCATGCGCCAAGCCCATTCGGGACTCCATGCCGCTGCCAAAAAGATCGCCGGCTAGACCGACATTGACGAGGTGCTCACCTAGTCAGAGGCGCAAGCGGAGCCGAAGGCCGGGGCGGAGGCGTACTCGCAGCGGAAGCCGGTGCTGGAGCGTCGGGTGGATCATCCAGCGAAAAAACTGGCCAAGGGCGTAGGCACGGCAACGACCATGCCTTTTGAAAATATCCCCGAGATGCTGGGTGGAACTGTGAAAAATTTATCTGCCTCTGGTGTTGCGTACTTGAACTCATGGATATGAGGGGGATTCACCCCTCGCCCCTCAATGATTATGCTGCTTGTGTCTTATTTTTCTTGTGTTACTTCGTGCCTCGTCGGCTACTTTTCCCGACTGGTTGCCTTCAGTCGGGCCTGATTCCCCTCAGTTCCTTCTGCTTTCGCCTTGCAGACCGCTTCTGCCCGAGTGGTCACCTCTAGTCGGGAGTGCATGCTTCTCTTTGCCATTTATCCAACTGAACATCTTCATCCGGAAGAAACTTCACTTCCAGTGGGGGCACGCCAGCGCACCCACTGGGTGTAGCCCCCGAGATTCAAAGTAGCTGGCGCAGCCAGGTGTTTTGAATCTTTACAAACTTGCATCATTTCTACACCTTGTGCGGCCAACTGTCCTGACTTAGTCGGATAAGAGGTACTACATCCTATCCCAA
Source organism: Avena longiglumis (assembly GCA_030063025.1). Classification (NCBI taxonomy): domain Eukaryota; kingdom Viridiplantae; phylum Streptophyta; class Magnoliopsida; order Poales; family Poaceae; genus Avena; species Avena longiglumis. Next base: position 178,664,537 of record CP125977.1, on the reverse strand, counting down.
GCTAACCCATGATATCACTCTGCTTTGAGCCTTTGTTTCTCTATTACTTTCCCTTCTTGTGATCTTGCGGTTCTCTCTTTCTTTCTTTCCTTACAATTTTACTTTCTCTCTTCCTTTCTTCCCTTACAATTTTACTTTTCTCTCTTTATTTCCTTCCTTATGATCTTACTTCTGACAAGCTTTACTGGGTGTAGCCCCCGATATTCAAAGTAGCTGGCATAGCTAGGTGCTTTGAATCTTTACAAACTTACATTCCCACTATGCCTTGCATGCCGACTGACCTGACTTAGCCGGACGGGAGAAACTGCATCCCGGCCCGGGCTAACCCACGATCTCAGATTTCTGATGAGCTTCGCCTTGCTCTGACCGGCTAAACATATTCTAGCTAGGAGCTACAATAGGTGGGTGTTCTATAGCACACCCACTAGGTGTAGCTCCCGAGATTCGGAGTAGCTATCAGAGGTAGGTGCTTTGAATCTTATCTGCACTTGAAATCCTACTCGATATGCTCGTGCAAAAACATACGAAACAAAAACGTCTAATTAATATTTTTTTTCTTATCCAGATGATAGTATTATTCTTGAGAAAAAGGGACTAGTGCATTCTTTTCTGGATGCTCGGTCATTTTTCCCGTGCGCTTTGCTGTTTACGATCTGTCCTTGCCGGGCAGCTGGGTTGCGGTCTGGAGCCAGATGCGAAGGGGTAGCTGACAATACATTGTGCATGGTACTTGTAGGCCTAGTATCCGGAAGACATGATCTAGTGGTTTTGAGCCAGAATGTCCAGACTCCTGTGTCCTTTGACGTTTTTCGTGTGGGATGCCTCTGGATTTTGCTCTTGCTAGCTGGATAGCCGGGTTGCGGTCTGTATCTAAGACAAAGAGTGCGCCTTTGGCATCGCGCATAGTACTAGGCCGGGTCGACGGAGCCGGAAAACAGTGCAGGAATAATCAAAAAAGCGAAAGGCATGTATATAGCAAGGATCCCCCGAGCATCATTCGGTACACGTCATAGTGCTTGAGCTTCTTGCATGCTAGGTACATGCCGTAGCACATATTCTGGTAGTGGGGGTAGCTGTGCTTGGAGAGGGAGAGCACTTCGCTGAGGTAGTAGACGGGCCTCTGTACCGGATGGGCCTTGCCTTCCTCATGGTGCTCCACCAACAGGACGACGCTGACGACCCAGTTGGTGGCTGCTATATAGAGCAACATCAGCTCCTTCTCAGCCAGCGTGGCCAGCACCGGTGCTATGGACAGCATGCGCTTGAGGTCATGGAACGCGGCATCCGCCTACGTGGTCTAGGTGAACTTGTTTGTCTTCTTCATCAGCAGGTACAGTGGAAGTGCTTTCTCTCCCAGGCAGCTGACGAATCGGTTGAGGGAGGCATGCATGTTCTGGCTGATTTGCGAGTATAGGCATTTCTCCATGCAACGCTGATAAATGGCACCTATGTTTTAAGTCCGAATGGCATGGTTACATAGAAATAAGCCCCGTATGGGGCAATGAACGATGTCTCTATTTGATCAGCCGGATTTAATCGGATTTGATTATAACCAGAATAATAGTCAAGGAGTGACAACAAATCACAGCGGGCTGTAGAGTCAATAACTTGATCAATACGGGGCAGGGTGAAGGGGTCTTTTGGACAGGCCTTATTCAGGCCGGTGGAGTCGATACCCATGCGCCAGGTTTTGTTCTTCTTCAGCACGAGGACTGGATTGGCTAGCCAATCCGGGTGGTACACTTCCATGATGAACCCGGCTGCAAGGAGCCGAGCGATCTCGTCGCCAATGAACTTTCTTTTGTCCTCCACGAAGCGGCAGATGGGCTGCTCGACCGGCTTGGCATCCGGCCGCACATGAAGTGAGTGCTCGGAAAACTCCCTCGGCACACACGACATATATTTGGGAGACCATGCGAAGATGTCCTGATTCTCATGGAGGAAGTCAACGAGCGGGTTTTCCTATTTGCTAACCAAGGCGGCACCCATGGTGACGCACTTGGATGGATTAGCCGGGTCGAGCGGGATCTGCCTCGTCTCCTTGGATGGCTGGAACGCCATGTATCCGCTTGGCTTTGTTCTGGCCGACACTTCTTGTTGCAGCAGTGCCACATTACGCATGATCTCGCACTTCTCCTCGGCGATGAGAAGGGACTCGGCTATCTTTGCACCCTCCGACGTGCACGCCATTGACCGCTTGTAGCAGCCGAACACGGTTATCACTCCATTCGGCCCTGGCAACTTCATCTTGAGGTATGCATATTGGGGGACCGCCATGAACTTCGCAAGGGATGGGCGCCCAAGAAGAGCATGGTAGGTGCTATCTAGGTGCACCACTTCGAACAAAATCGGCTCGCGCCGAAAGTTCTCCTCCGAGCTGAATATGACATCCAGCCAAATTTTTCCAAACGGAACACACAGGGTCCAGTCGTGACGCCGTGGAACAAAGTGCTCGAGGGTTGCAGGTTGCGCTCCCGGATGCCTAGCTTCTCCATGGAGGAACGGTAGAGAAGGTTGAGGCTGATGCTCCCGTCCACCTATATGTGCGAGAAGCGAAAAGTGCGCTCGTTGGAGATGATAAGAGGGTCTAGCACCATCGCGTATCCCCGGGATGCGGGAGTAGCTCCGGCTGGTCTTCCTGGCTCCACATGATGGGAGTCTCGAACTAGTTCAGGTACTAGGGAACTGGAGGGACGATAGCGTTCACCTCCGCTGCACGCTGCTTCTGGTTGCACCTGTCAATCGGCCCGGTCTCGAAGATGTGGTAGTTCTCGTGCTTCTGCGGGTAGGCCCCGTTGTTGTTGTTGTTGTTCCCGGCTGTCCTAGCCAGTGGCGGTAGACCACCAAGAGGAGGTGGGGGAAGAGGGGGCAAGCTGCCCTGCTCTCGAATCCGTCGGGTCCAACTACATTGTCAGGTGGTGTGGGTAGCCGGCTTGAAGGCGCCATTGTGATACTTGCATGGCATGTCAAACATTTGCTCGAAGATGAACTTGGCCTTCTGCCTCTTGTCGTCTCTAGCTGGTGCACCTTGCACCGTGTTGACCTACCTTTGGTGGTATATAGGACCTTATTGCTCAGCTGGGCGCTTACCCTGGTAGCAGTTGTCATTGTTGGGCCGCCTAGACAATCCAGTATCCCCACCTTGACCACTTTGTATTTTGTGGGTTGGCTCTATGAGAACCAGCCGGTCTTCACCATTCACCTGGAGGGGTTTCTTCATTGTTGCATCAGTGGTGGCATACTGGTCAGCGATGGTAATTAGCTCTGCCATGGTCTTAGGATCATCACACAACAGTAGATGGTGAAGCATCACGCCCTCTCGACACTGTTTGATGAAGAAACCAATTTCTTGATTCTTCGCCACTCCCTCGTAGGAGTTGCGTAGCTTAGTCTAACGGGCAAGATACTCGTCATCTCCCTAGATGCATAGAGACAGATCGCGAGGTCGAGCTGAACGCTTGTAGGTAACGTCGAAGTTCTGGATGAAGACTTTCTCGAAATCGGGCCAAGCGTTGATTCTGACTGCAGTGGCGTAGTTTGATTCTGACTGCAGTTAGCCAATCCTCCGGTTTCATGTTGTTGTCGTACTTTGGGGTGTCCTGTGGCAGGGAGAAGTTGTCAGGAAATGGCTCACGCCGGATGCGCGGCCCGAAGCAAACGGGTATGGTTTCATCTTCCTCCTCCGTGATGCGAGGTTGCATTAGGAGGTCGAAACTGTCGCGTGTGTCCGGCTCAACCGGATTGGGTGCGGTGACCCAGCATACCACTGCATGATGTAGTACACTATAGTCGTTGACATAACACCAATGAAACACCGTTCACTGGTATTACATCCCTCATAGTGGTACAATAGAAACACAGCAGGTCCAAGACATGACTATAGGTTACAACTCAACTCTTTACACAAGATCCAGAGAACACTCTAGGTTAAAGAGAGAGAAAGAATCTTCTTACAAAGAAGAATTAGAAATAAACAACTTAAAAACTATCATACTATTAAGACTATTATTTTAACTAATGGTCTGGCATTGCTGCTATTGCAATACTCTATAGAAATAGGTTATAGGGATAGAGATTATGTTCCTATCTAATCAGTAACTTCGTCTTCACTTGAGTTGATGTATATGTTGACTTTCTTGACTTCTTTGGAGAACTTTAGATTCTGGTGATGATTCCTGGAGCATAACTTGATATAGACATCGTCTATACTGGCTTCAGAACCTATCAAGGGTTAAGAAGATACGTTGAGTACGAGCGTACTCAGCAAGTTCACTAGAAAAAGAGTGTTTGATGCACTATATCTACAGCCACAAACCATAGGTCGTAGGCCATGCAAGTTTTCATAAACATTTCTTCAAAGGTTGCTTTTATTCTGAAAAGCCATGTCTGTCAGCCTTCACGGGTTTACCAGAACTTTCATGGAGTTTCTTTCCCGCCTCGTTCGCAGCTCCTTCCCGGAACAGGGAGTAACAAGTTATAGTTCTTACACTTTATAGAGGTGCGTTACTTTACCCATGAGAGACCTTAGCCTTGTTGCACAACCAAATCATGACCTTGTCCATACTTCCTTGGTATGGGTCCCAGTCTAAGATCCAAGCCAATAACTGCCACCTTCGCGACCCCGCACGCCTCCTTGGTGTACACCATGCCCACATATTGAATTACGGCAATGGTTTGTGCAGACCGTTAGATGCCAGAACTATCGTGGGAGGTTGAGGGTTCCCACCCATATGCTGCATTTCCTCTACGAATTAACAATTAATATGCACGCTACGAGTGATAACGGCCATGACCTGCACATCCGGCTACATGAGAGAGGAAGAAGATACAGCTGACTTCTCTGTCCCATTCCAAATCTCATGGTTAACGCATGATATACGACGCAAGAATCACTGGCGTCATTGGTTGTTAAGTCCTAGATAATATGTTCCTTTACCACCGGAACTTTCATAGTAGGTTATTACCTTATGGTAAATAACCTATAATCACATTATTATGAAAATAGTGTTTTCGGACTTTTTTTCAAATGCAGGTGATGACAACACTGGATTTGCAAAATACTTTACAGAAAATAATCAAAGGACATGAGCAAGTGTGAACTTGCCTTTTGTGATTGCAAGACTATGCACTCACGGTCTTCGAGACAATATAAGATCCAATATCTGAAATCAGCATCATTGGTCCGGTAAGGACTAATGTTTAAAGAAGCAAGATGTTGTTATGCATAAGTAATGATATGCATTTTGTAAAATTCCCAAAGTGAATCCCTAATACTATAAATGAAGTGAACTTAGGTGATTCCTTTAAGAGTTGGTTTATCTTTAAGTTTTACTTTATAAGTAATGACCTTTATAAGGAACTCAAAGGTTAACAATTCAACATATACAAGTAAAGTATAAAAAAATGTGATTATGGTTAATGGTCATTTGGTGACTATTTATAAACATCCTTGGTTTTGAGTTGTGAATAATTGAAGAACTTACTATAAGATTTTTGTTTGAAGTGGAAAAAAGAATAACATTTGAAGAAAAGATTTCCTTTCTAAGGTTTAAACAATCTTCATTGTTAATAGGACATGATTAATGTCTTTTGGTGTTTGATTTATTAGTTTGGACTTGAGATGATTTATGTCTTAATTTCAATAGACCAAAGTTAACTATAAAAACATAAGTAGTTTATTAGACATGATGTTTATAAGCTTTTGAGACTAAAGTTAATTTTAAAAGGTTAAGTAAACTTAAGATGTAATATATTTTAATTATTCCCGAGTTTTAGATTTATGATAGGTATAACTAAGGTGTGGAATTTTTCACTTTATATTTAAGTGAATGATTTAAATTAAATATGTTTTTCTTATTTAGAAAGTAATTTGTATTTATTTAATGGGAGCATAATTATATGATCTAAGTAATTTGTTAGAATTTAAAGTTATGTTAATAATGGTTAAGATATAATGATTATTCACCATATTATATAAATGGGTGATACCCAATGTTGATTTAAAAGGATTCTTAATAAGATTTTTAAAAGAATATTTTAAAGTTAAAAGTTATACTTAAATTTGATTATGAATTTAAGTGATGGGTTTGGAATTTGGTACAAAGACACTAATTGCTCAAGGTTTTATAAGAATTGTGATTATTTCTTACTTAACAATTATTTTTAAAGAATTAAAAAAATAGGTATTAGGTAAGGATTTATTATTTAAAATATTAAAGACTTCTAATAATATATTTAATATTTTTCTAGTGTAATATATTTATTCAAGACCTTAAAATGAATTTTATTTATTTTTAAGTATTATCTTTATTTTTATAAAATTCATCAAAGAATTAAGTGTCTTTAAATATTTGCCTTATGTTTTATTTGTAAAATTCTAAGTTAGTATTTTTATAAAATAATAGAGTTATTTTGATACACAAAAATGATTTTTATTTATTTTTAGGGGTTTTTCTTATTTTATAAAATTTTATTTAGGATTTAAGGGTGTTAATAATTATTTTTCTTTATTTTTATTTTAAACAATTAAAATTATATTTTTATTATGTAGATCTTATTTTTATGATGATTTTAATATACATATATATATATTTATAATTATCTAGAGCTTTAAATATCAAAAGGGCATTTAGGTAATTTTTATTTTATTCTTTCATTGATTTTTTTTCTCTTTTAAGACTAGGCCCAAGGGATCTTGTTGGAGTCAGTTTGGTTGGCCTCTTTAGATGCCCTGGTCCAGCTAGGCCAGGCTTGGTGGATAACCCCACCCGGCCGAACTCTCCCCTCGCGCGATCCCCACACCTCCTCGTTCCTCCTCTCGTACTGATCGATGCCACCGTCGTTGTTTGCCCGATTTCGGCGGCCTCTGTCGTTCTCTGGCACCAGCCGGATGGGTTTTTTTGGCCCGCCGTGCTATGATCTACATCCTCCTCGGACTCCATTTTATTTCTCCTTCGTCTCGTGTACGCTCCTATGGCGATGTGGTACTGTAGTTGCCACTGCGGCCTACCCCTATCGCTAATGTAGGAGGGACAACATCCAGGGATGCAACCCCGGCGCCCTTCGTTGCTCCGCCGTGCTGCTTCATGACCTTCATGTGGTGGTGGGGTATGTGCTGTGGTATTATTTCTTCTGACACCAGCGGGAAGGCAAACTTCTGCAACCCCGGCATCGACCTTCTTGTCTACTACAACAACCATGTCACTAGACAGGTAATGTTTCTGTGACCGGCCTTCGAGCCGATGGATTGTTTTAGGCTTAAGGTTATGGTGGTTGGTTGAATTTCCTTGACATGTACTAGGCTATGATGCTAGTCGAATGTGTATTCAGGTGATTGGTAAATTTTTTTGGAATTGGGGGTGTTGTAGTGATCTCTAGTTCATCAGACTTTGATGAGTACAAGAGTATATTTTGTTACTTTCATCTGGTGATCAAATGGATTTGGATCTCTATGTGGTTAGTTTTAGTATTGTAAATAAGCCTGGAGATGATTTAGGTTTATTAATGTAATCCATGTATAGATGTTATGCATCAACTAACTTGCAATAGTTGGACTTAGAATAAGACACTTGTTGTAGTATGTGCTAAATAGTGAGTGGAGGGAAATAGTGTTGGTTGAGCTAATGTTTGTGTTTCTCCCTGACCAAACTGGTGTGCTCTACTCTGATTATGTTCTCTACTCAACCTCACTTGCTATTGGTAAATTTATGGTACTGCTGAATAATTATCATTGCTTGATAGTGTAATTGTTCTACTACTTGTTCCTTTGACTGATTGGGATTCAATACTCAATCTTCTACTTTCAATTGGTTCCTGGTAACTATCTTGTGTTCTTGTTGGGCCATATTATATGATCTAATAGATGCAGATGGGTAGATCAGATGCAAGTAGGTCATGACACACACAAATGATTCCTAGCTAAATGGCTAGGAAAATGATCTAAAGTTTGATGTTGGTTGCCTATAGATGGTTTTGGATGAGCTATTGATGATCATATCTTGCAAAGGCATGATCTAGGATATATTTCATGAAAGTATGTTGAGAATGATTCCTAGCAGGTGGTAGCTAGGAAAATTATTTAAATTGTATTTATATGGCTTTTGCAAGTGGCTATCTACTTCTTGTTCAGATGTTGTGTACTGTTAATGGGGATAGTGAGTTTGGATTACAAACCATGATTGATTTACCTAAAATTATGATTCCTCTACCAATGTGCTTTGCAATGATTTGTCTCTATGCAGAGAGCTTGTATTCAACAAATACTGAATCTTCTAGGTACAGAGGTGCTACCCCCAGGGGATGTGCCCTGTAACCTAGCACATGTTGTTTATGTTGGCTAAAAAAAGCCAGTTACTAGGCTAATGATGTCGGTCTGAAGCTGAGTTTGATAAGGACGGATAAGATTGCCTTATAGATGATTCCTAGAATACTTTTCTAGGAAAATGATAAAATCATTTGCTTGAATGACTTGAGGCTAGCTGATGAAGGATAATTTGTAGAATGGCTTTATTTGGCTTGCAAATCCTTTATTGACCAGTTGGTCAAATGATGTGGTTTATTGCCCTAATGGCTTGCTTAATAAGCTTTGGATTGTGCAATTAATTTTGGTGGCTCTGATTGCTGTGATCTTACTATTGTGGTGCCTCCCTTTGGAGTGTGCACAATAGTATGACCATGGCATATATGTTCTCATGCCCTTGCCCCTGCCAAAGATGCATACAGGCTGAGGCTCTGATATAGAGAAACCCAAATGCTATGAGTTGGATTTTTATTACTCTATGATGAGTTTGGCAAAGCAACTCTTTGCCATCCTGCGAGTACCACCCCATCCAATCCTCCTAGATGAAAATCTAGTTGAAGGGAAGTTGGATTTGGGTGAGTTTGTACCACATTGATTATTCTTCTTGAGTTTGATGGTGCAATTTAATAAGAACAGATATGTTACCAGATCTAGCTAGTGCTCTAGTGAGTTTCTACCTTGATGTATGCGGCTGCTTAGTGTGTTGTATCTTGGTCAGCTCAACCTAGTGCTCTGATCTTGAGCTGATTAGCCTTCTCTTCCTGGAACTGGTAGTAGCTTGATCTTGATCTGCTAGACTTGTTCTCCTGTCTTGGCCTTGTGATGGATCTTGATTGGTTACTGTTGAATCTCCTGGTAAACCTTCTCCTCCCTGCTCATGTTTACCAATTTCTCCTTTGGTGATCATGTGGCTTGATCTGCTCCTCCCAGCTCCTGGCTTGATCTTGTTCTGCTCCTGGATGGCTTATCTAAGCAACCAGAGATAATGATGTGGTGGATGGATCTATGTGTTCTTAAGAGAAAATTGATAAGAACAAATGATGTTATCGTTGGTATTCATGGCTAGTAGAGGAGTTGTTGGTCTGATGGTGTGTGTGGAAAGGATGTAGTAGCAGTACTGGTACGGCTGGTGTTCCTTTTCTATAGTTGGTACCTTCCCTGATGTGTTGACAACACATCAGTTGCATGTGGTGTGTGAGCTGCTGTCAAGTGGGTCCCTTTGGGTGCAAGTTTCCATGAATGAAACCCGATGGTGTGGATGAGATTGATTGATTCTTATATTTATCCCTATTTTGGATATTCTTCTACTTGGTGAAACTTGCCCCTTCTAAAAACAACTTAGCTCAATGAGGAGACAAAACAGTGCATTACACTGTTGATATCTGAGAGCAATTTATTATACTAACCCCTCATTTCTAGCATGTTTTGTTGATCTTTTGATTTGCATGAAATAAAACAAAGAAGAAAGAAGATACCAGATTTAGTTTAGGTTTTCTTTTTCATATTATTGTAATTTCTTTTCTATTTGAATAATGTAAAGACATTGTATTATTGTATTACTTTCAATAAAGTGTACTTGTTTTATTTTTCTTTTATAATTTCATTTGCAAACAATGTAATATATATATCTTATTGTAATAAAGTCTTTTTAGTTATTTATTTATCTAATTCAATTTTACATTTATTTGTTTTATAGTAGTGTACTTTTATTTAAATTTCCACTATCTTTTCTATTTGAATAAAATATTATACCTTGTTTATAAATGAGAGTTCACCTCTTATTTTCTATTACAATTTATCTTAAAATTATTATTCCATTTAAAATTCTTTTAGGATTCAAATTCACCAATTGATTATTCAAATTTGAATTCCTTCCCCTCAAACACAGAAGTACAATAGAGGTCATGTCGAAATCCATCGCATCTGTCCTGGTGTTTGCACCAGAACAAGAAAGATCTCGATCCCTCTACAGCTCTTTTAGTTTTGCGCAAAAATTCCCCGGATTTTCTTATGCATGAATGCAATGCACAACCCTGTGTCCTCTTTATTTCTAGGTGCTAATCCTGGGATGTTACAGACTCTCCCCCTTAAAATAAACTTCGTCCTCGAAGTTCGTATACTCTCATGTTTTAGAATAAGGAATTGCCATTGTATTGATCACGACACATCCCAATTCCATGATAATCTCAAATGGGAATAATTGTAATATCCCAATCCATACCTTTTTCCTTGAATTCTCCTCCTACTTGGCAATGTCCAACTTGTTGTCTACAATGCACTAATGTTCCTCTTACTATATTCCCTTAGGGCTATGTCCTTACTAGAAGATCCTTCAATTGGGGTCTCTGATTTAGTTCATTACCCGTATTAGGTATCCTAATACAACTCCTTTACTTGATTATCAAACTTCCTGATTATACTATATAAGTTCTTGGAAGTCTCACTAAAACATGTTTTTAATTTAATCAATAGTGGAGGCCAAAAGACTAACTTTTGATTTGTGATGGTATGGTTTATACTGGTAGTCCCTTTGAAGATTGGATTTGAACTCATTTAATCCATACCCATTGAAATTTCTTGTTCCTCTATACATGTCTAATTTGATGTGATTATTCACTCTTAAAGATCACTTAAGAGCTGTTTCCTCTAGAATTAGTTCGTTTAGAATTAATCTATTCTATCTCTTTCAAGCGTTTACCTTAGCAGTCTTTAGATAATCTTTCTTCTCCAACCTTTGTTCATAAAGTCAGATAATATTACTTTCATTTCTAATGTTTACTCTCCCCCTTAGGGTTTACTAATAGTCTTCAAACTGTCTACATAGTATTTCTTAATTTTATAAATAGAATATTGGTCCCTATCCAGCTTATACTCTGCCTAATTAGGGTCTGATGAAAGATTGGACGGTGTATCCACACATTTGTGGATCTCCAAAGTGAATCTTTCAGCATTATTTGTCTTACTTACTATTTGGAAATTTTCACTTTGATAGGCCAATTTTCGCGAAGAGTCTCGAAAGACGGTCGCTTTCAATTTTTATTCTCCTTTGTGTCTTACTTATCTTAGGCCTAATTTTATGCTCTTTATGCAACTTCTAATAAGATCTGGTTAACTAAGTTAACCAAATACCAACTGCGGACAATTACCAACTGTGGATCAGAATACCGACTATGGATCAAGTACCAGCTGCGGATATTTACCAGCTGCGAACCATCCTAGGGTGTATGTATTACCCTACGGTTTCTAACATCCTTATGGAATTCACTCTGAATTGTCAGAACTTGAATACCATTTTGGTTCCAAAACTTCTTTGCACTTATTCATGATGCCTCCATGAACTTGGTACAATTATTTTATTAACTTCTTAGCAACATAACTTACTTTGATTGAACCTTAAGTTTATTACTTCTTGTTGCCCCATACATCTTCTACATTAATCATCCTTCTTATTGCTCTTTAGCAATCATCAAAACTTGGTTCAACCTTCAAATTGTGTTGATAATCCTTACACTTGGCTTCATCCTTCATGTAAGTCTTCATTTTGGTCTTTGAAATTCGTCACTCCCTTACAGTAATTCCCTTACTCTATCTAGGTCTATAACATCAAGTAGTTACTGGATGTTGCAACATGTGTTTGCACATCTAGTCAAATTTCATGTATAGATCTAGTCAATCAAGAAGATTCAAGAAAAACAAATAAATCCAAATGTGGTACATATAACACACAATATTCTAAGCCTGGAATATAGTATTTGAGTATAATATCTCTAGAATTCAGGCTTAGTTGTGTAGTATATGACACCTCCTCATATAAGTTTATATTGTGATACTTAGCACTTAGGGTCAAACTATATTTTGTCTCAACATTTACCCAAATTGCTCAATTGCAAATAGGATAATCTTAAGAAAAGTGGTCTCAATTTGGTTTCGACTAACCTTTGGTCTCATTTTTAGAAAGATTAACTATAACCAACCTTTCCTTATTAGTAAACTAACCTCACATGATCACTCAAATGACTAATTAGTTTCTATTGAACACCTAAAACTAAATTTTATCCTGAATTATGGCACATATGACTTCTATCATAGCTCTACCATGTAATTTTCATACTTCTACTCCACGATAAATCACTAAGTACTTGTCATACTTACACCTACATCATGGTTTCGGAGCTAATCTCACCATGATTTTATTATGTTCTACCTATTCATCATGATTTAAGAGCTAATCTCACCCTGATGACTTTGCTTCTCATAGTATGATCATTGATCTTTTACATAATTTCAATCCTTCATGTAGAATTCTTAAATGAATACCACATGATTTACTACCCAATACAACTGTACATACTCTAATGGTCTTCATTATGTTGTCTTTGGTTATCAACTAACCATAAGATGCCACTACCTTACATGAATTCTAGGGTTAGGCTACACCATTTAGACTACTTCAATTGATACCTTACACTTGATCCTATTTTACTGTGACCAATTGGCTTTCCTATAGTATCTTGGTGGTTTACGTCTCCTTCGGAAGGCACTAACTAGCACAATACTGAGAAAAGATAAATTAATCACTCCTAAGAAAGAATGACTTAAGCAGCTGACTTACGTGTGACAATATTATCCTCAAGTGGATACTCATCACAAGTCATATGAATATTTGGTTTAGGTAAGATGGATCCTATAGTCACTATCCAACCTACAGATCTTCCTAAAAGGGTTTTAATCCTAAGGTCAAAGCATATGCTCTGATACCAACTGCGGTGACCCAGCATACCACTATATGATGTAGTACACTATAGTTGTTGACATAACACCAATGAAACACCGTTCACTGGTATTTGTAAGGTTCCCAACCTTTAATAAGGTAGAGATCCCTGTGTTTACAATGCTAGTCCCTGGATCAATAGCTAGCATCCATAGTTAATATGTAATATCAAGAAACAAAGGTCATAATACAACTTTATAACCAGGAATAAAATAATGTATTACATCTTACATAGTTCATTTGGCTATCTCATTACAATGCAGCAGAATATAACAATAGCATGGGGTCCTTCATCTTGAAAGTGCCACGGGCAGACATGTTGGTTGTAGACTTGTAATCCTAATCATTAAACTTTACTAATATCAAACAAACCTTCAACATAACAAGTTACAGCCACAAGGGTCAATACATTTGAATTGTATTGGCAAGTGATACTATGGTAGTATAGTGGAGACTATCATCTATATGCATTTGGCTAAGTGGAGCTTAGGCTTGCTTTGCTCAAAGTAGATTTTCCTTATCATTTGAAAACACTAAGTTTTTTGCTTGACAAAATCTTTCCCAAGGCATCTCCCAATAGAAATTGGTGATCCTTTCAATCCCTTGTTCGCCCACAAGATTTTTAACTTAGAAATTTGGATGATGAGATTCTTGACAGCTTCCATGTCTTGATGCTCAAATTGTACTTTGCCAGGGACATGGCTAAGTACTTAGATTTTACACTCTGCAGGGGTTCTAAACTTTCCCCACAAGACTTGGTTTCACCAAGACAAGATCTTTCAGAAGCCTTCCCTTAGACCAGAATGGACGCGTTCCAACCTATCATCCCCTACCACCAACTGTCCATTTGGCTAAGTTATTGCAACCTATATGATCCAGGCAGAGCCCATAATGCCAAGTGGCTGCACTTGAAGCTTCTCAACATTTGACATCTCAAATCTCTTTGTTCCTAGGTGGCCATCCACAAGTGAGACACCAATTTTTCCCCAACATGCTGGACTTGGTGATGCCCAAGTTTCCCCCAGCATACTCGACTTGCATGACCACTCAACACAAACCATTCCTTCCATTCCACCCAGGTGATTCATTCACTTAGTTGTTTTATTAAACAAAAACACAAGTCCTCAGACTTAGAATTTTTTCCATAGCATGAATATATATTCCACCCTTGTTTTCTACTAGCTAAGCTAAGCATGATTGTAGTAGGAATTCTTAACTTAGGAAATTCTACTAAGGTTTCATCTACTAGGATTTCCCATGGCATAGTTGAAGGGTTTCGCGGCATAGTAAATCAAAAAAATTCTACGGATGCGAACAGAGGGAAAGCCAAGATCTAATCTAGGAGATGCAATCAACGAGAGAGATTGGATTAGATCATCATACCCTTGAAGATTCGCAGTGAGCGTTAAACGGAGCGTGGGTGATGTAGTCGCTTCTCCTCCTCGCGATCCGATCCGATCTAGCACCACAAGTGGCGGTGCCTCCGTGAGATGCACACGTGCAGCACCTCGACGTCTCCTCCTTCCTCGGACCAGCAAGTATGGTGGAGAGATAGATTGGATCTACAACACGACGGTGTGGTGTATATGGTGGAGAATTTCTGCTGCAGGGCTTCGCCTACAAACAGTCGGGAGGGAGAGAGGAAGGTAGCAAGGCTGCTAGGGCTTGGAGGAAGGTGTGTAGTAGGGGGGGAGGGGGCGCACCACCCCTCTATATATAGAGGGGGGGGGGCGGCCAGCCCTTGCCCCTCCTCCAAGCCTATCTCTAGTTTAAACAATTTAAACTCTCCCTTATCTAGAAATCCTATCTCTAGTTTAAACGATTTAAACTCTCCCTTATCTAGAAATCCTATCTCTAGTTTAAACGAGTTTAAACTTATCTAGGATCGGCTGGGCCCTATGGGGCCTTGTGCCCCTGGCCCAAAGCGGCCAGGACACTCCCTCATATGCCCATGCCCCCTCCCGGAAGGTGGGGCCACGTTGGTCCCCTTCCGGAAGGTTCTAGAAGCTTCCGATACAATACCGATTAACCCGGAACAATTCCGAACTCCAAAAACTGCACTGCCTTATATGAATCTTATTCTCCGGACCATTCCGGAACCTCTCGTGATATCCCGGATCCCATCCGAGACTCCGAACAAAAATTCATAAACCAATTATCCAATATATCCTAGCGTCGAGACACGTTAAGTGTGTGACCCTGCGGGTTCGAGAATATGCAGACATGATCTTCTATCAATAATCAACAGCGGGGTCTGGGCACCCATATTGACTCCCACACATTCATCGATGATCATATTGGATGAACCACGATGCCAGGATTCAATCAATCCCATATATATATTCCCTTCGTCTCGCGATATTTTACTTGCCCGAGATTCGATCGTCGGTACCGTCATACCTAGTTCAATCTCGTTCACAGCAAGTACTTTACTCGTTCCGTAATCCGATATCACTTTGTGATTAACTCCTTAACCACATGCTTGCAAGCGGTGTTGATATCGATTACCGAGTGGGCCCAAAGTATATCTCTCTGACTTGGGAGGGACAAATTCCATCTCGATACATACAACCCAACAAATACTTTCCGATCACCTGAGATATACCTTTATGATCACCCTCTCATAGGATGACGTTTGATGACCTCAAAGCTTTCTTCCGATACCAGGGAGTTGTACTATCTCATGGTCTAAGGAATACAGTATTTGACATAAGAAAAGCTTCGCAAAGACGAACACGATGACACGATCTAATTGCTTTGCTTAGTTTGGGTCTGTCCATCATATCATTCTCCCAATGATATGATCTCATTATCAATTGACAACTCATGTCTATGGTTAGGAAACCTTAACCATCATTGATCAATGGGCTAGTTCATAGAGGCGTACTAGGGACACGGTGTTGTTCACAAACCACACAAGTATTAAAGTTTCCGCTTAATACAATTCTAGCATGGAATATAAACTTTATCATGAACAAGAATTATAATAATAACATCTTTATTATTGCCTCTAGGGCATAATTCCAACAGTCTCCCACTTGCACTAGAGTCAATAATCTAGTTTACATCTGGCAACAATCTCACACCCATGGCACTGAGGTGGTGATCATGTTTTACACGTGGAAGAGGTTTAGTCAATGGATCTGCGACATTCAGATCTGTATGTACTTTTCTAATCTTCAGATCTCCATCTGTAATATAATATCGGATTATATGAAACTTGCGGTTGATATGCTTGGTCTTTGGATGATATCTTGGTTCCTTAGCTAGTTCTATGGCGCCAGTGTTGTCACACAATATCTCCAGTGGGTCCAATGCACTTGGAACCACGCCAAGCTCAGTGATGAAGTTTCTGATCCAAACTCCTTCACTTGACGCTTCTGCAGCAGCCATGTATTCCGCTTCCACTGTAGATACCGCGATCACGCTTTTCTTGCAGCTTCTCCAGCTCACAGCTCCTCCATTCAAAATATAAACGTATCCTGTCTGAGATTTGGAATCATCCTTGTCGGTGTCAAAACTAGCGTCGACGTAACCTTTTACGACAAGCTGTTCATCACCCCCATAGACTAAGAACATTTCTTTAGTCCTATTTAGGTACTTTAGGATGTTCTTAACGGCTGTCCAGTGTTCCACTCCTGGATCACTTTGATATCTGCTCGTCAAACTAAGAGCATTGGACACATCCGGTCTAGTACATAGCATGGCATACATGATGGAACCTATGGCGAGGCATAAGGCACTTTGCTCATAGCTTCCCTATCATTTACCGTAGTGGACACCGAGCCTTGCTCAATATCTTACACGACAACATAGGCCTTTGAACCTTTCTTTGCCTTATCCATTCTGAACCTTTTCAGAACTTTGTCTAGGTATGTACTCTGGCTTAAAGCTATCAGGCGTCTTTGTCTATCTCTATAGATTTTGATGCCCAATATATAAGCAGCTTCACCTAGGTATTTCATTGAAAAACACTTGTTCAAATAACTCTTCAGATCGTTAAGCATGTTGATGTCATTTCCAATAATCAATATGTCATCCACATACAGTACCAGAAACGTCACCGAGCTCCCACTCACTTTCTTGTAGATACAAGCTTCGTAGCAATTTGGAACAAATCCAAAGCTCTTGATCACTTGATCAAAATGAAGGTTCCAACTCCGAGATGCTTGCTTCAGTCCATAAATGGAACGCTGAAGTTTGCATACTTTATCAGCATCCTTAGGATCGACAAAACCTTCGGGTTGCATCATATACAACTCTTCATCAATGTTGCCATTGAGGAAAGCAGTCTTGACATCCATCTGCCATATTTCATAATCATGAAACGCAGCAATTGCTAATAAAATCCGAATGGACTTAAACATTGCTAGAGAAAGTCTCATCGTAGTCAACACCTTGAACTTGTCGAAAACCTTTCGCGACAAGCCGTGCTTTATAGACGGTAACATTACCATCCGCGTCCGTTTTCTTCTTGAAGATCCATTTGCACTCAACGGCCTTTCGGTCGCTAGGAGGGTCCACCAAAGTCCATACTTGGTTTTCGCTCATGGATCCCAATTCGGATTTCATGGCTTCCAGCCATTTCTCAGAGTCTGGGCTCATCATCGCTTCCTCATAGTTCGTAGGTTCACTGTCTTCTACTAACAAGACAGTCAAGACAGGGTTGCCGTACCACTCAGGAGGGCCACGCGAACTTGTCGACCTGCGACATTTAGTAGCAGCATCGTCCGAAGCTTCATGATCCTTGTCATTAGCTTCCTCTATCGTTGGTGCAGGCGGCACTGGAACAATTTCAGGTGCTGCGCTACTCTCCAATTCAAGAGAAGGTTCAATAACCTCGTCTAGCTCTACTTTCCTCCCACTCACTTCTTTCGAGAGAAACTCCTTCTCAAGAAAGGAACCGTTCTTTGCGACAAACACTTTGCCTTCGGTTCTGTGATAGAAGGTATACCCAATAGTTTCCTTAGGGTATCCTATGAAGACGCATTTCTCCGCTTTGGGTTCGAGCTTGTCCGGCATCAACTTCTTGACGTAAGCTTCGCATCCCAAACTTTAAGAAACGACAACTTAGGTTTAGCGCCAAACCACAGTTCATATGGTGTCGTCTCAACGGATTTAGATGGAGCCCTATTTAAAGTGAATGCAGCGGTTTCTAATGCATAACCCCAAAATGATAACGGCAAATCAGTAAGAGACATCATTGATCGAACCATATCTAATAGGGTTCGGTTCCGGCGTTCAGACACACCATTCTTGTTGTGGTGTTCCGGGTGGCGTGAGTTGTGAAACGATTCCACTTGTTTTAAGATGCGTGAGAAAATCATAACTCAAATATTCACCTCCACGATCGGATCGTAGAAACTTAATCTTTCTGTTACGATGGTTCTCCACTTCATTCTGAAATTCCTTGAACTTTTCAAATGTTTCAGATTTATGTTTCATTAAATAGATATACCCATATCTACTTAAGTCATCGGTAAAAGTGAGGAAATAGCGATATCCACCGCGCGTCGAAACACTCATTGGTCCGCATACATCGGTATGTATGATTTCCAACAAGTCCATTGATCGCTCCATCATACCGGAGAACGGGGTTTTGATCATCTTGCCCATGAGGCATGGTTCGCATGTGTCAAATGATTCAAAATCAAGAGACTCCAAAAGTCCATCAGAATGGAGTTTCTTCATGCGCTTTACACCAATATGACCTAGACGACAGTGCCACAAATAAGTAGTATTATCACTATCTACTTTGCATCTCTTAGCCTCAATGTTATGGATGTGTGTTTCATCCATTTCGAGATTTAGAAGAAATAAACCATTTAAAAGAGGTGCATGACCATAAAAGATGTTACTCATATAAATAGAACAACCATTATTCTCCGATTTAAATGAATAACCGTCTTGCAGTAAACATGATCCAGAAATAATTTTCATGCTCAACGCAGGCACATAATAACATTTATTAAGGTTTAAAACTAATCCCGAAGGTAAAACAAAGGAGAGCGTTCCGACGGCCATCACATCAACTCTTGATCCGTTGCCAACGCGCATCGTCACCTCATCCCTCGCAAGCCGCCGTCTATTCCGTAGCTCCTGTTTCGAGTTACAAATATTAGCAACTGAACCGGTATCAAATACCCAGGCACTACAACGAGGGATAGTAAGGAAAACATCAATAACATGTATATCAAATATACCTTTGATGGTGCCAGCCTTCTTGTCCGCTAAGTACTTCGGACAGTTGCGCTTCCAGTGACCCCTGTCCTTGCAATAGAAGCACTCAGTGTCCGGCTTAGGACCAGACCTGAGCTTCTTCTCAGCAGGGGCATTGCGCTTGCCGCCGCCCTTCTTGAAGGGCTTCTTTGCTCCCTTACCTTTCTTAAAGGAGGGCTTGTTGACCATCAACACATGATTATCCTTCTTGATGTCCACTTCCGCAGCCTTCAGCTTTGCGAAGAGCTCGGTGATCATATCAGTGGAACCAATCTGATTATGAGTCACTACAAAACTTTTGTAGCTGGGAGGGAGTGATTGCAGAACCCTGTCAATCTTGAGCTCCTCTGGAATCGTGCATTCCAGTTGCTCAAGGCGTTGAGTGTAGCCCGACATCTTTATGGCGTGCTCACTAATGGAACTCCCTTCCTCCATCTTGCAGTTAAAGAACTTCTCAGAGATCTCATATCTCTCAGAACGGGCTTGAGTCTGAAACATGGTTTTCAGCTCCTCGAGAATCTCAAAGGGCCGGGATAGGTTTCAAAACGATTTTGAAGCTCCGGTTCCATAGCAAACAACATGGTGCTCTTAATCACACCATAATCATCTTTCTTGTGATCGATAGAGCTTTCTCATCGGCTTGATTGCTAGGGGGTCACCTAACGCTTTACCAAGGAAATAGTCCTTTTGTCCGCTGCAGAATGATTCTTAGATTGCGGAACCAATTGGTGAAGTTAGACCCATTGTTTCTAAGCTTTTCCTTCTCAGCAAAAATCGTTGAAGTTGAAGTTGGATTTGGCCATGTGATCTACAGTATTTGCAAGTACAATTTAGACTATGTTCATGATAAATAGTTCAACTTAATCAAATTACTAGATGAACTCCCACTAAATTCAACATCCCTCAAGTTGTTTAGTGAACACGATCCAAATTCACCACACCTAATCCGATCATCACGAGAAGAGATGTGGTTTCAATGGTGGACAACAAAGTGTCGATCATATCATTCATATGACTCATGCTTAACCTTTCGGTTCTTGTGTTCTGAGGCCATGTCTGTACATGCTAGGCTCGTCAAGTTAGACCCAAGTATTTTCGCGTGTGCAAAACTGGCTTGCACCCGTTGTATGTGAGCGTAGAGTCTATAGCACGCGATCATCACGTGATGCTTGGACACGACGAACTTTTGCAACGGTGCATACTTGGGGAGAACACAGTTTTTATGTTGATCTTTAAGTGAGGAATCATCTTATAATGCTACCGTCGCGATCTAAGCATAATAAGATACATAAAGGGATAAACATCACATGCATATAACTTTATGTGACATGGTATAGCCAATCCTCGCGCAATGATCTCCATCTTGTGCGTTCCGGCATGATCTCCATCACTCCACCATGATTGCCTCCACCACGAATAGCAACTACAACTATTGCTAACTACTTAGTGATAAAGTAAAGCTATTACATGGCGTATAAGAAGTTGACTCATGGTCATACACAATTATAAAGACAACCATATGGCTCCTGCGGTTGTGTACTCATCGACATGCAAGTCGTGAAACATTACAAAACATGATCATCGCATACAATATACACATCACATCTTGGGCCATACCATATCACGAAAACACTCCTGCAAAAACAAGTTAGACTCCTCTACTTTGTTGTTGCATGTTTTACGTGGCTTATGGGAGTAGATGCTAAACGATTCTTACCTACGGAAAGCCACAAAGGTGATATTATGGTTGCCAATCTCCAGTGTGAATACCATGACAACTATAGTGAGAGAAAGTGGCATCCACCAGCCGCATGTGTGGAACAAGCCACACGTCAAGTGCGGAGCCGGTCTCGCGGACGAGGTCGCGTAAAGTTGGCCTGGACCGTTTCGATCTCACTATCCAGCGTCATAAGAATAACACAAACAAGAGGCTTGCAACAGAAAACATCAACGCCCGCAACAACCATGTTGCGTTCTACTCGTGAAACACATCTACGCAGATCTAGCTCGATACCTTTGAAGGGTTTCGCGGCATAGTAAATCAAAAATTCTACGGATGCGAGCAGAGGAAAGCCAAGATCTAATCTAGGAGATGCAATCAACGAGAGATTGGATTAGATCTTCATACCCTTGAAGATTCGCACAGCGGAACGTTCGTCGGAACGGGGGTGATGTAGTCGTACTCGCTTCTCCTCCTCGCGATCCGATCCGATCTAGCACCACAAGTGGCGGTGCCTCCGTGAGATGCACACGTGCAGCACCTCGACGTCTCCTCCTTCCTCGGACCAGCAAGTATGGTGGAGAGATAGATTGTATCTACAACATGACGGTGTGGTGTATATGGTGGAGAATTTCTGATGCAGGGCTTCGCCTACAAACAGTCGGGAGGGAGAGAGGAAGGTAGCAAGGCTGCTAGGGCTTGGAGGAAGGTGTGTAGTAGGGGGGAGGGGGCGCACCACCCCTCTATATATAGAGGGGGGGGCGGCCAGCCCTTGCCCCTCCTCCAAGCCTATCTCTAGTTTAAACAATTTAAACTCTCCCTTATCTAGAAATCCTATCTCTAGTTTAAACGATTTAAACTCTCCCTTATCTAGAAATCCTATCTCTAGTTTAAACGAGTTTAAACTTATCTAGGATCGGCTGGGCCCTATGGGGCCTTGTGCCCCTGGCCCAAAGCGGCCAGGACACTCCCTCATAGGCCCATGCCCCCTCCCGGAAGGTGGGGCCACGTTGGTCCCCTTCCGGAAGGTTCTAGAAGCTTCCGGTACAATACCGATTAACCCGGAACAATTCCGAACTCCAAAAACTGCACTGCCTTATATGAATCTTATTCTCCGGACCATTCCGGAACCTCTCGTGATATCCCGGATCCCATCCGAGACTCCGAACAAAAATTCATAAACCAATTATCCAATATATCCTAGCGTCGAGACACGTTAAGTGTGTGACCCTGCGGGTTCGAGAATATGCAGACATGATCTTCTATCAATAATCAACAGAGGGGTCTGGGCACCCATATTGACTCCCACACATTCATCGATGATCATATCGTATGAACCACGATGCCCGGATTCAATCAATCCCATATATATATTCCCTTCGTCTCGCGATATTTTACTTGCCCGAGATTCGATCGTCGGTACCGTCATACCTAGTTCAATCTCGTTCACAGCAAGTACTTTACTCATTCCGTAATCCGATATCACTTTGTGATTAACTCCTTAACCACATGCTTGCAAGCGGTGTTGATATCGATTACCGAGTGGGCCCGAAGTATATCTCTCTGACTTGGGAGGGAAAAATTCCATCTCGATACATACAACCCAACAAATACTTTCCGATCACCTGAGAGGCACCTTTATGATCACCCTCTCATAGGATGACGTTTGATGACCTCAAAGCTTTCTTCCAATACCAGGGAGTTGTATTATCTCATTGTCTAAGGAATACAATATTTGACATAAGAAAAGCTTCGCAAAGACGAACACGATGACACGATCTAATTGCTTTGCTTAGTTTGGGTCTGTCCATCATATCATTCTCCCAATGATATGATCTCATTATCAATTGACAACTCATGTCTATGGTTAGGAAACCTTAACCATCATTGATCAATGGGCTAGTTCATAGAGGCGTACTAGGGACACGGTGTTGTTCACAAACCACACAAGTATTAAAGTTTCCGCTTAATACAATTCTAGCATGGAATATAAACTTTATCATGAACAAGAATTATAATAATAACATCTTTATTATTGCCTCTAGGGCATAATTCCATGATCTCCCACTTGCACTAGAGTGAATAATCTAGTTTACATCGGCAACAATCTCACACCCATGGCAATCGAGGTGTTGATCATGTTTACACGTGGAAGAGGTTTAGTCAATGGATCTGCGACATTGGATCTGTATGTACTTTGCTAATCTTCGATCTCCATCGTAATATAATCTCGGATTATATGAAACTTGCAGTTGATATGCTTGGTCTTTGGATGATATCTTGGTTCCTTAGCTAGTGCTATGGCGCCGGTGTTGTCACTAATATCTCCATGGGTCCAATTCACTTGGAACCACGCCAAGCTCAGTGATGAAGTTTCTGATCCAAACTCCTTCACTTGACGCTTCTGCAGCAGCCATGTATTCCGCTTCCACTTTAGATCCGGCGATCACGCTTTGCTTGCAGCTTCTCCAGCTCACAGCTCCTCCATTCAAAATATAAACGTATCCTGTCTGAGATTTGGAATCATCCTTGTCGGTGTTAAAACTAGCGTCGCCGTAACCTTTTACGACAATGTTCATCACCCCATAGACTAAGAACATTTCTTTAGTCCTATTTAGGTACTTTAGGATGTTCTTAACTGTCGATGTTCCACTCTGGATCACTTTGATATCTGCTCGTCAAACTAAGAGCATTGGACACATCCGGTCTAGTACATAGCATGGCATACATGATGGAACCTATGGCGAGGCATAAGGCACTTTGCTCATAGCTTCCTATCATTTACCGTAGTGGACAGAGCCTTGCTCAATATCTTACCCGACAACATAGGCCTTTGAACCTTTCTTTGCCTTATCCATTACGAACCTTTTCGAACTTTGTCTAGGTATGTACTCGGCTTAAAGCTATCGAGCGTCTTTGTCTATCTCTATAGATTTTGATGCCCAATATATAAGCAGCTTCACCTAGGTCTTTCATTGAAAAACACTTGTTCAAATAACTCTTCACATCGTTAAGCATGTTGATGTCATTTCCAATAATCAATATGTCATCCACATACAGTACCAGAAACGTCACCGAGCTCCCACTCACTTTCTTGTAGATACAAGCTTTGTAGCAATTTGGAACAAATCCAAAGCTCTTGATCACTTGATCAAAACGAAGGTTCCAACTCCGAGATGCTTGCTTCAGTCCATAAATGGAACGCTAAAGTTTGCATACTTTATCAGCATCCTTAGGATCGACAAAACCTTCGGGTTGCATCATATACAACTCTTCATCAATGTTGCCATTGAGGAAAGCAGTCTTGACATCCATCTGCCATATTTCATAATCATGAAACGCAGTAATTGCTAATAAAATCCGAATGGACTTAAACATCGCTACGGGAGAGAAAGTCTCATCGTAGTCAACACCTTGAACTTGTCGAAAACCTTTCGCGACAAGCCGTGCTTTATAGACGGTAACATTACCATCCGCGTCCGTTTTATTCTTGAAGATCCATTTGCACTCAACGGCCTTTCGGTCGCTAGGAGGGTCCACCAAAGTCCATACTTGGTTTTCGCTCATGGATCCCAATTCGGATTTCATGGCTTCCAGCCATTTCTCAGAGTCTGGGCTCATCATCGCTTCCTCATAGTTCGTAGGTTCCTTCTTCTACTAACAAGACAGTCAAGACAGGTTGCCGTACCACTCAGAGGGGCACGCGACCTTGTCGACTGCGACATTCGATGCGACATCGTCCAAGCTTCATGATCCTTATCATTAGCTTCCTCTATCGTTAGTGCGGTGAATCGGAACAATTTCAGGTCTTGCTACTCTCCAATTCAAGAGAAGGTTCAATAACCTCGTCTAGCTCTACTTTCCTCCCACTCACTTCTTTCGAGAGAAACTCCTTCTCAAGAAAGGAACCGTTCTTTGCGACAACCACTTTTCCTTCGGTTCTGTGATAGAAGGTATACCCAATAGTTTCCTTAGGGTATCCTATGAAGACGCATTTCTCCGCTTTGGGTTCGAGCTTGTCCGGCATCAACTTCTTGACGTAAGCTTCGCATCCCCAAACTTTAAGAAACGACAACTTAGGTTTAGCGCCAAACCACAGTTCATATGGTGTCGTCTCAACGGATTTAGATGGAGCCCTATTTAAAGTGAATGCAGCGGTTTCTAATGCATAACCCCAAAATGATAACGGCAAATCAGTAAGAGACATCATTGATCGGACCATATCTAATACGGTTCGGTTCGGCGTTGAGACACACCATTGCTTGTGGTGTTCGGGTGGCGTGAGTTGTGAAACGATTCCACTTGTTTTAAGATGCGTGAGAAAATCATAACTCAAATATTCACCTCCACGATCGGATCGTAGAAACTTAATCTTTACATTACGATGGTTCTCCACTTCATTCTGAAATTCCTTGAACTTTTCAAATGTTTGATTTATGTTTCATTAAATAGATATACCCATATCTACTTAAGTCATCGGTAAAAGTGAGGAAATAGCGATATCCACCGCGTCGAAACACTCATTGGTCCGCATACATCGGTATGTATGATTTCCAAGTCCGTTGCTCGCTCCATCATCCGGAGAACGGGTTTTGATCATCTTGCCCATGAGGCATGGTTCGCATGTGTCAAATGATTCAAAATCAAGAGACTCAAAGTCCATCGAATGGAGTTTCTTCATGCGCTTTACACCAATATGACCTAGATGGCGGTGCCACAAATAAGTAGTATTATCACTATCTACTTTGCATCTCTTAGCCTCAATGTTATGGATGTGTGTTTCATCCCTTTCGAGATTTAGAAGAAATAAACCATTTACAAGAGGTGCATGACCATAAAAGATGTTACTCATATAAATAGAACAACCATTATTCTCCGATTTAAATGAATAACCGTCTTGCGATAAACATGATCCGAAATAATGTTCATGCTCAATGCGCACATAATAACATTTATTAAGCTTTAAAACTAATCCGAAGGTAAAACTAAGGAGAGCGTGCGGCCATCACATCAACTCTTGATCCGTTGCCAGCGCATCATCACCTCATCCCTCATAAGCCGTCTATTCCGTAGCTCTGTTTGAGTTACAAATATTAGCAACGAACGGTATCAAATACCGGGCACTACAACGAGGGTTAGTAAGGAAAACATCAATAACATGTATATCAAATATACCTTTGATGGTGCCAGCCTTCTTGTCCGCTAAGTACTTGACGATTAAGCTTCTAGTGACCCTGTCCTTGCAATAGAAGAACTCGGTGTCCGGCTTAGGACCGACTGAGCTTCTTCTCGTGAAAGCATTGCTCTTGCGCCGCCCTTCTTCAAGGGCTTCTTTGCTCCTTAGCTTTCTTAAAGGAGGGCTTGTTGACCATCAACACATGATTATCCTTCTTGATGTCCACTTCGCAGCCTTGACTGCGAAGAGCTCGGTGATCGTATCGATGGAACCAATCGATTATGAGTCACTACAAAACTTTTGTAGCTGGGAGGAGTGATTGCGAGAACCCTGTCAATCTTGAGCTCCTCACGGAATCGTGCATTCCAGTTGCTCAAGGCGTTGAGTGTAGCCCGACATCTTTATGGCGTGCTCACTAACGAACTCCCTTCCTCCATCTTGCGATTAAAGAACTTCTCGGAGATCTCATATCTCGAGCGGGCTTGAGTCGAAACATGGTTTTCAGCTCCTCGAGAATCTCAAAGGGCCGGGATAGGTTTCAAAACGATTTTGAAGCTCGGTTCCATAGCAAACAACATGGTGCTCTTAATCACACCATAATCATCTTTCTTGTTGATAGACGACTTTCTCACCGGTAGCGCGATTGCGGCGGGGTCACCTAACGCTTTACCAAGGACATAGTCCTTTTGTCCGCCAGATAGAATGATTCTTAGATTGCGGAACCAATTGGTGAAGTTAGACCCATTGTTTCTAAGCTTTTCCTTCTCAGCAAAAACGTTGAAGTTGAAGTTGGATTTGGCCATGTGATCTACAGTATTTGCAAGTATAATTTAGACTATGTTCATGATAAATAGTTCAACTTAATCAAATTACTAGATGAACTCCCACTAAATTCAACATCCCTCAAGTTGTTTCGTGAACACGATCCAAATTCACCACACCTAATCCGATCATCACGAGAATAGATGTGGTTTCAATGGTGGACAACCAAGTGTCGATCATATCATTCATATGACTCATGCTTAATGTAACACCCTCAGAATCGGACCTATGCAAGTTTGAGCAAAATTCACCAAACCCGCATAGAAACGATTCAAAGGTGCCCACCAGGCACTTTCGTGCGGGTGGAAAACGAAGTAATAGCATTACACAACAGTCCTCGATGGGACCCACAGAACAGATATATATAACAGCGACTCCATGAGTCAAGAATACAAATATAATATACAAGATCCAAATCACCTTGAAAACGATAGAGCGTCCAGCTATGGACAAGATGCAAATGGGGCTAAGAGCCCTGAAGAATAACCAATGGCGTCCATAACCCTGCCCAGGCCAAGCCGGAAGGGTAACCCTGCTAACGGCGTCGATCTCAAAACACTTAAACAAAGGGGTGCCGACAAAGGGCAAGGGAAAAGAAGGAGCGTCGATCTTGAGGCCAAGAGCGGCGAGGCTAGAATGGCGGTCCTCGCCTACATAGGTATGGTGGATCAAGCGGCAGCATGCACTAAACAACCTATAGAGACTCGATACACTGGCGTCAAACAGAGGGGGTAAGAAGGACCTATTCGGAACCAACCTGATTCTATCATCAACAAACCCATCCTGGCGTTTCCCCCTCGAGACCGATCGAGGAAGTCAACCAAGGAACTCACACAGTTGGCAGTTTTACTTATTTAGTTATAGTTGCGGCACTTTACTAGTCAGGTTTTGGATAACCGTCCTGATAAAATAAGCAGTGGGCACTTTTAGTTAACCATTCCGTTATAGTGGCAGCACTTACTAGTCAGATACATTTAACATGAGATAACCCATAAAACCCAGCAGTTGTTGGTACTTTTATTCAGCCATTCCGTTGTAGTTGCGATACTTACTAGTCAGGTACAATTGTCGCAAGCGACAACCAAACAAGCAATTGTGGGCAGTATTAATTAACCATTCTATTATAGTGAAGCTGATTACTAGTCATTATAAGTCAAATTTATAACAATTAAACTTTAGTTATGCTTGTCTATGATCGAGATACTGTGCTCCAAGTCGTCCATATCCGCGGACACGGCTTTCAGAAAGTTTTACCCGGCCGGGGTGCACGAATAGCAACACACGCTCGATCAACCTCGGAAAAACCAAATCAAAACCCAACGAGGCTTTCACGACTGAACAATCACAGGATTCAGAAATATTTCAGGGGGCCACCCCTTAAGTAGATCCATAGCGAAGCGGTGACTCGAGACGGGCTCAAGGTTTGGGTATACTGTGAGCAATCGGGAACCCGAAAGTGTGGCTGGGCTTGTCGACACCGCGAATCGTGTCCCGATCCTAAACAGATGCGATTACCTCGCACAATTTAAATCTGAAAGTAGCATGGCATAAGTACGGATAGTAAATAAAACCTCAAACTAGTTTGTGGCCCCAAGAAATAAGACTGAATCAAGCTCGCTCGGGGGTCCCATATACCTCCGGATGTGGATAGCGATAAATCAAGGAACAGGTATCAAGTACTCGGGGTCTTACGGGACACAAGTGGGCGTTCGGAAACCAAATATTATCTATCACCCACCGATGCCTCTGCTTATTTCAATTTTAGTTGTTAAACAGAAATTAAAGTGACGATAAGTAAAACTAGCACCATCTCCAACATCAACATGCGGCAAAGCATCAGCAACTGTGGCATATGACGACACACATCAGCACTTGAGCAAGCAACTACGACGCGCAAGTCCAACTATCTACCAAACAACAGGTAATAGGGTGTGTCCAAGGCAATATAAGGCTGCAGGGGATATATCGGGTACGGAAACTAGAGCACCGCAACACAGATAGCAATAGATCAACATGAGGGAATAAAGACTATAAAAGTAAGATAGGTAGAAAGAGGGAGATGCTCGCCTGAAAACATTGTCGAAGGGTTCATCCGAAGATCGGGGCGAAGCTCACATCAACTCAACGGCCTTATCCGCGAAGAACCAAAACACTAGAAGAACACCGGATGCAATATTTAATACAACGGCAGAAGATCGGCATGATGCATGTATGATGCATGACATGGCCAAGGTGCAATGCAATTAGGTCATAATAAGCGGAACCGGGGTCCCGACAATTAATTAGAAGGTTCAAGTTATTTAGGTACCACGCAAATTAAATGTTGTTTAACATGGCAGAAGGTAGTACCAGGTTCGCTACACCAATTTAAATGAGGCCAATATAAGGCTAGATTTGCCCGCATATGGGCCACATATTTAATTATTAGGTGAATCGGCATAAGGCCCCCAACCCACAGATATGCATGCGAGATGACAATTAAACATGCAACAAGTTGTTATGTTATAAAATAGGGTTCGAGGAAAAGGGGTTCACACATTGAGGGGTCTCGACGATCTTGTTAGGGTTACGGTGTTCGGGGTTCGACAGGGTCCAGGGTTCGGCGAGGTCGTTCTCGGACTCAGGGGTAGGTCTTGGCGCATCCGGGGTCTTCGGGTCATGTTGTCGGTCATCGCGTTCGGGTCGAAGCACTTGTCGCATCGGGATCTCGGTGTCCGGGGGTGCACCGGATTCTCTCTGGTCGATGTCGTTCTTGTCGTCGTGCAGATCTTGTCGGGTCCCACAGGGTCGATCCTGCCGTTGAGAGGGTCTTGTCGGGCCCGCGCCATCGAGTCGGTCTCGGCATCCGCGGGAAGTTCTCGGTGCTCCGTGAGGTAGACTTTGTCGCATCCGTGGTCCTTGGCATCGAATCTGGGGGAAGACCTTGGGGTGTCACGGTTCCGTTGTCGGCGGTATTGGCGTCCGGGGTAGATCTGGTTGGTTTCACCCCGAAGGACTCATCGTTCTGCAGCGAAGATCATGGTCATCGGGGTCCAGGTCTTGGGGGTTCACGAGGCGAACTCGGCGTCCGAGAGTTCCTCCAAAAACCGTGACGCGTCCGTGAGGCGATCCTGGTTTACGGCCAACTCTTCTATGTCGACGAACTTGGAGATCCGGTTATCGATTGCCGGTGTCGATCTTGGTTCGGCGTTGGTGGACTTGTGCGATTTGGGCGACCGGGGGTTCTCCAGTGCCGCGGCTCCGGCAGACGTCCTTGTCTTTCCATGTCGACGGCCTTCGATTTTGGAGTAGGTCTTGCGAGTCCAAGCCGGAGAACACGCGGAGGCGAGCGGGCGGTTGGCGGTCTTCGCGGGGCGGCGGCGACCCGAGGATAGGCGGCGGGCAGAGGGCGAGAACCGACGCGGCGCGGCCACGTCCCCTGCTCGGCGGACGTCTCGCTGCAGAGGGGATGGGCGCCGGGGTGCTCGGGCGGTGGCGGCGTGGGGTTCGCAGGCGTCGCCCGGCGGAGCGGTCGCGGCGGAGGTCGCCCGGCGCGGGCGACCGAACGGAGGAGGCAGCGAGGTCCGTGAGGCGAGCCCCGGCGGCAAGCGGCGAGGGCAGCGGCCCGGCGGGCGGCGCGGGGCAGCGGCTCGCGGAGCCTGCGAGCAGGCGGCGGCCAGCGCGCGGCGAAGAAGGTTGAGGCGGCGTGCGCGCGAGGAGAGGCGGGCGGAGGCTGCTGCAGGTTGAGGAAGGAGACCGGCGGGGCTGAACGGGCGGCGTGGCGGGCAGCAGGCGCAGCAGTGGCCGGAGGGAGCACAGGAGGCGCGGCGGGCAGCGGGCGGCGAGAGGGCGGTGAAGGACCAGCAGCAGCGACTTGGAGGTGAGCGACGGAGGTCGGAGGCGCTAGGCGGCAGGTAGCGCAGGAGGTGGCGGCGAGGCGATGGCGAGGCAGCTTGGGCTGAGGCTGGCGGGCGAGCGAGGAGGTCTGGGGGTCCGCGGTTGGGGTGGTTATGGAACCGAGGCGGTTGGGGTGGTTGGCGGCCGAGGCGGTTGGGCGGCTGCAGGCGAGGAGGTTGCTGGTCGGTGCAGGCGGTGTAGGCGGCGGCGCCTCGGCATGACGAGCGAGAGGACCGGAGGAGGAAGAAGCGTGGGCGGAAAGTGCGGTCGCGGTGAGGACGAAGGGAGGATGAGAAGAGAGGAGGCACGGGCCGAGCGAGAGGGTTGGGCAGGTAGGTCCGCGGGGTGGGGCCCGGGTGACAGGGAGGGGAGCGGCCAGGTGGGGCCCAGGGGAGCGGGGTCCACGCGGGGAAGGAGAGGCTGGGGATCTGGGCAGGTGGACACGCGGGGGCCCGCGCGTCAGGGAGGGAGGATGGTGGTGGGTGGCTGCGGTGGGGAAAACGTGTGGGCCAAGGGGGTAGAGAGGGGGGGTAAGAGAGGGCTGGGTGAGAAAAGGGGGGAGAGGGAGCTGGATGGATGAGGTGGCAGGTGGGTATGTTTGGGGTGAGAGGGGGAGGTGGTAGCCTGGGATTGGTGGGTAGGAATAGATTGGGTGAGACTAGGATTTAGAGGGGGCTGTTTTAGTTTTGTGTTTGTTTGGTCCTCTTTAATTTAAAACAGAACCACTTTGCAAATAGTTTTTAGGTGAACCAAAAAATCTGAGACCTTCGGGGTTTTGCCTTTTATAATAAAGAGGGGTATTTGTATATTCAAAACTAGGCTTTTCAAATAATGCGGACAAACAATGCATGATGATGACAATGCAATGCACAAATTCAACGCGATTTTCTAGTAGTGGTTTTGCGGGATGCCACACTTAACCTTTCGGTTCTTGTGTTCCGAGGCCATGTCTGTACATGCTAGGCTCGTCAAGTTAGACCGAAGTATTTCCGCGTGTGCAAAACTGGCTTGCACCCGTTGTATGTGAGCGTAGAGTCTATAGCACCCGATCATCACGTGATGCTTGGACACGACGAACTTTATAGCAGTGCATACTTGGGGAGAACAGTTTTATCTTGATCTTTAAGTGAGGAATCATCTTATAATGCTACCGTCGCGATCTAAGCATAATAAGATACATAAAGGGATAAACATCACATGCATATAACTTTATGTGACATGGTATAGCCAATCCTCGCGCAATGATCTCCATCTTGTGCGTTCGGCATGATCTCCATCACTCCACCATGATTGCCTCCACCACGAATAGCAACTACAACTATTGCTAACTACTTAGTGATAAAGTAAAGCTATTACATGGCGTATAAGAAGTTGACTCATGGTCATACACAATTATAAAGACAACCATATGGCTCTGCCGGTTGTGTACTCATCGACATGCAAGTCGTGAAACATTACAAAACATGATCATCGCATACAATATACACATCAAATCTTGGGCCATACCATATCACGAAAACACTCCTGCAAAAACAAGTTAGGCCTCTACTTTGTTGTTGCATGTTTTACGTGGCTTATGGGAGTAGATGCTAAGAACGATTCTTACCTACGGAAAGCCACAGCGGTGATATTATGGTTGCCAAACTCGGTGTTAATCCCATGACAACTATAGTGAGAGAAACTGACATCCACCAGCGCATGTGGAACAAGCCACCGCGTCAAGTGCGGAGCCGGTCTCATGACGGCGTCGCGTAAGGTTGGCCTGGACCGCTTCAATCTCACTATCCGCGTCATAAGAAGAACACAAACAAGAGGCTTGCAGAAAACATCAACGCCGCAACAACCATGTTGCGTTCTACTCGTGAAACACATCTACGCAGATCTAGCTCGATACCCTTTGAAGGGTTTGGCGGCATAGTAAATCAAAAAATTCTACGGATGCGAGCAGAGGAAAGCCAAGATCTAATCTAGGAGATGCAATCAACGAGAGAGATTGGATTAGATCTTCATACCCTTGAAGATTCGCACTGAGCGTTCGTCGGAACGTGGGTGATGTAGTCGTACTCGCTTCTCCTCCTCGCGATCCGATCCGATCTAGCACCACAAGTGGCAGTGCCTCCGTGAGATGCACACGTGCAGCACCTCGACGTCTCCTCCTTCCTCGGACCAGCAAGTATGGTGGAGAGATAGATTAGATCTACAACACGACGGTGTGGTGTATATGGTGGAGAATTTCTGCTGCAGGGCTTCCCCTACAAACAGTCGGGAGGGAGAGAGGAAGGTAGCAAGGTTGCTAGGGCTTGGAGGAAGGTGTGTAGTAGGGGGGAGGGGGCGCACCACCCCTCTATATATAGAGGGGGGGCGGCCAGCCCTTGCCCCTCCTCCAAGCCTATCTCTAGTTTAAACAATTTAAACTCTCCCTTATCTAGAAATCCTATCTCTAGTTTAAACGATTTAAACTCTCCCTTATCTAGAAATCCTATCTCTAGTTTAAACGAGTTTAAACTTATCTAGGATCGGCTGGGCCCTATGGGGCCTTGTGCCCCTGGCCCAAAGCGGCCAGGACACTCCCTCATAGGCCCATGCCCCCTCCTGGAAGGAGGGGTCACGTTGGTCCCCTTACGGAAGGTTCTAGAAGCTTCCGGTACAATACCGATTAACCCGGAACAATTCCGAACTCCAAAAACTGCACTGCCTTATATGAATCTTATTCTCCGGACCATTCTGGAACCTCTTGTGATATCTCGGATCCCATCCGAGACTCCGAACAAAAATTCATAAACCAATTATCCAATCTATCCTAGCGTCGAGACACGTTAAGTGTGTGACCCTGCGGGTTCGAGAATATGCAGACATGATCTTCTATCAATAATCAACAGCGGGGTCTGGGCACCCATATTAACTCCCACACATTCATCGATGATCATATCGGATGAACCACGATGCAAGGATTCAATCAATCCCATATATATATTCCCTTCGTCTCGCGATATTTTACTTGCCCGAGATTCGATCGTCGGTACCGTCATACCTAGTT
Source organism: Avena longiglumis (assembly GCA_030063025.1). Lineage (NCBI taxonomy): Eukaryota > Viridiplantae > Streptophyta > Magnoliopsida > Poales > Poaceae > Avena > Avena longiglumis. The sequence goes on along the minus strand of CP125977.1, from coordinate 178,630,617 downwards.
CAATCTCGTTCACAGCAAGTACTTTACTCATTCCGTAATCCGATATCACTTTGTGATTAACTCCTTAACCACATGCTTGCAAGCGGTGTTGATATCGATTACCGAGTGGGACCGAAGTATATCTCTCTGACTTGGGAGGGAAAAATTCCATCTCGATACATACAACCCAACAAATACTTTCCGATCACCTGAGAGACACCTTTATGATCACCCTCTCATAGGATGACGTTTGATGACCTCAAAGCTTTCTTCCGATACCAGGGAGTTGTATTATCTCATGGTCTAAGGAATACAATATTTGACATAAGAAAAGCTTCGCAAAGACGAACACGATGACACGATCTAATTGCTTTTCTTAGTTTGGGTCTGTCCATCATATCATTCTCCCAATGATATGATCTCATTATCAATTGACAACTCATGTCTATGGATAGGAAACCTTAACCATCATTGATCAATGGGCTAGTTCATAGAGGCGTACTAGGGACACAGTGTTGTTCACAAACCACACAAGTATTAAAGTTTCTGCTTAATACAATTCTAGCATGGAATATAAACTTTATCATGAACAAGAATTATAATAATAACATCTTTATTATTGCCTCTAGGGCATAATTCCAACAGTCTCCCACTTGCACTAGAGTCAATAATCTAGTTTACATCTGGCAACAATCTCACACCCATGGCACTGAGGTGTTGATCATGTTTTACACGTGGAAGAGGTTTAGTCAATGGATCTGCGACATTCAGATCTGTATGTACTTTGCTAATCTTCAGATCTCCATCTGTAATATAATCTCGGATTATATGAAACTTGCGGTTGATATGCTTGGTCTTTGGATGATATCTTGGTACCTTAGCTAGTGCTATGGCGCCAGTGTTGTCACACAATATCTCCAGTGGGTCCAATGCACTTGGAACCACGCCAAGCTCAGTGATGAAGTTTCTGATCCAAACTCCTTCACTTGATGCTTCTGCAGCAGCCATGTATTCCGCTTCCACTGTAGATCCCACGATCACGCTTTGCTTGCAGCTTCTCCATCTCACAGCTCCTCCATTCAAAATATAAACGTATCCTGTCTGAGATTTGGAATCATCCTTGTCGGTGTCAAAACTAGCGTCGACGTAACCTTTTACGACAAGCTGTTCATCACCCCCATAGACTAAGAACATTTCTTTAGTCCTATTTAGGTACTTTAGGATGTTCTTAACGGCTGTCCAGTGTTCCACTCCTGGATCACTTTGATATCTGATCGTCAAACTAAGAGCATTGGACACATCCGGTCTAGTACATAGCATGGCATACATGATGGAACCTATGGCCGAGGCATAAGGCACTTTTTTCATAGCTTCCCTATCATTTACCGTAGCTGGACACTGAGCCTTGCTCAATATCTTACCTGACAACATAGGCACTGAACCTTTCTTTGCCTTATCCATTCTGAACCTTTTCAGAACTTTGTCTAGGTATGTACTCTGGCTTAAAGCTATCAGGCGTCTTTGTCTATCTCTATAGATTTTGATGCCCAATATATAAGCAGCTTCACCTAGGTCTTTCATTGAAAAACACTTGTTCAAATAACTCTTCACATCGTTAAGCATGTTGATGTCATTTCCAATAATCAATATGTCATCCACATACAGTACCAGAAACGTCACCGAGCTCCCACTCACTTTCTTGTAGATACAAGCTTCGTAGCAATTTGGAACAAATCCAAAGCTCTTGATCACTTGATCAAAACGAAGGTTCCAACTCCGAGATGCTTGCTTCAGTCCATAAATGGAACGCTAAAGTTTGCATACTTTATCAGCATCCTTAGGATCGACAAAACCTTCGGGTTGCATCATATACAACTCTTCATCAATGTTGCCATTAAGGAAAGCAGTCTTGACATCCATCTGCCATATTTCATAATCATGAAACACAGCAATTGCTAATAAAATCCGAATGGACTTAAACATCGCTACGGGAGAGAAAGTCTCATCGTAGTCAACACCTTGAACTTGTCGAAAACCTTTCGCGACAAGCCGTGCTTTATAGACGGTAACATTACCATCCGCGTCCGTTTTCTTCTTGAAGATCCATTTGCACTCAACGGCCTTTCGGTCGCTAGGAGGGTCCACCAAAGTCCATACTTGGTTTTCGCTCATGGATCCCAATTCGGATTTCATGGCTTCCAGCCATTTCTCGAGTCTGGCTCATCATCGCTTCCTCATAGTTCGTAGGTTCACCGTCTTCTACTAACAAGACAGTCAAGACAGGTTGCCGTACCACTCGGAGGGGCACGCGACCTTGTCGACTGCGACGACAAGACATCGTCCGAAGCTTCATGATCCTTATCATTAGCTTCCTCTATCGTTGGTGCAGGCGGCACTGGAACAATTTCAGGTGCTGCGCTACTCTCCAATTCAAGAGAAGGTTCAATAACCTCGTCTAGCTCTACTTTCCTCCCACTCAATTCTTTCGAGAGAAACTCCTTCTCAAGAAAGGGACCGTTCTTTGCGACAAACACTTTGCCTTCGGTTCTGTGATAGAAGGTATACCCAATAGTTTCCTTAGGGTATCCTATGAAGACGCATTTCTCCGCTTTGGGTTCGAGCTTGTCCGGCATCAACTTCTTGACGTAAGCTTCGCATCCCCAAACTTTAAGAAACGACAACTTAGGTTTAGCGCCAAACCACAGCTCATATGGTGTCGTCTCAACGGATTTAGATGGAGCCCTATTTAAAGTGAATGCAGCGGTTTCTAATGCATAACCCCAAAATGATAACGGCAAATCAGTAAGAGACATCATTGATCGGACCATATCTAATAGGGTTCGGTTCCGGCGTTCAGACACACCATTGCGCTGTGGTGTTCCGGGTGGCGTGAGTTGTGAAACGATTCCACTTGTTTTAAGATGCGTGAGAAAATCATAACTCAAATATTCACCTCCACGATCGGATCGTAGAAACTTAATCTTTCTGTTACGATGGTTCTCCACTTCATTCTGAAATTCCTTGAACTTTTCAAATGTTTCAGATTTATGTTTCATTAAATAGATATACCCATATCTACTTAAGTCATCGGTAAAAGTGAGGAAATAGCGATATCCACCGCTTGAAACACTCAGCGGTCCGCATACATCGGTATGTATGATTTCCAACAAGTCCGTTGCTCGCTCCATCATACCGGAGAACGGGGTTTTGATCATCTTGCCCATGAGGCATGGTTCGCATGTGTCAAATGATTCAAAATCAAGAGACTCCAAAATTCCATCAGAATGGAGTTTCTTCATGTGCTTTACACCAATATGACCTAGACGACAGTGCCACAAATAAGTACTATTATCACTATCTACTTTGCATCTCTTAGCCTCAATGTTATGGATGTGTGTTTCATCCCTTTCGAGATTTAGAAGAAATAAACCATTTACAAGAGGTGCATGACCATAAAAGATGTTACTCATATAAATAGAACAACCATTATTCTCCGATTTAAATGAATAACCGTCTTGCAGTAAACATGATCCGGAAATAATGTTCATGCTCAACGCAGGCACATAATAACATTTATTAAGGTTTAAAACTAAGGTAAAACTAAGGAGAGCGTGCCGACGGCCATCACATCAACTCTTGATCCGTTGCCAACGCGCATCGTCACCTCATCCCTCGCAAGCCGCCGTCTATTCCGTAGCTCCTGTTTTGAGTTACAAATATTAGCAATTGAACCGGTATCAAATACCCAGGCACTACAGCGAGGGCTAGTAAGGAAAACATCAATAACATGTATATCAAATATACCTTTGATGGTGCCAGCCTTCTTGTCCGCTAAGTACTTGGACGATATGCCCAAAGGACCCATGTCCTTGCAATAGAAGCACTCAAAGGTCGGCTTAGGACCAGACTGAGCTTCTTCTCGCGAGGGCATTAAGCTTCTGCCGCCCTTCTTGAAGGGCTTCTTTGCTCCCTTACCTTTCTTAAAGGAGGGCTTGTTGACCATCAACACATGATTATCCTTCTTGATGTCCACTTCCGCAGCCTTGACTTTGCGAAGAGCTCGTGATCGATGGAACCAATCTGATTATGAGTCACTACAAAACTTTTGTAGCTGGGAGGGAGTGATTGCAGAACCTGTCAATCTTGATCTCCTCCGGAATCGTGCATTCCAGCTTGCTCAAGGCGTTGAGTGTAGCGACATCTTTATGGCGTGCTCACTAATGTAACTCCCTTCCTCCATCTTGCGGTTAAAGAACTTCTGAGATCTCATATCTCTAACGGGCTTGAGTCTCAAAACATGGTTTTCAGCTCCTCGAGAATATCAAAGGGCCCGGATAGGTTTCAAAACAATTTTGAAGCTCGGTTCCATAGCAAACAACATGGTGCTCTTAATCACACCATAATCATCTTTGCGCGATCGACAGCTTTCTCATCACGGTAGCGATTGCAGGGGTCACCTAACGCTTTACCAAGGACATAGTCCTTTTGTCCGCCGAGAATGATTCTTAGATTGCGGAACCAATTGGTAAAGTTAGACCCATTTTTCTAAGCTTTTCCTTCTCAAAAACATTGAAGTTGAAGTTGGATTTGGCCATGTGATCTACTGATTTGCAAGTACAATTTAGACTATGTTCATGATAAATAGTTCAACTTAATCAAATTACTAGATGAACTCCCACTAAATTCAACATCCCTCAAGTTGTTTAGTGAACACGATCCAAATTCACCACACTTAATCCGATCATCACGAGAAGAGATGTGGTTTCAATGGTGGACAACAAAGTGTCGATCATATCATTCATATTACTCATGCTTAACCTTTCGGTTCTTGTGTTCCGAGGCCATGTCTGTACATGCTAGGCTCGTCAAGTTAGACCCAAGTATTTCCGCGTGTGCAAAACTGGCTTGCACCCGTTGTATGTGAGCGTAGAGTCTATAGCACCCGATCATCACGTGATGCTTGGACACGACGAACTTTCGCAACGGTGCATACTTGGGAGAACACAGTTTTTATCTTGATCTTTAAGTGAGGAATCATCTTATAATGCTACCGTCGCGATCTAAGCATAATAAGATACATAAAGGGATAAACATCACATGCATATAACTTTATGTGACATGGTATAGCCAATCCTCGCGCAATGATCTCCATCTTGTGCGTTCCGGCATGATCTCCATCACTCCACCATGATTGCCTCCACCACGAATAACAACTACAACTATTTCTAACTACTTAGTGATAAAGTAAAGCTATTACATGGCGTATAAGAAGTTGACTCGCAGGTCATACACAATTATAAAGACAACCATATGGCTCCTGCCGGTTGTGTACTCATCGACATGCAAGTCGTGAAACATTACAAAACATGATCATCGCATACAATATACACATCACATCTTGGGCCATACCATATCAAAGAAAACACTCCCTGCAAAAACAAGTTAGATGCCTCTACTTTGTTGTTGCATGTTTTACGTGGCTTATGGGAGTAGATGCTAAGAACGATTCTTACCTACGGAAAGCCACAACGGTGATATTATGGTTGCCAAACTCCGGTGTTAATCCCATGACAACTATAGTGAGAGAAACCGACATCCACCAGCCGCATGTGTGGAACAAGCCACACGTCAAGTGCGGAGCCGGTCTCGCGAACGACGTCGCGTAAGGTTGGCCTGGACCGCTTCAATCTCACTATCCCGTGTCATAAGAAGAACACAAACAAGAGGCTTGCAACAAAAAACATCAACGCCCGCAACAACCATGTTGCGTTCTACTCGTGAAACACATCTACGCGTAGATCTAGCTCTGATACCACTGAAGGGTTTCGCGGCATAGTAAATCAAAATTTTCTACGGATGCGAACAGAGGGAAAGCCAAGATCTAATCTAGGAGATGCAATCAACGAGAGAGATTGGATTAGATCTTCATACCCTTGAAGATTTGCACAGCGGAACGTTCGTCGGAACGTGGGTGATGTAGTCGTACTCGCTTCTCCTCCTCGCGATCCGATCCGATCTAGCACCACAAGTGGCGGTGCCTCCGTGAGATGCACACGTGCAGCACCTCGACGTCTCCTCCTTCCTCGGACCAGCAAGTATGGTGGAGAGATAGATTGGATCTACAACACGACGGCGTGGTGTATATGGTGGAGAATTTCTGCTGCAGGGCTTCGCCTACAAACAGTCGGGAGGGAGAGAGGAAGGTAGCAAGGCTGCTAGGGCTTGGAGGAAGGTGTGTAGGGGGGAGGGGGCGCACCACCCCTCTATATATAGAGGGGGGGGCCAGCCCTTGCCCCTCCTCCAAGCCTATCTCTAGTTTAAACAATTTAAACTCTCCCTTATCTAGAAATCCTATCTCTAGTTTAAACGATTTAAACTCTCCCTTATCTAGAAATCCTATCTCTAGTTTAAACGAGTTTAAACTTATCTAGGATCGGCTGGGCCCTATGGGGCCTTGTGCCCCTGGCCGAAAGCGGCCAGGACACTCCCTCATAGGCCCATGCCCCCTCCCGGAAGGTGGGGCCACGTTGGTCCCCTTCCGGAAGGTTCTAGAAGCTTGCGGTACAATACCGATTAACCCGGAACAATTCCGAACTCCAAAAACTGCACTGCCTTATATGAAACTTATTCTCCGGACCATTCCGGAAACTCTCGTGATATCCTGGATCCCATCCGAGACTCCGAACAAAAATTCATAAACCAATTATCCAATCTATCATAGCGTCGAGACACGTTAAGTGTGTGACCCTGCGGGTTCGAGAATATGCAGACATGATCTTCTATCAATAATCAACGGGTCGGTGCAGGCACCCATATTGACTCCCACACATTCATCGATGATCATATCGGATGAACCACGATGCCGGATTCAATCAATCCCATATATATATTCCTTCGTCTCGCGATATTTTACTTGCCCGAGATTCGATCGTTGCATGCCATACCTAGTTCAATCTCGTTCACAGCAAGTACTTTACTCATTCCGTAATCCGATATCACTTTGTGATTAACTCCTTAACCACATGCTTGCAAGCGGTGTTGATATCGATTACCGAGTGGGCCCGAAGTATATCTCTCTGACTTGGGAGGGAAAAATTCCATCTCGATACATACAACCCAACAAATACTTTCCGATCACCTGAGAGACACCTTTATGATCACCCTCTCATAGGATGACGTTTGATGACCTCAAAGCTTTCTTCCAATACCAGGGAGTTGTATTATCTCATGGTCTAAGGAATACAATATTTGACATAAGAAAAGCTTCGCAAAGACGAACACGATGACACGATCTAATTGCTTTGCTTAGTTTGGGTCTGTCCATCATATCATTCTCCCAATGATATGATCTCATTATCAATTGACAACTCATGTCTATGGTTAGGAAACCTTAACCATCATTGATCAATGGGCTAGTTCATAGAGGCGTACTAGGGACACGGTGTTGTTCACAAACCACACAAGTATTAAAGTTTCCGCTTAATACAATTCTAGCATGGAATATAAACTTTATCATGAACAAGAATTATAATAATAACATCTTTATTATTGCCTCTAGGGCATAATTCCAACAATAGTTTATACTTAGCAAAAATTCCATGCAAGTTCTACTTAGAAATATCACTAATGCATAGTGAAAATAATGGGACAAAAGTATGAAGCATCACTTTCCTTTTTGGTAGAGAGTATAAGTTCACTCCTTGATCTTTGCAATGTTCACACACTTCAAGTCACTACAAATTCAATCAAGCAAACAATATTTCAATATACCATTCAAGCAATTCATCACATAAAATAATAAAATAAAACAATGCATGTGAGCATGCAAAAGGTTGTTTTATTTGTAAAAGTGGCTTCTAGTAAGTTATGAACATTTGGAAACACCAGTTGGTCATTTTGTAAAGTGGCAAAACCATTTGCAAAGATCCTATCTCTAAACCATTTTTAAACCAAATCATTATTTCATGTGGTGAAGAAATGCTTTTAATAAGGCAAAATTCTATAGGTTTCACAAAATATGTTTTCAAACCATATAACCTTGTGTTTAGGGTCAGAGAGTTTATTTGCAAAACATTTTCCAAAGGTTTTCCTCCAAAATCATTTTTAACAATTAAACCATATTTTTATTTGACTAGAAATGGTTTAAATTCAAAGTTTATTCTTTTGTTTCACCAAATACATTTTTGAAACCAAAATTTGTTTCGTATGGTCAGTAGGTTCAAAACACACCATTTGCCAAAGATTCTATCCCCAAAATCATTTTGGAATAAATTTTATAACCTAAACATGCATACACAAGTTTCTGTAAAAACAAACAATTTAACAGAAGCTTTTTACTAAACAAAGTGCATGGTTGGCTAGGGATTTTTTTCAGAATCCATTGATATAAAGTTTTCAAAATTTGGACGTGTAGATTAAAAGTTATAGATTTTACAAAATTGAGCAACTAATAGATCAAATTCTGATTTTTAAACCAGATTCTGTGACACGCGGAGTGTTTCTATTCATCGGTACCGCTTCGGCCGGATCGCGCTACGGGAGGCGTTAGATCTAAATAGATCGTGCGGCACAGACTGCTTCTTACCTCTTCGTCTAGTTTCTATCATGTCCTTTGGATCTGCATCTAACGGCTATCAACGACTTGCCACTAACTGGCGGCGCGACGACGGTGGCGCGCGGCGGCGGTGCTCGGCTAGCGGTGGAGCTGGCGCTAGAGGAAGCAAGGAAGAGTGAGGAGATGATCACCAGGTTCAGGAGATCACGGCGAAGCTCAAGGTACTCGCGGGAAGGCAAGGGGCGCACGAAGTCGATGTTGATTGCTCACCGGAGATGCTCTTGGCGTCGGGCTCCTCTGTTCGTCATCGGAGGCGAAGATACGGTCACGCCAAACAAAACAAAACATGCAGTTAGGTGCGTACGGGATAGGCGAATACGTGAACATCGGTCAGAGGGGATGGGGCGGTCAGAAGTTACCAGAGGGTGTCGCCGGAGTCGAGGCAGACGGCGGCAATGCTTAGCTAACGTCGTTGCAGTCGCTGTGGTTCAATCGCGAGCAAGCGGAGACTACTAGGAGACGCGCAGGGGTCTGGGGAACATGCCTGAGTGGTCAACGGGGCGAAGGGCGACGAGGGGCTGCCGGAATCGCTGCCGGAGAGCATCGGAACAGAGGGTGGTGCCGGGGAAAACTTGGCAGCCTGGGGGCACGCTAGGGTGAGGTGACGGAGGGGAAAGGGAGAGGAGACGTTGGCGCTTAAGAAGGCGTGGTCGCATGGCCGTTACATGGCGCGGTTAACGCGTATTCACGCCGGCAATTCATCGGCAGTAATGGTGCGCGCGGTCAGCGGCGGGTGAGGAAGAAAGGAGCTGGCGATGGGGCCGTGTCGTCAGTGAAGGAGAGAGAGGAGAGGGGGGTCCATCTGTCGGTGACTCTGCGGGTGAAAGCTTGAGTGGAAAAACGATTCGGCAGAGGGGGTGTAGGTGGGCCGCTAGTTGGGCTTAGTGGGCCAGGCTGGCTGGGCTGCACCTTTTCATTTTTTTGTTCTGTTTGTTTTTCTTTTTCTCATTTGATTTTTCTGTTTTGATTTTGAATAAGCAATTCAAACATTCATTTGAATTCAAACCTCAACCAAAATTTGTGTAGGTTTAAATACTGATTATTAAAATATTCTGGAATCATTTTAGAATAATTTATTTATTCTTTTTAAGATCTTTTAATTATTCAAAATAGGCTCTAGTTTTTAATTAGATAGGATTTAATAATATTTTTAAATCTCCATTTAAATTCTTAAAACTTTCTAAATCTTTTCAGTAGGTTTTTATTTGTTTATTAGGGTTCAAATAATTCATCTTGAATTACATGGAAAGTATTTAATATGATTCATAAATCATTTGATTTGGGTATTTGTTTTACTTCCAATGGAATTAAATATAGTTTTAATTCCATAATTTTATTTAGAAGTTTCCTTTGATCTTATTATTTAAGTTAATATACAACTTTTAATCCACTTTGGTAATTTCCAAGATACTATCTTCTCATGAATTCTTATAATTATTCTTATTAGAGATTTGTCTTTATTATAATAGGGATAGAAAGGTTAATGCCATTTTTATTTTATTTTGGAAATTCTTTATCCTTTTATTTTATTTGGATTTGGGTTATATTCATTCCATTTGCTTATGGATTAGGCCAAGGCTTGATTTGGTCTTTAAATATTCCTTATTTAATATTTCTTTCTTCACTTATAAAATCCATAACTTTTTATTTGAAGATCCAAACATGGTGATTCCAATTTGTAAAATCTTATTTGATATTTGTTTATCCTTTTTTTAAATATCTTTAGGATTATTTGCTCACCATTTGGTATGGATTTTAGATAAGTGTTTTATTAGCTTTGGAAATTACTTTTCCTTATCTTATTAAATTCATAAGATTTTATTTATGGTTCCAATTTAAGTGAAACCAATTTATATGGCTTTTATAATATTTCCATTTGTCTTTCTTGATAATTTGTAAATGTTTGTTGACAAGATTTTATATGGATAAAATCCATAGGCTTGGAGATAACTTGGAAATGATTTTGTTCCATTAGGGTTTAGGGTTTGGATTTATTTTCCAAGTGTTTAATTTCCAGATGCATTTTATGAGGAATGCATTTCTCTTGATTTGGATTTTGTTGAATTTAAACTTTAATTAAAGTTTTTCCAGATGGGATTTTAAGTTTCCATTTAGAAACAAAAGTTTCTTTTCACCCTGATTTTCAACAATAATTATATTTTGTTTATTTATTTTTCACATTACAAGATTTGCAAAATCTTGGGATGTGACAGGCTACCACCCTTAAAATACCGAGATTTGGGGAGGCTAGGGTTACAAGTTGTCTCAAAGCATCTAGGGTACTACCACCCTTAAAAATTTTCTAACTAGATTACATCTTGGCTTGCTTGGGATCTTGTTGAAATCTCTCTGGACAAACATCTGCATAGTGTCCTTTGTTTCCACACTTGAAACATGTGACAAGGCTGAGATCCTTCATAGGCTTGTTTATCTTGTGCTTCATCTTTTCTGGACAATTGCTTACATAATGTCCTTGGTTACCACAGTTGTAACATGTGATAAGATTGAGTTCATCACGTATCTTCTGTGGATAAGTTGCTACATAATGGCCTAGATCTTTGCAGTTGTTGCACCACACTTGGCTAATCTCCTTATACTTCTTCTTCTCTGGACATTCACTGGCATAGTGTCCCATTTCTTTGCAATGACCACATTGCACATGGCTTTTATCCTTCTTTTTCTTGGGTTTCTCCAAAGCTAAGAGTGCTTCTAATTCATGTTCTTCATATGTTATCTCAAAGGTAGGAACAGTTCCTGGTCTCCTTGACCTTCTATTACTCCTTGGATAATACATATGTCTCCTTTTTGGTCCTTTAAATTGAGTCATATTGCTGGTAGGTACAAGCTGAGATTTTCCTTTGTCTTCATCCTTCTTGGTAGACTTGGCTCTCTCATGATAGTCTGCAATCAGTTGTTGCACTCCACCTTGTTTCCTTTGTTCAACTATGGAATAGATGGGGCATTGGATAGGGACATGATTATTTCCTTCACATAGGTAACAAGTAGCTTGAGATGTGGGGAATTGGTCAATTGGATGTTTCTCTTCACAATTGGGGCATTGATCTTCATGATCCTTGGTAGTATGATCCTTGTCTCCACAAATATTGCAAGCTTGGGTTTCTTCTAGAACAACATCTTTGTCATCCTTCTTGTCACAAACTCCTTGGGAAGAGTTGTCTCCCATGTTGATCATTTGAGTAGCCAACCCTTGCAACAATTGGGATTGAGTTTTCAAAACATTTTGCATGGTTGGGTCTAACTCATTGTTGTTGGCTAAAAACTGAGTTGTCACTTGGTTCAACTGGGTTTGCCTTGCTAGCAGTTGATCCCTCATGTTGACCTCTTGGTTGTTGTTGTCACCATCCTTGATGTTGGTGTCTCTTGGAGAATTCATCTGTTTGGGTTGGATTGGGATTAGAATAGGCAAAAATATTTCTAAGGGAATAATTCTAATCACACAGATCACAATTCACACAAGCAATGTGCAAGCAATCACAAACAAACCTTCCACTCAAACAACAAAATTCAAGCACATTTTTAAGCAACCAAAAATATTTTTGTTACACCACATAAGTTGGTGGGTTTAACTTAAATTAAATATGGTGGTCCATCTATATGGTTCACTTGAGATTTTTCCATCCATCTTGGTTGATTCTTCTTGAACAAGATGTTTGTATCCTTAGAGAATTTCTTGCATCTTGATCTCAAAACTTCAAGGTGATGATGGTTCCTTCTAAGTTTTGTTTCCTTGGTCTTAAAGTCTTGAGTAGATTTTCTTGTAGTCCTTAGTGATATCCAAGGTTCAAGTCCTTTTTGAGAATAAGGTTGAAATCACTTGAAGATGTCGAAGTCATTAGAGTTGAAGATGTTGAAGTCATTAGAGTTGATGAAGTCCTTTGCACATGGTGAAGTCTTTGGCCATGGGGTAGGCTTTGTCCATCAAGTTTGAAATAGAAGAGATGTAGAATCAAAACCAAAATGGTTGAGGAAAGAGTTTACAAGATTGTTTGTAAATAAGTTTTGGAACAAATACAACTCCTATTTTTCTAAGGGTTTTTTGTCCAATCCTAGGGTTACAAATCCTACAGGCAACACAATGCTCTGATACCATCTGTAAGGATCCCAACCTTTAATAAGGTAGAGATCCCTGTGTTTACAATGCTAGTCCCTGGATCAATAGCTAGCATCCACAGTTAAGATGTAATATCAAGAAACAAAGGTCATAATACAACTTTATAACCAGGAATAAAATAATGTATTACATCTTACATAGATCATTTGGCTATCTCATTACAATGCAGCAGAATATAACAATAGCATGGGGTCCTTCATCTTCAAAGTGCCACAGGCAGACATGTTGGTTGTAGACTTGTAATCCTAATCATTAAACTTTACTAATATCAAACAAACCTGCAACATAACAAGTTACAGCCACAAGGGTCAATACATTTGAATTGTATTGGCAACTGATAGTATGGTAGTATAGTGGAGTCTATAATCTATATGCATTTGGCTAAGTGGAGCTTAGGCTTGCATTGCTCAAAATATATTTTCCTTATCATTTGAAAACACTAAGTTTTTGCTTGACAAAATGTTTCCCAAGGCATCTCCCAATAGAAATTGGTGATCCTTTCAATCCCTTGTTCGCCCACAAGATTTTTAACTTAGAAATTTGGATGATGAGATTCTTGATAGCTTCCATGTCTTGATGCTCAAATTGTCCTTTGCCAGGGACATGGCTAAGTACTTAGATTTTACACTCTGCAGAGGTTGTGCACTTTCCCCACAAGACTTGGTTTCACCAAGACAAGATCTTTTAGAAGCCTTCCCTTAGACCAGAATGGACGCGTTCCAACCTATCATCCCCTACCACCAACTTTTCATTTGGCTAAGTTATTGCAACCTATATGATCCAGGCAGAGCCCATAATGCCAAGTGGCTGCACTTGAAGCTTCTCAACATTTGACATCTCAAATCTCTTTGTTCCTGGGTGGCCATCCACAAGTGAGACACCAAGTTTTTCCCAGCATGCTGGACTTGGTGATGCCCAAGTTTCCCCCAGCATACTGGACTTGCATGACCACTCAACACAAACCATTCCTTCCATTCCACCCAGATGATTCATTCACTTAGTTGTTTTATTAAACAAAAACACAAGTCCTCAGACTTCGAAATTTTTCCATAGCATGAATATATATTCCACCCTTGTTTTCTACTAGCTAAGCTAAGCATGATTGTAGTAGGAATTATTAAATTAGGAAATTCTACTAAGGTTTCATCTACTAGGATTTCCCATGGCATAGTTTATACTTAGCAAAAATTACATGCAAGTTCTACTTAGAAATATCACTAATGCATAGTGAAAATAATGGGACAAAAGTATGAAGCATCACTTTCCTTTTTGGTAGAGAGTATAAGTTCACTCCTTGATCTTTGCAATGTTCACACACTTCAAGTCACTACAAATTCAATCAAGCAAACAATATTTCAATATACCATTCAAGCAATTCATCACATAAAATAATAAAACAAAACAATGCATGTGAGCATGCAAAAGGTTGTTTTATTTGTAAAAGTGGCTTCTAGTAAGTTATGAACATTTGGAAACACCATTTGGTCATTTTGTGAAGTGGCAAAACCATTTGCAAAGATCCTATCTCTAAACCATTTTTAAACCAAATCATTATTTCATGTGGTGAAGAAATGCTTTTAATAAGGCAAAATTCTATAGGTTTCACAAAGTATGTTTTCCAACCATATAACCTTGTGTTTAGGGTCAGAGAGTTTATTTACAAAACATTTTCCAAAGGTTTTCCTCCAAAATCATTTTTAACAATTAAACCATATTTTTATTTGACTAGAAATGGTTTAAATCCAAAGTTTATTCTTTTGTTTCACCAAATACATTTTTGAAACCACAATTTGTTTCCTATGGTCAGTAGGTTCAAAATACACCATTTTCCAAAGATTCTATCCCAAAAATCATTTTGGAATAAATTTTATAACCTAAACATGCATACACAAGTTTCTGTAAAAACAAACAATTTAACAGAATATTTTTACTAAACAAAGTGCATGGTTGGCTAGGGCTTGTTTTTATGAATCCATTGATATAAAGTTTTCAAAATTTGGACGTGTAGATTAAAAGATATACAAAATTGAGCAACTAATAGATCAAATTCTGATTTTTAAACCAGATTCTGTGACACGCGGCGCGTTTCTATTCGTCGGTACCGCTTCGTCCGGATCGCGCTACGGGAGGCGTTAGATCTAAATAGATCGTGCGGCACAGACTGCTTCTTACCTCTTCGTCTAGTTTCTATCCTGTCCTTTGGATCTGCATCTAACGGCTATCAACGACTTGCCACTAACTGGCGGCGCGACGACGGTGGCGCGCGACGGCGGTGCTCGGCTAGCGGCAGAGCTGGCGCTAGAGGAAGCAAGGAAGAGTGAGGAGATGCTCACCAGGTTCAGGAGATCACGGCGAAGCTCAAGGTACTCGCGGGAAGGCAAGGGGCGCACGAAGTCGATGTTGATTGCTCGCCGGAGATGCTCTTGGCGTCGGGCTCCTCTGTTCGTCATCGGAGGCGAATATACGGGTCACGCCAAACCAAACAAACCATGCAGTTAGATGCGTACGGGATAGGCGAATACGTGATCATCGGTCAGAGGGGATGGGGCGGTCAGAAGTTACCAGAGGGTGTCGCCGGAGTCGAGGCAGACGGCGGCGATGCTTAGCTAACGTCGTTGCAGTCGCTGTGGTTCAATCGCGAGCAAGCGGAGACTACTAGGAGACGCGCAGGGGTCTGGGGAACATGCCTGAGTGGTCAACGGGGCGAAGGGCGACGAGGGGCTGCCGGAATCGCTGCCGGAATCGCTGCCGGAGAGCATCGGAACAGAGGGTGGTGCCGGGGAAAACTTGGCAGCCTGGGGGCACGCTAGGGTGAGGTGACAGAGGGGAAAAGGAGAGGAGACGTTGGCGCTTAAGAAGGCGTGGTCGCAGGGCCGTTACATGGCGCGGTTAACGCGTATTCACGCCGGCAATTCATCGGCAGTAATGGTGCGTGCGGTCAGCGGCGGGTGAGGAAGAAAGGAGCTGGCGGTGGGGCCGTGTCGTCAGTGAAGGATAGAGAGGAGAGGGGGGTCCATCTGTCGGTGACTCTGCGGGTGAAAGGTTGATTGGAAAAACGATTCGGCAGAGGGGGTGTAGGTGGGCCGCGAGTTGGGCTTAGTGGGCCAGGCTGGCTGGGCTGCACCTTTTCATTTTTTTTGTTCTGTTTGTTTTTCTTTTTCTCATTTGATTTTTCTGTTTTGATTTTGAATAAGCAATTCAAACATTCATTTGAATTCAAACCTTAACCAAAATTTGTGTAGGTTTAAATACTGATTATTAAAATATTCTGGAATCATTTTAGAATAATTTATTTATTCTTTTTAAGGTCTTTTAATTATTCAAAATAGGCTCTAGTTTTTAATTAGATAGGATTTAATAATATTTTTAAATCTCCATTTAAATTCTTAAAAATTTCTAAATCTTTTCAGTAGGTTTTTATTTATTTATTAGGATTCAAATAATTCATCTTGAATTACTTGGAAAGTATTTAATATGATTCATAAATCATTTGATTTGGGTATTTGTTTTACTTCCAATGGAATTAAATATAGTTTTAATTCCATAACTTTATTTAGAAGTTTACTTTGATCTTATTATTTAAGTTAATATACAACTTTTAATCCACTTCGGTAATTTCCAAAATACTATCTTCTCATGAATTCTTATAATTATTCTTATTAGAGATTTGTCTTTATTATAATAGGGATAGAAAGGTTAATGCCATTTTTATTTTATTTTGGAAATTCTTTATCCTTTTATTTTATTTGGATTTGGGTTATATTCATTCCATTTGCTTATGGATTAGGCCAAGGCTTGATTTTGTCTTTAAATATTCCTTATTTAATATTTCTTTCTTCATCTTATAAAATCCATAACTTTTTATTTGAAGATCCAAACATGGTGATTCCAATTTTGTAAAATCTTATTTGATATTTGTTTATCCTTTTTTTAAATATCTTTAGGATTATTTGCTCACCATTTGGTATGGATTTTAGATAAGTGTTTTATTAGCTTTGGAAATTACTTTTCCTTATCTTATTAAATTCATAAGATTTTATTTATGGTTCCAATTTAAGTGAAACCAATTTATATGGCTTTTATAATATTTCCATTTGTCTTTCTTGATCATTTGTAAATGTTTGTTGACAAGATTTTATATGGATCAAATCCATAGGATTGGAGATAACTTTGAAATGATTTTGTTCCATTAGGGTTTAGGGTTTGGATTTCTTTTCCAAGTGTTTAATTTCCAGATGCATTTTACGAGGAATGTATTTCTCTTGATTTGGATTTTGTTGAATTTAAACTTTAATTAAAGTTTTTCCAGATGGGATTTTAAGTTTCCATTTAGAAATAAAAGTTTCTTTTCACCCTGATTTTCAACAATAATTTTATTTTGTTTATTTATTTTTCACATTACAAGATTTGGAAAATCTTGGGATGTGACAGTATTACATCCCTCAGAGTGGTACAACAGAAACACAGCAGGTCCAAGACATGACTATAGGTTACAACTCAACTCTTTACACAAGATCCAGAGAACACTCTAGGTTAAAGAGAGAGAAAGAATCTTCTTACAAAGAAGAATCAGAAATAAACAACTCAAAAACTATCATACTATTAAGACTAGTATTTTAACTAATGGTCTGGCATTGCTACTATTGCAATACGCTATAGAAATAGGTTCTATGGCTAGAGATTATGTTCCTATCTAATCAGTAACTTCTTCTTCACTTGAGTTGATGTATATGTTGACTTTCTTGACTTCATTGGAGAACTTTAGATTCAGGTGATGATTCCTGGAGCATAACTTGATGTACACATCGTCTATACTGGCTTCAGAACCTAGCAAGGGTTAAGAAGATACGTTGAGTACGAGCGTACTCAGCAAGTTCACTAGAAAAGGAGTGTTTGATGCACTATATCTACAGCCACAGACCATAGGTCGTAGGCCATGCAAGTTTTCGTAAACATTTCTTCAGAGGTTGCTTTTATTCTGAAAAGCTATGTCCGTCAGCCTTCACGGGTTTACCAGAACTTTCATGGAGTTCCTTTCCCGCCGCGTTCGCAGCTCCTTCCCGGAACAGGGAGTAACAAGTTACAGTTCTTACACTCTGCAGAGGTGCGTTACTTTACCCATGAGAGACCTTAGCCTTGTTGCACAACCAAGTCATGACCTTGTCCATACTTCCTTGGTATGGGGCCCAGTCTAAGATCCAAGCCAATCACTGCCCCCTTCGCGACCCCGCATGCCTCCTTGGTGTACACCATGCCCACATATTGAATTACGGCAATGGTTTGTACAGACCGTTAGATGCCAGAACTATCATGGGACGTTGAGGGTTCCCACCCATATGTTGCATATCCTCTATGAATTACCAATTGATATGCACACTACGAGTGATAACAGCCACAACCTGCACATCCGGCTACATGCGAGAGGAAGAAGATACAGCTGACTTCTCTGTCCCATTCCAAATCTCATGGTTAACGTGTGATATACGGCGCAAGAATCACTGGCGTTGGTCATTAAGTCCTAGATAATATGTTCCTTTACCACTGGAACTTTCATAGTAGGTTATTACCTCATGGTAAATAACCTATAATCACATTATTATGAAAATAGTGTTTTCGGACTTTTTTTCAAATGCAGGTGATGACAAAACTGGATTTGCAAAATACTTTACAGAAAATAATCAAAGGACATGAGCAAGTGTGAACTTGCCTTTTGTGATTGCAAGACTATGCACTCACGGTCTTTGAGACAATATAAGATCCAATATCTGAAATCAGCATCATTGGTCTGGTAAGGACTAATGTTTAAATAAGAAAGATGTTGTTATGCATAAGTAATGATATGCATTTTGTAAAATTCCCAAAGTGAATCCCTAATACTGTAAATGAAGTGAACTTAGGTGATTACTTTAAGAGTTGGTTTATCTTTAAGTTTTACTTTATAAGTAATGACCTTTATAAGAAACTCAAGGGTTAACAATTCAACATATACAAGTAAAGTATAAAAAATGTGATTATGGTTAATGGTCATTTGGTGACTATTGATAAACATCCTTGGTTTTGAGTTGTGAATAATTGAAGAACTTACTATAAGATTTTTTTTTGAACTGGCAAAAAGAATAACATTTGAAGAAAAGATTTCCTTTCTAGGGTTTAAACAATCTTCATTGTTAATAGGACATGATCAATGTATTTTGGTGTTTGATTTATTAGTTTGGACTTGAGATGATTTATGTCTTAATTTCAATATACCAAAGTTAACTATAAAAACATAAGTAGTTTATTAGACATGATGTTTATAAGATTTTGAGACTAAAGTTAACTTTAAAAGCTTAAGTAAACTTAAGATGTAATAAATTTTAATTATTCCCAAGTTTTATATTTATGATAGGTATAACTAAGGTGTGGAATTTTTCACTTTATATTTAAGTGAATGATTTAAATTAAATTTGTTTTGCTTATTTAGAAAGTAATTTGTATTTATTTAATGGGAGCATAATTATATGATCTTAGTAATTTGTTAGAATTTGAAGTTATGTTAATAATGGTTAACATATAATGATTATTCACCATATTATATAAATAGGTGATACCCAATGTTGATTTAAAAGGATTCTTAATAAGATTTTTAAAAGAATATTTTAAAGTTAAAAGTTATACTTAAATTTTATTATGAATTTAAGTTACGGGTTTGGAATTTGGTACAAAGACACTAATTGCTCAAGGTTTTATAAGAATTGTGATTATTTCTTACTTAACAGTTATTTTTAAAGAATTAACAAAATAGGTATTAGGTAAGGATTTATTATTTAAAATATTAAAGACTTTTCTAATAATATATTAATATTTTTCTAGTGTATTATATTTATTCAAGACCTTAAAATGAATTTTATTTATTTTTATGTATTATCTTTATTTTTATAAAATTCATCAAAGAATTAAGTGTCTTTAAATATTTGCTTTATGTTTTATTTGTAAAATTCTAAGTTAGTATTTTTATAAAATAATAGAGTTATTTTGATACACAAAAATGATTTTTATTTATTTTTAGGGGTTTTTCTTATTTTATAAAATTTTATTTAGGATTTAAGGGTGTTAATAATTATTTGCTTTATTTTTATTTTAAACAATTAAAATTATATTTTTATTATGTAGATCTTATTTTTATGATGATTTTAATATACCTATATATTTTTATAATTATCTAGAGCTTTAAATATCAAAAGGGCATTTAGGTAACTTTTATTTTATTCTTTAATTGATTGTTTTTCTCTTTTAAGACCAGGCCCAAGGGATCTTGTTGGAGTCTGTTTGGTTGGCCTCTTTAGATGCCCTGGCCCAGCTAGGCCAGGCTTGGTGGATAACCCCACCCGGCCGAACTCTCCCCTCGCGCGATCCCCACACCTCCTCGTTCCTCCTCTTGTACTGCTCGACGCCACCGCCGTTGTTTGCCCAATTCCAGCGGCCTCTGCCATTCTCTGGCGCCAGCCAGATGTGTTTTTTGGCCCGCCGTGCTATGATCTACATCCTCCTCTGACTCGATTTGCTTTCCCCTTTGTCTCGTGTACGCTTCCATGACGATGGGGTACTATAGTTGCCACTGCGGCCTACCCCTATCCCTAATGCCGGAGGGATGACATCCAGGGATGCAACCCCGGCGCCCTTCGTTGCTCCACCGTGCTGCTTCATGACCTTCATGTGGTGGTGGGGGAGGTGTTGTGGTATTATTTCTTCTCTGACACCAGCGGGAAGGCAAACTTCTGCAACCCCGGCATCGCCCTTCTTGTCTACTACAACAACCATGTCACTAGACAGGTAATGTTTCTGTGACCGGCCTTCGAGTCGATGGATTGTTTTAGGCTTAAGGTTATGGTGGTTGGTTGAATTTCCTTGACATGTACTAGGCTATGATGCTAGTCGAATGTGTATTTAGGTGATTGGTAAATTTGTTTGGAATTGGTGGTGTTGTAGTGATCTCTAGTTCATCAGACTTTGATGAGTACATGAGTATATTTTGTTACTTTCATCTAGTGATCAAATGGATATGGATTGCTATGTGGTTAGTTTTAGTATTGTAAATAAGCCTGGAGATGATTTAGGTTTATTAATGTAATCCATGTATAGATGCTATGCATCAACTAACTTGCAATAGTTGGACTTAGAATAAGACACTTGTTGTAGTATGTGCTAAATTGTGAGTGGAGGGAAATAGCGTTGGTTGAGCTAATGTTTGTTTTCTCCCTTACCAAACTGGTGTGCTCTACTATGATTATGTGCTCTACTCAACCTCACTTTCTATTGGTAAATTTATGGTACTGCTGAATAATTATCAGTGCTTGCTAGTGTAATTGATCTACTACTTGTTCCTTTGACTGATTGGGATTCAATACTCAATCTTCTACTTTCAATTGGTTCCTGGTAACTAGCTTGTGTTCTTGTTGTGCAATATTATATGCTCTAATAGATGCAGATGGGTAGATCAGATGCAAGTAGGTCATGACACACACAAATGATTCCTAGCTAAATGGCTAGGAAAATGATCTAAAGTTTGATGTTGGTTGCCTGCGGATGATTTTGGATGAGCTATTGATGATCATATCTTGTAAAGGCATGATCTAGGATATATTTAATGAAAGTATGTTGAGAATGAGCAGGTGGTAGCTAGGAAAATGATTTAAATTATATTTATATGGCTTTAGCAAGTGGATATCTACTTCTTGTTCAGATGTTGTGTACTGTTAATGGGGATAATGAGTTTGGATTGCAAACCATGATTGCTTTACCTGGAATTATGATTCCTCTGCTAATGTGCTTTGCAATGATTTGTCTCTATGCAGAGAGCTTATATTCAACAAATACTGAATCTGTTAGGTACAGAGGTGCTACCCCCAGGGGATGTGCCCTGTAACCTAGCACGTGTGGTTTATATTGGCTAATAAAAGCTAGTTACTGGCTAATGATGCTGGTCTGAAGCTGAGTTTGATCAGGACGGGTAAGATTGCCTTATAGATGATTCCTAGAATACTTCTCTAGGAAAATAATAAAATCATTTGCATGAATGACTTGAGGCTAGCTGATGAAGGATAATTTGTAGAATGGCTTTATTTGGCTTGCAAATCCTCTATTGACCAGTTGGTCAAATGATGTGGTTTATTGCCCTAATGGCTTGCTTAATAAGCTTTGGATTGTGCAATTATTTTGGTGGCTCTAATTGCTGTGATCTTACTACTGTGGTGCCCCCCTTTGGAGTGTGCACACTAGTATGACCATGGCATATATGTTCTCATGCCCTTGCCCTGCCAAAGATGCATATAGGCTGAGGCTCTGATATAGATAAAACCAAATTCTATGAGTTGGATTTTTATTACTCTATGATGAGTTTGGAAAAGCAACTCTTTGCCATCCTGAGAGTACCACCCCATCCAATCCTCCTAGATGAAA
Source organism: Avena longiglumis (assembly GCA_030063025.1). Taxonomy (NCBI): domain Eukaryota; kingdom Viridiplantae; phylum Streptophyta; class Magnoliopsida; order Poales; family Poaceae; genus Avena; species Avena longiglumis. Next base: position 178,608,454 of record CP125977.1, on the reverse strand, counting down.
ATCTAGTTGAAGGGAAGTTGGATTTGGGTGAGTTTGTACCACATTAATTATTCTTCTTGAGTCTGATGGTGCAGTTTAATAAGAACATATATGTTACCATATCTAGCTAGTGCTCTAGTGAGTTTCTACCTTGATGTATGTGGCTGCTTGGTGTGTTGTATCTTGGTCAGCTCAACCTAGTGCTCTGATCTTGAGCTGATTAGCCTTCTCTTCCTGGAACTGGTAGTAGCTTGATCTTATCTGCTAGACTTGTTCTCCTGTCTTGGCCTTGTGATGGATCTTGATTGGTTACTGTTGAATCTCCTGGTAAACCTTCTCCTCCGTGCTCATGTTTACAAATTTCTCCTTTGGTGATCATGTGGCTTGAATATCCTGGTAAACCTTCTCAACTGAAGTTTCATGATCAACATCATTAGCTTCCTCTCTTATTGGTGTAGGCGCCACAAGAACTACTTCTGGTGTTGTGCTACTCGCAAGTTCGAGAGAAGGTTCAGTAACCTCGTCGAGTTCTACTTTCCTTCCAGTCACTTCTTTCGAGAGAAACTCCTTCTATAGAAAGGATCCATTCTTTGCAACGAAGATTTTGCCCTCGGATCTATGATAGAAGGTATACCCAATAGTTCCCTTCGGGTATCCTATGAAGACGCATTTTTCCTGTTTGGGTTCAATCTTGTCGGGCTGTAACTTCTTTACATAAGCTTCGCAACCCCAAACTTTAAGGAACGACAATTTAGGTTTCTTCCCAAACCATAATTCATACGGTGTCATTTCAACGGATTTAGATGGTGCCCTATTTAAAGTGAATGCGACTGTTTCTAATGCATAACCCCAAAACGATAGCGGTAAATCTGTAAGTGACATCATAGAACGAACCATATCTAAGAGAGTTCGATTACGACGTTCGGACACACCATTACGTTGTGGTGTTCTCGGCCGTGTCAATTGTGAAAGTATTCTGCATTTCTTCAAATGCTCGCCAAACTCGTAACTTAGATATTCACCTCCACGATCCGATTGTAGAAATTTAATCTTCTTGTTACGTTGATTCTCTACCTCACTTTGAAATTCCTTAAACTTCTCAAGAGTTTCGGACTTATGTTTCATGAAATAGATATACCCATATCTACTCAAATCATCCGTGAAGGTAAGAACATAACGATAACCACAGCGGTGCTACACTCATTGGGCCACACACATCGGTATGTATGATTTCCAATAAGTCCGTATCTCTCTCCATCATACCAGAAAATGGAGTTTTAGTCATTTTACCCATCAGACATGCTTCGCATATTTCAAGTGATTCGAAATCAAGTGATTCAAGAAGTCCATCGAAATGGATTTTCTTCATACGCTTCACTCTAACGTGACCAAGACGACAGTGCCACATATAGGTCGAGTTATCGCTCAATTTCAAACGCTTAGCTTCAATGTTATTAATGTGCGTATTTCCACAATCGAGATTCAATAAGAATAGACCATCTATCAAAGGTGCATGTGCATAAAAAATATTACTCATATAAATCGAACAACCATTATTCTCGGACTTATACAAGTAACCGTCTCGCAATAAACATGATCCAGATATAATGTTCATGCTCAACGCAGGCACCAAATAACAATTATTTAAGTATAAAACTAATCCCGATGGTAGATGAAGACGTAGCGTGCCGACCGCGACCACATCAACCTTTGATCCATTTCCAACGCGCATCGTCACCTCGTTCTTTGCTAGCTTCCGTCTATTCTGCAGCACCTGTTTCGAGTTACAAATATGAGCAACCGAACCAAGATTCAAATACCGAGCACTACTACGGTACTAGTGAGATACACATCAATAACATGTATATCGGATATACCTTTCTTCTTGATGTTGTCGTTCTTCAAATCCGCCAAGTACTTAGGGCAATTCCTTCAAAGTGACCTTCTCCTTGGTAAAAGCACTCGATGTCGTGCTTAGGCCCAGCCTTGGTCTTCTTCGCTGGCGCGGTAACTTTCTTACTACCCTTCTTGAAGTTTCCCTTTTTCTTAGACTTGCCTTGCTTCTTGAATTTGGTGGTCTTATTGACCATCAACACTTGGTGCTCTTTCTTGATCTCCACTTCCGCAGACTTTAACATGGAGAAGAGTTCGAACAACGACGTGTCCATGTTTTGCATATTGTAGTTCATCACAAAGTTCTTGTAACTTGGTGGTAGTGATTGTAGGACATGGTGAATCCTCAAAGCATTAGGAATCACTATACCTAAGATTTTAATCTTGCTTGTGTTCCTAGACATCTTAAGCACATGCTCACTAACGGAGCTGCCCTCTTCCATCTTGCAGTTAAAGAACTTTTCAGAAGCCTCATAACTCTCAACTGCCGCGTGAGCCTCAAATATCATTTTGAGTTCACGGACAATATCATGTGGGTCATTGTTCTCAAACCTTTTCTAAAGATCCGATTCCAAACCATACAAGATAGCACACTGAACTATGGAGTACCGAATCTTCCGAGCGAGGAAAACATTCTTTACCTCATCGGTAGCATCAGCTGCAGGTGGGTCACCCAGCGGTTCATCCAGCACATAGATCAAATTACCAGCATTGAGGACGATCCTAAAATTGCGGAACCAATCCGCGAAGTTGCTTCCATTGTTTTTCAACTTTTGTTCCTCTATGAACGCATTAAAATTGATGGTAGGGGCCGCCATTGATCTACAACATATTTGCAATAGTTTAGACTATGTTTATGACAAATTGAGTTCTAATTAATAGTTAAATTAATCTAGGTGAACTCCCACTGAAAACAATATCCCTCACATTGCTTTAGTGATCACACGAACCAAATCCACCACATCAAAACCGATCATCACGAGAGTTGATGTAGCTTCAATGGCGAACAATCAACATGTTCATCATATCTGCTATATGACTCATGCTTTACCATTCGGTTATCCGTGTTCCGAGACCATGTATGTACATGCTAGGCTCCTCAAGATCAAACCTTAGCTTCTGCATGAGCAAACCTGGCTTGCCCACGTTGTATACACTCACAGAATCTAACACACCCGATCATCACATGGTGCTTCGAAACAACGAACTTTAGCAACGGTGCTTACTAAGGATGAACACTTCATAACTTGAAATTTTTGTGCTTGAGGGATCATCTTATAATGCTACCGTCGTGAACTAAGCAATACAAGATGCATAAAGGATTAACATCACATGCAATTCATAATATGTGATATGATATGGCCTTTCTTCTTGTGCTTCTGATCTCCATCTTCAAGCATGAACATGATCTCCATCATCACCGGTACGGTATGGCATCAAGGTCAATGGCGCCGCTTCATGGTTTCCGTCCACCAGCATCAACTATTACAACTACTTTGAATAGACACGCAAGTCTTAACGGAATTAAAAGACAAGCATATGGCTCCTGCCGGTTGCCGACTTACAATAAGGAACATTGCATACATCATATATAATCACAATCATGGCCATATCACATCATAGCACACCCCTGCAAAACAAAGTTAGACGCCTCTAATTTTCTTCGCATATTTTACGTGGTTTGGGGCTTTCAATAAGTGTCGTTCTAACTTACGAACAAGAACCACAACGTTGATGTTTGAACTATCAAGTGCCCGTTGTAAATTGAATCTATACTATGATGGGAGAGACAGACACCTGCAAAGACACTTATGCAATACAAGTTGCATGTTGAGCGTGGAGCAAGTGTCATGAACGATGTCATATAAAGTTAGCCCGGGCCGCTTCATCGCATCATACCGCAAGATGCAAAGTACACAAAAAGCAATTGATAATAAAATCACCACCGCCCACAATGACCATTGTGTTCTACTCGTGCAACAGATCTACATATAGACATGGCTCTGATACCACTGTAGGGGTTCGTAGCATCGAAAACAAAAAATTTCTACCGCATGCACACAAACAAGCCAAGATCTATCTACTAGATTGTAGCAACAAGTCGATAGAAGCACTCACCATCGAAGATTCCAAAGCGGTTAACGAGAGCAGATTCTCATGGGTGATGTAGTCGTACACTTGCCGATCTCAAGATCGCACAGACGATCCTTCCGGTGCTGCGTTCTGGCAGCGCTTCCGCAGTCATTCACACGTTTGGTACTCGATGAAGACCTTCCTCTCCCTTGTTCCAGCAGGCCGCGGGGGTTGTACTTCTCCCCTCGCGATTCCGGCAGCACGACGATGTGGTGACGGAAGTAGAGGGAAGATCCCGCAGGGCTTCGCCTAAGCCGATGCGAGTTATGGTGGATCTAGGGTTTAGAAGACCGGGGGGATGAGGTGGTGTCGGTGGCGGCTAGGGCGGCGGCGGCGCGGCGGCGTGCGGTGGCGGTGGCGCATGAGTGTGGGAGGGATAGGGCTTGGATTTTGGGGCAGCCCTCCCCTCTATTTATGAGAGGGGGGCAGCCTTGGGAGGGGTGGGTTTTAATCCAAACCCAAACCCAAGTTGGATTGAGAGAAGGACTCTTTCCTTCTTCCACTAGGAAACCATTGTTCTAGTTTGACTTTTCAAACTTCCCGTTTGACTTTCAATTTAGAGCTTTAGTTCTCTCTTGCAAATGCCCAAACCAAGTGAATAGGATATGATCCAATCATTCTACTTATCCATGACACGTTCATGGTCCATTCCCCTTCCGGTCCGGTGAACCTTCTAGACCCTTCTACAATCTCTCCGATGAAAACATCGGAATCTTTCCCAAACTCCGGAATCGGACTTTCCTTATATGAATCTTATTCTCCGGACCATTCCGGATCTCCTCGTGATATCCTGGATCGCATTCGAGACTCCGAACAACATTCGGTATCCCTACTAACATTCTATATCTACTAAACAACATCGAATCCTTAAGTGTGTCTCCCTACGGTTCGTGAATTATGCGGACATGACCGAGATACTTATCCGATCAATAACCAATAGAGGAACCTGTAAATTCATATGGCTCTCACATATTTCTACGATTACTTTGCGATCGAATGAACCACTTACATACGATACCAATTTTTCTTTGTCTCGCGATATTTTACTTATCCGAGGTTTTGATCGTCGGTATCTCTGCATACCTAGTTCAACCTCGTTACCGATAAGTACTCTTTCTCGTTCCCGTGATATGTGATCCATTGTAAGCCAGTCACATGCTTGCAAGCCAATTGGATGACATTCCATCGAGAGGGCCCAGAGTATATTTGTCATATGGATGGACAAATTCCACTCTTGATCTATGTGCCTCAACACATATTTTCCGAACATTCTATGCCACCTTTATAGACACCCAGTTATGGTGTCGTGTTTGATGTAATCAAAGCATCCTTCTGGTGATGGTGATTAACATGATCGCATGGTCGAAGGAATTAGGTTACTATGTATCAGAAAGCTTATAGAAAATGAACTATTGAAATGACTTGATCTTAATGCTACGGTTATCTATAGGAGTATGTCCATCATACCATTCTCCTAATGATATGATCTTGTTGTCAACAACATCTCAATGCTCATGATCGGGAAACCACGGTCATCTATTAACCAACAAGCTAGTATTACATAAAGGCTTTACTAGGGACTCTAATTTAGTTTACATATCACACAAGTATTAATGTTTCTGGTTAATACTGTTATAGCATGAATGTAAAAATTTATCATAAATACAAAGATATAATAATAACCACTTTTATTATTGTCTTTAGGGCATATCTCTAACATTTTTGCCCCAAATACGTCCGGGGTTCCCAGACTGATCCCAGCTATCCGGGAACACGCTGGGGACGCCTATGAAACGATTCGCCTATCTCGCGCCGACACGTGTCCCCTCTCTCTCTCTCTCTCTCTCTCTCTCTCTCTCTCCCTTGTCCCTCCCTCGTCTCTCCCCTTCAGCGTGCGCTGATGGCACCTTAGTAGAGCGAGCGAGCCAGCGACGCCTTCCCATTCCCGTGCGCCAACCGGAGCTGACTCTTTGCCGACGCCTTCCCGTTCCCTCCGTCGGATGTCGCTGCAGCTGCTCCCGTCGCCTCCGCAGCCGTCGACGGGTGCAAGTTCGAGAGCGCGGCCGGAGACGGAGGCGCCGACGCCTTCCCGTTCCCGTCGCCGGAGGCCGTAGCAGCCAGCGTGACGTGGCGCGGCGTCCATCTCCCTCGATCTCTGCCCGCTGCCAGCCGCATCACGCCTCTCCGTAGCACCCCGGGGGTCGGCCTCACCAGCAACAATGTAGGAGCTAGCACAGGAGGCACACGCGCCCGTCCCCCTCTCCGTCTCCGTCTCCGATGGACGGGTGGCGGCGCTAGGGCTCGGCACAGGGGAAGCACAGGCGTGGGAGTGGAGCTCGTCCATGGTCGGGAGAGGAAGGCGAGCCAAGAGCGAGGTCAATGGCGACCCGGGCCCACGGGCGTGGTGGCGGTGCGTGCTCGTGCGCGCAGAACTCGACGCCCTCAGCGTCCCCTACGCCTGGCCCATCGCGCGCACTAGCGTCACCCTAGGAACACCACTGGGAAATGTTCATTCCCAAGCTAAAAAAATCCATACATCCGAATGAATTTAATACATCCGAAGCAAATTTTAGGCTTGGAAATACCCCAACGAGTGGATGCTCTAATAAATAGCCTCTTGCCGGCTAGATTTCGAGACGATCGGTGAAGATGCTCTAACCAAATTGCTATTGATGTGTTCGCAAAATAGAAAAGTCCAAAAAGTATGGTGAAGGTTGTGAGAACCGGGAAGAAACACGTAGAAGCCTGTCGCCGTCTCACCGAATCCAAACTTGCGGATGACTCGGAGTCGAGTCCAAAGTCTATACACGACACGGATTCAGGTACTATCACGACCCGGGCCTTGACACGGACCCGAGTACTGGCAGGCCCTAATAAAAAGGCCAGAGGGATGACTCGCCAAGAAAGAATCCACGCACGAAGGCAATCAAGACGCGAGATCCCATAATACACGAACGCGTAGCGATCGACCCTCGATCGGATCCTGTTCGATCAGATCAGGGGCGACCAATGGCGCACGGGCAAGAGTCGTCGATTCAGGGCCGCGGGCGCCGGCGCCGGCGCAGCGGCTCGGTGCGTGGCCGGCTGCGGGTTCTACGGGAGCGCAGCGACCATGAACATGTGCTCCAAGTGCTACCTCGACCACGTCAAGGCCACCGAAGTGGCAGCAGCCCCCGTCGTCAAGGGGGAGATCAAGGATGACGAGGCCACCCTGACGTTCAAGACGCCGGCTAGCGTGCATGGCTCTGCCACCGCCGCCGCTGAGGCGGCCGGCGCCAACCAGGTGCATGACATGCAAGAAGAAGGTCGGGCTGCTGGGGTTCGGATGCCGCTGCGGTGGCACGTTCTGCTCGCTGCACCGCTACTTGGAGGGGCACGCGTGCAAGTTCGACTACAAGAAGGCCGACCAAGAAAAGATCGCGCAGCAGAACCCTCTCGTCGTGGCGTCCAAGATCGACAAGATTTGAAGGCAGATGGAGTTGGAAAACATATGCGGACGATCGTTGTCTTTTCTTCTATCTCCTTTTTTCATCTTTCACGCACTAGCTCGTCAGGTTCTAGAGTCGACGTTTGATTTTTCCCTTTTGTGAAAATATATTCATGCATATTAATGTAAATTACTAGTACTATCATATTATTCGATTAGAGCATCTCGACCCCCACACACCACACATACGGGGTCCGGTGGTTACCCCACAACTGAAAAATTCAAACATTTAAAAAGTCGTCGGAGTTAAACATAGGTTTGCCGTCGCCGGGCATATCATAGTCTCGGCGATACAATCACCGCAAGTCGTCATAATACTGGTCCAGCGATCAAAATAAACATATGAGGAATACGAAAATCAAACGGGAAGATTATGGCGACGGCAGCAGGTGGCGGCACGGGAGGGGAGGGACGGTGCAGGGAAATGTTAGGAGTGGGCGGCGATGGGGGGATGGCGGGACTCGGGGCCAGGAGGGGGATTGGAGTTGTGGAGGGAAAAAGAGAGAAAATTTTGGGGTCCCGTCGACAGGGCTGGGCCGCCAGCTTTTCCAAGTTCCACCGGCGCCCCGATTGCGCCCCCCTCCCTCCCCGTGTTGGGTTCGGTCTTGGGGCGTCTGCTGAATAGTTGGGCCGCTCTGGCGCCATTTCAGTTTTGAGGGAGGACTGGACGGGTTTTTGTGTGACCGTGTCCTCGTTTCACGCTTAGGACGCCTTTAGAGGGGCCGAGTGGAGAAGCACTTAGTCATCTTTGTGTTTCCAATGAATCCATGTGATGCCGATCTTGTCTTGTTCGTGTTGGCACCTAGGTTTCCAGACATCTCAATCCGTCAGGTGCATCACATCTTTGCCATGTATTATACACAACAAAGATGGAGCACTTCTTTGTCGTGAGCGATGACACTTGGCAAAGTTTTCTTCTGTCACGGCGCCATTAGTTGCATGGCGGAAGCCATGTGTTCTTGCTTTTTTGCCGAGTGTATGTCAGATTTTTTTCCGATTATTTCTTTTGCCGTGTGTATTATTTGTTCTTTGTCAAGTATATTTTTTTTGCCGTGTGCATTTTTTTCAAATTTTACTGAGTATTTTATTTTTGCCGTGTGACTTGGATAACTTTGACATTTTTGCCGAGTCACACACGGCAAAGAGGAAAATACTAGAGAAAAATATATTTTTTCGGTAGTGCAAATAGGAGCATTTTCCTGTGGGAAGAAAGCTGACAATTTGAGAAATTAAATAGACTCTGCTTGATATTTTCGAACTGGGCCACTTCATTTTTTATATTATCTACTCCTTTTTTAGATAATAGGCACTGCCTTAACTTAATAAAGCACACGAAACAAAATCTATACACGCTGCGGCATATAGCTTAGCACGGTTCACACCCCAACCTACAGGGCACAGAAAAGGCAAAAAAACGGCCGCCCTCCCGGGAGAAGGAGCCCCTGCTCACGAAGTCGACCCAGGATCTTGCGGCATTTGCTAGAGATTAGCTGCGTGCAGCAGCCGTGTAAGGTCGTTTGCCATGTCCATCAACTTTTCCTTGTCCTACACCTTTGCCACCGCCGCCCAAAGCTGCAAAAAGAGGGCATGCCGGCCGGCCTCACATTACATAGCCGCAGAAATTATATGGCGAGATCAGTCGCCAGGGTAGAAGGGACCTCCTATAGGGTAGCCAATGGCGAGGTTGCTATCGCCGGTGGAGCCTCAGTCGATGGGGGCGTATCTGCTATCGTAGTCGCTATTGCTGGTGGATCCTCAGTCCATGTGGGGGGTGGGGTGGGGAAGGTGTCTACTGCCGGAGTCATTGTCGCCGAGGAAGCCGGTCGAACTATGTTCTCGAACAGGATGGCGATGCGCTGATCGGCGCACCACGCCTTCACCTCGTCGTCCATGCTCGTCATGTCGACCATTAGGATCGCACGGTCCTTTCTTCTTGTTAGACCCCTCCTTTTATAAAGGATAGGATCCCTGTGATTGCAATGCTAGTCCCTGGATCAATGCTAGCATCCACAGTTTGAGATGAAGTACACAGATACAAAGGTCATTTATTACATTCATTCCAGAGATAAAACATAGTCTTTTACAACTCAAGGCCATAGGCCTAGTACCAGAGTTCTTAGGAATAAGTAAATAAACACAAGTCTTCATCTTCATGTGCCACAGGCAAACATGTTGAGTGTAGACTCATGACTCCTATTCATCATCGGAGTAACCTGCAACATCACAAGTTACAGCCACAAAGGGTCAATACTTTGGAATAGTATTGGCAAGTGATACCTTAGTATATTTTAAGTGATCTATATTACTATATGCATTTTTGGCTAGTGTAGCTTGGCTTGCTTTGCTTTGAAAATAAACTTTTCTTATTAGTTGAAGTCACTAAGTTGTTCTTTGTCAAAAACATTCCCAAGGAAACCCCCAATAGACATTGGGGTCCTTTACCCTTGTTCACCCACAAGTTTTTATTTAGAAGTTGGAGTGATGAGATTCTTGTGGCTTCCATGTCTTGATGCTCAAAATGTCCATTTCCTTGGACAAGGCTAAGTACTTAGGTTTTCCATCTGCAGAGGTTGTGCACTTTCCCCACTAGACTTGGTTTCCCAAGACAGGACCTTTCAGAAGCCTTTCCTTAGTCAAATGGACGCGTTCCTTCCTATCAACCCCTCTACCACCAACTGTCCATATGACTAAGTTCTAGCAACCTATATGATCATGGCAGAGCCCATTTTGCCAAGTGGTTGCACTGTAAGCTTTCTCCACACTTGGCCTCCAAATCCCTTTGTGCCTGGGTGGCATTCCACAAGTGTGATACACAACCCAAGTCCATGGCCTTGTGTAACCACTCAACATAACCCATACTTTCCATTCCACCCAGGAGGTTCATTTGACTTAGTGGTTTTATTAAGAAAGTATAAGTCTCATGACTTAGAAATATTTTCTTAATTGTAAGTGTAGTTTTTCACCAACCCTTGTTTTGCTATAAGCTAGGCTAAGCAAAGTATGGCAACTTATCTTAGGGATAATTCCTTAGCAATACTACTAGACTACATAGGATTTCCCACCTTTCCATTAGACAAAATATTATGCAATAATATAATAAAATATCTAATGCTAGTTCAAAAACATAGGAAAAATATATATTCATGCAAATATCACTTGCCTTGGTAGTGTGGGGAGTAGCACTCTTGACAATCACAATCACAATCAAAATCTACACAAGAAATCAAAACATACAATTACACACATTTAAATATAACCAAAATAATATGAATGCATGCATGCAAGAATTTACCATGTGTTAAATTTTGAAAATTCTACCAAGTGTGTGTTCATGACTACTGAAGCATAACATGTCACAAGTTTGTCCAATAAACCTATTTGTCCATAACAAAATTTTATAAAGATATTTTTATATCTAAAATAGCCCTAAACTTGTTCCACAAATAAAACATTTTTAACTGTTACTATATGCTAAACAAAATGTATATTCTGATAGGCCTTGTCTTACTGAACTCAACGATATAAAGTTTGCAAAAATCCAACGTGTCGTTTGAAAGTTATAAGCATTTGAAGTTTGAATCTAATTCAGGTTTTGAATTCTGTTTTTAATCTAAACCTTGCCACGCGTCGCGTTTCTACTGGCGCGTACCGGTTCGCACCGGATCACCCTTCTGAGCCGTTGGATCTAACTAACGTTCTTGCGGCTCAGATCTGTCCATACCCTTCGATAAGTGAAGTGTCTCTGGCGTAGATCCAGATCTAACGGTTAAGATTCTTCTAACCAAAAGCAGCGGCGCTGCGGCGGTAATGACGGCGTCGATCGATGGCGATGCGGCGGCGTTCTAGGTCGCCCGGAGAAAGAAGGAGGTGCTTACCAGAACCGCAAGAGGCTGCTGATGCTCAAGGTGGCAACGGCTTGGAAAGGGGCGTACGGGTTCGTCGGGGATTTCTCGCCGGAGTTCGCGAATGCGTCTGCCACGGTCAGTTGTCGACGTTGGCGAGGTTCCTCGTCGCGCTAAGTCAAAACAGGGGTACTGTCAGATGCGCAAAACGAAGTGGATTCAGGGCGTATCAGTCAGAGGTCAAGGGGCGGTGTTTACTTACGAAGGGAGGTCGCCGGAGTTCTTGCAGGAGACGGTGGCGGCGGTCGTCGGCGTTATAGCGCTAGGGGTCATCGAAAGCAAACGGCGAGTGTCGGAAGATGCGGGGTTCCTGAACAAGATAGCGTGAACGCGAGGCGGGGAAACTCGAGACGGCCGGGTCGCGGCGCGATCGTCGGAGACGGCGGAGTTGCGAGCAATGCGCGCACAGGCGTTTGCTTGGGGTTTTGGGGAAAAGAGAGAGACAGAGGGTTTCTTATAGCCTGGCGGCGAGAATCACTCACCAATAACTCGAATTGATGCCACGAATCAAGACCGAAACGCCGCGTTGATTTGGGGATGAATGAGTCGTGGGTGGAGACGATCTTTGGCGTGGGGTTGGCCGCTTGTCGGTGATCTGCAGGATTTTGGTGAGGTCTGGCTGTCATTTGCTTGCTTATGGCGTGTGAGGAGAAAAGAAGTCCCGGGTGGGCTTCTTTGGGCTAGTTTGGCTCTTGGGCGGATCACGGCGTGGCCCTTTTCTATTCGGATGCTCTTTTCTTTTCTATTTCCATTTTTGGTATGAATTTTGGTATGAATTCAAATCCTTTTGAAATCAAATTGCCTTGGAAATTTTTGTAGGGTTTGTGGATTCAAACAGTCACAAAACTAGGTGGTTACATTGCAAAGCTTGGTCCAGCTTGGTTTTAATAATAATTAGGATTTGTTCTGTTTGCAAACATTTGAAATGGATTTTGAAATTTACTTCTAAATTTGAAATCTTTGGGGTTTAAAAATTTCACCTAATCTTTCCATCAATGAAGGCAAGCATTGAAGTATTTAAACATTCAAATTTCAACAGGATGATGTTTATTTGGGAAAATTTGCCCACATGAAATCATAACTCTTATTCCATTTCTAAATGATTTTTGAGAAAAACCCTAAATGAAGGAATGATGCAAAGTGATATGAATGAGTTTTAAACTATGATTTTTGGGATGTTACAAATCTAACCCCCTTAAGATGAATCTCGCCCTCGAGATTCGGATTGGCTAGCAAATAGGTGAGGGTGGTCTTTTCGAAGATCATCTTCTCTTTCCCATGTTGCTTCCTCTTGAGTGATGGTTCCATTGTACTTTACAAAATTTAATAGTCTTGGTTACGGTGACTCTTTCTGCGGTCTCTAGAATCTTGGAGGCTTTTCTTCATAAGTGAGATCACTCTCTAGTTGAACCTCTTCCAAAGGTATGGTATCCTTCAAGGAGGACTCTTCCATTTCTGGGTGACATTTCTTAAGCTGACTCACATGAAATACGTTATGGACTGCTGATAGGGATTCTGGCAATTCAACTTCATATGCAACCTCTCCTTTGCGACTTAAAATCCTGAATGGCCCAACATATCTTGGTGCCAATTTTCCTTTGACTCCAAATCTTTTTACTCCACGAAGTGGTGATACCCTGAGATAAGCCCTATCTCCAACTTCGTATGTGACTTCTCTACGCTTAGAATCCGCGTAGCTTTTCTGTCGGGATTGCGCTATTTTCAACCTGTCCTTAACTAATTTAACTTTCTCTTCGGCGTCCTTGATGAGATCAGGTCCAAATAAGCTTCTTTCTCCCACACCGTTCCATAATAATGGGGTGGTACACTTCCTTCCGTAGAGTAACTCAAACGGTGCCATTCCAATACTAGATTGATGACTGTTATTGTAAGAGAACTCCGCGTAAGGCAAACTTTCATCCCAACTTGATCCATAATCTAGAGCACATGCTCTCAACATATCTTCTAGAATTTGGTTGGTCCTTCTGTTTGTCCATCTGTTTGAGGATGGAAGGCGATCTGAATTCAATCTCGTTCCCAAAGATTCATGAAGTTGTCTCCAAAAGTGAGAAGTGAAGAGTTCCTCTATCGACACAATACTTTTGGGTACCCCATGAAGGCATCTGATTCTGCTCATATATATTTTTGCTAACTTGGCACTGGTATAAGTTGTCTTCACGGGTATAAAATGAGCCACTTTAGTTAAGCGATCCACTACTACCCATATGGAATCATACCGGACCTGGTCCTTGGTAATCCGTGATGAAATCCATACCAATATTTTCCCACTTCCATTCAGGAATAGGAAGTGGTTGAAGCAATTTCTGGTTTTGGTGTTCGCTTTGACTCTGCTACACACATCACACAAAGCAATATGTTCGTGATGTCTCTTTTGAGATTGTTCCACCAAAATCTTTCTTTCATATCCATGTACATTTTGGTGTTTCTGGGTGAATAGAATAGGAGAGTTGTGACCTTCGTGTAAGATCGGTTTCCACAACTCGGGTCTTGTGGAACACATATCGTTTCCGTGCCATAAGGTTCCTTGATCATCAATACGAAACTCTTAGCCTTCCCTAGACTAATATTTTCCTTGATCTTTTCAATTTCCTTATCGGTCTTGAGCTTCTTGGATTACATTTCAAAAGAGTGGGTTGAACATCCAATGTCATAAGATGTCCTTCTGGTACAATCTCCAATCTGAGTTCCTTGAATTGTTTACAGAGATCCTCTGGCAATTCTCCTTTGGTAAGACCATTTACAAATGTCTTACCACTTAAAGCATCGGCTACCACATTTGCTTTACCGGGGTGGTATTGCAAACTCAAGTCATAATCCTTGATAAGTTCTAGCCATCTTCTTTGTCTCATGTTGATCTCTTTCTGGGTAAAGATATACTTCAAACTCTTATGATCGGTGAATACTTCACACCGCTTACCTAAAAGGTAATGTCTCCATGTTTTGAGTGCATGGACGACAGAGGCTAACTCCAAGTCATGAGTAGGATAGTTTACTTCATGAGTTTTGAGTTGTCTCGAAGCATAAGCTACGACTCTACCATCTTGCATAAGTACAGCACCCAAGCCTTGATGAGAAGCATCACAATATACTTGGAAATCCTTTTCCAAATCTGGCAGACATAGAACTGGTGCTGTCACAAGTCTCTTCTTCAACTCTTGGAAGCTGACTTCGCAACCTTCAGTCCAAACAAATTTCTTGTCCTTCTTTAGTAATTCTGTCATCGGTTTAGCAACTTTCGAGAAATTTTCAATAAACCTTCTGTAGTAACCTGCTAAACCAAGGAAACTACGAACTTCCTTCACATTCTTGGGTGATTCCCATTCTGTCACAGCTGAAACTTTAGCAGGATCAACTGCCACACCATCCTTGGTCATAACATGACCAAGAAATCCAACTTTCTCTAACCAGAACTCACACTTGCTAAATTTGGCATAGAGCTTATGTTCTCTTAGCTTTTCAAGTATCAAGCGCAAGTGTCTCTCATGTTCTTCTTTACTCTTGGAGTAGACTAGAATATCGTCGATAAAAACGACAACGAACTTGTCAAGAAATTCCATGAACACTTTGTTCATCATATTCATGAAGTATGCTGGAGCGTTGGTCAAACCAAAAGGCATCACAGTGTACTCATACAATCCATACCTTGTGGTGAATGCTTTGTCTTAGGTATGTCTTGCTCTCTTATCTTAAGTTGAAAGTAGCCGGACCGAAGATCAATCTTTGAGAATACACATGCTCCTTCTAACTGATCAAACAAATCGTTGATTCTTGGCAAAGGATATTTGTTCTTGATGGTAACCTCGTTGAGAGATCGATAATCAATACATAATCTTTGTGTCCTATCCTTCTTCTCCACAAACAATACCGGGCTCCCCAAGATGAAGAACTTGGTTGAATAAACCCTTTACATGCTGTTCTCCTAGTTGCTTCTTGAGTTCTTTCGGTTCATCCTTGACATTTTGTATGGTCTCTTAGCTATTGGTCCCGAACACGGTACCAAATCTATCAAGAATTCCACATCTACTGTCGGTGGCATTCTGGTAATTCCTCAGGAAATACATCAGGATACTCACACACAATTGGCACCTTGTCCATACTAACCCCTTGAGAGAATTTAGCTTACTTCCTTTAGGTTCAAAGTTTGACTTAAATTTTATTCTTTTTCCTACGGGGTTGTGGCGTAAGCATGCGATTGGCACAATCCAATATTCCTTCATACTTAGCCATCCAATCCATTCCCAATATTACATCCAACCCTTGGGAATTCAGGATTATTAGGTTCCTTTGGAAACTTATGTTGTCCAAACTCTATGACTAAGTCATGACATCCTGAGTTTACTATCATTTCTCCCCACGGAGAACTTACTCTTATAGGACACCCAATGGTTTCTACCGGGTAGTTCATTCCTTTCAACAAATGCTTTTGATATGAATGAATGAGATGCACCGATCAAAGAGTACAAATGCTGAAATTGAATTGAGTCTGAACTTACCAAAGCGGCATCGGGTTCCTCATAGACCTCCTCCACATTGATGTGGTTAACCTGTCCTTTCGGAAAGGATTTGGCTTATTAGGTCCTTCAACTTTCTTTTCGGGCACTCATTAGCATAATGCCCCAGCTTTTTGCATTTGAAGCACTCAACTGGTGATGTCCTTTTAACATCTTGACTTCCACTTCCACTACCATTTCCCTTTGTGGTGGCTCTTATATCCACCCTTGTGGTTCTTGTACTTATCAACATCATGGCTACGGTGATGCTTGTTGTCATAATGATTTGTGGTTGTGGTGCTTGTTGAACTTCCCATGTTTATGGGATCTGAGCTATATGTCATCATGATGAGATCGTTTGTGAGACGATCCCGAGTTGTGTTTGTCGGAGTGTTTCCTCTTTCTACTCTCGACTTGTTTCATTTTACTTTCCAAAATAGCAGCCTTGTCACACAAAGACTGATAAGTTGGAACATATCATACTGATACCTGTAGATTCAGCTCATCATTCAAGCCTTCCAAGAATTTTTCCTTTCTCTTGGCATCAGTATCAACCTCATCCGGTGCATAGCGCGCCAGATTGTTGAATTCTTCTACGTATTCTGCCACACTACGATGGCGCGGTTTCAAGTTGTGAAACTCCTTCTTTTTCAGACTCATTATCCCGGATGAGATATGAGCGGTGCGAAACCCATCTTCAAATATGTCCCATGTCACTTCATCAATGGGAGTGGTGATTTGGAAGTTATCCCACCAAGTGGCGGCTGGTCCTTCCAACAGATGTGCTGCGAATCTGACTTTTTCAGCATCGGTCGACCCTCATCACCAAGTCTTTGTTCACGAGCAACCAGTCATTGGCTGCCATGGGATCGATTGTCCCGAAAATTTTTACGGCCTTAGTCGCGAAATCTGGTGAGCATATCGAAACCGGAGGGTTGTTGTTGTTGTTGTTGTTGTTGTTGTTGTTGTTATTGTTGTTGTTGTTGTTGGGGTTATTATTGTTGTTATTCGATTACGGATGAATGTCGTCATCATTTGCATAAGTTGCGTTTGCGCATTCATCATCTGTTGCATTTACGGGGTGATGTTGTTGGGGTTGGGGTTTGCTTGTGCGGGGGAGGCATCGTGGTTGTTCAAATAGATAAGAATGAGATACCCATAGATGTTTATGCACAATACATCACAAGCAACACATAACAAGCAACAGAAGAATATAAGTGCAACATCCACATAACAAACTCATGAAATAAAACACACAAGTGACAAGCCATCCACATGTCGGATGGTCCAATAACAAGTTCGCAACAACGGGTATGATTATGTAAGTAAGAACGAGTAACAAGTCTACCACAATGGCATCTATCTCCTCCTCGACGAAGGTAAGACCTGCGTTCTCCATCATGTCTTGTTCTCCTCTATAGTAGTGGTCAAGGAATCAACCTTGGTCTTGAGAGCCCTCTTAAGGGAAGCCTCTCAATAACCATCTGCTGCTGCTCAAGCTCAAGTCCTTGGACTTGAGTTCCTCAGTCATGTCCGGATCCTCTTGTTCCTATCACGGACACGCGTTTCTCTTGACTCTTGAACTTGCGGTCCTGGGCCTCAAACTTTGTCTCCATCTCCTTGATCATCTCATCTGCTGCGCAAAAGCTTGTCCTTCTCGAAGCTGCACAAGCTTCGTCATTACCTAGCATGGCGTTCGTCTGTCCGTATCTACGTGTGCGAGAAGAGTCTCTAAGTCCTGAAGGTAAGGCGTATCGGCTCATGGTGCTCCTCGAGTCGTCCTCGAAGTCGATGGACTCTCCGTCAACATCACGTCTTAGAAGGCGTGAAAGTGAAACCCTAACTTTATGCGGGTGGCGGCTATGATCGTCCTATCGTCTGCATGACTACCTCCATGCCTCTCTCCTGTCATCGTGCATCAACTTGAAGGCGATGGCCTCTGTAGTAGGCTCGGTCGGCGTCTGGCTGGGTCACCTTGAAGCCCAGAGGTCCTTCCTCTCGAACTTGGTGAGTGGGTACACCGTGATGGTAGGAAGATGGAGATCAAGTAGAGTGGTAAGCTCAATGATACGGGAACCAAAGCAGTAACCGGAACTCCTCAGCGGTCTTGTGACAGCAGGCATCTATTTATAAGATTGAAAAGTTAGAACATAGCAATTCAGGTAAATCAAGACTAACATTCATACATATCCATGAAGCAGAATCGTCACACAAGTCATGCATACAAAGGTTCATTACATCACTCAAGGTTCCAACTTATTTAAAACATAAGGTGATAAGTGGTGGTCCAACTAACGAAGTGACCTTACAATCAATCTCGCGGGATCTATTGTTAAACACAATGTTCCTAGAGGCAATCCACCAATCTTGCTCTCTTGATTCAATTACTAAGTCTATAACATCTCCCTTATCTCTTGGTTGGTGTCCTCCAACTCTTGAGTAAGCTCCTTCTCTTTCTCTAAGTCCTTTTGGAGGTTGAGCATTACGCACTTGACTCTAGCACTTAGTTCCTTGATAGTCCTCCAAGTGCATCCTGGTGACTCAAAGAATGTGGTGTGCATGGTAGTGTTAGTGTACATGCAGAATCCCTCTCTTTGTGGTTGTCTTCCTTGTTTTTGTACAAGTGAAGTTGCACCCAATACTCCACTCCTTCATCCATCACCGGAAAGCCCTTGTACAGCTTCACCATGTGCATCCATTGCCTCCATGAGAACCTTGAGAATATTGGGAAACTCAGTTTCACATTCCAAGGTCATGGTCATGAGTGGTCCCTTCTTCACGGCTTCGTTGATGGAATTCATCTACAAGGAAGTTGAAAGAGATTAGAAAAGTTTTACGAGAAGAATAGACAAGTGTAGAAATAGTTTGAAAAACTTTTTCCTTAGTGGTTTTCCAATCCTAGGGTCATAATCCTACAGGCAACACAGTGCTCTGATACCATCTGTTAGACCCCTCCTTTTATAAAGGATAGGATCCCTGTGATTGCAATGCTAGTCCCTGGATCAATGCTAGCATCCACAGTTTGAGATGAAGTACACAGATACAAAGGTCATTTATTACATTCATTCCAGAGATAAAACATAGTCTTTTACAACTCAAGGCCATAGGCCTAGTACGAAGTTCTTAGGAATAAGTAAATAAACACAAGTCTTCATCTTCATGTGCCACGAGCAAACATGTTGAGTGTAGACTCATGACTCCTATTCATCATCGGAGTAACTCGCAACATCACAAGTTCTGACACAAAGGGTCAATACTTTGGAATAGTATTGGCAAGTGATACCTTAGTATATTTTAAGTGATCTATATTACTATATGCATTTTTGGCTAGTGTAGCTTGGCTTGCTTTGCTTTGAAAATAAACTTTTCTTATTAGTTGAAGTCACTAAGTTGTTCTTTGTCAAAAACATTCCCAAGGAAACCCCCAATAGACATTGGGGTCCTTTACCCTTGTTCACCCACAAGTTTTTATTTAGAAGTTGGAGTGATGAGATTCTTGTGGCTTCCATGTCTTGATGCTCAAAATGTCCATTTCCTTGGACAAGGCTAAGTACTTAGGTTTTCCATCTGCAGAGGTTGTGCACTTTCCCCACTAGACTTGGTTTCCCAAGACAGGACCTTTCAGAAGCCTTTCCTTAGTCAAATGGACGCGTTCCTTCCTATCAACCCCTCTACCACCAACTGTCCATATGACTAAGTTCTAGCAACCTATATGATCATGGCAGAGCCCATTTTGCCAAGTGGTTGCACTGTAAGCTTTCTCCACACTTGGCCTCCAAATCCCTTTGTGCCTGGGTGGCATTCCACAAGTGTGATACACAACCCAAGTCCATGGCCTTGTGTAACCACTCAACATAACCCATACTTTCCATTCCACCCAGGAGGTTCATTTGACTTAGTGGTTTTATTAAGAAAGTATAAGTCTCATGACATAGAAATATTTTCTTAATTATAAGTGTAGTTTTTCACCAACCCTTGTTTTGCTATAAGCTAGGCTAAGCAAAGTATGGCAACTTATCTTAGGGATAATTCCTTAGCAATACTACTAGACTACATAGGATTTCCCACCTTTCCATTAGACAAAATATTATGCAATAATATAATAAAATATCTAATGCTAGTTCAAAACATAGGACAAATATATATTCATGCAAATATCACTTGCCTTGGTAGTGTGGGAGTAGCACTCTTCACAATCACAATCACAATCAAAATCTACACAAGAAATCAAAACATACAATTACACACATTTAAATATAACCAAAATAATATGAATGCATGCATGCAAGAATTTACCATGTGTTAAATTTTGAAAATTCTACCAAGTGTGTGTTCATGACTACTGAAGCATAACATGTCACAAGTTTGTCCAATAAACCTATTTGTCCATAACAAAATTTTATAAAGATATTTTTATATCTAAAATAGCCCTAAACTTGTTCCACAAATAAAACATTTTTAGCTATTACTATATGCTAAACAAAATGTATATTCTGATAGGCCTTGTCTTACTGAACTCAACGATATAAAGTTTGCAAAAATCCAACGTGTCGTTTGAAAGTTATAAGCATTTGAAGTTTGAATCTAATTCAGGTTTTGAATTCTGTTTTTAATCTAAACCTTGCCACGCGTCGCGTTTCTACTGGCGCGTACCGGTTCGCACCGGATCACCCTTCTGAGCCGTTGGATCTAACTAACGTTCTTGGCTCGATCTGTCCATACCCCTTCGATAAGTGAAGTGTTTCTCGGCGTAGGATCCAGATCTAATGGCTAAGATTCTTCTAACCAAAAGCAATGGCGCTTGGCGGTGACAATGACGGCGGTCGATCGATGATGCGGCGTTCTAGGTCGCCGGAGGAAGGAGGTGCTTACGAGAATCGTAGAAGGCTCGATGCTCAAGGTGGCAAAGGCTTGGGAAGGGCGTCTGGGTTCGTCGGAGATTTCGCGGAGTTCGCGACAACGTCTGCCAGTCGATTGTCGGCGTTGGCGAGGTTCCTCGTCGCGCTAAGTCAAAACAGTCTTGTCGGATCATAAAGCGAAGTGGATTCAGGCGTGTCGGTTAGAGGTCAAGGGCGGTGGTTACTTACGAAGGAGGTCGCGGAGTTCTTGCAGGAGGCGGTGGCGGCGATCGTCGGCGTTAACGCTTAGGGGTCATCGAAAGCAAGCGAAGTGTCGAGAAGATGCCAGGGGTTCCTGAACAAGATAGCGTGAGCGAGGGGGAAACTCGAGACTCACGAATCGCGGCGCGATCGTCGGAGGCAGCGGAGTTGCAGAGCAATCTTGGCGACTGAGGCGTTCGGTGCTTGGGGTTTTGGGGAAAAGAGAGAGGGGAGAGGGTTTCTTATAGCCTGGTCGCGGCGAGAATCACTCACCAATAACTCGAATTGATGCCACGAATCAAGACCGAAACGCGTTGATTTGGGGATGAATGAGTCGTGCGGGTGGAGACGATCTTTGGCGTGGGGTTGGCCCGCTTGTCGGTGATCTGCCAGGATTTTGGTGGGGTCGGCTGTCGGCGTCTGTTTGCTTGCTTGGCGTGTGAGGAGAAAAGAAGTCCCGGGTGAGCTTCTGGGCTAGTTTGGCTCTTGGGCGAGATCTGGCAGCGTGGCCCTTTTCTATTCGGATGCTCTTTTCTTTTCTATTTCCATTTTTGGTATGAATTTTGGTATGAATTCAAATCCTTTTGAAATCAAATTGCCTTGAAATTTTTGTAGGGTTTTGTGGATTCAAAACAGTCACAAAACTAGGTGGTTACATTGCAAAGCTTGGTCCAGCTTGGTTTTAATAATAATTAGGGATTTGTTCCTGTTTGCAAACATTTGAAATGGATTTTGAAATTTACTTCTAAATTTGAAATCTTTGGGGTTTAAAAATTTCACCTAATCTTTCCATCAATGAAGGCAAGCATTGAAGTATTTAAACATTCAAATTTCAACAGGATGATGTTTATTTGGGAAAATTTGCCCACATGAAATCATAACTCTTATTCCATTTCTAAATGATTTTTGAGAAAAACCCTAAATGAAGGAATGATGCAAAGTGATATGAATGAGTTTTAAACTATGATTTTTGGGATGTTACAAATCTAACCCCCTTAAGATGAATCTCGCCCTCGAGATTCGGATTGTCTAGCAAATAGGTGAGGGTGGTCTTTTCGAAGATCATCTTCTCTTTCCCATGTTGCTTCCTCTTCGGAGTGATGGTTCCATTGTACTTTACAAAATTTAATAGTCTTGGTTCTGGTGACTCTTTCTGCGGTCTCTAGAATCTTGACAGGCTTTTCTTCATAAGTGAGATCACTCTAGTTGAACCTCTTCCAAAGGTATGGTATCCTTCAAGGAGGACTCTTCCATTTCTGGGTGACATTTCTTAAGCTGACTCACATGAAATACGTTATGGACTGCTGATAGGGATTCTGGCAATTCAACTTCATATGCAACCTCTCCTTTGCGACTTAAAATCCTGAATGGCCCAACATATCTTGGTGCCAATTTTCCTTTGACTCCAAATCTTTTTACTCCACGAAGTGGTGATACCCTGAGATAAGCCCTATCTCCAACTTCGTATGTGACTTCTCTACGCTTAGAATCCGCGTAGCTTTTCTGTCGGGATTGCGCTATTTTCAACCTGTCCTTAACTAATTTAACTTTCTCTTCGGCGTCCTTGATGAGATCAGGTCCAAATAAGCTTCTTTCTCCCACACCGTTCCATAATAATGGGGTGGTACACTTCCTTCCGTAGAGTAACTCAAACGGTGCCATTCCAATACTAGATTGATGACTGTTATTGTAAGAGAACTCCGCATAAGGAAAACTTTCATCCCAACTTGCTCCATAATCTAGAGCACATGCTCTCAACATATCTTCTAGAATTTGGTTGGTCCTTTCTGTTTGTCCATCTGTTTGAGGATGGAAGGCAGTACTGAATTCCAATCTCGTTCCCAAAGATTCATGAAGTTGTCTCCAAAAGTGAGAAGTGAACTAAGTTCCTCTATCTGACACAATACTTTTGGGTACCCCATGAAGGCATACGATTCTGCTCATATATATTTTTGCTAACTTGGCACTGGTATAAGTTGTCTTCACGGGTATAAAATGAGCCACTTTAGTTAAGCGATCCACTACTACCCATATGGAATCATACCCGGACCTGGTCCTTGGTAATCCGGTGATGAAATCCATACCAATATTTTCCCACTTCCATTCAGGAATAGGAAGTGGTTGAAGCGCACCTGGTTTTGGTGTTCGCTTTGACTCGCTACACACATCACACAAAGCAATATGTTCGGCGATGTCTCTTTTGAGATTGTTCCACCAAAATCTTTCTTTCATATCCATGTACATTTTGGTGTTTCCTGGGTGAATAGAATAGGGAGAGTTGTGACCTTCGTGTAAGATCAGTTTCCGCAACTCTGGGTCTTGTGGAACACATATACGTTTCCCGTGCCATAAGGTTCCTTGTTCATCAATACGGAAACTCTTAGCCTTCCCTATACTAATATTTTCCTTGATCTTTTCAATTTCCTTATCGGTCTTCTGAGCTTCTTGGATTCTGTTCAAAAGAGTGGGTTGAACATCCAATGTCATAATATGTCCTTCTGGTACAATCTCCAATCTGAGTTCCTTGAATTGTTTACAGAGATCCTCTGGCAATTCTCCTTTGGTAAGACCATTTACAAATGTCTTACGACTTAAAGCATCGGCTACCACATTTGATTTACCGGGGTGGTATTGCAAACTCAAGTCATAATCCTTGATAAGTTCTAGCCATCTTCTTTGTCTCATGTTGATCTCTTTCTGGGTAAAGATATACTTCAAACTCTTATGATCGGTGAATACTTCACACCGCTTACCTAAAAGGTAATGTCTCCATGTTTTGAGTGCATGGACGACAGAGGCTAACTCCAAGTCATGAGTAGGATAGTTTACTTCATGAGTTTTGAGTTGTCTCGAAGCATAAGCTACGACTCTACCATCTTGCATAAATCTGACACCCAAGCCTTGATGAGAAGCATCACAATATACTTGGAAATCCTTTTCCAAATCTGGCGGAACATAGAACTGGTGTCACAAGTCTCTTCTTCAACTCTTGGAAGCGACTTGCAACCTTGATCCAAACAAATTTCTTGTCCTTCTTTAGTAATTACATCGGTTTAGCAACTTTCGAGAAATTTTCAATAAACCTTCTGTAGTAACCTGCTAAACCAAGGAAACTACGAACTTCCTTCACATTCTTGGGTGATTCCCATTCTGTCACAGCTGAAACTTTAGCAGGATCAACTGCCACACCATCCTTGGTCATAACATGACCAAGAAATCCAACTTTCTCTAACCAGAACTCACACTTGCTAAATTTGGCATAGAGCTTATGTTCTCTTAGCTTTTCAAGTATCAAGCGCAAGTGTCTCTCATGTTCTTCTTTACTCTTGGAGTAGACTAGAATATCGTCGATAAAAACGACAACGAACTTGTCAAGAAATTCCATGAACACTTTGTTCATCATATTCATGAAGTATCTTTGGGCGTTGGTCAAACCAAAAGGCATCACAGTGTACTCATACAATCCATACCTTGTGGTGAATGCTGTCTTAGGTATGTCTTGCTCTCTTATCTTAAGTTGAAAGTAGCCGGACCGAAGATCAATCTTTGAGAATACACATGCTCCTTCTAACTGATCAAACAAATCGTTGATTCTTGGCAAAGGATATTTGTTCTTGATGGTAACCTCGTTGAGAGATCGATAATCAATACATAATCTTTGTGTCCTATCCTTCTTCTCCACAAACAATACCGGGGCTCCCAAGATGAAGAACTTGGTTGAATAAACCCTTTACATGCTGTTCTCCTAGTTGCTTCTTGAGTTCTTCGGTTCATCCTTGACATTTTGTATGGTCTCTTAGCTATTGGTCCGAACACGGTACCAAATC
This sequence comes from Avena longiglumis, assembly GCA_030063025.1. Classification (NCBI taxonomy): domain Eukaryota; kingdom Viridiplantae; phylum Streptophyta; class Magnoliopsida; order Poales; family Poaceae; genus Avena; species Avena longiglumis. The sequence goes on along the minus strand of CP125977.1, from coordinate 178,583,623 downwards.
TATCAAGAATTCCACATCTCTGTCTGTGGCATTCTGGTAATTCCTCAGGAAATACATCCGGATACTCACACACAATTGGCTGCTTGTCCATACTAACCCCCTTGAGAGAATTTAGCTTACTTCCTTTAGGTTCAAAGTTTGACTTAAATTTTATTCTTTTTCCTTCTGGGGTTGTGAGCGTAACTGTACGATTGGCACAATCCAATATTCCTTCATACTTAGCCATCCAATCCATTCCCAATATTACATCCAACCCTTGGGAATTCAGGATTATTAGGTTCACTGGAAACTTATGTTGTCCAAACTCTATGACTAAGTCATGACATCCTGAGTTTACTATCATTTCTCCCCCTGGAGAACTTACTCTTATAGGACACCCAATGGTTTCTACCGGTAGTTCATTCCTTTCAACAAATGCTTTTGATATGAATGAATGAGATGCACCAGTATCAAAGAGTACAAATGCTGAAATTGAATTGAGTCTGAACTTACCAGCAACGGCATCAGGTTCCTCATAGACCTCCTCCACATTGATGTGGTTAACCTGTCCTTTCTGGAAAGGATTTGGCTTGTTAGGTCCTTCAACTTTCTTTTCAGGGCACTCATTAGCATAATGCCCCAGCTTTTTGCATTTGAAGCACTCAACCTGACTGATGTCCTTTTTAACATGCTGACTTCCACTTCCACTACCATTTCCACTGTGGTGGCTCTTATGTCCACCCTTGTGGTTCTTGTACTTATCACTGTCATGGCTACGGTGATGCTTGTTGTCATGACGGTTGTGGTTGTGGTGCTTGTTGAACTTCCCATGTTTATGGGATCCTGAGCTGCCACTGTCATCATGATGAGATCGTTTGTGAGACGATCCCGAGTTGTGTTTGTCGGAGTGTTTCCTCTTTCTACTCTCGACTTGTTTCATTTTACTTTCCAAAATAGCAGCCTTGTCACACAAAGACTGATAAGTTGGAACATATGCTCTGAATAATGTAGATTCAGCTCATCATTCAAGCCTTCCAAGAATTTTTCCTTTCTCTTGGCATCAGTATCAACCTCATCCGGTGCATAGCGCGCCAGATTGTTGAATTCTTCTACGTATTCTGCCACACTGCGATGGCGCTGTTTCAAGTTGTGAAACTCCTTCTTTTTCAGACTCATTATCCGGATGAGATATGAGCGGTGCGAAACGAAACCCATCTTCAAATATGTCCCATGTCACTTCATCAATGGGAGTGGTGATTTGGAAGTTATCCCACCAAGTGGCGGTGGTCCTTCCAGCAGATGTCTGCGAATCGACTTTTTCAGCATCGATGCGACCTCATCACCAAGTCTTTGTTCACGTAAGCAAACCAGTCATTGGCTGCCATGGGATCAGTTGTCCCCGAAAATTTTTCTGGCCTTAGTCGCAGAAATCTGGTGAGCATATCGAAACCCGGAGGGTTGTTGTTGTTGTTGTTGTTATTGTTGTTATTGTTGTTGTTGGGGTTGTTATTGTTGTTGTTATTCTGATTCTGGATGAATGTCGTCATCATTTGCATAAGTTGCGTTTGCGCATTCATCATCTGTTGCATTTCTGGGGTGATGTTGTTGGGGTTGGGGTTTGCGCGACGGGGAGGCATCTGTGGTTGTTCAAATAGATAAGAATGAGATACCCATAGATGTTTATGCACAATACATCACAAGCAACACATAACAAGCAACATAAGAATATAAGTGCAACATCCACATAACAAACTCATGAAATAAAACACACAAGTGACAAGCCATCCACATGTCGGATGGTCCAATAACAAGTTCGCAACAACGGGTATGATTATGTAAGTAAGAGCAGTAACAAGTCTACTACAAGATCTATCTCCTCCTCCTCGTGAAGGTAAGACCTGCGTTCTCCATCGCGGTCTTGTTCTCCTCTATAGTAGTGGTCAAGGAATCAACCTTGGTCTTGAGAGCCCTCTTCTGGGAACGAAGCCTCTCAATAACCATCTGCTGCTGCTCAAGCTCGAAGTCCTTGGACTTCAGTTCCTCGGTCATGTCCCGGATCCTCTTGTTCCTATCCTGGACACGTTTCTCTTGACTCTTGAACTTGCGGTCCTGGGCCTCAAACTTTGTCTCCATCTCCTTGATCATCTCATCCTGCTGCGCAAAAAGCTTGTCCTTCTCGCGAAGCTGCACCTGAAGCTCGTCATTACCTAGCATGACGTTCGTCATGTCCGTATCTACGTGTCTGAGAAAGGTCTCTAAGTCCTGAAGGTAAAGGCGTATCGGCTCCGCGGTGCTCCTCGAGTCGTCCTCGAAGTCGATGGACTCTCCGTCAACATCACGTCTTCCGAAGACGTGAAAGTGAGTACCCTAACTTCTGCGGAGTGACGGCCTAACAGTCGTCCTATCAGGTCCTGCATGACTACCTCCATGCCTCTCTCCCTGTCATCGTGCATCAACTTGAAGACGATGGCCTCTGTAGTAGGCTCAGTCTGACGTCCTGGCTGGGTCACCTTGAAGCCCCAGAGGTCCTTCCTCTCGAACTTGGTGAGTGGGTACACCGTGATGGTAGGAAGATGGAGATCAAGTAGTGGTAAGCTCAATGATACGGGAACCAAAGCAGTAACCGGAACTCCTCAGCGGTCTTGTGACAGGCATCTATTTATAAGATTGAAAAGTTAGAACATAGCAATTCAGGTAAATCAAGACTAACATTCATACATATCCATGAAACAGAATCGTCACACAAGTCATGCATACAAAGGTTCATTACATCACTCAAGGTTCCAACTTATTTAAAACATAAGGTGATAAGTGGTGGTCCAACTAGCAGTGACCTTACAATCCAATCTCGCGGGATCTATTGTTAAACACAATGTTCCTAGAGGCAATCCACCAATCTTGCTCTCTTGATTCAATTACTAAGTCTATAACATCTCCCTTATCTCTTGGTTGGTGTCCTCCAACTCTTGAGTAAGCTCCTTCTCTTTCTCTAAGTCCTTTTGGAGGTTGAGCATTACGCACTTGACTCTAGCACTTAGTTCCTTGATAGTCCTCCAAGATGCATCCTGGTGACTCAAAGAATGTGGTGTGCATGGTAGTGTTAGTGTACATGCAGAATCCCTCTCTTTGTGGTTGTCTTCCTTGTTTTGTACAAGTGAAGTTGCACCCAATACTCCACTCCTTCATCCATCACCGAAAGCCCTTGTACAGCTTCACCATGTGCATCCATTGCCTCCATGAGATACTTGAGAATATTGGGAAACTCAGTTTCACATTCCAAGGTCATGGTCATGAGTGGTCCCTTCTTCACGGCTTCGTTGATGGAATTCATCTACAAGGAAGTTGAAAGAGATTAGAAAAGTTTTACGAGAAGAATAGACAAGTGTAGAAATAGTTTGAAAAACTTTTTCCTTAGTGGTTTTCCAATCCTAGGGTCATAATCCTACAGGCAACACAGTGCTCTGATACCATCTGTTAGACCCCTCCTTTTATAAAGGATAGGATCCCTGTGATTGCAATGCTAGTCCCTGGATCAATGCTAGCATCCACAGTTTGAGATGAAGTACACAGATACAAAGGTCATTTATTACATTCATTCCAGAGATAAAACATAGTCTTTTACAACTCAAGGCCATAGGCCTAGTACGAAGTTCTTAGGAATAAGTAAATAAACACAAGTCTTCATCTTCATGTGCCACGTGCAAACATGTTGAGTGTAGACTCATGACTCCTATTCATCATCGGAGTAACTGCAACATCACAAGTTACCACAAAGGGTCAATACTTTGGAATAGTATTGGCAAGTGATACCTTAGTATATTTTAAGTGATCTATATTACTATATGCATTTTTGGCTAGTGTAGCTTGGCTTGCTTTGCTTTGAAAATAAACTTTTCTTATTAGTTGAAGTCACTAAGTTGTTCTTTGTCAAAAACATTCCCAAAGGAAACCCCCAATAGACATTGGGGTCCTTTACCCTTGTTCACCCACAAGTTTTTATTTAGAAGTTGGAGTGATGAGATTCTTGTGGCTTCCATGTCTTGATGCTCAAAATGTCCATTTCCTTGGACAAGGCTAAGTACTTAGGTTTTCCATCTGCAGAGGTTGTGCACTTTCCCACTAGACTTGGTTTCCCAAGACAGGACCTTTCGAAGCCTTTCCTTAGTCAAATGGACGCGTTCCTTCCTATCAACCCTCTACCACCAACTGTCCATATGACTAAGTTCTAGCAACCTATATGATCATGGCAGCCCATTTTGCCAAGTGGTTGCCTTGTAAGCTTTCTCCACACTTGGCCTCCAAATCCCTTTGTGCTGGGTGGCATTCCACAAGTGTGATACACAACCCAAGTCCATGGCCTTGTGTAACCACTCAACATAACCCATACTTTCCATTCCACCCAGGAGGTTCATTTGACTTAGGGGTTTTATTAAGAAAGTATAAGTCTCATGACTTAGAAATATTTTCTTAATTGTAAGTGTAGTTTTCACCAACCCTTGTTTTGCTATAAGCTAGGCTAAGCAAAGTATGGCAACTTATCTTAGGGATAATTCCTTAGCAATACTACTAGACTACATAGGATTTCCCACCTTTCCATTAGACAAAATATTATGCAATAATATAATAAAATATCTAATGCTAGTTCAAAACATAGGAAAATATATATTCATGCAAATATCACTTGCCTTGGTAGTGTGGGGAGTAGCACTCTTCACAATCACAATCACAATCAAAATCTACACAAGAAATCAAAACATACAATTACACACATTTAAATATAACCAAAATAATATGAATGCATGCATGCAAGAATTTACCATGTGTTAAATTTTGAAAATTCTACCAAGTGTGTGTTCATGACTACTGAAGCATAACGTGTCACAAGTTTGTCCAATAAACCTATTTGTCCATAACAAAATTTTATAAAGATATTTTTATATCTAAAATAGCCCTAAACTTGTTCCACAAATAAAACATTTTTAACTGTTACTATATGCTAAACAAAATGTATATTCTGATAGGCCTTGTCTTACTGAACTCAACGATATAAAGTTTGCAAAAATCCAACGTGTCGTTTGAAAGTTATAAGCATTTGAAGTTTGAATCTAATTCAGGTTTTGAATTTTGTTTTTAATCTAAACCTTGCCACGCGTCGCGTTTCTCTTTGGCGTGCCGGTTCGCACCGGATCACCCTTCGAGCCGTTGGATCTAACTAACGTTCTTGCTCGATCTGTCCATACCCTTCGATAAGTGAAGTGTTTCTGGCGTAGGATCCAGATCTAACGGCTAAGATTCTTCTAACCAAAAAGCGGCGGCGCAAGCGGGTGCGTCGATCGATGGCGGTGCGGCGTTCTAGGTCGCCCGGAGAAGGAAGGAGGTGCTTACGAACCGTAGAAGGCTCTTGATGCTCAAGGTGGCAAAGGCTTGGGAAGGCGACGGGTTCGTCGGATTTCGCTGGAGTTCGCGAACGTCTGCCACGGTCGATTGTCGACGTTGGCGAGGTTCCTCGTCGCTAAGTCAAAACAGGGTACTTGTCGGATGCATAAGCGAAGTGGATTCAGGAGCGTGTCGGTTAGAGGTCAAGGCGGTGGTTACTTACGAAGGAGGTCGCGGAGTTCTTGCAGAGACGGTGGCGGCCGTCGTCGGCGTTGCAACGCTAGGGGTCATGCGAAGCAAACGGCGAGTGTCGAGAAGATGCACAGGGGTTCCACGAACAAGATAGCGTGAACGCGAGATGGGGAAACTCGAGACTCACGGAATTCGCCAAGCGATCGTCGGAGACGGCGGAGTTGCAGAGCAATGCGCAGCACAGGCGTTCGGTGCTTGGGTTTTGGGGAAAAGAGAGAGACAGAGGGTTTCTTATAGCCTGTCGCGGCGAGAATCACTCAGCCAATAACTCGAATTGATGCCACGAATCAAGACCGAACGCCTGCGTTGATTTGGGGATGAATGAGTCGTCTTGGTGGAGACGATCTTTGGCGTGGGGTTGGCCCGCTTGTCGCTGATACGCGCAGGATTTTGGTGGGTCTGTCGGCGTCTGCTTGCTTGCGGCGTGTGAGGAGAAAAAGAAGTCCCGGGTGGGCTTCTTGGGCTAGTTTGGCTCTTGGGCGGATCCTGGCAGCGTGGCCTTTTCTATTCGGATGCTCTTTTCTTTTCTATTTCCATTTTCTGTATGAATTTTGGTATGAATTCAAATCCTTTTGAAATCAAATTGCCTTGGAAATTTTTGTAGGGTTTTGTGGATTCAAAACAGTCACAAAACTAGGTGGTTACATTGCAAAGCTTGGTCAACCTTGGTTTTAATAATAATTAGGATTTGTTCCTGTTTGCAAACATTTGAAATGGATTTTGAAATTTACTTCTAAATTTGAAATCTTTGGGGTTTAAAAATTTCACCTAATCTTTCCATCAATGAAGGCAAGCATTGAAGTATTTAAACATTCAAATTTCAACAGGATGATGTTTATTTGGGACAATTTGCCCACATGAAATCATAACTTTTATTCCATTTCTAAATGATTTTTGGGAAAAACCCTAAATGAAGGAATGATGCAAAGTGATATGAATGAGTTTTAAACTATGATTTTTGGGATGTTACAAATCTAACCCCCTTAAGATGAATCTCGCCCTCGAGATTCGGATTGGCTAGCAAATAGGTGAGGGTGGTCTTTTCGAAGATCATCTTCTCTTTCCCATGTTGCTTCCTCTTCGGAGTGATGGTTCCATTGTACTTTACAAAATTTAATAGTCTTGGTTCTGGTGACTCTTTCTGCGGTCTCTAGAATCTTGACAGGCTTTTCTTCATAAGTGAGATCACTCTCTAGTTGAACCTCTTCCAAAGGTATGGTATCCTTCAAGGAGGACTCTTCCATTTCTGGGTGACATTTCTTAAGCTGACTCACATGAAATACGTTATGGATCACGATAGGGATTCTGGCAATTCAACTTCATATGCAACCTCTCCTTTGCGACTTAAAATCCTGAATGGCCCAACATATCTTGGTGCCAATTTTCCTTTGACTCCAAATCTTTTTACTCCACGAAGTGGTGATACCCTGAGATAAGCCCTATCTCCAACTTCGTATGTGACTTCTCTACGCTTAGAATCCGCGTAGCTTTTCTGTCGGGATTGCGCTATTTTCAACCTGTCCTTAACTAATTTAACTTTCTCTTCGGCGTCCTTGATGAGATCAGGTCCAAATAAGCTTCTTTCTCCCACACCGTTCCATAATAATGGGGTGGTACACTTCCTTCCGTGAGAGTAACTCAAACGGTGCCATTCCAATACTAGATTGATGACTATTATTGTAAGAGAACTCCGTAAGGCAAACTTTCATCCCAACTTGCTCCATAATCTAGAGCACATGCTCTCAACATATCTTCTAGAATTTGGTTGGTCCTTTCTTTGTCCATCTGTTTGAGGATGGAAGGCGATCTTGAATTCCAATCTCGTTCCCAAAGATTCATGAAGTTGTCTCCAAAAGTGAGAAGTGAACTAAGTTCCTCTATCTGACACAATACTTTTGGGTACCCCATGAAGGCATACGATTCTGCTCATATATATTTTTGCTAACTTGGCACTGGTATAAGTTGTCTTCACGGGTATAAAATGAGCCACTTTAGTTAAGCGATCCACTACTACCCATATGGAATCATACCCGGACCTGGTCCTTGGTAATCCGGTGATGAAATCCATACCAATATTTTCCCACTTCCATTCAGGAATAGGAAGTGGTTTAAGCAGACCTGCTGGTTTTTGGTGTTCCGCTTTGACTCTGCTACACACATCACACAAAGCAATATGTTCGGCGATGTCTCTTTTGAGATTGTTCCACCAAAATCTTTCTTTCATATCCATGTACATTTTGGTGTTTCCTGGGTGAATAGAATAGGGAGAGTTGTGACCTTCGTGTAAGATCAGTTTCCGCAACTCTGGGTCTTGTGGAACACATATACGTTTCCCGTGCCATAAGGTTCCTTGTTCATCAATACGGAAACTCTTAGCCTTCCCTAGACTAATATTTTCCTTGATCTTTTCAATTTCCTTATCGGTCTTCTGAGCTTCTTGGATTCTGTTCAAAAGAGTGGGTTGAACATCCAATGTCATAAGATGTCCTTCTGGTACAATCTCCAATCTGAGTTCCTTGAATTGTTTACAGAGATCCTCTGGCAATTCTCCTTTGGTAAGACCATTTACAAATGTCTTACGACTTAAAGCATCGGCTACCACATTTGCTTTACCGGGGTGGTATTGCAAACTCAAGTCATAATCCTTGATAAGTTCTAGCCATCTTCTTTGTCTCATGTTGATCTCTTTCTGGGTAAAGATATACTTCAAACTCTTATGATCGGTGAATACTTCACACCGCTTACCTAAAAGGTAATGTCTCCATGTTTTGAGTGCATGGACGTGAGGCTAACTCCAAGTCATGAGTAGGATAGTTTACTTCATGAGTTTTGAGTTGTCTCGAAGCATAAGCTACGACTCTACCATCTTGCATAAGTACAGCACCCAAGCCTTGATGAGAAGCATCACAATATACTTGGAAATCCTTTTCCAAATCTGGCAGACATAGAACTGGTGCTGTCACAAGTCTCTTCTTCAACTCTTGAAGTCGATTCAACCTTCAGTCCAAACAAATTTCTTGTCCTTCTTTAGTAATTCTGTCATCGGTTTAGCAACTTTCGAGAAATTTTCAATAAACCTTCTGTAGTAACCTGCTAAACCAAGGAAACTACGAACTTCCTTCACATTCTTGGGTGATTCCCATTCTGTCACAGCTGAAACTTTAGCAGGATCAATCACACACCATCCTTGGTCATAACATGACCAAGAAATCCAACTTTCTCTAACCAGAACTCACACTTGCTAAATTTGGCATAGAGCTTATGTTCTCTTAGCTTTTCAAGTATCAAGCGGAAGTGTCTCTCATGTTCTTCTTTACTCTTGGAGTAGACTAGAATATCGTCGATAAAAACGACAACGAACTTGTCAAGAAATTCCATGAACACTTTGTTCATCATATTCATGAAGTATGCTGGAGCGTTGGTCAAACCAAAAGGCATCACAGTGTACTCATACAATCCATACCTTGTGGTGAATGCTGTCTTAGGTATGTCTTGCTCTCTTATCTTAAGTTGAAAGTAGCCGGACCGAAGATCAATCTTTGAGAATACACATGCTCCTTCTAACTGATCAAACAAATCGTTGATTCTTGGCAAAGGATATTTGTTCTTGATGGTAACCTCGTTGAGAGATCGATAATCAATACATAATCTTTGTGTCCTATCCTTCTTCTCCACAAACAATACCGGGGCTCCCCAAGATGAAGAACTTGGTTGAATAAACCCTTTCTGTAACTGTTATCCTAGTTGCTTCTTGAGTTCTTTCAGTTCATCCACTGACATTTTGTATGGTCTCTTAGCTATTGGTCCCGAACCTGGTACCAAATCTATCAAGAATTCCACATCTCTGTCTGGTGGCATTCCTGGTAATTCCTCCGGAAATACATCCGGATACTCACACACAATTGGCACACTGTCCATACTAACCCCCTTGAGAGAATTTAGCTTACTTCCTTTAGGTTCAAAGTTTGACTTAAATTTTATTCTTTTTCCTTCCGGGTTGTGAGCGTAATCGCGATTGGCACAATCCAATATTCCTTCATACTTAGTCATCCAATCCATTCCCAATATTACATCCAACCCTTAGGAATTCAGGATTATTAGGTTCACTGAAACTTATGTTGTCCAAACTCTATGACTAAGTCATGACATCCCGAGTTTACTATCATTTCTCCCCTGGAGAACTTACTCTTATAGGACACCCAATGGTTTCTACGGTAGTTCATTCCTTTCAACAAATGCTTTTGATATGAATGAATGAGATGCACCAAGATCAAAGAGTACAAATGCTGAAATTGAATTGAGTCTGAACTTACCAGCAACGGCATCAGGTTCCTCATAGACCTCCTCCACATTGATGTGGTTAACCTGTCCTTTCTGGAAAGGATTTGGCTTGTTAGGTCCTTCAACTTTCTTTTCAGGGCACTCATTAGCATAATGCCCCAGCTTTTTGCATTTGAAGCACTCAACCTGACTGATGTCCTTTTTAACATGCTGACTTCCACTTCCACTACCATTTCCACTGTGGTGGCTCTTATGTCCACCCTTGTGGTTCTTGTACTTATCACTGTCATGGCTACGGTGATGCTTGTTGTCATGACGGTTGTGGTTGTGCTTGTTGAACTTCCCATGTTTATGGGATCCTGAGCTGCCACTGTCATCATGATGAGATCGTTTGTGAGACGATCCCGAGTTGTGTTTGTCGGAGTGTTTCCTCTTTCTACTCTCGACTTGTTTCATTTTACTTTCCAAAATAGCAGCCTTGTCACACAAAGACTGATAAGTTGGAACATATGCTACAGATAACTGTAGATTCAGCTCATCATTCAAGCCTTCCAAGAATTTTTCCTTTCTCTTGGCATCGATCAACCTCATCCGGTGCATAGCGCCAGATTGTTGAATTCTTCACGATTCTCGCCACATCGCGATGGCGCTGTTTCAAGTTGTGAACCTCCTTCTTTTTCAGACTCATTATCCCGGATGAGATATGAGCGGTGCGAAACCCATCTTCAAATATGTCCCATGTCACTTCATCAATGGGAGTGGTGATTTGGAAGTTATCCCACCAAGTGGCGGCTGGTCCTTCCAACAGATGTGCTGCGAATCTGACTTTTTCAGCATCGCAGACCTCATCGTCACCAAGTCTTTGTTCACGTAACGCAACCAGTCATTGGCTGCCATGGGATCGCTTGTCCCGAAAAATTTTTCGGCCTTAGTCGCAACTGGTGAGCATATCGAAACCCGAGGGTTGTTGTTGTTGTTGTTATTGTTATTGTTGTTGTTGGGGTTGTTATTGTTGTTATTACGATTACGGATGAATGTCGTCATCATTTGCATAAGTTGCGTTTATGCATTCATCATCTGTTGCATTCGGGTGATGTTGTTGGGGTTGGGGTTTGCGCGACGGGAGGCATCCGTGGTTGTTCAAATAGATAAGAATGAGATACCCATAGATGTTTATGCACAATACATCACAAGCAACACATAACAAGCAACATAAGAATATAAGTGCAACATCCACATAACAAACTCATGAAATAAAACACAAGTGACAAGCCATCCACATGTCGGATGGTCCAATAACAAGTTCGCAACAACGGGTATGATTATGTAAGTAAGAACGAGTAACAAGTCTACTCACAAGATCTATCTCCTCCTCGACGAAGGTAAGACCTGCGTTCTCCATCGCGTCTTGTTCTCCTCTATAGTAGTGGTCAAGGAATCAACCTTGGTCTTGAGAGCCCTCTTCCGGGAACGAAGCCTCAATAACCATCTGCCGCTCAAGCTCAAGTCCTTGGACTTCGCCTCGGTCATGTCCCGGATCCTCTTGTTCCTATCCCGGACACGCTTTCTTGACTCTTGAACTTGCGGTCCTGGGCCTCAAACTTTGTCTCCATCTCCTTGATCATCTCATCCTGCCGCAAAAAAGCTTGTCCTTCTCGAAGCTGCACAAGCTCGTCATTACCTAGCATGACGCTCGTCCCGTCCAGTATCTACGTTCGAGAAGAGTCTCTAAGTCACGAAGGTAAAGGCGTATCGGCTCCGCGGTGCTCCTCGAGTCGTCCTCGAAGTCGATGGACTCTCCGTCAACATCACGTCTTCCGAAGACGTGAAAGTGAGTACCCCTAACCTGTCTGGAGTGACGGCCTAACAGTCGTCCTATCAGGTCCTGCATGACTACCTCCATGCCTCTCTCCCTGTCATCGTGCATCAACTTGAAGACGATGGCCTCTGTAGTAGGCTCGGTCGGCCCTGCTGGGTCACCTTGAAGCCCCAGAGGTCCTTCCTCTCGAACTTGGTGAGTGGGTACACCGTGATGGTAGGAAGATGGAGATCAAGTAGAGTGGTAAGCTCAATGATACGGGAACCAAAACGAGTAACCCGGAACTCCTCAACGGTGCTGACGGCAACAGGCATCTATTTATAAGATTGAAAAGTTAGAACATAGCAATTCAGGGTAAATCAAGACTAACATTCATACATATCCATGAAATGAATCGTCACACAAGTCATGCATACAAAGGTTCATTACATCACTCAAGGTTCCAACTTATTTAAAACATAAGGTGATAAGTGGTGGTCCAACTAACTAAGTGACCTTACAATCCAATCTCATGGATCTATTGTTAAACACAATGTTCCTAGAGGCAATCCACCAATCTTGCTCTCTTGATTCAATTACTAAGTCTATAACATCTCCCCTTATCTCTTGGTTGGTGTCCTCCAACTCTTGAGTAAGCTCCTTCTCTTTCTCTAAGTCCTTTTGGAGGTTGAGCATTCTGCACTTGACTCTAGCACTTAGTTCCTTGATAGTCCTCCAAGATGCATCCCTGGCTGACTCAAAGAATGTGGTGTGCATGGTAGTGTTAGTGTACATGCAGAATCCCCTCTCTTTGTGGTTGTCTTCCTTGTTTTTGTACAAGTGAAGTTGCACCCACCAATACTCCACTCCTTCATCCATCACCGGAAAGCCCTTGTACACAGCTTCACCATGTGCATCCATTGCCTCCATGAGATACTTGAGAATATTGGGAAACTCAGTTTCACATTCCAAGGTCATGGTCATGAGTGGTCCCTTCTTCACGGCTTCGTTGATGGAATTCATCTACAAGGAAGTTGAAAGAGATTAGAAAAGTTTTACGAGAAGAATAGACAAGTGTAGAAATAGTTTGAAAAACTTTTTCCTTAGTGGTTTTCCAATCCTAGGGTCATAATCCTACAGGCAACACAGTGCTCTGATACCATCTATTAGACCCCTCCTTTTATAAAGGATAGGATCCCTGTGATTGCAATGCTAGTCCCTGGATCAATGCTAGCATCCACAGTTTGAGATGAAGTACACAGATACAAAGGTCATTTATTACATTCATTCCAGAGATAAAACATAGTCTTTTACAACTCAAGGCCATAGGCCTAGTACCAGAGTTCTTAGGAATAAGTAAATAAACACAAGTCTTCATCTTCATGTGCCACAGGCAAACATGTTGAGTGTAGACTCATGACTCCTATTCATCATCGGAGTAACCTGCAACATCACAAGTTACAGCCACAAAGGGTCAATACTTTGGAATAGTATTGGCAAGTGATACCTTAGTATATTTTAAGTGATCTATATTACTATATGCATTTTTGGCTAGTGTAGCTTGGCTTGCTTTGCTTTGAAAATAAACTTTTCTTATTAGTTGAAGTCACTAAGTTGTTCTTTGTCAAAAACATTCCCAAGGAAACCCCCAATAGACATTGGGGTCCTTTACCCTTGTTCACCCACAAGTTTTTATTTAGAAGTTGGAGTGATGAGATTCTTGTGGCTTCCATGTCTTGATGCTCAAAATGTCCATTTCCTTGGACAAGGCTAAGTACTTAGGTTTTCCATCTGCAGAGGTTGTGCACTTTCCCCACTAGACTTGGTTTCCCAAGACAGGACCTTTCAGAAGCCTTTGCTTAGTCAAATGGACGCGTTCCTTCCTATCAACCCCTCTACCACCAACTGTCCATATGACTAAGTTCTAGCAACCTATATGATCATGGCAGAGCCCATTTTGCCAAGTGGTTGCACTGTAAGCTTTCTCCACACTTGGCCTCCAAATCCCTTTGTGCCTGGGTGGCATTCCACAAGTGTGATACACAACCCAAGTCCATGGACTTGTGTAACCACTCAACATAACCCATACTTTCCATTCCACCTGGAGGTTCATTTGACTTAGTGGTTTTATTAAGAAAGTATAAGTCTCATGACTTAGAAATATTTTCTTAATTGTAAGTGTAGTTTTTCACCAACCCTTGTTTTGCTATAAGCTAGGCTAAGCAAAGTATGGCAACTTATCTTAGGATAATTCCTTAGCAATACTACTAGACTACATAGGATTTCCCACCTTTCCATTAGACAAAATATTATGCAATAATATAATAAAATATCTAATGCTAGTTCAAAAACATAGGACAAATATATATTCATGCAAATATCACTTGCCTTGGTAGTGTGGGGAGTAGCACTCTTCACAATCACAATCACAATCAAAATCTACACAAGAAATCAAAACATACAATTACACACATTTAAATATAACCAAAATAATATGAATGCATGCATGCAAGAATTTACCATGTGTTAAATTTTGAAAATTCTACCAAGTGTGTGTTCATGATCATGAAGCATAACATGTCACAAGTTTGTCCAATAAACCTATTTGTCCATAACAAAATTTTATAAAGATATTTTTATATCTAAAATAGCCCTAAACTTGTTCCACAAATAAAACATTTTTAACTATTACTATATGCTAAACAAAATGTATATTCTGATAGGCCTTGTCTTACTGAACTCAACGATATAAAGTTTGCAAAAATCCAACGTGTCGTTTGAAAGTTATAAGCATTTGAAGTTTGAATCTAATTCAGGTTTTGAATTCTTTTTAATCTAAACCTTGCCACGCTGTCGCTTTCTATCGGGCGCTGCATCGGTTTGCACCGGATCACCCTTCGAGCCGCTGGATCTAACTAACGCTATGCTGCTCAGATCTGTCCATACCCCTTCGATAAGTGAAGTGTTTCTACGCCAGAGGATCCAGATCTAACGGCTAAGATTCTTCTAACCAAAAACGAGCGGCGCTGCCGGCGGTGACAGGCGGCGGCGCGTCAGTCAGTGGCGGTGCCGGCGTTCTAGGTCGCCCGGAGAAGGAAGGAGGTGCTTACCAGAACCGTAGAAGGCTGCTGATGCTCAAGGTGGCAAAGGCTTGGGAAGGGGCGTACGGGTTCGTCGGAGATTTCTCGCCGGAGTTCGCGAACGCGTCTGCCACGGTCAGTTGTCGACGTTGGCGAGGTTCCTCGTCGCGCTAAGTCAAAACAGGGGTACTGTCAGATGCGCAAAACGAAGTGGATTCAGGGCGTATCAGTCAGAGGTCAAGGGGCGGTGGTTACTTACGAAGGAAGGTCGCCGGAGTTCTTGTAGGAGACGGTGGCGGCCAGTCGTCGACGTTGCCAACGCTAGGGGTCATGCGAAAGCAAACGGCGAGTGTCAGAAGATGCACAGGGGTTCTCTGAACAAGATAGCGTGAACGCGAGACTGGGGGAAACTCGAGACTCACCGGAATTCGCCGGCGCAGTCGTCGGAGACGGCGGAGTTGCAGAGAGCAATGCGCGCAGCCTGGGGGCGTTCAGTGCTTGGGGTTTTGGGGAAAAGAGAGAGGGGACAGAGGGGTTTCTTATAGCCTGGTCGCAAGCGAGAATCACTCAGCCAATAACTCGAATTGGTGCCACGAATCAAGACCAGAAACGCCCGCGTTGATTTGGGGATGAATGAGTCGTGCGGGTGGAGACGATGCTGGCGTGGGGTTGGCCCGCTTGTCAGTGATACGCGCAGGATTTTGGTGGGGTCCGCTGTCGTCTGTTTGCTTGCGCCGCTGTGAGGAGAAAAAGAAGTCCCGGGTGGGCTTGTTGGGCTAGTTTGGCTGGGCAGATCCCGGCCGTGGCCCTTTTCTATTCAGATGCTCTTTTCTTTTTCTATTTCCATTTTCTGGTATGAATTTTGGTATGAATTCAAATCCTTTTGAAATCAAATTGCCTTGGAAATTTTTGTAGGGTTTTGTGGATTCAAAACAGTCACAAAACTAGGTGGTTACATTGCAAAGCTTGGTCCAGCTTGGTTTTAATAATAATTAGGGATTTGTTCCTGTTTGCAAACATTTGAAATGGATTTTGAAATTTACTTCTAAATTTGAAATCTTTGGGGTTTAAAAATTTCACCTAATCTTTCCATCAATGAAGGCAAGCATTGAAGTATTTAAACATTCAAATTTCAACAGGATGATGTTTATTTGGGACAATTTGCCCACATGAAATCATAACTTTTATTCCATTTCTAAATGATTTTTGGGAAAAACCCTAAATGAAGGAATGATGCAAAGTGATATGAATGAGTTTTAAACTATGATTTTTGGGATGTTACAAATCTAACCCCCTTAAGATGAATCTCGCCCTCGAGATTCGGATTGGCTAGCAAATAGGTGAGGGTGGTCTTTTCGAAGATCATCTTCTCTTTCCCATGTTGCTTCCTCTTCGGAGTGATGGTTCCATTGTACTTTACAAAATTTAATAGTCTTGGTTCGTGACTCTTTCTGCGGTCTCTAGAATCTTGACAGCTTTTCTTCATAAGTGAGATCACTCTCTAGTTGAACCTCTTCCAAAGGTATGGTATCCTTCAAGGAGGACTCTTCCATTTCGGGTGACATTTCTTAAGTCGACTCACATGAAATACGTTATGGATCACGATAGGGATTCGCAATTCAACTTCATATGCAACCTCTCCTTTGCGACTTAAAATCCTGAATGGCCCAACATATCTTGGTGCCAATTTTCCTTTGACTCCAAATCTTTTTACTCCACGAAGTGGTGATACCCTGAGATAAGCCCTATCTCCAACTTCGTATGTGACTTCTCTACGCTTAGAATCCGCATAGCTTTTCTGTCGGGATTGCGCTATTTTCAACCTGTCCTTAACTAATTTAACTTTCTCTTCGGCGTCCTTGATGAGATCAGGTCCAAATAAGCTTCTTTCTCCCACACCGTTCCATAATAATGGGGTGGTACACTTCCTTCCGTAGAGTAACTCAAACGGTGCCATTCCAATACTAGATTGATGACTGTTATTGTAAGAGAACTCCGCGTAAGGCAAACTTTCATCCCAACTTGCTCCATAATCTAGAGCACATGCTCTCAACATATCTTCTAGAATTTGGTTGGTCCTTTCTGTTTGTCCATCTGTTTGAGGATGGAAGGAAGTACTGAATTCCAATCTCGTTCCCAAAGATTCATGAAGTTGTCTCCAAAAGTGAGAAGTGAACTGAGTTCATCTATTTGACACAATACTTTTGGGTACCCCATGAAGGCATACGATTCTGCTCATATATATTTTTGCTAACTTGGCACTGGTATAAGTTGTCTTCACGGGTATAAAATGAGCCACTTTAGTTAAGCGATCCACTACTACCCATATGGAATCATACCCGGACCTGGTCCTTGGTAATCCGGTGATGAAATCCATACCAATATTTTCCCACTTCCATTCAGGAATAGGAAGTGGTTGAAGCAGACCTGCTGGTTTTTGGTGTTCCGCTTTGACTCTGCTACACACATCACACAAAGCAATATGTTCGGCGATGTCTCTTTTGAGATTGTTCCACCAAAATCTTTCTTTCATATCCATGTACATTTTGGTGTTTCCTGGGTGAATAGAATAGGGAGAGTTGTGACCTTCGTGTAAGATCAGTTTCCGCAACTCTGGGTCTTGTGGAACACATATACGTTTCCCGTGCCATAAGGTTCCTTGTTCATCAATACGGAAACTCTTAGCCTTCCCTAGACTAATATTTTCCTTGATCTTTTCAATTTCCTTATCGGTCTTCTGAGCTTCTTGTATTCTGTTCAAAAGAGTGGGTTGAACATCCAATGTCATAAGATGTCCTTCCGTACAATCTCCAATCTGAGTTCCTTGAATTGTTTACAGAGATCCTCTGGCAATTCTCCTTTGGTAAGACCATTTACAAATGTCTTACGACTTAAAGCATCGGCTACCACATTTGCTTTACCGGGGTGGTATTGCAAACTCAAGTCATAATCCTTGATAAGTTCTAGCCATCTTCTTTGTCTCATGTTGATCTCTTTCTGGGTAAAGATATACTTCAAACTCTTATGATCGGTGAATACTTCACACCGCTTACCTAAAAGGTAATGTCTCCATGTTTTGAGTGCATGGACGACAGAGGCTAACTCCAAGTCATGAGTAGGATAGTTTACTTCATGAGTTTTGAGTTGTCTCGAAGCATAAGCTACGACTCTACCATCTTGCATAAGTACAGCACCCAAGCCTTGATGAGAATCATCACAATATACTTGGAAATCCTTTTCCAACCATGCATATAGAACTGGTGTCACACAAGTCTCTTCTTCAACTCTTGAAGTCGACTTCGCAACCTTCAAATTCAAACAAATTTCTTGTCCTTCTTTAGTAATTCTCATCGGTTTAGCAACTTTGAGAAATTTTCAATAAACCTTCAGAGTAACCTGCTAAACCAAGGAAACTACGAACTTCCTTCACATTCTTGGGTGATTCCCATTCGTCACAAATGAAACTTTAGCAGATCAATCACACCATCCTTGGTCATAACATGACCAAGAAATCCAACTTTCTCTAACCAGAACTCACACTTGCTAAATTTGGCATAGAGCTTATGTTCTCTTAGCTTTTCAAGTATCAAGCGCAAGTGTCTCTCATGTTCTTCTTTACTCTTGGAGTAGACTAGAATATCGTCGATAAAAACGACAACGAACTTGTCAAGAAATTCCATGAACACTTTGTTCATCATATTCATGAAGTATGCTGGAGCGTTGGTCAAACCAAAAGGCATCACAGTGTACTCATACAATCCATACCTTGTGGTGAATGCTGTCTTAGGTATGTCTTGCTCTCTTATCTTAAGTTGAAAGTAGCCGGATCAAGATCAATCTTTGAGAATACACATGCTCCTTCTAACTGATCAAACAAATCGTTGATTCTTGGCAAAGGATATTTGTTCTTGATGGTAACCTCGTTGAGAGATCGATAATCAATACATAATCTTTGTGTCCTATCCTTCTTCTCCACAAACAATACCGGGGCTCCCCAAGATGAAGAACTTGGTTGAATAAACCCTTTCTGTAACTGTTCTCCTAGTTGCTTCTTGAGTTCTTTCAGTTCATCCACTGACATTTTGTATGGTCTCTTAGCTATTGGTCCCGAACCTGTACCAAATCTATCAAGAATTCCACATCTCTCTCGGTGGCATTCTGGTAATTCCTCAAATACATCCGGATACTCACACACAATTGGC
Source organism: Avena longiglumis (assembly GCA_030063025.1). Taxonomy (NCBI): domain Eukaryota; kingdom Viridiplantae; phylum Streptophyta; class Magnoliopsida; order Poales; family Poaceae; genus Avena; species Avena longiglumis. The sequence goes on along the minus strand of CP125977.1, from coordinate 178,564,655 downwards.
ACTAATCGTCCATACTAACCCCTTGAGAGAATTTAGCTTACTTCCTTTAGGTTCAAAGTTTGACTTAAATTTTATTCTTTTTCCTTCCGGGGTTGTGGAGCGAATCACGATTGGCACAATCCAATATTCCTTCATACTTAGCCATCCAATCCATTCCCAATATTACATCCAACCCTTGGGAATTCAGGATTATTAGGTTCACGAAACTTATGTTGTCCAAACTCTATGACTAAGTCATGACATCCTCGAGTTTACTATCATTTCTCCCCGAGAACTTACTCTTATAGGACACCCAATGGTTTCTACCGTAGTTCATTCCTTTCAACAAATGCTTTTGATATGAATGAATGAGATGCACCAAGATCAAAGAGTACAAATGCTGAAATTGAATTGAGTCCGAACTTACCAAAGAACGGCATCGTGTTCCTCATAGACCTCCTCCACATTGATGTGGTTAACCTGTCCTTTCCGGAAAGGATTTGGCTTGTTAGGTCCTTCAACTTTCTTTTCGGCACTCATTAGCATAATGCCCCAGCTTTTTGCATTTGAAGCACTCAACCTGACTGATGTCCTTTTTAACATGCTGACTTCCACTTCCACTACCATTTCCACTGTGGTGGCTCTTATGTCCACCCTTGTGGTTCTTGTACTTATCACTGTCATGGCTACGGTGATGCTTGTTGTCATGACGGTTGTGGTTGTGGTGCTTGTTGAACTTCCCATGTTTATGGGATCCTGAGCTGCCACTGTCATCATGATGAGATCGTTTGTGAGACGATCCCGAGTTGTGTTTGTCGGAGTGTTTCCTCTTTCTACTCTCGACTTGTTTCATTTTACTTTCCAAAATAGCAGCCTTGTCACACAAAGACTGATAAGTTGGAACATATGCTACAGATAACTGTAGATTCAGCTCATCATTCAAGCCTTCCAAGAATTTTTCCTTTCTCTTGGCATCAGTATCAACCTCATCCGGTGCATAGCGCGCCAGATTGTTGAATTCTTCTACGTATTCTGCCACACTGCGATGGCGCTGTTTCAAGTTGTGAAACTCCTTCTTTTCAGACTCATTATCCCGATGAGATATGAGCGTAAACCCATCTTCAAATATGTCCCATGTCACTTCATCAATGGGAGTGGTGATTTGGAAGTTATCCCACCAAGTGGCGGCTGGTCCTTCCAACAGATGTGCTGCGAATCTGACTTTTTCAGCATCAGTGCAGCCTACTGTCACCAAGTCTTTGTTCACAGAACGCAACCAGTCATTGGCTGCCATGGGATCAGTTGTCCCCGAAAATTTTTCTGGCCTTAGTCGCAGAAATCTGGTGAGCATATCGAAACCCGGAGGGTTGTTGTTGTTGTTGTTATTGTTGTTATTGTTATTGTTGTTGTTGGGGTTGTTATTGTTGTTGTTATTCTGATTCTGGATGAATGTCGTCATCATTTGCATAAGTTGCGTTTGCGCATTCATCATCTGTTGCATTTCCGGGGTGATGCTGTTGGGGTTGGGGTTTGCGCGACGGGGAGGCATCTGTGGTTGTTCAAATAGATAAGAATGAGATACCCATAGATGTTTATGCACAATACATCACAAGCAACACATAACAAGCAACATAAGAATATAAGTGCAACATCCACATAACAAACTCATGAAATAAAACACACAAGTGACAAGCCATCCACATGTCGGATGGTCCAATAACAAGTTCGCAACAACGGGTATGATTATGTAAGTAAGAACGAGTAACAAGTATACTCGAAAGCATCTATCTCCTCCTCGACAAAGGTAAGACCTGCGTTCTCCATCGCGGTCTTGTTCTCCTCTATAGTAGTGGTCAAGGAATCAACCTTGGTCTTGAGAGCCCTCTTCGGGAAAGCCTCTCAATAACCATCTGCTGCTCAAGCTCGAAGTCCTTGGACTTCGTTCCTCGGTCATGTCCCGGATCCTCTTGTTCCTATCCGACACGCTTTCTCTTGACTCTTGAACTTGCGGTCCTGGGCCTCAAACTTTGTCTCCATCTCCTTGATCATCTCATCCTGCTGCAAAAAGCTTGTCCTTCTCGCTGCACTCAAGCTCGTCATTACCTAGCATGACGCTCGTCCGTCCGTATCTACGTGTCGAGAAGAGTCTCTAAGTCCCAAGGTAAAGGCGATCGGCTCGCGGTGCTCCTCGAGTCGCCCTCAAGTCGATGGACTCTCCGTCAACATCACGCCTTCGAAGACGTGAAAGTGAGTACCCTAACCTGTTCGAGGACGGCCTAAGCCGTCCTATCAGTCCTGCATGACTACCTCCATGCCTCTCTCCCGTCATCGTGCATCAACTTGAAGACGATGGCCTCAGAGTAGGCTCACCGACGTCTGGCTGGGTCACCTTGAAGCCCTGAGGTCCTTCCTCTCGAACTTGGTGAGTGGGTACACCGTGATGGTAGGAAGAGGAGATCAAGTAGAGTGGTAAGCTCAATGATACGGGAACCAAAACGAGTAACCCGGAACTCCTCAATGGTGCTGACGGCAACAGGCATCTATTTATAAGATTGAAAAGTTAGAACATAGCAATTCAGGGTAAATCAAGACTAACATTCATACATATCCATGAAACAGAATCGTCACACAAGTCATGCATACAAAGGTTCATTACATCACTCAAGGTTCCAACTTATTTAAAACATAAGGTGATAAGTGGTGGTCCAACTAACGAAGTGACCTTACAATCCAATCTCGCGGGATCTATTGTTAAACACAATGTTCCTAGAGGCAATCCACCAATCTTGCTCTCTTGATTCAATTACTAAGTCTATAACATCTCCCCTTATCTCTTGGTTGGTGTCCTCCAACTCTTGAGTAAGCTCCTTCTCTTTCTCTAAGTCCTTTTGGAGGTTGAGCATTCTACACTTGACTCTAGCACTTAGTTCCTTGATAGTCCTCCAAGCTGCATCCCTGGCTGACTCAAAGAATGTGGTGTGCATGGTAGTGTTAGTGTACATGCAGAATCCCCTCTCTTTGTGGTTGTCTTCCTTGTTTTTGTACAAGTGAAGTTGCACCCACCAATACTCCACTCCTTCATCCATCACCGGAAAGCCCTTGTACACAGCTTCACCATGTGCATCCATTGCCTCCATGAGAACCTTGAGAATATTGGGAAACTCAGTTTCACATTCCAAGGTCATGGTCATGAGTGGTCCCTTCTTCACGGCTTCGTTGATGGAATTCATCTACAAGGAAGTTGAAAGAGATTAGAAAAGTTTTACGAGAAGAATAGACAAGTGTAGAAATAGTTTGAAAAACTTTTTCCTTAGTGGTTTTCCAATCCTAGGGTCATAATCCTACAGGCAACACAGTGCTCTGATACCATCTATTAGACCCCTCCTTTTATAAAGGATAGGATCCCTGTGATTGCAATGCTAGTCCCTGGATCAATGCTAGCATCCACAGTTTGAGATGAAGTACACAGATACAAAGGTCATTTATTACATTCATTCCAGAGATAAAACATAGTCTTTTACAACTCAAGGCCATAGGCCTAGTACCAGAGTTCTTAGGAATAAGTAAATAAACACAAGTCTTCATCTTCATGTGCCATGCAAACATGTTGAGTGTAGACTCATGACTCCTATTCATCATCGGAGTAACCTGCAACATCACAAGTTACAGCCACAAAGGGTCAATACTTTGGAATAGTATTGGCAAGTGATACCTTAGTATATTTTAAGTGATCTATATTACTATATGCATTTTTGGCTAGTGTAGCTTGGCTTGCTTTGCTTTGAAAATAAACTTTTCTTATTAGTTGAAGTCACTAAGTTGTTCTTTGTCAAAAACATTCCCAAGGAAACCCCCAATAGACATTGGGGTCCTTTACCCTTGTTCACCCACAAGTTTTTATTTAGAAGTTGGAGTGATGAGATTCTTGTGGCTTCCATGTCTTGATGCTCAAAATGTCCATTTCCTTGGACAAGGCTAAGTACTTAGGTTTTCCATCTGCAGAGGTTGTGCACTTTCCCCACTAGACTTGGTTTCCCAAGACAGGACCTTTCAGAAGCCTTTCCTTAGTCAAATGGACGCGTTCCTTCCTATCAACCCCTCTACCACCAACTGTCCATATGACTAAGTTCTAGCAACCTATATGATCATGGCAGAGCCCATTTTGCCAAGTGGTTGCACTGTAAGCTTTCTCCACACTTGGCCTCCAAATCCCTTTGTGCCTGGGTGGCATTCCACAAGTGTGATACACAACCCAAGTCCATGGCCTTGTGTAACCACTCAACATAACCCATACTTTCCATTCCACCCAGGAGGTTCATTTGACTTAGTGGTTTTATTAAGAAAGTATAAGTCTCATGACTTAGAAATATTTTCTTAATTGTAAGTGTAGTTTTTCACCAACCCTTGTTTTGCTATAAGCTAGGCTAAGCAAAGTATGGCAACTTATCTTAGGGATAATTCCTTAGCAATACTACTAGACTACATAGGATTTCCCACCTTTCCATTAGACAAAATATTATGCAATAATATAATAAAATATCTAATGCTAGTTCAAAACATAGGACAAATATATTCATGCAAATATCACTTGCCTTGGTAGTGTGGGAGTAGCACTCTTCACAATCACAATCACAATCAAAATCTACACAAGAAATCAAAACATACAATTACACACATTTAAATATAACCAAAATAATATGAATGCATGCATGCAAGAATTTACCATGTGTTAAATTTTGAAAATTCTACCAAGTGTGTGTTCATGACTCTGAAGCATAACATGTCACAAGTTTGTCCAATAAACCTATTTGTCCATAACAAAATTTTATAAAGATATTTTATATCTAAAATAGCCCTAAACTTGTTCCACAAATAAAACATTTTTAACTGTTACTATATGCTAAAAAAATGTATATTCGATAGGCCTTGTCTTCTTGAACTCAACGATATAAAGTTTGCAAAAATCCAACGTGTCGTTTGAAAGTTATAAGCATTTGAAGTTTGAATCTAATTCAGGTTTTGAATTCTGTTTTAATCTAAACCTTGCCAGCGTCGGCGTTTTCATCGGGCGTGCGGTTCAAGACGGATCACCCTTCTGAGCCGTTGGATCTAACTAACGTTGGCGGCTCAGATCTGTCCATACCTCTTCGATAAGTGAAGTGTTTCTACGCGTAGGATCCAGATCTAACGGCTAAGATTCTTCTAACCAAAAAGCGGCGGCTGTGGCAGCGGCGGCCGATCGATAATGTGCCGGCGTTCTAGGTCGCCCGGAGAAGGAAGGAGGTGCTTACCAGAACCGTAGAAGGCTGCTGATGCTCAAGGTGGCAAAGGCTTGGGAAGGGGCGTACGGGTTCGTCGGAGATTTCTCGCCGGAGTTCGCGAACGCGTCTGCCACGGTCAGTTGTCGACGTTGGCGAGGTTCCTCGTCGCGCTAAGTCAAAACAGGGGTACTGTCAGATGCGCAAAACGAAGTGGATTCAGGGCGTATCAGTTAGAGGTCAAGGGGCGGTGGTTACTTACGAAGGGAGGTCGCCGGAGTTCTTGCAGGAGACGGTGGCGGCCAGTCGTCGACGTTGCCAACGCTAGGGGTCATGCGAAAGCAAACGGCGAGTGTCAGAAGATGCACAGGGGTTCCCTGAACAAGATAGCGTGAACGCGAGACTGGGGGAAACTCGAGACTCACCGGAATTCGCCGGCGCAGTCGTCGGAGACGGCGGAGTTGCAGAGAGCAATGCGCGCAGCCTGGGGGCGTTCAGTGCTTGGGGTTTTGGGGAAAAGAGAGAGGGGACAGAGGGGTTTCTTATAGCCTGGTCGCGAGCGAGAATCACTCTGCCAATAACTCGAATTGATGCCACGAATCAAGACCAGAAACGCCCGCGTTGATTTGGGGATGAATGAGTCGTGCGGGTGGAGACGATGCTGGCGTGGGGTTGGCCCGCTTGTCAGTGATACGCGCAGGATTTTGGTGGGGTCTGGCTGTCAGCGTCTGTTTGCTTGCGCTCGCGCGTGTGAGGAGAAAAAGAAGTCCCCGGGTGGGCTTCTTTGGGCTAGTTTGGCTGCTGGGCGAGATCACGCGTGGCCCTTTCTATTCAGATGCTCTTTTCTTTTTCTATTTCCATTTTCTGGTATGAATTTTGGTATGAATTCAAATCCTTTTGAAATCAAATTGCCTTGGAAATTTTTGTAGGGTTTTGTGGATTCAAAACAGTCACAAAACTAGGTGGTTACATTGCAAAGCTTGGTCCAGCTTGGTTTTAATAATAATTAGGGATTTGTTCCTGTTTGCAAACATTTGAAATGGATTTTGAAATTTACTTCTAAATTTGAAATCTTTGGGGTTTAAAAATTTCACCTAATCTTTCCATCAATGAAGGCAAGCATTGAAGTATTTAAACATTCAAATTTCAACAGGATGATGTTTATTTGGGAAAATTTGCCCACATGAAATCATAACTCTTATTCCATTTCTAAATGATTTTTGAGAAAAACCCTAAATGAAGGAATGATGCAAAGTGATATGAATGAGTTTTAAACTATGATTTTTTGGATGTTACACTTCTCTTCTTCGCTATCACGTTGGCCTTGATCAGACCGAGCTTGATTTCCTGCCTCTCCATCAACGACGCCCACCTTGCTACAATGATCTCTTCCATCTTGGCAGCTTGCTCTGCCCTGACCGCAACATGCGACACAACATCGGCCATGCACGCCATAATGGACGAGCGCTGCTTCTCGATGACCGGTTCGTATCCCTCATAGACATGCCCTTCTTCTGCCCAATTGGTGTAAACACCCGGATTTTTAATCTTAGATGCCTGTTATTTCGTACATCGCAATCCAGGATTACCATTTTTGCGACACATAATAGAATTGGTAACGCAGTACATCATCCATTACAAACCATAATAGTCTTACAAATAGTTGATCTCATGATCAAGTCTGAATACATATCAAAGCAGCGGAATCATAGCGTAGTAGAGGCTCCATCTTCATGGTCACAGGCAATGCTGATGATGGGATATGATCCTAGTTATCATAGGCGTCCTACTGTCCATCCTCCTCGTACTCTCCTTCATAGTCTGGCCATGAGAATAGCTAGGACAAAGCCATGAGTAATTTTATAGTACTCGCAAACTATCACTAAGATAAATACCATTCTAGTAGGAATCCTAAGCTCTAGGTTTGTTTGCAATAAGCCAAATTTATTTCATAAGTACTTAGTAGTAAAGACCTAGCATTAGTTGTCTAGATTACTCAAGTAGGGTCAAGTCAAAGTCATACTTCAAGTCCCAAGTTATTTTGAAAACATCTGGCAATGGAACAGTATGGCCATCCAACTGTCCATAACCGTGAACGTTATTCGAATAGTTTGACACTCTGCAGATGTGGTACACTTTCACCACAACATTCGATACATCCGTCATTCGATACATCCGTCATGGAACATTCGATACATCATACTTGGTATGCAGATAATCAATTCTAACCTTTCAATTACAAACCCTGGTATAGGCATCTTCCCTATGAGTTTGGCCTCCTAGCCATGGCCATCTGCCATCCTGGGCACTGCATAGGTGGGCATTCATATTCACAAGGTAGCCTCATCTCAACCTCGTTCCGCGAGGGAACCCATACTAAGACACATAAACTCAGTTAAGCCCTACCTAAACTCGGGTATTGTGGTTGTACGATAAAATTATAATGGTATCGCATCCGAACCCAACCATCAGTTTTTATCAAAGTCAGGGCACATACTTCATTCAGTATGATCTTCATCTCATTGTGTTCCATAACACATGTCAAAACATTTTAATAGAATGACTCATCATTCCAAGGTTTTCATAATCATTTTCTCCAAGTGTTTCCATCTATAGTGATCGAGATTAATTTAGCACTAGCATCTATCAATGCGGGTGTCACTATGGAGGGGTACTAATCAAGTGTAACTATCTACATCAAATTCCATTATCTTGATGACCTCTTTACTATTTTTCCACTAATCACCAATTAATTAACTACTTGAGTAACATTGAAAAAAGGGAGAAAAGATAAAGCTTGCACGTATAACTTGGGATTGGTATAATCAAGGTAGTATCATAATAGTATACATAGTGAGGCTTGCATGGTTTAGCTTAGCTTGCCTTGGTTGGTACAATGGTCGTAGTTCTCTTCCTCTTCTTCGTATAATTCTTCCTCCTCGTAGTCCGGATTGATACTAGCGTCTATAAATAAATACGAGGTACACAATCACCAAATAATATTTAACTACTTCTATTTAGCACACAAGAATCCACACTAGATGATATAACATCATCTCTATCACTAGAAGAAAAGGGTGACAAGATTTTATTTATCTTATTTTAGAAAAGTAACTTCTACTCATTGAAAAGTTACCTAAGATTTAATATTTTTCAATTAAAATATGAGATCATATGGACACATGTCATCACCACATATTCCAATGCTTGGGAATGTGATTTAAAGTGGTTGGCCTAAATTGCAAAGTTTAACAATGCCATTTAATAATGTTTATATGACTAGAAATGACTATAAAGTCATTCTTTAATTTTGGTCCATGACTACTGCATGTAAAACTATATATTTTTACATGTGCAGATAGATCATGACCAATGTTATTTTTGAAAGTTGGAATCAACTCAAAAGCACTTATGGTTGATTTTAGAAAAATGTTTGAAGTGGTAAAAGATACTATCTTGTTATTTTTACTATGGGTGATCTATAATTTCAAACTGTTTGAATTCAACATGAGTGTTTAGGGATTTTCAAATCCTTTCTAACCAAATTGGTTTCATTTAATTTGGTTCAATGAATCTCCTTGAATTGGATTTTCAAAGTGACCTACAGTATAGGATTTTGAAATAAAAGAGAAAAGCTATGTTTGAATTTGAGGGCTCGCGCGGGAATGCTAACGGGCCGTCCCAACTACGCAGTGCATGCGCAGCGAGCGGCACCAGGGTTGGTCCCACACGTCAGCGGCTGATCCAACGCGAAGCGGTATCCTTCAATCTAGACCGCACAATTAGAGCATGATCGACGGCTCCGCATAGTCGTCTCCATCGCACGGGCCGCGCGAGATGCTAACCCTAGCACTATGGTGGGGGTCGTAGGGGCCTTACTAGGGCTCCAACTAAGTCCGGCGAGGTGGCGAACGAGCTTGTCGACTACGGTGATTTGAACGGTGGTCACGGTAGCTCGTGGGGTGGCTCCTAGCGTTGGTTCCTCCTCTTCACTGTAGCGGTGGACTCTGGTGAAATTCCGGCGATGTGGTGCTCGCCTTGCTCCGGGGACGGGTCAGAGAGATTGCTGGGTGAGAGGGGAGTGGAATGGTGTGCGTTTTGAGGCAGGGGAGGGGTCTATTTATACCCCGCAAAGGGATCAGGGCGGCATGGTTCGGGCTCGTCGGCGACGTTGTTACAGGAAGCTATCGGCATGGCAAAGGGTGTAGGCCAACGCAGGGCTTCAGGGAGTCGTCATGTACATAGTGGCACGACAAGGCGCGGTATCCATCGTTCTAGAACATCCATGCTCTGCTTCAGTACCGTCGGCGTTCGTCATGGCGTACGGTGGTCAAGGAGCGCACGGGGTCAAATGAGCGTGTCTGGGAGGTCGCTGGTGAGGCGGAGAACTTATTGGTGCAAGGGGAGAGTGAGGCGCGGCATGGTCGTATGGGATTTCTCGGCGCTTTGGCACGGCGATCGACATGGTCGAGTGTTAAATGGGCGCGGCTGCGCTGGCGTCTCTCCGCGGGCTGTCGTTGATCGCGGCGTGCACAGGGCGAGGCGGTGAGGTCACGACTACCTCCTAGTATCTCATTTACTCTTTCAGTCTGTCCATCGGTCTGCGGGTGATAAGTTGTGCTAAAGTTCAGTTTGGTTCCTAATCCTTCTTGGACTTTCTTCCAAAACCTTGAGGTAAACTGGGTTCCTCGGTCTCACACAATTGTCTTGGGGGTTCTGTGCAGACTGACTATTCTAGCAATATACAACTCTGCCAGCTTCGAGCTTTGATAAGTGGTATTTACTGGTATGAAATGAGCTACTTTGGAAAGTCTATCCACTATGACCCAAATAGAGTCATTACATCTACTAGATGTAGGCAAACCGGTGATGAAATCATTTCCAACTGAATCCCATTTCCATTCTGGAATTTGCAAAGGTTGCAAAAGTCCTGCAGGTCGCAGGTGTTCCGCTTTGACTCTCTGACAGATATCACACTTGGCGATGTAGCTTCCGACTTCTCTCTTCATTTTGTGCCACCAAAATTGCTCCTTCAAATCCCAATACATTATCGTTCCTCACAGATGAATAGAATAAAGAGTATCATGGGCTTCTTGCAAAATGACTTGCTTCAACTCTGAATCTGCTTACACACAGATTCGTACCTTATACCACAGAACTCCTTCTTCATCTTCCGTGAATCTGAGTAACTTCCATGTACTGATACAATGCATAATTTCGTCGACACTGGCATTTCCTTTCTAAGCTTCCTTTATTTGACTGATCAAAGTGGGTTGAAGTTCGATACTAGCTATGAATCCTCCGCCAACTAGCTCCATTCTTAAATTCTCTAACTCCTCATGTAAACTTGGTTGTTCTGCCTTAATCATGGTGTTTAATCTACACGGCAGTCTACTAAGGGCATCCGTTACCACATTGGCCTTGTCGGGATGGTAGTGAATGTCAAGGTCATAGTCCTTGATTAACTCTATCCATCTTATTTGTCTCATATTTAGCTCCTTATGGGTAAAAATATACTTCAAACTCTTGTGATCTGAATAAATATCACAACGGTTACCCATGAGGTAATGACGCCATGTCTTCAAGGCTAAAACTACGACAGCCAATTCTAAGTCATGGTTGGGTAATTCTGCTCATGTTGTTTTAGTTGTCTGGACAGATATGATATCACTTTTCCTTCTTGAATCAACACACATCCGAGACCAATCTTGGATGCATCATAATATACGTCAAAGGGATTCGTGATATCTGGCATGATCAAGATTGGGGCTGAAGTCAATCTCTTCTTGAGCTCTTGAAAACTTGCTTCACATTTGTTCGTCCATTCAAACTTCTTGTATTTCTTCAACAAATGGGTCATCGGCCATGCGATGCTTGAAAATCCTTCAACAAACTTGCGGTAATATCCCGCTAATCCAAGAAATGTGTGAACTTCGGTTTGAATGGTTGGGGCTTTCCATTCTTCAACATCCTTAATCTTGGCGAGGTCGATGGCAACTCCTCCGGCCGACAAGATATGTCCTAGGAATCCTACTTCCTTTAACCAGAACTCACATTTGTTGAACTTTGCATACAAATGATGCTCTCTAAGGGTTCCAAGGATGGTCCTTAGGTGCTGTTCATGTTCCTCTTCCGACTTGGAATAGATCAGAATGTCATCGATGAAAAAAACAACAAACTTATCCAAGAAGTTCATAAAAATCTTATTCATGAGATTCATGAAATAAGAGGGGGCATTGGTTAATCCAAATGACATGACATTGTACTGATACAATCCATATCGGGTAGTGAAAGAAGTCTTTGGGATATCCGTTGCGCGGATCTTAAGTTGATGATAACCAGTTCTAAGATCAATCTTAGAAAACACTCTAGCACCAGTCAGCTGGTCAAACAAATCTTCTATCTTCGTTAGTGGGTATTTGTTCTTGATGGTGATGTCACTCAGTTTCCGGTAATACGTACATAAACGGGTGGCACCATCTTTCTTATCCACAAACAAAACAGGTGATCTCCATGGTGATGCACTTGGTTGAAACAAAACAGGTGATCTCCACAAACAAAACAGCTGGGTTCATACTATCGGGTCTCTAAGCTATGGGTCCATTTCGAGGAATTAGTTCAATGATAAACTCGATATCCCGATCTGGGGGCATATCGAGTAATTCATCTGGGAACACATCGGGGTATTCACAGACTACTCTGACTTGGTCTAGGGTTGGTTGGGCTAAACTCTTGTTGCACTTGAATTGACGGGGCAGTGTCTCAGACACATGCTCTACTGATACTCCGGTGCTACTAGACATGGTTATGGCTTTCTTGGCACAGTCTATTATCCTTGATGTTTCGACATCCAATCCATTCCTAGTACTACCTCCAAACCTTTTGTTCCAAGTACTATTAGGTTGGCATAAAAATCTATTCCATGTATTCTAATAGGTACGGCCTTGTAAATTTTTCTAGCTTTGTAGTTGACCCAGGTATTTGAACTATCATAACATGCTTAAAATTTGTTGGTTGAATCTTACTAGTGCATGCAAATTCTTCTATAAAAAAATGAGTGCGATGCTCCAGAATCAAACAACACTCTTGCAAGTACTGAGTTAACAGAAAACATACCTAGCACGACATCTTGTGCTTCCTGGGCTTCTTCTGCATTCATGTGGAACAGACAGTCGGTACGGTTGTGCGGGTTGCATGGGGAAATCTCTTTCCAGGCTGAACATGATGCTGCTGCTGGGCAGGTGCAGTGGCATTGGGTGCTACAACAAGCTTCTTGGGGCACTCATTGGAGTAGTGACCCGTGATTCCACATTCAAAGCAAGTTATCATTGACTTGTCCTTCCTGGCATAGGCACATCATTGATTCGAGTCCTTGGGGCAGTATTGTTGTTGTTATTGGGCCTTGACAGTGCACGGTTGAAGTTACTGGGGTTGCCGGTTGATACGTCGTAAACGTATCTATATTTTTTGATGTTCCATGCTTGTTTAGTATCCACTTTGCTTTGTCTACACTTTGAGGTATTTTATACGCTTTCTGGGACTAACCTATTAACGAGTTGCCACAGTGCCAGTTGCCTGTTTTCTACTGTTTTGGTCCAAGAAATGCCAAAAAATGAATATTCTCGGAATTGGACGGAACAAAATAAAAAGTCAATATTTCACCGAGGAGAACACGGAGCCAGAAGACGTGACGGAGGAGGGCCACGAGGGGCCCATACCCCTGGCCCGCGCGGCCAGGCCTGGGGGTGCAACCACCTCGGGCACCCCCTCGGTCTCCCCCTTCGCCTATAAGAAGCCCCCGATACCAAAACCCTAAGTACCTGATCAGATCTCCACAAAACAGTCCGTAGCCGCCGCCACCATCGTCCCTAGATCAGGGGGATCTGAAGCTCTTCCTAGCACCCTGCCGGAGGGGGGAGATCATCCCAGAGGCCTTCTTCATCACCATGCCTGCCTCCGGTATGATGTGTGAGTAGTTACACCTTGGACTATGGGTCCATACAGTAGCTAGATGGTTGTTTCTCCTCCTTTGTGCTATCATGTCTAGATCTTGTGAGCTTCGTTCATGATCAATATCATCTATTTGTAATCATGCATGTTGTGTTTGTGTGGATCCGATGGATATTGAGATTACCATGTTAGATTTATTAATGGTTTTATCTTATCGATTCTATCATGTCTGTGTTGTTTGAGATCTTGCTACTCTCCGTTTCTAGTAGCTATCTTGGCCAAGTAGATGCTAGTGACTCCAAGAGGGGGTATTTATACTCGATAGTGGGTTCATGCCTCTATTCAATCTGGGGAAGTGACAAAAATCTCTAAGGTTGTAGATGTGCTATTGCTACTAGGGATCAAACAATGATATTTTGTTCATGGGACAATTGTATTGTTTACTTTACACACTTTTCTTAAAGAAGTTATCTGTTGCTTGGAACTTAATACTAGAGGGGGTTCGGATGATAACCTGAAGGTGGATTACTAGTCATAGATGCAGTTGGATGGCGGTCTATGTATCTTGTTGTAATGCCCAATCGAATCTCATAGGATCATGAATTTCTAGTATTTGCATTGTTATGCCTTGCTCTGTCCTGTCAATTGCCCCGCTGTAATTTGTTTACCCACCATGTTATGTTGTTTATCTTAAGGGGAACACCTCTAGTGAACTATGGACCCTGGCCCAATCTTTACAATTGATACATCTTCCACTATTACTGTTTACTTTCTGCAATACACCATCACCTTCCACACCATATGTTTAATCCTTTGTTTTCAACAAACCGGTGAGATTGACAACCTCACTGTTCGTTGGGGAAAAGTCTTGAGTTTGTGTTGTGCAGGTTTCCAAGTTGTTAGCAAGGCCTTGGGGTCATTTAATTCCTCCTACTGGTTCGATAACCTTGGTTTCTTAATGAGGAAAGACTTATTGCTGTAGTCATCATACCTTCCTCTTGGGGTTTCCCGACGAAGCTCTACAGTGATCTGAGCCGCATCAAGACATTTTCTGGCGCCGTTATCGGGGAGGCTAAGGACGCTTCACAAGAGGAGTCCTTCACAACCTTTCTATTTACTTTGTTTTTGTTTTTATTAGTTTATTTTGCTTTGTTTTTTTCTTCTTTTTATCAAAATTCCAAAATAGTCTCGTTTGGTTTTCTTTTTCTTATAAAAAACACACAAAAAAAAATAGTTCCTACTCTAGTTGCTGCTGCTGTTGGCTTTCTCCACCTTTGCAAAAATGAACTCTGCTGAGAACACCAAGTTGTGTAACTTCACTAGCACAAACAACAATGATTTCCTAAGAACACATATTGCTCCATCTGCTCCCGATGCTACCTTTTATGAAATTAAGCCTCCTGGTGCTAGTTCTGATGATGCTACTGCCCACCTCAATAACTTTGTTGAACTTTGTGAGATGAAAAATATAAGGATGTAGATGGAGATATTATTAATCTCAAATTGTTTCCTTTCTCCTTGAGAGGAAAAGCTAAAGAATGGTTGTTGTCCTTGCCTAGAAATAGTATTGATTCTTGGACTAAGTGAAAAGATGCTTTTATTGGAAAATACTATCCTCCTGCTAAGATTATATCTATGAGAAGTGAAATAATGAAATTTAAACAACTTGATAATGAACATGTTGCTCAATCTTGGGAAAGAATGAATTCTTTGGTAAAGAATTGTCCCACTCATGGACTGACTGTTTGAATGATTATCCAAACTTTTTATGCAGGGTTAAACTTCTCTTCAAGAAGCCTGTTAGATTCTGCTACTGGAGGTACCTTTATGACCATTATCTTGGGTGCTGCAACAAAGCTCCTTGATAGTATGATGGTCAACTATTCTGAATGGCACACCGAGAGAGCTCCAGATGGTAAGAAGGTAAATTATGTCGAAGAAACCTCCTCTTTGAGTGATAAAATTGATGTTATCATGGCTATGCTTGTTAATGGAAAAGCCCATATAGATCCAAATAATGTTCCCTTAGCCTCTTTGGTTGCTCAAGAAGAGCAAGTTGATGTGAACTTCATTAGAAATAACAATTTCAACAACAATGCCTTATCCTCCCAATAATAGCAATACTTATGGAAATTCCTATAGAAATACTAGAAGTGCTCCCTCTGAACTTGAAGTCATGCTTAAAGATGAACAAACCACTTTCAACAAGATTGTGGAGGAAAAGCTTTTGAATGTTGAGAAAAACATTTCCTCTTTGTCTGAAGCACAGTCTTCTTTGATTAATAAAATGGCTGCTAAACCTGAAACCTTGGAAAGTACCTTTGCTGCTACTCATGCCATACAAGTTACTATTGATGAAAATGTTAGACTTTTAGCCAAATTACATGCTAAGTGGGAAAGAGAAGCTGAAATTGCTAGAAACAATAGTGTTTGTACTATTACCACCACCAATATGGATGCTACCAAACCACAAGAAGTCCCCATTCCTCCTACAACTATGCCTAAATCCAATATGTCTACTACCTGTGATGCTAAGTTTGATTTTGATCTTGATGGTTGCAATATCTCTGAAGTGATTATGTTCCTACAAAAGCTTGCTAGAATTCCTAATGCTAGTGATATGAATGTGGCTATCACAAAACACATTACAGATGCTCTCATTAAAATTAAGGAAGAAAAAGTGAAACACAAAGGTTTTATTCCTAGGAAAGTAGAAGATAGTTGGGAACCCATCATTAATATGCAAGTGAATGACTTTGATCTCAAATCTTCATGTGACCTTGGTTCTAGTGTCTCTATTATGCCTAGAAAGATTTATGAAATGCTTGATTTGCCACCTTAGGAAGATTGCTATTTGGATGTCGCACTTGATGATAATGTTAAGAAGAAACTCATGGGGACTATTAATGATGTTCATATTGTGGTTAACAATTCTTATTTCCCTTTTGATTTCTATGTTTTGGATGTTGAATACATTGCTTCTTGTCCTATTACTTTGGGAAGACCTTTTCTTAGAACTGTTGGTGCCATCATTGATATGAAAGAAGGCACCATTAAATATCAATTTCCATTCAAGAAAGGTATTGAACACTTCCTTATGAGGAGAGAGAAGTTACCTTTTTATCCTCCTTTTCAAGCAAAATTTGATGCCAATGCTTCTTCATTTGAAAATACTTGATTCTTGCTTTTTGTGCCTAACTTAAAGGAGTTAAAGAAAAGTACTTCTTGGGAGATAACCAAATACTTTTCTTGAGTCTTGGAAGTTATTACTTCTGTAATAACCTCTCCTTATCCTTTTTATTTGATTTTTGTGCCAAGAGTAACCTCTAATTAGAGGGGTAAGATTTGGGGAGTTGCTATTCTGAAACAGATTTTTGTGCTCCACTGTACAAATTCTTGAAAAACCTCTGTAAGTCGGATTGAGCTGTAATTTTCTGAATACATCCCCCAGGTTGTTATATAACTTTCGTTAGTTCAACACCTTTTGATTTCAGCAACAGGAGGTCTTCGAAAAAATCGATTTCTACCAGCTGGTCTGTTTTGACAGATTTCTGCCATTATTTGCATTTGCATCTTTATTGATTCCTTTTTGGGTTCTCTTTGGGAAATTGAGATTTTTGAGGGAATTGCTATAGTAGCTTGTGTCTTTATTGAAAGTTTTTATGTTTTGAAACTAAACCCAAAGGTATATTATATTTTGAATGCACTAATGTTGCTAATGAAGATTGTGGGAAGTTTTGTATGAAGGAAAATTTTCACGTATAAGGGAAGAATGATGTAATGAGATGAAGAATGGTAAAAAGATCAAGCTTGGGGATGCCACCCCGTGTCACCCAAAGAAATATTCAAGAGTTACAAGCATCAAAGCTTGGAGATGCCCAAGGCACCCCTTCTTTATCAATAAAAATCTTAGGTCTTTCTAGACACTTCGTTTTTATTGTTTCATGCATAGTTGTGTTGTTCTTGGAGCATCTTAGTTTTCGTTTTTGGTTTCAGTTTGCTTGAGTAAAGTATTTGGACCGTCGTTTTCCCCGTGTTGTTTCAAATAACTTGATTGGTGTTGGAAAGGAGTAGGAAGCTCTTGCTTTAGTAGTACAAGAAGGAGCTTGCTTTGACTGTGACTCGGACTTTATCATGTCATGCTAGATGTTGTTTTGATCTTATGCTTAGTGATTATTGCTATAGCATTACTTGTTCCAAACAATTAGGATTTCTTAATGTGCCTTGAAAGAATCATGTGTTGTTTTAGCATACAAAATCATAGTATTGTGGTATTCTCCTTTGATGCTTTGTTTGGGTTGACTTGGCACATGCTCACACCATGTTATGACTATAAACCAGTCAACTTAGCCTCTATGATCATTTAGTTTTTGACTTGTGGTGCCAATTTATGCTTTGATTAGTAATGTTTTGTCGCTCTGCATGATTATGGCCATTATTGCTCTCTTAGTTGGTCGCTCCCAGTCTTTTGCTAGCCTCCACTTGTATTGAGTAAGCTCTACTCATGCATCCAACTCCCAAGAAACCAAGTTATTCCAAAGTGTCCACTATAAATTCCTATGCATGGTGTATTCCACCATTCCAAGTATATTCTTGTTTTATCTATCTTCTAAATTAAACTTGTTATGTGAAAGTTAGTGATTAAAGCTCTCACAAACTTGATGGCACACTTTATTTTTCTTGCCGCTAATAAACTTGAACCATTGTGTCATCTATGTTGTATATGCTTGCACTTATACGTTGGGAATTAGCAGAACAGTGATGTCACAGGGAACGCTTTCAACATTGCACATGTACATTGTACCCAGTTGATATCATGATCTTTTGTTTGCGGATGTCGTCGGTGTGAAATAAAAGGGGAGCTTGTAAGTCCATGGAGTTATGTATGTGTGTTAGAGAAACGCCTGGGCCGCTAGCCTAAGCCATGTCTAATCATGGTGGAAACTTGCAGCATCACCATAGTGAGCAATCTATGAAGCATTCTTCTTATCAAAAAGAGAGAGATAGAAAAAAGAGATTGAGAAAAAGAAAAAAAAAGAGATGAGAAAAGAGGAAAGAGAGAAAAAGCACAATTTTCCCATGGTAAATAAGAAGATTGTTGAGATGCTCATTGTCTGCTTTCCTTGTCATTTTGATATGGGACAGCTCCTTTGTCATGGGTCAAGGGGTGCCCCGTTGGCTGTTCTCTATGATACACATGTACTTACTATGACAAGAACTTACCGGTGACTAAAGTTGAGTAGCATGAGGAGCGGCCCTCGTACTCAAGGGACATGACATTTCCAACTTATACTTTGTGAAGTATATACTCCATACTTTGTTCACTTTAACCTTAATCACTTCAAGATGCTTATGATAGGGGCAATGAGAGGTGAAATCTAACAAGTACCAGAATTTTTAGAAGCTCTTTATGAGACTTGAAATACCTACTTCCCTTTGAAGGGCCTTTCTTCCACTATTGTATTGAGTCACCAGCTTCTATCCTTAGGCATCAATTAAGAGAACATAGTTGCCATTCTTAGTTCTATAGTTGAAAACAAGAATATACTTGGAATGGTGTAACACACCATGCATAGGAGTTTATAGTGGACACTTTGGAATAACTTGGTTTCTTGGGGATTGGAAGCATGAGTAGAACTTACTCATACAAGTGGAGGCTAGCAAAAGACTGGGAGCAACCAACTAAGAGAGCAATAATGGCCATAATCATGAAGTGCAACAAAGCATACTAATCAAAGCAAAGAGTGGTACTACAAGTCAAGGACTAAATGATCATAGAGGCTAATGGTGACTTGTCATAGTCATAACATGGTGTGAGCATGTGCCAAGTTAACCCAAGCAAAGCATCAAAGGAGAATACCACAATACTATGCTTTTGCATGCTAAAACAACATATAATTTCTTCAAGGCACACTAAGAAATACCAATTGTTTGGAACAAGACATGCTACAACAATAATCACTAATCATGATGCCAAAACAACACCTATCATGTCATGCTAAAGTCTAAGTCACAGCCAATGCAAGCTCCTCTTGCACTTCAAGCAAGAACTTACTACTCCTTTCCAACACCAAGCAAACTTATTTGCAAAACAACATAGCAAGAATGGGGGTTCAAACTACTTTATTAAAGAAAACTAAACAAACTAAGCAAAGCAAAAGAAAACTAAGACACTCCAAGAACAACACAACTGTGCATGAAACAATAAAAACGAAGTGTCTAGACAGACCTGAGCCTTTTATTGATGAAGAAGGGGATGCCTTGGGCATCCTGAAGCTTTGACGCTTGTACCTCTTGGGTATTTATTGGGGTGATACCATGGTGGCATCCCCAAGCTTGATCTTTTGTCCATTCTTGTAACTACCTCGGTGAACTACGCTCCTAGATACAAGCCTGGATGAGTGGTAGTGGTTGAAATAGTACGGTGGGGCCCCAAAAGCCACTCACTGGTAGTCCTTTCAGACGTCCCAACCACTACCCTCTCAACGGGACCTCAGGCGGCGTGGTCGGCGAATGGATCAACTACGTACACAAGTGGGTATGTACGCAAGCCACCATATAAGAGTACATCAAAGCCATACCATCTAGAAAGAAAGGAAATATACCAACGCCATACGGCAAGATTCAAATGACCTAGATAGATCTATATTTTAGGATAACTCCTCATACAACACACATCGTAGTATCATGCAGGCGGCAAACAGAATCCGAGTACGGATAAGAAGCAAATCGGCATAAGATGCCATAGAAAGAAGCACATCCCAACTACAGGTCTCACGGATCCCCGTTCCCGGAATCTCTACACCGAACGATCGTTGCCCACATCATCGGCTTCTTCCACCCAGTATCCGTCCTGAGAAGGTACTGCTCATCGAATCAAGAATTTATCGTGAGACCCTAAGGGTACTCAGCAAGTCTTAATGCCTCTAAAGGGGACACAACCTGGGGTGACGCAATTGCAGCAAAAGGTAAACCCTAGCAATTCTACAGATAAACGCTAACCATCCGCCTAACCAATGATAGACGGATGTCCGTGAATTTAAGTACAACAGTTATAATGGTAATCTCATCCGATCCATCCTCCTCCCTGCTTACCAACAAGGAAGCGGACGAACAACCCCCCATCCGTTGGCAATTTTATTAACCATTCCATGAGTATTGCACTATTTACTAATCAAGTTACTTTGGTCAGATTAAAAGCGGTACTTTAGTTATGCTTGTCTATGATCAAGAAACTGTGCTCCAAGTCGTCCATATCCGCGGACACGGCTTTGAAAGTTTTACCCGGGGGTGCACCAATAGCAACACACGCTCGATCAACCTCGGAAAAACCAAATCAAAACCCAACGAGGCTTTCACGGTGAACAATCACAAGATTCAGAAATATTTCAGGGGCCACCCTTTGAGTAGATCCATAACGGAGTAAGCAAGCTCGAGACGGACTCAAGGTTGCGCCAATGGTCATGGCGACCGGAACCCGAAAGTGTGGCTGGGCTTGTCGATACCGCGTAATCACTCCGCATACCTAAACAGTACAGTGTGCAGTACCTCGCACAATTTAAATACAGAAAGTAGCATGGCATAAGTACAGGATAGTAATAAAACCTCAAACTAGTTGTGGCCCCAAGAAATAAGACGGAATCAAGCTCTGGCCCAGGGGGGTCCCATATACCTCCCGGATGTGGATAGCGCGATAAAACAAGGAACAGGAATCAAGTACTCGGGGTCTTACGGGACACAAGTGAGCAGGAAAAACCAAATAGCAGATGTTGCTCACCGGTGCCACTTTCTTTAGTTATCCCAGAACTACTCAGGTTAAGTTGTTTAGGTACCTCATTATTCATCAGACTCTCACATACCCTACACATGCTGTTCTCACGACTGCATGGCTCAAACAACTCCTATAGTAATGGCTCATGGGGTGGAGGAACAAGCTTGGTGGGGTTTAAAAGTAAAGGCTATGCATACTTGGGATTCAATTTAATGCAATCGCGACTCAATGATGCAAGAATAAGATAGAGGCAATAGGTCTTGTATGTATGCAAGCATGTGGAAGTGCTTGCTGTCAACTCAGTTGTAGCAAGGGACGGTGCAGGTAGTGCTCTGGTTCTCTTGATACAACCCCACCAAAGGTTCATCCGAGAAAAACCAAACAAACAAGGCCAACATGAATATAGAGCACAAGCATATGAATAAGATGCGTCAAACAAACAATCATGTCATGATGAATGATGCACAATTTACATGGCAAGTAAGGTAGCATGGCATAGTGAGATGTGGTGGACAAGAAAATAACATTTAAGTGGGTTTTAGTCACATTTCATTGCCATAATAGTTGTTGTTCAATATATATTTATATGATGCATGCTGCAATTGAAGTCATGGATAGCATAAACAGAAAGGTCTCGTCGAGCTGATCATTTTAGACTCATCATTTGCTAAATTTGGATTTATAAAACAAAAGTTATGAATTATTGAAAAACCAGTGGCATTGATGGTAATTTAAATAACTTGGAATTTTACTTGTGCAAAAGACAAAATGGATGGCATATTTGAATTCCTGGCATTTTGCTGATATCCAAACATATATTATTTGCCCAAATTGGATTTAGTATGAAAAAGTTATAGAAATCTGAATTTGAATTTGAATTTTGAAATTATTTAACAGAATTTTGAATTTAAAACAGCTCTGAAACGTTTTCTACACAGCCTACACTAGCTCGGATCGCATGTGGGGCTGGGGTCCTCTGACCCACACGCCAGTGCCTGGGAACCAACGGGACCGCGGGTCGAATAAAGGAAAACGCAGGAGCCTTTTTATAAAATTACTACTGACGCTGACAGAGGGCCCTGAGGACCGCGGGTTGTGGGCAAAAGGAAGGGGTTATTTGCAAGAAGGAACATGGACGCGCTAGCGAACGAGGCGGCGACAGGTGGCAGCAGGATGGACCGCGGGTTAAGCAACGTTTTCCCTGGGAGCCTTTTTGCAAGATTTCCACGGACGCTGGCGGGTGGGGCTGGTGGACTGCGGGCGTGAGGCGGGAAAAACGGGAAGGGTCTAACGAAAACGGCCGCTACCGTCGGACGACAGCAAGCGGCGCGGGCGGCTGCGTCTGGCCGGAACTTTGGCCGACGTTGGCGACGCCGCTGCTGCTCCAAACAACACGGACCCAAAACGAAAAACGGAGAAGATAGCTGGGCCTACAACTTTGGTACAGGGTGCTAGCGGAGGAGGCCTGGGTGCGGGCATGGCTCGAACTCGACCAGATCGACGGTGCAGGCATTGCTGTCGTGACGCATGGCCAGCACATGAGTGCTCGACAGATCGCGACGGCGGCGCACGGCGAGAGGGAGAGAGAGAGGTTGTCTGGGGGGAGGAGGGGCTCACCAGCAGCACGACGGTGGCCGGGCTCGGAAGGCGGGATCAGCGGGCAGCTGGCCGGGGCGTCTTGGCGATCACGGCACGGCGGCGTGACTCCTCCGGCGGGTACATGTTCTCGGCGTCACGGCGGCAAAGGAAGAAGGGGAGCTCTGCACTGGCGCCTCGGGAAGCCTGGAGCGAAGGGGTCTGGGGCGCCCGCTAGGGTTTAGAGGGTCGGGGGCAGGGTCGATCGGGGGAAGGGGAAGGAGGAAGAGAGGTTCCTGGGGTGGACGGGGCGTATCTGGCAGGGCAGGGACGGAGGGGTGGATAGGAACGAGTGAGGAGGCAGGAGGTGGCGTGGGGGAAGGGGTAGATGGCTGTGGTGGCATCGACACCTCCTCTTCACGTGAGCCACGCCAGCAGTGGGGAGGGCTGGACCAGGTGAGGCTGGTGAGGGACACGGGGCTGCAGGTAGGCCAGGGGGTGGTCGAGGACAGGTGGGCCAGGGGTAGCTCGTGGCCAGGGGGGCTAGGGTAAACGGAAAAGAGGGGAGGGGAGAGGACCGGCTCGGGCTAGGCTAGGATGAGGGAGTACCTTTTTTGGAGAGAGAGGTAGCTAGGACATGGTGGGGTGGGGCCAGCACGCTAGAGGGATGGGAAGAGAGAGAGGGAAGGGCATGGGCTTGAGCCTAGGGTTTTTAGGTGAGGGGTGATTCAAGCTAGGTAGTAGGGGAAGGGGAGGTTTAGCTAGGGTTTTGGTTTAGCTAGGAGGGTAGATGGCAAGGGTTGGTCTTAGGGTTTGCTAAAAGGGGTAAGAAAGAGGGAGGTGGTAAACTAGTTGATCAAGCAAGCTCCATGTACAA
The DNA here is from genome assembly GCA_030063025.1 of Avena longiglumis. Taxonomy (NCBI): domain Eukaryota; kingdom Viridiplantae; phylum Streptophyta; class Magnoliopsida; order Poales; family Poaceae; genus Avena; species Avena longiglumis. Next base: position 178,541,245 of record CP125977.1, on the reverse strand, counting down.
GCACACAAGATCAAGAAAAGGCAAGAAAAGAAAAAGAGGGAGAGGTAGATAGGCATGTGATGATGGGGCTCTCCTTTGGCCCATGCATGATCCAAACAAAGAACAAGCAAGATCCAAAAGAGAGGGGTTTAAGGTTGGAGCATGCCTCATGGGCACATGTGTGTGCATGGGGCATGGGGGAAAAGGTTTAGATTATATGGGTGAAGATCAGCTACTAGCTAACACCAGATTTAAACCAAGGGAGAGGTGATCCACTGAGAAACAAACAAAAACCAAATACTGGAAAAGGTGGCACTTGCATGGCCCATGCAACATAATTAATGCCAACCATATCCTTGTGAAAACAATAAGATTATCATGGCATTACTCATATGCATTCCCAAAAAGTGGGCAAGGCCAAGCAAAGATTATGGGTGGATCCAACCAACAACATGGGCTAGAGATAACTCAATAAAATGCCAAGCCCAAATTATTGGATGGTGGAAATATAAGGTGGTGATAGAAAAGGTGGTGGAGTTCAAAAGAGAGATGCCCACAACTCAACTTGGGCATTTAACAATTTATTAAGAACCAAATACAATATCAAGAGGCAACTACAGTTAATCATGCACATGAGATAAGAACCAAACAAGAAAAGGTTTTATATGATGCTCAAATGCAAGGTGATATGATGACATGAGCATGATCGATGATGATGCAACAATTATATGTTGGAAGTGGCCCATTTTATTATTATAACTAGTAGCATTACAGGGTTAGACAACTGGGATGCTACAACTCTCCCCCACTAAACAGGAATCTCGCCCCGAGATTCTAGGAAGAAGAAGAAGAAGATACAAAAAGAGAAGGATGGTTGGCACGGAGTTCATCTTCACGCCCCATGTGGCTTCATCAATGTAATGGTGTGACCATCGCACCTTGCAAAACTTGATGGACTTGTTGCAGTCCTTCGCTCTGGTCTCAAGGATTTTGGTGGGTGTTCTTGATAAGAGATCTTCTTGGAGGTCGATTAGCTCATGATCCACGGTCTTGCCGGGATCTTTGAAGCACTTCTTGAGCTGAGAGATGTGGAAAACATCATGGACTTTGAGTTTTTCCGGAAGCTCTAGTGCATAAGCAACTTCTCCTCTTCTACCACGTATCTTGAAAGGACCGATGTATCTAGGAGCCAGCTTTCCTTTGATACCGAAGCGGTGTGTTCCTCTCATGGGAGTGACACGAAGGTAGACGAGATCACCAGGGGCATATACCATATCTGTGTGCTTCCTGTCATAGTTTCTCTTCTGACGACTCTGAGCAATCTTCAGGTTCTCCAGAATGATATGCACCTTCTCCTCCGCTTGGGTTACAATGTCAGGGCCAAACCAGATTCTTTCTCCTGCACCTGACCAACCAATGGGAGTTCTGCACTTGCGTCCATAGAGAGCCTCGAATGGTGACATCTCCAGACTCTTCTGGAAGCTGTTGTTGTAGGAGAATTCAGCATATGGAAGGCATTCCTCCCACTTCATGCCAAACGAGATGACGCAAGCTCTAAGCATGTCCTCGAGAATCTGATTGATCCTCTCCACTTGTCCTTGCGACTGAGGGTGGTAAGCAGTGCTGAAGTTCAACTTTGTTCCCAAAGCTTTTTGGAAACTCTCCCAGAACTTTGAGGTAAAGATGCTTCCACGGTCTGAACTGATTTCAAGTGGAACCCCATACAGAGAGACAATTCTGTTGATATAGAGCTCAGCCAACTGAAGTCCAGAAATTGTTTCTTTGACTGGGAAGAAATGAGCCACTTTAGAAAGCCTGTCGATGACAACAAAGATTGCATTGTTGCCCTTCTGCGACCTTGGAAAGCCAGTGATGAAGTCCATCTCAACTTTCTCCCATTTCCATTCCGGAGGCTTCAATGGCTGTAGAAGACCAAATGGTTTCTGATGGACAGCCTTGACTCTGCGGCAGACATCACATTCTGAGACATATTTAGCACAATACCGCTTCAACCCAGGCCACCAGTAAACTTTTTTCAAGTCCATGTACATCTTTGTGCTGCCAGGATGGATAGAAAGAACCGAATCATGTGCCTCCTTGAGAACTTGGTCTCTCAGACCCGGGTAGTTTGGAACAAACATCCGGTGTTCAAAGAAGAGCGTGCCTTGATCGTCAACGTGGAAGGACTCATACTTCGGAAGGTCAAGCTTAGCGATGAGCTTTTTGGTGTGAGGATCACCAAGCTGACGAGAACGAATCTGTTCTTCCAAGAGAGGGGTAGCCAGAAGATTCATGAGATGCCCTTGTTCCACAACTTCAAGGTTGAGCTGACGGAATTCCTCGCACAAGAGAGGCTGCTGCTCTTCTATCATGAGGTTGTTGACATAAGCTTTACGGCTAAGCGCATCTGCCATGACATTTGCTTTTCCTGGGGTGTAGTTGATGGTCACATCGAAGTCATTGATTGCTTCAATCCATCTCCTCTGCCGAAGGTTGAGATCCGGTTGAGTGAAGATATACTTCAAACTCTTGTGGTCCGAGAAGATCTCACAACGGTTACCAAGCAAGTAGTGCCTCCATAGCTTCAAAGCAAAGACCACTGCTGCTAGCTCAAGGTCATGTGTGGGGTAGTTGACCTCATGCGTCTTCAACTGACGAGAGGCATAAGCAACCACCTGTCTCTCTTGCATAAGTACCTCACCCAATCCTTGCAAAGAGGCATCGCAGAATATCTGGAAAGGCTTAGAGGTATCCGGAGGAACCAAGACTGGCGTGGAAGTGAGCTTCTCCTTGAGTGTCTCAAAACTTTCTTGACAAGCAGGAGTCCACAGGTACTTCTTGCCTTTCTTGAGGAGGTCGGTAAGAGGCTTTGCTTTCTTCGAGAAGTTCTGCACAAAGCGACGGCAATAGCTAGCCAAGCCGAGAAAACTCCGCACTTCCTTGACATTAGCAGGAGGAAGCCATTCAACTATTGTCTTCACGGTTTCCGGGTTGACTGCAATGCCCTTGGCAGAGATGACATGACCCAGATAGGTTACTTCAGGCAGCCAGAACTCACACTTTGAGAAGTTTGCATACAAGCGGTTCTCACGAAGCTTGTTCAGGACACACCGCAGGTGCTCTTCATGCTCCTCCTTGGACTTGGAATAGACCAGAATGTCATCCAGATATACCACCACAAACTTGTCTAGGTACTCCATGAAAACGGAGTTCATCAGCCTCGAGAAGGTAGCAGGTGCGTTGGTGAGACCGAAAGACATGACCGTACTCATACAGGCCATAGGGTGGTGAAAGCTGTCTTGGGCACATCCTCTTTGCGAATTTTGATTTGGTGATAACCACTTCTCAAGTCCAGCTTAGAGAACACCACAGCTCCTGCCAGCTGATCAAATAGATCATTTATCCGAGGAAGAGGATATTTGTTCTTGATGGTTTTAGCATTTAGAGCCCGGTAGTCAACACATAGCCTATCGGTTCTGTCACGCTTCTTCACAAAGATTGTTGGGCTACCCCAAGTAGAAGTGCTATGTTGAATGAAACCCAACTTCTCTTGTTCATCAAGTTGACGTTTGAGTTCAGCCAACTCAGAAGGACCCATTTTATATGGCCTCTTAGAGATAGGAGCCGTTCCAGGTTCAAGCTCAATCACGAACTCAACCTCGTGATCCGGAGGCATACCTAGCAACTCTTCAGGAAAGACATCCGGGAACTCACAGACCACTGGTACCTTCTGAATAGCTTCCATAGCATCATCATTCAGAGTAGCCAAGGAATAGAGCTGGACAGCAGGAGTTAGACTTGGAGAAAAGACTACATGGCCTTCAGGAATCTTCAGAGACACTGAGCGTTCAGCACAATCAATCACAGCTGCATTTGCTGTCAACCAATCCATGCCCAAAATGACATCAATGTCAGAGTTTCCCAGAACAATCAAAGAAGCCAAGAATGAAGAACCACCAATCTCAACTTTGTTGCCATGACTTATCTGCGCAGCTGCCATTGTTGCTCCAGGAGAAAGAACCATTAACTTCTTTTGGAGAGGAACTAATGCTAACCCATTCTCGCTCGCAAACGGTGTGACACAAAAGAATGCGATGCACCGAATCAAAGAGAACTCGCAGGACCGAGTTAACGGATAGCATACCCATTACAACTCCAGCGAGCTCACTTGAGAGGCGTTGATTTAGCGATTGGCGCGAACAACCGCAGACCCGGGCTTAGTGTTGATGTTGAGAGCCCGAGGCGGTGGCGCACGAACCGAAGGAGAGCTTGTTGCAGATCTTGGCGGGGGTTGAGGGAGAGCTTTGTTCTTCATTGGACAGTTCCAGTGGGGATGTCCAGGATCTCCACACGTGTAGCAGGCACCAGCTGGACGTGGAGCAGAGTAGCCAGGGACTCCGCCAGGCGCTCCAGGGTAAGGGTTGTTGTAGCCCCTGGGAGCCGCAGTGGTGAAGTTTGGTGGCCTTGACGTGAAACTCGCAGGTCTTGGTGGAGCCGGGAGCGACGGTGGGGTGTTAGGAACCCAGACACGCCGCTTAGAAGGAGCTGCCATTGTTGCCGAGCTTGATGCATCCCTGTGGTGTTTCTTGGACTCTTCGAACATTTGCCTGCTAGCCTCCTCTTGTAGTGCCATATGCTGCAGTTCCAGGAAGGTTGCCGGTCTTGCATGTGTGATTGCATACTTGATCGACGCATTGAGCCCTTGCCTGAATCTTTTCTGCTTTTTCTTGTCATCAGATACCTCATCACCACCATAGCGAGACAGGTTCATGAAGTTCCTGATGTAGGTGTTGACGTTATCATTTCCCTGCTTTAGGTTGAGGAAAGCCTCCTTCATCCTTTCCATCACAATCTCTGAGAGAAACTGTTCTTTGAAAGCTGCAGTGAACCTCTCCCAAGTTGGCTGGAACCCAGTGCAGCTTGCCTTCAAGTAGTTTTCCCACCAAAGAGCCGCATCTCCCTTGAGAAGGTGGGTAGCACACTTGACCCACTCTGCTCGGAACATCGCAGCCTCGAGCAACCTTGAGATCTCGCAGCCAATCATCCGCCAAGAGGTCGGTCGACACATCAAACCGACGAGGGTTGAACTTGAGGAAGCTCTTGATGTCACCACGCTTGGGAGGTGGAGGAAGTGGAGCAAACTCATTCCTTCCGACGCCTCCTCAAAGCGCTGGTTCTCTGCATTGCCGCCAAAGCATTAGCTATGCTTGACAGCCGAGCCTCCTCGAGGATGTCCTCTTCAGTCCGGCGTGGGGGAGCCATCCTGTCATTGATATAAAACTCAAGTCAGTACTATAATGGAAAATGACAATAATCCAAAATAGTACCAAGATGGAATTAACCAAGATTAAAGGATACAATTTACTGAGATGATATTAAAATATCAACAAAGTTCATAGCACCTAAAAGATATTAAGCATATCGCACACGACTGAAAAGGAGTGTGGTACACAAACATATCAAAGAAAATTTTCCACAAATTTCGGCATTAAAATACCAATAGATGCGCAAAATTACTTAGCGAATCAAGATTAGTGACTCTACCGATTCAATATACAAAAGCGAATGATACAAGTAGTGGTATGGTCGCGACTCCATCCCGCACTCAAATCATTACTCCGCACATGAACAAGTGGAACACATATCCTAACCCCTTCTTCTCACGATTTAAACCTAAAGATTGGTACTACGGAAACGAACACCCCAAACAAGATAGCGTCGGATACAAAGCGGAAGATAGATTGCGTCGGTTTACAAAAGTCTGTCGGTATGGAATGTACCAACAGTTGATAACCAAAGGCAGATAAGATGACAACTTGGATACAACAGATAGACAAGGGATTACACACACACACACACACACACCCTATGGTACTACGGAAACCCCGAACACGTGAATCCTAGTTTGAACTTGGAGAAGAGGATTGAAAACGTTGCACTTCCTTACCAGAAAAGGGTGGGTGGGAGGTTAAGAAGAAAAATGGAAGCAGTCCTACTCTCGCGTTTTGTTTTTCCCTAATATACATAACTACCAAAATATTTGCTAGACTGACAACGACCGTTTGGCTGAAACCCTGAAGGTCGGGATGTCTCTGATACCAATTGTAACGACCTCGGTGAACTACGCCCTAGATACAAGCCTGGATGAGTGGTAGTGGTTGAAATAGTACGGTGGGGCCCCAAAAGCCACTCACCGGTAGTCCTTTCAGACGTCCCAACCACTACCCTCTCAACGGACCTCAGACGGGCGGCGAGCGAAGGATCAACTACGACACAAGTGGGTATGTACGCAAGCCACCATACAAGAGTACATCAAAGCCATACCATCTAGAATGAAAGGAAATATACCAACGCCATACGCAAGATTCAAATGACCTAGATAGATCTATATTTTAGGATAACTCCTCATACAACACACATCGAGTATCATGCGAAGCGGCAAATGAATCCGAGTACGGATAAGAAGCAAATCGGCATAAGATGCCATAGAAAGAAGCACATCCCAACTACAGGTCTCACGGATCCTCGCTCCGGAATCTCTACACCGAACGATCGTTGCCCACATCATCGGCTTCTTCCACCCAAAGATCCGTCCGAGAAGGTACCTGCTCATCCGAATCAAGAATTTATCGTGTGAGACCCTAAGGGTACTCAAGAAGTCTTAATGCCTCTAAAGGGGACACAACCTGGGTGACGAATTGCAGCAAAAGGTAAACCCTAGCAATTCTACAGATAACGCTAACCATCCGCCTAACCAATGATAGACGGATGTCCGTGAATTTAAGTACAAATTATAATGGTAATCTCATCCGATCCATCCTCCTCCTCGCTACCAACAAGGAAGGACGAACAACCCCCATCCGTTGGCAATTTTATTAACCATTCCATGAGTATTGCACTATTTACTAATCAAGTTACTTTGGTCGATTAAAAGCGGTACTTTAGTTATGCTTGTCTATGATCAAGAAACTGGCTCCAAGTCGCCATATCCGCGACACGGCCAGAAAGTTTTACCCGGGTGCACCAATAGCAACACACGCTCGATCAACCTCGAAAACCAAATCAAAACCCAACGAGGCTTTCACGATGAACAATCACAAGATTCAGAAATATTTCAGGGCCACCTTGAGTAGATCCCTGAACGGAGTAAGCAAGCTCGAGACGGACTCAAGGTTGCGCCAATGGTCAAGCGATCGGGAACCCGAAAGTGTGGCTGGGCTTGTCGATACCGCGTAATCACTCCGCATACCTAAATAAGACAGGTGCAGACTCGCACAATTTAAATACGAAAGTAGCATGGCATAAGTACAGGATAGTAATAAAACCTCAAACTAGTTGTGGCCCCAAGAAATAAGACGGAATCAAGCTCGCCTGTGGGGTCCCATATACCTCCGGATGTGGATAGCGCGATAAAACAAGGAACAGGAATCAAGTACTGGGTCTTACGGACACAAGTGAGCAGGAAAACCAAATAGCGTATGTTGCTCACCGGTGCCACTTTCTTTAGTTATCCCGTAACTACTCAAAGTTAAGTTGTTTAGGTACCTCATTATTCATCGACTCACATACCCTACACACGCTGTTCTACGACTCGCATGGCTCAAACAACTCCTATAGTAATGGCTCATGGGGTGGAGGAACAAGCTTGGTGGGGTTTAAAAGTAAAGGCTATGCATACTTGGGATTCAATTTAATGCAATCGCGACTCAATGATGCAAGAATAAGATAGAGGCAATAGGTACTGTATGTATGCAAGCATGTGGAAGTGCTTGCCTGTCAACTCGTTGTAGCAAGGACGGGTGCAGGTAGTGCTCTGGTTCTCTTGATACAACCCCGCCAAGGTTCTATCCGAGAAAAACCAAACAAACAAGGCCAACATGAATATAGAGCACAAGCATATGAATAAGATGCGTCAAACAAACAATCATGTCATGATGAATGATGCACAATTTACATGGCAAGTAAGGTAGCATGGCATAGTGAGATGTGGTGGACAAGAAAATAACATTTAAGTGGGTTTTAGTCACATTTCATTGCCATAACAGTTGTTGTTCAATATATATTTATATGATGCATGCTGCAATTGAAGTCATTGATAGCATAAACAGAAAGGTCTCACGAAATGATCATTTTAGACTCATCATTTGCTAAATTTGGATTTATAAAACAAAAGTTATGAATTATTGAAAAACCAGTGGCATTGATGGTAATTTAAATAACTTGGAATTTTACTTGTGCAAAAGACAAAATGGATGGCATATTTGAATTCCTGGCATTTTGCTGATATCCAAACATATATTATTTGCCCAAATTGGATTTAGTATGAAAAAGTTATAGAAATCTGAATTTGAATTTGAATTTTGAAATTATTTAACAGAATTTTGAATTTAAAACAGCTCTGAAACGTTTTCTACACAGCCTAAACTAGCCTGGCTCGCAGACAGGTGGGGCCAGGGGGTCCTCTGACCCACACGCCAGTGCCTGGGAACCAACGGGACCGCGGGTCGAATAAAGGAAAACGCAGGAGCCTTTTTATAAAATTACTACTGACGCTGACAGAGGGCCCTGAGGACCGCGGGTTGGCGTGGCAAAAGGGGAAGGGGGTTATTTGCAAGAAGGAACCGCGGACACGCTAGCGAACGAGGCGGCGTGTGGCAGGATGGACCGCGGTTAAGAAACAGCTTCGGGAGCCTTTTGCAAGATTTCACCGACGCCGGGCGGGTGGATCGCGGCGTGAGGCGGAAAACGGAAGGGTATAAACGCAAAACGGCCATTGTCGGACGGCAGCGGCGCGCTGGCGGCGTCTGGCCGAACTTTGGCCGACGCGATGACGCCGCTTCCAAACAACATGGACCCAAAACGAAAACGGAGAAGATATGGGCCTACAACTTTGGTACAGGTGCTAGCGCGGAGGAGGCCTGTGGGCGGCGGGGCATGGCTCGAACTCGACCAGATCGACGGGTGCAGCCTCGCTGTCGCCCGATGCTGGCTACAAGGCTGCTGAGTGCTCGGCAGATCGCGACAGGCACGGCGAGAGAGAGAGAGAGGTTGTCTGGGGAGGAGGGCTCACCAGTGCGACGGCGGCGTGGCCGGGCTCGGGAAGGCGGGATCAAGCGGGCCTGGCCGGGGCGCCTGGCGATCACGGGCACGGGCGGCAGACTCCTCGGGGTACAGTGTTCTGGCGCCACGGCAAAGGAAGAAGGGGAGCTCTGCACTGGCCGGGCGCCTCGGGAAGCCTTCTGAGCGAAGGTGCTGGGGCGCCGTCGCTAGGGTTTAGAGGGTCGGGGGCATGGTCGATCTGGGGAAGGGGAAGGAGGAAGAGAGGTTCCTGGGGGTGGACGGGGCGTATCTGGCAGGGCAGGGACGGAGGGGTGGATAGGAACGAGTGAGGAGGCAGGAGGTGGTGTGGGGGAGGGGTAGATGGCCAGGGTGGCATCGGTACACCCCTCCTCTTCACGTGAGCCATGCCAGGCAGGTGGGGAGGGCTGGACCAGGTGAGGCTGGTGAGGGACACGGGGCTGCAGGTAGGCCAGGGGGTGGTCGAGGACAGGTGGGCCAGGGGTAGCTCGTGGCCAGGGGGGCTAGGGTAAACGGAAAAGAGGGGAGGGGAGAGGACCGGCTTGGGCTAGGCTAGGATGAGGGAGTACCTTTGTTGGAGAGAGAGGTAGCTAGGACATGGTGGGGTGGGGCCAGCACGCTAGAGGGATGGGAAGAGAGAGAGGGAATGGCATGGGCTTGAGCCTAGGGTTTTTAGGTGAGGGGTGATTCAAGCTAGGTAGTAGGGGAAGGGGAGGTTTAGCTAGGGTTTTGGTTTAGCTAGGAGGGTAGATGGCAAGGGTTGGTCTTAGGGTTTGCTAAAAGGGGTAAGAAAGAGGGAGGTGGTAAACTAGTTGATCAAGCAAGCTCCATGTACAAGCACACAAGATCAAGAAAAGGCAAGAAAAGAAAAAGAGGGAGAGGTAGATAGGCATGTGATGATGGGGCTCTCCTTTGGCCCATGCATGATCCAAACAAAGAACAAGCAAGATCCAAAAGAGAGGGGTTTAAGGTTGGAGCATGCCTCATGGGCACATGTGTGTGCATGGGGCATGGGGGAAAAGGTTTAGATTATATGGGTGAAGATCAGCTACTAGCTAACACCAGATTTAAACCAAGGGAGAGGTGATCCTTGAGAAACAAACAAAACCAAATACTGGAAAAGGTGGCACTTGCATGGCCCATGCAACATAATTAATGCCAACCATATCCTTGTGAAAACAATAAGATTATCATGGCATTACTCATATGCATTCCCAAAAAGTGGGCAAGGCCAAGCAAAGATTATGGGTGGATCCAACCAACAACATGGGCTAGAGATAACTCAATAAAATGCCAAGCCCAAATTATTAGATGGTGGAAATATAAGGTGGTGATAGAAAAGGTGGTGGAGTTCAAAAGAGAGATGCCCACAACTCAACTTGGGCATTTAACAATTTATTAAGAACCAAATACAATATCAAGAGGCAACTACAGTTAATCATGCACATGAGATAAGAACCAAACAAGAAAAGGTTTTATATGATGCTCAAATGCAAGGTGATATGATGACATGAGCATGATATGATGATGATGCAACAATTATATTTTGGAAGTGGCCCTTTTTATTATTATAACTAGTAGCATTACAGGGGTTAGACAACTGGGATGCTACAATTCTTCATCTCATTGCATCATTCTCTCTCTACACCAAAAAAATTTCCTTCATGCAGAACTTCACACAATCTTCATTAGCAACATTAGTTTATTCAAAAGATATTGGACCACTGGCAAAGCTTTGGAACAGCAAGTTTTTTCACTAAAAACACAAGCTACTGTAGTAACTCCTTCAAAAAGCTCAATTTACCTGAAGAGAGCTCAAAAATGAATCAATAAGAAGCAAATGCAAATAATGGCAGAAATCTGTCAAAATAGACCAGCAGGTAGAAACCAATTTTTTCGAACATCTTCTGTTGCTTAAATAAAAAAGTGTTGATCTAACGAAAGTTAGCTAACATACTAGGGGATTTATTCGTAAATTGTGAGCTCAGTCCGAGTTATAGAGCCTCCTCACTATTCTTTTTGGTGGAGGACAGAAATCTGTTTCGGGACAGCAACTCACCAAATCTTACTTCCCTCTCATTAGAGGTCATTCTTGGCACAAAAAGCAAACAAAAAGGATAAGGAGAGGTCATTACTGAAGTAATAACTTCCAAGACTCAAGGAAACTCTTGGGTTATCTCCCAACAAGTACTTTTCTTTAACGCCTTTAACTTAGGCACAAGAAGCAAGAAGAATCAAGTATTTTCAATGAAGAAGCATTAACATCAAATCTTTCTTTCAAAGGAGGAGAAAAAAGAAACTTCTCTCTCCTCATAGGGAAGTGTTCAATACCTTTCTTGAATGGAAAATTATATTTAATGGTGCCTTCTTTCATATCAATGATGGCACCAACTATTCTAAGAAAAGGTCTTCCCAAAGTAATAGGACAAGAAGCATTGTATTCAACATCCAAAACATAGAAATCCACAGGGACATAAGTATTATTAACCATGATGAGAACATAACTAATACTCCCCATGAGTTTCTTCTTAGCATTATCATTGAGTGGTACATCCAAATAACAATCTTCCAAAGGTGGTAAATCAAGCATTTCATAAATCTTACTAGGAATAATAGAGACACTAGAACCAAGATCACATGAAGCTTTGAGAACAAAGTCATTCACTTGCATATTAATAATGGGTTTCCAACTATCTTGTACTTTCCTTGGAATAGAAGCTTGGTGTTTTAGCTTGTCTTCCTTAATCTTAACAAGAGCATCTATAATGTGTTTGATAAAGGTAACATGCATGTCACTAGCATCAAGACTTCTAGCAAGATTTTGCAAGAACATAATCACTTCAGAAATATTGCAATCGTCAATATCAAAGTCAAACTTGGCATCACTAGTAGTAGGCTCAATAGTCTTAGGCATAGTAGGAGTAGGAATATGGACTATTTGTGGTTTAGTGGTGATAGTGCACACACTATTGTTTCTATAAATTTTAGCTTCCCTTTCCCACTTACCATGAAGTTGAGCTAACAGCCTAACATTTTCATCAATAGTAACTTGTATGGCATGAGCAGTAGCAAAAGTGTTTTCCATAGCTTCAGGTTTAGCAGCCATTTTATTAATCAAGGAAGACTGAGCTTCAGACAAAGAGGATATATTTTTCTCAGCACTCAAATTTTTTGACTATAAACTAGGAATTTCTCTATTCAAATTCTCAAGCTGATGACTAATGTTTTTCAAGATAATAGATTGTTCCTCCATAGTTTTAGCGAAAATCTTATTTTGCTCATATTGCATTTGCATAAAATTCTTAGTGGATCTCTCTACTTCTAGAATCCTTTCTTCACTAGGCATTCCAGATCTACCATGATAAACATTTCCACTAGGAGGATAAGGTCTATAATTACCATAAGCTTTGTTGTTGAAATTGTTGTTTCTAATGAAGTTCACATCAACTTGCTCTTCTTGAGCAACCAAAGAGGCTAAGGGAACACTATTAGGATCTAGAGGAGCTTTCCCATTAACAAGCATAGCCATAATAACATCAATCTTTTCACTCAAAGAGGAAATTTCCTCAACAGAATTTACCTTCTTACCATGTGGAGATCTCTCAACATGCCATTCAGAGTAGTTAACCATCATATTATGAAGGAGCCTTGTTGCAACACCCAAAGTGAGCCCCATAAAAGTACCTCCAGCATCTGAATCCAACGGGTTTCTTGAGGAAAAGTTCAGACCTGCATAAAAAGTCTATATAATCATCCAAGCAGTGAGTCCATGAGTAGGGCAATTCGTAACCAAAGATTTCATTCTTTCCCAAGATGGAGCAACATGTTCACTATCAAGTTGTTTAAATTTCATAATGTCACTTATCATAGATATAATCTTAGCAGGAGGATAGTACTTTCCAATAAAAGCATCTTTGCACTTAGTCCAAGAATCGATACTATTTTTATGCAAAGAAAGCAACCATTATTTAGCTTTTCCCCTCAAGGAGAAAGGAAAAATCTTGAGATTAATAATATCTCCATAACATCCTTATACTTTTGCATCTCACAAAGTTCAACAAAGCTATTAAGATGGGCAGCAAGATCATCAGAACCAGCACCAAAAAATTGCTCTCTCATCACAAGATTCAACAAAGCAGGCTTAATTTCATAAAATCTAGCATCAGGAGCAGGTGGAGCAAGAGGAGTGCTAAGGAAATCATTGTTGTTGGTGCTAGTGAAGTCACACAACTTGGTGTTTTCAGCGGAGTTCATTTTGGCAAAGGTGAGCAAGCCAAAAACAGCAGCAACAGCTAGAGCAGGAACTAATTTTTTTGTGTTTTATGGAAAGAGGAAAACAAAACCAAACAAAAATAAACAAAGAAAACTAAAAACAAAGTACAGAGAAAGGAAGTGAAGGACTACCCTAGTGAAGACGTCCTTAGCCTCCCCGGCAACGGCGCCAGAAAGACTTGATGGTGATCGTCGTGGCACTTCGTTGGTAACCCCAAGCGCAGGGTGTGAAGAGCAAGAAACAAGTATTCCCTCAGTTGATACCAAGGTTACCGAACCAGAAGGAGGAAGGAAACGTCACACAGGTGTTGCAAGCAACGCGGAGACCTGCACAACACAAACTCAAGACTTTGTACCAACGAATCAGTGAGGTTGTCAAGCTCACCGGTTTGCTATAACAAAGGATTAAACGTATGGTGTGGAAGGTAATGGTGGTTTGCAGCAAGTAAACAAGTAATAGTGGAAGATGTATCAATGTTAAAGATTGGACCGGGGTCCATAGTTCACTAGAGGTGCTCTCTTTAGATAAACAACATGGCATGCAGGCTAAACAAATTACAGCAGGGCAATTGACAGGAACTGATCAAGGCATAACAATGCAATTACTATTCAGAAAGATCCTATGAGGTTGATTGGGGAATACAACAAGATACATAGACCGCCATCCAACTGCATCTATGACTAGAAGTCCACCTTCAGGTTATCATCCGAACCCCCTCCAGTATTAAGTTGCAAGCAACAGACAACTGCTTTAAGCAAAATGTGTAAGGTAAAAAGTCCACATGTTCCATGAACAAGAGACCGTTGTTTTCTCCCTAGTAGCAACATCACATCTACAACCGAAGAGATTATTGTCACTTCCCTTGGAAACTAGAGGCATGAACCCACTATCGAGCATAAATACCACCTCTTGGTGTCACTAGCAGCTACTTGGCCAAGATAGCTACTAACAACGGAGAGCATGCAAGATCAAAAACAACACAGACATGATAGAATCATAAAGACAAAATCATTAATCAAACCAACATAATAATCTCAATATCCATCGGATCCCCGCAAACACAACATGCATGATTACAAATATATTAGATCTTGATCATGAACGGAGCTCACAAGAAATATACATGAAAGCACAAAGGAGGAGATACAACCATATAGCTACTACATGGACCCATAGTCAAAGGTGGAACTACTCACGCATCATACCGGAGATAAGGTCTCCGGGATTATCTCCCCTCCGGTAGGGTGCCGGGAAGAGCTTTAGATCCCCCCGATCTAGGGACGATGGTGGTGGCGGCTATAGACAGTTTCGTGGATTTCTAATTGGTTACTCAGGGTTTTTGCATAGGGGGCTTCTTATAGGCGAATGGGGAGACCCAGGAGGCGGCCAGGGTTGGCAAACCCTAGCCAGGCGCGGGGCTGGGTCCCTCTGCTCCTGGGGTGGGTCTGGCCCCCCTGGATAGGCCCTCTGGCTCTCCTCTGGACTTCTTGTTCCCCGCGGAAAGTTATTGACTTTGTCCTTTGTCCCGTCCAATTCCGAGAATATTTCTTTACTAACTTTTCTGAAACCAAAAAACAGCAGAAAACAGGAATCTGGCACTGTTGCAACTTGTTAGTAGGTTAGTACCAGAAAACATGTAAAAACCACCTCAAAGTGTGGACAAGTAAAGCAAAGTAGATACTAAACAAGCATGGAGCATCAAAAATTATAGATACGTTTCCAACGTATCACCCTGCCAGAGGGGAGATCATCCCGGAGGCCTTCTCTCCGGTATGATGCGTGAGTAGTTCCACCTTGGACTATGGGTCCATGTAGTAGCTACATGGTTGTATCTCCTCCTTTGTGCTTTCATGTATAGATCTTGTGATCTCCGTTCATGATCAAGATCTAATCTATTTGCAATCATGCATGTTGTGTTTGCGGGGATCCGATGGATATTGAGATTATTATGTTGGTTTGATTAATGGTTTTGTCTTTATGATTATATCATGTATGTGTTGTTTGTGATCTTTCATGCTATCCGTTGTTAGTAGCTATCATGGCCAATTAGTTGCTAGTGACTCCAAGAGGGGGTATTTATGCTCGATAGTGGGTTCATGCCTCTAGATTCCAAGGAAAGTGTAACATCCCAGTATTTAGGAACCAACGAAGGGTAGATTTAGGAATCTGTGAAATTTCATGCATTCATCTGTAAAAATGTGGGTAAATTTTTCGCCAACTAAAAAACCTAAAGAGATCAAAGTTTCTTTCATGCTTTGAGATTAGGTGTAGTCTTGAAGGATGATTGTTATAGACTTTGATATGATCTTTGTGGATTTGTGTGTTTTGGGAAATGAAATTTGAATGTTGGAATTATAATGTAGAAGGATTTAGAATTAGGTTTAGTAATTTGATTTAATCAAGAGGTGATAATTAGTAACTCAAACTTTAAATAAATAAAATAATCAATAAAAATAAAAATTTATTCCATAAGTTTATTCAATAAATAAGTTACAAAAATGTAACTTATGAAAATATTCAACAATATTTACAATAGAAATTAAATAAAATAATAATCTTTATATATCGAGTAATAGTACAATCTTTATTACAAAAGAATACAATAAAAAGATTACAATAGAATAAAATAAAGATTACAAAATAATAAAAGAAATATTACAAGTGACTAATCTATAAAGAAAAAGAAAACCTAAACTAAAGTCTTGATCTTCAAGTCTGGTACCTGCAAAAACAAAACACAAACTAAAAGAAAGAAAGTTAAGGTTAAAAAATGTTTTACTCTCAGAATTGACAGTGAGGTGCACTGTTCAAAGTTCATCATTGAGTAATCGTTTAAGGGGCAAGTTTCACCAATATGAAAGAATATATCTTTCATAATTTCAAGTCATAAGCCAAATAAACATCAAGGAGGGGCAAATTTCACCAAGACAAGTAAATGTAACCAGATAGAAGTAACTTCATATCCAGAGCATATCCACAAGGTGTGCAGCAGGCACACAGGAAGCACACACACCAACCTGCATGGTGTGTGCTGTCAGCCCAGCAACAACAGCCCCACAGACACAAAACTATCAGCACAGCCGTGGGAGGCATCCCCACATCATTTTCTTGTTCTTACACACCAAGAACACACTCAGCTTACCAAAGCCAAACCAGATCACACCAACCAAATCCTGGATCATCTCACCAAGATGGTGACATAAGGAGGGGTAGATCAGCTGGAGAGCAAGGACAAGATCAAGCCACCAGGACCAGGAGGTGGAGAGCTAGATCAAGGACAAGTCCAGGAGCTGGAAGTATCAAGCTAGCCACAAGATCAACAACTTGCAACAACAACACCCAAGTGTGGTGATCATCATAAAGCATCCACATATTTTGTTCATCATCTTCAAACAGAAAAGCATGTGTTGTTTTACAAATTAAACCTCTCAGTGATCACCCAAGTGGGGTGAACCTATCATAGAGGAAATTTGAAATATAAGGCAAGTAGTAAACTCTACCAAATCCACCAGGATCTTAGACCAGCATCATAGGTCCTGGTGATCATCAACAACTCATATATATTCCAAAATGTTCTCATATAGCTTATGAAATTTGGGCACATCTCCTAATGGAGTAGCACCACAGATTTCATAAAACTATATGCACCAACATTAAGCTATAAGCAACCAAATCATTTAAGCGAACTAGGATCCAAGATCCAGTGAACAACCTTGATACTTAAGCATATCTATGAGGGATAGTAGGATGGGAATTTAATTCCTAAGCCTCAGACCAGCATCATAGGCATTGATCTTTAAAAGAAAGAAGCTTACAATTTATCTTTAACAGATATCCAATCTTAAGCACTGCCATAGTAAAGCCCAGTAGTAGAATCACCACTTGTGTGCCATCCTAGGATGGTGTCACAAGAACCAATTCTAAAATCAAGCCAACAATCACTTAGCTTTCATAAATAAACCAATAAGACAATAACTATCATTTTCCTAGAAAGAATAACCAGGAATCACGATCAGGTGTATATGTGAAAAGTTTTACTGTAAGAAACCAAGTAACCTCAATCTGCACATGAATTCACAAGCCAATCTTTACTAATGCAGTAAATCACTACTGATAGTGCTACCATCAGTACTAGAGTACTGACAGTAGAGAGACACACTAAGCATCAACCTATCCAACCAAATTTCACAGTTACACCATCAGCTTAACCAAGCTTTATCACCAATTAGAGGCAACACTACTGAACCACTAGCCTCAGATAATCAAAACATGACAGAAAGCACTGAAGTACAGTGAGCACAATATTCATTAGGCATCATTACCAGATCAAATCATCATCTTACAAGCACAAAGATGAATGAATCCTAGAACCAGGGAAGAACCCTAACGAGGAATAGCCACTAGTTACACACATATGAACTCAAAGAAGGTAGAGGCACGGGTGATAATCCAAGGACCAACTCACCTGTGGTCCTCACTATAGATTAGAAGAGGAAGCAGAGGGTCGTCAACGATGAGCACGGCGGCACGGGGAGCACCCCCAAGGGGGTGCTGCGACCCACACCATGCCGAGGCGGCGACCACAGCCACGCCTAGAGGCGAGGAGCACCACCACAGCACACGGCAACGGCGGTCGCGACAGTGCCACTACTAGGAAACTAGCTATAGATAGACATAGCTTCTATGGCGCATGGTCCTGACCATGCGCCACAAAAGTTACCCAGTGGCGCATCCGTAGACATGCGCCACAGAACCACCAAACTTCTGTGGCACACCTTCCAGAGAAATGCGCCACATAAGTCTGGTGGGACCCACACCAGCCGTTGGACCATGAATCTTCTGTGGCGCATTACTACATATGCGCCGTGAAGTTTGGGGACCCACGAGGCGGGTCCGACTGCTCGACCAAACTTCGTATGCATACAGGGTGATGCGCCACAGAAGTTTATATCTTCTGTGGCGCATAATGCGATATGCACCGTAGAAGATATATGTGGGCCCCACTCTCTGGTCACCTATGTACAAGATTCTGTGGCGCATTGTTGCCTGTGTGCCACAGAAGAACAAACTTCTGTGGCGCATGTGCTTGGTATGCGCCACAGAAAGCTTCGTTCTTCTCAGATTATTTTCCTCTTGTGCTTTTCCCGACTAAACAATTACCTTGAACAGCAAAACAAGTACCTTCTCGGAATATACTAGACAATCTAGTAGATAGACATATGCAGTGGCATACATCGTTGCAAAATGCACATGCGCATAGCCTTGAACAACAAAACAACAATGCCATACATTCGATCATTGCAAATACAAAAACTACAACATTGCAAATCCCTTCAAAGAGCTGGTGGGGGCGATGGCGGTGGAAGATGCCAAACCTCCCCGTTCACGCGCGCCTGCAGCCTGCGGACGTGGTCCTCCATGGACACGCTGGGGTCGAGCACCGGTCGCCACCCGATTGGTTCTGCCATGCGTGCCCTCTCCTCCGGAGACGCGAGCACGGCGTAAAACTTCATGGCCTTCTTGTAGAGGGCCTCGTGCCGCAGTCTGGCCTCCTCCTCGATTAGGTTGACCTCTGAATCACGTGGAGGCTGAATCCCAACACTGCCCCTCGACCTCGCCCCTCCACTGCTAGTAGGCTGTAGGGAACGCGAGAGGGCTGTGCTCTCCAGCGAGTCTTCCGACGAGTTGTGGGAAGAAGACATGAGGGCAGGTATGTTGCTTTGGACAGGGAGTGTGGCATATATATAGAGGGGTTTCATTAAAGAGCTCTATCTGCCACCTTTATTTGGTGCAGATATGTGCCTCAGTGTTTTGTGGCGCATGGGTCAGACATGCGCCACAGAAGTTTAACCTTCTGTGGCGCATTCATTGGCCATGCGCCACAGAACATTGAGTCAGGGCCCACTTGGCCCACTGCACCCTATGGCCAAGGTTCTATGGCGCATGCAGTCTGTATGCGCCACAGAAGATTGAACTTCTGTGGCGCATACGGCCTGTATGCGCCATAGAACCCTTCGACCAGATCTGCACAAAGGTGGCAGCTTTGCTTCCTCCTCTCTCCCACCATCCAGTTCACATCCTTCTTCCCCCCTCCCAGCTCATCTTCCTCCTCTCTCCCACCCCATTGTGTCTATACTTTTCTACATTTTGTTGTATTTAAACCTACTATAGTTGATAGATTGGCTAGGGAAAGTCTTTCTCCAACTAGTTGATCTAAAACACACCTACTTTTATCCTCCACATCTCTACTTTTCTCTCTATAGATCTATTGATCCACACTCTCTCACATCGCACTCTCGAGTCGGTATTCTATCTACCCGGTGAGTAATTGGCCATGAATATGCATGTTTTGTAGGTGTAAAGCTTGTCGCGCGGGCAGTGTGTATATGCGATGCATGCATGGCGCGAAGATGATGTTTGTGCATGAAGCTTGTGTGGTGCATGAATGCTTGCATGGGAAGAAGATTCTTGTTTTTGCTTGTCTCTGTCCCGGTGTGGTGCATGGATGTTTGCCGAAATGTTGATTCATTTCCATTTCGACAAATTTTTGCACCATCCATATGTCCTACTTTTAGGAAAGGTCATGCCGAATTTTTCCGGCGACGACCATGCATGTGTGTTTTGTGTGTGTATATTTCTAATTAACCTACTCTTTGTATTTTTGCTCTATATGTGCATAACGTGCAGGCTACCATGGTCGTCAGCATGAGCGAAGGTCGAGTTACTAGGTATAAGAAATACGCCAAGGCGGACATGATTCGGAACAACAAGACTCAGATAAGATGTCCATGTCGAACATGCAAACTCCAGTGCTGGATCGACCCTGATTCTGGACAATTGGAGGATCACCTGCTCAGGCGCGGTTTCATGCATGACGACTTCGATGAGGAGCTGGCGGTAAATGGTGTTGGTCATCATGAAGACTTGGGCGAGCGAGAAGACGAAGAGTCTCCTGATGGGCATGGTAATGATGACGAAGAATATACCGGCGACGGGCATGATCATCATGACAAAGAAGGAGATGTCAATGGGCATGACCATCATGAAGAAGGATAAGAAGCGAACACCCAGACACTGATAACTTCGGTGTTAAGGGATCCTCATGTTCAGGAACTGCTTCTCAAGGAGACGAGCAACGCCAAAGCTGCAGCCAGAGAGAAAGCCAAGCTGGCGCAAATGGAGTTAGATGGGATGACTCCATTATATCCTGGGTGTCGGCCCGAGGATACACGCCTGAGTGTAACGCTCAGGGCTCTAGAGATGAAGGCGGAACACAAATGGACCGACGTGAGCTTCAATGCTAACATGGAATTCTGGCACGATCGTCTTCCTAACGGGAACACATTGCCAACAAGTATAGAGGAGGCCAAGAAAATCGTGTGCCCTCTTGACCTACCGCATGTTAAATACCACGCATGTATCAATGATTGTGCACTTTATCGTAACGAGTACGCGGAGAGAACCACATGTCCGGTGTGCGGCCATGGACGGTACAAGAGAGGGAACAAGAAAGTTCCTCTAAAAGTGGTATGGTACTTTCCTATCACTCCCCGTCTACAGAGATATTTCGTAGATACTAAGGAAGCAAAGCTAATGCAAAGGCACGCGGAAAGGGAGAAACCCGAAGATGATCCAGAGAAGGGAAAGATCCTAACACACCCTTCAGACGCTAGCCAGTGGAATGCATTGGACATCGAGTTCGAAGAGTTCGGGGGCGATGCAAGGAACGTCAGGCTGGGTATGAGCACCGATGGACTCAATCCTTTTGGAAACCAGAGTAGGACGCATAGCACCTGGCCCGTGTTTGTATGGCCGTACAACACCCCCCCATGTCTCTGCATAAAGCAAAGGTACGTACACATGAGCATTCTTATTCAGGGGCCGAAACAGCCAGGTGTCGATATGCATCTTTATCTCGGGCTATTGAAAGAGGAGTTAGCCACGTTGTGGGAGACGCCAGCCCATACGTGGGATGCCTACACTAAAGAATATTTCCCTCTGAGAGCCGCGTTGCTCACGATGGTGCAGGACTATCCTGGTTACGCATATGTATCGGCCTAGGTGAACCACGGACGCTGTTTGGCTTGTGCAACTTTTTCGACGTCATCTCTAGGAAGTCGATTGGCATGAAGCAGCTCGACATGCTACAGGAAGAGATCATGGTGATACTATGCGAGCTCGAGATTTACTTTCCGCCCGCATTCTTCGACATCATGGTGCATCTACTTGTCCATGTCGTGGATGACATCATCCAGCTCGGGCCGACATTCCTGCATAACATGATGCCGTTTGAAAGGCTGAACGGTGTAATCAAAGGGTTCGTTCGCAACAGGTCCCGTCCAGATGGAAGCATAGCCAAGGGCTTTCTGATCTAAGAGTGCATCTCTTTCTGCCAGAACTATCTAACCACCGAGAACGAGGATGTTGGAATACCCACCAAGAAGCACCTCGGCAGGCTCGCTGGGTATGGTCACCGCGAGGGCCACCGCTCACTGCATGTCGGCATTGCTAATCTACACGCCGACTTTGCCAGGGCACACCGAGTCGCACTACAACACATTGAATTGGTCAACCCTTGGGTGGAAGAGCACAAAAGCTTGATCGAGCAGGAGTACGTGGACCGGGCCCGCCCGAGGAAGAAAGGAGACGTAACAAGAGAACACAACTCCACCTTCACGGGTTGGTTCAAGAAAAGGCTGCTGGACAATCCCCCGTAGACGCCTTCTACGGAAGATCAACAACTCATATTCTCCTTGTCACAGGGCCCAGCGCATAACGTAAAGACCTATCAGTCATACGACATCAACGGTTACAGATTCTAAACCGAGGAAAAGGACATGAATAGCGAATATCAAAACTCAGGAGTTACTATGATGTCCTTCGCCGATGATGAGACTACTGTCATGGAAAGATTCTACAGAAGGATCGAGGAGATATGGGAGATCGACTACTATGGAGAGACGGTACCGATGTTCCGTGTTAGATGGGCCAAGAACGTCGAAAAAGAAGGTTGATATTTCACCACCTGCGTTATACCAGATGCCAAGTCGGCAAAGAAGGCCTCCATGAAAAATGAGTTGTGGATACTCGCTAGCCAAGTTGATCAATGTTTCTTTATTACCGACCCGTCAAATCCTAGTCGTGTTGTAGTGAGGAGGGGAAAGAGGAGCATCATCGGAATGGAATGATCCACCAATGAGCAAGACTTCGACAAGAATGGCGATCTGAAGATCGAACAGGAGTTCGACAAGTACTTCAACATGCCTACTACTACAGTAAGAAGAAAGACCACACTACCTACTAAAGGTTGTCCGTTCACGAGAAGAAATATCATAGTGCCCGGGCTAAAGTATTCAACTGCGAAGAAAAAAGGCAAGAAGATTGTGAAGAGAGGCTAGCTCGACACATCACATGACGACGTGCGACCTTTTTTGTGTATTAGTTAGAGACTAAAATATATCGTGATATTCGTGTGGGTATACAAATTCACATGTGTTTGTGACAAGCACAATATATACAATAATTCAGGGAGTGTTTTTTAACAAATATACATGTGTATGTGCTTGGTTTTAAATATATTAGTAACATGTAATTTTGAAACAAAGAAAAAAAAGTGACCCAACCAGGATTCGAACCTGGCTGGGAAAGGTTTGTCAATGCATCTTAACCATGGGCTAATCTGTGTTTGATGTCCAACTATAGCCTCACCTTTTTTTGACTAAGTGCCAATGTTCTGTGGCGCATATCGCTTGAATGCACCACAGAATTTCAAAATTCTGTGGCGCATGCGAGCGATATGCGCCACAGAACATTGGCACTTAGCGTATTTTGGACCAAGCACACATGTTCTGTGGCGCATTCCTCCTATATGCGCCACAGAAGTTGAAACTTCTGTGGCGCATATCTGAGGAATGCGCCACAAAAGCTTCACAATTAGCCAAAATAACGGTTCGGCCTTCCCCTTCCCCCCACACACGAGCCCGCACGCACCAGAGAACTCTAGCGCCGCCGATCGAATCGCCCGCCCGCCGCCGGAGCCCGTGGAGGAGCCCGCCGCTGGAGCCTGTACATGGAGGAGCAGGAGCCGTCACCAGAGCCCGTGGTGGAGGAGGAGCCGCCGCTGGAGCCCGTGGAGGAGCAGGCACAGGAGCTCGTGGTGGAGGAGGAGCCGCCGCTGGAGACCGTGGAGGAGAAGTAGAAGGATCCCGCGGAGGAAGAGCAGGAGCGCAACCTCCCCGTCCACGCCGCCTTGCCGTCCACGCCACCTCGCCATCCACCCCTTGGTGAGGTTCAGGCCTCCCCTCCCCTCTCTATCTGCATCTATTCCTCGAGGAGAATCAGTCCTGTTAGTGATATGTTTGTTTAGGGATTGTTTGTTTTGCATGAATCAGTCCTCGAGGAGAATCAGACACCAACTTGGATGAAACTTTAGGGATTGTTTGTTTTGGATGAATCAGTCCTGTTAGTGATATGTTTTGTTGTCAATATGCAAATGCATATTCTCATTTGGGAGTGAGCTAGATCAAATGGAACATTATGATTAATTTTGTGTAACACCCTCAGAATCGGGCCTATGCAAGTTTGAGCAAAATTCGCCAAACCCGCATAGAAACGATTCAAAGGTGCCCACCAGGCACTTTCGTGCGGGTGGAAACGAAGTAATAACATTACACAACAGTCCTCGATGGGACCCACAGAACAGATATATATAACAGCGACTCAAAGAGTCAAGAATACAGATATAATATACAAAGACCCAAATCACCTTGAAAACGATAGAGTGTCCGACTACGGACAAGATGCAAATGGGGCTAAGAGCCCTGAAGAATAACCAATGCCCATAACCTGCCCGTGCCAAGCGGAAGGGTAACCACGCTAACGACGCCGATCTCAAACCTCTTGAAACAAAAGGGGGTGCCGACAAAGGGCAAAGGAAAAGAAGGAGCGTCGATTGAGGCCGACATCGCGAGTCTAGAATTCAAGGTCCTCGCCACATAGGTATGGTGGACTGAGCGGCAGCGGCAGCATGCACTAAACAACCTATAGAGACTCGATACAACTGGCGACAGTCAGAGAGGGGTAAGATAGACCTATCCGGATCCAACCTGAAGCTAACACCAAACAAACCCATCCCGTGTTTCCCCTCGAGACCAAACGAGGAAGTCAACCGAGGAACTCACAGCTTGGCGCTTTATTTATTCAGTCATCGTTGCAGTAATTACTAGTCAGGTATAGATAATCATCCTGATAAAGTAAGCAGTGGGCACTTTTAGTTAACCATTCCGTGATAGTTGCAACAATTACTAATCAGGTACAGATAGCATGAGATAAACCCAAAACCCAGCAGTTGTTGGTACTTTTATTCAGCCATTCCGCTAGAAGTTGCATTTACTAGTCAGGTACAATGGTCGCAAGCGACAACTCAGAACAAGCAATTGTGGGCAGTATTATTTAGCCATTCCGTTGTAGTGAAGCTGATTACTAGTCATTATAAAGTCAAATTTATAGCAGTAAACTTTAGTTATGCTTGTCTATGATCGAGATACTGTGCTCCAAGTCGTCCATATCCACGGACACGGCTTTCGAAAAGTTTTACCCGGCCGGTGCACCAATAGCAACACACGCCGATCAACCTCGAAAAACCAAATCAAAACCCAACGAGGCTTTCACGAAACAATCACAGGATTCAAATATTTCAGGGGCCACCCTTAAGTAGAATCCGCAACGAAGCCGGGCCGCCCGAGACGGACTTAAGGTTTGGGTAGACGGTGTGAACGATCGGGAACCCGAAAGTGTGGCTGGGCTTGTCGACACCGCTGAATCGTGTCCCGATCCTAACAGTAAAGGTGCTCCTCGCACAATTTAAATACAGAAAGTAGCATGGCATAAGTACAGGATCGTAAATAAAACCTCAAACTAGTTTGTGGCCCCAAGAAATAAGACTGAATCAAGCTCTGGCTCAGGGGGGTCCCATATACCTCCCGGATGTGGATAGCACGATAAATCAAGGAACAGGTATCAAGTACTCGGGGTCTTACGGGACACAAGTGGGCATTCGGAAACCAAATATTTTCTATCACCCACCGATGCCTCTGCTTATTTCAATTTTAGTTGTTAAACAGAAATTAAAGTGACGATAAGTAAAACTAGAATCATCTCCAACATCAACATGCGGCAATACATCAACAACTATGGCATTTGACAACACGCGACAACACTTGAGCAAGCGACTACGACACGCAAGTCCAAATATCTACCAAACAACAGGTAATAGGATGTGTACAAGGCAATATACGGCTGCAGGGGATATCAAAGGGTACGAAAACTAGAGCATCGCAACACAGATAGCAATAGATCAACAGGAGGGAATAAAGACTATAAAAGTAAGATAGGTAGAAAGAGGGAGATGCTCGCCTGAAAACATTGTCGAAGGGTCAACCGAAGATCGGGGCGAAGCTCACATCAACTCAACGGCCTTATCCGCGAAGAACCAAAACACTATAAGAAACACCGGATGCACTATTTAATACAACGGCAGAAGATCGGCATGATGCATGTATGATGCATGGCATGACAAAGGTGCAATGCAATTAGGTCATATTAAGCGGAACCGGGGTCCCGGCAATTAATTAGGTGGTTCATGTTATTTAACTACCCCGCCATTTAAATGTTGTTTAACATGGTAGAGGATAGCACCGGGTTCGCTACACAAATTTAAATGAGGCCGATATGAGACTAGACTTGCCCGCATATGGGCCCCATATTTAATTATTAGGTGAATCGGCATAAGGCCCCCAAACCACATGATATGAATGCATGCAAGATGACAATTTAATATGCGACAAGTTATATTATGTTATAAAATAGGGTTTTCGGGAAGAGGTTCACACATTAGGGGTCTCGACGATCTTGGGGTTCCGGGGTTCGGGGTCGGTCTCAGGGTCCAGGGGTCGACGGAAACGTTCTCGGCCTCAGGGGTAGGTCTTGGCGTTCGGAACGAAGCACTTGTCGCGCCGGAGTCTCGGTGTCCGGGGTGACGTTCTCAGCGTCTTCGAGTCGGTGGCCTTGAAGGTATCGGGTTCGGACTCCGGATCCGGGCACGGTCTTAGCGCTCCGTCTTCATTGTCGTTGGCGAACTCGGGTTTGATACCGGGGGTCCTTCGGAACTTTGAGGCGGTCTTGCAGTCGTTGGGTACGGGCTCGGCGTCCGAGGGAAGTTCTCGGTGCTCCGTGAGGGCGTTCTTGACATTGCGGTGGCCGATGGAGATCTTAACGAAGGTCGTGAATTCTTCTGGTTCCGTGATGTAGATCTTGTGGGTCCCACCGCGAAGGCCTCGGGTTTTGGCTTCGGTTGCCGATGATGGTCTTGGATAGTCGCCCCATAGTCGTCAAATATCGTCTTGGTGTCCATCGGGTTCAACTTCCTGCATCGACGCCGCCGACGGGCTGCAGTGGGCGGAGGCTTGCGGCGTCCGGCATGACGAAGCCTGTGACTCGCCGGCCGGGAGGATGATGACGGCGGGCGGCCCGGCAGGAGGAGCAGAGGCCAGCGCAGGGCGGGGCCGCGGACGGCGGACGGCGGGGCCGAGCAGCGGTGGCGTCGGGAGGAGGTCGACGGCGGCGAGGGAACGCGTCATGGGGGCGGCTGCCCGAGGCGCAGGCGCAGTCCGCGGGGACAGGCTCGGAGAAGGGGCGGAGGCGGGCGGACGGCGACGGGCTCGCGAGGCGCGACAGCGGCGAGCACGGGCAAGGCGGCGCGCCGCAGGGGAGGGATGGCGCGCGAGCCGGTGGCGACGGTCCGGGTCGTCGCGGGTTGGGGTGGTCACGCCGGGCGGGCGACGCCATGGCGCCAGCGCGCCAAGGCAGACGGCGGCCCACGGGGCGACGCGCGCCGGATGCCGCGAGAAGGGGCGGACCGCCAGCGAGGCGAGGCCGGCGATGTCGGCGGCGGCCGCTGGCTTGGGTGGGCGCGCGAGGCGCCGGGCTCAGGTGCCGCAGCTGCCGGCAGGCCGCGACGGCCGCAAGTGGACGGCAGCGAGCGGAGGAGGGAGGTGGGGAGAACCGGCAGCGCGGCGCAAGACGCGTGGGACGGGCGGCAGTGAGGCGGGGCCGGGCCGAGGGTCAAGGAGGAGGGAGCGCCAAGGCTGCAAGGTGTGGGAGGCCCGAGGAGGAAGACGCGCGAGAGGGACGTGGGTGGGGCCCGGTGTGGGTCCCGCGGGACAGGGTCGGTGGGGGAGTGGCCAGGGGTGGCTGCGCTGCTGTGATGATGCGTGCGTGCGGTTGGTGGGGTGGGCAGGGTGTGTGGCTTGTGTGGTAGGGAGTGTGTGGGGGTGAGAGGGCTGCCTAGGTGGCAGAGGCTGATTGGATAGGGGGGGGAAGGTTAGGTGAGGTGGCAGGACGCTATAGGAGGGAGTGAGGTGGAGGGATGGGTTGGGTAGGTTAGCTGGGTGAGTTTAGGAAAAAGGGGTGGGACTGGTTGGACCGATTAGTTTTTTTCTGGGGGTGGTCGTTCGGGTCGGTCGGCCCGTTCGACTGCCCCCACTAAAATATATAAATTTTATTTATTTTAACCAAAGCTTTTGCAAACCGATATCGGGCAAACAAAATATTCCGGCGACCCGGATTTTGATGTTTGAAATAAAAGATGGGGCGTTTTAGAAAACGAAACGGGCATTGCGAAAAATAGTTTTGGCAAACAATGCATGATGATGACAATGCAATGCACAAATTCAACGCGATTTTCTAGTAGTGGTTTTGCGGGATGCCACATTTTGACCTAGCAAATAAAGTGCTGATATTGAGATTGCGGCATTATTTTATTGGTGCCCTAGAACTGTGTCATGAGCTGATAGTACCTTGTGTCTTGCCCAAGTTCAGAATATACTTGTAGAAGTGTAGCTTCTGCTAAGTTATTCAGTGTGCACTTGTGAGGCTCCCAATATTTTACTAGCCTACTTGCCAAGTGTTGTAGTTGAGATATCATTTTTAATATGGCTTTTATTCAAGCTATGTTTCTCAAGAAAATATCTGATACATATCCTTCTGGTTTTGAACATTAGTGTGTTTTTGCTAATTGTTCTTTGATTCATGCTGTCATTTTCAGCATTGTGATTATTGTACACATGGTTAGTGAAGCTTGTCTTTTTCCTAGTTAATATTTTTTCATGTTAATATTATTTACCTCATAGAATTTTAAATGGTTCACTATAGATGTGCTCTAGATTTGTGTGGGTTTATGTGGATATAACCATTAGAGAAGCATGTCAGATTGCCTCATAGGATATATATGATCATTTTCATCTCCCATTATCCACTACTGCTGATCAACAACTGTAGATGTTGCAAACTCATGAATTTATGTGGATTTTCATAAGAAAAGCACTGTCAGATGTTGCAAACTCATGAATTTATGCTGATCAACAACTCTAGATTGCTGAAATTTGATTAGGGTTAATTTGATTATGCTTCACCACTAGTAAATTTATATGTACTGCTTATTCGTCTTCTTGTATCCCTCCTCACAATGAACAGGGATGGGGCTGTTTATCTGATGTTTATGCAACTCAATTATGAATTGTTTATTTGTTGTTTATCTGGTTGTAAAATATATAAATAAACATGTTTCTGCTGCCATATATTGATTTAAGATCTGTGAATTTATGTTATCTATAGTTCTTTCATCTAGCTGTATGCTCTGGCCAATTTGTGCATTGAGGTATGATCTGTCTGCTATATATTTCGTTGATCATTATGAGAAAGTGGTGGTATTTGTGTTGCTGTTTATATGAATCTGTGATGGATGATGATGGATGATGGTGTTGTGTTGCTGTTTATATGAATCTGTGATGGATGATGATGGATGATGATGATGGATGAAATGGTGATGTTTATATGAAATGGTGTTGTGTTGCTATTATGGTCAATGGGCTTGTCATTGGGGATGGGGTGTTTTTTCTTGCAGGGATTTCATTTGAGTTGCCCGTTTCTCCCAAAGTGTTGATTCACTTCCGTTTCGGATGAGAAATGGGCACTCGTAGGTCCAAAAATTAGCAAAGGTCATGCCGAATTTTTCGGTCGGTATTTGTGTTAACCTTTTGTCTCTTTTTTAGTAATAAAGCACAAAAATGTCGACTAATGACGAGGCCGGTCCTTCTAAACAAATGAGCGTCGAGGATCTAGCCCGAGAGGCCAACAAATCATTCTGGGGGCCCATCCTAAGAGCATGAGGAGGCGGAGGGGATGAGAATGACACCACCACCGACGACCGTCGTCGGAGGTGCTGGGGGCGAGGAAGATCCAGATTACGAGGGGGACAACGACGACTACGATGGAACTAGTGAAGGCGGGGAGGAGGGTAACACCACCACGGATGGTGGCGAGAACACAGATGGTGGTAGCGGCAACCCGGCCACCATATAGAAGAAGAAGGATATTAAGGATCGAAACACGCAAGCGCTCGCAAACGTCTTTGATGAGTTCACCGAGGTCACAGAAGGTGGCCAAGCCATTGCGCCTTCATCGATTGCCTGCGGGTACGGCATGCAACTCGGGTGCATCGTCCGAGAAAGCATGTCGATCAACACGAAGTACATCCGATGTAATCATGCTTTGGTCGAGAACCTCCTTAAGAAGCTTCACAAGCGATACACATTCCCAGAGAAGTTCAGAAACCTGGAGAGTAATAAGAACCCGGTGAACAAACTAGCACTGACAAAGATGAGCAACGCCTTGAGCAGCTGGAAAACCGGGTAAAGAACAACATTGACAACGGTGAAAGATGGGAGACTATAAGTAGGAAAAATCCGATGCTCGACGAAGAAGAGTTCAAGATATTCAAGGTATACTTAGATACCGCTGCCTCTAAAGCATGGACTGAGTGGGGAAATACTATGCGAGAGAAGAACATAGGTAACCACCAGCTTGGAAGCGGCGGATACAGAGGGAAACATCCCATTTGGGACAAGGAGGACGCCAAGCTTGAGCGGCTAGGTAAAGAGAACCCATGGCATAAAATTACAGACCTACAGATCCGACAATTTGTCCGGGCCCGCTACTACCTGGACCCTGTTACAGGGGAGTTCATCACCGACGACCCGGATGTGAAGGCCTTTGAGCATGAGCTGGTAAGGAATTTATCGTGGATCTCTCATTAAAATAATTAAGCCAAGAATCTAAATGCATGCATGGGTTCACCTCTCCTTGTATCTCTGCAGGAGAAGGAATTGAACGCTAACGAGGACTTGTCATCCCAAGATTTGGCGGCGGAGCCATGGGACACTGTTTTTAACAGGGCGACGAACACTTAGAAGAAGAGGGAGAAGAAGTTGCCGCCAAAATCAGCTGGCCGTGTGTCCGGCTTCGGTACAAGCATGAACTTTACCGAGTACTACAAAGAGGACGCAAAGAAGAGGAGGGAGAGGAAGAACTAGTCGGCGGCTAAAGATAAAGCCGAGGTTGAAGAGCTGAAGTTGAAGGTGAAGACATTAGAGGCAAAAGTGGACGAGAAAGCAATGGACAAGTTATTGGAGGAGAAGCTTCGCGCGATCACCCCCCTGGGTTGATGGAGGGGCTAGCTGTTTGGAATGCGGGAGGTCGACAGGGGCCGATAAACGTGCCCAGCTTTAGCGGCAGCAACTCGAGCATCAATGTTAACGCATCGCCGGACTTTGTGACCCCACCGGACACCATCGCCGCGGCACAGCCGCAAGAGCTTGTTGTCGCACAGCTGCCCCCTGCTGCTCCCACCAAAAATACCAATATCGCACAGCCGGCGGTGGCACCAGTACTGCGGGAGAATGCTAATGATAGGCCTGCCGCCGGGATCGGTCGTGTGTTGACATTAGCCAAGCTCAACGCCCTCACCAAGGTAACTAATATCATACTCCGCTTCATCTTCTTTATGCGCCTTTGGTGATTGCCACCTCGATCATGATGCCCAACACATATGTGTCGATATTCAGGACGCTGCTTGCGTACTACTCCACAAAGTTGCCGACGGAGAGTTGAAGGATGTTGCCAAGGGCAATATCATACAACCGGCGAACCGCACGATGCACAACAATTCAATGGACGATGTCGTGATGAGGGTCCGGATTGCTCGGGTGTTGCCAGGGTGCGACGACATGGACCCCTCTTTCAACCTCAGGGAGCCGACGAACACAAGACCCTTGCATAATGCCACGGCTGGCCCTTGACATGGCCGAAGAGTCAGATTCATCTTACAGGGCACCTAAGCACCACCTCGATCGTCTGGACACCACCTCGGATGCCACCTGTCACCGGCGCCACCTCGATCGTCCGGCCACCACCTAGGAAGACACCTATCGTCGTCGCCACCACCAGTCGCCACCAACAACTGTTGGGAGCGTGTGGGCCGCCCCAAGGCGATGCCGCCGTCGCAACGCAACCACCGTCGCCCCCGCCACCACCATCACCACATGGCGGCAACAACGATGATGATGAAGAATTTGTCAACATCGACGACTACATCAACACCGGAGCCGACATAGGATTGTACATGCCTGCTGTGGATGAAGAACCCTTCATCGCTCGCGAGGGTCAAGGTGGGCGTCCCACTACATGCACGCAACGCCTGGTCTTTGGAGGTTTATCTCAAGAGACACGAAGAAGCATAGGAAGAGAGGTAAGAAAGCTGAGAGCCAACCTCCTCCGAAGAGGATCCGGGCTAAGGATGACGTCGTACCAGCCCGCGAGGATGGCTTGCCCAGGATACATATAGCCGGTGAAGCGATACTGACTCCGGATCTGCTTCGCCTTGCTGGTGGACATATGCTCGCTTTGAGTGATAGTATCAAGACACTAGAGGGCATTCTTCTTAAAGACAAAGATCCAAATTACCCGGTTTTCACTGTCAAGGTGCCATCGGACGTGGACTTCGTCCATGAAGCCCCCGCAGACGTGTTCTTCATATCATACGAGGACGTCTTCAAGTTGTTTCTCTCGAAACGGCTGGACTATAACATGGTCCGCCTATTCACGCTCAATCTGGCGATGAATACCAAGAGAGAGAAGACCCCTACATCACGATAGTGGATCCCTACTACATGCGTCATAGCCAGTTGAGGGAAGGATCTGAGACGCGTGCTAAGGCGACGGCGTATCTCGAGAAGTTCATGGTGGACCACAAGAGGACGAACACGCGTCTTTTGCCTTTCTTTCCCGAGTAAGTACACACACCCCCTAGCATTGTTAACTTAGGCTTTCTTATAGCTTTCTTCCATTGCCCTTTTCCAACATCCCGTTTCAACCGTGTTGTGCAGAGACAAATACTGCACACTCATCGTCATTTGCACAAAGTACTCGATAGCATCGTATTTCGACTCGGCGAGTAAGAAGAAGAATAAGGACTACACCAGAATAAGGGGTGTTTTGAATGAGTCTCTCGAGGGCTACGCTAAAAAGGGATGCCCCTTTGTCAACACGGGGGAACGTATCAAGGATGACAAGCACGTGTTCAAGCATGTGCTCGAGTTCCCCTGCGTCAAGGAGCCGGCTACTGGCGGTGCCAAGGAGGCCTTCTACGCCATGCATCACCTTAAAGGGTTTTTCCGGGATTGTCAGAACCTAACTCTGCCATCTAGTTTCCGAGCATGGGCCAAAAATTTGGCGCGAAGGGACGATGATGATCTTAGAGAAAACTTCCATCGCATCCAGGTTAAGTTGTCGGAAATCATCGTGGAAGATGTCAACACGAGGGGAGGGGTCCTAAAACACAACAGAGGGTTGACTAAGAGGGAGACTGAAAATATTCTTTGTCAACAGGGTGACAACAGGACGTGGATGACGAAGGATGGCTATCTACCATTCCCGAAGCCGAGCGTTAGCAGTTCTCAACATTGATCGATGTGTGCGCCTAGAATTATCATAGATGTCTGTGTGTAGTGTTGTGTCACAAACTATATACTACTGTGGTCGTATGTTGTAAACTTCACTATTATGGTCGTTTTCGTCGAAGTTCTATGATTATGATCGATGTGCTATCTTCTATGTTTACTGATCTTTTGCTTTACTTTATGTGAATATATATGCATGTGAACCAATTTAGTTCTTTCTATTGCATGATTTACTAATATGCCTTATCTATAGAGATGACGAAGTGGTACGTGGTGTAGAAGGGTTGGGTTCCAGGAGTCTACGATGAGTGGGAGGACTGTCAGAAACAGGTGAACAAGTTTAGCGGCAACAACTACAAAGGATATGCGACTCGAGAGGAGGCGGTAGCCAAGTGGAGGAACCACCTATGGAAGGAGAACCGGATGAAGATATTGCTAGTGCTCTTGCTCTTGCTCACCGTCGTCATAGTTGTATTCTGTTTGATTCTAGTGTAGGCGAGATGAATACTTTATTTGTAATGTGATGAGATGGTGAACTTTGTAACAAACACTTGTAACAAACCACTTCATTTGACTTGTATTGTAATGTGATGATCACTTGTCTATCTCGTTCGGGATCTAAGTAGTGTGATGGCACTATATTCATGTTTGTATTATATTTGTTTTCATATACTAAGTCAAATATACTGTTTCTGTATAATACCTATATAATACCTGTATAATATTGTATATTTGGACAAGTTTCAATTTTTTTAATACCTGATACTCAAACCAGTGGCGCATCGTTTTAACCTTCTGTGGCGCATAGTCTTTCAGTGGCGCATTGTCCGTAATGCGCCACTGAACAGAGTCCTGTGGCGCATGAACCGAAATGCGCCACAGAAGTACCATGACTTCTGTGGCGCATTTCGGAATGCGCCACAGAATTTTTCATCATTGGCGACGTAACAGTGGCGTCCTAGCCATGCGCCACAGAAGATCAATACTGATGCGTCACTGAAGAAGGATTTCCTAGTAGTGCGCTAGCGTCACCCCAAACCCTAGGGTTCGGGATGGAGCCAGTCTGGCCACAGGAGGGCTCCAGGTACAAATCGAATTGGAAAGGAGGGTAGAGCAGGGCCGACAACCTCGTCCTGCACCACGGAGGCGGCTAGGGATGTCCACGGCGGCATGAATCACCGGCAGTGACACCGCTGACCACGGGGTCGGGGGAGGAGAAGAAGAGAGGGGAGCTCGAGAGAGGGAGACAGAGAGAGTTGGGCTGGATTGGGCCAGGTCCCCTTCGGGGTATTGTTTTGGCTCTTCCCTACTAGGCCACAAGGGCCCAATACACCCAAACAGTCAGCCCAAATCACTTAGAGTCTGTTTTAATAAATTGAAAAGGACCAAAATGCCCCTGAATTTAAATAAATTTTAGAGAATAAAGTAAAAATCCAAAAGTTATAAATAAAATATTTTTGGATTCAAAATAATCCAAACTATCCAAATAAATTAATAAAGAAAATTTTAGACATATAAATTTTATTAAGAATTTTGTGCTATATTTATTCATTTTGGAATTTTACAAAATTATTGAAAGATGATAAAATAAATAAAAATCACTTTCATTATATATTAATATTGTAGTATTTTAGAAAAAGACTAAACAAATATTGGATATCAATTTTTGGTATTTAAATGATAACTCTTGAAGGAATTATTAAATAAATAAAATTCAAATAAAATGAAATAAAATGAAAAGAATTCAATATTCAATAAAAATATAAAGCTAAATAATGCATTACATTACTTTGCATAAACATTTTGCTTCTTTAAATGTTGTCCTTACTGGGAAATAATGATGTTTTTGTAGACATAGAAGCTCAAGGTCCAGTGCAAGCATCAGACTTCACTACCTTGCCATCACAAGGCAAGTTCATCACTTGCTCATATCCTTTGAAGAGTCTTTATCAAAGTATTTTCAAATTGTGTGTTATCATATATACTCCAAAGAAAGAAAATATTATTTTCACAAATAAAGAAATCTTAGATATCATCCTAAGTGATAATATAATGGAGCAATAGAACTTAGGGTTCTATTTGCAACAATGATGATCAATTAGGGACTTAATAACCCATGACATCAGTGATTCTAGCGTTGTATATTACATGTTAGCCATGAGATTTGGAATGGGACAGAGAAGTCAGCTATATCTGCTTCCTCTTGCATGTAGCCGGATGTGCAGGTCGTGGCTGTTATCCTCGTAGCGTGCATATTAATTGGTAATTCGTAGAGGATATGCAGCATATGGGTGGGAACCCTCAACATCTCACAATAGTTCAGGCATCTAACGGTTTGTACAAACCATTGCCGTAATTCAATATGTGGGCATGGTGTACACCAAGGAGGCATGCGAGGTCGCGAAGGGGCAGTGATTGGCTTGGACCAACTACTAGGCCCCACATCATGGAATTGTCAACGGGAAAATACGCCCGGTTGTGCAACAAGGAGTTGATCTCTCATGGGTAAAGTAACGCACCTCTACAGAGTGTAAGAATTGTAACTTGTTACTCCCTGTTCCGGGAAGGAGCTACGAATGCGGCAGTAAAGGAACTCCATGAAAGTTCTGGTTAACCTGTGAAGGCTGATGGTCATAGATTTTTATAATAAAATCAATCTTTGATGAAAGATTTACAAAAACTGCATAGTGCCAAGGACTTATAGTCCGAGGTGGTAGTTAGAGCATTAAACTACCCACCTTCATTATAATGAACTTGTTAGGTAACGCTGTTACTCACCCTTTCCTTTGATCCCTTGCGTAGACTCTCAGGATCCCGAAGGCACGCCAATGTATGCAGCCGAATGCCAAGAAGATGTGTTCTACGAGGAGCCTGACCTGTAAGGAGGTGTTGAAGGAGTGGATTACGAAACCCGCTATGGTGTTGATGACAACGAGTCCACCTAAGTAACCTAGTTAGTAGTAACCGATGGAGCCGAGCAGCATGAATTCTATAGAATAAGCTGCTGAGCTCAACTCCTAGTTGGAGTTGCTACTCTTAATTTCTGCTGAAAACACTTTATATTTTGGTTTGTAAGTTGAATCTTTTGAAGTCTGAAACTTCTGGTATTGTAATAAAAATAATGTGTGAATGTTGTAATTTGGACCCGCAATGTTTCTGTTGTACCACTCTGAGGGATGTGATATTTACAGAATGGTGTTCTATGGATGTCATGTCAACGACTATATTGTACTACACATGGAGTGGTATGCTGGGTCACCGCAGTTGATATCAGAGAAAATTGCTTTGACCTTAGGTTGGAAACCTATTAAGGGTATTACATGTAGGAGAGTGTAGCAATGATAAAGAATTATCTAAAATAAATATAATGGGTATTCAAATGAGAATATTCCGTTATATGTTTTAGTGCGATAATTCTTTGTTATGATGCAATATATTATTGGTTACTAATAAAAATTATTTTCCTGATATACAGAGCTATGGTACCAAAGTTTCCAAAATAGACTTTGGTAAGGAAAGAGGAGACTCTTGATGATTATCAAGGATCATTCATAGACCAACTTCGTCAAATTTGAAAGATTTTTAGTTGTCCAACTAGAATTCCAGTGAACACCATAACCTATTATGATGGTCGAATGTTATCCAAGTATCATGTGAGTATCCAACTCCTAGAGGAGCTTGGATTATATCACGATCTACCTATAGGTGAAGGTAGGAGTCACTTAGCAGCTTATCATGTTGCTGTTGTGGAGGAGATAGCTAATATCCGGGTGCATAAATCCAAGGAGTTAGAGGGTAGCACATTTTTTGTGATACCTCATGATTCTATAGACTCGGAGCCTATACCGGATCATCTTACTTTGGTTAAGAAGCATCCTAAGTTAGCTTTCAAGTTTATGGATAGATACCATACACTCGCTGCGTCTTTTTATAAGACACATCAAGTGATTGTCGAAGATAAAAATGACATGTTAGAGGATCTAACTGATCCGGAAAGGAGGAAGCAGTTAGCATTCCAGTTGGAGAAGGAAGCAAGTAGTAGTGCAACACCTATCTTTAAGGATATACGTATAGATCCTGAATCTTTTATACCATATCCTTGTTCACCAAGTCTTGAACCTATACATGATCCTACTATGGATACGAGGTATGCAGTACCACAGGGTTCAGAGAATGGTTCTGATTCAGAACTTCCTATTGAGAATTCTGATGGTTGGAGAAGGGGATCATATGAAGGATCTCGTGAACACCAGATGTCCATCGGTGGTTCTGACAGAAATGTTGGACAATCTAGCTGAATGGGTGCAAGAATTAACCCTAGTAACAATAGTAGAAATGCCATGTCGATAGATAATCAGGATGAAGAAGAAGATCATGAGGAGAGAGTGTTTGAATCATCGACATATTCTCAAAATCCAGGGAATATACATTATCCGGTGTTTAACTATCTTGCCCAAAGGAGCACCTGGGGATCAGCAGGATCTGCGTATTCTATTAACAACTCAAGGAATGAAGCTCAAGAGATGCAAGTGGGAGATGATGTTGAATATGTTTCTAAAGACTTTTCAGCTGAGCTGGAGGGAGTCAATGCGCTCAGGTTGAGTAATGACTCAAGTCCTGACACTTCAGATACTGAGTATGTTCCTTCTGGAAGGCCATTTGTTCCACAAACTTTGCGACGAACGTCACGTCATCATGGTTGGACATCATGCATGTATGATGAGCGTAGTTACTACTAGAAGTAGGCAACTATTTAGAGGTATCGAGTACCGTGTATTGTAATCCGAGAAATAAGGTAGTTAGTTAAACGAGGTAGTGTTGTGATTATACCTATATGGTATATGTTGTAATGACTTTGTATTATTATGATATTGTAATATATGTGAAATGCATATTTGGATTTTATTTGGTATTCATTGTGTGACTAGTTCTGTGCATAAAGTCGAGCTCAGAACACATGTGCATGATATAATTATGAGTATTCGCTTTATGTTGCAGGACTAGAGGGTCATGGATACGGGTGTAGAAACGAAAGTTGAACAGCAGCGGATGGAACATGAGGCCAAGGAGAAGGCCGATGCAAATACAGCAAATCAGGAGCATTACCACCACCACCACCAATGAGGCCGTTAATGGAGCAGAATTTTATGCAGTGTATGCAAATGATGCAAGAGACCCAGAACAAGTTCTTGGAGGAGTTGCTGGGACGAGCAAATCAGAGGGCACCTGAAGGTGGAGGAGTAAGTCTTTCAAACTTCCAGAATGCAAGGCCGTTACCTTTTGCATCAGCCCCTGAACCAATGGATGAAGAAGATTGGTTAGCAGATACAGAAAGAAAGCTGAAGACTGTAGGTTGCAATGATGAGGAGAAATTGAGGTATGCAACTCATCTTATGACTGGACCTGCAACATCCTGGTGGGAGAATCAGTTGGCCATGCAACAGCCAGGAAGGGAGTACACCTGGGAAGAGTTCAAGCAGAAATTCCGTGAATATCATGTTCCAAAAAGTGTTATGGAGTTGAAGAAGAGAGAATTTGAGGAGCTTCAGCAGGTATATACTAGTTTCATGAAGTATATCCGGGAGTTTAGTCAACTGTCTCTTTATGCTGAGGAGGATGTTAACACAGAAGAGAAGCAGAAGAAGCGTTTTCTGCGTGGGTTAAATCCATTTGTGAGGATGTAGTTGAGGTTGGCTAATAAGCAAACTTATCAGCAGTTGCTAGATGCAGCTATCACTTTTGAAGATGACTACAAGAATGTCCAAGAGGATAGGAGGAAGAGAGCCAAGAAGGAAACCAAGAGAATTCAGGCAAGCAAACCAAAACCCAATCTGGAGTTCAAACCTCGGAACAAGGCCTACGGTAACAATAACAATAAAAAGGGAAGTGGTGGAAATCAAGCAAATCCTAGGAGGAATGTTATTTGTATCAACTGTGGAATTCCAGGTTATTTCTAGATTGAATGCAAAAAGCCTGTAGTGATCTGTTACGGTTTTGGTCAGAAGGGGCATATCAAGCCCGATTATGCGAGCAAACCACCAGGAGGTTGGCCTACCAAGGGAGGAGGACAAGCCAGTGGAGGAAATGGACAGCCCAATCGAGGAGGAAATAATGTCAAGAACAACAATGGCAAAAGGAACAGACCTACCTGGAAGCTGAATCGCGCAACCCTAGAGGAGGTGGATAATTCGGAGCATGCAGTGATAGGTACGCTCAATATCCTTACCAATCTCGACAAAGTTCTATTTAATACTGGTGCAACTACTTCATTCATTTCTGAAGAATTCTGTGATAAGTTCGGGATTAGAAGGTCAACGCTAGAAAACCCTATGACCGTAGTTACGGCAGGGGGAAATGTGATTGTACGCCACATTAAACAAGATCATGTTATTTCGATCTGTGGTTGTACATACTTTGCAGACCTTTATGTAATTCCTTTGAAGGGAATTGAAGTAGTGCTGGGGATGGACTAGATGATGGAACATGGGGCTTAGATAAATTGTGAGGAGAAAACTGTCTCAATCAAAACTCCAAGTGGAGCAAGGATAGTTTACCAAGCAGATAAGCACAGTCATATCATGGTGGATCTGCAGTTAAACTCAATGAAAGAGGTCAAATTGGAAGATATTCTGGCAGTAAATGAATTTCAAGATGTTTTTCCAGCAGAGCTACCTGGAATGCCACCAGATCGGGAGATCGAATTCACTATTGATCTAATTCCTGGTACAACACCAATACCTCAAGCACCATATAAGATGGGACCAAAAGAATTAAAAGAACTCAAAGAGAAAATTGATGAGTTAGTCATAAAAGGGTTTATCCAGGAAAGTGTATCCCCATGGGGAACACCAGTAATCTTTGTGGATAAAAGGGATGGTAGAAGAAGGATGTGTGGAGACTATAGAAATCTGAACAATGCTACCATAAAGAATAAGTATCCTTTGCCAAGGATTCAATATTTGTTTGATCAAGTGAAAGGAGCCGGAGTATTTTCAAAGATAGACTTAAGATCTGGATACCATCAAATAAAAATCAAACCTGAAGATGTTCCAAAGACAGCATTTGTCTCAAGATATGGACACCATGAGTATCTGGTAGTACCATTTGGTTTGACCAATGCACCAGCAATATTCATGAATTTGATGAACAAAATCTTCATGCCATATTTGGATAAGTTCATCATAGTCTTTATTGATGATATTCTGATATATTCCAAGGATAAGGAAGAGCATGCTGATCATTTGAGAATAGCATTGCAGAATCTAATGGAACATAAACTTTATGCTAAGTTCAGTAAGTGTGAATTTTGGCTAGATGAGGTAGAATTCCTCAGCCATGTTATCAGTAAAGATGTAATTGTTGTAAATCCATCTAATGTTCAGTCAGTACTAGAGTGGACTGCACCAACCAATGTGAAAAAAAATCGAGGTTTCTTGGGGATGGCTGGTTATTATCGGAGATTCATTGAAGGTTTCTCCAAAATATCTAGACCAGTGACCAAATTGTTAAGAAAGAATACACCATTCAATTGGGATGAAAAGTGTGAAGAAAGTTTTCAGGAGTCGAAGACCAGATTAACCACAGCTCCAATCTTAGCAGTTCCAGAAATAGGGAAAGACTTTATAGTATATTGTGATGCATCTAAATAAGGCTTGGGTTGTGTGTTAATGCAAGATCTGAAAGTGATTGCTTATGGTTGAAGGCAACTGAAACCACATGAATTCAACTATCCAACTCATGATTTAGAGTTAGCAGCAGTAGTCTTTGTGCTGAAAGGATGGAGGCATTTTCTTTATGGCGCCAGATGTGAGTTATATACTGACCATAAAAGTCTGAAATATTTCTTCACCCAAAAGGAGTTGAATATGAGGTAGAAGCGTTGGTTGGAATTAATCAAAGATTATGATTTAACAATCAACTATACTCCTAGAAAAGCAAATGTTGTAGCATATTCTTTAAGTCACAAAAGTGCAGATATTCAACCTAGCAATCGGGAGCTACCAAAAGAGTTACAAATGGAATTGGAAAAATTAGAGCTTCAATTCATTAGAACAGAGTTTCTTGGAGGATTAGCTACTATGCAGGTAGTTGCAGAGCAGGATAGTGATCTTAAGCACGAAATTTTTAGACATCAAGTAGAAGATCCTTTCATTGCTGAGGAAATTCGGAGGATATCTCAAGGGCAAAAATTAGTTTTTCACCTTAGAGATTATGAGTCTTTGTGGTTCCAAGATCGTCTTTGTGTTCCAGATGTGACTGAGATTCGAGATGTCATACTCAGAGAAGCACATGAAACACCATATTCTATACATCCAGGAAATACTAAAATTTATATGGACTTGAAAGAACTATTCTGGTGGAATAACATGAAAAGTTAAATTGCTAAATATGTATTAGAATGCCATACTTGCCAAAGGGTGAAGGATGAACATCAATGTCCAGCAGGACCATTACAACCTTTGGAAATTCCCGAATGGAAGTGGGAGGAAATAGGTATCGACTTCATCACAGGATTTCCCATGACACCTAAAAGGAAGGATATGATATTGGTAATTGTGCAT
The DNA here is from genome assembly GCA_030063025.1 of Avena longiglumis. NCBI lineage: Eukaryota > Viridiplantae > Streptophyta > Magnoliopsida > Poales > Poaceae > Avena > Avena longiglumis. The sequence continues at coordinate 178,499,501 of CP125977.1, read as the reverse complement.
AGACTCACTAAAAGTGCACATTTTATTCCGGTAAATCAGAAAGATAATAGAAGTTAGTAGAAGTTTACATCAAGGAGATAGTAAGTAAGCATGCAGTGCCCAAAAAGTTCGTAACTGATAGGGGATCAGTGTTTACTTCAGCATTTTGGAAGCAATTACATGAAGCACTTGGTTCCGGATTAGATTTTAGCACATCCTATCATCCAGAGACAGGGGGTCAAACAGAAAGAACAAATCAGATACTAGAAGACATGTTAAGGGCTTATGCATTAGATTTTGGAGGTAGATGGGAAGATCATCTACCATTGGCAGAATTTTCCTACAATAATAGCTATCAGAGTAGTCTGAAGCCAACTCCATATCAGGTTCTGTATGGAAGGAAGTATAGATCACCAATATGTTGGTATGAGCCTGAAAGCAGCAAAGAATTTGCACCAGACTATATCCAGGAAAAACAAGATATCATTGATAAGATTAAGGATATACTGAAAATAGCCCAGAGTTGGCAGAAAAGTTACGCCGATCAAAGTCGAAGATCATGGCATCCAGAAGTGGGAGACATGGTATATTTTAAAGTAAGTCCAATGAAAGGGGTTAAAAGGTTCGGAGTTAAATGAAAATTGATTCCAAGATATATCGGGCCATTCAAGATACTAAGTCAGAACAGAACTATAGCTTATCTTTAGAGTTACCATCAAGATTGGCTCAAGTGCATAATGTTTTCCATGTGTCACAACTTCGTAAATGTTTGAAAGTTCCGGATGATGCAATCACACATCAGGAGATAGAACTACAAGCAGACTTGACCTATGTTGAAAAGCCCTGTAAAATTTTGGAAGAAAACTGGAAAAGGTTGAGGAATAGGGCAATCAAGTATTGAAAGGTACAGTGGGAACAACACCCTGAAAGGGAAGCCACTTGGGAGAAAGAAGAGGATTTAAGAAAAGCCTATCCAGAACTATTTAGGTACATCTCAACAAACTTCAGGATGAAGTTTAATTTAAGGGGGGGGGAGTCTGTAACATCCCAGCATTTAGGAACCACCGAAGGGTAGATTTAGGATTCTGTGAAATTTCATGCATTCATCTGTAGAAATGTGGGTAAATTTTTCGCCAAATAAAAAACCTAAAGAGATCAAAGTTTCTTTCATGCTTTGAGATTAGGTATAGTCTTAAAGGATGATTGTTGTAGACCTTGATATGATCTTTGTGGATTTGTGTGTTTTGGGAAATGAAATTTGAATTTAAATTTGAATGTTCGAATTATAATGTAGAAGGATTTAGAATTAGGTTTGAGTGATTTGATTTAATCAAGAGGTGATAATTAGTAACTCAAACTTTAAATATATAACATAATCAATAAAAATAAATATTTATTCCATAAGTTTATTCAATAAATAAGTTGCAAAAATGTAACTTATGAAAATATTCAACAATCTTTACAATAGAAATTAAATAAAAGAATAATCTTTATATATTGAGTAATAGTACAATCTTTATAACAAAAGAATAAAATAAAAAGATGACAACAGAAAAAAATAAAGATTACAAAATAATAAAAGAAATATTACAAGTGACTAATCTATAAAGAAAAAGAAAACCTAAACTAAAGTCTTGATCTTCAAGTTTGGTACCTGCAAAAACCAGATCACACCAACCAAACCTTGGATCATGTCACCAAGATGGTGACACAATGTCACATCCCAAGATTTTCCAAATCTTGTAATGTGAAAAATAATTGAATAAAATAAAAACTTTGTTGATTTTCAGAGTGAGAAGAAACTTTTTGGAATCCAATTGGAAATCTTCAAACCAATTTGGATCAAATAAAAAAATCCTAAAGGGATTAAAAAGATAAAACATTTATAAAGGAAACTAAAAATATTTTGGATTTACTATTTTGGATCTTTTATATAAAAGGAATTATTTTCAAGAGAAAAGGTGGATTATAGATAAAGATTATTTTATAAGAGCCAAATTATCAAAACCTATTTGAATTAATAATTAAGGGCTATTTTATTTAATTATTAAATAGATCCTAAAAATAATAAAAATATTATTTTATTAGTGAAATTTGGATTTGTTTGGTCAAAACAGAACTAACACAATTCAAAGTTTAGTGATTGTTTGAATTGTTTGAATTGTTTGAATTGTTGATTGAAATTCAAACAGAAATTGAAATTAGAAAAAGAAAAAGGTTCAGGAAAGGAAAAAAATAGAACCAGACCTAGCCCAGCCGGCCAAGCCCACAAGCCCAGCAAAATAGGCCAGTTCCCCTCTCCCTCGGCGAATCGTTTTTCACCTGTTAACTGACCCGCAGAACCAATGACTGGTGGCCCCTCTTCTCCCTCTCACTCCCTCACTGCCAGATAGACCCCATAGCCACGTGGTCATCTTCTTCGCCGCGACCTCCTTCCCCCAAACCTCGCTGCCGTTGCTGCCATTGAAAGCCGCGTTCAATTCACCTTAATGTCGTGCCTTAAACCACGCTGCGACCATGCACGATAAAACGCCTGCGTATTCTCCTCCTTTCCCCTCTGTCGCCACTCCCTCTCTACCCCGAGGCTGCCTCAATTTGGCTTGGCACTCCCTCTGTTCCGACGACACTCCGGTGCCGATTCCGGCGACTCAACACCGCCCCGTGCCTCCCTGAGCACACTAGGAGACTCCCCACTCCTAGACGCATCTCCCAGTACCCTCCGTTCGACCGCGGGCGTCCCAGAGCGTCGACTACGACAAGCCTCCTAGCGCCGAAGCGTCTGTCTTCAACTCCGGCAAGTGCCCAGGTAGATTCCGACCGCCTCTTCCCCTCTCGTTCACGCACACACCTACACCGTGTCCTGCTGCATCTGACCAGACCCTTGTCCTGCCTTAGGGCGATCAGCAGCATCGCCTCGGCAACAACCAGAGCCGCCAGACGCCGTTGCAAACTCCGGCGAAGAATTGCAGCAGAGCCCGAGCGCCCCTTGTCAAGCCAACAGTACCTTGAGCATCACCACAGCCCTGCGAATCTGGTGAGCACCTTCCCCTCCTCCCTCGCTTCCTATTTCACCGGCGCCGCCACCGTCTGGTCGCTCCGCCGCCAGTAGCCGCCGCAGCGCCGCTCGTTTAAGGTCGAGCTCACCGCAGCCGTCCGATCTTGATCTGGTGGATTGGATAGAACTACTTAACAGCGAAGGGGTACGTGTTCTGGGCCACGCCATCTGTTTAGATCCAACGGTCTGCAGCGTGATCCACACTGAACCGGTACCCGCGAATAGCGATGCGCCGCGTGTCCCCTGTTCTGTTTAAAACAGATTATGAAATCAGATTTAAATGCCATTTTGAAACCACTGTAACTTTTTATCCACAAGTCCAAAAATTGCAAATTTGGTATCATTGGAATCAGTGGAACAAACCCTATCCAACCATGCCTTTGGTTTAGTAAATAGTATCTGTTAGTTTGCTTGTTTTTGCAGATACTTTTGTGTGCTTGTTTAGATTAGAAAAAATTGTTTAAAAATGTTTTTAGGGTTAAAACCTGTGCAAAATGGTTTGTTGTTAACTCACTGACCCTAGGAACCAACCCATAGTTTGGAAAATGTATTTGGTAAAGTTTAGGATGGAAAACTTGATTTAGCCCATTTCTAGCCAAATGAAAATAAAGATTTTGGTTATGAAAATGTTTTTGTAAAGAAAACTTTGGGAAAATGTTTTGGATCAAACCTACTGACCATAGGAAACACTTTGTGGTTTCGAAATTGTATTTGGTGAAACAAAATAATGATTCTTTGATTTAAAACCATTTCTAGTCAAATAGAAACGTGGTTTATTTATTAAAAATGGTTTTGGAAGAAAACCTTTGGAAAATGTTTTGTTTTAAACTCTCTGACCCTAAACACCAATTTTTATGGTTTAAAAATATATTTGGTGAACCCTATAGATTAAAGCCTTAGTAAAAATATTTCTACACCACATAAAATGATACTTTGTTTTGAAAATGGTTTAGGAAAAGAAATCCTTTTGCAAATGACTTTGCTACTTGACAAAATGACCATTAGGTATTTTCAAATGTTTATGACCCATTAGGAACCACTTTTTCAAACAAAAGAAAGCTTGGCATGCTTGCATGCATTACTTTGACTTTGCCATTTTATGTGTTGTTTTGCTTGATTGGTAGATTGAGTTTGTCCCTTGCTTGATTGATTTGTAGTGACTTGAAGAGTGTTATTGTTGCAGCGACAAGGAGTGAACCTATACTCTACCAAAAAGGAAAGTGATGCTTCATACTTTTTGTCCCATTACTTTCACTACACATTAGTGATTTTGCTAAGTAAAACTTGCATGGAATTTATGGTAAGTATAAACCTTGCTATAGGAAAACCTAGTAGATGAATCCTTAGTAGGATTTTTCCTAAGTTAAGACTCCTACTACTATCCAGCTTAGCCTAGCTAATAGAAAACATGGGTGGAATATATATTCACACTATGGAAAAATATTCTAAGTCTGAGGACTTGTGTTTTTGTTTAATAAAACAACTAAGTTAATGAATCACCTGGGTGGAATGGTAATTGCTTGGTGATTTTTGGTTGAGTGGTTACACAAGTCCAGGGGACTGGTGAACCTTGTGTATCTCACTTGTGGATGGCCACCCAGGAACAAAGAGATTTGAGATGTCAAATGTTGAGAAGCTTCAAGTGCAACCACTTGGCAATATGGGCTCTGCCATGATCATATAGGTTGCAAGAACTTAGCCATATGGATAGTGGGTGGTAGTGTTTGATAGGTTAGAGCGCGTCCATTTTGGTCTAAGGGAAGGCTTCTGAAAGATCTTGTCTTGGGAAACCAAGTATTGTGGGGAAAGTGCACCACCTCTGCAGAGTGTAAAATCTAAGTACTTAGCCATGTCCCTAGTAAAGGACAATTTGGGCATCAAGACATGGAAGCAATCAAGAATCTCATCATTCAAATTTCTAAGTTAAAACTTGTGGTTTGAACAAGGGTTATTTGAAATCTTCAATCTTTGATTGAGAGAAGCTTTGGAAAAGATTTATTCAAGCAAAAACTTAGTGTTTTCAAAATGATAAGGAAAAATATATTTTGAGCAATGCAAGCCTCAACTCCACTTATCCAAATGCATATATATGATAGACTCCACTATACTACCATAGTATCACTTGCCAATACAATTCAAATGTATTGACCCTTGTGGTTGTAACTTGTATGTTGTTGGTTTGATTGATATTAGTGAAGTTGATTGATTAGGATTACAAAGTCTACAACCAACATGTCTTCCTGTGACACTTTGAAGATGAAGGACCCCATGCTTATAGATTTCTGCTGCAATGTAATGTAATAGCCAAATGAGCTATGTAAAGATGTAATAAAATTATGTTATTCCTGGTTGTAAAGTTATATTATGACCTTTGTTTCTTGATATTACATCTAAACTGTGGATGCTAGCTATTGATCCAGGGACTAGCATTGTAAACATAGGGGACACCACCTTAAGTTATAAAGGTTGGGACACTCCCTCTACAGATGGTATCAGAGCATTGTGTTGCCTGTAGGATTTGTAAACCTAGGATTGGACAAAAACCCTTAGAAAAATAGGAATTGTACTTGTTCCAAAAACTTATTTACAAAAACACTTGTAAACTCTTTCCTCAACCATTTTGGTTTCAACTCTACATCTCTTCTATTTCAATCTTGATGGAAAAACCTATCCATGGCCCAAAACTACACCATGTGCAAAGGACTTCTTCAACACTTTCAACTCTAATGACTTCAACTTCTTCAACTCTAATGACTTCAACATCTTCAGCATATTCACCAAGGACCTCCAATTTGTAAATCACCAAGGACTACAAGTGAAACAAGGAAATCTTACTCAAGATTTAGAGACTGAGGGAATGCAAAAGTTAGAAGAAACCCACATCACTTGAAGTATTGTAACCAAGAGTTTTCTGAAGGAAAGCATGATCTCAAGTAAGAAGAAGCAACCAAGAAGGATGGAAAGATCACAAGTGAACCATATAGATGGACCACCATATTTTAGTTAAGACAAAACCACCAACTTATGTGGTGTAACAAAAATATTTTGTTGCTTGAGTATGTGCTTGAACTTTTGTGTTTGAGTGAAATGTTTTGGTTTGTGATTGCATGCACATTGTTTGTGTGAATTGTGATGTGTGTGATTAGAATTATTCCCTTAGAAATATTTTGCCTATTCTAATCCCTACCCAACCCAAACAGATGACTACTCCAAGAAACTCCAACATCAAGGATGATGACAACAACAACAACCAAGAGGACAACATGAGAGAACTTATAGCAACCCAAAACCAGTTGAGCCAAGAGACAACTCAGCTTTTAGCCAACAACAATGGACTAGACCCAGCCATACAAAGGATTTTGAAACTTCAATCCCAAATGTTGCAAGGATTAGATACTCAAGTGATCAACATGGGAGAAAACTTTTCCCAAAGAGCTAATGACAACAAGGATGACAAGGATGTTATTTTAGAAGGAACCAAGGCTTGCAATATTTGTGGAGACAAGGATCACACTTCCAAGGAGCATGGAGATCAATGCCCCAATTGTGAAAAGAAACATCCAACCAATCAATGCCCCACATCTCAAGTGACTTGTTTCCTATGTGAAGGAAATGATCATGTCCCTATTCAATGCCCCATCTATCCTATAGTTCAACAAATGAAGCAAGATGGAATGCATCAAATGTTTGGAAACCTGCATAAGGGAACAACTTCTACCAAGATGGATGAAGGCAAAGTCAGAACCATGCCAAATAAGGCCAAATCCAAAGTGACCACAAAGTGTTCCTACTCTTGTGAAGAAGAAGGTCATATCTCTAGTAACTGCCCTAAGAAGAGAGAAAGATTTCCCACCTTTGAGGTGAGGTATGAAGAGCATGAACTACAAGAACTCTTAGCTTTGGAGAGACCCAAAAAGAAGAAGAAAGACAAAAGCCAGTTGCAATGTTACAATTGCAAAGAAATGGGACACTATGCCAGTGAATGCCCAGGAAAGGAGAAGGTCCAAGAAGACAAACAAAAGCTAGTGAAACCCAAGATGAAGAAGGATATTAGCCAAGTGATGTGCAAACACTGCAAAGAGTTAGGACATTATGCATCATATTGTCCAGAGAATCCACCTCAAGAACTCAAACTTATCACATGTTTCAAATACAAGGAGCTATGCCACTATGCAAACCTCTGTCCAGGAAAATTACACCAAGATTCCAAGAAGGACAATATGTAATTTAGTTTGAAAATTTTAAGGGTGGTAGTACCCTAGTTGTTTTGAACCTACTTGTAACCCTAGCCTTCCCAAATCTCGGGACGAGATTTATTTTAAGGGTGGTAGCCTGTCACATCCCAAGATTTTCCAAATCTTGTAATGAGAAAAATAATTGAATAAAATAAAAACTTTGTTGATTTTCAGAGTGAGAAGAAACTTTTTGGAATCCAATTGGAAATCTTCAAACCAATTTGGATCAAATAAAAAATCCTAAAGGGATTAAAAATATTAAACATTTATAAAGGAAACAAAAAATATTTTGGATTTACTATTTTGGATCTTTTAAATAAAAGGAATAATTTTCAAGAGAAAAGGTGGATTATAGATAAAGATTATTTTATAAGAGCCAAATTATCAAAACCTATTTGAATTAATAATTAAGGGCTATTTTATTTAATTATTAAATAGATCCTAAAAATAATAAAAAAATTTATTTTATTAGTGGAATTTGGATTTGTTTGGTCAAAACAGAACTAACACAATACAAAGTTTAGTGATTGTTTGAATTGTTTGAATAGTTGATTGAAATTCAAACAGAAATTGAAATTAGAAAAAGAAAAAGGTTCAGGAAAGGAAAAAAATAGAACCAGACCCAGCCCAGCCGGCCAAGCCCACAAGCCCAGCAAAACAGCCCAGTTCCCCTCTCCCTCGGCGAATCGTTTTTCACCTGTTAACTGACCCGCAGAACCAATGACCGGTGGCCCCTCTTCTCCCTCTCACTCCCTCACTGCCAGATAGACCCCACAGCCACGTGGTCATCTTCTTCGCCGCGACCTCCTTCCCCCAAACCTCGCTGCCGTTGCTGCCATTGAAATCCGCGTTCAATTCACCTTAATGACGTGCCTTAACCCACGCTGCGACCACGCACGATAAAACGCCTGCATCTTCTCCTCCTTTCCCCTCTGTCGCCACTCCCTCTCTGCCCCGAGGCTGCCTCAATTTGGCTTGGCACTCCCTCTGTTCCGACGACACTCCGGTGCCGATTCCGGCGACTCAACACCGCCCCGTGCCTCCCTGAGCACACTAGGAGACTCCCCACTCCCAGACGCATCTCCCAGTACCCTCCGTTCGACCGCGGGCGTCCCAGAGCGTCGACTACGACAAGCCTCCTAGCGCCACCGCGTCTGTCTTCAACTCCGGCAAGTGCCCAGGTAGATTCTGACCGCCTCTTCCCCTCTCGTTCACGCACACACCTACACCGTGTCCTGCTGCATCTGACCAGACCCTTGTCCTGCCTTAGGGCGATCAGCAGCGTCGCCTCGGAAACAACCAGAGCCGCCAGACGCCGTTGCAAACTCCGGCGAAGAATTGCAGCAGAGCCCGAGCGCCCCTTGTCAAGCCAACAGTACCTTGAGTATCACCACAGCCCTGCGAATCTGGTGAGCACCTTCCCCTCCTCCCTCGCTTCCTATTTCACCGGCGCCGCCACCGTCTGGTCGCTCCGCCGCCAGTAGCCGCCGCAGCGCCGCTCGTTTAAGGTCGAGCTCATCGCAGCCGTCCGATCTTGATCTGGTGGATAGGATAGAACTACTTAACAGCGAAGGGGTACGTGTTCTGGGCCACGCGATCTGTTTAGATCCAACGGTCTGCAGCGTGATCCACACTGAACCGGTACCCGCGAATAGCGATGCGCCGCGTGTCCCCTGTTCTGTTTAAAACAGATTATGAAATCAGATTTAAATGCCATTTTGAAACCACTGTAACTTTTGATCCACACGTCCAAAAATTACAAATTTGGTATCATTGGAATCAGTGGAACAAACCCTAGCCAACCATGTCTTTGGTTTAGTAAATAATATCTGTTAGTTTGCTTGTTTTTGCAGATACTTTTGTGTGCTTGTTTAGATTAGAAAAATTGTTTAAAAATGTTTTTAGGGTTAAAACCTTTGCAAAATGGTTTGTTGTAAACTCACTGACCCTAGGAACCAACCCATAGTTTGGAAAATGTATTTGGTAAAGTTTAGGATGGAAAACTTGATTTAGCCCATTTCTAGCCAAATGAAAATAAAGATTTTGGTTATGAAAATGTTTTTGTAAAGAAAACTTTGGGAAAATGTTTTGGATCAAACCTACTGACCATAGGAAACACTTTGTGGTTTCAAAATTGTATTTGGTGAAACAAAATAATGATTCTTTGATTTAAAACCATTTCTAGTCAAATAGCAATGTGGTTTATTTATTAAAAATGGTTTTGGAAGAAAACCTTTGGAAAATGTTTTGTTTTAAACTCTCTGACCCTAAACACCAATTTTTATGGTTTAAAAATATATTTGGTGAACCCTATAGATTAAAGCCTTAGTAAAAATATTTCTACACCACATAAAATGATACTTTGTTTTGAAAATGGTTTAGGAAAAGAAATCCTTTTGCAAATGACTTTGCCACTTGAAAAAATGACCATTAGGTATTTTCAAATGTTTATGACCCATTAGGAACCACTTTTTCAAACAAAACAAAGCTTGGCATGCTTGCATGCATTACTTTGACTTTGTCATTTTATGTGTTGTTTTGCTTGATTGGTAGATTGAGTTTGTGCCTTCCTTGATTGATTTGTAGTGACTTGAAGAGTGTGATTGTTGCAAGGACAAGGAGTGAACCTATACTCTACCAAAAAGGCAAGTGATGCTTCATACTTTTTGTCCCATTACTTTCACTACGCATTAGTGATTTTGCTAAGTAAAACTTGCATGGAATTTATGCTAAGTATAAACCTTGCTATAGGAAAACCTAGTAGATGAATCCTTAGTAGGATTTTTCCTAAGTTAAGACTCCTACTACCTGGTGAACCTTGTGTATCTCACTTGTGGATGTCCACCCAGGAACAAAGAGATTTGAGATGTCAAATGTTGAGAAGCTTCAAGTGCAACCACTTGGCAATATGGGCTCTGCCATGATCATATAGGTTGCAAGAACTTAGCCATATGGATAGTGGGTGGTAGTGTTTGATAGGTTGGAGCGCGTCCATTTTGGTCTAAGGGAAGGCTTCTGAAAGATCTTGTCTTGGGAAACCAAGTCTTGTGGGGAAAGTGCACCACCTCCGCAGAGTGTAAAATCTAAGTACTTAGCCATGTCCCTGGTAAAGGACAATTTGAGCATCAAGACATGGAACCAATCAAGAATTTCATCATTCAAATTTCTATGTTAAAAATTGTGGTTTGAACAAGGGTTATTTGAAATCTTCAATCTTTGATTGAGAGAAGCTTTGGAAAAGATTTTGTCAAGCAAAAACTTAGTGTTTTCAAAATGATAAGGAAAAATATATTTTGAGCAATGCAAGCCTCAACTCCACTTATCCAAATGCATATAGATGATAGACTCCACTATACTACCATAGTATCACTTGCCAATACAATTCAAATGTATTGACCCTTGTGGCTGTAACTTGTATGTTGCAGGTTTGATTGATATTAGTGAAGTTGATTGATTAGGATTACAAAGTCTACAACCAACATGTCTGCTTGTGACACTTTGAAGATGAAGGACCCCATGCTTATAGATTTCTGCTGCAATGTAATGTAATAGCCAAATGAGCTATGTAAAGATGTAATAAAATTATGTTATTCCTGGTTGTAAAGTTATATTATGACCTTTGTTTCTTGATATTACATCTAAACTGTGGATGCTAGCTATTGATCCAGGGACTAGCATTGTAAACACAGGGGATACCACCTTATGTTATAAAGGTTGGGACACTCCCTCTACACACAAGGAGGGGGTAGATCAGGTGGAGAGCAAGGACAAGATCAAGCCACCAGGACCAGGAGGTGGAGAGCTAGATCAAGGACAAGTCCAGGAGCTGGAAGTATCAGGAAAAACACCAGATCAAGCTAGCCACAAGATCAACAACTTGCAACAACAACAACACCCAAGTGTGGTGAGCATCATAAAGCATCCACATATTTTGTTCATCATCTTCAAACAGAAAAGCATGTGTTGTTTTACAAATTAAACCTCTCAGTGATCACCCAAGTGGGGTGAACCTATCATAGAGGAAATTTTAAATATAAGGCAAGTAGTAAACTCTACCAAATCCACAAGGATCTCAGACCAACATCATAGATCCTGGTGATCATCAACAACTCATATATATTGCAAAATGTTCTCATATAGCTTATGAAATTTGGGGCACATCTCCTAATGGAGTAGCACCACAGATTTCATAAAACTATATGCACCAACATTAAGATATAAGCAACCAAATCATTTTAGCCAACCAGGATACAAGATCCAGTGAACAACCATGATACTTAAGCATATCTATGAGGGACAGTAGGATAGGAATTTAATTCCTAAGCCTCAGACCAGCATCATAGGCATTGATATTTAAAAGAAAGAAGCTTACAATTTATCTTTAACAGATATCCAATCTTAAGCACTGCCATAGTAAAGGCCAGTAGTAGAATCACCACTTGTGTGCCATCCTAGGATGGTGTCACAAGAACCAATTCTAAAATCAAGCCAACAATCACTTAGCTTTCATACATAAACCAATAAGACAATAACTATCATTTTCCTAGAAAGAATAACCAGGAATCAGGATCAGGTGTATATGTGCAAAGTGTTAGTGTAAGAAACCAAGTAACCTCAATCTGCACATGAATTCACAAGCCAATCTTTACTAATGCAGTAAATCACCACTGATAGTGCTACCAGCAGTACTAGAGTACTGACAGTAGAGAGACACACTAAACATCAACCTAACCAACCAAGTTTCACAGTTACACCATCAGCTTAACCAAGCTTTATCACCAATTAGAGGCAATACTACTGAACCACTAGCATCAGATCAACAATAGCATTAGATAATCAAAAAATGACAGAAAGCACTGAAGTACAGTGAGCACAATATTCATTAGGCATCATTACTAGATCAAATCATCATCTTACAAGCACAAAGATGAATGAATCCTAGAACCAGGGAAGAACCCTAGAACCAAGATGAACCCTAATGAGGAATAGCCACTAGTTACACACATATGAACTCAAAGAAGGTAGAGGCACGGGTGATAATACAAGGACCAACTCACATGTGGTCCATGCTGTAGATTAGAAGAGGAAGGAGAGGGTCGTCGACCATGAGCACGACGGAGCACCCCAAGGGCTGTGACCACACCACGCCGAGTGGCGACCAGCCCACGCCTAGGCGAGGAGCACCACCACGACCTGCAACAATGGCGGCGGCATGGCGTCACCCCAAACCCTAGGGTTCGAGATGGAGCCAGTCTGGCCACAGGAGGGCTCCGTGTACAAATATAATTGGAAAGGAGGGTAGAGCGGGGCCGACAACCTCGTCCTGCACCACGGCGGTGGCCAGGGAGGTCTACGGCGGCCTGAATCGCCAGCGGTGACACCGCTGACCACGGGGTCGGGGGAGGAGAAGAAGAGAGGTGAGCTCGAGAGAGAGAGACAGAGAGAGTTGGGCTAGATTGGGCCAGGTCCCCTTCGAGGTATCGTTTTGGCTCTGCCCTACAGGGCCACAAGGGCCCAATAAACCCAAGCAGTCAGCCCAAATCACTTAGAGCCTGTTTTAATAAATGGAAAAGGACAAAAATGCACCTGAATTTAAATAAATTTTAGAGAATAAGTAAAAATCCAAAAATTATAAATAAAATATTTTTGGTTTCACAATAATCCAAACTATCCAAATAAATTAAGAAATAAAATTTTAGACATATAAATTTTATTAAGAATTTTGTGCTATATTTATTCCTTTTGGAATTTTACAAAATTATTGAAAGATGATAAAATAAATAAAAAGCACTTTCATTATATATTAATATTGCAGTATTTTAGCAAAATACTAAACAAATATTGGATATCAATTTTTGGTATTTAAATAATAACTCTTAAAGGAATTATTAAATAAATAAAATTCAAGTAAAATGAAATAAAAGAAAAAGAATACAATATTTAATAAATATAAAAAATATTTATAAATTCTTCATTATTAAAAAGAATTTTTATAATAAATGGGGGAGAATACATATAAAGCTAAATAATGCATTACATTACTTTGCATAAACATTTTGCTTCTTTAAATATTGTCCTTACCGGGCAATAATGATGTTTTTGTAGACATAGAACCTCAAGGTCCAGTGCAAGCATCAGACTTCACTACCTTGCCATCACAATGCAAGTTCATCACTTTCTCATATCCTTTGAAGAGTCTTTATCAAAGTATTTTCAAATTGTGTGTTATCATATATACTCCAAAGAAAGAAAATATTATGTTCATAAATAAAGAAATCTTAGATATCATCCTAAGTGATGATATAATGGAGCAATAGAATTTAGGGTTCTATTTGCAACAATGATGATCAATTACGGACTTAATAACCCATGACATCAGTGATTCTAGCGCCGTATATTACGTGTTAGCCATGAGATTTGGAATGGGACAGAGAAGTCAGATGTATCTTCTTCCTCTCGCATGTAGCCGGATGTGTAGGTCGTGGCTGTTATCCTCGTAGCGTGCATATTAATTGGTAATTCGTAGAGGATATGCAACATATGGGTGGGAACCCTCAACGTCCCACGATAGTTCTGGCATCTAACGGTTTGTACAAACCATTGTCGTAATTCAATATGTGGGCATGGTGTACACCAAGGAGGCATGCGAGGTCGCGAAGGGGCAGTGATTGCTTGGACCAACTACTGGGCCCCACATCATGGAATTGTGGACGGGAAATTACGCCCGGTTGTGCAACAAGGAGTTGATCTCTCATGGGTAAAGTAACGCACCTCTGCAGAGTGTAAGAATTGTAACTTGTTACTCCCTGTTCCGGGAAGGAGCTACAAACGCGGCAGGAAAGGAACTCTATGAAAGTTCTGGTCAACCTATGAAGGTTGATGGTCATAGATTTTTATAATAAAATCAATCTTTGAAGAAAGATTTACAAAAACTGCAAAGTGCCAAGGACTTATAGTCCGAGGTGGTAGTTAGAGCATCAAACTTCCCACCTTGCATATAATCAACTTGTTGGGTAGCGCTGTTACTCACCCTTTCCTTTGATCCCTTGATTAGACTCTGAGGATCCCAAAGACACGCCAATGTATGCAACTGAATGCCAAGAAGATGTGTTCTACGAGGAGCCTGGCCTGTCAGGAGGTGTTGAAGGAGTGGATTACGAAATCCGCTATGGTGTCGATGAAAACGAGTCCACCTAAGTAACCTAGTTAGTAGTAACCGATGGAGCCGAGCAGCATGAACTCTATAGAATAAGTTACTGAGCTCAACTCCTAGTTGGAGTTGCTACTTTTAAATTCCGCTAAAAACACTTTATATTTTGGTTTGTAAGTTGAATATTTTAAAGTCTGGAACTTCTCGTATTGTAATAAAAATAATGGTTGAATGTTGTAATTTGGACCCGCAATGTTTCTGTTGTACCACTCTGAGGGATGTGATATTTACAGAACGGTGTTCTGTGCATGTCATGTCAACGACTATAGTGTACTACACATGTAGTGGTATGCTGTGTCACCGCAGGAAGTGACAATAATTTTCAACACACAGATTTTTAATCCCAGAGGCCTGTTATGCCATACATCGCAATCCTAGGATTACCATTTTTGTGAGACATAATAGATTTGGATATCACAGTACATCATCCATTACAAACCGTACATAAGGTCTTACACAAATAAGGATCTCATGATCCAGTTCTTAATACAACTCAAGCAGCGGAATAACATAATAATAAAGGTAGCATAGTCAAATCTCCATCTTCGGGGTCACAGGCA
Source organism: Avena longiglumis (assembly GCA_030063025.1). NCBI lineage: Eukaryota > Viridiplantae > Streptophyta > Magnoliopsida > Poales > Poaceae > Avena > Avena longiglumis. The sequence goes on along the minus strand of CP125977.1, from coordinate 178,484,462 downwards.
ATGCTGACGATGGGAAATTATCCTAGTTGTCGTAACCTTCCTGCGGTCCATCATCCTAGTACTCCTCTTCATAGTCTGGCCACGGGAATAGCCAGGGACAAATCCATGAGTACTCTTTAAGTACTCGCAAACTAATACTAACAAGTTAAGGGGTTTTTGTAGTAGGACACTAAGCTCTAGGGTTGTTTTGCAAAAAGCTAGATTTACCTCTACTAAGTTCAGAAGCAAGAAAGCTAGTTGAAATTTTATAACACCTAAGTGGGAACGTGAATTTCATGTCACAAATCTGTTGTGGTCAAGTCAAAGTGTCAATTCATTTCACAAGTCATTTTGAAAAAATCTGACGGGGGAACAGTATGGCCACTCCAAATGTCCATAACCGTGGACGTGGCTATTCGAATAGTTTGACACTCTGCAGAGATTGTACACTTTCACCACAACATTCGATACATCCGTCAGGAACAAATCCTGAATTCACCATACTTAGTATGCGGATAATAAATCCTAACCTTTCAATTACACGCCCTAGTATAGGCACCTCTCCTGTGAGTTTGGCGTCCCAACCATGACCAACTGTCATCTTGGGTACTGCACAGGTGGATAATCTTCACAAGGTAGCCTCAGCTCAGACCTTGGCCATGAGGGAAGCCATACTAAGGTATATAAATTTCCAGTCAAGCCCTAACCAATTTTTGGGTATTGTGGTTGTACGGTAAAATTTGAATGGTATCGCATCCAGGCAACCATCGGTTTTATAAAGGGCTAAGGCTCATGCCTCCACATTTTCATCATCAAAATCATCTGGTGTTCGGAAACACATGTCAAAACATATCAGTAGAATGACTCATCATTCTAAGATTTTCATAACCATTTTCTCCAAGTATTCCCATCCAAAGTTGATCAAGTTTTATGCTTAGCACTAGCATCTACAAGTGGGGTTAAATACTAAGGAGGGGTGGTAAACAAGGGAGATTAATTAAGTTCAATTTCATGCCTTACGATGACATCAAGATTATCTATCTTAGGCCAAATTTAATGCTCTTTATGCAACCTTCAATTATCTTCCTAGAATCTACAAGTCACTTAAGTAAACTCTAAGAGAAATCTTTGATAAAGAAATAAAGTAGAAAGCTTGCAAGTAAAACTAGGATTGGGTTATCAAGTGGGTATGATCACATATGCTTAGGGCATATAGTTGGCATGGTAACAAGCAAGTATTAGCTTGCATACGTAGGGTATCTTGCAAGGGTTAACTTTCTCAATCAACTAGTACTATTAGGCTTGCCTTGTGTAGAATAGTGGTTGAAGTTCTCCTCGGCTTCTTCCTCGTAGTATCCTCCTTCCTCCTCGTATCCTTGGTCGGTACTAGCGTCTATAAATAAATACGAGGTACACAATCACCAAACAATACTTAACTATTTTCAATCATCACACCAAGGTGTACTATAGATGATCTAGTTTCATTACTAACATCACAAGATTAAAGCTTTTGTCTTATTTATTTTAATTTGAGAAAAGTAATTTCTACTCATTGAAAAACTACTTAAGATTTAATATTCTCCAACTCAAACATTGGATCATGTTGACACATGTCATCACCACATATTTCAGTACATGGGAATGTGATTTAAAGTGGTGTCACAATTTAATAAGGTTTAACCATTTTCTTTTAAATAATTAAAGTGACTAGAAATGCCTATGTGGCATTCTTTTATTACTTGAACATTCTTTATGTAAGTAAACCCATATGTTTTTATATATTCTGGAAGGTATGATCAAATGTGATTTTTGAGAGTTGGAATCAACTCAAAAGCTATTATGGTTGAATTTTGAAAAATATTTGAACGAAGAAAAGCTTCTGACTTGATATTTTTACCAAGGTTGATCTACAGATCCAAATGATTTGAATCCAACGTTCTTGGATTAAGCATTTCAGTATGTTTCCAAAAAAATTAGTTTCATGCATTTTGGTTCACTAAATCGAGCTGGGTTGATTTTTATATATAGGTACAAAACTAAGTTTGAATTAAAATAGAAAAAACTAAATTCAAACGGTTGGGCTGCGCGGGAAAGGTTAATCGGCCGGCCCAGTGTCACTCCGTAGCGCTGGGCTCAGCTGACAGGGGGGTTCCACCAGTCAGTGGCTCATAACACGCAAAGCGGTACGGGGCTGTGTGGTTCGTTGGATTAGAAGGAAGATCGACGGCTGGGGATCATCGTCGACGATGAACATGTCACCGGCGAGATCGAACCCTAGCGGCTCAGTGGGGGAGCATAGGGGGCATACCAGGGCTCCAGCGACGATGGTGAGGCGGGCAAACGAACAAGTGGTCGCGGCGAGCTCAGGTATGGTCGAGGCAGCTCCGGGGGTGGTCGAAATGAACGGCTCCCTTCTTCTCCAGAGGTGGCCTGCTCTGGCGCAATTCCGGCGAGCTACTGCTCCTCGTGCTCTAGCTAAAGGATGGAACGATGAGTGAGGTGAGGGGAGTGGAATGGTGTGATTCAAACGGCTGGGGGTCGCTTCCTTTTATAGGCTCGACGGCGAGACCGAGAGGGATGGGCAGGCGACGGTGGCGACATGGCTACAGGCGTCTAGCGGCATGGTTGAGGGTGGCGATCGACGCACGGTCTCCTGGCGATGCTCTAGGACTTGAATGTGCGCTTAGGGGAGGTGGCAATTGGTCGGGAACGTGCGGTGCTCTGCGCGGTACCGACGGCGAACTCCGCGGCGTGCGGTGGCTATAGGGTACGGGCGAGGAAACGATCGTGTCTAGTGGTCACCTGGGACGGTGGAGTTCATGCTGGCGGGCGGCAAGGGATCGAGGTGGTCGGGTTGAGTGGGAACGGCGCGTGCACGGTGGTTCGCGTCGGCATGGTCAACAGCGGCGCAGGCACGACGTTCCTGGCGGTTCCTGTCTCTGTCTTCGAGCTAGGGCTGGCCGAGAGGGGGCGGTGAGGCATGTGCTGCGTGCTAGACAATGTGGGCACGACTAGTTCTTCCTCTAGCTTGCTGTCCACCTTGGGGTGGCATGGTGAGGCTCGACCTGCTCACCATTGATGGCAAGGCAAGCTTACAGTGGTGCTAGAGGTTAGTTAAAGGAGCTAGATGATCTACTAGGGCTAGTTGCAACGAGAGAGGGAACAAGTTAGGCCAAATTTACTACACACTATAGTGTTTGTGATTTCTTTGATTTGAATCTGCAAGTTGTTTGATGAAATGGCCGCAAGAAACTTACTTTTGAATTTTGAAAAGATTTTTGGTGGGTGTGATAGGCATGTGATGAGGATTTTGTGGGTGCTTGGGTTTTGAAAATTGATCTTGTTTGAGTGGATTTTGAAATAGTGGGATCTTCCCATATGAGATAGATTCAATTTTAAACTGTCATTTAAACTGAGCATTTGAATGTTTTTGGATGATCAAAAAGTGGGCCTTGGTACCTTATTATGAGTACTAACAAGGGGTGCAAAGATCCACAAATGTTTCTGTTGAGTTTTGAAAACTAGAGATAGCCAAAGTAGGCATGAGAGTTAATTTGGCAAAAATGACCATTCACTTCATTTGTTTAATTTGAGTTGTTTGTCTTTGGGAAAAGTTTGGGGATTGTTTAGATGATGTTTATTTCACCTAAGAATCCTTTTACAAGCAAAGAAACACAGAACCATGGCAATTCAAAAGAATCCAAATTTTGAATACACACACATATGAATGCTTTCATATTTTTAGTTGGAAAAGTTTTTGTTAACCCTAATTTTGATGATTAGCATTTGATGATCTAAGTTTAATATTTTTGGGATGTTAGAAACCTTCCCCCCTTAAACAAAATATCATCCCGAGATTTGAAAAAGGACAAAAAATATTACTTAGGATTTGAAGAGATCGGGAAACTCCGTCCTGATGTGATCTTCGCGCTCCCAGGTAGCTTCTTCTTCTATGTGGTTGATCCACTGAATCTTGAGAAACTTGATGCTTCGGGTTCTGGTAGTTCTGAAAGCTTCTTCCAAAATATGGATGGGTACTTTGGGATAGGTCAGGTCATCGTTGATTTCTATGGTCCGATGATCAATGTTCTTGAACACTTCCGTCTTCTCCGGAACTTCGAGGCACTTGCGAAATAATGATATATGGAACACATTGTGCAAGACTGACATCTCTTCTGGCAGTTCCAATTGATACGATACTTCTCCTCGACGGTTCAGAATCTTGAAGGGGCCGATATATCTGGGGGCTAACTTTGCTTTCAGTTGGAAACGCTGCATTCCTTTCAATGGTGAAACTTTCAGATACACGAAATCTCCGATATTGAAAGCGAGGTCTCGGCGTCTCTTATCGGCGTAACTCTTCTGTCTTGACTGAGCGGTCTTGAGGTGCTCATGAATCTTCTGAACTTTCTCTTCTGCTTCTCGTAGGATGTCAGGTCCGAAAATCTGACTCTATCCTACTTCCGACCAGTTCAAAGGGGTGCGACACTTCCTTCCACACATGAATTCAAATGGGGCCATTTGCAAACTAGCTTGATAACTATTGTTGTATGAAATTTCTGCAAATGGCAGACAGTCTTCCCATTTAGATCCATACTGTAACACACATGCTCTCAACATATCTTCGAGTATTTCATTTACTCGCTCCGTTTGTCCGTCGGTCTGAGGGTGATAAGCTATGCTGAAATCTAGTCGGGTTCCTAAACCTTCTTGGGCTTTCTTCCAGAATCTCGAGGTAAACTGAGTTCCTCGATCCGATACGATGTTCTTAGGGACTCCGTGCAAACTGACGATTCTAGCGATTTATAATTCCACTAGCTTTGAACTCTGATATGTGGTCTTGACTGGTAAGAAATGGGCGACTTTGGACAATCTGTCCACTATGACCCAGATAGAGTCATTTCGCTTACTAGAAGTAGCCAATCCGGTGATAAAGTCCATTCCAACGGAATCCCATTTCCATTCCGGAATCTGCAATGGTTGCAACAATCCTGCGGGTCTTTGATGTCCCGCCTTGACTCCTGACAGATATCACACATGGCGATATAGCTTCCGATTTCTCTCTTCATCTTATTCCACCAACATTGCTCCTTCAAATCTTGATACATCTTCGTTCCTCCGGGGTGGATAGAATAAAGAGTATCATGAGCTTCCTTCAAAATAACTTCTTTCAACTCAGAATCTGCTGGTACACAAAGGCGTCCTTTGTACCATAGAACTCCTTCTTCGTCTTCGGTAAATCCGGGTACCTTGCATGTACCGATACGACGCTTGATTCCGTCGATGCTAGCATTTCCTTTCTGTGCCTCTTTGATCTGAATGATCAAAGTGGGTTGAAGTTATATGCTAGCCAAAAATCCTTCACTCACTAATTCCATTCGGAAATCTTCCATCTCCTTGTGCAAACTTGGTTGCTCCTTCAAAATCATGGAGTTCAAGCGGCATGGCAATCTGCTAAGGGCATCTTCTACCACATTGGCTTTACCGGGGTGATAGTGAATGTCCAGATCGTAATCCTTCATTAGCTCAATCCATCTTATCTGTCGCATATTCAGCTCCTTTTGAGTGAATATATACTTCAGGATCTTGTAATCCGAATAAATCTCACAACGATTTCCCATCAGGTAGTGCCTCCATGTCTTCAGGGCTAAAACTACGGCTGCGAGCTCGAGGTCATGGGTTGGATAGTTCTGCTCATGTTGTTTCAGTTGTCGGGATAGATAGGATATAACTTTGCCTTCTTGCATTAGCACACATACGAGACCGATCTTGGATGCGTCACAATACACATCAAAGGGCTTCGTGATTAAGGGCTGATTAAGATTGGGGCTGAAATCAATCTTCTCTTGAGTTCTTGAAAACTCGCTTCACATTTGTCCGTCCATTCAAACTTCTTGTCCTTCTTCAACAATTGGGTCATGGGTTTGGCGATACTCGAGAATCCTTCTACGAACTTGTGGTAGTATCCCGCCAATCCGAGAAATGCACGAACTTGGGTTTGAGTGGTTGGGGCTTGCCAATCTTTGACACATTTCACCTTTGCAGGGTCAACGGCAATTCCTCTGGCTGATATAATGTGACCGAGGAATCCTACCTCCTATAACCAGAATTCACATTTGCTAAACTTGGCATACAACTGATGCTCTCTAAGGGTTCCAAGAATGGTCCTTAGGTGTAGCTCATGTTCTCCTTCTGATTTGGAATAAATCATAATGTCATCGATGAAAACAACGACAAACTTATCCAGGAAGTCCATAAAAATCTTATTCATGAGATTCATGAAATAAGCGGGGGCATTGGTTAATCCAAAAGACATGACAATATACTCGTATAATCCATATCTGGTGGTAAAGGCAGCCTTGGGAATATCCTCTGCGTGAATCTTGAGTTGATGATAGCCAGTTCTAAGATTAATCTTAGAAAACACTTTGGCACCGGTCAACTGATCAAACAAATCTTCTATCTTGGGAAATGGGTATTTGTTCTTGATAGTGACATCATTCAACTTCCGATAATCCGTACACAAATGGTTACCTCCATCCTTCTTGTCCACAAACAAGACAGGTGATCTCCATGGTGAAGCACTTGGTTGAATCAATCCAATTTCCAACATGGCATCCAGTTGCTTCTTCAGTTCTGCTAGTTTGGACGGGTTCATACTATATGGTCTCTGTGCAATGGGTCATGTGCCGGGGATTAGTTCAATGATAAACTCGATATCCCGATCTAGGGGTATACCAGGCAAAACATCTGGAAATACATCGGGGTATTCACAAACTATCTGGACTTGGTCAATGGTAGGTTGGTCTATACTCTTGTTGCAGTTGAATTGACGAGGTAAGGTTTCAGATACATACTCGACTGATACTCCGGCTGTAATGGTCATGGTTATGGCTTTCTTGTCACAGTCAATTAATCCATTATGTTTGGACATCCAATCCATTCCAAGTACTACTTCCAAACCTTTAGTTCTGAGTACTATCAGATTAGCATAAAAAACTATGCCATGGATTCGGATAGGGACGGCTTTGCAAATTTTCCTAGCTTTGGTGGTTGAACTGGGGATTTGAACAATCATAACATGCTTCAGTTTTGTTGGTTGAATCTTACTAGTGCATGCAAATTCTTCGGTGACAAATGAGTGTGATGCACCAGAATTAAACAACACTCTAGCAAGTACTGAATTAATAGAAAACATACCCAGCATGACGTCTGGCGCTTCCTGGGCTTCTTCAGCATGCATGAGAAAAAGACGGTCGTTGCGGTTGAGCGAATTCCCTAGGGAAAACCTTCTTCCGGGCTGAACACGACGCTGCTGCTGAGCTGGGGCATTTGCATTGGGGGTTGCGGCATTCTTCTTGGGGCACTCATTGGAGTACTGACCCTTATTTCCATAGTCATAACAAGTCACTTGTGACTTGTCCTTTGCTGCAACAGGCACAAAATTGCTTCCATTCCTAGGGGCAGTGTTGGTGTTGGCGGCAGCATTGTTGTTGTTGAACTTGGGTGGTGCACGGTTGAAATTGCTAGAGTTGCCGGGGTTGTTGTGATTTCCTCTAGGCCTTGGGTTTCCACGGTTGGGATAGGTCGGATGGTTCGTCGGGGGTCTGTTGGTTCTCGGGGCAAATCCTGGAGATGGGTTGGGGCGATACTTTGGGGTATGATGGGTTCCTAGCTGATGCATCATGCGGCTCTTGTGGTTCTCATTGGCTTGGTTGATCTTTCCTTCCATCTGAATGGCAGATTCGACGAGGGCTTCAATATCAGCAAAGGGGATATTGACTAACACCGTCTGCATCTCATCGTGCAGACCATTCAAGAATCTTTCTCTCTTCTTGGCTTCAGTGTCGATCTCATCCGGGGCATACCTAGCCAATGACAAGAATTTGTCACGGTATTCCACTACGGTCATCCTTCCTTGCTTTAGTTCTCTGAACTCATCTCTCATCCTCTTGATCAAACCCGGTGGCACATGGGTTCTGCTGAACTTGACCTTGAATTCCTTCCAGGTCATCATCTGCCCCCCGGTCATTGCACGAACGTTGTTCCACCATGCTCTTGCATCTCCGGATAGATAGTGGGTGGCGAACAGAACTTTCTTGTTAGCTTCCACTCCGGCGACTTCCAGGTTGTTTTCCATTGTTTGAAGCCAATCATCTGCGTCTAAGGGCTCTTCCGACTTAGTGAAAACACGTGGGTTGGTGTTCTGGAAATTCTTGAGCTTAGATCCATGGTTATCCTGATTTCCTTGTCCTTGATTGTTGTGGGTCAGCTGAGCTATCTGCTGAAGGGTGGCTAAATTGGCTTGACGTTCGGCTCTTTCAGCTTCGCGGTCAGAAACCAACATTTGTAGGATCTGCAACATCGGTTCCAGGGATGAACCACTTCCTCCGCGAGGCATCTGAAGATTGAGATAGATCATGAGAAAAGAGGGAAATTTCTAAGGTTCAGGGACTTTGAAAAGTTTTTAGAGTTTGACTCAGATTTTCTAGAAACTTGCTTCTCATTCATTCATTCATAGCACACGATACAACACACACCACAACAAAGGAAAGCAGATGGTTTTAAGAACCATTCTAGAAACTACGATAAAGTGGGACCGAATACAACTCACTACGCTAGTTCTCGAGTGCTACTACTCCTTGTAGTCGGTGTAATCGTCATCCTCATCATCATCGATGAAGGCGAAATCCTCCTCATTGGTGAAGAAGTCCATGGCCTGATCCTCCAGAAAATCATCGTCATCGCTGAGATAGGAGTAGGGGTCTCCACGAAGGTCTTCTCCGGCATTCTCCCTTTCCTCCAACTGCATGTCTCTCTCGTGGATGGTCTCCTCCAAATCCGAGTTACGATGACGAAGACGGGCAATGATGCCCTCCTTCTTGTCGAGCTGACGGAAAACAGACTTGCGATCCTTCGCTAGCATGGCGATGGTCTGATCCTTCGTCTTGATGATGGCGGACTTGTGGTTGGAGTAGTCACGGGCATTTTCTAGTTCTTGCTGACGATCATACATCATGAAGCTAAGGTGGTCCAACTGAGTCTTCAGCTCGTGGTGGTATAGGGCTTCTAGTGGCTGTCTCATAGCATCACGCCTTGGACAAAACTCAAAGCGGGTACCCTTGATCTTGTTGATACTCTGCCCACACAGACGGGCAAGAACTTCCTGCATGGCTCTGGCAAGTCCATCGAGCCAGTTGTTCTCTCTTAAGGTGAACTGAATTCCCTCGGCAGTGGGAGGTTCAATCTTTCCTCTGAGACTTGCAACAACTAGACACTGTCGATCTTCTCCTTCCTGATCATTGAGCTGAGCTCCGAAGAACTCGGGGTGCGGACGCTCCAGAAGTTCCGAAAGCTGGTCCAAATCCCGCTCAAAGATGAGGTCTCCTCCATTCCCCAACTGATAAAATTGTTGTACTTCATGTCCATCTATAAGAATATAGGATGAGTAAGTTAGTAGAGTGATCAAGTGTGTCAAATTTTATGTATTTTGCAAGAGTTTTTGAGGAACATGATTTTTTATGAAAGAATCAAAGTAATAAGAATGGGAATAAGTTTTTGTAAATACTCACTTTCCTGGGTTTTGAAACTAAGTTTTTGATTTAAACGTCCAGTCTAACTAGCATCTCCTATGGTCAGGATGGCTCTGATACCAACTTGTCAACACCCGGATTTTTAATCCCAGATGCCCGTTATGCCATACATCGCAATCCCAGGATTACCATTTTTGCAAGACATAACATATTTGGATATCACAATACATCATCCATTACAAACCATACATAAGGTCTTACACAAATAAGGATCTCATGATCCATTTCTTCATACAACTCAAGCAGCGGAATAACGTAATAATAAAGGTAGCATAGTCGAAGCTCCATCTTCGGGGTCACAGGCAATGCTAACGATGGGAGATGATCCTAGTTGTCGTAACCTTCCTGCGGTCCATCATACTAGTACTCCTCTACATAGTCTGGCCACGGGAATAGCCAGGGACAAAGCCATGAGTACTCTTTAAGTACTCACAAACTAATACTAACAAGTTAAGGGGGTTTTTGTAGTAGGACACTAAGCTAGGGTTGTTTTGCAAAAAGCCAGATTTACCTCTACTAAGTTCAGAAGCAAGAAAGCTAGTTGAAATTTTATAACACCTAAGTGGGAACTTGAATTTCATGTCACAACTCTGTTGTGTTCAATTCAAAGTCTCAATTCATTTCAAAAGTCATTTTGAAAACATCTGACGGGGGAACAGTATGGACACTCCAACTGTCCATAACCGCGGACGTGGCTATTCGAATAGTTTGACACTCTGCAGAGATTGTACACTTTCACCACAACATTCGATACATCCGTCAGGAACAAATCCTGAATTCACCATACTTAGTATGCGGATAATAAATTCTAACCTTTCAATTACACGCCCTAGTATAGGCACCTCTCCTGTGAGTTTGGCATCCCAACCATGACCAACTATCATCTTGGGTACTACATAGGTGGACAATCTTCACAAGGTAGCCTCAGCTCAGACCTTGGCCATGAGGGAACCCATACTAAGGTATATAAATTTCCAGTCAAGCCCTACCCAATTTTTGGGTATTGTGGTTGTACGGTAAAATTGGAATGGTATCGCATCCAGGCAACCATCAGTTTTATAAAGGGCTAAGGCTCATGCCTCCACATTTTCATCATCAAAATCATCTGGTGTTCGGAAACACATGTCAAAACATTTCAGTAGAATGACTCATCATTCCAAGCTTTTCATAACCATTTTCTCCAAGTATTACCATCTAAAGTTGATCAAGTTTTATGCTTAGCACTAGCATCTACAAGTGGGGTTAAATACTAAGGAGGGGTGGTAAACAAGGGATATTAATTAAGTTCAATCTCATGCCTTACGATGACATCAAGATTATCTAGCTTAGGCCAAATTTAATTCTCTTTATGCAACCTTCAATTATCTTCCTAGAATCTACAATTCACTTAAGTAAACTCTAAGAGAAAGCTTTGATAAAGAAATAAAGTAGAAAGCTTGCAAGTAAAACTAGGATTGGGTTATCAAGTGGGTATGATCACATATGCTTAGGGCATATAGTTAGCATGGTAACAAGAAAGTATTAGCTTTCATAAGTAGGGTATCTTGCAAGGGTTAACTTGCTCAATCAACTAGTAGTATTAGGCTTGCCTTGTGCAGAGTAGTGGTTGAAGTTCTCCTTGGCTTCTTCCTCGTAGTATCCTCCTTCCTCCTCGTATCCTTGGTCGGTACTAGCGTCTATAAATAAATACGAGGTACACAATCACCAAACAATAGTTAACTATTTTCAATCATCACACCAAGGTGTACTATAGATGATCTAGTATCATTACTAACATCACAATATTAAAGTTTTGTCTTATTTATTTTAATTTGAGAAAAGTAATTTCTACTCATTGAAAAACTACTTAAGATTTAATATTCTCCAACTCAAACATGGGATCATGTTGACACATGTCATCACCACATATTTCAGTACATGGGAATGTGATTTAAAGTGGTGTCACAATTTAATAAGGTTTAACCTTTTTATTTTAAATAATTAAATTGACTATAAATACCTATGTGGCATTCTTTTGTTACTTGAACATTCTTTATGTAAGTAAACCCATATGTTTTTATATATTCTGAAAGGTATGATCAAATGTGATTTTTGAGAGTTGGAATCAACTCAAAAGCTGTTATGGTTGAATTTTGAAAAATGTTTGAATGTAGAAAAGCTTCTAAATTGATATTTTTACCAAGGTTGATCTACAGATCCAAATGATTTGAATTCAACGGGCTTGGATTAAGCATTTCAGTACCTTTCCAACAAAATTAGTTTCATGGATTTGGTTCACTACATCGAGCTGGGTTGATTTTTGAATATAGGTACAGAACTGAGTTTGAATTAAAATAGAAAAAACTAAATTCAAACGGTTGGGATGCGCGGTAAAGGTTAATGGGCCGGCCCAGTGTCACTCCGCAGCGCTGGGCTCAGCTAACAGGGGGGTTCCACCAGTCAGTGGCTCATAGCACGCGAAGCGGTACGGGGCTGTGTGGTACGTTGGATTAGAAGGAAGATCAACGGCTGGGGATCGTCGTCGACAATGAACATGTCACCGGCGAGATCGAACCCTAGCGGCTCAGTGGGGGTGCATAGGGGGCATACCAGGGCTCCAGCAACGACGGCGAGGTGGGCAAACGAATGAGTGGTCGACGGCGAGCTCAGGGATGGTCGAGGCAGCTCCGGGGGTGGTCGAAATCAACGGCTCCCTTCTTCTCGAGAGGCGGCCTGCTCCGGCGCAATTTCGGCGAGCTGCTGCTCCTCATGCTCTAGCTAGAGGGTGGAACGATCAGTGAGGTGAGGGGAGTGGAATGGTGTGCTTCAAACGGCTGGGGTCGCTTTCTTTTATAGGCTCGATGGCGAGACCGAGAGGGATGGGTAGGCGATGGTGGCGACATGGCTATGGGCGGCTAGCGGCATGGCTGAGGGTGGAGATCGACGCGTGGCCTCCTGGCGATGCTCTAGGACTTGAATGCGAGCTTAGAGGAGGTGTCAATTGGTCGGGAATGTGCGGTGCTCTGCGCGGTACCGACGGCGAACTCCGCGGCGTGCGGTGGCTACAGGGTACGGGCGAGGAAATGATCGTGTCTAGTGGTCTCCTAGGATGGTGGAGTTCATGATGTCGGGCGGCAAGGGATCGAGGTGGTCGGGTTGAGTGGGAACGACGCTTGCCTGGTGGTGCAGGTCGGCATGGTCGATAGCAGCGCGGGCATGGAGTTCTTGGCGGTTCCTGTCTCTGTCTTCGAGCTAGGGCTGGTCGAGAGGGGGCGGTGAGGCATGGGCTGCGTGCTAGACAAGGTGGGCACGGATAGTTCTTCCTCTAGCTTGTTGTCCACCTTGGGGTGGCATGGTGAGGCTCGGCCTACTCACCATTGATGGAAAGGCAATCTTACAGTGGTGCTAGAGGTTAGTTAAAGGATCTAGAAGATCTACTAAGGCTAGTTGCAACCAGAGAGGGAACAAGTTAGGCCCAATTTACTGCACACTATAGTGTTTGTGATTTGTTTGATTTGAATCTGCAAGCTGTTTGATGAAATGGCCGCAAGAAACTTACTTTTGAATTTTGAAAAGATTTTTGTGGGTGTGCTAGGCATGTGTTGAGGATTCTGTGGATGCTTGGGTTTTGAAAATTGAGCTTGTTTGAGTGGTTTTTGAAATAGTGGGATCTTCCCATATGAGATAGATTCAATTTTAAACTATCATTTAAACTAAGCATTTGAATGTTTTTGGATGATCACAAAGTGGGCCTTGGTACCTTATTACGAGTACTAACAAGGGGTGCAAATATCCACAAATGTTTCTGTTGAGTTTTGAAAACTAGAGATAGCCAAAGTAGGCATGAGAGTTAATTTGGCAAAAATGACCATTCACTTCATTTGTTTAATTTGAGTTGTTTGTCTTTGGGAAAAGTTTGGGGATTGTTTAGATGGTGTTTATTTCACCTAAGAATCCTTTTACAAGCAAAGAAACACAGAACCATGGCAATTCAAAAGAATCCAAATTTTGAATACACACACATATGAATGCTTTCATATTTTTAGTTGGAAAAGTTTTTGTTAACCCTAATTTTAATGATTAGCATTTGATGATCTAAGTTTAATATTTTTGGGATGTTACAATAATATCTTCGATTGTAGATGTGTTGTTGCTACTAGGGAGAAAAAAATGGTCTATTGTTCATGGAATATTTGGACTGTTTACCTTACAAACTTTGCTTAAAGCAGTTGTCTATTGCTTGCAACTTAATACTGGAGGGGGTTCGGATGATAACCTGAAGGTGGACTTCTAGTCATAGATGCAGTTGGATGGCGGTCTATGTATCTTGTTGTATTTCCCAATCCAATCTTATAGGATCTTTCTGACCAGTAATTGCATTGTTATGTCTTGCTCAGTTCCTGTCAATTGCCCTATTGTAATTTGTTTACCCTTCATGCCATTTTGTTTATCTAAGGAGAGCACCTCTAGAGAACTATGGACCCCGTTCCAATCTTTACCATTGATACATCTTCCACTATTACTTGTTTAATTGCTGCAAACCATTACCTTCCACACGGTACGTTTAATCCTTTGTTACAGCAAACTGGTGAGCTTGACAACCTCACTGATTTGTTGGGGCAAAGTCTTGAGTTTGTGTTGTGCAAGTCTCCGTGTTGCTAGCAACACCTGTGTGACGTTTCCTTCCTCCTACTAGTTCGATAACCTCGGTTTCTTACTGAGGGAAACTTGCTGCTGTGCTGCTTCATACCTTGCTCTTGGGGTTTCCAACGAGGCATCCCACGACAAGTGTTGGGCGCCATCAATGACTTAATCTTTATGCTACGCTTATCTATAGGAGTATGTCCATCACACCATTCTCCTAATGATATGATCTTTTTTAATAACATCTCAATGTTCATGATCAGGAAACCATGATCATCTATCAACCAACAAGATAGTATTATAAAGAGGCTTTACTAGGGACTCTAATTAGTTTTACAAATCGCACAAGTATTAATGTTTCCAGTTAATACTATTATAGCATGAATGTAAAAATTTACCATAAACACAAATATATAATAATAACTAGTTTTCTTATTGCCTCTAGGGCATATCTCCAACAGTCTCCCACTTGCACTAGAGTCAACTAATCTAGATTACATGGTAATATACCAAACACCCATGGAGGTTTGGTGCTGGTCATGTTTTTCCCTCAGGAGAGGTTTTGTCAACGGATCCGCCATATTCAGATCTGTGTGTACTTTGCAAATATTTATGTCACCATCTTCAACATTCTCTCGAATAGCGTGAAAACGCAGCTTGATATGCTTTAGCTTCTTGTGTAACCTTGGTTCTTGTGCATTGGCTATGGCACCCATGTTATCATAGTAGATAGACATTGGGTCCAGCGCACTAGGAACCACACCGAGCTCTGTAATGAACTCCTTCATCCATATCACCTCTTGTGAAGCCTCTGAAGAAGCTATGTATTCCGATTCAGTTGAAGATCTTGCCATAACGCTTTGCTTTGCACTCCTCTAGCTCACTGCTGCACCATTCAAAGTAAATATGTATCTTGATTGAGATTTAGAATCATCTAGATCGGTGTTCCAACTATCATCGATGTACCCATTAACAACGAGTTGTTCATCACCTCCATAAGAAAGAACCATATCCGTCATTCTTCTCAAGTACTTAAGGATGTTTTTGACTATTGTCCAATGATCCACTCCTGGATCACTTTGATATTTTCTAGTTAGACTAACAACATATGCAATGTCGGGTCTAGTACACAGAATGGCATACATGATAGATCCTATGGCTGAGGCATAGGGAGTCTTACTCATTCTTTCTCTATCTTCTATCGTAGCTAAACTTTCAGTTTTACTCAAGGTCGTATTGGGCAACATGGGCAAGAACCATTTCTTGTTATATTCCATTCCAAACCTCTTTAGAACTTTGTCCAAATATGTACTCTATGACAATGATATTAGGTGTCTCGATCTATCTCTATAAATCTTTATGCCTAATATGTAAGCTGCTTCGCCAAGATATTTCATTGAAAAACTATTATTCAAATAATCCTTTAAGAAGGTCTATATCATTCACAATCAACAATATGTCGTCCACATACAGTACTAGGAATGCTACAGAACTCCCACTCACTTTCTTCTAAATACAAGCTTCTCCATAAGTTTGTATAAAACCAAAACTTTTGATTACCTTATCAAAATGTTGATTCCAACTTTGGTATGCTTGCTTCAATCCATAAATGGACTGTTGAAGTTTGCATACCTTGTTAGCATCTTTAGGATTGAGAAAACCTTTGGGTTGTACCATATATAACTCTTCATCAATGTCTCCATTGAGGAACGTCGTTTTGACATCCATCTGCTATATCTCATAATCATAATATGCAGCGATTGATAATAAAATCCTCACAGACTTTAGCTTCGCTACCGGTGAGAAAGTCTCATCGTAGTCAACTCCTTAAATTTTTTGAACCCCTTTTGTGATAATTCGAGATTTGTAGACGGTTACATTACCATCAACATCCGTTTTCTTTCGTGAAAATCCATTTGTTCTCGACAGCCTTCCGGCCATCCGGTAAGTCCACCAAAGTCCTTACTTGGTTCTCATACATGGATCCAATCTCGTATTTCATGGCCTCTTGTCATTTATTGGAATCTGGGATCATCATCGCTTCCTCATATGTCGCAGGGTCGTCGGCGTTGTCCACCAACATGATACTCATAACGGGATCATACCAATCGGGAGTGGTACGAGTTCCCGTTGACCTGCGAGGTTCCGTAGTAACTTGAACGAAGTTTCATGATCAACATCATTAGATTCCTCTCTTATTGGTGTAGGCGCCACATGAACTTCTTCCGGTGTTGTGCTACTTTCAAATCCAAGAGAAGGTTCGACAACCTCGTCGAGTTCTACTTTTCTTCCAATCACTTCTTTCGAGATAAACTCCTTCTCTAGAAAGGATCCATTCTTGGCAAAGAAGATTTTGCCCTCGGATCTATGATAGAGGGTATACCCAATAGTTTCCTTCGGGTATCCTATGAAGACGCATTTTTCCGCTTTGGATTCAAGCTTGTCGGGCTATAACATATTTACATAAGCTTCGCAACCCCAAACTTTAAGGAACGACTGAAAGAACATGTGGGCCCCCATGTGTGGTTTTGGTAATTAATGACAATCTTTATGGACTAATGTGTGTATTAAGTTATACTTGTAGGATTTGTCCATTAGCATCGCTTGGAGCATGTGTTGGCTTCAAGGTCGGTGAAATGAGAATAAGATGTGTTGTGCGAGCTCAAAATGCGCCATCTATAGAAGATCTCATGTTTGATGCTTGCCATCCTCGGTGATCATGGATCGATGATAAGGAATCAAGAAAGGTGGTCCATCTTGAGAAGGTCAAGTTCATCATCATCGAGCTCAAGTGGAATGCTCAAGGCAAAGGTATAATCTTGATAGGTTTTCCCTTTTGCCGGTCTCATGTTGTGTGTGGGAGACCGGGTTTAGGATAGATAACCGTACTATCAAGAGGGGCTCTCGAATGAGCAACTCGATCACATCGTTCGGAGAGAGATCAAAGCTTTGCATACTTGCATCATCGTATTTGGTTGTTATTTGGTCTTATCAATGTGAGGATATAGAGCTTGTGGTAATATCCATAACAAGCTCTTGTTCATCAAAATCAGATCTTCCGTTTGTATCTTGTTGCGATTTTGATCTATGCGGATTTTCGGTTTCTCACCAAGTGAGGTATCTCACATTATTATACATGATAAATTTTCACTTTTTATAGGATAGGTCATGTCTTCCTCTTTCCAACACAATTAGAATCGGGTCGATCAGAGTTACCAATCAAAAGTTATAGCGGTTTAAATTTGCCCCTCTTTTATTAAAAAGAAAAGGAATCAGGTTTCTGGGCCGAGCGGTAGTACCGCCCGGGCGGGACGGTACTACCGCCTGCCCCTGAGCGCCTCCCATTTATCTTCTACCTCGCTAGTTAGTCATATCTGATAGTACCGACTGGCTCAGTAGTACCGCCCGGGTGGGCCGGTACTACCGGCCAGCCCAGAACGCCTACCAACAGCTTTCCTGCCATCGCTGTCTCCCTGGTGGGCCTTCCTCGCGCTCTCCTCGCTCCAGATCGCACGCCTGCGCGCCTGTCGCCCGCCCGGCATTGACCAGCCCCGCTGTGCCTGCAGCTGCTTACCCCACCTCGCATGCGCTGCTTCTCTCGTTGGCTCGCACACGCTGCTTACGGTGCATCTGCTCGCGTTCGCTGCCTGGATCAACCCGCTCCTGGGTTGTTTGATATTTCGGTCCAGTAAAATCGCCCAACGGGCAGATTCTGCCAGTTCCCTTAAATAGCTTTGCCCCTTTATCTTTTAGGGTTGCTTCTTCCTCCTCTATTAGTCTAAGCTTTGTCCATGTTTGATCCAGATTTTGAAGCTTGATTAATCTCTACCCCTTCGATGATTCTTGCCCATATTGGAGTGGAAGAGAGAGGAGATCTAGATCCACGTTTTGACCTAACCGATTCATCTGAGTGTATCTTTGGGGATCTAGATTGTGGGGGATTTTGTGTCCCTCTTTGATTCCTCCTCTCTTGTTCCCCTAATAGCTTGAGTAGCTTTATTGGAACTTGAGAGTGAGGGATTTGAGAACCTTTGTGGTGTTCTTGCCATTTGCATTCGGTGCATCAGTTTGAGTTCTCCTCGGAGGATTTGGTTCGTGTTACTCATTGAAGCTTGTCCCTCGGGTTCTTGAAAACCTAGACGGTTTTGTGGCCTTGGTGGCGTTGTGGCCTTGGTAGCGTTTGTTGGGAGCCTCCAATTAAGTTGTGGAGAAGTGCCCAAACCTTGTGAGAGGTTCCGGTTGCCACCGACAAGTGCACCGATAGTGGAAGTGTGGATCGATCCTGTTGGGGTGAGATTCACCAAAGAATAAGGGAGGACTTTTGTGGTGTAGGTGGTTAGATACCACCCCCTCTCCAAACGAGACGTACTCCATGTTGGTAGGAACTCGGTAAAATATCGTTGTCCCCGCGTGCCTCGGTTATCTCTATACCCGAGATCTTACTTATGCACTTTACTTTGTGATAGCCTTCGTGCTTGAAGTATATATCTTGATATCACTTAGTTATTTGTCTTGCATAGCATAAGTTGTTGGTGCACATAGGTGCACCCTAGATTGTTCTAGGTTTTGTGCTTAACAAAGTAAACGTTAGTTTTATTACGCCTTTGTTGATCCACTCTAGGAAAAGTTTTAATCGCCTATTCACCCCCCCCCTCTAGGTGACATCGGTATCCTTTCAGTGACAATTTAGGTTTCTTTCCAAACCATAATTCAAACGGTGTCCTTTCAACGGATTTAGATGGTGCCCTATTTAAAGTGAATGCGGTTGTTTCTAATGCATAACCCGAAAACAATAGCGGTAATCTGTAAGTGACATCATAAAACGAACCATATCTAAGAGAGTTCAATTACGACGTTCGGACACACCATTACATTGTGGTGTTCCCGGTGGTGTCAATTGTAAAAGTATTCCGCATTTCTTTAAATGCTCACCAAACTCGTAACTTAGATATTCACCTCAACTTAGATATTCACCGCATTGTGGTGTTTCACGAAAGTAAGAACATAACGATAACCACCGTGTGATGCTACACTCATCGGGCCACACACATCGGTATGTATGATTTCCAATAAGTCCGTAGCTCGCTCCATTGTAACAGCCAAAGTTTGTAATATATGTAATTAGTACCTAAGCATTGCATGCATCTGTTTAATTCAATAAAATACTTGCATGTGATCAAGTGTGTGAATCAAAATACAAGTACAAACCCTAAACCCTAGTCTCTTTCCCCCTCTCTTTGAATCTACATACAAATGGGGTTTTGAATTTGAAAAGTATCAAAATTTGTGGAGCCCAATTTGAATATAAGGGCCCCCTCAATATTTCTACACTTATATAAAACCCTTTGGTATTTTCAAACTACTCAAAACAGTTTTGAATTGGAAAATACAAACAGAAAATAGAAAATAGAAAAGGAAAAGTTTCTGGAAATAAAAACGCAGTCAGACTAGCTAACCAGGCCTTGAGAGCCCATAGCCTCCGCCTTATCCCCGCCGCTTGTGATATACGATCCCACTGGCCCAGCTTGTCCCATTTGGCCCGGTACCTCTTTGTTGTCGTCTTCCCCGCAAGCGGCAAGTAGCTGCCTGTCATGCCGCTCGCCTCCAGCCGCCACGATGCGCCCCGCCGCCCCCGAATGAGGATAAGGAACAGCCGCACGTCTCTCTCTCCCTCCCATGGTCACTCCCCCTTCCTCTAGATCTCTCTTTGGCTCCCGCGCGCTCAAGCCGAAACCCTAGCCCGGCCAGACGCCGCTCGCCGCTGTCGGTTGACGACTCCCCAAGCCACGATGAGACGTCCGCGAGAACCCTCATGCTCCCCTCGATAATCATACTGTGATCTTCCGTGTTTGGAGTTGAACTTATCTTAGATGGTTATCTGAGGTTAGTTTAACCCTAATCCCGGGGGGTGCTAAGGTTTTGGTATCAGAGCAGGACTGCATGTAGGAAACCCTCTTATTGGTCGATGTTGAGTCTAGAAGTTGAAAAAACTATTTGAAATTTAAAACTATTTGCAGAAACTCTGACTAGGATTCTTTTTACTCCTTCTCTGGTGTGTTTCTGTTGCTGGAGTCTTTCTTACCCTATTTGGTTTGAAAAGGTTTTCATTCCTTACCTCATATCTCAAAACTTTTAGGATCGTGGTTTTGGGGTTGTTTTTCTAAAGTACTCCGTACTTGGTTGCTATTCCCAGAGTCCCAAGATATCTCAGTTTTTCTTAGTGTGTAACATCTTAGCATTCCATTGTAATGGTTTGTAAGTCGGCTGGTTAGTGTATACATTAGTATGCTTTGATGCTACCATGCTTGATAATATGATACATTAATATCAAGTACTCTTTGTTCACCTTTCCGTCCTGCTCCTTTGAATCCCTTGTCTAACTCTTTTAGTTCTTTCAGGATGGGTGACACCTCTCGTGCCCGTACCCGTGCTCATGCCCGTGGTGCTGCAAATGAGGGTGAATCTTCCAACCTTCCTCCACCATCGTCCATGGTTCAACTCATGGCCATGTACGAAACCAACTGTGCTGACAACATGAGGCTCCTTGAAAGGATTGAGCGCAACACCGCTCAACGCTAGAACAATCAAGTTGGTATCAAGGAATTCACACGTCTCAATCCGCCAGTGTTCAGCTATTCCACTGAGACACTTGATGCATAATACTGGCTTCGCACTATGGAGCGCAAACTTCAGGTTGGTCATGTTGCTCAAGCTGATTGGGTGACTTTTGCTGCCTATCATCTAGAGGGAGCAGCTAAATCCTGGTGGGAAAATTTCTTGGCTAAGCAAGAAGCTCAACATGTTGTTACATGGCAAGAGTTCACCAAAGCCTTCCGAGCTTATCATATTCCGGAGGGTTTGATGGATCAAAAGAGGGAGGAGTTCCTCAAGCTTAAGAAGGGCACTGGTTCCATGTGTGATTACTAGCGCAACTTCAATCGTCTTGCCTGCTATGCTACTGAAGAGGTCTCCACTGATGCTAAGAAGCAAGATCTGTTCCGCAAGGGACTGGATCCTGAGGTTCGCCATGATATCCACCTCATGGACTTTGGTAACTTCCAAGGTCTTGTTAATAAGGCTATGAAGGACGAGAGTGGAAAGGTGGAGTATGAAGAAACCCGTAAGCGTCCTCGGGAGGGGTATAACAAGGCTGGTTCTGGCAATAAGAAGCGCCGTGTCTTTGTGCCTTACAACGCCATGCCACGTGCTCCTTACACCCCAGAGTCTTCTAGATATGCTCCTCGTCCGAATGCTGCTCTAAACAATGCCGGTGGATCAAATTATCCTGCTTCTGGTACTGGATCAGGTCTCATATGTTTCAACTATCGTCAGCCTGGCCACTATGCAAGAGACTGTCCTCAAAAGAGTGCTGCTGAAGAGGCACAACCAGCAAAGAAGAATGATAAGTATCCAGGTGCTGGAAGAGGTCGTCTGAACCATATCTCTGCTGAGGAGGCTCATAAAGATCCAAGTGTCATTATGGGTATGCTTCGTATCAATCAAGTTCTAGCTAAAGTTTTGTTTGATTTCGGAGCATCGCATTCATTCCTGTCACAAGCTTTTGCTCAATTGCATGGGATAAGTTTTGAGGGTTTGTCTGTTCCTATGCTAGTTCAGTCTCCTGGTTCTAGTTGGCGTTCCACCATGGTTAGTCATGGGAATCTAATCGAAGTTGCATCTCAACTTTTCCCCACTTATTTGATCCCCCTCAAGTCAACTGACATTGACATCATTTTGGGCATGGACTGGTTGACCTGCTATCAAGCTATTCTCGATTGTACAACCAAGTCTGTGACTCTAACTAGTCCTGCTAGCATAACAGTCAAGTATTGGACCGTAGGGTAGCTATCTCCTTCAGCTGTATCTATTCCTAAAGCGGAGTTGTATGCTCTTGAAGTTCTACCTCCATTAGAGATTCAAGATGTTTTCGTGGTCTGTGAGTTCCCGGATGTCTTTCCTGAGGACTTGCCTGGCATGCTACCTGATCGAAGTGTGGAGTTTGTCGTAGAGTTAGTTCCTAGAACTACTCCTGTTTCTAAAAGACCCTATCGTATGCCTCTTCATGAGCTTGTGGAGTTGAAGAAGCAATTAGAGGAGTTAGAAGGAAAATAATACATTCCACCCATCACATCTTCTTGGGGATGTCCTACCATCTTTGTTAAGAAGCGGGATACCAATATACCGCGTCTGGTTGTGGATTATGGCCCACTCAATGCTGTGACTATCAAGAACAAATATCCTCTCCCTAGGATCAATGATCTCTTTGATCAGTTAAGTGGTGCCACTGTCTTTTCCAAAATGGATTTAAGGTCAGGGTATCACCAGATAAAGATCCGTAAGGAAGATATTCCAAAGACTGCTTTCATCAGTCGTTATGGTCTTTACGAGTATATAGTCATGTCCTTTGGTCTTACCAATGCTCCAGCCACTTTCATGTGCCTTATGAACTCTGTCTTCATGGAGTATCTTGACAAGTTCGTCGTGGTCTACATCAATGACATTCTGGTCTATTCCAAGATTAAGGAAGAGCACGCTGAACATCTTCGTTTGGTGTTGAAAAACTTCGAGAACATCGTCTCTACACCAAGTTTTCTAACTGTGAGTTTTGGTTACAAGAGCTCATATTCCTTGGTCATGTGGTTTCCGAAAATGGGGTTGTTGTTATCCCCGATAAGTTCCAAACTATCCTCGACTGGGAGACTCCTAAAACCATCAAGGATGTCCGAAGTTTTTTCGGGATGGCTGGTTATTATCGTCGATTCATCGAGAACTTCTCCAGGATTGCAAAGCCAATGACTGGTCTTCTTAAGAAGGATAAGAAGTTCGAATGGTCTTATAAGGCTAAAGAAAGCTTCCAGCTGTTGAAAACCAAGTTAACAACTTCTCCGGTGTTAGTTCTCCTAGACACTAGCAAGGTCTTTGTTATCTCCTACGATGCTTCTCACCAAGGTCTCGGATGTGTGTTAATGCAAGATGGGCATGTGGTGGCTTATGCCTCCCGTCAGCTAAAACCACATGAGAGCAACTACTCAACCCATGATCTTGAGCTTGCAGCGGTTGTTCATGCTCTTAAGCAATGGCGACATTACCTTCTCGGTAGTCGTTGCGAGTTATACTCGGATCATCAGAGTGTGAAGTATCTTTTCACACAACCTGATCTGAATCTCAGGCAAAGAAGATGGTTGGAACTCATCAAGGACTATGATTTGGTCTCAACTATCAACCTGGCAAAGCCAATGTCGTTGCTGATGCGCTGAGCCGTAAGTCTTATTGCAATAACCTGATGGTCAAACAAGCTCAACCTTCTCTTCATGAGGAATTTGCTCGATTGAATCTTGAAGTAGTTCCTCGTGGATTCCTCTCTACTCTTGAAGTTAATTCCTCTCTAGAGGATCAGATCAAAGCTGCTCAAAGGCAAGATCCTGAAATTGACACGATCAAAGAGAACATTGCTAGCAGAGCTGCTAAATGTTTCTCCATAAATAAGGAAGGCGTTCTCTATTTTGGTAACCGTTTGGTAGTGCCAAACGGAGACGACTTGAAGCAGATAATTCTTACCGAAGCCCATGAATCACCTCTTTCTATCCACCCTAGAGGTACCAAGATGTATTGGGATCTTCGTCAAAGATTCTAGTGGTCTGGTATGAAGAAGGATATTGGTCGTTTTGTTGCTGAGTGTGACGTTTGCCATCGCGTCAAAGCTGAACATCAAAGGCCCGCTGGTCTCCTACAACCACATTGCATTCCTGAGTGGAAATGGGATGACATCGGTATGGACTTCATCACTGGTCTCCCTAAAACTCAAAAAGGAAATGATGCAATCTGGGTGATCGTTGACTATCTGTCCAAGGTCGCTCACTTTCTTCCCATTAAGGAAAATCTTCGAGCCAGTGAACTGGCTGATCTTTACATCTCTCGGATCGTTGTTCTTCATGGTATTCCTAAGAAGATAACATCTAATCGTGGAAGTCTGTGCACCTATAAGTTCTGGGAAAGTTTCCAAATTGCTATGGGAACTCGCCTCTCCTTCAGTACAGCTTATCATCCTATTACTGGTGGCCAGACCGAAAGAGTGAATCAAATCCTTGAAAACATGCTTAGAGCGTGTGTCATATCTTTTGGCAAAAACTAGGAGAAATGCCTTCCTTTTGCTGAATTCTCCTACAACAATAGTTATCAGTCCCGTATAAAGATAGCACCTTTCCAATTCCTATATGGAAGAGCCTGTCGTACTCCTTTGAACTGGTCAAAAACCAGCGAAAGAAAGTTCTTTGGTCCGGATATGATCCAGGAAGTAGAAGATCAAGTTCATATCATTCGAGATCGTTTGAAAACTGCTCAGTCTCACTAGAAAAGCTATCATGATCGTCACCATCAACATGTTGAATATGAAGTTGGTGATCAAGCTTATCCTCGGGTCACTCCTCTAAAGGGTGTCCATCGTTTTGGCATCAAAGGCAAACTGGCTCCTCGCTATGTTGGTCCTTTTCGCATTTTGTCCAGGAAAGGTAACCTCGCATACAAACTAGAGCTGCCCGCCAACTTCCCTGAGGTTCATGACGTCTTTCATGTGTATCAACACAAGCGTTGCTTCAAGGATCCTGTCCGTGGTGTTGATCACCAAACTCTTGATCTCCAGAAGGATCTGACTTATCCTGAGTATCCTATCCATATCCTTGATGAAACTGAGCGCAAGACTCGTCGTTAAAACATCAAATTCCTGAAAGTTTAGTGGTCTCATCACTCTGAGGACGAAGCAAACTGGAAACGAGAAGATCGTCTATGATCTGAGTACACTTCCTTCTTTTCCAAAACTTAGGAATCTCGGGTCGAGATTCTTGTAAGGGGGTAGAGCTATAACAACCCAAGTTTGTAATATATGTAATTAGTACCTAAGCATTGCATGCATCTGTTTAATTCAATAAAATACTTGCATGTGATCAAGTGTCTGAATCAAAATACAAGTACAAACCCTAAACCCTAGTCTCTTTCCCCCTCTCTTTTGATCTACATACAAATGGGGTTTTGAATTTGAAAAGTATCAAAATGTGTGGAGCCCAATTTGAATATAAGGGCCCCCTCAATATTTCTACACTTATATAAACCCCTTTGGTATTTTCAAACTACTCAAAACAGTTTTGAATTGGAAAATACAAACAGAAAATAGAAAATAGAAAAGGAAAAGTTTCTGGAAATAAAAACGCAGTCAGACTAGCTAACCAGGCCGCAGCCGAGACCGGCCCATAGCCTCCGCCCTTATCCCTGCCGCCCGCGCAGTAGCCACAGTCCCCAGCTGGCCCAGCTTGGCCCATTTGGCCCGGTACCTCTTTGGTGTCATCTTCCCCGCAAGCGGCAAGCAGGTGCCTGTCGCGCCGCTCGCCGTCGATCGCCTCCAGCCACCGCGATGTGCCCCGCCGCCCACTGGATGAGGATAAGGAGCAGCCGCACGTCTCTCTCTCCCTCCCCTGGTCACTCCCCCTCCCTTTGGAGCTCTCTTTGGCTCCTGCGCGCTCAAGCCGAAACCCTATCCCGGCCAGATGCCGCTCGCCGTCGTCGATTGACGCCTCCCCAAGCCACAACGAGATGCCCGTGAGAACCCTCGTGCTCCCCTCGACAACCTCTCAGAAGGAATCGATCGCGGGTGGCCGCCACTTTCGTCGATGTTGCCAACGCCGTTCGACCTCCCCACGCGCCAACGACCCCACAATTGTGTTCTAGATGAGCATCCGGTCCTAGTGGACCCCTCCGTTTCGCCCCTTTTGCTCTGGCTCGCCTTCACGTCGTGTGCTGCCCTATGTCGCCACCGTCTGCCATCGCCACCGTCGCTCCGGTGACCAAGGAACAGTGGTGCCACCCCTAGATGGTTCTCGCTGCCCCGCTCGTTCTAACGGGCCTGGTCACACGTGCCGGTGTGGCCTGGATTGCCGTCTCCGGCCACCGTCCACCGGTCAACGGCCGTGCCGACGTGGCGCTGACGTATCCTTGACGCGGCCCCGACCCCACCCGTCAGTCGTAGTATCTAGTGTCTGTCTCGGTGAGGAAATTTTACGGTTAGGTTGAGCTGACGTTGTGCTGACGTCAGGCTGATGTCATAATTTCATTTAATCATTTCAGAAATTGATATAAACTTATTAATTCAATAATTTTGATTTTTAAGTTAGAAAAATACAAATAATATATCAAAATGTTTAGAAAAATGAGAAATATCTAATTACACCATAATCATGCATTGTTAAGCAACTTTTATGACAAGTTTAATTATAAGAACCAATTGAACCCCATAGGTGATTCTGAGGATCCCCCTATTCTAGGGTTTGGACCTCTCGGACCCCGTTTAAAATGAGCAAGCATGTTATAGGGTTTCTTTCAACACTATTTAACTTGTCATATCATCCATATTGATTGAGCATTGCACATGCCATGTATTGAATGTTGCTTTCCCTTTTCTGGCATTTGGTTCTTCGCGAATAGGAACCGAACCCGAAGCTGAAGTCAACGACACCGAAGATCCATACCTGTCTACTAAAGGACAAGGCAAGCATAGCCTCTCATTCTGAACCTACTTTTATAAAGTATATTACTTTCTCGCTATGGAGCACACGATTGCAATGTGGTCCTTTGTCAGTAGCTAGTGTTACCCATCTGCTGCACTGTTTCCCTTTTGTAGCCTTATAGTCCTAATCCACTGCTCCTAGCATACCTAGGTCTGGCATTTGAGCGCTGCTAGAGCTTATGTGACCGACAGCTTAGCCCTGCGTAGTAGCAACGTCTGATCTGTACAAATATTGAATCAGAGATGCCGGAGAATCTAGAAAGGTAGGAGATGGTGACATCATCGAAGGAGTTAACTAAACATGCTAAGGCTTGTATGGGAGGCCACGTTGGGTGTGGTTTTTGTAGTCCCATGCTCTCCACGATTAGGACCCGAGTTCTTGCCTCTTGAACCAAGACGAGCGTACAACCACACAGGGCTATGGGAACCCCTCGATTGACTAACTTGCCTAGTAGATTCCAAGAGTCACATAGTTTGGACTTTCCATTTGGCATACGCATTGAAAACCTTTTTGAAATGAGGAGGTGAAGGAGGTGCATCATAACAGGTAGGGAAGCGTGGTCGCGGTTGCTTGTGGTAGATAGCGCCCCTGGTAAACCAACCTCGCCTCACATCTTTAAGTACCAGCTTCGGGATTTGACCTGTTACGGCGGAACCATACTTATTGCGTGACTCATGGTCTTGGCGAAAGCAAGGTAAAGGTTGTGGTCAACCACCCTTTGTCGGCCTTCCAATGAAGAGGGCTAATAATTTGGCATTAAGAGTCGGTTGGTACGTGTGGGTAAAGTTGTACACCCCTGCAGGGTTAAATCTTTTCGAAAAGTCGTTTTCACGGTTATGAATGACTTGGGAATGGACGTGATGATCATAGAGAACTATAACCTAAGTAAAACTTTCTGATCCACGTGTGATGAAGGATGCTTCCTCTAGGTCGAGGGGGTGATCCTAGATAGGAGGTTCTGATGAAGCTGGTGGTTATCGAGATGTGATGAACAAGATGAACAAGTCGTTATCTTATCCCCTTTTAAAAGATTCTGTGTAGACAAGCCTCTTCTCTATCTTGTTTACAAATAAAGGTTGCTTTCCGCCAAAGAAAATCCAGAGAAAGCTTTTCTAGCTAGAGAATGTAGATACTAGGTTATCTAAGTCTTGCGGAGTACATTCTCGTACTCAGCCATGCGCCATTGTTGTTTTTCTACAGAGGATCTGGTTGCAACTGAAGGTGGCTTCTACGTTGACATCGACAAGTAGTTGGGGGTCCCAGGTAGCAGCCTAAGAACTATGGGATGGACGTCACTTTTGTTTATGGCCTCTTAGGTTTTTTGCTAAGTTGTTGTGTAGAACAACATATTTGTTTCACTGTGTGATGTAATGTTGAGTCTATGACCTCTGGTTTGTAATAACTCTAATATATTACTCTACTAAGAGTTTAAACTTATGCTATTGAATCCCTATGTTCTGTAATGTTACCGAATCATACTGTGATATTCCGTGTTTGGAGTTGAACTTATCTTAGATGGTGATCTGAGGTTAGTTTAACCCTAATCCCGGGGGGGTGCTACATCCATCATACCAGAAAATGGAGTCTTAGTCATTTTACCCATCATACATGCTTCGCATCTTTCAAGTGATTCGAAATCAAGTGATTCAAGAAATCCATCGGAATGGAGTTTCTTCATATACTTCACTCCAATCTGACCAAGACGACAGTGCCACATATAGGTTGAGTTATTGCTTAATTTCAAACGTTTAGCTTCAATGTTATTAACATGTGTATTACTACAATCAAGATTCAACTAGACCATCTATCAAAGGTGCATGTGCATAAAACATATTACTCATATAAATCAAACAACCATTATTCTAGGACTTAAACAAGTTACCGTCTCGTAATCAACATGATCCGGATATAATGTTCATGCTCAACGCAGGCACCAAATAACAATTATTGAAGTATAAAACTAATCCCGATGGTAGATGAAGAGGTAGCGTGCCGACTGCGATCACATCAACATTTGATCCATTTCCAACGCGCATCGTCACCTCGTTCTTTGCTAGTTTCCGTCTATCCACTTGGTTGAATCAGACTTTTGCTCAAAATGTCATCAAGTTACTTCTTGAGCTCCACTAATTCAGCTAGGTTCATACTATAGGGTCTCTGAGCTATGGGTCCAGTTCGAGGAATTAGTTCAATGATAAACTCGATATCCCGATCTAGGGGCATACCGAGTAATTCATCTGGGAACACATCAAGGTATTCACGTACTACTCTGACTTGGTCTAGGGTTGGTTGGGCTAAACTCTTGTTGCACTTAAATTGACGGGGAAGTGTCTCGCACACATGCTCTACTGATACTCCGGTGCTACTGGTCATGGTTATGGCTTTTTTGCCATAGTCTATTAATCCTTGATGTTTCGAAATCCAATCCATTCCTAGTACTACCTCCAAACCTTTTGTTCCAGGTACTATTAGGTTGGCATCAAAATCTATTCCATGTATTCTGATAGGTACGGCCTTGCAAAATTTTCTAGCTTTGGTAGTTGACCCAGGTATTTGAACTATCATAACATGCTTCAAATTTGTTGGTTGAATCTTACTAGTGCATGCAAATTCTTCGGTAACAAACGAGAGCGATGCTCCAGAATCAAACAACACTCTTGCAAGTACTGAGTTAACAGAAAACATACCTAGCACGACATCTGGCGCTTCCTGGGCTTCTTATGCATTCATGTGGAACAGACGGCCGGTACGGTTGTGCAGGTTTCCTGGGGAAAATATGTTTCCAGGCTGAATACGATGCTGCTTCTTGGCAGGTGTAGTGGCATTGGGTGGTGCAGAAAGCTTCTTCGGTCTCTCATTGGAGTGGTGACCCGTGATTCCACATTCAAAGCAGGTTATCATTGACTTGTCCTTACCGGCAATAGGCACAACATTGCTTCCAGTCCTTGGGGCAGTATTGTTGTTGTTGTTGGGCCTTGGCGGTGCACGGTTGAAGTTACTAGGGTTGCCGGTTGATACGTCGTAAACGTATCTATAATTTTTGATGTTCCATGCTTGTTTAGTATCCACTTTGCTTTGCTTTGTCTACACTTTGAGGTACTTTATACGCTTCCTGGGACTAACCTATTAACAAGTTATCATAGTGCCAGTTGCCTGTTTTCTACTATTTTTGGTTCCAGAAAAGCCAGAAAATGAATATTCTCGGAATTGGATGGGATAAAATCCAAAGTCAATATTTCACCAAGGAGAACATGGAGCCAGAAGACGAGACGGAGGAGGGCCACGACGGGCCCACACCCCTGGCCGCGCAGCCAGAACCGGCTCGCGCGTGGGGGGGTGCGGCCGCCTCGGGCACCCCCTTGGTCTCCCCCTTCGCCTATAAGAAGCCCCCGATACCAAAACCCTAAGTACCCGATCAGATATTCACGAAACAGTCCTTAGCCTCCGCCACCATCGTCCCTAGATCAGGGGGATCTAAAGCTCTTCCCGGCACCCTGCCGAAGGGGAGAGATTATCCCGGAGGCCTTCTTCATCACCATGTCAGCCTCCGATATGATGTGTGAGTAGTTCCACCTTGGACTATGGGTCCATACAGTAGCTAGATGGTTGTTTCTCCTCCTTTGTGCTATCATGTATAGATCTTGTGAGCTCCATTCATGATCAAGATCATCTATTTGTAATCATGCATGTTGTGTTTGTTGGGATCCAATGGATATTCAGATTACTATGTCAGATTGATTAATGTTTTTATCTTATTGATTCTATCATGTCTATGTTGTTTGAGATATTGCATGCTCTCCGCTTCTAGTAGCTATCTTGGCCAAGTAGATGCTAGTGACTCGAAGGGATATTTATGCTAGATAGTGGGTTCATGCCTCTCTTGAATCTGGGGAAGTGACATAAATCTCTAAGGTTGTAGATGTGATGTTTCTACTAGGGAGAAAACAATGATCTTTTGTTCATGGAACAATTGTATTGTTTACTTTACACACTTTGCTTAAAGCAGTTATCTGTTGCTTGCAACTTAATACTGAAGGGGGTTCGAATGATAACCTAAAGGTGGATTACTAGTCATAGATGCAGTTGGATGGCGGTCTATGTATCTTGTTGTAATGCCCAATCGAATCTCATAGGATCATGAATGTCTAGTATTTGCATTGTTATGCCTTGTGTAGGGTTCGCAGCATAGAAAACAAAAATTTTCCTACGATGGGAACAACTATGTACCAAGATCTATCTACTAGATACAAACAACGGGCGGATGTATATCCGTAGAGAACATACCCTTGAAGACCGACAAAGCTTAACGAGTCCAAACTCGTGGTTGATGTAGACGATCTCTTGCCGATCTTAAGATCGAGAGGAAGTCCTAGCGCCAAAACAATGACGCATCCGTTTCGCACACACGGTCGAGGCACCGAACAACCTCCGCCTCCTCGCTCCAGCGATGCAGCGGAAGCACAACTCTTTCTTGCCGAATAGCCACCGGGAACATGTATCTCGCTAGTCCGAGACCATGGGGAATAAATTCTAGAGGGGGAGAGAGATCCTTCACGAGGAGGTGTGGTGTGAGAGGAGGAGAGGGGGGCCTTTATAGGGGAGAGGGGGGCACCCAAGGGGCATGGCGCCCAGCCATGGGGCTGCCCCACCTCTTCCACATTCATGTGGGTGGAGCTCCCACTCAAAATGAAAAGCCTCCACTCCCATTAAAAAGCCTCCACTCAAAAATCCACTCACATGCATTAAATTTCCACCAAATTTAATGCAAGCTCTCATTTAAATAAAACTCTTTTATTTATTTATTCAGAATTTTGTTAATTACTTTAATTAACAAACATTCACATAAAACCCCTTGCTAGTATTCCATTTCACATGCGTAACCAGTTTGGCAATTTCAACCAAACAGCTTTGTGTCTAGTGAAATAAATTCCTGCGCTTTCCTTTTCTTTTCGGCATGAAACTTTTGCTCCAATTGGATGTCGGTGTCTCTTAAGTGTGTCACCCTACGGTTCGCGAATAATGTGGACATGATCGAGACCCCTCTCAGATCAATAATCGAGCGGGATCCGGAGACCCATCGACTCCCACACATTCAACGATGACTTTCTTGTGATCGTCGGAACCTTCTACGCTAGTATCTTAATCCTTTTGTTTCGCGATATATTACATGTCCAAGATTCGATCATCGGTATCTCCATACCTAGTTTGATCTCACATCGACATGCACTCTTTCTCGTTCCGTGATATAACATTCTAGTGATCAAATCACTTGCTTGCAAGCTAACCAATGTGATATCACCGAGGGCCCAGAGTATATCTATCCGTCATCGGGATGAACAAATTCCACTCTCGATCCATGGGCCTCAACATAACACTTTAGTAGTTCTGAATCCATCTTTATAATCACCCTATTACGGTGTGACGTTTGATGTTATCAAGAAACTCTTCCAGTGTTAGTGATTGACATGATCTCATGGTCTAAGGATTAGGATCACTTCGTAAGTTGTTATAGCAATATAAACTCAATGACTTTGATCGTAATGCTATACTTCGGATGAATGTTCATCACACCATTACACTAATGTTGTGACCTCGTTATTAACAACATCCAATGTCCATGATCAGGAAACCTTTGATCATCTTGTTAATCAACGAGCTAGTTTATAAGAGAGGCATAACTAGGAACTTCCTTTTGTTTATTAAACACACATGTATTAACGTTTCCGTATTAATACAATTATAGCATGCAAAATAAACATTTATCATAAATAGGAATACGATAATAACCACTTTATTATTGCCTCTCGGGCATATTCCCTTCAGTCTCCCACTTGCACTAGAGACAATAATCTAGTTTGAAAAACTTTGTGTATTGAACACCTATGGCTTTCTGGTGTTCCAAATACGCAATTGCAAGTGGTAAACATAATCTACGAATCTGACGCTTCAGGTCCGTGTGTATTTGCATGTCTTTGCATCTCCACGCATCACTCATTCTCCAATGAGATGGCATTGTATAAATTTGGTCTTTTGGTGAGACCTTTAGTTCCTTGGGGTTAAAACACATCGATACTATTGTCATACAATATATCTTTAGTGTTAGCCCGTTGCGAACCACACCTTAGTTTGATAACAAACTACTTGACACAAATTCCCTCCTTTGCTGCTACTATAGCAGTCATATACTTAGCCTTTTGTTGTAGTATTCATCACAATGTCTTAACTTTGGAACTCCTCCAAATCCATCATGGAATCTCCTTTACATTACATTGTGCCACCCATAGTTTAAATTGAGATAAACTTAATTTGTATCTTGTGACAAAACTAGTATCAATGTAACGCTTTACAATGAACTATTTGTAATTGTTTGTCACCTCTACACAAATATATTCTTAGTTCTTCCAAAAGATCATAAGAATATCCTCACTATCGTCCAATGATCATTTTATGATTCATTCTGGTATATGCTCATAACACTTAGAGCATAGGACATATCTGGATGTGTACATATCATGGTATGATTGATCAAAACATTCTCGTGATTGCACTCATCAAGTGTCAAAGCACTTGAATCTTGTTTCACTTATCAAGTGTCGATACACTTGAATCTTGATTCAATTCCTTTCCATGCAACAAGAACTGTTTCTTGTCGTTTCTATATTGAACTCCTTCAATATCTCATATATGTACGTTTGGCATAAACATATTAGCGTTACAGTCTATCCACTATAGACATTCATGCTAAATATTCGGGTTTTGCCTAAGTCTTTCATCGAAATGAAATTCTTAACCTTTGTCAATAAAGATACATCATTTCTAATCAACAAGATGTCCTTCACATAATGTATTAGAAATATGTCTCAGCGCTCCCACTTAATTTCTTGAAAATGCAAGCATCTTCATCGTCTCCAGATGAAAAACTCATTTTTCATCATGGTGAAGATTCCAACTCCGCGATGCTTACTTCAACCATTGAAGTTTGCATGCCCTTTTTAGCATCCTTTGAATTTAACAAAACCCTTTGGACCGTGTCATGTACACGTCCTAGGTAACCATTCTATTAGAAGAACTTTGTTTTGTTTATTCATCTACCATATACCAAATTATATGTAGTGGTTGCTACTTTAATCCGTCCAGACTAAATATCGCTATGAAAGATCAAATCTTGTCATAGTCAACTCCTTGAACATTGTCATAAAATACTTTACGACATGTCGACTATTTCATAGATGTGAAACATCCATGTCTGTTTCTTTATAGATCCAAATACGACCGATAGGTTTTTACACCTTTCCGGAGGGTCTTCCAAGTTCAAAACTTGATTTCTCGTGTATGGAACTATCACGGATTTTATGGCTTCAAGCCATTTGACGGAGCCAGGGCCCATCGTCGCTTCTTTGCATATAGTCGGTTAATCATTGTCAAACAATGATGATTTACTCTCAAATCTTAGTATTTGATTGTTTATCCGACCGACTTGGTTCAATAGGAACTTTAGACCTCCGTGACCACAACCTTTGAGGCACATAAGCTATGAGCATTATGGCAGCCTCCAGAACGATTTCTGGCGCTGCGCAACTCAGCACATTTAGCTAAGGTTCGTTAACCTTATCAAAGTTCTATTGTCCTCCCACTTAACATTTATGAAAAATTCCTTCTTCAAGAAACTTTACATTTCAAGCGACAAACCCTTTTGTCCTCGGTGTTATGGAGGAATAACCAATTGTTATTCGAAATAACCTACAAAGACATGCTCATCCGACTTTGGTTGTAAACATCTTACTTATGTTTAGTATACCAAAATTTAAGAAATGACAACTTGGGTTTTACCCCAAACCATAACTTCCATGGTGTCATTTCAATGGATCAAGATGGAGCTCTTTTCAGTGTAAAAGCGGAAGTCTCTAAAGCTTTAATCTTTTAAAACATAATGGCAGTTTTATAAATAACACCTTTGATCCAACCATGTCTCACAAGGTTTCATTACAAATCTCAAACACTCCATACTCCTATGGTGTTTCGTTGCTAAACTTGCAACTCAAATAAATCCCTTTATGATAAACTCATAATTCATTTATTTTCTTGTTACACTTGTAACTCAAATAAATCCCTTTATGACCAAATCATAATTCATTTATTTTTCTTGTTACAATGATTTTCCACTTCATCTTGAAAGTCTTTGAAAACGTTTTTCAAATATTTCATACTTCTTTCTCATTAAGTGAATATTCACTCAAATTTCCAGAGAAAGTATATGAAGTTGAAACCCATCGCTTACGACTACACATAATGGACTACATACATCGATATGTATAAATTCCAATATTTTAGTCGTTCGTTCTTCTTTGGCCTTTGAACGAAGTTTTAATTATCCCGAGGAAAGTCTCACAAGCGTCACTTGATCAAATCAAAGACTCCAAAAATCCATGAAAATGGATTTTCTTCACATTTTCTTTCTAATATAATTTAAACGGCGATGTCACTTCGTAAGTGATCTTCAAATCATTTGTCTTGCGACATTTTAGCATTAGGCTTTATGGATGTGATTTCTCCAACTAGATTTGTAAATCATCCATCTTATATGGAATACGGTAATTATTTGAACAACCTTTGTTCTCATGATACCTGATTTAAATAACAATTATTAAAACAAATCTTGAAGTCAAGCTTTGATGTCAACGAGAAATACAAACAACGGTTTGTTTGTTTTCGATGAACATAATCACATATTCTCTTGCTAGTTACTTAGGCCATTGTGGTTCATGAATTGCATTGTTCCGTATGAAATTTCATACCAACCAATTCGGTATCCAATACCCAAGAACCACATTGTTTAACAAGCAAAGAATACAACCATAACATGTATATCATATATATACCTAAATTGGATATTTCCAATCTTTTCTTTTCTGCCAAATATATTTTATAGATTCTCTTTCAGCATTTCCTTTTCCTTTTTAAAAGAAACTATCAACATCAACAGTGGCGCCATATACATGACACATAGTACAAAGCGTGTATATTCAAATAATAATACCTTTGGACTTGCACTTTGAAGTATATCACCATCATCAAAATGATCGGTATTATTTCAAAATTCATTCTTTAGTAATCTTTTAGTGTAGTAAACATTTTACATACATATTCTATTCACCCTTATCATGACGACTTTCATGATAAAGCTACTTTAGCTTATAAAGGCGAATCGTGAGTATAACATTACTTTCCAAAACCCTTTTGGATGATTAGGATGTCTAGCATCTCCAACCTTCGTAAATTCTCATCCAATATGAGAACATATATTATACTCTATCATATTGCAACAAACATTGTTTCAGATATCGTTATATCTGCCACACATGATGGTTTCTGAAACAATTCTTTCAGCTCCTAGATAAACTTGATATTAAAACAATCAAGAATCGTGGAGGCAAACATGATACTTAAGATACTAACACTGGAATTGTTACTCTCGATTTAATATCAATTATTAAATTTCACGGAGTAAATAGAGTTTGCTAAAAGTTTGCAATAGGACTTTAAACTTTGATTGACACTCAACACAATACGATACCATCAGAAAGTATATATCCAGAATTCTATAGTTCTATTATCTCAATTAAAACTATGCATATGGTGGTGAACGAATGCCAATGACTACAACAAATTATGCAAATTCACTTTGATTTAATTTATGATAAATTGAGTTCTACTAATCCAAATTAGAAATGAACTCCCACTCAAAAACGACATCCCTCGTGCCTTTTTGGTGATTACATGAACCAAATCCACTACACCAAGTCCGATCATCACGTGAGTCGGTGTAGCTTCAAAGGCGAGCATCAAATGGGAATCATATCTACTATATGACTCATGCTTAACCTTTCGGTCCGTGTTCCGAGGCCATGTCTGTACATGCTAGGCTCGCCAAGTAAGAACCTTAGTATTCGCGTGTGTAACTGTCTTACACCCGAAATATGGTCGTGGATCCAAAAACACCCGATCATCACGTGATGTCTTGGAGCGACGAGAACATAATCGGTGCATACTAAAGGAAGAACACATTCTTATCTTGATATTTAAATGAGGGATCATATTATTATGCTAATAAAACGCCAAACAAGCAATATAAGATGCTATCAAACATCACATGTTTATTAGTGGAATGATATGGTTCCCGCATATGATCTCTATCATGTGCACCGTGGTATGATCACTATCATACCTATATGTGTAAGTCCAAGGTCTATGGAGATTACACTTTATGTGTGTTGTAAGAGTATCATCTCATACTTCTACTTACAATACTACCATATCATAACACTAGCCCAGCAACAATCTAAACTAGACGCCTCTAATTTATCCATTGCAAATTTTACGTGGCTTAGGGCTTTCGTAGATAGAACCGTTCTTACCTACGAACATGAACCACAACGAGGATAACCAAATTGTTGACAACTCGTTGCAAATTAGATATTGACTATAGTAGGAGAGACAGACACCCGTTAGCCACTTATGCAAAACTAGTTGCATGTCAAGCGTGGAACAGGTCTCATGTGCGAGGACATGTAAAGTTTGTCCGGGCCGCTTCATCCCACTATGCCACCAATATCCAAAGTACAACTAAGAAGCAAAAAAATGATCATCATCGCCCACATACTCATATGTGTACTACCCGTGCAAAGTAGCTACGCATAGATCCGGCTCTGATACCACTGTAGGGTTCGCAGCATAGAAAACAAAAATTTTCCTACGATGGGAACAACTATGTACCAAGATCTATCTACTAGATACAAACAACGGGCGGATGTATATCCGTAGAGAACATACCCTTGAAGACCGACAAAGCTTAATGAGTCCAAACTCGTGGTTGATGTAGACGATCTCTTGCCGATCTCATGATCGAGAGGAAGTCCTAGCGCCGCAAAAACAGCCAAGATCCGCATCGTGCTCGCACACACGCTCGAGGCACCGAACAACCTCCGCCTCGCCTCCAGCGATGCAGCGGAAGCACAACTCTTTCTTGCCGAATAGCCACCTGGAACATGTATCTCGCTAGTCCGAGACCATGGGGGATAAATTCTAGAGGGGGAGAGAGATCCTTCACGAGGAGGTGTGGTGTGAGAGGAGGAGAGGGTGGCCTTTTATAGGGGAGAGGGGGCACCCAAGGGGCATGGCGCCCAGCCATGGGGCTGCCCCCACCTCTTCCACATTCATGTGGGTGGAGCTCCCACTCAAAATGAAAAGCCTCCACTCCCATTAAAAAGCCTCCACTCAAAAATCCACTCACATGCATTAAATTTCCACCAAATTTAATGCAAGCTCTCATTTAAATAAAACTCTTTTATTTATTTATTCAGAATTTTGTTAATTACTTTAATTAACAAACATTCACATAAAACCCTTGCTAGTATTCCATTTCACATGCAGAACCAGTTTCAGCAATTTCAACCGAAACAGTTTCGGTGTCTAGTGAAATAAATTCCTGCGTTTTCCTTTTCTTTTCGGCATGAAACTTTTGCTCCAATTGGATGTCGGTGTCTCTTAAGTGTGTCACCCTACGGTTCGCGAATAATGTGGACATGATCGAGACCCTCTCGATCAATAATCGAAGCGGATCGGAGACCCATCGACTCCCACACATTCAACGATGACTTTCTTGTGATCGCCGGAACCTTCTACGCTAGTATCTTAATCCTTTGTTTCGCGATATATTACATGTCCAAGATTCGATCATCGGTATCTCCATACCTAGTTTGATCTCGCATTGACATGCACTCTTTTCTCGTTCGTGATATAACATTCTAGTGATCAAATCACTTGCTTGCAAGCTAACCAATGTGATATCACCGAGAGGGCCCAGAGTATATCTATCCGTCATCGGATGAACAAATTCCACTCTCGATCCATGGGCCTCAACATAACACTTTAGTAGTTACGAATCCATCTTTATAATCACCTGTTATGGTGTGACGTTTGATGTTATCAAGAAACTCTTCCGGTGTTAGTGATTGACATGATCTCATGGTCTAAGGATTAGGATCACTGTAAGTTGTTATAGCAATATAAACTCAATGACTTTGATCGTAATGCTATACTTCGGATGAATGTTCATCACACCATTACACTAATGTTGTGACCTCGTTATTAACAACATCCAATGTCCATGATCAGGAAACCTTTGATCATCTTGTTAATCAACGAGCTAGTTTATAAGAGAGGCATAACTAGGAACTTCCTTTTGTTTATTAAACACACATGTATTAACGTTTCCGTATTAATACAATTATAGCATGCAAAATAAACATTTATCATAAATAGGAATACGATAATAACCACTTTATTATTGCCTCTCGGGCATATTCCCTTCACCTTGCTCTGTCCTGTCAATTGCCACGCTGTAATTTGTTTACCCAGCATGTTATGTTGTTTATCTTAAGGATAACACCTCTAGTAAACTATGGACCCCGGTCCAATCTTTACCATTGATACATCTTCCTCTGTTACTATTTACTTTCTGTAAGCTACCATCACCTTCCTCCTACTGGTTCGATAACCTTGGCTTTTTACCGAGGAAAGACTTATTGTTGTACTCATCATACCTTCCTCTTGGAGTTTCCCAACTAAGATCTACAGTGATCTGAGCCGCATCACCGGTGTTGTAGTTGTTGCTGCCTCTGGGCCTCGGGTTTCCTCCGCTACGATTGGGAAAGTTCGGACGAAGCATAGGTGGCATGTTGATCCTTGTTGCAAATCCTGCAGACGAACTGGAGTGATACTTTGGGGTATGGTGGGGTCCAGGCTGGTGCATCATACGACGCTTGCGGTTCTCACTGTCTTGATTGATCTTGCCTTCCATCTGGATAGCAGAATCCACTAGAGCTTCTAGATCGAAAAAAGGAATATTGACTAACACTGTTTGCATCTCATCATGCAGACCATTCAGAAATCCTTCCTTCTTCTTGGCTTCAGTGCCAATTTCATCGGGGGCATACCTAGACAGAGACAGAAATATGTCACGGTATTCCGCCACCGTCATTCTTCCCAGCTTCAATTCCTTGAATTCATCCCTCATCCTCAGAATCAAACCTGGGGGCACATGAGTTTGGCTAAACTTGAGTTTGAATTCCTCCCAAGTCATCATATGTCCTCCGTTCATTGTACGAGTGCTATTCCACCATGCTCTTGCAGAACCTACCAGATAGTGGGTGGCAAACAGTACCTTCTCTGCAGCATCTACTCCTGCAACTTCTAAGTTGTTCTCCATGGTTTGCAGCCAGTCATCGGCATCTAAGGGCTCTTTAGATTTGCTAAGGATAGGAGGATTGGTGTCCAGGAAGTTCTTAAGCTTAGATCCATGGTGATCCTGATTTCCATGGCCTTGGTTGTCATGCGCCATTTGAGCGATCTGTTGAAGAGTGGCGAGATTGGCTTGACGCTCGGTTCTATCGGCTTCTCGATCTGCTACTAGCATTTGCAAAATTTGAACCATCGGGTCCTGGGAAGAGCTGTTTCCACCGCGAGTCATCTGAAGATTGAGATAGATCATAAGACAAGAGGGGAATTTTTTATAAGGTTTATAGGTTTGGTTTAAAAGATTTTAAACTTTGAATAAGGCTAGGGTTTGAAAGCCAACAAATCCTTTTCATCCATTCCAAACAACTCATACAAACCACACATTCCAAAAAACACATCACAACAACAAAGCAGATGGTTTTAATAACCATCCTGCCAAGCTACGATATAGTGGGACCAGATACAAATCACACCTACGATAGTGATCTGGTGCTACTACTCCTCATCAGAACCGGTGGCCTCTTCATCATCGATGAAGTCGCGGTCTTCATCGTCAGTGTGGAACTCCATGTTGACGTCCTCGAGGTAGTCATCATCATCACTAAGGTACGGATAGGGATCCCCACAAATATCTTCCCCTTTGTTCTCCCTCTCCTCAAGCTGGATGTCCCGATCATGAAATGGTTTGCTCAAGAGCTGACACCTTATGATGGAGGTGAGCAATAATGCGGTCCTTCTTGTCGCTCTGGCGGCGAAGTGACTTGCGCTCCTTAACAAGGATGGCGAGGGTCTGGTCCTTCTTCACCGCAACACTGTGCTTCTGGTTGGCGTTGGCACGAGCGTTGTCCAACTCTTTCTAGTTCTTGTGCAGCATGAAGGCGAGATGATCCACATGATTCCTCAGCTCCGGGTGTCCTGGCATAGCCAAGGGCTATCCTTGGGGTCACGTCTGGCATAGTGAGCGAAGCGGGTACCGGCGAGCTGGTTGACGTTCTGCCCACAGACGGGCAAGTACTTCCTGCATTGCTCTCGCTAGTCCATCCAACCAGTTGTTATCCCTCAAGCTGAATTGGATCTTCTCCGATGTGGGTGCATGCATCTTTCCTCTCATATCGGAAACTATCAACCACTGCAGTTCTCCTCTAGGTTGATCATTGAGCTGGGCTCCATAAAACTCCGAGTGCGGGCACCCAAGAAAGTCCACAGGCTGACTCAAGTACCTCTCGAAGATGAGGTCTCCTCCGTTGCCCAACTGGTAAAACTTGTTATACTTGACTTCCATCTATAAGCAATTAAGATGAGTAAGTTAGAGAGGTGATCAAGTGTGCCAAATTTTATGTAGGATTGCAAAAATATTGAGGAACATATGACTCTCTTTTGGAAAGAATTTCAAGTATAAGAGTGAGAATATGTTTTCATCAATATTCACTTTCTTTGTTTTGGAAACTAAGTTTTTCTGATAACCATTCTAACTAGGTTCTCCTATGTTCAGGATGGCTCTGATACCAACTTGTAAACACCCGAATATTTAATCCTAAATGCCTGTTATGCCATACATCGCAATCCAAGGATTACCATATTTGCGAGACATAACAGAATTGGTAGCACAGTACATCATCCATTACAAACCATAATAGTCTTATAAATAGTTGATCTCATGATCAATTCTGAATACATATCAAAGCAGCGGAATCATAGCATATTAGAGGCTCCATCTTCATGGTCACAGGCAATGCTGACGATGGGAGATGATCCTAGTTATCATAGGCTTCCTGTTGTCCATCCTCCTCGTACTCTCCTTCGTAGTCTGGCCACGGGAATAGCCAGGGACAAAGACATGAGTACTTTTAAAGTACTCGCAAACTATCACTAAGATAAATACCATTCTAGTAGGAATCCTAAGCTCTTGGTTTGTTTGCAATAATCCAATTTTATTTCATAAGTACTTAGTAGTAAAGATCTAGATTTAGTTGTCTAGATTACTCAAGTGGGAACCTAGTTTCATGTCCACATTATTGTGGGGTCAAGTCAAAGTCATACTTCAAGTAACAAGTCATTTTGAAAACATCTGACAACGGAACAGTATGGCCATCCAACTGTCCATGACCGCGGATGCGTCTATTCGAATAGTTTGACACTCTGCAGAGGTGGTACACTTTTACCACAACATTTGATACATCCATCAGGGATAACCCTGAATCATCATACTTGGTATGCGGATAATCAATCCTAACCTTTCAATTACACACCCTAGTATAGGCACCTCCCCTATGAATTTGGCCTCCTAGCCATGGCCATCTGCCATCCTGGGCACTACATAGGTGGGCATTCATATTCACAAGGTATCCTCAGCTCAACCTCGTTCCGCGAGGGAACCCATACTAAGACACATAAACTTCCAGTTAATCCCTACCCAAACTTGGGTATTGTGGTTGTACGGTAAAAATTGGAATGGTATCGCATCCGAGCCCAACCATCAGTTTTTATCAAAGTTAGGGCACATACTTCATTCAGTATCATCTTCTTCTCATTGTGTTCCATAACATATGTAAAACCATTTCAATAGAATGACTCATCATTCCAAGGTTTTCATAATCATTTTCTCCAAGTGTTCCCATCTATAGTGATCAAAATTAATTTAGCACTCGCATCTATCAACGAAGGTGCCACTATGGAGGGATACTAATCAAGTGTAACTACCTACATCAAGTTCCATGATCTTGATGACCTCTTTCCTATTTTTCCACTAATCACCATTTAATTAACTACTTGAGTAACTTTGATAAAAGGGAGAAAAGATAAAGCTTGCACGTAAAACTTGGGATTGGTATAATCAAGGTGGTATCATAATAGTATACATAGTGAGGCTTGCATGGTTTAGCTTAGCTTGCCTTGGTTGGTACAATGGTCGTAGTTCTCTTCCTCTTCTTCGTAGAATTCTTCCTCCTCATAGCCCGGATTGATACTAGCGTCTATAAATAAATACGAGGTACACAATCACCAAAAAATACTTAACTACTTCTATTTAGCACACAAGAATCCACACTAGATGATCTAGCATCATCTCTATCACTACAAGAAAAGGGTGACAAGATTTTATTTATCTTATTTTAGAAAAGTAATTTCTACTCAATGAAAAGTTACCTAAGAGTTAATATTCTCCAATTAAAATATGGGATAATATGGACACATGTCAGCACCACATATTCCAATGCTTGGTAATGTGATTTAAAGTGGTTGGCCTAAATTGGAAAGTTTAACAATGCCATTTAATACTATTTATGTGACTAGAAATGACTAGAAAGCCATTCTTTAATTTTGGTCTAGGACTACTATATGTAAAACTATATATGTTTAAATATGAAGATAGATCGTGGACAATGTGATTTTGAGAGTTGGAATCAAATCAAAAGAATTTATGTTTGATTTTAGAAAAAAATGAAGTTGTAAAAGCTACTGTCTTGTTATTTTTACTGTGGGTAATCTATAATTTCAAACTATTTTAATCCAACGGGAGTGTTTAGGGATTTTCAAATCCTTTCTAACCAAATTGGTTTCATTCAATTTGGTTCAGTGAATCTCCTTGAATTGAATTTTCAAAGTTACCTATAGTATAGGATTTTTAAATAAAAGAGAAAAGCTAAGTTTGAATTTGTGGGCTCGCGCGGGAATGCTAACGGGCCGGCCCCATTACGTAGTGCGTGCATAGCGAGCGGCACCGCGGTTGGTCCCACACGTCAGCGGCTGAGCCAACGCAAAGCGGTATCCTTCAATATAGACCGCACGATTAGAGCACGATCTACGGCTCTGTGTCGTCGACTCCGTCGCACGGGGCGCACGAGATGCTAACCCTAGCGCTACGGCAGGGTCGTCGGGGGCTTACCAGGGCTCTAGATAAGTCCGGCGAGGTGGGTGAACGAGCTTGTCGATGACAGTGGTTTGAACGATGGTCACGGCAGCTCTTGGGTTGGCTCCTAGCGCTGGTTCCTCTTCTTCACTGCAGGGGCGGACTCCATTGAAATTCTGGAGATGTGGTGCTCGCCTTCCTCCGGAGACGGGTCAAAGAGATTGCTGGTTGAGATGGGAGTGGAATGGTGTGCATTTTGAGTCAGGGGGAGGGGTCTATTTATAACCCCGTGAAGGGAGCAGGGATCGTCGGTGACATTGTTACAGGATGCTATCGGCATGGCAAAGGGTGTAGGCCGACATAGGGCTTCAGGGTGTTCGTCATGCACACAGTGGCACGGCGAGGCGCTATCTCCATCATTCTAGAACATCCATGCTCTGCTTCGGTATCTTCGGTGTTCGTCACGGCGTACAGTAGTCAAGGAGAGTGCAGGGTCAAACGAGCATGTCTGGGAGGTTGCTGCTGAGGTGGCAAACTTATTGGTGCAAGGGGGAGCGAGGCGCAGCGTGGTCGGCGGGATTGCTCGGTGCTCTGGCGCGGCAATCGGCATGGTCGATTGTTAAATGGGCGCGGCTGCGCTGGCCTCTCTGCGGGCTGTTGTTGGTCGAGGCGTGCACAGACAGAGGCGATGAGGTCACGGCTACCTCCTAGACATCGTGGGCGAGGGCGGCGCGGCGTGTAGTAGTGTGTCCGCGTC
Organism: Avena longiglumis; assembly: GCA_030063025.1. Lineage (NCBI taxonomy): Eukaryota > Viridiplantae > Streptophyta > Magnoliopsida > Poales > Poaceae > Avena > Avena longiglumis. Next base: position 178,439,813 of record CP125977.1, on the reverse strand, counting down.
GGGTGACATGGGTGATCTCGGGTATGAATTGCACTAATCAATTGGTCGAGTGAGAGGAGCTCTTCTGCACGGGCTGGTACTGGGTGAGTTAAGGGCGATTAGTGGAGGCTCGGTGAGGTCACAAGATGATCCCAAGATTGATCAAAACAGTGAATAGTTGGTAAGCGTGTACTGTGATGTAGCATCCCAGTTGTCTAACACCTGTAATGCTACTTGATCTAATAATAAAAGGGCCACTTCCTACATATAGTTGTTGCATCATCATCATGTCATGCTCATGTCATCATGTCACCTTGCATTTGAGCATCATATGAAACCCTTTTGTTTTGGTTCTTATCTCATATGCATTAATATTTGTATTTGCCTCTTGATATTGTATTTGGTTCTTGATATATTGTTAAGTGCCCAAGTTGAGTTGGGGGCATATCTCTTATTGACTCCACCACCTTTTCTTCACCACCTTATAATTCCACCATCCAACTAATATGAGCTGGGCATTTTTAATTGAGTTTACCTCTGGCTCATGTGGGTTGGGTGGATTCCACTCATAATCTTATGCTTGGCCTTTTGGGAATGCATGGAAGAATGCCACATGATTTTTGTGTTGTTTTCACAATATAAAGACATGGCATTTATTGTGTGCATGGGCCATGCAAGTGCCACCTCTTTCTGACATTTGAAGGTTATTTTTGTTTCGCTTGCATGGATCACTCCTTCCTTGCTTGATCTTGTTTTGACTTGTTTAAAACCCTAGCTCTCACCCCTCTCTATCTACCCCTCTAGCTAATCTTTAAACCTATTCTTTTTCCTTTTCCCTTTTCTCTTCCATGCATGATCATGTGATCATGTGTGCTTACTCTCTTTTTGTGCCTTGGCCTCTGTTTGCCTCTCTCTTAGTCAAGCCCTATTCAAAACCTCTTGTTAAAAGTTCAAAATTTTTTGGAAATTAGTAGCTGGTTTAAAATTGCATTGAAATGAAAACAAACAAACAAATAAAAATAAGAAAAAGAGAGAGAGAGAGAGGAGCAGCCGCAGCAGCCCAAGAAAACAAGTAGCAACCCATCAGGCAGACTCCCCCGACCCAACTCGCTTCTGCTGGCCCAAGACCTCCACCGCCACTGCTCTTTCTTCTTCCCTTTGCGCCTCACGCCGTGCTCAGCACCCTCTCTCGCGGCAGAAAACGGAGCACGAGAGGTGTGGGCGTGGCCGTGATCCTCGTCAGCCTCACGCCACACTCGTGACCCCCCGCCTTTATCAACCCTAGACTCCCCTCTCTGCATCCCGCGCCGCCACCCTCTTTCCTTCCTCCCTTCGATCTCTGTCCCCATCCCGTCGAAGTCCAGAAGGGAAGCACCGAGGAGGAGAAGGAGTACCGCTGTCGCCGCTTCGGAACTGCAGCAGGAGGAGCCAAGGCCGCCACGATCTGCCCCCATCGCCGAACCATTCACGTCCGAGCGCGCCACACCGTCGCTCGCGCTCGCCGCTGTTCACCATCCCCTCGCCGTCGACTCGGCGCTCTCCGGCACCTCACCACCGTCACCAGCACCCTTCCTCGGTGAGCTGCCGCCCGACCCTCCTCCCTCTAGCTCACGCCGCCTCTGCCTCGCTAGCCTCGCCCGCTCTGGCGCACGCCGCGCTCGCCGCGCGCGCGAACGGCAACAGTAGCAGAAAACCGTCCGTGCGCGCCCTGTTCTTCACCTCGCCCCGGCTGCTACAGCCCTCCTCCGCAAAGATCCCCAACATGGAAATCATAGCCCTACCTTCCATCTGCGTTTTTAGTTTTTGCATCATCGCCTAGATCGCGTTGTATCCGTCGCCATCGTCCTCGGAAGTTTCCGAAATCCCTCTGAAACCTGTCGTTTGTTTGTCAGTTTTTGCCTCGGAACGGCCTCTGTTCGTCGTAGTTTCTCAACGCGTAGAGTCCTCCATTGGCGAAACCCCCAACATCAAAGTTGTAGCCTGGTGTTCCCTCTCCAACTTTGCTTTTTGTGTTTTGTTCAAAATCTCCACCGTTTCCTCGCCATCTTCATCCAAAGTTCGAGCCAGCTAGCTGTTCCGCGTGTAATCTTCAGTTTTGTCAGTCTGCACCCCCGGACGCTTTTCTAAATAGGCCCCTGGGCTATGTGCAGCTCAACCCGTGGCCCCTCTGTGCCCAGTCTTTTTGTAAAAAGGCACCCCGCTTTTCTAGATTCCCCACCCGCGGTACAACCCACCTTGGTCCCACGTGGCAGCCCAGTCAGCACCCCAGGTCCCACCTGTCGGTGTCTAGGGCTAGGTTAGCCTGAGTATTAAAATGTTTCTGTTTTCAGAATTCAAATTCAAATTTCAGAATCTGCTCAAACTAAATAAAATTCATAACTTATTCCTCGTTTGGAATTTGAATTCAAACCTTATATGAAAAATGTTTAGTTTTTGAATTATAATTCAAATCCTTATTCAAATATTTTCAGAATTAATTTATTTAGTCAACCTTTGACTTTGACCCTAATTAATTAATTTTGACTTAAAATAAATTTAAATTCATAATTTCAAATAATACAAATAATATATGTTTTTGAATCAGAAAAATGTGAGGAATTCAAATATGCCATTCAAAATATTATTTGAACACTTTAAATTCCAAGTAGGGTAAATTACAACAAAATTCCATTGGAACTTAATAAATTAATAACTTTTGATCTATAACTCCGAATTTAACAAATAATATGTCTAAAATGATCAGCTCGACGAGACCTTTCTGTTTATGCTATCCTTGACTACAATTGCAGCATGCATCATGTAACTATAGAATTTACAGCAACTATTATGTCAATAAAATATGGCCAAACCTTAATAAAATGACTTATTCTTGTATACCACACCTCACCCATGCCATGCTACTTTGTTGCCATGTAAGTTGTGCATCATTCATCATGGCATGATTGTTTGCTTGACGCATTTTATCCCTATGCTTGTGCACTCTATTTATGTTGGCCCTTGCTTGTTTGGTTCTTCTTTCGAATAGACGAAGGTGGGATATATCAAGAGAACCAGAGCACTACCTGATCCGTCTCTCGCTTCAACTGAGTTGCCAGGCAAGCACTTCCACATGCTTGCATACATACAGTACCTATTGCCTCTATCTTATTCTTGCATCATTGAGTCGCGATTGCATTAAATTGAATCCCAAGTATGCATAGCCTTTACTTTTACACCCCACCAAGCTTGTTCCTCCATCCCATGAGCCATCACTACAGGATTTGTTTGAGCCATGCGAGTCGTAGAACAGCATGTGTAGGGTATGTGAGAGTCTGATGGATAACGAGGTACCTAAACAACTTAACCTGAGTAGTAATGGGATAACTAATGAAAGTGGCACCGGTGAGCAACATCTGCTATTTGGTTTTTCCTGCTCACTTGTGTCCCGTAAGACCCCGAGTACTTGATTCCTGTTCCTTGATTTATCGCGCTATCCACATCCGGGAGGTATATGGGACCCCCCTGAGCCAGAGCTTGATTCCGTCTTATTTCTTGGGGCCACAAACTAGTTTGAGGTTTTCTTTACTATCCTGTACTTATGCCATGCTACTTATGTATTTACAATTGTGCGAGGAGCACACTGTACTGTTTAGGATCGGGACACGTTTACGCGGTATCGACAAGCCCAGCCACACTTTCGGGTTCCCAGTCGTTTACCGCCGTCCACCCAAACCTTGAGTCCGTCTCGGAGTCAGCTATCTTCGTTGCGGGATCTACTTAAGGGGTGGCCCCCTGAAATATTTCTGAATCCTGTGATTGCTTAGTCGTGAAAGCCTCGTTGGGTTTTGATTTGGTTTTTCCGAGGTTGATCGAGCGTGTGTTGCTATTGGTGCACCCCGGCCGGGTAAAACTTTCTGAAAGCCGTGTCCGCGGTTATGGACGACTTGGAGCACAGTTTCTCGATCATAGACAAGCATAACTAAAGTACCGCTTTAATCTGACTAAGTAATTTGACTAGTAAATAGTGCAACACTCATGGAATGGTTAATAAAATTGCCAACGGATGGGGGGTTGTTCGTCCGCTTCCTCGTTGGTAAGCGAGGAGGAGGATGGATCTGATGAAATTACTATTATAACTGTTGTCCTTAATTCACGGACATCCGTCTATCATTGGTTAGGCGGATGGTTAGCGAGTATCTGTAGAACTGCTAGGGTTTATCTTTCGCTGCAATTGCGTCACCCCAGGTTGTGTCCCCTTTAGAGGCATTAAGACTTGCTGAGTACCCTTAGGGTCTCACACGATAAATTATTGGTTCAGATGAACAGGTACCCTCGCAGGACGGATACTAGGTAGAAGAGGCTGATGATGTGGGCAACGATCGTTCGGTGTAGAGATTCCAGGAACGGGGATCCGTGAGATCTGTGGTTGGGATGTGCTTATTTCTATGGCATCTTATGCCGATTTGCTTCTTATCCGTACTCGGACTTTGTTTGCCGCTTCCGCATGATACTCTGATGTGTGCTGTATGAGGAAGTATCCTAAAATATTAGATCTATCTAGGTCATTTGAATCTTGCCGTATGGCGTTGCTATATTTCCTTTCTTTCTAGATGGTATGGCTCTGATGTACTCTTGTATGGTGGCTTGCATACATACTCATTTGTGTATGTATTTGATCCCTTCGCCTGCCGATTACGCCGCCCGTACAGGTCCCGATGAATTGGAAGTGGTTGGGACGGCCGAAAGGTCTACCCGTGAGTGGCTTTTGGGGCCCCACCGTACTATTTCAACCACTACCGTTCATCCAGGCTTGTAGCTAGGAGCGTAATTCACCGAGGTAGTTACAATTGGTATCAGAGCCATCCCGACCTTCAGGGTTTCAGCCAAACGGTCGTTGTCAGTCTAGCAAATATTTTGGTAGTTATGTATACTAGGGAAAAACAAAACGCGAGAGTAGGACTGCTTCCACTTTTCTTCTTACCCACCCACCCACCCTTTTCTGGTAAGGAAGTGCAACGTTTTCAATCCTCTTCTTAAAAATTCAAACTAGGATTCACGTGTTCTGGGTTTCCGTAGTACCATAGGTTGTGTGTGTGCGTGTGTGTGTGTAATCCCTTGTCTATCTGTTGCATCCAAGTTGTTATCTAATCAGCTTTTGGTTATCAACTGTTGGTACATTCCATACCGACAGGCTTTTGCAAACCGACGTAATTTGTCTTCCTCTTTGTATCCGACGCTATCTTGTTTGGGGTGTTCGTTTCCGTAGTTACCAATCTTTAGGTTTCGTCGTGAGAAGAAGGGGTTAGGATATGTGTTCCACTTGTTCATGTGCGGAGTAATGATTTTAGTGCGGGATGGAGTCGCGACCATACCACTACTTTTATCATTCGCTTTTGTATATTGAATCGGTAGAGTCACTAATCTTGATTCGTTAAGTAATTTTGCGCATCTATTGGTATTGTAATGCCGAAATTTGTGGAAAATTTTTCTTTGATATATTTGTGTACCACACTCCTTTTCAGTCGTGTGCGATATGCTTAATATCTTTTAGGTGCTTTGAACTTTGTTGATATTTTAATATCATCTCAGTAAATTGTATCCTTTAATCCTGGTTAATTCCATCTTGGTACTATTTTGGATTATTATTATTCTCCATTATAGTACTGACTTGAGTTTTATATCAATGACAGGATGGCTCCACCACGCCGTACCGATGAGGACATACCTCCGGAACTGGGCTCCGCGCTGTCAAACATCGCTAATGCTTTGGCAGCAATGCAAGAGAACCAGCAGCGCTTTGAGGAAAGTGTCAGGAGGAACGAGTTTGCTCCACTACCTCCACCTCCCAAGCGAGGAGACATCAAGAGCTTCCTCAAATTCAACCCTCGTCAGTTTGATGTTTCTGACCGACCTCTGGACGCGGATGATTGGCTGCGTGAGATGTCAAGGTTGCTCGAGACTGCTGATGTTCCGAGGGAGGGGTCAAGTGTGCTACTCACCTTCTCAAGGGAGATGCAGCTACGGTGGGAGAACTACTTGAAGGCAAGCTGCACTGGGTTCCAGCCAACTTGGGAGAGGTTCACTGGAGCGTTCAAGGAGCAGTTTCTGTCAGAGATTGTTATGGAAAGGATGAAGGAAGCATTTCTCAACCTGAAGCAAGGAAATGATAACGTCAACACCTATATCAGGAACTTCATGAATCTCTCTCGTTATGGTGGTGATGAGGTATCTGATGACAAGAAGAAGCAGAAAAGGTTCAGGCAAGGGCTCAATGCGTCGATCAAGTATGCGATCACACATGCAAGGCCGGCAAATTTCCTGGAACTACAGCACACAGCACTGCAAGAGGAGGCAAGCAGGCAAGTGTTTGAGGAGTCCAAGAAACACAACAGGGATGCATCAAGCTCTGCAGTTATGGCAGCTCCTTCTAAGCGGCGTGTTTGGGTTCCTAACACCCCACCGTCGCTCCCGGCTCCACCAAGACCTGCAAGTTTCGCGTCAAGGCCACCAAACTTCACCACTGCGGCTCCCAGGGGCTACAACCACCACTACCCTGGAGCGCCTGGCGGAGTCCCTGGCTACTCTGCTCCACGACCACATGGTGATTGTTTCACATGTGGAGATCATGGACATCCCAACTGGAACTGTCCGTTGAAGAACAAAGTTCTCCCTCCACCCCCGCCAAGATCTGCAGCAAGCTCTCCTTCGGTTCGTGCACCACCACCTCGGGCTCTCAACATCAACACCAAGCCCGGGTCTGTTGTTCGTTAATCGTGTCAACGCCGCTCAAGCTGAGCATGCACCTGGAGTTGTGATGGGTATGCTTTCCGTTAACTCAGTCCCTGCACGAGTTTTGTTTGATTCTGGTGCATCGCATTCTTTTGTGTCTCACAAGTTTGCAAATGAGAATGAGTTGATCTTGGTTCCTCTCCTTAAGCGGTTGGTGGTACAATCTCCTGGTTCAAACATGAGGGCTGAGCATATCAGTCATGGCAATCAAGTTGAGATTGGTGGCTCTTCGTTCTCGGCTTCCTTAATTGTTCTGGGCAATTCTGACATTGATGTCATCTTGGGCATGGATTGGTTAACGGCAAATGCAGCTGTGATTGATTGTGCTGAACGCTCGGTTTCTCTGAAGATTCCTGAAGGCCATATAGTATTTTCTCCAAGTCTGTCTCCTGCTGTCCAGCTCTTCCCTTTGGCAGCTCTGAATGATGATGCTATGGAAGCTATTCAGAGTGTACCAGTGGTCTGTGAGTTCCCAGATGTCTTTCCTGAAGAGCTGCCGGGTATGCCTCCGGATCGTGAGGTTGAGTTTGTGATTGAGCTTGAACCTGGAACGGCTCCTATCTCCAAGCGGCCTTATAAAATGGGTCCTTCCGAGTCTGAACTCAAACGACAACTTGATGAACAAGAGAAGTTGGGTTTATTCAACACAACACTTCCTTGGGGTAGCCCAACAATCTTTGTGAAGAAGCGTGATGAACCGATAGACTCGTGTTGACTACCGGGCTCTCAATGCTAAGACCATCAAAACAAATATCCTCCCCGGATTAATGATCTATTTGATCAGCTAGCTGGAGCTGTGGTGTTCTCTAAGCTGGACTTGAGAAGTGGTTATCACCAAATCAAGATTCGCAAGGAAGATGTGCCCAAAACAGCTTTCACCACCCGCTATGGCCTGTATGAGTACACGGTTATGTCTTTCGGTCTCACCAACGCACCTGCTACCTTCTCGAGGCTGATGAACTCCGTTTTCATGGAGTACCTTGATAAGTTTGTCGTGGTCTATCTGGATGACATTCTGGTCTATTCCAAGTCTAAGGAAGAGCATGAAGAACACCTGCGGTGTGTCCTAAACAAGCTTCGTGAGAACCGCTTGTATGCAAAGTTCTCAAAGTGTGAGTTTTGGCTGCCTGAAGTAACATACCTTGGTCATGTCATCTCTGCCAAGGGCATTGCAGTCAACCCGGAAACCGTGAAGACAATAGTTGAATGGCTTCCTCCTGTGAATGTCAAAGAAGTGCGGAGTTTTCTTGGTTTGGCTAGTTATTGCCGTCGCTTCGTTCAGAACTTCTCGAAGATAGCGAAGCCTCTTACCGATCTCCTCAAGAAAGGCAAGAAATACCTGTGGACTCCTGCGTGTCAAGCAAGTTTTGAGACACTCAAAGAGAAGCTCACTTCCACACCAGTCTTGGTTCCTCCGGATACATCTAAGCCTTTCCAGATATTCTGTGACGCCTCTTTACAAGGATTGGGTGCGGTCCTTATGCAAGAGAAACAGGTGGTTTCTTATGCCTCTCGTCAGTTGAAGACGCATGAGATCAACTATCCCACACATGACCTCGAGCTAGCAGCAGTTGTCTTTGCTTTGAAGCTATGGAGGCACTACTTGCTTGGCAACCGTTGTGAGATCTTTTCTGACCACAAGAGTTTGAAGTATATCTTCACTCAACCTGATCTCAACCTTCGGCAGAGGAGATGGATTGAAGCAATCAATGACTTTGATGTGACCATCAACTACACTCCGGGCAAAGCTAATGTAATGGCCGATGCGCTTAGCCGTAAATCTTATGTCAACAACCTCATGATGGAAGAATAACAACCTCTATTGTGCGAGGAATTCCGTCAGCTCAACCTGGAAATTGTGGAACAAGGGCATCTCCTGAACCTTCTGGATACTCCTCTCTTGGAAGAAAAGATTCGCTCTCGTCAGCTTGGTGATCCGCACACCAAAAAGCTCATTTCTAAACTTGAGCTTCCGAAGTATGAGTCCTTCCACGTGGATGATCAAGGCACGCTGTTCTTTGAGCACCGGATGTTTGTTCCAAACTACCCGGGTTTGAGAGAGCAAGTTCTCAAGGAGGCGCATGATTCGGTTCTTTCTATCCATCCTGGCAGCACAAAGATGTACATGGACTTGAAAACACAATATTGGTGGCCTGGTTTGAAACGGTATTGTGCCAAGTATGTCTCAGAATGTGATGTCTGCCGCAGAGTGAAGGTTGTCCATCAGAAACCATTTGGTCTTCTACAGCCATTGAAACCTCCGGAATGGAAATGGGAGAAAGTAGAGATGGATTTCATCACTGGCTTTCCAAGGTCGCAGAAGGGCAACAATGCAATTTTTGTTGTCATCGATGTGCTTTCTAAAGTGGCTCATTTCTTCCCAATCAAAGAAACAATTTCGGAATTCATATCGAGCTCTATATCAACAGAATTGTCTCTCCGTATGGGGTTCCACTTGAGATCAGTTCGCACCGTGGAAGCATCTTCACTTCAAAGTTCGGGAGAGTTTCCAAAATGCTTTGGGAACAAAGTTGAACTTCAGACTGCTTATCACCCTCACCGCAAGGACAAGTCGAAAGGATCAATCAGATTCTGGAGGATATGCTTCGTGCTTGCGTCATCTCTTTTGGCATGAAGTGGGAGGAATGTCTTCCTTATGCTGAATTCTCCTACAACAACAGCTTTCAGAAGAGTCTGAAGATGGCACCATTTGAGGCTCTCTATGGTCGCAAGTGCAGAACTCCGATTGGTTGGTCAGGTGCAGGAGAAAGAATCTGGTTTGGCCCTGACATTGTAACTCAAGCAGAGGAGAAGGTGCATATCATTCTGGAGAACCTGAAGATTGCTCAAAGTCATCAGAAGAGCAACTATGACAAGAAGCACACGGATATGGTGTATGCCCCTGGTGATCTCGTCTACCTTCGTGTCACCCCCATGAGAGGAACACACCGCTTTGGTATCAAAGGAAAGTTGGCTCCTAGATACATCGGTCCTTTCAAGATTCGTGGTAGAAGAGGAGAAGTTGCTTATGCACTTGAGCTTCCGGAAAAACTCAAGGTTCATGATGTTTTCCACATCTCTCAGCTCAAGAAGTGCTTCAAAGATCCCGGCAGGACCGTGGATCATGAGCTAATCGACCTCCAACAAGACCTGTCTTATCAAGAACACCCCACCAAAATCCTTGAGACCGCAGAAAGAAGGACTCGCAACAAGTCCATCAAGTTCTGCAAGGTGCAGTGGTCACACCATTCTGTTGATGAAGCCACTTGGGAGCGTGAAGATGAACTCCGTGCCAACCATCCTTCCCTCTTTGTGTCTTCTTCTTCTTCCTAGAATCTCGGGGCGAGATTCCTGTTTAGTGGGGGAGAGTTGTAGCATCCCAGTTGTCTAACACCTGTAATGCTACTTGATCTAATAATAAAAGGGCCACTTCCTACATATAGTTGTTGCATCATCATCATGTCATGCTCATGTCATCATGTCACCTTGCATTTCAGCATCATATGAAACCCTTTTGTTTTGGTTCTTATCTCATATGCATTAATATTTGTATTTGCCTCTTGATATTGTATTTGGTTCTTGATATATTGTAAAGTGCCCAAGTTGAGTTGGGGGCATATCTCTTATTGACTCCACCACCTTTTCTTCACCACCTTATAATTCCACCATCCAACTAATATGAGCTGGGCATTTTTAATTGAGTTTACCTCTGGCTCATGTGGGTTGGGTGGATTCCACTCATAATCTTATGCTTGGCCTTTTGGGAATGCATGGAAGAATGCCACATGATTTTTGTGTTGTTTTCACAATATAAAGACATGGCATTTATTGTGTGCATGGGCCATGCAAGTGCCACCTCTTTCTGACATTTGAAGGTTATTTTTGTTTCGCTTGCATGGATCACTCCTTCCTTGCTTGATCTTGTTTTGACTTGTTTAAAACCCTAGCTCTCACCCCTCTCTATCTACCCCTCTAGCTAATCTTTAAACCTATTCTTTTTCCTTTTCCCTTTTCTCTTCCATGCATGATCATGTGATCATGTGTGCTTACTCTCTTTTTGTGCCTTGGCCTCTGTTTGCCTCTCTCTTAGTCAAGCCCTATTCAAAACCTCTTGTTAAAAGTTCAAAAGTTTTTGGAAATTAGTAGCTAGTTTAAAATTGCATTGAAATGAAAACAAACAAACAAATAAAAATAAGAAGAAGAGAGAAAAAGAGAGAGAGAGAGAGGAGCAGCCGCAGCAGCCCAAGAAAACAAGTAGCAACCCATCAGGCAGACTCCCCCGGCCCAACTCGCTTCTGCTGGCCCAAGACTCCACCGCCGCTACTGTTTCTTCCTTTGCGCCACGCCGTTTCAAGACCCTCTCGCGGCAGAAAACGGAGCACAGACGGAGCAGGTGGGCGTTGTGGCCGTGATCCTCGTCAGCCTCACGCCACACTCGTGACCCCCCGCCTTTATCAACCCTAGCCTCCCCTCTCTGCATCCCGCGCCACCACCCTCTTTCCTTCCTCCCTTCGATCTCTGTCCCCACCCCGTCGAAGTCCAGGAGGGAAGCACCGAGGAGGAGAAGGAGTACCGCTGTCGCCGCTTCGGAACTGCAGCAGGAGGAGCCAAGCCCGCCACGATCTGCCCCCGTCGCCGAACCGTTCACGTCCGAGCGCGCCACACCGTCGCTCGCGCTCGCCGCTGTTCACCATCCCCTCGCCGTCGACTCGGCGCTCTCCGGCACCTCACCACCGTCACCAGCACCCTTCCTCGGTGAGCTGCCGCCCAACCATCCTCCCTCTAGCTCACGCCGCCTCGCCTAGCTCGCTTCAAGACGCGCGCCGCGCGCCGCCAACGGCAACAATCGAGAAACCGTGCGCGCCCTGTTCTTCACCTCGCCCCGGCTGCTACAGCCCTCCTCCGCAAAGATTCCCAACATGGAAATCATAGGCCTACCTGCCATCTGTGTTTTTAGTTTTTGCATCATCGCCTAGATCGCGTTGTATCCGTCGCCATCGTCCTCGGAAGTTTCCGAAATCCCTCTGAAACCTGTCAAATGCATTTGTCGGTTTTGCCTCGGAACGGCCTCTGTTCGTCGTAGTTTCTCAACGCGTAGAGTCCTCCATTGGCGAAACCCCCAACATCAAAGTTGTAGCCTGGTGTTCCCTCTCCAACTTTGCTTTTTGTGTTTTGTTCAAAATCTCCACCGTTTCCTCGCCATCTTCATCCAAAGTTCGAGCCAGCTAGCTGTTCCGCGTGTAATCTTCGGTTTCGTCAGTCTGCACCCCCGGACGCTTTTCTAAATAGGCCCCTGGACTATGTGCAGCTCAACCCGTGGCCCCTCTGTGCCCAGTCTTTTTGTAAAAAGGCACCCCGCTTTTCTAGATTCCCCACCCGCGGTACAACCCACCTTGGTCCCACGTGGCAGCCCAGTTAGCACCCCAGGTCCCACCTGTCGGTGTCTAGGGCTAGGTTAGCCTGAGTATTAAAATGTTTCTGTTTTCAGAATTCAAATTCAAATTTCAGAATTTGCTCAAACTAAATAAAATTCATAACTTATTCCTGGTTCGGAATTTGAATTCAAACCTTATATGAAAAATGTTTAGTTTTTGAATTGCAATTCAAATCCTTATTCAAATATTTTCAGAATTAATTTATTTAGTCAACCTTTGACTTTGACCCTAATTAATTAATTTTGACTTAAAATAAATTTAAATTCATAATTTCAAATAATACAAATAATATATGTTTTTGAATCAGAAAAATGTGAGGAATTCAAATATGCCATTCAAAATATTATTTGAACACTTTAAATTCCAAGTTGGGTAAATTACAACAAAATGCCACTGGAACTTAATAAATTAATAACTTTTGATCTATAACTCCAAATTTAACAAATGATATGTCTAAAATGATCAGCTCGACGAGACCTTTATGTTTATGCTATCCTTGACTATAATTGCAGCATGCATCATGTAACTATAGAATTTACAGCAACTATTATGTCAATAAAATATGGCCAAACCTTAATAAAATGACTTATTCTTGTATACCACACCTCACCCATGCCATGCTACTTTGTTGCCATGTAACTTGTGCATCATTCATCATGGCATGATTGTTTGCTTGACGCACTTTATCCCTATGCTTGTGCACTCTATTTATGTTGGCCCTTGCTTGTTTGGTTCTTCTTTCGAATAGACGCTGAGCAGGGGATATATCAAGAGAACCAGGAGCACTACCCAGATCCGTCTCTCGCTTCAACTGAGTTGCCAGGCAAGCACTTCCACATGCTTGCATACATACAGTACCTATTTCCTCTATCTTATTCTTGCATCATTGAGTCGCGATTGCATTAAATTGAATCCCAAGTATGCATAGCCTTTACTTTTACACCCCACCAAGCTTGTTCCTCCATCCCATGAGCCATCACTACAGGATTTGTTTGAGCCATGCGAGTCGTAGAACAGCATGTGTAGGGTATGTGAGAGTCTGATGGATAACGAGGTACCTAAACAACTTAACCTGAGTAGTAATGGGATAACTAATGAAAGTGGCACCGGTGAGCAACATCTGCTATTTGGTTTTTCCTGCTCACTTGTGTCCCGTAAGACCCCGAGTACTTGATTCCTGTTCCTTGATTTATCGCGCTATCCACATCCGGGAGGTATATGGGACCCCCCTGAGCCAGAGCTTGATTCCGTCTTATTTCTTGGGGCCACAAACTAGTTTGAGGTTTTCTTTACTATCCTGTACTTATGCCATGCTACTTATGTATTTACAATTGTGCGAGGAGCACACTGTACTGTTTAGGATCGGGACACGTTTACGCGGTATCGACAAGCCCAGCCACACTTTCGGGTTCCCAGTCGTTTACCGCCGTCCACCCAAACCTTGAGTCCGTCTCGGAGTCAGCTATCTTCGTTGCGGGATCTACTTAAGGGGTGGCCCCCTGAAATATTTCTGAATCCTGTGATTGCTTAGTCGTGAAAGCCTCGTTGGGTTTTGATTTGGTTTTTCCGAGGTTGATCGAGCGTGTGTTGCTATTGGTGCACCCCGGCCGGGTAAAAGTTTCTGAAAGCCGTGTCCGCGGTTATGGACGACTTGGAGCACAGTTTCTCGATCATAGACAAGCATAACTAAAGTACCGCTTTAATCTGACTAAGTAATTTGACTAGTAAATAGTGCAACACTCATGGAATGGTTAATAAAATTGCCAACGGATGGGGGTTGTTCGTCCGCTTCCTCGTTGGTAAGCGAGGAGGAGGATGGATCTGACGAAATTACTATTATAGCTGTTGTCCTTAATTCACGGACATCCGTCTATCATTGGTTAGGCGGATGGTTAGCGAATATCTGTAGAACTGCTAGGGTTTATCTTTCGCTGCAATTGCGTCACCCCAGGTTGTGTCCCCTTTAGAGGCATTAAGACTTGCTGAGTACCCTTAGGGTCTCACACGATAAATTATTGGTTCAGATGAACAGGTACCCTCGCAGGATGGATACTGGGTGGAAGAGGCTGATGATGTGGGCAACGATCGTTCGGTGTAGAGATTCCGAACGGGATCCGTGAGATCCGTGGTTGGGATGTGCTTATTTCTATGGCATCTTATGCCGATTTGCTTCTTATCCGGACTTTTGTTTGCCGCTCCGCATGATACTACGATGTGTCTGTATGAGGAAGTATCCTAAAATATTAGATCTATCTAGGTCATTTGAATCTTGCCGTATGGTTGCTATATTTCCTTTCTTTCTAGATGGTATGGCTCGATGTACTCTTGTATGGTGGCTTGCATACATACTCATTTGTATGTATTTGATCCCTTCGCCGACACGCTTACTGACAGGTCCCGATGAATTGGAAGTGGTTGGGACGGCCGAAAGGTCTACCCGTGAGTGGCTTTTGGGACCCACCGTACTATTTCAACCACTACCGTTCATCCAGGCTTGTAGCTAGGAGCGTAATTCACCGAGGTAGTTACATGTGATCACCAAGTGTTTGATTAAATGGCCGCAAGAACTAAACTGTTGAATTTTGCAAATCTTTTTGGTGGTTTGCTGGTCATAAGCTTGGTAGTCTCTGGGTGCAAGGGTTTACTAAGTGGTGAAGGTCTTAGTGGTTTTCCAAAAATGACTATCTTGATGCATAAGATAGATTCAATTTTGAATTGCCTCTCAAATGGATTTGAATTTGTTTCTACAAGTTTTGAAAGATCCCTTGCGTTCAGTGTCACTTGGTATAGGAAGGTGAGAAAAGAAAGATAATTGTTTCTGTTTGAAATTATTTGCTAGAGATCCTCAAAGTGAGCTAAGTGTTAACTTTGGCAAAAATGACCATTAGGTCATATGCTTCATATATTGATTTTATTTTGTTTTGATTTGACCTAGATGATATGGTTTTGATATTTAAACCAATTCTCATCATTTATAACAAACAAACATGGCATTGCAAGAATTCATACATCATTCATACACATGCATTTTTATAGTGTTTATTATTAAAAGAATTTGTTAACCCTAATTTTGGTTGATTAGAAATTGATATCCTCATTAATAATTTTGAGATGTTACATTTGGGCACCCTTCAGAGGCAGCCGATGGCATCACATTAGGGTCATAGGTAGTGCCGTTCTTGGAGAGAGCTATCCGCGTCTCTAACCACTTTTCCCACGTCTCAATCCAGGAGAAGACATGGATACACTTGAACTCGATGCCTTCGTTGTCCTCATGGTAGGCGGTAATCATGGCGCGCATCTACAATGCAGTTGAACATAATGAAGTCATCGAACGAAGGGCTAAAATGCACAATGGTGGCCGGTGGGTTTGCTTACTTGATCGTCGAAGTTGGTGCCACTAACATGCACTCGTCGGACCTCCTATACGATGATGTGCCACTTGTTGCAGGAATGTTGTATCAATGTCCAATGGTGCAACATGGCTGTATCATTGTGCTCATGGTGCAAGATCTTGAAATAGGTATCCTAATGGCGGCGCTCGTCGTATGACACCTTCACCCTCTTCTAGTAGCTATCGGTGTTTTGGTTGGCGCTGGCGAAAGGGTCGATACTTGATGTCTATGCACGCTTCTATTCTTGTAGACAGTGTTAGGCCTCCAAGTGAATCACCCAAGGTTTATCGAACTCGGGGAGGAAGAGGTCAAAGATATCCCTCTCAATAAACCCTGCAATTAAGATACAAGAAGTCTCTTGTGTCCATAACACACCCAATACACTTGTCAGGTGTATAGGTGCACTAGTTCGGTGAAGACATAGTGAAATACAAGTAATATGGATGATTACATGTAGAAGGAATGGTTGTAAACGGTGTTTTAGTGCTTAGAAAGAAGGCCTAGGGATCATACTTTCACTAGTGGACACTCTCAACAATGATAACATAATTGAAAAAATAAATATCTTCTCTTCACTATTCTACCCTGAACTACTCTCCGGTTGGATAACGAACACCAATTCACTGAGTAGGGCTATAAATGTACACCTTAAAGTTCGCATTCCCCATCTAGGTAACCCCACACTGTCACCTTGAGCGCTAGATGGTTCCAGAAAAACACCACAATTCATAGAGACATCCAACTCAAATTATAACTCATGATAAGTATTTCTGTAATATTTAGCCTAAGAGCCACACACGGTGCGCACACCGTCACCTTCACACACGTGGGACAAGGTGTCTCCGGAGATCACATTAATAAAAGCACTTGAGTAGCATAGCAGACAAAGAGTAGCATCTACTTATTCAACTAGATACAAAGCTCATGATCACAATAAGATCACACCATGGAGAGAGAGGGGTATGAACACATAGCTACCGGTAGAGCCCTTAGCCTTGGGGGAGAACTACTCCCTCCTCATCATGGGAGTCAGCAACAACGATGGAGATGGCGGTGGAGTCGATGGATATGGCTCTGGGGCAATTCCTTGTCCCGGCAGGGTGTCGGAACAGAGACTTATGTCCCCCGAATCTAGTCTTTGCTGGCGGCGTCGCTGTGGAACTTTTCGTGGAATTCTGATCTTGTACTTAGGGTTTTTTCCCTCGTGGGCAATATATAGGCGAAGGGGCAAGGTCGGTGGAGGCTCGAGGGGGCCACACCCTAGGGCGGCGCGCCCCTGGCCGCGCCTAGACCAGGTGTGGCCGCCCTGGGGTGCGTCTCCCTCTGGCCTCCGGACTCCGTCTCGTGTGGGCAAAATAGGAACTTTGGATTTGTTTCGACCAATTCCAAGAATTTTATTTATTAGTATTTCTGAAACCAAAAACAGCTGAAAACAAAAAACTGGCTCTGTGGCACTTGTTAATAGGTTAGTTCCAGAAAATTCATAAAGATGCTATAAAGTGTAGACAAAACATAAGATAGTTGGTGTAAAACAAGCATGAAGCATCAAAAATTATAGATACGTTTGCAACGTATCAGCATCCCCAAGCTTAACTCATGCTCTTCCTCGAGTAGGTAAGTGATAAAAAGAATAATTTTTGAGGTGACATGCACCATCACAATCTTGATCAAGGTATTGTAAAGCATTGATGATTGTAATCAACGTACTCTAAGCATAAGAATGAAAGATATATTTCTAACAATAAGACAAAGCAACTATGTTGCAACATGAAAGGCTACACAAACAAAAGATCATGAATAATGCTTTGAAAGACATTTGTTTGTTTCACATATAGAAAACATAGCAAGAGTGGTATCCAGCTTGTCCTTCATGGAATAGGAAAACATAAATGCATAGGACACCTTCAAAGTTCATAAGGGTGACTAGATACAAATAATTTAAGAACAATCAATACCATATTTTATGAATCAATCAACAAGTTTTGGGACAATGCACATTGAACTAAGAATTCCAACTATGCTCTCTTAACCGGTGCATAAATATATAAGATGAAGACTCAACATAAAAGTAAAAAAACAAAGTCCCTTTGTAGAGGGAAGTAGGGATTAAATGGTTTTATAGAGATTCCAAAAATTATGTTACTTACTAGCTTTGATCTCTCATTGCCCCTATCATAAGAATCTTGAAGTGATTAAGGTTAAAGTGAGGGCAAATATGAGTTATAAGCTTGGCAAATCACAAGTTGAAAATCTCATGCCCCTTGAGTGCGAGTATTGTTCCTCATGCTACTCAACTTTAGTCACAGGTAAGTTCTTGTCATTGTAAGTATATGTGTATCACAGAGAACTGCCAACGGGGTACCTCTTTCCCCATGCGACAGGAGCTATCCCATATCATAATGACAAGGCAACAGACAATGAGCATCTCAGTGATCTTTTTATTTACCATGAGCATGGTTTTTTCCTTTTTTCTCTTTTTTTATTGAAGATGCTTCATAGATTGCTCATTATGGTTATGCTCCAAGTTTCCACCATGATTAGTCATGGCTTAGGCTAGCCACCCATGCGTTTCTCTAACACATATACAAACTCTATGGACTTATAATCTCCCCTTTTATTTCATACCGCCGGCATCCATAAACAAAAGAACATGATATCAATAGAATAAATAAGTGCAAGGTCTAAAGCGTACCCCATGATAGCATTGTTTTGCTAAATCTGAACTTATAATTTGCAAGCTTATAAGCATCATAGATGGGCACAATGGTTAAAATTTATTAAGTGCAAGAAAATAAAGTGTCCATCAAGTTCGTGAGAGCTTTAATCACTAATTTTCACATAACAAAAGTTTAATTTGGAAGATATATAAAAACATGAATATACTTGGAATGGTGTAACACACCATGAATATGAGTTTATAGTGGACTCTTTTGGAATAACTTGGTTTCTTGGGAGTTGGATGCACGAGTAGAGCTCACACTCAGTACAGGTGGAGGCTAGCAAAAGATTGGGAGCGACCAACTAAGAGAGCAATAATGGCCGTAATCATGTAGAACGACAAAACATTATTAATCAAATAATAAAGTGATATCACAAGTCAAAAACTAAATGATCATAGAGGATAAGGTGACTGGTTCATAGTCATAACATGGTGTAAGCATGTGCCAAGTTGTAACACCCTCAGAATTGACCCTATGCAAGTTTCAGCGATTCCCGCCAAACCCGCATAGAAACGATTCAAAGGTGCCCACCAGGCACTTTCATGCGGGTGGAAAACGAAGTAATACCATTACACAATAGTCCACTATGGAACCCACAGAACAGATATATACGACAACGACTCCATGAGTCAAGAATACAGATATACAGTACAAAGATCCAAATCACCTTGAAAACGATACAGCGTTCGAGTACGGACAAGATGTAAATTGAGCTAAGAGCCCTAAAGAATAATCAATGGCGTCCATAACCCTTCCCAGGCCAAGCCGGAAGGGTAACCCTTCTAACGATGTCAATCTCAAAACCTGCTTAAACAAAAGGGGTGCCGACAAAGAGCAAAGGAAAAAGAGAGCAGTCAGTACTGAGGCCAGTACACGGCGAGACTAGAATTCGGTGGTCCTCGCCTACATAGGTATGGTGGACTGAAGCGGTGGCACAACATGCACTAAATAACCTATAGAGACTCAATATAGCTGTCGGCTATCAGAGAGGGATAAGAAAGACCTATTCGGAACCAACCTGATACTACAACCAAACATACCATCCTGGTATAACCCCCTCGAGACCAAACGAGGAAGTCAACCGAGGAACTCACACAGTTGGCCGTTTTATTTATTTTGTTATCGTTGCAGCAATTACTAGTCAGGTATAGATAGTCATCCTGATAGAATAAGCAGTGGGCACTTTTAGTTAACCATTTCGTCGTAGTTGCAACACTTACTAGTCAGATACAATTAGCATGAGATATCCCAAACCCAGCAGTTGTTGTTACTTTTATTTAGCCATTCCATTGTAGTGAAGCTGATTACTAGTCATATCGGATACAAGTCAAATTATAACAGTAAAATTTAGTTATAGTTGTCTATGATCGAGAACTATGCTCCAAGTTGTCCATAACCTTGGACACGGCTTCTCGAAAATATTTAACCCTGCAGGGGTGCACCAAAGTTTCCACACGCACCTACACCCTTGTTGTCAGATCAGCTGGTACAAGATCACAAAACATACACCCAACGGTATGTCGATGGGGTTTCGGACACGACGTTTCCCAGACCCAAAGCAAGCACATGGGAGGCCACCCCACTAAGCAACCCGTAACGAAGTCGGACGGTCTCCGAGACGGACCCAGGGTTTGCGAGAACGGCTGTAAACGATTGGGAACCCGAAAGTGTGACTGGGCTTGTTGATACCGCGAAATCGTGCCACGATCCAAAACAGTACAGGCGCTCTACGCGCAATAGTAAATAACGCAGTAAAACATGGCATA
Organism: Avena longiglumis; assembly: GCA_030063025.1. Taxonomy (NCBI): domain Eukaryota; kingdom Viridiplantae; phylum Streptophyta; class Magnoliopsida; order Poales; family Poaceae; genus Avena; species Avena longiglumis. Next base: position 178,419,750 of record CP125977.1, on the reverse strand, counting down.
AGTACAGGATAGTAATAAAGCCCAAACTAGATTGTGACCCCCGGTATAGTACTCTGAAATCAGGTACTAAATCGATGGGGGTGCCCACACACCCCACCTGTGGTTAGCACGCTCGATCTCGGAACAGGTGTCAAGAAATCAGGGTCCTACGGGACACAGGTGGGAGGTTAGAAACCAAATAACATCTATTGCCCACCTGTGCCTCTGCATTATTTACCTACTTCAATTTTAGTTATTAAACAATAATTAAAGCCATGATCATCTCCGACATAAAGCATATGGCAGCCTTCCAACAACTGTGGTACTGGACGACACACAATGACACTTGAGCAAGCGACTACGACGCGCAAGTCCAACTATCTAACAAACAACAGGTAATAGGATGTGTCCAAGGCAATATAAGGCTGCAAGGGATATCACGGGTACGAAAACTAGAGCATCGCAACACAGATAGCAATAGATCAACAGGAGGGAATATATACTATAAAAGTAAGATAGGTAGAAAGGGGGAGAATGCTCGCCTGAAAACATTGTCGAAGATACATAACCGAAGAACTTGTCGAAGCTCACAACATCTCATCGTCCTATCCGGGAAGAAGCAAAACACTAAAAAGAACAAGCGATGCAACAATTGCAACTAATGCAGAAGAATCGGCATGATCATGATATGATACATGACATGGAAAGTTAATGATGCAAACTATGTAGAAAAGGTATTAGGGGCATCACATTGATGATAAAACATTCGTGAGGCATTATTGATAAGAAACAATTAGTTCCCAATTTTATTTATCATGTTTTCTTTGCATAAACAGTAATGAATATAAAACTGCTCTTAATGCATGATTAAAATGACAACATGGATATTATGGTTGGAGAGGCCTCGTCGCGATGATCGATTTAGACATATCATTTGTCGAATTCGGAGTTACGGATTTAAAGTTATGCAATAATTAAGAAAAGACAATTATTAATATTCATTAATCCGAAAATTTTAAATTGCTCAAATAATAATATAAATAGTATAGACAGATTCCTCACACTTTTCTGATTAAAAAACATATATTACTTGTATGATTTGAAATTGTGAATTTAAAATATTATTTAAGTCAAAATTATTTAAGAGGGGTCAAAGTCAAAGATTGGACTAGTTGACCCAGATTTGGAAATATTTGAATATGACGAATTCCTATTGAAAAACTAAACGTATTTCATATTAAACTTTTATTTAAAATCTTATTTATTTAAAAGTTATAAATGAGTTTGTATTTAAACAGAATGTAAATCAATTTTAATTTTGAATTCTGAAACAGCTCCTGACTTTTCTTACTCAGGTTAGTCTACCCACAGTCAATGACAGGTGGGCCTAGGAACAGCAGGGCCATAGCACGCGGACGGTCCAGCGAGGAGGCGACACGTAGGCGAGCCTAGGGCTGCGGGTACAGATTAGGAAAACTACGGGGGCCTAAGTGGAAATCTGCTGGAGATTGGATCTGACGGGAGATTATCTCAGGAACACAAATTCTGCTAGCTGAATCGAGTTTTGGAGAGAGATGTGAGCAAACCACCGGATTTTTGTGACGCCGTAAAAACCAAAGTTGTAGAAGGGACATAGTCCTACGACTTTCGTGTTTAGGTTTTGTCCAGCGGAGGACTCTACGCGCCGGGAATCAACGAAGAACAGAGGCCCACCTAGGGGCAAAAGGACTGAACTTCGTTGATAGAACACCGGGGTTTTTCCTGATCTCGCGAGGTCAGTGGCGATTGATACAAAGCGAAAAAGGAGATGATGTAAAGATGAAAAACAAAGAGGGATCCCTGATCTATAACTTTTGTTCAGGAGTGTTTCGCAAAAATTCATCAGGGGCGACGGGGCATCGACCAGAATAGAGGACTGTGCAAGTTGCGACGCTGCTGACTGCTAGCTCGGGTGGAAGGGTTGTGGCCTGACTGCGCGCGCGGCGAGCACCAACGACGGCGGAGACGCGCAAACAGGCAATGAGAGATGCAATTACATGGGGGAAACAGTCCAGGAAGCTCACCTCGCCCAATTCCCTTAGGTAACAGAGTCGGGGACAGAAGGAGGCGATGGCGCGGCGAAGCTTCGGTACAGTCCGGGAAGGAGACTATGCGGGCGACGTCTCCGTGCAGCTCCGGCACCCGTGCTGCAGCAGAGAGGACGAAGAGAACCGGGTTTCTCCGTTCCTGAGATCAATTCGGCCTCCTAGTCCTGGGCTCCATGGCAATGACGGCAGATATACCATAGGGGCTCTCGGTGATTTTGGTGAAGAAGAAGAACGACAGGGGAAACGGCGATGCTGAGCAAGGAGGGAAGGAGTACTAGGGTTCCTAGAGGGGTTCCAGGGCACGAGGATAAAGGGACATTGTGCTAGGCGTGACGCGGATGACGGGGGCAATGTCCACCTGCTCCCTCCTGTTAGCGAGGAAGAGAGAGGTCGCGACGGATGAAGAGGAACAGGAGACAGCGTCAAAGGGGTACGGGCCACTGAAGGAGAAAAGAATGGGCCGAGGAAAGGCGCGCTGCTGGGTTGGTTCTGGAGCTGCTCTGGAGGGCTACTGTGTTGGTAAGGTCTCTCTCCTCCTTATATTTCATTGCTTCTTGTTTATTATTAGTATTTGTTTGTTCATTTTAAACAAGCAATTGATTTCAAAACTCTTGAAACTTTTAAGGAACATTTGAAAGGAGGTTTAGGGAAACAAATTAGACGAGAGGGAACAAGATCAAGAGGGGAGATGATGCCCACATACATAATAGGTGTATGTGTCTATTTGGCATTTTACTAGATTAGGGTTTTAGTAAAAGAACAAACCCCTTTTTCAAAATATTGGACCCTAACAATGTCCCTTGTTTGTATAAAACAAAATAGGGATACAAAGAGGGAGAGAGTATTTGTGATAGCAACAACACAAGCAAAACAAAACAAGGTTTGATATGATGCTCAAATGCAATGTGGCATGATGACATGAGCATGATATCTTGATGATGCACCAAAAACAAAAACAACAAGCGATTTTCTAGTAGTGGTTTTCCCGGGGTGCTACAATTCGACACCACTAACAATGGATATCGCCCTCGAGATCCGCCTCATTGTATAGGAAAGAAGGCCGGTGATATGATCCTTCGCACGTCGTGTAGATCTTCGCGACACCAATAACAAAGATTCTTTCTCCGTCTTGAAATTGGCGACACCACCAACAAGGGCCGATGCTCTCGTTCGTCAAGAGAACACTCCGTATAAACAAAGAAGGTCGAGGTCTCAAAAAAAAGGCCACCTCTAACTTCCGTGGAAAAAGTAAAATTGCTTGATCCACCATTCATTGTACAAAAGCGAATGATAAGAGTAGTGGTATGGTCGCGACTCCATCCCGCACTCAAAGCATTACTATGTACACGAATAGCAGACTATGCTACAAACTCTCAGAATTCAGATTGAAGATCTTGACAAGCAAGGTTCGGAAAACAAAGTAGTGATGTAGGCTCTTTATCAGATCTGACGCAAAAGAGGTCATCGCGAAGTAGAACACCGGAAGATTCAAAGAAAAATTTTAGTGAATTTTTGGTCCACTGAAAGATACACAGAGGAAGATTCCTCGGATAACAAGAAATCCAGATGTCGAAGCACTGTTACAAGAGGAAGGAATCGAAACCCTAAAGGTACAACGGAACCCCAACCACGAGAAATCCTGGACTCGAAGAAGGTAAGAGAGCAGATCCAAAACACGCAAGGTAAGAAGAGAGTAGCAGAGGGTAAGGAGTAAAAGCAGACCTAATCGGATCTATCCAATCGATTTTACAAAATAGTTTTGACACACTACAACGTCCGTAAGCTAGGTTATCCTACAGGCTGGACCAGTGGGGTATCGTAACTGCTGAGCTCTGATACCACTCTGTAACACCCTCAGAATCGACCCTATGCAAGTTTCAGCGATTCCCGCCAAACCCGCATAGAAACGATTCAAATGTGCCGACCAGGCACTTTCGTGCGGGTGGAAAACGAAGTAATACCATTACACAATATTCCACGATGGAACCCACAGAACAGATATATACGACAACGACTCCATGAGTCAAGAATACAGATATATAGTACAAAGATCCAAATCACCTTGAAAACGATACAACGTTCGAGTACGGACAAGATGCAAATTGAGCTAAGAGCCCTAAAGAATAATCAATGGCGTCCATAACCCTTCCCAGGCCAAGCCGGAAGGGTAACCCTTCTAACGACGTCAATCTCAATACCTGCTTAAACAAAAGGGGTGCCGACAAAGAGCAAAGGAAAAAGAGAGCAGTCAGTACTGAGGCCAGTACACGGCGAGACTAGAATTCGGTGGTCCTCGCCTACATAGGTATGGTGGACTGAAGCGGTGGCACAACATGCACTAAATAACCTATAGAGACTCAATATAGCTGTCGGCTATCAGAGAGGGATAAGAAAGACCTATTCGGAACCAAACTGATACTACAACCAAACATACCATCCTGGTATAACCCCCTCGAGACCAAACGAGGAAGTCAACCGAGGAACTCACACAGTTGGCCGTTTTATCTATTCTGTTATCGTTGCAGCAATTACTAGTCATGTATAGATAGTCATCCTGATATAATAAGCAGTGGGCACTTTTTGTTAACCATTCCGTCGTAGTTGCAACACTTACTAGTCACATACAATTAGCATGAGATATCCCAAACCCAGCAGTTGTTGGTACTTCTATTTAGCCATTCCATTGTAGTGAAGCTGATTACTAGTCATATTGGATACAAGTCAAATTATAACAGAAAAATTTAGTTATAGTTGTCTATGATCAAGAACTATGCTCCAAGTTGTCCATAACCGCGGACACGGCTTCTCTAAAAGATTTAACCCTGCAGGGGTGCACCAAAGTTTCCACACGCACCTACACCCTTGTTATCAGATCAGCTGGTACAAGATCACAAAACATACACCCAACGGTATGTCGATGGGGTTTCGGACACGACGTTTCCCAGACCCAAAGCAAGCACATGGGAGGCCACCCCACTAAGCAACCTGTAACGAAGTCGGCCGGTCTCCGAGACGGACCCAGGGTTTGCGAGGACGGCTGTAAACGACTGGGAACCCGAAAGTGTGACTGGGCTTGTCGATACCGCGAAATCGTGCCGCGATCCAAAACAGTACAGGCGCTCCACGCGCAATAGTAAATAACGCAGTAAAACATGGCATAAGTACAGGATAGTAATAAAGCCCAAACTAGATTGTGACCCCCGGTATAGTACTCTGAAATCAGGTACTAAATCGATGGGGGTGCCCACACACCCCACCTGTGGTTAGCACGCTCAATCTCGGAACAGGTGTCAAGAACTCAGGGTCCTACGGGACACAGGTGGGCGGTTAGAAACCAAATAACATCTATTGCCCACCTGTGCCTCTGCATTATTTACCTACTTCAATTTTAGTTATTAAACAATAATTAAAGCCATGATCATCTTCGACATAAAGCATATGGCAGCCTTCCAACAACTGTGGTACTGGACGACACGCAATGACACTTGAGCAAGCGACTACGACGCGCAAGTCCAACTATCTAACAAACAACAGGTAATAGGATGTGTCCAAGGCAATATAAGGCTGCAAGGGATATCACGGGTACGAAAACTAGAGCATCGCAACACAGATAGCAATAGATCAACAGGAGGGAACAAATACTATAAAAGTAAGATAGGTAGAAAGGGGGAGAATGCTCGCCTGAAAACATTATCGAAGATACATAACTGAAGAACTTGTCGAAGCTCACAACATCTCATCGTCCTATCTGGGAAGAAGCAAAACACTAAAAAGAACAAGCGATGCAACAATTGCAACTAATGCAGAAGAATCGGCATGATCATGATATGATACATGACATGGCAAGTTAATGATGCACACTATGTAGAAAAGGTATTAGGGGCATCACATTGATGATAAAACATTCGTGAGGCATTATTGATAAGAAACAATTAGTTCCCAATTTTATTTATCATGTTTTATTTGCATAAACAGTAATGATTATAAAACTGCTCTTAATGCATGATTAAAATGACAACATGGATATTATGGTTGGAGAGGCCTCGTCGCGATGATCGATTTAGACATATCATTTGTCGAATTCGGAGTTACGGATTTAAAGTTATGCAATAATTAAGAAAAGACAATTATTAATATTCATTAATCCGAAAATTTTAAATTGCTCAAATAATAATATAAATAGTATAGACAGATTCCTCACACTTTTCTGATTAAAAAACATATATTACTTGTATGATTTGAAATTGTGAATTTAAAATATTATTTAAGTCAAAATTATTTAAGAGGGGTCAAAGTCAAAGATTGGACTAGTTGACCCAGATTTGGAAATATTTGAATATGACGAATTCCTATTGAAAAACTAAACGTATTTCATATTAAACTTTTATTTAAAATCTTATTTATTCAGAAGTTATAAATGAGTTTGTATTTAAACAGAATGTAAATCAATTTTAATTTTGAATTCTGAAACAGCTCCTGACTTTTCTTACTCAGGTTAGTCTACCCACAGTCAATGACAAGTGGGCCTAGGAACAGCAGGGCCATAGCACGCGGACGGTCCAGCGAGGAGGCGACACGTAGGCGAGCCTAGGGTTGCGGGTACAGATTAGGAAAACTACGGGTTCCTAAGTGGAAATCTGCTGGAGATTGGATCTGACGGGAGATTATCTCAGGAACACAAATTCTGCTAGCTGAATTGAGTTTTGGAGAGAGATGTGAGCAAACCACCGGGATTTTTGTGACGCCGTAAAAACCAAAGTTGTAGAAGGGACATAGTCCTACGACTTTCGTGTTTAGGTTTTCTCCAGCGGAGGACTCTACGCTAGGAATCAACAAAGAATGAGGTAATTCGAGGGCAAAAGGACTGAACTTCGTTGACAGAACACCCGGGTTTTTCCTGATCTCGCGAGGTCAGTGGCGATTGATACAAAGCGAAAAAGGAGATGATGTAAAGATGAAAAACAAAGAGGGATCCCTGATCTATAACTTTTGTTCAGGAGTGTTTCGCAAAAATTCATCAGGGGCGACGGGGCATCGACTGCAGAGGATGCGGTAAGTTGCGACGCTGCCGCTAGCTTTCGTGGAAGGGCTGTGGCCTGATCATGTGGCGAAAGCACCAACGGCAAGAGACGCGCAAACAGGCAATGAGAGATGCAATTACATGGGGGAAACAGTCCAGGAAGCTCACCTCGCCCAATTCCCTTATGTAACAGAGTCCGGGACAGAAGGAGGCAATGGCGCAGCGAAGCTTCGGTACAGTCCGGGAAGGAGACGATGCGGGCGACGTCTCCGTGCAGCTCCGGCACCCGTGCTGCAGCAGAGAGGACGAAGAGAACCGGGTTTCTCCGTTCCTGAGATCAATTCGGCCTCCTAGTCCTGGGCTCCATGGCGATGACGGCAGATATACCATAGGGGCTCTCGGTGATTTTGGTGAAGAAGAAGAACGACAGGGGAAACAGCGACGCTGAGCAAGGAGGGAAGGAGGACTAGGGTTCCTAGAGGGGTTCCAGGGCACGAGGATAAAGGGACAGTGTGCTAGGCGTGACGCGGATGACGGGGGCGACGTCCACCTGCTCCCTCCCATTAGCGAGGCAGAGAGAGGTGGCGACGGATGAAGAGGAACAAGAGACGGCGTCGAAGGGGTACGGGCCACTGAAGGAGAAAAGAATGGGCCGAGGAAAGGCGCGCTGCTGGGTTGGTTCTGGAGCTGCTCTGGAGGGCTACTGTGTTGGTAAGGTCTCTCTCCTCCTTATATTTCCTTGCTTCTTGTTTATTATTAGTATTTGTTTGTTCATTTTAAACAAGCAATTGATTTCAAAACTCTTGAAACTTTTAAGGAACATTTGAAAGGAGGTTTAGGGAAACAAATTAGACGAGAGGGAACAAGATCAAGAGGGGAGATGATTCCCACATACATAATAGGTGTATGTGTCTATTTGGCATTTTACTAGATTAGGGTTTTAGTAAAAGAACAAACCCCTTTTTCAAAATATTGGACCCTAACAATGTCCCTTGTTTGTATAAAACAAAATAGGGATATAAAGAGGGAGAGAGTATTTGTGATAGCAACAACACAAGCAAAACAAAACAAGGTTTGATATGATGCTCAAATGCAATGTGGCATGATGACATGAGCATGATATCTTGATGATGCACCAAAAAAAACAAGCAATTTTCTAGTAGTGGTTTTCCCGGGGTGCTACAATTCGACACCACTAACAATGGATATCGCCCTCGAGATCCGCCTCATTGTATAGGAAAGAAGGCCGGTGATATGATCCTTCGCACGTCGTGTAGATCTTCGCGACACCACTAACAAAGATTCTTTCTCCGTCTTGAAATTGGCGACACCACCAACAAGGGCCGATGCTCTCGTTCGTCAAGAGAACACTCCGTATAAACAAAGAAGGTCGAGGTCTCAAAAAAAAGGCCACCTCCAACTTCCATGGAAAAAGTAAAATTGCTTGATCCACCATTCATTGTACAAAATCGAATGATAAGAGTAGTGGTATGGTCGCGACTCCATCCCGCACTCAAAGAATTACTATGTACACGAATAGCAGACTATGCTACAAACTCTCAGAATTCAGATTGAAGATCTCGACAAGCAAGGTTCGGAAAACAAAGTAGTGATGTAGGCTCTTTATCAGATCTGACGCAAAAGAGGTCATCGCGAAGTAGAACACCGGAAGATTCAAAGAAAATTTTTAGTGAATTTTTGGTCCACTGAAAGATACACAGAGGAAGATTCCTCGGATAACAAGAAATCCAGATGTCGAAGCACCGTTACAAGAGGAAGGAATCGAAACCCTAAAGGTACAATGGAACCCCAACCACGAGAAATCCTGGACTCGAAGAAGGTAAGAGAGCAGATCCAAAACACGCAAGGTAAGAAGAGAGTAGCAGAGGGGTAAGGAGTAAAAGCAGACCTAATCGGATCTATCCAATCGATTTTACAAAATAGTTTTGACACACTACAACGTCCGTAAGCTAGGTTATCCTACAGGCTGGACCAGTGGGGTATCGTAACTGTTGAGCTCTGATACCACTCTGTAACACCCTCAGAATCGACCCTATGTAAGTTTCAGCGATTCCCGCCAAACCCGCATAGAAACGATTCAAATGTGCCCACCAGGCACTTTCGTGCGGGTGGAAAACGAAGTAATACCATTACACTATATTCCACGATGAAACCCACAGAACAGATATATACGACAACGACTCCATGAGTCAAGAATACAGATATATAGTACAAAGATCCAAATCACCTTGAAAACGATACAACGTTCGAGTACGGACAAGATGCAAATTGAGCTAAGAGCCCTAAAGAATAATCAATGGCGTCCATAACCCTTCCCAGGCCAAGCCGGAAGGGTAACCCTTCTAACGACGTCAATCTCAATACCTGCTTAAACAAAAGGGGTGCCGACAAAGAGCAAAGGAAAAAGAGAGCAACAAGATCGAGGCCAAGACACGGAGACTAGAATTCGTGGTCCTCGCCTACATAGGTATGGTGGATCAAGGTGGCACAACATGCACTAAATAACCTATAGAGACTCAATATAGCTGTCGGCTATCAGAGAGGGATAAGAAAGACCTATTCGGAACCAAACTGATACTACAACCAAACATACCATCCTGGTATAACCCCCTCGAGACCAAACGAGGAAGTCAACCGAGGAACTCACACAATTGGCCGTTTTATTTATTCTGTTATCGTTGCAGCAATTACTAGTCATGTATAGATAGTCATCCTGATATAATAAGCAGTGGGCACTTTTTGTTAACCATTTCGTCGTAGTTGCAACACTTACTAGTCAGATACAATTAGCATGAGATATCCCAAACCCAGCAGTTGTTGGTACTTTTATTTAGCCATTCCATTGTAGTGAAGCTGATTACTAGTCATATTGGATACAAGTCAAATTATAACAGTAAAATTTAGTTATAGTTGTCTGTGATCGAGAACTATGCTCCAAGTTGTCCATAACCGCGGGCACGGCTTCTCAAAAAGATTTAACCCTGCAGGGGTGCACCAAAGTTTCCACGCACACCTACACCCTTGTTGTCAGATCAGTTGGTACAAGATCACAAAACATACACCCAACGGTATGTCGATGGGGTTTCGGACACGATGTTTCCCAGACTCAAAGCAAGCACATGGAAGGCCACCCCACTAAACAACCCGTAACGAAGTCGGACGGTCTCTGAGACGGACCCAGGGTTTGCGAGAACGACTGTAAACGACTGGGAACCCGAAAGTGTGACTGGGCTTGTCGATACCGCGAAATCGTGCCATGATCCAAAACAGTACAGGCGTTCCACGCACAATAGTAAATAACGCAGTAAAACATGGCATAAGTACAGGATAGTAATAAAGCCCAAACTAGATTGTGACCCCCGGTATAGTACTCTGAAATCAGGTACTAAATCGATGGGGGTGCCCACACACCCCACCTGTGGTTAGCACGCTCGATCTCGGAACAGGTATCAAGAACTCAGGGTCCTACAGGACACAGGTGGGCGGTTAGAAACCAAATAACATCTATTGCCCACCTGTGCCTCTGCATTATTTACCTACTTCAATTTTAGTTATTAAACAATAATTAAAGCCATGATCATCTCCGACATAAAGCATATGGCAGCCTTCCAACAACTGTGGTACTGGACGACACGCAATGACACTTGAGCAAGCGACTACGACGCGCAAGTCCAACTATCTAACAAACAACAGGTAATAGGATGTGTCCAAGGCAATATAAGGCTGCAAGGGATATCACGGGTACGAAAACTAGAGCATCGCAACACAGATAGCAATAGATCAACAGGAGGGAACAAATACTATAAAAGTAAGATAGGTAGAAAGGGGGAGAATGCTCGCCTGAAAACATTGTCGAAGATACATAACCGAAGAACTTGTCGAAGCTCACAACATCTCATCGTCCTATCCGGGAAGAAGCAAAACACTAAAAAGAACAAGCGATGCAACAATTGCAACTAATGCAGAAGAATCGGCATGATCATGATATGATGCATGACATGGAAAGTTAATGATGCAAACTATGTCGAAAAGGTATTAGGGGTATCACATTGATGATAAAACATTCGTGAGGCATTATTGATAAAAAACAATTAGTTCCCAATTTTATTTATCATGTTTTGTTTCAGAAGCAGTACTGATTATAAAACTGCTCTTAATGCATGATTCAAATGACAACATGGATATCATGGTTGAAGATGCCTCGTTGCGCTGATCGATTTAGACATATCATTTGTCGAATTCGGAGTTACGGATTTAAAGTTATGCAATAATTAAGAAAAGACAATTATTAATATTCATTAATCCGAAATTTTTAAATTGCTCAAATAAAAATATAAATAGTATGGACAGATTCCTCACATTTTTCTGATTAAAAAACATATATTACTTGTATGACTTGAAATTATGAATTTAAAATATTATTTAAGTCAAAATTATTTAAGAGGGGTCAAAGTCAAAGATTGGACTAGTTGACCCAGATAAATGAGTTTGTATTTAAACAGAATGTAAATCAATTTTAATTTTGAATTCTGAAACAGCTCCTGACTTTTCTTACTCAGGTTAGTCTACCCACAGTCAATGACAGGTGGGCCTGGGAACAGCAGGGCCACAGCATGCGCATAGTCCAGCGAGGAGGCGACACGTAGGCGAGCCTAGGGCTGCGGGTACAGATCAGGAAAACTACCGGGGCCTAAGTGGAAATCTGATGGAGATTGGATCTGACGGGATTATCTCAGGAACACAAATTCTGCTAGCTGAATCGAGTTTTGGAGAGACGATGGCGAGCAAACCACCGGGATTTTTCTGACGCCGTAAAAACCAAAGTTGTAGAAGGGACATAGTCCTACGACTTTCGTGTTTAGGTTTTCTCCGGCGGAGGACTCTACGCGTCGGACATCAACGAAGAACAGAGGCCGACCTGAGGGCAAAAGGACTGAACTTCGTTGACAGAACACCGGGGTTTTTCCTGATCTCGCGAGGTCAGTGGCGATTGATACAAAGCGAAAAAGGAGATGATGTAAAAATTAAAATGAAGAGGGATCCCTTATCTATAACTTTTGTTCAGGAGTGTTTTGCAAAAATTCGTTAGGGGCGACGGGGCATCGACCGGAACAGAGGACTATGCAAGTTGCGACGCTGCTGACTGCTAGCTCGGGTGGAAGGGTTGTGGCCTGACTGCGCGCACGGCGAGCACCAACGGCGGTGGAGATGCGCAAACAGGCAATGAGAGATGCAATTACGTGGGGAAAACAGTCCAGGAAGCTCACCTCGCTCAATTCCCTTAGGTAACAGAGTCGGGGACAAAAGGAGTCGATGGCGCGGCGAAGCTTCAGTACAGTCCGGGAAGGAGACGATGCGGGCGACGTCTCTGTGCAGCTCCGGCACCCGTGTTACAGTAGAGAGGACGAAGAGAACCGGGTTTCTCCGTTCTTGAGATCAATTCGGCCTGCTAGTCCTGGGCTCCATGGCGACGACGGCAGATATACCATAGGGGCTCTCGGTGATTTTGGTGAAGAAGAAGAACGACAGGGGAAACGGCGACGCTGAGCAAGGAGGGAAGGAGGACTAGGGTTCCAAGAGGGGTTCCAGGGCACGAGGATAAAGGGACAGTGTGCTAGGCGTGACGCGGATGACAGGGGGCGACGTCCACCTGCTCCCTCCCGTTAGCGAGGCAGAGAGAGGTGGCGACGGATGAAGAGGAACAGGAGACGGCGTCGAAGAGGTACGGGCCACTGAAGGAGAAAAGAATGGGCCGAGGGCTACTGTGTTGGTAAGGTCTCTCTCCTCCTTATATTTCATTGCTTCTTGTTTATTATTAGTATTTGTTTGTTCATTTTAAACGGGCAATTGATTTCAAAACTCTTGAAACTTTTAAGGAACATTTGAAAGGAGGTTTAGGGAAACAAATTAGACGAGAGGGAACAAGATCAAGAGGGGAGATGATGCCCACATACATAATAGGTGTATGTGTCTATTTGGCATTTTACTAGATTAGGGTTTTAGTAAAAGAACAAACCCCTTTTTCAAAATATTGGACCCTAACAATGGCCCTTGTTTGTATAAAACAAAATAGGGATACAAAGAGGGAGAGAGTATTTGTGATAGCAACAACACAAGCAAGACAAAACAAAACAAGGTTTGATATGATGCTCAAATGCAATGTGGCATGATGACATGAGCATGATATCTTGATGATGCACCAAAAACAAAAATAACAAGCGATTTTCTAGTAGTGGTTTTCCCGGGGTGCTACACAAGTCAACCCAAATAAAGCATCAAAGGAGAATACCACAATATTATGCTTTTGTATGCTAAAACAACGCATGATTATTTCATGGCACATTAAGCAATCTCAATTGTTTGAAACAATTCATGCTACAACAATCATCACTAATCATATGGTCAAAGCAACATCTAATATGACATGATAAAGTCTAAACCACAGTCAAAACAAGCTTCCTTTTGTACCACTATAAGCATGAAACATTCTACTATTTTCCAACACCAATCAACTTATTTCAAACAAATCACAAATATAATAATCAATAAAGACCAGTGATCTTGTCTCACAAATCTAAAAAGGAAGAACTAAAAAGTTCTAAGCAAAAAAGAAAACTAAAGCTAAATGCAGTGCTAGCAAAAGAGAACACTCACAGAATAATAAGAGTGAAAACTAGAGTGTTCTAGGCAATGAAGAATGGGGTTTGAATTCTCCAAAAGAAGTGTGCTGGGATCCAACCAACTTATTGTAGCAAACAAAATAAAACAAAAGTAAATACGAAAACAAAGACGCTCCAATAACAACACATAGTGCATGAAGCAATAAAAGTATAGTATCTTGAAAGAAGACCTGAGATTTTTGTTGATGAAGAATGGGATGCCTTGGGAATCCCCAAGATTTGACGCTTGTAACTCTTGAATATTTCTTGGGGTGACACGGGTGGCATCCCCAAGCTTGAGATTTTGTCCATACTTCATCTCATCACATCATTCTCTCCCTATACTTGAAAATTCCCTTCCTACAAAACTTCACACAATCTTCATTAATAACATTAGTGTATTCAAGATAATAAGCCTTTGGGTTCAGTTTCAACCCAATTAAATCATCCATTAAAACATAAGCTATTGTAGCAACTTATTTTAAAAGCTCTTCCAATAAAAAGAACTCAAAAATAAAGAGATCAAGAGGCAAATGCAAATGCAAATAATGGCAGAAATTTATCAAAACAGAACAGCATGTAAAGATCGATTTTTTCGAAAATATTTTGTTGCTAAAATAAAAAAAGTGCAAAACTAATAAAAGTTAGATAATAACTTGGGGCATGCGCACAAAAAATTGCAGATCAATACGACGTTCTGAAATTTTTTCATGATTTTTCACAGTGAAGCACATAAATCTGTTTCGGAACAGCAACTTCCCCAAATCTTACTTTCTTCCTATTAGAGGCTACTCTTGTCACAAAAACGAAATAAAAAGGATAACAGAGGTTGTTATGGAGCTAACAACTTCCAAGACTGAAATAAACAAAAATAAACTGAAAGCAAAAAATACAATGGGTTGTCTCCCAAAAGCTCTTTCTTTATAGCCATTAAGATAGGCATGATAATTTCGGTGATGCTCACATAACAAATATGAAATGAAGTAAAAGAGAGCATCAAGAAGCAACTATAAAACAAATTTAAGTCTAACCCACTTCCTATGAAAAATAATCTTGTAAATAAACAAGTGATGAAAGCACAAAGCAACAAGCATAGGAAAGCAAAATAAGTGCAACTTCAAAAATTTCAACATAAAGAGGGTAAACTTAATATTGTTGAGATACATAAAACCATGTTTCCCTCTCTCATAATAACTTTCAGCATCATGAATAAAATTAACAATATAACTATCACATAAAACATTCTTATCATAAGCCACATGCATATAATAATTATTACTCTCCAGATAAGCATAGTCATTCTTATTAATTGTAGTGGAGAAAATTCAACAAAATAGCTAGCATTATTATTCTCATCACCATAATCATCAAATATAGGAGGCATATTGAAATCATAATTAATTTTCTCCTCAATAGTAGGTGGACTGAAAATATCATATTCATCATTGTAATCATCATATATTAGAGGTATAGTATCATCGTAGAAAATTTTCTCCACTAAAATTGGGGAAGTAAAAAGATCATTTTCATAAAAACTAGCTTCCCCAAGCTTAGACATTTCCATAGCATTAGCAATAATGGTGTTCAAAGAATTCATACTAATAACATTGTTATTAGCATGAAAATTAAGTTCCATAGGTTTTTTAATTTTCTCTTCAAACACTTCATGTCCTAACTCAAGATAAATACTATAAAGCTATCAATTTTTTGTTTTACATTAAGCCTAACTAGTGAAAATAAAAACAAGAAATAAAAAGATATAATTCCAGAATCTAAAGGAAATAACTTTGAGCAACACACACTAGCAACAGTACTAGAAGATAGCTTAGTAGCCAGAGGATGTCAGTACCCTTTACCTTACCTCCACGACAACGACGCCAAAAAAGAGCTTGATGTCTACACACGCTTCTATTCTTGTAGACAGTGTTGGGCCTACAAGTGCAGAGGTTTGTAGAATAGCAACAAGTTTCCCTTAAGTGGATCACCCAAGGTTTATCGAACTCAGGGAGGAAGAGGTCAAAGATATCCCTCTCAAGAAACACTACAATTAAGATAGAAGAAGTCTCTTGTGTCCCCAACACACCCAATACACTTGCCAGGTGTATAGGTGCACTAGTTCGGCGAAGAGATAGTGAAATACAAGTAATATGGATGATTATAAGTGGCAATTGCAATCTGAAATAAAAATGGCAGCAAGCAAACATGCAGCAGAACTGGTTGTAAATGGTGTTTTAATGCTTAGAAACAAGGCCTAGGGATCATACTTCACTAGTGCACACTCTCAACAATGATAACATAATTGAACACATAAATATCCTCTCTTCACTATGCTACCCTGAACTACTCTCCGGTTGGATAACGAACACCAATTCACTGTGTAGGGCTATAAAAGCACACCTTAAAGTTTGCATTCCCCATCTAGGTAACCCCACACTGTCACCTTGACCGCTAGATGGTTCCAGACAAACACCACAATTCATAGAGACATCCAACTCAAATTATAACTCATGATAAGTATTTCGGTAATCTTTAGCCTAGGAGCGACACACGATGCACACACTGTCACCTTCACACACGTGGGACAAGGTGTCTCCGGAGATCACATTAATAAAAGCACTTGAATAGCATAGTAGACAAAGAGTAGAATCTACTTATTCAACTAGATTACAAAGCTCATGATCACAATAAGATCACACCATGGAGAGAGAGATGAACACATAGCTACGGGTAGAGCCCTTAGCCTCGGGGGAGAACTACTCCCTCCTCATCATGGGAGTTAGCAACGGCGATGGAGATGGCAGTGGAGTCGATGGAGATGGCTCTGGGGTCAATTCCCCGTCCTGGAAGGGTGCCGGAACAGAGACTTCTATCCCCCCGAATCTCGTCTTCGGTGGCGGTGGCGCTGTGGAACTTTTCATGGAATTCTGATCTTGTACTTAGGGTTTTTGCCTCGGGGGAAATATATAGGCGAAGGGGCAAGGTCGGTGGAGGCTCGAGAGGGCCACACCCTAGGGCGGTGCTCCCCCTATCCGTTCCTAGACTAGGTGTGTCCGCCCTGTGGTGCGTCTCCCTCTGGCCTCAGGACTCCATCTCGTGTCGGCAAAAATATGAACTTTGGCTTTTGTTTCGTCTAATTCCGAGAATATTTCTTTACTAGTATTTCTGAAACCAAAAACAGCAGAAAATAGAAAACTAGCTTTGTGGTACTTGTTAATCGATTAGTCCCAGAAATTCATAAAAATGTTATAATGTGTAGACAAAACATAAGATAGTTGGTGTAAAACAAGCATGGAGCATCAAAAATTATAGATACGTTTGCAACGTATCAATACTCACTTTCTTCCATGCCTCAGCGAGGCACTCGTCCTCCCTCGAGTTCCACTTTGGACCGTGGCTCCTGGTTTTCTTCTTCTCAGATAGGGCGGCACAGGATCGGTCACAGGCACCTCCACCTCCTCCTCAATGGGTTCGTCCTCTGCGTAGGAATAGGCCTCATTTTCCCATGGTTCCCCGCCAACCTACCCCTTGTCATCGTATGCCTCAGATTCCTCCTGTGTGTAGGCGGGATGCGAGCCCCCATTGATGATGTTGCTGCCATTGGGCATTCCGCCGAATAGCCCATGTGCGCCCTGGCTGCTGTTGACAGCGGCAAACTGATGGAAGCCGCCCTGAGGTGGAGGGGCGCCACTGAAAAGGGGGTGAAAGAGTGCCAGGGATACGACATTGCCATATCTTAGATCCACGGCGGTGAAGCTGTCTAGAGGATCAAACTCATGGAGGCCCGTCGAGAAGAAAGAGAACTACGGTGTACCTTGGATTTCTGGGAAGCCTTCCGCTTGCGCCGGAGATGATGCTGAAGGAGAGGGAGAGGAGACGCAGCTTTGGCTCCCCCACACATTGGGGATGAACTGGGCAGCCTAAGGTGCTACTAGCAACACTGTCCCCTTTATCATTGTAGCCATGTGTGGTCGCCTCCGCTGCCTGAGCCTCCAAATACCTTCGCTTCCTCGCCTTCAACTCCCTCTGCCAGCGGATAGCATTCTCCACCTTGCAGCGCTAGAGGTCGAATGCCCACTAGGCGTTGGTCATCCTATCTGGCCGCTCCTTATCGGCGTTTCCCCTCTTCTTCGATACAGCGTCAACGGTGTCAGACGCGTTGGATGATTAGGGAGCAATGTTCCTCCTCTTCGGCGCCATGGGAAAGTGGCGGGCTTGGCTGGTTAAGGGGGGAAAATGGCAGGAGTTGGCAGCAATATGGGGGAAATATGGTGATATGGAGGACATAATTGAGGGAAATTAATGTTTTGGAGGGAATGTCGGGGGTGTCTCCCGGATAGGGCTGGCCCGCGCAGTTATTCTGCTCCATCTGGTGGTCCCGCTAGCCTTCCTGCGTGCCAGGTTTGGCCTGGGTGCACCGGATGAAACGAGCAGACGCCAAAACCAAATTGGAAGGCGCGGCTGGGTGGGAGTTTTTGCGCCCGCACCTCCATAACTGGTTTTGGGAGGCTTTGGGTGGGACGAGTGGAGATTCTCTTAGGGACCTGATACTTCCAAAACGTATCTACTTTCCCGAACACTTTTTCTATTGCTTCTCCTCTAATTTGTGTGATTTGGATATAATTAACACGGACGAACGTTGTTTCACCAGAATTGCTCTACTGTCTCGTTTTTGTGCAGAAAATCAACTTTCAGGAAAAATCCCAGAAAATATGCCAAAAATCCTATTTTCCCAGAAGACTCATGGATCCAGAAGACGGAGGGGAGAAAAGACCCGAGGGGCCCACACCACCCCTAGGCGCGGGCCAGGCCTGGCCGCTCCTAGGCATGGTGTGGCTGCCTCAGACTTTGACTCGTCCTCTCCTTTCGCCTACATATACCCTCTGACCTAAAAACATAGGGGGGTTCAACGTTTTTCTACATAGAGTTCCGCTACGCCTCCACCACCAAAAACCGTGATTGGGAACCAGAAACTCCGTTCTAACACCCTGCCAGGACGAGGAATTGGAGGAGATCATCGCCATCATCATCATCACCGACGCCTCTCCATCAACAATCCATGATTCCCCCATCCATGTGTGATTAATCCCCCCAATAGGTTATGGGGATGGTAGGGATTGGATGAGATCACTCATGTAATTGCATAAGATTGTTAGAGCATGGTGCCTAGTATCTATTGTTAGTGATTTTTGATATTGTTGCAACTTGTTGTGCTTAATGCTTGTCACTAGGGCCCGAGTGCCATGATCTCAGATCTGAACATGTTATTGATTCATGATGATATTGTTGTTTGTGATCTTACATGCAAGTTGTGTACACATATCGTTGTCTGGAACCCGAGGCCCCAAAGTGACAGCAATTGGTATAACTAGAGGGGATGGCTGTGATGTGAGGATCACATGTTCACGGAGTGTTAATACTTTGCTCTGGTTCTCTATTAAAAGGAGCACCTTAATTGCCAGTAGATTCCCTTGATCCCCCGCTACAAACGGGCTTGCAGGACAAAAGATGTTATGCAAGTTTCTCATTGCGAGCACGCACGACTATATACGGAACACTTCCCTATAGTTATTTAGTACATGGATGATTTATCTTTATTATCTGCAAATACCTTTGTCTTGATTATGCCCACCCATTCATCCATCGCTATGCCCACCACATTTTAATCCTGCTGTTTATTATAATTGTTACCGCTGTCCTTATTTTACTATTGTTATTATTTTCCTACTGCTATTACAAAATTGTTGCTACTGTTAAACTATTGCGAGCAAGACTGTTTCCAGGTGCAGCTGAATTGACAACTCATATGTTAAGGCTTATAAATATTCTTTGGCTCCGCTTGTGTCGACTCAATAAATTTGCGCTTTACTTCCCTCGAAGACTGTTGTGATCCCCTATAGTTGTGGGTCATCAAGACTATTTCTGGCGCCGTTGCCATGGAGCATAGCTTTATTTATAAGTTCACTTGGAATTATTATTGTTCGCTGCCATCCATTCATCATGGGTAAATCTCGTGATGGAAAAGTTCCTATATTGCTATCCACTACAAGAAGAGGTACAACTCTGAACACCTCTGTTGCACTTGATTCACCGTATGTGATGAATAAGCTTCTTACACCACCACATACACATGTTACACATACTGCTACTTCTGTTGAATCTAAAAATGCTTATGATAATGTTGATGTTGCTTCTATTGTTCTTGATGAGAGTGGTTTGTTAGGTCCTTTCCTAGATGCTACAAGTTCTAGAACTATAATGGGAAACACTAAAACTCCTAATGAAAATATTGCCACACCTATTAGTTCACCTAAGTCTAGAGAGTATCCTAGTGATGATTTTGATGAAGATTATATTGAAATTAGTAATGAATTTATTGAGGAAAGTCAAAACACTAGAGGTGCAAGTGCTATTAAGAGTCTTCTTGAGAGACGCGTTGTTAGATATAAATTATATCCTGATGCTAAGTTTGCCACATCTCCCATAAACATTAAAGATAAGGATTATGATTTCTCCCTTGATTTATCTTATATAACTATTGTTGAGAAAGAACCTTTTTGTGGGACTAAAAATGGAAGTGCTATGGCACATATAAATGAGCTCTCTACTTTGAGTGTCTTATTTTCTGATGATATTAAGAAACGCACCTACTTTGTTGCTAAAATCTTCCCTTTTTCATTGAAAGGTGAAGCTAAATCTTGGTTTAATAATTTATCTCCTGGATCTATTGATAGTCCTGTTGGCTTGGTTAATACTTTCTTTCGGAAATATTTCCCTGCTAGTGCTCAACATGTTGTTTTGCAAAAACTCTTTGATTTTAAGCATGGAGAAGGAGAGAAATTGCCTGAATCATGGGCAAGGTTTTGTTCTTTAATTAGAGCATAGCCTAGATATCCAGTACCTAAAAACAAACTTCTTGATATAATTATAACGGACTAACCGATGAATCTAGGACATACCTGGATATTTGTGCTGGTTGTGTTTTCAGGAAAAGAACTCCAGATGAAGCTGAGGAATTAATGGCTAAAATAAGCAAGAATTATGATTATTGGACTATACATGAGCCAACTACACTTGAGCCAACTATACCTGAGCCAACACCAAAGAAGAGGGGAATGATTGAATTAAATGATGAAGTGATGAAGGAAGCTAAGAAATGTCTCAAGGAGAGGGGTATTAAATCTGAAGATGTGAAGAATTTACCTCCTATAGAAGAATTATGTAAGCCAATCTCTCAGTCATCCACTATTGAGGTACACTCTCTCCAACATTTTGATAATGGTGATATTCCTTACTCTAAACCTCCTGATCAATGCTTAGAAGAATTTGATAATTATGTCGTTAAGCAAGATAATTTTAATATGAGAGTGCAGAATCATCTAATGGAAAATTCTAGAGCTATTAATAAGTTGCATGATATTGTGGAGAGAACCTCTAATGATGTTAAAATGCTTGTTAAACATTTACAAATGGTTCAAACTCAAATTGATCATCTTACTAAGGTGCAAAAATATTTTCTAGTTAACGCTTCTAGAGAAAAACATGCTTATGAAATTAGAACTAAAAGTGGTGCTTCTACTCAGGATCCTCTATATCCCGAGGGACATCCTAAAAGAATTGAGAAATATTCTCAACAAGCTAAAAATAGTGGTACTCCTTCTAAGAAAAATAAAAAGAATCATAAAACAGTTGTAGAATCTTCTAAACTTGCTAAAGATCCTAATAGTATATCTATCACTGATGCTGAAACTGAAAGTGGTAATGATAAAAATGATGCTTCTGATAAAGAATAAATTGAAGAAGAACCTGAAAAGCATACTAAGAATACTAAGTACACTAAGGAAGATTTTGCTGCTAATAAACATGGTAGTGAAAGAGAGCCTTGGGTGCAAAAACCAATGCCTTTTCCTGATAAGACACGCAAGTCAAAGGAAGAAGAACACTATAACAAGTTTCGTCAGTGGATGAAACCTTTTTTTTTGAAAATTCCTTTGACTGATGCTATTAAATTGCCTCCTTATTCAAATTATATGAAGGATATTGTCTCTAATAAAAGGAAGATTCCTAAAGAGGAAATTTCCACTTTGCTTGCTAATTATTCCTTCAATGGTAAGGTTCCAAACAAACTTGGAGATCCAGCCATTCCAACTATTCCTTGCTCTATTAAAATAATTATGTTAGAACTGCTTTGTGTGATTTGGGAGCAGGAGTTAGTGTTATGCCTTTTTCTCTCTACATGAGACTTCACCTGGAAAAATTGATACCAACTGATATATGTTTGCAAATGGCTGATAAGTTTACTACTATTCCTGTTGGTATATGTGAGGATGTTCCCGTTCAAGTGGCTAACAATTGTTTGATATTAACTGACTTTGTTGTGCTTGAAATGCCCAAAGATGATAATATGTCTATTATTCTTGGGAGACCTTTTCTTAATACTTCAGGTGCTGTCATTGATTGTAATCAAGGAAAACTAATTTTTAATGTTAATGACAAGGAGCACACTATTTATTTCCCCAAGAAGATTGATAAGAAATATGGCCTAAATTCAATTGAAAATATTGAGGGCATCAAAGTTGGACAAATATATTGTCTCATTCCACAAGAAGATTATGAAATTATTATGATTGGGACTATTGCTATCAAGGTTGAGGTAACATAATCATTTAGTGAAATGCAAAGTTTTGTTTCATATAAAATTGTTTTGGTAACAAGACCTGATCAACCTTGTTAAAAAAGTGATTTGGATGAACGAAACAATGTTTTCAACATGATTATCTTTGTTTGCTCTTATTTTCTCTATTCCAATTTTTGCTTTCACTTTGCTCATCTTTGTATTGCTAGTTGCTTGCATATTTGAGTGTCTTAGAACTTTTGAAGTTTTGGTTTTGATTTGGTTTTGCATCATTCCAAAATCATTTTTTTGTGCGAAAATCATTTATCAATTTCTGAAAATTGCTCGAAATTAAAGTTTCTCGAAAAAATTTCAGAAAAGTCATATTAATTTTTTTCGTCAAAAAAGGGACAGAGGGGCACCTGGAGTGACCCAGGGGGCCCACCAGGATGGCTCACCACCTGGTGGCACGGCCAGCCCTAGGGCGCGCCTAGCCATGGTGTGCGCCACCCCTGGCCCTCCACTTATCCAGACACCTACCACTTCACTCTCTCTCTCTCTCCCGAGAAAACACCAAAAAATTTCTTGAACTCGTGTTCTTGCTGTTCTTCACTGCAATTTTCGATATCCTTATTTAGCCACTCTTTGCTGCTAATTTTTGGAGCATTTGTTCTCCGGTATGTGACTCCACCGCTTGTGCAAGTAGATTTTTTACTAGTGGATTATATCTTGAGTATTTTGCTACTATAGGTGACAGGTTATGTGAGCTTGCATGCTTGTTCTACGCTTAGAGAAATTATTTTGATGCATGTTTAGCCCTCTTGCAAGTACCTATAGTAGTTCCCTTCATTTAGTAGCTTTGAAATTATTTTTGTGATGTTTGTCTAAAAAATTCAAAAAAGAAGATGAATGAACACCAACTCAACCAACATGAATTGAGGGTGCTTAAGGTCATGAAAGCCCGTCACTTTGTTACTGCTGACTCTCATGCAGAGAGTTTAGTTTATAGGATGTTATTTACGGATGGGGATGAGAGGGAAATTCCCTTGCCACAGTCTACTCTATTCAGTCTTTGCAGGAGGTCGTGGTCGCGGTCCAAGGAGGAGCTGGAAGAGCAGCTTCACTTTCTTGGTTTCCACAGGAAGCACCAGGAGGGGGATGCGCCCTCTTATGACTACGCTGCGCACTACGCCGTGGCGTCCTCGAGTTCGTATCAGGATGAAGGTACTTCTTTGTCATATTATGGAGGTGCCACTTCTTGGCCAGCTTGGGATTGATCTCCACTTAGGCCAAAATCCTAAGCTTGGGGGGAGGCATACCGACATCACACTCATCTACATATCATATTCTATCGGTACTTTGTATATCCATGTTTCACTTTCTTTCTTTTTCATTTTGTTGTTGTTTTGTTTCTGCTTTCCAAAACACAAAAAGACTAAAACATATTTTTTTGTTTCTGTTTGTTTGCTTCTTTAGCTTTTAGCTTTAGTTTGCTTCACTCTTTTTATCTTTGGTTTGTTATTCAAAAATCCAAAAATATTTTGCTTTGTTTGATTTTTCCTTCAATTCTTGTCTTAAAAAAATCGAAAACCCAAAAATATTTGTTGTTCTTCTATGGTTTTGTAAAGTTCGTTGCAGGTTTCAGCAATCCTCAGTGACTCCTTTGGGGTTTGGTTTTCATATTATTATTCATGCTACACAAGTGAAAGACAATAATGGTGATTTATGAAAACTCGAGGTGTGGTAAGAGGCTGGTATGAACTCTATTTGTTTTCATTTTTGTACATATATTCATCCATGTGGGCATGCTTAGTCTGTTCATGTAAGGTGTATGTTATTTAATGGATGCTTAGTAGTTCTTGCTATCTTATGATTAGTTCCAACTTGCTAATAGTTTATAGCATGTCATACAAATGTTTGCTTGCATTGTTCTATTCATAACATGGTATGCCATTGTGGTATCCTCCTATGAATATTTTATTTGAATCGAATTGGCACATGTTCACGCATGCATATGATTAAATAAAAGTCAGTTAAGCCTCGATGATTTATTTTTCCTCGGAGTTCTTGTGTCACTTTTATGCCATTGTCAATTTTGTTTTGTCGCAAGCATGATTATAACAGTTACTGCTCTCTCGATTGTCGCTCCCTTTCTATTGCTATCCTCCACTTGCACTGAGTTTGAGATCCACTCGTGCATCCAACTCCCCAAAACCAAAGTTGCCAAAAAGTGTCCACCATATCTACCTATTAGCATCATTTCTATTTCTTGCATACTTATTATGCTTTGTTTTCTTCCAAATAAAAATGTTTGCTTGTTATGCGAAAATTAGTTTGTAAAGCTCTCACGAACTTGATGGCACATTTTATTTCTTGCACTTAATAAACCTGAACCATTGTGACTATCTACATAGTTATATGCTTGCAAATTATAAGTTGGGAGTTAGCAAAACCATGCTGTCATGGGGCACGCTTTCAACATTGCACTTATTATTTTTAGTTGATATCATATTCTTTTGTTTATGGATACTGTCGGTGTGAAATAAGATTGGAGCTTGTAAGTCCATGGAGTTTGTATATGTGTTAGATAAACACCTGGGCGGCTAGCCTAAGCCATGACTAATCATGGTGGAAACTTGCAGCAAAACCACAGTGGCATTATATGAAGCATCCTCAATAAAAAAACTATGCAAATAGCAAATAAAAAGATCGCTGAGATGCTCACTCTTTGTTGCCTTGTCATTTTGATATGGGATAGCTCCTGCGTCATGGGTCAAGGGGTACCCGTTGGCGGTTCTTTATGATATACGTATATTTACAATGACAAGAACTTACCTATGACCAAAGTTGAGTAGCATGAGGTCTCGGTACTCGTACTCAAGGGGCATGAGATTTTCAACTTATGATCTGTCAAGCATATAACTCATATTTGCCCTCACTTTAACCATAACCATTTAAAGATGCTTTTGATAGGGGCAATGAGAGCTCAAAGCTAATGAGTACCATACTTTCAAGCATTTGTAAGCCTTCCAAACTTTTTAATCTTATCTTTCACTTTTATATCGAGTCACCATTTATTCTATGAGCACCTTCCCAAGAGCATAGCTGTCATTCTTAGTGTAATGTGCTTGTCCCGTAACACGGTTAATTGTGACATAACTTTGACGCTTGTATCTTTGATATTTTTACTTCTAGTCTTCACTTGAACTTCAGAGGTGCCTTGGTATTTATGTTTTGCTCCAAAAAGAAAGGCAAGCGATATACCACTTTATCATATCTTCTTATGACATTACAATCTTGTATATGCTTATGTTTCATGTTGCTTATTATTATTGTGTTGGAATCTCTTCATAGCTTGCATGACTATTGGGTAGACTTATTTGCATACTCCTTACTATGGATTGCCTAAGTACCTGCTCATATGCTAAGAATATTTACATCTTATGAAGCAAATGTGTTCGTGAAAGTTTATTTTATCGCACTCAGTTTTCAACTGAATTGCT
Source organism: Avena longiglumis (assembly GCA_030063025.1). Taxonomy (NCBI): domain Eukaryota; kingdom Viridiplantae; phylum Streptophyta; class Magnoliopsida; order Poales; family Poaceae; genus Avena; species Avena longiglumis. The sequence goes on along the minus strand of CP125977.1, from coordinate 178,393,870 downwards.
TGAGGACAAGCAATAAGCTAAACTTGGGGGGAGTTGATACGTCCAAAATGTATCTACTTGCCCGAACACGTTTGCTATTGTTTCTCCTCTAATTTGTGTTATTTGGATATAATTAACATGGACTAACGTTGTTTTCAGCAGAATTTCTCTAGTGTCTCATTTTTGTGCAGAAAATCAACTTTCAGAAAAAATCCTAGAAAATATGCCAAAAATCCTATTTTTCCAGAAGACTCACGGAGCCAGAAGACAGAGGAGAGAAAAGACTCGAGGGGCCCACACCATCCCTAGGCGCGGGTCAGGTCTGGCCGCGCCTGGGCATGGTGTGGCCGCCTCAGACTTCGACTCGACCTCTCCTTTTTTTTACATATACCCTCTGACCTAAAAACACAGGGGGGTCGACATTTTTCTAGATAGAATTCCGCTACGCCGCCACCACCAAAAACCGCGATTCGGAATCAGAAACTCCGTTCTGACACCCTGCCGGGACAGGAAATTGGAGGAGATCATCGCCATCATCATCACCGACGCCTCTCCATCAACCATCCATGATTCCCTCATCCATGTGTGAGTAATCCCCGCAGTAGGTTATGGGGATGGTAGGGATTGGATGAGATCACTCATGTAATTGCATAAGATTGTTAGGGCATGGTGTCTAGTATCTATTGTTAGTGCTTTTTGACATTGTTCTAACATGTTGTGCTTAATGCTTGTCACTAGGGCCCGAGTGCCATGATCTCATATCCAAACATGTTATTGATTCATGATGATATTATTGTTTGTGATCTTACCTGCAAGTTGTGTACACATATCGTTGTCCGGAACCCGAGGCCCCAAAGTGACAGCAATTGGGATAACTGGAGGGAATGGCTGTGATATGAGGATCACATGTGTTCACTGAGTGTTAATTCTTTGCTCCAGTGCTCTATTAAAAGGAGCACCTTAATCGGCAGTAGATTCCCTTGAGTCCCCGCTGGAAACGGGCTGGCAGGACAAAAGATGTTGTGCAAGTTTCTTATTGCGAGCACGCACGACTATATACGAAACCATGCCTATAGTTATTTAGTAATTAGATGCTTTATCTTTATTATCTGCAAATGCCTTTGTCTTGATTATTACATGAATTATCTTGTCCATGCAACGTCTGTCCATTCATCCCTATGCCTACTGTATTTTAATCCTTCTGTTTATTACAATTCTTACCGCTGTCCTTATTTTACTACTGTTATTATTTTTCTACTACTATTACAAAACTGTTGCTACTGATAAACTATTGCGAGCAAGACTATTTCCAGGTGCAGCTGAATTGACAACTTATCTGTTAAGGATTATAAATATTCTTTGCCTCCCCTTGTGTCGAATCAATAAATTTGGGCTTTACTTCCCTCAAAGACTGTTGCGATCCCCGATACTTGTGGTCAGAAGCTCATATGTGGGAGGTCATGAACATTTATTTGATCATGCACAATGATCATCGAGAGTGATCAGGAATCACAAGTGGTGGATGATCATCTCTATTTGATCACCAGGGGCCTCTCTCCAAAGTTGATGACAAGGTGTCAGCCGGCTTTACTGCATTCATCGCATGCACTAAGAAATTCGTGATTCAAGGGTTCATGAAGATCTCCAAAATGATCTAGCAGAGCATTTGTGGTTGCCGAAAGACAACACCATATGAGCCTTGAACTATTTGAATTTTTATACTTAAGTTGTAGTAAGAATCATTTAATTTGAGTGTTTGTATTGGATTATTATTTAATTTGTTGTGTGAAACTATTTATATTCTAAAGATTATGCAATGGTTTGAACTATTATTTGAAAGTATGTAAACTTTTTTGAGCCTGATACTTAGGTGATTACATATTTGGGGTGCCAGTGTGGATGGTCCTTCCAATACCATGGCAAAATGTACCGGCAACCTTAATAGTTGGGTAGTGCTACATGTCCCAGGGGATGGAAACTTTCCATCCTCTAGGTTTCCAGCCGTCCGATCGGGTTCGATCAACGTCAGATCTTCTTCCCGTCCATCCATCACGTTGTTGCTACAAATAGTTCCTCTTTTGCTACATGTATCAGAAAATTATTCAGTTCAAACAATAGAACAGACAGACCAAACCTCGTCGGAGAGTTCATCGGAGAGATTGCTGGCGACCTTGTAGCAAAAAGTTGTGCTAATGTATCCGATCCCACCTCGCCAGAGACCGTGTAGTAAAAAACTTTACACTATTGTAGCAAAATATCAAAATGGTTGCAGCAAATAAGTTCTATTGTAGCAAATTACCGGATACTCTCACCGGAGACATCACAGGATACTCTCGCCGGAGACATCATTGGAGAGATTGTAGAAAATAATTTTTGCTATTATAGCAAAACATGAGAACAAATTGTAGAGAAAATATTATTCTAACGTAGAAAAATTTGACTTCGCTGGAGACTCTCATCTCGAAGACCTCGTAGCAAAAATAATGCATTACTATAGCAAAAGAACACAACGATTGTAGCAAAAAATATGATATTATAACAAGACCGGTTTCACCGTAAACATCGTCGGAGACCTCATTAGAACCTTGTATCAAAACTGTCATAGGTAGCATCCTCCGCAACAACTCCGCCCAATCGTCTATAGCATCACCAACTCCCGTAAGTAGCACCATTGGCTACCCTTTGCAGCAGCGGGACATGGGAGACATAACGGGGTTGAGGTGGCCTCCATCCGCGGTGGTGCGCGGGCGCTAGATAGGGATATTGGCGTAGTAGTGGGGACCTCTGTGGCTAATTCAAACCTCTGCTAGGATCCATGGCGTCTAGGGAAGGGCAAACTTGCTTGCCAGGGTGGAGAGCAGAGGTGGCAGCTTTCGGCGAGCTGTAGGGCGCGGGACCGCACAGGGGCTGTAGGGGAGGGCGGCTATGCAAGAGCTATAGGGGAAGGTAGCGCGAGCTGTAGGGAAGGCTGCGTGGCTCCCATGGCTATTTTACGAGGGAAGGCTGGCAGCTCCCAAGGTTCGACGAGGCCTGGATTCGGCGAGCTAGGTGGCGATGGGACTGCATCATCGGTGCTAGGCCGCAAGGCAGCAGCGGAGAGGTATTCACGGGAGGGAAGGGGGTGAGTTGACGAAGAGATAAGGTAGCGGCCCCACCCACGATCTGTGTAGGCGCGTTAAACGACTCGGGGATGAAATCACGGTATCCAGGGAAGTAGTATCATTTTCCTTGATAGCCTCTTACCGGTAACGTTGCCGGCTAGATTTTGGGGCGATCGGTGAAGATGCTCTAGGCCGACTTCTTTTCAGCTTTTGGGACAGATTCTAGGCCCAGAATCGCAGAAGCCCAAAAGAAAGGGTTTGATTCTGGCCAGCTTTTTTCCACCGTGACTCTCATTTTTTTCATGAACCAAGAATCGGGTCCAGGGTCAATTCTGGGTAGATTCCCGGGATTCCACGATCTGAACCGAAACGGTATCCAGACCTGGCCCCGTGGTTGCCTCTATTTACAAAGAATGCCACAATGAAGAATAGAAAGAAAAAAAATAAAAATAGCGACCGCTTCGCTCTTGCCTGGCTGCCTCCACCCCACGTATCGCTCCCAGTGACAGGAGAGAATCCAGCTAGGGCTCCTCTCGTCCGCCGCCACCATCACCCGTCGTCGGTGAAACCGCCTCGGCTCGACGCTGCGAGGCTGAAGAGCGCCGCCCCGCTTCACCCACCCCGACGCCCCAGCCGCTACCGTCCCAACACCCTAGCAACCCAGCCGCTCAGCCGCCACCACCCTGACGCCCCAGCCATGCCGCCATCGCGTCTGCCGTCTATGTCCTGCTGCAACGCCGACGAGCGAGGCTCCAGGCGCCACCTCGAGCTCGTCCTCCTCGTGGCTTCCAGCCACATATTTCTTCTTGTCCATCTCACCATGTGTTGTTTTATTTCAGTACAAAATGATACAAGATCTATCACAATACATGAGTTTAATTTTACTGATTAGTTGGTTCAATACATGATTTTGATTACTTGTATCAACTGAATTTCAGTCTAGTTCAATTATAGTGTACTAGTTGAGTGCCGTGCGTTGCCACGGCCCAATAAATTTATATCTAATATATTAATCAAAACGTTTATAATTCACGATATATTCAAAACTTATAAATTAACACAAACTAATCTCTACTTCTTGCTCTAGCTAATTTTGACACATGATACAGCTTCTTCAATCTTCCTCAAAATATATGAGGGCTACTGAAATATTATACTCTCTTCGTCTAGAAATAAGTGATTTGGATTTGTATCTTGACATGTTTTAGAATATAGATACATTCGAATTCAGATAAACCCAAGTCATTTATTTGTGGACAGAGGGAGTACCCGTATTATCCATGTCTAGACTAATTTTTTTCATGCTACTAACAACGCTTAATCAACAGCTAAAATAGAACTGCCAGAAAATATTCTTTCAGTATAGATAAATTACACGATTTCAGCACCTTTGCTAATTTGTAGCTTGGAGATCATAAGTTTATTTTAGAAAGAGATGGAGAGTAATTACGGGTCTTTGACACGGACATCCATTTGAAGCCTTCATTGTAGTCCATCTTGTGGACAATGCTGCATATGAAGACCTCCATGGGGCCGCACGTTCGAATCGGATAGGTCACAATGCCCTTCCCAGTGTAAAGAGATTGATCTTGTTACCCAGTACGAGGAAAGACACCTTAGCTAAGGAAGTCGTCGGAAAGAAAGCCGTTGACCTCCTCTTTGACTCTACGAATTGTTTCTTGTCAGCAGCGTCCAACAACTGCATCTCGACCTTACAGATTAAGAATTAAATGAAGCTGACAAAATCACATAACAACATGAAAAACTCAAGAAATTAAATGTTCACAGCTTGCTACCAAGCATCATGGGATAGTATTTAATAGAGGGAAAAAGTGGCAGGAGCTTCATCAGCTTGGCGTAAATTTTACATCACTATGGTCAGAGTGGTCGTATGTGAATTTGTTCATTCTGCATAGACATGCATCTCTAGTTTCAGCTAGCATGATACACCATCATCTTCATATACCAGAATAGCCCATTAGGTCAAAACCACATAGTCATATGCTTTGCACAGAGTCACCTGAATCCTTGTCAGAGCCATTAAATTAACATCTTGCAAAGGAGAAGCACAATATTCATTTTGGTACTCCACAAATTCTCAGCGCCAATTATCTCATCTAATCAACCGATTTACTCTCAATTTCTCATACGACCTATGACTATGGATCAGAAAGTAAGGACTATAACTGCAACCTGCAGACACCTAAGCATACATGCTAGAATATTATATGACTGATATTGAAATAGAAATGTACTGAAACTATGTACTACCTACAATCCAAAATAAGTGTCGGAGACTTAGTACAAACTTTGTACTAAATCAATACTAACTCACCGACACTTATTATGGATCGGAGGGAGTACCAAATTTCATAATATGTTTCATCTCTGACCATAACTTTTATATCATGCAAACAAAAAATTATGATGTAGTACCCTAGAAGCTTCCTAATACATTATGTATTTGAATAGGCATGCTAAATAAAAGGGAAACATACAATATCTGGATCAACCTATATCAATCGGGGAAATTCAGGACGAGAAAGTGTTGCACCATCCACCTGCAGAGATGAGCAGCATGTCAGCTGTATATAAAAACCTTGGGCATAACCTCCACAGAGAGATATACGAAAGAGCATGGAATAATTTTACTGTAGTTCAGCAGCACCAAACGAACGGCCTGCGGCCAACAGTCAAGATATGGACTATGAAACGGTAAACCTAGGAGGTGGCCTCGTTGGCGTCTTGCAACCAAACCGTCATGAATACCAAGAAGGCTGGATCATGCCGATGGGAGAAGGCTGCGAAGTGCCAGCGTCCAGCCGTACCTAAGCCACCACCATCTCCTCGAAGAACCTCAGCGCCTCCTATAGCTTCCCACCCTGCGCATATGCTGATAACATGGACGTCCACAAAACAGCACCCATATAGCACATTCCATGGAACAACCACATCAATTTTCGAGCTCCACTATTATCTGCTACATTTAAAAGGGTGAGGTTGAGTCATATTATTTTGATTTCCATTTGTTATTTAATTGCAAATGGATAAAATAAATATTGCCTTTTCAGAACGAAAAACAAGGGACGGTTGTTTTTGTTCTGATCGGACTCTGCTCGACAGAACGTATCTGAGCAGGACATGTATCAACGTAAGCTAACAGACCGTATCTAGAAAGAGTGACGGACTACGGCAGACAACAATCACCGAATGAAATTTAATATAATATATAAAAAATTCCTATGGTACTTTTCAGTTAACGAAGACCAAGTAATCAGTCAAGAGGCTTTGTATAGAAATATACAACACGTGAGAAAAATATGATCCTTTTCTGTTAAAGGAAACAAATTTATCATCTAAAGACTACGAATATTAAGATGATGGACACTGGCAGACAGTTATCGAAAGAATCTTTGTTTCTGTATTACAATGTCGCACATCAATTTCACTTTAAACGGTTAAAAGAGACCCACCCAGAATCTGAACCTGGCGCAGTCGGCGGCGGAGGGGACCCAGCAGAGCATGGTGCCAATGATCTCAGAGAACAATCCCGACCAGGAGGGCGCTTGTGGCTGTGGCAGCGCCCTGCAAGCTGACCCAGTTTAGTAAACGACATTCTACTGAGCACCAAGACCACAAGAAACACAACCACCGCGGAGAACACTACAGCGGAAGAAGCGAAGAGAGGAGGGGAGGGATTTAGATGAGCTCACCTGGGACGGTGCCCGCGCCTGTAGCCATGGCAGTCTTCGGGGACAAGCCCAAGATCCACGCCCCCTTCCAGAAGCTTCAAGAATCTCCCTCTTGGAATGTCGATTCCGCGGATCCTCGCTCTGCCCAAGCGACTCCGACAGCAGGTCGCCACTTTCATACAGATCTAGCTCGTGGAGGTGAGACCTTCTCATACCTCAAGGGAGAATGGGACCGGAGATGGCCTCGAGAGGCGGACGTATCGCGGCGCCGGTATCTCGAGGATTCGGGGGGATTTGCGCGCCTGCCTTCCTCTTTGCTCTCACTTGTAGCCCTCCTCCTCCCGGACGCCTCGCCGACCTCCAAGAAGGACCTGGAAGGTGCCGCTGGGTCCTGGCAGCTCCTCCCCCTTGTAGACCTCCTCCTCCTCCTAGTAGACGGCGTCCTCGTCGCTCTCCAGAACGGTTCTGGTCGGCGGCGGCGGCGTTGCTTGGGGCCGAAGAGGTTACCTGCGACATCGTCGCCAAGGTCTATCCACCACAGTCCCCTCCTTTATGTCGCCCTCCAGCCGCCGTTCTGCTCCGGCCCGTCGATCTAGTGGGGCTGCTGGAGAAGAGGGACGTTCGAGGGAGGAGAAGGCCGGTGGAGCTTGGCGACGGGGACACGAGGCAGAAGGGGATCGCGGGACAAGAACTCGGAGCGGCTAAGCTGGTTGACTTGGCGGTGGCACTACTGGTAAAAACAACAAATAGTCACGCGATAAATCGTCTTTTTATGACAGACGGAAATTGGTGGCGACGAACTGTCTGAATCTATAATCTATAATCTATCTATAATCTATAATCTACTAGCTGAATGCCCGTGCGTTGCTACGGTATAAAATTGCAAATAAAAAATATTCTTTGGGACTCAAATATTCTAGGATCTATCATGTTTTTTATACCCTTGGGAATATAAAATATATAAGTTATTTGCCATCTGAATTTTCTCTTTAGATCAAATCACTATTTTTTCCTTTTCAAGAGCAAACTCACTATTTTCTCCGATGAAACGATCTTAACAACGAAAGAATTCTAACAAATTCTCAGGCGGCGTCTCAACATATAGATAGGATATATCATTGAGCAAAGATTTTATTCTTTTTTATTTCTCGTCTCATAAAATCTTTAGCAACACTACTTCTAGTCAACACAAAATCGGTCCTTAAATTGAAGGCACGGCAGGCGTAAATTTTATCCATCAATATAGGAGTACTATTCAGTTTCTTGGCAATCTCGGTCCCACCTCCTAAGCATGTTGTCATTGAAGATAAGGCAACTTAGAACAACATATGATTTGAATAGATGACATATGATACTCCCTTCATCTCAAAATAGATTTTGTAGTTTGTCAAAAATTGAATAAATCTAAACACAACAATATCTATTTTGAGACGGAGAAAGTACTAATGATGTAACCGAAAGATACTAAATTAGGGGTAAATAGTATGTCAATGCTCTACCAATTTAGTATTTGTTAACGCTACCAAGATAGGTGAGTTATTTTTTATGCAGTATACTCTGCCATTCTGGAGGAAGACAGTAGACTAATAAAGAAGAAATAATTCTGTTATTTGTATCACATAAAAAACAAGAAGAGGAGAGCTTGCTCTTTTCCATGTGACGTCACTTATTCTGATGTCCCTGTTCGGGCTTTTGCTGCACCGCGGCAGCTACGACATCCCGCACCTTTGACCTCGTGCTTCTCCATTAGCCTGTCTTCCGGCCAACGTCACTGCTCCCAGTCTGCCGCTCGTGCCTCTCCGGATGCTCCAAGGATGTTGCCTACGCAGCTGGTTGCTCCTTGCCTAACGCTTGTGTCTATGGCCTTCGGCTCCTCCACCCCCACCAGCCCCTTCCTCCAATGGCAAGATCTAAACTTGGATGCGATGACACACTGCAATTGGAGGCTGGAGGCGCACGACGCAGCAGGGAATCCGGAATTGTAGGGCGTCGAGCAGTCTGCATTATCACTGTTCCTCGCGTGACGCCTGCGTCAGGTCTGTGGGTGGCCGGCACGACTGCACCGGTGAGCGCAGAGGCTGGGGTGGCCGGCCATTGAGCAGTCGGGCAAGAAGTTATACGATGGGTCGAGGCATTCGGCACGACCCTGGACTGATTCCTCACGGAGAGTTCATCCCCTACGCCGTATGCATCGGTTACCGGCCAAGACCGGTGGATTCAATCCAAGAACGGCCGCACTCTGCCGCCCAGCCACATGGAGACACCGCAGTCCGATCTAGACCGCCTGGACACCGCCGTCGCCATCAAACCTTCCTAGAGAATTCCATCCACCATCTCCCGCGGCCAGCAGAGTTTATTCATGGACCTCACTTCGCGTAGGGAAATTCGAGACACAGACGCGCGAGACTATGGCCCAGGTCCAGATTGGCAGCCGCAACCATGCCCATGAATAAAGAAACGGATCCAAGCCATGACCAAAAATTCCATTCAAGAACACATCGGAACCAATTTCAGAAAATTAAAAATTGTGCTCGTCACGCCCGACTGATGCATACCAGGTGCCCCTGCTTAAACTGTGCTCGTCACGCCCAACTGATGCATACCAGTGCCCCTGCTTCCCTGGCCGTGCCATCGAGGGCCTCAACGGGAACAAAAGGAGGGGAGGGAAGTGAGATGGGGAAGAAGGGGATCTCGTCGGAGGAGAGAAGGGAACCATGGCTAGAATTTCCTGCTCGTCTCTGCCTCATGCTCTAGGTAGGACCGTGAGAGATTAGGGAGAGAGAGAGAGAGGATGTGATGGTGGCAGCTGGGGCATAGAGTGATGGAGGTGGAGCAGAAAGTCGTGGCCTCTCCGATTTTCTAGTGCAAGAGTTTGTTTTTCTTTCGGTTTTTTCGTTTGGAGCGGATACGGACAAGAAAAGCAGCAGTGGGGCCTGCGATTTAGGAAGAGGACGGACGACGAACCAACGAGATGAAAACCACCGCTAGAGAAGATAATAATAATAATAATAATAATAATAATAATAATAAAGGAATGAGCATTTTTTGTATTATCTACACTTTTTTAGACGGTTTTATCCTTTGAATAGAAAATAAATTACCCACCAATACCACCGGTAAGTGAAAAAGAAAAAAAAAAATTCTTTGTCCATACAGTTTGCGTCTTCAACCGTCGACAAACCATAACATGTGCCGTTAGATCTTTGTAGTATGGAATTTGGACCTTTGATTGAATCGATACGGTACAAAGAGTCCTAACGTCGCACGCTGCTGCATTGCGTACCTCCAAACCCCGTTTCCTACCACACGCTCTCGTTGGATTTTCCATGGAATCATGCAATTCTGGTCCTGTTCTTACGTGCTACCTCCCTGATAGCAGTCCCACTATGGTTTAGGCGTTAATTAATTTCCAGAAAAACAACAGCAATTAATCCCAGTGGATGGCATCACATGGTTTCATCATGCCGGTGCAAGGTGCCCAAGCTCCAGATCGTGATTGTTCCCTTCCCCTTAAATTTTCTCTTTATGGCAGTCCTATGCGGTAAGAATCAATATCTTATACTGATATAAGTTTTGAAGAAACCACCTTTGTCGTACGTAAATATGTTCTGTTATTTCTTAGAACAACATGATTAGCTAATTGAAATTTTTAGCCGTGTGTTTCTATTTATTCTCCAGGCTCCCTGATTTTTCCGCAACTGTGTAATGATTGTCTAATTCTACACAGGTCGGCTTTTCTTGAGGCCTCATTGGGGATTGGATTATAATACCGCGATTTGTGTTGAAGAAGTCATTTGAAAAGAGGGGATTCGGTGTTTTGATCATATGGTATAGTGTTTCATGTGTTGGGATCATGCAAGTTTCTTCGTAGCACAGAAGCTGGCTTGAAATCTCAGTTGTTTATCATCAGCTTCTTACTCAGAATCTGTTATCTGGTATTTCAGAAAAAAAATCACTTTTAGTAGAGTAAACCACCTCCCTTCCTCTCAATGTTTTTAGAAGAAACATTGGATATATTGTGAAGAAAAACCATGAGAAGTTCATGATATGAAGGTCCGATCCAATTGTATTGAATCGCGGTTGTATTCTTATTCGTTTTAGTTTTATTTTCAGAAATCTTCTGTTAAATGTGCGGTTTTAATGAAATTTCAGGTTTCTTAGCAAGTTTGGGTGGCCCTCATGCCCAGCTAGACATGATTAGTTTTTTAAGTTCTAAACATTCTTTCATTGGTATAGTTCAATAACAGGTGTGATGTGTGCTAGCCAAGCACATCGCTTTTGGACTGACCACCTTTGGACGCATTGTCATCAACTCCACACCACGACCACCATCCGCAATGGCATCAGGTCCACACCATGACCACGGTTTGCTGGGCGCAGTGTTGACATGGCGGGCGTGGAACTTGAGCCATACGTATCAGGTAAGAGGCGTGTACTTTTTTCTCCCGTTGCAACGCACGGGAATATTTCCTAGTCTTTTTAATAATAGTATAGATGCTTGTGTCATGGTCAGATTGTTGATAGTGTTTAGGGTCAGATTTTGTGTCAATTTTCTTAATATTCTGTTAGTATAATTTTCTAATGTTCTGTGATAGTGTTCTTAGTAAACCATGGACAAGTTAATTACTAAAAACTAGCATACATATGAAATTGAGGGCGTTATAAATATTTTACAACTCAACGCATCAAATAAGCTAAATGCCTAGAAGCCAAAAAAATGGACGAATCAGATTCCGTGAGCTTTTCCCCACCACAGCTTCTCTCTAAATTTTTTTTAAAACTAGCTTCTCTAAAATCATAAGCTAAAAGAAGCGGGCCAAATTGTTGATGTGTTCGCAAAATAGAAAATTCCAAAAAGTATGGTGAAGGTTGTGTGAACAGACCCGACACGTAGAAGCCTGTCGCCGTCTCACCGAGTCCGAACTTGCGGATGACACGGAGTCGAGTCCAAAGTCTAAACACGACACGGATTCAGGTACCACGACCCGGGCCTTGACACGGACCCGAGTACTGGCGGGCCCTAATAAAAGGCCAGAGGGATGCCTCGCCAAGAAAGAATCCACGCACGAAGACAATCAAGCCGCGAGATCCCGTAATACACGAGCGCGTAGCGATCGATCCTCGATCGGATCCTGTTCAATCAGATCAGCGGCGACCGATGGCGCACGGCCAGGAGTCGTCGACTCATGCTGCGGGCGCCGGCGCGGCGACGCGGTGCGTGGCCGACTGCGGGTTCTACGGGAGCGCGGCAACCATGAACATGTGCTCCAAGTGCTACCTCGACCACGTCAAGGCCACCGAAGTGGCAGCAGCGCCCGTCGTCGAGGGGAAGATCAAGGCCGACGAGGCCACCCTGACGTTCAAGACGCCGGCTAGCGTGCATGGTTCTGCCACCGCCGCCGCTGCCGCTGCCGCTGAGGCGCCGGCGAAGAAGGCAGCGCCAACCAGGTGCATGACATGCAAGAAGAAGGTCGGGTTGCTGGGGTTCGGCTGCCGCTGTGGTGGTACGTTCTGCTCGCTGCACCGCTACGTGGAGGGGCACGCGTGCAAGTTCGAATACAAGAAGGCTGACCGGGAGAAGATCGCACAGCAGAACCCTCTCGTCGTGGCGTCCAAGATCGACAAGATTTGAAGGAAGATGTAGTTGGAAAACATATGCACACGATCGTTGTCTTGTCTTCTGTCTCCTTTTTACATCTTTCACGCACTAGCTCGTCAGGTTGAAGTGTAAATGTTTGATTTTTTCCCTTTTGTAAAAACATATTCATACAGACATTAGTAGAAAAACAACCTTTCGTTTTTTCAGCTCCAGCCTCTAGTCCCGGCCTTCTCTAAAACCCTAGTCTGTGAATTCTGCAACGGCTTTATGGCCCCATAACTAGTCCTGGTCCATGGGCAACCTCTAGTCCCGGCTGGTAACACAGGCCGGGACTAGAGCTCTTGTGGGACCCATGGCTATATTTAGTCTGGGTTGTTGTTATAAGCCGGGACTAGAGGTTAACCTCTAGTCTGAGTTCATTTTACCACACGGGACAACTTATTATCACTATATATGCCTGTTCGACCAAGCCCAAAAGTATGGCCATTTTGTCCAAGTAACAGCTCAAGTTCATCCTCATTTTTTGTCCAATTTGGTGGCAACTTTCAATCCAAGATTTGGTGACATCATCTATCAATCCAAGCTTCTAAAATGGTTAGCAACTTCAATCATTCACCTCTTATTGTTATAGTTTAGTTCAATGCTCTAGAAATAGAATGAGGAATTTCATGCTTAGAAGTGTAGAGGGAATTTTAGATGTGTAGTTTTAAGCATAGTTTGATTATACAAAAAACTACTGAAAGTTGAGATGTGCATTTGAAGAGTTTCAGATCTTAGAATTGAATAAGGTTTTCACTGCTAGAGCAATAATTAAATAGTTAACATTTTTATGTTAACAGTTTTATCCAATTCAAAAATTAGTGCATGTAAAATTTTAATATGATAGAAAATCTTAATTCAAAAATTAGTGCATGTAAAAATAATTGTAGTAAAAATGATCCAAACTTTTTATATGATAGAAAAATTTAATTATACTGCAGATAAGCCGAGAATGGATGTATGACTCTCCTCGAATGTCTGACGCGTTCATTAAAGGCGTGCATTCTTTTCTCGAGATGGCTGAGGCAAACAAGCAGAATGGTTTTATGTGTTGTCCGTTCCATGTCTGTCGGAATGAGAAGATTTACTCTTCATCCAAAACCATTCACATCCACCTGATTCAATCAGGTTTCATGTACGGCTATATTTGTTGGACAAATCATGGAGAAAGCAGGGTTATGATGGAAGACAACGAAGAAGAAGAGAACGATGATAATTATCCAATGTTTCCTGAATACGGTGGCACTGCACTAGAAGACAATGAACAAGAAGAAGGTGAAGAACGGGCATTAGATGAGACTGCTAATGATCTTCTATGGCCGAATGCGAAAATGAAAACAAGAAGAAGAAGTTGGAGCGCATGTTAGAGGATCACAAAAAATTGTTATACCCAAATTTTTGCGAAGATGGCAACACAAAGCTCGGTACCACACTGGAATTACTGCAATGGAAAACAGAGAATGGTTTATCTGACAAAGGATTTGAAAAGCTACTGAAAATTTGAAAGAAGAAGCTTCCAAAGGATAATGAATTGCCTATCAGTACATACGAGGCAAAGAAGGTCGTCTGCCCTCTAGGACTAGAGGTGAAAAAGATACATGCATGCATTAATGACTGCATATTATATCGCGATGAGGAGTACGAGAATTTGGATGCATGCTCGGTATGCGGCGCATTGCGTTATAAGATAAGACGAGATTACTCTAGTGATGTTGAGGGCGAGCAGCGCCCCAGGAAGAGGGTTTCTGCAAAGGTTATGTGGTATGCTCCTATAATACCACGGTTGAAACGTTTGTTTAGAAACAAAGAGCATGCCAAGTTGTTGCGATAGCACAAAGAAGAGCGCATGAAAGACTCGATGTTGAGACACCCCGCTGATGGGTCGCAATGGAGAAAAATTGATAGAGAGTATCCGAGCTTTGCAGATGACGCAAGGAACTTAAGGTTTGGTCTAATTACAGATGGCATGAATCCTTTTGGAGAGCAGAGTTGCAGTCATAACACCTGGCCTGTAACTCTATGTATATATAACCTGCCTCCTTGGTTGTGCATGAAGCGGAAGTTCATTATGATGCCAGTACTCATCCAAGGCCCGAAGCAACCCGACAATGATATTGATGTATATCTAAGGCCATTAGTTGAAAAACTACTACAGTTGTGGCGCGACGAAGGTGTTCATATGTGGGATGAGCACAAACAGGAACCATTTGACCTACGGGCGTTGTTGTTCATAACCATCAATGATTGACCTACTCTTACTAACCTTTCAGGACAGTCAAACAAGGGATATAATGCATGCACACATTGTTTAGATGATACTAAAAGTATATATTTGGATAAAGGTAAGAAGAATGTGTACATGGGGAATCGTCGATTTCTTTCGGCCAGGCATCCCGCAAGAAAGAAAGGCAAGCATTTTAATGGTGAGGCAGATCATCGTAAGAAGCCTATCCGCAGTACTGGTGATGATATATTGGTATGGTCAAGGATCTAGAAGTAATCTTTGAAAAGGGCCCTGGCGGTCAATCTGTTCCAAGTGACGCTGACGGATATGTGCCCATGTGGAAGAAGAAATCTATATTTTGGGAGCTACGCTATTGGAAAGTTCTAGAGATCCGCTCTACAATCGACGTGATGCATGTGACGAAGAATCTTTGCGTGAACCTGCTATGTTTTATGTGCATGTATGGAAAGACAAAAGATACGCCAGAAGCACGGCAGGACCAGCAAGGTATGAAAGACCGAGACGGCGTGCATCCAATAAAGACAGATAAAGGACGTCTAAGTGCTGCCAGCTATGCTCTTACCAAAGAAGAGAAGAATTTTTTTTTGAAGTCCTAAGAAGTATGAAGGTCCCCTCTAGCTTCTCGTCGAATATAAAGGAAATAATAAATATGGCAGAGAAAAAAATTCCAGAACCTATAGTCTCATGACTGTCACGTTCTTATGACACAATTGCTTCCGGTTGCAATGAGGGGGATTCTACCGGAAAATATTCGACTGCCCATTGTGAAGCTATGCGCATTCCTCAATGCTATTTCTCAGAAGGTAGTCGATCCAGAAATTCTACCGAGTTTACAAAATGATGTGGTCTAGTGTCTCGTTAGTTTTGAGTTGGTGTTCCCACCATCCTTTTTCAATATTATGACGCATCTGCTGGACGGAGATACATTTTTAGAAGTACGTGAGCAATATATTCACAATTTTTGTTGAGTGTCATTCATAATATTTGTTACGACTATTGATATTCATATTGACCTCCTTGTTTTATATATAGTTGGAAAGATTGCGGAAGAATCTCGATCCAAGGAAGCGTCTAGTAGCAATTCAAGAGGAATTGGCAGGATTTCTTGTTGACCATGTCATAAATCTAGAAGGAAAATACCATACCTCCGGCTACCCGTGATTTAATGAACCTGTAACCGAACAGACGGGTTGTGATCTCCATTTATGTATATATTTATGTATAGAATTATATGTAATTTAGAATTATATCTATATAATTATGACGATGTTGTGTGTAATGGGTTTCTTTGTTGCATGTCACTTTACGCCAAACACAACCCTTCTCTACCTATCCTCCTGTCGCGGTAGAACCCTGCATCGATCGCCATGCAGAAAACGGCCCAAAAATCTGCATGGCAGAAACCCCATCGATCGTCAGCAGAAATGGCCCAAAACTCTGCATGGCAGAAACCCCCATCAACTGCCCGGCAGCCGAATTGGTAAAATGCTGCCGCAGCATAAGGAACTAGTCCCGGTCCGTAATACGGACCGGGACTAAAGACCACCCCCCTCGCACTGCTGCGCTGCCATGTGCACATCCTTAGTCTCGGCCCGTAACTAAACCGGGACTAGAGGTTGGGACCTCTAGTCCCGTTTCCGTAGTCCCGGCTTCCTATCCGTGACTAGAGGCCCTCTAGGACCGGTACTAGTGCCCTGTTCTCCACTAGTGAGATTTTTTAGGGTTTTTTTAGAAACACAGTATAATTATAGAAGCTCACAACACGTACATGCAAACATTCTATGAACGCACACACGCACACCCTACCCCTCTGAACACTTCCGACAGACCGAGTCGGCGGATCGGGTCTTGAGATTGACGAAGTCACCAGAGACGTCTCGCTGTCGACGGAAACGTCACCTCCCACTAAAAGAATATTCCGTCTTTTATACAACACACAGTGTTAAACATGGGGTTTGAATTCTGGTGGGCTGGGGTACAACCACTCTCCTAGCCACCCACCCAACCAAAGGTTGGGTTGCCATATTTATACAGATTATTAATGTAAATTACTACGTACTATCATATTATTCGATTAGTCATCTTTGTGTTTTCGATGAATTCATGACTCCATGTGACAGCCGATCTTGTCTTGTTCATGTTGGCACCAAGATTTCAGACATCTCAATCCGTCAGGTGTGCATCACATCTTTTCCTTGTATTTTGCACATAACAAAGATAGAGCACTTCTTTGCTGTGAGCAATGACACTTGGCAAACTTTTCTTGTGTCACGGCGCCATTAGATGCATGGCAGAAGCCATGTGTTCTTTTTTTCCGAGTATTTTTTTCTTTGTCGAGTATATCCATCATATAGTATTGCCATATTTAAACATTGGTTACATGATATAGATCAGAAGTATAAGTTACTATCTAGAGTAGGAGCGATTGATATTATATGGTTGTTATGGCTATATAGAAATTATAAAGTGTTTAGTGATATAAATTATTCTCTTTTACAGGTTATTTTCGATATACCAATAGTACCCTAGGTTTTTGGTCGGTCCTACATCATGCGGAATATCATGATGTTTTTACGGAGGTGTGTACACGACTGGAGGATACGGTACGGGATTTGTTTACTCATGATAGCATAATCTCCGGATTGGTCCTCCTTCGGCATCTTAGGCGTTTTATCATTATAATATATAATTTGTATTTTTTATTGTTTTCGTTTGGATATGTAAACTTTTTCGACCGTGTACATCCTAGTTATGCAGACATCGGGTGTAATGTTTAGAGCATCTCTAACGGATCCCGCAAATTCGGTTAGGTGCGCATATTTTCGGTTTTGCACGGCTAAACTGCATCTAACCGGATGTGTATCGGCATTAGCCGCGCAAAAGATATGGAAAATGGCCTCCATGGAACGCAAATATAGGAGCCCGCGGTATCACTCCCAAACGCCACCTCGCCCCTACCGCATGCACTGCCTCCCACTTCCGGGTGGCACCCACCGGGTTCGGGTCCGGGTCCTGCCCCCCCCATACTCGCACCCGCTGTAACACCCTCAGAATTGGCCCTATGCAAGTTTTAGCGAAACCCGCCAAACCCGCATAGAAACGATTCAAAGGTGCCCACCAGGCACTTTCGTGCGGGTAGAAAACGAAGTAATATCATTACACAATAGTCCTCGATGGAACCCACAAAACATATATATACAACATCGACTCAAGGAGTCAAGAATACAGATATACAATACAGAGATCCAAATCACCTTTAAAATGATATAGCGTCCGAGTACGGACAAGATGCAAATTGAGCTAAGACCCCTGGAGAATAACCAATGGCGTCCATAACCCTGCCCAGGCCAAGCCGGAAGGGTAACCCTGCTAACGACGTCGATCTCAAAACCTTCTTAAACAAAAAGGGGTGCCGACAAAGGGCAAAGGAAAAAGAGAGAGCGGTCAGTACTGAGGCCAGTACACGGCGAGACTAGAATTCGGTGGTCCTCGCCTACATAGGTATGGTGGACTGAGCGGCAGCGCAACATGCACTAAACAACCTATAGAGACTCGATACAACTAGCAGCTATCAGAGAGGGGTAAGAAAGACCTATTCGGAACCAACCTGATACTACCACCAAACATACCCATCCTGGTATTTCCCCCCTCGAGGCCAAACGAGGAAGTCAACCGAGGAACTCACACCGTTGGCAGTTTTATTTATTCAGTTATCGTTGCAGCAATTACTAGTCAGGTATAGATAGTCATCCTGATAGAATAAGCAGTGGGCACTTTTAGTTAACCATTTCGTTGTAGTTGCAACACTTACTAGTAAGATACAATTAGCATGAGATATCCCCAAACCCAGCAGTTGTTGGTACTTTTATTTAACCATTCCGTTGCAGTGAAGCTGATTACTAGTCATATCGGATACAAGTCAAATTATAGCAGTAAACTTTAGTTATAGTTGTCTATGATCAAGAACTGTGCTCCAAGTCGTCCATAACCGCGGACACGGCTTCTCGAAAAGATTTAACCCTGCAGGGGTGCACCAAAGTTTCCACACGCACCTACACCCTTGTTGTCAGATCAGGTAGGTACAAGATCACAAAACATACACCCAACGGTATGTCGACGGGGTTTCGGACACGACATTTCCCAGACCCAAAGCAAGCACGGGGGGCCACCCCACTAAGCTACCCGCAACGAAGTTGTCCGGCTCCGGAACGGACCCAGGGTTTGCGTCGATGGTAAACGCGGGAACCCGAAAGTGTAACTGGGCTTGTCGATACCGTGAAAATACTCCGCTTACCTAAACAGTACAGGTGCTCCTCGCACAATCTTAAATAAAGCAGTAAAGCATGGCATAAGTACAGGATAGTAATAAAGCTCCAAACTACTTTGTGGCCCCCAGATGATTGGAATCAGGTACTAAATCGATGGGGGTGCCCATACACCCCACCTGTGGTTAGCGCGCTCGATCTCGGAACAGGTGTCAAGAACTCGGGGTCCTATGGGACACAAGTGGACGGTTAACAACCAAATAACATCTATTGCCCACCTGTGCCTCTGCATTTACCTACTTTCAATTTTAGTTATTAAACAGTAATTAAAGTCATGATCACCTACAACATTAAACATGCGACAATACTCCAACAACTGTGGTACTTGACGACTCGCAACAGCACTTGAGCAAGCGACTACGACGCGCAAGTCCAACTATCTACCAATCAACAGGTAATAGGATGTGTCCAAGGCAATATAAGGCTGCAAGGGATATCTCGGGCACGAAAACTAGATCATCGCAACACAGATAGCAATAGGTCAACGGGAGGGAATAAATACTATAAAGGTAAGATAGGTAGAAAGGGGGAGATGCTCGCCTGAAAAACATTGCCGAAGGTTCATCCGAAGGTCGGGTCGACACTCGCCTCAACTCATCGGCCTAATCCGCGAAGAAGCAAAACACTAGAAGAAACACCGGATGCACTATTTAATACTACGGCAGAAGATCGGGCATGATGCATGGAGATGCGTGACATGGCAAAGGTGCGATGCAATTAGGCCATATTAAGCGGAACCGGGGTCCCGACAATTAAATAGATGGTTCATGTTGTTTAGAAGCCCCACAATTTCAATGTTGTATTAACAGGGCAAGATAAGTTACCGGTTCGCTACACCAATTTAAATGGGGTCAATATAAGACTAGAAAGGTCCGCATATGGACCCCATATTTAATTATTAGATGAGTCGACAAAATACCCCCAAACACCCACAATATGTATGCAAGCATGTCAATTTAATATGCATGAGTTTATATTACAATTTATAAAATAGGGCTCGGAAAGGGGATCACACATCGGGGTTCGGCGAACTTGGGCTCCGAGGGGTTTGGGGTCGGGTCTTAGGGTCCGGATCTGGGGTTCGGTCTCGGCGGGATCGTTCTCGGACAACAGAGTAGATCTTGGCGTTCCGCGAAGAAGGACTTGGTTGGCGTCGGGGTCACATCGGATCCGCCCTGATCGGTGCCGATCTTGTCGTCACGAAGATCTTATCGGGTCCTCGTATCGGGTCGGTCTTGGCGTTCGGGAAGAAGAACTTGGCGCGCCAGGGGCTCGGTGTCGTCCGTGAAGGAGATCTTGCTGGTCCATGACGAAGATCGACCTTCGGGTTTGGGGTCTTGAGTGGCACCATGTGCATCCCTTGCAACCATCGGCATCAAGCCGGTATTGTCGACGAGAAAGATCTTGGGCAGTCCTCCGGTTTGGCACGCACACCAAAACAATGTTCATATCATACATACTTCACAGCAGCAACACGATTACAAGATTACAAGTGTAGATGAGCATACAAGCACACATCCTGGTACTGGTCACACACCATAAGAGCATCCAGGAGATGGCCAGGTGCACGCACCGGATTGGTGTGATGCTACACAGGAGCGTCCGAGGAGGAGGAAGGGCGCCGACAGGTTGAGGACGACGAGGCCACACTAGGGAGGCCGCCGGAAGGCACTAGGGATGGTGTAGGTGCTCGCGGGAAGGCAGACCATAGAGCTGGGGCCGCGAGGGGGAAGTCAGAGCAACAGAGAGGGGCGGAGGCGGGCGACTACTCGCGCGCTTGGTGAGCAGAGGGAGAGACCGGCAACAGGGCTCTACGAGCTTGGCCACGGCGAGGAGGTCGAGGGGGGCACAGGGGAGGCGGGGAGCCCCAGGAGAGGGTGAGGCGACGGCGTCGGAAGGAGAGCCAGGCGGCGGCGGCATCTCTGCGGGCGAGGAGGAGTCGAGCTGGGCTTGGTGGCGAGGTGGTTGTCCAGAGGCGGCGTCAGGCAGAGGACGTCCAGAGACGGGGCGAGGTGACGCTGAGAGCTCGGGCCAGGGACAAGGAGGCGCGGAGGCGGGCGCTTGCTCGTGGCGGTGCTCGCCTGTGGGGCACAACAGGTGGTGGCGGGGGCGCAGATGCGGCCCAGGCGAGGCGGCGGCCGGGCGGAGATCACGAGGCCGGGGACGGCGAGGCGGGGGGCGACCGGGGCAGGACGGCGGCGCATCGAGTCAGAGAGGAAGGGCGCGGGCGCCAGGAGGAGGAAACGGGCAGGAGACAAGGTGGTCGGGGTGGGGACGCGCGCGGTGGAAGGTGGGCCGAGAGCGGGGGCTGCAGGAGGCTGGGTGTGGTGGGACCCAGGGGCAGGCGGGCCAGGCTGCAAGGGGAAGGTGCGGGGCGCCCAAGCTGGGGAGGTGGAACCGGAGGAGTGAGGTGGCGACTGGCGGTTGGCTGGAGGGGAAGGGAGTGGTGAGGTGGAGGGAGGGGATTGGTCAGGGTGAGGTGGAGGGAGGCTGGGTAGAATAGGGTTGGGTAGAATAGGGTTTAGGTAGCTAGGATTTTTATACTGGGGGTGGCCGACTGGGTCGGATCGGCCCGGTACGGCTGCCCCTAAAAATGAAATAAATGTTTTAATATTTAAAACGGGGCGTTTGAAAACCGTTGGTAGACGAAACAAAATATTCCGGAGACCCGGGTTTTGGATTTGAAATAAAGGCGGGGGTATTTATAAAACAAAACTAGGCGTTTCGAAAATAGTTTAGACAAAAACCACGCATGATGATGATGATGCTCAAATGCAATGTGGCCTGATGGCATGAGCATGCGGTCATGACGATGCAATGCACAAAAACAACGCGATTTTTTTAGTAGTGGTTTTTGCGGGGCGCCACACCCGCCTCATTTCCCCGCCCCACGACCCGCCCCCGATTACATCGGCGGGTACAGATCCCCACCATACCCGCCACCCGCCGGGTAAACAGGGCCCCAACGGGTATTTTAACCCGCCACCATTTAAAGTGGGGCCCCATCGGGTACGCGGGTATCGGGTACCCATTGCCATCCATACTCCCACTCCTCCTCACTCACTGGCGTCCATCAGAAGCCACCGCTGACATCCTTGACCCTCCTCCACTCTCCTCGCTCGCTGGCGTTTCCTGTTGCCTAAATCTGGCTGGAGGGCTGCAATGTCGAGCTCGATCTCTCCGCCAATTCAACCTTGATTCTGGCCGTTGCGACCTAGGTTTCTTCGAACGGAGCCTCCGGTGCACATGTCCATGGTGTATTGATCGTCTTAGATCTAGGTGTGCCCAAATAGCCGGCGTCGGTCACTGTTGGAAACTCCTCCGACCGCGAGGTGTTCGGCTAATTACCTAGGTGAGTTTTGGAGGTGTTCTCCTTTTTCGTTTTTCAACATATTGTAACATCCCAAAAATATGAAACAATGATCATCAAACTCTAATCACTAAAATTAGGGTTAACAAAAACTTTGATTAAATAAAACCAAATGAATGTATCTGTGTATGTGATGATTTGATAAATGCATGAATGAACTTTTGTGATTCAACTAAATAGTAAGGAATGGTTCAAAGATGAATATAACATCATCTACAACATTTCCAAGCAGAAAAAAATCAAGAGAAAATCACAAACAATTCAAATAAAGCAAATGGTCATTTTTGCCAATCTTGCTCACTAGGTCCCTTTGAGTGTTACTAGTCCAAGGTTTCAAACAGAAACTTTTCCGATTCTTTTCACCCCTTGCTAGACCAAGTAAAAGTGAATCAAAGCCCACCTTTCAAACTTGCAGAAACATTTAGCAACCCCATTCAAATGACAATTCAAAATTGAATCTTTAACATATGTGAAGATCACACCTTTTCAAAACCCAACCAAACCAGTGCACCTTGACCAATACAACTAACCAGATACTCCCTAGTATGTGCCTAGCAAACCCACCAAGTTTGAATCCAAAATTCAAATTTGAATTTCTTTCGGCCATTTCATCGAACACCTTGTCAGCAGCAAACAAACAAACAAAAAATACTATAGTGAGCAGTGATCACTGCCTAAATTTCTCCCTCTATAGCTCACTCTACACTCTCAGTAGATGATCAAAGTAATCTAACTAGTTTTAGCACCACTGTGAGCAAGCCTAGCCATTAATGGTGAGCATGCCGAGAGCACCATTGTCACCCCCATGTCGCCAGTGAGCTAGAGGAAGAACTAGCCTTGCAAAACTTGTCTGGGACACGTAGCACGATCCATCGCCACTACCTTTCCAAGCCCCGAGCGCAGCCAGCCACTGGACCACCTGCCAAGCACGCGCCCAGTCCCTCTACGTGCGAGCCGAGAGCGCGCCAGTGCGCCATCAGCGACACCAGCCCACAGACCACGCGCCGCCCTCACCGCTTGCAGACATGATCGCCAGCACCCCAGCACCCCGCTAGACAACCTCGTTCGCCTCCGCGCGGACCACGCATGATGTGCGCCATTAAAATTGCCGCCGGACCCGCCCAGAGCACCACGATGTTCTGACCATCTCACACCGCCCCACGCCTCACCACCATGTCGTTGAGAGTCTCCAGAGAGCACAACACCGCCCCTATCGTCACCCATGCTAGTAGCACTCTGTGCCGTCGACACGACCGAGCTTCACCCGCGCCATTCGGTCCCCTTTAGCCACTATAAAAGGAGGCCTCCCCCGCTCGTTTTCTTCACACCAGTTCACTCCACACCTCTCACTGATCACACCCACTCACTCCCGGAGCAAGGCGAGCACCAGGTGGCCAAAATTTCACCAGAGTTTGCCGCTGTAGAGGAGGAGAGGCGCCGTCGATTGGAGCCACCCCAGGAGAAGCTGTCGGTACCAGGAGAATCGTCGTCGTCAACTTCGTCATTCGCCCCCATCGCCGACCATCGCCTGATCCCCGGTGATCCTCCCACGACCCCCACCGGCCGCGCTAGGGTTCTATCTCACCGGCGCTGCCCGACGTGGACGATGAACCAGAGTCATTCGATTAGAGTTAGATCCTACGATCCTAATCGCCCCATACCGCTTCGTCCCTCATTGTCTTACTAACGAGTGGAGTCGTTCACTTAACCATCCCGCACGCGCACTGTGCGTAGTGTGCCGGCCCAGTTAAACATCCCCCGCCACCCACTAATTCAAATTTAGATTTATTCATTTAATTTCAAACTCAGTTCTGTACCTAGATTCAAAAATCAACCCAGTTCGATTCACTGAATCAAAATGCATGAAACCAATTTTGTTAGAAAGGTATTGGAATGCTTAATCCAAGCCCGTTGGATTCAAACCATTTAGATTTGTAGATCACCCATGGTAAAAATAACAAGGCAGAATATTTTCTACATTCAAACATTTTTCAAAATTCAACCATAAGAGCTTTTGAGTTGATCCCAACTCTCAAAAATCACATTTAACCATACCTTTCAGAATATATAAAAATATATAGGTTTACTTACAGAAATAATGATCAAGTAATAAAATTATGCCACATAGGCATTTCTAGTCACTTTAATTAATTAAAATAAAAAGGTTAAACCTTATTAAATTGTGACACTACTTTAAATCACATTTCCATGTACTGAAATATGTGGTGCTGACATGTGTCAACATGATCCCATGTTTGAGTTGGAGAATATTAAATCTTAAGTAGTTTATCAATGAGTAGAAATTATTTTTCTCAAATAAAATAAATGAGACAAGTGCTTTAATCCTTGTAATGTTAGTGATGATGCTAGATCATCTAGTGTGAACCTTTGTGTGATGATTAGTAATAGTTAAGTATTGTTTGGTGATTGTGTACCTCGTATTTATTTATAGACGCTAGTACTGACCAAGGATACGAGGAGGAAGGAGGATACTACGAGGAAGAAGCCGAGGAGAACTTCAACCACTGCTCTGCACAAGGCAAGCCAATACTTGCAATATACTCATTAAGCAAGCTAACACTTGCAGCTTAGCAAGCTACTACTTGCTTGTTACTATGCCAACGATATGCCTTAAGCATATGTGATTATACCCACTTGACACACCATCCTAGTTTTAATTGCAAGCTTAGTATTTTCTTTTCTTTATTAAAATCTTTCTATCAAAAGTTTACTTAGTGACTTGTAGATTCTAGAAAGATAATTGAAGGTAGCATAAAGAGCATAAAATTTGGCCTAAGTTTTAATCTTGATGTTATCCTGAGGCATGAGATTTTACTTAGATAAGATACACTTGTTTACCACCCCTCGTTAGTATCTACCCCCACTTATAGATGCTAGTACTAAGCATAAAACTTGACCAACTTTAGATGGGAATACTTGGTGAAAATGGTTATGAAAACCTTAGAATGATGAGTCATTCTACTGAAATGTTTTGACACGTTTTTCCGAACACCAGGTGATTTTTATGATGAAAATGTTAAGGCATGAGACTTAGCCCTTTATAAAACTGATGGTTGTCTGCATGCGATATCATTCCAATTTTACCGTACCACAATACACGAAAATTGGGTAGGTCTTGACTGGAAATTTATATACCTTTGTATGGGTTCCCTTGCGGCCAAGGTCTGAGCTGAGGCTGCCTTGTGAAGATTGTCCACCTGTGCAGTACCCAAGATGACGGTTGGTCATGGTTGGGAGGCCAAACTCATAGGAGAGGTGCCTATACTAGGGCGTGTAATGGAAAGGTTAGGATTGATTATCCGCCTGAGTATGGTGAATTCATGATTGTTCCTAATAGATGTATCGAATGTTGTGGTGAAAGTGTACCATCGCTGCAGAGTGTCAAACTATTCGAATAGCCGTGTCCGCGGTTATGGACAGTTGGAGTGGCCATATTGTTCTATCGTCACATGTTTTCAAAAGGACTTGTCAAATAATTTGTGACTTTGACTTGACCACAACAGTGTGGTGACATGAAATTCAAGTTCCCACTTAGGTGTTATAAAACTTTCAACTAGCTTTCTTTGCTTCTGAACTTAGTAGAGGTAAATCTAGCTTTTTTTGCAAAACAACCCTAGAGCTTAGTATATCCTATTCAAAACCACTTCACTTGTTAGTATTAGTTTGCGAGTACTTGAAGAGTACTCATGGCTTTGTCCCTGGCTATTTCCGTGGCCAGACTATGAAGAGGAGTATCAGGAAGAAGGACAGCAAGAAGGTTACGACAACTAGGATCATCTCCCATCATCAGCATTGCCTGTGACCCTGAAGATGGAGCTTCGCCGACGCTATCGTTACTATTACGTTATTCCACTTCTTGAATTGTATTAAGAACTAGATCATGAGATCCTTATTTCTGTAAGACCTTACGTATGGTTTGTAATGGATGATGTACTGTGATATCAAATTTGTTATGTCTCGCAAAAATGGTAATCCTGGGATTGCGATGTATGGCATAACAGGCATCTGTGATTAAAAATCCGGGTGTTGACAAGTTGGTATCAGATCCATCCTGACCATAGGAGACCCTAGTTTAGAATAGACGTTTGAATCAAAAACTTAGTTTCAAAACCAATGAAGTGAGTATTTATGAAAACTTATTCTTATTCTTATCACTTAGACTCTTTCATGAAAATTCATGTTCCTCAAAAGTTCTTGCAAACTTACATAAAATTTGTCACACTTGATCACTCTACTAACTTACTCATCCTATATTCTTATAGATGGACGTGAAGTACATCAAGTTTTATCAGTTGGGGAATGGAGGAGACCTCATCTTTGAGCGTGACTTGGACCAGCTGGCAGAAATGCTGGAGCGTCCACACCCCGAGTTCTTCGGAGCTCAGCTCAATGATCAGGAAGGAGAAGATTTGCAGTGGCAAGTTGTTGCAAGTCTCTGAGGAAAGATTTAACCCCCCACTGTAAGGGAATTCAGTTCACCTTAAGAGAGAACAACTGGCTCGATGGACTTGCCAGGGCCATGCAGGAAGCTCTTGCCCGTCTGTTTGGGCAGAGTATCAATCAAATCAAGGGTATCCGCTTTGAGTTCTACCCAAGGCGTGATGCTATGGGACAACCACTAGAGGCCCCATGTCACCATTGTAGGGTTCGCAACATAGAAAACAAAAATTTTCCTACGATGTGAACTATATACCAAGATCTATATACTAGATACAAACAACGGGCGGATGTATATCCGTAGAGAACATACCCTTGAAGACCGACAAAGCTTAACGAGTTCAACTCGTGGTTGATGTAGACGATCTCTTGCCGATCTCAAGATCGAGAGGAAGTCCTAGCGCCGCAAATCAGCAGCGCATCCGTGCTCGCACACACGTTCGAGGCACCGAGCAACCTCCGCCTCCTCTCTCCAGCGATGCAGCGGAAGCACAACTCTTTCTTGCCGAATAGCCACCGGGAACATGTATCTCGCTAGTCCGAGACCATGGGGATAAATTCTAGAGGGGGAGAGAGATCCTTCACGAGGAGGTGTTAGAGACAAGTGAGGAGGGGCTCCTTTTATAGGAGGAGGGAACCCCAAGGGGTGGCAGCGCATGGGGGCTGCCCTTGCCCTCCCTCTTCATGTGGGTGGACACTCCACTCACAAAACTCCTCTAAATTCCCTCCACTCAAAGTCCACTCAAAATCCCATTAAATTTCCACCAAATTTAATGCAAACTCTCATTAAATAAAACTCTTTTATTTTATTCAGAATTTTCTCAATTACTTTAATGACAAACATTCACAAATAACCCTTACTAGAATTCTATTTCACATGCATAACCACTTTATGCAATTTCATCCAAAACCTGTTTGGTATCTAGTGAAATAAATTCCTGCGCTATTCATTCTTTCGGCATGAAACATTTGCTCCAATTGGATGTCGGTGTCTCTTAAGTGTGTCACCCTACGGTTCGTGAATAATGCGGACATGATCGAGACCACTCTAGGATCAATAATCACAAGCGGGATCTCGAGACCCAAACTGACTCCCACACATTCAACGATGACTTTCTTGTGATCGTCGGAACCTTTTACGCTAGTATCTTAATCCCTTTGTTTCACGATATATTACATGTCCGAGATTCGATCATCGGTATCTCTATACCTAGTTTGATCTCGTTACCGACATGCACTCTTTTCTCGTTCCTGTGATATAACATTCTAGTGATCAAATCACTTGCTTGCAAGCTAATCAATGTGATATCACCGAGAGGGCCTAGAGTATATCTATCCGTCATCGGGATGAACAAATTCCACTCTCGATCCATGAGCCTCAACATAACACTTTATTAGTTCTGAATCCATCTTTATAATCACCCTGTTACGTTGTGACGTTTGATGTTATCAAGAAACTCTTCCGGTGTTAGTGATTTACATGATCTCATGGTCTAAGGATTAGGATCACTTCGTAAGTTGTTATAGCAATATAAACTCAATGACTTTGATCGTAATTTTATACTTCGGATGAATGTTCATCACATCATTACACTAATGTTGTGATCCCGTTATTAACAACATCCAATGTCCATGATCAGGAAACTGTGGCATCCCGCAAAACCACTACTAGAAAATCGCGTTGAATTTGTGCATTGCATCGTCATCATCATGCATTGTTCGCATAAAACTATGTTTGCAAAGCCGTGTTGTTTTCTAAACGCCCCTCTTTATTCAAACAGCAAAAACCGGGTCCCCGGAATATTTTGTTTTGGCCGCTATCGGTTTGCATATGGCCCGTTAAAATAAATAAAAAGGTTTAATTGTTTTAGTGGGGGCAGTCGAACGGGCCAGATCGACCCGGACGACCACCCCCAGGTTTTCAAATCGGTCCACCTAACCCACCCTATTAATCCTATAGCTACCTAAAAATCTACCCAAGCCCAACCCTCCACCTCACCCCCTCCAATAGCGAGACGCCACCTCACCCCACCCTTTCCCCCTAGCCACTAAGGTGCAGCCACCTAGCCTACCCCACTCCCTCTCTCTCTCAACCCCCCCAGCTCACCCTGCCCACACAACTCACGCGCTACACACACACACGCACGCCAGCACCCCTGCCCAACCGACGCACTCCCACCTGTGGTTGGCCCACCACCTGAACCACCCCACCTACCATGACTGGCCCACCCCAACCCAGCGTGCCTTCCCGACCCAAGCGATGCCGCACGCCGCCGCCCTGGCCCTCCTCCGGCGACACCTGCCTCCCCGCCCGTCTCTCCCCCGTAGCGTCCCTCGCCGTTCCGCGCACCCCGCCCGCGACCCCAGAGCCCCTCGCCTCGCCCTCCGGCCCAAGCGCCGCCAGCCCTTCTTCTTCCTCTCGCGCCGCCGCTGCCTTAACTTCCATGGCCCGCCTCCATCGACGCGCGCGCCTCACTGCGCCTCCGCCCGCTTCGCCTCGCCACCCGCCACCGGCCATTGCTCGCCTCGGCCGCCTCGAGCTCCCAACCGCCGTGCCGCTCTCACCGTCGCAGGCCCCTGCCCGGCCGCTCGTACCTCCGCCTCGCCTCTGTCAGCAAGCCTGCGGCCGCGCGCCGTGGGGACCCGTGCCGTCGGAGCCTCGCCTGCAAGCGGCGTAGCCTCGGGCGCCATCCCCTCGTCCTGCTGTCCGCAGCGGTGCCGGCCACCCTCTTCCCTTTGAAAGGATTCCCCTGAGCGAGGCAAGCCTCCACCCCGCATGTGCCCGGCGCCCGTGTCTTCTGTCAAGATGGTGCTATGGTGTTCCCAGATGGTGTTACACGTGCTGCTATGGGTGGGAAGCAATGGAGGTGATGGATTGGGGTTACCACGGTGAAGGTCATATGAGCTATGAAGATGGTGGTGCCACCCAAACAATACCAAAACCGCGCGAGATATCTACTCCCTTTTTTCGCCAAGATCTTCCGAAGGCCCCGTTATCGAAACAAGATCGCCATCGACATTGGAGCCGCAACCCCAAGATCGGCCACAAAGGAACCGAAGATCCCGGTGCGACAAGTACTTCTTCCCGGATCGAATGCTCGAGAACCCGGACGTCAAGATTGCCACGAGAACGCTCCCGAGCGCTAACACCGCCTCGATGGCGCAAGTCCGACAAGACCCTCGCCACGGCAAGACCGACCCCGTGGAACCGACAAGACCTTCGCGACAACGAGAACGGCACCGACCCGGAAGAAGCCGATGCGCCCCGACACTGACCCAAGATCTGCTCCCCGGACATCGAGACCCCGATGCGACAAGATCTGCCCCGTTACCGAGAACGAGAGAACGATCGGCGAAGCGGACCCGAACCACGGACCTGTCGAACCGAACCCGGAAACCAAGATCGTCGAGCCCCTCGATGTGTGACCCCTTTTTCCTCAAACCCTATTTTATAATATAACAACTTGTTGCATATTTAATTGTCATCTCGCATGCATATCTGTGGTTTGGGGGCCTTATGCCGATTCACCTAATAATTAAATATGGGGCCCATATGCGGGCAAATCTAGCCTTATATTGGCCTCATTTAAACTTGTGTAGCGAACCAGTACTATAATCTTGCCTTGTTAAAACAACATTTAAATTGCGGGGTATCTAAACAACTTGAACCATCTAATTAATTGTCGGGACCCCGGTTCCGCTTAATATGACCTAATCGCATCGCACCTTTGCCATGCCCTACATCATACATGCATCATGCCGATCTTCTGCCGTGTATTAAATAATGCATCCGGTGTTTCTTCTAGTGTTTTGCTTCTTCGCGGATAAGGCCGTTGAGTTGATGTGAGCTTCGCCCCGATCTTCGGTTGAACCTTCGGCAATGTTTTCAGGCGAGCATCTCCCCCTTTCTACCTATCTTACTTTTATAGTATTTACTCCTTCCTGTTGATCTATTGCTATCTGTGTCGCGATGCTCTAGCTTCGTACCCGTGGTATCCCTTGCAACCATAAATAGCCTTGGACACACCCTATTACCTGTGTTTGGTAGAAGGTTGGACCCGCGTGTCGTAGTCGCTTGCTCAAGTGTTTTGCTTGTCGTCAAGTACCACCATTGTTGGAGGATTGCCGCATGTTGACGTTGGAGATGATCATGGCTTTAATTATTGTATCACTTTAATTCCTGTTTAACAACTAAAATTGAATTAAGCAGAGGCATCGGTGGGTGATAGGTAAGATTTGGTTTCCGAGCCCACTTGTGTCCCGTAGGACCGAGTTCTTGACACTGTTCCGAGATCGGCGCTAACCACGGTGGGGAGATATGGGCCCCCATTGATAATTACCTGATTTCAAAGTATTGTCGGGGCCACAACTAGTTTGAGGTGTTTTACTATCCTGTACTTATGCCATGCTACTTATGTATTTACGTTTGTGCGAGGAGCACTGCTTTGTTTAGGAGCGGGCCACGATTCATGATGTCGGCGGTCCCGTTTGGGGCAGGCGTATTGGCCGTCTTCCCAAACCCAAGTCCGTCTCGAGACCGGCCGACTTCGCTTGGTGTCGACTTGGTGGGGTGGCCCCATGTACTTGCTTTGTATGCGTAACGTCGTGACTTAGGCCCGCCGACATACCGATGGGTGTATGTTAACGATCGGCAAAAGGGTCAAGTGCTGTGGATACTTTGGTTCACCCTGCAGGGTTTAATCTTTTCGAGCCGTGCCCGGTTATGGACGACTTGGAGCACGGTTTGATCATAGACAACTATAACTAAAGTTCTGTTTTCAATTGACTTGTATCCGATATGATTAGTAATCGGCTCACTACAACGGAATGGCTAAGTAAAAGTACCAACAATTCTGGGTTTTGGGTTCATCTCATGCTAAATGTATCGACTAGTAAGTGATGCCACTATAACGGAATGATTAACTAAAAGTGCCCTTGCTTACTTTATCGAGACGAATACCTAAACACGACTAGTAAAGTGCAACTATAACCGAATAAGTAAAGCGCCAACCGTGTGAGTCCTCGGTTGACTTCCTCGATTGGTCTCGAGGAGGAAACGCCAGGATGGGTTTGTTTGATGATAGTATCAGGTTGGATCCGAATAGGTCTTTCTTACCCTCTCTGATAGCCGCCAGTTATATCGAGTCTCTATAGGTTGTTTAGTGCATCTTTGCCGCCTTCGATCCACCATACCTATGTGGCGAGGACCGCGAATTCTAGCCTCGCCGTGTCTTGGCCTCGATCGACGCTCCTTCTTTTTCCTTTGCCCTTTGTCGGCACCCCTTTTGTTTAAGCAGGTTTTGAGATCGACGCCGTTAGCAGGGTTACCCTTCCGGCTTGGCCTGGGCAGGGTTATGGACGCCATTGGTTATTCTTCAGGGCTCTTAGCCCATTTGCATCTTGTCCGTAGTCGGACGCTCGATCATTTTCAAGGTGATTTGGATCTTTGTACATTATATTTGTATTCTTGACTCATGGAGTCGCCTTTATATATATCTGTTCTGTGGGTCCCATCGAGGACTGTTGTGTAATGTTATTACTTCGTTTTCCACCCGCACGAAAGTGCCTGGTGGGCACCTTTGAATCGTTTCAATGCGGGTTTGGCGAATTTTGCTCAAACTTGCATAGGTCCGATTTTGAGGGTGTTACAGAGTGGTATCAGAGCCCAGCAGTTACGATACCCCACAAGTCCAGCCTGTAGGATAACCTAGCTAACCGCCGAAGTAGAGTGTCAAAACTATTTTGCAAAAATCGGTTGGATAGTTCTGATTAGGTCTGATTTTACTCCTTACCCCTCTGCTATTCTCCTCTTATCTTTACGCGTTTTTGAATCCGCTCTCTTCTCTTTCTTCGAGTCCAGGAATTCTCGTGGTTGGGTTTCCGTCGTACCTTTAGGGTTTCGCTTCCTCCTTTGGTAACGGTGTTCTACCATCCGGTGTTCCAGCTGCCTGATGAATCCGTCTACGGTGGTACCATTCTTTGTTCCTTGTTTGTGCCTTCCGGTGTTTTCCGACGCGACAACATCATCTACGTTAGATCCGATACAGAGTCTGCATCACTCCTTTGTTTCCGAACCTCGCTTGTCGAGATCTTCAGTCTGAATCTTGAGGGTTGGTTGCATAAACTGTCTATTCGTGTACGGGGTAATGCTTTGAGTGCGGGATGGAGTCGCGACCATACCACTACTCTTATCATTTGCTTTGTATATTGAATAGTGGATCGATGCAATTTTACTCCTTCCATGTAAGTTAGAGGTGGCCTTACCTTTAACTTCGTCCGTTGTTTATCCGGAGTGTTCTCTTGACGAACGGGATCAACGACGTCTCGTTAGAGGTGTCGCGAAGATCTACACGAAGCGAGAAGACGCAGGTCGCCGACCCTCCCTCCGGTACCATGAGGCGGATCTCGAGGGCGAGATCCATTGTTAGTGGTGTCGAATTGTGGCATCCCGCAAAACCACTACTAGAAAATCGCGTTGAATTTGTGCATTGCATCGTCATCATCATGCATTGTTCGCATAAAACTATGTTTGCAAAGCCGTGTTGTTTTCTAAACGCCCCTCTTTATTCAAACAGCAAAAACCGGGTCCCCGGAATATTTTGTTTTGGCCGCTATCGGTTTGCATATGGCCCGTTAAAATAAATAAAAAGGTTTAATTGTTTTAGTGGGCGATCGAGCAGGCCAGATCAGACGACCACCCCTAGGTTTTCAAATCGGTCCACCTAACCCACCCTATTAATCCTATAGCTACCTAAAAATCTACCCAAGCCCAACCCTCCACCTCACCCCCCCCCATAGCGAGACGCCACCCCACCCCACCCCTTCCCCCTAGCCACTAAGGTGCAGCCACCTAGCCTACCCCACTCCCTCTCTCTCTCAACCCCCCCAGCTCACCCTGCCCACACAACTCACGCGCTACACACACACACGCCTTGACACCCTTCAACCGACGCCTCCCACTGTGGTTGGCCCACCACTGAACCACCCACCTACCATGACCATGCAGCCCACCCCAACCCGCGTGCCTCCCGACCCGATGCGATCCACTTGCCGCCCCTGGCCCTCCTCCGCGCCGGCGACACCTGCCTCCCCGCCGCCGTCTCTCCCCCCGCCGTCGCCCAACGTCCTCGCGCTCCGCGCACCCGCCCGCCGTACCCCACCTCGCCGCGACCCCAGGCCCTCGCCGCCCCTCCGGCCAAAGCGCCGGCCCAGCCCTTCTTCCTCTCGCGCCGCCCGCTTCCCCGGCAGCGTTCGCTCCCGCGCCTCCATCGAGTACGCGCCCGGCTCGCCTCCGCCCGCGCCTCCGCCCTCGCGCTCGCCACCCCGCCACCGTCTGCGGCCCGCTCGCCTCCCGCCAGGCGCAGCCCGCCGCCGCCTCGGCCGCCTCGAGCTCCCAACCGCCGTGCGCTCTCACCGTCGCAGGCCCGCCGCAGCCTCTGCCCTCGCCTCAGCCGGGCTGTGGCGGCACGTGGGGCCCGTGCCGTCGGGCCTCGCTGCAAGCGGCGTAGCCTCGGCGCCATCCTCGTCTGCTGTCCGGTGCCGGTAGCGCCCCTGCTGCGAAGGATTCCCCGGCAGGCCAAGCCTCCACCCGCATGTGCGGCCGCCCGTGTCTTCTGTCAAGATGGTGCTATGGTGTTCCCAGATGGTGTTACACGTGCTGCTATGGGTGGGAAGCAATGGAGGTGATGGATTGGGGTTACCACGGTGAAGGTCATATGAGCTATGAAGATGGTGGTGCCACCCAAACAATACCAAAACCGCGCGAGATATCTACTCCCTTGTTTCGCCAAGATCTTCCGAAGTCCCCGTTATCGAAACAAGATCGCCATCGACATTGGAGCCGCAACCCCAAGATCGGCCACAAAGGAACCGAAGATCCCGGTGCGACAAGTACTTCTTCCCGGATCGAATGCTCGAGAACCCGGACGTCAAGATTGCCACGAGAACGCTCCCGAGCGCTAACACCGCCTCGATGGCGCAAGCCCGACAAGACCCTCGCCACGGCAAGACCGACCCCGTGGAACCAACAAGACCTTCGCGACAACGAGAACGGCACCGACCCGGAAGAAGCCGATGCGCCCCGACACTGACCCAAGATCTGCTCCCCGGACATCGAGACCCCGATGCGACAAGATCTGCCCCGTTACCGAGAACGAGAGAACGATCCCGCTGAGAACGGACCCGCCGAACCCTGGACCCTGTCGAACCCCGAACCCCGGAAACCAAGATCGTCGAGCCCCCTCTGATGTGTGACCCCTTTTTCCTCGAACCCTATTTTATAATATAACAACTTGTTGCATATTTAATTGTCATCTCGCATGCATATCTGTGGTTTGGGGGCCTTATGCCGATTCACCTAATAATTAAATATGGGGCCCATATGCGGGCAAATCTAGCCTTATATTGGCCTCATTTAAACTTGTGTAGCGAACCAGTACTATAATCTTGCCTTGTTAAAACAACATTTAAATAGCGGGGTATCTAAACAACTTGAACCATCTAATTAATTGTCGGGACCCCGGTTCCGCTTAATATGACCTAATCGCATCGCACCTTTGCCATGCCCTACATCATACATGCATCATGCCAATCTTCTGCCGTGTATTAAATAATGCATCCGGTGTTTCTTCTAGTGTTTTGCTTCTTCGCGGATAAGGCCGTTGAGTTGATGTGAGCTTCGCCCCGATCTTCGGTTGAACCTTCGGCAATGTTTTCAGGCGAGCATCTCCCCCTTTCTACCTATCTTACTTTTATAGTATTTACTCCCTCCTGTTGATCTATTGCTATCTGTGTCGCGATGCTCTAGCTTCGTACCCGTGGTATCCCTTGCAACCATAAATAGCCTTGGACACACCCTATTACCTGTGTTTGGTAGAAGGTTGGACCCGCGTGTCGTAGTCGCTTGCTCAAGTGTTTTGCTTGTCGTCAAGTACCACCATTGTTGGAGGATTGCCGCATGTTGACGTTGGAGATGATCATGGCTTTAATTATTGTATCACTTTAATTCCTGTTTAACAACTAAAATTGAATTAAGCAGAGGCATCGGTGGGTGATAGGTAAGATTTGGTTTCCGACCGCCCACTTGTGTCCCGTAGGACCCGAGTTCTTGACACCTGTTCCGAGATCGAGCGCTTAACCACGGTGGGGAGATATGGGCCCCCCATTGATAATTACCTGATTTCAAAGTATTGTACTGGGGGCCACAACTAGTTTGAGGTGTTTTTACTATCCTGTACTTATGCCATGCTACTTATGTATTTACGTTTGTGCGAGCACACTGCATCTGTTAGGGCGGGCCACGATTCCGCGGTGTCGACAGTCCCCGTTTGGGGGCAGACTGTCGTTCACAGCCGTCTTCCCAAACCCCAAGTCCGTCTCGGAGACCGGCCGACTTCGTTGCGGGTGTCGACTTGGTGGGGTGGCCCCCATGTACTTGCTTTGTGTCTGGGAACGTCGTGACTTAGGCCCCGCCGACATACCGATGGGTGTATGTTAACTGATCTGGCAAAAAGGGTCGAAGTGCCTGTGGATACTTTGGTGCACCCCTGCAGGGTTTAATCTTTTCGAGAAGCCGTGTCCGCGGTTATGGACGACTTGGAGCACAGTGCTTGATCATAGACAACTATAACTAAAGTTTACTGTTTTCAATTGACTTGTATCCGATATGATTAGTAATCAGCTCCACTACAACGGAATGGCTAAGTAAAAGTACCAACAATTGCTGGGTTTTGGGTTCATCTCATGCTAAATGTATCTGACTAGTAAGTGATGCCACTATAACGGAATGATTAACTAAAAGTGCCCACTGCTTACTTTATCAGTACGAATACCTAAACCTGACTAGTAAAGTGCCGCAACTATAACCGAATAAGTAAAACTGCCAACTGTGTGAGTCCCTCGGTTGACTTCCTCGATTGGTCTCGAGGGGGAAACGCCAGGATGGGTTTGTTTGATGATAGTATCAGGTTGGATCCGAATAGGTCTTTCTTACCCTCTCTGATAGCCGCCAGTTATATCGAGTCTCTATAGGTTGTTTAGTGCATGCTGCCGCTGCCGCTCAGTCCACCATACCTATGTAGGCGAGGACCGCCGAATTCTAGCCTCGCCGTGTACTGGCCTCGATCTTGGCTCCTTCTTTTCCTTTGCCCTTGTCGGCACCTTTTGTTTAAGCAGGTTTTGAGATCGACGCCGTTAGCGGGGTTACCCTTCGGCTTTGGGCAGGGTTATGGACGCCATTGGTTATTCTTCAGGGCTCTTAGCCCCATTTGCATCTTGTCCGTAGTCGGACGCTCGATCATTTTCAAGGTGATTTGGATCTTTGTACATTATATTTGTATTCTTGACTCATGGAGTCGCCTTTATATATATCTGTTCTGTGGGTCCCATCGAGGACTGTTGTGTAATGTTATTACTTTGTTTTCCACCCACACGAAAGTGCCTGGTGGGCACCTTTGAATCGTTTCTATGCGGGTTTGGCGAATTTTTCTCAAACTTGCATAGGTCCGATTTTGAGGGTGTTACAGAAACCTTGATCATCTTGTTAATCAACGAGCTAGTTTATGAGAGAGGCATAACTAGGAACTTTCTGTTTGTTTATTAAACACACATGTATTAACGTTTCCGTATTAATACAATTATAGCATGCAAAATAAACATCTATCATATACTTGGAATACACATAATAAACACTTTATTATTGCCTCTCAGGGCATATTCCTTGATCTCCCACTTGCACTAGAGACAATAATCTAGTTACATAGTGATAAATCTAACACCCATTGAGTTACGGTGTTGATCATGTTTTGCTCTAGGGAGAGTTTTAGTCAACGGATCTGCTACATTGAGATCCGTATGTACTTCTAAATCTTTATATCTCCATCCTTGACATGCTCGCGGATGGAGTGAAACCGGCGCTTAATATGCTTGGAATGCTTGTGAGACCTTGGCTCTTTGGCATTGGCAATGGCACCATTGTTGTCACAATAGATCACCATTGGGTCCAATGCGTTTGCCACAACTCCTAGTTCGGATATGAACTCCTTCATCCAAACTGCTTCCTGAGCCGCTTCCGAAGCAGCAACATATTCGGCCTCCGTTGTTGATCCCGCTACCACAGGTTGTTTGGATCTCCTCCAACTAACCGCTCCGCCATTCATGAGAAATACGTATCCGGATTGAGACTTAGAGTCATCCGGATCGGTGTAAAAGCTAGCGTCAACATAACACTTAGCGACGAGCTCTTCTTCACCTCCGTATACAAGAAACATATCCTTAGTTCTTCGTAAGTACTTAAGGATATTCTTGACCGCTATCGATGTTCGAACACGGATCCGATTGGTACCTACTAGTCAAACTAATAGCGTGTGCCACATCCGGTCTTGTACATAGCATGGCGTACATTATAGAGCCTATGGTGAAGCATAGGGACTTTGTCCATTATCTCTCTTTCTTCCGCTTGAAGCGGACTTTGAGTCTTACTCAATGTCTTGCCTTGCAACATAGGTAAGAACCCTTCTTACTTCCGTCCATTTTAAACTTCTTTAAAATCTTATCAAGGTATGTACTGCGATAGCCCTATTAGGCGCCTAGATCTATCTCTATATATCTTTATGCCTAATATGTATGGCCTTCACCTAGGTCCTTCATTGAAAATTTCTTTGTTTAGATAACTTTTAACATTGTTTAAAGTTCTATATCATTCGATCAATAATATGTCATCCACATATAATATCAGAAATGCCACATTGCTCCCACTCACTTTCTTGTAAATACAAGCTTCTCCATAAGTTTGGACAAATCCAAACTCTTTGATCACCTCATCAAAGCGGAGATTCCAACTTCGTGATGCTTGCTTCAATCCATAGATGGATCGCTGAAGCTTGCACACCTTGTTAGCATCCATAGGATCGACAAAACCCTTTGGTTGTATCATATACAACTCTTCTTCAATATTACCATTGAGAAACGCGGTTTTGACATCCATCTGCCATATTTCATAATCGAAATATGCAGCAATTGCTAACATAATCCTAACTGACTTTAGCATCGCTACGGGAGAGAAAGTCTCATCGTAGTCAACTCCTTGAATTTGTCGAAACCCCTTTGCGACAAGTAGAGCTTTATAGATGGTCACATTACCATCAGCATCAGTTTTCCTTTTGAAAATCCATTTGTTCTCCACGGCCTTTCGGTCGTGAGGTAATTCCACCAAGTTCCAAACTTGATTTTCATACATGGATTCCATCTCGGATTTCATGGCTTCTAACCATTTGTTGGAATCCGGGCTCATCATCGCTTCTTCATACGTCGCAGGGTCATTATTTTCATCAACCATGAAATTCATGACAGGATTTCCGTCTGACTCGGGGACGCTGCGTCTGTTTGACTGCGAGGTTCGGTAGTACTCTCTTTCGGAGTTTCATGATCATTATCATTAGTTCCCTCTTCAATGTGGAGCCAACTCCGGAACAACTTCCGCTGGCGCTACTCGCCATACTTTGAAGAGAAGGTTCCACAACCTCTTGAGTTCTACCTTCCGACTACTCACACCTTTCGCGAGAAACTCTTTCTCTAGAAAGGATCCATTCTTGGCAACAAAACCTTGCCCTCGGATCGTGATAGAAGGAATACCCAATAGTTTCTTTAGGGTATCCTATGAACGCATTTTTCCGCTTTGGGTTCGAGTTTATCCGGTTGAAGTTTCTTCACATAAACATCGCATCCCCAAACTTTAAGAAATGACAGCTTAGGTTTGTTTCAAACCACAATTCATACGGTGCCTTTTCAACAGATTTAGATGGTGCCCGATTTAAAGTGAATGCAGGGTTTCTAGTGCATAACCCCAAAATGACAATGGCAAGTCCGTCGAGACATCATAGATCGAACCATATCTAATAAAGTATGATTACGACGTTCGACACACCATTTCGCTGTGGTGTTCCGGTGGAGTGTGAGTGAAACAATTCCACACTCTTTCATGTGAGTGCTAAACTCAGAACTCAGATACTCACCTCCACGGTCGGACCGTAGAAATTTGATCTTTCTATTACGATGATTTTCCACTTCATTCGAAATTCCTTGAACTTTTCAAAGGTTTCAGACTTGTGTTTCATCAAGTAGATATAACCGTATCTACTCAAATCATCCGTGAAAGTAACAAAATAACGATATCCACCTCACCGACACACTCATTGGACCACATACATCGAATGTATGATTTCCAATAAATGCCGCCTGCTCCATTGAACCGAAAACGGCGTTCTAGTCATCTTGCCCATAAGGCATGGCTCACATGTATCAAATGATTCATAATCAAGTGATTCCAAAAGTCCATCCGAATGGAGATTCTTCATCGTTTAATACCAATATGAACTAGACGGTGCATACATATATGCGGATATATCATCATTAAGTTTAATCTTTTAGCATCAACATTATGAATATGTGTAACATTATCATTGAGATCTAACGAAATAAACCATTCATCATCGGTGCATGACCATAAAATATTTCATTCATATAAATGGAACAACCATTGTTCTCGATTTAAATGAATAACCACTTTGCATCAAACATGATCCGACATAATGTTCATGCTCGGTCAGCACCAGATAACATTTATTCAAGTTTATGACTAATCCCGACGGTAAGTGGAGAGGCAGCGTTCCGACGGAGATTACATCAATGTTTGATCCATTGCCGACACGCATCTTGACCTCACCCCTTGCTAGCGGTCGCTTGTTCCGCACGATTCGAGTTACAAATATTAGCAACCGAACCGGTATCAAATACCCGGTGCTCTGCGAGCACTAGTCAAGTACACATCAATAACATGTATATCATATATACCTTTGTTTGCCTTGCCGGCCTTCTTGTCCGCCAGATACTTGGGGCGATTATGCCCGATGGGATCCCCTTACAATAGTAGCACTCGGAATCGACTTAGGTCCAACTCGGGTTTCTTTTTCAGCGACAGGCTTGCCGCCTCACTTCCCTTCCGCTTTTCCTTCTTGTCTTTCTTGAAACTAGTGTTCCTATTGATCATCAACACTTGATGTTCCTTTTGATCTCCACTGCAGCTTTTAAGCATTGATGTAAGCTCGGGAGAGACTTCTTCATGCCTTGCATATTATAGTTCATCACGAAGCTTTTATAGCTAGGTGGCGAGACTGCAGAACACGATGGATGCCTAAGTCAATGGGAATCGTTATTCCCAAGGACACAAGCTTATCGGCGAATCGACATCTTGAGTACATGCTCACTAACGAGCTGTGCTCTTCCATCATGCGCTAAAGAACTTTTCTCAAGAATTGTAGCTCTCTACAAAGACATGTGTGTCGAAAATCATTTTCAACTCACCCATTGTATCAAATGCATTGCCGTTTCAAACGCTTTCAAGTTCGGCTCTAGCCCATACAATATGCCGCAATGAACTAAGTTGTGGTCCTCCCGAAGTCGATAGACATTCTTCTCCTCGTGGGGGCATCATCAAAGGTGGGGCCTAACGCTTCTAGCACATATTGCTTTTGTGCAGCAGAGAGGAGAATCCTCAAATTCATGGCCCATTCAAGAATTTGCTACCGTTCGTTGCTAGTTTCTCTTTCTCCATGAACACATTGAAATTAAAAGGTGGTGCCATCTACAAGAATTTGTAAAGTTTAGACTAAGTGTATGATAGATTGAGTTCAACTAATCTATATTACGAATGAACTCCCACCAAAAGCGACATCCCCGTGTCCTTTTGGTGATTACATGAACCAAATCCACTACACCAAGTCCGATCATCACGTGAGTCGGTATAGCTTCAAAGGCGAGCATCAAATGGGCATCATATCAACTATATGACTCATGCTTAACCTTTCGATTACGTGTTCGAGGCCATGTCTGTACATGCTAGGCTCGCCAAGTTAGAACCTTAGTATTTGCGTAACTGCTTTTACACCGAAATATGGTCTTGGATCCAAGAACACCCGATCATCACGTGATGTCTTGGAGCGAAAACATAATCGGTGCATACTAAAGGAAGAACACATTCTTATCTTGATATTTAAATGAGGGATCATCTTATTATGCTTAACAAAGCGCTAAACAAGCAATATAAGATGTAATCAAACATCATATGTTTATTAGTGAAATTATATGGTTCCCTTGCAGATGATCTCTATCATGTGCATCGTGGTATGATCACTATCATACCTATATGTGTAAATCCAAGGTCTATGGATTTTACACGCTATGTGTTGTAAGAGTATCATCTCATACTTCTACTTACAACACTACCATATCATAACACTAGCCCAAAGAACAATCTAAACTAGACGCCTCTAATTTATCCATTGCAAGTTTTACGTGGCTTAGGGCTTTCGAGATAGAACCGTTCTTACCTATTAACATGAACCACAACGAGGATAATCAAATTGTTGACAACTCTCTTGCAAAATAGATATTGACTATAGTAGGAGAGACAGACACCGCTAGCCACTTATGCAAACTAGTTGCATGTCAAGCGTGGAACAGGTCTCATGTGAGGACATGTAAAGTTTGTCCGCCGCTTCATCCCACTATGCCACCAATATCCAAAATCACAACAAAGGAGCAACATGATCATCATCGCCCACATACTCATATGTGTACTACCCGTGTAAAGTATCTACGCATAGATCCGGCTCTGATACCACTGTAGGGTTCGCAGCATAGAAAACAAAAATTTTCCTACGATGTGAACTATATACCAAGATCTATATACTAGATACAAACAACGGGCGAATGTATATCCGTAGAGAACATACCCTTGAAGACCGACAAAGCTTAACGAGTTCAACTCGTGGTTGATGTAGACGATCTCTTGCCGATCTCAAGATCGAGAGGAAGTCCTAGCGCCGCAAATCAGCAGCGCATCCGTGCTCGCACACACGTTCGAGGCACCGAGCAACCTCCGCCTCCTCGCTCCAGCGATGCAGCGGAAGCACAACTCTTTCTTGCCGAATAGCCACCGGGAACATGTATCTCGCTAGTTCGAGACCATGGGGGATAAATTCTAGAGGGGGAGAGAGATCCTTCACGAGGAGGTGTGAGAGACAAGTGAGGAGGGGGGCTCCTTTTATAGGAGGAGGGGGGGACCCCAAGGGGGTGGCCGGCGCATGGGGCTGCCCCCTTGCCCTCCCCTCTTCATGTGGGTGGACACTCCACTCACAAAACTCCTCTAAATTCCCTCCACTCAAAAGTCCACTCAAAAATCCCATTAAATTTCCACCAAATTTAATGCAAACTCTCATTAAATAAAACTCTTTTATTTTATTCAGAATTTTGTCAATTACTTTAATGACAAACATTCACAAATAACCCCTTGCTAGAATTCTATTTCACATGCATAACCACTTTATGCAATTTCACCCGAAAACCTGTTTCGGTATCTAGTGAAATAAATTACTGCGCTTGTTCATTCTTTCGGCATGAAACATTTGCTCCAATTGGATGTCGGTGTCTCTTAAGTGTGTCACCCTACGGTTCGTGAATAATGCGGACATGATCGAGACCCCTCTCAGATCAATAATCAGAAGCGGATCCGAGACCCATATCGACTCTACACATTCAACGATGACTTTCTTGTGATCGTCGGAACCTTGTACGCTAGTATCTTAATCCCTTTGTTTCACGATATATTACATGTCCGAGATTCTATCATCGGTATCTCTATACCTAGTTTGATCTCGTTACTGACATGCACTCTTTTCTCGTTCCCGTGATATAACAT
Organism: Avena longiglumis; assembly: GCA_030063025.1. NCBI lineage: Eukaryota > Viridiplantae > Streptophyta > Magnoliopsida > Poales > Poaceae > Avena > Avena longiglumis. Next base: position 178,350,309 of record CP125977.1, on the reverse strand, counting down.
TCTAGTGATCAAATCACTTGCTTGCAAGCTAATCAATGTGATATCACCGAGAGGGCCCAGAGTATATCTATCCGTCATCGGGATGAACAAATTCCACTCTCGATCCATGAGCCTCAACATAACACTTTATTAGTTCTGAATCCATCTTTATAATCACCCTGTTACGGTGTGACGTTTGATGTTATCAAGAAACTCTTCCGGTGTTAGTGATTGACATGATCTCATGGTCTAAGGATTAGGATCACTTCGTAAGTTGTTATAGCAATATAAACTCAATGACTTTGATCGTAATGCTATACTTCGGATGAATGTTCATCACATCATTACACTAATGTTGTGATCTCGTTATTAACAACATCCAATGTCCATGATCAGGAAACCTTGATCATCTTGTTAATCAACGAGCTAGTTTATGAGAGACGCATAACTAGGAACTTTCTGTTTGTTTATTAAACACACATGTATTAACGTTTCCGTATTAATACAATTATAGCATGCAAAATAAACATCTATCATATACTTGGAATACACATAATAAACACTTTATTATTGCCTCTCAGGGCATATTCCCTTCAACCATGAGCTGAAGACTCAGTTGGACCATCTTAGCTTCATGATGTATGACCGTCAGAAGGAGTTGGACAATGCCCGTTCCTACTCCAACCACAAGTACGCCATTGCCGCCAAGAAGGATTAGACCATCGCCATGCTATTGAAGGATCGCAATTCTCGTCGCCGTTAGCTCGACAAGAAGGAGCGCATCATTGCCTGTCTTCTCCACCGGATCACGGATTCAGAGGAGACCATCCACGAGAGAGACATGCAGTTGGAGGAGAGGGAGAATACATGGGAAGACCTTCGTGGAGACCCCTATTCCTATCTCAGCGATGATGATGACTTTCTGGAGGATCAGGCCATGGACTTCTTCACCTATGAGGATGACTTCGCCTTCATCGATGATGATGAGGACACTGACTCCGAGGAGTAGTAGCACTTGAGCACTAGCGTTAGTGAGTTGTATTCGGCCCCACTGTATCGTAGTTTCCCAGAATGGTTCTTAAAACCGTTTGTTTTCCTTTGTTGTGGTGTGTGTTTCTATCGTGTGCTATGAATGAATGAATGAAAAGCAAGTTGCTAGAAAAATCTAAGTCAGACTTTAAAAACTTTCCAAAAAAAAACCTGAACCTTAGAAATTTCCCTCTTTTCTCATGATCTACCTCAATCTTCAGATGCCTAGAGGAGGAAGCACTTCAACCCCGGACCCGATGTTGCAACTCTTGCAAATGTTGGTTTCTGACCGCGAAGCTGAAAGATCCGAACATCAAACCAACTTAGACACCCTTCAACAGATAGCTCAGATGACCAACAACAATGAAGGCCATGGAAATCAGGACAACCATGGATCTAAGCTCAAGAATTTCCAGAACACCAATCCACATGTTTTCACTAAGTCAGAAGAGCCCCTAGATGCAGATGATTAGTTGAAAACCATGGAGAACAATCTGGAAGTTGCTGGAGTGGAAGCTAACGAGAAAGTGTTTTTTGCTACCCACTATCTGGCCGGATATGCAAGAGCATGGTGGAACATCGTTCACGCAATGACATGAGGTCAGCTGTGACTTGGGAAGAGTTCAAAGTCAAGTTCACCAGAACCCACGTGCCACTGGGTTTGATCAAGAGGATGAGAGATGAATTCAGGGAAACGAAGAAAGGAAGGATGACAGTAGTGGAGTACCGTGACAAATTCTTGTCATTGGCTAGGTATGCACCAGATGAGATAGACACTGAAGCCAAGAAGAAAGAGAGATTCCTGAATGGTCTGCATGATGATATGTAGACAATGTTAGTCGATATCCCCTTTGCAGATATTGAAGCCTTAGTTGACTCTGCCATTCAGATGGAAGGAAAGATCAACCAAGCTAATGAGAACCGCAAGCGTCGCATGATGCATCAACCAGGACCCACCATACACCAAAGTATCGCCCCAACCCATCTCCAGGAGTTTCCCCAAGAACCAACAGACCCCTGATGAACTGTCCCCCCTATCCCAACCGTGGAAACCCAAGGCCCGGAGGAAACCACAACAACCCCGGCAATCCCAGCAATTTCAACTTTGCACCACCTATGTTCAACAACAACAATGCCTCCACCAACACCAACACTGCCCCAAGGACTGGGAGCAATGCTGTGCCTGTTGCAGCAAAGGACAAGTCGCAAGTGACTTGTTATGAATGTGGAACCAAGGGTCACTATTCCAATGAGTGCCCCAAGAAGATTGCCGCAGCCCCCAATGCAAATGCCCCAGCTCAGCAGCAACGTCGTGTTCAGCCCGGAAGAAGGTTTGCCCCAGGGATTTTGCTCAACTGCAACGGACGTCTCTTTCTCATGCATGGTGAAGAAGCCCAAGAAGCGCCAGATGTCGCGCTGGGTATGTTTTCTCTTAACTCAGTACTTGCAAGAGTGTTGTTTCATTCTGGAGCATCGCACTCATTTGTTACTGAAGAATTTGCATGCACTAGTATGATTAAACCAACCAAATTGAAGCATGTTATGATTGTTCAAATACCTGGTTCAAGCACCAAATCTAGAAAAAAATTCAAAGTTGTCCCTATTCGAATCCATGGCATAGATTTTTATGCTAATCTTATAGTACTCGGAACTAAAGGTTTGGAAGTAGTACTAGGAATGGATTGGATGTCCAAACACAAAGGATTAATTGACTATGCCAAGAAAGCCATAACCATGACCAGTACAGCCGGAATATCAGTCGAGCATGTATCTAAAACCTTGCCCCGTCAATTCAAGTGCAACAAGAGTATAGCCCAGCCAACCATTGACCAAGTCCGGATAGTCTGTGAACACCCCGATGTATTTCCAGATGTTTTGCCCGGTATGCCCCCAGATCGGGATATCAAGTTTATCATTGAACTAATCCCTAGAACCGGACCCATAGCCCAGACACCATATAGTATGAACCCGTCAGAACTAGTGGAGCTGAAGAAGCAACATGATGCTATGGTGGAAATTGGATTGATTCAACCAAGTGCGTCGCCATGGAGATCACCTGTTTTATTTGTGGATAAGAAAGATGGAGGTAACCGTTTGTGTACGGATTATCAGAAGTTGAATGATGTCACCATCAAGAACAAGTACCCATTGCCAAAGATAAAAGATCTGTTTGACCAGTTGACTGGTGCCAAAGCGTTTTCTAAGATTGATCTTAGAACTGGCTATCATCAACTCAAGATTCGCGTAGAGGATATTCCAAAGACTGCCTTTACCACCCGATATGGATTATATGATTATACGGTCATGTCTTTTGGATTAACCAATGCCCCCGCTTACTTCATGAACCTCATGAATAAGATTTTTATGGACTTCCTGGATAAGTCTGTTGTTGTTTTTATCGATGACATTCTAATTTATACCAAATCAGAAGACGAATATGAGCTACACCTAAGGACCATTCTTGGAACCCTTAGAGAGCATCAGCTGTATGCCAAGTTTAGCAAATGTGAATTCTAGTTACAGGAGGTAGGATTTCTCGGGCATATCGTATCAGCCGGAGGAATTGCCGTTGACCCTGCGAAGGTGAAGGATGTTGAAGATTGGCAAGCCCCAACCACTCAAACCCAAGTTCGTGCATTTCCCGGATTAGCGGGATACTACCGCAAGTTTTTAGAAGGATTCTCAAGTATGGCAAGGCCCATGACCCAATTGCTAAAGAAGGACAAGAAGTTTGAATGGACAGACAAATGTGAAGCGAGTTTTCAGGAACTCAAGAGGAGACTGATTTCAGCCCCCATCTTGATCATGCCGGATATCACGAAACCCTTTGATGTGTACTGTGACGCCTCCAAGATCGGTCTTGGATGTGTGCTAATGCAAGAAAGCAAGGTTATATCTTACCTATCCTGACAACTGAAGCAGCATGAACAGAATTATCTAACCCATGACCTTGAACTTGCAGCCATAGTTCTAGCCTTGAAGACATGGAGGCATTATCTCATGGGAAACCGTTGTGAGATTTATTCAGATCACAAGAGCCTGAAGTATATATTCACTCAGAAGGAGCTAAATATGAGGCAGAGAAGATGGATTGAGCTAATCAAGGACTATGATCTGGACATTCACTACCACCCCGGTAAAGCCAATGTGGTAGCAGATGCCCTTAGCAGGATGCTGTGCCGCTTGAACTCCATGATTTTGAAGGAGCAACCAAGTTTGCACAAGGAGATGGAAGATTTCCAAATGGAATTAGTGAGTGAAGGATTTTTGGCAAGCATAGAACTTCAACCCACTTTGATTAGTCGGATCAAGGAGGCGCAGAAAGGAAATGCTAGTATCGACGGAATCAAACGTCGGTACAGGCAAAGTACCCGGATTCACCGAAGACGAAGAAGGAGTTCTGTGGTACAAAGGACGCCTCTGTGTACCAGCAGATTCGGAGTTGAAAGAAGTTATTTTGAAAAAGGCCCATGATAATCTTTATTCTATCCACCCCGGAGTAACAAAGATGTATTAGGATTTGAAGGAGCAATTTTGGTGGCATAAGATGAAGAGAGAAATCAGAATCTATATCGCCAAGTGTGATATATGTTAGAGATTCAAGGCGGGACATCAAATACCCGCAGGACTGTTGCAACCATTACAGATTCCGGAATGGAAATGTGATTCTGTTGGAATGGAGTTTATCACCGGATTTCCTACTTCTAGTAGGGGAAATGACTCTAGCTGGGTCATAGTTGACAGATTGTCCAAAGTAGCCCATTTCTTACCAGTCAAGACTACATACCAGAGTTCGAAGCTAGAAGAGTTGTACATCGCTAGAATCGTCAGTTTCATAGTCCCCAAGAACATCGTATCAGATCGAGGAACGCAGTTTACCTTGATATTCTGAAAGAAAGTCCAAGAAGGTTTAGGAACCCAACTGGATTTCAGCACAGCGTATCACCCTTAGACCGATGGAAAAACGGAGCGAGTAAATCAAATACTCAAAGATATGTTGAGAGCATGTGTGCTAGAGTATGGATATAAATGGGAAGACTGTCTGCCTTTCACAGAATTTTCATACAAAAATAGTTATCAAGCTAGTCTGCAAATGGCCCCATTTGAATTCATGTAGGAAGGAAGTGTCGCACCCCTTTGAATTGGTCGGAAGTAGGAGAGAGTCAGATTTTTGGACTCGACATCCTACGAGAAGCAGAAGAGAAAGTTCACAAGATTCGTGAGCACCTCAAGACTGCCCAGTCAAGACAAAAGAGTTACGCCGACAAGAGACGTCGAGACCTCGCTTTCAATATCTAAGATTTTGTGTATCTCAAAGTGTCGCCTTTGAAGGGAATGCATCATTTCCAGCTCAAAGGAAAGTTAGCCCCCAGATATATCGGACCCTTTAAGATTCTGAATCGTCGAGGAGAAGTATCATATCAATTGGAACTGCCAGAGGAAATGTAAGTAGTGCACAATGTGTTCCATATATCGTTACTTCGCAAATGCCTTGGAGTTCCGGAGAAGACCGAAGCTTTCAAGAACATTGATCACCGGACCATAGAGATCAACAATGACCGGAAGTATCACAAAGTACCCATCCGTATTTTGGAAAAAGCTTCCAGAACCACTAAAACCCGAAGCATCAAGTTTCTCAAGATTTAGTGGAGCAACCACACTGAAGAAGAAGCTACCTAGGAGCGAGAAGATCACATCAGGATGGAGTTTCCCGATTTCTTTAAATCCTAGGTAATCGTTTTTCTTCTTTTTCAAATCTCGGGACGAGATTTCGTTTAAGGAGGGAGGTTTGTAACATCCCAAAAATATGAAAAAATGATCATCAAACTCTAATCACTAAAATTAGGGTTAACAAAAACTTTGATTAAATAAAAACCAAATGAATGCATGTGTGTATGTGATGATTTGATAAATGCATGAATCAACTTGTGTGATTCAACTAAATAGTAAGGAATGGTTCAAAGATGAATATAACATCATCTAAAACATTTCCAAGCAGAAACAAATCAATAGAAAATCACAAACAATTCAAATAAAGCAAATGGTCATTTTTGCCAATCTTGCTCACTAGGTCCCTTTTAGTGTTACTAGTCCAAGATTTCAAACAGAAAATTTTCCAATTCCTTTCACCCCTTACTAGACCAAGTAAAAGAGAATTAAAGCCCACCTTTCAAACTTGCAGAAACATTTAGCAATCCCATTCAAATGACAATTCAAAATTGAATCTTTAACATATGTGAAGATCACACCTTTTCAAAACCCAACCAAACCAGGGAACCTTGACCAATTCAACTAACCAGATACTCCCTAGTATGTGCCTAGCAAACCCTTGTCAGCAGCAAACAAACATACATAAAACACTATAGTGAGCAGTGATCAGTGCCTAACTTTCTCCCTCTATAGCTCACTCTACACTCTCAGTAGATGATCAAAATAATATAACTAGCTTTAGCACCACTGTGAGCAAGCCTAGCCATTAATGGTGAGCATGCCGAGAGCACCATTGTCACCCCCATGTCGCCAACGAGCTAAAGGAAGAACTAGCCTCGCCAACCTTGTCTGGGACACGCAGCACCATCCACCGCCACTCCCTATCCAAGCCCCGAGCGCAGCCAGCCACTGGACCACCCGCCAAGCACGCGCCCAGTCCCTCTGCGTGCGAGCCGAGAGCGCGCCAGTGCACCGTCAGCGAAACCAGCCCACAGACCACGTGTCTCCCTTGACGCTTGTAGGCGTGATCGCCAGGACCCCAGCACCCTGCCAGACAACCTCGTTCGCCTCCGTGCAGACCGCGCACGCTGTGTGCCATTAAAATTGCCACCGGACCCGCCCCAGGAGAAGCTGTCAGTACCAGATGAATCGCCGTCGTCGACTTCATTGTTCGCCCCCGTCGCCGACCATCGCCTGAGCCCCGGTGAGCCTCCCACGACCCCTACCAGACGCGCTAGGGTTCTGTCTCGCCGGCGCTGCCCGATGTGTACGATGAACCAGAGCCGTTTGATTAGAGTTAGATCCTATGATCCTAATCGCCCCATACCGCTTCGCCCCTCGTTGCCTCACTGATGAGTGGGGTCGTTCACTTAACCATCCCGCGCGCGCACTGTGCGTAGTGGGCTGTCCCAGTTAAACATCCTGCGCAACCCACTAATTCAAATTTAGATTTATTCATTTAATTTCAAACCTAGTTCTGTACGTAGATTCAAAAATAAACCCAGCTCGATTCACTGAACCAAAATGCATGAAACCAATTTTGTTAGAAAGTTACTAGAATGCTTAATCCAAGCTCGTTGGATTCAAACCATTTAGATTTGTAGATCACCCATGGTAAAAATAACAAGGCAGAAGATTTTCTGCATTCAAACATTTTTCAAAATTCAACCATAAGATCTTTTGAGTTGATTCTAACTCTCAAAAATCACATTTAACAATACCTTTTAAATATAAAAAAATATATAGGTTTACTTACAGAAATAATGATCAAGTAATAAACGAATGCCATATAGGAATTTCTAGTCACTTTAATTAATTAAAATAAAAAGGTTAGAACTTATTAAATTGTGACACCACTTTAAATCACATTCCCATGTACTGAAATATGTGGTGATGACATGTGTCAACATGATCCCATGTTTGAGTTGGAGAATATTAAATCTTAATTAGTTTTTCAATGAGTAGAAATTAGTTTTCTCAAATAAAATAAATGAGAAAAGTGCTTTAATCCTTGTAATATTATTGATGATGCTAGATCATCTAGTGTGAACCTTTTTGTGATGATTAGAAATAGTTAAGTATTGTTTGGTGATTGTGTACATCGTATTTATTTATAGACGCTAGTACCGACCAAGGATACGAGGAGGAAGGAGGATACTACGAGGAAGAAGCCGAGGAGAACTTCAACCACTGCTCTGCACAAGGCAAGCCAATACTTGCAAGCTACTCATTAAGTGTGGCATCCCGCAAAACCTCTACTAGAAAATCGCGTTGTTTTTGCGCATTGCATCATCATGACCGCATGCTCATGTCATCATGCCACATTGCATTTGAGCATCGTCATCATCTTGCATTTGCTTGCATAAAACTATTTGCAGAAAAACCTATTTTGTTTTCTAAAACGCCCCGTCTTTGTTCAAACACAAAACCCGGGTCTCCGGATTATTTTGTTTTGTCTACTATCGGTTTGCCAAAGCCCTGTTTGAAATAAATAAAATATTTAATTATTTTTAGTGGGGCAGTCGAACTGGCCGATTCGACCCAGTCGACCACCCCCAGTATAAAAACGGTCCACCTAAACCAGCCCACCCGAATTCCTAAAACTACCTAGTCCTAATCTACCCACCAATCTAAGCTCGCCACCTCACCCTCTCCCCCAATCCCTACCCACCTTGCCACCTCATCAATCCCAGACTTTTCCCACTCTCTCTCTCTCTCTCACCTAGCCCTCACCTACCCCTCTCCCTTCCAACCGAGCCCCACCTGCTGCGCCGGCCCCACCCGCATCCCCTCTCTCTCTTTTCCCCCTGGCCCACTCCCTCCCTGTCCACAAACCGCACACGCCACCCAGCCCCCTCCCCACGCGGTCAAACCCCCTCACCCCAGCCTGACCGCGGGCCCGCTCCCCTCTGGTCCCACCACCTGGCCCACCCCCTGGCCCACCCCGACGCGCCCTCTCTCTCCCTCCCCGCGTCGCTCGCTCCTTCCTTTCCCTGACCCGCGCCTCTCCCCTTCCTCTTTCTCCCCTCCGGCCACCTCCTCTCGCGCTCCCTCCTCCCTCTGCAACTCCCCGTCGCCGCCTCCCGCCACCTCGCCCCCGTGCTGTCGTCCTCCGCCCGCGCACCTCTCTCGAGCCTCGCCTCGCTTCATGAAGGCGCCGCCGCCTCGGCCTCGCTCGCTCCTTCCTCCGCCTCCTCCCGCCACTCCTCCGAAGCTTCCTCTCGCCGCCGCTTCCGCCCTCCTCCCCCGCGCCTCTGCAGCACCTCGCCGGCCCCGGCCTTCTCCCTGGCTTGAGCATCGCCTCGCCACGCGCCTTCCTGCCGCCCATGTGCCCCTCCTCCGCTCGCCCGCTCCCTCCTCAGCTCGCTCGCCGCCATCCGCAGCCAGGCCCGCCAAGCTCATCGCCATGTGGCGCCCCTTCGAAGCTTCACTAGGCTACCGGACCCCGCCAAGGCTGGCCTGCTCCGCCTCGACCCCCCCTCCGTGGCTTCCTCTTCCGTTCGCTGTGGTTCCTCGGGTCCACAGGGCCAGAACACCCCGTCGCATCCACCAAGCACCGCGCGAGCCGTCCGCCGGTTACTCTCTGTAACCTTCTGTGCGTGTGTGTAAGAAGGTGCATGTGCCCGTGTACGTGTCTGTCTTGTCCAGTCTCGGTGTGCTAGCATCACGAGGCCGTTCCAAGTCTTCCGAGGACCCGTGTGCCTCCAAGTTCCCCCTCCAACAAGATCTCCACCAGTTCGATGCCGTGCCATGGAGGGCGACAAGATATCCTTCGCAGACCGAAGAACGATCCCGGAGCCCGATCCGAAGACCGAACCCGCCGGAACGCCAAGATCTTCAATCGGATCCGAGGACACCGAGACCCCGGTGCGACAAGTACTTCCCCCGGATGCGATGCTCGAGAACCCGGACAGTAAGGACACCGACGCAGAACGCCAAGTTCTTCATCCCGGACGCCAAGACCGACCTGATACGCGGGCCCGACAAGATCGACACCGACCAGGGCGGGTCCGATGCGCCCCCGACGCCACCCCAAGTCCTTATTCCCGGAACGCCAAGCTCTTCATCTTGTATCCGACCTTCGAAGACCGGTCCCGTCGAACTCTGAACCCTGAGACCGACCTCGGAACCCCCAGAACCCCAAGTTCGCCGAACCCTAGATGTGTGCACCTTTTTCCGAGCCCTATTTTATAAATGCTATATATCAAATTGTTGCATATTAAATTGTTCATGCATGCATACTTGTCTGTGGTTTGGGGGCCTTACGCCGATTCACCATATAATTAAATATGGGGCCCATATGCGGGCAAATCTAGTCTCATATTGGCCTCATTTAAATTTGTGTAGCGAACCGGTCCTACATCTTGCCATGTTCAAACAACATTTAATTTGCGGGGTATCTAAATAACTTGATCCGTTTAATTAATTGTCGGGACCCCGGTTCCGCTTAATATGGCCTAATTGCACCACACCCTTGCCATGTCATACATCATACATGCATCATGCCCGATCTTTCTGCCGTAGTATTAAATATTGCATCCGGTGTTTATTCTAGCATTTTGCTTCTTCGCGGATAAGGCCGTTGAGTTGATGTGAGCTTCGCCCCGATCTCCGGTTGTACCTTCGGCAATGTTTTTAGGCGAGCATCTCCCCCTTTCCACCTATCTTACTTTTATAGTATTTATTCCCTCCTGTTGATCTATTTGCTATCTGTGTTGCGTTGCTCTATTTTTCGTACCCGTGTTATTCCTTGCAGCCTTATATAGCCTTGGACACCTCCTATTACCTGTTGTTTGGTAGATAGTTGGACCTGCGCGTCGTAGTCGCTTGCTCAAGTGTTGTTGCGTGTCGTCAAGTACCACAGTTGTTGGGGTATTGCCGCATGTTTGATGTTGGAGATGATCGTGGCTTTAATTAGCGTTCACTTTAATTACTGTTTAACAACTAAAATTGAAGTAAGTAAGCAGAGGCACCGGTGGGTGATAGATAATATTTGGTTTCCGATCGCCCACTTGTGTCTCGTAGGACCCCGAGTTCTTGACACCTGTTCCGAGATCGAGCGCGCTAACCACAGGTGGGGAGATATGGGCCCCCCATTGATTAGTACCTGATTTCAAAGTATTGTACTGGGGGCCACAAACTAGTTTGAGGTTTTATTTACTATCCTGTACTTATGCCATGCTTTACTGCTTTATTTACGATTGTGTGAGGATCACCTGTACTGTTTTGGAAGCGGAGTGTTTTCGCGGTATCGACAGGCCCAATTTTGGGGTTTCCTGTTGTTTACGTCGCAAAACCCCGAGTCCGTTTGAGACCGCCGACTTTGTTATGGGTAGACTTAGTGGGTGGCCCCTGTGCTTGCTTTGGTCCGAACGTCATGACTTAGGCCACGCCGATACCGATGGGTGTATGTTAACCGATCCGCAAAAGGGTCGAAGTGCTTGTGGATACTTTGGTGCACCCCTGCAGGGTTAAATCTTTTCGAGAAGCCGTGTCCGCGGTTATGGACGACTTGGAGCACAGTGCTTGATCATAGGCAACTATAACTAAAGTTTACTGTTATAAATTGACTTGTATCCGATATGACTAGTAATCAGCTTCACTACAACGGAATGGCTAAATAAAAGTACCAATAACTGCTGGGTTTTGGGGTTATCTCATGCTAATTGTATCTGACTAGTAAGTGTTGCAACTATCACGGAATGGTTAACTAAAAGTGCCCACTGCTTACTTTATCAGGATGATTATCTACACCTGACTAGTAATTGCTGCAACGATAACTGAATACATAAAACTGCCAACTGTGTGAGTTCCTCGGTTGACTTCCTCGTTTGGTCTCGAAGCGGAATACCAGGATGGGATTGTTTGGTGTTAGTATCAGGATGGTTCCGGATAGGTCTTTCTTACCCCTCTCTGATAGCCGCCAGTTATATCGAGTCTCTATAGGTTGTTTAGTGCATGTTGCGCTGCCGCTCAGTCCACCATACCTATGTAGGCGAGGACCGCCGAATTCTAGCCTCGCCGTGTCGCCTCGATCGACGCCTCTTTTTCCTTTGCCCTTTGTCGGCACCCCTTTTGTTTAAGCAGGTTTTCAGATCGGCGTCGTTAGTGGTTACCCTTCCGCTTGGCCTCGGGCAGGTTATGGACGCCATTGGTTACTCTTCGTGGCTCTTAGCCCCATTTGCATCTTGTCCGTAGCTGGACGCTCTATCGCTTTTCAAGGTGATTTGGATCTTTGTTCATATATGTATTCTTGACTCATGGAGTCGTGTTGTATATATATCTGCTGTGGGTCCCATCGAGGACTGTGTAATGTTATTACTTCGCTTTCCACCCGCACGAAAGTTCTGGTGGGCACCTTTGAATCGCTTCTATGCGGGTTTGGCGGGTTTCGCTAAAACTTGCATAGGGTCGATTCCGAGGGTGTTACAGTGGTATCGAGCTCAGCGATTGCGATACCACAAGTCCAAACTGTTTGAGGATAACCTATCTAACGGCCGAAGTAGAGTGTCAAAACTATTTTTGCAAAATCGGTTGGATAGTTCTGATTAGGTCTGATTTTACTCCTTACCCCTCTGCTATTCTTCTCTTACCTCTACGTGTTTTGAATCTGCTCTTTCCCCCTCTTCGAGTCCAGGATTTCTCGTGGTTGGGTTCCATCGTACCTTCAGGGTTTCGTTTCCTCCTTTGTTAACGGTGATCTGCCATCCGGTGTTCATGCTTTCTGACGAATCCGTCTACCGTGGTACCATTCTTTGTTCTTTGTTTGTGCCCCCCAGTGTTTCCGACGCAACGACATCACCTATGCTAGATCTGATGCATGGTCTGCATCACTCCCTTGTTCTGCACCTCACTTGTCGAGATCTTCAGTCTGATTCCGAGAATGGTTGCACGTTTTTCCACCGATTGTGCGGAGTAATAGTTTGGGTGCGTGATGGATTGGCCCCCATGCCGACTACCTTTTCTATCCGCTCTCGTACATTGAAGTGGGATAGGCCGCATCTTTTCTCACCTTCTATCGAAGTTAGAGGTGGCTTTAATTGTGGATACCTCTACCTTCGCCCTTTTGTTTCCGGAGTGTTCCCTCGACGATCACAGACTTCGACCTCTTGTTAGTGGTGTCGCGAAGATCTACACGAAGCGAGAAGATTCAGATCGCCGCCCTTCTTCCCCGTACCAGGAGGCGGATCTCGAGGGCGAGATCCATTGTTAGTGGTGTCGAATTGTGGCATCCCGCAAAACCTCTACTAGAAAATCGCGTTGTTTTTGCGTATTGCATCATCATGACCGCATGCTCATGTCATCATGCCACATTGCATTTGAGCATCGTCATCATCTTGCATTTTCTTGCATAAAACTATTTGCAGAAAAACCTATTTTGTTTTCTAAAACGCCCCGTCTTTGTTCAAACACAAAACCCGGGTCTCCGGATTATTTAGTTTTGTCTGCTATCGGTTTGCAAAAGCCCTGTTTGAAATAAATAAAATATTCAATTATTTTTAGTGGGGCAGTCGAACGGGCCGATTCGACCCAGTCGACCACCCCCAGTATAAAAACGGTCCACCTAAACCAGCCCACCCGAATTCCTAAAACTACCTAGTCCTAATCTACCCACCAATCTAAGCTCGCCACCTCACCCTCTCCCCCAATCCCTACCCACCTTGCCACCTCATCAATCTCAGACTTTTCCCCCTCTCTCTCTCTCTCACCTAGCCCTCACCTACCCCTCTCCCTTCCAACCGAGCCCCACCTGCCTGTGGCCCCACCATGACCCTCTCTCTTTTCCCCCTGGCCCACTCCCTCCTCCCACAAACCGCACACACCCAGCCCCTCCCCACGCTGTCAAACCCCTCACCCCGGCTGCCAAGGCCCGCTCCCCTCTGGTTCCACCACCTGGCCCACCCCCTGGCCCACCCCGACGCGCCCTCTCTCTCCCTCCCCGCGTCGCTCGCTCCTTCCTTCCCCCCGACCCGCTCCTCTCCCCTTCCTCTTCCTCCCCTCCGGCCACCTCCTCTCGCGCTCCCTCCTCCCTCTGCAACTCTCCGTCGCCGCCTCCCGCCACCTCGCCCACGTGCCGCCGTCCTCCGCCCGTGCACCTCTCTCGAGCCGGCCTCGCCCATGAAGGCCGCCGCCTCGGCTCGCCTCGCCTCTTCCTCCTCCGCGCCTCCTGCCGCCAAGGCTGACTCCTCCGAAGCTTCCCTCTCTCGCCTGCTCCTCCTCTCCCAGCACCTCGCCCTGCCTTCTCTCGGCTGAAGGCCTCTGCTCGCCGGCTCGCCACCCTGCCTCCGCTGCGCCCGGCTCCGCTGCTGCCCTCCGCAGCTCGGGCTGGCCTGAAGCTCGCCTCCAGCTCATCCGCTTGCCCCTTCGAGCTTCATCGCTACCAGGCCACGGACCCGCCGTCGCTCGCTGCCCTCCGCCTCGACCCCCTCCGTGGCTTCCTCTTCCGTCATTGTGGTTCCTCGGGTCCACAGGCTGTAACACCCCGTCATCCACCAAGCACACATGAGCCGTCGGGTTACTCTCAGAACCTTCTGTGCGTGTGTGTAAGAAGGTGCATGTGCCCGTGTACGTGTCTGTCTTGTCCAGTCTCGGTGTGCTAGCATCACGAGGCTGTTCCAAGTCTTCCGAGGACCCGTGTGCCTCCAAGTTCCCCCTCCAACAAGATCTCCACCAGTTCGATGCCGTGCCATGGAGGGCGACAAGATATCCTTCGCAGACCGAAGAACGATCCCGGAGCCCGATCCGAAGACCGAACCCGCCGGAATGCCAAGATCTTCAATCGGATCCGAGGACACCGAGACCCCGGTGCGACAAGTACTTCCCCCGAATGCGATGCTCGAGAACCCGGACGGTAAGGACACCAACGCAGAACGCCAAGTTCTTCATCCCGGACGCCAAGACCGACCTGATACGCGGGCCCGACAAGATCGACACCGACCAGGGCGGGTCCGATGCACCCTCGACGCCACCCCAAGTCCTTCTTCCCGGAACGCCAAGCTCTTCATCTTGTATCCGACCTTCGAAGACCGGTCCCGTCGAACCCTGAACCCTGAGACCGACCTCGGAACCCCCTGAACCCCAAGTTCGCCGAACCCTAGATGTGTGCACCTTTTTTCGAGCCCTATTTTATAAATGCTATATATCAAATTGTTGCATATTAAATTGTTCATGCATGCATACTTGTCTGTGGTTTGGGGGCCTTATGCCGATTCACCATATAATTAAATATGGGGCCCATATGCGGGCAAATCTAGTCTCATATTGGCCTCATTTAAATTTGTGTAGCGAACCGGTCCTACATCTTGCCATGTTCAAACAACATTTAATTTGCGGGGTATCTAAATAACTTGAACCGTTTAATTAATTGTCGGGACCCCGGTTCCGCTTAATATGGCCTAATTTCACTGCACCCTTGCCATGTCATACATCATACATGCATCATGCCCGATCTTCTGCCGTAGTATTAAATATTGCATCCGGTGTTTATTCTAGCGTTTTGCTTCTTCGCGGATAAGGCCGTTGAGTTGATGTGAGCTTCGACCCGATCTCCGGTTGTACCTTCGGCAATGTTTTCAGGCGAGCATCTCCCCCTTTCCACCTATCTTACTTTTATAGTATTTATTCCCTCCTGTTGATCTATTTGCTATCTGTGTTGTTGTTTCACTTTTTCGTACCCGTGTTATTCCTTGCAGCCTTATATAGCCTTGGACACCTCCTATTACCTGTTGTTTGTTAGATAGTTGGACCTGCGCGTCGTAGTCGCTTGCTCAAGTGCTGTTGCGTGTCGTCAAGTACCACAGTTGTTGGGGTATTGCCGCCTGTTTGATGTTGGAGATGATCGTGGCTTTAATATCGTTCACTTTAATTACTGTTTAACAACTAAAATTGAAGTAAGTAAGCAGAGGCACCGGTGGGTGATAGATAATATTTGGTTTCCGACCGCCCACTTGTGTCCCGTAGGACCCCGAGTTCTTGACACCTGTTCCAAGATCGAGCGCGCTAACCACAGGTGGGGAGATATGGGCCCCCCATTGATTAGTACCTGATTTCAAAGTATTGTACTGGGGGCCACAAACTAGTTTGAGGTTTTATTTACTATCCTGTACTTATACCATGCTTTACTGCTTTATTTACGATTGTGTGAGGAGCGCCTGTACTGTTTTGGAAGCGGAGTGTTTTCGCGGTATCGACAGGCCCAGTTTTGGGGTTTCCTGTTGTTTACAGCCATCGTCAGAAACCCCGAGTCCGTCTCGAGACCGCCGACTTTGTTATGGGTATACTTAGTGGGTGGCCCCGTGCTTGCTTTGGGTCCGAAACGTCATGACTTAGGCCCCGACATACCGATGGGTGTATGTTAACCGATCCGCAAAAGGGTCAAGTGCTTGTGGATACTTTGGTGCACCCTGCAGGTTAAATCTTTTCGAGAAGCCGTGTCCTGTTATGGACGACTTGGAGCACGTTTGATCATAGGCAACTATAACTAAAGTTTACGTTATAAATTGACTTGTATCCGATATGACTAGTAATCATCTTCACTACAACGGAATGGCTAAATAAAAGTACCAACAAGCTGGGTTTTGGGGTTATCTCATGCTAATTGTATCGACTAGTAAGTGTTGCAACTATCACGGAATGGTTAACTAAAAGTGCCCATCGCTTACTTTATCGATGATTATCTACACCGACTAGTAATTGCTGCAACGATAATCGAATACATAAACCGCCAACCGTGAGTTCCTCGGTTGACTTCTCGTTTGGTCTCGAAGGGAATACCAGGATGGGATTGTTTGGTGTTAGTATCAGCTGGTTCGGATAGGTCTTTCTTACCCTCTCTCGATAGCCGCCATTATATCGAGTCTCTATAGGTTGTTTAGTGCATCTTTACGCCGCTCGATCCACCATACCTATGTAGGAGAGGACCGAATTCTAGCCTCGCCGTGTCTTGGCCTCAAGATCGACGCCTCTTTTTTTCCTTTGCCCTTTGTCGGCACCCCTTTTGTTTAAGCAGGTTTTCAGATCGGCGTCGTTAGCAGGGTTACCCTTCCGGCTTGGCCTGGGCAGGGTTATGGACGCCATTGGTTACTCTTCAGGGCTCTTAGCCCCATTTGCATCTTGTCCGTAGCTGGACGCTCTATCGTTTTCAAGGTGATTTGGATCTTTGTTCTGTATATCTGTATTCTTGACTCATGGAGTCGTGTTGTATATATATCTGTTCTGTGGGTCCCATCGAGGACTATTGTGTAATGTTATTACTTCGTTTTCCACCCGCACGAATGTGCCTGGTGGGCACCTTTGAATCGTTTCTATGCGGGTTTGGCGGGTTTCGCTAAAACTTGCATAGGGTCGATTCTGAGGGTGTTACATTAAGCAAGCTAACACTTGCAGCTTAGCAAGCTACTATTTGCTTGTTACTATGCCAACTATATGCCTTAAGCATATGTGATTATACCCACTTGACATACCATCCTAGTTTTACTTGCAAGCTTAGTATTTTATTTTCTTTATTAAAAGATTTCTATCAAAAGTTTACTTAGTGACTTGTAGAGTCTAGAAAGATAATTGAAGGTAGCATAAAGAGCATAAAATTTGGCCTAAGTTAGATAATCTTGATGTTATCCTGAGGCATGAGATTTTACTTAGATAAGATACACTTGTTTACCACCCCTAATTAGTTTCTACCCCCACTTGTAGATGCTAGTGCTAAGCATAAAACTTGATCAACTTTAGATGGGAATACTTGGTGAAAATGGTTATGAAAACCTTAGAATGATGAGTCATTCTACTAAAACATTTTGACATGTGTTTTCGAACACCAGATGATTTTGATAATGAAAATGTTAAGGCATGAGCCTCAGCCCTTTATAAAACTGATGGTTGTCTTTATGCGATACCATTCCAATTTTACCGTATAACCACAATACCAGAAAATTGGGTAGGGCTTGACTGGAAATTTATATACCTTAGTATGGATTCCCTTGCGGCCAAGGTCTGAGCTGAAGCTACCTTGTGAAGATTGTCCACCTGTGCAGTACCCAAGATGACGGTTGGTCATGGTTGGGAGGCCAAACTCACAGGAGAGGTGCCTATACTAGGGCATGTAATGGAAAGGTTAGGATTGATTATCCGCATACTGAGTATGGTGAATTCAGGATTGTTCCTAACAGATGTATCGAATGTTGTGGTGAAAGTGTACAATCTCTGTAGAGTGTCAAACTATTCGAATAGCCACGTCCGTGGTTATGGACAGTTGGAGTGGCCATACTTTTCTATCGTCAAATGTTTTCAAAAGGACTTGTGAAATAATTTGTGACTTTGACTTGAACACAACAGTGTGGTGACATGAAATTCAAGTTCCCACTTAGGTGTTATAAAAATTTCAACTAGCTTTCTTTGCTTCTGAACTTAGTAGAGGTAAATCTGGATTTTTGCAAACCAACCCTAGAGCTTAGTATATCCTATTCAAAACCACTTCACTTGTTAGTATTAGTTTGCGAGTACTTAAAGAGTACTCATGGCTTTGTCCCTGGCTATTACCGTGGCCAGACTATGAAGAGGAGTATCAGGAAGAAGGACAGCAGGAAGGTTACGACAACTAGGATCATCTCCCATCGTCAGCATTGCCTGTGACCCTGAAGATGGAGCTTCGCCTACACTATCGTTACTATTACGTTATTCCGCTGCTTGAATTGTATTAAGAACTGGATCATGAGATCCTTATTTGTGTAAGATCTTATGTATGGTTTGTAATGGATGATGTACTATGATATCAAATCTATTATGTCTCACAAAAATGGTAATCCTAGGATTTCGATGTATGTCATAACATGCATCAGTGATTAAAAATCCGGGTGTTGACACATATGTTGATCAAGATAACCTTCGGCTGCACAAGAAGAGGTTGAGAGAGATGTTCTTTGATGATTCGTCATTAGAGGAGGAAGAAGAAGAGGATGACGACATTGATATGGACATGATCATGATTTCGCACAAAGATTCATCGGCCGAGGCTAGGTTCCCAATTCGGTCGTGTGAGCATCAACCGCGATACAGCGGAGGGCCATGCCAAACTCATGAGGGATTACTTCAACCTGGATATAGTCTATCCGGAGAAGATTTTCTGGTGGCGGTTTTGGAAACGGAGTTTGTTCCGCTCAATTGCAAAAGTGGTGGAGAAGTATGATGATTGGTTCAAGCTCAGGAGGAATGCGTGTGGGGATATCAGTGCTAGCCTATTAATGAAGTGTGTGGTGGTTGTACGAGTTCTTGCATATGGTTTTTTAGCCGACGTCATAGATGACTATGTTAGCATTAGAGAAGATACTATTTTGAAATCTGTGAGAAGGTTCTCCCAAGCTGTGATCGCTGTTTTTTGCGTGGAGTACTTGCGTGCACCCAATGAAGAAGACACTGCGAGACATGGCTGAGAATGAAGGGCGAGGATGGCCTGGGATGCTTGGATGCATCGACTACATGCATTGGAATGGAAATTTTTTCCCAGCTGCATGGAAAGGTTAGTACAAAGGCCATTGCAAAGATTCAACGATCATTATTAAGGCTGTTTCATCACATGATCTATGGATATGTCATTCTTTCTTTGGATTGCCTGGCTCACATAATAATCTTAATGGGTGCTCGATATCTCCATTGTTCTCAAGGCTAATCCAAGGTGAATCTCCTCCTTGCAACTATGTCATCGAAGGCCGTGAGTACAACATGGGTTACTATCTTGCTAATAGGATTTATCCAAAATGGGCCATGTTTGTGAAGACAATCACGTGAATGCGTTGCAATAACCCAAATAAATCTCACTTTGCAACTATTCAAGATGCTACAAGGAAAGATGTGGAGAGAGCTTTTGGTGTGTGTAGCACCCTCGATAAAACCACTACTAGAAAATTGCTTGTGTTCTATGCATCTCCATGATCGCATGATCATGTCATCATTCCACATTGCATTTGAGAATCACTATGTCATCATGCATATTTTTTCCTAAAAACTATTTCTCTAAAAACCTATCTTTGTTTTATAATTATCTCCGCCTTCATTTCAAATCAAAACCCTGGCCCCTTCCTGATATCTTGTTTTGTCTAAAAAGCATTTAAAAAAAGACTTTAAAATAAAACAGAACAAATATAAAGCAAAACTATTTTCGTGGGAGAGGCGTTCCAAAGGCCAAGCCAACAAACCACCTACTACTCCATTAGAACAAACCCTAGATCTATCCTAGACTAAACCCTAACCCTAGAAAATATACTTGATCCGGTCCTTAGGCCCCACCTATCCTAGCCACCAACCCCACCCACTACCGCACCTCACCAACCCTACGCGGCCGTCTGCACCCGACATAGCTCGCGCGCAGCAGCATGCACCTACATGTCACACTGCCACGCTAATGCAAACCCACACACCTAACCTTGTATGCACCCACACCCGCACCTGCATGCAAGTACACGCACGCACCCCGCGAGCACACATGCCACGCCCACGCCCGCGGTTCCCGATCCCACCTAGCATAACCCACCCCCACATCTCCGCATTGGAACGCGACCCCAGCCCCGGATGCGACACAATTTCCCCCTCGTGTACCCCGCTCCCTTCGCTCACCAACCCCGTTGCCACTGCCAGGGGCGCGATCCCCTCCCCATCGCCAAGCACAGCGACGCCACCAGCTCCTCCCCAGAGTCCACCACCGCACGATTCGACCCCGACCGTGTCCTCGAGCTAGCCACTGTGCCCTGGCGCCGTCCCGCGACCTCTCCACCACCGATGCGGTTTCTCCGATCGCCTTCCGTCCATGTGTGGCTCTACGTCGTTATATGCTTATTGTCGCTGCAGCAATGTTGTTTTCTTAGCCGAAGGCTTGCACCTATGGCTGTGTTTTGTGGATGCTAGTAGTGTGATGAGGTGCGGGCTCGATGAATGTGATGTGGTGAGTATGTTCTGATGATGATGTATGTGTGGAGATGATGTTATGGATCCGACTCCGGCTACTTCGGCTTCCACGTGCGATGAGATAACCACGTTGTGGAGCAACCCTATCTAGCTACCTCCACGAATAGGCCACCACAACAAGATCTCTGACACAAACCTTTGCTCCTTCACGGAACCGATGATCGAAGAGCTCCATCACAAACCACCCAGATATACCTCATAGATTCGATGACAATGGGATCCTAAGACCGATCTCGAACCCTCCAAGGCCCCAAGATATTCGAACCGAGAAGTGTGACCCCTACCTAACCCATACGTATTTTGTAATATACCATATATTTGTTGCATATGAATCATTCATACTCGCATGCATATTGTGTGGTTTGGGGGCATTATGCAATTCACCACATAATTAAATAAGGAAACCATATACGGGCTTTTCTAGTCTTATATTGGCTTCATTTAATTTGTGTAGAGAACCGGTTCCATATTTTGCCTAGTTAAGCCAACATTTAAAATGCGGGGTATATAAACAACATGAACCATCTAATTCATTGTTGGGACCCCGGTTCCGCTTAATATTGCCTAGTTGTATCGCACCTTTGCCATGTCATACATGATACATGCATCATGCCCGGTCTTATGTCGTAGTATTAAATATTGGATCCGATATTTCTTCTAGTGTTTTGCTTCTTCGCGGATTAGGCTTATGAGTTGATGCGAGTGTCGACCCGATGTTTGGATGAACCTTAGGCAGTGTGTGACACCCTCAGAATCGGCCCTATGCAAGTTTAAGCGAAACCCGCCAAACCCGCATAGAAACGATTCGAAGGTGCCCACCAGGCACTTGCGTGCGGGTGGAAAACAAAGTAATAACATTACACAACAGTCCTCGATGGGACCCACAGAACAGATATATATACATCGGCGACTCAAAGAGTCAAGAATACAGATATAATGTACAAAGATCCAAATCACCTTGAAAATGATAGAGCGTCCGTCTACGGACAAGATGCAAATGGGGCTAAGAGCCCTGAAGAATAACCAATGGCGTCCATAACCCCGCCTGTGCCAAGTGGAAGGGTAACCCCGCTAACGGCCGATCTCAAAACCCGCTTAAACAAAGGGTGCCGACAAAGGGCAAAGGAAAAGAGGAGTCGATCGAGGCCAGTACACGGCGAGGCTAGAATTCGGCGGTCCTCGCCTACATAGGTATGGTGGACTGAGCGGCAGCGGCAGCGGCAGCATGCACTAAACAACCTATAGAGACTCGATACAACTGGCGGCTATCAGAGAGGGGTAAGAAAGACCTATTCGGATCCAACCTGATACTAGCATCAAACAAACCCATCCTGGCGTTTCCCCCCTCGAGACCAAACGAGGAAGTCAACCGAGGAACTCACACAGTTGGCAGTTTTACTTCAGTTATAGTTGCGGCACTTTACTAGTCAGGTTTAGATAATCGTCCTGATAAAGTAAGCAGTGGGCACTTTTAGTTAACCATTCCGTTATAGTTACAACACTTACTAATCAGATACAATTAGCATGAGACAACCCCAAACCCAGCAGTTGTTGGTACTTTTATTTAGCCATTCCGTTGTAGTGAAGCTGATTACTATTCATATCGGATACAAGTCAATTTGTAACAGTAAACTTTAGTTGTAGTTGTCTATGATCAAGCACTGTGCTCCAAGTCGTCCATAACCGCGGACACGGCTTCTCGAAAAGATTTAACCCTGCAGGGGTGCACCAAAGTATCCATAGGCACTTCGACCCTTTTGCGGATCGGTTAACATACACCCATCGGTATGTCGGCGGGGCCTAAGTCACGACGCCCCGCACCCAAAGCAGCACGGGGGGCCACCCACCAAGTCGACACCAACGAACGGTCGGCGTCTCGAGACGGTTTGGGCAACGGGCTGTGAACGACAAAGAAATCCCCAAACGGGACTGCCGACACCGCTAAACGTGGCCGATCCTAACAGATCAGGTGCTCCTCGCACAAACGTAAATAAAGCGGTAAACATGGCATAAGCACGGATAGTAAATAAAACCTCAAACTAGTTTGTGGCCCCAGACAATACTTTGAAATCAGGTAATAATCAATGGGGGCCCATATCTCTCCACCGTGGTTAGCGCTCGATCTCGGAACAGTGTCAAGAACTCGGTCCCACGGACACAAGTGGGCTGGAAACCAAATCCTACCTATCACCCACCGATGCCTCTTCTTAATTCAATTTTAGTTGTTAAACAGTAATTAAAGTGAGCGAAAAGTAAAGCCATGATCATCTCCAACGTCAACATGCGGCAATCCTCCAACAATTGTGGTACTTGACGACAAGCAAAACACTTGAGCAAGCGACTCGACACGCGGGTCCAACTATCTACCAACAACAGGTAATAGGATGTGTCCAAGGCTATATATGGCTGCAAGGGATATCACGTACGAAACTAGAGCATCGCAACACAGATAGCAAAGATCAACAGGAGGGAATAAATACTAGAAAAGTAAGATAGGTAGAAAGGGGGAGATGCTCGCCTGAAAACATGTCGAAGGGTTCAACCGGAGATCGGGGCGAAGCTCACATCAACTCAACGGCCTTATCCGCGAAGAAGCAAAACACTAGAATAAATACCGGATGCAATATTTAATACTACGGCAAAAGATCGGGCATGATGCATGCATGGGGTATGACATGGCAAAGATGCGATGCGATTAGGTCAAATTAAGCGGAACCGGGGTCCCGACAATTAATTGAATGGTTCATGTTGTTTAGATACCCCCCAATTTAAATGTTGTTATAACAAGGCAAGATAAGATACCGGTTCGCTACACAAGTTTAAATGAGGCCGATATGGGACTAGATTTGCCCGCATATGGGTCCCATATTTAATTATTAGGTGAATCAGCATAAGGCCCCCAAACCACATGATATGCATGCGAGATGAATGTTTAAATATGCAACAATTCATATAGTTGACCATTTATAAAAATAGGGTTCTCGGAAAGGGGTTCACAGTTAGGGTTCGACGATCTTGGGGTTTCGGGGTTCGGGTTCCGGTCTCAGGGCTCGACGGAAGCGTTCTCGGATATCGGAGGTAGGTCTTGGCGCATCCGGGGTGTTCGGGTCATGTTGTCGGTCATGGCGTTCGGGACGAAGCACTTGTCGCGTCGGGGTCTCGGTGTCCGGGGTGAAGCACTCGGCGTTCTCGAGGGAGTACTTGTCGCACATGTGGTCTTTGAGCTCCATAACGATGATCTTGTCGCTTCGATGTCAGGGTCTTGGAATCCGCGAAGAAGGCCTTGTCGCCCTTGTGTGAAGAACTTGACATCCCGAGGGTCCGTGGCGTCGGCGGGACGTTCTATGGATCCGGGTCGAAGAACTTGGTGTGCGTGAAGGGCACTCAGCGTTTCCGTGTCGGCGGCCTTGGCGGTATCGGGTTCTATCTCCGGATCCGGGCACGGTCTTAGCGTCCCGTCTTCAGTGTCGATGGCGAACTCGGGATCGATACCGGAGGTCCTTCGGGTTTATCTCGATCGATGTCGATCTTGTCTGTCAGGATGTTCAGAAGATCTTGGCGTTCCTTGGCGAAGTGCTTGGCGTATCCAGGATCGGGTTCCGGGTGGCGGTCTTGGCGTGCCGGTCTTGGGTTTCATAAGGCGAACTTGGCGTTGGTCTTCGCCACACCAAAACAGGGTCGGCCTTGGCGTCCGTGAGGAAGAACATGGTAAGCCGAGTGTTGGTCTTGTCGTCTGCCGAACTTGGCATCGTGGCTGTTTCTTCTTGCGACGTCGGTAGGTCTTGGGCGCGACACGAGTTGTCGGGACCGTGCTGGTCACAGGGTACATGCGGTGGCTGATCTTGCTGATGGGAAACACGTCTTCGACAGGCATGGAACACACGGGGCTGTTGGCGCATGTACGGGCGCCGAGACGAGGCGAGGGCGGCCCTCGGTGCAGACGGAAGCGGCCCCTGGCGATGCGACGTCGAGCACTTCCGGGCGCGTCCGCGAGCGGGAGGGGAAGGCCGACGCGGGCAGAGGGAGCGCGGTGCCGTGGTGGAGGCGGACGCAGGGTCGGCGGCGGTTGGGAGCCGGCGGGCGGCTCGAGGTCGACGGTGGGCGAGGCGCAGACGGGGCCGCGGGGCCAGCGAGGGCGACGGCTGGTGGGGCCGGAGCGGGTCGGTGGACAGTGGTCGGGGAGCTCGAGGCGGACGGGGGACGAAGCGGGGCGCGGTCGCCGAGGGAGGCGGCGAAGCGCTACGGCGACGCGGGCGGCGCGGACCAGCCGGACTTGGCGGCGACGGCGAGGCGCTGACGCGATGCCGCTGAAGCAGCGAGGTGGCGGCGGCGCGGAGCCGGCTCAAAGTGAGGCGAGGTTCCTTCGGCGGCGGTTGCTGAGGAGGAGAGGCGTGGTCGGCGTGGTCGAGCGGAGGGGCGGCGAGCGACGAGGCTGCCGGGAAGCGGGGGCGAGGTTGAGGCGGCGGGCCGACGGCGGCAAAGGAGGAGAAGAGGCGGCAGCGCTGCAGCCCAGGCGGCGGCGGCGGGCTGGGCTCATGGTCGCTTGGAGGGAAGGAGGGCCAGGCGCGGCGAGGTCGCTGGGAGGTCAGGGCGGGTGGCTCGAGCATGAGCGGTGGGGGAACCAGAGGGGAGGACAGGCGGTCGGGGGTGCCTGGGGAAGAAGAACAGGGGCACACAGGCGTTGGGGAGGACCGGTCCAGGCGTGGGGCCAAGGAGGCACGGGTGAGGTCGGCCCAGGTGTGCAGTGTGTGTGTTGTGTGTGGTGCGTTGAGGGTGGGGTGTGGGGTGTGAGGTGAGAGGGATAGGGCTAGCTGAGGTGGCGGACTGGGGTTGGGTAGAGGAGAGGGGGAGGGTGAGGTGTCACGAGGGGAGTGGTCGGGGTGAGGTGGAGGCTGGGTGTGGGTAGGTAGTTTGGTAGGAATAGGATTAGAGGTGGACCGTTTGTAAAATCCTGGGGTGGTCGTTCGGGTCATTTCGGCCCGTTCGACTGCCCCACTAAAAATAATTCAAACTTTTATTTAATTTGAAAAGAACATTTGCAAATAGTTTTTAGACAAACAAAGTATCCGGCAGCACCCAGGGTTTTGTGTTTGAACAAAGTCGGGGCATTTAGAAAACAAAACAAGTTTATCTGCAACGAGTTTTATGCAAACAATGCATGATGATGACGATGCAATGCACAAATTCAACGCGATTTTCTAGTAGTGGTTTTGCGGGATGCCACAATTCGACACCACTAACAAGGGATCTCGCCCTCGAGATCCGCCTCATGGTACCGGATGGAAGGTCGACGATCTGCGTCTTCTCGCTTCGTGTAGATCTTCGCGACACCCCTAACAAGAGGTCATTGTCCGTGATCGTCAAGAGAACACTCCGGAAAACAACAGACGAAGTTAAAGGTAAGGCCACCTCTAACTTTCATGGACGGGGTAAAATTGCATCGATCCACCATTCAATATACAAAGAAAATGATAAGAGTAGTGGTATGGTCGCGACTCCATCCCGCACTCAAAGCATTACTATGTACACGAATAGACAGATTATGCAACCAACCCTCAGGACCAGACTGAAGATCTCGACAAGCGAGGTTCGGAAACAAAGAAGTGATGCGGACTCTGCATCGGATCTGGCGTAGAGGATGCCGTCGTGTCGAAAAACACCGGAAGGCACAAACAAGGAACAAAGAATGGCACCACAGACGAAGGATTCCTCGGATAGCATGAACACCCGATGTAGCACCACCGTTATCAAAGGAGGAAGCGAAACCCTGAAGGTACGACGGAACCCAACCACGAATTCTCGGACTCAAGAAAGAGAAGAGAGCGGATTTAAAACACGCAGAGGTAAGAGGAGAATAGCAGAGGGGTAAGGAGTAAAATCAGACCTAATCAGAACTATCCAACCGATTTTGCAAACTAGTTTTGACACTCTACTTCGGCCGTTAGCTAGGTTATCCTAGGCGGACTTGGGGTATCGCAATCGCTGAGCTCGATACCACTGCGGACACCCTCGAGAATCGGCCCTATGCAAGTTTAAGCGAAACCCGCCAAACCCGCATAGAAACGATTCGAAGGTGCACCAGCACTGCGCAAGGGTGGAAAACAAAGTAATAACATTACACAACAGTCCTCGATGGGACCCACGAGATATATATACATCAGCGACTCAAAGAGTCAAGAATAGATATAATGTACAAAGATCCAAATCACCTTGAAAATGATAGAGCGTCCGCTCACGGACAAGATGCAAATGGGGCTAAGAGCCACAAGAATAACCAATGGCGTCCATAACCCTGCCTGTGCCAAGCCGAAGGGTAACCACGCTAACGGCGTCGATCTCAAAACCCGCTTAAACAAAAGGGTGCCGAAAGGGCAAAGGAAAAGAGGAGCGTCGATCGAGGCCAAGACACGGCGAGGCTAGAATTCGGTCCTCGCCACATAGGTATGGTGGATGGCGAGCGACAACATGCACTAAACAACCTATAGAGACTCGATACAATGGCGGCTATCAGAGAGGGGTAAGAAAGACCTATTCGGATCCAACCTGATACGAGCATCAAACAAACCCATCCTGGCGTTTCCCCCTCGAGACCAAACGAGAAAGTCAACCGAGGAACTCACACAGTTGGCGCTTTTACTTGATTATAGTTGCGGCACTTTACTAGTCAGGTTTAGATAATCGTCCTGATAAAATAAGCAGTGGGCACTTTTAGTTAACCATTCTGTTATAGTTACAACACTTACTAATCAGATACAATTAGCATGAGACAACCCCAAACCCAGCAGTTGTTGGTACTTTTATTTAGCCATTCCGTTGTAGTGAAGCTGATTACTATTCATATCGGATACAAGTCAATTTGTAACAGTAAACTTTAGTTATAGTTGTCTATGATCAAGCACTATGCTCCAAGTCGTCCATAACCGCGGACACGGCTTCTCGAAAAGATTTAACCCTGCAGGGGTGCACCAAAGTATCCACAGGCACTTCGACCCTTTTGCGGATCGCTAACATACACCCATCGGTATGTCGGCGGGCCTAAGTCACGACATTCCTGCACCCAAAGCAAGTACGGGGCCACCCCACCAAGTCGACACCAACGAAGTCGGCGGTCTCCGAGACTGGGGTTTGGGCAACGGCTGTGAACGACAAAGAATCCCCAAACGGGACTGCCGACACCGCTAAACGCGTGGCCCGATCCTAACAAGATGCAGTGCTCCTCGCACAAACGTAAATAAAGCGGTAAACATGAAATAAGTACGGGATAGTAAATAAAACCTCAAACTAGTTTGTGGCCCCCAGTACAATACTTTGAAATCAGGTAATAATCAATGGGGGGCCCATATCTCCCCACCTGTGGTTAGCGCTCGATCTCGGAACAGGTGTCAAGAACTCGGGTCCTACGGGACACAAGTGGGCGGTCGGAAACCAAATCTTACCTATCACCCACCGATGCCTCTGCTTAATTCAATTTTAGTTGTTAAACAGTAATTAAAGTGAGCGAAAAGTAAAGCCATGATCATCTCCAACGTCAACATGCGGCAATCCTCCAACAATTGTGGTACTTGACGACAAGCAAAACACTTGAGCAAGCGACTACGACACGCGGGTCCAACTATCTACCAAACAACAGGTAATAGGATGTGTCCAAGGCTATATATGGCTGCAAGGGATATCACGGGTACGAAAACTAGAGCATCGCAACACAGATAGCAAAGATCAACAGGAGGGAATAAATACTAGAAAAGTAAGATAGGTAGAAAGGGGGAGATGCTCGCCTGAAAACATGACGAAGGGTTCAACCGGAGATCGGGGCGAAGCTCACATCAACTCAACGGCCTTATCCGCGAAGAAGCAAAACACTAGAATAAACACCGGATGCAATATTTAATACTACGGCAAAAGATTGGGCATGATGCATGCATGGGGTATGACATGGCAAAGATGCGATGCGATTAGGTCAAATTAAGCGGAACCGGGGTCCCGACAATTAATTGAATGGTTCATGTTGTTTAGATACCCCCCAATTTAAATGTTGTTATAACAAGGCAAGATAAGATACCGGTTCGCTACACAAGTTTAAATGAGGCCGATATGGGACTAGATTTGCCCGCATATGGGTCCCATATTTAATTATTAGGTGAATCGGCATAAGGCCCCCAAACCACATGATATGCATGCGAGATGAATGTTTAAATATGCAACAATTCATATAGTTGACCATTTATAAAAATAGGGTTCTCGGAAAGGGGTTCACACGTTAGGGTTCGACGATCTTGGGGTTCCGGGGTTCGGGGTCCGGTCTCAGGGCTCGACGGAAGCGTTCTCGGATATCGGAGGTAGGTCTTGGCGCATCCGGGGTCTTCGGGTCATGTTGTCGGTCATGGCGTTCGGGACGAAGCACTTGTCGCGTCGGGGTCTCGGTGTCCGGGGTGAAGCACTCGGCGTTCTCGAGGGAGTACTTGTCGCACATGTGGTCTTCGAGCTCCATAATGATGATCTTGTCGCTTCGATGTCAGGGTCTTGGAATCCGTGAAGAAGGCCTTGTCGCCCTTGTGTGAAGAACTTGACATCCCGAGGGTCCGTGGCGTCGGCGGGACGTTCTATGGATCCGGGTCGAAGAACTTGGTGTGCGTGAAGGGCACTCAGCGTTTTCGTGTCGGCGGCCTTGGCGGTATCGGGTTCTATCTCCGGATCCGGGCACGGTCTTAGCGTCCCGTCTTTAGTGTCGATGGCGAACTCGAGCTCGATACCGGAGGTCCTTCGGGTTTATCTCGATCAATGTCGATCTTGTCTGTCAGGATGTTCAGAAGATCTTGGCTTTCCTTGGCGAAGTGCTTGGCGTATCCAGGATCGGGTTCCGGGTGGCGGTCTTGGCGTGCCGGTCTTGGGTTTCATAAGGCGAACTTGGCGTTGGTCTTCGCCACACCAAAACAGGGTCGGCCTTGGCGTCCGTGAGGAAGAACATGGTAAGCCGAGTGTTGGTCTTGTCGTCTGCCGAACTTGGCATCGTGGCTGTTTCTTCTTGCGGCGTCGGTAGGTCTTGGGCGCGACACGAGTTGTCGGGACCGTGCTGGTCACAGGGTACATGCGGTGGCTGATCTTGCTGATGGGAAACACGTCTTCGACAGGCATGGAACACACGGGGCTGTTGGCGCATGTACGGGCGCCGAGACGAGGCGAGGGCGGCCCTCGGTGCAGACGGAAGCGGCCCCTGGCGATGCGACGTCGAGCACTTCCGGGCGCGTCCGCGAGCGGGAGGGGAAGGCCGGACGCGGGCAGAGGGAGCGCGGTGCCGTGGTGGTGGCGGACGCAGGGTCGGCGGCGCGGTTGGGAGCCGGCGGCGGGCGGCTCGAGGTCGACGGTGGGCGAGGCGCAGACGTGGGGCCGCGGGCCGGGCGAGCAGCGACGGGCGGCTGGTGGGGCCGGAGCGCGGTCGGTGGACAGGTGGTCGGGGAGCTCGAGGCGGACGGCAGGGGACGAGCGGCAGCGCCGGAGGGGAGGCGGCGAGGCCTGCGGCGTGACGCGGGCGGCGCGGGACCGCCGGACGGCGGCGGGACGGGCGAGGACGCGACGCGACGACGCCATGAAGCAGCGAGGTGGCGCGGCGGCGCGGAGCCGGGCTCAGCGGAGGCGAGGTTCCTTCGGCGGCGGCGGTTGCCAGGGAGGAGCGGAGGCGGTGTGGTCGGCGCGGTCGGAGCCGGAGGGGCGGCGAGCGCGGACGAGGCTGCTGGGAAGCGGGGGGGCGGCGAGGTTGAGGCGAAGGGGCCGACGGCGGCCAGGCGGAGGAGAAGAGGCGGCGCTCGCGCGGGCGCAGGCGGGACGCTGGGCGGTGGCGGCGGAGTGCGGGCTCGCGGTCATGAGGGAAGGAGGGCCGGCGAGGTCGCTGGGAGGTCGCTGGGCGGCAAGGCCGGGGAGCTGGCAGCAAGGGGGACCAGAGGGGAGGACAGGCGGTCAGGGGTGCCTGGGGAAGAAGAACAGGGGCCGGGGCGTCGCGCGCGTGCGGTTGGGGGAGGACCGGGTCCAGGGCGTGGGGCCAGGGGCAGACGCGGGGTGAGGTCGGCCGTGGGTGCAGGTGCCAGCTGTGTGCGTGTGTGTGTTGTGTGGGTGCGTTGTGCTGAGTGGGTGGGCAGGGGTGTGAGGTGAGAGGGATGGGGCTAGCTGAGGTGGCGGACTGGGGTTGGGTAGAGGAGAGGGGGAGGGTGAGGTGTCACGAGGGGAGTGGTCGGGGTGAGGTGGAGGCTGGGTGTGGGTAGGTAGTTTGGTAGGAATAGGATTAGAGGTGGACCGTTTGTAAAATCCTGGGGTGGTCGTTCGGGTCATTTCGGCCCGTTCGACTGCCCCACTAAAAATAATTCAAACTTTTATTTAATTTGAAAAGAACTTTTGCAAATAGTTTTTAGACAAACAAAGTATCCGGCAGCACCAGGGGTTTTGTGTTTGAACAAAGTCGGGGCGTTTAGAAAACAAAACAAGTTTATCTGCAACGAGTTTTATGCAAACAATGCATGATGATGACGATGCAATGCACAAATTCAACGCGATTTTCTAGTAGTGGTTTTGCGGGATGCCACACAGTGTTTCTCAGATGAGCATTCTCCCTCTTTCTACATATTTTACATTTGTAGTCTTTACTTCCTCTTGTTGATCTATTGCTACCTGTGTTGCGATGCTTTAGTCTTTTTGCACTCGTTATATCTCGTGTGGCCTTTATTGCCTTGGACACCTCCTATTACCTGTTGTTTGATAGACAGTTAGCCTTCCGAGTCATAGTTGCTTTCTCAGGTGTTGTTTCGCATCGTCGATGTTCCACCATTGTCGGGTGTTTGGCACATGTTTAATGGTGGAGATGATATTGGCTTTAATTACAACTTATTAATTAAATGTTGGTGGTAGATATAACTAATGCAGAGGGACTGATGGGTAATAGTCAATATTTAGTTTTTAACTGCCCACTTGTGTACACCTAGGACCCGAGTTCTCGACACCTGTTCCGAGATCAAGCGCGCTAATCGTAGGTGGGGTGTATGGGCACCCCCATCAAATTAATACTTGATTTTAAAGTACTGTACTGGGGGCCACAACCTAGTTTGTGGCGTTATTACTATCATGTACTTATGCCATGCTTTACTTCTTTATTTACTATTGTTGCTCATTGAGAGCGTTTAGTATTCTGTACTATTTAGGAACCATGTGCCATTTTTTTGCTATATCGACAAGCCCAGTCACACTTTCGGGTTCCCAGTCGTTTATAGCCGTCTTCACACACCCTGGGTCCGTATCGGAGCTGGCCTACTTCGTTGCGGAAAGCTTAGTGGGGTGTCCCCCATGGATATGCTTTGGGTCTATGAAACTTCTTGTTCGAGGCCCCACCGACATACCGTTGGGTGCATGTTTTATGATCTTGTACCTACCTAATATGGCAAAAAGTGTCGAAGTGCGTGTGGATACTTTGGTGCAAAATCCGTGTCTGTGGTTATGGATGACTTGGAGCACAGTTTTTCGAACATGGACAACTATAACTAAAGTTTACTGGTATAATTTGACATGTATCAGATATGACTAGTAAGTTGGATAACCGCCATGGAAAGAAGGAATAAAATTGCCAACTTTGTGATTTTCCTCGGCTTGAATTCCTCGTTTGGTCTCTAGGGTAAATACAAGGATGGGTATGCTTGTTGATAGTATCAGGTTGGTTCTGCATAGGTCTTTCTTATCTCTCTCGGATAGCCGGCAGTTGTATCGAGTCTCTATAGGTTGTTTAGTGCATGCTTCGTTGCTTCTTCAGTCCACCATACCTATGTAGGCGAGAACCACCGAATTCTAAGTCTCGTCGTGTACTAGTTTCAGTACTGACCGTTGTCTTTTTTCTTTCCTTTGTTGGCACCGCTTTTGTTTAGTAGTTTTGAGATTTTCGTCGTTAGCAGTGTTACCCTTCCGTCTTGGCCTAGGCAGTTATGGACGCCATTGGTTATTCTTTAGGGATCTTAGCCCCATTTGATTCTTGTCCATACTCGGATGTTGTACCATTTTCGAGATGATTTGGATCTTTGTTCTATATATCCGTATTCTTGACACATGGAGTCGTTGTTTTATATATCTGTTCCGTGGGTTCCATCGTGAACTATTGTGAAATGATATTACTTTGTTTTCCACCTGCACCAGGTGCCTAGTGGAAACCTTTGAATCATTTCTATGCGGGTTTGGTGGGAATCGCTAAAACTTGCATAGGGGTGATCTAAGGGTGTTACAAAGTGGTATCAGAGCTTAGCAGTTGCGATACCCCACTGGTCCATCCTATAGGATAACCTAGCTAACGGACAAAGTAGAGTGTCAAAACTATTTGGAAAAATTGGTTGGATAGATATTATTAGGTCTTCGTTTACTCCTTACCCCTATGATATTATCTTCTTACCTCTACGTGTTAAATCTTCTCTCTTATCTTTTCTCCGAGTCCAGGAATTCTTGTGGTTGCGTTCCCGTCGTACCTTCAAGGTTTCGCTTCCATCCTTTTGTAATGGTGCATCGAAATCTGGTCTTCATGATATCTGATGGATCTTTCATCAGTTGAACTTTTAGTGGACTAAAAATTCACTAAAAAATTCTTTCTATCTTCCGGTGTTTTCCAACATGAAAACACCATCAACATCAGATCCGATGAAGATCCTGCATCACTTTGTTTCTAAACATCGTTTATGAAGATCTTTAGTATAATTTCGAGAATCGGTTGCACGCTTTCCTACTGCATGTGTAGAGTAATAATTTGGGTGCGTTATGGATTGGCCCCCATGCCGATTACTCATTCTATTCTCTTTTGTACATTTAAGTGGATTAGGTTGTATATTTTCTCTCCTATTATCGAAGTTAGAGGTGCCCTTATCTTTTGATACCTCTCCCTTCGTCTTTGTTTCCTCGGAGTGTTCTCTCGACGAACATAGACAACTACCTCTTGTTGGTGGGGTTGCCATTTTCAACATGAAGAAAGAATCCTTGTTAGTGGTGTCATGAGGATCTACATGAAGCGAGATGATTCAGATCGTTGGCCTTCTTCCCCGTACCATGAGGCGGATCTCGAGGGCGAGATCCCATGTTAGTGGTGCCGAATTATAGCACCCCGAGTAAAACCACTACTAGAAAAACGCTTGTGTTTTATGCATCTCCATGATCGCATGCTCATGTCATCATGCCACAATGCATTTGAGTATCGTCATGTCATCATGCATATTTTTGCTTAAAAACTATTTCTCTAAACCCTATCTTTGTTTTCTAATTATCTTCGCCTTTACTTCAAATCAAAACCCTAGCCCCTTACGGATATCTTGTTTTGTCTAAAATGTATTTACAAAAGACTTTAACATAAAACAAAACAAATATAAAGCAAAAATATTTTCATGGGAGAGGCAGCCTAGTCGGCCAGGCCCAAAGGCCCAGCCATCAGGCCACCTACTACCCCACTAGACCAAACCATAGATCTATTCTAGACTAAACCCTAACCCTAGAAAATCTACTTGATCCAGTCCCTAGGCCCCACCTATCCTAGCCACCAACCCCACCCACTGCCGTACCTCACCAACCCTGCGCGGCTGTCTGCACCCGACATAGCTCGCGCGCAGCAGCATGCACGTACATGTCACACTGCCACGCTAATGCAAACCCACACACCTAACCTTGTACGCACCCACACCCACACCTGCATGCAAGTACACGCACGCACCCCGCGAGCACACATGCCACACCTACGCCCGCGGTTCCCGATCCCACCTAGCGGAGCCCACCCCCACATCTCCGCATTGGACCGTGACCCTAGCCCCAGATGCGCCACAATTTACCCCTCGCGTACCCCGCTCCTTTCGCTCACCAACCCCGTCGCCACCGCCAGGGGCGCGATCCCCTCCCCATCGCCAAGCACAGCGACGCCGCCAGCTCCTCCCTGGAGTCCACCACCGCACGGTTCAACCCCAACCGCGTCCTCGAGCTAGCCACTGTGCCCTGGCGCCGTCCCGTGACCTCTCCACCACCGATGCGGGTTCTCCGGTCGCCTTGCCATCCATGTGTGGCTCTGCGCCGCTATCTGCTTATTGTCGCCCTAGAAAATCTAGCCAATGCGGTCCCACCTACCCAAGACGCCAACCCCACCCGCTGTCGCACCTCACCAACCCTGCGTGGCCACCTATAGCTCGCGCGTAGCAGCACGCACCTACACGTCACACTGCCACGCTAACGCAAACCCACACACCTAACCTTGTACGCACCTGCACCTGCACGCAAGTACACACATGCACCCCGCTAGCACACATGCCATGCCCACGCCCATGGTTCCCGATACCACCTAGAGGACCCCACCCACACATCGATACATCAGCCCGTGACCCTAGCCCTGCACGCGCTGCCATTCCCCACCCCTCCTTGTACCCTGCTCCCTTCGCTCACCAACCCCATTGCCGCTTCTAGGGGTGCGAGCCCCTCCCCATCGCCAAGCACCGCACCGCCGCCAGCTCCTCCCCGGAGTCCGTCGCCGACCGGGTCAAACCCTCCCGTGTCCCCGCGCTCGTCAACCTTCCCCACGGGCATTTTCCGTGCCGGCCCATGGTCCCTACCGGCCCCAGCAGCTGCCGCCTATGACCCTAGTAGCCCTCTGCTCCGCGTCCCCAAGCACCCTCTAGCCACCTCCGCGTTGATGCCCTGCATGCCACCTCTGTGTTGTCCGCTCTCCTTCCTCCGCCAGGTACCCGCCACGCTCCCACCATTGGTCGCTCTCCCCTCCACCACCAGCGAGCCATCTCTGGCCTTCCTCGCCAGCGCCAAGCTCCGCTACCGCCCCTGCAGCCTCGACCTCCAGCGCCTCCTACGCTGCTGCCTTCCTGGCCCCGCCCCATGTCCGTCACCAGGGACCCCCTCGTGCCTTGAAGCCCGCTGGCCCGAGCTCGCCACCATGCCCTGGCAGCGTCCTGTGACCTCTCCACCTCCTATGTGGGTTCTCCGATCACCTTGTCATCCATGTGCGGCTCTGCGTCATCATCTGCTTGTTGTCGATGTAGCAGTGTTGTTTTCTTCTCCAAATACTGTAACTGTGGCCATGTTTGTGGATCCTGGTAGTGTGGTGAGGTGCAGGATCAATAAAATGTGATGTGATGAGTGTTCTTGTGATGATGGATGTGTGGGGATGATGTTATGGATCCAACTCTAGCTACTTTGGCTTCCACGTCCGACAAGATAACCATGTTGTGGAGAAACTCTATATCGCTACCTCCATGAATAGGACACCGCGACAAGATCTCCGACATGAACCTTCGCTCCTTCATGGAACCGATGATCAAAGAACTCCATCACGGAACGCCAAGATCTACCTCACAGATCCAATGATGACGGTATCTGAATATCGATCCTGAACCCTCTGAGGCCCTAAGATCTTCGAACCGAGAAGTGTGACCCCTACCTACTCGTCCCTATTTTGTAATATACCATATACTTTTTGCATATTAACCATTCATATTCGCATGCATATTGTGTAGTTTGGGGGCATTATGCCGATTCACCTCATAATTAAATATGGAGACCATATGTAGATTTTTCTAGTCTTATATTGGCTTCATTTAATTTGTATAGCGAATCGGTGCCATGTTTTGCCTTGTTAAGCCAAAATTTAAATTGTGGGGTATCTAAACAACATGAACCATCTAATTCATTGTCGGGGCCCTTGTTCTGTTTAATATTGCCTAGTTGTGTCGCACCTTTGCCATATCATACATCATACATGCATCATGCCCCGTCTTCTGCCATAGTATTAAATAGTGCATCCGATGTTTCTTCTAGTGATTTGCTTTTTCACGGATTAGGCCGATGAGGTGATGCGAGTGTCGACCTGACCTTCGAATCAATCTTCGGCAGTGTTTCCTAGGCGAGCATTCTCCCCCTTTCTACCTATTTTACATTTATAGTCTTTACTTCCTCCTATTGATCTATTGTTACCTGTTTTGTGATGCTTTAATCTTTTTCCACCCATTATATCCTGTGCAGCCTATATTGCCTTGGAAACCTCCTATTACATGTTGTTTGATAGACAGTTGGCCTTGCAAGTCATAGTTGCTTTCTCGGGTGTTGTTTCGCGTCATCGATGTTCCATCGTTGTCGGGTGGTTGGCACATGTTTCATGATGGATATGATCATGGCTTTAATTACAGCTTATTAATTAAATGTTGGTGGTAGATATAACTAATGCAGAGGCACTAGTGGATAATAGTCAATATTTGGTTTTTAACCGCCCACTTGTGTCCACCTAGGACCCAAGTTCTTGACACCTATTCTGATATTGAGCGTGCTAACCACAGGTGGGGTGTATGGGAAACCCCATCGATTTAGTACCCGATTTCAAAGTACTATACTAGGGGTCACAACCTAGTTTGCAGAGTTATTACTATCCTATACTTATGCCATGCTTTACTGCTTTATTTACTATTGTTGCTCGTGGAGTGCATTTACTATTATGTACTGTTTAGGAACACCATGCCACGTTTTCACTGTATCGACAAGCCAAGTCACACTTTCGTGTTTCCAGTCATTTACAATCGTCGCCACACACCTTGGGTCTGTATTGGAGCAGCCAAATTCATTGCGGGTAGCTTGGTGGGGTGGCCCCCATGTACATGCTTTGGGTTTGGGAAACATCGTGTCTGGGGCCCCGCTGACATACCGTTGGGTGTATGTTTTATGATCTTGTACCTACCTTTTCTGCCAAAAAGGGTCAAAGTGCGTGTGGATACTTTGGTGCACCTCTGCAGGGTTAAATATTTCCGAAAATCCGCATTCGTGGTTCTAGACGACTTGGAGCACATTTTCTTGACCATAGACAACTATAACTAAAGTTTACTGGTATAATTTGACTTGTATCAGATATGACTAGTAAGTTGGATAACTACCTTGGAAAGAAAGAAGAAAATTTTCAACCATGTGAATTTCCTCGGCTTGAATTCCTCATTTGGTCTCGAGGGGGGAATACCAGGATGGGTATGATTGGTGATAGTATCAGATTGGTTCCGCATAGGTCTTTCTTATCTCTCTCGGATAGCCAATAGTTGTACCAAGTCTCTATAGGTTGTTTAGCGCATGATTCGCTGCCGCTTCAGTCCACCATATCTATGTAGGTGAGAGCCTCCGAATTCTAAGTCTCGCCGTGTACTGGCCTCAGTACCGACCGCTCTCTTTTTCCTTTTCCCTTTATCGGCATCCCTTTTGTTTAGAAGGTTTGAGATCATCGTCGTTAGCAGGTTTACCCTTTCGGCCTACCTAGGCAGGGTTATGGGTGCCATTGGTTATTCTTCAGGACTCTTAACCCCATTTCCTTCTTATCCGTACTCTGATGTTGTACCGTTTTCGATGTGATTTGGATATTTGTACTATATATCTGTATTCTTGACTCATGGAGTCGTTGTTGCATATATCTGTTATGTGGGATCCATCATGGACTATTGTGTAATGATATTACTTTTTTTTCCACCTACACGCAAGTGCCTGGTGGGAACCTTTGAATCTTTTCCATGCGGGTTTGGCGGGAATCGCTAAAACTTGCATAGGACCGGTCCAAGGGTGTAATGGTGTGCTTCAGAAGAGATTTGCCATTGTTTGTGGACCTACGGAGTATTGGAAACCACAAGTCCTATGGAAAATTATGTTGGATATATGCCCAAGAGTCAATAATAAAATAGTTATTATTATATGTTTGTGTTTATGATAAATGTTTACATCCCATGCTATAATTGTTTTAACCGGAAACATTAATGTGTGTTTTTTAAACATGAAAGAGTCCCTAGTAAGCCTCTTCTTGAACTAGCTTTGTCACATCCCAAAATTTTCCAAATTTTGTAATGTGAAAAATAAATAAACAAAATAAATAATTGTTGAAATTTAGGGTGAAAAGAAACTTTTTATTTCTAAATGGAAACTTAAAATCCCATCTTGAACAAACTTGAGTGATGTTTAAATCCAACTAAATTCAAATCAAGTGGAATTCTTCCTTCATAATTGCATCTGGAAATTAAACACTTGAGAAATAAACCAAAACCCTAAAACCCTAATGGGATAAAATCATTTCCAAATATCTCTAAGACCATGGATTTGACCCATATAAAATTTTTTGTCAACAAATATTTACAAATGATCAAGAATGACAAATAGAAATATTATAA
The DNA here is from genome assembly GCA_030063025.1 of Avena longiglumis. NCBI lineage: Eukaryota > Viridiplantae > Streptophyta > Magnoliopsida > Poales > Poaceae > Avena > Avena longiglumis. The sequence goes on along the minus strand of CP125977.1, from coordinate 178,311,460 downwards.
AACCATACAAATTGGTTTCACTTAATTTGGAGTCATAAATAAAACCTTATGAATTTAATAAAGATAAGGGAATTGAATTTCCAAAGCTAATAAAGCACCTATCTAAAATCCATACCAAATAGTGAGTAAATAATCCTAAAGATATTTAAAAGGATAAATAAATATCAAACAAGATTTTACAAATTGAAATCACCAAGTTTGGATCTTTAAATAAAAAGATATGGATTTTATAAGATTAAAATAGAAATATTAAATAAGGAATATTTAAAGACCAAATTAAATCTTGACCTAATCCATAAGCAAATGGAATAAATAATCCAAATCCAAATAAAATAGTGGATAAAGATTTTTCAAATTAAATAAAATGGCATTAACCAAATTCCATTTCCATTTGAATAAAGACAAAATCCCTATTAGAAATGATTAATTAAATCATGGGAAAATAATATTTGGAATTTACCCAAGTGTAATAAAAGTTGTTTAATTATCTTAAATAAGATCAAAGAAATCTTCCAAATAAAATATATGGAATTAAAACTATATTTAATTTCATTGAAATAAAGATAAATAACCAATTTGAAATGATTAATAAATCATATTAAAAACATTCCAAATAATTCAAGGTGAATTATTTGACACCCAAATAAACAAATAAAACCTACTGAAAGGATTTGGAAAGATTTATAATTCAAATGGATTTTTAAAACATTATTAAATCTTTTTGAATTAATACAAGGGCCTATCTTAATTAATTAATATTCCCTAAAAAGAATAAATATATTATTCTAAATTTGATTAGAATGTATTATTAATCAGTATTAAAATCTACACAAAGTTTGGCAAAGGTTTGAATTTAAAAGGAGTTTGAATGATTTGAATAAATATCAAAACAGATAAATAGAAAAGAAAAAAGAAAGACAATTCTGAACAAAAGAAAATGAGCTAAGCTAGCCCAGCCCAGCAAAGCCCAGCTAAGCTAGACAGCCCACTCCCTCACTCCCGGCAGTGAAACGTTTTTCACTCAGAAGGACACCCACCCAATCGCTGACTAACTGGACCCACCTCACCCCTCTCTCTCTCGCTGTCAAACAGGCCCCATCTGCCAGGCTTCTTCCTCACCCCTCCCCGCTGACCTCGCCGGCAGTTGCTGCCGATTGATTGCCGTCGTAATTTGAAGTAACGCCGCGATTAAACATCCTCGCAATCACGCGTTCTAAATCGCCTGCGCCTCCTCTCTCTTTCCCCTCTCTCGCCCGGCCCTCTCTGCCCCCAGGCCGTCCCATTTCAGCTTGCACCGTCGCGGCCCCGACGACCTTCCGGTGACGATTCCGGCCAAACCCCGTCGCCCCTCGCCTCCTCGACCACACGAGCACGTTCCCCAGACCCCTACACACCTCCCAGTACTTACCACTCGCCAGCGCGTGTTCCCTAGGCTCGGCAACGACCAAGACCCTCAGCGCCGCCGTCTGTTTCCACTCCGGCGACACCCCCTGGTAACTCCTGACCATCCTATCCCCTCTGATCGATACTCTCGTGCTCGCTTTTCTCGCGCGAACCTGACTGCATCATTTGTTTGTTGTGGTGTGGACTGAGTACTCGCCTTCGACTACGACAGAGAGCAACCGACACCGTCTTGAACTCCGGCGAAAGATTGACAGCAGCCCCGTGCGCCCCTGCCTCCGCTTGAACACGTTGAGCATCGCAACGATCCCCTGAACCGGTGAGCTACCCCTCTCTCTCTCTCTAACCCCCTGTATCGCCAGAAACCTCGCTTGCCGAGCGCGCGCCGCCAGTCGCCGCCGCCAACGCCGCCCATTCGTGGTCACTCGCACCGCTGCCGTTGGATCTTGATCCTGTGGCATAGATAGAATCATTAACACGAACCGGTACGCTTCATCTGCACCGTGCAATTTCAGTAAGATCCAACGCTCCACAGAGCTCAATCCTCGCGAACCATTTTTGACCAATCAAAACACAACACGTGGCCAGCCTTTTGATTTAAAAACATAAACTAATATATTAGATGTTTAATTTTGTAAATTGCATAACTTTTGATCTACACGTACAAATTTTGCAAATTTTATATCAATGGAATCATCAAGATAAGTACCTTCCAACCATGCACTTTGTTTAGTAAATTGCTTTTGGTAAAATGGTTGTTTGTGCAGAAACTTGTGTAGGCATAATATGAATATAAAATTCTTTCTAAAATTATTTTTGTCATAAAAACTTTGGGAAAATGGATTGTTTGAACCTACTGACCATCTAAAACAAGTGGTGGTTTCAAAAACATATTTTGTGAAGCAAAATAATAAATCTTTGAATTAAAGCATTTCTAGTCAAATAAAAATATTGTTTATATGTTAAAATGCTTTTTGGAGAAAAACCTTTGGGAAATGTTTTGATTTAAACTCTCTAACCCCAAACACCAAGTTTATGAATTAAAAACATATTTGGTGGACCTCATAAAAATCATTACATTGCTAAAGGCATTTTCAACCACATAAAATATTGATTTGGTTTTAAAATGGTTTATAGGTGAAATCTTTTGCAAAAGGTTTTGCCACTTTTATAAAATGACCAATAAGTGTTTTAGAATGTTTATAACCTATTAGAAACCACTTTTCCAAATAAAACAATCTTTGGCATGCTTGCATGCATTGCTTTGTTTCTATTATTTTATGTGTTGTTTGCTTGAATGGTAGATTGAAATGGTGCCTTGCTTGATTGAATTGTAGTGGAATTTGAAGAGTGTGAATATTGCAAGATCAAGGAGTGAACATATATTCTCTACCAAAAGGCAAGTGATGCTTCATACTTTATCCCATTATTTTCACTATGCATTAGTGATATTTCTAAGTAGGACTTGCATGGGATTTTTGCTAAGTATAAACTATGCCATGGGAAATCCTAGTAGATGAAACCTTAGTAGAAATTTCCTAAGTTAAGATTCCTACTACCATCATGCTTAGCTTAGCTAGTATAAAACAAGGGTGGATTATATTCATGCTATAGAATATTTCTAAGTCAAGGACTTGTGTTTTGTTTAATAAAACAACTAAGTGAATGAATCACCTGGGTGGAATGGAAGGAATGGTTTGTGTTGAGTGGTTACAGAAGGCCCATTTCTATGGTTTACCTTGTGTATCTCACTTGTGGATGGCCACCCAGGAACAAAGAGATTTGAGATGTCAAATGTTGAGAAGCTTCAAGTGCTCTGCCTGGATCATATAGGTTGCAATAACTTAGCCAAATGGACAGTTGGTGGTAGGGGTTTGATAGGTTGGAGCGCGTCCATTCTGGTCTAAGGGAAGGCTTCTGAAAGATCTTGTCTTGGTGAAACCAAGTCTTGTGGGGAAAGTGCACCACCTCTGTAGAGTGTAAAATATAAGAACTTAGCCATGTCCCTGGTAAAGGACAATTTGAGCATCAAGACATGGAAGCTATCAAGAATCTCCTCATCCCAATTTCTAAGTTAAAAACTTGTGGTTGAACAAGGGTTGAAGGATGACCAATTTCTATTGGGAGATGCCTTGGGTGATTTTGACAAACAAAAACTTAGTGTTTTCAACTTATAAGGAAAATCTATTTTGAGCAAAGCAAGCCTAAGATCCACTTAGCCAAATGCATATATACGATAGATACCACTATTCTACCATAGTATCACTTGCCAATACAAATCAAATGTATTGACCCTTGTGGCTGTAACTTATTGTGTTGCAGGTTTGTTTGATGTTAGGGAAGTTTATTGATTAGGATTACAATTCTACAACCAACATGTTTGCCTGTGGCACTTTGAAGATGAAGGACCCCGTGCTATTGTTATATTCTGTTGCATTGTAATGGGATAGCCAAATGAGCTATGTAAGATGTAATAAATTATTTTATTCCTGGTTATAAAGTTGTATTATGACCTTTGTTTCTTGATATTACATCTTAACTGTGGATGCTAGCTATTGATCCAGGGACTAGCATTGTATACACAGGGATCTCTACCTTATTAAAGGTTGGGACCTCTACAAGCTTGTTGAATAATAGATGATCATGGTTTCTTGATCATGGACATTATATGTTATTAATAACAATATCATGTCATTAGGAGAATGATTTGATGGATACTCTCCTATAGTTAAGCGTAGCGTAAGATCAAGTCATTTACAGTTTGTTTGCTACAAGGTTTCAAATACATAGTAACCTTATCATTCGACCATGAGATCATGTTAATCACCATCATCGGATGGATGATTTGATGACATCAAACAACACTTCATAACTGGTTGGTTATAAAGGTGGCATTAGGTATTATGAAAGTATGTGTTGAGGCACATGGATCAAAAGTGGGATTTGTCCATCCATATGACAGATAGATATACTCTGGGCCGTCTCGGTGGAATGTCATCCAATTGGCTTGCAATCATGTGACTAGGTCACAAGGGATGTCATATCACGGAATGAGTAAAGAGTACTTATCGGTAACAAGGTTGAACTAGGTATAGAGATACCGACGATCAAACCTCAGATAAGTAAAGTATCGCGCGACAAAGGGAATTGGTATCATATGTAAATGGTTCATTCTATCACGAAGTCATTGTACAAATATGTGGGAGCCATAATGGATTTCCAGATCCCACTAATGGTTATTTATTGGAGAGGTGTCTCGATCTTGTTTGCATAGTTCACGAACCGTAGGGAGACACACTTAAGGATTCGATGTTGTTTAGTAGATCTGGAATATGAGTTGGAGATCGAATGTTGTTCGGGGTCTCAGATTGGATATAGGACATCATGAGGGGATCCGGAATGGCCTGGAGAATAAGATTCATATAAGGAAACTCAATTTCTGGGGTTCAGGAATGTTTTCGATGTTTTTGACCGGAAGCTTCTAGAAAGTTCTGGAAGGTCCACCACCCCGGGAGGGGGTACTTGAAGGGTAGATTTAGGAATTTGAAATACTGCATGCATTCATTTGTGAAAATATGGGTAATTTTTTCGCCAAATAAAAACCTAAAGTGATCAAGGTTTCTTTCATACTTTGAGATTAGGTTTAGTCTTAAAGGATGATTGCTATAGACTTTGATATGATCTTTGAGGAATTATGTGTTTTGGGAAATGAATTTGAATTTTAAACTTGATTGTTGTGGAACACAATGGTTTTTTGGGTGTTGATGCTTTTGTTATCGCTTGCTTTTTTTGTACTTTGCATCTTTCGGGATGGTGGGATGAAGCGGCCTGGGCTAACATTACATGTCATCGTACATGAGACTTTCTCCACGCTCAACGTGCAACTTGCATTGCACAAGTGGCTTTGAGGGTGTCTGTCTCTCCCACCATAGTGAAGATTCAATTTACAACAGGCACTTGACAATACTTGTATCAACGTTGTGGTTCATGTTCGTAAGTTAGAACAGTTCTTATTCGAAAGCCCTAGTCACGTAAAACATACAAAGAAAATTAGAGGCGTATAAATTTTTTTTGCAGCGCTTGTGCTGTGATGTGATATGGCCATGATGTGATTGTGATTACGTATGATGTATGCAATGATCCTTATTGTAAGTTGGCAACAAGCAGGAGTCTTATGGTTGTCTTTAAATTTCGTTTAAGACATGTGTGTCTATTCATCAAAGTAGTTGTAATAGTTGCTGTTGGTGGAGGACAACCATGAAGTGGCGCCATTGACCTTGACACCACGCCGGTAATGATGGAGATCATGTTCGTGCTTTGGATATGGAGATCGAAGGTATAAGAAGAAAGTCCATATCATATCACATATTATGAATTGCATGTGATGTTAATCCTTTTATGCATATTGTATTGCTTAGATTGCAATGGTAGCATTATAAGATGATCCCTCTCACTAAATATCAAGTAATAAAGTGTTCGTCCTTAGTAGGCACCGTTGCTAAGACTCATCATTTCGAAGCACCACGTGATGATCGGGTGTGATAGATTCTACGTGTGCATACAACAGGTGCAAGCCAGATTTGCACATGAGGATTGTAAGGTTAACCTTGACGAGTCTAACATGTACAGACATGGTCTCGAAACACAGAATACCGAAAGGTAAATCATGAGTATATGATTGATATGATGAACATGTTGATTGTTCGCCTTTGAAATTACATCATCTCTCGTGAGGATCAGACTTGGTTTAGTGGATTTGGTTTGCGTGATCAATAAAAAAATGTGAGTGATGCGCTCAGATCAATGTAGAGCTTCGTTGGGAGACCCCAAGAGGAAGGTATGATGAGCACATCAGCAAGTCTTCCCTAAGAAAGAAACCATGGTTATCGAACGAATAGGAGGAAGGAAACGACCCAAAGGTGTTGTTAGCAACTTGGAAACCTGCACAACCCAAACTCAAGACTTTGCCCCAACGAACAGTGAGGTTGTCAATCTCACCGGTTTGCTGAAAACAAAGGATTAACTGTATGGTGTGGAAGGTAATAGTGATTTGCAGTAAAACAGAATAAGATGGAAGATGTATCAATGGTAAAGATTGGACCGGGGTCCATAGTTCACTAGAGGTGTTCTCCTTAAGATAAACAAACATGGCATGCTGGGTAAAAAAATTACAGCGGGGCAATTGACAGGACAGAGCAAGGCATAACAATACAATACTAGACATTCATGATCCTATGAGATTTATTTGGGCAATACAACAAGATACATAGACCGCCATCCAACTGCATCTATGACTAGTAATCCACCTTCAGGTTATCATCCGAACCCCCTCCAGTATTAAGTTGCAAGCAACGGATAACTGCTTTAAGCAAGGTGTGTGAAAGGGCATGTGTGCCCCCATGTGTGGTTTTGGTAATTAATGACAATCTCTATGGACTAATGTGTAAATTGAGTTTCACTTGTAGGTTTGTCCATTGGCATCGCTTGGGCCATGTGTTGGTCTCAAGGTTTAAATATGAAGAAATGTCCAAGGGCTTTGTGCCCATTGGAATCATGAAGAAAGAAGGAGCTTGAAGGTTGATCAAGACATGTGCAAAGAGTTGCATCAAGATGGTTCAACCTCAATAAGCGATGAAGAAGGGAGATCTTAAGATGAGCCATCTCTAGAAGATCTCATGCTTGAAGATTACCATCCTCGTGCTCATGGAATGATCAAGGCAAGTTCAAAGAAGAGGTTTCCCCATGGAGTATGGGGAAACAATTTGCAAGTCTTCATCTTCATCAAGAAAGAGCATCCAAGAAAGGTGTTCCCTCTATAGAAGAACACGACGGTCTACATCAAGTTCAAGTGGGATGCTCAAGGCAAAGGTATGTTCTTGATAGGGCTTTTATTTTTCCAGTCTCGTGTTGTTAGTTGGGATACCGGGTTTAGGATAGATAGCCATTCTATCAAGAGGGGCTCTCAAGCGGGTGTCTCGTTTGCATTGTTCGGAGAGAGCTCAAACCTTTGCATTAATAACATCATCTTTCTTGGTTGTTTATTTGGTTCTTGTCCATGAGAGGATCTAGAGCTTGTGGTCATCATCATAACAAGATCTAGTTCATCAAATAAGGATTTCACTTGCATATCTTATTGCTATTTTTGATCTTGCGAGTTTTATGGCTCCACACCTTGGGGGATACTTCACATATATAGTCATGGTATTTTCTCCCATGGTGATACCCAATATTTCGTAGTTATCTTTTTGTTGGATTCTATTCGTCGTTATCTTTCCAACAAAATTGGTTTCATCCCGTTTGGAGTTTGGATGCAAAAGTTATTGCATTTCTGGTTTTCTGGTTTCTGGAATTTCCCTGACCGGAAGTTCCGGCTTGCCATCGGAAGTTCCGCTAGGGCATTTTTGCCACCGAAAGTTCTGGTGGAAGTTCCGGGTCTTCTTCCGCTCACGTTCAGTAACCTTCTGTTTTGGATGTGCTATTTGACGGAACTTTAGTCGAAATTTCCACCGGAAGTTCCGCTCCCACCGGAAGTTCCGGCCAGGGACCGGAAGTTCCGCTCAGGCCTAGTTGCCGCCGAAAGTTCCGGTTGAATTTCCGGCTCTTCTTCCGCTCATGTTCAGTAACCTTCTGTTTTGGATATGTCTATTTGATGGAACTTCTGTCGGAACTTCCACCGGAAGTTTCGCTCCCACCGAAAGTTCCGGTGGACCGGTGGAAGTTCCGACCAGGACTCGCTTTTTCAGTTTCTCGCTCCATAGTTTTTGACCGTTGGCTGTGTGCCACCGGAACTTCCGGCCTTCCACCGTAATTTCCGTCCAGGAGTCGCGAATGCCCATAACGGGCAGATCTGGGAGCACTTTAAAAGGGGCTCCTCTTCTCCTTCGTGGGTAACAACTCTTTTCTTGGTTCTTGGCTTTCTCTCTCTCCTCCATTTTTGACCTTGAAGAAGCTTTCCCTCTCCCCTTTCCCTTCCTATGATTCTTGCATCTTTTTGAGGGATTTGAGAGAGGAGATCTAGATCTGCAATCCCCCCAAGTCAAACCCCTTCTTTGTGAAGGAATCATTGGGATCTAGATCTTGGAGATTTTTGGGTTCTCCTCTTGTGTTCTTCCTCCCTTATTCCCCCAATAGCTTTTGTAGCTTTGATGGAATTTGGGAGAGAAGGACTTGCCCTTGCATTTGGTGCATTGGTTCGTGTTCTCCTCAGAGATTCGGCGAGTTCAAGCTTGTGGGCTTGTTTCTCTTGGGTTCCTTGGAACCCTAGATGGTTGTGTGGTTGGATTGTTGACCTTTTGTGGTCTTGTTGACCTTTTGTGGTCTTGTAGCCTTTTGTGACTTTATTGGCCTTTTGTGGCATTGTAGCCTTTTGTGGTTTTGTTGTTGGGAGCCTCCAATTGAGTTGTGGAGTTAGCCCCAATCTTGTACAGGTTCGGTGATCGCCCTCAAGCGTCCCATAGTTGAGCGAGTGCCCGCCTTTTGTGGTGCGCACTCGGGAAAATAGGGTGAGCCTTTTGTGGCGTCGGTGTGTTGCGTGCTTCCGCATCTGGGGTGAGGCCTTGTGTGGCGTTGGGTGAGCATCGAGCCACCATAGAGCCATTTGTGGCGTTCGGAGAGCATTGCGCCATGGCACCTCTCCAACGGAGACGTAGTGTAACATCCCAACATGTAGGAACTAACGAAGGGTAGATTTAGGAATTTGAAATAATGCATGCATTCATTTGTGAAAATGTGGGTAAATTTTTCGCCAAATAAAAACCTAAAGTGATCAAGGGTTCTTTCATACATTGAGATTAGGTTTAGTCTTAAAGGATGATTGCTATAGACTTTGATATGATCTTTGAGGAATTATGTGTTTTGGGAAATGAATTTGAATTTTAAAATTGAGTGTTTGAATTATAATTCAAATGATTTTTGAATAATGTTTGAATCTTGATTTAATTAAGAGTTAACCAAGATAACTCAAACTTTATTTAAAGAAAGCAATTAAGAATATGAATATCTATTTCATATTTTCATTCAACAAATAAGTTACAAAAATGCAACTTATTAGAAACATCCACAATCTTCACCATAGCAAATAAATAAAGAATAATATTTCTTTATTGATCATAGTATAATCTTTATTACAAAATACTAAAATAAATATTACAAAAGAATGGAACTAAAATTACAAATGAATTAAGAAGATTACATATGACTATTCTACAAATAAACCTAAGCTAAAATCTTGAATTCCCAAGTCTGGTACCTACAAAACAAACATAAAAAAATAAAGAAGGTTAGGGTTAGTAATGTTTTACTCTCAGACTTGTGAGTGAAGTGCACTAATCAAGATTCATCATTGAGTAATTTTATAAAAAGGGGCAAGTTTCACCAATATGAAAGAATGTATCTTTCATAATTTTAAGCCAGAAGTCAAATGACAGCAAGGAGGGGCAAGTTTCACCAGCCAGGTAAAAGTAACCAGATAACAGTCAATCTCAAATTCAGAGCATATCCACAAGTTGCACAACAAGCACACAGGTAGGACACACACCATATTGCATGGTGTGTGCTGTCAGCCTCACAGCAACAGCTCAATCACACAAAACCATCAGCACAGCCGTGGGCAAGAACCACAACCTCATCTTCTTGTTCATACACATCAAACATCAGCCAAACCTGCCAAACTAAACCACAAACCAGATCCTCTCAGAACTCACCAAGATGGTGACATAAGGAGGGGGTGGATCAGGTGGACAACAAGGTCAAGACCAAGCTACCAGGAACCAGAAGGTGGATAGCAAGATCAAGGACAAGTTCTAGAACCTATAAGCAGTAGGGACAGCAACAAGAGAAGGACCAGATCAAGCCAGCAAGATCAGGCTACCAGATCAACAAGTTGCAACCACAACAGCAACAATAGTTGTGGTGAGTTATATAAAACCATCACATGATATGTTTATCATATCAATGAATCATGTGTTGTTATATATCTAACCTCTCAGTATTCATCCAAGTGGGATGAATCCATTGTAGAAGGTTTAAAAAAAATTAAAGTCATAATCACAAGATCAACATACCAGTATAACCAGGATCTCAGACCAACATCATTGATCCTGGTTACAAAAGCCAAAACCTATATTTCAATATAGCCCAAAGGAAAGATTATGAAATCTGGGCACACCTCTTAAAAGAGTAGCACCTCAGTATTCATACATCCTATGGATCCATGCAAAACCATTAGCACACCCATTTTTTCCAACTATGCTTCAAGAATTAGCAGATGGTAATTCTACCAGAATATTTCTATCAGGGACAGCCATTAGGAAACTAGTTCCTATGCCTCAGACCCACATCATAGGCAGGAGAATTAAAAGAAGCTTTCATTTTATCTTGCCATTATTAATCACAAGCACTGTCAGAGCTAAGCTCAGGATTAGGACCCAATCACTTGTGTGCCAGTTTATAATGGTATCACAAGGACAAGTTCTAATAAGCTAATCCCAATCTTTACTTATATTTCACAAATAAAAAGAGGCAAGCCACTATATATCATCTTCCTGAAACCAAATGCCAGGAATCAACATCAAACTCATATATACATCTATAGAAAATCATTAACATATAATAATTATATTCAGTATGTATATTCTCATACAAGCCAACCATAATAAATGCAGTAAGCAATTACCGATAGAACTACTGTCAGTATAAACATCTTGACAGTGGAAATTTCTCAGATCAACAACATTTCCAAGTAGGGATTTCGTAGAAACACTAACATTGGATCATAGTAAATTACACTGGAATAAGTCTGAGAAGCCACTAGCATCACCAAAGCCAACTACAAATAATAATCCACAGCAAACAACCATTCATCATGCTCAAGGATTATCACCACTAGATCCAAATCGTCATAGATATGATCAACAGAGGGATATGAACCCTAATCAGAACAAGAGCCCTAATTAGGATATGAACCCTAATCAGAACGCAGACACTAGGCAAGGGTAGCCACTAGATGCACACAGAGATATTCATGATGATAGGATGAACTAAGATCCATAGAGGCAAATTACCCGGGGTCCTCGCTGATGAATTGAAGAGGAAGCGGAAGGGCCGACGTGCTCGCGGCGGCACGGGGAGCACCCAGAGGGCGCTGCAACCCGCACCAGCCACGGCGGCGGCCACCACAGCACACAAACACCGCACACCACCACAGGAGGGTCCATGGCGGCGGTGGCAGCACCCAACCGAAAACCTAGGGTTCGGGATTGGGGTGAACCTGGTCACAGGGGAGCTCCAGAATCAAATCGATTCGGACAAGATGGATGAGCGTAGTCGCCAACTTTACCCTACACCACGGTAGTGGCAAGGAAGGGCCACGACGGCGGGAATCGCCAGCGGCGGCGCTAGAACCCCACGGGGTCAAGGGAGAGGGGAGATGAGAACGAACAAGAGACAGAGAGAATGGGCTGGTTGGGCCAAGACCCCTTTGGGGTGTTCTTTTGACTTTGCCCTACTGGGCCACCAGGGCCCAATAAGCCCAACACAGCCAGCCTAATCACCTAAAGCAAATTTAAATAACTAAGAAAAGACCAAAATATCCCTAAACTCAATAAAATTCTAGAAAGTAAAATAGAAGTCCAAAAATTATAAATAAAATATTTTTGGATTCACAAAAATCCAAACTATCCAAATAAATTGAGATATAAAATTTTAGACATATAAATTTTATTAAGAATTTTGTAAATTATATATTACTTATGGAATTTTACAAAATTATTGAAAGATGATACAAATAAATAAAAATCACTTTCATCATATATTAATATTGTAGTATTTTATAAAAATACTAAACAAATATTTAATAACAATTTTTGATATTTAAGTGATAATTCTTAAAAGAATTATTAAAGCAATAAAAATAAAATAAAAAGGGAAATAAAATAAAAGAATACAATATCCTATTATAAATATTAAAAATTAATATTTGTAAATCGTTTATTATTAAAAAGAGTTTTTATAATAATGGGGAAAATGCATATCAAGTTAAAAGATGCATTACATTACTTTGCATAATTATTTTTGCTTCTTTAAATATTGTCCTTACGGGCAAAATGATGTTTTTGTAGACATAGAAGCTCAAGGTCCAGTGCAAGCATCAGACTTCACTACCTTGCCATCACAAGGCAAGTTCATCTCTTGCTCATGTCCTTCGAAGAGTCTTTATCAAAGTATTTGCAAATTGTGTGTTATCATATATACTCTAAAATAAAGAAAATATAAATTTCACAAATAAAGAAATCATAGATATCATCCTAAGTGATGATATAATGGAGCAATGGAACTTAGGGTTATATTTGCAACAATGATGATCAATTAGTAACTTAATAACCCCTGACATCAGTGATTCTAGCGCCGTATATTTGGAATGGGACAGAGAAGTCAGATGTATCTTCTTCCTCTCGCTTGAAGCCGGATGTGCAGGTCGTGGCTGTTATCCTCATAGCGTGCATATTAATTGGTAATTCGTAGAGGATATGCAGCATATGGGTGGGAACCCTCATCATCCCATGATAGTTCTGACATCTAACGGTTTGTACAAACCATTGCCGTAATTCATTATGTGGGATTGGTGTACACCAAGGAGGCATGCAAGGTCGCAAAGGGGGCAGTGATTGGCTTGGACCAACTACTGGGCCCCACATCATGGAATTGTGGACGGGAAAGTACGCCCGGTTGTGCAACAAGGAGTTGATCTCTCATGGGTAAAGTAACGCACCTCTGCAGAGTGTAAGAATTGTAACTTGTTACTCCCTGTTCCGGGAAGGAGCTACAAACGCGGCAGGAAAGGAACTCCATGAAAGTTCTGGTCAACCTGTGAAGGCTGATGGTCATAGATTTTCATAATAAAATCAATCTTTGAAGAAAGAATTACAAAAATTGCATAGTGCCTAGGACTTATAGTCCGAGGTGGTAGTTAGAGCATCAAACTTCCCACCTTGCATATAATGAACTTGTTGGGTAACGCTATTACTCATCCTTTCCTTTGATCCCTTGCTTAGACTCTGAGGATTCCGAAGATGTGCCAATGTATGCAGCTGAAGGTCAAGAAGATGTGTTCTACGAGGAGCCTGACCTGTTAGGAGGCATTGAAGGAGTGGATTACGAAATCCGCTATGGTTTTGATGATAACGAGTCCAACTAAGTATCCTAGTTAGTAGTAACCAATGGAGCCGAGCAGCATGAACTCTATAGAATAAGCTGCTGAGCTCAACTCCTAGTCAGAGTTGCTACTTTTAAATTCCGCTGAAACACTTTATATTTTGGTTTGTAAGTTGAAACCTTTTGAAGTCTTGTACTTCTGGTATTGTAATAATAATAATGTGTGAATGTTTGTAGTATGGACCCGCAATGTTTCTGTTGTATCACTCTGAGGGATGTGATATTTATGGAACGATGTTCTGTGAGTGTCATGTCAACGACTATAGTATACTACACATGCAGTGGTATGCTAGGTCACCGCAGTTGGTAACAGAGCAAATTGCCTTGACCTTAGGTTGGAAACCTAGTAAAGGGTATTACCTGTAGGAAATCTTAGCAACAATAAAGAATTCTCTAAAAGTAATATAATGGGTATTCAAATGAGAATATTCCGTTATATATTTTAGTGCGATAATTCTTTGTTATGATGCAATATATTATTGGATACTAATCAAAACTATTTTTCTGATATACAGAGATATGGCACCAAAGTTTCCAGAACAAACTTTGGTAAGGAAAGAGGAGACTCTTGATGATTATCAAGGATCATTCACAGACCAACTTCGTCAACTTTTAAAGCTCTTTAGTTGTCCAACTAGAATTCCAGTGAACACTATCACTTACCTTGATGGCCGGATGTTATCCAAGTATCGTGTGAGTATCCAACTTCCAGAGAAGCTTGGATTATATCACGATCTACCTATAGGAGAAGGTACGAGTCATTTAGCAGCATATCATGTTGCTATTGTGGAGGCGATAGCTAATATCCAGGAGCATAAAACTAAGGAGTTAGAAGGTAGCACATTCTCTGTGATACCTCATGATTCTATAGACTCGAAGCCTATACCGGATCATCTTACTTTGGTTAATAAGCATCCTAACTTAGCTTCTAAGTTTATGGATAGATATCAAACACTCGTTGCGTCTTTTTACAAGACACATAAAGTGATTTTTGAAGATAAAAATGATATGTTAGAGGATCTAACTGATCCGGAAAGGAGGAAGTAGTTAGCATTCCAGTTAGAGAAGGAAGTAGGTAGTAGCGCAACACCTATCTTCAAGGATATACCTATAGATCCTGAATCTTTTATACCAAACCCTTATTCACCAAGACCTGAACCTATACATGATCCTACTATGGATATGAGGTATGTAGTACCACAGGGCTCAGAGGATGGTTCTGACTCAGAACTTCCTATTGAGAATCCGGATGGTTGGAGAAGGGGATCATATGAAGGATCTCATGAACACCAGATGTCCACAGATGGTTTTGACAGAAATGTTGGACAATCTAGCTAGATGGGTGCAAGGATTAACCCTAGTAATAGTAGTAGAAATACCATGTTAATAGATAATCAGGATGAAGAAGAAGATCCTGAGGAGAGAGTGTTTGAATCATCAACATCTTCTCAAAACCCAGGGAATACACATTATCCAGTGTTTAACTATCTTGCCCAAAGGAGCACCTGGGAAGCAGCAGGATCTGCGTATCCTATTGACAACTCAAGTAATGAAGCTCAGGATATGCAAGTGGGAGATAATGTTGAATATGTTTCTGAAGACTTTTCAGCTGAGCTGGAGGGAATCAATGCGCTCAGATTGAGTAATGACTCAAGTCCTGACACTTCAGATACAGAGTATGTTCCTTCTGGAAGGACATTTGTTCCACAAACTGTGCGACGAACAACACGTCATCGCGTTTGGACATCAGGCATGTATGATGAACGTAGTTACTACTAGAAGGAGGCAACTAGTTAGTGATATCAAGTACCGTGTATTGTACTCCAAGAAATAAGATAGTGAGATGAATAAGGTAGTTTTGTGATTATACCTATATGGTATATGTTGTAATGACTTTGTATTATTATGATATTATGTATAATATGTGAAATGCATATTTGGATTTTCTTTGGATCTTCATTGTGTGACTAGTTCTGTGCGTAAAGTCGAGCTCAGAACACATGTGCATGATGTAATTATGAGTATTCACTTTATGTTGTAGGACTAGAGGGTCATGGATACGGGTGTAGAAATGGAAACTGAGCAGGAGCGGATGGAGCGAGAGGCCAAGGAGAAGGCCGATGCAGATGCAGCAAATCAGGGAGCATTGCCACCACCACCACCAATGAGGGCGTTAATGGAGCAGAACTTTATGCAGTGCATGAAAATGATGCAAGAGACCCAGAACAAGTTCATGGAATAGCTGCTGGGACGAGAAAATCAAAGGGCACCAGAAGGTGGAGGCGTGAGTCTATCTGATTTCCAGTATGCAAGACCGTTACCTTTTGCATCAGCTCCTGAACCAATGGATGCAGAAGATTGGCTAGCAGATACTGAAAGGAAGCTAAAAACTGTAGGCTGCAGTGATGAGGAGAAATTGAGGTATGCAACTCATCTTCTGACTGGACCTGCAGCATCATGGTGGGAGAATCAGTTGGCCATGCAACAACCAGGAAGGGAGTTTACCTGTGAAGAGTTCAAGTAGAGATTCCGTGAATATCATGTTCCGGAAAGTGTTATGGAGTTGAAGCGGAGAGAATTTGAGGAGCTTTAGCAGGGATATACTAATGTCATGAAGTACATCCGGGAGTTTAGCCAACTGTCTCGCTATGCTGAGGAGGATGTCAACACTGAAGAGAACCAGAAGAAGCGTTTTCTGCGTGGGTTAAACCCATTTGTGAAGATGCAGCTTAGTTTAGCCAATAAGCAAACTTATCAGCAGTTGTTGGATGCATCCATTACTTTCGAAGATGATTATAAGAATGTCCAAGAGGATAGGAGGAAGAGAGGCAAGAAGGAAACCAAGAGAATTTAGGCAAGCAAACCTAAACCCAGTCTGGAGTTCAAACCTCAGAACAGGAACTATGGCAACAATAACAATAACAATAACAATAACAATAACAATAACAAGGGCAGTGGTGGAAATCAATCCAATCCGAGAAGGAATGTTATTTGTAACAATTGTGGAATTCTAGGGCATTTCTAGAGGGAATGCAAAAAAGCCTGTAGTGATCTGTTACGGTTGTGGTCAGAAGGGGCATATCAAGCACGATTGTCCGAGCAAACCACCAGGAGGTTGGCCTACCAAGGGAGGAGGTCAAGCCAGTGGAGGAAATGGATAGCCTAATAAAGGAGGAAATAATATCAAGAACAACAATGGCAAGAGGAACTGACCTACCGGGAAACTGAACTGTGCAACCCTTGAGGAGGTGGATAATTTGGAGCATGCAGTGATAGGTACACTCAATATCCTTACCAATCCCGGCAAAGTTCTATTTGATACTGGTGCAACTACTTCATTCATTTCTGAAGAATTTTGTGATAAATTCGGGATTAGAAGGGAACGTTAGAAAGTCCTATGACCGTAGTTACGGCAGGGGGAAATGTGATTGTACGCCACATAAAACAAGATCAGGTTATCTCAATCTGTGGTTGTACATATTTCGTAGACCTTTATGTGATTCCTTTGAAGGGAATTGTAGTAGTGTTGGGAATGGATTGGATGATGGAACACAGAGCTCAGATAAATTGTGAGGAGAAAACTGTCTCAATCAAAACTCCAAGTGGAGCAAGGATAGTTTACCAAGAAGATAAGCATAGTCATATCATGGTGGATCTGTAGTTGAACTCAATGAAAGAGGTCAAATTGGAAGATATTCCTATAGTAAATGAATTTCAAGATGTTTTTCCGGCAGAGCTACCGAGAATGCCACCAGACCGGGAGATAGAGTTCACTATTGACCTAATTCCTGGTACAACACCAATAGCTCAAGCACCATATAAAATGGGACCCAAAGAGTTAAAAGAACTCAAAGAGCAAATTGATGAGTTAGCCAGAAAAAGGATTTATTCAGGAAAGTGTATCTCCATGGGGAACACCAGTAATCTTTGTGGATAAGAGAGATGGTGGAAGAAGAATGTGTGGAGATTATAGAAATCTGAACAACGTTACTATCAAGAATAAGTATCCTTTACTAAGAATTCAAGATTTGTTTAATCAAGTGAAAGAAGATGGAGTATTCTCAAAGATCGATTTAAGATCTGGATACCATCAAATAAAAATCAAACCGGAAGATGTTCCAAAGACAACATTTGTCTCAAGATATGGACACCATGAGTATCTGGTAGTACCATTTGGTTTGACCAATGCACCAGCAATATTCATGAACCAGATGAACAAGATGTTCATGCCATATTTGGACAAGTTTGTCATAGTCTTTATTGATGATATTCTGATATATTCCAAGGAAAAGGAAGAGCATGCTGATCATTTGAGAATAGCATTGCAGACTCTAAGGGAACACAACCTTTATGCTAAGTTTAGTAAGTGTGACTTTTGGCTAGATGAGGTAGAATTCCTCGGTCATGTGATCAGTAAAGATGGAATTGCTGTAAATCCATCTAAAGTTCATTCAGTACTAGGGTGGACTGCTGAAGGAAATATGCCCTAGAGGCAATCGTAGAGATGATTATATTTCATATGTATCCATGAGTTATTGTATTGTTCCTTGAATATCCATATCACGCAACTTGTATTGATTGGCAATTATGTGAATTGTTTGTGAAACTCTTTACTTGTATGGTTATTTAATAGTTGTCCCTAGTCAGAGTTCATGTGAGGACACACGTGAATATTAGAATAGCACATCGATTGGTTGATGACTATGTTTCGCAAGTTATAGACATGGAGATGTCAAACCAATGATGTGGACACATGTTATGAACATGGGGTTGGACTGACCCAACATGAGACTGGCAATTAGACTTGCAGCTCTCTCTACACATCGTGTACGTTTTGTCCTTAGACCTGAGATTGTCACATGTACTTGAGATGTGGATCGACCTACTTTGGGGCTATCAGACGCTACTCCGTAACTGGGTAGTTGTAAAGGTAGCTTTCGGGTTTGTCCTGAAACATGCTGCAAGGCATGGTCAATCAAGATGGGATTTTACCCTCTCTACTTGAGAGAGATATCTCTGGGCCCCTCGAGTGATCGGATCCAGAAATGCATGGTCGTGCTACATAAGGTTAAGAGTTAACCTAGTAAAGGGATTCCGAGTTACGGTATCGAGAAAGAGAGGTCAACTTAGAGCTAGACCAAATATCGTGAGGCAAAGGGAAAGACATGCACTAAACCTTGTGATGGTTCGTCTGATATGATCTGTGTATGCGTTTAGGAGTTGGCACGTCTTGCTAGAGGCCATTACCAACTATTGGCAGAATAAGTGTATTCGTGTCATGTCTATACGTATATGAACCTATAGGGTCACACACTTAAGGGGATGGAAGCCTAATGAGGATTGGATCCGAATTAGACCAGGCTTAGGCTACTAATGGGTTGCTAATGTATAAGCCTACTAGGGACGCCTATATAAGAGAGGGTGGGGAGATCTGACCAGGGTTAGACCATTCCACCCAGCTGCCACACCTCACACATATGTTGCATGCGTAGACATAGCAGTCGGGCGTCTGACGCTTCCATCCCGCACGTGTGGATACCTCGGAGGTGCTGCATCTGTGGCACTTAGACGAGCCGCGCAAGGGGAGCTTCTCGTGGGACGAGGACAAGGAGGAGACATGGAACGTCTGCACTGCCTCGATGCGCTTCATCAATTCCGCAACTGCGCGTCTAGTGGTAATCCCGTGATCTATGACAACAATATTCCTGGTTTACGCGATAGAAAATTTTGATTTGCGCTAGTGTAGCCTACCTGTAGCCCTTCAGTGGTATCAAAGCCGATGATGTTCAGTTATAGGTTCGGGATGTTTGCATATGGTGATATGCAGATTGATATGAATGATGTGATCGTTTATATGGCGGTGGTTCAGGATTGATCTATGATCTTGCTTTCCGTGATCGTGATTCTGAGGTTGTCGAACGACTTACCCCTACGGGTCGGTTTCCGCCATCGGGGTAGACAGTGACACATAAATCCTGTTGAATCAAGTGAAGATCAATATGATTGATCGAATCGGAACCTAGATCTAAAATCGATGTACCGTGATTAAAGGAGTTTGATTGAATCGGGACTGCAGTCAGTTTATGGTAAATTTGATTTGCCAATCAAAATTCTTAAAGAAAATTGTGAAGATACCGCAAGGGGCGCTGCCCCTTCGAACCCCGCAGGGGGAGACCCCCTAGACCCCCCTTAATCGTAGCACCTTTTGTATCTCGTTAAGGTAACTAGGTGCTGCGATGTCACATGATCCGGTAGAATGTGATTCTATGCATAACTTGTTTTTTCAAGATGTATGTGATCAGTATGGCCCATATATGTATGTGATGCATGTATGAAATTTTGCATGACCTTCGTGTCGTGAGTAGGGCAACATGGCTGGAGCCATATGTGTTGTCATTTATTGTAATGGCATGCGTGCCAAATTGTGATGATCCCAATACTATGTAATTTTGATTACTAGCTGTTAGGAGTAATAGCTTGTATTAGTTCTTGGAGGACTCATCACTTGGAAGATGGCTCACATGGAACATGAAGATGGAGATCATCATGGTGGACAGGTTCTATGGCGATGGAGATCACCATGAGAAAATGGTCCATACTGTGTCACATCATATGTGAATGCTATTCTTATGCGTTTTACTACTATGCTTGCTTAGATGATAGAAGTAGAACGATCCCTCACAAAGTTTAAGTTAAACCATGCCCTCCGAACCAAACCTTGCACCATCCTATGTCCTGTACAATCATTGGTGGGCCTATGAAATTAGGGTGCCGCGGTTTTCCTTGGCTGGATGGGTTTATATCGGATACCTACACGCATAAGGGTTTGTGAGCTCGACAAGGTCATCTTAACAGTTAAGGACCTTGGGGCATAAAGTTTGGGCGCCTAGTTTTGACATAGAAATGACACCCAACAACAAGAGTCATATGTGATATGATTAGCAAGTGTTGCTTATCGATTTACCTTGTCTTCTAGAAGTGATGCTAAAGCTCACTAGTCGACTTGTCAATTGTGGATCTTGAACCACTTAGTATCAATAGAGGGATATTGATTTAAGTGGGAGTATATGCTATTAAATTATTTAATATGTTTTACTCTTTCATGGTTGCATGGCTTAGTATTTTGCATGTTTTCTGTTGTAGATCAATGGCACCGAACACTACATCACCTTTCTCTTTGCGTTCGATTCTTGACAAAGATAAAATAAATGGAACAAACTATTCGGACTGGGTCCGTAACCTGAGAATTGTTCCCAGGTCTGATAAAAAGGAAACGGTTCTGGATACCCCAATCCCCGATGAACCTGCTGATAATGCATCTGTTGCCCTCAAGAATGCCTACAAGAGAGCATGCGATGATTCTCTTGAGGTTAGCTGTCTTATGCTTGCATGCATGGAACATGAACTCCAAAAGAAGTTTGAGGATCAGGAAGCGTACGATATGATCGTCGCGCTTAAGGACATTCAGGCAAGGACCGAGAGGTACAATGTTGCAAAGTCCTTTGTCGAATGCAAGCTGGTAGAGGGAGCAGCTGTAGGCCCCCATGTGATCAAAATGGTTAGTTACAGTCAGACTTTGGAAAAGCTTGGTTTTCCACTAGGCCAAGAGTTGGCCACTAACTTCATTTTGGCGTCTCTTCCATCCAGCTATGGGCAGTTCATTTCGAACTACTATATGCATGGGGTGGAGAAGGGCCTTAATGAATTATCTGGGATGCTTAAAACAGCAGAAAGTGACATGAAGAAGTGTGCAGGGCATAGCCATGTGATGGCTATGCAGAACAAGCCTAGCTTCAAGAAAAAGGGTACTTCTTGGAAGAAGAATGGAAATGCTAAGGATACGATCCCTAAGTCTGCACCCAAGCAAAAGGCTGGACCTGCAGATGACACTGAGTGCTTCTTTTGTCATGAACATGGCCACTGGAAGAGAAACTGCAGCAAGTACCAGGCTTCTTTGAAGAAGAGTGGAAGTAAGAGTACTTCCCACTCAGGTACGCTTGTTGTAAATGTTGTGGACATTCTTCTCGCTGATTCCTATGTTAGCTCTTGCGTATTTGATACCGGATCGGTTGCTCATATTTGCAATTCGATGCAGGGGCTAATAAGGACTAGAGAAGTGCAGAAAGGCGAAGTGGATTTTCACGTCGAAAATAAAGCAAGGGTTGCTGCATTGTTCGTTGGCGTCATGCAACTTCACCTTCCGTCAGGATTTATTATGGAGTTGAATAATTGTTACTACATTCCTAGTATGGGTCGAAACATTTTATCACCTTGATGTTTGATGAGGGATGGTTATTCATTCGCGAGTGCAAACAATGGTTGTGTAATCTCTAAGAATGATATGTTTATGGCTTATGCTCCCATTGTGAATGGGTTATTTATTTTAAATCTTGATGATGCATCTGTTTACAATGTTAGTGCTAAAAGGCTTCGGCCTAATGATTTGAGTCCTACCTATTTATGGCATTGTCGTTTGGGGCATATAAGTGAAAAGTGCATGAAGAAGCTCCATGGTGATGGTCTTCTAACTTCGTTTGATTTTGAATCATACGAGACATGTCAAGCTTGTTTACTTGGAAAGATGACCAAGTCGCCTTTTTCGGGTTTACCCAAGAGAGCGACAGACTTGTTGGAACTCATACATACTGATGTATGTGGACCAATGAGCACGACAACCAGAGGAGGATATCACTACTTTGTTACTTTTACTGATGATTTCAATAGATATTGTTATGTCTACTTGATGAGGCATAAGTCTAAAACTTTTGAAAAGTTCAAGGAGTTTTAGAGTGAAGTAGAGAATCAACGTGGCAAGAAAATAAAGGCCTTGTGATCTGATCGTGGAGGTGATTATTTGAGTCACGAGTTTAGCGATCATCTTAAGAGTTGTGGAATTTTTCCACAACTTACGCCGCCCGGAACGCCTCAAAGGAACAGGGTCTCCGAACGGCGTAATCGAACTTTTTTGGACATGGTTCGATCGATGATGAGCCGGTCGGATTTGCCATTGTCATTTCGGGGTTACGCTCTAGAAACGGCAGCTTCCACACTTAATAGGGTACCATCTAAATCCGTAGTGAAGACAACATATGAGATGTGGACTGGAAAGAATCCCAGTTTGTCTTTTCTAAAGATTTGGGGTTGTGATGCTTTTGTCAAGCGAATTCAGTCGGACAAGTTAACACCCAAATCGGATAAGTGCATTTTTGTGGGATATCCGAGGGAAACCTTAGGGTATTACTTCTACAACCGAGAAGAGGGAAACGTGTTTGTCGCTCGTAGCGGTGTTTTCCTAGAGAAAGAGTTTCTCACAAAGGGAACAAGTGGAAGGTCGGTGCGACTTGAAGAAGTTCAAGATGAGCCAGTTGGGGATACTTCTACGAGTGATACTATTGTAGCAGAACAAGTTGAGGAACCCGTGGCAACAGAAGCACCACAACCACGAAGGTCGGCTAGGCTCCGCAAAGCGTGGGAATTATTATTGTTAGACAATGATGAGCCTGCGACCTATGCAGAAGCGATGGCGGACCCAGACTCTGATAAATGGTTGATCACCATGAGATCCGAGATAAAGTCCATGGGAGACAATCAAGTTTGGAACTTGGTTGACCTGCCTGATGGTTTTAAAGCCATCGAGTGCAAATGGATCTATAAGAAGAAGATTGATATGGATGGAAATGTTCACATCCATAAAGCTCGACTTGTTGCAAAATGTTTTTGACAAGTTCAAGGAGTTGACTACAAAGAGACTTTCTCGCCCGTAGCGATGCTTAAATCTATACGGATAATTCTAGCCATTGCTGCATATTGCAACTATGAAATATGGCAGATGGATGTCAAGACGGCTTTCCTAAATGGAATCCTAACCGAGGACGTGTATATGATGCAGCCCAAAGGTTTTGTCGATCCAAACAATGTTGGAAAGGTATGCAAACTTCTGAAGTCCATTTATGGGCTGAAGCAAGCATCTCGGAGTTGGAACATTCGATTTGATGAAGTTGTAAAGGATTTTGGCTTCATCAAAAACGAACAAGAACCTTGTGTTTACAAGAAGGAAAGTGGGAGAGCGCTGGTATTTTTAATCTTATATGTAGATGACATATTGCTGATTGGAAATGACATTCCTATGATCGAGTCTGTTAAGACCTCATTGAAAAATAGTTTTTCGATGAAAGACTTGGGAGAAGCAACATATATTTTGGGAATCAAGATCTATAGAGATAGATCAAGGAGGCTAATTGGATTAAGCCAGAGTACATACATTGACAAAGTGTTGAAACGGTTCAGCATGGAAGAGGCTAAGAAGGGGTTCTTGCCGATGTCTCACGGCATAAAACTCAGCAAGACTCAGTGTCCTTCGACTACTGATGAGCGTGAGCGCATGAGTAGGGTTCCATATGCTTTGGCTATTGGATCCATCATGTATGCAATGATATGTACTCGCCCAGATGTTTCCTATGCTCTAAGTGTTACGAGCAGATACCAGGCTGATCCAGGTGAAGGTCACTGGACAGCGGTAAAGAACATCCTTAAGTACTTGAAAAGGACTAAGGATGTGTTCCTAGTTTATGGAGATTGAGGATGAACTCAGTGTAAAGGGTTACACAGATGCGAGTTACCTTAACGACTCAGATGATTCCAAATCGCAATGGAAAAGTTCCAAGCAAGATACGGTGACCTCCTGTTCAATAGAAGCTGAATATATTGCTGCCTCGGAGGCCGTAAAGGAAGTTGTTTGGATTAGGAATTTCCTGATCGCTCTCGGTGTGGTTCAGGGCGCGTCCAATCCCTTGGATGTTTATTGTGACAACAATGGTGCTATTGCACAAACCAAGGAACCTAGACAACACCAGAAGAACAAACATATTCGCATGCGTTACCATAAAATTCGTGAGTTCGTTGAGGATGGTAGTGTCATGATATGCAAAATACATACGGAATCAAATGTTGCTGATCCCTTGACTAAGCCTCTCCCGCAGCCCGCGCATGAAGCGCACACAAGAGCAATTGGTATTAGATACATTCAGATTGACTCTAGTGCAAGTGGGAGACTGAAGGAAATATGCCCTAGAGGCAATCATAGAGATGATTATATTTCATATGTATCCATGAGTTATTGTAATGTTCCTTGAATATCCATATCAGGCAACTTGTATTGATTGGCAATTATGTGAATTGTTTGTGAAACTCTTTACTTGTATGGTTATTTAATAGTTGTCCCTAGTCGGAGTTCATGTGAGGACACACGTGAATATTAGACTAGCACATCGATTGGTTGATGACTATGTTTCGCAAGTCATAGACATGGAGATGTCAAACCAATGATGTGGACACATGTTATGAACATGGGGTTGGACTGACCCAACATGAGACTGGCAATTAGACTTGCAGCTCTCTCTACACATCGTGTACGTTTTGTCCTTAGACCTGAGATTGTCGCATGTACTTGAGATGTGGATCGACCTATTTTGGGGCTATCAGACGCTACTCTATAACTTGGTAGTTATAAAGGTAGCTTTCGGGTTTGTCCTGAAACATGCTACAAGGCATGGTCAATCAAGATGGGATTTGCCCCTCTCTACTTGAGAGTGATATCTCTGGGCCCCTCGAGTGATCGGATCCATAAATGCATGGCCGTGCTACATAAGGTTAAGAGTTAACCTAGTAAAGGGATTCCGAGTTACGGTATCGAGAAAGAGAGGTCATCTTGGAGCTAGACCAAATATCGTGAGGCAAAGGGAAAGACATGTACTAAACCTTGTGATGATTCGTCCGATATGATCTTTGTATGCGTTTAGGAGTTGGCACGTCTTGCTAGAGGCCACTACCAACTATTGGCAAAATAAGTGTATTCGTGTCATGTCTATACGTATATGAACCTATAGGGTCACACACTTAAGGGGCTAGAAGCCTAATGAGGATTGGATCCGAATTAGACCAGGCTTAGGCTACTAATGGTATGCTAATGTAGAAGCCCACTAGGGACGCCTATATTAGAGAGGGTGGGGCGAGCTGACCAGGGTTAGACCATTCCACCCAGCCGCCACACACGCTTTGTGTTGCAGCGCCAGACCTAGTCCGGCCCGACGCTCCACCCGCATGTGTGGATACCTCGGAGGTGCTGCATCTATGGCACTTGGACGAGCCGCGCAAGGGGAGCTTCTCGTGGGATGAGGACTAGGAGGAGACGTGGAACGTCTGCACTGCCTCGACGCGCTTCATCAATTCCGCAACTGCGTGTCTAGTGGTAATCACGTGATCTATAAGGAGTATGAAAACAATTTAAAGGATGAATCAAGTTCAGATCATTCTTAGCCAGCTATAATAAGAAAGATTAATGTAGGAAATAGATGAAGCAACAAGAAGTAATAAACTTAAGTTCACCCAAAATAGGTGATGTTGCTAAGAAGTTAATGAAGTAGTAGTATCTAGTTCGTGGAAGTATCATGAATTAGTACAAAGAAGAAGCTTTGGAACAAAATAGTATTCAAGCTCTGACAATTCAGAGAGAATGCCAATAGTACGTCGAAGTACCGTAGGATAATACATACACCCTAGGATAGTCCACAGCTGGTATTTGATCCATAGTCGGTATTCTGATCCACAGTTGGTATCTTGTCCGCAGCCGGTGTTGGTTGACATAGTTAACCAGACCATCTTAATGGTTGCATAAAGAGCATAAAACTTGGCCTAAGTTAATTAAGACATAAATGAGTATAAAATTTAAGCGATCGTCTTTCGAGACGCTTCACGAAGTCAGACCTATCAAAGCAAAAATGTCCAAATAGTAAGTAAGATAAATAATGCTGAAAGATTCACTTCGGAGATCCACAATTGTGTGGATACACCGTACAATCTTTCATAAGAACCTAACTAGGTAGATTATAAGCTGATAGAGACCAATAATCTAATTGTAAAGCCAATGGTTACTATTTATGCAGTTTAGAGGCCATTAGTAAACCCTAAGGGCGAGAGTAAACAGTAAACGGAAGTACTGTTATCTGAATTCAAAGTAAAGGTTGGAGAAGAAAGACTAACCTACAACAACATTAAGCTTTATTTTCATAAGGTTAAAAGAAGTCATCATTATTAAAGTACTTTCAGAAGTATGTCTAGATGAAAAATCGAAGTTTATGTCAAGGTAGCAGTACTCAAACCTTAAGGTAAATAATAAATGAAGTTGAAGAAAGGTGATCATAAAATATTGTCTAAAGCTTGATTAGGTAAAATCTCGAAGGAAATAAAATAGCTTAATCCTAAGAGACTAATTCTAAAAGAAATCACTCTTAAGTGAATCTTAAGAGGTAATAGAGCACATCCAATTGGACAGGTATAGAGGAACAAGAAGTTCCAATGGGTATGGACTAAATGTGTTCAAATCCAATCTTCGGAAGGATTACCAGTACAACTCATACAATGATAAATCAAGGATTAGTTTTTTGGCCACCACTATTGACTAATAAAAATTTAAAACCCTATTTTAGTGAGACTTCCTAGACCTTAAACAGTATAGTAAGAAAGTTCGATGATCAAGTGAAGGAGTTGGATTAGGATACCTAATCAGGGAAATGAACTAAAGAAGAGACCCCAATGTAAGGAGTTTTTTAATAAACACATATCGTTAAGGGATGATAGTAAAAGGAACTTTGGGGTATTTAAAACAATAAGTTGGAGATTGTCAAGTATGATAAAATTCAAGGAAAAGGTATGGATATGGGATACTACAACTATTCCCATTTTAGGTTATCATGGAGTTGAGAAGTGTCGTAATTAATACAATGGAAATTCCTTATTCTGAAACGTGAGAGTATACGAACTTCGAGGACGAAGTTTATTTTAAGGGGGAGAGTCTATAACATCCCAGCATTAGAGCTTAGAAATAAGTTGAACTCAGATGTGTGCATTGCATTCATGCATAAGAAAATCCAGAGACTTTCGCGCAAAACTAAGAAAACACGAAGGGATCGGAGTTCCTCTCGGTATGATGGTTTAGTTTAACACATCAGGATAAGTACGAAGAATTTTGACATGACTTTTGCTGATTTTCTTGATTTGAGGGGAACAAATTTGACTTTAGTAAACAACTGATATAATTCAAGAGTATTTTAAGTAAAAATTCAAAACACAAACAATTCAATAAATAAGAGAATACAATTAAAGACAATAAATATTATTATTACAAACAAAAAGTCTTATTGTTTTAGAAAGCTCAATTAATAAGATATATTACAAGAGTAATAGAAATTATAAAAATAAAGAAAACTTAACTTTATTAAATAAGATACAAACCCTTACAAGTTTCAACTAACAAAAATAAAAAATGAACTTTATTACATTAATAAAAGAATACAATATTATTTACAATATTTAAGAATCAAATAAAGTTGTAAAAGAAAGAAAAAAGGGAAAATTTTAAACAATATCTTCTGAACTTGAAGATTTTCGTCATGTTCACTTTTGTTCTTGCATAATAATGAGATAAAAAGAAAACAAATAAAAGAATGGATTAGTGTTAGTTGAACTCTCAGTCTGGCAATGTGATGAATTGCTGAACACATCATTGATTTTTATTCAAGGGGCCAAATAGAATCTGTTCTTATCATAAAAATAAGAATGGGCCTCAGAGCACCATCATAGGCCTTATGGGGCAAGTTTCTCCAAAGCTAGATAAAAGGAAAATGGTAAAGAATCATGAAAAATATCTAGTTTTACTTGATCTCATCTCCAAGGAGGAGTCACAGACATAGAAACTTGAACCAGAGGGGCGCCACTGGACATTAGCTCACACAACACATGCAAGTGTTGTGTTGTCAACACATCAAGGTCTGGATCAGATAGCTAAAAGTAGCAGCCAACCGTAGCACCACCAAGAACTTCACCAGTTTCACCACATCTGCACATACACACTTCAACTTATCAACATCAGAGCTTAACCATAGTACCATCTCAAGAGCACACTGTTCTTAGCCACCACCAAGAACTACCCTATTGAGCACCCAAGAAAAACATACAAATCAAATCCACCATATATTCAGTCTCTGGTTGCTCAACAAAGCCATCCAAGAGCATGGGGAAAAGAAGATTATAGAGAAGATATCAGCTCCAAAAGTAAAAGGACATGATCAGGAGTACAAGCAGGGGGGTTGGATGCTAAGGAAAGAAGTAGAAGTAGCTACATCAGGAGAAGGGAGAAAAGCAGGCCACCAGATTAACAGTGGCTGATCAAGATCAACCATAGCAACAACAAAAGGGGATTAGAAGTTGATCAAGTGCAACACCAAGTGAGGAAACCTATCACAACAACTGAACTAATATCATCATAAGCCACTCACTGAAGCAGGTAAAAATTCATAACTAGCCACTAGATCATGCAATATCTGATCTTATATTTTGCATAAAGATCTGGGATTACAAGGGAAATAAGCCATATCAAATCCATTCCTCTACCCTTCAACTAAATGATCATTTAGGAGGATTGGAGGAGGAGGTTCTCTTAGTTTGCATAGAGATGCTATGCAAGCTCATCATAGAGACAGAAAGCCACAAAATAGTATTTGTTCTTAATTATATTCCGGCCTCAGCCTTTGCATCATAGGCAGGGGCTATATCACACTTATACCATTGATATCAAACCATAAAAGCCTACAAACCATCTTTGCACAAACCAGTAAGCATAAAGGATTGCTGGGCACAAATCCAAAAGAATTGGAAATTGCACCTCAGGCACAATCACTCATTCATTTTTTCAACATCCTTAATCTAGTCTTTAAACTAGAACATCAGTTCTTCATCAAGTAAAATAATAAATCACTTTCTTAGATATTCAAGAACATCCATGAATCATTCTATATTTTAGAACAAAAGTAACTGCATCAAAGATTTAGGTGCACACTACACACCTTCACATTTGATCTAAGAGGCAGCCAAAGTTTCATCTTTGGTGAATAAAATCAAGCAGCAGATCATGTTGCTATACATGACTGATGTGCACACTCAACTGAGGCACCACAGCAGAAAATTCCAAGCAACAAAGATCACTAAAGAATTCACACTAGCAACATCAGCAAATACCATGCTTATATATCATCTGTAATCACACAAGCTAATCCTTGCATCATCTTCCTAACTAGAATAGCTAGGAATCAATTAGACCTCAACTGTCATGTTGACAGCATATGCTAATGGCAACCTCATCCCAAATGTGACTGATACCAATGTAAATCCAATCACCTTCCTAGTCACCAACCTAGGAATCATTTAACCTCTAAAATCATTTGACTTAGCTTATAATCAGCTAAGGATAACCACCATATTATGTGTGCGACACAATATAAAACCTCAACCATACTATCAGTGACACTCAATAGCATGTAGAGTAGATGCTCGATATACAATCGTCTACTAGACCTAGATGTTCATCTATAAATTTTATGCACTGTTCAAATCCCAACATCATGATGGTATCAAGATTACAGTAGAGCCAAGGATACCAGGAGAAACTGGACATGATAACAGATCAAGATAGGTCACTAACAAACGATCAGTAATATCATTGGGGGCCCAGGTTCAAACCTAATTTAACAAGAAATGTTCAACCTTAGTATCAGATAAGTCACCGCAAGCTGCAGACTAAAATCTAGAATAAGAAGAACCCTAATTGGACTCAATCAGAATAGAAGGGAAGGGAGTAGAACAAGGTGGAGTAAGAACGTACCCGGTGGTCCTCGATAGAATTTGAAGAGGAAGCGGATCAATGGGAGGTCGTGAGTGGCAGACAAAGCGACACGGGCTGCCGCAACTGCAACCTGCGACCTGCGCCAAATCTACATCAACCCAAGAACATACCCCATCTTCACCAACCTCAATCCACCACCAGGACAACATCAAACCATCACTGGAGCTCGGCGAAACTAGGATACCGAAACCCTAGACGCAAATAAATGGAAGGGGCGATCTCGAGAGGGCCTTAAGGATAAATCCAATTGGAGAGCCAGGTTGTCCAGAGGGAGGCGAAGCTCCGGCGACCATTAGCGGCGACCACAACGGCCTGCCTCGCCAGAATCGGACGAGCGACGATGTCGGCGTCGCCAGCAACCAGGAGGGGAAAGAAACGAAAATGTGTGAGAAGGAGTGGTGGATGGCTGGGCCAGGGTGGGGTTTGACCTTGAGCCAGTTGGACCAAGTTGGGTCCAGATGGGCCCGTTGGTGAGCCTGGCCCGATTCCAAAGGAAAAATAAGAAAATACGATATTTATCAAATCACTAAATGACCAAACTACCCCTGAACATAATTTATACCCTAGAAAAATATAGAAAAAATCCCAAAAATACATATGATATATCAAAATGACCACAAGAATAATATATACATAGAAAAATTATAATCTTACTTGTTAATATAAATAAAATGCAGATAAATAATAACACCATTACATCCTAAATGAAATCTCATAAAATAAGGAAAAATCCTAAAAATAAATAAAAATCATTTTTGTGTATAAAAATAAATCCACTATTTTATAAAAATAGTAACTCCACTCTTTTATAAATAAAATTTGAAGTAAATATTAAATACAATTAATCCTTTATGGAATTTTATAAACGTAAAAATAATACTTAAAAATTAAATAAAAATCATTTTTAAGGTCTTGAATAAATATATTACTCTACAAAAATATTAAATATAATATTTGAAAAGTATTTAATATTTTAAATAATAAATCCTTATCTAATACCTAATTTGTGAATTCTTTAAAAACAATTGTTAAGTAAGATATAATCACAATTCTTATAAAACCTTTAGCAATTAGTGTCTTTGTACTAATTCCAAACCCATAACTTAAATTCATAATCAAACTTAAGCATAACTTTTAACTTCAAAATAGTCTTTTAAAAAACTTATTAAAACAACTCTTTTAAATAAACATTAGGTAACACTCATTTATATAATATGGTGAATAATCATTATACCTTAACCACTATTAACATAACTTTAAATTCTAGCAAATCACTAAGATCATCTAATTATGTTTCCATTAAATAAATACATATTATTTTCATAATAGCGAAACAAATTTAATCTAATCATTCGCTAAAATATAAAGTGAATAATTCCACACCTTAGTTATACCTATCATAAATCTAAACCTTGGGAATAATTAAAACATATTACATCTTAAGTTTACTTACCCTTTTAAAGTTAACTTTAGTCTCAAAGCTTATAAACATCAGGTCTAATACACCACTTATGTTTTTGTAGTTAACTCTGGTCTATTTCAATTAAGACATAAAGCATCTCAAGTTCAGACTATTCAAGCAACCATAAACAACATCAATCACATTCTATCAATCATATTCTAAAACCTATCAGGGTTGTTTAAACCTTAGGAAGGAAATCTTTTCTTCAAATGTTATTCTTTTTGCCACTTCAAACAATAATATCATAATAAATTCTTCAACTCTTAACAACTAAAACCAAGGACTTTTATATTAGTCACCAAATGACAATTAAACATAATCACATTACTTTATACTTTACGAGTATATTTATAATTATTATCACTTAAGTTCCTTATAAATGTCATTACTTATAAAGTAAAATTTGATTCCTTGTGCGGATCCAACATATGGGTGGGCACCCTTACGCCCCACACTTTTGGTGTCTAGATTATCTATGAATGGTGTTTAGTGGATGGACCATTTAATATGGCACTTGCCAGGGCAACACTAGGTCATAGAGTCTTCGGGAACTCATCGGGTTTTAGCCTTCCTGAAAAGGGGCTTAACGGAGGTGAGCCATCCCCGAAGGATCGTGCAGACATATGAGGTTGCGAAGAGGGCAGCGATTGGCTTGGATCTTAGTCTGGGCGTCACACCAAGGAAGTGTGAACTAACCTGCAATTCGGATGTGCAACAAATCTAAGATCTCTCATGGGTAAAGTAATGCACCTCTGCAGAGTGTAAGAACTGTAACTTGTTACTCCCTGTTGCGGGAAGGATCTGCGAACGCGGCAGGAAAGGAAGTCCATGAAATTTCTGGTAAACCCGTGAAGGCTGACGAACATAGATTTTCAAAATAAAAGCAACCTTTGATGAAATGTTTACAAAAAATTGCATTGCCTACGACCTATGGTCTGTGGCTGTAGATATAGTGCATCAAACACTCCTTTTTAGTGAACTTGCTGAGTACGCTCGTACTCAAAGTATCTTCTTAACCCTTGCTAGGTTCTAAAGCCAGTACAGACGATGTCTACATCAAGTTATGCTCTAGGAATCATCACCAGAAGCTAAAGTCAGGAAATTCAACATATACATCAACTCAAGTGAAGACGAAGTTACTAATTAGATAGGAATATAATCTCTAGCCATAGAACCTATTTCTGGAGTATATTGCAATAGCAGCAATGCCAGACCAATATTTCAGATACTAGTTTTATTAGTATGATAGTTTTTGAGTTGTTTATTTCTGATTCTTATTTGTAAGAAGTTTCTTTCTCCCTCTTTAAATATCACATCCCAAAATTTTCCAAATTTTGAAATGTGAAAAATAAATAAACAAAAGAAATAATTATTGAAATTTAGGGTGAAAAGAAACTTTTTGTTTCTAAATGTAAACGCCAAAACCCATCTTGAACAAACTTTGAATAAAAGGGAAGCCAACAAAATTCAAATCAAGTGAAATGCATTCTTCAATAAATGTAATCTTGAAATTTAAACTTGGAAAATAAATCAAAACCCTAAAACCCTAAGGGAAGAAAATCATTCCAAGATTACTCTAAGACTATGGATTTGTTCCATATAAAATCTGTGAACAAACATTTATCAGTGATCAAAATGACAAACAAAAATCATATAAGATCATAGAAATTAATTTCATTCAATTTGGAACCATGGATAAAAACTTGTGAATATAATAAGATAAAAGGAAATAATTTTCAAAGCTAATAAAGCTCCTATCTAAAAATCCATACCAAATTGTGAGCAAATGAATCCTAAAAGTATTTAAAAAGGATAAACAAATATTAAATAACATTATACAAATTGGAATCACCAATTTTGGATCTATACTAAAAAGATATGGATTTTACACGGCAAATAAATAAATAAATAAGGAATATTTAAAAGCCAAATTAAATCTTGGCCAAATCCAAAAACAAATATAAGTTATTGAATAATAAAAAGGAGTAAAAGATTATTTAATTAAAATCATAAGGATTTAACAATATTCAATTTTATTTAGATAAAGACAATTAACCTAAATAATAAATCCCAAGAAAATTATTTAGAAGACAATTTAAAGATTGAATTAAGTCCATAAGCAAATGGAATAAAGATAATTCAAATAAAATAAAGGAATAAGGAATATTCAAATAAAATAAGATGATATTAACCAAATTCTATTCTATTTGAATAAAGACAAAATCCCTAATAGAAATGATTAATTAAATCATGGGAAAATAATAAATTGGAATTTACCAAGGTGAATATAAAAGTTATTTAATTAACTTAAATGTAATAAAAGAATCATTTGAATAAAATTTATATGGATTTAGAACCATATTGGATTTTATTTGAATAAAGACAATTGCCCAATTTAAATGATTAATAAATCATATGAAAATATTTTAAATAATTCAAATTGAAAGATTTGCACCAATGAATAAATAAAACCTACTGAAAAGGATTTGGTAAGATTTGGTTTTCAAAATAAAAGTTTGAAAAAATATTTGAAAATTCAATTAAATAAAGACAAGTCTCTAAATTAATTAATTAATAAACCATAAAAGAATAGGGGGAAATTATTCTAAAATGGACTTTAAATACATGTTTAAAATAGTATAGAAAACTTACTGAAAAGTTTGAAAAGATTTGAAATGAAAGAGGGATTGAAATCATTTGAATGAATTGAAAACAGAAAAATCAAAATGGAAAAAGAAAAAGAAACAGGAAGAAAAAAGGGGGAAAAGAACAAGCCCAGCCCACTAAGCCCAGCTAGCCCATATCTCTCCTTCCCCCGCAGAAAACGTTTCGCACTCAGACCCGCACCCACCCAGTCACTGATTTGCTGACCCCACCGCACCCACTCTCTCTATCGCTGACCACCTGGCCCCACTGCCCTATCATCACCTACAACCTCGCGCGACGACCACGCCCCCCTCCCCCGACCATTTCCTGCTTTGATCAATGTCGTGTTGATTCATCCCCCTAACCACACACTCTTAATCGCATGCGTCTCCTCTATCTTCCCCCCAGACACCATTTCCTCTACGCCTCCAGGCTGCCTAGAATTCGCCTCGAACCCTCTTTGTCTCCGGCGAACCTTTCATCCGATTCTGTCCAGACCTCGCCTCCTCTTGCTCCCTGGCCTCCACGAGGACACTCCCCAGCCTCTTGCACATCTCCCAGTGCCGCCAGCTCGGCCGCGCGAGCACCGTAACCTCGGCAACAACGACAACTGAGAGCCGCCATCATCTGCCTCCACTCTGGTGACCATTCCCCGTAAGCCACGTCCTCCCCTCTCTCTCTCTCTCTCGGAATGACACTCCTACACTACTCTCTCGCATGCAACTAACGAACCCTCTGCCTCGCTTTTCCGTGCACCATAGCGTCACTACCGTCTTCAACAGTGAGCACCCGACACCGACAGCAACTACGGCGAGCAATCGACGACACGTCCGAGCGCCCCCTGCCTTCCTGCGAGTACGTTGAGCATCAGCAGCGCACGGCGAGTCTGGTGAGCCATCCCACTCCTTCTCTCTCTTCCTGTATCGCCGGCACCGTCATCATCTGAGCACGCCGCCGCTAGCCAGCGCCGCCCGTTTTTGGTTTATTCGATTTGGGCTGTTAGATCTAGATCGGATGCGTGAGATTAGAATTAAACCGAAGAGGTATCGTGTGCTCAGAGCCGCACGATTTGATTTAGATCTAACGCTCTATAACAGTCGATCCTCACGAACTGTTTTCAGCCAATAGAAATAAGATGCGTGGCACGGTTTAGATTAAATAGACAAAAACATTTCTATTAGATGGTTAGATTTGAAAAATTCATAACTTTAAATCTACACGTCCAAATTTTACAAATTTTATATCAATGGAATCAGCAAAAATAGTACTTAAACCATGCCCTTTGTTTAATGAATTGCTTCTGTAAAATTGTTTGTTTTTGCAGAAACTTGTTCAGGCTTATCTTGTGTATAAAATTTATTCTAAAATTGTTTTTAGGGTAAAATCTTTTGTAAATGGATTGTTTTGAACCTACTGACCATAGAAAATAACTTGTAGATTTAAAAGTGTATTTTGTGAAGCTAAACAATAAATCTTTGAATAAAAGCATTTCTAGTTAAATAAAAATATTGTTTATGTTTTAAAAATGCTTTTGAGTAAAACCTTTTGAAAATGGTTTGAATTAAACTCTCTGACCCTAAACACCAAGTTTTAGGATTTAAAAATATATTTGGTGAATCCTATATTGTTAATTTGCTTAAAGGCATTTCCAACAAAATAAAATATTTCTTTGGTATAAAAATGGTTTATAGGTAAAAACCTTTTGAAAATGGTTTTAATATTAAACACTTGACCTTAAAACACTAACATTTGTGTTTAAAATTATATTTGTCAAACACTAGAAATTATTACTTTGATTAAATCATTTCTAACAAAACAAAAATGATTTAAACTGGCCATTTTCACTAACTTAATATCAAATGGTTTTGCCACTTTTATAAATGACCAATAGGTGTTTTAAAATGTTTATAACCTATTGGAAACCACTTTTCCAAATAAAACAATCTTTGGCATGCTTGCATGCATTGCTTTGTTTTTATTATTATGTGATGAATTGTTTGAATGCTAGTTTTGAATTTTTGCCTTGTTTGATTGAATTGTAGTGAACTTTGAAGAGTGTGACTATTGCAAGATCAAGGAGTGAACTTATATTCTCTACCAAAAAGGCAAGTGGTGCTTCATACTTTTGTCCCATTATTTTCACTATGCATTAGTGATATTTTGAGTAGGACTTGCATGGAATTTTTAATAAGTGTGGTATGCCATGGGAAATCCTAGTAGATGAAGCCTTAGTAGAATTTTCCCTAAGTTAAGATCCCTACTACTATCATGCTTAGCTTAGCTAGTAGAAAACAGGGTGGATTATATTCATGCTATGAAATATTTCTAAGTCAAGGACTTGTGTTTTGTTTAATAAAACAACTATGTGAATGAATCACCTGGGTGGAATGGTTGTGAATGGGTTATGTTGAGTGGTTACACAGGGCCCATATTTATGGACTACTTGTGGAAAGCCACCCAGGAACAAAGAGATTTGAGATGTCAAATGTTGAGAAGCTTCAAGTGCAGCCACTTGGCATTATGGGCTCTGCCTGGATCATATAGGTTGCAATAACTTAGCCAAAGGGAAAGTTGGTGGTAGGGGATGATAGGTTTGGAGCGTGTCCATTTTGGTCTAAGGGAAAGCTTCTGTAAGATCTTGTCTCGATGCATGTCAAGTCTTGTGGGGAAAGTGCACCACCTCTCAAGAGAGTAAAATCTAAGTACTTAGCCGTGTCCCCGGCAATGGACAATTTGAGCATCAAGACATGGAAGCTATCAATAATCTCCTCATCCCAATTTCTAAGTTAAAAACTTGTGGTTGAACAAGGGTAAAGGATCACCAATGTCTATTGGTAGATGCCTTGGGTGATTTTGACAAACAAAAAATTATTGTTTTCAAATGATAAGGAAAATCTATTTTGAGCAAAGCAAGCCTAAGCTCCACTTAGCCAAATGCATATAGATGATAGTTACCACTATACTAACATGGTATCACTTGCCAATACAATTCAAATGTATTGACCGTTGTGGCTGTAACTTATTATGTTGCAGGTTTGTTTGATGTTAGTGAAGTGTGTTGATTAGGATTACAAGTCTACAACCAACATGATTTCCTGTGGCACTTTGAAGATGAAGGACTCCATGCTATAGTTATTTCTGCTACATTGTAATGAGATAGCCAAATAAGATATGTAAGATGTAATGAATTATTTTATTCCTGGTTATAAAGTTGTATTATGACCTTTGTTTCTTGATATTACATATTAACTGTGGATGCTAGCTATTTATCCAGGGACTAGCATTGTAAACACAGGGATCTCTACCTTATTAAAGGTTGGGACCTCTACATTAACCTAGAGTGTTCTCTGGATCTAATGTAAAGAGTTGAGTTGTAACCTATAGTCCTGTCTTGGACCTGCTGTGTTTCTGTTGTACCACTCCGAGGGATGTAATACTAGTGAACGGTGTTTCATTGGTGTTATGTCAACGACTATAGTGTACTAAATCATGAAGTGGTATGCTGAGTCACCGCAGTTCCCGCGATAGAATTTGTTTTCCATGTTGCGAACCCTACAGTGGTATCAGAGCCAGGTTTATGCATAGATTTGTTTCACGAGTAGAACACAATGGTTTTTTGGGTGTTGATGCTTTTGTTGTCGCTTGTTTTTGTGTACTTTGCATCTTGCGGGATGGTGGGATGATGCGGCCCGGGCTAACCTTACATGTCATCATACATGAGACTTTCTCTACGGTCAACGTGCAACTTGCATTGCACAAGTGGCTTTGCGGGTGCCTGTCTCTCCCACCATAGTGAAGATTCAATTTACAATGGGAACTTGACAATACTTCTATCAACGTTTTGGTTCATGATCGTAATTTAGAAAGGTTCTTACTGGAAAGCCCCAGCCACATAAAACATGCAATGAAAATTAGAGGCATCTAACTTGTTTTTGCAGGGATTGTGTTGTGATGTGATATGGCCATGATGTGATTGCAATTATATATGACGTATGCAATGATCCTTATTGTAAGTTGGCAACCGGCAGGAGCCTTTTGGTTGTGTTTAAATTTTGTTTAAGACCTGCGTGTGTATTCATCAAAGTAGTTGTAATAGTTGTTGTTGGTGGAGGACAACCATGAAGCGGCGCCATTGACCTTGATGCCACACCGGTGATGATGGAGATCATGTTCATGCTTTGGAGATGGATACCAAAGGCACTAGAAGAAAGGCCATATCATATCACATAATATGAATTGCATGTGATGTTAATCCTTTTTATGCATCTTGTATTGCATAGATTGCGACGGTAGCATTATAAGATGATCCATCTCACTAAATATCAAGTAATAAAGTGTTCATCCTTAGTAGACACCGTTGCTAAGACTCGTCGTTTTAAAGCACCACGTGATGATCGAGTGTGATAGATTCTACGTGTGCATACAACGAGTGAAGCCAGATTTGCACATGTGGGTACTAAGGTTAAACTTGAAGAGCCTAGAATGTATAGACATGGCCTTGGAAGACGGAGTACTGAAAGGTAAAGCATGAGTCATATGATTGATATGATGAACATGTTGATTGTTCGCCTTCGAAGCTACATCATCTCTCTTGATGATCAGACTTGGTGTAGTGGATTTGGTTCGTGTGATCACTAAAACAAAGTGAGGGATGTTGTTTTGAGTGGGAGTTCATCTAGTTAATTTAAGTATTAAATATGAACTCAATTTATCATAAACTTGGTCCAAACTCTTTGTAAATATGTTGTAGATCATTGCGGCTCCTACCATCAATTTTAACATGTTACTAGAGAAATAAAAGTTGAAAAACAATGTAAACAACTCCGCGGACTGGTTTCGCAACTTGAGGATTATCCTCAATGCTAGTCAGTTGACCTATGTGCTGGATGCACTACTGGGTGACCCGCCTACAGATGATGCTACCGATGAGGTGGAAAATGTTTTCCTCACTTGGAAGAATCAATACTCCGCAGTTTAGTGTGCCATCTTGCACAGTTTGGAATCGGAGCTTCAGAAGCGCTTTGAGAACCACGACCCTCATGATATTGTCAATGAGCTCAAAATGATATTTGAGACTCACGCGGTCGTGAAAAGCTATGAAGCTTCCGAGAAGTTCTTTAACTGCGAGATGGAAGAGTGCAGCTCCATTAGAGAGCATGTGCTTAAGATGTCTGGGCACGCGAATAAACTCGCATATTTGGGAATAACGATTCCTAATGCGTTGGGTATTCATCGTGTCCTCTAGTCACTGCCACCTAGTGACAAGAACTTCATGATGAACTACAACATGCAACGCATGGATAAGTCGTTGCCTGAACTCTTCTCCATGTTGAAGTATGTGGATGTGGAGATCAAGAAAGAGCACCAAGTGTTGATGGTCAATAAGACCACCAATTTCAAGAAGCAAGGCAGGCCTAAGAAGAAGGGTAAATTCAAGAAGGGTGGCAAGAAATCTCTCGCGCCTACCAAGAAGCCCAAGGCTGTTCTTAATCCTGATAATGAGTGCTTTTACTGCAAGGGCGAAGATCACTGGAAGTGGAATTGCCTAAGTACCTGGCAGATATAAAGAACGACAACATCCAGAAGAAAGGTATATTCGAAATACATGTTATTGATGTGTATCTTACTAGTACTCATAGTAGTGCCTGGGTATTTGATACTGGTTCAGTTGCTCATATTTGTAACTCGAAACAGGTGATGCATAATAAGCGAAGAATAGCGAGAGATGAGGTGACGATGCGCGTTCGAAATGGCTCCAAGGTTGATGTGGTCGATGTCGGCACGCTCCCTCTTCATCTACCATCGGTTTTAGTTTTATACTTAAATAATCGTTAGGCGCGGCCTAGGGTGGCCCGCGCCTGGGGGGTGTGGGCCCCTATGGCCCAACTCCGCCTCCCCTTCTGGCATCCTTCGTCTTCTGGGAAAATATAATGTTATATAGTTTTTCTAGCACCCTGGTGGGCACTTTTGAATCGTTTCTTTGCGGGTTTGGCAGTAATTTCTAAAACTTGCATAGGGCCGGTGCAAGGGTGTTACAGTGTGCTTCATAAGAGATTTGCCATTGTTCGTGGACCTACGGAGTATTGGAAACCGCAAGTCCTATGGAAAATTATGCTGGATATATGCCCAAGAGGCAATAATAAAATGGTTATTATTATATCTTTGTGTTTATGATAAATGTTTACATCCCATTCTATAATTGTATTAACCAAAAACATTAATACTTGTGTGTTTTGTAAACATGAAAGAGTCCCTAGTAATACTCTTGTTGAACTAGCTTGTTGAATAATAGATGATCATGGTTTCTTGATCATGGACAGTACATGTTATTAATAACAATATCATGTCATTAGGAGAATTATGTGATGGATACTCTCCTATAGTTAAGTGTAGCGTAAGATCAAGTCATTTAGAGTTCGTTTACTACAAGCTTTCAAATACATAGTAACCTTATCCTTAGACCATGAGATCATTATAATCACCATCACCGGATGGATGCTTTGATGACATCAAACACCACTTCATAACTAGGTGGTTATAAAGGTGGCATTAGGTATTCTGAAAGTATGTGTTGAGGCACATGGATCAAGAGTGGGATTTGTCAGTCCATATGACGGATAGATATACTCTGGGACCTCTCAGTGGAATGTCATCCAATTGGCTTGAAAGCATGTGACTAGGTCACAAGGGATGTCATATCATGGAACGAGTAAAGAGTACTTATAGGTAACAAGGTTGAACTAGGTATAGAGATACCGACGATCAAACCTCAGATAAGTAAAGTATCACGCGACAAGGGGAATCGGTATCCTATGTAAATGGTTCATTCGATCACGAAGTCATTATAGAAATATGTGGGAGCCATAAATGGATTTCCAGATCCCACTAATGGTTATTGATCGGAGAAGTGTCTCGATCATGTTTGCATAGTTCACGAACCGTAGGGAGACACACTTAAGGATTCAATGTTGTTTAGTAGATATGGAATATGAGTTGGAGACCAAATGTTGTTCGGAGTCTCAGATTGGATCCAGGACATCACGAGGATATCCGGAATAGTCCGAAGCATAAGATTCATAGAAGAAAAGTCAATTTCCGGGGTTCAGAAATGTTTCCGGTGTTTTGACCGGAAGCTTCTAGAAAGTTCTGGAAGGTCCACCACCCCGGGAGGGGGTACTTGGAATGCACCATTCCCTAATGGGGTAGGAGTATGTACCACTAGGTCAAGTCGGCCA
Organism: Avena longiglumis; assembly: GCA_030063025.1. Lineage (NCBI taxonomy): Eukaryota > Viridiplantae > Streptophyta > Magnoliopsida > Poales > Poaceae > Avena > Avena longiglumis. The sequence continues at coordinate 178,269,771 of CP125977.1, read as the reverse complement.
AGGACAAGGAAGTGAGAAACAAACTCTAGTTGGAATAGTCAAATCCTAGTTTGAAAAGTCAAATCCTATTTTGGAAGTCAAAGTCCTACTGGAGGAAGGAAAAGAAACCTTGAGGGAAAAGGTTTCCCTTTCCCTCCCTATGCCGCCGGACAAGAGGACTTGGGGGAGGACTCGGCCAGGGACGAGAACCCTGGCCTCTGCCCCTCCACCCATATAAGGAGGGGTGGGTTCCCCCTTGTCCCTAACCCCAAAACCCTAGCCGCCAGCCACCTCCCTCTCTCCTCCTACAGCTGCTCTGGCTTAGGCGAATCCCTGCGGTAATATCTTCTCCATGACCACCACTACACCGTAATTATTTTGGGATTTCGTGGAGATCTACAACCTCCGCTTCCCTGCTGGAACAAGGGAGAGGAAGGTCTTCATCGACTACCGTACGTGTGACCGAATGCGGAAGCGCTGCTGGAACATGGCGCCGAAAGGATCGTCTACATGATCTTGAGATCGGAAAGTGAACGACTACATCAACCACGAGAATACAATCTCGTTAAACACTTTGGATCTACAAGGGTTAGTACTCCACAAACATGTTGCACCTATCTCGTAGATTAGATCTTGGATTTTGTGTGTTCTCGCGATAGAAATTTTTTGTTTTCCATGCTGTGAACGCTACAAATTATGACATGTTGCATTATTTTGCATAGCATGATCATTGATTATGAGCGAGATATGCTAGAAAACTTTCGGTATGTCTTTGATGGAGATCCTGTAGAGCCAGAGCATGATCCAAATAGGATTTACCACTTCTTCGAGATGCACCTAACCATCTCCAGCGAGGACACACACGTTTATCTACAAGATGATATTGTTGAGCATCACTGGAGTCTCTACAGCAATTCAGCCCCCAATCCTTGATTTATTTTGTTTATAAAAATTTGATTTATTACATTTATTATTTAGGTGTGTAATATTGAATAATCTGATTTATTACATTTACTATCGGTTTGTAATATTGAATTTTGGTTAGAAAGATTTGATTTGGAACAAAAAATTGTTCATTTAAAAAATAAGAGTTTGGCTAGGTGCAGCTTCTCATTAGATGCCCAAATATGGGGAGTTAAAGGATAATGCGCGGCTAACGAATGCGCATTTGTCTAGAGATGCTGCTCTTAAACCTTTTAAGAATAGAGCACCCTTTATTGAAAAAAAAAATTTCTTTGGCATGTGCATTTTTTAGATTTTAAAAAGTATTTTATTTTTTCCGTGTGCATGGGCTAACTTTGCCATGTTGGACAATTTGGCCGAGTGAAACACAACAAAGAGGAAAATATTAGACAAAAATATTATTTCCGGTAGTGCGAATAGGAGCATTTTACTCTCGGAAGGAACTCGATTGTGACATCGTGCCCTAGATGGAAAATTTAAGATTTTTTCCTGAATAGGACCCTAGCATTAAAAAAAACGAATAGTACAAAGCACCTCAAGAAAAACGAAAATTCCAACGAGATCCTTGACAAGACCTTCATATTCAACCTCCAGACCGTGTCAACGACGTTCCACCGGTGTCGCTCCTCCTTGAGTCGGCCTAACGTTGTTGGTTGTGGATGGGAAGTCGTCAAACGGGTCAAGAAGACCACATCTTCCCCGAAGACGAAGAAGAAGGATGAACTACCGATGAAGCTCCTTGACGATCCAAAGATTCCCACAGCCAGACGAAATCCTCGAATACCACACCACTCCCACAAGCTTCTCGACGTTGCCATCGAGATAGGGCTGAATCCGGGAAGACCTTATTGAAAAAACATCATCGCCACCACCCGAACATCGTCCCACCAAACTTAAACCCTAAAAACAGAAAAACGGAGCGCTCTCGCCTTCTGAGGCCAAAATCCACATCTCTTGCATGGCCCTGAAACCACATAATCAAAATAGATCTGCGGCGCCGGCAGGAGACAAGCAAAACCTAATCACCTGGGACTTGGGCACTCTGGGAGGAAGGGGTATCCCGTGCAGGAAAGGGCCTATTCCTTCATGGGATAGACTCGGAGAAGAAGGTGAGCCTTCGTGGCATTGGGAAATCCTTCGTGGAATCCCACACCTCTCCAACATGACGTACCTTACTTAAGGGAACACATGAATACATCTTTGTATCCGCGTGCCTCGATTATCTCTATATCCGAGCTTACTTTCCTTGTGATAGCCATCGAGCTTGAAGTACTTATATCTTTCCTATCACTTGTGGTATATTTATCTTGTTCTATCTTGCTTAGCTCAGCTTCTTGTTGGTGCACTTAGTTGAGCCTCATGTATTTAGGTTTTGTGCTTGTAAAATAAACGTTAGTTTAATTCCGCATTCTATCAAGTCAAAACCGTAATAGTTTTTAAATTTCTTATTCACCCCCTCCCCTCCAGGCGACATCTCTATCCTTTCATATTTATAGTATTTACTTCCTCATGTTGATCTATTGCTACCTGTGTTGTGATGCATTAGTCTTTTCGCACCCGTTATATCCCGTGCAGCCTATATTTCCTTGGACATATCCTATTACATGTTGTTTGATAGACAGCTGGCCTTGCGAGTTGTAGTTGCTTGCTCAGGTGTTGTTTCACATCATCGATGTTCCACCGTTGTCAGGTGTTTGGCACTTGTTTAGTGGTGGAGATGATCATGGCTTTAATTACAACTTATTAATTAAATGTTGGTGGTAGATATAACTAATGCGGAGGCACTGGTGGATAATAGCCAATATTTGGTTTTTAACAGCCCACTTGTGTCCACCTAGGTCCCGAGTTCTTGACTCCTATTCCGAGATCGAGCGCTCTAACCATAGGTGGGGTGTATGGGCACCCCCATCAATTTAGTACCTGATTTCAAAGTACTGTACTAGGGGCACAACCTAGTTTTCGGTGTTATTACTATCATGTACTTATGTCATACTTTACTGCTTTATTTACTACTTTTGCTCGTGGAGAGTGTTTATTATTCTGTACTGCTTAGGAATCCCGTGCCATGTTTTCGCTATATCGACAAGCCTAGTCACACTTTCGAATTTCCAGTCGTTTACAACCGTCGTCACACACCCTGGGCCCATATTAGAGTCGGCCGACTTTGTTGCGGGTAACTTAGTGGGGTTGCCCCCATGTACATGCTTTGGGTATGGGAAACGTCGTGTCCGAGGCCCCGCTGACATACCGTTAGGTGTATGTTTTATGATCTTGTACCTACCTAATCTGTCAAAAAGGGTCAAAGTGCGTGTGGATACTTTGGTGCATCCCTACAGGGTTAAATCTTTTCGAAAAGCCCTGTCCATAGTTATGGATGATTTGGAGCATATTTTATCGACCATAGACAACTATAACTAAAGTTTATTGGTATAATTTGACTTGTATAAGATATGACTAGTAAATTTGATAACCAATCGTGTGAGTTTCATCGGCTTAACTTCCTCGTTTGCTCTCGAGGGGAAATACCGGGATGGGTACGATTGGCGATAGTATAAGATTGGTTCCGCATAGGTATTTCTTATCTCTCTCGGATAGCCAATAGTTGTACAGAGTCTATATAGGTTGTTTAGCGCATGCTTCGCTGCCGCTTCAGTACCTATGTAGGCAAGAGCCGCCGAATTCTAAGTCTCGCCGTGTACTGGCCTCAGTACTGACCGCTCTCTTTTTCCTTTGCCCTTTATCGGCATACCTTTTGTTTAGAAGGTTTGATATCGTCATTGTTATTAGGGTTACTCTTCTGGCTTGGCCTGAGCAGGGTTATGGACGCCATTGGTTATTCTTCTGGAATCTTAGCCCCATTTTCTTCTTGTCTATACTCGGATGTTGTACGTTTTCGAGGTGATTTGGATATTTGTAATATATATCTGTATTCTTGACTCATGAAGTCATTGTTTTATATATATGTTCTATGGGTTCCATCATGGACATTTATGTAATTATATTACTTCGTTTTCCACCCGCGTGCAAGTGCCTGGTGGACACCTTTAAATCGTTTCTATACGAGTTTGGCAGGAATCGCTAAAACTTGCATAAGGCAGATCCGAGGGTGTTAAAGTGTGGTTTAGAAGAGATTTTTCATTGTTCGTGGACCTACGGAGTATTGGAAACCGCAAGACCTAGAGAAAATTATGACATGTTGCATTATTTTGCATAACATGATCATTAAAGATGAGCGCGATATGCTAGAAAACTTTTGGTATGTCTTTAATGGACATCATGTAGAGCCAGGGCATGATCCAAATAGGATTCACCACTTCCTCGAGATGCACTGAATCATCTCCAGTGATGACACACACTTTCAGCTACAAGATGATCTGGTTGAGTATCATTGGCGTGTCTACAGCATTTCAACCCCCAATCCTTGATTTATTTGGTTTTGAACAATTTGATTTATTACATTTCTTATTTCGGTGTGTAATATTGAATAATTTAATTTATTACATTTACTATTTCAGTTTGTAACATTGAATTTCGATTACAAAGATTTGATTTGGAAAAAAAGTTGTTCATTTAAAATATAAGAGTTCGGCTAGGTGCGGCTTCTCATTAGATGCCCAAATACGGGGAGTTAAAGGATAATGCACGGCTAACGGATGCATATTCGTCTAGAGATGCTGCTCTTAAACTTTATAAGAATAGAGTGCCCTTTATTGAAAAATGTATTTCTTTTCCATGTGCATTTGTTTTATTTTACCGAGTATTTTATTTTTGCCCTGTGCCTGGGCTAACTTTGCCGTGTTGGGCAATTTCGCTGAGTGACACACAACAAAGAGGAAAATATTAGACAAAAATATTTTTTTAGGTAGTGCAAATAGGAGAATTTTCCTCTCGGAAGGAAGTCGATTGTGACAGCGTGGCCTAGACAAACAATTTAACATTATTTTTCCAAATAAGACCCTGGCATTAAAAGAAACAACGAATAGTACAAAAACCTCAAGAAAAATGAAAATTCCAATGAGATCCTTGAGAAGCCCTTCATCTTCAAGTTCCAGACCGTGTTGACGGCGCGCCGCCACTGCCGCTCCTCCTTGAGTCGGCGAACGTTGTTGGTTGCGGATAAAAATTCGTCGAACGGGTCAACAAGACCACATCTGCCCCAAAGACGAAGAAGAAGGATGAACTGCCAATAAAGCTCCTTGACAATCCGAAGATCCCCCATAGCCAGACAAAATCCTCGAAGACCACACCACTCCCACAAGCTTCTCGATGTTGCTATCAAGATAGGGCTGAAGCCAGAAGAACTTATTGGAAAAGACACCACCGCCACCACCTGAACGTCATCCCACCAAACTTGAACCCTAAAACAGAAAAATGGAGCCCTCTCGCCAACTGGGGCCAAGATCCACCTCTCTTGCATGGCCCGAAGACCACAAAATCAAACTAGATCTGCGGCGCGCCGGTGGGAAATGAGCAAAACCTAATCGCCTAGGACTCTGGGAGGAAGGGGTATCCCGTGCAGCAAATAAAAGACTTTGCTTGATATTTCGGATCTGGGCCACTTTATTTTGTATATCTATACCTAATAATAAAAGCAGCAACGCTTCTATCAACCATCCTTTTTTGGACGGTATTTCCCTCCCATCAAAATACATATTACGCACCAACACCACTGAATTGTTATGTCCTTTTTTCTCCTCACCCAACCTCAACTGTTTCGGTGGTTGTATTTCCAATTTTATCGCCTCGCTCAGCCCCCGCCTCACGCTCAGAACATCCACCACCCGTCGCCGCTCCCCTCCCTCTGGCCATGGGGCTCCGCGTACCTTTGGATCCTCCCGCCAGAAACGGCCTACCTGCACCACCTCTTCCATCCACCCGCTGCTGTCGAGAACCCACCCCCTGACCGTCCCGACCTGGAGCGAGATATCCTTGCTACTAGCGTCGTTTCTGCTAGAGAATAGAGGGGAAATAGAAAGGGATACCCATGGACCGGTGCTCCGCTCTGGACCTCCTAGTCTACTTCCACCCGCTGCCCTGCTCACACGAAGTGTGTCGCCACCTGAATCCTCCCCCGGCCTCCCCTCCTCCTTCGCCATCGAGTTCCTCCTGCAACTCGCGGGAGGTATTCGGTCAGATGCCTGCTCGCCATGGCGCCATCTGCAGCTTCGAGCGGAGGCTGACCACCTCTGTCGCCCACCCACTGCCGCCGGGGACCCATCCCCTATAAGGTTTGCAGCATAGAAAACAAAAAATTCCTATGATGGGAACAACTATGTACCAAGATCTATCTACAGAAGAGTTATTGATAGGGCAAAGGTGTCTGATATTTCGATGAGATGGTGATAGTCGATTTGGTGGAGTTCGGGCTTGACGATCCGACTACACGTGCGAGCACGAGCGCCAATGCAATCGCTAGGCCAATCTCCTGGAGGTTACCGATCCTGCGGGAACACGATCAGCCTGACCAGTGAGGGTCTTAATTCCTGCCTGAAATCGAGAACAAGTAAGAACTAATATTGCAATCAAGATGTTGCGGATTAAGAGGAAAGCTTTATTGAAAAGGTGGGATCCTGTATAGGTGCGAAGTACAAGAGGCCTCTGCGACGCTCGAGCCTTGGCGAAGTTTCTATGATGGCTAACTTAATGTCTAAACAAAATACGAGTCTATGGTGACGGCTATGGGGAGTATTTAAGGAGGAAAAGGTGGGGTTTCGGTCAGTCATGGAAGTGGTGGCTGAATCCAACCCTATAAGTCCTTTTCTCCTCAAATACGGACTCTAAAAAGTGGCTATTTAAAATCCTGCGAAAATTACATGGGCCTGGCCCAAAATAAAGGTGTCGCAGCACCATATTAAGCTATGGACGAATTTGTGAATTATTAATCTTGAATATTTCGTCCAAGCCTTCTTTCTTCATTATGGAGGCCTCAAAGTTCTGAAATCTTCATCCGTGGCCTTCTCTTGAATCATCACATGCTTCCTGCCATCTCCATGCATGGCTATGCTCCAATGCTTGTCCCTTTCATCCATGCTTGGTCCATCATTCCTAAGAGAAAGAAATACATCTGATTTAGGCAGCATCATATTCTCATGTATGTGAGGAATAGTTCCAAGAAACGAAAGTACCTGATAGATAAGTTGCTTGGCACGAGATCGAGTGATAGGTCCTTGTATGTGTGTAGCTGTAGGTACAATGGTTGTATCAATAGATGGGATGTCCACATCATGCTCCCCTTCTTGAATTGAAGTCGTCCTCGACGCAATCTCATCTTACTCACCAAAGTAAGGCTTCAAATCTGCAATGTTAAACGTAGGACTAACCGTACCAAAGTCTGTAGGCAACTCAAGTTTATATGCATTATCTTTTATTTTCTCTAACACCTTAAAGGGACCAGCAGCACGCGGCATTAACTTAGACTTGCGTAAATCAGGAAAACGATCTTTACACAAATATAACCAAACAAGATCTCCAACATCAAACACAACATGCTTTATCCCTTTAACCCAGCAAGTTTATACTTAGCATTCATGTGTGCAATGTTATCTTTAGTAGTCCTATGCAAATTTAAAATCATTTCAGCGTGTTGTGTAGCATCCAAATTATTTTGCACTGAAGAAGGTAAAGGCAATAAATCAATAGGTGCACGAGGAACAAAACCATACACGATCTCAAACGGGCACATCTTTGTGGTAGAATGCAGCGAACGATTATAAGCAAATTCTATATTAGGTAAACACTCTTCCCACAATTTTAAGTTCTTCTTTAAAACAGCCCGCAACATAGTAGACAAAGTTCTATTTACTACTTCAGTTTGTCCATCAGTTTGGGGATGACATGTAGTACTAAACAACAATTTAGTCCCCAACTTAGCCCATAAATATCTCCAAAATTGACTAAGAAATTTAGTATCACGATCAGAAACAATAGTATTTGGAACACCATGCAAACGAACAATTTCACGAAAGAACAAATCAGCAATATGCGCAGCATCATCCGTTTTATGACAAGGAATAAAGTGTGCCATCTTAGAAAACCGATCCACAACAACAAAAATATTATCCCTCCCCTTCCGTGTTCGTGGCAATCCCAAAACAAAGTCCATAGAAATATCCTCCCAAGGAACACTAGGAACAGGAAGAGGCATATATAAACCATATGGATTAAGGCGAGACTTAGCTTTTTGACAAGTAGTGCAGCGTGCCACAAATCTCTCAACATCTCGACGCATACGTGGCCAAAAGAAGTGTGCAGCAAGAACATCTTCCGTCTTCTTGACACCAAAGTGTCCCATCAATCCTCCTCCATGCGCCTCCTGTAAAAACAAAAGACGAACAGAACTATCTGGAATGCATAGTTTGTTAGTAGGGAACACAAATCCATCATTGAAGACGAACTTGTTCTATGTTCTACCATATCTACAATTCTGCAACACATCTTTAAATTCAGCATCATGCACATATTGTTCCTTAATAGTTTCCAATCCAAATATTTTGAAGTCAAGTTGAGATAACAAAGCATAGCGGCGCGACAAAGCATCAGCAATAATATTATCTTTACCCTTTTTGTGTTTGATAACATAAGAAAAAGACTCAATAAATTCAACCCACTTTGCATGACGACGATTCAACTTAGCTTGACTACGAATATGCTTCAAAGATTCATGATCAGAATGTATAACAAATTCTTTAGGCCATAGATAATGTTGCCAAGTTTCTAATGTCCGAACTAACGCATATAATTCTTTATCATAAGTAGAATAGTTCAGACTAGCCCCACTCAATTTCTCACTAAAATATGCAACAGGTTTTCCCTCTTGTAATAACACACCTCCCAAACCAATCCCACTAGCATCACATTCAAGCTCAAAAGTCTTATTAAAATCAGGAAGTTGGAGTAAGGGAGCATGTGTTAGCTTATCTTTCAATATGACGAAGGCCTGTTGTTGTGCATCGCCCCAAACAAAGGGCACATCCTTCTTGGTAAGTTCATTCAGCGGCGCGGCAATTGATCCAAAGTCTTTGACAAAGCGCCTATAAAAACTAGCGAGGCCAAGAAAACTCCTCACTTGTGTGACCGTCTTGGGCTGCGGCCAATTCTCAATAGCTTCAATCTTGGCTGGATCCACTTCAATACCCTGTGATGTAACAACATAGCCAAGAAATGCAACTCGATTGGTGCAAAAGGTGCACTTCTCAAGGTTACCAAACAAACGTGCATCACGTAAAGCATTGAAAACAACACGTAAATGGTCCAAATGATCCTCTAAAGATTTGCTATAAATCAGAATATCATCAAAGTAGACTACCACAAAACGTCCAATGAAAGCACGTAAAACTTCGTTCATTAATCTCTTGAAAGTGCTGGGTGCATTAGTTAAACCAAACGGCATCTCTAACCACTCATATAAACCAAAGTTAGTTTTAAATGTTGTTCTCCATTCATCTCCCAATTTCATACGAATCTGCTGGTAACCACTACGCAAATCAACTTTAGAAAACATGGTATAGCCACTAAATTCATCAAGCATGCCATCCAAGCGAGGAATAGGATGACGATATCGAATAGTAATATTATTGATAGCTTTACAATCAGTACACATGCGCGAAGAACCATCTTTCTTAGGTACCAAAATAATAGGAACAACACAGGGGCTAAGGGACACACGAATATGATCTTTGTCGAGTAGTTCCTGAATTTGGTGTTGTATCTCTTTTGTCTCCTCTGGATTGGTTCGATATGGCGCGCGGTTGGGCAACGTAGCACCAGGAATTAGATCAATTTGGTGCTCAATTCCTCTAATAGGAGGTAGTCCTGGTGGCAGCTCGGCGGGAAAGACGTCCTCATATTCTTGCAAAAGGTTAGCAATAGCGGGTGGCAAAGAAGGAGGCATATCCTCGAATGAAAACAAAACCTCTTTGCAGATAATTGCATAACATTGAGTATTGTTTACATCTAGTTCAGCAGTATCAATTTTATTTGCAAGCATATATGGACTCTTCAATCGAATTTCAGTAGCATGTTTAGAATCAAATTTAGTGTTCTTTGGTGGTACAAAATCTGCAGCAACAATCTGATTCTCACTTTTATTTTTCTCCTCAGTTTTAGCTCTACTAGCTCTAGCAAGATCATCTTTTAAAATTTGTTTGGGAGTCATAGGTTTTAGAACAATTTTCTTTCCATCATGCATAAGAGAATAGTGATTAGTTTTGCCATTATGAACAGATTCTCTATCAAATTGCCATGGTCTACCAAGTAACAAAGAACAAGCTTGCATAGGTACAACATCACAATCAACAAAATCAGAATATGTAACAATAGTAAAATGCACGCGTACCGTTCTTGTTACCTTGATCTTGCAAGAACTTTCAAACCATTGGATGTAATATGAATGTGTGTGTTGTCTTGTTGGAAGTGCAAGCTTCTCTACCATGTCAACACTAGCCAGATTATTACAACTCCCTCCATCGATGATGATCCGTATAGCTCTTTCCTTGACAACACCACGTGTTTGGAACAGGTTGTGGCGTTGATCTTGCTCAGATTTTCTCAATTGCACACTCAACACACGTTGTGTAATTAAGCTCTTGTATTGATCAGCCGCTTCAGCTCCCATTACCTCTGTCTCTTCATCGGCATCAGAATTGTCTCCATCTCGAGCAGCAATAAGGGCTAATGTATCTTCATCAAAGTCACTCGCTGAATCGTATTGACCATCATCACGCACCATCATCACACATTGTGTTGTGCACTGTCTCTCAATATGACCAAAACCCCAGCACTTGCGGCATTGTATATCCTTTGTTTTACCCGTGGAAGCCATAGAAGATGCACTACGAGCAGGAGCATTGGATGACGGTGGAGGAGCCGCTGGAAATCTTGTGGTGGCCTTGGATGTGGTAGTAGCTGGTGGCGAATCACGAGAAGGAGGCGCTGATTGTCGGGGTGTCCAAGTGGATGTGCGACCTGTAGAATTATTAATCCTCCTCCATGGTGTTTGGCGATCCTGCACTTCACGTTCAGCTTTGCAAGCAAGATGAAACAAACGAGTGATAGAATTATATTCCTTATAATATAATATGTGTTAAATGTCCTTGTTTAATCCACCAAAGAAACGTGCAAGCATTTGTTCAGTAGATTCAACAAGACCACACCGAACCATCCCCGTTTGCAATTCCTGATAATACTCTTCTACAAAAAAAAATCCCTTATTCTAAACGTGTCAGATTCTTTAGTAAATCACGTTGATAAGTGGGAGGTACAAAACGAACACGCATAGCAGTTTTTAAAGAAGTCCAAGTACTAGGAATAGTAGTAGGACTTAAACGACAATACTCAGACCACCAAAGGGAAGCAAATTTAGTAAATTCACATGTATCAGCACTAACACGCATATTCTCGGGATATTTTAAACATGCAAAACATTGTTCTACCTCCATATCCCATGTAATATGCATCAGGATTATATTTACCCTCAAAAGATGGAATATTTAATTTAATCTTTGCAACATGATCATCATCACGTACCGGTGGTCAAGCATTGCGGTGGTAATGTCGGGGACGACTAGCAGGGTGTGGAGGTTGTTCAGCCTCCTCGTCAAACAGATCGTCGTCGTCGGGGTCGTAGTAGTACCCGTCGTCTGTCCTCAATGTCGCAGCAGCCGCGAGGAAGTCCGAGTGCGTCACCACAGCAGTCACCGAGGTGCGTGGCAGCGAACCGTAGTCCGTCTGCGGATCGGAATGCGCCGTGCGCCATGCCGAGGTGCCAATGGGATGGGTGCGGGTGCGAGTGCCGGCAATCTGGCCAAAACCTCCTTGAACCGAGCGTCAAGCTTGTCGTTGAAGGATTTCTCGAGCACATCGATCTTGTCCATGGAATTGGTGAGCTTGGTGTCAAACTCCCCTAGGAGTGCATCCACATCTTCAGTGCGACCGACCAAGAGCTCGGAGAAGTGGGCATGTAGTTCTTGGTTCGTCATTGTGGCAGGGTTCCACGAAGTATCTGTCATGGTTAGTCCTTTAAAAATCACAGGTATATACTATGGAAATATGGTGGAAGGCACGCGTAATCCGTCAAGCAATATACGAAGCTCTTACAAGTTCTTACCAAACAGCAGGAAATGGCGATGTGCAACCGCGAGGATCAGTGGGTCCAGAGATTGAGGCGAGACACCGCACGTGGATAATATATGTGGAGCTCTGGGAAGGCTTAGCAAAGGGGTTAGCAATTATCAAAACATCAATGCAAAAGTTGAAAGAATGCTCAACGACGGTACTGTGCTGGTCCTAGGCTAGACCGTACTAGAGACGCGAGCCTAGATCATCAACGATGTCACGACGCGACACAACAAGCAATGTATGATGATATGGCACCCTGAAAAGCGAACCGAGATGTCAAAAATCACTATGATGGCGAGTGTCTAGAACTGATCTACGGGGTCTAAAAACAGGTTAGCCCCAAAAAAAATTTGAAATTTTTTGTATTATGCTCCGGAAAGCGCGCAAGTGCCAAAAAATATCGCTATAACGGCCGATGGAGAAAAGTGATCCCCGGGGTCGAAAAATAGTATAGCCAGAAAAAAAATTCAGAGGCAGTTCCAGACTTTTTTTTGCTCTCCTTCTGGACTTACGACCGAACTCTTAGCTTGACACGGACTTTAGCTCAATACGGAAACAACAAGGAAGGAAAATAAAAAGAATAACTAGGAAACAATAACTCAACTCGGACTCGTGCCGCGGCAGGAAAGGTGATCGGATCCGTGTCGCGGTAGGAAGGCGGTGGTGGAGTTTTTAGGGTTTTATGGTGGCTGGGTGTATGGCGGCGGAATATGGTGGCGGTGATCTGCGAGGGTGGCGGTGACTACTATGATCAGAACTCGAAACTCTAAGGGGCGAGACTCTAAGACCAGCAACTTGACGCGACGATGCAGACACAAATTCAACAATGCAAAAACTGAAAAGATAATGCAAGGCGTAGATTGGTGATGGGATGGATCTAAACTCTAACTGTGTTTTTGGCTTTTTCGTGGGTTATGGGTAAAAACAGATCTAATTTATGAAAACAGTAAAATCTCACCGAGCAACCTGAAATCTGATACCACTTGATAGGGCAAAGGTGTCCGATCTTTCGATGAGATGGTGATAGTTAATTTGGTGGAGTTCAGGCTTGACGATCCGACTACACTTGCAAGCACGAGCGCCAATGTAATCACTAGGCCAATCTACTGGAGGTTACCGATCCTGCGGGAACACGATCAGCCTGACCAGCGAGGGTCTTAATTCCTACCTGAAATCGAGAACAAGTAAGAACTAATATTGCAATCAAGATATTGCGGATTAAGAGGAAAGCTTTATTGAAAAGGTGGGATCCTGTATAGGTGCGAAGTACAAGAGGCCTCTGCGACACTCGAGCCTTGGCGAAGTTGCTATGATGGCTAACTTAATGTCTAAACAAAATCCGAGTCTATGGTGACGGCTATGGGGAGTATTTAAGGAGGAAAAGGTGGGGTTTCGGATAGCCATGGAAGTGGTGGCCGAATCCAACCCTAGAAGTTCTTTTCTCCTCAAATACGGACTCTAAAAAGTGGCTATTTAAAATCCTGCGAAAATTAAATGGGCCTGGCCCAAAATAAAGGTGTCGCAGCACCATATTAAGCTATGGACGAATTTGTGAACTATTAATCTTGAATATTTTGTCCAAGCCTTCTTTCTTCATTATGGAGGCCTCAAAGTTCTGAAATCTTCATCCGTGGCCTTCTCTTGAATCATCAGATGCTTGCTGCCATCTCCATGCATGGCCATGCTCCAATGTTTGTCCCTTTCATCCATGCTTGGTCCATCATTCCTAAGAGTAAGAAATACATCTGATTTAGGCAGCATCAGATTCTCATGTATGTGAGGAATAGTTCCAAGAAATGAAAGTACCTGATAGTTAAGTTGCTTCGCACGAGATCGAGTGATAGGTCCTTGTATGTGTGTAGCTGTAGGTACAATGGTTGTATCAATAGATGGGATGTCCACATCAGTTATGCCGACAAGAGACGTCGATACCTAGCCTTCAAGATCGGAGATTTTGTGTATCTCAAAGTATCACCCTTGAAAGGAATGCAACGTTTCCAACTCAAAGGAAAGTTAGCCCCCAGATATATCAGACCCTTCAAGATTTTGAATCACCGAGGAGAAGTATCGTATCAACTGGAACTTCCAGAGGAGATGTCATCCATGCATAATGTGTTTCATATCTCGTTACTTTGCAAATGCCTAGAAGTCCCGGAGAAGACTGGAGTTTTCAAGAATATTGATCACCGAACCATAGAGATCAACGAGGACCTGACATATCCCGAAGTACACATTCGTATTTTGGAGGAAGCCTTCAGAACCACAAGGACCCAAGGTATCAAGTTTCGCAAGATCTAGTGGAGTAACCACACTGAATAAGAAGCTACCTGGGATCAAGAAGATTACATTAGGAATGAGTTTCAAGATCTCTTTAAATCCTAGTCTTCTTTTTTATCAAATCTCGGGACGAGATTTTGTTTAAGGGGGGAAGGTTTGTAACATTCCAAAAATATTAATCAAGGTTATCAAATTCCAATCACCCAAAATTAGGGTTAACAAAAACTTTTGTTAATTAAATCAATATGAATGTATGAGTGTATGTGATGAATGCATGAATGCTTGCAATGACTTGTGTGATGGTTATGAATATCAAGGATTGGTTTAAAGATGAAAAAACATCATGTAAATCATTTCCAAGAAGAATCAAATCAATAGAAATTCAATTATAAACAATATGAGCTAATGGTCATTTTTGCTAAACTTGTTCACTAGACCACTTTGAGTGTTTCTAGTCCAAGATTTCTAACAGAAACAAATCCAATTATTTTCACCCCTTGCTAGACCAAGTAAAAGTGAACCCAAGCCCACCTTTCAAACCCACAGAAACATCTTGCAAATCTATGCCAAGGACAATTCAAAATTGAATCTAGTTCATATGGTAAGATCACCATTTCTCAAAAACCAACCAAACCAGTCCACCTTGACAAATCCAAGCAACCAGAGACCACCCAGTATGTTACCAGTGCACTCACCAAATTTCAACCAAAAATTCAAATATAAATTTATTTCGGCCATTTCATCAAACACCTTCTGAGCACAAATCAAATTGGCCAAACTTTCACTGTTTTGAGCAGTGATCATTCAAGCCCTTGTCTCACTTTGATCACCCTTGTCTCCCCAAGTGACAACTACAACATTGATCAACCTAGAACCCTACCATTGCACCATGTCGTTCATGCCCAACCACCCCCTTGTCCACCTCAACATCGACAGCAAGCTACAAGCGTAGCCAGCCTCGCCAACCTTGTCTGGCATGCTGACCATGCCTCATTGCCCCCTCTAGACCAGCCCTAGCTCGAGGACAGAGAGAGGAGACACCGGAAATGCCGTGCCCACGCCGTTGTCGACCATGCCGATGCACACTGCAGTTCACGCGCCGTTCCCACTCAACACCACCACTTCGAGCTCTCGCCGCCCGTCTACACGATCACCATCATCCCAGGAGACCACCAGACATGCCCGTTCCCTCGACCGTGCCCCGTAGCCGCCGCACGCCGCGAAGTTCGTCGTCGGTACCGCGTAGAGCACCGGACGTTCCAGACCAAACCACACCGCCACACCCTTCGCCTTTAAGCCAGCAACGATCGCGAGGGAACACAGCACCGTCCCCTAGAAATATCCACGCCGCTAGCCTCATGTAGCATCGTCACCGACAAGCTCGCACCCGCACTGTTTGGTTCCCTCGCCGTAGTATAAATAGAGGCCTCTCCCGCACCATTTCTCCACACTCCAACACTCACCACTCCTCACTGATCCTCCCCCACTTTTTCCTGGAACAAGGCGAGCTCTCCCTCGCCGGAATTTCACCGGAGACCGCCGCAGCAGGAGGAGAAGGGCGCCGTCGATTGCAGCCACCCCAGGAGACGCCGCCAGTACCAGGAGAACCGCCGTCGTCGACAACCTCATTCACCCCCATCGCCAACCCTCGCCCGAGCCCCGGTGAGCCTCCCCAGACCCTCACTGGCCATGCTAGGGTTCTTCCCCGTCGTGTCCTGTTCAGATGAGGACGATGGTCGTGAGCCGTTGATCTTTAATATAATCCTACGATAATAATCAGCCCATACCCCTTCGGCACCACTTGTCTCACTAACGTGTGGGGACACCACCTAAACCAGCCCGCGCGCGCCCGCTGTGCATAGTGAGCCGGCCCATCTAGCTCTCCCACGCAACCCAGTAGTTTAAATTTAGATTTTTCAATTTAGTTTCAAACCTAGTTCAGACAGTAACTCCAAAAATCAATTCAAAGAGTTTCACTAAACCAAATTGCATGAAAACAATTTTTTTAGAAAGGTGTTGGAATTCTTAATCCAAGCCCGTTGGATTCAACCCATTTGAATTTATAGATCACTTATAGTAAAAATAACAAGGCAGAGACTTTTCTACATTCAAACATTATTCAAAAATCAACCATAAATGCTTTTGAGTTGATTCCAACTCTCAAAAATCACATTTGATAAGACCTTTCTGAATATATAAAAATATCTAGGTTTACTTGCAGTAATAATGGACAAGTAATAAAAGAATGCCCATAGGCATTTCTAGTCACTTTAATTAATTAAAATAATAATGTTAAACCTTATTAAATTGTGAAACCACTTTAAATAACATTTCCAAGTATTAAAATATGTGGTTATGACATGTGTCAACATGATCCCATATTTTAATTGGAGAATATTAAATCTTAAGTAGTTTTCAATGAGTAGAAATTACTTTTCTAAAATAAATAACTAAGACTAAGTCTTGATTCCATGTGATGATTGTGATCATGCTATATCATCTAGTGTGAACATTTGTGTGCTAAATAGAAGAATTTAAGTATTGTTTGGTGATTGTGTACCTCGTATTTATTTATAGACGCTAGTACCGACCAAGGATACGAAGAGGAAGGAGACTACTACGAAGTGGAAGCGGAGGAGAACTTCAACCACTGCACTGCTCAAGGCAAGCTATCTAATGCAAGCCTAACACTACAAGTTGACTACGTAAGCTAATACTTGCAAGCCCCACCATACCACTTAACCTATTGAATGCCTTAGGCATATTTGGTTATGCCACTTTATTATACCAAATCCCAGTTTTACTTGCAAGCTTTATTATTTTTATTTCTTTATCAAAGCTCTTTATTATTTTTAGTTAGTGTTTGTGATATTTTGGGGAAGATATTAGAGGTAGCATAAAGAGCATAAAACTTGGCCTAAGTTAGATAAAACTAGATGTCATACTGAGGCATGAGATTACACTTAGATAAGTCACACTTGATTAGCAACCCCTCATTAGTGATTACCCCCAAATTTAGTGGCTAGTGCTAAGCAAAAAACTTGATCACTTTAGATGGGAATACTTGGTGAAAATATGTTATGAAAACCTTGGAATGATGAATCATTCTAATGAAATGTTTTGACATGTGTTATTGAACACCTGATGATTTTGATGGTGAAAATGTTGAGGCATGAGCCTTAGCCCTTTATAAAACTGATGGTTGTGTTCGGATGCGATACCATTCCAATGTTACCGTACAACCATAATACCCGAATTTGGGTAGGGCTTGACTGGTAGTTTATATATCTTAGTATGGTTTCCCTTGCGGTCGAGGTTTGAGCTGAGGCTACCTCGTGATGATTTTCCACCTATGCAGTTCCCAATATGACAGATGGTCATGGTTGGGAGGCCAACCTCATAGGGGAGGTGCCTATACTAGGGTGTGTAATTGAAAGGTTAGAATTGATTATCCGCATACTGAGTATGGTGATTCAGGATTGTTCCTGATAGATGTATCAAATATTGTGTTGAAAGTGTACCACCTCTTCAGAGTGTCAAACTATTCGAATAGCCGTGTCCGCGGTTATGGACAGTTGGAGTAGCCATACTGTTCCGTCGTCAGATGTTTTTAAAATGACTTGTGAAATGAATCATGACTTTGACTTGACCACAACAAGGTTGTGAACATGAAAACTAAGTTCCCACTTAGGTGTTGTAAAACATTAAACTAGTTTTCTTTACTTCTAAACTCAGTTAGAAATAAATCTGGCTTTTTGCAAAACAACCTAGAGCTTAGGATTCCTAACCAAACCACTTACTTGTTAGTGATAGTTTGCGAGTACTTAAAGAGTACTCATGGCTTTGTCCCTGGATATTCCTATCGCCAGACTATGAGGAGGACTACCAGGATGATGGACAACAGGAAGTCTATGACAACTAGGATCATCTCCCATTGTCAGCATTGCATGTGACCCTGAAGATGGAGCTCCGCCCATGCTACCGTTATTATATTATTCCGCTGCGTTGATTGTATTAAGACTGTATCATGAGATCATTTATTTGTAATCCCTTTATTATGGTTTGTAATGGATGATGAACTATGGTACCAATCTTTTATGTCTCTCAAAAATGGTAATACTGGGATTACGATGTATGGCATAACAGGCATCTGGATTAAAAATCTGGGTGTTTACAAGTTGGTATCAGAGCCATCCTGGCCATAGGAGACCCTAGTTAGAATGGACGCTTGAATAAAAAACTTAGTTTCAAAACAAAAGAAGTGAGTATTTATGAAAACCTATTCTCACTCTAATCGCTTAGATTCTTTCATGAAAATTTATGTCCCTCAAAAATTCTTGAAAAATATTACATAAAATTTGACACACTTGATCACTCTACTAACATACTCATCCTACATTCTTATAGATGGACGTGAAGTATAGCAAGTTCTATCAGTTGGGCAATGGAGGAGAGCTCATCTTTGAGCGTGATTTGGACCAACTCTCGAAACTTCTGGAGCGCCCGCACCCTGAGTTCTTCGAAGCCCAGCTCAATGATCAGCAAGGAGGAGAATTGCAGTGGTTGGTTGTTGCAAGTCTCATAGGGAAGATTGAAGCCCCCACATCAGAGGGAATCCAGTTCACCTTAAGAGAGAACAACTGGCTAGATGGACTCGCCGGGGCTATGCAGGAAGCTCTTGCCCGTCTGTGTGGGAAAAGCATCAATCAGATCAAGGGTACCCGCTTTAAGTTCTACGCAAGGCGTGATGCTATGGGACAACCATTGGAGGTGCCATACCACCCCGAGCTGAAGCATCAGGTGGATCATCTCATCTTCATGTTGTACGATGGGCAAAAGGAGTTGGACAATTCCCGCTCCTACACCAACCACAAATATGCCATCACCGTCAAGAAGGACCAGACCATCGCCATCCTTGCGAAGGAGCGCAAGACCTTTCGTCGTCTTCGTGACAAGAAGGATCACATCATTGCTCGCCTTCGTCACAAAGTAACAGACTTGGAGGATACCATCCACGAGCGGGACATGCAGCTTGAGGAGAGGGAGAATGCAGGGGAAGATATCCATGGAGACCCTTACTCCTACATCAGTGACGATGATGACTTCCTAGAGGACCAACCCATGGACTTCCACAATGATGATGATGACTCCGCTTTCATTGATGATGATGATGATGATGATGATGAAGCCACTAATTATGAGAAGTAGTAGCACTCACACCTACGCTATTGCTCACTATATGTGAGTTGTATCCAGTCCCATTGTATCGTAGTTTCACAGAATGGTTCTTAAAACCATATGTTTCCTTGTTATGGTGTCTGTTTGTATTGTGTGCTATGAATGAATGAATGAAAAGCAAGTTGCTAGTTAGCAAAACCAGAGTCAAACTTAAAGTTTTAAAAAAAATCCCTGAACCTTAGAAATTTCCCTTTCGTCTCATGATATATCTCAATCTTCAGATGTCTCGGGGAGGAAGCAGTTCATCCCCGGACCCGATGCTGCAAATCTTGCAAATGTTAGTTTCAGACCGTGAAGCTGAAAGAGCCGAACGTCAAGCCAACTTAGCCACCCTTCAACACATAGCTCAGATGGCCAACAGCAATCAAGGCCATGGAAACCAGGATAGACATGGATCCAAGCTCAAGAACTTTCAGAACACCAATCCACCCATCTTTAGTAAGTCTGAAGAGCCATTAGATGTGGATGACTGGTTGCAGACGATGGAGAACAACTTAGAAGTTGTAGGAGTGGAGGCCAATGAGAAAGTACTGTTTCCCACCCATTATCTGGCAGGAGATGCAAGAGCTTGGTAGAATAGCGTTCGCACCATGAATGGAGGACAAATGATGACTTGGGATGAATTCAAACTCAAGTTTAGCCGAACCCATGTGCCACCACGTTTAATTTAGAGGATGAGAGATGAATTCAGAGAATTAAAGCAAGGGAGGATGACAATAGTTGAGTAACGTGACAAATTTCTGTCATTAGCTAGGTATGCACCAGATGAGATTGATACTGAAGCCAAGAAGAAGGAAAGATTCTTGAATGATTTGCATGATGAAATGTAGACAGTGTTTGTCAATATTCCATTTGCTGACATTGAAGCCTTAGTGGATTCTGCCATTCAGATGGAAGGCAACATCAACCAAGCCAATGAGAATCGCAAGCGTCGAATGATGCATCAACCAGGAACCCACCATACCCCAAAGTATTGCCCCAACCCATCTGCATGATATGCCCCAAGAAATAATAGACCCCCGATGAACCGTCCGAACTATCCCAACCGTGGAGGAGGGAACCCAAGGCCCGTAGGAAACCAAAACAATAACCTCGTCAACTCCAACAACTTCAACCGTGCCCTGCCCAAAGTCAACAACCCCACCAACACCAATACTGCCCCAAGGACTGGAAGCAATGTTGTGCCTATTACAGGAAAGGACAAGTCTTAGGAGACTTGTTATGAATGCGGAACAAAGGGTCACTACTCCAATGAGTGCCCCAAGAAGCTTGCAGTAGCCCCCAATGTGAATGCCCCAGCTTAATAGCAGCGTCATGTTCAGCCTGGAAGGAGATTTTCCCCAGGGAACTCGCTCAACCCCAACGGCCATCTGTTTCACATGAATGCTGAAGAAGCCCAAGAAGCGCCAGATGTCATGCTGGGTATGTTTTCTGTTAACTCAGTACTTGCAAGAGTGTTGTTTGATTCTGGAGCATCTCACTCGTTTGTTACAGAAGAATTTGCATGCACTATTAAGATTCAACCAAAAAAATGAAGCATGTTATGATAATTCAAATACCTGGTTCAACCACCAAAGGTAGAAAAATTTGCAAGGCCGTACCTATCAGAATCCATGGCATATATTTTTATGCTAATCTAATAGTACTTGGAACCAAAGGTTTGGAAGTAGTACTAGGAATGGATTGGATGTCGAAACATAAAGAATTAATCTATTGTGCCAAAAAATCCATAACCATGACTAGTACAGCCAGAGTATCAGTAGAGCATGTATCTGAAACCTTGCCCCGTCAATTCAAGTGCAACAAGAGTCTAGCCCAACCAACCATTGACCAAGTCTGAGTAGTCTGTGAATACCCCGACGTATTCCCAGATGTATTGCCCGGTATGCCCCCAGATCAGGATATCGAGTTTATCATTGAACTAATCCCTGGAACCGGACCCATAGCTCAGAGACCTTATAGCATGAACCCATCTGAACTAGTGGAGCTGAAGAAGCAAACTAGTTGCTATGCTAGAGATAGGCCTGATTCAACCCAGTGCGTCGCCATGGAGATCACCTGTCTTGTTCGTGGATAAGAAAGATGGAGGTAACCGTTTGTGCATGGATTATCAGAAGCTGAATGATGTCACCATCAAGAACAAGTACCCACTGCCAAAGATAGAAGATTTGTTTCACCAGTTGACTAGTGTCAAAGTGTTTTCTAAGATTAATCTTAGAACTGGTTATCATCAACTCAAGATTCGCGCAGAGGATATTCCAAAGACTACCTTCACCACCAGATATGGATTGAATGAGTACACTTTCATGTCTTTTGGATTAACCAATACCCCCGCTTATTTCATGAACCTCATGAATAAGATTTTTATGGACTTCCTAGATAAGTTTGTCGTTGTTTTCATCGATGACATTCTGATCTATTCCAAATCAAAATAAGAACATGAGCTACACCTAAGGACCATCCTTGAAACCCTTAGCGAGCATCAGTTGTATGCCAAGTTTAGAAAATGTGAGTTCTGGTTAAAGGAAGTAGGATTCCTCGGACATATCATGTCGGCAGGAGGAAATTGTTGTCGACCCTACCAAGTTTAAGGATGTTGAAGAATGGTAGGCCCCAACCACTCAAACCCAAGTTCGTGCATTTAGCATATTAGCAGGAAATTACCGCAAGTTCGTAGAAGGATTCTCGATCATCGCAAGACCCATGACCCAATTGTTGAAGAAATATAAGAAGTTTGAATGGACGGACAAATGTGAAGAAAGTTTCCAAGATCTTAAGAAGAGATTGGTCTCAGCCCCTATCTTGATTATGCCAGATATCACAAAGCCCTTTGATGTGTTTTGTGACGCATCCAAGATCAGTCTCGGATGTGTGCTAATGCAAGAAGGCAAAGTCATATCCTATCTATCCCGACAACTGAAGCAACATGAGCATAATTATTCTACCCATGACCTCGAACTAGAAGTCGTAGTTTTAGCCTTGAAGACATGGTGGCATTACCTCATGGGTAACCGTTGTGAGATTTATTCAGATCACAAGATCCTGAAGTATATTTTCACCCAGAAGGAGCTAAATATGAGGCAAAGGAGATGGATAGAGTTAATCAAGGACTATCACCCCGGTAAAGCCAATGTGGTAGCATATGCCCTTAGCAGATTGTCGTGTCACTTGAACTCTATGATTCTGAAGGAGCAACCAAGTTTTCACAAGGAATTGGAAGATTTCAGAATGGAGCTAGTAAGTGAAGGATTTTTGGCTAGCATAGAACTTCAACCCACTTTGATTAGTCAGATCAAGGAGGCGCAGAAAGGAAATGCTAGTATTGACGGAATCAAACGTCGTATCGGTACAGGGAAGGTACCCGGATTCACCGAGGATGAAGAAGGAGTTTTGTGGTACAAAGGATGTATCTGTGTACCAGCAGATTCAGAGTTGAAACAAGCTATTTTGATAGAAGCCCATGATATGCTTTATTCTATCCACCCCAGAGGAACGAAGATGTATCAGGATTTGAAGGAGCAATTTAGGTGGCATCAGATGAATAGAGAAATCAGAAGCTACATAGCCAAATGTTCTATCTATCAAAGAGTCAGGGCGGGACATCAGAGACCCGCAGGATTGTTGCAACCATTGCAGATCCCGGAATGGAAATGGGATTCAGTTGGAATGGATTTTATCACCAGTTTGCCTACATCTAGTAGGGGAAACGACTCTATTTGGGTTATAGTAGATAAACTATCTAAATTCGCACATTTCTTACCAGTCAAGACCACTTATCAGAGTTCGAAGCTAGCAGAGTTGTACATTCCTAGAATAGTCAGTTTGCATGGATTCCCCAAGAACATCGTGTCGAATCGAGGAAATTAGTTTACCTCGAGGTTTTGGAAGAAAGTCCAAGAAGGATTAGGAACCAGGCTGTATTTTAGCACAGCTTATCACCCTTAGACTGATGGACAAATGGAGCGAGTAAATCAAATACTCGAAGATATGTTGAGAGCTCGTGTGTTGGAATATTGACCAAAATGGGAAGACTGTCTGCCTTTCGCAGAATTTTCATATAACAACAGTTACCAAGCCAGTTTGCAAAATGGCCCCATTTGAATTCATGTATGGAAGGAAGTGTCGTACCCCTTTGAATTGGTCAGAAGTAGGAGAGAGTCAGATTTTCGGACCCGACATCTTAAGAGAAGCCAAAGAGAAAGTTCACAAGATCCATGAGCACCTCAAGACCGCCCAATCCAGACAGAAGAGTTATACCGACAAGAGACATCGAGACCTAGCCTTCAACATCAGAGATTTTGTGTATCTCAAAGTATCACCCTTGAAAGGAATGCAACATTTCCAACTCAAAGGAAAGTTAGCCTCCAGATATATCGGACCCTTCAAGATTTTGAATCGTCGAGGAGAAGTACCGTATCAACTAGAACTGCTAGAGGAGATGTCAGCTGTGCATAATATGTTTCATATCTCGTTACTTTGCAAATTCCTAGAAGTCCCGGGGAAGACCGAAGTTTTCAAGAATATTGATCACTGAACCATAGAGATCAACGATGACCTGACATATCCCGAAGTACCCATCCGTATTTTGGAGGAAGCCTTCAGAACCACCAGGACCCGGAGTATCAAGTTTCTCAAGATCCAGTGGAGTAACCACACTGAAGAAGAAGCTACCTGGGAGCGAGAGGATTACATTAGGAATCAGTTTCCAGATCTCTTTAAATCCTAGTATTCTTTTTTATCAAATCTCGGGACGAGATTTTATTTAAGGGGGGAAGGTTTGTAACATCCCAAAAATATTAACCAAGGTTATCAAATTCCAATCACCCAAAATTAGGGTTAACAAAAACTTTTGTTAATTAAATCAATATGAATGTATGAGTGTATGTGATGAATGCATGAATGCTTGCAATGACTTGTGTGATGGTTATGAATAGCAAGGATTGGTTTAAAGATGAAAACAACATCATCTAAATCATTTCCAAGCAGAATCAAATCAATAGAAATTCAATTATAAACAATATGAGCTAATGGTAATTTTTGCCAAACTTGTTCACTAGACCAGTTTGAGTGTTTCTAGTCCAAGATTTCTAACAGAAACAAATCCAATTCTTTTCACTCCTTGATAGACCAAGTAAAAGTGAACCCAAGCCCACCTTGCAAACCCACAGAAACATCTTGCAAATCTATGCTAAGGACAATTCAAAATTGAATCTAGTTCATATGGTAAGATCACCATTTCTCAAAACCCAACCAAACCAGTTCACCTTGCCAAATCCAAGCAACCAGAGACTACCCAGTATGTTACCAGTGCACTCACCAAATTTCATCCAAAAATTCAAATATAAATTTCTTTCGGCCATTTTATCAAACACCTTCTGAGCACAAATCAAATTGGCCAAACTTTCACTGTTTTAAGCAGTGATCATTCAAGCCCTTGTCTCACTTTGATCACCCTTGTCTCCCCAAGTGACAACCACAGCATTTATCAACCTAGAACTCTACCATTTCACCATGTCGTTCATGCCCGACCACCCCCTTGTCCACCTCAACGTCGACAGCAAGCTACAAGCGTAGCCAGCCTCGCCAACCTTGTCTGGCATGCTGACCGTGCCTCACTGCCCCCTCTAGACCAGCCCTAGCTTGAGGACAGAGAAAGGAGATGCCGAAAATGATGTGCGCATGTCGCTGTCGACCATGCCGATGCGCACCGTAGATCACGCGCCATTCCCACTCAACCTGACCACCTCGAGATCTCGTCGCCCGTCTAAACGATCACCACCATCCTAGGAGACCACCAGACATGCTTGTTCCCTCGACCGTTCCCCGTAGCCGCCGCACGCCGCGAAGTTCGCCGTCGGTACCGCGTAGAGCGCCGCATGTTCCAGACCAAACCACACTTCCCCACGCTTCGCCTTTAAGCCAGCAACGATCGCCAGGGAACACCGCACTGTCCCCTAGCCTCAGCCACGCCGCTAGCCGCCTGTAGCATTGTCACTGACGAGCTCGCACCCGCACAGTTCAGTTCCCTTGCCGTAGTATAAATAGAGGCCTCCCCCGCACCATTTCTCCACACTCCAACACTCCCCACACCTCACTGATCCTCCGCCACTTTTTCTCAGAGCAAAGCGAGCTCTCCCTCGCCGGAATTTCACTGGAGACCACCGTAGCAAGAGGAGAAGGGCGCCGTCGATTGCGGCCACCCCATGAGACACCGCTAGTACCAGGAGAACCGCCATCGTCGACAACCTCATTCTCCCTTGTCGCCGACCCTCGCCTGAACCCCGGTGAGCCTCCCCAGACCCTCACTGGCTGTGCTAGGGTTCATCCCCGTCGTGTCCTGTTCAGATGAGGACGATGGCCGTGAGCCGTTGATCTTTAATCTAACCCTACGGTCATAATCAACCCATACCCCTTCGGCACCCCCTGTCTCACTGACGTGTGGGGACACCACTTGAACCATCCCGCGTGCGTGCTGTGCGTAGTGGGCCGACTCATCTATCTCTCACGCGCAACCCAGTAGTTTAAATTTAGATTTTTCAATTTAGTTTCAAACCTAGTTTATACAGTAACTTTAAAAATCAATTCAAAGAGTTTCACTGAACCAAATTGCATGAAACAATTTTTTTTAGAAATGTGTTGGAATTTTTAATCCAAGACCGTTGGATTCAACCCATTTGAATTTATAGATCACCTATAGTAAAAATAACAAGGCAGAGACTTTTCTGCATTCAAAAATTTTTCAAAAATCAACCATAATGGCTTTTGAGTTGATTCCAACTCTCAAAAATCACACTTGATAAGACCTTTATAAATATATAAAAATATCTAGGTTTACTTGCAGTAATAATGGACAAGTAATAAAAGAATGCCCCATAGGCATTTCTAGTCACTTTAATTAATTAAAATAATAATGTTAAACCTTATTAAATTGTGACGCCACTTTAAATCATATTCCCAAGTATTAAAATATGTGGTGATGACATGTCTCAACATGATCCCATATTTTAATTGGAGAATCTTAAATATTAAGTAGTTTTCAATGAGTAGAAATTACTTTTCTAAAATAAAATAAATAAGACTAAGTCTTGATTCCATGTGATGATTGTGATGATGCTATATCATCTAGTGTGAACATTTGTGTGCTAAATAGAAGTAGTTAAGTATTGTTTGGTGATTGTGTACGTTGTATTTATTTATAGACGCTAGTACCGACCAAGGATACAGAGAAGAAGGAGACTACTACGAAGAGGAAGCGGAGAACTTCAACCATTGCACTGCTCAGGGCAAGCTATCTAATGCAAGCCTAACACTACAAGTTGACTATGCAAGCTAATACTTGCAAGCCCCACCATACCATTTAACCTATTGAATGCCTTAGGCATATTTGGTTATGCCACTTTATTATACCAAATCCCAGTTTTACTTGCAAGCTTTATTCTTTTTATTTCTTTATCAAAGCTCTTTATTACTTTTAGTTAGTGTTTGTGATATTTTGGGGAAGATATTAGAGGTAGCATAAAGAGCATAAAACTTGGCCTAATTTAGATAAAACTAGATGTCATACTGAGGCATGAGATTAGACTTAGATAAGTCACACTTGATTAGCAACCCTTCATTAGTGATTACACCCAAATTTAGTGGCTAGTGCTAAGCATAAAACTTGATCACTTTATATGGAAATACTTGGTGAAAATGGTTATGAAAACCTTGGAATGATGAATCATTCTAATGAAATGTTTTGACATGTGTTATTGAACACCTGATGATTTTGATGATGAAAATGTTGAGGCATGAGCCTTAGCCCTTTATAAAACTGATGGTTGTGTTTGGATGCGATACCATTACAATGTTATCGTACAACCACAATACCCGAATTTTGGTAGGGCTTGACTGGTAGTTTATATATCTTAGTATGGGTTCCCTTGCGGTCGAGGTTTGAGCTGAGACTACCTTGTGATGATTGTCCACATGTGCAGTTCCCAAGATGACAGATGGTCATGGTTGGGAGGCCAAACTCATAGCAAAGGTGGCTATACTAGGGTTTAATTGAAAGGTTAGGATTGGTTATCCGCATACTAAGTATGGTGATTCAGGATTATTCCCGATGGATGTATCAAATATTGTGGTGAAAGTGTACCACCTCTTCTGAGTGTCAAACTATTCGAATAGTCGTGTCCGCGGTTATGGACAGTTGGGGTCGCCATATTGTTCCGTCGTCAGATGTTTTCAAAATGACTTGTGAAATGAATCATGACTTTGACTTGACCACAACAAGGTTGTGAACGTGAAAACTAAGTTCCCACTTAGGTGTTGTAAAACATTAAACTAGTTTTCTTTACTTCTAAACTGAGTTAGAGATAAATCTGGCTTTTTGCAAAACAACCTAGAGCTTAGGATTCCTACTCAAACCACTTACTTGTTAGTGATAGTTTGCGAGTACAGGATAATGGACAACAGGAAGTCAATGACAACTAGGATCATGTCCCATCGTCAGCATTGCCTGTGACTCTAAAGATGGAGCTCCGCCCACGCTACCGCTATTATATTATTCTGCTACGTTGATTGTATTAAGACTGGATCATGATATCCTTTATTTGTAAGACCTTTATTATGGTTTGTAATGGATGATGAACTATGGTACCAATCTGTTATGTCTCGCAAAAATGGTAATCCTAGGATTGCGATGTATGGCATAACATGCATCAGGGATTAAAAATTCGGGTGTTGACACTTTGTAAATCTTTTAAGCATCAAAATATTTGTTCCAAATGGTGTATGTGTCTCTTAAGTATGTCACCCTACGGTACGAATAATGCGGACATGACCGAGACCCCTCTCAGATCAATAATCCGAAGAGGGACCTGGAGATCCATACTGACTCCCACACATTCATCGATGACTTTCTTGTGATCGTGAGAACCTTTTACGCTAGAATCTTAACCCCTTTGTCTCACAATATATTACATGTTCGAGATTCAATCATCGGTATCTTCATACCTAGTTTGATCTCTTTACTAACATGTACTCTTTTCTTGTTCCCGTGATATAACATTCTAGTGATCAAATCAGTTGCTTGCAAGCTAACCAATGTGATATCACCGAGAGGGCCCAGAGTATATCTATCCGTCATAGAGATGAACAAATTCCACTTTTGATCCATGGACCTCAACATAACACTTTAGTAGCACTAAACCCATCTTTATAATCACCCTGTTACGGTGTGATGTTTGATGTTATCAAGATACTCTTCCAGTGTTAGTGATTGACATGATCTTATGGTCTAAGGATTAGGATTACTTCATATGATGTTATAGCAATGTAAACTCAATGACTTTGATCGTAATGCTATACTTAAGATGAATGTTCATCACACCATTCCAATAATGTTTTGACCTCGTTATTAACAACATCCAATGTCCATGATTAGGAAACCTTGATCATCTTGTTAATCAACGAGCTAGTTTATAAGAGAGGCATAACTAGGAACTTTCTGTTTGTTTATTAAACACACATGTATTAATGTTTCCATATTAATATAATTATAGCATGCAAAATAAAAATCTATCATATACTTGGAATATACATAATAACCACTTTATTATTGCCTCTCAGGGCATATTCCCTTTAGTCTCCCACTTGCACTAGAGACAATAATCTAGTTACATAGTGATAAATCTAACACCCATGGAGTTCTGGTGTTGATCATGTTTTGCTCTAGGGAGAGTTTTAGTCAACGGATCTGCTACATTGAGATCCGTGTGTACTTTACAAATCTTTATATCTCCATCCTTGACATACTCGCGGATGGAGTGAAACTAGCGCTTAATATGCTTGGAATTCTTGTGAGACCTTGGTGCTTTGGCGTTGGATATGGCTACATTGTTGTCACAATATATCACCATTGGGTCCAACGCGCTTGCAACCACACCTAGTTCCATTATTAATTCCTTCATCCAAATTACTTCCCGAGCCGCTTCCGAAGCAGCAACATATTCGGCCTCCGTTTTTGATCTCGCCACCACGGATTATTTGGAACACCTCTAACTAACCGCTCCACCATTCATGAGAAATACGTATCCGGATTGAGACTTAGAGTCATCTGTATCGGTGTCGAAGCTAGCGTCGACATAACACTTAGCGACGAGCTCTTCTTCACCTCCATACACGAGAAACATATCCTTAGTTCTTCTCAAGTACTTATGGATATTCTTGACCGCTATCCAGTGTTCCGATCCTGGATTAGATTGTTATCTACTAGTTAACCTAATAGCATGTGCCACACACGGTCTTATACATAGCATGGCGTACATAATAGAGCCTATGGCTGAAGCATAGGGGACTTTGTCCATTATCTCTCTTTCTTCCGTCGTAGCCAGACTTTGAGTCTTACTCAATTTATTGCCTTGCAACATAGGTAAGAACCCTTTCTTACTTCCGTCCATTTTAAATTTCTTTAAAATATTATCAAGGTATGTACTTTGTGATAGCCCTATTAGGCCCCTAGATCTATCCCTATAGATCTTTATGCCTAATAGGTATGATGCTTCACCTAGGTCCTTCATTGAAAATTTGCTATTTAGATAACTTTTAACACTATTTAAAATATCTATATCATTTCTGATCAGTAATATATCATCCACATATAATATCAGAAATGTCACATCGCTCCCACTCACTTTCTTGTAAATACAAGCCTCTCCATAAGTTTCAATAAATCCAAACTCTTTGATCACCTCATCAAAGCGGAGATTCCAACTCCGGGATGCTTGCTTCAGTCCATAGATGGATCGCTGAAGCTTGCATACCTTGTCAGCATCCTTAGGATCGACAAAACCCATTGGTTGTACCATGTACAACTCTTCTTCAATGTTGCCATTGAGGAATGAAGTTTTGACATCCATCTTCCATATCTCATAGTCGAAATATGCAGAAATTGCTAACATAATCCTAACTGACTTTAGCATCACCACGGGAGAGAATGTCTCATTATAGTCAACTCCTTGAATTTGTTGAAACCTTTTTGCGACAAATCAAGATTTATAGATGGTTACATTTCCATCAACATCAGTTTTCCTTTTGAAAATACATTTATTCTACATGGCCTTTCAGTCATGAGTTAAGTCCACCAAGGTCCAAACCTGGTTTTCGTACATGGATTCCATATCGGATTTCATGGCTTCTAGCCATTTGTTAGAATCCGGGCTCGTCATCGCTTCTTCATACGTCGCAGGGTCATCGATTTCACCAACCATGAAATTCATAACAGGATTTTCGTACAGCTCGGGAGTTGCACACGTCCTGCTATACCTACGAGGTTAGGTAGCATTCTGTAACACCCTCAGAATCGACCCTATGCAAGTTTTAGCAAAACTCGCCAAACCCGCATAGAAACGATTCGAAGGTGCCCACCAGGCACTTTCGTGCGGGTGGAAAGCAAAGTAATAACACTACACAACAGTCCTCGATGGGACCCACAGAACAGATATATATACAACAGCGACTCAAAGAGTCAAGAATACAAATATACGGTACAAAGATCCAAATCACCTTGAAAACGATGGGGCGTCCGACTACGGACAAGATGCAAATGGGGCTAAGAGCCCTGAAGAATAACCAATGGCGTCCATAACCGCCCAGCCGAGCCGAAGGGTAACCCCGCTAACGGCGTCGATCTCAAAACCTGCTTAAACAAAAGGGTGCCGACAAAGGGCAAAGGAAAAGAGGAGCGTCAAGATCGAGGCCAAGACAGCGAGGCTAGAATTGCGGTCTCGCCACATAGGTATGGTGGATCGAGCGGCAATAAAGATGCACTAAACAACCTATAGAGACTCGATTCGACTGGCGGCTATCAGAGAGGGGTAAGAAGGACCTATTCGGGGATAACCTGTTACTACCATCAAACAAACCCATCCTGGCGTCTCCCCCTCGAAACCAAACGAGGAAGTCAACCGAGGAACTCACACAGTTGGCAGTTTTACTTATTTAGTTATAGTTGCGGCACTTTACTAGTCAGGTTTAGATAATCGTCCTGATAAAGTAAGCAGTGGGCACTTTTAGTTAATCATTCCGTTATAGTGGCAACACTTACTAGTGAGATACAATTATCATGAGATAACCCCAAAACCCAGCAGTTGTTGGTACCTTTATTTAGCCATTCCGTTGTAGTGGAGCTGATTACTAATCAAATCGAAAACAAGTCAATTTATAACAATAAACTTTAGTTACAGTTGTCTATGATCAAGCACTGTGCTCCAAGTCGTCCATAACCGCGGACACGGATTCTCGAAAAGATTTAACCCTGCAGGGGTGCACCAAAGTATCCACAGGCACTTCGACCCTTTTTGCCAGATCAGTTAACATACACCCATCGGTATGTCGGCGGGGCCTAAGTCACGACGTTCCCAGACCCAAAGCAAGCACGGGGCACCCCACTAAGTCTACCCAAGAACGGTCGGCCGGTCTCGAGACGGACTTAGGGTTTGCGTCAATGGTCAGAACGACAGATCCCCAATCGACCTGCGATATCACGAAAACATTCCGCTTCCTAAACAAAGATGTGCTCCTCACACAATCGTAAATACATAAGTAGCATGGCATAAGTGTGGATAGTAAAACACCTCAAACTAGTTGTGGCCCTAGTACAATACTTTGAAATCAGGTAATAATCGATGGGGGCCCATATCTCCCCATTGTGGTTAGCGCGCTCGATCTCGGAACAGGTGTCAAGAACTCGGGTCCTACGGGACACAAGTGGGCGTTCGGAAAACCAACATTACCTATCACCCACTGATGCCTCTGCTTAATTCAATTTTAGTTGTTAAACAGGAATTAAAGTGAACAATAAGTAAACCATGATCATCTCCAACGTCAACAAGCGGCAATCCTCCAACAATTGTGGTACTTGACGACAAGCAAAACACTAGAGCAAGCGACTACGACACGCGGGTCCAACTATCTACCAAACAACAGGTAATAGGGTGTGTCCAAGGCTATATATGGCTGCAAGGGATATCACGGATACGAAACTAGAGCAACGCAACACCGATAGCAATAGATCAACAGGAGGGAAGTAAATACTATAAAAGTAAAATAGGTAGAAAGAGGGAGATGCTCGCCTGAAAACATTGCCGAAGGGTTCAACCGAAGATCGGGGCGAAGCTCACATCAACTCAACGGCCTTATCCGCGAAGAAGCAAAACACTAGAGGAAACACCGGATGCAATATTTAATACGACGGTAGAAGATCGGCATGATGCATGTATGCTGCATGGCATGGCAAGGTGCGATGCAATTAGGTCATGTTAAGCGGAACCGGGGTCCCGACAATTAATTAGATGGTTCGAGTTATTTAGAAGCCCCGCAATTTAAATGTTGTTGGAACATGGCAAAGGATAGTACCGGTTCGCTACACAAATTTAATGAGGCCAATATGAGACTAGATCTGCCCGCATATGGGTCCCATATTTAATTATGAGATGAATCGGCGTAAGGCCCCCAAACCACATGACAAGAGATGCATGCAAGTATGACAATTCAATATGCAGCAAGTTGTTATTATGTTAAAAAATAGGGTTTCGGGAAAGGGTGCACACATTAGAGGGTTCTCGACGGACTTGGGGTTCCGGGGTTCGGGTCGGTCTCAGGGTCCAGGGTTAGGGTCTTCGGCTCGGGGTAGATCTTGGCGCTCGGTATCCGGTTAGGCGATCTTGTCGGTTCAGCGGTTTCGATTGTCGGTGTCGGACTCGGGTCTCGGTACTGGAAGATCTTGGTGTCCTATGCGGTCGATCCTGCCGTTCCGGGATGGAGAACTTGTCGTCCGGGGGAGTACTTGGCGTTCCGGACTCTCGACGAACCTTGGCGTCCGAGAAGAAGATCGTGTCTGTCCGCATCGTAGCTCTTTGGGAGGTTCGGGTTCCACGGGTTCGCTCGACAACCGGACTCGGAACGGGTCTTCAACGTCTCGGCCATCGGGTACGGTTCGGCCTACGGAACACGCGGATGCTTGACGTGGTTCATCGGCCCGGGGATCTTGGCGCATCCTCGGGTGCCATTGTCGATGTCGAACTTGGACTTAGCGGCGCGTGTTCGGGTAGTTTTAACGGGGTACTAGTCCGTCTTGCAGCTCTTGTTCACGGAAGGTTTGCGTGCGATTTACCAACTTGCGATTGTGTAAGCACGACTCCAACTCGAACAACGGAGCAGCAGCTACACAGGGACGGTCTCACGCGCGACGCGGCCGGCTCGGGACGACGGCGCAGCGGGACCACCGGTGATGGGACGCGGGGGTTCAGCTCGAGGACGGGGTCGCGGCAGCCGCTGAAGGTGGTGAGCGCGGGGCGGAGCGACGGGGACGCGGGCCGGATCGGGCCCGGAAGGGGCGCCGGCAGAGGGGCGGTGACGGCTTGCTGGCGGCGAGGTTGGTGGAGCGCGAAGGCTGGGCCGCCGGAGGCGGGCGAGCGACGACGCCAGCGAGGAGGAGCTTTGGCGGGCGCGCTTAGGGCGCTGGGAGGCGGAGCTGGCTGCAAGGCGAAGAGGGGTCGAGCAGGTGGTGAGAGGCGGTTAGCTCAAGGCCAGGCGGGTCGGCGCGGCACAGCGGAACAAGGCCAAGGGAGGAGGCGCCTGGGCGAGGCCATGAGGGAGGAGGAGGGGCGAGGCGCTTGGGGTCCGGGCGGAGGGGGCTGGCCGGGAGCGGAGGCAGAGGCAGCGAGAGGCGGGCATGAGCGACTGGAGAGGAGCGGCGGTCGGCTGGACGAGCTAGAGGCGGCGAGCGAGCGCGAGGCCGAGAGGAGCTGAGGAGAGATGGGCGGCGTGAGCGAGAGGCGCAGTGAGGAGGAGAGCGGGGACGCGAGCCTGGGAGGAAGAAGGAACAGGGGGGCACGGGCTGTGGTGGGACCAAGCGGGCAATGAGGCCGACGTGGGGCTAGAGGCGCGCGTGGGCAGGCATGGCGTGGGGTGTGGGTGTGCTGTGAGTGGGGGTGGGTTTAGGAGAGAGAGAGAGGGAAGAGGAGAGAGGGAGTGATGTGGCGGGTTGGGGTTGGTGGGGATCTGGGGGTGGCTGATGTGGCGTTCCAGGATTGGAGGGGGTGAGGTGGCCAGGGGGTGTGGGTAGGTTTCCTGGTAGCCTTAGGATTTAGGTTGGACCGTTCTGTTTTGTACAGGGGTGGTCGTTCGGGTCGATTTGGCCCGTTCGACTGCCCCGCTAAAATAATAAATATTCTTATTTATTTCAAACAAGGCTTTTGCAAACCGATACCGGGCAAAACGAAATATTCCGAATTCGGATTTTTGGCGTTTGAATAAAGACGAGGCGTTTGGAAACAAATCGGGCTTTGCAAAAAAATAGTTTTAAGCAAACAATGCATGATGATGACGATGCAATGCACAAATTCAACGCGATTTTCTAGTAGTGGTTTTGCGGGATGCCACAATTCGACACCACTAACAATGGATCTCGCCCTCGAGATCCGCCTCATGGTACCGGAAGGAAGGTCGGCGTTCTGCGTCTTCTCGCTTCGTGTAGATCCTCGTGACACCACTAACAAGAGGTCGTTGTCCCTGTTCGTCTAGAGAACACTCCGGATAAACAACGGACGAAGTTAAAGGTAAGGCCACCTCTAACTTCCATGGAAGGAGTAAAATTGCATCGATCCACCATTCAATGTACATAAGCGAATGATAAGAGTAGTGGTATGGTCGCGACTCCATCCCGCACTCAAAGCATTACTATGTACACGAATAGACAGATTATGCAACCAACCCTCAAGATTCAGACTGAAGATCTCGACAAGCGAGGTTCGGATCAAAAGAGTGATGCAGACTCTGCATCGGATCTGGCGTAGATGATGTCGTCGCGTCGGAAAACACCGGAAGGCAAAAACAAGGAACAAAGAATGGTAACACCGTAGACGGATTCATCAGGCAGCTTGAACACCGGACGGTAGAACACCGTTATCAAAGAAGGAAGCGAAACCTCAAGGTGCAGCGGAACCCAACCACGAAATCTGGACTCAAGAAAAGATGAGAGAGCGATTCAAAACACGTCGAGATAAGAGGAGAATAGCAGAGGGTGAGGAGTAAAATCAGACCTAATCGTAACTATCCAACCGATTTTCAAAATAGTTTTGACACTCTACTTGCCGTTAGCTAGGTTATCCTACGAATTTGGACTAGTGGGTATCGAATCGCTGAGCTCGATACCACTCAGAACACCCTCAGAATCGACCCTATGCAAGTTTTAGCAAAACTCGCCAAACCCGCATAGAAACGATTCAAGGTGCCCACCAGCACTTTCGTATGGTGGAAAGCAAAGTAATAACATTACACAACAGTCCTCGATGGGACCCACGTAACGATATATATACAACAGCGACTCAAAGAGTCAAGAATACAAATATACGTACAAAGATCCAAATCACCTTGAAAGCGATGGGGCGTCCGACTACGGACAAGATGCAAATGGGGCTAAGAGCCTGAAGAATAACCAATGGCGTCCCATAACCCTGCCCGAGCCGAAGGGGTAACCCCGCTAACTTGGCCGATCTCAAAACCTGCTTAAACAAAAGGGTGCCGACAAAGGGCAAAGGAAAAGAGGAGCGTCAAGATCGAGGCCAAGACACGGCGAGGCTAGACGGCGGTCCTCGCCACATAGGTATGGTGGATGGCGAAAGGGCAAAGATGCACTAAACAACCTATAGAGACTCGATTCGACTGGCGGCTATCAGAGAGGGGTAAGAAGGACCTATTCGGGGATAACCTGTTACTACCATCAAACAAACCCATCCTGGCGTCTCCCCCTCGAAACCAAACGAGGAAGTCAACCGAGGAACTCACACAGTTGGCAGTTTTACTTATTCAGTTATAGTTGCGGCACTTTACTAGTCAGGTTTAGATAATCGTCCTGATAAAGTAAGCAGTGGGCACTTTTAGTTAATCATTCTGTTATAGTGGCAACACTTACTAGTCAGATACAATTATCATGAGATAACCCCAAAACCCAGCAGTTGTTGGTACCTTTATTTAGCCATTCCGTTGTAGTGGAGCTGATTACTAATCAAATCGAAAACAAGTCAATTTATAACAATAAACTTTAGTTACAGTTGTCTATGATCAAGCACTGTGCTCCAAGTCGTCCATAACCGCGGACACGGCTTCTCGAAAAGATTTAACCCTGCAGGGGTGCACCAAAGTATCCACAGGCACTTCGACCCTTTTTGCCAGATCAGTTAACATACACCCATCGGTATGTCGGCGGGGCCTAAGTCACGACGTTCCCAGACCCAAAGCAAGCACGGGGGGGCACCCCACTAAGTCTACCCGCAACGAAGTCGGCCGGTCTCCGAGACGGACTTAGGGTTTGCGTCAATGGTCAGAACGAAAGAGATCCCCAATCGGGACCGACATGCAAAACATTCCGCTTCCTAAACAAAGACAGCGTGCTCCTCACACAATCGTAAATACATAAGTAGCATGGCATAAGCAGTGATAGTAAAACACCTCAAACTAGTTGTGGCCCCAGACAATACTTTGAAATCAGGTAATAATCGATGGGGCCCATATCTCCCCACCGTGGTTAGCGCTCGATCTCTAACAGTGTCAAGAACTCGGTCCCACGGGACACAAGTGGGCTCGGAAAACCAACATTACCTATCACCCACCGATGCCTCTGCTTAATTCAATTTTAGTTGTTAAACAGGAATTAAAGTGAACAATAAGTAAACCATGATCATCTCCAACGTCAACAAGCGGCAATCCTCCAACAATTGTGCTACTTGACGACAAGCAAAACACTAGAGCAAGCGACTACGACACGCGGGTCCAACTATCTACCAAACAACAGGTAATAGGATGTGTCCAAGGCTATATATGGCTGCAAGGGATATCACGGGTACGAAACTAGAGCAACGCAACACAGATAGCAATAGATCAACAGGAGGGAAGTAAATACTATAAAAGTAAAATAGGTAGAAAGAGGGAGATGCTCGCCTGAAAACATTGCCGAAGGGTTCAACCGAAGATCGGGGCGAAGCTCACATCAACTCAACGGCCTTATCCGCGAAGAAGCAAAACACTAGAGGAAACACCGGATGCAATATTTAATACGACGGTAGAAGATCGGCATGATGCATGTATGCTGCATGGCATGGCAAGGTGCGATGCAATTAGGTCATGTTAAGCGGAACCGGGGTCCCGACAATTAATTAGATGGTTCGAGTTATTTAGAAGCCCCGCAATTTAAATGTTGTTGGAACATGGCAAAGGATAGTACCGGTTCGCTACACAAATTTAAATGAGGCCAATATGAGACTAGATCTGCCCGCATATGGGTCCCATATTTAATTATGAGATGAATCGGCGTAAGGCCCCCAAACCACATGACAAGAGATGCATGCAAGTATGACAATTCAATATGCAGCAAGTTGTTATTATGTTAAAAAATAGGGTTTCGGGAAAGGGTGCACACATTAGAGGGTTCTCGACGGACTTGGGGTTCCGGGGTTCGGGGTCGGTCTCAGGGTCCAGGGTTAGGGTCTTCGGCTCGGGGTAGATCTTGGCGCTCGGTGTCCGGTTAGGCGATCTTGTCGGTTCAGCGGTTTCGATTGTCGGTGTCGGACTCGGGTCTCGGTACTGGAAGATCTTGGTGTCCTATGCGGTCGATCCTGCCGTTCCGGGATGGAGAACTTGTCGTCCGGGGGAGTACTTGGCGTTCCGGACTCTCGACGAACCTTGGCGTCCGAGAAGAAGATCGTGTCGGTCCGCAGCGTAGCTCTTGGGGAGGTTCGGGTTCCACGGGTTCGGCTCGACAACTGGACTCCGGGAACGGGGTCTTCAACGTCTCGCCATCGGTGCGGTTGACCCTACGGAACACGCGGATGCTTGACGTGGTTCATCGGCCCGGGGATCTTGGCGCATCCTCGGGTGCCATTGTCGATGTCGAACTTGGACTTAGCGGCGCGTGTTCGGGTAGTTTTAACGGGGTACTAGTCCGGCTTGCAGCTCTTGTTCACCGGAAGGTTTGCGTGCCGATTTACCAACTTGCAGTACCAGGTAAGCAGCACACGACTCCAACTCGAACAACGGAGCAGCAGCTACACAGGGACGGTCTCACGCGCGACGCGGCCGGCTCGGGACGACGGCGCAGCGGGACCACCGGTGATGGGACGCGGGGGTTCAGCTCGAGGACGGGGTCGCGGCAGCCGCTGAAGGTGGTGAGCGCGGGGCGGGCAGCGAGGGGCGGCGGCTCGGGCCGGAAGAAGCGCCCAGGGCGGTGACGGCTTGCGGCGCCGGCGGCGAGGTTGGTGGAGCGGCGAGCGCGTCGGGGCCGCCGGAGGCGGGGCGGAGCGACGGCGCCTGCCAGCGAGGAGGAGCTTTGGGCGGCGGGGCGCGCTAGGGGCGGTTGGAGGCGGGAGCTGCGGAAGGCTGCGCGCGGAGAGGGTCGAGCAGGTGGCGAGAGGCGTTAGCTCGCGTGGGCCCGGCCAGGCGGGTCGCGGCCGTGAGCATGGCTGGCGGGAGGGCGCTGAGGCGAGCATGGAGGAGAGGAGGTGGGGTGGGGCGGCGCTTGGGGTCAGCGGAGGGACTGGCCCAGGCGGGCGGTGGGGTGGGAGGCAGAGGGCGAGGGCGGGCCAGCGGACGGCGGAGAGGGAGCGGCGGTGATCGTGAGGGCGAGCTAGAGGCGAGCGCGGCCGGAGAGGAGCCGGGGGAGGAGAGATGGGCGGCGGGGCGCGGAGGTCGGCTGCTGGTGGGGCGGCGCCGGCGGAGGGGAGGGCGCAGGTGAGGAGGAGAGCGGGGACGCGAGCCTGGGAGGAAGAAGGAACAGGGGGGCACGGGCTGTGGTGGGACCAAGCGGGTCCCGCGGGCAGGGTGGGGGCCACGCGGGGCTGAGGCTGACGCGGTGGGGCCAGAGGCGCGTGGGGTGCGCGTGGCAGGCGCGTGGCGTGCGTAGCGCGTGGGGTGTGGGTGTGCTGTGAGTGGGGGTGGGTTTAGGAGAGAGAGAGGGAAGAGGAGAGAGGGAGTGATGTGGCGGGTTGGGGTTGGTGGGGATCTGGGGGTGGCTGATGTGGCGTTCCAGGATTGGAGGGGGTGAGGTGGCCAGGGGGTGTGGGTAGGTTTCCTGGTAGCCTTAGGATTTAGGTTGGACCGTTCTGTTTTGTACAGGGGTGGTCGTTCGGGTCGATTTGGTCCGTTCGACTGCCCCGCTAAAATAATAAATATTCTTATTTATTTCAAACAAGGCTTTTGCAAACCGATACCGGGCAAAACGAAATATTCCGGAGACCCGGATTTTTGGCGTTTGAATAAAAGACGAGGCGTTTGGAAACAAATCGGGCTTTGCAAAAAAATAGTTTTAAGCAAACAATGCATGATGATGACGATGCAATGCACAAATTCAACGCGATTTTCTAGTAGTGGTTTTGCGGGATGCCACACATTCTCTTTTGGAGCTTCAAGATTGTTAACATTAGTTCCCTCTTTATTTGGTGAAGCAACTCTGGAACGGCTTCTGGCGCTGTGCTACTCGCCATATTATGAATAGAAGGTTCTACAACCTCTTCGAGTTCTACCTTCCGACTACACACACCTTTCGCGAGAAACTCTTTCTCTAGAAAGGATCCATTCTTGGCAACGAGAACCTTACCCTCGGATCTGTGATAGAAGGAATACCCAATAGTTTCCTTAGGGTATCATATGAAGAAGCATTTTTCTGTTTTGGGTTCGATTTTATCCAGTTGAAGTTTCTTCACATCCCCAAACTTTAAGAAATGACAGCTTAGGTTTGTTTCCAAACCATAATTCATATGGTGTCTTTTCAACGGATTTAGATGGTGCTCGATTTAAAGTGAATGCGGCAGTTTCTAGTGCATAACCCCAAAATGACAGTGGCAAGTCCGTCAGAGATATCATAGATCGAACCATATCTAGTAAAGTACGATTACGATGTTCCAACACACTATTTCGCTATGGTGTTCCCGCAGGTGTGAGTTGTGAAACTATTCCACACTCTTTCATATGTGTGCTAAACTCGTAACTTAGATACTCACCTCCACGGTCAGATCGTAGAAATTTTGTTCTTTCTATTACGATGATTTTCCACTTCACTTTGAAATTCCTTAAATTTCTCAACGGTTTCAGACTTGTGTTTCACAAGTAGATATAACCGTATCTACTCAAATCATCCATGAAAGTAACAAAATAATGATAGCCACCTCGCGACGACACACTCATTGGACCACGTACATTAGAGTGTATGATTTCCAATAAATCTGTCGCCCGTTCCATTGAACCAGAAAATGGCGTTCTAGTCATCTTTCCCATAAGGCATGGCTCACATGTATCAAATGATTCAAAATCAAGTGATTCCAAAAGCACATCCAAATGGAGCTTCTTCATGCGTTTAACGCCAGTATGACCTGGACGGCAGTGCCACATATATGCGGATATATCATCATTAAGTTTAATTCTTTTAGCATCAACATTATGAATATGTGTAACACTATTATCGAGATCCAAAAGAAATAAACCATTCATCATTGGTGCATGACCATAAAAGATATCATTCATATAAACTGAACAACCATTGTTTTCGGATTTAAATGAATAACCACTACGCATCAAACATGACCCGGATACAATGTTCATGCTCAGTACTGGCACCAGATAACAATTATTCAAGTTTATAACTAATCCTGATGGTAAGTGGAGAGGTAGCGTTCCGACGACGATCACATCAACGCTTGATCCATTGCCGACACGTATCTTGACCTCACCCATTTCTAGCGGTCGCTTGTTCTGCAGCCCCTGATTCGAGTTACAAATATTAGCAACCAATCTGGTATCAAATACCTAGGTGCTACTGCGAGTAATAGTCAAGTACACATCAATAACATGTATATCGTATATACCTTTATTTGCCTTGCTGGCCTTCTTGTCTGCCAAATACTTGGGACAGTTGCACTTCCAGTGGCCAGTCCCCTTGCAATAATAGCACTCGGTATCAGACTTTGGGCCAACTCAAGATTTCTTTTCAGGTATGGCAACCAGTTTTCCTCCCTTATTTCCCTTCTGTTTACCCTTCCCGTCTTTCTTGAAACCGGTGGTCTTATTGATCATCAACACTTGATGTTCCTTCTTGATCTCCACCTCTGCAGTTTTAAGAATAGACAGAAGCTTGGGGAGAGACTTCTTCATGCCCTGTATATTATAGTTCATCACGAAGCTCTTGTATCTAGGTGGTAGAGATTGGAGAACACCATGTATGCCTAAGTCAATGGGAATCGATATTCCCAAGGACACAAGCTTATCGGCGTACCCTGACATCTTGATTACGTGCTCACTAACGGAGTTGTTCTCTTCCATCATGCATCTAAAGAACTTTTTTGAAGCATTATAATCCTCAAACTCATAGCCCAGTCAGTAAAGTTTCTACATTCATTGCAAGTTTCTCTTTCTCCAAGAACACATTGAAATTAAAAG
Organism: Avena longiglumis; assembly: GCA_030063025.1. Lineage (NCBI taxonomy): Eukaryota > Viridiplantae > Streptophyta > Magnoliopsida > Poales > Poaceae > Avena > Avena longiglumis. The sequence continues at coordinate 178,227,732 of CP125977.1, read as the reverse complement.
CAGGTGGTGCCATCTATAACAGAATTTGTAAAGTTTAGACTAAGTTTATGATAGATCGAGTTTAACTAATCCAAAATGAAGAATGAACTCCCACTCAAAAACGACATCCCTCGTGCCTTTTTGGTGATTTCATGAACCAAATCCACTACACCAAGTCCGATCATCACGTGACTCGGTGTAGCTTCAAAGGCGAGCATCTATATGGGCATCATATGTTTATATGACCCATGCTTAACCTTTCGGTCCGTGTTTCGAGTCCATGTTTGTACATGCTAGGCTCTCCAAGTAAGAACCTTAGTATTCGCGTGTGTAAACAGTCTTACACCACTTAAAAGAATAATAGCTATTATCTCGCGAATCGTCGAGATTGGGAAAGTCTATAAAATTTAGGAACATTAGAGTCTTCATTAAAATAGACTTCGTTTGGTAGTATCATTGCAATTTTTTTTACAATAAACTCTTGCTGTGCCTAATAGAATAGAAAGACTGCTTGAAAGAGTTGGAACTCCTTTTTTTCTAATTAGTTTCTCCCTTAAATTTTGAGAATTCTTTCAATAAAAGGAAAAATTTATAGAATCAAACTTTATGCTCCTATTAATATTAATAGGATTTACTTTACTAACATTAAACCAACGATTTTGGAGAAAATGGAAGCCATAAGTACTATTGCAAGAATACTCCACTTTTCATAATAGAATTCTCATATTTTATTATGAGAATTCTATTATGAAAAATGAAATATGATCGTGGATCCAAGAACACCTGATCATCACGTGATGTCTTGGAGCGGTGAAACATAATCAGTGTGTACTTAAGGGAGAACACATTTTTATCTTGATATCTAAATAAGGGATCATCTTATTATGCTAATAAAACGCCAAACAAGCAATATAAGATGCAACAAACATCACATGAGAAAAAGTGAAATGATATGGTCCTTGCACTTCATCGTTATCATGTGCATCGTGGTATGATCTCCATCATTCCTTTATGTGTAAGGCCAAGGTCTATGGAACTTACATGTTATGTGTGTTGTAAGATTATCGACTTATACTTTTACTTACAACATCACCATATCATGACAATAGCATAGCAAAAATCTAAACTAGACGCTTCTAATTTATCCATTGCAAGTTTTATGTGGCTTAGGGTTTTCGAAGATAGAACCGTTCTTACCTACGAACATGGAACCACAATAAGGATAACCAAATTATGACAACTCGTTGCAAATTAGATATTGACTATAGTAGGAGAGACAGACACCCGCTAGCCACTTATGCAAAACTAGTTGCATGTCAAGCGTGGAACAGGTCTCATGTGCGAGGACATGTAAAGTTTGTCCAGGCTGCTTCATCCCACTATGCCACCAATATCCAAAGTACAACAAAGAAGAAATAACATGATTATCGTTGCCCACATACTCATATGTGTACTACACGTGCAAAGCATCTATGCATAGATCCGGCTCTGATACCACTGTAGGGTTCGCAACATAGAAAACAAAAATTTTCCTACGATGGGAACAACTATGTACCAAGATCTATCTACTAGATACAAGCAACGGGCGGATATACATCTATAGAGAACATACCCTTGAAGACCGACAAAGTTTAACGAGGTTATACTCGTGGATGATGTAGATGAACGCTTGTCGATCTCAAGATCGAGAGGAAGTCCTAGCGCCAATCAGCGGCGCATCCGTGCTCGCACACACGTCTGATCCACCGAGCAACCCCCACCTCCTCGCTTCAGCGATGCAGCGGAAGCAACAACTCTTTCTTGCCAAAAAGCCACCAGGAACATGTATCTCGCTAGTCCGAGACCATGGGGGATAAAAACTAGATGGGGAGAGATCCTTCACGAGGAGGTGTGAATGAGGAGTGAGAGGGGGATTTATATAGGAGGGAGGGGGCACCCCAAGGGGGTGGCCGGCGCATGGGTGCTGCCCCCTCCCCTCCTCCATTCATGTGGGTGGAGCTCCCACTCACAAAATAGTCCCTTCATTTCTTCACTCAAAATCCCACTCAAAATTCCCATTAAATTTCCACCAAATTTAATGCAATCTCTCTGTAAATAAAACTCCTTTTATTTATTCAGAATTTTGTCAATTATCTTAATGGACAAACATTCACATATAACCCCTTGCTAGTATTTCATTTCACATGCAGAAACACTTTCAGCAATTTCACCCAAAACGATTCTGGTGTCTAGTGAAATAAATTCCTGCGTTTTGTAAATCTTTTCAGCATGAAACTGTTTGTTCCAAATGGTGTTGGTGTCTCTTAAGTGTGTCACCCTACGGTTCGCGAATAATGCGGACATGATCAAGACCTCTCTCAGATCAATAATCAGAAGCGAGACCTGGAGATCCATACTGACTCCTACACATTCAACGATGACTTTCTTGTGATCGTGAGAACCTTTTACGCTAGAATCTTAATCCCTTTGTCTCGCGATATATTACATGTTCGAGATTCGATCATCGGTATCATCATACCTAGTTTGATCTCGTTACTGACATGTACTATTTTCTCGTTTCGTGATATAACATTCTAGTGATCAAATCACTTGCTTGCAAGATAACCAATGTGATATCACCAAGAGGGCCCAGAATATATCTATCTATCATCGGGATGAACAAATTGCACTCTTGATCCATGGGCCTCAACATAACACTTTAGTAGCACTGGACCCATCTTTATAATCACCCTGTTATGGTGTGACGTTTGATGTTATCAAGATACTCTTTCAGTGTTAGTGATTGACATGATCTCATGGTCTAAGGATTAGGATTACTTCGTATGATGTTATAGCAATGTAAATTCAATGACTTTGATCGTAATTCTATACTTAAGATGAATGTTCATCACACCATTCCAATAATGTTGTGACCTCGTTATTAATAACATCCAATGTCCATGATCAGGAAACCTTGATCATCTTGTTAATCAACAAGCTAGTTTATAAGAGAGGCATAACTAGGAACTTTCTGTTTGTTTATTAGACACACATGTATTAATGTTTTCATATTAATACAATTATAGCATGAAAAATAAACACCTATCATATACTTGAAATATACATAATAACCACTTTATTATTGTCTCTCAGGGCATATTCCCTTCATCCCCTGACCGTCCCGACCTGGAGCGGGATAGCCTTGCTACTAGAGTCGTTTCCACCAGAGAATACGAGGGGAAATAGAAAGAGATACCCATGGACCGGTGATCCGCTCTGGACCTCCGAGTCTCCTTCCACCCGCCGCCCATCTCATACGCAGTGTGCCGCCGCCTGAATCCTGCCCCGGCCTCCCCTCCTCCTTCGTCATCGAGTTTCTCATGCAACTCGCAGGAGGTATTCGGTCGGATGCCTGCTGGCCATGGCGCCATCTGCAGATTCGAGCGGAGGCCAGAGCGCCGCCGCGCCTGGTGGGAGGACGCCCTGCCAGCGGCCAAGAAGGCTTAGCTCAGCCTCTGCCTCCACCGAGGATTCTGTGGGCGAGGGGCCGGTGCATTCGCGGAACTCCCGGTCTTGATAAATTGATGGAGGCGCAGCATATATCTTGGGGACAGGAGATTTAGGAGAGTTTCTGTGAGGGATAAATGATAGAGTAGGGAGGTTAGGAAAGAGTTTCCATAAGACGTCCGAAGCTAAAAGCTAAACGGAAATTAAAGAGCAAAAACGAGAAGCAGCTCGAGAGTGGGTTAGGCTGGGACAGGGCCGTCCCACGTCTGTGCCAGGGACCGGTTGGTTTCTAGCTGCCTCCACTCAAAACAAAAAAAAAAAAGCTAAGCTACGCGTTGAAAATGATGAGATTGAATGCAGGACCACTCGTGGTTGTGTGTGCCTACTTTTTCTCTCTCTTTTTGTTAAGCTGATCTGGATTAACATGTTTCGTGTTGGCTGATATTAATTTTGAGTTTCACCAGTTTATATATGTTCACAAGCTTCATGGAGCATCGACAAGTCAAAATCAACATGAATTTAAAATATAACGATGAGGATGGAATTTAATTGTCCGGCATCTACATGGTGATTAAAGCAAGTGTTTAACTGCCTTAAGTATGTGTCATGGGGCTAATGAGCTGACGAGTGAAATTCGAGTACGGCTAGACTAGCTAGGGCATGACAACCCAACGAGCGACAGGGGCACCAAATACAGGGACAAAGAGAGTGGAGCATCAATAACCCTGAGTTGTAGATAGTTCTGGCTTGATCGCCAGCATCAAGTGGCGTGGAGGATAACAAGGCCGCGAGGTGGCACGATTGGTTCATCCACACGACGTGGACACGTGGTCAGTACAAGAACAACACGTTCCGCTGAGGGCAAAAAGCCATACGCCGACGGCTGTCCTCGGCGTAGCCTTTTCGATAAAGGTCTCCCTCGGCGGAGCACAATAGAGGTCGTCGGTGTATTAAAATGCTGTCGGCGTCCGTCGGCATAGCCTATCAACCGGTTGCAAAAAAAATTTAAATTTTTTTCTCAATTTTTTAATCTTTGAATTGTTTGACTCGTTAATCTCTCACTTTGAACATTTTCACTAATTATACTTAATATTTAATTATGATTAAATTACAGTCTTGGCCAAACTTGCCGGCTGATCACCCATCCTACTACTACTCCTGCTCCAGCATGCTTAACTTTCTCGTTCATTCAGAATCTGTTTTCGCAAAGTAATTCATACATTGTTGTCAATACTATGATATCAATCCTATTAACTCTTATATTATCATATCACGTGTTTGTATTTTTTGAAATTAAAAACAATTATTTAAGTAAACAATAATGAATAAGTAAAAAAATTATTGAATTCAAATAAAAATATAATGATTTTTTTATATTTTTCTATTTCATATGGAATAATTAATATCTTTAAATCCGTAAATCGGAATTCGGCAAATAATATGTCTAAATTGATCATAAAAATGAGAGGAATCCAAATATGATATCAATACCAACTTATCACAAACTATGCGGTGATTCTAGCCGTAATTTTATTTGCCTGTTTAAAATGAAAAATGGCTTTTTGGCAACCTCGAATGAGATAGCTCGGGCTGATCCTCGATAAATTTGAAGTGGATCTATGATGAAATAGCATATTTTTAACCTAAAAATAATTTTTATAAAAAATCATGAGCATTGGATCATGTACCTATAGTTCATATTTGACCACTTCCTACTAATTTGGCAGTAATTTGTCTTTTTCACCAAGGATAGACAGAAAGGTTTCAGATCCCCTTGTTGGGACATTGTCCATATAAGGTGGTCTAGTATTTTTGTAAATTTTTGTGGTAGCATTTTGAATTAGCCATTTGGTGGTTGCTTCACAAAACCGTCCGTTTTTTGTGTTCGGAAAATAGAAAATGGTTTTTTGGTGCGACGAAAAAGAAAACTTCCTCCTGCAACAGTGTTCGTCATCCTATTATGCACATGTATGCACACTATGGGAACATTATCACAAAACTATGCCTTGATTCTAGCCATAACATTGGTCATTTGACCCGAAAGTTAAGAAACCTCGAATCAGATAGGTCATTTTGTAAAGGTTTTTTTAAGACATAATCAATATACCAAGTTTAATATTTTTCCTTCTAACTATGTCACATAATATGACACCACGCGAAGGTTTCGCATTGTTTCGATCATTTTTTGAATTTTTTATGCCCGTTTTAAATTATCATCAAACTGGGCATGAAGATTCTTAGCTCGGGGACGAGCCTCGCTAAATTTGCATTGGATCTTTGATAAAATAACATATTGTTAACCTAAAACTGATTTTTGTAACAAAACATGAGCATCGGATCATGTACATGTAGTTCAGATCTGACCCAGTTCCTATCGATTTGGCAGGAATTTGTCTTTTTCATCAGAGGTGGACAGAAAGGTTTCAGATTCTCATGTTGGTATGTTGTCCATATAAGGTGGTCTAGTATTTTTGTAAAATGTGGTGCTAGCATTTTGAATTAGCCATTTGGTGGTTGCTTTACAAGACCGTCCCTTTTTTGTGCTCGGAAAATAGAAAATGGCTTTTTGGTATGACGAAAAAGAAAACTTCCTTTTGCAACATTGTTCACCATCCCATGATGCACATGTATGCACAATATGGACATATTATCACAAATCGTGCCTTGATTCTAGCCATAACATTAGTCATTTGACCCGAAAGCCAAAAAACCTCGAATGAGATAGGTCATTTTATGAAGGTTTTTTTGAGACATAATCAATATACCAATTTTGATATTTTTCCTTCTAACTATGTCACATAATATGACACCACGCGAAGATTTCGCATTGTTTCGATCGTTTTTAAAAAATTTATGCCCGTTTTAAACTATATATAATGTTTTATGTTTCACTTAATTTTTATTTAAAAATGTGTAATATTTGAGTTTAGATAGATAGATCTTATTTTTCTACAAATTTTGATATATTATTTGTATTTTTCTGAATTAGAATAATTTAGTTATGATTTTTCAAAGTTTAATGAGGTAAAAGAAAAAAATAACTATGCCAAAGAAAGCCGTCGGCGTAGCATAGGATACGCCGATGGCTGCTTGGCGGGTCAGGCTTGAACGATGCCTACGCCGATGACCCCGATATTTGGCCGTCGGCGTAGCGACCTGCCGTCGGCGTAACTTCTTATTCCTGTAGTGGATGGTGAAAGAAAACAAAGGAGAACTTGCGTGTGGCTCATGTTAAATTTCATCAAATTTATAGGTGAAAATGGTCAGGATCTTATGTACACGTCTGCCAAGAGTATTTTATCCCGGTGTAACACATGGGCTTTTGTGCTAGTTATCTACTTATAATACAAATCGGGAGAGAGAGAGACGGAGCCGGTAGAGGACCTTGCTCGCTGAATATGTTGTCGGAAGCATGATTTATTCACAGCTTTAGGTGACTTTGTTTAATTAATACTGATCTACTACGTAGGAATCATGCACCATATATCTTCAACATTTCTGGCCGTGTTAACAAATTCCGATCTCATTCCCTTCATTGCCTACTACTAGCCCTTACGTCCTCATCTTGAGTTTACTTGAACTGTTGAGCATTCCTATCGATGCTTGTTCTGCTTCCCTCCTTCTGCAACGGCGTATGGGAGCAGACAGCCAGATGTGCAACGCCTCGGTCGCGTGCGCGCGCTTCTTCAAGTCTTGGCGATCTTGGGCGCCACGACGACCGGATTCTGCGTGGCGATCCGCTCCCGTCCGGCCGTCTTGTAATCGAAGCCGCACGCGTGCGATTCCGCGTGCCGGTGGAGCGAGCAGAACCTGCCGCCGCAGCGGCACGCGAACCCCAGGAGCCCCACCTTCTTCCGGCACGCTGCGCATCTGTTCGACTCCGGAGCTGCAGCGGCAACCTCAGACCCCATGCGCGTGAGCAAGGCCCGCATCCTCGCAACCTCGGCGGCCCTGTCGACGGCGTTGAGGTGGTCCCTGTAGCACCGCGCGCACATGTTCTTCCTTCTCGCTGCGCACCCGCAGCCTTTCAGGCACAAGGCCGCCACGGCGCCCCTGCCGACGTGCTGCTCGAGCTGCTTCTCTGGTGCCATGAGTCAGACCAGCGACCACGCAAGATCGCTTCCTCTTCGATCATACTACCAGTCACGGGCACCGGCAGGGAGACTTGGAGGCTGGAGCTACGTGTGCTTGTCGGTTTGGACGAGGGCGTTGCCGCCGCTTTATGGACCGACGAGAAATGAGATAAGACCATTGGAATCCAAGTCGGAGTTGAAGTAGGACTCCGATTGCAAGCCTGCACTACGCATCTGCTGTAGCGAATTCCCTGTCCTATACTCCTTTACTCAACAGTTCTCATCTTGAAAAAAAAATACAAAAATCCAAAAATTACGACTGTGCCCTCGTACATTCCGCAATTTAGCTTTGGACATTATCCCCGCGCCGCCGCGCCGTACCGTGTGGCCTTCCGATTCCAAACGGTTGTTCCGATGGATTCGCCGTCGGCTCCGTCCTCTATCCTCCTCAGCCTCCGCGGGTCGCCCTGCGGCAGCAGCAGCACAAGGTCCATCTGCCTGCTCTCCAAGCAGAGGCTGCAGCCATTACCTTCCTCACGAACCGGTCGCCCTCTCGTGGTTGTGGACAAGCTCTCGCCGCGGCGGCTGGAGGCTGGCAGTCTGGGGTGGAAAGGCGGATTGGCTTGCCGCTGCTCCTATGATCCAGGAAACGAGCTTCCCGGGCCTCCTGCTCCTCCCCCTCCTCCAGATGAGGTGAGCGCATCAACAAATGCTGTCAAACTTGTGTGCTTGTCAGTAGTGAACTGCCATTAATTTCGTCAGTATGAAAGTTTTGTTGATTGTTGATAGGGGCAGGCCGTGGATGAGTGGCCTGTCCTTGGCCGGTGGGATGTGCCGTGGGAGTGGCCAACCGTGTCCCTCACAATGGTGGCCTGTGCAGTAAGGTACCGTACCTCTGTCAGATTACTAGATTAGTGCTGTGCACTGAACACCCTAGCCACAACATTCTGGAAAAAAAAAGTAATCCTGACTCGATCGATTGCATGTCAATGCCAATAGTTTTCCTTTTTGATTTGTTGTAAATGGCTAGAAAGAATCTGCTGAATGTTCTTTAGACAGCTCTCTTGTGACAGGAAAAATTGGGCAATTAGTTTTGGAGTATGTAGGCTATCAAGCCGGAGATGCCTCTATTGATGAGAAGGCCGGGGTACTATTTTTGGAACAATTGTATGGATCTAAATTCTTTTTCCTACGTATAGATGGTGCAACTCGATTCATTGATCATCCGCTCATAGTGAAGACTATATATCGGCATCGGACTTACTTGCCTTTTCTTATGTGCCCAGTAACGTGACAGCAGTTACCATTGGAGTTATATTTGGCATCACCAATACTTTTCGGCCATTCTCGGATGACATATTTTGTTATGGTCAGGGACTGGTCTTGTTATTCCCCTTTTCAGTAAATTTCGTGTTTGCATGATAATAGCATGTTACTTCCTTTCCAAAGATTTTAGGCTGTCCCATGCGTGCACCCTTCCCCCTCCCCTCCGCCGGCGGCCACTCCGGCCCCGGCGACCACCCTTCCCCACCTTCCCCAACCCCGGTGACGGCTCCCTCCTCCCCCATGAGCGTCTCCCCACCCCATCCTCCTCGACGGACCGGGCAACCAAGGGCCGTGAGGATGATGGAACGGGGACGCGACTCTTCCGATGGCTCATGGCGACATACCGCGACGCTCAAAGGCAAGCGGAGGCGCGATGTGGCCCCGCGCATCCCTCGCTCGGAGGTGCACCGGGAGTCCGGGTCGGCGGCGGTGGACGAGCTGGACCGTTCGGATGACTCCATCGAGGGCGGCGAAGACGCGCCATGGGAGCAGCCCCGGTCCCGGCGTGCGCGAGGCCGCCGTGCTGGGAGAAGGGTGGCGGCGGCTCGGGCGGCGCGTGCTGGGCGAGAGGTAGGTGCCTACGACGCCATCATGTTCGTACTGCTTCTCGCCACGAGCCGGGCACAGTGGATTGCACCACGGCGGTGTGCTGCGTTGCGGAACGCCGCCACATGGCGCGAGAGTGCTGCCGCCGCCGCTGCACTTCGCACGCCGCGGTGATGAACCCGCCGCAAGCGCCGCCGGCGAGGCGATTCAGGGCCCAACCTGCGCTGCCACCGACCGTGGCGCGCAGGGACAGGGCTGCCACGCAGCCTTCCGCTGAGCACCGTCGGGTCGCGATGGAGGTGGGATCAAGGCCCGGGCGAAGGCGCGACGACGGCCGACCAGCGGCGATGGCGCCGTTCTTGAGGCGCCGCTACGCCTCGGGGTGATCGTGGTCGCAACCACGAACCGCGGCAACTCGCAGACGGGACGGCTCGGCCGACAGCAGCCCGCGAGGAGGAGATGAGGATGTGATGGCCTCGCCGCCGTTTTGCCCAACAGCCCGTGCGCTGCTCCATCAGACGCTTCGCGCTATCGCGGCGAAGTTGGCTCGCCGCCACAAGGCCGCGGCGTCTTCACGCTGTCAGGAGGTCGACGCCGAGCGCTTCGACAACGACCGCTGGTGTTCGTGGGCGGCTTCCGACGTGTCGCCGGCGGGTGTGGCGGAGGCCATCGAGGAGAACCACGGCATCCCACCGGAGGTGTTCTCCGCTCATCGCCACGCGTGGTAGCATGTTGGTTTACCGCCACACCCGAGGACCGGAGCTCGATCGCGCTTCGCCTATTCATTCGGTGGCTTCAAGATGGAGATGAGGCCTCGTCGCGCCGGTCGAACACCTCACGGCGAGCTAGGCGTCCATGTCACGCCGAGATCGAGGCTGCCGGCGAACGCTGAGCGTATAGCGGTGAAACGCTGATGGCGCCGAACTCTGGGTGGGCGCCTTGACCCGCCACCGGTCGCATGACATGGACACCTTCAGTCCGCGTGGTGTTTGGACCGCCTCATTCCGGCGGATTTCCACATCGTCGAACTCGAGGCGACGCCGCCGGAGGCGATGGCGGCGGCCGCGAGCGCGTGACCCGCAGATCCCCACGCCGATCCATCCGCCGCTGGTCCACGCCACATCCTTCACCGACACGGCGGCGACCACGGGACAGACGACGACGGCGCAGGAGGTTCGTCTGTGCTACCCTACCGAGGCGGTACTCTACGACCGCGGGTCCTGACCAGCTCCGGGCGGCGCAAGCTTGGCTCGGCGGCGCGCGCGGGGCGGCTGGCTCGGCCAGGCGGTCCCATCTCCGCAATGCCGGATGCCCAGTGGCGCGGCGGGCCACGACGGGTTCGCCGCGACGCTGGGCACTGGCCGGGTTTAGGTCCCGGCCCGGCCGCCACGACGACGCGCTGAGACAGACGGTCGGGAGCGCCCACGCCAAAGCGGTTCCGGGCGATGCAATGAGGCTGGCGAGGCTTCCTCGACGCCGCCAGGACCGCAACGCGAAGTCCAATGAGGCCGCGACCTGTGCCGCGACGCCAAAGCGGCAGAGCAGCCGACGCAGACGCCTTAATCGCAGAGCGCGGCTGCAGCCTAAAGCGCCGCTTTGACCATGTCTGGAGAGGGGCCACAGAACGGGTTCTGCTGCGGCGAGCCATCTCGATGGGCGGAGGCGGATGAGGCGGCGAAGGCGGTTGAGGGCGGGCGAGGACGCCTCCTCTGCCTCTGGCGCCTGGAAGCTCGAAGATCTTGTCGCGTTGCGCGCGGCGACTGGCCGGGTCTCGAGGCGGGGTCCATCCCAGATCGTCTGGCGATAACGCAGCGGGCGCCGCTTGCGAGCGTCGGTCACGCCGAGGCCCGCTTCCCTTGCCGAGAGGGCGGCCTACCGTCAGTGTGGCACCGGGACGCCTCGGCGGCTTCTGCCGCCCATTGGGGCCAGTTGAGACCACCGGTGATCTTCTGGGAGGACCGGCTGGTGACCCCGCCGATTAGCACCGCTACTCAAGCGCGAGCCGGAGGAGCTGGCATGCCACGTTGGTTGTTTGACATTGATGACATGGGACCAACGGCGTGGGGACGGCAGTCGCGCTGCGACGGTGTTCGCCTCGTCGCAGCCTCGCTTAGCCACATCGTCCCGCCGATGTCGCTTCCCGCACCGGTGACTCGTCTGCCTCCCCCTATCCACTCTGCAGCGGTCGGGTCTGCATGCGGACTTAACACCCCACCGCCGACCCGCCCCGACTGGGGAGTTCCTCGCACCGCGGTTACGATCGGATGCACTGCTCGGCACCACGGCAGTCGATGGAGCTGAACTTCCACCTCGCAGAGTCCTGGATCGCCAAGCAACCGCGGGCTAAACTCGGAGTAAGGCGTCCGCAACCTCACGCGAAGTTGGGGCTCATTGCCCGGATGAGGCACCTCCGACGTCGCCTTGAGGCCTTCCATAGGATGTTCGAGACCCTCTCACGGACGAGATGATTGAGGCGGTTGGCGAACTCACGGATGGACTCTTTCCGCGATCGAGGGTTGCGTGACGCCTCCTGGGGAGTTGTCGTGGCCACTTGGTGGCAGTTTGACCCTTTGGTCAACCTCGGGTGCTTGGATCGTCTCGATGTCGTACGACCCAATGATCCTGGTGTCCAACGTGCGGGGTCTTAACGACCGTGCGCGTCGTACGGGTGTGAAGAGTGTTGTCATGACGACAAACGCGTCCATTGTGTGTTTGCAGGAGACCAAGCTTGATGTTGTATCACCTACTATTGTAATGGAAACCCTAGGCGCGGATTTTGACGCTTACTACTGCTTGCGCCCGGTACTAGGGGTATTATTATCGCTTGGAAAAGTAGGTTGGTGCAATCGATAGCGCACACGTAGATGTGAACAGGTCACCGCTTAGGTCGCTCGACTTCGGGCGCGCCATGGTGGGCGACCTGCGTTCACGGACCGCAGGATGAGGTCGCCAAAGTGGCCTTCCTCGCCGAACTCGGAGATCCGGAGGCAGTAGCCACGGTTGTTGTCTAAAGGGACTTCAACATGATCTACCGGGATGAGGACAAGAACAACAACAACCTCAACCGCCGCATGATGGGACGCTTTCGGCGTTTCTTGAATGATGGCGTGCTGAAGGAGCTCTACCTACACGGTAGGAGGTACACCTGGTCCAATGAGCGTGAGACCCCGACGTTGGCCCGACTCGATAGGGTCTTTTGCTCATCTGACCGGGAGATGCATTCATTGCTCATGCGCTTTTCGTCGGTGATTTCGGATCATTGTCCTTTGCTCCTAGGCTGTACCCGGTGGCGGCGGGAGGGTCGGTTTCGGTTGGCGATTCTGGATGAACCTCGATGGTTTCGAGGAGGTGGGTTCGGCACTGGTCGGTCATCGACCACGACCCTACCGGAGACTTGTGGCCAAGCTCAAACGCACTGCCCGACAGTTGATGAGTTGGGCGGACAAGAAGGTGGGATCGATCAAGGCTGCGGTGATGACGGTGGTCATCATTTACCGCTTGACGTTGCCATGGAATCGAGCAACTCTCCACGGATAATGGCCTTGGCGCTTTGTTGAAGCGCACTATCTTGGGTGGCCTCCTTGAACGCACATGGCGCGCCAAAGAGCCAAGATTAGATGGTTGGAGGAGACGCCAACCGGCGTTCTTCCACCAAGACGCTTCCTATCGGCGCGGAAGAATGTGATTCGCGACTGCGGGTGAAGTGCGACACGGTGGACCACGCGGCCATGGCCGAGGCCTCACGACCACTTTCGGGGCCTCCTTGGCTCATCGCACGTCAGACAAAGACTCGCTCGACCGGACTTCGGGATACCATCGGAGGACTGTCAGACATGGAGGCCCTTTCACCGGGAGGAGGTTTGGGGTGTGATCCGGCTACCCACGGCAAGGCCCCGGTCCCGACGGGTTCACGGTGAGTTCCTCCAGGCTTCAGGGGTGGTCAAGGCGACTTTATGGCTTTTTCCAAGTTATACTCCATGAGCCGCGGGTTCCGGGGCCTCAACCAAGCCACGATTATCTGCTGCCAAGAGTCGGATCGACCTCCACTGGAGATTACACAATCGGCCTTATCCATATCTTTGCCAAGCTAGGGCGAAGGTGCGGCATCGAGCTAAGCGCCCAGTGGGAGCCATGGTGGACCCGAACAGGCGCCTTCATCAAGCGGTACGCATACATGATAACTTCATCTTTGGTTCACAGCAGACGCTTTGCTCCATCGGCTCAAGGAACCGCGGTTATGCTCAAGCTAGACATAGCAAAGGCTTTTGACTCGATCTCTTGGGCGGCATTTGAGGTGCTTGAAGGTGGGATTCGGGCGCAGATTTCGAGATCGGGCTATCCTCCTCTCGTCGGCGAGTTCACGGGTGATGCTCAATGGCGAGCCGCCCCCATCCGCACCGAAGGGGCTCGAGACGAGGACTTTGTCGCCGTTGTTGTTCGTCTTGTTCATCAACACACCGCAGGTGTTGTCGAGGCCCTCGAGCTAGGTATGCTTAAGAGGATCGCCTCCGTGAGTGGTGACATCGGTCTCCCTTTACGCGGATGACGTGGTGATCTTACGCCATTCGACGCTGACCGAAGCCGTTGCGCGCTTATCTGGCACTCTTCGGGAAGCCTCGGGACTTCGCACTAACTATGACAAGTGCTCGATCTCCGATTGCTTGCTCGGATGAGGAGGCTCATGGTGCGGCGACAATGGGATGTCGACTAGCGCCTTTCCGGTTAAGCACAGGGATCCCTTGTTTCTCGGCGGTGTCGGCGGCACTCAACCACTGGTAGATAGCATCGCAAACCGGCTGCCGACTTGGAAAGCCGCCATGATGGCGAAGGCTGGACGCCCGACGCTTGTTAAATCGGTCCTTATGGCTATCCCCCTCTACCAGATCATCGTGTTGGGACTTAACAAGCGAACCCTCAGGCAGATCCAGAAGATAGCGCGGAGCTTTCTTTGGGTGAGGGAGGCCAAAGCGCCATCGCCACGTCAGCGGGAGAGGTGTGCAGGCCTAAGTACTGGAGGCCTTGGGGTCCCCGACCTTGACGCGACCGACCACCTTCGACGCTACCGGATTTGGAGGATGCGGACGGACCAGCTGCGACCCTGGCGCGGCTTGGATTTGAAATTCTCGGATAAGGAGCTGCAGGTGTTTGACGCCTCGACCACGATGCGGGTAGGCGACGGTGCTTGACTGCTTTGGCCGGACCGATGGCTCGACGGACGGACCATCGAGGAGGTGGCGCGCCGCTTTCCACACATTCCCAAACGCGCTAGGAAGCGCAGGACGGTCCGGCGAGCTATTACGCGCAGCTTGATTGGATCACCGACATCCAGCGCGTTGGAACCGCTGGCCCTTTGGCGATACGATTGTGGATCCATTCGCGACTTTGGGCTGACCGCTGCACCCGACTCCTTGCTCTGGCGATGGACTTGATGCCCAAGATCGGCTAAGTCCTGCTATGAGTTCCTCTTCCAGGGTCCATCATTTCGAGGTCTTGGCAGCTGAACGGCAAACTGGGCCCCACCGAGAGTCAAGTTCTTCGTCGGTTGGCGTGCAGGATCGATCTTTGGACGGTGGCGAGAGGGACTTGCCCACCCCCGCTGCCGCCCACTTTGCGACGGTCGGATGAGACCATGACCCACCTCGATAGGTTGCCCTTCTCTAAGGCAATCGCATGAGGTGCTATCTTGGATTCGATCCACGGCCGCGCCTCGGGGTGAGGGACTTTGTGGACTGGCTGCGAGCCGACTTCCATCCTCGCGCTTTGCGCAGGGGCGTCTTCGCTCATCATGTTGACGGCTGGTGGATTTGGAAGCAGCGCGGTCGTCTTCGACAATGCGTCACCGGACGTGGGTCCCCTTCTGCATGCGATCTGATGCGAGGCTCGAGATCGGGCCCGGCCGCTGGCCTTCGCGCAGCCTTGCTGCCAACGGCCTAGTAGTCCTAGCGGGTTGTGTTGTACGGGGTGTTGGCTCCTCTGAGCCTGTGTAAATATTGTGCAGAACTCTCTTTTCCCTATCAATGAATCGAAACGCAAAGCTTTTTGCGTTTTCGCGAAAAAAAAAAAGATTTTACCTTGATAAATAGCAGGACTGTTGTTATGTGGCATCATCATGGCACAGAAGTTACCTAGTAGCTAAGACTTGAGCTGATTTTCGGACTATGATTCTAGATGTTTAGTTTCTTGCTCTTTTATTGGCTGTTTTCTATTGATGCAATGCGACTGTATTTGTGAATTTTCAGATTTTAAGGAGCCATTTAAGCTGCAAAACGGTTGGCTTCTGTGGGCTGGAATTGGCCTCTTCTTTGCTCTAATTTCCATTGCTTTAGCTGGAGCTGTAATGACCGCCCTGAATGGTGAAACCACACAGAGAGAGGTCGATCTACTCTATTTTATGCTTGAGCAGCTAGTCGTCTGTTGTCTTATCGGACACCTTTATAAGTTAACAATTGATACCGTACATCCTTTCTATTTCAACTTGTATTAGGAAAGATAAGAGGGTTTATTTGTTATTTCTCGCTATATTGGATTTTCTTAGTGATTTATAGAACTTGTTGTATCAAAAATAAGTTATTGGAGTTTGATGGTTTGTCATTAGCCATGTTTTTGGCATCTCTTAGTTTCCTGTGTTTACTTCTTTCACCATAGACCCACCATTCCACAACTGGGAATTTTTCGTTTACTTATTATATGGTTGATGTTCCTGCATAACACTATCTGTTGAATGAAAAGATGGCAACTCATATGAAGACATAGATTCTGTGTCCGTGGATATATGGTATCCATGACATAATAAATGTACGAAGTCCAACATGCTAGCACATTTTCTGAACATGGGCATCATAAATTTAAAGTAAGCAAAGATCACAGGCGACCATATATTTTTAGCAAAACTCACATATACGTATTTCCATCATCTACATGCGTGGAACTTTTTCATAATTTTTTGGAACTTGTAGAAATGTTTTTTAGCTACGTTGAATATTTGGGTTTAGATATACCTAGGTTCCCACGTTTAGTGCATTATCTTACATTTCACCTTTTCTCAAGAAAGAACTTATTACATCTCACCTTCACTGATCTACTGCTTGAACATCTTTCAGACTGACTCGCTAGTCCTTCTACTGCCACTGATTGGCTCGTCGAATATCAGGTAATGGTTGTGGGTTTTTTGTCACAAGATATTATAGATATAAATCAGGCAAGAGTAGCCAAACTTATTTGACTTCATAATTATTTTGTTTGTTCGTAGCACTGTCTGTCTACTGGGCATCACTGGTGTTCTTGCACCAATTTTGGAGGAAACTGTATTTAGAGGATTTCTAATGGTATCGTTGACTATGTGGTAACTACGCATACCATTTAGTCCTTTTGAGAGAATTATGGTGCTTATCCTAGAAGTGTAAAACTATATATTGGTGCATTCGAAATTTTGTATCGTATGGCCTTGTTTGGAGTGAGTGTAAAATTTCTGTGCTCCCCGATATTTAGTTCGAGTTTGAACTAAATACGTGCGGACACACAAAAATTACACCCATTCCAAACAGGCCCTAAAGAAGTATGTACTCTGTTTCTTATACAGGTTTTCTACTCCAGTATCTGTTCTGATCACTGCTGTGGTGTTTGCCTTCGCTCATCTCACACCAGGAGAGCTTCCCCAACTTTTTGTGCTTGGTAAGTGAGTAGTTTAATAGTACTAACTAGGCAGGACAGTGCACAAAAGCTTCAGTGCACTGAAACCCACTATCACAGGCTTTCAGCATGGTATATAGTTAGGTGGTGCCTAGAATTGAACATAATCACAAATAATTATGAAGGTACATATTGGCATGAAGATTTTTTGTGCTACATGATTTAACAGCATGTATATGACTACCTTCCACAACTAATGTGCACAGGTGTGGCACTGGGATTCTCGTATTCTCAAACTCGCAATCTTCTTACTCCTATCACAATTCATGCTGTCTGGAACAGTGGAGTAATACTGTTGCTAACCTTTCTTCAGGTATACGTTATATTTATGTCACCATTTTGTTGTATATGTGATATGCAATTCGTCCTTTCTTACTCATATGCAATGTGGTTGCACAGTTTGCCGTGCTCTGTAATTGTCCCTCGATCCTTTTTGTACATAATTCTTGCCATCTTATACCGGTTGCTAGAGCTGCTTTTTGTGGAAGGAAACCAAAGTACTTAAAACTATTTAACTTTCTATTATGTTTCAGCTGCAGGGATTCGATATCAAAGAGCTGTTGCAGGCATCCTGAAGGTTTCATTTGGTCAACTTAGTTTTATCTTGCACTGGATTTCTATAGTATTATTGAATAAATAAAAAATGAAGAAAAATGCACCTTATGGAGAGTGGATATGATAGCTACTGTACTCACATGTACTTACATGTACAATTGTATTTCCGTTTTAGATTATTCCCTTCTAACCATTCAGAGTTGACGTGTCATCTGATCTGGTAATTTTATTTTTTCTTTTTCAAACAAGCGGTTTCGAATTTTTCTTTCATATGATGTGAAAGTTAATTTCCAGGAGATACTATGCTTTCTATGGATATATCATACTCTTCCATAATAAATGTCGTTGATTCAGTAGATTCCCTCCGTTTCAAAATATAAGATGTTCTAGGTTTATGAAAAAATGTATCTAGACATCTTTTAGTCTGTAGATTCACTTCAATCTGAGTGAACCTACATATTAAAAGTAGTCTAAATATATTTGCTTCACAAAGCTAAAACATCTTATATTTTTAAATGGAGGGAATACATTATTATGGATCGGGGGAGTAACTTTCTTCAAAGCATTGCAAAAAAGGAAACTCCGAGAACTCCCGTACTTTATGGGTGGTTACGTTGCTAGTTCAGGAAAGCATACATTCAAAAAAATTAGGGTCTCAGTTTCTTATAATCGACGTCTATAATTTTGTTAATTGAAGCAGTTGACGAACTGGAAATCTTATGAATGGCAGGCTTACGAATATTTCAACTGTTTAAGCCATGGTGTCAGTTTTTTTTAACCTGCCAAGGGCTTGCATTAAGAGGGAACAAGTTCAGGGCCACAACAACGGGGGCACCACTACACGGCCTCGTCCAAAAAAAAGAGGCAAAAAAGAGGCCGAACCTTGCTCTTCGGGGATGAAGTTCGTCAAATATTTAGCTCTGGCTATAACCCAATTCAGAGATTCTTTCTTTATATTTGCGACGAGGATTGAAGGCATAGTATTGCGAAAGACCCTGGCATTCATTTGGTTCCAAAATTTTCAAGTTCTTTTTTTTAGGGGATCCAAAATTTTCAAGTGACTAGCATGATGTTGGATGCAATTGCTGTGCCAGGGTGAGAGGGCCTATTGACGGCCGTGAGTCCACATTGGACGGGTGGATGCCGAGGAGGCCCAGCCACAAGATTTTCTTTTTGAAATGGGGAGCAAAGTCCAGCCTCTGCATCATTTGATGCACACGGCCTGATTTATTACATTATTTCAAACAGTATTCAATATTCTATTTATTACAATCAAAAATAAAAGAGAATTGAAACAAATATCAACCATCTTAAAATGAAAAGCAAACAAAAGCTATCCATTTTAGAGTCTACTAGTGTGCCGCACCCAGCCACAAGATGGACACCGAGTCTGGTTCATGTTTGCACAAGGAGCAGACCCCATAGTTAGGTCAACCATGGCACTAAAGAAGGTTCGCAGTCCATACTCTGTTTTGCAAGACGAGCCAAGCGAAGAACTTGTATTAGGCGATGCCCACACATCCCAGCAATGGGTCCTCATGGGAGACACCACGACGTCCTAAAAATGAAAAAGATAAGTAGATAAAGTGGAACAGGATCCAGAGTTGGCGAAAAGACAGGAGGTGATGTCCTCGTGGTCGATGTTCAAGATGACATTCTGAAGCTCCGTCCAAAGGTCAACAAACTTGTCGAGGTTCTGCACGAGAGTTAGAGCATCTCCAAGAGCATTGTATATTTACCCCAAATTGCTAAAACCTAAAAAATTTAGCAACCAAGCTAAAAATAAGTTGCTCCAAGAGCGATGATACCGTGGTCCCAATATAGAAAATTTTAGGAGTTTTTTTTTGTAGTTGGATTGGCAAATGTGTCAATCCAAACCTAGATTGGTAAAACTCAAGTGGTCCCTATATCCCTTTGTTTCGACCTCACCGCCACCTATATCCATGCCCCCCTCGTGCCCGTCCCCACATCATCGAGTGATGTTGTAGGAGCAAAAGAATTGCTCTCATCTTTCTGTACTCAGTTTAGCAATTCAAAAAATAGCAATGGTATTGGAGATACTCTTATTTGATGAACCCCAAGCATCATCTAGCACGGGTGTGTTGAATGCTCTAGAATTTCATAGGCCATAGATGGAAGGATAATTATCCCTAGGGTGGCGCCTGTTGAGACAGGGGGCTGCTAGAAATAAGATTTTTTCTTGTTTCCAATGAAAATGGGATGGTGGTGTGGAAGAGCTACATGTCAGTGGAGTCACACAAGGATCACACGCCAACCCATAGCTTGTATGGGTTGGTCCATTCAAACCAAGGCCATTAGAGATTGAAAGCACGAGCGATTTCTCCAAGTGAAGGATGTCTGGGCCTTTGAAGCATTTGGGATGACAAACATTTGTTGAGTATAAGAACAATTTACCAAGAAAATTAATGATTATAAATGATATATAAAACATGAATAGAATAATAGAAATTAATCTAATTATGTGAATTAGCGAACACATATTAAGGCAGATATCCAAGAGGATTGCAGGGATTAGAACTTGGAGATAAGATTAGAACAAAGTCTATAGCAAACCAAAAGAAGAGACATACTATATGATTAAGATAAACAAGTAAGTGGAAGAATATGTACATCACAACAGAGGAACCGCTAGTGTTGGCGTTGGCACCATTGTCAGCCATGTCGTCAAGGAAGAGGTTGTTGATATCGGGGAAGAAGTCGCCATTGGAAAAGACGTTGGCGTTATCGCTATCCATGAAGGAGTCTGTGATGAAGCCAGTCGTCGCGCCAATAACGCTCCCCAAAAACCTTATCACCATTCTCCCGTATAGGACTCGAAGCAGCAGGGTATCGGAGGCTTAGTGTCCCGACTCGTGGTGCACGCCATAAGACATGATCGGTAAGATCTAGATATTGTAGTGCTCTGGAACTGGCGGCGCAAAGGGATGGATGCTGGTGTGTCTGAGAGGAGGCGCGAACACTCTCTCGTATAGGCACAGAGGGAAGGCAGACAGGCTGCGCGGGAGATGAAATGAAGAGGCAGCAGCTGAAGAGAAAAGGTAGAAGCCAAAACCGGACAGCCTCCACTAAGTTCGCATTCATTTTCACTTAACTCGTATTAAAAATCCACTCGAACAAAACATTTCAGCTTCTGTGCAACTATTCATATACCATTCATGCGTGGCAAAATAAAGCTCGGCTCGGCGAGATTCCCGCAACCTGCAGCGCCCGCGCGCCATGATGTGACAAGGCGAGGCGTGGCAAGCGAGGAGAGGAGGAGCGCGCGTGTATATGTTTTCTCTTCTAAAGCTCGTACAAGTGCTAGAGAGCTCACCTTTTAAGCTGATCCAACTTCCACTCAACTAACAATGTGGGACTAAACTTTTGTCCCACCTCCTACCTTGCATGAATGGTCCAAGTGGGCCTCTAGGATTTCAGAAATTTATTGGTATAAAATAAATAGGCTGGGCCATTTAGAAAAAAATTCCAACAATGCCCCACTAGATCCTAGAGACACATGAAGTTTTCCTTTGGTTCCAAAGCATTATTTATATACCGATACTGCAATGGAGACTATTAAATTGAACTTTCACATATAGCTTTATGTTATACTAGGATGCAACTTGTACAGTGGACTATGCCTTGAACTGCAAGTTTGCTGCAAACCTTGCTTCACACAAATTCTTGACCTATACTAGCCTACCGTAGGACTTCCTCGCGGGTGGATCTTATGCGTCATATGATACGTCGTAAACGTATTTATAATTTTCGATGCTCCATGCTTGTTTTGTATTAACTTTGCTATGTTTTGTCTACACTTTGAGGTATTTTTATACACTTTTTGGAACTAACCTATTGACAAGATGCCACAGTGCTAGTTGCCTGTTTTTTGCTGTTTTTGGTATCAGAAAGCTAAAAAATGAATATTCTCGGAATTGGACGGGACAAAAGTCAAAGTTCATATTTTTCAGTGAACGAGAACGGGGGAGGACACCAGGGTGGCCACACCCTAGGTGGGAGCGGGCCCACCCTGGCTATTCCCACAGGGGGTGTGGGACCTCTGGCCCTCCACTGACCTTGCCTCCTTCGCCTATAAGAATCCCCAACTCAGAAACCCTAAATCATCTGGGAGAAAGACACGAAAAGTTCCGTTGCGCTGCCGCCACCGAAGGGGAGATCGGGGGACAGAAAGTCTCTATTCCGGCACCCTGTCGGGACAGGAAAGTGCCCCCGGAGCCATCTCCATCGCCATGTTCATCACTGTTGCTGATTCCCATGATGAGGAGGGAGTAGTTCTTCCTCGAGACTAAGGGCTCTACCGGTAGCTATGTGTTCATATCTCTCTCTATGCATGATCTTTTTATGGTCATGAGCTTTGTAATCAAGTAGATCTACTTTGCTACTCAAGTGCTTTAATAGATCTCTGGCTCTCCCTACGTGTGTGAAAGTGACAAAGTGCACTCCATGGTGGCACTTAGGCTAGAGTTTATAAATACTTGTCATGAGTTATATTTTGAGTTGGTTGTCTCTATGAAATTGTGGTGTTTTTTGGAACAGTCTAGCGCTCAAGGTGACAGTGTGGGGTTATCTAGATTGGGAAAGGCGGACTTTGAGGTCTGCTTTTGTAGCCTACCATGGATTAGAGTGTCCAACCGGAGAGTAGTTAAGAGTATCATGAAGAGAATATATTTATATGAGAGAGTGTTCACTAGTGAAAGTATGATCCCTAGGCCTTGTTTCTAAACATTGAAACACCGTTTGCATCTAGATCTGTTGCATGTTTGCTTGCTTCCATCTTTATTTTAGTTTGCCTTTAGTCTCTCTCTCACGTCAACAACAAGTCAGAAGCTCTTTTCTGGCACCGTTACCATCACGTTGGGTGTTCGGGTATACCCGATAATTCGGGTCGGGTAGTTCGGGCTAACTAAAATTCGGGTTTCAGAAAATGGTGCCCGAAACCTGACTGGTTTTATTGATACCCGCTAATTCGGGTACCCGTTATTTCGGGTTGGGGTATTCCTGAATTACCCGACAGACACAGCAATGAAAGTTACAGTACCATTTACGCAAAAATTCGACAGAGTTTCTGCAGTATTTTGACAGCATTTTTGTAGAATTTCAACAGATAACAACAGTTCTATAATAGATGACAACATAACATGACATTTTCCAACATAACAACAGTTCTTCTCAACTCTCAAGCATGAGTGCAAGTGCATAACAATCAACAATGGTCCAGTTCAATAACAATCAACTCAAATGTTCAATAACAAGTAACAACAATCCAGTACAGTTCAAATGTTCAATAACAAGTAACAATAGTCAAGTTCCAAAACTTCAAAGTGAGCTCCAACCTCCAACAGTCCAACTCCAAGCCTCTAGTACTTCAACTCGGTTGCTTGTCTCTACAAATTACACAAACACAGGTTCATGAATAATGGACAAGCACAAGTACAAGCAGATTTGAGAACAAGCACAAGTTCCTTATGACCTTACCTCACTGTGGTCAAGGTTTGGAGATTGACATGCTTGCAGTAGATTTAGAAGTTGATGTAGTATTTTTATCACATTTGCCTTTTCCTTCGGAATAATGGAGGCCACCAAATTTCTCAATTAATTCTGCAAAGAGCGGAACAAGTATGCAGCATCCAACAATTATAAAATATTGGTAGTTTGGGCCTTTGGGACATGATTCAAGAAAAGAAATACAAAGTAGTAAATGTGGTAGTATTTTTACCCTTTTCCATCTTAGCTAATTCCTCCATATTCTCCTGGATGTCAATAGGAGTAGTCCGACGTAGCCAATCTTGTGCGCAAACAAGAGCTTCCAACATGAATGGAGTAAGTGAGGTCCGGAAGTCATCTAATATACGTCCACCTGTGCTGAAAACCGACTCCGAAGCAACAGACGTGATGGGTATGGCAAGGACATCACGTGCCAAGTGAGACAAGATGGGAAAACAAACTGCATTGATCTTCCACCAACTTAGAATATCAAACTTGCCTTCTTGGTCTTCACAATCTTCAGCAAGATATTTGTCAAGTTCTGACTTAGCATTAGAACTTGTACCATTGTTCATCTTCAACTTCTTGGCAATAACATCCTTCAACATGCTTCCTCTTACCACCTTTGATACTCTCGTGTCATCCACTTTAGCTGTTCCTTCAGTTGGAGCATACATTTGCCTATACTCTTCAAACAAATCATTGAGACAAGTTGTAGTTGCTGCCCAAACTAGTTGTCCATTTTCTTGTCCAAATATCTCTTCAATTACATCATTAGTGTAGTTAGATAATTTATATCTTGGATAAACAACTGCTGCAATGAAAATTAGCAAGTTAATATTCTCCTTTTCCTTCTCCTTTCCTTTTCCCTTCTTGCCCTTCTTCTCACTTCCCTTGACAATCTGTTCTTCAGTGTCCATCTCATGCATGCTCTCATTGTTGTTGATGTGCCAAAGGCCCCAATATTTGTTATATTTCTCTTTCATTCTTTGTCCCATATCAACTTGCAAAGCATCTTCACTTTCCAGCCAAGTTTTAATCAACAAGTGCACTTCTGCAATCTCATGAAATAAACTGTTGCAAGTGACACTAAGACTAGCGGATACTCGAGTTGTAAGCTCAAAGAAATGACCCAGAAAATCTTCCATCTTCTTTGCATTCTCCCAATCTATTTCTTCAGGGCACCCAAACCCATCATTCTCTTCAGATAGAGCATACCTGTAACTGAAATCCTCCTCGGCTAACCTCAAGAACACCTTCTCATACACATTTGCAGCTTTAAGCATTATATAGGTGGAGTTCCACCTAGTTGGGACATCAATCTTTAAAAATGTCTTGCTGTCCACCTTCTCTTCTATTAGAATTTCCTTAAACTTCTCCAATCTAGTGCCACCATTTCTAATGTATCTAACAGCACCTCGTACACGCTTTATCGAGGGGTCGACTTCCTTTAGGCCATCTTGCACAATGAGGTTAAGAATGTGTGCAACACACCTCATGTGCATGAACTTGCCCTTTGCTATGTTGGATCCATGTGTTTTGTTCAGCTGCCTCCTCACGTACACAATACCGCCATCATTGGCACTTGCATTATCAACAGTTATGGTCAAAACTCTCTCCATACCCCATTCAGCCATGCATTTCAGCAAATTCTACCAATATTCTCCCCCTTGTGCCCTTTTATCAAGAAGAAGTTGATGACTTTCTTCTGCAGAATCCAATTATCATCAATAAAACTTGCTATCACAGTCATATAACCATCTTGTTGCTAGGATGTCCAACAATCTGTTGTTAGACACACCATTTGACAAGATTCTTTGAAAAATTTCTTCAACTTGGCCTTCTCTTGGAAGTAACATCGCACGGCGTCTCGGGTGGTGGTTCTTCTAGATGGCACATTAAAACGTGGACAGGCTTTGGACATAAATTTCCGAAAGCCCGACTTCTCACCAAAAGCAAATGGCAGCTCATCTTCAATGATCATCTCAGTAAAAGCTTGCCTAATAGCTTCTTGATCAAACTTGTAGTTTCCAGGGTGTTCCCCTGGAGTTGTTTGCAGCAAAGATTGAGTTGGGTCATTAGCCAGCTTGTGAGGATTGCGTTTGCACGCATTGAAGTGCCTCCTCAAGGCTGATGTACCATCCTTTTTTGATTCAGCCTTGATTTCACGTGTACAATACTTGCATCTACCAGCCCTCACGACATTAGCACTATCCATCACCTTGTTGAAGTGCTCCCACATGTCTGACCTTGCTGCCATCTCCTTCCTTGATTTACTACAGCTGCAGGTTCATGTTGAGTAGCTTTCTCATGTGCATCTGCATGCGAAGATTGCCCTGTTAATGGCTCTGAACGAGTATTTGTCCCTTCATCCATATCCATGTGCGTGTCAGATTCTGACATCTATAAGACAAGTAGACAACAATTTTTCAGTTCACATTTATAGTATTTATAGGAAGTAGAAAAATAAATCTTACTCTATACAGTCATATACACTACACTAAAATGCATATATAGACTAGCATTCAGCCTACGAACTTACACTGGTACTAGCAGAAGAAACAAGAAAGTGAAGTACTTAACAGGAATATGTCATGTATATTCCATGGGCCTCATAGATTGAGTTGTCTCAAAAAATAAAGAATGTACTTAACATGAATAAGTCATGTATCATCTTATGCAATTTATTATCAATGTGCTCAATTCAGAAGCTACTAACTTACAGTCCATATCAGTACTACCCTGAATATCTTTTTCAGATGACGCTGTTAGATATTAGCTCCAGTTCCATCATATGTAGCTACTAACTTACATTTACAGTAGCTACTAACTTACAGTTATAGTAGTATGAAAACTCTAAGAACTCCCTGAATCAGGTATACTAGTATTCCTATTAGAATTCAGAGACACATAAGAGAATATGGAAATGGATGACTTACAGTTGTTAATGGCTTGAGAGCCTTGAAGGTTGATGCCTGATGGAGTCGCTCAGTTATCTTGCATGTAGCGCTGCCGGAGCCTGGAAGTCTGGAACCTTGCGTGGTGGTCTTGGGGATCAGGACAAGGCTTGCTCCGGGAACGGGATAAGGGATCCGGTCGTCATCGCTCCGGGAACGGGACAAGGGCTCCGGTCGTCAGCGCTCAGATGAATTGTGGCCCGCGTCCCGCGGCGACGAATCGGAGCGGCACAGCGACGAATCAGAGGGGCACGACGACGAATCGGAGTGGCACGACGACGAATCGGAGCGGCACGGCGATGAATCGGAGCGGCACACACGATGACGGATTAGAGCGGCACCGATTGGGTGGGCGGCGCAGCGCGGCGTGGTGATCGACTAGGGTTTGTGGGAGACTGGGAGTCTGGGACTGCGGCACCGGCGCTGTAGTGCGGGAGAGTGGAGGTAGGGTTTGTGGCTACATGGGGTTCTCTGGGCAAGTTTTGGGCTAGGCCTCGCCGCCTCGGGGGATGAAATCTGGCCTTTTAGTCTAGTTCGGGTCATCGGGTACCCGCGGAACAAACCCGAGATGCCCGAAAATAATTCGGGTTTTGACACTTCCCACCCGTTCTGCTGATCGGGTTTTTCGGGTACGGGTACTTCGGGTTCGGGTTCGGGTGCGGGTATTTCGGGTTCGGGCTTCGGATCTCGGGTTTTATGCCCGGCGTGACGTTACCACTTGTATTTCACTATCTCTTTGCCGAACTAGTGCACCTATACACCTGACAAGTGTATTAGTGTGTTGGGGACACAAGAGACTTCTTGTATCTTGATTGCAGAGATACCTTTGACCACTTCCTCCCTGAGTTCGATAAACCTTGGGTAATCCACTTAAGGGAAACTTGCTGCTGTTCTACAAACCTCTACACTTAGAGGCCCAACAACTGTCTACAAGAATAAAAGTGCGTATACATCAAGCTATTTTATGGCGTCGTTGCCGGGGAGGTAAGGTAAAAGGTACTCACATCCTCTTGGTGTGTGAGTGCTCGAAGTTATTTCCTTTAGATTCTGCAATTTTATCTTTTTGTTTCTTATTTTCACTAGTTAGGATTAATGGAAAATAATAAAAAAATTAGAGAGCTCTATAGTATTTATCTTGAGTTAGGACATGAAGTGTTTGAAGAGAAAATTAAAAAACCTATGGAACTTTATTTGCATACTAATAGCAATGTTATTAGTATGAATTCTTTGAACACCCTTATTACTAATTCTATGTCTGAGCTTGGGAAGCTAGTTTTTATAAAAATGATATTTTTAGTTTCCCAACTTTGGAAGATAACTATTCTATTGCTTATGATGATACCAAACCTCCAATATATGATGATTACAATGATGAATATGATATTTTCAGTCCACCTACTATTGAGGAGAAAATCAATTGTGATTACAATATGCCTCCTATATTTGATGATTATGGTGATGAGAATAATAATGATAGCTATTTTGTTGAATTTGCTCCCACTACAAATAAGAATGACTATGCTTATGTGGAGAGTAATAATTATTATATGCATGTGGCTCATGGTAAGAATGTTTTATTTGATAGTTATATTGTTAATTTTATTCATGATGCTACTAAAAGTTATTATGAGAGAGGGAAACATGGTTTTATGCATCTCAATAATATTAAGTTTCCCCTCTTTATGTTGAAAGTCTTGAAGTTGCACTTGTTTTGCTTTCCTATGCTTGTTGCTTTATGCTTCATGACTTGTTTCTTTATAATATTACTATGCATAGGAAGTGGGTTAGACTTAAATGTTTTTTGAATTTTCTCCTTGATGCTCTCTTTTACTTCAAATTCATATTTCTTATGTGAGCATCTTCTCAAACTATCATGCCTAACTTAAAGGCGTTAAAGAAAAGTATTTGTTGGGAGATAACCCAAGAGTTTTCTTGAGTCTTGGAAGTTATTACTTCAGTAATGAACTTTACTTATCCTTTTTGTTTTCTTTTTGTGCCAAGAATAACCTCTAATGAGAGGGAAGTAAGATTTGGGGAGGTGCTGTCCCGAAACAGATTTTTGTGCTCCACCGTAAAAATCCGTGTAAAATCTCTGTAAGTCAGATTGAGATATAATTTTCTGAATAAATCCCCCATGTTGTTAGCTAACTTTCGTTAGTTCAACACTTTTTGAGCAGCAGAAGGTCTTCAAAAAAATCAGTTTCTACCGGCTGGTCTATTTTGACAGATTTCTGCCGTTATTTGCATTTGCTTCTTATTGTTTCCTTTTGGGGTTCTTTTTGGGAATTTGAGCTTCTTGAGGGAATTGCTACAGTATCTTGTGTTTTTAGTGAAAGTTTTTCTGTTCTAAAGCTAAACCCAAGGGTCTATTATCTTTTGAATACACTAATGTTGCTAATAAAAAATGTGTGAAGTTTTGTATGAAGGAAAATTTACAGGTGTAGAGAAAGAATGATGTAATGAGATGAAGAATGGACAAAAGCTCAAGCTTGGGGATGCCATCCCGTGTCACCCCAAGAAATATTCAAGAGGTACAAGTGTCAAAGCTTGGGGATGCCCAAGGCATCCCCTTCTTCATCAATAAAAATCTCAGGGCTTTCTAGACACTTTGTTTTTATTGTTTCATGCACAGTTGTGTTGTTCTTGGAGCGTCTTAGTTTTCATTTTTAGTTTTCTTTTGTTTAGTTTGCTTGAATAAGTTGGTTAGATCCCATCACACTTCTTTTGGAGAGAGACACACTCTGTTTCCATTGCCTAGAACACTCTAGTTTGCATTCTTATTGTTCTGTGAGTGTTCTATTTTGCTAGCACTATGTTTAGCCTTAGTTTTCTTGTGCTTTCGGCTTAAAACTTTTTAGTTCTTCTTTGTGGATTTGTGAGACAAGCTCACTGATCTTTGTTGATTATTATATTTGTGAGTTGTTTCAAAGTTGGTGTTGGAAAAGAGTAGGAAGCTTCATGCTTAGGTGGTACAAAAAGGAGCTTGTTTTGACTATGGCTTAGACTTTATCATGTCATGCTAGATGTTGCTTTGACCCTATGCTTAGTGATTATTTCTGTAGCATGACTTGTTCCAAACAATTAGGACTGCTTAATGTGCCTTGAAGGAATCATGAGTTGTTTTAGCATACAAAAGTATAGTATTGTGGTATTCTCCTTTGATGCTTTGTTTGGGTTGACTTGGCACATGCTTATTGATGGCGCCCAGTACTTGTCATGGGACGCTTCGTTGGAAACCCCAAGAGCAAGGTATGAAGCAGCACAACAGCAAGTTTCCCTCAGTAAGAAACCGAGGTTATCGAACCAGTAGGAGGAAGGAAACATCACACAGGTGTTGCTAGCAACGTGGAGACCTGCACAACACAAACTCAAGACTTTTCCCCAACGAATCAGTGAGGTTGTCAAGCTCACCGGTTTGCTGTAACAAACGATTAAACGTATGGTGTGGAAGGTAATGGTTTGCATCAAGTAAACAAGTAATAGTGGAAGATGTATTAATGGTAAAGATTGGACCGGGGTCCATAGTTCACTAGAGGTGCTCTCCTTAAATAAACAACATGGCATGAAGGGTAAAAAAATTACAGCGGGGCAATTGATAGGAACTGAGCAAGGCATAACAATAGAATTACTAGTCAGAAAGATCCGATGAGGTTGATTGGGCAATACAACAAGATACATATACGGCCATCCAACTGCATCTATGACTAGAAGTCCACCTTCAGGTTATCATCCGAACCCCCTCCAGTATTAAGTTGCAAGCAACAGACAACTGCTTTAAGCAAAGTGTGTAAGGTAAACAGTCCACATGTTCCATGAACAAGAGACCGTTGTTTTCTCCCTAGTAGAAACAACACATCTACAACCGAAGAGATTGCTGTCACTTCCCTTGGAAACTAGAGGCATCAACCCACTATCGAGCATAAATACCCCCTCTTGGAGTCACTGGCAACTACTTGGCCAAGATAGCTACTAACAACGGAGAGCATGCAAGATCACAAACAACACAAACATGATAGAATCATAAAGACAAAACCATTAATCAAACCAACATAATAATATCAATATCCATCGTATCCCCGCAAAGACAACATGCATGATTACAAATAGATTAGATCTTGATCATGAACGGAGCTCACAAGATCTATACGTGAAAGCACAAAGGAGGAGATACAACCATCTAGCTACTACATGGACCTATAGTCCAAGGTGGAACTACTCATGCATCATACCAGAGAGAAGGCCTCAGGGATGATCTACCCTTCGGCAGGGTGCCGGGAAGAACTTCAGATACCCCCGATCTAGGGACGATGGTGGCGGCGGATACAGACGATTTCATGAATTTCTGATCGGGTACTCAGGGTTTCTGCTTCGGGGCTTCTTATAGGCGAAGGGGGAGACCGAGGCGGCCACCAGGGCAGGCAAACCCTAGCCAGGGGCGGGCTAGGGCCCACCCGTGCCTAGGGTGGGTCTGGCCCCCTGGCTGGCCTCCCGGGCTCTCCTCTGGACTTCTTGTTCCCCACAGAAAGTAAATAACTTTGACGTTTGTCCCGTCTAATTTCGATAATATTTCTTTACTAACTTTTCTGAAACCAAAAATAGCAGAAAACAGACAACTGGCACTGTGGAAACTTGTTAATAGGTTAGTACCAGAAAATATGTAAAAAGCACCTCAAAGTGTGGACAAGTAAAGCAAAGTAGATACTAAAAAAACATGGAGCATCAAAAATTATAGATATGTTTCCAACGTATCAGCATCCCCAAGCTTAACTCCTGCTCGTCGTCGAGTAGGTAAGTGATAAACATAATAATTTTTGAGGTGACATGCACCCTCACAATAAAGATCCAACCATTTGCAAGCATTGAAATCTAGGATCAAATAACTCTAAACATTTGCATGAAAGATGGAGTTCTAACAATAGGACATAGTAACTATGCATGCAACATGGCAAGCTACAAACAAAGATCATGAATAATATGCATTGAAAAACGTTTGTCTGTTTCACATGCTGAAAACATAGCATAGTGGCAATCAACTTGTCCCTCATAGAGTAGCAATATAATGCATAGGACACCTGCAAAGTTTAAAAGGGTGACTAGAAACAAATATCACAATAACAAGTAATATCACAATATGCATCAATCAATAAGCTTTGGAATAGTGCACACAGAATGATAACTATGCTCTCTTAATGGTGCCTAAAGGTAGAAGGTGGAGACCCGAGTAATGGTGGAAGAAAGGCCTTTTTGTAAAGGAAGCAGGGATTTCAAGTTTCAAAAAGAGCTTCCAAAAATTATGGTACTTGTTAGCTTTCATCCCTCATTGCCCCTATCATAAGCATCTTGAAGTGGTTAAGATTAAAGTGGCAAAGCTGGAGTATATGCTTCACGAAGTATAAGTCGGCAATCTCATGCCCCTTGAATTCGAGGGCCACACCTCATGCATACTCAACTTTGGGCCCAGGTAAGTTCTTGTCACTGTAAGCATTTGCATATCATTGAGAACCACCAACGGGGTACCCCTTGCACATGGTACAAGAGCTTTCCCATAACCAAAATGACAAGGAAAGCAGACAATGAGCATCTCAGCAATCTTTTTATTTACCATATGCATAGCTTTTTATCGAGGATGCTTCATAGATAGCTCACTATGGTGATGCTGCAAGTTTCCACCATGATTAGGCATGGCTTAGGCTAGCGGCCCAGGCGTTTCTCTAACATAGAATACATACTCCATGGACTTACAAGTTCCCTATTTATTTCACACCGGTGACATCCATAGACAAAACAACATGATATCAACTGAGTACAACAAGGTACAAGTGCAATGTTGAAAACGTTCCCCATGACAACATGGTTCTGCTAATTCCAACTTATAAGTGCAAACATATACAACAAAGTTGTCACAATGGTTCAAGTTTATTAGGGGCAAAGAATAAAGTGTGCCATCAAGTTTGTGAGGGCTTTAATCACTAAGTTTTCACATAACAAAATAGTTTTTAATTGGAAGATAGTTGAAAACAAGAATATACTTGGAATGGTGTAACACACCATGCATAGGATTTTATAGTGGACACTTTGGAATAACTTGGTTTCTTGGGAGTTGGAAGCATGAGTAGAACTTACTCATACAAGTGGAGGCTAGCAAAAGACTGGGAGCAACCAACTAAGAGAGCAATAATGGCCGAAATCATGAAGTGCAACAAAGCATACTAATCAAAGCAAAGAGTGGTACTACAAGTCAAGGACTAAATGATCATAGAGGCTAATGGTGACTTGTCATAGTCATAACATGGTGTGAGCATGTGCCAAGTCAACCCAAGCAAAACATTAAAGGAGAATACCACAATACTATGCTTTTGCATGCTAAAACAATGCATAATTTCTTCAAGTCACACTAAGAAATATCATTTGTTTGGAACAAGACATGCTACAGCAATAATCACTAAGCATAATGCTAAAACAACACCTATCATGTCATGCTAAAGTCTAAGTCACAGTCAATGCAAGCTCCTCTTCCACTTCAATCAAGAACTTACTACTCCTTTCCAAACACCAGGCAACCTTATTTGCGAAACAACACAGCGAGAACGGGGGGGGGGGTCCAAACTACTTTATTCAAGCAAACTAAACAAACTAAACAAAGCAAACGAAAACTAAGACGCTACAAGAACAACACAACTGTGCATGAAACAATAAAAACGAAGTGCCTAGACAGACCTGAGCTTTTTATTGATGAAGAAGGGGTCAAGGCATCCCCAAGCTTTGATGCTTGTACCTCTTGGATATTTCTTGGGGTGACACCTTGGTGGCATCCCCAAGCTTGAGCTTTTGTCCATTCTTCATCTCATTACATCATTCTCTCTACACCTGAAAAGTTTCCTTCATACAAAACTTCACACAATCTTCATTAGCAACATTAGCTTATTCAAAAGATATTAGACCACTGGCAAAGCTTTGGAACAGCAAGGATTTTCACTAAAAACACAATATACTGTAGTAAATCCTTCAAAAATCTCTATTTACCTGAAGAGAACTCAAAAAGGAATCAATAAGAAGCAAATGCAAATAATGGCAGAAATCTGTCAAAACAGACCATCAAGTAGAAACCGATTTTTTCGAACATTGTCTGTTTCTCAAATCAAAAAGTGTTGAACTAAAGAAAGTTAGCGCACATACTGGGGGATTTATTCGTAAATTTTGAGCAAAATCGGAGTTACAGAGCCGCCTCACGAATTTTTTTGGTTGAGGATAGAAATCTGTTTCGGGACAACAACTCCACAAATCTTACTTCCCTCTGATTAGTCACCTTAAGCATCAGTTGGGATTGTTCCTCCAAAAACTTTTGCAGTGCTGGATCTTTATCACTATTGTTGGCTATGAACTGAGCTGTCAGTTGGTTCAACTGGTGTTGGGTTGCTATGAGCTCTTTCATGCTATTAGCTTGGTTGG
Source organism: Avena longiglumis (assembly GCA_030063025.1). Classification (NCBI taxonomy): domain Eukaryota; kingdom Viridiplantae; phylum Streptophyta; class Magnoliopsida; order Poales; family Poaceae; genus Avena; species Avena longiglumis. Next base: position 178,194,167 of record CP125977.1, on the reverse strand, counting down.
TGTTGGTGTCATCAACCTTAGAGTCTTTTGGAGTAGTCATCTGTTTGGGTTGAAGGAGATTAGAATAGGCAAGATATTTCTAAGGAAATATTTCTAATCACGCACCTCACAATTCATACAAGAAATGTGCAAGCAATCACAAACAACTTTTCACTCAAACAACAAAGTTCAAGCACATACTTAGGCAACAAAATATTTTTGGTTACACCACATAAGTTGGTGTGTTTTGTCTTAACTAAATTATGGTGGTCCATCTATATGGTTCACTTGTGATCCTTCCATCCTTCTTGGTTGATCCTTCTTGCATGAGATCATGGTTTCCTTGGAAAAACTTTTGGTCACAATACTTCAAAGTTGTTGATGGCTCCTTCTTATTTTGCATTCCCTCAGTCTCTAAATTTTTGAGTAAGATTTCCTTGTCTTACTTGTAGTCCTTAGTGGTTTCCAAGTTGTAAGTCCTTGGTGAATATGCTGAAGATGTTGAAGTCATTAGGGTTGAAGAAGTTGAAGAAGTCCTTTGCACATAGTGTAGTCTTTGGTCATGGGGTAGGTTTTCCATCAAGTTGAAATAGAAGTGATGTAGAGTTGAAACAAAAATGGTTGAGGAAAGAGTTTACAAGTGTTTTTGTAAATAAGTTTTTTTTTGGAACAAGACAACTCCTATTTTTCTAAGTGTTTTTGTCCAATCCTAGGTTTACAAATCCTACAGGCAACACAATGCTCTGATACCATCTATAGGGGTCTCAACCTAATAAGGTAGATTCCTCCTGTGTTTTACAATGCTAGTCCCTGGATCAATAGCTAGCATCCACAGTTAAGATGTAATATCAAGAAACAAAGGTCATAATATAACTTTATAACCAGGAATAACATAATTTTATTACATCATTACATAGCTCCATTGGCTATTACATTACATTGCAGCGGAATAAGTAAAATCATGGGGTCCTTCATCTTCAAAGTGCCACAGGCAGATGTTGGTTGTAGATTTTGTAATCCTAATCAATCATTCTTCACAAAAAAAAACAATCAAACCTGCAACATACAAGTTACAGCCACAAAGGGTCAATACTTTTGAATTGTATTGGCAAGTGATATTATATTAGTATAGTGGAATCTATCATCTATATGCATTTGGCTAAGTGGAGTTGAGGCTTGCATTGCTCAAAATAGATTTTCCCTAAACTTTGAAAATACTAAGTTTTTGCTTTGATAAAATCATTTTCCTCAATCAAAGATTGAAGATCCTTTACAAGGCATCTCCCAATCAAAGATTGAAGATTTCAAACAACCCTTGTTCAATCCACAATATTTTAACTTAGAAATTTGAATGATGAGATTCTTGATTTCTTCCATGTCTTGATGCTCAAATTGTCCTTTACCAGGGACATGGCTAAGTACTTAGATTTTACACTCTGCAGAGGTGGTGCACTTTCCCCACAAGACTTGGTTTCCCAAGACAAGATCTTTCAGAAGCTTTCCCTTAGACCAATATGGACGCGTTCCATCCTATCAAACACTACCACCCACTGTCCATATGGCTAAGTTCTTGCAACCTATATGATCATGGCAGAGCCCATATTGCCAAGTGGTTGCACTTGAAGCTTCTCAACATTTGACATCTCAAATCTCTTTGTTTCCTGGGTGGCATACCACAAGTGAGATACACAAGGTTCACCAGTCCCCTGGCCTTGTGTAACCACTCAACCAAACACCACCAAGCTATCCCATTCCACCCAGGTGATTCATTAACTTAGTTGTTTTATTAAACAAAACACAAGTCCTTAGACTTAGAATATTTTTCCATAGTGTGAATATATATTCCACCCATGTTTTCTATTAGCTAGGCTAAGCTTGATAGTAATAGGAATCTTAACTTAGGAAAATCCTACTAAGGATTCATCTACTAGGTTTTCTTATAGCAAGGTCTATACTTAGCAAAATCCATGCAAATTTTACTTAGCAAAATCACTAATGCATAGTGAAAGTATTGGGATAGAAAGTATGAAGCATCACTTGCCTTTTTGGTAGGGAATGGTGGTTCACTACTTGATCTTGCTAGTCTCACACTTTCTAACTTCACTACAAGTCAATCAAGTAGACACAAAATCAACTAGCATTCCAAACCAATAAATCAATCAAACAATTTAACACACACAAAATAATGGGATCTAAGTCATGCATGTAAGCATGCAAAGGATGGTTCTATTGCAAGGATGGTCTCCACTAGGCTTCTTAGCTTTGTAGGTTCCAAATTGGTAATTCACCAAAATGGCAAAGTCAATTGCAAAAGGGTTTAATCTCAAAACCATTTTTAAAATCCATTCATCATTTTATGAGGTAAAAATGTTTTTTTATCAAAACAAAACTTTTAAGTTTTTCACCAAATGAGTTGCTATTGCAAAACTTGGTGTTTTTGGTTCAGTAGGTTTGGTCCAAACTATTTTCTCAAAGTTTTCTTTCCATAAACATTTTCATAATAAACTTAATAATTTTATTTGACTAGAAATTGGCTAAGTCAAATAATCCAACCTAAATTTTACCAAAATCATTTTTTTACACCAAGGGTTGGTTCCTAGGGTCAGTAAGGTCACATCAAACCATTTTGCAAAAGTTTTGACCCCAAAATCAATTTTAAACAATTTTTCTACTCTAAACAAGCTCAGAACAGAATCTACAAAAACAAGCAAACTAACAGATACTATTGGCTAAACCAATGGTATGGTTGGCTAGGGCTTGTTCTCCTGAATCCATTGATATAAAATTTATAATTTTTGGACGTGTGGTTTGAAAGTTACAGAGGTTTGAAAATGGCATCAAATTCTGATTTCAAATTCTATTTCAGATCGTCTGATGCCACGCGTCGTGTTTTAATTCGCCGGTACCGGTTCGGCCGGACCACGCGACGACAGCCGTTGGATTTAAGTTAAATCGTGCGGCACAGGATCACCACTTACCCCTTCGCTAATGTTCTATCGTATCCGTCAGATTCAGATCCTATGGTTGCCACTGCCTGGCCAAGAACGGGCGGCGCTCAACGGTGGCGCACGGCGGCGTGGCTCAGATGATGACGGTGCCGGCGATGCGGGAAGCTAGAGGAACAGAGGGGTGGCTTACCAGATTCGCTGAAGCTCGCTGATGCTCAACGTGGTGGTCGTAGGGTAGGGGGCGCACAGACGGGTCGGCAATCTCTCGCCGGACTTGAGAACGGCGTCAGGTGGTCCTGGTTGTGGTCGGAGGCGATGCTACAGATCACACGAAGGTAAACCGAGGGCAAGGTTAGCTGCGCAGGGTCAGTGCGGTGACGCGTGCGTGAAAGAGAAGAGTAGGGGCGGTCGGTTTTACCGGGGAGACGTTGTCGGAGAAGAGGGCAGACGGCGGTGCTGCAGGTCGTCGATGTTGCTGATCATGCGAAGGCAAATAGAGGGCGTAGTTAGGTACGCAAGACCAAGGCGAAGACGTTTGTGTGATCGAAAAGACGCGGGCGGTCAGTGCTTACCGTGGGAGATCGTCGGAGAGGTTGCAGACGCTGCGGCGTTCGGAAGTTTGACGTAGCCGAGGCTCTGGGGCGTCCGCGGTTGAGAGGAGGGTGCTGGGAGATGCGTCTGGTTGTGGGGAAGTTTTCAGCATGCTCAGGGAGGCTCGAGGTTGTGTGTGCTGTCCGGATTTTGGGAAGAAGGCTCGTCGGAGTAGAGGGAGTGCAGGGCAAAATTCCTCGGCCTGGGGCGTCTTTGGAGGGAGGGTCGAGGAAAGTAGAGAGGAGGCGGGGCGTTTAAGGGAGCGTGGTCTCCGGAGGAATCAAAGCTTCCTTCAACGCGCGCATTCACCACGGTGTAACTCCATCGCAAACGGGCGACGGTCTCGTTGAAGACGATGAGCAGAAGGGTGGGTCCGCTTGGCGGTGAAAGAAAGGAAAAATCATGGGTCCACGAGTCAGTGAGGGTGCGGGTTTCTTCTGTGGTGAAGAAAAACGTTTCGGGGGGGAAGAGGCAGATGGGCTGGACTGGGCTGGGGTGGGCTTTAGCTGGGCTGGTCGTTTTACTCTTATTTTTTTTATGTTTGCTTTGTTTTATCTTTTTCTATTTTCTATTTTCTGATTTGAATTTCATCCAACTATTCAAGCATTCAATAATTCAAACAATTCAACATTTGTAATGAGATTTTGGTTCTGTTTATCAACATAAACCAAATCTCAAAATAAATAATATTTTTATTCATTTTAGGATCTATTTAATAATTAAATAAAATAGACCATAGTTATTTAATCAAATATGGTTTGATTTATTTAATAAAATCTTCATTTGAAATCCAAATATTTTCAAAACCAAATCAGTAGGTTTTATTTGAAAATATTGAATACTTGGAAACTTGTTTAAAACAAAATAACATTTTATTTTAGGTCCATTAACAATTAAATAAAAATGGGCCTTATTCATTTACTTCAAATAAGATTTGTTTTATTAGAATATTTACTTTTAAAACTAAAATAGTACCAAAGCCATTCAGTAGGTTTTATTTGGAAATAAAGAATATTTGGGAAACTTGTTTAAAACAAAATAACCTTTTATTTTAGAGTCCATTATTAATTAAACATAATAGACTTTCATTATTAAATCAAATAGGATTTGTTTTATTGAGACATTTATTTTGAAATCTAAAAATAAAGCCAAAACACTTTAGTAGGTTTTATTTGTGAATATCAAATATTTGGAAAACTTATTTAAAATAATTTAATAAGATTTGAGGTTTTAATTAAAATGGTAAAACCTTCTTTTTAAATAAAATTTGGATATTAATTCTTTATTATTTTATTCAAATAAAACTTTACTATTTTTAACCAAAACAAAACATTTTTTATTTTAAATACTTAGCCAAGATTTAATTCCTTATTATTTTAATTTGGCTCTGTAAAATAATCTTTATTTATAAATCCACTTTTTCTTTTGAAAGCCAAAACCTTTTATTTAAAAGATCCAAAATAGTAATTCAAAAACATTTTAATTTCCTTTAATAAATGTTTATCCTTTTAAATCCCTTTTGGATTTATTTAATCCAAATTGGTTTGAAGTTCCAATTGAATTCAAAAAGTTTCTTCTGGCTCTGAAAATCAAACAAAGTTTTATTTTATTCATTTATTTTTCACATTACAAGATTTGGAAAATCTTGGGATGTGACAGGCTACCACCCTTAAAATAAATCTCGTCCCGAGATTTGGGGAGGATGGGTTACAGGCAGGTTCAAAACAACTAGGGTACTACCACCCTTAAAATTTTTCAAACAAAAATTACATATTGTCCTTCTTGGGATCCTGGGGAAAATTTCTCTAAGAAAACATTTGCATGGTTTCCTTGGTTTCCATACTTGACTCATGGGCCAAGGTTGAGCTTCTCCATAGGCTTGTTCAACTTGTTCTTCATCTTTTCTGGGCAATTGCTTGCATAGTGTCCTGGATTCTTGAAGTTGAAACAATGGACATCTTGGAGTTCTTTACGTTGCTCTTGTGGACATGTTGCTACATAATGGCCTGGCTCTTTGCAGTTGTTACACACCACTTGGTCAATTCCCTTATTTTTCTTGTTCTCTGGGAACTCACTGGAGTAGTGTCCCATTTCCTTACATTTACGGCATTGCACAAGGTGCATGTCCGGTCTTGGTTTCTTGGGTTTCTTTGATCCTTTGAATTGGGTTGTCTTATTTGGGGGTATGAGTGGTCCTTTTCCTTTGCCATCAACATTCTTGGCATACTTAGATCCTTCTTGTTTCCTTTGTTCCACCATGGAGTAGATAGGGCATTGGATAGAGGCATGGTCATTTCCTTCACAAAGGTAACAAGTAGCTTGAGAGGTGGGACATTGTCCAACAGGATGATTTTTTTCACAATTAGGGCATTGACCTTCATGCTCCTTGGAAGTATGGTCTTTGTCTCCACAAATAATGCAAGATGGGGCTCCATCTGGAATAACATTATTGTCATCCTTGTTATCATAAAATCCTTTGGGATAGCTTTCTTCCATGCTAATCATTTGATTAGTCACCTTAAGCATCAGTTGGGATTGTTCCTCCAAAAACTTTTGCAGTGCTGGATCTTTATCACTATTGTTGGCTATGAATCGAGTTGGTTCAACTGGTGTTGGGTTGCTATGAGCTCTTTCATGCTATCAGCTTGGTTGGTGTTGGTGTCATCAACCTTGGAGTCTTTTGGAGTAGTCATCTGTTTGGGTTGAAGGAGATTAGAATAGGCAAGATATTTCTAAGGAAATATTTCTAATCACACACCTCACAATTCATACAAGCAATGTGCAAGCAATCACAAACAACTTTTCACTCAAACAACAAAGTTCAAGCACATACTTAGGCAACAAAATATTTTTGGTTACACCACATAAGTTGGTGTGTTTTGTCTTAACTAAATTATGGTGGTCCATCTATATGGTTCACTTGTGATCCTTCCATCCTTCTTGGTTGATCCTTCTTGCATGAGATCATGGTTTCCTTGGAAAAACTTTTGGTCACAATATTTCAAAGTTGTTGATGGCTCCTTCTTATTTTGCATTCCCTCAGTCTCTAAATTTTTGAGTAAGATTTCCTTGTCTTACTTGTAGTCCTTAGTGGTTTCCAAGTTGGAAGTCCTTGGTGAATATGCTGAAGATGTTGAAGTCATTAGGGTTGAAGAAGTTGAAGAAGTCCTTTGCACATAGTGTAGTATTTGGTCATGGGGTAGGTTTTCCATCAAGTTGAAATAGAATTGATGTAGAGTTGAAACAAAAATGGTTGAGGAAAGAGTTTACAAGTGTTTTTGTAAATAAGTTTTTTTTTGGAACAAGACAACTCCTATTTTTCTAAGGGTTTTTGTCCAATCCTAGGTTTACAAATCCTACAGGCAACACAATGCTCTGATACCATCTATAGGGGTCTCAACCTAATAAGGTAGATTCCTCCTGTGTTTTACAATGCTAGTCCCTGGATCAATAGCTAGCATCCACAGTTAAGATGTAATATCAAGAAACAAAGGTCATAATATAACTTTATAACCAGGAATAACATAATTTTATTACATCATTACATAGCTCCATTGGCTATTACATTACATTGCAGCGGAATAAGTAAAATCATGGGGTCCTTCATCTTCAAAGTGCCACAGGCAGATGTTGGTTGTAGATTTTGTAATCCTAATCAATCATTCTTCACAAAAAAAACAATCAAACCTGCAACATACAAGTTACAGCCACAAAGGGTCAATACATTTGAATTGTATTGGCAAGTGATATTATATTAGTATAGTGGAATCTATCATCTATATGCATTTGGCTAAGTGGAGTTGAGGCTTGCATTGCTCAAAATAGATTTTCCCTAAACTTTGAAAATACTAAGTTTTTGCTTTGATAAAATCATTTTCCTCAATCAAAGATTGAAGATCCTTTACAAGGCATCTCCCAATCAAAGATTGAAGATTTCAAACAAACCTTGTTCAATCCACAAGATTTTAACTTAGAAATTTGAATGATGAGATTCTTGATTTCTTCCATGTCTTGATGCTCAAATTGTCCTTTACCAGGGACATGGTTAAGTACTTAGATTTTACACTCTGCAGAGGTGGTGCACTTTCCCCACAAGACTTGGTTTCCCAAGACAAGATCTTTCAGAAGCTTTCCCTTAGACCAATATGGACGCGTTCCATCCTATCAAACACTACCACCCACTGTCCATATGGCTAAGTTCTTGCAACCTATATGATCATGGCAGAGCCCATATTGCCAAGTGGTTGCACTTGAAGCTTCTCAACATTTGACATCTCAAATCTCTTTGTTTCCTGGGTGGCATACCACAAGTGAGATACACAAGGTTCACCAGTCCCCTGGCCTTGTGTAACCACTCAACCAAACACCACCAAGGTATCCCATTCCACCCAGGTGATTCATTAACTTAGTTGTTTTATTAAACAAAACACAAGTCCTTAGACTTAGAATATTTTTCCATAGTGTGAATATATATTCCACCCATGTTTTCTATTAGCTAGGCTAAGCTTGATAGTAATAGGAATCTTAACTTAGGAAAATCCTACTAAGGATTCATCTACTAGGTTTTCTTATAGCAAGGTCTATACTTAGCAAAATCCATGCAAATTTTACTTAGCAAAATCACTAATGCATAGTGAAAGTATTGGGATAGAAAGTATGAAGCATCACTTGCCTTTTTGGTAGGGAATGGTGGTTCACTCCTTGATCTTGCTAGTCTCACACTTTGTAACTTCACTACAAGTCAATCAAGTAGACACAAAATCAACTAGCATTCCAAACCAATAAATCAATCAAACAATTTAACACACACAAAATAATGGGATCTAAGTCATGCATGTAAGCATGCAAAGGATGGTTCTATTGCAAGGATGGTCTCCACTAGGCTTCTTAACTTTGTAGGTTCCAAATTGGTCATTCACCAAAATGGCAAAGTCAATTGCAAAAGGGTTTTATCTCAAAACCATTTTAAAAATCCATTCATCATTTTATGTGGTAAAAATGTTTTTTATCAAAACAAAACTTTTAAGTTTTTCACCAAATGAGTTGCTATTGCAAAACTTGGTGTTTTTGGTTCAGTAGGTTTGGTCCAAACTATTTTCTCAAAGTTTTCTTTCCATAAACATTTTCATAATAAACTTAATAATTTTATTTGACTAGAAATTGGCTAAGTCAAATAATCCAACCTAAATTTTACCAAAATCATTTTTTTACACCAAGGGTTGGTTCCTAGGGTCAGTAAGGTCACATCAAACCATTTTGCAAAAGTTTTGACCCCAAAATCAATTTTAAACATTTTTTCTACTCTAAACAAGCTCACAAAAGAATCTACAAAAACAAGCAAATTAACAGATACTATTGGCTAAACCAAGGGTATGGTTGGCTAGGGCTTGTTCTCCTGAATCCATTTATATAAAATTTATAATTTTTGGACGTGTGGTTTGAAAGTTACAGAGGTTTGAAAATGGCATCAAATTCTGATTTCAAATTCTATTTCATATCGTCTGATGCCACGCGTCGTGTTTTAATTCGCCGGTACCGGTTCGGCCGGATCACGCTAAGACAGCCGTTGGATTTAAGTTAAATCGTGCGGCACAGGATCACCACTTACCCCTTCGCTAACGTTCTATCGTATCCGTCAGATTCAGATCCTACGGTTGCCACTGCCTGGCCAAGAACGGGCGGAGCTCAACGGTGGCGCACGGCGGCGCGGCTCAGATGATGATGGTGCTGGCGATGCGGGAAGCTAGAGGAACAGAGGGGTGGCTTACCAGATTCGCCGAAGCTCGCTGATGCTCAACGTGGTGGTCGTAGGGTAGGGGGCGCACAGACGGGTCGGCAATCTCTCGCCGGAGTTGAGAACGACGTCAGGTGGTCCTGGTTGTGGTCGGAGGCGACGCTACAGATCACACGAAGGTAAACAGAGGGCAAGGTTAGCTGCGCAGGGTCAGTGCGGTGACGCGTGCGTGAAAGAGAAGAGTAGGGGCGGTCGGTTTTACCGGGGAGACATCGTCGGAGAAGAGGGCAGACGGCGGTGCTGCAGGTCGTCGATGTTGCCGATGATGCGAAGGAAAACAGAGGGCATAGTTAGGTACGCAAGACCAAGGCGAAGACGTTTGTGTGATCGGAAAGACACGGGGCGGTCAGTGCTTACCGTGGGAGATTGTCGGAGAGGTTGCAGACGCTGCGGCGTTCGGAAGTTTGACGTAGCCGAGGCTCTGGGGCGTCCGCAGTTGAGAGGAGGGTGCTGGGAGATGCGTCTGGTTGTGGGGAAGTTGTCAGCGTGCTCAGGGAGGCTCGGGGTTGTGTGTGATGTCCAGATTTTGGGAAGAAGGCTCATCGGAGTAGAGGGAGTGCAGGGCAAAATTCCTCGGCCTGGGGGCGAGCTGGAGGGAGGGGTCAGAGGGAAAGTAGAGAGGAGGGGCAGACGTTTAAGGGAGCGTGGTCTCTGGAGGAATCAAAGCTTCCTTCAACGCGCATTCACCACCGGTGTAACTCACATCGCAAGCGGGCGACGGGTCTCGTTGAAGACGATGAACAGAGAAGGGTGGGTCCGCTTGGCAGTGAAAGAAAGGAAAGGAAATGCGGGTCCACGAGTCAGTGAGGGTGCGGGTTTCTTCTGTGGTGAAGAAAAACGTTTCGGGGGGGAAGAGGCAGATGGGCTGGACTGGGCTGGGGTGGGCTTTAGCTGGGCTGGTCGTTTTACTCTTATTTTTTTTATGTTTGCTTTGTTTTATCTTTTTCTATTTTCTATTTTCTGATTTGAATTTCATCCAACTATTCAAGCATTCAATAATTCAAACAATTCAACAATTGTAATGAGATTTTGGTTCTGTTTATCAACATAAACCAAATCTCAAAATAAATAATATTTTTATTCATTTTAGGATCTATTTAATAATTAAATAAAATAGACCATAGTTATTTAATCAAATATGGTTTGATTTATTTAATAAAATCTTCATTTGAAATCCAAATATTTTCAAAACCAAATCAGTAGGTTTTATTTGAAAATATTGAATACTTGGAAACTTGTTTAAAACAAAATAACATTTTATTTTAGGTCCATTAACAATTAAATAAAAATGGGCCTTATTCATTTACTTCAAATAAGATTTGTTTTATTAGAATATTTACTTTTAAAACTAAAATAGTACCAAAGCCATTCAGTAGGTTTTATTTGGAAATAAAGAATATTTGGGAAACTTGTTTAAAACAAAATAACCTTTTATTTTAGAGTCCATTATTAATTAAATATAATAGAATTTCATTATTAAATCAAATAGGATTTGTTTTATTGAGACATTTTTTTTTTGAAATCTAAAAATAAAGCCAAAACACTTTAGTAGGTTTTATTTGTGAATATCAAATATTTGGAAAACTTATTTAAAATAATTTAATAAGTTTTGAGGTTTTAATTAAAATGGTAAAACCTTCTTTTTAAATAAAATTTGGATATTAATTCTTTATTATTTTATTCAAATAAACCTTTACTATTTTTAACCAAAACAAAACATTTTTTATTTTAAATACTTAGCCAAGGTTTAATTCATTATTATTTTAATTTGGCTCTTTAAAATAATCTTTATTTATAAATCCACTTTTCCTTTTGAAAGCCAAAACCTTTTATTTAAAAGATCCAAAATAGTAATTCAAAAACATTTTAATTTCCTTTAATAAATGTTTATCCTTTTAAATCCCTTTAGGATTTATTTAATCCAAATTGGTTTGAAGTTCCAATTGAATTCAAAAAGTTTCTTCTGGCTCTGAAAATCAAACAAAGTTTTATTTTATTCATTTATTTTTCATATTACAAGATTTGGAAAATCTTGGGATGTGACATGGACGATCCTTTCTCATCTCTCTTTGGTCTACTACCTTCATCAAAAAGATTTTCAGGGGCAATCCAATCAAAATTCCTTTCAAAGACTTCATGCATTCCAACAAGCTTAAAGGGTATGGGTATATTGTATTCCTCTCTAGGCTTAGTTTTATCAGAAATACCCACAACATCTATACTTGAACCTAGCATATTGAAATGTTCAAAAACCTTTTTGGATTCCCTAGCAACATCATGGAATTCTTTTGATAAAGTTTCAAGGATGAATTCCCTTTTTTTCAACATTCTTCTCTTCTTTTAGTTTTAGGAACAAAAATTGTATGAAGGGGTTAAGGATAACAAACCTATCCTCCAACATATGAACTAAAGAAGCTACAACAATCTCATAATTAGGAGCAAGATCTGCTATAGATTTATCCTCAATATCCTCATGCTTGCTAACATAATTAAAGAATTCTTCAATATTATATTTCCCAATTATGGAGCCACTACCTATTGCAAGATCTTTCAGGGCGAACTTGGGGAGCAACATGGTGAGCAAGATCAAGGTGGCAACTGGAGCAGGAACTAATTTTTTGTGTGTTTTTGAATAAAGCAAGCAAACCAAACTAGACTAATTTTTTGGGGTTTTTTGAAAAGAGGCAAACAAAACCAAGCAAAAGAAACAAAGCAAACTAAAAACAAAGTAAAGAGAAAGGAAGTGAAGGACTCCCCTAGTGAAGACGTCCTTAGTCTCCCCAGCAACGGCGCCAGAAAATAGCTTGATGGCGCCCAGTACTTCTCGTGGGACACTTCGTTGGAAACCCCAAGAGCAAGGTATGAAGCAGCACAACAACAAGTTTCCCTCAGTAAGAAACAAAGGTTATCGAACCAGTAGGAGGAAGGAAACGCCACACAGGTGTTGCTAGTAACATGGAGACCTGTACAACACAAACTCAAGACTTTTCCCAACGAATTAGTGAGGTTGTCAAGCTCACCGGTTTGCTATAACAAAGGATTAAACATATGGTGTGGAAGGTAATGGTTTGCAGCAAGTGAACAAGTAGCAGTGGAAGATGTATCAATGGTAAAGATTGGACCGGGGTCCATAGTTCACTAGAGGTGCTCTCCTTAAATAAACAACATGCATGAAGGGTAAAAAAATTACAGCGGGGCAATTGACAGGAACTGAGAAAGGCATAGCAATGCAATTACTAGTGAGAAAGATCCTATGAGGTTGATTGGGAAATACAACAAGATACATACACCGCCATCCAACTGCATCTATGACTAGAAGTCCACCTTCAGGTTATCATCCGAACCCCCTCTAGTATTAAGTTGCAAGCAACAGACAACTGCTTTAAGCAAAGTGTGTAAGGTAAACAGTCCACATGTTCCATGAACAAGAGACCGTTGTTTTCTCCCTAGTAGAAACAACACATCTACAACCGAAGAGATTTCTGTCACTTCCCCTGGAAACTAGAGGCATCAACCCACTATCGAGCATAAATACCCCCTCTTGGAGTCACTGGCAACTACTTGGCCAAGATAGCTACTAACAACGGAGAGCATGCAAGATCACAAACAACACAGACATGATAGAATCATAAAGACAAAACCATTAATCAAACCAACATAATAATCTCAATATCCATAGGATCCCCGCAAAGACAACATGCATGATTACAAATACTCCCTCCGTTTAGAAATATAAGATGTTTTAGATTTGTGAAGGAGATGTATCTAGACATGTTTTAGTGTATAGGTTCAAACGAATCTAGACACTAAAAGATGTCTAGATACATCTCATTCACAAACCTAAAACATCTTATATTTCCAAACGGAGGGAGTAGATTAGATCTTGATCATAAACGGAGCTCACAAGATCTATACATGAAAGCACAAAGGAGGAGATACAATCACCTAGCTACTACATGGACCCATAGTCCAAGGTGGAACTACTCACGCATCATACCGGAGAGAAGGCCTCCGGGATGATCTCCCCTCCTACAGGGTGCCGGGAAGAACTTCAGTTCCCCCCGATCTAGGGACGATGGTGTCAGCGGCCAGAGACTGTTTCATGGATTTTTGATCGAGTACTCAGGGTTTCTGCTTCGGGAGCTTCTTATAGGCGAAGGGGGAGACCGAGGCGGACGCCAGGGCAGGCAAACCCGAGCCAGGTGTGGGCTAGGGCCCACCTGCGCCTAGGGTGGGTCTGGCCCCCCTGGCTAGCCTCCCGGGATCTCCTCTGGACTTCTTGTTCCCGACGGAAAGTAATTGACTTTGACGTTTGTCCCGTCCAATTCCGAGAATATTTCTTTACTAAATTTTCTGAAACCAAAAACAGCAGAAAATAGGCAACTGGCACTGTGGCAACTTGTTAATAGGTTAGTACCATAAAACATGTAAAAAGCACCTCAAAGTGTGGACAAGTAAAGCAAAGTAGATACTAAATAAGCATGGAGCATCAAAAATTATAGATACGTTTCCAACGTATCACTCACACCATGTTATGACTATGAACCAGTCACCTTAGCCTCTATGATCATTTAGTTTTTGACTTGTGGTACCACTTTATGCTTTGATTAGTAATGTTTTGTTGCTATGCATGATTATGGACATTATTGCTCTTTTAGTTGGTCGCTCCCAGTCTTTTGCTAGCCTCCACTTGTATTGAGTAAGCTCTACTCATGCATCCAACTCTCAAGAAACCAAGTTATTCCAAAGTGTCCACTATAAATTCCTATGCATGGTGTGTTACACCATTCCAAGTATATTCTTGTTTTCATCTATCTTCCAATTAAAAAGTATTTTGTTATGTGAAAACTTAGTGATTAAAGCTCTCACAAACTTGATGGCACACTTTATTTTTCTTGACCCTAATAAACTTGAACCATTGTGTCATCTATGTCGTATATGCTTGCACTTATACGTTGGAATTATCAGAACCGTGCTGTCACGGAGAACGCTTTCAACATTGCACTTGTACTTTGTACAAAGTTGATATCATGCATGCTCTTTTGTTTATGAATGTCATCGGTGTGAAATAAAAGGGGAGCTTGTAAGTCCATGGAGTTATGTATCTGTGTTAGAGAAACGCTTGGGCCGCTAGCCTAAGTCATGCCTAATTGTGGCATCCCGCAAAACCACTACTAGAAAATCGCGTTGTTTTGTGCATTGCATCGCCATCAGCATGCATTGTTTGCATAAAACTATTTTCGCAAAGCCCGATTTGTTTTCCAAACGCCCCATCTTAATTCAAACGCAAAGCCCGGTTCTCCGGATTATTTATTTTAGCTGCTATCGGTTTGCAAACGGCCCGTTTAAAACAAATAAAAATTTTAATTGTTTTAGTGGGGGCAGTCGAACGGGCCGACCCGACCCGAACGACCACCCCCAGAAAAAACTAAATCGGTCCAACCTAAATCCTACAGCTACCAGATAATCTACCCACAACCACCGGCCACCTCACCCAACCCAATCCATGTCCGCCACCTCACCCTCTCCCTCTCCTCAACCAATCCTATGCTGCCACCTACTCCCTCTCCCCTCCCTCACATGCAATCACACACATAACACACAACAGACCCCTCCCAGCCCCACCACAAACCCACCCACACGCTCAGCCTCACCCATCTCCCATCCACCCGCTGCCCGCTGGCCCCACCACGGCCGTGCCCCCTGTTCTTCTACCTCCCCTGGCTCTCTTCTCTCCCTTCCCTTCCCCGCTTCCTCCCTGCTCTCTCGGCCCCTCCCGCTCCACCGCGGCGCCCCTCCCCGGCGTGCTCTCTTCTCTCCACCCTTCCTCCCTCTCTCCGGCCTTCTGCGCCGTCCCTCTCGCCATCAGCTGCACCGCCTCCACCGCGAACCTCCTCCCCCGAGCTCGCCTGCGTCCGCCCTCGCCCCCGCCGCGCAGCCTCGCCTCCTCCACCCCTCGTCCTCTCCGCCTCCCCGTCTGTGCCTCGCCGCCTCCACCCTCCTCTCGCGCCTCTGCTGCGTCAGCCTTGAGGCTCCGCGCCAGGCTGCGCTCTCCGCGCCCGCCTGTTCAAGCTCCGCCATGACGAGCTCGCCGAACCACCCCTCGCGGCCTCTTCCCGTCCCGGCCCGGCGCCGCCACCGTCGCCTCTCCGCCTCCAACCTCCTCATGAGCAGCCCGGCTCGGCCGGGCGACCTCCTCCTCGCTGCTCCTCCCACCTCTCTCCGGCGTCGCGCCGCCGGGGTCCTCCCAGCGTCACCGTCGCCACCCGTCCTCCGTCACTTTCTGCGCCCGCCTCGTCGGCCCCGGCCGCGCTCCATGGCGACCCGCCGTCTCCTGCCGCGGGCCCTTTCTGCTAACCGCCTCGACCGCGATCTCGGTCCCGGAGCCGCCTGCCACGCTGCCGTCGTCCGATCCTCGTCGCCTCGCCCGCCCTGGAGGCAGGCAC
Source organism: Avena longiglumis (assembly GCA_030063025.1). NCBI lineage: Eukaryota > Viridiplantae > Streptophyta > Magnoliopsida > Poales > Poaceae > Avena > Avena longiglumis. Next base: position 178,178,409 of record CP125977.1, on the reverse strand, counting down.
CCTGCCTCTGCCACATGCCAATGCCGCCTAGTACCTGGATTTCCGACAAGATCCCGACAATCAAAGTTGGACGCTAGCACACATGGAACCGAGGCCACCGAACGACAAGATCGCCATCCCGGAAAACCCGATGCCACCAAGTTCTGTACCTCCAAGATCTTACGACGCGACTACAACTTCACCTTTGATGATAGGTCGACACCCAAGCTCCACGTCAGGGACGCCAAGACCGCCACGAAGACGACAAGCTCTACTTCCGAACGCCAATACCGACCCGATATGCGGACCCGACAAGTTCTTCTCGACGACAAGATCATCGACAGGGAACCCGGGGAACACATGTGCGGCAAGTGCTTCAGCCCAAACGATAGGCCCGACAGCTTAGCCCGACCACCGCGGATGCGACGAGATCTACCCCCGATATCCGAGAACGACCCCGGAGTCCGAGAACGCTTCCGTCGAACCCTGGACCCTGAGCCCGGACCCCGAACCCCGGAACCCCAAGATCTGCCGAACCCTAACGTGTGAACTCCTTCCCGAAACCCTATTTTATAACATAATACAACTTGTGCATATTGAATTGTTCATGCATGCATCCATATCATGTGGTTTGGGGGCCTTATGCCGTTTCACCATATAATTAAATATGGGGCCCATATGCAGGCAAATCTAGCCTTATATTGGCCTCATTTAAATTTGTGTAGCGAACCAGTACTATCTTTTGTCTTGATAACGCAACATTTAAAATGCGGGGTAGCTAAATAACTTGAACCATCTAAGTAATTGTCGGGACCCCGGTTCCACTTAATATGACCTAATCGCATCGCGCCTTTGCCATGCCATGCATCATACATGCATCATGCCGATCTTCTGCCGTTGTATTAAATATTGCACCCGGTGTTTCTTCTAGCGTTTTGCTTCTTCGCGGATAAGGACGTTGAGTTGATGCGAGTGTCGACCCGATCTTCGGTTGAACCTTCGGCAATGTTTTCAGGCGAGCATCTCCCCCTTTCTACCTATCTTACTTTTATAGTATTTATTCCCTCCTGTTGATCTATTGCTATCTGTGTTGCGATGCTCTAGTGTTTCATACCCGTGATATCCCTTGCAGCCTTATATTGCCTTGGACACATCCTATTACCTGTTGATTGGTAGATAGTTGGACTTGCGCGTCGTAGTCGCTTGCTCAAGTGCTGTTGCTTATCGTCAAGTACCACAGTTGTTGGTGTATTGCCACATGTTTGATGTTGGAGATGATCATGGATTTACTTATCTCACTTTAATTCCTGTTTAACAACTAAAATTGAAGTAAAGCGAGGCATCGGTGGGTGATAGATAATATTTGGTTTCCCGCCCACTTGTGTCCTGTGGGACCCCGAGTACTTGATACTGTTCCTTGATTTATGGCGCTATCCACATCCGGGAGGTATATGGGACCCCCTGAGGCGAGCTTGATTGATCTTATTTCTTGGGGCCACAAACTAGTTTGAGGTTTTATTTACGATCCTGTACTTATGCCATGCTACTTATGTATTTACGATTGTGCGAGGAGCACATTTATCTGTTAGGATCGGGACACGTTGCGGTGTCGACAAGCCCAGTTTGGGTTCCCTCGTTCTGACCGTCCACCCAAACCTCGGGTCCGTCTCGAGTCGGCTAACCGTTCTATGGTGTACTCAAGGGTGGCCCCCTGAAATATTTCTGAATCCTGTGATTGTTCAGTCGTGAAAGCCTCGTTGGGTTTTGATTTGGTTTTTCCGAGGTTGATCGAGCGTGTGTTGCTATTGGTGCACCCCAGCCGGGTAAAACTTTCTGAAAGCCGTGTCCGCAGATATGGACGACTTGGAGCACAGTATCTCGACCATAGATAAGCATAACTAAAGTTTATTGCTATAAATTTGACTTTATAATGACTAGTAATCAGCTTCACTATAATGGAATGGCTAATTCATACTGCCCACAACTGCTTGTTTGGAGTGTCGCTTGCGACCATTGTACCTGACTAGTAAGTATTGCAACTACAACGGAATGGCTGAATAAAAGTACCAACAACTGCTGGGTTTTGGGGTTATCTCATGCTAATTGTATTTGACTAGTAAGTGTTGCAACTATCACGGAATGGTTAACTAAAAGTGCCCACTGCTTATTTTATCAGGATGATTATCTAAACCTGACTAGTAATTGCTGCAACGATAACTGAATAAATAAAACTGCCAACGGTGTGAGTTCCTCGGTTGACTTCCTCGTTTGGTCTCGAGGGGAAACACCAGGATGGGTTTGTTGGATGGTAGTATCAGGTTGGTTCGGATAGGTCTTTCTTACCCCTCTCTGATAGTCTCCAGTTGTACCGAGTCTCTATCAGTTGTTTAGTGCATCTGCTTGCCGCTTGATCCACCATACCTATGTAGGCGAGGACCGCCGAATTCTAGCCTCGCCGTGTCTTGGCCTCGATCGACGCTCCTCTTTTTCCTTTGCCCTTTGTCGGCACCCTTTTGTTTAAGCAGGTTTTGGGATCGGCGTTAGCAAGGTTACCCTTACGGATTGGCACAGCAGGGTTATGGACGCCATTGGTTATTCTTCGTGGCTCTTAGCCCCATTTGCATCTTGTCCGTAGTCGGACGCTGTATCGTTCTGGTGATTTGGATCTTTGTATCGTATATGTATTCTTGACTCTTTTAGTCGCTGTATATATCTGCATGGGTCCCATCGAGGACTGTTGTGTAATGTTATTACTTCGTTTTCCACCCGCACGAAAGTGCTGGTGAGCACCTTTGAATCGTTTCTATGCGGGTTTGGCGGAATCATGAAACTTGCATAGGTCCGATTCGAGGTGTGACAGAGTGGTATCGAGCTCGGATTGCGATACCCCACAAGTCCAGCCTGTAGGATAACCTAGCTAACGGCCGAAGTAGAGTGTCAAAACTATTTTTGCAAAATCGGTTGGATAGTTCTGGTTAGGTCTGATTTTTACTCCTTACCCCTCTGCTATTCTCCTCTCATCTCTACGCGTTTTGAATCCGCTCTCATCTCTTTCTTCAAGTCCAGGAATTCTCGTGGTTGGGTTCCGTCGTACCTTCAGGGTTTCGCTTCCTTCTTTGATAACGGTGTTCTACCATCCGATGTTCAAGCTGCCTGAGGAATCCGTCTGCTGTGGTACCATTCTTTGTTCCTTGTTTGTGCCTTCCGGTGTTTTCCGACGCGACGACGTCATCTACGCCAGATCCGATGCAGAGTCTGCATCACTCCTTTATTTCCGAACCTCGCTTGTCGAGATCTTCAGTCTGATTCCGAGAGTTGATGGGGGAATACCAATCGGGGTATACCCACGAAGCGGATTCGCCAGCTGGATCGAGCCGACTGAAGCCAAGCCAGGCGGGTCGACTTCAATCTGGCGCCGCTGACCGGACAAGCGGCGCCCATTGGAGGCCCAAGACGGCGACTCAATACAAAGCCCATTAGTGCACTTGTAAACCCTAGGTGACGCATATATAAAGCCACGGGGCACCCCAAAGTACGTCATATTAGATCTAGTCTCCCCCGCCTCGGCGACTCCATTGTAAACCAATCTATGATCATATCTGGATTGAAGCGGGCGTAGCGATCCTCCACCGAGGGGCGTGAACCTGGTACATCGTGTGCCAATCTCGCTCCCGGATTCTCCTCGTCGCCTTGCTCTCACGTAAGCTACCCCAGTAGCATCGTGCAATACCACGGCTTGGCGCCCGTGGGGCTAGCGGTGCTTGGAGGGTGATAATCCGGCGGGATCCTCGCCATCAACACCGGCTAGATCGCATGGAGCTGGTTCCGCGAATCGTTGCTCAACATAGAACGCTGAAGCTCGTCATATGTATCGTCTTCGATTGGCTGCATCTGCTGAAATTTCTATTCAATCCGTTTACTCCCTTCTCATTGATTACTTTTATTATTTTATTTGGATCTAATATAATACATGTCGATGTTGACATGTATGGACGGTTTGAGAATTGAATCACGATGCGGACCGGATCGGAACATGGCCATCGCAGAATCGGAGTAAGCGCAGTCCACACGCCGCCTCGCGCATGCAATCTGTACCATGTCGATGAGCGGCGAGACAATCGAGTCGATTCATGCCTCAAGCTGAACTTGCCCGCATAGCAGGGAAGCACGTTCGATTACATGATGCGATCATGATGGTTTTTCCTATTTAATTTAATCCTTCTCATATCGATTTCTATGCAAATTATTTATTTTGTATAAATCTAATTATTTACATATTTGTTTGGAATATGCGCCACTCGACGGTTTTTGCCTCGACCGCCGACCTCTATATCCGTGGCTCGGCTTGCTGCGACTCGTCGGTTGCGGTTGGCGACTCTCCATGCTTCGAACTTGCCTCAACGGACACGCTTAAGCGGACTCGCTAGGCTCGGGACTCGCCGGTCGCGGATTCACCTGCGCGTCGACTTCGCCATAGCGCGACCTCCGTCCGCCAGAGACCCCGTGCCCGTCGACGCGTCGCCGCCATAGCGCGACCTCCGTCGCCGCGTCGACCCGTGTCCGCCGCGTCGACGCCGCCATAGCGCGACCTCCGTCGCCGCGTTGACCCGTGTCGCCGCGTCGACATCGCCATAGCGCGACCTCCGTCGCCCACGTCGACCCGTGTCCGCCCGGCGTCGACATCGCCATAGCGACCTCCGTCCGGCGTCGACCACATGTCCGCGTCGACTCCTTCCGGCTTCGTCGAATGCGTCGCCGTGCTTACTAAGGACCTTCATCGTCGAAGTCGCCAGAGAGGGTCGCATGCCACGCTGCATGGACTCACCACTGGGTGTCTCTTCCCCCCGGGAAAAATCTATTCTCCTTTGTCAACCTTTGAAAGAGCGACTCGCAATGGCCAAGTAGTGCGAACGAGGACTCTCAAACCGAGCCTCGGATCGTCCACTAAAAACGCTAACCGAGAGCCATCATTGAGTCGCCTTGCTCGACCGGCCTCCGGGCCAAGACAAATGGTAGTGCTACAAACAGCACCATGTCCTCCTCAACCTTAGGCGGTCGACTCGCCGAGTACTGCATGGACGAGGACTCGCAAACCGAGCCTCGGATCGTCCAGAAGAACGCCAAGTCGAGCCATCTTTGAGTCGCCATGCGACTGGCCCCGGCCAAGACGAGACTCGCTAACAAAACAGCGCAATCAACATCATCGCGGACTCGCAATCGCGCGGGCTCGCCACACTCGGGACTCTCCTCGCGGACTCGCAATCGCCAGCGACTCGCCACACTCGGGGACTCCCCTCGCGGACTCGCAATCATCGCGGACTCGCCACACTCGGGGACTCTCCCCTCGCGGACTCGCCGCGCTTGGGGACTCGGCGCTCGCCGGTCGCTCGACCTCGGCACTCGCCGCGTTCGGGGACTCGGCGCTCGCCGGTCGCTCGGCCTCGACGCTCACCGTTCGCTCGATCTCGCCACTCTCCGCGCTCGGGGACTCAGCGCTCATCGGTCGCTCGACCTCTCCACTCGCCGCGCTCGGCAGCAACCACTAATATTTTCAAAATATGCATCTCCAAAGAGCCCTGTCGCCTCTACAAGCCAACTCGAGCCTCGGGACTACTCCTAGGCATGCAGTGTGTATCGTGGTTCCACGACGCGGCTCGCCCTCGTCGACTTCGCCGCCATTGCACTCGCCCTCGCGTACTCAACACGCTCGGGACTTCGCCGCGCGGACTCGCCCTCGCGTACTCGGCCTGCGGGGACTCGGCGCTTCTGACAGCGGCACTCGCGGTCGTTCGACCTCGCTCTCCGCTCGGGGACTCGCGCCCGTCGGTCGACCTCGCCGCTTCGCCGCTGGGACTCGGCGCCCGTCGGTCGCTCGGCCTCGCGTACTCAACACGCTCGGGGACTCGTCGCTGAGGACTCGCCCTCACGTACTCGACGCGCTCGGGGACTCGGGCGCTTCTGAGACATGGCTTTTCGCGGTCGTTCGACCTCGCCGCTCTCGCGCTCGGGGACTCGGCGCCCGTCGTCGATCGACCTCGCCGCTTCGCCCGCTCGGGACTCGGCGCTGCGGTCGCCGACCTCGCCGCTCGTCGCGCTTGGGAACTCGACACTCTACGGTCATTCGACCTACTCGCCAAGGCTCCGGGACTCGGCATGCTCCATGTTCGAGAATCGCCGAATGGCGGCTTCACCGACACCCTACGTCTTTCGCCAACTGGTCATCACCGACTGGCTCACGCCGACTGCCTCCCGCTTTCTTTCCTTTGTTCAGGAGCTCGTCGCCGATTCGCCACGACCCATCGTCAAGACTCTCCGAGCCATGCCTCAAGCCCACGTCGAATCAACAACGCGCTCGGGGACTACTGATGGGGGAATACCAATCGGGGTATACCCACAAGCGGATTCGCCCTGGATCGAGCCGTGCCAAGCCAGGCGGGTCGACTCGCCTAATACGGCGAGCGCCGCTGGACGGACAAGCGGGCCATCGAGGCCCAAGACGGCGACTCCAATACAAAGCCCATTAGTGCACTTGTAAACCCTAGGTGACTGCATATATAAAGCCACCAGGGGCACCCCCAAGGGGTACGTCATATTAGATCTAGTCTCCCCACCGCCTCCGGCGACTCCATTGTAAACCAATCTATGATCATATACTGGATTGACAGCAGGACGTAGCGATCCTCCACCGAGGGGACGTGAACCTGGGTACATCGTGTGCCAATCTCGCTCCCGGATTCTCCTACGTCGCCTTGCTCCCTCTACGTAAGCTACCCCCAGTAGCATCTGCCGTGCAATACCACGACAAGAGTTGGTTGCATAATCCGCCTATTCGTGTGCAGAGTAATGATTTGGGTGCGCGATGGACTGATCACCATCCGACTACTCTTATCATTCGCTCTTGTACATCGAATCAGTGGATCCAGCAATTTTACTCCGTCCACGGAAGCTAGAGGTGGCTTTATTTGTGGATACCTCTACCTTCGACCTTTTGTTCCGGAGTGTCCTCTCGACGATCACGGACAACGACCTCTTGTTAGTGGTGTCGCGAGGATCTACACGAAGCGAGAAGACGCAGATCGCCGACCTTCCTCCCGGTACCATGAGGCGGATCTCGAGGGCGAGATCCATTGTTAGTGGTGTCGAATTGTGGCATCCCGCAAAACCACTACTAGAAAATCGCGTTGTTTTGTGCATTGCATCGCCATCATCATGCATTGTTTGCATAAAACTATTTTCGCAAAGCCCGATTTGTTTTCCAAACGCCCCATCTTAATTCAAACGCAAAGCCCGGTTCTCCGGATTATTTATTTTGGCTGCTATCGGTTTGCAAACGGCCCGTTTAAAACAAATAAAAAGTTTAATTGTTTTAGTGGGGGCAGTCGAACGGCCCGACCCGACCCGAATGACCACCCCCAGAAAAAAACTAAATTGGTCCAACCTAAATCCTACAGCTACCAGATAATCTACCCACAACCACCGGCCACCTCACCCAACCCAATCCCTGTCCGCCACCTCACCCTCTCCCTCTCCTCAACCAATCCTATGCTGCCACCTACTCCCTCTCCCCTCCCTCACATGCAATCACACACATAACACACAACAGACCCCCTCCCAGCTCGCCCCACTGCCAGCTGGCCCCCACGGCCACATCCCCTTCTCTCCCCAGGCCCCACACAAACCCACCCACACGCTCAGCCTCACCCATCTCCCATCCACCCGCCTACGGGCCCGCACCTGGCCCCACCACGACAGCCCGTGCCCCCCTGTTCTTCTTCCTCCCCTGGCTCTCTTCTCTCCCTCCCCTTCCCCGCTTCCTCCCTGCTCTCTCCGGCCGGCCCCCTCCCGCTCCACCGCGTGCGCCCTCCCCCCTCGCCGGCGTGCTCCCTCTCTTCTCCACCCCTTCCTCCCTCTCTCCGGCCTTCTGCGCCGTCCCTCTCGCCATCGTCTGCACCGCCTCCACATGAACCTCCTCCCGAGCTCGCTCGTCGCCCTCGCCACAGCCTCGCCTCCTCCACCCCTCGTCCTCTCCGCCTCCCGTGCACCTCACCACAGCCTCGCCTCCTCCACCCTCCCTCTCGCGCCTCTGCGCGTCCAAGTGAGGCTCCGCCAGCCGCCCGCTCCTCTCCGCGCCCGCCTGTTCAAGCTCCGCCCATGGCCAGAGCTGCTCGAACCACCCCTCCTTGGCCTCTTCCCGTCCCGGCCCCGCGCCGCCGTCCCCGTCGCCTCTCCGCCTCAAACCTCCTCCCATGAGCAGCCCCTCGGCAGCGACCTCCTCTCCTCCTGCTCTTCCCCGCTCTCCGGCCCCGGCGTCCGCCGCCAGGGTCCTCCCGCCACGTCACCGCCCGGCCCGTCCTCCGTCACCGCCGCCTCGTCGGCCCCGGCGCCTGCACGCTCCGCGGCGACCCGCACCGTCTCCTCGCATGGGCCCGCTCTGCGCCGCCTCGACCGCGATCTCCGGTCCCGAGTCTCGCGCCCCGCCGCTTGCTTTGCCCGTCCGCTCGCCTCGCCTTCGCCGCCAGGACGCGGGCACCTTCCTCTGCCGGCCAACGCCGCCTAGTACCTGGATTTCCGACAAGATCCCGACAATCAAAGTTGGACGCTAGCACACATGGAACCGAGGCCACCGAACGACAAGATCGCCATCCCGGAAAACCCGATGCCACCAAGTTCTGTACCTCCAAGATCTTACGACGCGACTACAACTTCACCTTTTATGATAGGTCGACACCCAATCTCCACGTCAGGGACGCCAAGACCGCCACGAAGACGACAAGCTCTACTTCCGAACGCCAATACCGACCCGATATGCGGACCCGACAAGTTCTTCTCGACGACAAGATCATCGACAGGGAACCCGGAGAACACATGTGCGACAAGTGCTTCAGCCCAAACGATAGGACCGACAGCTTAGACCGACCACCGCGGATGCGACGAGATCTACCCCCGATATCCGAGAACGACCCCGGAGTCCGAGAACGCTTCCGTCGAACCCTGGACCCTGAGCCCGGACCCCGAACCCCGGAACCCCAAGATCTGCCGAACCCTAACGTGTGAACTCCTTCCCGAAACCCTATTTTATAACATAATACAACTTGTGCATATTGAATTGTTCATGCATGCATCCATATCATGTGGTTTGGGGGCCTTATGCCGTTTCACCATATAATTAAATATGGGGCCCATATGCGGGCAAATCTAGCCTTATATTGGCCTCATTTAAATTTGTGTAGCAAACCGGTACTATCTTTTGTCTTGATAACGCAACATTTAAAATGCGGGGTAGCTAAATAACTTGAACCATCTAAGTAATTGTCGGGACCCCGGTTCCACTTAATATGACCTAATCGCATCGCGCCTTTGCCATGCCATGCATCATGCCGATCTTCTGCCGTTGTATTAAATATTGCACCCGGTGTTTCTTCTAGCGTTTTGCTTCTTCGCGGATAAGGACGTTGAGTTGATGCGAGTGTCGACCCGATCTTCGGTTGAACCTTCGGCAATGTTTTCAGGCGAGCATCTCCCCCTTTCTACCTATCTTACTTTTATAGTATTTATTCCCTCCTGTTGATCTATTGCTATCTGTGTTGCGATGCTCTAGTGTTTCGTACCCGTGATATCCCTTGCAGCCTTATATTGCCTTGGACACATCCTATTACCTGTTGATTGGTAGATAGTTGGACTTGCGCGTCGTAGTCGCTTGCTCAAGTGCTGTTGCTTATCGTCAAGTACCACAGTTGTTGGTGTATTGCCACATGTTTGATGTTGGAGATGATCATGGATTTACTTATCGCTCACTTTAATTCCTGTTTAACAACTAAAATTGAAGTAAGTAAGCAGAGGCATCGGTGGGTGATAGATAATATTTGGTTTCCGACCGCCCACTTGTGTCCGTGGGACCCGAGTACTTGATACTGTTCCTTGATTTATGGCGCTATCCACATCCGGGAGGTATATGGGACCCCCCTGAGCCAGAGCTTGATTCAATCTTATTTCTTGGGGCCACAAACTAGTTTGAGGTTTTATTTACGATCCTGTACTTATGCCATGCTACTTATGTATTTACGATTGTGCGAGGAGCACCTTTGTCTTGTTAGGATCGGGACACGTTGCGGTGTCGACAAGCCCAGTTTGGGTTCCCGATGCGTTCACCGTCCACCCAAACCTCGGGTCCGTCTCGGAGTCAACTAACTTCGTTGCGGGTGTACTCCAAGGGGTGGCCCCCTGAAATATTTCTGAATCCTGTGATTGTTCAGTCGTGAAAGCCTCGTTGGGTTTTGATTTGGTTTTTCCGAGGTTGATCGAGCGTGTGTTGCTATTGGTGCACCCCGGCCGGGTAAAACTTTCTGAAAGCCGTGTCCGCGGATATGGACGACTTGGAGCACAGTATCTCGACCATAGATAAGCATAACTAAAGTTTATTGCTATAAATTTGACTAATGACTAGTAATCAGCTTCACTATAATGGAATGGCTAATTCATACTTCCCACAACTGCTTGTTTGGAGTGTCGCTTGCGACCATTGTACCTGACTAGTAAGTATTGCAACTACAACGGAATGGCTGAATAAAAGTACCAACAACTGCTGGGTTTTGGGGTTATCTCATGCTAATTGTATTTGACTAGTAAGTGTTGCAACTATCACGGAATGGTTAACTAAAAGTGCCCACTGCTTATTTTATCAGGATGATTATCTAAACCTGACTAGTAATTGCTGCAACGATAACTGAATAAATAAAACTGCCAACGGTGTGAGTTCCTCGGTTGACTTCCTCGTTTGGTCTCGAGGGGGAAACACCAGGATGGGTTTGTTGGATGGTAGTATCAGGTTGGTTCCGGATAGGTCTTTCTTACCCCTCTCTGATAGTCGCCAGTTGTACCGAGTCTCTATAGGTTGTTTAGTGCATGCTGCCGCTGCCGCTTCAGTCCACCATACCTATGTAGGCGAGGACCGCCGAATTCTAGCCTCGCCGTGTACTGGCCTCGATCGACGCTCCTCTTTTTCCTTTGCCCTTTGTCGGCACCTTTTGTTTAAGCAGGTTTTGGGATCGACGTCGTTAGCAGGTTACCCTTCCGGCTTGGGCAGGGGTTATGGACGCCATTGGTTATTCTTCAGGGCTCTTAGCCCCATTTGCATCTTGTCCGTAGTCGGACGCTGTATAGTTTTACAGGTGATTTGGATCTTTGTATCGTATATCTGTATTCTTGAATCTTTGAGTCGCTGCTGTATATATCTGTTCTGTGGGTCCCATCGAGGACTGTTGTGTAATGTTATTACTTCGTTTTCCACCCGCACGAAAGTGCCTGGTGGGCACATTTGAATCGTTTCTATGCGGGTTTGGCGGGAATCGTTGAAACTTGCATAGGTCCGATTCTGAGGGTGTTACACTAATCATGGTGGAAACTTGCAGCATCACCATAATTACATCTATGAAGATTTCTTCTTATAAAAAGAAGAGACATATTGAAAATAGGAAAGAGAGAAAAAAGCACCATTTTCCCATGGTAAATAAGAAGATTGATGAGATGCTCATTTTCTGCTTGTCTTTTCATTTTGATTATGGGATAACTCCTGTATCATGTGCAAGGGGTACCCCGTTGGCAGTTCTCTATGATATACATGTACTTGCTATGACAACAACTTACAAGTGACTAAAGTTGAGTAGCATGAGGAGCGGCCCTCGTATTCAAGGCACATGAGATTGCCAACTTATACTTTGTCAAGTATATACTCCATAATTTGTTCACTTTAACCTTAATCACTTCAAGATGCTTATGATAGGGGCAATGAGAGCTGAAATCTAACAAGTACCATAATTTTTGGAAGATCTTTTTGATACTTGAAATCCCTTCTTTCCTTTATGAAGGGCCTTTCTTCCACCATTATATTGAGTCTCCACCTTCTACCTTTAGGCACCAATCAAGAGAGCATAGTTTCCATTCTTAGTTCTATGTGCATTGTCCCAAAACTTATTGATTGATGCATATTGTTGATATTGTTTGTTCTTGAACTATTTGTATCTAGTCACTCTTATGAACTTTGAAGGTGTCCTATGCATCTATTTTCTACTCCATGAGGGACAAGTTGAATGCCACTATGCTATGTTCTCTATATGTGAAACAAACAAACGTCTTTCAATGCATTGTCATTCATGAATCTTTGTTTGTATCCTTTCATGTTGCAACATAGTTGCTATGTCTTATTGTTAGAACTTCATCTTTCATGCTCATGTTTAGAGTACTTTGATCCTAGATTTCAATGCTTACAAGTGGTTTGATCTTGATTGTGATAGTGCATGTCACCTCAAAAATTATTCTTTTTATCACTTATCTACTCGAGGACAAGCAGGAGTTAAGCTCGAGGATGCTTGATACATCGTAAACGTATCTATAATTTTTTATGCTCCATGCTTGTTTTGTATCAACTTTGCTATGTTTTGTATACACTTTGAGGTATTTTTATACACTTTCTAGAACTAACCTATTAACAAGATGCCACAGTGCCAGTTGCCTGTTTTCTGCTATTTTTGGTTTCAAAAAGCTAAAAAATGAATATTCTCGGAATTGGACGGTACAAAAGCCAAAGTTATATTTCCCCTGAACAATACGGAAAATCTAAGATGAGACGGAGGAGGACACCAGGGTGGCCACACCCAAGGTGGGCCGGGCCCATCCTGGCCGCGCCCACAGGGGGTGTGGGCCCCTGGCCCTCCATCGACCTTGCCTCCTTCGCCTATAAGAAGCCCCCGACTCAGAAACCCTAAATCATCTGGGAGAAAGCCACAAAAAGTTCTGCTACGTCGTCGCCACCGAAGGGGAGATTCAGGGGACAGAAAGTCTTTGTTCCGGCACCCTGCCGGGACGGGGAAGTGCCCCCGGAGCCATCTCCATCAATCTCCATCGCCATCTTCATCATCGTTGTTGATTCCCATGATGAGGAGGGAGTATTTCTTCCTCGAGGCTAAGGGCTCTACCGGTAGCTATGTGTTCATCTCTCTCTCTCTCTCTCTCTCTCTCTCTCTGTATGCATGATCTTGTTGTGTTCATGAGCTTTGTAATCAAGTAGATCTACTTTGCTACTCAAGTGCTTTATTAGATCTCTGACTCTCCCCATGTGTGTGAAAGTGACAGTGTGCACGCCGTGGTGGCACTTAGGCTATAGTTTATAAATACTTGCCATGAGTTATATTTTGAGTTGGTTGTCTCTATAAAATTGTGGTGTTTGTTGGAACCGTCTAGAGCTCAAGGTGACAGTGTGGGGTTATCTATATTGGGAAAGGCGTACTTTGAGGTCTGCTTTTGTAGCCCTACCATGGATTAGAGTGTCCAACCAGAGAGTAGTTAAGAGTAGTATCATGAAGAGAATATATTTATATGATAGAGTGTTAACTAATGAAAGTATGATCCCTAGGCCTTGTTTCTAAACATTGAAGCATTGTTTGCATCTAGATCTGTTGCATGTTTTCTTGCTTCCATCTTTATTTCAGTTTTCTTTTAGTCTCTCCCACGTCAACGACAAGTCAGAAGCTCTTTTCTGGCACCGTTACCACTTGTATTTCACTATCTCTTCGTCAAACTAGTGCACATATGCACCTGACAAGTGTATTATGTGTGTTGGGGAGACAAGATACTTCTTGTATCTTGATTGGAATGTTGCTTGAGAGGGATACCTTTGACCACTTCCTCCCTGAGTTCGATAAACCTTGGGTAATCCACTTGAGGGAAACTTGCTGCTGTTCTACAAACCTCTACACTTGGAGGACCAACAACTGTTTACAAGAATAGAGTGCATAGACATCATCATACTCCATGGCCTTTTATGAGTTTATTAAAGATCACCCTACTCTCATAGACTATGATGTTTAACAGTCAGACTCATATAGGTGTGTTCTTCAAAAGATGTTCTGCATGACAACATCTCTTCTTAAGATAAGCCACTTAGAACACATTAAGATAATAAATGAACCTGCCGTGCAGAATAAGAAAGTATTGCCTCTTCATGGATGGTGTTTATTATAGTAGAGATACTTTTCTCTTAGCTAATGAATAGCTTGTCTTCCAATTCTAATTCACGGGATCTCCGATCATAGACTGGTTTACCACAATGAAAAACTCATATTATGGGTCTCATACCCATCTCCTTCGATGCATTTTCTATTACATTGGGTGATGGACCCTTTGTGAAGGGATATACCAAGTTTTTAGATTTTTGGATATAATCCAATGCAATAACTCCAGAGTTTCTCATTTTCCTTACAGATTTCAATCTCCTCTTCACATGTCTTGATGACTTCATATTATCCTTAGAACTATTTACTTTGAAAATCATAGTTTGATTATCGTAGTTCATAAGGATTACGGGTATTGGTTTTTCAACCATAGGTAAGCTCATCAAGAGTTCACGAAGCCACTCTGCTTCAATAATGGATGTGTCTAATGCTGTGAGTTTTGCTTCCATAGTTGACCTCATTAAGATGGTCTGCTTGCAAGACTTCCAAGAAATAGCGCCACCACGAAGTGTGAATACATATCCACTCGTGGTTTTTATCTCGTCAGCATCAGATATCCAATTTGAATCACTATAACCCTCTAGTACCCTAGGATAACCAGTATAGTGAATGCCATAGCTCATAGTGCCTTTAGATAGCGCATAACTCTCTCAAGAGCATACTAGTGATCATCTACTAGATTTGAAACAAATCGACTGAGTTTGCTTACAAAAAAGGGATGGTAGGCCTCATGGCGCTAGCTAAGTACATAAGCAAAGCTAATAATTTGAGAGTATCTTAGTTGGTCTCTAGCATTTCCTCGATTCTTTCAAAGCAACACACTAGGATCATACAGTGTAGGAGAAGACTTGCAGTCGCTATACCCAAAATGACTCAAGTCCTCTTTATACATAGTGAGACTGAAGCAACGTAATCCCACCGTCATTATCTCTCAATAGTTTGATGTTCAAGATAACATCACCTACTCCCAGATCCTTCATCTCAAAAGAACGAGATAAGAAATCCTTGACCTTCTTAATTGCATTAAGGTTGGTTTCGAAAATCAGTATGTCATCAACATACAAACAAAGGATAACTCCCTCGTCCCCACCATGGCGATGGTACACACATTTGTCACTTCATTTACAACAAATCCTGCATCAGTTAAAGTTCTTTCAAACTTCTCATGCCATTGCTTAGGGGATTTTTTTGGCCATATAAATACTTCAACAACTTGCACACCTTTCCTTCTTGACCACTTACCACAACCATCTAGCTTATCCATGTAAATTTCCTCATCCAACTCTCCATTTAGGAAAGTTGTCTTAACGTCCATTTGATGAACGAGAAAACCATGAGAGGCAACCAATGAAAGTAGTAATCAAATGGTGGTCAATATGGCAACGGGTGAGTAAGTGTCAAAGAAGTCTTCACCTTCTTTTTTAGTGTAACCCTTGGCGTCCTTGTACTTCTCAATAGTTCCATTAGGCCTAAGATTTTTTCTTAAATACCCACTTGCATCCTACAGTTTTGCACCCATAAGGGCGATCGGTGATCTCCCATATTCCATTAGCTAAGATGGAATCCTTCTCACTACGGATGGCTTCCTTTTAGTAGTCAGCATCAGGAGATGCACAAGCTTCTAAAATAAAAGTGGGAGTGTCATCCACAAGGTAAACAATGAAATCATCGCCAAAGGACTTTTCAGTCCTCTTTCTCTTGATCCTTTTAGGAATTTCATTATCATCCTTCTTAGGACTTTAATAGTGTTCAATTGGAATGGTAGGTTCAGAAATTGTAGCAAATTCCTGATTAGATGAACTAGGTATCTCTGGATTTAATGAGTTAGGTTTATCCTTCATAGGAAAGATATCCTCAAAGAAAGTCGCATTAGTTGACTCCAAGAGTATATCAACATGTATGTCAGGTACTTCATATTTTACTATCAATAATCTATATCGAGCTATATGAAAATCATAACCCAGAAAAACACAATCAATGGTTTTTGGTCCAAGGTTGCGCTTTTGGGGGATTGGTATATTAACCTTTGCCAAACAACCCCAAGTATGTAAGTATGAGAGTTTTAACATTTTCTTCTCCCATTCTTCGAATGGAGAAATTTCTTTGTTCTTTATGGGAACTCGGTTTAGGACATGACACGCAGTCAATAGTGCATCCCCCACCATTCCTTGGAGAGACCCGATGTGTCTAACATGGTGTTAACCAAATCTGTTAGAGTACGATTTTTTTGGCTACCCCATTTGACTAGGATGAGTAGGGAGGCATCCTCTCATAAATTATGCCATGTTCCGCACAAAAGGAATCAAACTCGTTGAAACAATACTCTCCACCACGATTTGACCTAAGCCTCTAAATCTTTCGATCAAGTTGGTTTTCTGTTTCAACTTTATAGATTTTGAAGAAACTCAAAGCCCCATATTTTAATTCAGAAGATACACGGTGTTTATCCCCCCAATATTGCAAGTTTTATTACCTCCAAACAAAATATTTACTTGTTACTAATAAAAAATAAAAAAGTTTAGCCTACATTTTTCCTTAGATCCCTTCTTTTACTCCGATAGTATTGCGGATCACAATCGATGCAAAGAAAATGAATGCATTTCCATACTATAATAAAAAATGGTAAGTGACGAGGTTTGACTCGTCAATGCCCATTGTTATGAGCTTGGGTTTTGGAGAAGATGGGGGTGCTGGAGATCACGGAACGGTTAACAGACAAGCAACTAGGGGACACGAGATTTACCCAGGTTCAGGCCTCCGGAGGGAAAACCCTACTCCTGATTCTCTGCTCTTGATTATGGCGGAACCGAAGATTACAGGGGTGCGCAGATGCAATCTGGCATGGAGGTGTGTATGTGGTGGAAAAGATTGGCCCTAGATCTGTAGATCTATTGTGGAGGTGGAGATCGTAGATCTGTCTATCTATTGTGGCGGTGGAGAGAGAGATCTAGGTCGTAATCTGTCCTCCTCATTGGACCCTCCTAGCCTTTATATATGGGAAGGCTAGGTCTCGGGTGCCAATACGATTTGGTTACAAGTTGTATTCAAACTCTACTCTTGAGCTTTCCTTGTCTTGTGCGCTTGGGAGTCCGTGTCCATATGGGCTTCATAACAGCCGAAACGTCATAGGTGTCATGGACCCTGGCAGGTCGTCGAGTGGGCCTTCCGTTGGGTTGGACCAGGTAGGCTAACATCGGGTACCCATAGGGCATATCCATGTCAGTAGCCCCCGAGTGTCCATCCGAAACACAGATTCGGGTGGAGACTTAGTTGTCTTGAACCTTGCATTTGGATGTCGAAGTCGAAAGTTGTATCGAGTGTGAAACACTTCACCCGAAAGTTCATCGGGTCAGCTGAATTTTTTCAGTTGTTGAAAAGGAGTCAACATTATGGACGTAGTAAACACAATGGACTATACGGTGCACGACCTGCGCTCCCTATGGGAGTAGCCCCCGAGTGTCTGTTCGAGTCGTAGACTCGAGCAGAGACTCATAGTCATCGGTTGCATGATATGGCGATCCGGAAGTTCTTCGGATGACCTTGCAGATGCCCTGAATGCCTTCATTTTTTTTCAAGTGCGCGACCAGCGCTCCCTATGGGAGTATCCCCCGAGTCCTTAGTCGAATCGTTGATTTGAGTGAGGAATCAAAGCGTGCCACTCGAAGATCTTCGAATGCGCGACCAACGCTCTAGTTTGGAGTAGCCCCCGAGTGTATGGCGGAGTCGTGGACTCGGGCAGAGACTCAAGTCTTGTATCATGTAGTTGTAGTCGGCAATCTTGCGGGCGTACCGCTGACCCGGAAGTACATCGGGTACGCGACCAGCGCTCCTAATAGGAGTATCCCCCGAGTGTCTAGTCGAGTCGCAGACTTGAGTGGAGACTCATGCGAGGAGAAACCACTGACCCGGAAGTGCATCGAGTCAGCGTATCATGCATAAGGAGTCATGAAACAATGATGCAGTCGAAGTTGATGTGGCGGATTCATGCGACGTTTAGCCGGAAGGACTCGATGTTTCGGAAGTCAGCATCGTTGCTTCTGTCGGGTGTGCGGCCAGCATCGCGTCTATCGGGTCCATGGCTAGCGTTGCATCTTTGTAGGCTGCAAAAACATGAAGAATTGTGAAGTACTTGTAGCTTGTAAAGAATAGTTGTTTGTCGGCCTGTAAGGTAAAATTCTGGTGCCGATCGAGTCGACAATTTTGCACTGTATGCTAGGAATTTTCGTTAGCCTGATTACCCTTAGTCTCAGTACCTTGCCGAGGCACTCGGAGTTCAAGGATCCGATGGTCAGGCAGAATCAGCTACTCGGGCTGTCGCGTTTGAGGTGCTCGAGTGCGTGGAGCCGATGGCACATTAGGTTACTCGAAGAGGGCACAGCCCCCGAGTGTATCGAGTGTGAGTTAAAAAGGAATCAACTCTAAGTAGAGGGAAACTTAGCTTTATTGGTAATTGTCATGGACGAAGTTGATGCGATCGCGGAAGTAGTCGACGCGGTAGCGGGTCATGCGGCGGGCGTAGTCGACATAGAGGAACACACTCGTATTAGCGACGAGTTCCTGGGGTCGATGGTGGTAGCGAGTTCCACATCTGAAGATTGTCACAATCGAAGACCACACCGGATCGCCGCATCCGAAGGATGTATCGGATCACCGCAGCCGAAAGACGCATCGGGTCGCCGATGCCGGGGGAGCCCCCGAGTCGCTGGAGCCGAAGGCTGCGGCTGGTCGCCGAAACGGAGGGAGCCCCCGAGCCCCCGATTCGTTGGAGCCAAAGATCGTAGAGGACGACCGAAGTCAAAGGAGCCCCCGATTCACGGTTGCTAAAGCCGATGCGACCAGTCGTGGCAATCGAAGATCTCATTGGGTCGCCGCATCCGAAGGAGGCAGCGGGTCACTGCATTTGAAGACCGCAGATGATCATCACAGTCGAAAACCACAACAGGTCATGGTCGCAAGTCGTGTGGCCAATTGGGCGTAGCCCCCGAGCGTGGAGTTGATGTGGTCGACGGGGCATCTGAGAGCCGATACGGTGGATCGGAGTCAACGCGGAAGCGGGTCGCCGAGGCCGATGGTGGCAGCAGTTTGCTGCAATCGAAGGTCGCAGAACGTCAGGTCGTCAGGGTCGAAGACCACAACGGGTCTCACGGCGGAGACGGCGGAGCCCCCGAGTGTAAATTTGGCGTGGTCGATGGAGTCAATGCTGCGGATACACACTCGACGCAACTCCCGGGTGTAGAGTCGAAGTAGCGGATGGAGTTGGCGCAGTGGCAGATCGCCGATGGTCAGACTTGACCCGATGAACATGATCAACATGGTGGTGAGCCACCACTGAACGTACGTACTTTCCGTAGGTCTTGTCAGCCAACATTGATGTGTACACGTTTTGTCCAGGTTCAATCCATGTCCGTGTAGTGCATGTATTGCAAAAACGACATGCAAAATATTAGATATAGACAAAAATACTAATTGGCAAGATATTTAATTATAAAGAGGGAGATTGTCCTATGCCACTCTGATGCACAGATTGTCCTATGCCACTCTGTTGCACGGATGTGCCACATCGCTCTTCGCCTATATTTTCTTTGACTCGACTTGTTGCAGGAACCTGTCTAGTCTAGAATGAGTTAACTGCATGTACGATCTGTGGACGAGTTTGTTTGATCCGCAGATGATCTGCGCTTCTCAAACTTGGTCTGATGCATGCGCGTGCATCGCTCTGTGATCCTAGATTCTCTAGGCTTGCCTCGGTACTTGGCGCAGGACCTGTCTGACTCGAAGTCGCGTAGATAGCCAAAACCGATTTCGCCTGTTTGATCGATTCCTTTTTTCCGCCAGCACATCGCGACTAAGAAAATCGAGTCCCCATGATCGTGTTGATGAAGACAAGATTGGCCATGGTGACGATGTCGATGTGATCTGTGCGCCTGCGCCAGCGCAGATGAATCGACCAGATGCGATCTGGCTATTGTTGATGGTGAGGGAGCCGAAGTTGATGTAGTTTTTTGACGCAGATGAATCGTAGATTGCAGTGGATGGGACCGTTGCGACCGCACGATCAGCGCCCCTAGATCCCACAGACGGCACCAATTAACGAGGTTTCGACTCGTCAATGCGCATTGTTATGAGCTTGGGTTTTGGATAAAATGGGTCTCGGAGATCGTGGAACGTGGAGCGTTTAAGGACAAGCAACTAGGGACACGAGAGATTTACGAGTTCAGTTGAGAGGGAAAACCCTACTCCTGCTTGTCTGCTCTTGATTACGGCCGAACCGAAGGTTACAAGGGTGCGCAGATGCAATCTGGCGTGGAGGTGTGTATGCGGTGGAAAAGATTGGACCTATATCTATAGATCTATTGTGGAGGTGGAGATCGTAGATCTGTCTATCTATTGTGGCAGTGGAGAGAGAGATCTAGGTCGTAATCTGTCCTCCTCGTTGGACCCTCCTAGACTTTATATATGGGGATGCTAGGACTCGGGTGCCAATACGATTTGGTTACAAGTTGTATTCGAACTCTACTCTTGATCTTTCCTTGTCTTGTACGCTTGGGAGTACGTGTCCATATGGGCTTCATAACAGCTGAAACGTCATAGGTGTCAGGACCCTGGCAGGTCGTCGAGTGGGCCTTCCGTCGGGTTGGACCAGGTAGGCTAACATTGGGTACCCGTAGGGCATATCCATGTCAATTGATGAGGTTTCGACTCGTTAATGCCCATTGTTATGAGCTTGGGTTTTAGAGAAGATGGGGGTGCTGGAGATCATGGAACGGTTAACACACAAGCAACTAGGGGACACAAGATTTACCCAGGTTCAGGCCTCCCAGAGGGAAAACCCTACTTCTGTTTGTTTGCTCTTGATTACGGCAGAACCGAAGGATATAGGGGTGCGCAGATGCAATCTGGCGTGGAGGTGTGTATGTGGTGGAAAAAGGATCTAGATATGTTGTGGTCTAGTCTATTGTATCCTGTTCTTTCCTCCTCATTGGACCCTCCTAGCCTTTATATATGGGGAGGCTAGGTCTCGGGTGCCAATACGATTTGGTTAAAAATTGTATTTAAACTCTAGTCTTGAGAGTTCCTTGTCTTGTGCGCTTGGGGGTCCGTGTCCATATGGGCTTCATAGAAACTACAACTTCATAAGCGTCATGGACTCTGGCAGGTCATCGGATGGGCCTTCTGTCAGGCTGGACTAGGTAGGCTAACATCGGGTATCCATAGGGCATATCCATTTCAGTAGCCCTCGAGTGTCCATCCGAAACGTAGATTCGGGTGGAGACTTAGTTGTCTTGAACCTTGCATTTGGATGTCGGATTCAAAAGTTGTGTCGAGTGCGAAGCACTTCACCCAGAAGTTCATCGGGTCAGTTGAATTTATTCGGTTGTTGTAAAGGAGTCAGCATTATGGACGTAGTCAACACAATGGACTATAGGGTGCGCGACCAACACTCCCTATGGGAGTAGCCCCCGAGTGTCTGTTCGAGTCGTAGACTCGAGCAGAAACTTATAGTCGTCGGTTGCGCAATACGGTGATTCGGAAGTTCTTCGGATGACCTTGCAGATGCCTTGAACGCCTTCATTTTTTCGAATGCGCGACCAGCGCTCCCTATGGGAGTAGTCCCCGAGTCCTCAGTCAAATCGTTGATTCAAGTGAGGAATCGAAGCGTGCCACTCAAAGATCTTCTATGTGCGCGACCAGCGCTCCAGTTTGGAGTAGCCCCCGAGTGTCTGTCGGAGTCGTAGACTCAGGAAGAGACTCGAGTTTTGTGAAGTTGTAGACGAAAATATCATGGGCGTACCGCTGACCCGGAAGTACATCGGGTGCGCAACCAGCGCTCCTGATAGGAGTAGCCCCCGAGTGTCTAGTCGAGTCGCAGACTCGAGGGGAGACTCATGCGAGGAGAAACCACTGACCCGAAAGTGCATCGCGTCAGCGTCTCATGCATCAGGAGCCAGGAGTTGACGTAGCGGAGTGATGCGGCAGTCTAGCCGGAAGGAGTCGATGTTGCAGATGAAGTCTACGCAGTTGCTTATGTCGGGTGCGCGACCAGCGTCTCGCCTATCCGATGTGCGACCAGCGTCTCGTCTGTCGGATGTGTGACCAGCGTCGCATTTGTCGGGTGCATGGCCAGCGTCGCATCTTCGTAGCATCAAGCGATGCAACCATCCGAGGAGGTACTCGACTCGGGTCTTCAGTTTATGGCGTAGCCAGTTGTTTTGTCGACTCCTGTTGGAGGACCCGATAGAATAGCTCGATGCAGTTGACATCCTTATAAGCTGCAGAAAACATAAAAAGTTGTGAAGTACTTGTATCTAATAAAGAATATTTGCATGTCGGCTTGTATAGTATGATTCTGGTGTCGATCGAGTCGACACTGTTGTACTGTATGCTAGGCCTTTTCGTTAGCCTGATTACCCTTAGTCTCAGTACCTTGCCGAGGCGCTCGGAGTTCAAGGATTCGACGATCAGGCAGAATCAGCTACTCGGGCTATCGCGTTCGAGGTGCTCGAGTGCGTGGAGCTGATGGAACATTAGGTTACTCGAAGAGGGCGCAACCCCGAGTGTTTTGAGTGCGATTTAAAGTAAGAAAAAAAATCAACTCTGAATAGTGAACTTAGCTTTGTTTGTTGTCGACGAGGTGAACGGGTCGCGGGAGCCAACGCAACCGGCAGATCGCGGTCACGAAAGCCAATACGACTTGCGGGTCGCGGTCGCGGGAGTCGAAGGAGCCCCCGAGTCGTGGTCGTTGAAGCTGATGCGGCCAGTTGCCGCAATCGAAGATCACGTCAGGTCGCCGCATCCGAAAAGATGCATCGGGTCACTGCAGCCGAAGGCCGCAGCCAAAGATTCTGCAGAGCGCTAGAGTCGAAAACTGTGGCAGGTTGCCAGTGTCGAAGACTCGACGGGTCACGCGACGGAGTTGGCACAGCGCACGTGTCGACGCAGCTCCCTTGTGTAGTTGATGAGTCACGGGATCATCGGAGCGACGCCTACCGATGGACAAGAGTCGACGCAGCAGCGGGTTGGGCTAGCCCCCGAGCGTAGACTGACGATGAAGGGATCGGAAAGACGTCAAACAGAGCCACGGAGCGAAATCGCCGGATTTTTTTTATCATCCAGAGTCTTTTTCTTCCGGCTGATCTGAATCGGATGCGTCCATGAAAGACTAGGCTAGCTAGCTTTGATAGACTTTTTTTTCACTTTGCTTGAATTACCGTAGGATTTGGTCTTCTTGTGGAGCAGGTAGCACCAGTACTTATTTTTTTTCCTATTTTTGTTGCAGTACGTACAGCTGGTTGGATTTTGTTGGACACACGAACAAGTGAACAACGCTTGGACTCCTTACGCAGCAGCAATACATATATTTTCTTCTGATTAGGACGTAGCCGATCATGACTCCAAGTGAACTTTCATCATTCGAGACGGAGAGTGCGTCTGTTCTCTCCGCCCAACGCCAAATCAAGGATCGACCAGGTCTGCGATGATCTTTGTGCTTTTTTTTTGCTCTGATCGGTTTTGATCTCAACATTTGATCTGCAGATCTTGAACTGTGGAGCGGTGGTGCTAGATTTTTTTTTGATTGCATCGGCACTTGGTGCCAGGACGTGTCGGCCTTGATCGGATGACAAGATACGCAGCCTTCTCCTTGAAGAGGAGGTGATTCTTCATCGACGTGGAGTCGTAGATCGTTTCGGATGGAACCGTCACGATCGCACAATCAGCGCCCCCGATTCCCACAGACGACGTCAATTAACGAGGTTTCGACTCATCAATACCCATTGTTATGAGCTTGGGTTTTAGAGAAGATGGGGGTGCTGGAGATCGCGGAACGGTTAACAGACAAGCAACTAGGGAACACGAGATTTACCCAAGTTCAGGCCCCCGGAGGGAAAACCCTACTCCTATTTGTCTGCTCTTGATTACGGAGGAACCGAAGGTTACATGGGTGCGCAGATGCAATCTGGCGTGAAGGTGTGTATGTGGTGGAAAAAGGATCTAGATCTGTATATCTGTTGTGGTCTAGTCTATTGTATCCTGTTCTTTCCTCCTCGTTGGACCCTCCTAGCCTTTATATATGGGAAGGCTAGTTCTCGGGTAACAATACGATTTGGTTACAAGTTGTATTCAAACTCTAGTCTTGAGCGTTCCTTGTCTTGTGCGCTTGGGAGTCCATGTCCATATGGGCTTCATAGAAACCGAAACTTCATAAGCGTCATGGACTCTGGCGGGTGGTCGAGTGGGACTTCCGTCGGGCTGGACTAGGTAGGCTAACATCGGGTATCCGTAGGGCATATCCGTGTCAGTAGAGTCATCGATCAACGTCATGAAATATTTTTTTCCACCTTTTGTCAACACACCATTCATCTCACAAATATCAGAATGTATGAGCTCTAGTCATGTTAAATTTCTCACCTCTGTAGTCGTAAGTAATTTGCGAGGTTGTTTTGCTTGCATGTAGACTTAGCACTTAGATCCCTTAACAGCAGTGAAATCAGAGGTTAAATTCATTTTGGCTAACTATGCCATACAACCAAAATTAATAAGGTAAAGACAAGAATGTCAAACATTTGATTCAAAATTCGTGTAAATATGATTAACAACTTTATTACAAACGTATGATAGAGATAAGTGGAACAAGCCTCCGCACTCATAACCTTTATCAACAAATGTTCCATACTTAGAAATTACAAATTTATTGGACTCGAATATAATCTTGTAGTCGTCTCGACACAGAAGATATCCGCTAACAAAAAATTTATTTATTGAGGGAACATGATGCACGTTCTTCAGGAACACGGTCTTTTCCGAAGTAAACTTCAGATCGACCGTACTAACACCATGAACAGAAGTATGCGAGCCATTTCCCATCAGCACGGTTTGAGTCCCTCTGACTTGATATAAAGAAAACATGAAATATCAGAACATACATGTATATTAGCGCCCGTGTCAATCCACCAATCAGGAGAATGACATAATGAAAGAGCAGTAAGTCATATAACATACCCAACATCTTCCATCTCAGCGTCGCTCATGATAACATTAGCAATCTTTCTATCCTTCCCATGTTGGCGCTTGTCAAAGCGGATGGGACAAGCAGGAGCCCAATAATCAGGATCACCGCACACATTACAAGCACCTTTTTTCTTATCAGTCTTCTTCATAAAACTGGTAGATTAGGCATTGTACTTTCCATCGATCTTTCCTTTACCATCAAACTTGCCCTTGTTTTGAACTTGTGAGGATGCAAGTTCTTTTTCTATACCAGATTAGCATTAGAACTTCCCTCGGCACCTCTAGCATGTGTGTCTTTTTCTCTCGTCTTCTCTTCTACAACAAGAGTCCCAATAAGATCCGTCACGGAAAATTCTTGTCTCTTGTGCTTCAGAGAAGTAGCAAAATTCCTCCATGACGGGAAAAGCTTGGCAATAATGCCTCTAGAAACAAACTTGTTTGGTAACACACAAGTAAAGTGCTCGAGCTCCCTGGCAAGTGACTGTATTTCATGAGCCTGCTCCACAATGGAGCGGTCATCCAACCATCTTATAGTCATAGAATTGTTCCATGACATATAGTTCACTACCAGCATGTGGCATCCCGCAAAACCACTACTAGAAAATCGCGTTGTTCTTGTGCATTGCATCATCATGACATCGTCATGCATATTATTTTTACTTGAAACTATGTTGCGAAAGACTATTGTTTTCTGAAAACTATCCCTCCTACTATTTCAAATTAAACCCCCGGATGTTTCCGGATATTTTGTTTGTCCAAAACTAATTACAAAAGTTATTTTTTTAAATTAAATAAAACCTATATTATTTTTAGGGGGCAGTCGAACGGGCCGACCCGACCCAGTCGACCACCCCCAGTACAAAAACGGTCCACCTAAATCTATTCTCACCCAATCCTATTCTACCCACCAACCCCAGCTCGCCACCTCACCGTCCCTCCACCTCAGCACTCCACTCGCCACCACACCAATCCTCTCCCTCTCAGCCAAACACACACCACACACCCCAGCCGCACCCACTCAGCCACCCCTCTCCCTTACACACCGGCCCCACCGCCTGGACCCACTCCCCACTGCCCACTTCCTCCTTGGACACACCCGCACCCAACCCACTCACGCGGCCCCCTGGACCCACGCGCAACCCCACGCCCCGGCCCCACTGGCCGCTCCCTCTCTCTCCCTCAGCCCGTTCCCCCACCAACCCCGCTCCCTTCTCCCTGGCGTCTGCAACCGCCAGCGCCTGCCGCCGACCCTGCGTCGCCCCCGGCCGGCCGCCGCCGCCCCCCTTCCTCTCTCTGCTCCGCCAACCACCCGCCGGTCGCCCTCCTTCCCCGCCACCGGCCCCGACTCCCTCTCCTCCCCAGGCTCCCCTCCTCCGCGCCTCCCCTCTTGCCGCTGCTCTGCTCCTCCGGTCGCGACCCCGCCTCGGCAGGCGTGCCGCCTGAGCCCTCGCCCTCCTCCCCTCCCGTCGCTCCTGGCCGCGTCTGCCTCGCCGTGGCGCCGTCCCCACCTTCCTCTCCCGCGCCTGCGCCCCGATGCGAGCCGCGGGCCGCCCCCACCTCCGCCTCACCGTGTCCCCGTTGCTCGCCCGCAGAGGCCGCCTCCCAGTCGCCTTCCCGCCGCCATCTCCCCACCTCGTCGCCCCGCCACGCCGCGCCTCCTCACCTCCGTCCGTCCTCTCCTGCCCAGCGTCTCGCCGACGGATCTGCCATGTCAGCCACGCCCGGCGCCGCCTAGCCATCCTCCTCCTGCCCTTCATCCCGAGCCACCACCGACCTGCCGCGGCCCCGTCACCATCCTCGCCGGCGCCGATCCCGTAGCACCACCAAGCCCGCGCTGCCTCCTGAGCTCCTCGCGTCGGCCTGCTGCAGCGAGGTCGTCCACCAGCGCGACGTGCCCGCCTCCCTTGCCGTTTCAGCGAGCCACCGCATCGACCTCCGCCTGCGTGCGCCGCCCGCTGTCGTGGCCCCATCGTCCTCGCCACCCTTTGCGCCTGTCGCCGGTCGTCTTGTCTTCCACCCTTTTTGTCTCTGCGTCTGGTGCCTTTGTTGCATGCCGACCGTGTCCCTGCATGCCTTGGGCTCCATGAGGAGTTGCTGCTCAGGTTCAATCGAAGAGGCACGCTGGATGTGTCACCTTCTGGAACTATATCCTGGTCCCCTGTGATGTGTCAGTGCCAGCTCGGTGCCAATCCAAGCCACCATCAGGGAACGAAACAAGTACCACAACGCCAACGACAGAGAACCGAACAAGATCTTCTACACGGAACGCCAAGGTCTCCGTCCCGAACCTGAAGATGTCAAGTTCTTCCTCACGGAAAACTGAAGACCCCGGTGTCGAGCCCCAAGTTCGCCTCCGATGATCAAGATGGTACCCCAAGATCTCCATCGTATGTGTCGAGTCCAACACCAAAGTGATGACAAGATCTACCGATGACCGAGAACTCGGACGCCAAGATCGCCACCGGAACGACAAGCACTTCACCACGGATACGCCAAGTCCTTTTTCGCGGACGCCAAGATCTACTCCGTTATCCGAGAACGATCCTGTCGAGACCGATCCCGTCGAACCCTGAACCCCAGATCCGGACCCCGAGACCCGACCCCGAACCCCGTCGAACCCTAACCAAGATCGCCGAACCTTAATGTGTGACCCCTTTCTCGAGACCTATTTTATAAATATAAAATTACATTGCATATTAATTTGTTCATGCATGCATACTTGTCATGTGGTTTGGGGGCCTTATGCCGAATCACCATATAATTAAATATGGGGCCCATATGCGGGCAAATCTAGTCTCATATTGGCCTCATTTAAATTGGTATAGCGAACCGGTGCTATATTTTGCCTTGTTCAAACAACATTTAATTTGCGGGGTAGATAAATAACTAGAACCATATATTTAATTGTCGGGACCCCGGTTCCGCTTAATCTTGCCTAATTGCACCGCACCTTTGCCATGGCATGCATCATATCATAAGCATGCTCGATCTTTTGCCGTAGCATTAAATAGTGCATCCGGTGTTTATTCTAGTGTTTTGCTTCTTCGCGGATAAGGCCGTTGAGTTGATGTGAGCTTCGCACCGATCTTCGGTTGAACCTTCGACAATGTTTTCAGGCGAGCATCTCCCCCTTTCTACCTATCTTACTTCTATAGTATTTATTTCCCTCCTGTTGATCTATTGCTATCTGTGTTGCGTTGCTCTAGTTTTCGTACCCGTGATTCCCTTGCAGCCCTATATTGCCTTGGACACATCCTATTACCTGTTGTTTGGTAGATAGCTGGACTTGCGCGTCGTAGTCGCTTGCTCAAGTGCTGTTGTGTGTCGTCCAGTACCACAGTTGTTGGAGTATTGCCGCATGTTTGATGTTGGAGATGATCATGGCTTTACTTATCGTTCACTTTAATTCCTGTTTAACAACTAAAATTGAAGTAGGTAAGCAGAGGCACAGGTGGGCAATAGATGTTATTTGGTTGTTAACCGTCCACTTGTGTCCCGTAGGACCCCGAGTACTTGATACCTGTTCCTTGGATTTTCGCGCTATCCACATCCGGGAGGATTATGGGACCCCCCTGAGCCAGAGCTTGATTCAGTCTTATTTCTTGGGGCCACAAACTAGTTTGAGGTTTTATTTACTATCCTGTACTTATGCCATGCTTTACTGTTTTATTACGATTGTGCGAGGGGCACCTGTACTGTTTAGGTCCGCGGAGTGTTTTCGCGGTATCGACAAGCCCAGTCACATTTTCGGGTTCCCAGTCGTTTACAGCCACTGACGCAAACCTTGAGTCCGTCTCGAAGTCAGCTAACTTCGTTGCGGGTAGCTTAATGGGGTGGCCCCCTGAAATATTTCTGAATCCTGTGATTGCTTTGTCGTGAAAGCCTCGTTGGGTTTTGATTTGGTTTTTCCGAGGTTGATCGAGTGTGTGTTGCTATTTGTGCACCCCTGCAGGGTAAAACTTTCTGAAAGCCGTGTCCGCGGTTATGGACGACTTGGAGCACAGTATCTCGATCATAGACAACTATAACTAAAGTAGTGCTATAAACTTGACCTTATAATGACTAGTAATCAGCTTCACTATAATGGAATGGCTAAATAAAACTGCCAACAATTGCTTGTTTGGGTTGTGGCTTGCGACCATTGTACCTGACTAGTAAGTATTGCAACTACAACGGAATGGCTAAATAAAAGTACCAACAACTGCGGGGTTTTGGGTTATCTCATGCTAATTGTGTTTGACTAGTAAGTGTTGCAACTACAACGGAATGGTTAACTAAAAGTGCCCACTGCCTATTTTTACCAGGATGACTATCTATACCTGACTAGTAATTGCTGCAACGATAACTGAATAAATAAAACTGCCAACTGCGTGAGTTCCTCGGTTGACTTCCTCGTTTGGTCTCGAGGGGGAAACACCAGGATGGGTTTGTTTGATGGTAGTGTCAGGTTGGTTCCGATTAGGTCTCTCTTACCCCTCTCTGATCGCCGCCAGTTGTATCGAGTCTCTATAGGTTGTTTAGTGCATGCTGCCGCTGCCTCTTCAGTCCACCATACCTATGTAGGCAAGGACCGCCGAATTCTAGCCTCGCCGTGTACTGGCCTCAGTACTGATGCTCCTATTTTTCCTTTGCCCTTTGTCGGCACCCCTTTTGTTTAAGCAGGTTTTGAGATCGACGTCGTTAGCAGGGTTACCCTTCCGGCTTGGCCTGGGCAGGGTTATGGACGCCATTGGTTATTCTTCAGGGCTCTTAGCCCCATTTGCATCTTGTCCGTAGTCGGACGCTCTATCATTTTCAAGGTGATTTGGATCTTTGTATATTATATCTGTATTCTTGACTCTTTGAGTCACTGTTGTATATATATCTATTCTGTGGGTCCCATCGAGGACTGTTGTGTAATGTTATTACTTCGTTTTCCACCCGCACGAAAGTGCCTGGTGGGCACCTTTGAATCGTTTCTATGCGGGTTTGGCGGGAATCGCTAAAACTTGCATAGGGCCGATTCCGAGGGTGTTACAGAGTGGTATCAGAGCTCAGCAGTTGCGATACCCCACAAGTCCAGCATGTAGGATAACCTAGCTAACGACCGAAGTAGAGTGTCAAAGCTATATTTGAAAAATCGGTTGGATAGTTCTGATTAGGTCTGATTTTACTCCTTACCCCTCTGCTATTCTCCTCTTATCTCGTCGTGTTTTGAATCTACTCTCTTATCTTTCTTCGAGTCCAGGATTTCTCGCGGTGGGGTTTCCGTCGTACCGTCAGGGTTTCGCTTTCTCCCTTTTATAACGGAGGAGCTACGATCATCAAAACTGCAACTTGTCTGTTGTACCCTTCATCCAATCTTTTGTTCTTGAACTCTTTATCTATATGTGTACCTTGTTGGATATCCGTGTCGTGGAAAAACATATGAGAAGGACGAGCATTGGTGAAGTTGGAGTATACCTTGAGCATGTGTTGTTCATGCCAATGGAACCATCGCGGAACCTAATCATTGTGTCTTTCATACGATTTCTGTTGTATCTTCCGGTGTTTTCCGATGTGATGACCTCATCTACATCAGATCCAATGCAGAGCTGGCATCATCCCTGTGTTCCGAATACCGCTTAAGAAGATCTTCATTCTAAATTTCGAGAGTTGAGTTGCCTGATTTTCCTATTCATGTATAGAGTTGATAGTTTGGGTACGGGATGGACTGATCACCCTACCCGACTCTTACTGTCACTCTTGTACATCGAACTGGTGGATCAATGTAACTTTTCCCTCTTCTCATGGAAGTTAGAGGTGGCCTTATCTTTTGATACCTCAACCTTCGTCCTTTGTTTCTCCGGAGTGTTCTCTCGACGAGCAGGGACAACGACCTCTTGTTAGTGGTGTCGCGAGGATCTACACGATGCGAGAAGATTCATATCGCCGGCCTTCTTTCCGGTACCATGAGGCGGATCTCGAGGGCGAGATCCATTGTTAGTGGTGTCGAATTGTGGCATCCCGCAAAACCACTACTAGAAAATCGCGTTGTTTTTGTGCATTGCATCATCATGACATCGTCATGCATATTATTTTTACTTGAAACTATGTTGCGAAAGACTATTGTTTTCTGAAAACTAGCCCTCCTACTATTTCAAATTAAACCCCCGGATGTTTCCGGATATTTTGTTTGTCCAAAACTAATTACAAAAGTTATTTTTTTAAATTAAATAAAAACCTATATTATTTTTAGGGGGCAGTAGAACGGGCCGACCCGACCCAGTCGACCACCCCCAGTACAAAAACGGTCCACCTAAATCTATTCTCACCCAATCCTATTCTACCCACCAACCCCAGCTCGCCACCTCACCGTCCCTCCACCTCAGCCCTCCACCCGCCACCTCACCAATCCTCTCCCTCTCATCCAAACACACACCACACACCCCAGCCGCACCCACTCAGCCACCCCTCTCCCTTACACCCCGGCCCCACCGCCTGGACCCACTCCCCACTGCCCACTTCCTCCCTGGACACACCCGCACCCAACCCACTCACGCGGCCCCCTGGACCCACGCGCAACCCCACGCCCCGGCCCCACTGGCCGCTCCCTCTCTCTCCCTCAGCCCGTTCCCCCACCAACCCCGCTCCCTTCTCCTGGCGTCACGCCCTGCGCCTCAACCTGCGTCGCCCCGGCCCGCCCTTCCTCTCTCTGCTCCATGACCACCACCGCCGCCTCCTTCCCCGCCACCGGCCCCGACTCCCTCTCCTCCCCAGGCTCCCCTCCTCCGCGCCTTCCCTCTTGCCGCTGCTCTGCTCCTCCGGTCGCGACCCCGCCCCGGCCGAGTGCTCCCGCCATGAGCCCTCGCCCTCCTCCCTCCCCGTCGCTCTGGCCGCGCCCGGCCGCCCATGGCCGCCCCCCTTCCTCTCCCCGACCCGCGCCTCGCCCCCGATGCAGAGCCGCCGGAGCCGACCCCCACCTCCGCCTCACCGTGTCCCCCGTTCCGCTCCGGCCAGAGGCCGCCTCCCAGGTCGCCTTCCCCGCCGCCGCCATCTCCCCACCTCGTCTGGCCCCTGCCACGGCCGCCGCCCTCCTCACCTCCGTCGGCCGTCCTCTCCACGCGCGGCGTCCTCGCCGACGGATCCTGCCACGGTCGTCCACGCCCGGCGCCGCCTAGCCGTCCTCCTCCCGCCCTTCATCCCGAGCCACCACCGTCCTGCCGTGGCCCCGTCACCATCCTCGCCGGCGCCGATCCCGTAGCACCACCAAGCCCGCGCTGCCTCCTGAGCTCCTCGCGTCGGCCTGCTGCAGCGAGGTCGTCCACCAGCACGACGTGCCCGCCTCCCTTGCCGTTTCAGCGAGCCACCGCATCGACCTCCGCCTGCGTGCGCCGCCCGCTGTCGTGGCCCCATCTTCCTCGCCATCCTTTGCGCCTGTCGCCGGTCGTCTTGTCTGCCACCCTTTTTGTCTCTGCGTCTGGTGCCTTTGTTGCATGCCGACCGTGTCCCTGCATGCCTTGGGCTCCATGAGGAGTTGCTGCTCAGGTTCAATCGAAGAGGCACGCTGGATGTGTCACCTTCTGGAACTATATCCTGGTCCCCTGTGATGTGTCAGTGCCAGCTCGGTGCCAATCCAAGCCACCATCAGGGAACGAAACAAATACCACAACGCCAACGACAGAGAACCGAACAAGATCTTCTACACGGAATGCCAAGGTCTCCGTCCCAAACCCGAAGATGTCAAGTTCTTCCTCACGGAAAACTGAAGACCCTGGTGTCGAGCCCCAAGTTCGCCTCCGATGATCAAGATGGTACCCCAAGATCTCCATCGTATGTGTCGAGTCCAACACCAAAGTGATGACAAGATCTACCGATGACCGAGAACTCGGACGCCAAGATCGCCACCGGAACGACAAGCACTTCACCACGGATACGCCAAGTCCTTTTTCGCGGACGCCAAGATCTACTCCGTTATCCGAGAACGATCCTGTCGAGACCGATCCCGTCGAACCCTGAACCCCAGATCCGGACCCCGAGACCCGACCCCGAACCCCGTCGAACCCTAACCAAGATCGCCGAACCTTAATGTGTGACCCCTTTCTCGAGACCTATTTTATAAATATAAAATTACCTGTTGCATATTAATTTGTTCATGCATGCATACTTGTCATGTGGTTTGGGGGCCTTATGCCGAATCACCATATAATTAAATATGGGGCCCATATGCGGGCAAATCTAGTCTCATATTGGCCTCATTTAAATTGGTATAGCGAACCGGTGTTATATTTTGCCTTGTTCAAACAACATTTAATTTGCGGGGTAGATAAATAACTAGAACCATATATTTAATTGTCGGGACCCCGGTTCCGCTTAATCTTGCCTAATTGCACCGCACCTTTGCCATGTCATGCATCATATCATAAGCATGCTCGATCTTTTGCCGTAGCATTAAATAGTGCATCCGGTGTTTATTCTAGTGTTTTGCTTCTTCGCGGATAAGGCCGTTGAGTTGATGTGAGCTTCGCACCGATCTTCGGTTGAACCTTCGACAATGTTTTCAGGCGAGCATCTCCCCCTTTCTACCTATCTTACTTCTATAGTATTTATTTCCCTCCTGTTGATCTATTGCTATCTGTGTTGCGTTGCTCTAGTTTTCGTACCCGTGATTCCCTTGCAGCCCTATATTGCCTTGGACACATCCTATTACCTGTTGTTTGGTAGATAGCTGGACTTGCGCGTCGTAGTCGCTTGCTCAAGTGCTGTTGTGTGTCGTCCAGTACCACAGTTGTTGGAGTATTGCCGCATGTTTGATGTTGGAGATGATCATGGCTTTACTTATCGTTCACTTTAATTCCTGTTTAACAACTAAAATTGAAGTAGGTAAGCAGAGGCACAGGTGGGCAATAGATGTTATTTGGTTGTTAACCGTCCACTTGTGTCCCGTAGGACCCCGAGTACTTGATACCTGTTCCTTGAATTTTCGCGCTATCCACATCCGGGAGGATTATGGGACCTTCCAGAGCCAGAGCTTGATTCAGTCTTATTTCTTGGGGCCACAAACTAGTTTGAGGTTTTATTTACTATCCTGTACTTATGCCATGCTTTACTGTTTTATTACGATTGTGCGAGGGGCACCTGTACTGTTTAGGTCATGAGTGTTTTCAGTATCGACAAGCCCAGTCACATTTTCGGGTTCCCAGTCGTTTACAGCCACTAACGCAAACCTTGAGTCCGTCTCGAAGTCAGCTAACTTCGTTGCGGGTAGCTTAATGGGGTGGCCCCCTGAAATATTTCTGAATCCTGTGATTGCTTTGTCGTGAAAGCCTCGTTGGGTTTTGATTTGGTTTTTCCGAGGTCGATCGAGTGTGTGTTGCTATTTGTGCACCCCTGCAGGGTAAAACTTTCTGAAAGCCGTGTCCGCGGTTATGGACGATTTGGAGCACAGTATCTCGATCATAGACAACTATAACTAAAGTAGTGCTATAAACTTGACCTTATAATGACTAGTAATCAGCTTCACTATAATAGAATGGCTAAATAAAACTGCCAACAATTTCTTGTTTGGGTTGTTGCTTGCGACCATTGTACCTGACTAGTAAGTATTGCAACTACAACGGAATGGCTAAATAAAAGTACCAACAACTGCGGGGTTTTGGGTTATCTCATGCTAATTGTGTTTGACTAGTAAGTGTTGCAACTACAACGGAATGGTTAACTAAAAGTGCACACTGCCTATTTTTATCAGGATGACTATCTATACCTGACTAGTAATTGCTGCAACGATAACTGAATAAATAAAACTGCCAACTGCGTGAGTTCCTCGGTTGACTTCCTCGTTTGGTCTCGAGGGGGAAACACCAGGATGGGTTTGTTTGATGGTAGTGTCAGGTTGGTTCCGATTAGGTCTCTCTTACCCCTCTCTGATCGCCGCCAGTTGTATCGAGTCTCTATAGGTTGTTTAGTGCATGCTGCCGCTGCCGCTTCAGTCCACCATACCTATGTAGGCGAGAACCGCCGAATTCTAGCCTCGCCGTGTCTTGGCCTCGATCTTGGCTCCTCTTTTTCCTTTTCCCTTTGTCGGCACCCCTTTTGTTTAAGCAGGTTTTGAGATCGACGTCGTTAGCAGGGTTACCCTTCCGGCTTGGCCTGGGCAGGGTTATGGACGCCATTGGTTATTCTTCAGGGCTCTTAGCCCCATTTGCATCTTGTCCGTAGTTGGACGTTCTATCATTTTCAAGGTGATTTGGATCTTTGTATATTATATCTGTATTCTTGACTCTTTGAGTCGCTGTTGTATATATATCTGTTCTGTGGGTCCCATCAAGGACTGTTGTGTAATGTTATTACTTTGTTTTCCACCCGCACGAAAGTTCCTGGTAGGCAACTTTGAATCGTTTCTATGCGGGTTTGGCGGGAATCGCTAAAACTTGCATAGGGCCGATTCCGAGGGTGTTACACAGCATCGGAGACTCAAAATTTTCTCTCGAGTGCATCCTGCATATTGTTGCCAAGAATGCTGATCAAGGCATCCTTGAAAGTGGTATCAAGTTTTTAAAAGGCCTCTTACTGCCCTCGCACGCCATCTTTGTAATTGACACCTTCAAACATGTGTCTTCATGGATGCAACAAAGCCACTTGGGGCAAATTGACTATAATAAGGTTTTTAGATTGTTGAGTTGAGTATAAGAGTAATTTAGCAAGAGAATTAACCATGATAAACACTAGATAAAACATGAATAGAATAATAGAAATTAAACTAATCATGTGAACTAGTGGATACATGTTAAGGCAGATATCCAAGAGAATTGCAAGGCATGGAACTTGAGATAAGATCAGAACAAAGTGAAAGAAACGACATACTATCTGACTAAGATAAAACAAGATTGAGGAAGAGGATGTACATCACAACAGAGGAACCACCAGTGTTGGCGTTGGCACCGTCGTCAACTATTTCGTCAAGAAAGAGGTTATTGATATCGGGAAAGAAGTTGTCGTTGGGAAATACGTCGGCGTTGTCGCTATCCGTGAAGGAGTCCGTTATAAAGCCAGTAGTCGCTCCAATAGCGCTCCTCAAAAATCTTATCATCATTCTCCCGTATAGGACTTGAAGCAGCGGGGTCTCAGATGCTTACTGTCCTGACTTGCGGTGCACGCCACAAGACGGGATGGGAAAGATCTAGGTAGCAGAATTAAGATCTAGGTCGCCCCAGTGCTCTGGAACTGGAGGCGCAAAGGGGTGTGCGTTGGTGTGTCTGAGAGGAGACGTGACCTTTCTCTCTCTTATAGGCACAGATGGGATGCAGACAAGCTGCGCAAGAGATGAAACAAAGAGGCGGAAGCTGAAGCGTAAAGACGGTAGCCAAAACCAGTCAACCTTCACTAAGTTCGTATTCATTTTCACTTATATCATATTAAAAAATCCACTCGAGCAAAACGTTTTAGCTTATGTACAACTGTTCATATATCATTTATGCGTGGCAAAATAAACTCGGCTCGACGAGATTCCCACAACCTGTGACGTGCGCGCGCGTGTCATGACGAGGCAAGGAGAAGGAGCGCGCGTGTATATGTCTTTTTTTCTCAAACTCGTATAAGTGGTGGAAGAGCTCACATTATAAGCCGGTCCAACTTTCACTCAATTAGTAATATGGGGCTAAACTTTTGTTCCAGCTCTTGTCTTGCATGAATGACCAAACGTGCCTCTAAGATTTTAAAAATTTATTGATATATAATAAATAGACCAAACCATTTAAGCAAAAATTTCAACCACATTTTCTAGTTGACTTCTATTTTTCACCAGAGACTGTGAAATATCCGGCCTAACAGAAAGTGTTCTTGTTTTGTTGATGGGCGCCATGAGTCTCGGCTACATAATTAGAGGCATGTTGTGATACATTGTCCGTGAGGTGATGACTGCCTCACTTAGGTGAGAGGAAATCTAAATTTGAGTGGTCGATTTAACAAAGTTGGTTTTGGAAAGCTTACTAAGGAAACTAGCCGCCCACCAATTAAATGCACCGGAATAGGAAGATATCAATCAAGCACATCCATCCTTCTATACGCTCATATAAAGCTAAGAACATCTCCACTCGTTGGACGTATCCAGGCCGAAAATCAGAACTTTTTTCGGCCTGACGAAACTAGTTTTCGGCCTGGGTTATTCCAGTTTTTGACTCGCTTATCCAGACCGAGTTCCTAAGTTCGGCTAAAATTCATTAAATATGGGCGAATTTCATTAAGTTGGGCGAATAAAGGCGGATTACATCAAATTTAAACTAAACTAGTACATAATAAACTTTAAAAAAAGCCTCTGCCGGTTCCTTCGCCGTTCGACATGCCGAAGTTGCTGTAGAACGCCGTGTAGCCGGGGTCGGCGCGGCCGTCATCCTCGCCGCCGCCGCCGTCGTCGTCGTCGCTCGGCGGCTGGTTCTGGCGGGAGCTCCCCTGGCCTGGGTCGCCGAACCTCCACGGCTGGTAGGATGGGCCTTCATCCTCGTCGTCGTCGAGGACGTAGAGCGGGGCGCCCTGGTAGGCGAGCTCGCGCCCGGACAACGCCCGTCGCCGGGCCGC
Source organism: Avena longiglumis (assembly GCA_030063025.1). NCBI lineage: Eukaryota > Viridiplantae > Streptophyta > Magnoliopsida > Poales > Poaceae > Avena > Avena longiglumis. Next base: position 178,140,886 of record CP125977.1, on the reverse strand, counting down.
CTGCTCCTCGGCCTGCTGCTGCAGGCCGAGGATGCGCTGCCGCTCCGCCTTCTCCCAGTCCTTCCTGGACCATTCCAGGATGTCCGGCGAGGAGGGCTCCACCGGAGGCGGATGCGGCTCCGAGTCGCGGAGCGACTGCTCCAGCGCCATCCTCAAGGCGTCGTCTTCGGGCGGTGCCGAGTCTTCAGTCTTGGGACAGCGAAGGCGCAGGTGCTCGGTTGGCGACGCCGTTGCTCGTGGCTCGCCGATGACGATGCCGCGCGAGCATGTCCGCGGTGGCGAGCGCAAAGGCGAGCCCTCCTCACGCTTGACTGTGTGCAGCCCCGACGAAGGTGCTGTTGGCATGCACAGCGGCGCCGAGCCGGAGGAGTGGGATGCCGAGGTGGAGGAGGAGGAGGACGAGCTCATGCTGGCCATCCTCCTCGGTATCCAGTTCGCTGGAGGATGTCGTATTGACCTCAACGCCGGCATGGGAGTTCGCGGGAATCCCAGACGCGGCCTATTATCGGCGTTGATGTGCTCCAGCACCGCCCTAAGCGTGCGGCCTGGCGCACTCCACCAACCCCAGCGACCCGCCGAGTTGTTGCGCTTCGGCGGCGACTCGTTGGGCAGCCCTTCGTGGCGTGCGAGCTCCTGGGCGCGGCGATCCGCGAAGAACTCCTCCCAGTACAGGAGGTTGTCCGGCGATTCTGCGGCGGAGGGGTCGTCCATGGCCGCGATATACTCCGCTATCTCGTACGACAGCTCCTCCAGCGTCGGCGCCAGCTGTATAGGGATGCCGTCGGTGCTGAGCTTCCATCCCGGAGGGTTCCGCGTGTCTAGCGGCGCCATGTAGCCGGCCTCGTACAGTAGACGCGCCTCCCAGGCCTGTAGGATGCGCCGTCCGAAGCCATTCGCCGCCGCACCGTCGTCGGGTATCTCTCGGCCATGGCTGGTGGGGAGGGGCAGAGTGAGTGAGAGGGGAAAGTTCGTCGGAGTTTCGGGCTGGTGGGCTGGGGAGCTATGAGAGAGTGTGAGGCTCTCCGGCAAGGGGTACGGCTTATATAGGCCGGGTGGGAGGCGAGGGCGGGAGGGGTGTAGCGGCGAGGGCGGGAAAAGGGGAAACGGTGGGAAGTTAGTGCCCGCCGGTCCGTCGAGGGAGCCGATGCGGCAGCGGTGGCACCATAAATCGGCGACGCGTGGCCGATGCGACGGGCAGTTAATGTCCGGCGGTCGCTGCATGGTTCCGAGGATGACGACGACTCGGCTTCCATCGCTGACTCGGCGGGTCCACACGCCGTTTTGTTTTTTTACCGAGTTCGCTGCGTCCGGCGTTCCCAGGGCGTACCCGGAAACCTGGGTTCGGCCTGGGTAGTCCGGACCAAAATATGGGCAAATATAGACGGATTTCATTAATTAGGGTAAGGACGCAGATATTACATCGAATTTATTAATAACTAGGAAAGGGCCGCCGCCGCCATGGTCGGCACCGGATGCCGCAACTACAGGCCGGGGCGGGGGTGGTTGCCGGCCTGGATGTGCTCCATGACGCCAGTGAGAGGTCGTCCTAGAACGCTCCACCAGCGGCGGCGGAAAGCCACATTGTGACGCGGCGGCGGCGAGCCCGACGGTCCGTCGTGTCGGGAGAGTTCCTCGAGGCGCCTGTCGGCGAAGAACTGCCTCCAGAAGACCAGGTTGCCAGGATCCTCGGTGAGATACGGGTTTTGCATGGTGGCGATAGCCGCCTGGATCTCTCCGGCGAGGTCCTCGTCGGCCGGCACCGGCGGAACTGGGATCCCGTCGGCGCTGAGTTGCCAGGCGAAGGGGAGACGAGTGTCCGGCGGCGCCGTATAGCGCGCCTCGTGGAGCAGCCGGGCTTCCCACGGCTGCATCGTGCGTCGGCCGGGAAATCCCTCGGCCATGGCTTTTCGGCGGAGTTGAGGAGGAAGAAAGGTGCGAGCGTCCGGAGTTCGCCGGAGTTGGGAGTGGTGTGAGAGACTGTGAAGAGAGACGGCGAGATGTACACCTTTTGTAGGCCGAGTTCGGCGGCGAGGGCGGGAAAAGGAAAAAGGCGGAAATAATGGCGACGACTCGGCTTCCGTCGCGGATAGGCTGGTCCACGCGGCCAATTCGCTGCGTCCGGCGTTTCCAGGGCGTACCCGGGATCCTGGGTTCAGCCTGGGTAGTTCGGACCAAAGTTGGCCCAAATCCGAACGAAAAGAGGTGCCTACGTGACTGGGCCAATTTTCGGCGTCCGGACGTAATTTCGGGGTCCAGATCGGTGTCCTAGGTAGACGAGTGGAGATGCTCTAACCCTTCGACCTGATAGATGCCTTGCAAAAAATAAATGGGAGCAACTAGTTCTCGGTCGATCAAGAATTAGCTTAGCTCTGGGTTAGTTAAATCCCACTTGTAACTCTCATCCGACACAAATCACGAGACAAATCAGATGGTTAAAGAAACTATTCCTCATTTGTAACTCCCTTGAAACCCATTTGTAACTCACATAACACACAAATCACTATGCAAATCTTGTGGTCCTAGAGGAGACCGAGCACTAAGCTAATTCTCAGACAACCAAGCACTAGCAAAAACAAAAATAAATACCATATCTATATTTGAACCACATAACCTGGCTACTTGGTTAACATAAACGCAAAAATAAATTTCATAAAAATTTGTCTAAATCAACTCTTAATTCACTAGTTTTGAAATTTCTTGGTTGCATGCTAGTATGGAACCTAAATATGGTGCATATCTAAAAATAATGATATTTGAAAAATATATGACATCTCCAAAACAAAATGTTAGATTTTGGACAGAGACAAAAACTAATTATAGAAAAATAATTTTGAAGTGTGTCAATAGAATACCAATAATAATTTAGTATCATGTAAAATATAGTAGTTTGAAAGATTTATTTTTAGCACAGCAGTTTGAGAGATGTTTGCTGGACTTAATTCAGAACGTCCGCTCACGCAATTCCTTTTGATCAACTCAAAACTTCAGAAGAAACAATTTAAAAACAATTTTTATGACATGATCTATCCCTGAGTGTATAATATTAATTTAGATTTGCTTCTTTCCTTAGTGATAAGTTGTCACTGTGATACTGACCCTCCATGCTTGTGTGAATGCAAACTTACATTTAATAAAGAGCATGATATGTAAGAGTGTCTTGCAAGTTGTGAGATTGTTATATGCTCGAAAGGGAATTTATAGTCAAGATGTGGGCTGCTGGGGGAAGTCTACTGGTTAACAGCTGTAAATTTCCTGAAAATATCTGAATTGCGCCTACATGTTTGCGAGCTGATGTAAAAGAACACCTTTTGGAGTTATACGGCTCTCAATTCTTCAAATATCAATGCAAAGAATTGAAGCGACAGTAACATCAAGATGCAACCTCGGGGAGGCTAAATTACTGCATTATTGTTTAATCAGCAGCTGTAGCTGGTGTCTTACCTGGTAACGCTATTCGTAAGGAAAAAATAATGCTTGCGATGTTAGGTGTTGCTTTCTTAGCAATCCCTTTTCTGTCGCTTTAGCAATCGAACGAAAATGCCTACTGTACTAGATTTGCAAGAATTGCGGTGGAAAATCATGTCGTCCGTGTCATCATGCGCATGGATAAAGATGGCAAGTGTAAAGAAATGTTCCTTGTGATAGAAATTGCTTGTCTGGGGACCGGGAGGCGGGAGATAATCTCTACCATCTCGTGAAAAGATAATCTCCTCTCGTTACTGGTATGCAAAATGACCTCGCAATGTTGTATAACTCAACAGGTCTTGCACTCTTGCCTCATTGATTAAGAAGTTTAATACTACTAGTAGTCTCTCCATCTCAAAATAAATGTCCTAGATTTATTAAAATTTGGATAAATCTAGACATTATTTATTATATAGGTTTATCTAATTTTTGATAAACCTAAAATATCTATTTTAAAATGAATGGAGTACGTAGTTAAAGGTACATACGAGCAAAGCTACTCAAATGTTTTCCCAATGAAAGACAAGCTATTTTTAACTTGTTAAAGTTACATACGAGCACGAGCCCAAAGAAAGACAAGCTCTTTAATATGGAGAAGTGCAACTGTAGTATTTTTAACTTGTCACTCCTATGTACTATTGAAACAAATACATTGTTTCTGTCTCTTTCATCCATTAACCTGTTTTTTTACTATGTAAATACTAGAGTTGTGATATGTTTGCCATCTCACCTTTCCTTTGGAAAAAGTAATTGCCCATCCATGATCTTCGAAGCCTGACATGTAAAAGTTGAAACTAGAGACAACAACTTCAAAGATTCTAGATCTCTAGTGTTCTTCTTTGTCTCATTTTGTTGCATCTGATGCGATGTGTTTCATTAATTAATACTGCCCCGTGTCGCTCCTAGGGGCAGATCGGGTGAAACTCTAGCCGCCGCCGCTCCCCCACCCTCATGTCCCCTACCTCCTTCCTTCGTCGAAGGAAGCTTGCGAACAAAGAACCGCATGGAGGATGGTGGGCAGCGGGCCTCCTTGCCCTGGGGCCTTCTTGCGGCAGGGGACCTATGGACAGAGTTCAGCGTTCGGCTAGAGACGGCGAATGTGCGAGGCGGATTCGGATCTTCGGGGCGACGGCCCTGGAATGGTGGTGGATGGGCGAGCATGGTTGTGAGGGCAACGATGGGGTTCCTCATCACGTGCATGGCCATGTCGTCCGTTGACGAAGTTTAATCTCGTCAATGCCCATTGTTATGAGCTTGGCTTTTGGAGAAGATGGGGATGCTGGAGATCGCGGAACGGTTAGCAAACAAGCAACACAGGGACACGAGGTTTACGCAGGTTCAGGCCCCCGGAGGGAAAACCCTACTCCTGCTTGTCTGCTCTTGATTACGGCGGAACCGAAAAGTACAGGGGTGCGCAGATGCAATCTGGCGTGGAGGTGTGTATGCGGTGGTATGCGAAGTGCCCTCCTCGTCGTGTCCTCCTAGCCTTTATATAGAGATAGGCAGGTCCCAGGCACAGATCGAGTCGGTTATAGGTTTTAGGGTTTGCCCCTTTGAATATTCTATCTACTCTAGTCTTGTTCTCCAAGGATCCGAAGGCGTCATGGGCCCTGACCACCCGAAAGTCTTCATGGTCCGGCGCATGTTCTCGTGGGCCTTCCTTCGGCTGGACTAGGTATGCTAAGATCGTGTACCCATAGGGTATAACCATGTCATCCGTCATGCAGCAAAGCGGACTCCTCTGCTTCGACGGTCCATCCCATCGGTGATGGGATTCCGGCGGTAGTGTTATCCTCGCAGCGGCTCCCAGGCGGATCAGACGCGCCCTTGGGTCATGGCGGTTGATGGTGGGGAGGAGGAGCTGTTGGCCCAACCAGTGACATGTGCGAGGAGCTGCCGTCAACAGTGGCACCTATGGGCATCGTTTACCTCGTTGGATGCATTGTGGAGGCGTTTATCGTTCCATATGCATTACGAGACGGGATTTCCGAATCGGGTGATGGCGATGTCCGTGCATCATCACCCCCATGGGGGCATCATCTTTCGATACATACATCAGCTGGATGAACAAGTGGATGGCTTCGGTGACTGGACACTGGTCTCTATGTGTTTCTTGTGTGGTGATAAAGGTGCGGTTGTGCTGCATCTACGAGTCAACGCCAGCAGGTCTTGGCGGTATGGTGCGTCATGGTCTCAAACGCAGGATGGTGATGATGGGCGTTGGCAATGTCTGGCGCCATGCGGCATCGACAGCTGATGAGGACAATGCCTTGATCCCTATCTCAAACATGGATCGGTGGAAGATGGCGGCGACCCCTTCTCGAGTGTGTGCGTTGTGCGCGACTGCGCGCCGAGGGTCCGCCAGATCGGTTTCTCCTTCTGACTCGCCGCTAGGCGGTTGAGTGGGGTCTACTGTTTCATGATAATATGCGTAGGTGTAAGGTCGGGACAATATCTTCGACATGGCCACCCCTTCATCAAGTTTATAGTTTATATGAGACCTTGGTGAGGTGGTTTGGGGTTGATCTCTGTATTTTTTATAAGCTATATGTTAAATAGTAATAAACTTTTTCTGTTTAGGTCACTGACTCGTGTCAAGGCGAGTAACATGTTCATGTGTTCCAAGAAGCAGGAAACCAAGAAGCGGATAGAGCAGATATATCGCTTGAACTTGAAGATTTTGACGTTCATCACTCCTGCCATAATCTACTCTAGGAACTTGGGTTGCGAGTTGGTGGCGGCGGGTGACCGGAATTGCTCTAGATCAAGAGCAAACTAATACTTGGGAAGTACTGGTACTAGAAGACTGACGGGGGTTGCTACTCCGTTGCCGGTAATTAGGAGACACGGGCAGGGAGATTGATGAGTGCAAGGAGCAGAGCTCTCACCTCCAGCCGAATTCTCTCATCGTTCCGTGACTAGGTGATTGTGTTTGGATGCTTGTGTTTGTGGTTTTGGGCAAACATAAACATTGTAACAAAGAGGAGGGAAGAACCTCCCTGTACATCAATTTAGGTCCTTTTTAGATGGCAAGCCCTACGCGTCCCCCGGACGATGGGAGGGCCCCATCGTCCTGCTCCAGCTGCCGCCACGTGTCCCTAAAATCGGCTTCAACCCCACGTTGCTGCAAAACAGTCCGGTTTGCTGCAAATGTTCCCGTTTTTGCTTTCGAAGAAAAAAAAGGATCGTTTCAGAAATAGAACACCTCGCCGGAGACCTCACCGGAGACCATGCAGAAAAAAAAATGTTCTAATGTAGCAAAACCGACTTCGTCGAAAATATCGTCGGAAAAACTCGCTGGTGACTCTCGCCGGAGACCTTGTAGCAAATACTTGACATTGTTGTAGCAAAACCACAAGACGGTTGTAGCAAAAAAGTTCTTCTAATGTAGGAAAAACCCTACTTCGTCAGAGACATTGTCGGAAAAATTTAGCCAGAAGACCTCGCCGGTAAACTTGTAGCGAAAGCCAGACCGGCCGCCGCTAGAAGCAACCACGGCCACCCATGGCAGCAATCTTGGCCACCGCTGGAAGCAAACTCGGCCGCCGTGGCGGCGACCAAGCTAGCCATGTAAGCGAACTCGACCGCCGCTGGAAGCATGCTCGACCGTCTGTGGAAGCAAGCTCAGCCACCTCTGGAAAGCAAGTTCGGTCGCTGCTGGTAGCAACCACGACCACATGTGGCAGCAAGGTCGGCTGTCCATGGAAGCAAGCTCGGCCGCCGCAGCTTCGACCGGCGGCGCGGGTGCTTGGGGTAACAGCTCCATGGCACGTGGAGGGTGCTCGGCTCTGGAAGCAAGCTCCATGGCGGGTGGAGGGAGCTCGGTCTAGGAAATTGACAGGAAGAGATAAGATAGGAAGGGAGAAGAAAGGAACGCACAGGTGGGTAGGTCCATGCCTGTGTGGTGGAGCTATGTCCATGCGAAAGAAAGGCGTGACCCGGACGATGCCATCGTCCAGAGGATTGTCATCATTTTTCTTTTTAGATAGGCCAAATATGGCTATGTCTTCTTACTGGTAGATAAACCCTTCTAAAAAAACCTAGTCTCAAATGTATTCTCAAGTCTGTTAGAAATCCAAAGACTCCCATTTCTGGGTAGGTCTATTTTCTTAGGATGTTTTATAATTTGAAAGGTTTAAGCGTTTACGCCTCTGCATAGTTAGGATGCACGTAGCCGATAAAAAGTTTGACCAAGAAAAATAGAATAAAAAGAGCGTATTAAAAATAGATCTCATACAAATGTAGAGTAAAATGTCTAAATAGATGGAGGTCCAATCACATCAGATCACGCTGACATCCGTATCGAAGAAAAATATCCCTCACAGTATTTATATACAGGTTTCAATACTCCATACCTTATAGAGGTGATCATAAATAAAGCGTATTCGTGCGTTAGTACATAACTTGCATAAGAGAAGATATTTTATTATTAAAAATCTTATTATTTCTACATAGTCAAAGCGACCAGATTACAGCAAGTGCTCCCACCCTGATAAGAATTATAAATCTGATTTTAATCCCATGCAGCCAGTTAACAAAAATATTAGCAATGATACGAGGAGGGAACAATCCAGACGCTATTTGGATGACTGGCCATATATACCTAGTGAATTTGAACCGGAAGAATAGGTGTTTAATCGTCTTATCCTGATGATAAAAAACACACTGCTTATTTTCGTGGCAGTCCCTCTTAACAAGGTTACTTTTTGTAAGGATGACTCTATGATGCAGATACCATGTGAAAATTTTCGGTATCTTCATCTTTCATATCTTTTTATTATTATATTGACCAGAACATCATGCTGAATCAAGACAGTATACATAGAATGTACTCGTGTAGATTCCATTGAAACTTATCAGTATTATCCGACGGTTGTACTGTGGTTAAACGTTATACCATAATATTTCACCATACAAATTTGGGTCCAAATAAGTTTCTCTTGAATGACACATTCAGAGGAACATATCCCGTCATAATGGCAATGATATCCCTTTGTGACGAACAATATTATATAAATTTGGATATTGTTCATGGAGAGTAGCGTTACGAAGCCATTTTTCCTCCTAGAAACGCATTTCTGAGTCATCCTTAGTAGAAAGTGTCAAATCGTAAGAAATGCTTCTTAGTTGCCATTAGACCAGCCCAAAATTATGTATCATAGCACTTGAAATAATGCTTTTTGAATGGGCATGTGTCCTCATGTGTGGTTTTGGTAATTAATGACAATCTCTATGGACTAATGTGTAAATTGAGTTTTATTTATAGGTTTGTCCACTGGCATCATTTGGGCCATGTGTTGGTCTCGAAGTTGAATGATGAAGATATTTAAAGGTTGATCAAGACAAGTGCAAAGAGTTGCATCAAGATGGATCAACCTCAAGAAGGAATGAAGAAGGGAAAGATCGAGATGCACCATCTCTAAAATATCTCACGCTTGAAGTTTTCCATCCTCCGTGATCATGGAGTGATGAAGACAAGTTCAAAGAAGAGGTTTCCCCATGAAGTATGGGGGAGGAATTCGCAAGTCTTCATCAAACAAGAGTAATCAAGAAAGGTGTTCCATCTCGAGGAGGACAAGACGGTCTACATCAAGCTCAAGTGGAGTGCTCAAGGCAAATGTATGATCTTGGTAGGTTTTCTATTTTACCGGTCTCTTATAGTGTTGGGAAACCGGGTTTAGGATAGATAGTCGTACTATCAAGAGGGGCTCTCGAGTGGGTGACTCGATCGCATATTTCAGAAAGAGCTCAAACCTTTGCATTATTGCATCATTTTTCTTGGTTGTTGTTTGATTCTTGTCCATGAGAGGATCTAGATCTTGTGGTTATCATCATAACAAGCTCTAGTTCATCAAAAATAGATTTCCCTTGCATATCTTATTGCGTTTTTGATCTTGCGGGTTTCCCAACTCCACACCTTGGGAGATATCTCACATATATATTCATGGCATTTTCTCCCTTGGTGATACCCAATATTTTGGTTTGGTTTCATCTTTCCAACAAAATTGGTTTCATCTTGTTTGGAGTTCGGATGCGAAAGTTATTGTAGTTTTGGGTTTTGAAGCTTCCCTAGGCGGAAGTTTCGGGGCTTCTTCCGCTCATCCTAAGATCGGCTAAGTAACTTCTCTGTCTGTTTTGTTCTATTTGGCGGAATTTGTATCGGAAGTCCCCGCTGGAAGTACCGGCTAGGCACCGGAAGTACCGCTCGGGCATATTTGCCGCCGATAGTACCGGGTAAAATTCCCGCTCTCTTTCTGCTCACTCTCACTAACTTCTCTGTTTGGTATGCTCTATTTGGCAGAACTTTGGTCGGATTTTTAGGCAGTAGTACCATCCCCATCGGAAATTCCGAAAGACCGATGGTAGTATCGACCAGTGTCGTGGTGTGCAACAACGGCAGTGCCATCGGGGATGGCAAAGAAGGGACACACAGATGCATTCGGTGGCTCACGCAACGGGTTGGGCTCGGTGAACTGCAAACACAGCGACGTACCCAGGTTCGGGGCCCTCTTGGCGAGGTAACACCCCTACTCCTGCAAGATGAACTATATGTGGGAGTTGATGCTCAGTAGAGATGCTCCTTGAGCTGTTTCCTTAGCGACTATTGAGAGCTAGAGGAAGGTGGGGACTTGATGCTAGCACTTCTATCCTTCTATCGTTGCCTACCTAGAACCCTAGCTCTGCCCTCCCTTATATACTAGTCTGGGGGCAGATTACAGATCGGGTCCTAGGGTTTACTGTTTGGATATGGGTTTATAGGACAGGTCCGGCTGCAGGGCCCAGCCGGTGGGCCAGGACCCAGTCTGCCCTTCTTTTAGCGTCATCCTTCTCTTTAGTGGTCACCCGGGCTTCCTTTGGGGCATCATCCTTGCTTTAACGGTCACCCGGACTGCTTTCGCTAGTCCAGCCGACCACCTTGCTTTATGTTCGTGGGTAGCGCTGGCCATGACGACATGCCAGCTAGCCCGATGACGAGGGAGAGCCAGAGGCGTACCCCGCACGGAGCGTCAGCCATTCCGTGCTCTCCATCGAATCTGAGGTGAGCCGGGTGGAAACGTCCACCCGGCCGGTTCTTCTGGCCACCGGCTAGACGGGCCAGCCGGGAAGGTTATAAACCTAGTCGGGTGTGTTCGCCAGTTAGCTAGAGTTATCCTTCTTGAAGGCCAGGCGGCCTGCATCTTCTGGAGCCGGCCTACTTGTACCTGGCTTTCCCCACCCTGGGGTTATCCCCCCGACACTAGTCCCCGAGCACGTATGGGCTTGGCCGGTGGGCAAGATCTTCCGTGCTCCTTCTTGTCCTGAGAGAGTTGTTTTGTTGTATCCGGCTGCGGCTTTTGCTTTTGCTTTTTGGCTGGATTTAACCGGCTGCGGAATCGATGGCCGTCCACCGGGTGTAAACAGCGAAGGCAGGTTCCGACTGGCGCAATTGAAGATGAAACGTTTAGCTTGATGACGTCGTTGATGTCGTCACCCATGACTGCGGCTCTAGCGCACATCGCGTCAGTTTGACTTCCGTGTCGTTGTGTCAGTTTTTGGCAACTGCGCACGCCTCGTCTCCTGGTAACGCCCGTGGATCTTCTATGGCGGTTATGACGGTGCAGAGGATCTGGAGCCGAAGCATCGTGTGGTTGTGGTTCCACGACACCACGCGTCGCGCAGAAGCCGAAGAGGCGACGGTGCCGTCCACGGGGATAAATAGAGCTCTAAGGGGGATCAGTTCCCACACTTATCCATCCTCCGGCTCATCCTCGTACTCCAGCGCCCTTTTCTCTTGTACGCCTTCTCCTTGCCGTCGCCGACCACTTCTTACCCGTCCACCACGGCCACCTCCTCTGTTGAGATGCTGTCGGAGCAGCGCGGCGGCTGGTGCGGGTCCTTTGTGATTGACGAGCTTGTCAACAAGTACCGGCGGGGGAGGTTTCTTCCCTCGTCAATTCTTATGAAGCATCGGCTCGCGCTGGAGGGGGAACGGGTGCCGGATCCTCAGCCGGGGGAGCGCGTCGTCTTCGTCGCACACTTTACTCGCGGCTTCGGCCTTCCCGTCATCCCCTTCTCCTCCAACTCTTTCTCTTCTTCGATCTCCAACTTCATCACTTGGGCGCCAACGCCATTGCGCAGCTATCGCATCATGCGGCCTGCTGCGAATCATATCTTGGGGTGTAGCCCGAGGTGGCGAACTTTCTCAAGTTCTTCCACTTGAAGGCCCAGAACACCTCCAAGGGTGGTTTGCTAACGCAGACGGGCTGCTGCGCCATCTACCCGCGGTCCTCCTCGCCGATGCCGCGGTTCGAGCTCCCCGACACTGTCAACACCCAGATTTTTCAATCCTAGATGCCTGTTATGCCATACATCGCAATCCCAGGATTACCATTTTTGCGAGACATAACAGAATTGGATACCATAGTAAATCATCCATTACAAACGATACATAAGTTCTTACACAAATAGGGATCTCATGATCCAAATCTTAATACAACATCAAGCAGCGGAATACGTAATAATAACGGTCGCGTAGGCGAAGCTCCATCTTCGGGGTCACAGGCAATGCTGACGATGGGAGATTATCCTAGTTGTCGTAACCTTCCTGGGGTCCATCCTCCATGTACTCCTATTCATAGTCTGGCCATGGGAATAGCCAGGGACAAAGCCATGAGTACTCTTTAAGTACTCCCAAACTAGTACTAACAGGTAAGGGGTTTTTGGATAATAGGACACTAGGCTCTAAGGTTGTTTTGCAAAAGCCAGATTTATCTCTACTAAGTTCCAAAGCTAGTCAAAATTTTATAACTCCTAAGTGGGATCTTGTAACTCATGTCACAACTCTGTTGTGGTCAAGTCAAAGTCTCAATTCATTTCACAAGTCATTTTGAAAAGTCTGACGGGGGAACAGTTTCTAAGCGGCTATTCGAATAGTTTGACACTCTGCAGAGATTGTACACTTTCACCACAACATTCGATACATCCGTCAGGAACAAATCCTGAATTCACCATACTCAGTATGCGGATAATCAATCCTAACCTTTCGATTACACGCCCTAGTATAAGCACCTCTCCTGTGAGTTTGGCCTCCCAACCATGACCAACTGTCATCTTGGGTACTGCACAGGTGGACAATCTTCACAAGGTAGCCTCAGCTCAGACCTTGGCCGTGAGGGAACTAATACTAAGGTACATAAGTTTCCAGTCAAGCCCTACCCAATATTCGGGTATTGTGGTTGTACGATAAAATTGGAATGGTATCGCATCCAGACAACCATCAGTTTTATGAAGGGCTAAGGCTCATGCCTCAACATTTTCATCACCAAAATCATCAGGTGTTTTTGGAAACACATGTCCAAAACATTTCAATAGAATGATCCATCATTCTAAGGTGTCCATAACCATTTTTCCATCAAGTATTCCCATCTAAAAGTTGATCAAGTTTTATGCTTAGCACTAGCATCTACAGGTGGGAGTAGTACTAATGAGGGGGGTAACTAGTGGAGTTTCAATTAAGGACAACCTTATGTCTCAGGCTGATATCAAGGTTTCTAACTTAGGCCAAATTTTATGCTCTTTATGCAACCTTTATCATCTTTCCAAATCTACCGGTCACTTGAGTAAGCTTTGATAAAGAAATAAAGTAAGAAGCTTGCGAGTAAAACTAGGATTGGATTATCAAGTGGGTATGATCACATATGCTTAAGGCATATAGTAGTCATAGAACAAGTATGGGTTTGTTGCATCAGTAGGGTATCTTGCAAGGGTTAGCTTGCATAGGTATAGTATCAGCTTGCATCAATATCAGTATAAGCTTGCTAAATTGCAAGTGTTAGCTTTCAAGGTTAATAGCTTGCTCAATAAACTAGTAGTATTAGGTTTGCCTTGTGCAGAGCAGTGGTTGAAGTTCTCCTCGGCTTATCCTCCTTCCTCCTCGTATCCTTGGTCGGTACTAGCGTCTATGAATAAATACGAGGTACACAATCACCAAACAATACTTAACTACTTTCAATCATCACACACAAGGGTCCTATAGATGATCTAGCATCATCTCTAACCTTACAAGGTTAAGGATTTATTTAATTCCTTTTATTTTTAGAAAAGTAATTTCTACTCATTGAAAAACTACTTAAGATTTAATATTCTCCAAACCAAGTATGGGATCATGTTGACACATGTCATCACCACATATTGTAGTCCATGGGAATGTGATTTAAAGTGGTGTCACAATTTAATAAGGTTTTACCCTTTTATTTTATTTAAATAAAGTGGCTAGAAATGCTTATGTAGCATTCTTTTATTACTTGAACATTATTTCTGCAAGTAAACCTATATATTTTTATATATTCTGGAAGGTATGGTTAAATGTGATTTTTGAGAGTTGGAATCAACTCAAAAGCTATTATGGTTTAAATTTGAAAAATGTTTGAATGCAGAAAAGCTTCTACCTTGTTATTTTTACCATGGGTGATCTATAGATCCAAATGACTTGAATCCAACGGGCTTGGATTCAGCATTCACAGAACTTTCCAAAAAAATTGGTTCCATTCAATTTGGTGCACTGAATCGATCTGGATTGATTTTTGAAGTTGGGTACAGAAGTGTGTTTGAATTGAAATAGAAAAAGGTTTAGTTTGGATAACTGGGTTGTGCGGGAAAAGTTACTGGGCCGGCCTGCTAAGCGCAGTGCTCCCGCGGGCTGCTTAAGTGGGTGTCCCCACTTGTCAGTGACACGGGGCTGGGTGAAGCAGTATGGGGCAACGTGGATCGTTCGATCTAGTTCTAATCTAACGGCTCGGAGTCATCGTCGACGCGAGACAACTCCGGCGAGAACGAAATCTAGCGCGGCCAGTGAGGGTCGCTGGGGGCTCACCGGGGTACTGGCGAGGGTCGGCGAGGCGGGCGAACGACAAAGTCGACGACGGCGAACTCAGGGGTGGTCGCGGCAGCTCCTGGGGTGGCTCCAATCGCTGTCTCCCTTCTTCTCCGGTAGCGGCAGGCTCCAGTGAAATTCCGGCGAGGTGGTGCTCGCCTTGCTCTGAGAATGGTGTGGCACGATCAGTGAGGAGAGGGGAGTGAGATGGTGTGAAGAAATCGTGCGGGGCACTACTAGGAAAACAGCTATAGGTAATCAGCACATCCGTGGCTCACATGGTTGAAGTGCCCCACGGCTAAAACAGGCGTGGCTCACCTGTGGGCAGTGCTCTACTAGTAACTAGAACAACCGTGGCGCACATGACTATAGTGCGCCACAGATGTGTGGGCAGGCCTGTTGGCGGACGCCAAACATCATGGCGCACTATAGTCATGTGCGCCACGGTTGTTACTGTCATCTGTGGCGCACATGGGGGGGGTGCGCTACGCCTAAGCGCACGCCCCTCTCTGCTGTGAACCATCCACAAGCATCTGTGGCGCACATGGCATAGTGCGCCACAGAAGTTTGTACAACACTCCCCCCCGGTGGATCGCCTTTTTAGGGTTTGCAAAAAATAAAATAAAATGATAAACACTTCAAAAAAATAAATCCTTTCATATTTAGGTAGGTAATGTGGTATAGCTTCTAGTAAAATTAACAAAAATGAGTTTCGACTTTATTTGCAAAAAAAAGTTATGCCACGGTAAAAAGGCCGTAACTTTTGCATACGATATCGAAAAAAATCGTATAATATACCAAAATGACGAGAACGAGATTCCAGATCCGCTTGCAACACCTTTAGGTCATTTAGCGATTTTTTAGATTTTCAAAATTCGAAAAGAGTAAAAAGTTACGGTCAAAAAACCGTTTTTTCCTGCAGAAAAAAAAATACAGGGCGACTTATCCGTAGCGCACGTACACCTAGTGCGCCACGGATAAGCTTGGGCGGGATTCAAATTTGAATCCCCACCCCGCCCTCCTCCTCCCTTTCCCCTTTTCCCTCTTCCTCTCCCTTTCCCTTTCCACTTTTCCCTTTCCCTTTTCCCTCTTCCTCTCCCTCTCCCTTCTCCTTCTTCCTTCTTCCTTCTTCCTTCTTCCTTCTTCCTTCTTCCTTCTCCCTTCTCCTCCTTCCCCTTCTCCTCTTCTTGCAGTGATGGCACGACGTCGACCTCCTTCTCCTCCTCCTCGCAGTGACAACGGGCAACGGCGGTGCAACGGCGGCCTCCTTCTCCTCCTCCTCGCGACGGCGGTGCAACGGCAGCCTCCTTCTCCTCCTCTTCCTCCTCTGCCTCCTGTTCTTCTCCTCCTCTTCCTCCTCTTCCTCCTCTGCCTCCTCTTCTTCTTCTTCTCCTCCTCCTCCTCCTCTTCTTCTCCTCCTCTGCCTCATCTTCTTCTTCTCCTCCTCTTCCTCCTATTCTCCTCTTCCTCGTTCCGACGACGACACCGACGCGCGACCGCACTGACGGCGATGGCGACCTGCACCGACGCGCGGCCGCACTGACGACGAGATCCAGATCTGCTGCTTTTTTTTTTTGAATTTTGAAATTTACATCCGTGGCGCACAGCACCTAGTGCGCCACGGTTATCGTTTCATACGCGTGGCGCACCTGCCCAAACTTCTGTGGCGCACTGGCATGTGCGCCACGCCTGTCTCTAAACTTCTGTGGCGCACTGTAGGCAGTGCGCCACAGATGATGTTTCATGGTGCGCCACTAAAGGCCATTTTTCTAGTAGTGGGGGTGGCCTCTATTTATAGTCGAGCGAGGGGACTGTCGGGGCGCACGATGAGCTCGCCGGGGGCGAGGTTACAGGCGGCTAAAGGCATGGGCAAGGGTAGGGGACGGTGCGGTGTCTCCTGGCGATGCTCAACGACATGGTCTCCAAGCATGGGACGGTGTGGTTTGGTCTGGAACGGGCGGTGCTCTGCGCGGCAGAGGCGGCGTCTTCGACGGAGGGCGGTGGCTGTGCGGCACGGGGCGGTAAACGGGGATGTCTGGTGGTCTCCTGGGTTGATGGCGATCGTGTGTGCACGCGGTGAGGGCGGCGCGCGGTCTGTGGGTGATGGTCGAGGGTGGCACTCTGGCGCATGCTAGGCATGGTCTGGGCGCGGCTTGTGCGCGTGGTCCATGGCTTGGCAACGCTCGCGGCTGGGACAGTGAGTGGCGGTGGACGGTGGGTTGCCTCCCAGACATGCTGGTTAGGCTTGCTGCTGCTCCTAGCTTGCTCTCGACTATGGGGTGGCAAGAGGGTGCTCGGCTATTCACCATTGATGGCAATGGCAAGCTCACAGGGGTGCTAGTGCTGGGCTAATCTTTCTAGATGATCTACTGAGCTGTGTGAGCTAACTAGGGAACAAGTTAGGCAAGAATCACTACTCACAATAGTGTTTGATGTTTGTTTGATTTGTGTCTGCAACCTGTTTGATGAAATGTCCGCATGAACTCAAGTTTTGAATTTTCAAAAGATTTTTGGTGGGTTTGCTAGATTGGTGCTGGTGAGTCTGCAGATGCTTGGGTTTTGAAAGTTGATCTTGTTTGAGTGGTTTTTGAAAAAGTGGGATCTTCCCATATGAAGAAGATTCAATTTTGAATTTTCATTTAAAATATGCATTTGAAAGTTTCTGGATGATCACAAAGTGGGCCTTGATACCTTGTTATGAGTACATTCAAGGGGTGCAAAGATCCAGAAAAGTTTCTGTTGGGTTCTGAAAGTTTGAGACAGCCAAAGTAGGCATGGGAGTTAAATTGGCCAAAATGACCATTCATTTCATATATGTGTTTTGATTTACTTGTCTTTAGGAAAGGTGTGGGAAATGTTTTAGATGATGTTTATTTCACCTAAGAAACATTTTACAAGAAATGGCTCACACAAACAAGGTGGTTTAAAAGAATTTCAAAATCAATGCATACACATATGCATGCAATCATGAGTTTATTTAGAAAAGTTTTTGTTAACCCTCAGTATGATGATTGAAAATTGATGATCCAAGCTTAGTATTTTTGGGATGTTACAAACCTTCCCCCCTTAAACAAAATCTCGTCCCGAGATTTGAAAAAGGACGAAAAGATTACCTAGGATTTGAAGAGATCGTGAAACTCCGTCCTGATGTGATCTTCGCGCTCCCAGGTAGCTTCCTCTTCTGTGTGGTTGCTCCACTGAATCTTGAGAAACTTGATGCTTCGGGTTCGGGTAGTTCGAAAAGATTCTTCCAAAATACGGATGGGTACTTCGGGATAGGTCAGGTCATCGTTGATCTCTATGGTCCAGTGATCGATATTCTTGAATACTTCGGTCTTCTCGGGGACTTCGAGACACTTGCGAAGTAACGAGATATGGAACACATTGTGCACAGCTGACATCTCTTCAGGTAGTTCCAATTGATACGATACTTCTCCTCGACGGTTCAGAATTTTGAAATGTCCGATATATCTGGGGGCTAACTTTCCTTTGAGTTGGAAACGCTGCATTCCCTTCAATGGCGACACTTTCAGATAAACAAAATCTCCTATATTGAAGGCGAGGTCTCGACGTCTCTTGTCGGCATAACTCTTTTGTCGGGATTGGGCGGTCTTGAGGTGGTCACGAATCCTGTGAACCTTCTCCTCTTCTTCTCGTAGGATGTCGGGTCCGAAAATCTGACTCTCTCCTACTTCCGACCAGTTCAAAGGGGTGCGACACTTTCTTCCGTACATGAATCCAAATGGGGCCATTTGCAAGCTGGCTTGGTAACTATTGTTGTATGAAAATTCTGCAAACGGCAGACAGTCTTCCCACTTGGATCCATATTCTAGCACACATGCTCTAAGCATATCTTCGAGTATTTGATTTACTCGCTCCGTTTGTCCATCGATG
The DNA here is from genome assembly GCA_030063025.1 of Avena longiglumis. Taxonomy (NCBI): domain Eukaryota; kingdom Viridiplantae; phylum Streptophyta; class Magnoliopsida; order Poales; family Poaceae; genus Avena; species Avena longiglumis. The sequence goes on along the minus strand of CP125977.1, from coordinate 178,122,675 downwards.
CAGGGTGATACGCGGTACTGAAATCTAGGCGGGTTCCTAAACCTTCTTGGACTTTCTTCCAGAATCTCGAGGTAAACTGAGTTCCTCGATCCGATACTATGTTCTTGGGGACTCCGTGCAAACTAACGATTCTAGCGATGTACAACTCCGCTAGCTTCGAACTCTGATATGTGGTCTTGACGGGCAAGAAATGGGCGACTTTGGACAACCTGTCCACTATGACCCAAATAGAGTCATTTCCCCTACTAGAAGTAGGTAGTCCAGTGATAAAGTCCATTCCTACAGAATCCCATTTCCATTCCGGAATCTGCAAAGGTTGCAACAATCCAGCGGGTATTTGATGTCCTGCATTGACTCACTGACATATATCACACTTGGCGATATAGCTTCCGATTTCTCTCTTCATCTTATGCCACCAAAATTGCTCTTTAAAATCTTGATACATCTTAGTTCCTCCGGGATGGATAGAATAAAGAGTATCATGAGCCTCCTTCAAGATAACTTCTTTCAATTCCGAATCTGCTGGTACACAAAGGCATCCTTTGTACCACAGAACTCCTTCTTCATCCTCGGTGAATCCGGGTACCTTGCATGTACCGATACGATGCTTGATTCCGTCGATACTGGCATTTCCCTTCCGCGCCTCTTTTATCTGACTGATCAAAGTGGGCTGAAGTTCTATGCTAGCCAAAAATCCTGCACTTACTAATTCCATTCAAAAATCTTCCATCTCCTTGTGCAAACTTGGTTGCTCCTTCAAAATCATGGAGTTCAAGCGGCACGGCAATCTGCTAAGGGCATCGGCTACCACGTTGGCTTTACCAGGGTGATAGTGAATGTCCAGGTTGTAATCCTTGATTAGCTCAATCCATCTTCTCTGCCTCATATTCAACTCCTTCTGAGTGAATATATACTTTAGGCTCTTGTGATCCGAATAAATCTCACAACGGTTTCCCATTAGGTAATGTCTCCATGTCTTCAGGGCTAGAACTACTGCTGCGAGTTCGAGGTCATGGGTTGGGTAGTTTTGCTCATGTTGCTTCAATTGTCGAGATAGATAATATATAACGTTGCCTTCTTGCATTAGCACACATCCGAGACCAATCTTGGATACGTCACAATACACATAGAAGGGCTTCGTGATATCCGGCATGATCAAGATTGGGGCTGAAATCAATCTCCTCTTGAGTTCTTGAAAACTCGCTTCACATTTGTCGGTCCATTCAAACTTCTTGTCCTTCTTTAGCAATTGGGTCATGGGTCTGGCGATACTCGAGAATCCTTCTACAAATTTGCGGTAATATCCCGCCAATCCGAGAAAAGCATGAACTTGGGTTTGAGTGGTTGGGGCTTGCCAATCTTCTACATCTTTCACTTTGGCAGGGTCAACGGCAATTCCTCCGGCTGATACAATGTGACCGTGGAATCCTACCTCCTGTAACCAGAATTCACATTTGCTAAGCTTTGCATACAGCTGATGCTCTCTAAGGGTTCCAAGAATGTTCCTTAGGTGTAGCTCATGTTCTTCTTATGATTTGGAATAAATCAGAATGTCATCGATGAAAACAACGACAAACTTATCCAGGAAGTCCATAAAAATCTTATTCATGAGGTTCATGAAATAAGCGGGGGCATTGGTTAATCCAAAAGACATGACTGTATACTCGTACAATCCATATCTGGTGGTAAAGGCAGTCTTTTTAATATCCTCTGCACGAATTTTGAGTTGATGATAGCCAGTTCTAAGATCAATCTTAGAAAACACTTGGGCACCGGTCAACTGATCAAACAAATCTTCTATCTTGGGCAAGGGGTACTTGTTCTTGATGGTTACATCATTCAACTTCCGATAATCCGTACACAAACGGTTACCTCCATCTTTCTTGTCCACAAATTAGACAGGTGATCTCCATGGTGACGCACTTGGTTGAATCAATCCAATTTCTAGCATGGAATCCAGTTGCTTCTTCAGTTCTCCTAGTTCTGACAGGTTCATACTATAGGGTCTCTGGGCTATGGGTCCGGTTCCGGGGATTAGTTCGATGATAAACTCGATATCCCGATCTGGGGGCATACCGGGCAAAACATCTGGAAATACATCGGGGTATTCACAGACTATCCGGACTTGGTCAATGGTAGGTTGGGCTAGACTCTTGTTACACTTGAATTGGCGAGGTAAGGTTTTAGATATATGCTCGACTGATATTCCGGTGGTACTGGTCATGGTGATGGCTTTCTTGGCACAGTCAATCAATCCCTTATGTTTGGACATCCAATCCATTCCTAGTACTACTTCCAAACCTTTAGTTCCGAGTACTATTAGATTAGCATAAAAATCTATGCCATGGATTCGGATATGGACGACTTTGCAAATTTGCCTAGCCTTGGTGGTTGGGGATTTGCACAATCATAACATGCTTCAGTTTGGTTGGTTGAATTTTACTAGTGCAGGCAAATTCTTCGGTGACAAATGAATGCGAGGCACCAGAGTCAAACAACACTCTTGCAAGTACTGAATTAACAGAAAACATACCCATCACGACGTCTGGCGCTTCCTGAGCTTCTTCAGCATGCATGAGAAAAAGACGGCCATTGCGGTTGAGTGAATTCCATGGTGCAAATCTTCTCCCTGGCTGAACACGACGCTGCTGCTGAGCTGGGGCATTGGCATTAGGGGCTGTAGCATTCTTCTTGTTGGGGCACTCGTTGGAATAGTGGCCTTTATTTCCACAGTCATAACAGGTCACTTGCGACTTGTCCTTGGCTGCGACAGGCACAGCATTGCTTCCAGTCCTTGGGGCAGTGTTGGTGTTGGCGGTAGCATTGTTGGTGTTGAACTTGGGTGGGGCACGGGTGAAATTGCTAGAGTTGTCGGGGTTGTTGTGATTTCCTCCGGGTCTAGGGTTTCCACGGTTGGGGTAGGTCGGACGGGTCATAGGGGGTCTGTTGGTTCTTGGGGCAAATCCAGGAGATGGGTTGGGGCGATACTTTGGGGTCTGATGGGTTCCTGGTTGATGCATCATACGACGCTTGCGGTTCTCATTGGCTTGGTTGATCTTTCCTTACATCTGGATAGCAGAGTTGACAAGGGATTCAATATCATCAAAGGGGATATTGACTAACACCGTCTGCATCTCGTCATGCAGACCATTCAGGAATCTTTCTTTCTTTTTGGCTTCGGTGTCTATCTCGTCCGGGGCATACCTAGCTAATGACAAAAATTTGTCACGGTATTCCACTACAGTCATCCTTCCTTGCTTCAGCTCTCTGAACTCATCTCTCATTCTCTTGATCAAACCTGGTGGCACATGGGTTCTGCTAAACTTGACCTTTAATTCCTCCCAGGTCATCATCTGGCCTCCGGTCATTGCACAAACACTGTTCCACCATGCCCTGGCATCTCCGGCTAGATAATGGGTGGCGAACAGGACTTTCTCGTTGGCTTCCACTTCGGCGACTTCTAGGTTGTTTTCCATGGTTTGCAGCCAATCATCGGCATCTAGGGGTTCTTCTGACTTGGTGAAAATGGGTGGGTTAGTATTCTGGAAATTCTTGAGCTTAGATCCATGGTTGTCCTGATTTCCGTGGCCTTGGTTGTTGTGGGCTAGTTGGGCTATCTGTTGCAGGGTGGCTAGGTTGGCTTGACGTTCCGCTCTTTCAGCTTCGCGGTCATAAGTCAACATTTGCAGAATCTGCAACATCGGGTCCGGGGCTGAACCACTTCCTCCACGTGGCATCTGAAGATTGATATAGATCATGAGAAAAGAGGGAAATTTATAAGGTTTTGGGTCTTTGAAAAGTTTTAAATGTTGGACTCAGATTTTTCTAGCAACTTGATTTTCATTCATTCATAGCACACAGTACAACACACACCACAACAAATAAAATAGATGGTTTTAAGAACCATTCTGGAGACTACGATACAGTGGGACCGACTGCTACTCACTACGCTAGTGCTCAGTGCTACTACTCCTCGGAGTCGGTGGCTTCATCATCTTCATCATCATCGATGAAGGTGAAATCATCTTCATCGGTGAAGAAGTCCATGGCCTGATCCTCCAGAAAATCATCGTCATCGCTGAGATAGGAGTAAGGGTCTCCACGAAGATCCTCTCCGGCATTCTCCCTTTCCTCCAACTGCATGTCTCTCTCGTGGATGGTATCCTCCAGAGATGAGATGCGGTGGCGAAGACGGGCAATAATGCGCTCCTTTTTGTCGAGCTGACGGCGGCGAGACTTGCGATCCTTTGCTAGCATGGCTATGGTCTGATCCTTCGTCTTTATGATGGCAGACTTGTGGTTGCAATAGTCACGGCAGTTGTCCAACTCCTGCTGACGATCATACATCATGAAGCTAAGGTGGTCCAATTGAGTCTTCAGCTCGGGGTGGTATGGGGCTTCCAGTGGTTGTCCATTTGCATCATGCCTTGGAAAAAACTCAAAGAGAGTACCCTTGATCTGATTGATGCTCTTCCCACATAGACGGGAAAGAGCTTCCTGCATTGCTCTGGCAAGTCCATCAAGCCAGTTGTTTTCCCTCAAGGTAAACTGAATTCCCTCCGCAGTGGGAGGTTCAATCTTTCCTCAGAGACTTGCAACAATTATCCACTGCAGATCTTCTCCTCCTTCATCATTGAGCTGAGCTCCAAAGAACTCGGGGTGCGGACGCTCCAGAAGTTCTGAAAGCTGATCCAGATCCCTCTCAAAGATAAGGTCTCCCCCATTCCCCAGTTGGTAAAACTTGTTGTACTTCACGTCCATCTATAAAAATAGAGGATGAGTAGATTAGCAGAGTGATCAAGTGTGTCAAAATTTTATGTATTTTGTAAGAGTTTTTGAGGAACATGCATTTTTATGAAAGAATCAAAGAGATGAGAATGAGAATAAGTTTTTGTAAATATTTGTTTTCTTTGGTTTTGAAACTAAGTTTTTGGTTCAAATGTCCAGTCTAACTAGGGTCTCCTATGGTCAGGATGGCTCTGATACCAACTTGTCAACACCCGGATTTTTCAATCCTAGATGCTTGTTATGCCATACATCGCAATCCCAGGATTACCATTTTTGCGAGACATAACAGAATTGGATACCATAGTACATCATCCATTACAAACGATACATAAGTTATTACACAAATAGGGATCTCATGATCCAGTTCTTAATACAACATCAAGCAGCGGAATATGTAATAATAACGGTTGCGTAGGCGAAGCTCCATCTTCGGGGTCACAGGAAATGCTGATGATGGGAGATGATCCTAGTTGTCGTAACCTTCCTGGGGTCCATCCTCCAGGTACTCCTCTTCATAGTCTGGCCATGGGAATAGCCAGGGACAAAGCCATGAGTACTCTTTAAGTACTCGCAAACTAGTACTAACAGGTAAGGGGTTTTTGGATAATAGGACACTAGGCTCTAAGGTTGTTTTGCAAAAGCCAGGTTTATCTCTACAAAGTTCCAAAGCTAGTCAAAATTTTATAACTCCTAAGTGGGATCTTGTAACTCATGCAACTCTGTTGTGGTCAAGTCAAAGTCTCAATTCATTTCACAAGTCATTTTGAAAAGTCTGACAGGGGAATAGTATGGCCACTCCAACTGTCCATAACCGCGGACGCGGCTATTCGAATAGTTTGACACTCTGCAGAGATTGTACACTTTTACCACAACATTCGATACATCCATCAGGAACAAATCCTGAATTCACCATACTCAGTATGCGGATAATCAATCCTAACCTTTCGATTACACGCCCTAGTATAAGCACCTCTCCTGTGAGTTTGGCCTCCCAACCATGACCAACTGTCATCTTGGGTACTGCACAGGTGGACAATCTTCACGAGGTAGCCTCAGCTCAGACCTTGGCCGTGAGGGAACTAATACTAAGGTACATAAGTTTCCAGTCAAGCCCTACCCAATATTCGGGTATTGTGGTTGTACGATAAAATTGGAATGGTATCGCATCCAGACAACCACCAGTTTTATAAAGGGATAAGGCTCATGCCTCAACATTTTCATCACCAAAATCATCAGGTGTTTTTGGAAACACATGTCCAAAACATTTCAATAGAATGATCCATCATTCTAAGGTGTTCATAACCATTTTTCCATCAAGTATTCCCATCTAAAAGTTGATCAAGTTTTATGCTTAGCACTAGCATCTACAGGTGGGAGTAGTACTAATGAGGGGGGGGGTAACTAGTGGAGTTTCAACTAAGGACAACCTTATGTCTCAGGCTGATATCAAGGTTTCTAACTTAGGCCAAATTTTATGCTCTTTATGCAACCTTTAGCATCTTTCCAAACCTACCGATCACTTGAGTAAGCTTTGATAAAGAAATAAAGTAAGAAGCTTGCGAGTAAAACTAGGATTGGTTTATCAAGTGGGTATGATCACATATGCTTAAGGCATATAGTAGTCATAGAACAATTATGGGTTGGTTGCATCAGTAGGGTATCTTGCAAGGGTTAGCTTGCATAGGTATAGTATCATCTTGCATCAATATCAGTATAAGCTTGCTAAATTGCAAGAAGGTTAATAGCTTGCTCAATAAACTAGTAGTATTAGGCTTGCCTTGTGCAGAGTAGTGGTTGAAGTTCTCCTCGGCTTCTTCTTCGTAGTATCCTCCTTCCTCCTCGTATCCTTGGTCGGTACTAGCGTCTATGAATAAATACGAGGTACACAATCACCAAACAATACTTAACTACTTGCAATCATCACACACAAGGGTCCTATAGATGATCTAGCATCATCTCTAACCTTACAAGGTTAAGGCCTTATTTAATTCCTTTTATTTTTAGAAAAGTAATTTCTACTCATTGAAAACTACTTAAGATTTAATATTCTCCAAACCAAGTATGGGATCATGTTGACACATGTCATCACCACATATTGTAGTCCATGGGAATGTGATTTAAAGTGGTGTCACAATTTAATAAGTTTTTACCCTTTTATTTTATTTAAATAAAGTGGCTAGAAATGCTTATGTATCATTCTTGTAAGATCCCTCCTTTGTAAAGGAAAGGATCCCTGTGATTGCAATGCTAGTCCCTGGATCAATGCTAGCATCCACAGTTTAAGATGAACTACACAGATACAAAGGTCGTTTATTACATTCATTCCAGAGATAAAACATAGTCTTTTACAACTCAGGGCCAAAGTCCTAATACAAGAGTTTATGGAATAAGTAAATAAACACAAGTCCTCATCTTCATGTGCCACAGGCAAGCATGTTGAGTGTAGACTCATGACTCCTACTCATCATCGGAGTAACCTGCAACATCACAAGTTACAGCCACAGTGGGTCAATACTTTGGAATAGTATTGGCAAGTGATACCTTAGTAAATTTTAAGTGGACTATATTACTATATGCATTTTGGCTAAGTGTAGCTTGGCTTGCTTTGCTCAAAATAGGTTTTTCCTATTAGTTGAAATCACTAAGTTTTTCTTTGTCAAAAACTTTCCCAAGAAACCACCAATAGACATTGGGGTCCTTCACCCTTGTTCACCCACAAGTTTTACTTAGAAGTTGGAGTGATGAGATTCTTGTAGCTTCCATGTCTTGATGCTCAAATTGTCCATTTCCATGGACTTGGCTAAGTACTTAGATTTTCCATCTGCAGAGGTTGTGCACCTTCCCCACCAGACTTGGTTTCCCAAGACAGACCTTCGTAAGCCTTTCCTTAGTCAAATGGACGCTCCAACCTATCATTCCCACTACCACCAACTATCCAAGTGACTAAGTTCTAGCAACCTATATGATCATGGCAGAGCCCATATTGCCAAGTGGTTGCACTGTAAGCTTTCTCAACACTTGGCCTCCAAATACCTTTGTGCCTGGGTGGCATACCACAAGTGAGATACACAAGCCAAATCCATGGCCTTGTGTAACCACTCAACCAAAAACCACCATTCAAGTCCCATTCCACCCAGGGGTTCATTGACTTAGTTGTTTTATTAAGAAAAGTATAAGTCCAAAAGACTTAGAATTATTTTCATCATAGCATGTACATACTTTACCAACCCTTGGTTTACTACTAGCTAGGCTAAGCATGGCATAGTAACTTAACTTAGGAAATTCCCTAGCAATTCTACAACACTACAACTACTTAGGATTTCCCAACATAGCATTTGGCAAAAGTAGCATGCAAGACTTTAGCAAAATAATTCTAATGCATATTCAAAATAAAGGGAATGGAAATATCATGAAGTATCACTTGCCTTGGTAATGGGGAGAGTAGCACTCTTCACAATCACAGTCACTAGCAAAATCTACACAAAAATTTGTAGCATACAATTACACACAATTTATATACAAACAAAAATATGAATGCATGCATGCAAGGAATTACCAAGTGATGATTTTGAAAACTCTACCAAGCAAGTGCATGATACATAAACATAACAAGTCACAAAGTTTGCTAACTAAACTTATTTAGCACTAATACAAATTACTAAACTAAAACTATGATCAAAATAGACCTAAATATGTTTCTGCAGACAAAGTCATTTTAACAGATACTTTTTGTTAAACACATTGCAGATTCAGAAAGGCTTGACTCACTGATTCCAACGGTATAAAATTTGCAAAAATCTAACGTGGGAATCAAAAGTTATAGCCATTTGAAATTTGGATCAAAATCTGGTTTGAATTCTGTTTTTAAATCTAACCCTAGCCACACGTCGCGTTATTACTGGCGCGTACCGGTTCGCACCGGATCACCCTTCTGTGTCGTTGGATCTAACTAACGCTGCACGGCTCAGATCTGTCCATACCCCTTCGTTAAGTGAACTATTTCTACGCGTAGGATCCAGATCTGACGGCTAAAAATCTCCTAACTAAACGAAGCGGCGCTAGCGGGCGCGACAAAGCGGCGTGGCTCGATCGCGGCAAGGTGCTAGCGCTCTAGGTCGCCCGGGGAAGAAAGGAGGCGCTTACCAGGACCGCAGTGGCGTGTTGAAGCTCGAGGTGGTGTTGGTTTGTCGAGGGGCGCGCGGACACGGCAAGAATTTCTCGTCGGAGTAGAGGCAGACGTCGGGCACGGTCAGTCGTCGACGTTGGCGAGGTTCCTCGTCGCGCTAAGCCAAAATAAGGGTACCGTTAGATGCGCACAACGATGGAGATTCTAGGCGTACTATTCAGAGGGCAAGGGGCGGTGGCTACTTAAGGAGGGAGGTCGCCGGAGTTCGTGCAGAGAACGGTGGCGGCCGGTCGTCGACGTTGCTGGAGCTACGGGTTATGCGAGGTCAAAAGGAAAGTGTCAATAGGTGCGCAAGGACTCGCTGAACCTGGTAGCATGAATTAGAGACAGAGGGGAGCACGGAACTCACCGGAATTCGCCGGCGCAGTCGTCGGAACAGCGGCGGCGTCGTACGATTTGTGGGCAGCCTGGTGGCGTGAAGGCAGAATGTTTTGGGGGGAAATGGTCGCGAGGATGGGGGATCTTATAGCCAGAGGCTCGACAAGAAACGCTCGCTGCATCAATGCCAATTAAGCTCGCGAAATCAGTGCAGCAACGGGCAGCGGCGGAGGTAGTGCGCGGAATCAGGGGAAGACGAAGCTGACGTGGACGGGCAGTGAAATAAGCAGAGGGGGTGTGGGGTCTAGCTGTCAGCGGCTGATTGGGTGTGCTCGCGTGTGCGGAAGAAAAAGAAATGCCCCGGGTAGGCTAGTTGGGCCTGTTTCGATGCTGGGCTAGATTCCTGGCGCTCGGCCCTTTTCTTTTGTTTACTCCTTTTCTTTTTCTATTTCGATTTTCAGGAATGGTTTTGAGATGAAGTCAAACTCTTTTTGAATTCAAATCTTTCTGGGGTTTTTGCAGGGTACAATAGTCTCCAATTAGGCACAAAGTCAGGTGGTTTGCTAAGTAAAGTCTTGGTCAAGCTTGGAGATCAAAAATAACAGAGACTAGGTACTTGGTTTGCAAAATTTGAAAAATGGTTTTTGAAACCATTTCCAATTTGAAAAACTTGGTTTGAATTCTACACTCAAACCTATCTTCATAGAAGGCAACAAACTTGGTTCATAAACAATCAAATTTTCAAATGGGGATAGCCATTTGATTTAAATTTGTTCACATAAAATCATAGCACCAAGTGCTTCTGTTTTTCTGAAATGAGTTTGAAATTTGATCTCAAATATATATGCATGCATGAATGATATGCAAACTTTGAAATTATGATTTTAGGGATGTTACAAATCTAACCCCCTTAAGGTGAATCTCGCCCTCGAGATTCGGATTGGCTAGCAAATAGTTGAGGGTGGTCTTTCCGAAGATCATCTTCCCTTTCACATGTTGCTTCCTCTTCGGTATGATGGTTCCATTGCACTTTGCAAAATTTTATAGTCTTTGTTCTCGTGACTCTTTCTGCAGTCTCAAGAATTTTGATAGGCTTTTCTTCATAAGTGAGATCACTTTCTAGTTGAACTTCTTCCAAAGGTATGGTATCCTTCAAAGAAGATTCTTCCATTTCGGGGTGACATTTCTTAAGTTGACTCACATGAAACACATTATGGACTGCTGATAGAGATGCTGGCAGTTCAATTTCATAAGAAACTTCTCCTTTGCGACTCAGAATCTTGAATGGCCCAACATATCTTGGTGCCAACTTTCCTTTGACTCCGAATCTTTTCACTCCGCGGAGTGGTGATACTCTAAGATAAGATCTATCACCAACTTTGTAGGCGACTTCTCTACGCTTAGGATCTGCGTAGATTTTCTGTCGGGACTGTGCTATCTTCAATATGTCTTTAACCAATTTGACCTTCTCTTCGGCTTCTTTGATAAGATCTGGCCCAAATAAACTTCTTTCTCCCACATCATTCCATAACAACGGGGTGGTACATTTTCTTCCATAGAGAAACTCAAACGGTGCCATCTCAATGCTGGCTTGATAGCTGTTATTATAAGAAAATTCTGCGTAAGGCAGACTTTCATCCCAACTTGCTCCATAATCTAGGGCACATGCCCTCAACATGTCTTCCAGAATTTGATTAGTCCTTTCTGTTTGTCCATCGGTTTGAGGATGAAAAGCAGTACTGAATTCCAACCTCGTTCCCAACGACTCATGTAGCTGTCTCCAAAAATGGGAAGTGAATTGGGTTCCCCTATCGGACACAATACTCTTAGGAACACCGTGAAGGCATACAATTCTACTCATGTAGATTTTAGCTAACTTGGCACTTGTATAGGTTGTCTTTACGGGTATAAAATGAGCCACTTTGGTTAGGCGATCCACTACTACCCATATGGAGTCATATCCCGATCTGGTCCTTGGTAATCCGGTGATGAAATCCATACCAATCTTGTCCCACTTCCAATCAGGAATAGGTAGTGGTTGAAGCAAACCTGTTGGTTTCTGATGCTCCGCCTTTACTCTACTACATACATCACACAAGGCAATATGTTCGGTGATGTCTCTCTTGAGATTGTTCCACCAAAATCTTTCTTTCATGTCCATGTACATTTTGGTGTTACCTGGATGAATAGAATACGGAGAGTTGTGGGCTTCTTGCAGAATCAGTTTCCGCAACTCCGGATCTTGTGGAACACAGATAAGTTTCCCATGCCATAATGTACCCTGTTCGTCTTCATGGAAACTTTTAGCTCTCCCTTGGCCAATATTTCCTTAATCCTTTCAATTTCCTTATCGGGTCTTCTGAGCTTCTCGGATCTTGTCCAACAAAGTGGGTTGAACATCCAAAGACATAAGATGTCCTTCAGGCACAATCTCCAATCTGAGTTCTTTGAATTGAGCACACAAATCATCTGGCAATTCTCCTTTGGTAAGGCCATTCACAAATACCTTATGACTTAGAGCATCTGCTACAACATTTTCTTTACCGGGGTGGTATTGCAAACTCAAGTCATAATCCTTGATAAGCTCTAACCATCTTCTTTGTCTCATATTGATTTCCTTTTGGGTGAAGATATACTTCAAACTTTTGTGGTACGTGAACACTTCACAACGCTTACCCAAAAGGTAATGTCTCCATGTTTTGAGTGCATGGACGACAGAGGCTAACTCCAAATCATGAGTAGGATAGTTTACTTCATGAGTTTTGAGTTGTCTCGAGGCATAAGCCACAACTTTACCGTCTTGCATAAGTACGGCACCCAAACCTTGATGAGACGCATCACAATATACTTGGAAATCCTTTTCCAAATCTGGCAGACATAGAACTGGTGCTGTTACAAGTCTCTTCTTCAATTCTTGAAAGCTGACTTCACAACCTTCAGACCAAGCAAACCTCTTGTCTTTCTTTAACAATTCAGTCATGGGCTTAGAAACTTTTGAGAAATTCTCAATGAATCTTCTGTAGTAACCTGCTAAGCCAAGGAAACTACGAACTTCTTTCACATTCTTGGGAGATTCCCATTCTGTCACAGCTAAAACTTTAGCAGGATCAACTGCCACACCATACTTTGTCATAACATGACCTAGAAAACCAACTTCTTCTAACCAGAACTCACACTTGCTGAATTTGGCATAAAGTTTATGCTCTCTTAACTTCTCAAGTATCAAGCGCAAGTGTCCTTCATGTTCTTCTTTGCTCTTGGAGTAGACTAAGATGTCATCGATGAAAACGACAACAAACTTGTCAAGAAATTCCATGAACACTTTGTTCATCATATTCATGAAGTATGCTGGAGCATTGGTTAAGCCAGAAGGCATCACGGTATACTCATACAAGCCATACCTTGTTGTGAATGTTGTTTTAGGTATGTCTTGCTCTCTTATCTTGAGTTGAAAATAGCCTGACCGGAGATCAATCTTCGAGAACACACATGCTCCCTCTAGCTGATCAAACAAGTCATTGATTCTTGGCAAAGGATATTTGTTCTTGATAGTTACCTCGTTGAGCGAACGGTAATCTATGCATAACCTTTGGCTTCTATCTTTCTTCTCCACGAACAATACTGGGGCTCCCCAAGATGAAGAACTTGGTTGAATAAATCCTTTCTGCAACTGTTCTCCTAGTTGCTTTTTGAGTTCCTTCAGTTCATCAATTGACATTTTGTACAGTCTCTTTGCTATTGGTCCAGAACCTGGTACCAAATCTATCAGAAATTCCACATCTCTATCTGGTGGCATTCCTGGCAACTCTTCCGGAAACACATCCGGATACTCACATACAATTGGCACACTGTCCATGCTAACCCCCTTAAGAGAATTTAGCTTACTTCCTTTGGATTCAAAGTTTGACCTGAATTTTATTCTTTTTCCTTCTGGGGTTGTGAGTGCAACAGTACGATTAGCACAATCTAGTACTCCTTCATACTTAGCCATCCAATCCATTCCCAATATTACGTATAGTCCTTGGGAATCTAGGATTATCAGGCTCACTGGAAACTTATGCTTTCCAAACTCTATGACAAGATCCCGGCATCCAAGACTTACTATCATATCTCCACCCGGAGAACTAACTTTTATTGGACACCCAATGTTTTCAGATGCAAACCCATTTCTATCAACAAATGCTTTTGATATGAATGAATGAGATGCACCAGTGTCAAAGAGTACAAATGCTGGAATGGAATTGAGTCTGAACTTACCAGCAACAGCGTCAGGTTCCTCATAGACCTCCTCCACATTAATGTGGTTCACCTGACCTTTCTGGAAAGGATTGGGCTTGACAGGTCCTTCAACTTTCTTTTCGTGGCACTCATTTTCATAGTGTCCCATCTTCTTGCATTTGAAGCACTCAACCTGACTATGTCTCTTTTAGCAGGCTGATTTCCACTTCCACTACCATTTCCACTGTGGTGGCTCTTATGTCCACTCTTGTGGTTCTTATACTTGTCATTGTCATGACTGCGGTGATGCTTGTTGTCATGACGGTTGTGGTTGTGGTGCTTGTTGAATTTCCCATGCTTATGGGATCCCGAGATGCCACTGTCATCATAGTGAGATCGTTTGTGAGACGATCCCGAGCTATGCTTGTCGGAGTGTTTCCTCTTCCTACTCTCGACTTGCTTCATTTTATTCTCCAAAATAGCAGCCTTGTCACACAAAGACTGATAAGTTGGAACATATGCCACAGACAACTGCAAGTTTAGCTCATCATTCAAGCCTTCCAGAAACTTTTCATTTCTTTTGGCATCTGTGTCAACCTCATCCGGTGCATAGTGCGCCAGATTGTTGAACTCTTCTATGTATTCAGCCACGCCGCGGTGGTGTTGCTTCAAGTTGTGAAACTCCTTCTTTTTCAGGCTCATCATTCCTGATGAGATATGAGCAGTGCGAAAGCCATCTTCAAAGATAGCCCAAGTCACCTCATGTAAAGGAGTGGTGATTTGGAAGTTGTCCCACCATGTGGCGGCTGGTCCTTCCAACAGATGCGCTGCGAACCTGACTTTTTCAGCATCCGTGCAGCCCACGGTCACTAAGTCCTTGTTCACAGAACGTAGCCAATCATTGGCCACCATGGGATCAGTTGTCCCCGAGAACTTAGCTGGCCTCAAACGCAGAAATCGGGTGAGCATATCAAAACCCGGAGGGTTGTTGTTGTTGTTGTTGTTATTGTTGTTATTGTTGTTGTTGTTATTGGGGTTGTTGTTGTTATTCTGGTTTTGGATGAATGTTGTCATCATCTGCATAAGCTGTGTTTGAGTATTCATCATCTGTTGCATTTCTGGAGTGATGTTGTTGGGGTTGGGGTTTGCGCGACGGGGAGGCATCTGTGGTTTGTTCAAATAGAGATAAGAATGAGATACCCTTAGATGTTTTATGCACATTACCTCACAAGCAAACACAAAGCATGCATCACAAGATAAAAGTTCAACAACCAGATAACAAGTTCTCGAAATAAAACACACAAGTGGCAAGCCATCCACATGTCGGATGGTCCAATAATAAGTTCACAAATAACAAGTACGATAATGAAAGATAAACGAGTAGTCAAGTCTACTCATCAGCATCAATCTCCTCCTCGACAAAGGTAAGACCTGCGTTCTCCATCGCGGTCTTGTTCTCCTCAATCGTAGTGGTCAAGGAATCGATCTTGTCCTTGAGAGCCCTCTTCTGGGAGCGAAGCCTCTCAATCACCATCTGCTGCTGCTCTAGCTCGAAATCCTTGGACTTCAGTTCTTCAGTCATGTCCCGGATCTTCTTGTTCCTATCCTGGACGCGTTTCTCCTGACTCTTGAACTTACGGTCCTGGGTCTCGAACTTCGCCTCCATTTCCTTGACTATCTCGTCCTGCTATGCGAAAAGCTTGTCCTTCTCGCGAAGCTGCACCTGGAGCTCGTCATTGCTGAGCATGACGTTGGTCCTGTCCGTGTCCACGTGCCTAATAAGAGACTCTAAGTCCTGGAGATAGAGACGTATCGGCTCTGCTGCGTCCCTCGAGTCGTCCTCAAAGTCGATGGACTCTCCATCATCATCACGTCTTCCGAAGACGTGGAAGTGGGTGCCTCTAACCTGTCGGGAGTGACGGCCTAGAAGACGCCCTATCAGGTCCTGCATGACTACCTCCATGCCTCTCTCCCTGTCGTCATGCATCACCTTGAAGACGATGTCCTCTGTAGTAGGCTCCGTCTGGTGTCCGGGCTGGTTCACCTTGAAGCCCTAGAGGTCCTTCCTCTCGAACTTGGTGAGTGGATGCACCATGATGGTGGGAAGAGGGAGATTGAGCAAAGTGGTAAGCTCAACGATACGAGGACCAAATCGGGTACCCTGGAACTCCTCAACAGTGCTGATGGTAATAGGCATCTATTTATAAGATAGAAAAGTTAGGGCAACACAATTTAAGTTAAACAAGACAAACATTTCATACATATCCTTGGAACACAAAATCACACAAGTCATGCATACATGATTCCATTACATCAATCAAGGTCCAAACTTATTTAAGGTATCCTTTTGGAAAATAAGGTGATAGGTGGTGGTCCAACTAACGAAGTGCGTTCACAATCCTATCTCACTGGATCTGTTGGCTAACACAATGTTCCTAGAGGCAATCCACCTATCTTGTTCACATGATTCCATCACTAAGTCTATAATATTTCCCCTTAAGGTTTGCTTGGTGGATTCCAACTCTTGGGTAAGCTCCTTCTCTTTCTCTAAGTCTTTTTGGAGGTTGAGCATTCTGCACTTGACTCTAGCACTAAGTTCTTTGATAGTCCTCCAAGCTGCTTCTCTTGCTGACTCAAAGAATGTGGTGTGCATCACAGTGTTGGTGTACATGCAGAATCCTCTTTCTTTGTGGTTGTCTTCCTTGTTTTTGTACAAGTGAAGTTGCACCCACCAATACTCCACTCCTTCATCCATCACTGGAAAGCCTTTGTAAACAGCTGCACCATGTGCTTCCATTGCCACCATGAGGTCCTTGAGAATTTTGGGAAACTCAGTTTCACACTCCAAGGTCATGGTCATGAGTGGCCCTTTCTTCACGGCTTCGTTGATGGAGTTCATCTACAAATAGAGATGAGAATGAGAAGATTAGAAAAGTTTTACGAGAAGAATAGACAAGTGTAGAAGTAGTTGAAAATTTTTCCTTAGTGGTTTTCCAATCCTAGGGTCATAATCCTACAGGCAACACAGTGCTCTGATACCATCTATAAGATCCCTCCTTTGTAAAGGAAAGGATCCCTGTGATTGCAATGCTAGTCCCTGGATCAATGCTAGCATCCACAGTTTAAGATGAACTACACAGATACAAAGGTCGTTTATTACATTCATTCCAGAGATAAAACATAGTCTTTTACAACTCAGGGCCAAAGTCCTAATACAAGAGTTTATGGAATAAGTAAATAAACACAAGTCCTCATCTTCATGTGCCACAGGCAAGCATGTTGAGTGTAGACTCATGACTCCTACTCATCATCGGAGTAACCTGCAACATCACAAGTTACAGCCACAGTGGGTCAATACTTTGGAATAGTATTGGCAAGTGATACCTTAGTAAATTTTAAGTGGACTATATTACTATATGCATTTTGGCTAAGTGTAGCTTGGCTTGCTTTGCTCAAAATAGGTTTTTCCTATTAGTTGAAATCACTAAGTTTTTCTTTGTCAAAAACTTTCCCAAGAAACCACCAATAGACATTGGGGTCCTTCACCCTTGTTCACCCACAAGTTTTACTTAGAAGTTGGAGTGATGAGATTCTTGTAGCTTCCATGTCTTGATGCTCAAATTGTCCATTTCCATGGACTTGGCTAAGTACTTAGATTTTCCATCTGCAGAGGTTGTGCACCTTCCCCACCAGACTTGGTTTCCCAAGACAGGACCTTTCAGAAGCCTTTCCTTAGTCAAATGGACGCGCTCCAACCTATCATTCCCACTACCACCAACTGTCCAAGTGACTAAGTTCTAGCAACCTATATGATCATGGCAGAGCCCATATTGCCAAGTGGTTGCACTGTAAGCTTTCTCAACACTTGGCCTCCAAATACCTTTGTGCCTGGGTGGCATACCACAAGTGAGATACACAAGCCAAATCCATGGCCTTGTGTAACCACTCAACCAAAAACCACCATTCAAGTCCCATTCCACCCAGGGGTTCATTGACTTAGTTGTTTTATTAAGAAAAGTATAAGTCCAAAAGACTTAGAATTATTTTCATCATAGCATGTACATACTTTACCAACCCTTGGTTTACTACTAGCTAGGCTAAGCATGGCATAGTAACTTAACTTAGGAAATTCCCTAGCAATTCTACAACACTACAACTACTTAGGATTTCCCAACATAGCATTTGGCAAAAGTAGCATGCAAGACTTTAGCAAAATAATTCTAATGCATATTCAAAATAAAGGGAATGGAAATATCATGAAGTATCACTTGCCTTGGTAATGGGGAGAGTAGCACTCTTCACAATCACAGTCACTAGCAAAATCTACACAAAAATTTGTAGCATACAATTACACACAATTTATATACAAACAAAAATATGAATGCATGCATGCAAGGAATTACCAAGTGATGATTTTGAAAACTCTACCAAGCAAGTGCATGATACAGAAACATAACAAGTCACAAAGTTTGCTAACTAAACTTATTTAGCACTAATACAAATTACTAAACTAAAACTATGCTCAAAATAGACCTAAATATGTTTCTGCACACAAAGTCATTTTAACAGATACTTTTTTTAACACATTGCAGATTCAGAAAGGGCTTGACTCACTGATTCCAACGGTATAAAATTTGCAAAAATCTAACGTGGGAATCAAAAGTTATAGCCATTTGAAATTTGGATCAAAATCTGGTTTGAATTCTGTTTTTAAATCTAACCCTAGCCACGCGTCGCGTTATTACTGGCGCGTACCGGTTCGCACCGGATCACCCTTCTGTGTCGTTGGATCTAACTAACGCTGCACGGCTCAGATCTGTCCATACCCCTTCGTTAAGTGAACTATTTCTACGCGTAGGATCCAGATTTGACGGCTAAAAATCTCCTAACCAGAAACGAGCGGCGCTAGCGGCTGCGACAGGCGACGGTGCGTCTGACTGCTACGGTGCTAGCGCTCTAGGTCGCCCGGGGAAGAAAGGAGGCGCTTACCAGGACCGCAGTGGCGTGCTGAAGCTCGAGGTGGCGTTGGTTCATCGAGGGGCGTGCGGACACGGCGAGGATTTCTTGTCGGAGTAGAGGTAGACGTCGGGCACGGTCAGTTGTCGATGTTGGCGAGGTTCCTCGTCGCGCTAAGCCAAAATAAGGTACCGTTATATGCGCACAACGATGGAGATTCTAGGCGTAATAGTCAGAGGGCAAGGGGCGGTGGCTACTTACGGAGGGAGGTCGCCGGAGTTCGTGCAGAGAACGGTGGCGGCCGGTCGTCGATGTTGCTGGAGCTACGGGTCATGCGAGGTCAAAAGGAAAGTGTCAATAGGTGCGCAAGGACTCGCTGAACCTGTTAGCATGAACTAGAGACAAAGGGGAGCACGGAACTCACCGGAATTCACCGGCGCAGTCGTCGGAATAGCGGTGGCGTCGCGCGAGTTGTGGGCAGCCTGGTGGCGTGAAGGCAGAATTGTTTGGGGGGAAATGGTCGCGAGGATGGGGGGATCTTATAGCCAGAGGCTCGACAAGCTTCGCTGCATCAATGCCAATTAAGCTCGCGAAATCAGTGCAACAATGGGCAGCGGCGGAGGTCGTGCGCGGAATCGAGGAAGACGGCGGCGTGGGCGGGGCCGCTTGGCGATGAAATAAGCGAGAGGGGTGTGGAATGCCGGCTGAGTGGGTGTGCTCGCGTGTGAGGAAGAAAAATAAATGCCCCGGGTGGGCTAGTTGGGCCTGTTCCGATGCTGGGCTAGATTCCTGGCGCTCGGCCCTTTTCTTTTGTTTACTCCTTTTCTTTTTCTATTTCGATTTTCAGGAATGGTTTTGAGATGAATTCAAACTCTTTTTGAATTCAAATCTTTTTGGGGTTTTTGTAGGGTACAATAGTCTCCAATTAGGCACAAAGTCAGGTGGTTTGCTAAGTAAAGGCTTGGTCAAGCTTGGAGATCAAAAATAACAGAGACTAGGTACTTGGTTTGCAAAATTTGAAAAATGGTTTTTGAAACCATTTCCAATTTGAAAAACTTGGTTTGAATTCTACACTCAAACATATCTTCATAGAAGGAAACAAACTTGGTTCACAAACAATCAAATTTTCAAATGGGGATAGACATTTGATTTAAATTTGTTCACATAAAATCATAGCACCAAGTGCTTCTGTTTTTCTGAAATGAGTTTGAAATTTGATCTCAAATCTATATGCATGCATGAATGATATGCAAACTTTGAAATTATGATTTTAGGGATGTTACAAATCTAACCCCCTTAAGGTGAATCTCACCCTCGAGATTCGGATTGGCTAGCAAATAGGTGAGGGTGGTCTTTCCGAAGATCATCTTCCCTTTCCTATGTTGCTTCCTCTTCGGTATGATGGTTTCATTCAATTTGGTGCACTGAATCGATCTGGATTGATTTTTGAAGTTGGGTACAGAAGTGTGTTTGAATTGAAATAGAAAAAGGTTTAATTTGAATAACTGGGCTGTGCGGGAAAAGTTCTCGGGCCGGCTCGCTAAGCGCGATGCTCCTGGCTGCTTAAGTGGGTGTCCCCACTCGTCAGTGACACGGGGCTGGGCGAAGCGGTAAGGGGCGACGTGGATCGTTCGATCTAGTTCTAATCTAACGGCTGGGAGTCATCGTCGACACGAGACAATTCCGGCGAGAACGAAACCTAGCGCGGCCAGTGAGGGTCGCTGGGGGCTCACCGGGGTACTGGCGAGGGTCGGCGAGGCGGGCGAACGACGAATTCGACGACGGCGAACTCAGGGGTGGTCGCGGCAGCTCCTGGGATGGTTCCAATCGTTGTCTCCCTTCTTCTCCGGCAGCGGCAGGCTCCAGTGAAATTCCGGCGAGGTGGTGCTCCCCTTGCTCTGAGAATGGTGTGGCACGATCAGTGAGGAGAGGGGAGTGAGATGGTGTGAAGAAATCGTGCGGGGGTGGCCTCTATTTATAGTCGAGCGAGGGGACCGTCGGGGCACACGGTGAGCTCGTCGGGGGCGAGGTTACAGGTGGTTAAAGGCATGGGCAAGGGTAGGGGACGGTGCGGTGTCTCCTAGCGATGCTCAACGACATGGTCTCGAGGCATGGGGCGGTGTGGTTTGGTCTGGAACGGGCGGTGCTCTGCGCGGCAGAGGCGGCGTCTTCAACGGCGGGCGGTGGCTGTGCGGCACGGGGCGGTAAACGGGGATGTCTGGTGGTCTCCTGGGTTGATGGCGATCGTGTGTGCACGCGGTGAGGGCGGCGCGCGGTCTGTGGGTGATGGTCGAGGGTGGCGCTCTGGCGCATGCTCGGCATGGTCTGGGCACGGCTTGTGCGCGTGGTCCATGGCTTGGCAACGCTCGCGGCTGGGACAGTGAGTGGCGGTGGACGGTGGGCTGCCTCCCAGACATGTTGGCTAGGCTTGCTGCTTCTCCTAGCTTGGTGTCGACTATGGGGTGGCAAGAGGGTGCTCGGCTATTCACCATTGATGGCAATGGCAAGCTCACAGGGGTGCTAGTGCTGGGCTAATCTTTCTAGATGATCTACTGAGCTATGTGTGAGCTAACTAGGGAACAAGTTAGGCAAGAATCACTGCTCACAATAGTGTTTGATGTTTGTTTGATTTGTGTCTGCAACCTGTTTGATGAAATGGCCGCATGAACTCAAGTTTTGAATTTTGAAAAGATTTTTGGTGGGTTTGCTAGATTGGTGCTGGTGAGTCTGCAGATGCTTGGGTTTTGAAAGTTGAGCTTGTTTGAGTGGTTTTTGAAAAAGTGGGATCTTCCCATATGAAGAAGATTCAATTTTGAATTGTCATTTAAACTATGCATTTGAAAGTTTCTGGATGATCACAAAGTTGGCCTTGATACCTTGTTATGAGTACATTCAAGGGGTGCAAAGATCCAGAAAATTTTCTGTTAGGTTCTGAAAGTTTGAGACAGACAAAGTAGGCATGGGAGTTAAATTGGCCAAAATGACCATTCATTTCATATATGTGTTTTGATTTACTTGTCTTTAGGAAAGGTGTGGGAAATGTTTTAGATGATGTTTATTTCACCTAAGAAACATTTTACAAGCAATGGCTCAAACAAACAAGGTGGTTTAAAAGAATTTCAAAATCAATGCATACACATATGCATGCATTCATGAGTTTATTTAGAAAAGTTTTTGTTAACCCTAAGTTTGATGATTAGAAATTGATGATCCAAGCTTAGTATTTTTGGGATGTTACAGACACCGTCAAGCTGTGGCGGCGCTCATTTTTTTATGTGAGCAATGCCACAGAGATTGACTGGATCTACCTTCTGCCTTTCGCCAACTTGCCCTTGACGCAGAAGGGCTGGGCGACGAAGGGCATGGGCGCGACGGCGGACCTCGACCGGATGGCCACCCGGCTGGAGAAAATGGTGGAGACGGAGAGGCTCACCGCCTGGGACATCACCTTGTCGTGGATGGTGTGTCGCGTGCTTCCGCTGCAGAAGCAGTCGCACAAGATGTGCCACATATCGACCGCCAACGATCCGACGAGGACGTCGTGGAAGGATGTACCCTACCAGGACCCGCGGAACTGGGTATCCATGATCTCCAAGTTCCGCATGGAGCCCATTTGGGCGTATTCATGCCCTCCGTATCATCGCGGCCGCCTGCCGCCTCAGGTAAGTTTTTCTCTAGTTATCTTGCGTCTCGCTCCTTGTCATCGCTAGCTTTCCTTGGGTGCCTTATGCTCCCCTTTTTGATTAGTTGTTCACGGCGCAACTAGCCGAGGACGGTATGGGTGACTTACCGCTTCCGTCCTTCCTGGAGGACAGGAAGCCGAAGAAGTACCCCCAGACGGAGCCCGAAGGGTTTCCCGTCCGGTTGGATGACGGACCCTCGGATCCTCATGGTAAGTTGCTAACCGCAGCTCTTTCCTTCATCTTTGTTCTTGATGTTGTGTTTTTGATTCCTTGCTTGTGTCACAGTCGATGTCATCGACGAGGAGGGTGGCCGAGAGAAACCCGCGGCGAGAGCCCGGGGAAAGAGGGCGGCACCTGTTGCCGCTCCCGTTCCAGTTGAAACAAAAAAGATGCGCCGAGGGCGTCAAGTCGTTGCTCCACCATCCGTCGCTGGGTTAGTATCTCCCTTGCCCTTGCTTGATGCTCTATGGTTCTGCTAGTACCTCCTTTGACT
Organism: Avena longiglumis; assembly: GCA_030063025.1. Classification (NCBI taxonomy): domain Eukaryota; kingdom Viridiplantae; phylum Streptophyta; class Magnoliopsida; order Poales; family Poaceae; genus Avena; species Avena longiglumis. The sequence goes on along the minus strand of CP125977.1, from coordinate 178,100,033 downwards.
CTTCACTCTGCGCAGTGAGGCGATGGTGGTACCGCCGTTGTTGCTCCCCCCTTCTCCGTCGGTTAAAGAGGTGGTGAGGTCGCCGTCTGCGCCCGCGCCGGCTGAGCCTGCGCCGGCTGCGGCCAACCCGGCTGCACCAAGCGTCGTCTCTGCCCAGGGCCACTCAGAGCTCCCCGACCATGGGGCTGCTGCACCAGGTGCCTGCGTCTTCGCGGTTGGGGCAGCTGTTTGCGGCTGCGCAGGACCCAGAGACCCCCCCCTCCTTCGTCACGGGGATGGCGTGAACCCGGCCTGGAGCGATGCTCCAAGAAGCTTCGCCATGTCCATGATTACGGAGGTGACGGAGGAGGCTAGGGCTGCGCAGGCGGCTACGGCGAATGGCGGCCAGCCGGGTGCTTCTGCGCTGGCTGGGAGGGAGTTGGTGGTGGTTGCGCCTTTGGGTGTGGCTGCCGATGATGACGAGGTTATCATTACCGGCTCGAGGACAGCTCCGGTTGTGCTGACGTCGGGTGTGATCCTTGCCCAGCTCTCGGGCGCGGCACCCGTCGCACTCAGCCAGGTTTGCCACCTGGTTGAGGGAATGGAAAAAGGCCTTGGCGAGGCCAAAAATTTGTCTATCTTGATGGAGGTAGGTCGTTACCCTTCACACCTTTCTGTTCTTCCAGCCGGTTTGCTTCTCTGTTGCTCATTTGTTTTCTTGCTGCAGAGAGGTTTTGCGGAGTCTGTGAAGAACACCCGGGATCTTGGCCGTAAGATTGATTCTTCAGATCTGTCTTGGCAATTGGCTGTCTTTTCCCTTTTTTGTTGACCATCGGGTATCCTCCTACAGCCATGATCCAGGACAAGGAGAGGGAGGTGGAGCGCCTCAAAGCTGAGGTCGCCCGGCTGGAAGAATCGAACAAGGTGCGACAGGCGCAGTTCGATCAACTTGCCGCAGCCAAGCATCAACTTGAGGTTAGCGTGGAGCGGGGCAAGAAGGCAGCTGACATCCGAGTGGAGGCACTGAAGAATTTTGAGACAATCTCCACCCAACAGGAGAAGACAATCAAGATTCTTCGCGCCCGGGAGGGGGAGCTTACTCAGCACCTCCAGAACATCTCGGATATGATCATCAATAAGTTCTTCAGTTTCCTTCTTCCGTTGTGTCATGACTTGCTCGATCTTGTCTGATTGTTCTGCTTTGTGCTTGTCTGCAGATCATTATCCTGAGGCGATCGAGATGGCCGTGGAGAAGCTGCCCGTGGATGAGGTTGGACGCGAACTAACTGCTCTCGATCTGGTCAAGGTGCTGGCGGAGGAGAGCAATGGCCTGTGCGTTGTTGGCAACGATCTCTTCCACTACATCTGGCCGGACGCAGGCGAGGTGCACGACATTGCCAGCCTGGCTGTGGCTCTGTCCAAAGGCATCGACGTGCTGGACATTCATAAGGAGTGGGATACTCGAGGCAGAGTAGAGATGGCTCTAGCCCTGGTGAAGTCGTGGTATCCGGGTGCCGACCTGAGCGTGCTCACTCGTGGCTTCCATCTTGGGACGAGCTACGAGGGCCTTCACGCCAGCACTCCGGCGCTCCAGTCCTGTGGGGTGAAGATTGGCACCTATGTGGACTTGGAGCGTGACTTCAGTGCCCACGGAGAGCCACGGCCGTTCCACTGGGCCCCGGCGCCTTGGAATCCCATTGACGTCACCTCCAGCAGCCAACCTCCTTCAACTGATGCTGGCGCCGCCCCTGCTGATCCAGCTACTGCTCCTGCTCCTTCCACTTCAGTCCCAGAGTCTTGATCCCCGGAATATCGGGTGTACTTGTGAAACTTATTGTTTTCTTGTTGCTACATTTTGGCTAACTTTTGTCGCCAAATTCTGAATCTACGCGGAGCCTTCATGCTCCGCTTCATGGCTTGGTGCCTTTTTGCTTATCTTTGGTTATTCTTTGTTTACACCTCTGTCATGTGTGGTCTTTGATGTTCGGGCCGGCTGGGATAGCCAGCCGGGTTGAATCTCTTTTTCCATCCCGACTTGAGTTTGTGAGTGCGCGAGAGTGCGTCCACTGGGTGTAGTCCCCGAGGTTCGGGCCGGTTGGGGTAACCAGTCGGGTAGAAGCTCTTTTGGCTACATTGACTTGAGTTTGTGGGTGCGCGGGAGCGCGTCCACTAGGTGTAGTCCCCGAGGTTCGGGCCGGCTGGGGTAGCTAGCCGGGTCGAAGCTCTTTTGGCTACCTTGACTTGAGTTTGTGGGTGCGCGGGAGCGTGTCCACTGGGTGTAGTCCCCGAGGTTCAGGCCGGATGGGGTATCCAGTCGGTTCGAAGCTTTTTTGGCTACCTTGACTTGAGTTTGTGGGTGCGCGGGAACGCGTCCACTGGGTGTAGTCCCCGAGGTTCGGGCCGGCTGGGGTAGCCAGCCGGGTCGAAGCTCTTTTGGCTACCTTGACTTGAGTTTGTGGGTGCGCGGGAGCGCGTCCACTAGGTGTAGTCCCCGAGGTTCGGGCCGGCTGGGGTAGCCAGCCGGGTCGAAGTTCTTTTTCCACCTCGTTTCCTGCCAAGTTGTGGCTCGGGTCGTGGGAGACATAGCGTTTATTTGGGTTAGTTTTCTTGTGCATATCCTCATTCATTAGTTGGTACTTATCGTAAAAGGAAAATAGAGGTCCACCCCTTCGAGTTAGGCCTTTTTCCTTGCCGGCTGGCAGCCGGGTTGCGGTCTGTAGCCAGAACCGAAGGAGTGGCTCGCTGGCGTGCCTCGCGATACTTCGATTCGCTGTTGTTGGCTTAGCTCATGCGCGGCGCGACCGGTTCGCCTAGAAGCCCTTGCTTTCTGCGTTGGCATTTTCTTGCAGCGTGCACTTTAAGTTTTTGCTCTTGCCGGGTCGACAGCCGGTGTGCGTAATGAAGCCAGAACCGAAGAGGTTACTCTAGGCGCCGTGTGCAATATTATGCCGCCTGTAGAAATCACGAGGCCTAGGCCAGCCGGTACGAAAATGCAGATGATGTGCGGAATTGGGACAAAGTCCTCAGCGTCGTGCCAAGGCTTTCAATCTTGTTCACTTGTTACATGAAAAGGGAAGATACCTACACTTTTCTTTTCCTAACTGTAAAATGGCCGGAGTCGGCTTGCGTTTCATGGGCGTTCTGTCTCCTCATCTGAGTGATCTTCCTTGTTCTTCATCGGTTGTTGTGCGTCGATCAGATAGTATGAATTGTTGTGGAACGCCCGGCTAACGATAAATGGGCCTTCCCATGGTGGGGACAGCTTGTGCATTCCTTTGGTGCTCTGGACCAGGTGTAGCACCAGGTCTCCCTCGCGGAAGGAGGTGGGCCGGATCCGGCTGGCGTGGTATCGACGCAGGTCTTGATGGTAGATTGCTGATCTGGATAGATCCAACTCGCGTGCCTCCTCGAGCAAGTCCACGATGTCCTCTCTTGCCTCATTGGCTTCCTACTCCGTGTAGAGCTGCTTGCGAGGTGCGTCGAACTGGATGTATGTAGGGAGAATGGCCTCTGCCCCATAGACGAGGAAGAACGGTGTGAATCCGGTTGAGCGATTGGGTGTGGTGTGCAGGCTCCAAAGTACTGATGGCAGCTCCTCTATCCAGCATCTAGGTGATCTGACGATCGGTTCGATGAGCCTTGGCTTGATTCCGGCTAGAACCAAACCGTTAGCGCGCTCGTACTGTCCATTGGACTATGGGTGTGCGACTGACGCCAGGTCCAGGCGGATCCCTTTTTCCCCACAAAAGCGAGCGAAGACTCCTTTTGCGAAGTTAGTTCCATTGTCATTTATGATGCTATGCGGGTAGCCGAATCGGATGATGATGTCCGTGAAGAACTTGATCACCGCCGCTCCTTCCAACTTCTTGATTGGTTTCGCCTCGATCCACTTGGTGAACTTGTCCACGTCTACGAGCAGGTGTGTCATACCGGATCAAGCTGTCTTGAATGGCCCAACCATGTCCAGGCCCCAGATCACGAACGGCTAGGTGATTGGTATTGTCTTGAGTGTCGCAGACGGTGTGTGCTTCAGCTGGCTGAATCGCTGGCAGCCATTGCATGTCTTGACTATTTCTTCGGTGTCCTTCAGCACCGTCGGCCAGTAGACACCATACCAAAGGGCCTTTCCTGCTATTGCCCTTGACGAGGCGTGGTGGCCACACCCGCCCTTGTGTATGTCCGTTAGAATCTTGGTTCCTTTCTCCTGACTAACGCATCGTTGATAGATACCCTCGATGTTGCGCTTGTACAGCTCATTGTTGATGATGGTGTAGGCGCTTGCCCTTCGCCGCACTTGTCGTGTTGCCACCTCTTCTGTCAGGAGTTCTCCCTTGGCCAGGAAATCCATGTACGGCTTTGCCCAGTCGGGCGCTTCCCATATGGTGTGCACCATCTGTATGATGAGCTTGATCTTGTCACGGACGGCCGGCTCCAGAACGTCGGGAGGCCTGCCGGGTGGAAGCGTGTTGATGTCGACCATGGGCCGCGTCGCGGTAGCTCCCGGGTGCGGCGAAGCAGTCCCCGGGTGTGGCGCGGCAGTCCCCGGGTGCGGCGAGGCAGTCCCTGGGTGTGGCACAGCAGTCCTCGGGTGCGACGCAGCAGTCCCCGGGTGCGGCGAGGCAGTCCCCGGGTGCGACGCGGCAGTCCCCTGGTGCGGCGAGGCAGTCCTCGGGTGCGGCACGGCAGTCCTCGGGTGCGGAGAGGCACCGACCGTTCCTGGGTCCGTGCTGAGCACGATGGAGTCAGACTTTGGTGAGGGGTGATGGAGGGCTTTCTCAAGTACTCGAGGGAGACCCCAGGCGGTATGGCTTATCTTGTTGACCCGACCCTGGCCAAGGCGTCAGCAGCCTCGTTGTTGGCTCTGGGCACATGGTGAAACTCACATCCTTCAAAACAGGCACACAACTGTTGGATGAAGGAGCGGTAAAGGGCCATGTTCGCATCCCTGGCGTCCCACTCGCCAGATACTTGTTGTACCACCAAGTCCGAATCTCTGAAGCATAGCACCCTCTGGATGCCTATCTGCTTGGCCATCTTGAGTCCATGGATGAGTGCTTCGTACTCGACGATGTTGTTGGAAGCTTTGAAGTGGATCGGGAGGACGTACTCCAGCCGGTCGCCTTTGGGCGAGGTTATCACGGTTCCGGCTCCGAGTCCTCCTCGCATTTTCGATCCGTCGAAGTGTAGCTTCCAGTAAGTTGAATCCGGCACTGGAGGCATGTATTGTGTCTCCGCCCAAATCGACGATGAAATCAGCCAGTGCTTGCAACTTGATTGCGGTTCGCGGCTCGTACTGGATGTTATGCGCGGCGAGTTCGATGGCCCATTTTGCCATGTGGCCAGTGGCGTCTTTGTTGCCAATGATTTCTGCGAGTGGGGCCAATGCTACTACCCGGATGGAGTGCTCTTAGAAGTAGTTCTTGAGTTTCTTGGCGGCCATGTACACGTCGTACACCAGCTTCTGGTAGTGGGGGTAGTTCTGCTTGGAGAGTGAGAGCACCTCGCTTAGGTAGTATACGGGGCGCTGGACCATCTGAGCCTTCCCTTCCTCTGGTCGCTCCACTACCAATGCCACGCTAACCACTCTGTTTGTGGCAGCGATATACATCAGCATGGGCTCCTTTTCCGCTGGCGCCGCCAGGATGGGTGGTGAGGTGAGCATACGCTTGAGGTCTCGGAAAGCTTCGTCCGCCTGAGCTGTCCAGACGAATTTGTCAGTCTTCTTCATCAGCCGGTATAGGGGAAGGGCCTTCTCTCCCAGCCGGCTAATGAATCGGCTGAGGGAAGCGAGGCATCCGGTGAATTTTTGCATGTCGCGTAGGTTCTACGGCAACTCCATGTGTTCGATGGCTCCGATCTTCTCCGGGTTAGCCTCGATTCCTCGCTCGGAGACGAGAAAGCCCTGGAGCTTGCCGGCTGGGACGCCGAACATGCACTTCTCCGGGTTCAGCTTGATCTGGAAACGGCGAAGGTTGTCGAACGTTTCCTTCAGATCCTCAAGGAGTGTGTGCCGCTCCTTGGTCTTGATGACGACGTCGTCGACTTAGGCGTGCACGTTTTTTCCGATCTACGTCTGCAGGCATTTCTGCATGCAGCGCTGATAGGTTGCGCATGCGTTCTTCCACCGTTTTCGGCCATTTTCTTTGTCCAGCTGCATTGGCGCGTCATGTGATTTGCGGGCTTGTTGCCGCCACTGTGGAGATTGCATGGCCCGTCGAGCATGGACTCCATGGTGTACTTAGGCCGAGGCGGCCTATCGTCCGGCCTCTGCCTCCGGCTGCCTCCTGCAGCCGGATCTTCATGCACAACGGCTACTTGCTTGGTGCCGTACCGTCTATCTGGCTGGTCGTCTTTACTCTTGTCGTGGCGGTTGTCGTGACCGTGCCGCCTGGGATGAAGTTCACCCGGCTGGCGTCGCTCCGCCTGCTCGTCTGTGATGATTTGGCCATGGTCGTCCACCACGATGGGTTTCTTCATTGCGGCGTCAGCGGTGGCGTACTTGTCTGCGATGGCCATGACCTGGGCCATGGTTTGCGGGTCTGCCCGGCTGAGCTTATGCTTCAGCATGGTGCCGTCTCGGTAGCCGTTGGTGAAGAAGTCTATCGTTTGGTGCTCACGCACCCCTTCGCACGAATTGTGCATGCTGGACCACCGGGTGAGGTAGGCACCATTCGAGTCGTCCTTGCCCTGTACACACAGGGCAAGCTCGCGAGGCCGACCTGGTCGCTTGTATGTTCCGGTGAAGTTACGGATGAATGCGTCTTCGTAGTCCAGCTAGGCGTTGATGCTGTTGTTGGGGAGGCTATTAAGCCATGTACTTGATGAGTCGACGAGTATGAGGGGGACGTAGCGGACGGCCAGGCGGAGGTTGCCATTGGCGATTCCCACCGCGGTGGTGTAATCGACCAACCAATCCTCGGGCTTGACGGTTCCGTTATACTTTGGTGTGTCCCTTGGGAGCGATAATCCCTTTGGAAACGGCTCGCTCTAGATGCGCAGGCCGAAACACTTCGGGCCAGCCGGACTTTCCTCCTCCAGAGTGCGTGACTGCACCAGGAGGTCGATGCGCTCCCGCGCGTCAGCCGGTTCTCGGGGATCGAGCCGGCCCTTCAGGTGTGATGCAGGCGGGTCCTTGTTCGCGTCTGCTCCCTCCTCTGATGCTCGCGTCTTTTTTCCCTAGGAAGCTCCGGCTGCCGGAGCGTGGCTTGCGATGGAAGCGGCGGCGTCCCGGTTGTGGCGACCGCGATTGCCGGATTTGCCACGCGGGCGGCAGTTTGCCCAACCCCTCCTGGAGAAGAGGCATGTTGATGCTTGCTTCCTCCATGCGCCGTCTGGTCCGCTCCTTTGCGGACGACGATGTCACGGGAGTTTCCCACCTGGCTATGGACGTCCTCGGCTTGCTGCTTGTTCGCAGTGGCCACGAGGAGCTACACATGCTCCTGCTGGCGACGAAGTTCCTCGCCCTCAAGGTGTTTTAGCTCCGCAGCTGTCGCCTCGGCTGCCCTCATGTTCTTGGCGGGAGTGCTGTAGACGGGCTACGCCACGCCTGCATGCGAATCAGCGGCGTGGTCCAGTTCTGACGCCAGGTCGCGCCCCCGGTGCTGGATCTTCCTGGCGAAACCGTGAGCCGCGTTGTATTCATGCAAGGTGGAGTTCATCCGACGCTGGTTAGCCGCGACCTTGGTGGCTTACTTTAGGAGTTTTTGGCGTGTAGCTTCGAGCGCTGCCGCTGCAGTCGCTGGATCCGTCTCGACGACAACTGGAGTGCGCAAGTGCTGGATGGAGGCGGTGAGCGGGTCTTGCTCTTGCTTGGGCGCGGAGTTTTCTCCTCCTGCCCAATGTTCTTGAGGTGGTTGGTGGTTTTCGCAAGAGTTTACCACCATGACTTTGACGCAACCACTCCCTACGGCTGGGCCGCGGGTGAGGGGCACGTCGAGGACAGGGGTGACCACGCTGGGGAAAACCTCAGCGATAGTGGCGACATAGATGCGGACGTCTCCAAAATGCATGATGGAGCCATCGGTGGGTAAGGTGTTACCGGCGAAGCACGCTGCGTTGTTGATGATGCAGTCGAAGGCACCCAGCATGAGAACGAGGCTTGAGGCCACGCGTTTGCCGGTGACGAGCGGAAGTCCCGTGCGGAAGATGATCCCAGCGAAGAGCTGTGCCCCACGGTGGGCGCCAACTGTCATGGTGTGGAACACGGTAGTGCCATCGGGGATGGCAAAGGGACACGCAGATACATTCGGTGGCTCACCCAACGGGTTGGGCACGGTGAACTGCAAACACAGCGACGTACCCAAGTTTGGGGCCCTCTTGGCGAGGTAACACCCCTACTCCTGCAAGATGAACTATATGTGGGAGCTGATGCTCAGTACAAATGCTCCTTGAGTTGTTTCCTTAGCGACTATTGAGAGCTAGAGGAAGGTGGGGACTTGATGCTAGCACTTCTATCCTTCTATCGTTGCCTACCTAGAACCCTAGCTCTGCCCTCCCTTATATACTGGTCTGTGGGGCAGATTATAGATCGGGTCCTAGGGTTTACTGTTTGGATATGGGTTTGTAGGACAAGGCCGGCTGCAGGGCCCAGCCGGTGGGCCAGGACCCAGTCCGCCCTTCTTTTAGCGTCGTCCTTCTCTTTAGTGGTCACCTGGGCTTCCTTTGGGGCGTCATCCTTGCTTTAACGGTCACCCGGACTGCTTTCGCCAGTCCAGCCGACCACCTTGCTTTATCTTCGTCGGATAGCGCTGGCCATGACGGCATGCCAGCTAGCTCGATGACGAGGGAGAGCCAGAGGCGTACCCCGCACAGAGTGTCAGCCCTTCCGTGCTCTCCATCGAATCCGAGGTGAGCCGGGTGGAAACGGCCACCCAACCGATTCTTCTGGCCACCGGCTAGACGGGCCAGCTGGGAAGGTTATAAGCCCAGTCGGGTGTGTTTGCCAGTTAGCTAGAGTTCTCCTTCCTGGACGCCAGGCGGCCTGCATCTTCTGGATCCGGCCTACTTGTGCATGGCTTCCCCACCCAGGGGTTATCCCCCAACAACCAGGTTGGTTTCTCTGTCTTTCGCATTGCAGTTTTGTGACCGTTGGATGGGTGCCATCGGATGTTTCGCCCTTCCACCGGAAGTTTCGGCCAGGGTCGTGTATGTGCCCGAACGGTCAGATCTAGGAGCCCTTTAAAGGGGCCCTCTTCCCCTTCGTGGGCACGAGTTCTTTTGGGTCGGTTCTTGGCTTTCTCTCTCTCTCCTCCATTGTTGACCTTAAAGAGCTTGACCTCTCCCTTTCCCCCTACGAGTCTTGCATCTTTTTTAGGGATTTGATAGAGGAGATCTAGATCTACAATCACTCAAACCAAATCCCTTCTTCATAAAGAAATCCTTAGGATCTACTCCCTTTGTTCCTATATATAAGCCGTTTAAGGAAATCATAGTCAAAAGTTTCCACGTTATGAAATTTCACGAGTTTTAAATTTTGCCCTCGTTCCGCGTCGCGCCCGTCCCACATGTTTCGTTCGCTATCGGTGCTCATTCCTCTTCCTGTCCATCATGTCCCACATAGGCGCATCGCTCTCTCCGTCTTTGCCACCGCCCGTCCCCTCCCTCTCCGCACGGCATCTTCCTCTCCGCCCCCCTAACACCACAGTAATCCTCTTCCTCTCGTCCCCGCCTGCACCAACCACATCAAGGGTCAAAGGTGGCGTTTTATGTCGGTGCTGGATCTGCTCTACCCCAGCCATGCGACGCGCCCGACGGTGATGTATTCGCTACTCAGAGCGCCCCCGGCCTCCGCCGGCCTTATACACCTACGCGCACGCCTTCTGCGGTTTGTCTGTCGTCTACCGTCCCGGGCTCCTCTTCCACAATAAGACGATGCTACACGCACAACGCTCCGCCTATGTCCTCCTCCGCGCTCGCCCACACTCTTCGAACCCAGCCCTATAGCTACTGCTATAGTGGCTAGGAGAGTATCCTTCACCTTCGCCGGCATCAACAACTCTTGTGATGACACTTGAAGGTTTCCCTTCCCTTCAATTTTCTTCCAATTTCGCTTTCCCTCTCGATTTTTCGCATGGGCATGTGCTGGAGAAGAAGGCGTTCATTCTCTGTGGATACATTTTCTGTAAGAGTACTAGTTGCTGATTGCATAACAGCTTGATGTGAATACATTTTCTTGTAGGCGAAATTCTGGGTGGTGGGTTAGTTCCAGGAGTATGTGATTTCTTTATGCAAATGAATCAGGTGGCATTACAGATAGAATCCTGCAATCGTGACCAGAAGTTGCAAGCTCTGTGTGGTAGCGCTGGTGTACTTAGTGCTTCAATTCTGAATCTAGCCTTGTTTTAGTTTAGCTGGAGTACAAATCAATAATAATGTGATAGTCAAAGAAGTGGACCACTTTTAGCTGGAGTATAAATCTTGCAGTGGTTCGTTGCCTGATCCCTGAAAGGCTATAAGATTCTTATCTATAATAATGTTCATTTTCTTAGAATAAGAATGCTTGCTGCCTTGGTAGGACAAGTGTATATGTGTCTTCTGAATTTGAACATTACAGTGGCAGTATGAAGAATATCTCAGCTTCTCACAGCTGAAAATCTGAAATTTATTGAAACTGATTTAAACATCGCACTAGAGTATCATTTGAGCAGAAATAAGAAGTAGCCGAGAGTAGTTTTTTTCAGTCTTACCTTGTGATAGTTGGAGTATTTGTATTAGTTTTACAAGTATGCAACTTCCAAGTTCTAACTAAAACAGAGCTTGGAGCTTGCGTAGCTCCATCACTCAAGAATTCTTGATTGCCTATATTTGCAGACTTGACATCCTCCTTCCATCTACTCATCAAAAATTATGTGTGGCAACTCCTTTATACTCCTGGTGTACCCATTGACTCGAGTTCCCTACTCCTAGTGTTCCCGGGGTTGCTACTGAAACTTGTTTGCACATACATTGAGTTAGCAAATAACCTGTTCTAGCGGTCAGTGTTCTTTGTGTCCATCAGGGAGCAACGACTTCATCCACTACTACCTGCGCAATGTGTCTAGAGTCCAGATGCATTATCTCCCATGGGAGTTCAATCAACTTCTTGTTAATGTAGTGAGGAAGGAACTCAATGCCTGGTTCTTGCCTCTCAATATATGACTGCTAACATTATTTTTTGATTGTCCAACACTTGATAGTTGTTGATTATGAACATTTTTGAACAAATGCACTGAAGTTGTGTGTTACTCCGTAGTTATTGATTTTGAACAATTTTGAACCATTTTGATCTAGCAATATTCAGTGATTTGTGCATTTGTACGCCTTTATTTGCATGTGTGCATCATAGAATCATGAACTATTGTTGCCAATTTATACTATGTGTTTGCCTGTAGTTTTCTTTATCATGATAAAAAAAAGTTGGAACTGTTTCAGTTAACACTTTCATTAGTGATACACATACTTGCAGTTTCAGTTAACACTCACGTTCAAATGTCAAATTTGAGTACTTGTTCTAGCACAACACCCCCTATCTCCGCATCCTCGAGTGTCCACCCGCGCACCCGCAGCAGCTGCATGCTCCCGCCCTGCCCTCCGTCGCGTGCCCTGCCTTGCTCGATTAGCATGGCCAAGGTCACCAAGACGGGGAGGTCTCCTTTCGGCGCCTCTTCAGAAAGGTGAGCACTAGCTTCTTCCCTGAGTAATTGTGAATACTCTAGTTTCTTCTCCCGCACGAATGGAAATTTTGTGTATGATATAAATATCTGAATTCCTATCGAATCCCCAAATTATTCACTTCTCTAAATAACCGACGATGATTTTCTTGCTCTGAACTTCGCCTGTACTCATTCTTGCTCTGAAATTGCATAAATTCAGCAAATGTCCATATTGGAGCTATACATGAGGGAGTACCTATTTCAGTAAATGTCCAGTTTATGTACTTGCTAGTGATTAAAATTCAGCAACTTGGTTTGGGATAAGTAGGTTGACAAGTTGGTGTTGCATACACGTTAGTTCAGGGGCAAACATTCTTTGTATTATTGATGTCCTTGTAGTTCACATGTACAGTGAAGTATACATGAGGGAGTACTTGGTACACATAATGGAGTGACCTTAAATATACTGTGAAGTATACTTGTCCATGTAGTTCACATGTACAGTGAAGCATGGTCTACATAATCTGATGAAGGAACACTTGTATAGGGAACACTTATATTGAAACTTGCTTAACAAAAATCCAGTTATGAATATCTAGATAGTTGCATTCACAGATATTACAACAACAATACTACTGTATCCTTAGGATTTCCCTTCCTTTGTGTATACATACAAGAAATAATACTATTGCTGGAGTATATAGCAGTACAATAGTATTTGTAGCACCACAACAACAGCAACAGCAACAGCAACAGCAACAGCAACAACAACAACAACAACAACAACAACAATGACTTCAGCCTAGTATTTCTCTTTCACACAACAATTCTCAATGCACAGGTTGCGCTAGTATTTCTAGTACATTTATGATTAGTTCATCGTCAACTGGTAGTGCATTTGGTAGAATCCCGAGCCTTTCCAATCTTTGTTTTTTTAGGTGAGGTTGTTTATATCTATTTCCTCCACCTACCTTCATGACTTCAATCATAACAGACTGCAGTGAAATGAAAATCTTATTCAGCTTTGAAACCTCATAGGCATCAAATTCCTCCTGCACATCTTGAATCAATTCTTTCAGATTTTTTGGGCATCTACAGTCTGTTAGATACTGTAAAGAACTGAAAAAACCAAGGTCAAGGGCGTTCATATCAGGGGATTTTGCTGGCTGCTGCAGTATTCTGATTTTCATGCCTGTAGCAGCCACAGCTTCAGCAAATTCCAAATCAGTAGGAAGAATGTGAGTCCTAGCATTATCCGGTTGGATATATATTGTTTCTTTAGCAGCATATTGTGGCCACATTTCTTTGATCGCAGGAACAACTTTCTCAATGAGATATTCTCTCATAACTGTCCTATTCACAATAATAGTTTTGGTTTCTAGTGTTCCCATCTCTCTGTTCTCACTTCTTCTAACAACAGTTGTTTCTATGACGAAGGGCCACACACCAAGTTTTCCTGAAAATGTGCAATCACCATGTGTGTTATACCTTGGTCTAGCCACAGCTACCAAAACATCACCTTGCCAATACAATTCTTGTTCTGAACTGTTCTGTGTGGATCTTCTTCCTCAGGTAGCAGATAGTATTTCTTGTTTCTTTTTGTCATATTGAACCATTTTTCATCAATGTGCACAATATTGTGCATGCTGCAGAATCTAGGTGTTGTGACATCCAACATGGAAATACAAAATTGCAACCTAGCCCTCATGTTAGCCTCTTTCAATGCTGGTTTAAGGGAACTTGAGATGCGCTTAATCTATTTCATTTTGAATTTTTTGTAAAGCGTAGTTGTGCTCACATCCAATGCCACCGCAAGCTTTCGAAACGTCGACCTTCTACTCAAGGAAATTGTGGGGATTAGGGTTATATCACAAGGAGCGGGTTTTCTACCACATCTGCCCTTCCTTTTACTAGTGACATCTACCTCTAGCCCTTCGGCAGCTTGCTGCATTGCATGACTCCAAAGTCTTTGGATTTGCTGTATGTGGACATTAAACATTGCCGCAACATTTTTCTTGTCAAATTTCTTGAACTTCCCACCTCTACTATCATGCAGTGCCTTTAGTGCCATGTACGCAGCAAACTTTTCTCTATCAGGGAGGTTTTTTCGTAGTCTCCTCACTTGTTGGTCTCCTAGTAAGAAAAATAAATTTGTTAGAAATAATCCAAATGCAAATAAATGCAGAAATGATAAAAGAGATACTCAGTTTAGTGGTAATATTGGAATTCAAATTGTCTTTGTCCTGACCATACTAGTAGAGATACTAAATTTGATGATATTTGAACATCTATATTCGTGTTGGAGGTACTCCTACAAAAGATAAATCAGTTTGTGTGGATTCATAGTATGTTCACAGTGTAATTCATAAATACTTTTGCCATGTTGTGAAATTGACAATTACCATTCTTAACCTAGATCCTCTACTGTAGTAATGATATTGAATTTGTTATGTTTGTTAGAAGAGCATCACATGGCCTATTGTGCATGGGGCAATGAGGAACTATTACTGTATTTCAATTTTAGAGTTCAAACAGTAATAGTACAGATCTTCTCTTGTGATGAGTCATGCTTTTTCAGTAGAAAAAATAGCCATGTCTTGGAGTAGGCATGATAGATCTAGTGCATATACTCTAGTTGAGATTGTTATGCATTTTGAATTCCGAATTCTCATGCATATAAATAGTTACAGTATAATTTTAGTATACCTGTCATGTTGAGATCATCATCTTGTTCAGGTATGTGGAGGCCATCATCTTGATCAGGTATGTGGAGGTCATCATCTTGTTCAGCTGGAGGAGTGCAATTGAGATCCAAAAGGAGTACCATTCTTACTTCTGGGGAGGCTTGGTTCTGTTGTTGCTATTGATCCTTGGGCAGCAAGGTGCCGAGCAACAATCTGCTGCTATGATAGGTGAGAAGTTGGGGTAGCGAGATACCCCATGATCAGGTTCTGCTGCTGTAATTGGTACTTGGCGAGATCCTCGAACTATCTCATTGATGCTGATATTTCGTTGTTGATCCTAGGTGCTGCTGCTGGTCCCAGGGTGGTGAGCTGCCAGGCAACGATATGCTGCTAAGGGAAGCGAGGAGTTGGGCGGCGAGATCCTGAGGCGACTTCTGTCGTGACGTGCTTGGACGGAGGAGATAAGGCCGGTGCTGGTTGGGGTAGAGCAGGGGAGCAGATCAAGGCGATGTGCTTGGTCTGAGTAGATCACAACCAGTTGCAGACTGCTAGAGCATAGGAGGACGGCCAGGTGCTTGGGATGGAGGAGCGTGTCCAGGGGCTGGGGTGGAATAGCATGTCCAGGTGTTGGGGATGGAGGAGCAAGCATGTCCTAATGGGGATGGAGGGGGTTGGGCTAGAGGAGCACACCCTGATGGGGACGGAGGGGGCTGGAGCAGCACGACCAGGTGCCAGGCAATGGGGCGGAGGAGCACGACCAGGTGCCAGGCGATGGGGCGGAGGAGCATGACCAGGTGCTAGGCGGGCCGGATTTCGAATCTAACGGAGCCTGAGGAACACAACGATGCGGGATTCAAATTTAGCGAAGCGTATATTAGGAAAGTCACTTGTTTTCTGTTTGGTCGGAAAAAATCTAAAACGCTTATATATCGGAACAGAGGGAGTAGATCTTGGAGAGTTTTGTATTCTCCTCTTGTGTTCTTCCTCCCTTATTCTCCCAAAAAATTTGTAGCTTTTCTGGAATTTGGGAGTGAGGGACTTGCCCTTGCATTTGTTGCATAGGTTTGAGTTCTCCATGGAGATTTGGCAAGTACAAGCTTGTGGGCTTGTTACTCTTGGGTTCTTGGAACCCTAGACAGTTGTGTGGTTGGTGTGTTGACTTCTTGAGGCCTCTATTATGGAGTGGCCTTAAGCTTGTGACCTTTTGTGGCTTTGTGTCCTTTTGTGTCTTTGTATCCTTTTGTGGCATTGTTGTTGGGAGCCTGCAATTAAGTTGTGGAGATAGCCCCAATCTTGTAAAGATTTGGTGATCGCCCTCAAGTATCCCTTAGTGGATCGTGAGTAGGCCTTTGTGGTGAGCTCATGGGAGAATAGGGTGACCCTGTTGTGGCGTCAACGAGTTGTGTGCCTTCACATCTGGGATGGGGCCTTGTGTGGATTTGGGTGAGAATCGAGCCACCACACCTCAAGGTGAGCCACTTGCGGCATTCGGAGAGCATTGCACCATTGCACCTCTCCAACGGAGACATGGCTTCTTTGGAAGTGAACTTCGAGATAAAAATATTTGTCTCCGCATCCATCGGTTATCTCTCAACCTATCCCTTTACTTATACATTTTACATTGTGATAACCTTCGTGCTTGAAGTATTTCATCTTGCTATCACCTCGTTGCTTGTATTGCTTAGCATACGTTGTTGGTGTACTTAGGTGAACCTAGTGGTTACGTTTTGTGCTCAATAAATTAAACATTAGTTTTTATTCCGCATTCATTAGAGCCTTAACTGTAATAATTTCAAAAGCTTATTTATCCCCCTCCCCTCTAGGCGACGTCCATTGAACTTTCACTTTCGAACCAAGGTATTTCCTCCTCGGGATGTTTTTCCATATACCATCTTCAGTAAGTAGCTTAAAAGCCATTTACCAAGAAGAACGGTATTTTTAACCTCGATATCATGAATACCTAGACCTCCTTGATCTTATAGGCGGCAAACCACACTCCATTTAGTCGATATTTATTTTTCTCGCTATGATCTTGCCAAAAGAATCTAGATCGAAAATAGTTCAATCAGTTCAAGATTCCTTTAAGAAGCATGAAGAATGATATCATATAAAGTACCATATGGTATGTACTGAATTTATGAGTACCAATCTCCCGCACATCGATAGTAGTTTTCCTTTCCAACTACTAAGCCTTTTATGTAGTCTCTCATTGTCTTGTTTCCATTCAGCATTTATGAGTCCTGGTAATAAATAGGTCTCCCCAAATAATTGATCGAAAATTGGTATTTCCCACAGCCAAACGACTCGACGTAAATGTGGGCCTTGCCCTGAGCCTCACCAAATAAAACAGTTCACTTTTATGACAAGTAATTTTTAGAATAGAAAACTGCTTGAATGCTAATAATATTAATTTTATATTCTTAGTTTTTTCCAAGTCGTGTTCCATAAAAAGAATCACTAAAAAATACCCCTATATCCGGCACTTTTTTGGGGGATGGCAGAAGCGAAAAGTACCTGCAAAAGTCAATTACCGGCGGATGAGTAATCACAACACCAATTACGCTATGCCAAACTCAATACCTATGTACATTAGAGCCGTGGTAGGTGCCCAGGGAAGATGGCAGTTTTTAATGACGCATTAGGCAAATGGAGGCATTCCCTCGTTCCGCCGTCTATGCCATGCACCATTAATTGTTGATGGTATGCTCGAGAATGGTCAATTACTTTCCGCTGACATGTGTGGCCCAATTCTACCTAATTGATCAATCTTGGGACTGGATCCCTCTTTCACAAAGATCACATACAACGATCCGAACAACAGTCTGTACATAAGACAGGAACCTGCCCCTCGCACTATCATGCTCATACAGTCATCCTAGATCAGAGCACACCTCTTCCTAAATTGACAAATTCATCCCTCATCGGATCTTGAACCCACGCCAGATCTTGAGCAGCCATTCAATTCGGGCGGGATCTTGGGAAGCCGGTTAATCCATGCAGATCTTGAGTAACAGGTCAATCGGTGCAGGATCTTGAGCGGTTGTTCAGCCGAGCAGATCTTGAGTGGCCATTCAATCTGCGCAGGATCTTGAGCGGTCTGTTCAATCCGCGTCAGATCAAGAGAGTGAAAGGATCGTATGGACACCTAGAGGGGGGTGAATAGGTGCTACTTCAAATTTTCTTCTTTTTCAAATTAGGGTTTGACAAGAAAGGTAAATTCTCTAGATTATGCAACTAAGATGAATTTACCTATATGTCAAACGAGTATAAACTAGCACAACACTACGCGAGCACAAGTTAAGTAAAGTACGGTAAAGGATAGAAGTAACCAAAGTGGTGGACGCAGAGACACAAGAATTTGTTTCCCGTAGTTCCTTCCTTTTGAGGGGAATTACGTCTACGTTTGGAGAGGGGGTGGTATCAAACCACCTACGCCATGAAAAGCCTCCCTTGTTCTCCGATGAACCTCACCCTGATGGGTTCGATTCACCTCTTCCACTATATCGTCAACCTTCAAGATGGAAGCCGACACCTTTACAACTAGTTCGAGGCACACATCCACAACTTAATTGGAGGCTCCCGAATACAAGCAAGTTGTCAAACAATCAAGGACAAACTTGTAAGAACCAAATCTAGAACTAGAGTTTCCAAAGAAACACTAGAGCAAGGGGTCCTCAAGTGAATGAGGGGGAAATGAAGATCTCTCTTGGTGAAGCAATATATCAAGGGCTCCTCCTTTGATTCTCAAAAGATCAATGACTTTGGATGGTTGAGTGAAGAGATCTTGGCGATTTGGTGGCTCAAATGTAGGTGGTGTTCTTGAGTGAGACGAGCAACCTTCCAAGGTAGGTGAAGGGTGCATTTTATAACACTTGAAGTGAATCTGCCCGTTGGGCATTAAATGCACCGGTACTACCAGTACACAAGCGGTAGTACCGGACACAATCGGTACTACCGGTCAGGTACCGGAGATGCACCACATGGTTGAGCCAGCCTCGGGCACCTCCGGAACAACCTAGCGGTGCTACCTCTAAGCGGTAGTATCGGTCATGAGAAGCGGTACTACCGGTCCGAGCGATAGTACCGGCACCAAGTACCGGTTGGTACTGAGAGGGATGAAGTGCTCTTGTCCTCCCTCAGTGTCGCCCGGTACAGCTTAGTGGTACTACTGCAAGCGGTACTACCGGTTGGAGCGGTAGTGTCGCGCCGCGGTACCGGGTGGTACCGAGGGTTGACGAGAGTGTTCCTTCCCTATTAGATGTGACCGTTACAATGAAGCATTACTACCGATGCCAAGCGGTAGTACCGGTTGGGACTTCCGGTACTACCGGTCAGCACTGGTGCGTTTGGCAAGTGCCAATAGTGGGCAATTCATTTTTCGTGGCACAACCTTAAATACCTGAGATACACTTAGCGCACGATTAAACAGATAGGTGTGTTATCATAAAACATCAAAATCATAAGAATAGGAAGTGTACTTTCAATCTACCCATTTTTGGTGTTTGATGACAACCCACCTTTGCAAGATAATATTAGGAAGATAATCATGGATTTTGGAAAATAGAGATGGGGCTCCCCCTGGATGAGTAGGATCAATCCTCCCCCTCTATTTTACAAACCCATCAAGAGTGCACAAATAGAGATAATAGCATTTGGACTCATACCTTTGCATAATAAATTGTGATGAGAAAAATATTGGCAATGGATAACACATATCATCACAAGATGGATCCGTGAAATACCCACATAGTCTCAACATACATAGCACGAGTAGTTCCCAAATAGTTAGTACATAGAGTTCACACATAATATGAGGCAAATAAAGTTCACAAGCAATTAAAAGATCAAAGCAAGAACGAGCTTGTGACTTACCCATGCAACACCCGCATGCCTAAGGTGCACCTTCTCCCCCTTTGGCATCAAGACGCCAAAAAGGGACAAGAGCAAGACTAATGCCACGAAATTCAATCCTCATCATCATCATAGTCCTCCTCATAGGTTAGTGGAGCACGATACGAGGAAGAGACATCATCATCCCAGTGGCTGTGCTTGGAGATCCATTGGTCTTCAGGAGTGATGTTGTTCTCGAAATCCATGGAGGTGGTCAATCCTTGAGATTCCATCATTTCTTTATGACGAGCACAAGCTTTTTTTCATAAACATGAGCCTCATACATGCGCTTTTGATTGTCAACTTGGAAGAAAAACACCTTCTTGAGCTTATCCTCAATCCTCTTTGCACATGATGGCTGGTCATGCTTGCGACGGGAGACAACATAATCAGCATCACGGCCACTGTCTGCATCATCAAAATCCTCCTCAAGCACATTTCCATATTCATCCACCTCATCACCCTCCACATTGCGAGGCTTAGCATGCTTTTTGATCTTGAGGGCCTTGGACTTGTGCACAACTAGAGTACGAGAGGAAAAGGTCCTGGCAATGGGAGGACACTTGGCAACAATGAGAACCATGATGTAGGGATCAAATGGGGTAACCCTCCAGGAGTGAGCCGCAACGACCATCTCATTCCATATAAAGTCCATCACATCAAGAGGGGTGCCAGAGTCACGGTTGAGAAAGGTGTTGAGCAGCAGATCAACTGAATATCCATGAATCTCATCTTTGTTGCCCACACGAGGAGCAACGGTCTCACGGAAGATGCGGTGGAGAATGTCATAAGTGGGGAGAAGATCCTTGATCTTACCAACAACATCGTGGCCCCGGATATAGAGAGGGGCAAGAACCTCCTTCTTGGAGGGGTGCTCACGCATGTGGCAACGGAAGCCAGAAGGAGTATCACGGCCGCGATCTTCATATCCTAGAATTTCTGCAAATTCAGCAAGAGTGGCCTCCTTAAGTGCACCTTGAGTCATCCAAGTGATTTTCCGAGTTCGGTTTGTTGAGAAGTGAGCAGTGGCATAAAACTGAGCAATGAGAAGAGGCTCATAATCGTGCTGGAATTCCATAATGGGACCAATCTAAGGTGAGAGCAAATTTCTTTAGCCTCGGCAAAGTACTCAAGATGCTTGTTGAGATGGTCCATATCAATCCATAGCTGCGGCACAACCATTTGAACACTATTCACAAGGACTTCATTGTATACGCGCTCTTGGAAGTCGTTGTAGAATAGACTGTCTTCCCTACCCTCATCACGAGCGCGGCCATAGGGATTATCAACCCTCAGGGAGTGGAATTCAGCATCTGATATATCAGACAGTAACTTTGGCCCTGATGGCCCTGAGTTGTAGCTCTTGGAGCGCCCTGAGGAGGGAGGACGAGGCGGGGGAGCACTGCCATGACCAGCAGACCGCTTGGCAACCCCCCACGACCACCTTGAGATGCTGGAATCTTCACGCGACGGCTAGGCTGAGGCATGACTTCTTCGGACTCTGTCTCTTCCTTTACAATCTCATGACTTGCCTTGGAGCGTTTACGAGCGCCCCTAGAACCACCTGCACCTGTGATAGCAAGAGGGAGAACAACAGGGGGTAAGGGCACAAGAACCCAAAGAAAACGAAAAAGAATCCAAGATTTAGCAAAGTGTTGTGCTAAGCTGGGACAGATACTACCGGTGCTGGGAAGCGGTAGTACCGGAAAAAAATTCTAGTACTACCGATCGGGCGGATACTCGCACAGCCACGGTAGGGCACGGTCCCAAATTGGCCTCAACACGTCCTAAATCAATGATTCTTCTAAGTAACAAGGAGTGTATGGCGGTACAACCTCAAAACAAGTGACTTTCTTCAAGAATCTAAGCAAAACCTAGACCCAATGAAGAAAACAAGAGTAAGAGGGAGGGGGCGGTTGTACCGGAATCCATGGCGGTGGAGAAGGATCGGGAGCCCGCAAGGAGTCCGAATCCGATGAGGATCCTGTGAGAGGAGGACACGGAGGTGCTCCGGTGGCATCAAGAGCTCTGGCGACTGCGGCGGTATGTGTGGGGAGCGGGGGGATAATGAGGCACTGAAGGGTGCCCCCCCACGTGACCCAACCTATACCAGAAACTCCGACCGGTAGTATCGGTGCTGGAAAGCGGTAGTACCGCTTGCGAGCGGTAGTATCGGTTCAGAAACTGGTAGTACCGGTAAACAGTAGTACCAGACATACGACCGGTAGTAGCGCTCCTGGAGAAGTTTCTACGATTCGACCTGGGAACTAACCAGGTCCGGTAGTACCGCTCCTAGTCTGGTAGTACCGATTCCGCCTGATTCCGTAGCCAAGGACAATAGAGGGGTTCTTGTGTGGATTAGATGAGGGTTTTTCGAGGAAGTATAATGGCTTGGGTTGAGATAGTCAAACTGTGTGAAGCACATGCACTAGGAAATAAGGATAAAAATATCAAAAAACAAAGGAGAGTGCATGAAACTAAGTTCAACAAGGAATCAACAAATGACAAACACGAGTAAACTCCAACCTCTCGAATGAGAGAGGGCGGTGGCCTAGGCCACCATGTTTGAGTATACTCAGCTTGGCACCATGAAGATATATCTTGGGTCCATTACCGAAACTCATCATTTAAGCTCACATATCACAAAATGATATTAAGAGGAATGATTCTTATCGCTTTGGGCATAATGGGGGGAGGGATAGTCCAATCAATTAGGACCGCACTCCCCCTATATCCATGTCTGCACCTAAACCAAATAAGAGTTAAGATATAGGTGAGTATGCAAGGTGATCAAGTCAAGCTCCTTGAATCTATGATATTTAGTTCATTCCTCAAATAGCAAAACCTTGCTTCATAAAGTGGCTTCGTGAATATGTCGGCAAGTTGATCTTTGGTTGACACATATAATAGATCAATATCACCTCGAGCAACATGATCCCTAATGAAGTGATGACGAATCTCAATATGCTTTGTCCTTGTGTGATCCACCGGGTTGTAGGCAATCTTGATGGCACTTTCATTGTCACATAGAAGAGGTACTTTGTCACAAAGGACACCGTATTACTTTAAAGTTTTCCTCGTCCATAGCAATTGGGTGCAAGCGCTAGCAGCTGCCACATACTCGGCTTCGGCGGTGGAGAGAGATATACAATTTTGCTTCTTAGAAGACCAACATACCAAGGACCTACCAAGGAAATGGCAAGCCCCGGATGTTGATTTTCTATCATCCTTGTCACCAGCCCAATCTGAATCTGTGTATCCACAAAGAGCAAATGTTGACCCTCGAGGATACCAAAGACCATAATATGGGGTATGAACCAAATATCGAAAGATTATCTTGACCGCCATCAAATGGCTTTCTTTAGGAGCTGCTTGATATCTTTCACACACACCTACACTCAACACAATACCGGGTCTAGATGCACAAAGGTAAAGCAAAGAAATAATCATAGACCGGTATACCTTTTGATCCACATCTTTACCATTTGGATTTTGTTCTAGATGAGTCTTTGTAGCCATGGGAGTAGGAGCTCCATTTATATCTTGCATATTGAATCTTTTGAGAATATCTTGAGTATACTTGGCTTGGTTGAAGAATGTCCCTCCTCTAACTTGCTTGATCTCAAAACAAAGAAATACCCTTAACTCCCCCACCATAGACATCCGGAACCTACTAGTCATAAGCTTTGAGAATTCATCATTAAAAGATTTGTTAGATGAGCCAAAGATAATATCATCAACATATATTTGGCATACAAAAAGCTCCCCATTGACCTTCTTAGTAAAAAGAGTGGGATCGATTTTCCCAACCTCAAATCCACGGTCAAACAAAAACTCGCTAAGGTTCTCATACCACGTGTGTGGGGCTTGTTTGAGCCCATAGAGCGCCTAATAAAGTTTGTAAACATGGTTTGGGAAGTTGGGATCCTCAAATCTCGGGGGTTGCTTTACATATACCAACTCATTCAATGGACCATTAAGAAAGGCACTTTCTACATCCATTTGTTGCAACTTAAAGTTATGATGTGCCACATAAGCAAGAAGGATACGGATGGACTCAAGGCGAGCCACGGGTGCATATGTCTCTCCATAATTGATGACCCACAAGTATAGGGGATCGCAACAGTCTTCGAGGGTAGTATTACCCAATTTATTGATTCAACACATGGGAATCCAAAGAATACATGCAAGCCTTAACAACTGAGTTGTCAATTCAGCTGCACCTGGAAATAGTTCTTTCTCACAGAAGTTTATCAGTGGCAACAGTTTGATAGTAGCAACAACAAAGCAACAACAGTAGCGAAACAAGAGCAATAGTAACAGTAGCAGCAAACAATAGGATATGAACGCGGTAGGCATAGGGATGGATGGACGGGCGTTGCATGGACGAGTCTAAACATGTAACTTCAATATCTAGGGCATTGCAGATAAATAAGAATAAGCATCCAAGTACTAAACAATCATATGCATGTGCTCCATATATAGTCATACGTGCTCGCAATGAGAACTTGCACAACATCTTCTGTCTAGCCAGCCCGTGGCAACGGCGCCTCTAGGGAACTACTGGCAATTAAGGTGCTCCTTTTAATAGAGCACCGTAGCAAAGCATTAACACTCCGTGAACACATGTGAACCTCACACCACAGCCATCCCCTCGGGTTGTCCCAATTTCTGTCACTACGGGGCCTTTCGATCCGGACAATGATATGTGTACACAACTTGCAGATAAGATCACAAACAATACTATCATAATGATTCAATAATAAGTTTATATCTAACATCATGGCACTCGGGCCCTAGTGACAAGCATTAAGCACAACAAGTTGCAACAAAGTCAAATAGCACTAATAGAGATATTAGGCATTATGCCCTAACAATCTTATTCGATTACAAGATAGAACTCATTCAATCCCTGCCATCCCCATAGCCTATAACGGGGGATTACTCACTCATGGATGAGGGAAACATTGATGGTTGATGGAGAGGCGTTGGTGATGACGATGGCGATGATCCTCCCCAAATTCCCCGTCCCGGCAGGGTGCCAGAACGGAGTTTCTGGATCCGAATCACGGCTTCTGGTGGTGGCGGCGCAACGAAACTCTTTCTGGAAAAACGTCGAACCCCCCTTGATTTTTAGGTCAGGGGGTAACTTATAGGCGAAGAGGGATCCCGAGAGGGTGCCTGGGGTGGCCGCACCACCCCTAGGCGCGGGCAGGGTCCACCCACGCCTGGCAGGGGTGTGGCCCCCCTAGGCCTCCACTCCGTTTCATCTTCTGGCTCTTTGGATCTTCTGGCGAAATATAATTTTTGGCATATTTTCTGGGATTCTTCCTGATAGTTGATTTTTTGCACAAAGGCCCGGGGTTTGAATTTGAAAACAAGACAGGGCGTTTGGAAAACAAATCGGGCTTTGCGAAAATAGTTTTATGCAAACAATGCATGATGATGACGATGCAATGCACAAATTCAACGCGATTTTCTAGTAGTGGTTTTGCGGGATGCCACAATTCGACACCACTAACAATGGATCTCGCCCTCGAGATCCGCCTCATGGTACCGGAAAGAAGGTCGGCGATCTGAATCTTCTCGCTTCGTGTAGATCCTCGCGACACCACTAACAAGAGGTCGTTGTCCGTGATCGTCGAGAGGACACTCCGGAACAAAAGGTCGAAGGTAGAGGTATCAACAAATGAAGCCACCCCTATCTCCGATGGAAAGGGGGAACCGATGCATTCTCATCCACTTCAATGTACAAAAGCGAATAGAAGGGGTAGTCGGCATGGGGGCCAATCCATCACGCACCCAAACTATTACTCCGCACAATCAGTGGAAAAGCGTGCAACCATTCTCGGAAACAGACTGAAGATCTCGACAAACGAGGTTCAGGAACAAAGGAATGATGCAGACTCTTCATCGGATCTGGCGTAGATGATGTAGTCGCGTCGGGAAACACCGGATAGCACAAACAAGGAACAAAGAATGATACCACAGCAGACGGATTCCTCGGGCAGCTTGAACACCGGATGGTAGAACACCGTTATCAAAGGAGGAAACGAAACCCTAAAGGTACGACGGAAACCAACCACGAGAAATCCTGGACACGAAGAAAAGATAAGAGAGCAGATTCAAAACACGTCGAGATAAGAGGAGAATAGCAGAGGGGTAAGGAGTAAAATCAGACCTATCCAGAACTATCCAACCGATTTCAAAAATAGTTTTGACACTCTACCGGCCGTTAGCTAGGTTATCCTACAGTGGACTTGTGGGTATCGCAATCGCCGAGCTCGATACCACTCAGTAACACCCTCGATCGGACCTATGCAAGTTTGAGCAAAATTCGCCAAACCCGCATAGAAACGATTCAAAGGTGCCCACCAGGCACTTTCGTGCGGGTGGAAAACGAAGTAATAACATTACACAACAGTCCTCGATGGGACCCACAGAACAGATATATATATAACAGCGACTCAAAGGGTCAAGAATACAGATATAATATAGAAAGATCCAAATCACCTTGAAACGATAGAGCGTCCAGCTACGGACAAGAAGCAAATGGGGCTAAGAGCCCTGAAGATAACCCTGCCCAGGCCAAGCCGGAAGGGTAACCCTGCTAACGACGTCGACCTCAAACCTGCTTAAACAAAAGGGGTGCCGACAAAGGGCAAAGGAAAAAGAGGAGCGTCAGTACTGAGGCCAGTACACGGCGAGGCTAGAATTCGGCGGTCCTCGCCTACATAGGTATGGTGGACTGAGCGGCAGCGGTAGCATGCACTGAACAACCTATAGAGACTCGATACAACTGGCGGTTATCAAAGAGGGATAAGAAAGACCTACTCGGATCCAACCTGAAGCTAACACCAAACAAACCCATCCTGGTGTTCCCCCCCTCGAGACCAAACGAGAAAGTCAACCGAGGAACTCACACAGTTGGCAGTTTTAATTACTCGGTTATCGTTGCAGCAATTACTAGTCAGGTATAGATAATCGTCCTGATAAAACAAGCAGTAGGCACTTTTAATTAACCATTCCGTTATAGTTGCAACAATTACTAATCAGATACAGATAGCATGAGATAACCCAAAACCCAGCAGTTGTTGGTACTTTTATTCATCCATTCCACTGTAGTTGCGATACTTACTAGTCAGGTACAATGGTCGCAAGCGACACTCCAAACAAGCAGTTGTGGGCAGTATTAATTAGCCATTCCATTATAGTGAAGCTGATTACTAGTCATTATAAAGTCAAATTTACAGCAATAAACTTTAGTTATGCTTGTCTATGATCGAGATACTGTGCTCCAAGTCGTCCATATCCGCGGACACGGCTTTCAGAAAGTTTTACCCGGCCGGGGTGCACCAATAGCAACACACGCTCGATCAACCTCGGAAAAACCAACTCAAAACCCAACGAGGCTTTCACGACTGAACAATCACAGGATTCAGAAATATTTCAGGGGGCCACCCCTTGTAGTCTACCCGCAACGAAGTAAGCTAGCTCCGAGACGGACTCAAGGTTTGGGTGGACGGCTGTGAGCGACTGGGAACCCAAAACTGGGCTTGTCGACACCGCGTAAACGTGTCCCGATCCTAAACAGTACAGTGTGCTCCTCGCACAAACGTAAATACATAAGTAGCATGGCATAAGTACAGGATCGTAAATAAAACCTCAAACTAGTTTGTGGCCCCAAGAAATAAGACTGAATCAAGCTCTGGCTCAGGGGGGTCCCATATACCTCCCGGATGTGGATAGCGCGATAAATCAAGGAACAGGTATCAAGTACTCGGGGTCTTACGGGACACAAGTGGGCGTTCGGAAACCGAATATTATCTATCACCCACCGATGCCTCTGCTTACTTCAATTTTAGTTGTTAAACGGGAATTAAAGTGATCGATAAGTAAAACTATGATCAACTCCAACATCAACATGCGGCAATTCATCAACAACTGTGGCACTGGACAACACTCAACAGCACTTGAGCAAGCGACTAAGACGCGCAAGTCCAACTATCTACCAAAAAACAGGTAATAGGATGTGTCCAAGGCAATATAAGGCTGCAGGGGATATCACGGGTACGAAAACTAGAGCATCGCAACACAGATAGCAATAGATCAACATGAGGGAATAAATACTAGAAAAGTAAAATAGGTAGAAAGGGGGAGATGCTCGCCTGAAAACATTGTCGAAGGTTCAACCGAAGATCGGGTCGACACTCGCATCAACTCAACGGCCTTATCCGCGAAGAAGCAAATCACTAGAAGGAGCACCGGATGCAATATTTAATACTAAGGCAGAAGATTGGCATGGTGCATGTATGATGTATGACATGGCAAAGGGTGCGATGCAATTAGGTCATATTAAGTGGAACCGGGGTCCCGACAATTAATTAGGTGGTTCAAGTTATTTAGAACCCCCGCAATTTAAATGTTGTTTTAACATGGCCAAAATATAGTACCGGTTCGCTACATCAATTTAAATGAGGCCGATATGAGACTAGATTTGCCCGCATAGGGGCCCCATATTTAATTATTAGGTGAATCGGCATAAGGCCCCCAAACCACATGAATGTATGCATGCAAGACAATTATTATGCGACAAGTCATATTATGTTATAAAATAGGGTTCTCGGAAAAAAGGGATACACACGTTAGGGGTCTCGACGAACTTGGGGTTCCGGTGGGGTTCGGTCTCGTGGTCCGTGGTTCGGAAACGTTCTCGGACTCCGGGAAGGACTTGGTTTGGTGTCGTTCTTGTCGCATTCGCGGTCTTCGGGTCATGTCGACGGTCGTGGCGTTCGGGATGAAGTACTCGGCGTTCTCGAGGGAGCACTTGTCGTATCCGTGTCGGCGACCTTGGCGTTCCGGGGAAGTTCTCGGTGTCCGTAGATCTTGACGGTCTTCAGGTTTCATGCGGATGCCTCGGTGTTCCGGGATGGTGAACTCGTTGTCCCAACGGATCGGTTTCCTTGTGGTAGATCGTCTCCAAGGGGGTTCTTGTCTGTGGTCCCACGGGTGTCTCCGGGTTTGTCCATCGTGGGCGATGTAGATCTTGGCCACTGTCGACGCTCGCGTGCGGGGACAAGACGCAGGAGACTGGCAGCCCGCGGGGATCCCGACGATGAACCGTAGCGGGAAGGTGACGGCGGGCTTGGGCGGCTAGGAGGGCGGCACGATGGAGACCGTCGCGGGGCAGCGGGGCCCGCAGGGCGGGGCCCTGGGAGGTGCCGCGGACGGGGTTCGGGGAGGACGGCGCGGTACTGGTGGCGGGCTGGCGGCAGCTGGAGAGAAGGGCGAAGGCCATGGCGGTCGCCGGCGACGGAGCTCGGGAGGCGGTGGAGCTCATGCGAGGGGGACGGCCGGGAGCTCGTGGCTGGCGTGGTCGGGACCTCAGCGACGCTCCCGAGACGGGAGGCGGGAAGCGGAAGCGCGGCCAAAGTGCGGAAGGAGCGGCGGTGGCAGGCGCCGCCAGACGAGCTCGAGGAACGGCAGCAGCGAGGGGCTGGCAGCAAGGGGCGCTGAGGCGGCGAGGCGCGAGAGGACGGAGGAGAGGACCAGGGGTTGGTGGGGAGAGGGAGCTCGTGGTGGAGGGTGGCTGGGAGCGTGGCCTTGGAGGAGGAGGCGTGGAGGCGGCGGCTCAGGCGAGCGGGCACGGCCAGTGGGAGAGCGAGCGGAACGAGCTGGAGGAAGGGTGCGGGATGGTTGGCCAGCTGCATGGCCACGGGAGAGAGAGGAGAGCGGTGGGGAGCATGAGGCCGGAGAGAAAGAGGAAGAAGGAGGGTGGGGCGGCAGGGTCGCTGGCTGGGCTGGCGGGTGGACCACTGGGGGAACGGGTCCACTGGGGGTGGGGAAGGGGAGAGTGGAGGAGGAGGTTGGGGTGTGGCGGGTGGGGTCTGTGGCGGGCAGCGGTGGCTGCCAGGCGTGCGTGGCGTGTGTTGCATGGTGGGGGTGGCGTGTGCAGAGAGGAGAGAGAGGAGAGAGAGAGAGGGAGTGACATGGCGACGTGTGATTGGGTGAGGGAGAGGGAGAAGGTGAGGTGGGAAGAGTTGATTGGGGAGTGAGGTGGAGATAGGGTGGGTAGGTTTCTGGTAGTCAGAGATTTGTTGGGGTGTTTGGGGTGGACCGATTTAGAAATGGGGTGGTCGTTGGTCTATCCGGCCCGTTCGACTGCAAAAAAATAATATAATATTTTATTTAATTCTAAAATGCACCGCTTTGCAAAACATAGCCGACAACAATAATAATCCGGCGTCTGGGTTTGAATTTGAAAACAAGATGGCGTTTGGAAAACAAATCGGGGTTTCGAAAATAGTTTTATGCAAACAATGCATGATGATGACGATGCAATGCACAAATTCAACGCGATTTTCTAGTAGTGGTTTTGCGGGATGCCACAATTCGACACCACTAACAATGGATCTCGCCCTCGAGATCCGCCTCATGGTACCGGAAAGAAGGTCGGCGATCTGAATCTTCTCGCGTTCGTAGATCCTCGCGACACCACTAACAAGAGGTCGTTGTCCGTGATCGAGAGGACACTCCGGAACAAAAGGTCAAGGTAGAGGTATCAACAAATGAAGCCACCCTATCTCCGATGGAAAGGGGAACCGATGCATTCTCATCCACTTCAATGTACAAAAGCGAATAGAAGGGTAGTCGGCATGGGGGCCAATCCATCACGCACCCAAACTATTACTCAGCACAATCAGTGGAAAAGCGTGCACCCATTCTCGGAATCAGACTGAAGATCTCGACAAGAGAGGTTCGGAAACAAAGGAGGGATGCAGACTCTGCATCGGATCTGGCGTAGATGATGTAGTCGCGTCGGGAAACACCGGATAGCACAAACAAGGAACAAAGAATGATACCACAGCAGACGGATTCCTCGGGCAGCTTGAACACCGGATGGTAGAACACCGTTATCAAAGGAGGAAACGAAACCCTAAAGGTACGACGGAAACCAACCACGAGAAATCCTGGACACGAAGAAAAGATAAGAGAGCAGATTCAAAACACGTCGAGATAAGAGGAGAATAGCAGAGGGGTAAGGAGTAAAATCAGACCTATCCAGAACTATCCAACCGATTTCAAAAATAGTTTTGACACTCTACTTCGGCCGTTAGCTAGGTTATCCTACAGGCTGGACTTGTGGGGTATCGCAACTGCTGAGCTCTGATACCACTCTGTAACACCCTCAGAATCGGACCTATGCAAGTTTGAGCAAAATTCGCCAAACCCGCATAGAAACGATTCAAAGGTGCCCACCAGGCACTTTCGTGCGGGTGGAAAACGAAGTAATAACATTACACAACAGTCCTCGATGGGACCCACAGAACAGATATATATATAACAGCGACTCAAAGGGTCAAGAATACAGATATAATATAGAAAGATCCAAATCACCTTGAAACGATAGAGCGTCCAGCTACGGACAAGAAGCAAATGGGGCTAAGAGCCCTGAAGATAACCCTGCCCAGGCCAAGCCGGAAGGGTAACCCTGCTAACGACGTCGACCTCAAACCTGCTTAAACAAAAGGGGTGCCGACAAAGGGCAAAGGAAAAAGAGGAGCGTCGATCTTGAGGCCAGTACACGGCGAGGCTAGAATTCGGCGGTCCTCGCCTACATAGGTATGGTGGACTGAGCGGCAGCGGTAGCATGCACTGAACAACCTATAGAGACTCGATACAACTGGCGGTTATCAAAGAGGGATAAGAAAGACCTACTCGGATCCAACCTGAAGCTAACACCAAACAAACCCATCCTGGTGTTCCCCCCCTCGAGACCAAACGAGAAAGTCAACCGAGGAACTCACACAGTTGGCAGTTTTAATTACTCGGTTATCGTTGCAGCAATTACTAGTCAGGTATAGATAATCGTCCTGATAAAACAAGCAGTAGGCACTTTTAATTAACCATTCCGTTATAGTTGCAACAATTACTAATCAGATACAGATAGCATGAGATAACCCAAACCCAAAGCTTGTTGGTACTTTTATTCATCCATTCCAATCAGTAGTTGCGATACTTACTAGTCAGTACAATGGTCGCAAGCGACACTCCAAACAAGCAGTTGTGGGCGATTAATTAGCCATTCCATTATAGTGAAGCTGATTACTAGTCATTATAAAGTCAAATTTACAGCAATAAACTTTAGTTATGCTTGTCTATGATCGAGATCAGTGCTCCAAGTCGTCCATATCCATGACACGGCTTTGAGAAAGTTTTACCCGGCCGGTGCACCAATAGCAACACACGCCGATCAACCTCGGAAAAACCAACTCAAAACCACGAGGCTTTCACGGTGAACAATCACAGGATTCGAAATATTTCAGGCCACCCTTGTAGTCTACCCGCAACGGTAAGCTAGCTCCGAGACGGACTCAAGGTTTGGGTGGACGGTCAGAGCGATCGGGAACCCAAAACTGGGCTTGTCGACACCACAGAACGTGTCCCGATCCTAAGCGATACATGTGCTCCTCGCACAAACGTAAATACATAAGTAGCATGGCATAAGTACAGGATCGTAAATAAAACCTCAAACTAGTTTGTGGCCCCAAGAAATAAGATGAATCAAGCTCGCTCGGGGTCCCATATACCTCCGGATGTGGATAGCGCGATAAATCAAGGAACAGTATCAAGTACTCGGGTCTTACGGACAAAAGTGGGCGTTCGGAACCGAATATTATCTATCACCCACCGATGCCTCGCTTACTTCAATTTTAGTTGTTAAACAGAATTAAAGTGATCGATAAGTAAAACTATGATCAACTCCAACATCAACATGCGGCAATTCATCAACAATCGTGGCCTCGGACAACACGCACAAAGACTTGAGCAAGCGACTAAGACAGCAAGTCCAACTATCTACCAAACAACAGGTAATAGGATGTGTCCAAGGCAATATAAGGCTGCAGGGATATCACGGGTACGAAAACTAGAGCATCGCATACGGATAGCAATAGATCAACAGGAGGGAATAAATACTAGAAAAGTAAAATAGGTAGAAAGGGGGAGATGCTCGCCTGAAAACATTGTCGAAGGTTCAACCGAAGATCGGGTCGACACTCGCATCAACTCAACGGCCTTATCCGCGAAGAAGCAAATCACTAGAAGGAACACCGGATGCAATATTTAATACTAAGGCAGAAGATTGGCATGGTGCATGTATGATGTATGACATGGCAAAGGGTGCGATGCAATTAGGTCATATTAAGTGGAACCGGGGTCCCGACAATTAATTAGGTGGTTCAAGTTATTTAGAACCCCCGCAATTTAAATGTTGTTTTAACATGGCCAAAATATAGTACCGGTTCTCTACATCAATTTAAATGAGGCCGATATGAGACTAGATTTGCCCGCATAGGGGCCCCATATTTAATTATTAGGTGAATCGGCATAAGGCCCCCAAACCACATGAATGTATGCATGCAAGACAATTATTATGCGACAAGTCATATTATGTTATAAAATAGGGTTCTCGGAAAAAAGGGATACACACGTTAGGGGTCTCGACGAACTTGGGGTTCCGGGGTCGGGGTTCGGTCTCAGGGTCCAGGGTTCGACGGAAACGTTCTCGGACTCCGGGAAGGACTTGGTTTGGTGTCGTTCTTGTCGCATTCGCGGTCTTCGGGTCATGTCGACGGTCGTGGCGTTCGGGATGAAGTACTCGGCGTTCTCGAGGGAGCACTTGTCGTATCCGTGTCGGCGACCTTGGCGTTCCGGGGAAGTTCTCGGTGTCCGTAGATCTTGACGGTCTTCGGGTTTCATGCGGATGCCTCGGTGTTCCGGGATGGTGAACTCGTTGTCCCAACGGATCGGTTTCCTTGTGGTAGATCGTCTCCAAGGGGGTTCTTGTCTGTGGTCCCACGGGTGTCTCCGGGTTTGTCCATCGTGGGCGATGTAGATCTTGGCCACTGTCGACGCTCGCGTGCGGGGACAAGACGCAGGAGACTGGCAGCCCGCGGGGAGCCCGACGATGAACCGTAGCGGGAAGGTGACGGCGGGCTTGGGCGGCTAGGAGGGCGGCACGATGGAGACCGTCGCGGGGCAGCGGGGCCCGCAGGGCGGGGCCCTGGGAGGTGCCGCGGACGGGGTTCGGGGAGGACGGCGCGCAGATCGGTGGCGTAGCTGGAGAGAAGGCGAAGGCCATGGCGGTCGCCGGCGACGGAGCTTCGGAGGCGGCGGCGGAGCTCATGGAGGGGACGGGCCGGGGAGCTCGTGGTCATGGCGTGGTCGGGACCCTGGCGACGCTGCTCGAGACGGGAGGCGGGAAGGGCGGAAGGCCGCCAAAGTCGGAAGGAGTGAGCGGTGGCCGGGCGCCAGACGAGCTTCGAGGAGCGACAGGGCGCTTGTGGCGAGCAGAGAAGGGCGCTTGGCCGAGGCGGAGGAGGCGGAGAGGACGGAGGGAGGGTTGGTGGGGAGAGGGAGCCTCGTCAGCTGGGGTGGAGGGTGGCCGGAGGCGGTGAGGAGGGAGCGTGGAGGCGGCGGCGAGGCGAGGGTCATGGCTGGCCGGCAAGTGGGAGAGCGAGGCGAATGAGCACGGCGGGGAGGAAGGGCGGGATGGTTGGAAGGCAAGGCGGGCGCCGGAGAGAGAGGGAGAGCGGCACAGGTGGGGGCTGTGAGGCCGGAGAGAAGAGGAAGAAGGAGGGTGGGGCGACGTCGTCTGGCTGGTGGGGGCTGGTGGACCACTGGGGAACGGGTCCACCGCAGGGGTGGAAGGCGGGAGAGTGGAGGGAGGTTGGGGTGTGGCGGGTGGGGTCTGTAGGGCAAAGGTGGCTGCAGCGTGCGTGGCGTGCGTGTGTTTGCATGGTGGGGGTGGCGTGTGCCTGAGAGGGAGAGAGAGAGGGAAGGGAGAGAGGGAGTGACGTGGCGACGTGTGATTGGGTGAGGGAGAGGGAGGAGGTGAGGTGGCAAGAGTTGATTGGGGGGAGTGAGGTGGAGATAGGGGTGGGTAGGTTTCCTGGGTAGCTGTAGGATTTGTTGGGGTGTTTAGGGTGGACCGATTTAGAAATGGGGGTGGTCGTTCGGGTCTATCCGGCCCGTTCGACTGCCCCGCAAAAATAATATAATATTTTATTTAATTCTAAAATGCACCGTTTGCAAAACATAGCCGACAACAATAATAATCCGAAGGCCCGGGGTTTGAATTTGAAAACAAGACAGGGCGTTTGGAAAACAAATCGGGCTTTGCGAAAATAGTTTTATGCAAACAATGCATGATGATGACGATGCAATGCACAAATTCAACGCGATTTTCTAGTAGTGGTTTTGCGGGATGCCACATCAGTGCATGTTAGTTATATCCAAATCACACAAGTTTAGAGGAGAAACAATAGAAAAAGTATTCGGAAAGTAGATACGTTTTGGACGTATCAATATTAAATGCCTTAAATTTGAGAGAACCCTTGTGCAACCAATCTTGCCTTGTTCCTTACTATAATTCCTTGCTCATATTGCTTGTTCTTGAATATCCACTTGGTGCCTATAACATTGCGGCAATCCTTTGGCTTCTCAACTAACTTCCATACTTTGTTTCTCTCAAAGTTGTTGAGCTCTTTGTTCATTGCTTCCAACCAATCCGAATCTTCAAGAGCTTCCCACACTTTCTTTGGTTCAATCATAGAGATGTGTGCTTGGTGTTCACTAAACCTTTTCAATTGTGCTCTTGTGGAAATGCCTCTCCTTAGGTCACCAACCACATTTTCTAGAGAGTGGTCTCTTAATTCCAACATCATATCCGTTCTAGATTCGCGACGAGTGTGGATCTCCTTGTTGTTTCTTGGAGGACCCTCTTCATCATTTTGGTCCTCATCTTGACCATCATCTTGACCTTGATCATCCTCAGAATCATTCTCTTCATTAAGAGGCAAAGATTTACCTTGGTCTTGATCTGGCAAATTTCTAGTATTGAGTTGAGCTTGTCTTAAGGCACTTTGTATGGATCTCCCTTGTGTAATTGACTTGGCACCGCTTGAAATTCTGGATATTGGAGACTCAAGCTCTTCCTCACTAGAGATGTCACCTTGATCAACATGTTGAGGGTCCACGGCTTGTCTTTGGCTTGGGTCATTGTCCTCCTCGGTGGATGGAACTTGTTGATGTTGTGAAGATGAGAGCTCCACTTGAGTATAGCATAGTTCTTCTCGATCTGCCATAAGGGGTTCCTCAACAATGCGGATATATCCCACACCCATTCTTCCTACAGCATCCTGAGGCATTTCATCATCTGCATCACAAGCATCAACACGCCCCCCTTGGGGACCATCATATTCTTCGAAGGTCACACTACAAGATTCTATGACGGCTCCGGAGAGCTTATCATAGATTCTATAAGTGTGAGATTCGAGACCATAGCCAAAAAAAATACCCTCTAATGCTTTAGACTCGAATTTGGACAAACAAACACCTTTTATGAGATAGAAACACTTACAACCGAACACCCGGAAGTAAGATATTTTTGGGCTTGTTACTGGTAAGTATTTCATATGGAGTCTTGTTGATTTCTCTGCGGAGGTAGAGCCGGTTTGATGCATGGCAAGCGGTGGAGATGGCTTCGGCCCAAAATTTGTATGGAGATTTAAACTCCGCCAACATGGTCCTAGCCATCTCAATAAGAGTCTGGTTCTTCCTCTCGGCAACACCATTTTGATGAGGGGTATATGAAGCGGAATATTGATGTTTTATCCCCTCATCACCAAGGAAATCATTCAAGGTGTAGTTCTTGAATTCGGTGCCATTGTCGCTTCTTATTATCAACACGGGGACATTGTATTGACGTTCAACCAAGTTGATGAAGTCGATGAAGGTCTTTTGGGTCTCACTTTTAAACTTGAAGAAATATACCCATGAGTATCTTGAAAAGTCATCAACAATCACCAAACAATATTTCCTCCCACCAAGACATGCATGAGATGGAGAACCAAAGATATCCACATGAAGGAGCTCCAAGATCCTCGTTGACTTGATGAGGTTCTTTGCCTTGTGGGGAGCATCATGTATCTTTCCTAGAACACAAGCCCTGCAAACATGATCTTTGGCAAAGGAAACATTTTCTTTTAGTCCAACAATATGGACCTCCTTGTGGAGACTTTGCAAAGTTCTCATATTGACATGGGCTAGTCGGCGATGCCATAACCAACCCACATCGGCCTTTCCGAATAAGCACATCGCACTTGTAGTGGTTTGCCCCGAAAAGTCTACCACATACAAGTCATGTTCGACGTACCCAACGAAAGCGACCTTGAGAGACTTGCTCCACATGAGGACCACGATACCATCATCAATAAATATGGAAAAGCCCATCTTTCCAAGAGAATGGACTTAAAGTAAATTGTAACCAAGGGTCTCAACAAGCATGACGTCCACGAGTGTAATATTGTGGGCAACCACTACCTTGCCGGAACCCATTACCTTAGACTTTGACTTGTCGGCATATGTCACGGTTATTTGATCATCATTTGGCCTTAATTCCTTGAAAATAGACGAGTTTCCGGTCATATGACTTGTGCAACCACTATCAAGTACCTACTTTGACCCTCCGGAAGCATATGTCTACAAAAGATCAAGCTAATTTTTAGGTACCCATTTTTCAATGGGTCCTCTTTTGTTAGCAACAAGGGTCTTGGGAACCCAAATAGACCAAGCAATATAGCCATCATATGGGCCAACATATTGTGCATACACATCACCATAATAATCACGCATTAGAACATAGTGAGGGTTAGCACTTCCCGCAAAATCATCATGAGACATAGTTTTACCACTTGTGGTCTTACTATCCATAATGGCCTTGTTTTTCTCTTGTGCGGGATTAGCCTTCTTCTTGTTGTTGTTCTTCTTCTTGGCTTTGGAGACAAAACCAATGCCCCCTTTCTCACCATTTGACCTTTTCTTACTCAAATGGTCATAAATAGACTTGTTACCTTTTGGAAATGTGGCCTTGGCTAGATCCCCCTTCAACCTAGCATTTTCTTCAAGAATAGTTGTACTACTAGAGGGAATGAAATTACTAGGTGAAGGAATATTGGTAAATTGAGTTTGAAGCTTTTCATGGGACTTTGTGAGTGACAAGAGTTCACCTTCCAACGCCTTGTGAGACTTGTTAAGTAAACTAAAGTCCTCGGCAATTTTTTCATGAACCACACCAAACTCAATCTTGTCCTTTTTAGCCCTTTTATATTTATCAATAGCATGATCACATTCCTTGATGAGTCTATTAACAACTATATCATTGGCCCCATCAAGCCCTTCAAGTTTTAGTTCAAGAGACATCCTAGTCTCTTGTTCTTCTTCTAGAGCATTATTTAGGGCTTCTATCTCAATCTCGTGTTCTCTCCCAAGTTTACATCCTACATCAAGAAGCTCTTGTGTGTGGGAAAGTTGATCCAAGATGTTCCCAAAATGCATCTTGGTCTCCCCTTGTAAGTTATTCACAAACTCATCAAAAGCAACTAATTCCCTTTTTACTTCAAGAAACATCTCATCATCAATTTCAGCATTAGCTAAGGGAGTGGAGTGAGATGATGAGGATACCTCTGTTTGTCTTGCCATAAGGCAAGTGACGTTCTTGTTGGGAGTATTCTCATTTGGATAATCGAAGAGGGAGAATGTCGGAGTAGAAGTAGTGGCTAGAGCAGCCACACCACTTGATGTTTCCTCTTCCTCATCTTCATCATCTTCATTTTCGGAGGAGAATTCTTCATGAGTGATCAATACAATTTTTCCCTTCTTCTTATTGATTGGATTCTTCTTGATGAAGGGTTTCTTGTAAGGAGCTTTGGAAGTTTTCTTTGGCACAAGGTTGCCACCATGATCTTCTCTTCTCTCAAAGGGACAACTGGCCATAATGTGATTTCGGTCGCCACAATTGTAACAAGTTCTCAATTTCGGGATATTGCCTCTTTGTCCATTGGGGTTGCTTCTTCGTAGAATTTCCATCTTGGCCTTGGCGGGGTTCTTCCAGTAGTTGTTTGAATAGAAGGCCATATATTGACCATGAAACATCTTGAGATCATCGAGGTGGCTCATGGATAGGCCTTCATCACTATCATCTCCATCCCTATGTTCCACAACTTTGGCCTTCAAAGCAAGGTTGACAATATTTCTCATTCCAAGGGCTCGAGCACGGGCATCTTTGGCATTCTTGGCGGCGACCTTGAAAGAGGTCATCTCTTGCATAACTTCATTGGAGGTCATGAGGTGGTAGTTGTGTCTTCCTTGTAGGCTCTTCAAATCGATGGGCTCAAAGGGCATGAGTGCACTCACATATTTACTTTTTATCCAAGCATCATCCACATGTGAGGCACCCACATTCCTAAAAGCGGTGGCGGTGGATTTGAGCCTATGATACATGTGTTCATGATCTTCATCTTCCTTCATATAGAAGCCTTCGGCTTCATTGCTTAGTGCATCATACTGGTTCCTTCTCATGCTCTCATTCCCAACAAACAACACTGTGAGAGCATCCCAAGCTTCCTTGGCGGTGTTGAGGTGCTCAATGTGTGGGTAATTCTTTGTACCCAATCCTTGTTGAATCATATGCAAGGCGGTGGCATTGAGTTGACTATTGACAACTTCTCTTCTTGTCAAATTGTTTGGATCCCCAATATAGAGTCCTTGTTCGATGATGTTCCATAGTTCAATGCAAGAGCTGCACAAATGTGTTTTCATTAGAGATTGCCATTGAGCAAAAGTAGATGCTTCTAGCTTTGGTGGGTCTCCTCTATTGTTTATATGAGGGTGAGGAATTGGAGGGTCGGGAGAGTACCATGGATGAGAATCATGATTCTCACCCTTCCCACCATCCCTTTTTGTGGAGGAATTAGTGTTTTCTTGATTACTCCCCACCACCATACCCTCGGGTGATACTGGAGCATTACCCTTAGGTAATACTGATGGAGGCTCCTCTTGAGGAGAAGGGGATGATGATCCATCTTTATCTTTAAGAAGTTTCTCAAGCATCTTTTTGATCTCGTTGACCATGGTGGAGCTCAATCTTGTTTTCAAGTTTTTGAGATCATTCATGGTCACCGAGGTAGGCTCACCACCACCTTCCCCATTGTTGTTACCCATATACTCTTAGGAGGTAAAGCCTGAATGAAGAGCCGAGGCTCTGATACCAATGAAAGGATTGTATGGGAACCTAGAGGGGGGTGAATAGGTTCTACTTCAAATTTTCTTCTTTTTCAAATTAGGGTTTGACAAGAAAGGTAAATTCTCTAGATTATGCAACTAAGGTGAATTTACCTATATGTCAAACGAGTAAAAACTAGCACAACACTAAGCAAGAATAAGTTAAGTAAAGTGCGGTAAAGGATAGAAGTAACCAAAGTGGTGGACGCGGAGACACAAGGATTTGTTTCCCGTAGTTCCTTCCTTTTGAGGGGAAGTGCGTCTACGTTTGGAGAGGGGGTGGTATCAAACCACATATGCCACGAAAGGCCTCCCTTGTTCTCCGATGAACCTCAGCCCGATGGGTTCGATTCACCTCTTCCACTATATCAGCAACCTTCAAGGTGGAAGCCGGCACCTTTACAACTAGTTCGAGGAACACATCCACAACTTAATTGGAGGCTCCCGAATACAAGCAAGCTGTCAAATAATCAAAGACAAACTTGTAAGAACCAAATCTAGAACTAGAGTTTCCAAAGAAACACTAGAGCAAAGGGGCCCTCAAGTGAATGAGGGGGAAATGAAGATCTCTCTTGGTGAAGCAATAGATCAAGGGCTCCTCCTTCGATTCTCCGAAGATCAATGACTTTGGATGGTTGAGTGAAGAGATCTTGGCGATTTGGTGGCTCAAATGTAGGTGGTGTTCTTGAGTGAGACGAGCAACCTTCCAAGGTAGGTGAAGGGTGTATTTATATCACTTGGAGTGAATCTGCCCGTTGGGCATTAAATGCACCAGTACTACCGGTACACAAGCGGTAGTACCGGACATAACCGGTACTACCGTTCAGGTATCGGACCAGGTACCAGAGATGCACCACATGGTTGAGCCAGCCTCAGGCACCTCCGGAATAACCTAGCGGTGCTACCGCTAAGCGGTAGTACCGGTCATGAGAAGCGGTACTACCGGTCCGAGCGGTACTACCGGTTGGTACTGAGAGGGATGAAGAGCTCTTGTCCTCCCTTAGTGTCGCCCGGTACAGCCGAGCGGTACTACCGTGGTCAAGCGGTACTACCGGTTGGAGCGGTAGTGCCGCGACACGGTACCGGGTGGTACTGAGGGTTGACGAGAGCGTTCCTTCCCTATCAGATGTGGCCGGTACAATGAAGCGGTACTACTGGTGCCAAGCAGTAGTACCGGTTGTGACTTCCGGTACTACCGGTCAGCACTGGTGC
Source organism: Avena longiglumis (assembly GCA_030063025.1). Lineage (NCBI taxonomy): Eukaryota > Viridiplantae > Streptophyta > Magnoliopsida > Poales > Poaceae > Avena > Avena longiglumis. The sequence continues at coordinate 178,059,514 of CP125977.1, read as the reverse complement.
GTTTGGCAAGTGCCAACAGTGGGCAATTCATTTTTCGTGCCACAACCTTAAATACCTAAGATACACTTAGCGCACGATTAAACCGATAGGTGTATTATCACCAAACATCAAAATCATAAGAATAGGAAATGCACTTTCAAAGCGGTTACGTGGTACTAAAGTTTCGTGTCTTTATTAATGTACCAAGACGCATCCTATTTCGCGTCGCGAAAGAGCTTGGTCGATGACGTTGTGCCAAGCCAAAATAGCGCCACTAATGCAATTTTCCCAACGTTGTTTTCCTGACGCCTTTTTGTACCGCGTCAGTGCGAGCGTGGCGACCAGACGTGTGTCTCGACGTCTATAAGCACCAGGACCCTCCGTCCGTGTTGTAATGAATTGTGTCGCCTGCGTATTGAAGGATGGAAAGATCACCATCTACAAGATGAGGAACCACCCCCTTCAATTTGGCCATTAATTTTGGCACGCTCAATCATAATGATCAATATATTCGCCACTATATTAAATAAATAGCATAAGATAAAATAGATTTGGACCATTTATAATAAAGGACGGATCAGAAATTAGATTCTATTAGGATAAGTGGTTGGAAACACCACAGCTAGAGAACAATATCCAACTTTATATAACTTTGTCTGTCACAAGAGCGATATCATCGATACGATGCTAGAGTCTTCTTCACCAAATGTGACATTTAGGCGAGATTTAAATGGTCTAGAATTGCAACATGGAATGCTCTCTATAGAGATAGGCAATGATCCAACTATCACAAGGGGCAAATAATTTTTGATAGAATCTACATGGGAGTGGTAATTTTTAGTGGACTCCATCTATAGAGCAACGATTTCATCTAGATGATAAAAAATGAAAATACATAAAAAAATGTGTTTGGTATCTTTGTAGAGGATTAATCCTCATAAAAGAGAACCTTATAAAACGTAATCGGCATGGATGTACAAAGTGTATTTTGTGTCATCATTGAGACAATCAAGCACTTATTTTCCCAGTACGAATTTGCATGTTTTATATGGCCAGTCCTCTAAATAGTTTATAACTTTTATCTGCCACGTAGTGTTGCTAACGTATTTAGCAACATTACAGAATTCTTATTAGGGTGGGAGATCTTGTTGTTATTTTGTCGGCTATTTAGAAATGAGAAAGTCTTTTAATGATAAGAATTTTTCTCTCGTGCAATTGCACGGGTTCGCTCCATTCATGGTCATTGTGGAGAACTAAGACCTGTTTACGGAACTATCTACATAGTTTGAGGGCACAGCAAGATATATTCTTATCCAACATGAATGGCAGTGTGATATATGAATTGACCCTCCTTCACCTTAGGCGATCTAAGGTTCCTTAATGATTACTTGGCTTTCATCCTTTTTGTTTCCCCTTTTATTAGAGTTGTTGTTGTGTGCATCTTAACTATGGAGAGGTCAGGTGTAACACTTAAAACTTTTAATAATATAAAACCATCTTTTATAAAAAAAATAACAACTTTTAATAATATAAAATCCTATATAAAAAAAATTAACCGAATGAGTGAGCGAGTCAATGGTTGTTTTGCGTATAACTCGTGTAGTGGTCAGGGCTGAGTTAGTCGAGGCCGACAATTATCAAGTACGGCTACTGCTATATATGATGATTGTTATCATTTGGCTAGAGATTCCTATGAAAAGTGTTTGCATTGTGCCCCTCTTTTGCATGATGTAACCATTACTGAAACTTAATAAAGAGGTGATTGGCACTAGAAAAAAATTCAAAAGGTTTAGGGTGCCTGGTGAAACGCAGAAGCCACGGACCTACTCCCTCCGTTCCAAAATATAAAATGTTTTAGGTTTGTAAAGAAAATGAATCTAGACTTCTTTTAGTGTGTAGATTCATCTCAATGTTAAGTGAACCTATATACTAAAACATGTCTAGATACATTTGCTTCACAAAGCTAAAACATCTTATATTTTAAAACGAAGGGAGTAGATCACATGCCAGCAAAGGGCAGAACCAACACAAAGCAACAAGCTTGAGCATATGACACCAGAACGAGAGAGTGAGACAGAAAACTCATGGGGTTGACTGGTTGAGGACACATAACCTTATGGAGTGTGGAACGCGGCAAGAGACAATTGTGCCATGGGGAGTGACCAGCGTGCGGTTAACCAAGCTGACTCGCCGTTGGCGCAAATTGGACCGGCTTTCCACGGTGGCAACTCAAGCGAATAAAATTTAGTCTACATAACTGTACTTGGAGTAAGAACTTTCTGTTCTAACACTCACTAGAAGAGTCACCCACGCCAATTCATAAAAAAATGCAGAAAATTTGCACCGGTAAGGCCATCACTGTCTCTGAATAATCAGTTTGTAGGACTCTCTCTCTCTCTCTCTCTCTCTCTCCCTATCACACGCACAGCTAGGCTTATATTAAATCAAATACTCCATTTACAGTACACAGTAGTAGTATTTGTTACTACCAAACATTACTTAATGCCCCAAAGCCCAGACTAATCAGAAAAACAGCACATAATCACATAAAACGGAGAATATTGGTTTCAGATATAAAAGGAAGATCAACAAGTCTTTTTACCAGTATTTATGGACGCTCATGAAACCAAAAAATGCTCAAGAAGAGTGTCTTAGTTTCGGTTACTTCCGTGTATCTCTACTATATAATTTGTCTTGAGGAGGTTTTCGTCCGTTTCCGTTTTCGTCCGTCTCCTGTGCGCCTTCGTTGCGCCTCCTCTATCGTGGTGCAGGCCACGCGCAGCGGACGCCGACTCGATCAAATTTTCCTATCGGTGGCCTGGCAGCGCAAAGTTCAGCTCGAATACGATCTCTTCTCTTCGTGGTAAAAGCCAGGCGCATCAGACCCCAACTCGATCCAACCTTCCTCTTGATAGCAAAGTTCGGCTCGAATACGATCCGTCAAATAACTGACCCTAACTAACACTACAAAAACACTTAGCCACCTCGCCAATCCCTTGAAGCTTGGTCGCGGTGCCTTCCCTCGGCTCACAACCCAATTCTTTTAGAGCAAGTTCCAGGAGCTAGGAGGTGCATAGCTTCCAGCACGTCGCGTCGGCGTTGACCGGCCTGTCCAAGCTCCAGCTGCATGCATGCAGTCGTCATATATAGTAACCATGATCAGGCCAAGCTCAAGTTGCCTGCTCGTAGCCACTCCCGGGACCGGAAGACACTCTCGCCATCGTGGGGAGGCCGGCCGGGATGTTGTTCTTCACGAGAATATCGAGCTTTTTTCGTCGCAATTTGAAAGACCGTGGCAACGCACGGACACTCTGCTAGTTGAAGTAGTATGTTCAACAACAATTCGTTCATCCGGGGAAAGGCTAAAGATGAAGTGGAAAACCAAAACAAAATCAGCAAGGCAAGTGTCTGCACAGTTTAAGAATTATTTTGACTGACGTGTCGTGAGTATTCTAAGTGTGAACCGAAAGCGACTGCCGATCCCTTCATGCAGCTCAGCATGTCTTCGTTGAGATACTGATCCAGCATTAAACAAATCATGACAGCTTTCAAACAGAGAAGGAACTAAAACGGATTATTAAACGCAGAACAAAATCCTCCAGACCAGTTTTGCCTGTGGGCCTCGCCAAGTCGTTCCGGGTAGCTCATGCCTCATATAAAAGTACACCTGGTGTGTAATAGATCTACATCGCAACTTATTGTCTTCACCTCAGCAGCTTCATCCCTAGAACCCATTCACTAGCTTACCGCACAAGCGCTACAAGGACTTTGTAAGTTTGTGACCAGTTGTAGGGCTTTAGGGTTCATTACCTTTGTGAGATATGGAAGGCGGAAACGATGTCGACATGGAGAGATCAGATGAGGTCCTCCTACCCGGGTTCCGGTTCCATCCTACCGATGAAGAGCTAGTTAGTTTCTACCTAAAGAAGAAGATCCAGCAAAAGCCTATCTCCATTGAGCTCATCAGGCAACTGGATATCTACAAGTTTGATCCCTGGGATCTGCCAAGTAAGTTTGAACCTTTTATCTCCTTGTTAAGTATCCTTTTCTCAAGAATAGATTGGAATGCAATTGACTTTTGAGTTTCCAAAGTTTGTGTCTTAAAAAGGACTAGTTTGCAGTTCAATATAAGTTGATTTGATTATAATCTACTTAAGTAGGAACAAGAACACTCATCCATCTACTAGAGTTTCAGTTGAAGAAATCAGTAGTATTAATCTTCTTTACATGACAAGGTAACCTAGGTATGGCTCACACACCTTACTGCAAAAATCTAACCTCAACATCTCTTCTCAACGACAGAGCTTGCAAGCACTGGCGAGACCGAGTGGTACTTTTACTGCCCAAGGGACCGGAAGTATCGCAATAGCGCGAGGCCAAACCGAGTCACAGCGGCCGGGTTCTGGAAAGCCACAGGAACGGATAGGCCAATTTACTCCTCCGAGGGCACCAGGTGCATAGGCCTCAAGAAGTCCCTTGTCTTCTACAAAGGCAGAGCGGCAAGAGGAATGAAAACTGACTGGATGATGCACGAGTTCAGGCTTCCTTCGCTTGCCGATCCATCGCTCCCCAAGAGACCGATCGACAAGAACATCCCGCTCAACGTATGCATCTCAACTTATGTACAGAGTTATAGAGCTATAAATTTCAATGCTATATCAAATTTTCTAAAGGGCGTCTTTCTATTGCCAAAAACAGGACTCTTGGACCATATGCAGGATCTTCAAGAAGACCAGCTCCATGGCGCAAAGAGCGCTCTCTCACGCTTGGGGGTCTCCATTGCCTGGGACAACTGAGCAAGATCTCTTCTCTGGGATGCAAGCTTCACATTTTGCTTCGGAGAGCTCCTCCCACCCAATGCAAGCTGCCGCTGCACCAGCAAGTCAGTTTATCACCAGTAAATATGGCTTCCAGGGGCAGCAGCAGCAACAGCACCATTTTCTGAAGCCCGGCAACACGCAGGATGGCTCTTCATGCAAGGTCATAAGCTTCAACTGCAGTCCAGCTCAGGAAGTCCAGAAAGGTCCCATCATCTTGCCATTCCAGACACAGCCATCACAGAAGACCGCGCACCCTGCGCCACAGCTCTTCGACGCGCAGTTCGGGCAACCTGAGCAGATCGCTGGATTTGTGATTGATTCTTCTGCCGATGTAAACTTCGGCATGAGCTGCAGGAACCAAGAGCCATCCACAATAAAGCCTGGCAATACCTTCAGCATGAACAGTGAGTGGGAGGCTCCAGGGAGACTCAACTTCCCGTTCGATTTAGGAGTAGACTCTCAAGATGACTGGAAGTGCAACATACCTTGGGAGTCCTTCCTTAGCCCAACTGTGCCCGCTGAGATGCCCCAGTACTAGATGCCTTGCCCTGCCGAGAGTCAGAGGTGTTTGTCCATATAGCTTAGATGTACAGATACAGCGAGCCGCCTTCATCTGTTAGCGCTTCTGTTAGCAAAGACACCAGCTATTGTTTTTTCAGTTTTGGGTTACATGTACTGTATATAGTGAGCTATACCCTTGTTAACAGCAGAGCTAACAGAGAGAAGGATATATACATACATACATACATACCTGGGTGTACTGTGTATACATTTTGAGAGTAATGAACATATGATAGAAGTTACAATTGGGACCCTTAACAAAATTGTAATGGTTTGACAAACCTTGAAGCTGATGCATTCAGCTGATACTCCACGATGCACCGATCCTTCATCATAGCTTCTCAGCCGTATATCTTATTCTACACTAGCAACATCCAGGCCTTTTTTTCCATCGACCCTTCACAAAATTGCAATGGTTTGACAAACAATGAAGCTGATGCATTCATCTGATATTTCACAATACCCCATGCACATGCCAAGGTTCTTTTGTCTCAGGTGAGGGCTGCAAGGTTAGAGGGACCCTCAGCCCATGGAAGGATATGAATTTGAGAAATAAACATTGTTACCAAACCGTCCAATTACGTTTTCAAGGTCCATTACCATCGACAATGCAACAGTCAATGTTTGGTCATCTCCTATGGCAATCAGGTTTATTTTTGTCAACCAGGTCACAAACAAACCAAACATATCAGTAGCCCAATCACTGATCACTGTCAAGCAGTACAACAAAATTCCCAGGATATGTGAATAGGACATAAATGAGGGAGTATGTCATTAAGGAAGATAGTGCAACAAACAACTCTGGCACATTTGTCTAGCTTATGGTTCAAAGACATGATTCAGAGTCTGAGGACAAATCAACTAGGGGATCAGATGTCCCGATAACAAGAGGTAAAAGGATTTGGAACACCCTACACTCACATGCTACATTTCACACGAGGCAACTAGATCCTTTCATCACCACCATCAAAAATACTTTTCACTGTGTACAAAACAGCAGTGAGCATCCATTTTCAGAGGAGCTCTACTTTGTGGCTGTCTTGTCTTTGGTTTTCTGGATTTTCAGGACCTTCTTGACAATCTTCTGCTCTTCGACCAAGAAAGCACGAATGATCCTGCACATAGTTGTAACTCATGAGATTACAAGATAACAGAACATATGACTTTACACAAAATCGTATTTCTAGCTTCATTTGTTGACCTCTCCCTAACAGCAGGTCCAGAAAGCACTCCACCGTAAGGACGGTTCACGGTCCTGCGGTTCCTAGACAACCTTGACCTCTTGTACTCAGTAGGCCTCAGGTGAGGAATCTGAAAATAAAAAGCAACAACAATATGAGCACTCAAGATGAAATACTCAGGACAACCAAATGAAGAGTATACGCACTTCTATTATAGAACTAAGTGCAGTCCGCAATGAAATTATAGAACACATGATAAAACCAAAATACTGGAAGTGCGATATCAGGCCTATAAAAGTAGGCAAGAATCATGTACCTGATATGCTGAAAGGATTACTCAGAACAACAGATGTATATTAAAAAATCAACTCCTAAGCCAGAGTACTGGATTGAATAACACACATTTGTGCAGGGCGAAAGTTCTAGAAATTTCAATCTTGATGGTAACAACTAAACATCTAGCCTAACATCTGACATGAGAGAACTACGATAGTAGAACAAACTAAGAGAAATAATTCATAATAAACCAGCAACTGTCTCTACCAAATGCTGATCCTAGCATAGAAAGGGAAGAATACCCAAAATTATTTTTGTTTCTCCATGAATACCGCCACAATGCCAATGAAATGACACATAAAACAAGCATTTTCAGAAGTATTGCTCGTACTACCTACCACTCAATCCACACGAAACTGTAAACTATTCCCAATTTAGCCTATTATGACAAAAAGAAGTGTTATCCAATGCTTTCCCAGAACACAATGCAGCATTAGCTGTGTTTATAATCACAATTGGGCCACGCACGTCAAACGAGTACCTATATGGAACCGTCCAGATACTGACCGAAAAATCCAGATCTAGCACACCAATAGCAACAGTACCACGCGGGCCTGATTTCACTATGAATACAAATGCCCAAACAACACTAGACTAAACCCAGAATAAAAGGTACTGTAAAATTGAAGTAAACCAAGTTCAGCATCACTCACTCCCTGGATCTTCTTCCCAGTAACGGGGCACTTGGGCCCGCTAGCCCTCTTCTTGGTGTACTGGTAAACAAGCTTTCCACCTGAAACAAGACAAGCCGCCAAATCATCAAACAAGTCCTAGAACTCAGCAGAACCAGATCGAGAACACCATCACAATAAGAAAAAAAAAGAACAGATCGAGCGTACCTGGGGTCTTGACAACCCGGGTCTGATTCGACTTTGTCGCGTAGCTGTGACGCTTCCGGTAAGTCAGACGCTGCACCATCTTGCCGCCGCCGCCGATGGTCTCGTCGATAAACCCTAGAGATGCTGGGTGGGGAAGGAGAAGAGAAATGAAGCCTGGCGGCGATAGGGCTATAAATGGTTGGCTTGGAACTCCACTACTGTTGGACGGCTCAGATTTACCTGATCCAGCGGTGAGGTGACAGATCTTCCGTACGGCTTTGTTGGGCCGCACGGGCTTAAGTTTGGGCCCATTTTATTACTTACTAGCGAGCTGAATCCTCGCGTCGCTAGCAGAGCCACCGCATCACTTGCTTTTCCCTTCAGTTCTCAAAAAAATGATTTTCCCTTCATTTTCCTTTTTCGTTTTTAAAATATTTTTTAGATTTTACTTTTTCTTCGATATATGTGCAGTAAACATTTCGAGACCTGGAATAATTTTTGAACCTGCGAATATTTTTTCCAAAATAGAGAACATACTTTTTCGTATATGTAAACTTTGTTTATAAAATATAAATATATTCAAAGATATTGACCACCGGGGAATGATCCCTCGTTGGCTTGGATTTTGAGGGTGGGACCTCTTTATGCTTTTACGGCACGAATAAAACCTAAACGGTCTGTGCATTTACATAGACTTGAATTCGGGCAGGTAGGTTCAACACTCTGAACTGCTTGCCATCGAACAAGTGCCCAGCTCTCGACACAAATATATTTGAGAATTGAGATGTATGACATTTTGTAACGTATATAAACATTTCTTGAAAATATGGTAAAAATAATTTATATAGGTCAATTATTTTTCTGTAACTCTTGAATATTTTCTTATCAAAACATAACATATTTTCGAATATACATGAACTTTTTTACTAGAACAATGAAAAGTCAATGCACACAATCGACCTGCCCGTACTACGTGTGTCGTGGTCAGCACGGAACACCGAACCGTTGACGAGTGTGTGGCTTCCTCCCGGCCGGATGTCACGGCCGTGGCAAAAGAGACGCGGAGCACGTGGGTGGCACGCAACGGAGTTGACGTGAAGCAGCCGACGCGTGCGGCTGTACGCTCTGCTCCGGCCTCCCGGATTTACTGTTGAACTCCGGCCGTGCGCGTCACTGCCATAGGCAGTCGGATGTGTAAGACAGGACGAGAGAGGGTTTACCCGAGCTGCATACCGCTGCCCGTCGCCATCCACTGAAAGGTCGTTGAATCTAAGGAGAAGGGGACGTTAACTAATCTGCCGCTCGTCTCGTCGCATCATCGCCATTAGAGAATCTTTAACGGTGACGGTTAATCCTCGACCTGCAAAACATGGTACATGCCACTACAATCGCGGTAAAATTCCACGATGAACGTGGTTCGTGTTAGAGTATATATTTGTATATTGTAGTTTCTCGTGTGTTAGGAGTTTCCTGTATATTTACGCATGTACATGTACTATATATTGTGATCTTTGGTCCTCTGGTAACACAACAAGTCTATTATCTTAACTTGGTATCAGAGTTGTAAGGTAGCTCCTCTCCTCGCAGCCGCCGCCCGCCCCGGCTTCCTGCCACCGCACCCGGCCGTCGCCGCTGTCTCTCCCTCGCCTCCTGCAAGCTTGCCCCGTCCTCCCCGGTCGCTGAGCAGGGCACCCTCGCTCAGTTCTCGTGTCCCGGCGCCCATGCTCAAAATGGTGTCCCCGAGCGTAAGCATCATCATATTCTTAAAACTACTCGTGCTATGATGATTGCTTCCTCTCTTCCCCGCATTTCTGGGCTGAGGCTGTCGCTACGTCGATTTACCTCATTAACATTCAGCCTTTTGCTGCCCTTCAAGGTGGTATTCCTCTCGAGCATCTCTCTGGTAGCTCTCCAGACTATTCGACTCTTCGTTTATTTGGTTGTGTTTGCTATGTCCTTCTACCTTCTCGTGAACGCACCAAACTGGCCGCTCAGTCTATTGAGTGTGTTTTTCTCGGATACAGTGATGAGCATAAGGGCTATCGCTGTTGGGACGTCGTTGGTCGTCGGATGCGCATCTCTCGTGATGTCACGTTTGATGAGACGCGTCCCTTCTATCCTCGCCCCACCTCTGGTACTTACCCGGTGGATGATATCTCTTTTCTTCTTTTTTCTGATGCACCTCCTGCTATCCCTTCTTCTCCACCTCTTGCTTCTGATGCGCCCCCTTTGATTTCGGCGCTATCCTCTCCTCAGTATAGTTCCCCTAGTTCTCCTCGTTCTCCCCTAGTTTCTTCTCCACCTCGTTCTCCGGCTTCGAACCCTTCCTTTGTTGTTCCTTCTTCCTCTTCTTCTGATGAGTCGTCCTTCGCCGATGAGCTTCCCTCTTCATGGCCTGTTCGTCGGCGTCGTGCTCCAAACTGTTACTCTCCTAGTCAGTATGGTCTCTCTGTCGTCTCCGAGCCGACTTCCTGAATGGCAGCTTGCCATGGCTGAGGAGATCGCTGCGCTTGAGCGCACTGGCACCTGAGATCTTGTTTCTCCCCCTCCTGGTGTTCGTCCTATCATGTGTAAGTGGGTCTATAAAATTAAGACCCGCTCTGATGGATCTCTTGAGCGCTATAAAGCGCGTCTTGTGGCTCGTGGATTTCAGCACGAGCACGACCGTGACTATGATGAGACTTTTGCCCCTGTGGCTCATATGACCATCGTGCGTACTCTTCTTGCTGTTGCTTCTGTTCGACGTTGGTCTGTGTCCCAGCTTGATGTTCAGAACGCTTTTCTTAATGGCGAGTTGAGTGAGGAGGTTTACATGCAGCCTACTCCTGGGTATTCTGTTCCCGGTGGAATGGTTTGTCGTCTTCGACATTCCCTTTATGGCCTAAAACAGGCCCCTCGTGCCTGGTTTGAGCGCTTTGCCTCTGTGGTGACTGTTGTTGGTTTCTCTCCTAGTTTTCATGATCCAGCGCTATTTGTTCACACTTCTCCTCGTGGACGCACTCTTCTTCTTCCCTATGTTGATGATATGATCATTACTGGTGATGATCCTGAGTATATTGCCTTTGTTAAGGCTCGTCTTCGTGATCAGTTTCTTATGACTGATCTTGGTCCTCTTCGCTATTTTCTTGGGATTGAGGTCTCCTCCACTTCTGATGGCTTTTCTATCTCTCAGGAAAAGTATATTTAGGATCTTCTTGGTCGTGCTGCTCTTGGGGATGAGCGCACTGTTGAGACTCCTATGGAGCTTAATGTTAAGCTTCGTCCTACTGGTGGTGATCCTCTTCCTGATCCCACGCGTTATCGCCATCTTGTTCGGAGTCTTGTTTATCTTGTTGTCACTTGTCCTGATATCTCTTATCTTGTTTCATATTCTTAGTCAATTTGTCTTAGCTCCTACCACCATTCACTATAGTCATCTCCTCCGTGTCCTTCGTTATCTTCGTGGCACGATCACTCGTCGCCTTTTCTTTCCTAGTTGCAGCTCTCTCCAGCTCCGGTGCTACTCGGATGCTACGTGGGCGAGTGATCCTACGGATCGTCGTTCACTTTCTGCTTACTGTGTGTTTCTTGGTGGTTCGCTTGTTGCTTGGAAGACGAAGAAACAGGTAGCGGTTTCCCGTTCGAGTGTTGAGGCTGAGCTGCGGGCTATGGATTTGTTGATTGCTGAGGTGACCTGGTTATGGTGGTTGCTTGCAGATTTTGGGATCTCTGTTATGACACCCACTCCACTCTTGTCCGACAAGACAGTGCTATCGGTATTGCGTGATCCGTCAAGCATGAGTGACCAAGCATATTGGTGTTGATGCTTTTATACACGTCTTGAGGTGCAGATCAGTTGTTGCGCTTTATTATGTGCCTTGGTTCGGTTGCATGGATTTCTTTACAAAAGCACAAACTCGAGCGCAACATGACTTCTTACTCTCCAAACTCAGTGTTGTGGATCCACCATGAGTTTGAGGGGGGGGGGTGTTAGAGTATATATTTGTATATTGTAGTTTCCCCGTGTGTTAGGGGTTTTCTTGTATATTTGCGCCTATACATGTACTATATATTGTGGCCTTTGGCCCTCTGGTAATACAACAAGTCTATTACCCTAATAGTTCGATTGTTCACAAACTGCATCGATGCTATTCTACTTAAATTTACAGTGTGTAAGCAATGATTCAAAAGATGCTCGATTACAACTTAAACTAGGGGGATCCGTCGCGAGGCGAGAGCTTCAGGGCACGGTGGCGTAGGTGGAGTTCTGGCATGATCACTCCTTAGAGAGGTCTACCAGGTCTGTCGGCCGCAGCTTGACGTTGGTGGCCAGGTGAGCCTACTCCCTATCTCTAGCTAGGCGTGTCTCGATGAGTGTGACCATCCTACGTCTCTCCTACTCGTGGAGGATCTCCTGCTCACGGTCGTGCTCCGACTCATGCGTGAGCATCTCCATGGCGAGACCCTCCTTGTCGGAATCCTGCGTGTAGTCGAGGTGAAGATGACATGCGCAGGCGGGAGGGACGGAGAGCTCCATTCGTCGGAGCTAAGGGGGTGGAGGAGCGTGGCGCGAGATTCCCTCACCAAAGGGACGGACTTCGGCATGCTCGTACCTGCGGATGGTGTGGACGTGCTCTGGCAACGGCGTGCGGAACCGCTCCAGAGGCACCGCGCAACGACTGAGGGCGCATGCCGCGGTTGGTCCACTTCCACGTCGCCCGCCTCTTCGCGTTGTCTGAACGGACGAGGTGCTTCCTCTCCTCCTCGAAGAGGTCGCCACACCGTCATGGCGATCGATCTACGCCCCCGCTACCTCCTCTATGGCCACCGCCGACCCTAAACCCGCTAAACATCGCATCGATCTACCTCTCACTCGCTACTAATTTCTCGCCGGAGCTTTTGGTGCGAACGGCGGCGAAGCAGCGAAGGGTTCATTGCGGTGGAAAATGAGGATTTCGCCTTGTGTCCTCCTCTCTGGTCGATACTTGTACCGATCCCCCGCTCCATTTCACGGGCCACCGAAAAGTGTTTTATGGGCTAGACTAGAGTATGGTGTTCGCTAGCTCGTTCTCTCGCTGGCAAAACTGCTAACTCGTCGGAGCTTCACAATTTTGACCCGTTTATAGGTCCGTTAAAGTTGCTCTTACTGTCGCGTCACGAGCTCATTCCCTCCCTCGGCAGCACGAGAAAAATTCGCTACTCGCCATGCCCCACCGTGTTCGGTTGGCTATCTCGCTTGTTTTAGTTTCGTCGCAGCGTGCAGCCGCTGTTGGGGTTGCAACTTGCTACAACTTGGCCATGAAGTGATTATAGCGCTACAGTTCCAGGGGAATGGGGGTGTGCAACCGAAATGCAGAAAAGTTGGCAACGTGACCACTTCTGCTCGCTCGTGTGTTTCCCCATTTGCTCGTGAAGCCTTTCATGTGGTCTTGGCGTGCTTGCTATGTCTGGGCACGTTACGGAGAAAATTGGTCTTTGCAGGCAGGGGTGTTTTCCGGCGATCATAATGGTCGTGACGACGAGTTTTACCAGTATTTTAGACTTTAGCGACTTTTTTAGCAGTAAATGAGCTTTATTCAACATCAAACATAGTTACGTCTGCAAGCATAAGATCATGAATAAAACTAGGGGGACGTCGAGCCAAACTTGCTCCTCCGACCTTCTAGCTGCCTTGGCCAGTTCATGCGCTACACAATTTTCTTGTGAGTCATAAAAAATAATCTTCGGGAACTCTGTTGCAAGATGGTAGCAATCATTGAGAATAGCTGCTGTTGGACCTAACGATCCACCTTCCCTCATAGCAGTAATGGCTTCTAGGTAGTCAGAGAATAATATGATCATGTTGCATCCCAGGCTCTGAGCCAATAGAAGCCCTTCCTTCATCACAAGTGCTTCAGCTGATAAAGAGTTCAATACAATCTCCGGTTTGGAATTTGCTGCAGCGATGAAACCACCCTTACTATCTCGGATTACAGCTCCCGTCGAGCCACAGAGAGTATCCGCGTCGAAGGAGTCATCAACATTGCTTTTCACATGATCCTGTAAGGGCCTTGTCCACATGTCTCTCTTGACCTTAGGCTTGGGAGAATTGGCAGCATAAAAGTTTGCATACAAGCCTTCAATCGCTCTTGCCAGTCCACACGGTTCTTGGATCTTCTCCCCATTTGTTACTTGGCGTCGCACTCACCAGAGGTACCAACATGTCACCACCACAAGCTCCGGGATCTCGTGTGGTGAATATGGATTAGCTTGTTTAGAGCATAGTAGGAACTCTAGAACTGATTGTCCCACCCAGTCAATATTACACGCCGCCTCGATCAGCTGCCAGATCCCAATTTCCCTCCAAACCGATATCGCATGTGAGCATTGAAACAGAAATATGTTTGATATCTTATGCCCCTTGACAGCACAAGGGACATTGAGGGATCACTTTGATTTGTCTGTTGGCCAAGACCGAGTGGCAGGGTAAAGATTCCTACATTACACGACAAAGGAAGATTTTAACCTTGCTAGGCATTCTTAGTTTCCAAATTTTCTCCCACATCGGATGGTCCTTGATTGGCCTGTCCTGATTCCTCTCCACCTTATGCCGAAATTTACTATCACATTCAGCATAATAAGAAGATTTGACAGAAAAGGTTCCTGACTTTGTTAGGTTCCATCACACGAAGTCCTCCATGTTGTGAGATGATAAAGGAATCGCCATAATTCTCCTTACATCCACTAACTACAAGGTTTGTTTCAGCAACTCTTCATCCCAAGTGTTGGTGATAGGGCCAATTAACTAACTTACACGTGTGAGGATATTCTGCCCTCTTTGAGTCAAAACCCTTCTATTAGACTGGTTTGGGATCCATTCATCTTACCAAATATTGATGGAATTCTCTTTTCCAACTCTCCAAATATGTACTTTTTCAATGTTTGTAGCCCAGCCCAGATGCTTCGTCATGTAAATGAGCTACCCTGCTTTAGTGTAGCATTAAGTAAATCCCCTGGAAAGTACTTAGGACGCAACACCCTTGCACAAAGTGATTCTGGTTCTGCAATCAGTCTCCAGGCCTGTTTAGCAAGCAAGGCCAGATTAAAGCAATGAATATCACGAAACCCCATACCCCCTGCTTCTTTGGTCCACACATTTTCCACCATGCCATCCAATGCATCTTCTTTTGACTTTAGCGGCTTTGTTTTGCGCGGGAATGTGATCTGAACCTAGAAAACCTGAAGAATGTAATTGTCGCGGGCTTTGTAAAAAAGAAAATGGTGGTTTGCCATACACTTGCTTCCTCTCTCCCGTATCCCGCATGTTCCCTTTGATGAAATTCAGATGTTATTTTTTGATGACATTACATAATTCCACATTTTTTCCGTGCTTGCGCTTCCTAAGTCCTTGTTTTTTTAGTTAACCATCATATATTAAGCATGCAAACCGCCTCATTAAAAAAAATCGGTCCTCTTAGGTACCCTGATAAGGAAAAAGAGTGCGCCCGGAACCTGCAGCTCTTCAAACCATTGTTACATCATTTATGATGGTGTTCAGCTAGGGGGATCATCGTCCCAATTATAAGAGATTTGATCTAAATAACACACTCTAGCTAACTCATGGCCCTCGAACAATGAATAAATGTGACACTACTAATAGAAGTTGCTGCATCAACACAATCTGCATAGATAGCAGCCGCCTCCATCCACCAAGTGTCTTCACCTGTGTAATCTTGGACAGTTTCCAAGGAATCAGTTTCAGCAATTACAGAGCTACCTATTTTAACCTCCATAAGTAATCCTTCCTTCATAGCTAGGGCCTCTGCCATGGATACTGACATAAATATGCCCTATGGGTATCTGACATTGGCCTACCTGGTCCAGCTCAGCGGAGGCCCATAAGCAAGACCTGCTGCAATCGTGAAGCCCAAGGAAACTTCAGATGGCCCAAGCCCGAAGAGAACTCAACTTCTTGGAGGACACGACTAAGTGTATATAGAATTTCAAAGGAGTTAACCCTAATTTGTAACCAACTCGACCTATCCCAAGACCTGGCCTCCCCATATAAAGTCCAGAAGGGCACGGCGAGCAGGACCTCAAATCATACCCTAGAACACACCTCATGCCAGATTGCATCTGCGCACCCTTGTAACCATCGGCATCGTCATCAATCAAGAGAAGACAAGCGGGAGTAGGGTTTTCCCTCCGGCGGCCTGAACCTGGGTAAACCTCGTGTTCCCTTGTTGCGAGTCTGTTAACCGTTCTGCGATCTCCAACCTTCCCATCTTCTCCAAACCCAAGTCCATAACAATGGGCATTTACGAGTCGAACCCTCGTCAATTGGCGCCGTCTGTGGGAACTGGGGACACTGATCGTGCAATCGTGATGGTCCCATCCACCACCGGCTTCGACTCATCCGCGACGGAGAATCACCTCTTCTTTGGCACCATCGACTTCTCCGTCCACTCGCCATCAACTCGCCAAAACTTCGACTCCATAGGAGACGGAGTCAAACTGATGTTCGGGAGCTTCTGCTTCCAGGTGGTCCAGATCGATACCCTACGCCTCCCTGAGCGAATACTGCCTTCGGCAGTCGTACCCACTTCGTGGGTGCCACCAATCGATGTTCTGAGCGCATCGTCGCTGACAGGCGATTCAGATGACAGCAGTAGCTGCAACTTCGACCTCTGCGATCCTCCTACGGAGGAAGGAACCTACGGTTCTAGGTCAGAGAGCTGTGGAAGCAATGATCTCCCACATCGCTACATGTGCGCGACCATCCATGATGGTCACGTTGAAAATGGAGCCGAACCAACGGATCCCCCTCCCAACCCATAGGCTCCTAATGACATGAATGGAGGAAACGGCCCACCCCGGCCAATCCCAACAGGAAGAGGGCACATGAAGCTGCCAACGACGACAATCGCAATCGACAAGAGATCAGTCTCAATGACGCTCAGTAGGAGAGGGTCCGTGAAGCTGTGCGAGGTACCGATCCTCTGCCACTCGACGCTTCTCATGACATGCTGATGGGTTATCACTGGCTCCTCATCAAAGAGCACATTCGCCAAGTCGATCAACAAAAGGAGCTCGAACAGCGCAAGAGAGCAGCTGACGAGTCAAGCGTGCGGGGAGCTGCGCTCTCTTCTGCCGTTGGATCCTCCTCGAAAGGCTACAACAACCACATGCACCGCTACCGCATGGAGTGCATGGACCCCGCTTCACGGCGTGAGGCCACCAAGGCACTCGACCTTCCCTTCATGTCGATGGACTCGCATGGCAACATCATGCCCAAGACGCCGAAGGACACGGTCATGGCGGCCACCACCTACCTGGAAGCTAACCCGCCATCGGCAGGGGATCCCCAGTACGCAATCCATAAATCTACGATTGCAGGTCTCGGGCTTGTCGGAGCCGCGTTGCACGGAGAGGTGACCCCGGAGCCAAAGAAAAGGCTGCGGTAAAATTCACCAGAAGTCCCACACCCTCATCCGACGCGGAGGAGCATGACCTGCTGCGGCATCGCCGCAGCCCACGGCACAGGAGCCGCAACTACGACGCCCATGACGATCTCACACAGCGCAAGATCGACAAATCATGTGAAAACGCGCATGCTCCACGGAGTCCGAAGAGGAAGACATGGAGCTATGTGGCGCCAGCTGCTTCAGTAGGGCCATACGGCAAACGCGGATGCCTTAGGTATTCAAGCTCCCTTCAGATAACCCGAAGTTTGATGGCGTACAGGAGCCGAAGATCTGGCTCAACGATCATATTTTGTCAGTCAAACTCCATGGCGGGAGCAAAAACATAGCCATGCAATGCCTCCATCTGCAGCTAACGGGCACAACCAGAGCCTAGCTTAGTAACCTTCCCTCTGGATTCATCCGCAACTGGGAAGAGCTAGTGTACTGCTTCATCTACAACTTCAAAGGCACCAGCAAGAGACCGGCTTCGATCGAGGAGCTACGCTCCTATTTCCAACGGTCCAACGAGTCCATCTGCTCATACGTACATCGTTGGTCCATCATCAAGAATTCCTCCGAGAACATCTCGGGGGAAAGGGAAATCGACGCCTTCAACGGCGGCATAAGGCGTTGTGAATTCAGAGAAGAGCTCGGGCGCGTCAAGCCCAAGACCATCGATCATCTGATGGACATCGCCAATCGCTGGGCCGATGGTGAGGATGCCATCAACCGAACACATTCAGATGACGAGGTCGACTTAGATCGCAGACGCGATCGCCGAGGAAAAAGAAGAGCATGCGTCTACGACGAGCGTGAAGAGGTCGATATGGTCGCGGCTGGCTATGCCGATCACCGTGAGGATAACAACCGCAATAGTGGGTATCGCAATGGAAATTACCGCGACAACGGAAAGCCAACACAAACATGGCAGTGCCGCAACCGTGATGATGAGCCATCTGCACTCGACAAACTGTCGGGTCCCTGCACCATCCACTTCTACATTGACAAGCATGACGACAAAAGGAAAGCCATCCACATGCTCAAAGATTGCAGGGAGTTCCAAAAACTCCATGAAGGGTATGCCCAAATGCGGCGCCAGGCGGTGAATCTAGGATTCGCCCTCGCCCCAGGAGCCGTCGCACACGGAGTTCCACCTCCGCCACCCGGAGCACCCTCACAGCCTGCAGCTGTGCCGACCCTAAATAACGGAGAAGAGCCATACCCACGGTCGCTGGGGGCTATGATGATACAAAAGGGGCATCCGTCCAACTGGGTGCAGAAAACAATCACCCAACAGGTCAATCTGGCCGTTACCTCTCCACTTACCATACCTAAGTACCTCAGTGGCTCGGAGTCATGCATCACCTTTGATTGTTCGGATCACCCACGTCAAATACCTCGCTCGGGTCACTCTTCCCTGGTGCTTGAGGCGCATATAGGTGGATTTGAAATGAGTCACGTCTTCATGGACTATGGCAGTGGCATCAATCTGATGTTTGCTAGCACACTCGCAGCCATGTGAATCCCGTTATGCAGCCTATAGGCATCATACACGACCTTCCACAGCATCATCCCAAGGAAAGGAGTGTATTCCTTGGGCAGAATATGGCTCAATGTCATCTTCGGCACGCCCAATAACTTTAGGTGTGAGCGCCTCGAGTTCGAAGTGGTGGACTGGCCCTCGCAGTACCATGCCATCCTCGGGTGCGTGGCATTCACAAGATTCATGGCAGTGCCACATTACGCATACCTTCTGCTAAAGATGCCAGGGCCAAACGGTGTCATCATCGTTCCAGGTAGCTTTACCAAGTCCGATAGCTGCGACAGACAATTCAACAGAATCTCCCAGTCATTCGGCATGCGGGAGAAGCTCGCAAGGCCGAAGGAGTCAACAGACAACATCATGCCCCTATCACCAGGCAAAACGCACCTGACATGTCATTAGACTCCACAGTCAACACCAAGGAGGTGCAGGTCCACCCGACGGACCCCACCAAGATGGCTCTGATCGCCAACAACCTGAGTTTCACATAGGAACTCGCACTCGTCGAATTCCTCCGTGAGTGCTGGGAAATATTTGCCTGGTGTCTTGCGGACATGCCAGGAGTTCCTAGGGAATTCTCCGAGCATGCACTCAACGTGTTTCTGGATGCGAAGCCGGTCAAGAAGTTGATGCTTCGACTGTCCAAGAAAATAGCTGAAGCAGTTGGCATCAAAGTCAACAGACTCCTCAACGTCAACTTCATAAGAGAGATAAAGGAAAGCACCTGGGTAGCTAACCCCGTGTTGGTCCCTAAGAAGGACATGAACATCCTACAGATGTGTGTGGACTTCACGACGCTTAACAAGCATTGTCCTAAGGACCACTTCCCCTTGCCACGGATCGATCAGACCATTGACTCCACTTCTGGATGCAAAAGACTCTCCTTCCTCTATGCCTACTCAGGCTATAGTCAGATTTGACTAAAGGTCGAAGATCAAGATAAGACATCATTCATCACATCGTTCGGGGTGTTCTGCTACAACACAATGCCTTTCGGGCTCAAGAAGGCAGGCGCAACCTACCGAATGTGCATGCAAGCATGACTGAAGAACCAGATTGGTCGCAACATCCAAGTCTATGTCGAAGACATAGTAATCAAGACCAAGGATAGCCAAACACTAATCGACGATCTTCGGGAAATGTTCGATAACCTCGATCATTACAGAATCAAGCTAATCCCATAAAAGTATGCCTTCAGCGTCCCATCCGGGCAACTACTCAGGTACTTCATCTCCCAAATAGGCATCAAAGCCAACCCGAAGAAAATCAGGGCTATACTAGCCATAGAGAAACCGAAGAACGTCAAAGGAGTTTTGCAGCTAGCTGGGCGAATCGCGGCACTCAGCAGATTCATCAGCTGCATGGGTGAAAAGGCTCTCCCCTTCTACCAGCTGTTGTGCAAGGCCGAAAAGTTTGAGTGGATGGCTGAAGCCGATGAGGCATTCGAAAACCTCAAGCGCTTACTCTCAACATCTCCTGTATTGGTAACGGCAAAGGAGAGAGACACTAGTGGAAACGCGGGCTTTTGTTGATCCCGAAAATGGGCTTTAACACCGGTTCTTCTACGAACCGGTGTTAAAGGGGGGGCCGTACCAGCGTGGCCTCTGCGGCATTAAAGGAGCCCCCCCTTTAACACCGGTTCGTGCCACGAACCGGTGTTAAAGGTCCCTCCACCTGATGTTACAAGATTCCCCTTTAACACGGTTCGTGGCACGAACCGTGTTAAAGGGGGGGATATATAAGACACCACCCTAGCCCACACACACCCCACTCTTCCATTCTTTCACATTTTGGAGCCTAGCAAGAGGGTGTGAAGAGTGCTAGTTTGTGTTTTTTCATATGCACTAGAGGTGTTCGTGAAATGCCCGAGAGCTCAAAATAAGCTTTCTTGTTGCTCTTTCCGTCTCGGCCGAGGTCGGCAACTATAGTTTCATGTGTCATTGATGTACTATATATATAAATGGTCATCTCCTATTATTTTTGATATATACTACATATTAATGCAGATGAATCGGCAATGGATGTACGGTGACCGCCGCACTTCCGAGTACATTACGGCCTCCAAAATTTCATCGTTGTGGCTAATGCAAACCGTGGTCACAATGGTTTTATGTGTTGTCCGTGTGTTCACCGTCGTAACAAGAAAGACTACTCAAATACCAGAACCATTCACGCCCACCGCTTCGATCCGGTTTCATGCCCACTATAATTGTTGGACCAAGCACGGAGAAAAAGGGGTTGTGATGGAAGACAACGAAGAAGAAGAGGATGATGAAAACTATCATAATATGTATCCGAATATGATGATACCGCAACGGGGTAGATAATGAAGATCAAGAGGGAGCAGATGGGCCCGCCGATGACGATCTTGGTCGGGCCATTCTTGATGCAAAGGAAGAATGTGAAACGAACAGGAGAAGGAGAAGTGGAGCAGATGTTAAAGGATCACAAAACATTGTTGTATCCAACTTGCGAAGATGGCCACAAAAGCTAGGTGCCACCTGGATTTGCTGCAATGGAAGGCGAGAATGGTGTGACCGACAAGATTTTCAAAGTTGTTGGTAAAATGAAGAATCTTCTTCCAAGAAATAATGAGTTGCTCGACGGTACATACCAAGCAAAGAAGGTTGTCGCCCTCTAGGATTAGGCGTGCGAAGATACATGCCTGCATTAATGACTGCATCCTCTACCGCGGTGAGAAGTACGAGAATTTGGATGCATGCCCGGTATGCATTGCACTGCGGTATAAGATCAGACGAGACGATCATGGCGATGTTGAGGGCGAGGCCCCTAGGAAGAAGGTTCCGCCAAGGTTATGTGGTATGCTCCTATATAATACCACGGTTAAAACGTCTCTTGAAATAAAGAGCATGCCAAGTTGTTGCGATGGCACATGGAAGACCGTAAGAAAGACGCGATGTTGAGACACCCGATGGGTCACAGTGGAGAAAAGTCGGCGAGTACCCGGACTTTGCACGTGACGCAAGGAACTTAAGGTTTGGTCTAAGTCTGACGGCATGAATCCTTTTGGTGAGCAGAGCTGCGATCCACAAGACGGCCTGTGACCCTATGTATCTATAACCTTCCTCCTTGGTTGTGTGAAGAGGAAGTTCATTATGATGCCGTGCTCATCCAAGGCCCGAGGCAACCCGGCAACGACATTGATGTGTACCTAAGGCCATTAGTTGAAGAACTTTTACAGTGTGGGCCAAACCAGGTGTACGTATGTGGGATGAGCACAAAGGGGAGCCATTTGACCTCTGAGCATTGCTTTTCGTAACCATCAATGATTGGCTGCTCTTAGTAACATTTCGTAGGCATAAACAAGGGATACAATGCATGCACACACTGTTTAGATGATACCGAAAGTGTATATTTGGATAAATGTAAGAAGGTTGTGTACCTAGGGTATCGCCGATTTCTTAGAACCGCATCCAAGAAGAAAGAAAGGCAAGCATTTCAAACGTCTGGCGAACCCGGAGGAAGCTCCTCCGTCGGTGAGGAGGTATTTGGTATGGTCAAGGACCTAGAAGTAATCTTTGGAAAAGGTCTGGCGGTCTATCTGTTCGAATGACGATGCCGGGACACGCGCCCATGTGGAAGAAGCAATCTATATTTTGGGACCTACCCTATTGGAAAGTCTTAGAGGTCCGCTCTTCAATCGACGTGATGCACGTGACGAAGAATGTTTGCGTGAACCTGCTAGGCTTTCTAGGAGTGTATGGGAAGACAAAAGATACACGGAAGCACGACAAGACCAGCAACGTCTGAAGGCCCTCAAGAGCCTATGCATCCCGAGAACGAGAAGGGTAAACGATGCCACTTAACTCCCGCCACGCTCTTACCAAAGCAGAAGGAAATCTTTTTGAATGTCCGGCGGTATCAAGGTCCGTCGGCTTCTCGTCGAATATAAAGGGAATAATAAATATGGCGAGAAAAATTCCAAAACCTGAAGTCTCATGATCGCCACGTGATTATGACACAATTGCTTCCGATTGCATTGAGGGGCTTCTACGAAAATGTTCGAGTACCCATTGTGAAGCTATGTGCATTCCTCAATGCAATATCTCGAAGGTAATCGATCCGAAAGCCTACCAGGGTTACAAGCAGATGTGGCCCAATGTCTTGTCGACTTTGAGTTGGTGTTCCCACCATCCTTCTTCAATATTATGACGCATCTCTGGTTCACCTAGTAGAAGAGATTGCCATTCTCGGTCATGTATTTCTACACAATATGTTCCCCTTTGAGAGGTACATGGGATTCTTAAAGAAATGTGTTCATAACCGTGCTAGGCCAGAAGGAAGCATATCCAAGGGCTATGTAACTGAGGAGGTCATTGAGTTCTGTGTTGATTTTATTCCCGACCTTAAGGCGATTGGTGTTCCAGAATCACGACATGAGGGGAGACTGCGTGGAAAAGGCACCCTAGGATGTAAAGCAATGATATGTAGGGACGGGCATTCTCTCAATCAAGCACACTACATGGTTTTACAAAGATCTATCTTGGTTGCCCCGTATATCAATGAACACAAGAATTTAATACCTCAAACACCGGGGGTCGATGAATGGATTATAAGTGAACACATGGCGAGTTTTGGTTTGGCAAAGACTTCTCACGAATAACACCACTGGGGATCACTGTACTTGTTGGCTGTGACACCGTCTTCGATCGTATGTACTTTCCAAGGGTACGAGATAAATGGGAATACATTTTACACGATAGGCCAAGATAAAAGAGCACCAACCAAAGCAGTGGTGTCCTTCGATGCAAAGAAGACAATGGGCAAAAGACCACGTATTATGGGTTCATAGAGGAGATATGGGAACTTGACTATGGACCTAATTTTAAGGTCCCCTTGTTTCGATGCAAATGGGTCAAGCTAACAGGAGGAGGGGTTGAGGTAGACAAGAAGTACGAAATGACAACGGTGGATCTCAACAATCTTATGAAGAACTTAGACGAACCATTCGTCCTAGCCAATGATGTGGCTCAGGTTTTCTATGTGAAGGACATGTCCTCCAGACCAAAAAAAAGAAATATGCAAACGAATACATCATATGATGAGCCAAAGCGTCACATAGTTCTTTTCGGGAAAAGAAACATCGTGGGAATCGAGGACAAGATGACATGTCAAGATTATAATAAGTTTGATGAAATTCCGCCCTTCACAAAGGAAAACCCACCCAAGCATTCCGTTAAGTAAAGAAGATGCTCCATGGTTACGAAGCGTTTATCATAAGGAAGGGCATATGCCAAGAAGTTCATGCTCATATTATGTAACTCTAGTTCATGTTTTTAATACATGTCTTGAGTGTTAGTCATGTTTTGGATGGATGGGAGTATGAGAAGAAGTTGTCGAATCGTACTTACCATTAAGATCGATCTCCAAACGCCAATGTCACATATTAGGAGTGCCTCTATGACCAGTTTCTCGGAGATGGGAGGACTGGGCTCGTCGGCATCTCCTGGCTAACCTAGTGGTGTCCTCGCTCTCGAAAACCATCTTGCAGCTTTGTAACTTGTCTAACTAGATCAATACACCAGGTGGAGCTAACTAATTTCACATATTAGGAGTGCCTCTATGACCGATTTCTCGGAGATGGGAGGCCCAGGCTCGTCGCATCTCCACAACTGGCCGTAGTGGTGTCCCCGCTCAAACCGGGCCGGAGGACTGGACTCACAAGGATGCCTATTTATAGTACAAGCAGCTCGACATAGTGTTGACACTTACAAAATAATGTCGACACTCACCCCTATTATTAGTCGGTTGGTGTCTCCAACCGGACTAAATTCATCTTTAGTCGGTTGGTGACACCATCCGGACAAGGTACGCCCATACGACATAATGTCGACATGCACTCACCTCTATTATTAGTGTCGACTCGTGTTTTGTCCGGTTGGTGTCTCCAACGGGACTAAGTTCATCTTTAGTCCCGGTTGGTGTCTCAACCGGGACTAAAGGTTCATCCCGCCATTTTTCCGCCATTTTCTTCCGCCATTTTTCTTCCCGCCATTTTTCTTCCTTGATTCTTCCGCCATTTTTCTTCCGCCATTTTTCTTCCTTGATTCTTCCCTCCAGTTCTTCCCGCTAGTTCACTATATATATATGTAGGGGTTGTCCTCCATTGTCATTGCACATCTCTAGACTCATATGCAACCTCATCACTCTTTCCCATGGCTTCCACCGTAGCACTAACCCCTGGGAGGCGGAGGCGCTTTGCCTCGAACTACCCCGCCCGGGCCATGTGTCCCCGTCGGCTGGATCTTTGGCGTCGGAGGTGTGCGGTTCCTCTGTCCCTCTAGGTGTGTGGCCGGATGGCCATCACGAACCACTACTACTGAGCTCACGCCGAGCAGCGGAGGAATCCCGGATGGCATCCCGACTATTTCTCTACTTGGGAAGCCTTCTTGGATCGGCATGAGAGGGCCGCCAGCACAGGAGGACGGCCCACCTCCTCCTAACTTCAACGAGGCCGGCCGTCGGCTATGGTGGCGGTCGGACTCTCCAGAGCGCCATGGCTATGACGCTGCCGACTCTAACCCCGTCTGCGCTACCCTCAAGTCCAGCCCACGCTACCCTCAAGTCCAGCCCACGCATTTCCAGAGGTTCAATTACGGTGACCCCGACGACGACAATGATGACGGCGGCAAGTCTGACGACTACAAATGGCGAGTATTACAGTGTAGCGGGAGCATGACTAAATCACTCCAACATTCGAACAAGTTCGCCGATTGTTACTTAATCGCCATGTATCTTGATTTTCAGTTCTTTTATGTATCTTAATTTTCGCCCAGTTCGATTGTTACTTAATCTGCCATGTATCTTAATTTTCAGCTTTTATATATCTTAAAAAGCACCTTTAATGCATGAAATAAGTGTTTATTTATTTTAGAAAATTTCATGTAAAGTAAATATAAAATCATTTACATGAATGGATAGATATTATTTTTATGAAAATTATGATATATTATTCATATTTTTCGAGTTGAATGAAAAAGATATGAATTTTCTAAATTCATATCATATTTTTTGAATTAAAAAAGCCCCTTTAATGCATGAAATAAGTGTTTATTTATTTTAAAAAATTTCATGTAAAGTAAATATAAAAATCATTTACATGAATGGATAGATATTATTTTTCTGAAAATTATGATATATTATTCATATTTTTCTGAGTTGAAATGAAAAAGATATGAATTTTCTAAATTCATATCATATTTTTTGAATTAAAAAAGCCCCTTTAATGCATGAAATAAGTGTTTATTTATTTTAAAAAATTTCATGTAAAGTAAATATAAAATTATTTACATGAATGGATAGATATTATTTTTCTGAAAATTATGATATATTATTCATATTTTGAATTAAAAAGCCCCTGAATTAAAAAGCCCAATTAAAAAGCCCTGAAATAAATGCGCTGAAAACACCCCTTTAACACGGTTCGTATGAACCGGTGTTAACAAGATGATATTCTCTTTAACACCGGTTCGTGGTCGAACCGGTGTTAGGGGTAATAAATGCTGAACTTTTTAACACCGGCCCAAACATTTAACCGTGTTAAAGGGGGTATTTATTTCACCTCCCTTATTCCTCCCACGCGACAGCCGATCGATCGCCGCCGCTACGCCGAGGTTCGCCGCCCGACTCTTCTTCCTCCTTCGCTCCGGCCACGCCCTTCCTCACGTGCAGCTGCACAGACCACGGCGGCGCCGCTTCTCCTCCCTCACGCGGCAGCTCCTCCTCCACTGCGCCATGACCCGGCCTCCTCCACTCAAGGCCGCCATGACCTGCTCCTCCCTCGCTCCCCCACTGCGCCTCTGGCGACGGCCAAGCCAGCTTCGCCAAGCCAGCCTCCTCCCAGGCGCTGCTCCTCCCGCCCTCCCGTCGGCGCCAGCTCAGCCTCCCGGCCCGGCGTCCTTCTTCCCGCCTCAAAGATAACCCGCTGGCATTACCGCAACCTCGCCCGCCAACCAACTGGCCACGCTCATGGTCCCCTACCGCATGCCCCGCCGCCAAGCTCGCCGCCACCGGACGCGTCTTCTCCTCCCGGTCGCGCCCAAGCCGCCACGTCATCCTGTGGGTCCGCCTCCATGTGCGCGGCCTGTGTGCTCGTGTGTTTGTGACATGAGTCTGCTTGTGTACCTTAGGGACGACTTGGAGCACCCAAGTTCGCCCACAACCCCGACGCCGAGGCCCTAAACCCGTGGTCCATCTACAAGACCGCCGAGAACCTCGGGTGCACCAACATGGAAGACCAAGACCGATCCGGCAAATCCGGACCATGACCACCAAGAACGCCACCGCTTAACAAGTACGCCCCGAACGCCAAGCACGCGCGGACCCGCCCTCAACCGACCTGCCCTCTCCTTCCCGGCCCATGAAGCGCCATGTCCGCGACTGCCGACTGCCGCCTGTGGCTGCCCCCTGCTCCGCCTCCTGTGGCCCGTCTTCCTTGGTCGTGCCTTTTGGCAGGAGCTCCGCTGCCCGCCATGGCGCGGGCGCCTCCTCGAACCGCCTCGGGCCTCGCGACCGACGATCTAGGCCTTAATCCTTGCACATGTGAATTAGAAGCATGTGGAGTAAAATAAAATAGCTTATAGCAAAGATATTATAATAGGCCGCTAAACCCTAATCGACCACTCGCTCTCTTCCCGTGCAGGGAGCTGCCGCCGCCGCCGCCGGAGCTCATAGGCCACGCCTAAACGCCGCTTAGCACGCACCGACGAGACCGGCATCCGTGGTTCTGCCTCGCCGCCGCCCACACCACCCTCGCCGCCGCCCTGCCGCCATCCCGCGGGATATAAGTAAGGGCATGTTTGATTCAAAGGATTTGTATAGGAAATTTGTAGGATTAAATCCTATAGGAAATTTGTAGGATTAAATCCTATAGGAAATCCTATAGGAAATTATGCATGTTTGATTCAAAGGATTTGTATTGTATGTGTATTGTATATGCATGTGTATATTTTGTGCCACGCCGACGACCACCGCCACCATTATGCCGTCGACCCTGACCTCCTATGTCCTCGCTGAGCCTACACACGCGTCGAGGGTGTGTCACCCATTTTAGGTAGACCATCACGTCGTGCTGGTTCGAACGCACACCCCCACGCACCCCGGCCCCGCTCTCGCCCTAGCGTCGCCACCTCTCGTTGTCAATATAGCATTATAATAACCATGCTATGTTAATCAACTTTGATGACAAGTTAATTAGAAGAAGTAAATGTACCCTCTCATATGAGTCCGGGGTTTCTCCGAATTAGGGTTTGAAATGACCAAGCATGTATTAGGGTTACATTTCAATACTTTTAACCTGTCATATCATCGTCCTTGCTTGAGCATTTCAATAGATGTATATCGATATTTGTGTGATAATATTATTGTTTTAGAAACTATGGATCCACTTAGTAGAAACCTTGAAGAAGAAGAAATAATGGAGAACATTATTGATGAGGACACCTCACAATATCTCGAACTTGGAGGGACATGACGACGGCTCAAGTACTAGTCATGGAGAAGATGAAGACTCGGTGAACGCAATTTAATGGTTACAAAGTCCGGAGGTATATGCATTTATTAAGCCTCATGACTTCCACCAACAATCTTCTTCTACATGTATTAATTAACGCTTCTTTCTTCTTTTAGCCCTCTGGATCGACCAGCCAAGAACCATCTTCTTCTACGAAAAAGAGCAAGCGAGGCGCGAGCCACGGTTGAAAGATCGTGCAAAGTTCACGATCAAGCGGTCCGTGTTGATGGCAGCCGATGGAGCCCAAGAAGGCCGCAGACAAATTTATACGTCGTTTGGAGTTCTTGTTAGGGACCAAATCCCAATCATAATTGAAAATTGGAATAAGCCAAAGAAGGGCGGTACCTTTGTCGATGCAGATCCAAAGAAACGCTTTGAATTCGTTGTTGGTAAATTTCACCTTCCGCCAGAGGAGGATGAAAACAATCCGGTTATAAAGAACAAGGTCAAAGAGTGGACTCTAAAGAAGATGGCTGATGCTTTCCAATCGGAAGACAAAATTGAACAAATTTGTCAAAGTGGCGAGACTCAAATTTCAAGACGATATTATGCGAAGATAAGACCTCACCGGCCCGAATTTAAGACATATAAAAAAGTGCTATAGCTAAAAAGAGGTCGAAACCAATACGCTTAATGCCTCAAGAAGGAATATCACCAGAGGACGGGTCGTGGCTACATATCTCGAGGCCTAAGTGGGAGGAAGCTGAGAAGGCCTGCGAGAGAGGGATCACACCCAGCAGATGGGTGGGACCTACGTGCAAAGACTTGGTTCTACGGAATCGGGCAAGGTTGGACCCAAACAGGATTGTGTATCTTCCCAACCATCCTTGCCAAACCCCACCGAACTCATCACGATACGAGGAAACATCCGCCGACCTTCCATCCCGACAGAGAGAATGACCAGCTCACACGCCATCGGTAAAAAGAACACTCGGACATGCACGAGGCACGGGGGTATGACGTGGAAGGATGGGTTTGCAATCGGAGCGACTCTTCGAGATGGCGCAGAAAAGAAAAGAGCGTCAGATCGGATGACACAGATAGAACATGCACTTGCGGCGCTGCAGACGCAAGTGAATGCACAACAGAGCCATCAAGCTACCGGCCCATCTCAGCGGCATGAAGAGCCTGCATTGAAGCTGCCCGCCCGCATCACTGAAAAGCAGTGTGGCTTCCACGGAGAACGTGCAGCCAACGCTTGAAATGACGGGTCCTCGATACCCGTTGATGAGATCACGGAGAGCGAACACTGAGCTGCATGTGAGATTAATGGGCTTATCCATTAAGGTGGTATTGGCTATGCCTTACCTCCCATGGTGGTGGAACTTACCACCGACCGATTCCAGATGGCTATGCTATTGTCGGGTGGATGAGGTTGTGAAGGAATATGAGGAAGCACAGCTTGACCATGCTACGGTGAAGGGAAACTCAACTCAAATTTGCGTGAAAACAACCATTCTTTGGAAGAAGGAACACATTGTGCTTCCAAATTGAGGTCACTGCACCCCGTCTCCTTGTCGCAGCCCTGAGCGCTTGCCATCTCCTCGGCAGCCATCTCCGCCGTCAGCCATCTCTCAAGGCAGCCATCTCCGCCCGTCACCATCTCTCAAGGCAGCCATCTCCGCCCGTCGGCCATCTCTGTGGCAGCCATCTCCGCCCGTCACCATCTCCGTGCTTCAGCCATCTCCTCAACAGAAGCGGAAGAGCACGCCACGAGGAGCATCGAGTAATCGCCACAAAGAAATGCAGGAAACCGTGACCAAAGAGTTCAAAAACTACGTCCCGCAGCCTTCCGCCAAGCCATTGCCGGTTTTACTGGAATCGAGCGACGAGGAGACCAATAGGATCTCGGGAGAACAGGTCAAGAAATTCTTTGCACCTAGACGGCCGAGCCAAAGGAGAAAATAGATCCGGCGGTGGTGGAGAAGTTTTACAAAAATCTTTTGAAACCGAAACCCCACTTGTGCTTGCGCCTTGATTTTGAAGGCGGATGCAAGGCGTGAGGGAGACTGAAGTAGCGATCGTGAGGCACCCCAAACAGTTCCCATGCTCGGAGAGCAGGAAAACCAATCATGCGCCCGCCCAAATGTTTGACAAACGGACGCCTCCCGTAGATGATTACGAGGCGAGCTACAAAGAAAGGCCAATGAGATGGGGATGACTTACATTGCATACTTGAGCGTCATGGGAGACAACTTGCCCAAATGCGATGTCAACCCCATACAACCATGGAAGTATGGGAAGAATCTAGTCAAGAAAGAGGAGCTCAAAATCTACCAACAAAGATGCGAAAATTGCACAAGTGGTACCTTCATTTCTGCAAGACGAGAAAAGAAGAATGGATCACCAAGCATATAAGAGATGAGATTTTCTTGTGAGACGACGCGATCGACTTCAACATTCAAGACTTGCATTTTCTACTCAATCGAAGGAACTCGACAAAGCTGCCATCAGCCTTTATTGTGTGTAAGTACTATTTCGTAATTTTTATCTCAACTCATTCACTTCATTAATTGCATGTATATATATATGCTCACCATATATGTATATACTATTATGCAGGAAAAAGGTTATGGAATGCGTGAAAGGAGGCCCTTTTGACATTGGGTTCGTGACCCAAATAGAGTTCATGAAGAAGTGGTAAGAGAAAACCCGCAAATGTAGAAGATTACTTGCTAAAGTCTTTCTTGAGACAACAAACCAAAAGGGAAATACTATTGCCTTACAACTTCTCGTGAGTATCATACCCTCTCTCTTGTACACATTCATTTGCTTACTCGATGTTAAGTGTAATCGATGATGAGTTATGCGTCAGAGTTCCACTTTATTCGCTAGTCATTCAACCCGACTCAGAAAAGTCCTTGTCATGGACTCGATTTAAAAGAAAAAGAGCTATGGGCAAACTTTAGAGAGATGCTCCAGAGGTAATTTCAATCATATTATCGCACTAGATCGGCAACTTTCGTGACAATAAGTAATTAATTACTCCTTTATCCATTTTCTTTGTCGGACAGGTTTGAAAATGTTCACGGGGGCCGTGGGTGAATGGTCGGAAGAACTAAAATTTGTAGACCAAAATGTAAGTAATACTAGCTAGCTTCCAATTCCATTATATCATGCTTTATTGATTATTATTTTGATTGAACTCTCTATTCTCGTAAAGTGCGCGCATCAAGGACACGGCAATAACTTATGTGGGTACTATGTTTGCGAATTCATTCGCAACACGATATGTGCGATGTGCCAAGCACTAGAACAACTTAGAGTAAGTAAACAAAGTCCACAACATTATTTTATTACCATCAATTGTGTTGAGTTTTATTCTTATATATATATTGACGGCCCATTCTTCATATATATTCAGATCGAGCGGATGCGGGACCAACTCCTACCATTTGAACATACGAGCCATTCAAGAGGAATTGGCGGGTTCATACTTGATGAGGTCGTCACGCTGGCGGAGAACTCTTTAGATATCCACCTCCGGCGATGTAGATGTATGTGCCGATGTATGTGCCGATGGCGATGTATGCCGATGGCGATGTTTGTATAATAATAGTTGCTTAATTATTCATGTACCGTATGTACCGCGACGATTTATAAGTATACGGCTCCGATCGATTTCCCTCGCCCTCCGCGTAAATACGCAGGCGGGCAGAGCTGCGCAGATTTAGGCCTGCCGGCAGAGTTCTGCCGCAGAAAACGGCCTAAATCTCCGCCACAAGAACTTTAACACCGGTTCGGATACGAACCGGTGTTAAAGGGGCCTCGGCAGCCCCACGTGCGCCACCCTTTAACACCGGTTCGTATAGGAACCGGTGTTAAAGGGCCCCCCCTCTAACACCGAACCCTCAACAGCGGTTGTGGAACCGCTGTTAGAGGGTCCTCCAAACCGGTGTTAGAGGGGTACGTGTGCACTAGTGAGAGCCCATGCTGCTCTACATCGCCGCCACACACCAGGTGGTTAGCATGGCCCTCGTGGTCGAACGACCTGAAGACGGCAAAACACATGGGGTACAACACCCAGTATACTACCTTAGCGAGGTGCTGACGCCCACAAAGCAAAGGTATCCCCGCTACCAAAAACTCGCCTCGACGTATTCATGACTGCGCGTCGATTGTGTCACTACTTCCAGGAGCATCAGATCGTGGTCGTCAACGACACACCACTATCAAACATCCTAAACAACCCCGAAGATACAGGGCGAGTAGCCTTATGGGGCATCGAGCTGTCCCCTCGGGACATCATCTATGAGCATCGCACCGCTATCAAGTCTTAGGTGATCCCTGACTTATTCGTCCACCAAATGGAGCTCCAGCTACCGGACACTCCAAGCTTGTCCCAGTCTTAAATGCACTTCGACGGCTGCAAGAACGAGGCCGGAGAAGGAGCCAGAGTAATCTTAACATACCCTCAAGGGGATAATATTAGATACGTGCTGCGGATGAAGTTCCGCGCATCCAACAATGAGGCTGAGTATGAGGCACTCCTGCATGGCATGCATATGGGAAAAGTATGCGGCACCACGCGCCTCGTCATCTACGGCGACTCCAACCTTGTCGTTCAGTAGACGATGAACGAGTGCAACGCCCATAGCAACAACATGATCGCATACCGTGCACTCTACAACTCACTGATACGTCAGAAACGTATATATAATTTTGATGTTCCATGCTTGTTTAGTATCTACTTTGCTTTGCTTTGTCCACACTTTGAGGTGTTTTATATGTTTTCTAGTACTAACCTATTAACAAGTTGCCACGGTGCCAGTTGCCTATTTTCTGATGTGTTTGGTTTCAGAAAAGCTAGTAAGGAAATATTCTCGGAATTGGACGGGATAAAAGCCAAAGTCAATATTTCACCGAGGAGAACACGAAGTCCAGAGGATAGATGGAGGGGAGCCACAGGGCAGTCGCACCCCCTTAGGCGCGGTCCCAACCTAGGTCGCGCATGGGCAGGGTGTGGGCCCCCTGGCCGCCTCCCAGCCTCGCCTCTTCGCCTATAAGAAGCCCCCGATGCCTAAACCCTAAGTACCCGATCAATATTCCACGAAACTGTCTGTAGCCGCCACCACCATCGTCCCTAGATCGGGGGATCTAAAGCTCTTCCCGGCACCCTGCCAGAGGGGAGATCATCTTGGAGGCCTTCTTCTTCATCATGCCAGCCTCCGGTATGAAGAGTGAGTAGTTGCACCTTGGACTACGGGTTCATGTAGTAGCTAGATGGTTGTATCTCCTCCTTTGTGCTTTCATGTCTAGATCTTGTGAGCTCCGTTCATGATCAATATCTCATCTATTTGTAATCATGCATGTTGTGTTTGCGGGGATCTGATGGATATTGAGATTACTATGTCAGATTGATTAATGGTTTTGTCTTATTGATTATATCATGTCTGTGTTGTTTGTGATCTTGCATGCTCTCCATTGTTAGTAGCTATCTTGGCCAAGTAGTTGCTAGTGACTCCAAGATGGGGTATTTATGCTCGATAGTGGGTTCATGCCTCTATTTAATTAAGGGAAGTGACAGAAACCTCTAACGTTGTAGATGTGTTGTTGCCACTAGGGAGAAAATAATGGTCTCTTGTTCATGGAACAAGTGGATTGTTTACCTTACACACTTTGCTTAAAGCAGTTGTCTGTTGCTTGCAACTTAATACTGGAGGGGGTTCGGATGATAACCCAAAGGTGGACTTCTAGTCATAGATGCAGTTGGATGGCAGTCTATGTATCTTGTTGTATTTCCCAATCGAATCTCATAGGATCATGATGTCTAGTATTGCATTGTTATGCCTTGCCCAGTCCTGTCAATTGCCCCGCTATAATTTGTTTACCCTGCATGCCATGTTTGTTTATCTAAGGAGAACACCTCTAGTGAACTATGGACCCCGGTCCAATCTTTACCATTGATACATCTTCCACTATTACTGTTTACTTTCTGCAAACCACCATCACCTTCCACACCATCAGTTAATCCTTTGTTACAGAAACCGGTGAGATTGACAACCTCACTATTCATTAGGGCAAAGTCTTGAGTTTATGTTGTGCATGTTTCCACGTTGCTTGCAACACCTTTGAGACGTTTCCTTCCTCATACCGGTTCGATAACCTTGGTTTCTTACTGAGGGAAGACTTGCTGCTATGCTGCATCATACCTTGCTCTTGGGGTTTCCCGACGAAGCAATTCCAGGAGCCATCAACAATTTTTCTGGTGCCGTTGCCAGGGAATTAAATAAGAAGAAGCTCCCACGTCAACACAGCGCCAACAAGTTTTCTGGCGCCGTTGCCGGGGAGTCTAAGGACGTCTTCACAAGGGGAGTCCTTCTCAACCTTTATCTTTACTTTGTTTTTGTTTTGCTTAGCTTCTTTTGATTTCTTTTGTTTGATTTTTTTTATCAAAAACTCCAAAAAATTAGTTTAGTTTGGTTTGCTTTCTCTTATTAAAACACAAAAAAATTAGTCCCTTCTCTAGTTGTTGTTGCTGTTGGCTTGCTCCATTTTTGCCAATATGAACTCTATTGAGAACACCAAGTTGTGTGACTTCACTAGCACAAACAACAATGATTTCCTTAGTACTCCTATTGCTCCACCTGCTCCTGATGCTACCTTTTATGAAATTAAGCCTGCTTTGTTGAATCTTGTGATGAGAGGGAAATTTTCTGGTGCTAGTTCTGATGATGCTGCTGCCCATCTCAATAACTTTGTTAAACTTTGTGAGATGTAAAAGTATAAGGATGTAGATGGAGACATTATTAAGCTCAAGCTGTTTCCTTTCTCCTTGAGAGGAAAAGCTAAAGAATGGTTGCTATCCTTGCCTAGAAATAGTATTGATTCTTGGATTAAGTGCAAAGATGCTTTTATTGGAAAGTACTACCCTCCTGCTAAGATTATATCTATGAGAAGTGATATTATGAAATTTAAACAACTTGATAATGAACATGTTGCTCAATCTTGGGAAAGAATGAAATCTTTGGTTAAGAATTGTCCCACTCATGGACTTACTGCTTGAATGATTATCCAGACTTTTTATGCAGGTTTGAACTTATCTTCAAGAAACCTGTTGGATTCAGTTGCTGGAGGTACCTTTATGACCATCACCTTGGGTGCTGCAACAAAACTCCTTGATAATATGATGGTTAATTATTCCGAATGGCACACTGAGAGAGCTCCACATGGTAAGAAGGTAAATTCTGTTGAGGAAACCTCCTCTTTAAGTGATAAGATAGACGTTATTATGGCTATGCTTGTTAATGGGAAAGCTCCTTTAGATCCAAATAATGTTCCCTTAGCCTCTTTGGTTTCTCAAGAAGAGCAAGTTGATGTGAACTTCATTAGAAACAACAATTTCAACAACAATGTCTATAGGAATAATTTTGGTAGTAACAACAATTATAGGCCTTATCCTCCTAATAATGGCAATAGCTATGGAAACTCCTACAACAATGCTAGAAGTGCCCCCTCTGAACTTGAAGTCATGCTCAAAGACTTTATTAGTAAACAAACCACTTTCAATAAGACTGTGGAGGAAAAGCTTTTGAATGTAGATAAAAATATTTCCTCTTTGTCTGAAGCACAGTCCTCTTTGATTAATAAAATGGCTGCTAAACCTGAAACCATGGAAAGTACCTTTGCTGCTACTCATGCCATACAAGTTACTACTGATGAAAATGTTAGATTGTTAGCCCAACTTCATGCTAAGTGGGAAAGAGAAGATGAAATTGCTAGAAACAATAGTGTGTGCACCATCACCACCACCAGTATGGATGCCACTAAACCATAAGAAGTCCCTATTCCTCCTCCTACAATGCCTAAGGCTAATGAGTCCATTAATAGTGATGCTAAGTTTGATTTTGATCTTGATGGTTGCAATATTTCTGAAGTGATTATGTTCCTACAAAAGCTTGCTAGAAGTCCTGATGCTAGTGATATGCATGTTGCTTTCACCAAACACATTACAGATGCTCTTGTTAAAATTAAGGAAGAGAAGTTAAAACACAAATCTTCTATTCCTAGGAAAGTAGAAGATAGTTGGGAACCCATCATTAATATGCAAGTGAATGACTTTGATCTCAAAGCTTCATGTGATCTTGGTTCTAGTGTCTCTATTATGCCTAGGAAGATTTATGAAATACTTGATTTGCCACCTTTGGAAGATTGTTATTTGGATGTCCCACTTAATGATAATGCTAAGAAGAAACTCATGGGGAGTGTTAATGATGTTCTCATTATGGTTAACAATGCTTATGTCCCTGTTGATTTCTATGTTTTGGATGTTGAATACAATGCTTCTTGTCCTATTACTTTGGGAAGACCTTTTCTTAGAACTATTGGTGCCATCATTGATATGAAAGAAGGCACCATTAAATATCAACTTCCATTCTAGAAAGGTATTGAACACTTCCCTATAAGAATAGAGAAGTTGATTTTTGCTCCTACTTTGAAAGCAAGGTTTGATGTTAATTCTTCTTGATTTGAAAATACTTGATTTTTCTTGCTTCTTGTGCCTAACTTAAAGGCGTTAAAGAAAAGTACTTGTTGAGAGATAACCCAAGATTTTTCTTGAGTATTGGAAGTTATTACTTCATTAATGACCTCTCCTTATCTTTTTTGTTTGCTTTTTGTGCCAAGAATTACCTCTAATGAGAGGGAAGTAAGATTTGGGGAATTGCTGTCCCGAAACAGATTTCTGTGCTCCACCATAAAAATTTGTGAGGAGTCTCTGTAAGTCAGATTGAGCTGAAAATTTACGATAAATCCCCTAGTATGTTAGATAACTTTTGTTAGTTCAACACTTTTTTATTTGACCAACATAAGGTCTTCGAAAAAATCGGTTTCTACTTGTTGGTCTGTTTTGACAGATTTCTGCCATTATTTGCATTTGCTTCTTATTGATTCCTTTTTGGGTTCTTTTTGGGGAATTGATCTTTTTGAGGGAATTGATACAGTAGATTGTGTTTTTAATGAAAGTTTTGATATTCTAAAGCTAAACCCAAGGGTATATTATCTTTTGAATATACTAATGTTGCTAATGAAGATTGTGTGAAGTTTTGTATGAAGGAAAATTTTCAGGTGTAGAGAGAGAATGATGTAATGAGATGAAGAATGGACAAAAGGTCAAGCTTGGGGATGCCACCCCGGTGTCACTCCAAGAAATATCCAAAAGGTACAAGCGTCAAAGCTTGCGGATGCCCAAGGCATCCCCTTCTTCATCAATAAAAAGCTCAGGTCTTTCTAGACACTTCGTTTTTATTGTTTCATGCACTCTTGTGTTGTTCTTGGAGCGTCTTAGTTTTTGTTTGCTTTGCTTAGTTTGTTTGAATAAAGTAGTTTGGACCCCTGTTTTTGATGTGTTGTTTCAAATAAGTTGATTGGTGTTGGAAAGGAGTAGAAAGTTCTTGCTTGAATAATGCAAGAGGAGCTTGCTTTGACTGTGATTTAGACTTTAGCATGTCATGCTAGGTGTTGTTTTGACCTTATGCTTAGTGATTATTTCTGTAGCATTACTTGTTCCAAACAATTGGGATTGCTTAGTGTGCCTTGAAGAAATCATGCGTTGTTTTAGCATGCAAAGGCATAATATTGTGGTATTCTCCTTTGATGCTTTGTTTGGGTTGACTTGGCACATGCTCACACCATGTTATGACTATGAACAAGTCACCACAGCCTATATGATCATCTAGTACTTCACTTGTAATACCACTCTATGCTTTGATTAGTAATGTTTTGTCGCTCTGCATGATTATGGCCATTATTGCTATCTTAGTTGGTTGCTCCTAGTCTTTTGCTAGCCTCCACTTGTATGAGTAAGTTCTAATCATGTTTCCAACTCCCAAGAAACCAAGTTATTCCAAAGTGTCCACTATAAATTACTATGCATGGTGTGTTACACCATTCCAAGTATATTCTTATTTTCAGCTATCTTCCAATTAAAAAGTATTTTGTTATGTGAAAACTTAGTGATTAAAGCTCTCACAAACTTGATGGCACACTTTATATTTCTTGCCCCTAATAAACTTGAACCATTGTGTCATATATGTTGTATATGCTTGCACTTATACGTTGGAATTAGCAGAACCGTGTTGTCACGGGGAACGCTTTCAACATTGCACTTGTACTTTGTACAGAGTTGATATCATGCTATTTTGTCTATGAATGTCGTCGGTGTGAAATAAAGAGGAAGCTTGTAAGTCCATGGAGTTATGTATTTTGTGTTAGAGAAACGCGTGGGCCGCTAGCCTAAGCCATGCCTAATCATGGTAGAAACTTGCAGCATCACCATAATGAGAAATCTGTGAAGCATCCTCAATAAAAAACCTATGCAAATAGCAAATAAAAAGATCACTGAGATGCTCATTGTCTGCTTGCCTTGTCATTTTGGTTATGGGATAGCTCCTGTACCATGTGCACGGGGTACCCCGTTGGCGGTTCTCTATGATACACATGTACTTGCTATGACAAGAACTTACAGGTGACTAAAGTTGAGTAGCATGAGGAGCTGCCCTCATATTCAAGGGACATGAGATTGCCAACTTATACTTTGTCAAGCATATACTCCATAGTTTGTTCACTTTAACCTTAATCACTTCAAGATGCTTATGATAGGGGCAATGAGGGCTGAAAGCTAACGAGTACCATAACTTTTGGATGCTCTTTTTGAAACTTGAAATCCCTGCTTCCCTTTATGAAAGGCCTTTCTTCCACCATTATGTTGAGTCTCCACCTTCTACCTTTAGGCACCAATTAAGAGAGCATAGTTGCCATTCTTAGTTCTATGTGCATTGTCCCAAAACTTATTGATCGATGCATATTGTTGATATTGCTTGTTCTTGTGCTATTTGTATCTAGTCACTCTTATGAACTTTGAAGGTGTCCTATGCATCTATTTGTTACTCCATGAGGGACAAGCTGAATGCCACTATACTATGTTTTCTGTATGTGAAACAAACAAACGTTTTTCAATGCATGTTGATGCAATGCTGAGTTGATGTAGTAGCGCTTTGTTGGGAACCCCAAGAGCAAGGTGTGAAGCAGCACAACAGCAAGTTTTCCCTGAGTAAGAAACTAAGGTTAACGAACCAGTAGGAGGAAGGAACCATCACACAGGTGTTGTAAGCAACACGGAGACCTGCACAACACAAACTCAAGACTTTGCCCCAACGAATCTGTGAGGTTGTCAAGCTCATCGGTTTGCTATAACAAAAGGATTAAATGTATGGTGTGGAAGGTAATGGTTTGCAGGAAGTAAATAGGTAATAGTGGAAGATGTATCAATGGTAAATATTGGACCAGGGTCCATAGTTCACTATTGGTGCTCTCCTTAGATAAACAACATGGCATGAAGGGTAAACAAATTATAGCAGGGCAATTGACAGGAACTGAGCAAGGCATACCAATGCAATACCAGACAAAAAGATCCTATGACATCTGTCAACACCCAGATTTTTAATCCCAGATGCCTGTTATGCCATACATCGCAATCCCAGGATTATCATTTTTGCGAGACATAACAGATTTGGATATCACAGTACATCATCCATTACAAACCATACATAAGGTCTTAAACAAATAAGGATCTCATGATCCAGTTCTTAATACAACTCAAGCAACGGAATAACGTAATAGTAACGATAGAGTAGGCGAAGCTCCATCTTCAGGGTCATAGGCAATGCTGACGATGGGAGATGATCCTAGTTGTCGTAACCTTCCTGCGGTCCGTCATCCTGATACTCCTCTTCATAGTCTGGCCACGGGAATATCCAGGGACAAAGCCATGAGTACTCTTGAAGTACTCGCAAACTAATACTAATAAGTAGAGGGGGTTTTTGTAGTAGGATGCTGAGCTCTAGGGTTTATTTGCAAAAAGCCAGATTTACTCTACTAAGTTTAAAAGCAAAGATAACTAGTTGAAAGTTTTATATCACCTAAGTGGGAACTTGAATTTCATATCACAACTCCGTTGTGGTCAAGTCAAAGTCACAAGTCATTTTGAAAACATCTGACGGGGGAACAGTATGGCCACTCCAACTGTCCATAACCGCGGACGCGGCTATTCGAATAGTTTGACACTCTGCA
This sequence comes from Avena longiglumis, assembly GCA_030063025.1. Classification (NCBI taxonomy): domain Eukaryota; kingdom Viridiplantae; phylum Streptophyta; class Magnoliopsida; order Poales; family Poaceae; genus Avena; species Avena longiglumis. Next base: position 178,019,253 of record CP125977.1, on the reverse strand, counting down.
GAGATTATACACTTTCACCACAACATTCGATACATCTATTAGGAACAATCCTGAATTCACCATACTCAGTATGCGGATAATCAATCCAAACCTTTCAATTACACGCCCTAGTATAGGCACCTCTCCTATGAGTTTGGCCTCCCAAACATGACCAACTGTCATCTTGGGAACTGCACAGGTGGACAATATTCACAAGGTAGCCTCAGCTTAGACCTTGGCCGCAAGGGAAGCCATACTAAGGTATATAAATTTCCAGCCAAGCCCTACCCAAATTTCGAGTATTGTGGTTTTACAGTAAAATTGGAATGGTATCACATCCAGACAACCATCAGTTTTATAAAGGGCTAAGGCTCATGCCTCAACATTTTCATCATCAAAATCATCTGGTGTTCAAGAACACATGTCAAAACATTTCAGTAGAATGACTCATCATTCAAAGGTTTCCATAACCATTTTCACCAGGTATTCTCATCTAAAGTTGATCAAGTTTTATGCTTAGCACTAGCATCTACAAGTGGGGGTAAATACTAATGGTGGGTAATAAACCAGTTGGGATTTACTAAGTTTAATCTCATGCCTTAGGATGACATCAAGATTATCTAACTTAGGCCAAATTTTATGCTCTTTATGCTACCTTCAGTTATCTTTCTAGAATCTACAAGTCACTAAGTAAACTCTAAGAGAAAGATTTGATAAAGAAAATAAAGTATTAAGCTTGTAAGTAAAACTAGGATTGGGTATCAAGTGGTGTAAGCTTGCAAGTAAAACTTGCATGGTTTAGCTTGCTAAGATAGTAGTATAAGCTTGCTAAGTTGCAAGTGTTAGCTTGCTCCGTTAATAGCTTGCCTTGTGTAGAGTAGTGGTTGAAGTTCTCCTCGGCTTCTTCCTCGTAGTATCCTCCTTCCTCCTCGTATCCTTGGTCGGTACTAGCGTCTATAAATAAATACGAGGTACACAATCACCAAACAATACTTAACTATTTCTAATCATCACACAAAGGTTCACACTAGGTGATCTAGCATCATCACTAACATTACAAGATTAAAACACTTGTCCCATTTATTTTATTTTGAGAAAAGTAATTTTTACCCATTGAAAAACTACTTAAGATTTAATATTATCCAACTCAAACATGGGATCATGTTGACACATGTCATCACCATATATTTCAGTACATCGGAATGTGATTTAAAGTGGTGTCACAATTTAATAAGGTTTAACCTTTTTATTTTATTTAATTAAAGTGACTAGAAATGCCTATGTGGCATTCTTTTATTACTTGATCATTATTTCTTTAAGTAAACCTATATGTTTTTATATATTCTGAAAGGTATGGTTAAATGTGATTTTTGAGAGTTGGAATTAACTCAAAAGCTCTTATGGTTGAATTTTGAAAAATGTTTGAATGCAGAAAAGCTTCTGCCTTGTTATTTTTACCATGGGTGATCTACAAATCTAAATGGTTTGAATCCAACGGGCTTAGATTAAGCTTTCCAGTACCTTTCTAACAAAATTGCTTTCATGCATTTTGGTTCAGTGAATCGAGCTGGCTTGATTTTTGAATCTAGGTACAGAACTGGGTTTGAAATTAAATGAATAAAACTAAATTTGAATTGTTGGATCGCGCGGGAGGTTTAACTGGGACGGCCCACTATGCACAGCGCACGTGTGGGCTGGTTAAGTGGTTGTCCCCACGCGTCAGTGAGACAACTAGGGGCGAAGCGGTATGGGGCAATGTGGACCGTGGGATCTAATTCTAATCGAACGACTCGAGTTCATCGTCCACGCCTGAAAAGGACGCGACGAGCACGAACCCTAGCGTGGCTAGTGGGGGGTCGTGGGAGGATCACCCGGGCTTCGGTGATGGTCGGCGATGGGGGCAAACGACGAAGTCGAAGACGGCGGTTCTCCTGGTACCGGCAGCTTCTCCTAGGGCGGCTCCAATCAACGTCGCCTCTCCTCCTCTGCAGCGGCGAATTCTGGCCAAATTTCGGCGATGCGCTGCTCGCCTTGCTCTGGGGGTGAGTGGGGAGTATCGGTGAGAGGTGGGGAGTGAACTGGTGTGAAGAAAACGAGCGGGGAGGCTTCCTTTTATAGTGCGGCGAGGGGACCGAAGGTTGCAAGCTGAGCTCGTCGTGGTCGACAGAACAGAGGGCTAATGGCATGGGCGACGATAGGGGGCGGTGTTGTGCTCCCTGGAGAAGCTCAACGGCGTGGTGGCGAGGCGTGTGGCGGTGCTGATTGGTCGGAACACGTCGACGCTCTGGGCTGGTCCGACGACGATTTTAATGGCGCACGGGTGCTCCTGGTCGCGCGGCGACGAACGGGCATGTCTGCGGGGTTGGTGGGGCGGTGGTGATTACGCACGCAAGCGGCGAGGCGGCTCGCGGTTTGTGGGTGTTGGTCGAGGGTGGCGCACTGGCGCGCTCTCGGCTCGCATGCAGAGAGGTTTGGCACGAGCTTGCCGTGTGGTCCAGGGGCTAGCAGTGCTCGAGGCTGGGACAGGGAGTGGCGGTGGACGGTGCTGCGTCTGTGAGACAAGGTTGACGAGGCTAGTGAGGCTCCTAGCTGGCTGGCGACATTGGGGTGGCAAGGGTGCTCTCGGCATGCTTGCCATTGATGGATAGGCTTTCTCACAGTGGTGCTGAAGATTGTTAAAGAGGCTATATGATCTAGTAAGAGCTTGATGCAACCAGAGAGGGAAGAAGGTTGGCCAAATTTACTGCTGCAAATAGTGTTTGATGTTTTGTTGTTTGTTGCTAACAAGGTGTTTGATGAAATGGCCGAAAGAAATTCAAATTTGAATTTTGGATTCAAACTTGGTGGGTTTTCTAGGAACATGCTAGGGAGTATATGGTTAGTTGGATTAGTCAAGGGGCACTGGTTTGGTTGGGTTTTGAAAATGTGTGATCTTCACATATGTTAAAGATTCAATTTTGAATTGTCATTTGAATGAGGTTGTCAAATGTTTCTGCAAGTTTGAAAGGTGGGCTTTGCTTCACTTTTACCTGGTCTAGCAAGGGTGAAAAGAATTGTAAAAGTTTTTGTTTGAAATCTTGGACTAAAAACACTCAAAGTGACCTAGTGAGCAAGATTGGCAAAAATGACCATTTGCCTTAATTGATTTTTTTCTTTATTTGTTTCTGCTTGGAAATGTTTTAGATGATGTTATTTTTCATATTTAAACCATTTTTTGCTACTTAGGTTAATCACACAAGATCATTCATGCATTTATCAAATCATCACATTCACACATGCATTCATATGATTTAAATTAATCAAAGTTTTTGTTAACTCTAATTTTAGTGATTAGAGTTTGATGCTCATTGTTTTATATTTTTGGGATGTTACAAACCTTCCCTCCTTAAACAAAATCTCGTCCCGATATTTGAAAAAGGAAGAAAAAAGATTACCTAGGATTTAAAGAGATCGGGAAACTCCATCCTGATGTGATCTTCTCGCTCCCAGGTAGCTTCTTCCTTAGTGTGGTTGCTCCATTGAATCTCGAGAAACTTGATGCTTCAGGTTCTGGTGGTTCTGAAAGCTTCTTCCAAAATACGGATGGGTACTTCGGGATAGGTCAGGTCATGTTGATCTCTATGGTCCTATGATCAATGTTCTTGAAAACTTCAGTCTTCTCCGGAACTTCAAGGCATTTGCGAAGTAACGATATATGGAACACATTGTGCACTGCTGACATTTCCTCTAGAAGTTCCAATTGATATGATACTTCTCCTCGACGATTCAGAATCTTGAAGGGTCCGATATATCTGGGGGCTAACTTTCCTTTGAGCTGGAACCCTTCAAAGGCGACACTTTGAGATACACAAAATCTCCGATATTGAAAGCGAGGTCTCGACGTCTCTTGTCGGTGTAACTCTTTTGTCTTGACTGGGCGGTCTTGAGGTGCTCACGAATCTTGTGAACTTTCTCTTCTTCTTCTCGTAGGATGTTGGGTCCGAAAATCTGACTCTCTCCTACTTCCGACCAATTCAAAGGGGTGCGACACTTCCTTCCATACATAAACTCAAATGGGGCCATTTGCAGACTAGCTTGATAACTGTTGTTGTATGAAAATTCTATGAAAGGTAGACAGTCTTCCCATTTAGATCCATACTCTAGAACACATGCTCTCAACATATCTTCGAGTATTTGATTTACTCGCTCCGTTTGTCCATCGGTCTGAGGGTGATACGCTGTGCTGAAATCCAGTCGGGTTCCTAAACCTTCTTGGACTTTCTTCCAGAACCTCAAGGTAAACTGGGTTCCTCGAACCGATACGATGTTCTTGGGGACACTGTGCAAACTGACGATTCTAGCGATGTATAACTCCGCTAGCTTCAAACTCTGGTACGTGGTCTTAACTGGTAAGAAATGGGCTACTTTGGACAATTTGACAACTATGACCCAGATAGAGTCATTTCCCCTACTCAAAGTAGGCAATCCGGTGATAAAGTCCATTCCAACTGAATCCCATTTCCATTCCGGAATCTGTAATGGTTGCAATAGTCCTGCAGATCTTTGATGTCCCGCCTTAACTCTCTGACATATATCACACTTGGCGATATAGCTTCCGATTTCTCTCTTCATCTTATGCCACCAAAATTGTTCCTTCAAATCCTAATACATCTTCGTTACTCCGGGGTGGATAGAATAAAGAGTATCATGGGCCTCTTTCAAAATAACTTCTTTCAACTCCAAATCTGCTGGTACACAGAGACGTCCTTTGTACCACAGAACTCCTTCTTCGTCTTCGGTGAATCCGGGTACCTTGCCTGTACCGATACAACGTTTGATTCCGTCGATACTAGCATTTCCTTTCCGCGCCTCCTTGATCTGACTGATCAAAGTGGGTTGAAGTTCTATTCTAGCAAAAAATCCTTCACTCACTAATTCCATTCGGAAATCATCCATCTCTTTGTGCAAACTTGGTTGCTCCTTCAAAATCATGGAGTTCAAGCGGCACAGCAATCTGCTAAGGGCATCTGCTACCACATTGGCTTTACCGGGGTGATAGTGAATGTACAGATCATAGTCCTTGATTAGCTCAATCCATCTTATCTGCCTCATATTCAGCTCCTTCTAAGTGAATATATATTTTAGGCTCTTGTGATCCGAATAAATCTCACAACGGTTTCCCATCAGATAATGTCTCCATGTCTTTAGGGCTAGAACTACGGCTGCGAGTTCAGGGTCATGGGTGGGATAATTCTGTTCATGCTGCTTCAGTTGTCGGGATAGATAAGATATAACTTTGCATTCTTGCATTAGCACACATCCGAGACCGATCTTGGATGCGTCACAATACACATCAAAGGGCTTCGTGATATCTGACATGATCAAGATTGGGGCTAAAATCAATCTCCTCTTGAGTTCTTGAAAACTCGCTTCACATTTGTCTATCCATTCAAACCTCTTATCCTTCTTCAGCAATTGGGTCATGGGTCTGGCAATACTCGAGAATCCTTCTACAAACTTGCGGTAGTATCCCGCTAATCCGAGAAATGCACGAACTTGGGTTTGAGTGGTTGGGGCTTGCTAATCTTTAACATCTTTCACCTTCGCAGGGTCAATGGCAATTCCTCCGGCTGATACAATGTGTCCGAGAAATCCTACCTCCTGTAACCAGAATTGACATTTGCTAAACTTAGCATATAGCTGACGCTCTCTAAGGGTTCCAAGAATGGTCCTTAGATGTAGCTCTTGTTCTTCTTCTGATTTAGAATAAATCAGAATGTCGTCGATGAAAACAACGACAAACTTATCCAGGAAGTCCATAAAAATCTTCTTCATGAGGTTCATGAAATAAGCGGGGGCATTGGTTAATCCAAAAGACATGACCGTATACTCATATAATCCATATCGGGTGGTAAAGGCAGTCTTTGGAATATCCTCTGCGTGAATATTGAGTTGATGATAGCCAGTTCTAAGATCAATCTTAGAAAACACTTTGGCACCAGTCAAATGGTCAAACAGATCTTCTATTTTTTGGCAGTGGATACTTGTTCTTGATGGTGACATCATTCAGCTTCCGATAATCCGTACACAAACGGTTACCTCCATCTTTCTTGTCCACAAACAAAACAGGTGATCTCCATGGTGACGCACTTGGTTGAATCAATCCAATTTCCAGCATGGCATCCAGTTGCTTCTTCAGTTCCACTAGTTCAGACGGGTTCATACTATATGGTCTCTGGGCTATAGGTCCGGTTCCAGGTATTAGTTCAATGATAAACTCAATATCCCGATCCGGGGGCATACCGGGCAAAACATCTGGAAATACATCGTGAAATACATCAATGGTAGGTTGGATTATGCTCTTGTTGCACTTGAATTGACGGGGCAAGGTTTCAGATGCATGCTCGACTGATATTCCGACTGTACTGGTCATGGTTATGGATTTCTTGGCACAGTCAATTATTCCTTTGTGTTTGGACATCCAATCCATTCCTAGTACTACTTCCAAACCTTTAGTTCCGAGTACTATTAGATTATCATAAAAATCTATGCCATGGATTCGGATAGGGACGGCCTTGCAAATTTTCCTAACTTTGGTGGTTGAACCGGGTATTTGAACAATCATAACATGCTTCATTTTGGTGGGTTGAATCTTACTAGTGCATGCAAATTCTTCAGTAACAAATGAGTGTGATGCTCCAGAATCAAACAACACCCTTGCAAGTACTGAGTTAACAGAGAACATACCCAGCACGACATCTGGCGCTTCCTGGGCTTCTTCTGCATGCATGAGAAGGAGACGGCTGTTGCGGTTGAGCGAGTTCCCTAGGGCAAACCTTCTTCCGGGCGGAACACGACGCTGCTCCTAAGCTGGGGCATTTGCATTGGGGGTTGCGGCAATCTTCTTGGGGAACTCATTGGAATAGTGACCCTTTGTTCCACATTCATAACAAGTCACTTGCGACTTGTCCTTTGCTGCAATAGGCACAACATTGCTTCCAGTCCTTGGGGCAGTGTTGGTGTTGGTGGCAGAATGGTTGTTGTTGAACTTGGGTGGTGCACGGTTGAAATTGTTGGGGTTTCCGGGGTTTTTGTGGTTTCCTCCGGGCCTTGGGTTTACACGGTTGGGATAGGTCGGACGGTTCATCGGGGGTCTGTTGGTTCTTGGGGCAAATCCTGGAGATGGGTTGGGGCGATACTTTGGTGTATGGTGGGTTCCTGGCTGATTCATCATGCGACGCTTGCGGTTGTCATTGGCTTGGTTGATCTTTCCTTCCATCTGAATGGCAGAGTCTACTAAGGCTTCAATATCTGCAAAGGGGATATTGACTAACACTGTCTGCATCTCATTGTGCAGACCATTCAGGAATCTCTCTTTCTTCTTGGCTTCAGTGTCGATCTCATCTAGTGCATACCTAGCCAATGACAAGAATTTATCATGGTATTCCACTACTGTCATCCTTCCTTGCTTTAGTTCCCTGAATTCATCTCTCATCCTCTTGATCAAACCCGATGGCACATTGGTTCTGCTGAACTTGACTTTAAACTCTTCCCAAGTCATCATCTAACCTCCTGTCATCACGCGAACGCTGTTCCACCATGCTCTTGCATCTCCAGCCAGATAGTGGGTAGGAAATAATACTTTCTCGTTAGCTTCCACTCCTGCAACTTCCAGATTGTTCTCCATGGTTTGCAACCAATCATCTGCATCTAGGGGCTCTTCTGACTTAGTGAAAACAGGTGGATTGGTGTTCTGGAAATTCTTGAGCTTAGATCCATGGTTGTCCTGATTTCCATGGCCTTGATTGTTGTTGGCCATCTGAGCGATGTGTTGAAGGGTGGCTAAGTTGGCTTGACGTTCGGCCCTTTCATCTTTGCGGTCAGAAACCAACATTTGCAAGATCTACAACATCGGGTCCGGGGATGAACCACTTCCTCCGCGAGGCATATAAAGATTGAGATAGATCATGAGAAAAGAGGGAAATTTCTAAGGTTCAGGGATTTTGAAAAGTTTTTGAAGTTTGACTCAGATTTTTCTAGCAACTTGCTTTCATTCATTCATTCATTCATAACACATGATACAAACACACACCACGACAAAGAAAAACAGATGTTTTTGATTTTTTTCTTTATTTGTTTCTGCTTGGAAATGTTTTAGATGATGTCATTTTCATCTTTAAACCATCTGTTTCTACTTAGGTTAATCACACAAGATCATTCATTCACTTATCAAATCATCACATTCACACATGCATTCATATGATTTAAATTAATCAAAGTTTTTGTTAACCCTAATTTTAGTGATTAGAGTTTGATGCTCATTGTTTTATATTTTTGGGATGTTACAAGATTCGATTGGGCAATACAACAATATACATAGACCGCCATCCAACTGCATCTATGACTAGAAGTCCACCTTCAGGTTATCATCTGAACCCCCTCTAGTATTAAGTTGCAAGCAACAGACAATTGCTTTAAGCAAAGTGTGTAAGGTAAACAATCCACTTGTTCCATGAACAACAAACCGTTGTTTTCTCCCTAGTGGCAACAACACATCTACAACCGAAGAGATTTCTGTCACTTCCCTTGGAAACTAGAGGCATGAACCCACTATCGAGCATAAATACCCCCTCTTGGAGTCACTAGCAACTACTTGGCCAAGATAGCTACTAACAACGGAGAGCATGCAAGATCACAAACAACATAGACATGATAGTATCAAATAGACAAAACCATTAATCAATCTGACATAGTAATCTAAATATCCATCGGATCCCCGCAAACACCACATTCATGATTACAAAAAAATTAGATCTTGATCATGAACGGAGCTCACAAGATCTATACATGAAAGCACAAGGAGGAGATACAACCATCTAGCTACTACATGGACCCATAGTCCAAGGTGGAACTACTCACGCATCATACTGGAGAAGAAGGCCTCTGGGATGATCTCCCCTCCAGCAGGGTGCCGGGAAGAACTTCAGATCCCCCCGTTCTAGGGACGAAGGTGGCGGCGGCTACAGAAGGTTTCGTGGAGTTTTGATCGGGTGCCTAGGGTTTCTGCATCGGGGGCTTCTTATAGGCAAAGAGGCGAGGCTGGGAGGCGGCCAGGGGCCCCACACCCTGCCCACGCGCGGGGTGGGCTGATGACCCACACGTATAGGGGGTGTATTGCAGTACTTTCGATAAATAGGAGTGTCGATCCCAATGAGGAGCAGAAGGTGTTGGCTAGTGGTATGGAGCAGGAACTCTCTGCAAATACTTAGCAAACGGATTTTTAGGGGTTTTCTGATAAAGCAACAAAACAAAGAGCAAGTAATAAAGAACAACCGCAGCAAGTGGACCAATCCTTTATTAGCAAAGGACAAGTTGGTGGAAATACTCATAAGTACCAAACGTTCTCGTGGACACATGGGAATTCTGTCAAGTCCTTTCGCTTCAAATAGCTGAGTACTCTTCTTTGGTGTTGTAAGTGTTGTGTGGGTGAACCTGTGCTAATGTACCAACCTTACTTGGACTAATACATACTTGTGATTAAACCCACTGCAAGCATCCGCAACTACAGGAAAGTAATTAAGATATAAACCTAACTACAGCCTTAGACTCTGAGATCCTACGCTCCCTTATGCAATGGTCTCCTTACGGGGGTTAAGGTTTCTGTCACTCCGACAACCCCACAATTAGTAGCCAAATACACAATGCATCCCCCTAGGCCCATAAATGTCGAAGTATCATGTAGTCGACGTTCACATGACACCACTAGAAGAATAGAACCACAACTTAAATACTAAACCATTGAATAATAACTCAACACAAATCCACTAATAACAACATGACTTCTCCCATGTCCTCAAGAACAAAATGAACTAATCATGAGACATCATATGGATCAAGATCAAAGATGATATGGTAATGGATAACAATCTGAACATAAACAATAATCCAATGGTTCCACTCAAAAGCATCAACTACAATAGTAATCAACACCGGGAAAGTTTCCCCTAAGAACTACTACAAGATCCAATACAATTGTTACAGCAGGATGGAGTGGTGATGATGGTGCTGGTGGAGATGATGGTGTGGATGATGATGATCCTGATGAAGCCTAGATTGATGACGGTGTTGATGGAGATGATCTTCCCTCTCTAGGAAGGAATTTCCAAGACAGAAATATGTCTGCCGGAGAGATCTTTCTCTCTCGATGTTTGCCACCCCGCAGAGGCAGCGGAAATCTATCTGTGGTCGCTCCCCTGGTCTTAGGGTTCCGTGAGGAAGATATAGGCGAGAGGGCGGAGTCGGAGGCCAGCCAGGTGGGCCACACCTGCCCTAGGCGCGGGGCAAGGTGGGCCCGTGCCTAGGGGGTGTGGGCCCCCTATGGCCCTTCTTCGCCTCCCCTTCTGGCTTCCTTAGTATTTTGGGAAAATATAATTTTCCCATATTTTTCTGGTATTTTTCTGATCTTCGCGAAATTGCATCAAAACACCTCCTTTTCCATCAGAATCAAGACTCCGGCAGTGCATCCTCCAAGAATCATCCAACATGCAAAAACAGTGGAAAAGACATAAGTAATACCGCATAATAAGACATATATCAATGAATAGAGGCAAATTATGATATAGAATGGTGATGCAAATTGGACGTATCAACTCCCCCCAAGCTTAGACCTTCGCTTGTCCCCAAGCAAAAACTGATCTCAGTAAACATGTCCACAAGTTTATGGAGTGAAGTGTCGATAAAAGAAATACGGACAAGAAGCATCACACTTACCATTAAACAACTCATAGAAGAAAGAAACTCACCATTATATAACTTAGCTTGCAACAAGTATAGGAGTCACAATATAGATGCATAAAGATAAACCATAATTGGAATTGGCAAATTCTTGTTCTTGGTCAGAGAACAGTTGGCAAACAGTTTCACAAAAAGCTTTTTGTAGAAGTTTTATAACAGGAGCACTCTTTGCTCAAAAAGGTTTTCCAATGAAGGCTTTCAAAGTAATACTCAATAGATAAGAGTTTTGTGCTAACAAGGAAGAATAAGAACATGATTGAATAAATCACCATACGAATGCTTGCAACACAACAACTCAAATGCTTGCTGGAGATAGAGAGGAAGTAGGTTTACTGACTCAACTTAGAAAATAGGAGAAAGGTCCCTTCATAGAGGGAAGAAGGGATTACAAGTCATCAAGAGCTTCCAAAAGATTACAGTACTTACTAGCTTTGAGCCCTCATTGCCCCTATCATAGGCATCTTGAGATGATTAAGGTTAAAGTGCACAAAGATGGAGTATATGCTTGACGAAATATAAGCTGGCAATCTCATGTCCCTTGAATATGAGGTCCACTCCTCATGCTACTCAACTTTAGTTACCGGTAAGTTCTTGTTATTGTAAGTACATGCGTATCATAGAGAACCGCCAACGGGGTACCACTTGCACATGGTACAGGAGCTATCCCATAACCAAAATGACAAGGCAAGCAGACAGTGAGCATCTCGGCGATCTTTTTATTTACTATGTGCATAGCTTTTTATTGAGGATGCTTCATAGATAGCTCACTATGGTGATGCTGCAAGTTTCCACCATGATTAGGCGTGGCTTAGGCTAGCGTCCCAGGCGTTTCTCTAACACAAAATACATACTCCATGGACTTACAACTTTCCTCTTTATTTCACACTGTTGACATCCACAGACAAAAGAGCACGATATAAACTGTGTACAAGGTACAAGTGCAATGTTGAAAGCATTCCTCGTGATAGCACGGTTCTGTTAATTCCAATGTATAGATGCAAGCATATACAACTTCGATGACACAATGGTTCAAGTCTATTAGGGGCAAGGAAATAAGGTGTGCCATCAAGTTCGTGAGGGCTTTACTAACTAGTTTTCACTTAACAAAATACTTTTTAATTCAAAAGATAGATGAAGCTTGAGAATTTTCTAGGAATAGCAATTGCTAATAGGTAGATATGGTGGACACAAATGGCAAAGGTTTTGGTTTAAAGGGATTGAAAACATGAGAATTATGCCTTCTCAAAACAGGTTTTTGGATAGCAAGGCTGGGCAGCAAGCAAGAGAGTTGAAATAAACAAACAAACATACGAGTAATAAATCCAAACATGCAATCTTCCTTGAAGACACAAAAGATCTTAAATAGAGAATACTAAGCTTATGAGCCAACAAGAAGGAAAATAAATGATACAAAATACCTGTAAGCTTTTCTCTTTTTTTCTTTCAAACCTCAAAAAGTATTGCTACTGACCAGAACTCGGTTTGCCAAAACCAATTTAGATCCACTTGATGCTCCCAAAGTGATGCCAATACTGGTCAACAAGGTCCATCATATAATAGATATTGCAAACTAAAATAAGAAGTTCAAAAGGTAAAAGATGAAGCTTCTCATTAATATTCCAATAAAGGCACTCACACCAAGGGATACATAGATAATCAACTAAAGGAGAGATACTTCCACATGCAAACCAAACTATAGGATAACCTCTCTACCAAAGACATAAATCCACCAAAAAGGTAAAATATGAAAGATAATGATGGTGATACCCCGGCACTCCCCCAAGCTTGGAACAAGCCAAGGGGATGCCAAACCTGATGACGAATTACTCCTTCGGTGGTGGTGATGTTCTCTTGATAAGATCTTCAATAAGTTTCTTCAAATCCTAATATCGAAGGTCAGAGTACGAATCAACTCTGAATTATGCTCAATCCAGCTCATGATCAATTCGGACTGAGGATCCCAGTCCTTGTTATTCTTTCTCCACTCTTCCTTCATAGAGTGTTCCTTCCCTTCATGGTTAGAACAAGTGGTACGAGGAGGAGGTGACCGTGGAGAGAGGATATGACGCGGAGGTTTCCCTCCTGTAGACATCCGTGCTGTCCTCCTAAGCTTGATAGGGGTTGCCACCACTCCAATGCTTGCGACAGTAGCGTGGGTGTCCGGTTTCTTGTCCTCCTGTCACATCCCAAGATTTTCCAAATCTTGTAATGTGAAAAATAAATAAACAAAATAATAGTTGTTGAAATTTAGGGTGAAAAGAAACTTTTGATATCTAAATGGCAACTTAAAATCCCATCTTGAACAAACTTTGGATAATATTTGAATTCAACTAAATTCAAATCAAAGTGGAATGCATTCTTCATAAATGCATCTCGAAACTTAAACACTTGAGAAATAAACCAAAACTCTAAAACCCCAATGGAAGAAAATCATTTTAAAGTTATCTCTAAGACTATGAATTTGATCCATATAAAAATTGGTAATACAAACATTTCAAAATGATCAAGAATGACAAATAGAAATGTTATAAAACCATAGGAATTGGTTTCACTTAATTTGGAGCCATAGATATTTTTTTATAAATTTGAGAAGATAAGGAAATTGAATTTCCAAAGCTAATAAAGCATCTATCTAAAAATCCAAACCAAATGGTGACCAAATAATCCTAAAAATATTTAAAAGGATAAATAATTATCAAATAAGATTTTACAAATTGAAATCACCAAGTTTAGATCTATAAATAAAGAGATATGTATTTTATAAGATAGAGAAAGAATTATTAAATAAAGAATATTTAAAGACCAAATTTAAATCTTGCCCTAATCCATAAGCAATGGAATGATTATAATCCAAATCCAAATAAAATATTGGATAAAGAATTTTACAAATAAAATAAAATGACATTGACCAAATCCTATTCTATTTAAATAAAGACAAAATCCCTATTAAGAAGTGATTAAATAAATGATGGGAAAATAGAATTTGGAATTTACCCTAGTGGAATAAAAATTATTTAATTAACTCAAATAAGATCAAAGAAATCTTACAAGTAAAATTTATGGATTTAAAACCATATTTAATTTCATAAGAATAAAGACAAGTACCCAAATTAAAATGATTAATAAATCCTATTAAAAACATTCCAAATAATTCAAGGTGAATTATGTGACTCCCAAATAAACAAATAAAACCTACTGAAAAGATTTAGAATTCAAATGAAGTTTGAAAACATTATTTAAATCTTATTTGAATAAATGCAAAGGCCTATTTTAAATAATTAAAAGACCCTAAAAATAATAAAATATTTATTCTAAATTTGAATTCAGAAGGTGTTATTAAATAGTATTTGATTACACACAAAGTTTGAGAGAAATTTGAATTCAAATGAATGCTTGAATGGATTAATCAAAATCAAAACATAATATTAGAAATAGAAAAAGAAAAACAAAGCAGTACAAAAAAATGATCTAAGCGGCCAGCCCAACAAGGCCCAACTAGCCCATCTAACTCAAATAACCCGAAGCGTTTTCTTTTTACTCGGCATCGAACCCACTCAGTCACTGACCGCCTGGACCGACCCTTCCTCTCTCCCTCTCGCTGACAAGGCAGCCCATGCCACGTCACTGTCTTCCTCACCCTTCCGCTGACCTCGCCGGCCGTTGCTGCCAAATGAATGCCGGCGTAATACGCAGTAACATCGCGATTAAACAGCCCCGCGATCACGCATACTAAATCGCCTGCGCCCCTGTCTCTTTACCCTCACTCGCCAGATCCTCTACACCCCCAGGCTACCCTGATTTTGGGTTAGACCACCGCTGCCTCTGACGAGTTCCCTGTCAAATTCCGGAAAGCCTTGACCCTCTCCTACCTCCTAGCTCACACCAGCTTGATCCCCATCATCTCACGCACCTGCCCGTGGTTTCCGTTTGCCCACGCATGCCCCACAACCTCGCCTCCGTCTTCGTCTGAGCGCCCCTGATGGCGAGATCAACTCTGATGAGCTCTCCTGGTAATCCCTGACCGCCCCTCCTCTCTGGTTGGCACTAGCATACTCTCCTCTCTCGCGCGTGTCTAACGCACCCTTTGTTTTACATTGGCATGCCTTGTAGCCTCTTCCCCGACAACGGCCGAGCGAACCCGATGCCAGGCAGACCTCCGGCGAGTGATTGCCGTCACCACCGTGCGCCCTCGACGAGCTACCACCACCTTGAGCATCACCACGACCACGCGAACCTGGTGAGCCATTCCCCTTCCTCCCTTGCTTCCTGTAGTCGTCGCGACGCCGTAGCCAGAGCCAGCGCCGCCACTCGCCACCGCCAGCGCCGCCACTTGACGGTTGGTTGATCATCAGCCATAGGATGCAGATCCAACACACACGAAAGAACATTAAGCGAAGGGGTATGCTTGCTCCTGCGCCGCATGATATTTTTAGATCTAACGTACCGTGTAGGCCGATCCGCGCGAAGCAGTATAGATGAATCGTAATGTGACGCGTGGCCAGT
This sequence comes from Avena longiglumis, assembly GCA_030063025.1. NCBI lineage: Eukaryota > Viridiplantae > Streptophyta > Magnoliopsida > Poales > Poaceae > Avena > Avena longiglumis. The sequence continues at coordinate 178,003,998 of CP125977.1, read as the reverse complement.
GTGTTATTTTAAAAACAGAATTTGATCTATTGTATTAGTAAACTTGCAAAATTCATAACTTTCAAACCACACGTCCAAATTTTGCAATTTTATATCAATGGATTCAACAAAACAAGTACTTTCTGACCATGCAATTTGTTTAGTAAAATGTTTCTGTTAAATTGATTGTTTTGCAGAAACTTATGTAGGCATATTTAGAATATAAAATTTGTTCTAAAATGATTTTTGAGATAAAACCTTTGGCAACTGGTTTGTTTTGAACCTACTGACCATAGAAATCAATTTGTGGTTTCAAAAACATATTTTGTGAAGCAAAATAATAAATATTTGTTTTAAACCATTTCTAGTCAAATAAAAATACTGTTATATGTTAAAAATACTTTTTGGAAGAAAATCTTTTGGAAAGGTTTTGATTTAAACTCTCTGACCCTAAGCACCAAGTTTTATGATTTAAAAATGTATTTGGTGAACCCTATAAAGATTGTTACTTTGATAAAGGCATTTTCAACCACATAAAATAATGATTTGGTTTAAAAATGGTTTATAAGTAAAATATTTTTGCAAATGGTTTTGCCACTTTTATAAAGTGACCAATATGTGTTTTAGAATGTTTATAACCCATTAAGGAACCACTTTCCAAATAAAACAATCTTTGGCATGCTTGCATGCATTGTTTGGTTTCTATTATTTTATGTGATGTTTGCTTGAATGGTGGATTGAAATTGTGCCCTTGCTTGATTGAATTGTAGTGATTTGAAGAGTGTGATCATTGCAAAGACAAGGAGTGAACTTATATTCTCTACCAAAAAGGCAAGTGATGCTTCATACTTTTGTCCCATTATTTTCACTATGCATTAGTGATATTTCTAAGTAGGACTTGCATGAAATTTTTCCTAAGTATAAACTATGCCATGGGAAATCCTAGTAGATGAAACCTTAGTAGAAATTTCCTAAGTTAAGATTCCTACTACTACCATGCTTAGCTTAGCTAGTAGAAAAACAAGGGTGGATTATATTCATGCTATGGAATATTTCTAAGTCAAGGACTTGTGTTTTGTTTAATAAAACAACTAAGTGAATGAATCACCTGGGTGGAATGGAAGGAATGGTTTGTGTTGAGTGGTTCACAAGGCCCATTTCTATGGTTTACCTTGTGTATCTCACTTGTGGATGGCCACCCAGGAACAAAGAGATTTGAGATGTCAAATGTTGAGAAGCTTCAAGTGCAGCCACTTGGCAATATGGGCTCTGCCTGGATCATATAGGTTGCAATTACTTAGCCAAATGGACAGTTGGTGGTAGGGGTTTGATAGGTTGGAACGCGTCCATTCTGGTCTAAGGGAAGGCTTCTGAAAGATCTTGTCTTGGTGAAACCAAGTCTTGTGGGGAAAGTGCACCACCTCTGCAGAGTGTAAAATCTAAGTACTTAGCCATGTCCCTGGTAAAGGACAATTTGAGCATCAAGACATGGAAGCTATCAAGAATCTCCTCATCCCAATTTCTAAGTTAAAATCTTGTGGTTGAACAAGGGTTGAAGGATCACCAATTTCTATTGGGAGATGCCTTGGGTGATTTTTGTCAAGAAAAAACTTAGAGTTTTCAATTGATAAGGAAAATCTATTTTGAGCAAAGCAAGCCTAAGCTCCACTTATCCAAAAGCATATAGATGATAGACTCCACTATACTACCATAGTATCACTTGCCAATACAATTCAAATGTATTGACCCTTGTGGCTGTAACTTATTACGTTGCAGGTTTGTATGATGTTAGTGAGATGTGTTGATTAGGATTACAAGTCTACAACCAACATGTTTGCCTGTGGCAATTTGAAGATCAAGGAGCCCATGCTATTTTTATATTCTGCTGCATTGTAATGAGATAGACAAATGAGCTATGTAAGATGTAATAAATTATTTTATTCCTGGTTATAAAGTTGTATTATGACCTTTGTTTCTTGATATTACATCTTAACTGTGGATTCTAGCTATTGATCCAGGGACTAGCATTGTAAACACAAGGATCTCTACCTTATTAAAGGTTGAGAACCTTACAGATGGTATCAGAGCATTGTGTTGCCTGTAAGATTGTAACCCTAGGATTGGACAAAACCCCTTAGAAAAAATAGGAGTTGTATTTGTTCCAAAATTTATTTACAAACAATCTTGTATACTCTTTCCTCAACTTTTTGGTTTTAACTCTACATCTCTTCTACTTCAAACTAGATGGATAAAGCCTTCAACATGAGCAAAGGACTTCACCAACTCAAGTGATTTCAACAAAGACTTCAACTTGGATATCACTAAGGACTACATGTGAGGCAAGAAATATTGATCAAGACTTGAAGACTAAGGGAACACAACTTAGAAGGAATAATCATCACCTTTGAAGCTTTGTGACCAAGACACAAGAATTTTCCCAAGGAAACCATTATTTCATTCATGAGGAATCAACTAAGAAGGATGGAATGATCTCAAGTGAACCAAATAGCTGGACCACCATATTAAGTATAGAACAAACACACCAACCTATGTGGTGTAGCAAAAATATTTTATTGCCTAAAAATGTGCTTGAAACTTGTTGTTTGATTGGAAAGTTTGTTTGTGATTGCTTGCATTGCTTGTGTGAATTGTGATGTGTGTGATTAGAATTATTTCCTTAGAAATCACTTGCCTATTCTAATCCCAATCCAACCCAAACAGATGACTACTCCAAGAAACTCCAACATCAAGGATGGTGACAAAAACAACAACAGAGGGATCAACATGAGGGAACTCATAGTAACCCAAACCCAGTTGAACCAAGTGACAACTCAATTTTTAGCCAACACCAGTGAGGTAGATCCAGCCATGCAAAGGTTTTTGGAAACCCAAACCCAATTATTGCATAAGGTAACAGATCAAATGATCAACATGGGAGACAACTCTTCCCAAGGAGTTTGTGACAACAAGGATGTCAAGGATGATATTCTAGAAGGAACCCACGCTTGTAATATTTGTGGAGACAAGGATCTGTAGGGGTTCGTAGCATGGAAAACAAAAAATTTCTATCACATACAAACAAACAAGCCAAGATCTATCCTCTAGATTGTAGCAACGAGTCGATGGAATAACTTACCCTCGAAGATTCCAAAGTGTTTAACGAGAGCAGATTCTCGTAGGTGATGTAGTCGTACTCTTCCCGATCTCAAGATCGTGTAGACGATCCTTCCGGCTGCATTCGGCGGCTTCCAGATCGATCACACGTTCGGTGCTCGACGAAGACCTTCCTCTCCCTTGTTCCGGCGGCGGAGGTTGTAGCACTCTCCTCGCGATTCCGGCTGTGGCGTGAATGCAGGAAGTAGAGGGGAAATCCCGCAGGGCTTCGCCTTAAGCCGGAGCGAGTATGGTGGAGTATGAGAGAGGGCTATTAGTGGTCTAGAGATTAGACACACCAATTAGAAGGCTCTAAACCGCAGGCTAAAGCAATTAGAAGCTCTAAACCAAAACGGCTCTAAACCGGAGATTAGAGGATAGGAACTTGTGTCTAGAGGAGGAGGCCCTGCCCCTCCTTTTATAGGTGGAGGGGCTGGCGCGCCAGGGAAGGGGAGGGGAGTCCCTCCCCAACTCGGCCTAGGCTGGCCGCCGGCTTGGAGGAGGAGTCCCTCTCCTCCAAGTTGGTTTCAACCTCCTCTTGCTTGTTTCCCACAGTTTCTGTTTTCCACATTTCTGTTTTTAGTTTGACTCTCAATGGCAGTTTGACTTTTCAGTTTTGGAACAGCAAGAACACTTAGTACATGATGCAATCATTCAATGACACATTCATGTACCCTCCCCAGTGCGGACAATCGGAACCTTCTAGAACATTCGATGAAAACACCTAATCATTCCCGAACTCAAACGGGACTTTCCTTATATGAATCTTATTCTCGGACCATTCGGATCACCTCGTGATATCCGGATCCCATCCGAGACTCGAACAACATTCGGTCTCTTTCTCATAATACCATAACTACTCAAAACAACGTCGAATCCTTAAGTGTGTCTCCCTACGGTTCGTGAATTATGCGGACATGATCGAGACACTTCTCCGAACAATAACCAATAGAGGAATCTGGAAATTCATATGGCTCCCATTTCTCGATTACTTCGCGATCGAATGAACCACTTACATACGATACCAATTTCCCTTTGTCTCACGATAGTTTACTTATCCGAGGTTATGATCGTCGGTATCTCGCATACCTAGTTCAACCTCGTTCCGACAAGTACTCTTTTCTCGTTCTCGTGATATGTGATCCCTTGTGAGCGGTCACATGCTTGCAAGATAATTGGATGACATTCCACCGAGAGGGCCCAGAGTATATCTATCCGTCATATGGATGGACAAATCCACTCTTGATCCATGTGCCTCAACACATACTTTCCGAACACTCAATGCCACCTTTATAGCCACCCGATTCACGGTGGTGTTTGATGTCATCAAAGCATCCTTGGTGATGGTGATTAACATGATCTCATGGTCGAAGGAATTAGGTTACTATGTATCAGAAAGCTTATAGCAAATGAACTATATTAAATGACTTGATCTTTATGCTACGCTTAACTATAGGAGTATGTCCATCACATCATTCTCCTAATGATATGACCCTGTTGTTAATAACATCTCTGTGTTCATGATCAGGAAACCATGATCATATATTAACCAACAAGCTAGTTTAACAAGAGGCTTTACTAGGGACTCTTACTTTAGTTTACAAATCACACAAGTATTAATGTTTCCGGTTAATACAATTATAGCATGGTATGTAAACATTTATCATAAGTGTGAAGATATGATAATAACCACTTTATTATTGCCTCTTGAGCATATCTCCAACAGTCTCCCACTTGCACTAGAGTCAATAATCTAGTTTCAAACCTTTGTGTATATAACACCTATGGCTTTCCGTTGTTGTATGTACACGATTGCTAGTGGTCAACTGATCTCCGGATCTGACACTTCCAGGTCCGTGTGTAATTGCATGTTTTTGCGTCTCTACGCATCACTCATTCTCTAATGAGATGGCTTTGTATAAATTTGGTCTCTTGGTGTGACCTTTAGTTCTTTGGGGTTAAAACATGTTGATAGTATTGTCGCACAATATATCTTCATAGTATTATCCCTCTGTGAACTACACCTAGTTTGATAACAAACTACTTGACACAAATGCCCTCTTTTGCTGCTATAATAGCAGTTATATACTTAGCCTTTTGTTGTAGTATCTGTCACAATGTCTTAACTTTGGAACTCATCCAAATCCATTATGGAACTTACTTTCCATTATATTGTCCCACCCTTAGTTTAGATTGAGATAAATTTTAATTTGTATTTTGTGACAAAACTAGTATCAATGTAGTACTTTTTCAATGAACTAACCATCTATTTGTCACTTCTACAAATAATATACTCTTAATTCTTCCCAAAGATCATAAGAATATCCTTACTATTGTCCAATGATCATCTTATGAATCATTCTGGTATATGCTCACAACATTTAGAGAATAGGACATATCTGGATTTGTACATATCACAGTATGATTGATATAAATACTCTTTGTGATTTCATACATCAAGTATCAATCTATACTTGATTATTTGTTTCACTTTACCAAATGTCAATACACTTGAATATATCATCAACATTGAACTCTTTCAATCCTTTCTGTGCGACAAGAACCTTTTCTTGTAGTTTCTATATTGAACTCATTCAATATCTCGTCTATGTACTTCTGGCATAACCATATTAGCGTCTATTGATGCCAAATATTTGGGTTTTGCCTAAGTCTTTCATCGGGATGAAATTCTTAATATGTGTTAATAAAAGATACATTATTTTCAATCAACAATGTGTCTTCCACATAATGTATTAGAAACATGTCTTAGCGCTCCCACTTAATTTCTTGCAAATGCAAGCATCTTCATTGTCTCCGATGAATTTAAACTCTTTTAACAGTTTCATCATAGTGAAGATTCCAACTCCGCTATGCTTACTTTAACCATTGAAGTTTGCATATGCTTTTAGCATCCTTTGAATTAACAAAACCCTATGGACCGTGTCATGCACACGTCCTAGGTAACAATTCTATTAGAAGAACTTGTTTTGTTTATTCTACTACCACATAACAAAATTATATGTAGTCATTGCTACATTAATCCGTCTAGACTAAATATCGCTAATGAAAGATCAAATCTTGTCATAGTCAACCTTTGAACATTGTTGTGAACTCTTTCCCAACATGTCGACTATTTCATAGATGTAAAACATCCATGTCTATTTCTTTATAGATCCAAACACGACTGTAAGGTCTTACACCTTTCTCGAGGGTCCTTCAAGTTCAAAACTTGATTTCTCATGAATGGAACTATCACGGATTTTATGGCTTCAAGCCATTTTACGGAGTCAGGGCTCATCATCGCTTCTTTGCACGTAGTCGGATCATTATTGTCAAATAATGATTTAACTCTCAAATCTTGGTATTTGATTGTTCATCCGACCTACTTGTTTCAATAGGAACTTAGATCTCTGTGACCACAACCTTTGAAGTACGCGAGCCATGAGCATTGTTTGCTAACTCCGGAACACTTTTCGGCGCTGCGCAACTTTGCACATATAGCTAAGGTTCTTTTAACCTTATCAAAGTTTTATTGTCCTCCCACTTAACTTTTCACGAAAAATTCCTTCTAAAAGAAACTTGACGTTCTAAGTGACAAACACTTTTGTCTCCGGTGTTATGGAGGAATACTTAACAAAGACAGGTTCATCCGACTTTGGTTGCAAACATCTTTCTTATGCATAGCATACCAATGTTTAAGAAAGGACAACTTGGATTTTATCCCAAACCATAACATATGGTGTCATTTCAACGGATTATGATGGAGCTCTTTTCAGTGGAAAAACGGTAATCTCTAAAGATTTTAATCTTTAAAATATAATGGCAGTTTTATGAATTATACCTTTGATCTTACCATGTCAAACAAGGTTTAATTACATATCTCGAACGTTCCATACTCTTATGGTGTTTCGGAAATGCAAATCCACGGAACGATTCCTTAAATCTTAGGTATTATGCTAAACTTGTAACTTAAATATTTTCCTTTATGATCTTATCATAAACTATTTATATTCTTGTTACAATGATTTTGCACTTCATCTTGAAAATCTTTGAACTTTTCAAATATTTCACACTTCATCCTTATTAAGTAAATATTCATATATTCACTCAAATTTTCGGAGAAAGCATATGAAGTTGAAATCCATCGCTCTTGACTACACATAATGGATTTCGTACAACAATATGTACAAGTTCCAATAAGCTAGTCATTCGTTCCCTTTTGGCCTATGAACGAAGTTTTAATTATCTCTAGGAAATTTTCACAAGCGTCATTTGATCAAAAATCAAAAGACTCCAAAATTCCATCCACATGGAGTTTCTTCATGTTTTCTTTCAAATATAATTTAAACGGAGATGTCACTTCCGAAGTGATCTTTCAATCAATTTGTCTTTCGACATTTTTAGCACTAGTTTTATGGATGTGATTTCTCCAACAAGATTTGTGAATCATCCATCTTTTATGGATTACGGCAATTATTTGAACAACCCTTTTGTTCTCATAATACCTGATAAAACAAATCTTGAAGACAAGCTTCGAGCAACACAATAACCCTTTATTTGTTCTCGATAATCATCATCACATATTCTTTTGCTAGTTACTTAGGCCATTGTAGTTCATGAATTGTGTAGTTTCGTATGACGATTCACACCAACAAATTCAGTATCAAATACTTGAGAACCACATTGTTTAATAAGCAAAGAATATAGACATAACATGTATATCATCTATATACTTAAACTGAACAATTCTAGTCTTTTCTTTTCTGCCATATATTTATGAGATTCTCTTTCAGTATTTCCTTTTATGTTTGAAAGAATCTATCAACATCAATAGTGGAGTCATACATATGACACATAGTCCAAAGCGTGTATAGTTAAATACCAATGTCTTTGGACTTGCACTTTGAAGTAGAGCACCATCATCAAATGTTTGGTGTTCTTTCAAATTCCTTTCTTTAGTAATCTCTTGGTGTAGTAAGCATTTTACCTACATCAAATATTCACCTTTATCATGGAATCGTCCATGATCAAGCTACCTTTAGCTTATAACGATGAATTACGAGTATAATGTTGCTGTCCAATACCTTTTGGATGATTAGGACAACAAGTGTCTCCAACCCTTTGCAAATTCTCATCAAAATATGAGAACATGAACTTTGCCATATTATACTCTATCATGTTGTAACCAAAACTTTGTTTCAGATATCACAATATCTTCCACACATCATGGTTTCTGAAACAACTCTTTCAGATCCTAGATAACCTTGATATTAAGAGAATCAAGAATCATGGAGACAAACATGATACTTATATACTAACACTTGGAATTTTTACTCTTGATTTAATACTAATTATTAAACTTCATGGAGTAACCGGAACTTACTGAAAGTTTGCAATAGGACTTTTAAACTTTAGATTAACACTTAAAAACAATACGATACCAGTTCGTAAAGTAACTAACCAGAATTCTATAGTTCTATCATCTCAATTATAACTAAGCGCAAGGTGGTAAACGGATGCCAATGACTACAACAACTATGCAAATTCACTTTGATTTAGTTTATGATAAATTGAGTTCTAATTAATAATTAAATTAATCTTGGTGAACTCCCACTCAAAACAATATCCCTCACATTGTTTTAGTGATCACACGAACCAAATCCACCACATCAAAACCGATCATCACGAGAGTTGATATAGCTTCAATGGCGAACAATCAACATGTTCATCATATCTACTATATGACTCATGCTCTACCTTTCGGTAATCCGTGTTCCCGAGGCCATGTGCAGACATGCTAGGCTCGTCAAGATCAAACCTTAGTTTCCGCATGAGCAAATCTGGCTTGCTCACGTTGTATACACTTGTAGAATCTAACACACCCGATCATCACGTGGTGCTTCCAAACAACAAGCTTTAGCAACGGTGCTAACTAAGGGTGAACACTTTATGACTTGAAATTCATGTGCATGAGGGATCATCTTATAATGCTACCGTCGTCTACTAAGCAATACAAGATGCATAAAGGATTAACATCACATGCAATTCATAATATGTGATATGATATGGCCTTTCTTCTTTGTGCTTCCGATCTCCATCTTCTAGCACGAACATGATCTCCATCATCACCAACATTGCATCAAGGTCAATGACGCTGCTCCATGGTTGTCGTCTACCGGCTTCAACTATTACAACTACTTCGAATAGACACGCGGGTCTTAACATAAATTAAAGACAACCATATGGCTCCTGCCGGTTGCCAACTTACAATAAGGAACATTGCATACATCATATATAATCACAATCATGGCCATATCACACACTGCACACCCCTGCAAAACAAAGTTAGACGCCTCTACTTTCTTTGCATATTTTACGTGGTTTGGGGCTTTCAATAAGTGTCGTTCTAACTGACGAACAAGAACCACAACATTGATACTAGTATTGTCAATCACCCGTTGTAAATTGGATCTTAACTATGCCAGGAGAAACAGGCACCCGCAAAGCCACTTATGCAATACAAGTTGCATGTCAAGCGTGGAGCAAGTCTCATGAACAATGTCATGTAAGGTTAGCCCGGGCCGCTTCATCCCAACATACCGCAATATGCAAAGTACACAAGAAGCAATCAACAATAAAAGCATCAACGCCCACAATGACCATTGTGTTCTACTCGTGCAACAGATCTACATATAGACACGGCTCTGATACCACTGTAGGGGTTCGTAGCATGGAAAACAAAAATTTTCTATCGCATACAAACAAACAAGCCAAGATCTATCTACTAGATTGTAGCAACGAGTCGATGGAATAACTTACCCTCGAAGATTCCAAAGTGTTTAACGAGAGCAGATTCTCGTGGGTGATGTAGTCGTACTCTTCCCGATCTCAAGATCGTGTAGACGATCCTTCAAGGCTGCGTTCGGCAGCGCTTGCAATCGGTCACGTTCGGTACTGACGAAGACCTTCCTCTCCCTTGTTCCAGGTGCGGAGGTTGTAGCACTCTCCTCGCGATTCCGGCAGCACAACGGCGTGGTACCGGAAGTAGAGGGGAAATCCCGCAGGGCTTCGCCTTAAGCCGGAGCGAGTATGGTGGAGTATGAGAGAGGGCTATTAGTGGTCTAGAGATTATACACACCAATTAGAAGGCTCTAAACCGCAGGCTAAAGCAATTAGAAGCTCTAAACCAAAACGGCTCTAAACCGGAGATTAGAGGATAGGAACTTGTGTGTCTAGAGGAGGAGGCCCTGCCCCTCCTTTTATAGGTGGAGGGGCCGGCTCCAGGGGAGGAGGAGTCCCTCCCAACTCGGCCTAGGCTGGTCACGGCTTGGAGGAGAGGGACTCCTCCTCCAAGTTGGTTTCAACCTCCTCTTGCTTGTTTCCCACAGTGCTTTCCCCAGTTTCTGTTTTCCACAGTTTCTGTTTTAGCCATTTGACTCTCAAACTGGCTTTGACTTTTCAGTTTGGAACAACAAGAACACTTAGTACATGATGCAATCATTCAATGACACATTCATGTACCCTCCCGAGTCTTGCCGGACAATCCGAACCTTCTAGAACATTCCGATGAAAACACGGAATCATTCCCGAACTCAAACGGGACTTTCCTTATATGAATCTTATTCTCGGACCATTCCGGATCACCTCGTGATATCCGGATCCCATCCGAGACTCGAACAACATTCGGTCTCTTTCTCATAATACCATAACTACTCAAAACAACGTCGAATCCTTAAGTGTCTCCCTACGGTTCGTGAATTATGGACATGATCGAGACACTTCTCGAACAATAACCAATAGAGGAATCTGGAAATTCATATGGCTCTACATATTTCTACGATTACTTAGCGATCGAATGAACCACTTACATACGATACCAATTTCCCTTTGTCTCACGATAGTTTACTTATCCGAGGTTATGATCGCTTGTATCTCTGCATACCTAGTTCAACCTCATCTTGACAAGTACTCTTTTCTCGTTCCCGTGATATGTGATCCCTTGTGAGCCAGTCACATGCTTGCAAGCTAATTGGATGACATTCCACCGAGAGGGCCCAGAGTATATCTATCCGTCATATGGATGGACAAATCCCACTCTTGATCCATGTGCCTCAACACATACTTTCCGAACACTCAATGCCACCTTTATAGCCACCCAGTTACGGTGTGGTGTTTGATGTCATCAAATCATCCTTCCGGTGATGGTGATTAACATGATCTCATGGTCGAAGGAATTAGGTTACTATGTATCAGAAAGCTTATAGCAAATGAACTATATTAAATGACTTGATCTTTATGCTACGCTTAACTATAGGAGTATGTCCATCACATCATTCTCCTAATGATATGACCCTGTTGTTAATAACATCTCTGTGTTCATGATCAGGAAACCATGATCATATATTAACCAACAAGCTAGTTTAACAAGAGGCTTTACTAGGGACTCTTACTTTAGTTTACAAATCACACAAGTATTAATGTTTCCGGTTAATACAGTTATAGCATGGTATGTAAACATTTATCATAAGTGTGAAGATATGATAATAACCACTTTATTATTGCCTCTTGGGCATATCTCCAACAGGATCACACTTCCAAAGAGCATGAAGATCAATGCCCCAATTGTGAAGAGAAACCTCCAACAAATCAATGCCCCACATCTCAAGCTACTTGTTTCCTATGTGAAGGAAATAATCATGTCCCTATCCAATGCCCCATATACTCCATAGTTCAACAAAGGAAACAAGGTGGATTGCAACAACTGATTGCAGACTACTATGAGAAAACAACTTCTACCAAGAAGGATGAAGACAACGGAAAATCTCAGCTTGCACCTCCATGCAATATGACTCAATTTAAAGGACCAAAGAGGAGACATATGTATTATCCAAGGAAAAGGTCAAGGAGACCAGGAAACTTTCCTACCTTTGAGATAATATATGAAGAGCATGAACTATAAGCACTCCTAGCTTTGGAGAAACCCAAGAAGAAGAAGGACAAAAGTCAAGTGCAGTGTTGCCATTGCAAAGAGATGGGACACTATGCCAATGAATGTCCTGAGAAGAAGAATAAATATAAGGAGATTAGCCAAGTGTGGTGCAACAACTGCAAAGAGTTAGGCCATTATGTGTCAACTTGTCCACAAAAGATACGTGAAGAACTCAATCTTATCACATGTTACAATTTTGGTAACCAAGGACATTATGCAAGCAACTGGCCAGTAAAGATGAAGCACAAGATAAAGCCTATGAAGGATCTCAGCCTTGTCACATGTTTCAAGTGTGGAAACAAAGGACACTATGCATATGTTTGCCCAGAGAGGTTTCAACAAGATCCCAAGCAAGCCAAGAAGTAATCTAGTTGGAAATTTTTTAAGGGTGGTAGTACCCTAGCTTCTTTGAGCCAACTTGTAACCCCTAGCCTCCCCAAATCTCGGGACGAGATTTATTTTAAGGGTGGTAGCCTATCACATCCCAAGATTTTCCATATCTTGTAATGTGAAAAATAAATAAACAAAATAATAGTTGTTGAAATTTAGGGTGAAAAGAAACTTTTGATTCTAAATGGCAACTTAAAATCCCATCTTGAACAAACTTTGGATAATATTTGAATTCAACTAAATTCAAATCAAAGTGGAATGCATTCTTCATAAATGCATCTGGAAACTTAAACACTTGAGAAATAAACCAAAACTCTAAAACCCCAATGGAAGAAAATCATTTTCAAGTTATCTCTAAGACTATGAATTTGATCCATATAAAAATTGGTAATACAAACATTTCAAAATGATCAAGAATGACAAATAGAAATACTATAAAACCATAGGAATTGGTTTCACTTAATTTGGAGCCATAGATATTTTTTTTATAAATTTGATAAGATAAGGAAATTGAATTTCCAAAGATAATAAAGCATCTATCTAAAAATCCATACCAAATGGTGACCAAATAATCCTAAAAATATTTAAAAGGATAAATAATTATCAAATAAGATTTTACAAATTGAAACCACCAAGTTTGGATCTATAAATAAAAAGATATGGATTTTATAAGATAGAGAAAGAATTATTAAATAAAGAATATTTAAAGACCAAATTTAAATCTTGGCCTAATCCATAAGCAATGGAATGATTATAATCCAAATCCAAATAAAATATTGGATAAAGAATTTTACAAATAAAATAAAATGACATTGACCAAATCCTATTCTATTTGAATAAAGACAAAATCCCTATTAAGAAGTGATTAAATAAATCATGGGAAAATAGAATTTGGAATTTACCCAAGTGGAATAAAAATTATTTAATTAACTCAAATAAGATCAAAGAAATCTTCCAAGTAAAATTTATGGATTTAAAACCATATTTAATTTCATAAGAATAAAGACAAGTACCCAAATTAAAATGATTAATAAATCCTATTAAAAACATTCCAAATAATTCAAGGTGAATTATGTGACACCCAAATAAACAAATAAAACCTACTGAAAAGATTTGGAAAGATTTAGAATTGAAATGAAGTTTGAAAAACATTATTTAAATCTTATTTGAATAAATGCAAAGGCCTATTTTAAATAATTAAAAGACCCTAAAAATAATAAAATATTTATTCTAAATTTGACTTCAGAAGGTGTTATTAAACAGTATTTGATTACACACAAAGTTTGAGAGAAATTTGAATTCAAATGAATGCTTGAATGGATTAATCAAAATCAAAACATAATATTAGAAATAGAAAAAGAAAAACAAAGCAGTACAAAAAAACTGATCTAAGCGGCCAGCCCAACAAGGCCCAACTAGCCCATCTAACTCAAATAACCCGAAGCGTTTTCCTTTTACTCGGCATCGAACCCACTCAGTCACTGACCGCCTGGACCCACCCTTCCTCTCTCCCTCTCGCTGACAACGGAGCCCACGCCACGTCACCGTCTTCCTCACCCTTCCGCTGACCTCGCCGGCTGTTGCTGCCAAATGAATGCCGACGTAATACGCAGTAACGTCGCGATTAAACAGCCCCGCGATCACGCATACTAAATCGCTTGCGCCCCCTCTCTCTTTCCCCTCACTCGCTAGATCCTCTACGCCCCCAGGCTACCCTGATTTCGGGTTAGACCACCGCTGCCTCCGACGAGTCCCTTGTCAAATTCCGGCGAGCCTCGACCCTCTCCTACCTCCTAGCTCACACCAGCTTGATCCCCATCATCTCACGCACCTGCCCGTGGTTTCCATTCGCCCACGCATGCCCCACAACCTCGCCTCCTTCTTCGTCTGAGCGCCACCGACGGCGAGATCAACTCTGATGAGCTCTCCTGGTAATCCCTAACCGCACCTCCTCTCTGGTTGGCACTAGCATACTATCCTCTCTCGCGCGTGTCTAACGCACCCTTTGTTTTACATTGGCATGCCTTGTAGCCTCTTCCCCGACAACGGCCGAGCAAACCCGACGCCAGGCAGACTTCTGGCGAGCGATTACCGTCACCACCGGGCGCCCCTCGACGAGCTACCACCACCTTGAGCATCACCACGACCACGCGAACCTGGTGAGCCATTCCCCTTCCTCCCTTGCTTCCTGTAGTCTCCGTGACGCCGTAGCCAGAGCCAGCGCCGCCACTCGCCGCCGCCAGCGCCGCCACTTGACGGTTGGTTGATCATCAGCCGTAGGATGCAGATCCAACGCACACGAAAGAACATTAAGTGAAGGGGTATGCTTGCTCCTGCGCCGCACGATCTTTTTAGATCTAACGTACCGTGTAGGCCGATCCGCGCGAAGCAGTATAGACGAATCGTAATGTGACGCGTGGCCAGTGTGTTATTTTAAAAACAGAATTTGATCTATTGTATTAGTAAACTTGCAAAATTCATAACTTTCAAACCACACGTCCAAATTTTGCAAATTTTATATCAATGGATTCAGCAAAACAAGTACTTTCTGACCATGCAATTTGTTTAGTAAAATGTTTCTGTTAAATTGATTGTTTTTGCAGAAACTTATGTAGGCATATTTAGAATATAAATTTTTTTCTAAAATGATTTTTGAGATAAAACCTTTGGCAACTGGTTTGTTTTGAACCTACTGACCATAGAAATCAATTTGTGGTTTCAAAAACATATTTTGTGAAGCAAAATAATAAATATTTGTTTTAAACCATTTCTAGTCAAATAAAAATACTGTTATATGTTAAAAATACTTTTTGGAAGAAAATCTTTTGGAAAGGTTTTGATTTAAACTCTCTGACCCTAAGCACCAAGTTTTATGATTTAAAAATGTATTTGGTGAACCCTATAAAGATTGTTACTTTGATAAAGGCATTTTCAACCACATAAAATAATGATTTGGTTTAAAAATGGTTTATAAGTAAAATATTTTTGCAAATGGTTTTGCCACTTTTATAAAGTGACCAATAGGTGTTTTAGAATGTTTATAAACCATTAAGGAACCACTTTACAAATAAAACAATCTTTGGCATGCTTCCATGCATTGTTTTGTTTCTATTATTTTATGTGATGTTTGCTTGAATGGTGGATTGAAATTGTGCCCTTGCTTGATTGAATTGTAGTAATTTGAAGAGTGTGATCATTGAAAAGACAAGGAGTGAACTTATATTCTCTACCAAAAAGTCAAGTGATGCTTCATACTTTTGTCCCATTATTTTCACTATGCATTAGTGATATTTCTAAGTAGGACTTGCATGGAATTTTTACTAAGTATAAACTATGCCATGGGAAATCCTAGTAGATGAAACCTTAGTATAAATTTCGTAAGTTAAGATTCCTACTACTACCATGCTTAGCTTAGCTAGTAGAAAAACAAGGGTGGATTATATTCATGCTATGGAATATTTCTAAGTCAAGGACTTGTGTTTTGTTTAATAAAACAACTAAGTGAATTAATCACCTGGGTGGAATGGAAGGAATGGTTTTTGTTGAGTGGTTCACAAGGCCCATTTCTATGGTTTACCTTATGTATCTCACTTGTGGATGGCCACCCAGGAACAAAGAGATTTGAGATGTCAAATGTTGAGAAGCTTCAAGTGTAGCCACTTGGCAATATGGGCTCTGCCTGGATCATATAGGTTGCAATTACTTAGCCAAATGGACAGTTGGTGGTAGGGGTTTGATAGGTTGGAGCAACGTCCATTACGGTCTAAGGGAAGGCTTCTGAAAGATCTTGTCTTGGTGAAACCAAGTCTTGTGGGGAAAGTGCACCACCTCTGCAGAGTGTAAAATCTAATTACTTAGCCATGTCCCTGGTAAAGGACAATTTGAGCATCAAGACATGGAATCTATCAAGAATCTCCTCATCCCAATTTCTAAGTTAAAATCTTGTGGTTTAACAAGGGTTGAAGGATCACCAATTTCTATTGTGAGATGCCTTGGGTGATTTTTGTCAAGCAAAAACTTAGAGTTTTTAATTGATAAGGAAAATCTAGTTTGAGCAAAGCAAGCCTAAGCTCCACTTAGCCAAAAGCATATAGATGATAGACTCCACTATACTACCATAATATCACTTGCCAATACAATTCAAATGTATTGAACCTTGTGGCTGTAACTTATTACGTTGCAGGTTTGTATGATGTTAGTGAGATGTGTTGATTAGGATTACAAGTCTACAACCAACATGTTTGCCTGTGGAAATTTGAAGATGAAGGACCCCATGCTATTTTTATATTCTGCTGCATTGTAATGAGATAGCCAAATGAGCTATGTAAGATGTAATAAATTATTTTATTCCTGGTTATAAAGTTGTATTATGACCTTTGTTTCTTGATATTACATCTTAACTGTGGATGCTAGCTATTGATCCAGGGACTAGCATTGTAAACACAGGGATCTCTACCTTATTAAAGGTTGGGAACCTTACACCTCCTCCATGTCTCCTTCATAACCTATTAAAATCTCTTCCTCCTTGGGTTTGTGAGGATCGTCTTCCTCGGGCTTCTTGCCTTTGCCATTGGCGGAGACCATGGTGCTCTTAACTTGAGAAGATTTCCTGACAGAAACAGATCGAAACAAAAACACGACGAGAACACGATGCACGAACCTCGGGGGATCTGGGGGGGGGGTTATATATTACAAAGTTTCAAAGCATAAGGAAGGTTTTGATTCAAAAGAGAGGCGGAGTCGGAGATAGGGGAGGCACACCCCCTCCAGGCGCCGGGCAAGGTGGACCCGCGCCTGGGGTGGGTCTGGCCACCCCGGCCTCCGGTTCTTCCTCTATTACGTTTCGTAACTTCCCTTATGTATTAACATAAAAAATATAAAAAGATTGGGTTTCACGAACCTTCTGTTTTCACCACTTCTACCTATTGAAAGACGAACTCTGTAGACTCCTTCTCTCCTTCTCCTGGAATTTCCTTTCCCCACAAGGCAATACACAAACTTCAATGGCAACATCAGCATAAGCAAAAACAATAAACCTTTAGGTTCGCACTTCAACTAAAATCCATCAAAACAAAAGCTTCTGTAAGAGGCAAATGCAAATGATAGCAGAAATCTGTCAAAATAGACCAGCAGGTAAAGATTGATTTTTTTTGAAAACCTTTTGTTGCTCAAATAAAAAAGTGCAGAACTAATTAAAGTTGGGTAATAACTTGTAGAACAATCTCAGAAAAATACAGCTCCTTCCTAAGTATTGAGCTCCCTCACGAATTTTTACAATGTAAAACAAAAATCTGTCCCAGGACAACCACTTTTCACAACTCCTCCACTTCTCAAAAGTAGTTGAACTTGACACAAAAACCAAAACAAAAAGGATAAGGAGCGGTTATTACTGAGGTAATAACTTCCAAGACTCAACCAAACTCTTGGGTTATCTCCCAACAAGTACTTTTCTTTAATGCCTTTAAGTTAGGCTTGAAACCTTCAAACATGCTCACAAAGGAGATATATATTTAAAGTGAAAGAGAGCATCAAGAAGCAAATAACCAACACACTTGAGTCTAACCCACTTCCTATGCATGGGAGTGTCATGAGAAAAATAAATGTTGAAACAAAAAGCCACTAGCATAGGAAGATAAAACAAATGCAACTTCAAAGCTTTCAACATAAAACGGGGAAACTTAACATTATTGAGATGCATAAATCCATCTTTCCCTCTCTCATAATAACTTCCAGTAGAACTTTGAATAAAGTTGACAATATAACTATCACTAGAAACAACTCTATCATATGAATGAGCATACTTACAGTCACCAAAAATAGGTCCAACATCATAAACTGGATCAAAAGAAGCAAGTTGTTCCATCCTGAAATCTTTATTAGGCAAGCTATTTTCACAAGGAGCTTTAGCAAATTTGGAAAAGTTTAACTCATAAGAATCTCCATCAAACTTAGTTAAAACTTTATCCTTCTTGCAATCTATAATAGCTCCACAAGTGTTCAACAAAGGTCTACCAAAAATGATAGGACATGTTTTACTAGCTGCTGAATTAAGCACTAGAAAATCAGTAGGATATTTAATCTTACCACAAAGAAACTCCACATCTCTTACAATGCCAATAGGGCAAATGGTTTCCTTATTAGCAAGGTGAATAACCACATCAATGTCCTCAAGCTCACAAGTACCAATTTAATGCATAATTTCCCTGTATCATAAGGAATGGCACTAGAACTAGCACCAATATCACATAAACCATAGTAGCAATGATCACCAATTTTAACAGAAAGCACAGAAACACTAGCCTTTCTAGCCTTACTAGGATGAGAGATAATATTAGAAACGTCTTCATAGAAGAAAATGTGCTCATCCTATATATTTCTAGCATCAAGATCTTTCACAATAGCTACCACAGGTTCAATATTCAATTGCTCAACAGGCTCCACAATTTTCTTAGTGCCTTTATTATTTGCACTAATCATCATAGAGTACTCCTTTACCTTAGCTGGGAAAGGTATTTTCTCAACATAATGTTCAGGCACAATATGATTAGTAGTACAAACTTTAGCACTTCTAACCGGAACATGACTAACAACATCTTTATAAGGTGCATGGTACTTGTTCCACTTATTTTTGGGAATTTCTATGTAAGAGGCAAAGGCCTTAAAATAGTTGGCAATACTTTGAGAATCAAGACCAAACTCATTGCTAATATCTCGGAAGTCATCAGTTCCCATAAAAGATTTAATGCATTCATAATCATAGTTTATACCTGACTTTCTTCCTTTGTCATTCTCCCAAGCTTCAGTGTTCTCTTGAATACGGTCTAGTAGATCCCATTTAGCTTCTTCCTTCATACGTGTGAATGATCCAACACAAGAAGCATCTAGTAAATCTTTATCATGAAGAGAAAGCCTAGCATAAAAGTTATTGATAATAATATTGTTAGTGAGTTCATGAATAGGACATTTAAGCATTAGTAACTTCAATCTCCCCAAGCTTGAGCTGTACTATCTCCATCACGAGGCCAAAAGTTATATATCAGATTTCTATCCTTATGAATCTCACTGGGAGGATAGAATTTAGAATAAAAGAGAGATGCCATTTCCTCCCATTCCATGGATTGTCCATTCTTCAGCAGCTTATACCATTCTTTAGATCTCCCTTTCAAGGATATGGATAATAACTTCTTCTTCACCTATTCAAGTGTGATACCTACACACTTAAACAATCCGCATAATTCATGTATAAAAAGCGAGTGATCACCAGGATGGACAGTTCCATCCCCAAAATAATAATTATCCATAACATGGTCAACAATACTTGTAGGTATCTTAAAAGGATCTATCACAACATGTGGTGGTTCATCTACTACCCTAGCAGTGGTAGTAGTTTTACCAAACAGAAAACCAAGTGGGTTATCCATTTTGGAAACAAAGTAACAAGCAGTAACAAAAAGCAATACTCATAGTAGAAGTTCCTTTACCAGTTCCACTCTTCAATAGCGCTTCACTCCCCGGCAATGGCGCTAGAAAATAGTCTTGATGACCCACAAGTATAGGGGGTGTATCGCAGTACTTTCGATAAATAGGAGTGTAGATCCCAACGAGGAGCAGAAGGTGTTAACTAGTGGTATGGAGCAAGAACTCTCTGCAAATACTTAGCAAACAGATTTTTAGGGGTTTTCTGATAAAGCAAAAAACAAAGAGCAAGTAATAAAGAACAACCGCATCAAGTGGCCCAATCCTTTCTTAGCAAAGGACAAGCCGGTGGAAATACTTATAAGGACCAAACGTTCTCGAGGACACATGTGAATTCTGTTAAGTGCTTTCACTTCATATAGCTGAGTACTCTTCTTTGGTTTTGTAACTGTTGTGTGGGTGAACCTATGCTAATGTACCAACCTTACTTGGACTAATACATACTTGTGATTAAACCCACTGCAAGCATCCGCAACTACAGGAAAGTAATTAAGATATAAACCTCATCACAGCCTTAAACTCTGAGATCCTACGCTCCCTTATGCAATGGTGTCCTAACGGTGGTTCAGGTTTCTGACACTCCGGCCACCCCACAATTAGTAGCCAAATACACAATGCATCCCCCTAGGCCCATAAAAGGTGAAGTATCATGTAGTCGACGTTCACATGACACTACTAGAAGAATAGCACCACAACTTAAATACTAAACCATTGAATAATAACTCAACACAAATCCACTAATAACAACATGACTTCTCCCATGTCCTCAAGAACTAAACGAACTATTCACGAGAAATCATATGGATAAAGATCAAAGATGATATGGTAATGGATAACAATCTGAACATAAACAATAATCCAATGGTTCCACTCACAAGCATCAACTACAATAGTAATCAACACCGGGAAAGTGTAACATCCCTAAATTCATATTCCAAAACTCATTCATATCATCCATGCATCCATCATCATTTAGGGTTTCAAAAATCAAAACCATTTCAGAAAAAAAGAAACTGGGTGCTACGATTTCATGTGAGCAAATTTAATTCAAATGGCCATCACCCTTTGAAACTTGAATGCTTAGGAACTTGTTTGCTTGCCTCCATTGTTGGAAAGTTTAGGTGCAAAAAATTGACCAAAGTTTTTCAACTTGGAAACAAATTCAAAATCCTATTTTAAAACATTTGCAAACCAGAGGCAAAGTCTCTGATTGTTTTAAGTCCAATCTTGACCAAGCCTTGCAGGGTAACCACATGGTTAAATAACTGATGTTTGAAACCACAGTACCCTGTAAAAATCCCCAGAATTGTTTGAATTCAAAAAGGTTTTGAATTCATATCTAATTCATTCCTGAAAACCAAAATAGAAAAGGAAAAGGAATAAACAAAATAAAAAGGCCACGCGCCAGGCTTCTGGCCCAGCATCGAATCGAGCCCAACTAGCCCACCCGGGGGTTTTTCTTTTCCTCTCTCACGCGCGAGCGCACGCACTCAGTCGCTGACAGCCATACCCCACCTCCACCTTGCACCCTTCGCTGACGAGCGGGCCTCCTCCACGTCATCATCGTCTTCCCCCTGATTCCGCGCACGACCTCGCCGCTGCCCGTTGCATCGTTGATCTCGCGAGCTTAATGGGCATTGATTCATCAAGCGTTACCTGTCGAGCCTCGGGCTATAAGATCCCCACCTCCCCACGACCATTTCCCCCCAGTCAATTTTGCCTTCATGCCACCAGGCTATCCACGACTCGCACGACTCCGCCGCTGCTTCGACGACCGCACCAGCAAATTCCGGTGAGTCTCGTGTTCCCCTCCACCTCCCATTCATGCTATCTTGTTCAGTGAGTCTCGGCGCATCTACTGACACACCCCACTTACCTTCGCATGACCCGTAGCTCCGTCAACGTCGACGACTGGCCGCCACCGTCTTCGGCTTCAACTCCGACGACCTCCAGTGGTAAGTCCAGACCGCCCCAAGCCTTGTCTTTCACACACACGTGTTCTCCGTGATCCTCTGCATCTAACCACACCCTCCATTTGCCTCCTAGCAACCTACAACGTCGTCTTCGACTTCGAACAGAACCACCTGTCGCCGGACTCAACTCCGACGAGGAATCGATCACACAAGACGCCTTGACAAACCAGAGCCACCTCGAGCTTCAAAGACGCCATCAGTCCCTGGTAAGCACCTTCTTGCTTCCCGGACAACCTAGAGAGCGCCGGCGCCACCGAGTCGACGCCGCCAACGCCGCTAGCGCCGCCAGTTTGTGGCTTGTTGATTTAGTCCGTTGGATCTGCATCGTAGGGCTAGGATAGATCTTAATCGAAGAGGTACGCGCGCGTCTGAGCCGCCAGATCTAAGTTAGATCCTACGGTCTGCGGCTGCCGATCCGCGCGAATCGGTACGCGCCAGTGAGACTGCGACACGTGTCTAGGGTAAATTCAAAAACAGAAATTCGATTCAGATTTAGATCCAAACTTCAAACTGCTATAACTTTTGAATGCCACGTTAGAATTTTGCAAACTTTATACCGTTGGATTCAGTGAATCAAGGCCTTTCTGTTTATGCAAAGTGTTTAACAAATAGTAACCATTAGAATGACTTTATTTGTAGAAACATGTTTAAGGCTATTTTGAGTATGGATTTAGTTTAGTAATTTGTTTTGGGGATAAATAAGTTTAGTTGGCAAACTTATGACTTGTTAAGTTTCTGTAAACATGCACATGCTTGGTAGAGTTTTCAAAATCACCACTTGGTAAATTCTAGCATACATGCATTCATATTATTTTGATTGTATATAATTGTGTGTAATTGTATGCTATGATTTTGTAGATTTTGCTAGTGATTGTGATTGTGATTGTGAAGAGTGCTACTCTCCCCACTACCAAGGCAAGTGATATTTTCATGAATATTTCTATCCTATGTTTTGTACTAGCATTAGATATTTTGCTAATTCTTGCATGCTATTTTTGCCTAATGTTAAGTTGGGAAATCCTAAGTAGTGTAGAATTGTAGAATTTCTAGGGAATTTTCCTAAGTTAAGTTATCCTACCATGCTTAGCCTAGCTATTTAGCAAACAAGGGTTGGTGAAAATCTACACTTACTATGGTGAAAATATTTCTAAGTCATGAGACTTATACTTTCCTAATAAAACAACTAAGTCAAATGAACCTCCTGGGTGGAATGGAAGGATTGGGTTATGTTGAGTGGTTACACAAGGCCATGGACTTGGGTTGTGTATCTCACTTGTGGTATGCCACCTGTGCACAAAGGGATTTGGAGGCCAAGTGTTGAGAAAGCTTACAGTGCAACCACTTGGCAATATGGGCTCTGCCATGATCATATAGGTTGCTAGAACTTAGTCACTTGGACAGTTGGTGGTAGTGGGAATGATAGGTTGGAGCGCGTCCATTTGACTAAGGAAAGGCTTCTGAAGGGTCCTGTCTTGGGAGACCAAGTCTGGTGGGGAAAGTGCACAACCTCTGCAGATGGAAAAACCTAAGTACTTAGCCTAGTCCAAGGCAATGGACAACTTGAGCATCAAGACATGGAAGCTACAAGAATCTCATCACTCCAACTTCTAAGTAAAATTTGTGGGTGAACAGGGATGAAGGACCCCAATGTCTATTGGTGGTTTCTTGGGAAGTTTTTGACCAAGAAAAACTTAGTGATTTCAACTAATAGGTAAAACCTATTTTCAAGCAAAGCAAGACAAGCTACACTTAGCCAAAATGCATATAATAATATAGTCCACTTAAAATATAATAAGGTATCACTTGCCAATACTATTCCAAAGTATTGACCCACTGTGGTTGTAACTTGTGATGTTGCAGGTTACTCCGATGATGAGTAGGAGTCATGAGTCTACACTCAACATGCTTGCCTGTGGCACATGAAGATGAAGACTTATGTTTATTTACTTATTCCTTAAACTCTTGTATTAGGCCTATGGCCCCGAGTTGTAAAAGACTATGTTTTATCTCTGGAATGAATGTAATAAACGACCTTTGTATCTGTGTACTTCATCTTAAACTGTGGATGCTAGCATTGATCCAGGGACTAGCATTGCAATCACAGGGATCCTTTCCTTTACTAAGGAGGGGTCTAACAGATGGTATCAGAGCACTGTGTTGCCTGTAGGATTATGACCCTAGGATTGGAAAACCACTAAGGAAAATTTTCAACTAGTTCTACACTTGTCTATTCTTCTCGTAAAACTTTTCTAATCTTTTCATTCTCAACTCCATTTGTAGATGAACTCCATCAACGAAGCCGTGAAGAAAGGACCACTCATGACCATGACCTTGGAGTGTGAAACTGAGTTTCCCAATATTCTCAAGGACCTCATGGTGGCAATGGAAGCACATGGTGCAACTGTGTACAAGGGCTTTCCAGTGATGGATGAAGGAGTGGAGTATTGGTGGGTGCAACTTCACTTGTACAAAAACAAGGAAGACAACCACAAAGAAAGGGGATTCTGCATGTACACCAACACTGTAATGCACACCACATTCTTTGAGTCAGCCAGAGATGCAGCTTGGAGGACTATCAAAGAACTAAGTGCTAGAGTCAAGTGCAGGATGCTCAACCTCCAAAAAGACTTAGAGAAAGAGAAGGAACTTACCCAAGAGTTGGAAGCCACCAACCAAGAGTTAAGGGGAGACATAAAAGACTTAGTGATGGAATCATGTGAACAAGATAGGTGGATTGCCTCTAGGAACATTGTGATAGCCACCAGATCCAGTGAGATAGGATTGTGAGCACACACTTCGTTAGTTGGACACCATCTATCACCTTATTTTCCAAAAATGATACCTTAAATAAGTATGGACCTTAATTGATGTAATGGACTCATGTATGCATGACTTGTGTGGTGTTTGTGTTCCATGGATATGTATGAAATGTTTGTCTTGTTTTATCTTAAATTGTGCTGATCTAACTCTTTAATCTTATAAATAGATGCCTATTACCATCAGCACCGTTGAGGAGTTACAGGTTACCCGTTTTGGTCCCCGTATCGTTGAGCTTACCACTTTGCTCGATCTCCCTCTTCCCACCATCACGGTGTACCCACTCACCAAGTTCGAGAGGAAGGACCTCTGGGGCTTCAAGGTGAACCAGCCCGGACGCCAGACAAAGCCGACTACAGAGGCCATCGTCTTCAAGTTGATGCACGACGACAGGGAGAGAGGCATGGAGGTAGTCATGCAGGACCTAATAGGGCGTCTGTTAGGCCGTCACTCCCGACAAGTTAGGGGCACCCACTTTCACGTCTTCGGAAGACGTGATGTTGATGGAGAGTCCATGGACTTTGAGGACGACTCGAGGGACGCGGCAGAGCCGATACGTCTCTATCTCCAGGAATTAGAGACTCTCCTCAGGCACGTGGACACGGACAGGACGAACGTCATGCTCAAAGAATGACGAAGCTCTGTGCAGCTTCATGAGAAGGACAAACTTTCGCAGCAGGATGAGATGATCAAGGAAATGGAGACGAAGTTCGAGGCCCAGGACCGCAAGTTCAAGAGTCGAGAAACGGCCCGTGATAGGAACAAGAAGATCCGGGACATGACCGAGGAACTGAAATCCAAGGATTTCGAACTAGAGCAGCAGCAGATGGTTATTGAGAGGCTTCGCTCCCAGAAGAGGGCTCTTAGGGCCAAGGTCGATTCCTTGACTACTACGATTGAGGAGAACAAGACCGCGATGGAGAACGCAGGTCTTACCTTCGTCGAGGAGGAGATTGATGCTGATGAGTAGACTTGACTACTCGTTTATCTTTCATATTCGTACTTGTTATTTGTGAACTTATTATTGGACCATCCGACATGTGGATGGCTTGCCACTTGTGTGTTTTATTTCTAGAACTTTGTTATTCCGTTGTTGAGTTTTTATCCTTGAGTTGCATGTTATATGTTTGCTTGTTATGTATTGTGCATAAAACATCTATGGGTATCTCATTCTTATCTATTTGAACAAACCACAGATGCCTCCCCGTCGCGCAAACCCCAACCCCAACAACATCACCCCGGAAATGCAACAAATGATGAATGCGCAAACACAGCTTATGCAAATGATGACAACATTCATCCAAAACCATAACAACAACAACAACAACAACAACCCCAATAACAACAACAATAACAACAACAACAACAACCCTCCGGGTTTTGATATGCTCACCAGATTTCTGCGTTTGAGGACAACAAAGT
Source organism: Avena longiglumis (assembly GCA_030063025.1). Classification (NCBI taxonomy): domain Eukaryota; kingdom Viridiplantae; phylum Streptophyta; class Magnoliopsida; order Poales; family Poaceae; genus Avena; species Avena longiglumis. The sequence goes on along the minus strand of CP125977.1, from coordinate 177,977,799 downwards.
TTTCGGGGACGACTGATCCCATGGTGGTCAATGACTGGCTACGTTCTGTGAACAAGGACTTAGTGACCGTAATGCACACGGATGCTTTGAAAAGTCAGGTTCAAGACATCGTTGGAAGGACCAGCCGCCACATGGTGGGACAACTTCCAAATCACCACTCCTATTGATGAGGTGACTTGGGCTATCTTTGAAGATGGCTTTGATCGCTTCATATCTCATCGTGAATGATGAGCCCGAAAAGAAAGAGTTTCACAACTTAAAGCGCCACCGCAGCGTGGCTGAATACATAGAAGAGTTCACAACTATGGCACGCTATGCACCGGATGAGGTTGACACAGATGCCAAAAGAAAGGAAAAGTTTCTGAAAGGCTTGAATGATGAGCTGAACCTACAGTTTTCTGTGGCATATGTTCCAACTTACCAGTCTTTGTGTGACAAGGCTGCTATTTTGGAGAGTAAAATGAAACAAGTCGAGAGTAGGAAGAGGAAACACTCCGACAAGCACAGCTCGGGATCGTCTCACAAACGATCTCACTATGATGATAGTGGCAGCTCAGGATCCCATAAGCATGGGAAATTCAACAAGCACCACAACCACAACCGTCATGACAACAAGAATCATCGCAGTCATGACAATGATAAGTACAAGAACCACAAGAGTGGACATAAGAGCCACTACAGTGGGAATGGTAGTGGAAGTGGAAGTCAGCATGCTAAAAAGGACATCAGTCAGGTTGAGTGCTTCAAATGCAAGCAACTGGGGCATTATGCTAATGAGTGCCCTAAGAAGAAAGTTGAAGGACCTAACAAGCCCAATCCTTTTCAGAAAGGACAGGTTAACCACATCAATGTGGAGGAGGTCTATGAGGAGCCTGATGCCGCTGCTCGTAAGTTCAGACTCAATTCCATTCCAGCATTTGTACTCTTTGACATTGGTGCATCTCATTCATTCATATCAAAAGCATTTGTTGATAGAAATGGGTTTGCATCTGAAAACATTGGGTTCCCAATAAAAGTTAGTTCTCCGGGTGGAGATATGATAGTAAGTCTTGGATGCCGGGATCTTGTCATAGAGTTTGGAAAGCACAAGTTTCCAGTGAGCCTAATAATCCTAGATTCCCAAGGACTAGACGTAATTTTGGGAATGGATTGGATGGCTAAGTATGAAGGAGTACTATATTGTGCTAATCGTACTGTTGCACTCACAACCCCAGAAGGGAAAAGAATAAAATTCAGGTCAAACTTTGAATCCAAAGGAAGTAAGCTGAATTCTCTTAAGGGGGTTAGCATGGATAGTGTACCAATTGTGTGTGAGTATCCAGATGTATTTCCGGAAGAATTACCAGGAATGCCACCAGATAGAGATGTGGAGTTTCTGATAGATTTGGTACCGTGTTCGGACCCATAGCAAAAAGACCATAAAATGTCGCTTGATGAACTGAAGGAGCTCAAGAAGCAACTAGGGGAACAGTTGCAGAAAGGATTTATTCAACCAAGTTCTTCATCTTGGGGAGCCCCAGTATTGTTCGTGGAGAAGAAGGATAGAAGCCAAAGGTTATGCATAGATTACCGTTCTCTCAACGAGGTAACTATCAAGAACAAATATCCTTTGCCTAGAATCAATGACTTGTTTGATCAGCTAGAGGGAGCATGTGTGTTCTCAAAGATTGATCTTCGGTGAGGCTATTTTCAACTCAAGATAAGAGAACAAGACATACCTAAGACAACATTCACCACAAGGTATGGATTGTATGAATACACTGTGATGCCTTTTGGTTTAACCAACGCTCCAGCATACTTCATGGATATGATGAACAAGGTGTTCATGGAATTCCTAGACAAGTTTGTTGTCGTTTTCATCGATGACATCTTAGTCTACTCCAAGAGCAAGGAAGAACATGAAAGACACTTACGCTTGATACTTGAAAAATTAAGAGAGCATAAACTTTATGCCAAATTCAACAAGTGTGAGTTTTGGTTAGAGGAAGTAGGTTTTCTTGGTCATGTTATGACAAAGGATGGTGTGGCAGTTGATCCTGCTAAAGTTTCAGCTGTGACAGAGTGGGAATCTCCTAAGAACGTAAAAGAAGTTCGCAGTTTCCTTGGTTTAGCAGGTTACTACAGGAGGTTCATTGAAAATTTCTCAAAGGTTGCTAAGCCAATGACTGAATTGTTAAAGAAGGACAAGAAATTTGCTTGGTCTGAAGGTTGTGAAGCCAGCTTCCAGGAATTGAAGAAGAGACTTGTACAAAGACCATTTATGTTCCGATTTGGAAAAGGAAAAGGATTTCCAAGTATATTGTGATGCTCATCAAGGTTTGGGTGTCGACTTATGCAAGACGGTAAAGTTGTGGCCTATGCCTCGAGACAACTCAAAACTCATGAAGTAAACTATACTACTCATGATTTGAGTTAGCCTCACGTCCATGCACTCAAAACATGGAGACATTACCTTTTGGGAAAGCGATGTGAAGTGTTCACCGATCATAAGAGTTTGAAGTATATCTTCACCCAGAAGGAAATCAACATGAGACAAAGAAGATGGCTAGAACTTATCAAGGATTACGACTTGAGTTTGCAATACCACCCCAGAAAAGCAAATGTAGTAGCAGATGCTCTAAGTCGTAAGGCATTCGTAAATGGCCTTACCAACGGTGAATTACCGGATGACTTGTGTAAGCAATTCAAAGAACTCAGATTGGAGATTGTACCAGAAGGACATCTTATGACTTTGGATGTTCAACCCACTTTGTTGGACAAGATCCGAGAAGCTCAGAAGTCCGATAAGGAAATTGAGGAGATTAAGAAAAATATCGGTCTAGGAAAAGCTAAGAACTTCCATGAAGACGAACATGGTACATTATGGCACGGGAAACGTATTTGTGTTCCACAAGACCCGGAGTTGCGGAAACTGATTTTACAGGAAGCCCACAACTCTCCATATTCTATTCACCCGGGAAACACCAAGATGTACATGGATATGAAAGAAAGATTTTGGTGGAACAATCTCAAAAGAGATATCGCCGAACACATTGCTTTGTGTGATGTGTGTAGCAGAGTGAAAGCGGAGCATCAGAAACCAGCAGGTTTGCTTCAACCACTGCCTATTCCTGAGTGGAAGTGGGAAAATATAGGTATGGATTTCATTACCGGATTACCAAGGACCAGGTCAGGGTAGGATTCCATATGGGTAGTAGTGGATCGCCTAACTAAAGTGGCTCATTTTATACCCGTGAAGACAACTTATACAAGTGCCAAGTTAGCCAAAATCTACATGAGCAGAATTGTGTGCCTTCACGGTGTGCCTAAGAGTATTGTGTCTGATAGAGGAACTCAGTTTACTTCTCACTTTTGGAGACAGCTTCATGAATCTTTGGGAACGAGGTTGGAATTCAAGATCGCTTTCATCCTCAAACTGATGGACAAACAAAAAGGACTAATCAGATTCTTGAAGACATGTTGAGGGCATGTGCCCTAGACTATGGAGAAAGTTGGGATGAAAGTCTGCCTTACGCAGAGTTCTCTTACAATAACAGTTACCAATCTAGCATTGGGATGGCACCATTTGAGTTTCTCTACGGAAGTAAGTGTACCATCCCATTGCTATGGAATGGTGTGGGAGAAAGGAGTTTGTTTGGACCCGATCTTATCAAAGACGCTAAAGAGAAAGTCAAATTGGTTAAGGACAGGTTGAAGATAGCACAATCACGACAGAAAAGCTACGCGGATTCTAAGCATAGAGAAGTCACCTACGAAGTTGGGGATAGAGCTTATCTTAGAGTATCACCACTTCGTGGAGTGAAAAGATTTGGAGTCAAAGGAAAGTTGGCACCAAGATATGTTGGGCCATTCAAGATTTTAAGTCGCAAGGGAGAAGTTGCATATGAAGTTGAATTGCCAGAATCTCTGTCAGCTGTCCATAATGTGTTTCATGTGAGTCAGCTTAAGAAATGTCACCCAGAGATGGAAGAATCATCTTTGAAGGATACCATACCCTTGGAAGAAGTCCAACTAGAAAGTGATCTCACCTATGAGGAAAAGCCTCACAAGATTCTTGAGACCGCAGAAAGAGTCACAAGGACAAAACTATCAAGTTTTGCAAAGTACAATGGAATCATCATTCCGAAGAGGAAGCAACATGGGAAAGAGAAGATGATCTTCGGAAAGACCACCCTCACCTATTTGCTAGCCAATCCGAATCTCGAGGGCGAGATTCATCTTAAGGGGGTTAGATTTGTAACATCCCTAAATTCATATTCCAAAACTCATTCATATCATCCATGCATCCATCATCATTTAGGGTTTCAAAAATCAAAACCATTTCAGAAAAACAGAAACTTGGCGCTACGATTTCATGTGAGCAAATTTAATTCAAATGGCCATCACCCTTTGAAACTTGAATGCTTAGGAACTTGTTTGCTTGCCTCCATTGTTGGAAAGTTTAGGTGCAAAAATTTGACCAAAGTTTTTCAACTTGGAAACAAATTCAAAATCCTATTTTAAAACATTTTCAAACCAGAGGCAAAGTCTCTGATTGTTTTAAGTCCAAGCTTGACCAAGCCTTGCAGGGTAACCACATGGTTAAATAACAGATGTTTGAAACCATAGTACCCTGTAAAAATCCCCAGAATTGTTTGAATTCAAAAAGGTTTTGAATTCATATCTAATTCATTCCTGAAAACCAAAATAGAAAAGGAAAAGGAATAAACAAAATAAAAAGGCCACGCCAGCTCGCCCAAAGATCGAATCGAGCCCAACTAGCCCACCCGGGTTTTTTTTCTCTCTCACGCTGAAAGACGCACTCAGCCGATGTACCATACCCCACCTCCACCTCGCACCCTTCACGACGAGCGGCCTCCACGCCATCATCGTCTTCCCCGATTCACAGACGACCTGTAGAACACCCTCAGAATCAGACCTATGCAAGTTTGAGCAAAATTCAAACCCGATAGAAACGATTCAAAGGTGCCCACCGTGCACTTTCGTGTGGGTGGAAAACGGTAATAACATTACACAACCCCTCGATGGGACCCACGTAGCAGATATATATAATGACTCCAGAGTCAAGAATACAGATATAAGGTATAAAGATCCAAATCACCTTGAAAATGATCGAGCGTCCACTACGGACAAGATGCAAATGGGGCTAAGAGCTCAAGAATAACCAATGGCCCATAACTCGCCCAGGCCAAGCCGGAAGGGTAACCCCTAACGACGCCGATCTCAAACCCGCTTAACAAAGGGTGCCGACAAAGGGCAAAGGAAAAGAGGAGGCCAAGATCGAGGCCGACATGCGAGGCTAGAATTCGCCCTCGCCTACATAGGTATGGTGGCTCAGGCAGCGCAAAGATGCACTAAACACCCTATAGAGACTCGATACAACCGGGCGATCGAGAGGGGTAAGATAGACCTATCCGATCCAACTGAAGCTAACACCAAACAAACCCATCCGGTGTTTCCTCGAGACCAAACGAGGAAGTCAACCGAGGAACTCACACCGCTGGCGCTTTATTTATTCGTTATCGTTGCAGCAATTACTAGTGTATAGATAATCGCCCGTAAAATAAGCAAGGCCCTTTTAGTTAATCATTCTAGAAGTAGTTGCATCAATTACTAATCGATATGAATAGCATGAGATATCCCATAAAACCCAGCAGTTGTTGGTACTTTTATTCAGCCATTCCGCTAGTTGCAATACTTACTAGTCAGTACAATTGTCGCAAGGCGACAACCAAACAAGCAATTGTGGGCAGTATTAATTAGCCATTCCATTATAGTGAAGCTGATTACTAGTCATTATAAGTCAAATTTATAGCAGTAAACTTTAGTTATGCTTGTCTATGATCGAGATCTTGTGCTCCAAGTCGTCCATATCCAGGACACGGCTTTCAGAAAGTTTTACCCGCCGGGTGCACCAATAACAACACACGCCGATCAACCTCGAAAACCAAATCAAAACCCAACGAGGCTTTCACGATGAACAATCACAGATTCAGAATATTTCAGGGGCCACCCTTGAAGTACACCAACGAAGTAAGCAAGCTTGAGACGGACTCAAGGTTTGCGTCAATGGTCAGAAGCGAATCGGGAACCGAAAACTCGGGTGTCGATATCACAGAATCACTCCGCTCCCTAAACAATACAAAGGTGCTATCCGTCGCACAATTTAAATACGAAAGTAGCATGGCATAAGTACAGATCGTAAATAAAACCTCAAACTAGTTGTGGCCCCAAGAAATAAGACTGAATCAAGCTCGCCTGTGGGGGTCCCATATACCTCCGGATGTGGATAGCGATAAAACAAGGAACAGTATCAAGTACTGGGTCTTACGGACACAAGTGGGCGTTCGGAAACCAAATATTATCTATCACCCACCGATGCCTCTGCTTATTTCAATTTTAGTTGTTAAACAGAAATTAAAGTGACGATAAGTAAAACTAGAATCATCTCCAACATCAACATGCGGCAATACATCAGCAACTGTGGCATATGACGACACACATCGGCACTTGAGCAAGCAACTACGACGCGCAAGTCCAACTATCTACCAAACAACAGGTAATAGGGTGTGTCCAAGGCAATATAGGGCTGCACGGTATATCACGGGTACGAAAACTAAAGCATCGCAACTCAGATAGCAATAGATCAACATGAGGGAATAAATAGTAGAAAAGTAAGATAGGTAGAAAGGGGGGAGATGCTCGCCTGAAAACATTGTCGAAGGGTCATCCGAAGGTCGGGGCGAAGCTCACATCTACTCAACGGCCTTATCCGCGAAGAAGCAAAGCACTAGAAGAAACACCGGGTGCAATTTTTAATACAACAGCAGAAGATCGGCATGATGCATGTATGATGAATGACATGGCAAAGATGCGATGCAATCAGGTCATATTAGGTGGAACCGGGGTCCCGCCAATTAATTAGATGGTTCAAGTTGTTTAACTACCCCGCAGTTTATATGTTGTTTTAACAAGGCAAGATTGCAACACCGGTTCGCTACACAAATTTAAATGAGGCCAATATAAGGCTAGATTTGCCCGCATATGGGCCCCATATTTAATTATTAGGTGAATCGGCATAAGGCCCCCAAACCACATGACAAGATGCATGCAAGAATGACAAATTAATAAGCAACAGGTTTTTATGTTATAAAATAGGGTTCGAGGAAAAGGGTCACACATTATGGTTCTCGACGGTCTTGGGGTTCCGGGGTTCGGGGTCGGTCTCGGTTCAGGTTCGGATCCGGGGTTCGGGTTCGACGGATGCGTTCTCGGATAGCGGGGAAGGTCTTGTTGTCCTGTGTCGGTGACCTCGGCATCCGGGAAGCAGGACTTGGTTCGGCGCCGGGGGCGCATCGGATTCTTCCGGTCGGATGCCGTTCTTGTCGTCGCGAAGGTCTTGTCGGGTCCCACGGGGTCGATCTTGCCGTTGCGAGGATCTTGTCGGGATCGCACCATCGAGTCGGTCTTGATGCTCCGCTTTCGGTCCTCGAATCCGAGAGGGTTCGGGTCTTGACGGGTTTGGGCGCCGATCGATCTTGTCGGGGTCTCGACGTATTTGGGTCCGGAACAGCTTGAAACCGTGAGTCGATCTTGGCGCTTGATGTCCGCGAGGGAGTCCTCGGGTCCGGATGGAGATCTTGTCGGTGGCCTTACAACACGGTAGATCTTGGCCTTGTCGAGGTACTTGAGTGCCAAAGCGGACTTGGGTTCGGGCGACGTGGTCTTCATATCGACATTGGTCATCGAGTGCCACGGATGACGCAGAGTGGGCGGGCCACCGACGCCGACGAGGTGAGGCTGAGCGCCGCAGGCAGCGGACGGGCCGAGGAGAAGCGGTGACCGGCGCGGATGCGCTGGGTCGGGACGGCAGCCGCGGAGGAGGCCCGACGGCAGCGGGCCTGGCCGCCACGGCTCGCTGGTCGATGGCGGCTCCGGTGGACAGGCGGCGCCCGGTCAGCGCGCAGGGAGAAGGGGTCGGCTGGGCGACGGAGGTCCGGCGAGGGCAGGCGCAGGGGCTAAGGGCGGAGAGGCGAGGTGGTCGCCGCGACGGAGTGGCAGGAGGAGGACCAGGGGGCGGCGAGGCCGAGGTTCGCGCGGCGTCGTCTGGCCTTCGTGGCGAGGGCGAGAGAGAGGCCGGAGGAGGGAGCGGGTCGTCGGGCGTGGAGCTGCTGGGACGGCGTGGCGGAGGCGAGCTGCTCGGAAGCGCGGTGAGCTATGGGGAGCGGGCGGCGATGAGCAGCTCCGAGCGTGGCTTGCAAAGGCCGAAGGCAGGGGGCTGGGCTGGGCGCCAGCGGACGAGGGCCAGGCGGTGAGGGAGAGCGGCTCAAGGGACGGGCGGGCGAGGGAGGATGCGCCAGCTGGGAGAGCGAGCTTCACTGGAGGTGTCAAGGCCAAGTTGCGGGCGTGGGAGAGGAGGCGAGGAAGGGAGGAGGAAGGGAGGACGCTGCAAGGCTGGGACGGGGTGGGGCCAGTGTGGGTCCCAGCAGACGCGGTTGGGGAGTGGCTAGGGGTGGCTGCGCGTGTGGGCTGCGTCGGTTTGGTGGGGCAGGGAGTGGCGGTGTTGAGAGAGAGAGGTTGGGTGATGTGGCGTGGTGTGATTGGGTGAGGGAGAGAGAGGGGTGAGGTGGCATGTTCTGATTGGGTGGAGTGAGGTGGCCAGGGGGTGTGGGTAGGATAGTGGGTAGCTTTAGGAATTTAGGAGGCGGTCCGATTTAAAAACCTGGGGTGGTCGTTCGGGTCTACTCGGCCCGTTCGACTGCCCCACTAAAATAATTAGTTAATTTATTTATTTTCAAGCCGCGCTTTTTGCAATCCGACAGCGGACAAACAAAATATTCCGGAGACCCGGTTTTCGGTGTTTGAATAAGATGGGGCGTTTAGAAAACAAAACGGTCTTTGCGAAACTAGTTTTACGCAAACAATGCATGATGATGACGATGCAATGCACAAATTCAACGATATTTTCTAGTAGTGGTTTTGCGGGATGCCACAATTCGACACCACTAACAAGGGATCTCGCCCTCGAGATCCGCCTCATGGTACCGGAAGGAAGGTCGGTGGTCCGCGTCTTCTCGCTTCGCGTAGATCCTCGCGACACCACTAACAAGAGGTTGTTGTCCGTGATCGTCGAGAGAGCACTCCGGAAACAAAAGGTCGAAGGTAGAGGTATCAACAAATAAAGCCACCACTAACTGCGGTAGAAAGAGAGGTCCGATGCGTTCTCATCCACTTCAATGCACAAAAGCGAATAGAAAGGGTAGTCGGCATGGGGGCCAATCCATCACGCACCCAAACTATTACTCCGCACAATCAGTAGAAGAGCGTGCAACCATTCTCGGAATCAGACTGAAGATCTCGACAAGCGAGGTTCGGAACAACGGAGTGATGCAGACTCTGCATCGGATCTGACGTAGATGATGTCGTCGCGTCGGAAAACACCGGATAACACAAACAAGGAACAAAGAATGGTACCACAGACGAAGGATTCCTCGGCAGCATGAAGACCGGATGTATCAACACCGTTATCAGAGGAGGAAGCGAAACCCTGAAGGTACGACGGAAACCCAACCACGAGAATTCCTGGACTCGAAGAAAGGGACGAGAGCGGATTCAAAACACGTAGAGATAAGAGGAGATCAGCAGAGGGGTAAGGAGTAAAATCAGACCTAACCAGATGTTGGGAATATGCCCTAGAGGCAATCATGTATGATGAGATTTCCCATTGTATTCATAAAGTTATTAAGTAGTCCTTGTATAAACATCTGATGTGTATCATTGAATATGTGATTCAGTTGTGGAACTATGCATTCATGTTGTTTGTACTAAATATCCTTGGTCATTGAGGTTGTGCTGGACACACAACTTAGACCAATGTGAAAGTTGGCTTGATGACTCGGTTCCACTTGTCATGGGCATGGAGATGCTATTCCAACTTACACAGACTAGGCTAAAGAGTTTAGCGAGTCGGATTGTCCCATATTGAGGTACAACGAACTAAGCTGTCATTTGTATATCTCAATCAATGTAATCCTTAGACCTGAGGTTGTTGCATAGTCCGAGTTGAGGATCACCGACTTAGGTTACCAAACGCTGATCCGAATCGGGCAGTTATAAAGGCGAGTTCGGGCCGAGAATCAAGCTGCGTGATGTGAATAACCAAGATGGGATTTTGCCCCTCCACTCGGAGAGATATTCTCTGGGCCCTCTCGTGAGATATGATTCGGAAAGCATGGCCATGCACGACTCGGTTAAGTGTTAACCGAGGCGATCGACTAAGAGTTAGTCGGGTGAATCACTTATCTCGGATCGAGAAGAGAGTCGGACTATTTAAGGGATGACATATATTTGCCTATAGTCTGACAAGGTATATCGTGAGGCAAAAGGGACTCAGACGTAAGTCTCATTGGAAAGGCAAGTCGTCATGACTCTTTGGTACTTGGGAATCGGTACGTTCTGCTAGGAGCCGATGCCGATTGATCGATTGAGAGTTGGACTCTAATCGTGTCCAAGTAACCATGAGCCTGCGGGGTCACACACTTAAGAGCGGGAGCAGGTTAGGATTGGATCCGAATCATATAATCTGGTTGGGTTGGACCTAAACCGGATTAGGACTGAGTTAGTGAGTTGGACTCACGGTGACTAGTTTTATATGGGCTTTAGTGAATGGGTCGCGCGAGCAGAGCCCACGTTCACTCCCTATATATAGTGGAGCACAATAACCCTAAAAGGTTAATCGTTGTTCGGTTAGGTTATTCCATTGTTGGAAACCCTAGCTCCACAGTCATCCGGCCATGAACGAACCTAGCAGCCGCCGCGCCCTCCTTGTAATGCGTGTGGATACCAGCAGAGGTGTGCGATCAGCACTGTGACGATCGTGAGGACTGACCGCATCAATCGACGCTTCATCGGTAATCCGCAAATCGCGTCTAGTGGTAAACCTCGTGGCCTTCTACCTCGCTAGGTCTTGGGATCACCACGTTAGAGGAAAAGTTTTGTTTTATCTCTGCGGCCCAACAATGGTATCGAGCGATAGCTTCCGGTTTTAGGCTCGAGATCTCGCATATATGATATGCGAGGCTATAGATGAGATCTATGTGCTGTTTTGGTCGATCTATGAGATAGATCGGTTTTGTATGAAGTTGATTGGATCAACTATACTCGGGGAATGGTAGATCTGATTTCCGTGATCATACTGCTGAGGTCGTGGAACGACATACCCCTACCGGTCGGCTTCCGCCATCGGGGTAGACTGTGACACGTAAATCCAGAAGCGGTGATCGAAGATCAAAAAGTTTGATCGAATCGGAACGATGGTCGGAATCCATGTTCGGATCGTAGATGAGATCTACGTTTTCGGAAAAATCGGGACCGCCGGCTTCGCCCTGTCGTAGCGCCTTAGATGTCGTTGCGAGTTTCACAACGCCGGTAGATATTGTATCTATGCATAACTTGTTTTTGCAGGAAGTTGTGAATGGTATGGTTCATGTGCATGTGATGTATGTGTGTAATCCATACGTGATCCGAAATCACGGTTTTTTGTCACCAATTTGGAGCCTAGGTGCTGTCATTTTATTGTATAACGACCTGCGTGTTGGATTCTCTATGTAATTTACTTTACTAAGCTAGTGTAGCTGTTTGAGAACCCGGAAGGCATGCAAGGCGTTGTACATGTCGGCGACATGGAGTAAGACGGCAAGTGACAAGAGTTGGCACGAGTCGGATTACAGGCTTTGTGGAGATGGAGATCGCCATGAAAAGAGCCATGCCATTTCACATCATAATTGCTTTATTTTGTGTTAGTGTTATGTCTCAGTTTTACCTCTATTAGATAGTCGGTAAAATTTAATCCCTCAAAGAAGGTCTAGTCGGTTTTCCCGCCAGTGTTTGCACCATCACAAGTCGAACATTTTTGGTAGTGGGCTCATAAAATTGAGGTGCTGCCAATTCTTTCCGACTAGGTGGGTTCGAGTCGGACTCTTACTGCAGAAACACTTGGTAAGCTAGACGGGTCTATCACAACGGTTGTGGGACTCGGGGAAAGGTCGGATGGGAGCCGGGGCATGTGATGCCACCCATCCAACAGGAGTCGCATGAGATGTGATTGACAAGGAGTTGTCTACCTAGATCACTTGGCGGCTAGCGGTGATGCTAAAGCTCACTAGCCGACTTGCTTATTTAGGATCCTGAATCGCTAAGTAACCATCGGAGGGGTGTTGGTTCTAGTGGGAGCATAAGATATTAAAATGTTTAATATGCTTGCTCTTTTATGAATACATGTCTTAAGTGTTTTTTGCATATTTTCTGTTGTAGATTATGGCACCAAGTAGCAGTCACTCTCAGATATCCGGTTTTGCATTGAGAACCATTCTTGAGAAAGATAAACTGAACGACACTAATTTTACCAACTGGTATCGAAATCTGAGAATTGTTCTCAAACAAGAAAAGAAGGACCATGTCCTAGACAACCCACTTCGGATGAGCGAATGAGAATGCGTTGTCGCAACCACCAATGCCTACCGTCGGGCTAAGGATGAGTCCACGGATATTAGCTGTCTTATGCTTGCTCACATGGAACCGGACTTGCAAAAGCAGTTCGAGCATGTTGAGGCCTACGATATGATCGAAAGCCTCAAAAGTATGTTCGAGCTCGGCGAAGACGAGAGGTATCAAGTCTCGGGCTTTGCTGAGTTGCAAGCTTAAGGATGGTGATCCACTGAGTCCGCATGTGATCAAAATGGTTGGTTACGTGCAGTCTCCGGAGAGGCTTGGCTACCCCATAAGCGAAGAGTTCGCTGCGGATATAATTCTGAACTCTCTTCCTAGTGCATATGGGCAGTTCATTTCGAACTACCACATGCATGGTATGGATAAGAAGCTCACTGAATTGCATGGGATGCTCAAGCAGGCAGAGGCGGATCTCAAGAAGGGCACCAGTCAAGTGTTGATGGTGCAGAATAAGGCTAAGTTCAAGAAGAGTTCTTGGACTAAGAAGAAGGCTAAGTCAGGAGGAAAGCAGGCTCAGGACCAGGTCCCAAGGGCTTCCTCAGGGACTAAGCCATCTCTTTCAGCCGGATCCACTTGCTTCTACTGCAAGGCGGATGGCCACTGGAAGAGGAATTGCAGCAAGTACTTGGCCGACAAAGCCAAGAGTGGAGGTATGACTTCCGACTCAGGTACACTTGTTTGCAATGTTATAGACATATATCTTGCTGATGCACCTAATAGTTCTTGGGTATATGATACCGGATCAGTTATTCACATCTGCAACTCGTTGCGGTGTAAGAACTAGGAGCGTAGCAAGAGGCGAGGTTGATATTCGAGTCGGCAACAAAGCAAGAGTTGCTGCGTTGGAAGTCGACGATGCAACTTCATTTACCTTCCGATTCATTATGGAACTAAATAATTGTTATTATGTTCCGGTGCTCATCGAAACATTATTTACGCTTCATGTTTGATGAGGCAAGGCTATGAGTCGAATATCAAGAATCTTGGTTGTTCTTTGTATTTGAATGATATGTTTCACGACTTTGCACCGTCCGGACGGGTTATTTATTTTGAATCTTGATGGTGAGTCGGTTTATAACATAAATGTTAAAAGGTTGAAACCAAATGATCTGAATATGACTTACTTTTGGCAATCGGCTTGGTCATATAAGTTGGAAAGCATGAAGAAGCTCCATGATGATGGACTCTAACCCGCTCGACTTAGAGTCGCTCGAGATATGCGAATCTTGCCTACTCGGCAAAATGACCAAGACACCTTTTGCAAAAGTTGCGAAAGGCGTCCGACTTGTTGGGACTAGTACATAGTGATGTATGTGGACCAATGAGCACGACGACCGGGGTGGTTATGAGTACTTCATTACCTTCACGATGATTTGAGTAGGTATGGATATATCTACTTGATGAAACATAAGTCGGAAGCCTTTGAAAAGTTCAAAGAATTCCGAATGAAGCCGAGAATCAACTCGGCAAGAAAATAAAGTTTCTTGGTCGCACCGAGGAGGCGAGTACATGAGCCATGAGTTTGATGACCATCGAAAAGTTGTGGAATAGTTCCTCAACTTACTCCGCCAGAACGCCACAAAGGAATGGTGTTTGGAAAGGAATCGGACCTTGTTGGACATGGTACGATCAATGATGAGTCGAACAGATCCTTTATCATTTTGGGGTTATTGTCTAGAAATGGCGTTCACACTAAACAAAGTACCATCAAAATCGGTAGAAGACACGCATGAGATGTGGATAGGCAAAAAGCGAGTTTGTCTTTTCTTAAGATTTGGGGTTGTGAAGCTTTGTCAAGCGACTTGATCGGACAAGCTTACTGCCAAGTCGGATAAATGTATTTTTGGGTATCCGAGGAAACCTTGGGTTACTACTTCTACAACCGAGAAGAGGGCAAAGTGTTTGTCGCTCGAACGGTGTCTTCCTTGAGAAAGAGTTTCTCGTCGGGGAGTAAGTGGGAGCAGTGCAACTCGAAGAAATTCGAGAGGAATCGGCTAATAGCGAATCGGCTAATAGCGAATCGGCAAAACCTTGGAGGTTGAGCCGATCGTGGCGGCTGAGCCGATAGCAGCACCTGTACTACGAAGATCGGCAAGATTACGAAGTGTTCGTGATGTGTTCTTTGTTAGCGGTGATGAGCGGCAAATTATTCGGAAGCAATGGTGGGATCGATTCGAGTCATGGCTTGGAGCCATGAGATCCGAGATAAAGTCCATGGATGAAAATCAAGTTTGGAACTTGGTTGATCTCAGACGGTGCAAGACCCGTCGAGTGCAAATGGGTCTTTAAGAAGAAAACTGATATGGATGGAAATGTTTCAATCTATAAAGCACGCCTTTGTCGAAGGGGTTCCGACAAGTTCAAGGAGTTGATTACGACGAGACTTTCTCGCCGTAGCGATGCTTAAATCAGTTCGGATCATGTTAGCTATAGCGCCTATTTCGACTATGAGATATGGCGGATGGATGTCAAAATGGCTTTCCTTAACGGAAATTTAACCGAGGACGTGTATATGATACAGCCGAGGGTTTTGTCGATCCGCTAATCGACAAAGTATGCAAACTTCTGAAATCCATTTATGGGTTGAAGCAAGCATCTCGGAGTTGGAATATTCGCTTTGATGAGGTAGTCAAATCGTTTGGCTTCATCAAGAGTGATCATGATTCTTGTTTGTACAAGAAGTTTAGTGGGAACAAAGTAAATTTTCTAATCTTATATGTTGATGACATATTACTGATTGGAAATGACGTCCAGATGTTGCAAGAAACCAAGGAATCATTGGAAAGGAGTTTCTCAATGAAAGACTTGGGTGAGGCAACATACATACTCGGAATCCGGATCTATAGAGATAGATCAAGGAGGCTCATTGGTTTGAGTCAGAGTACTTATTTGGACAAAGTGTTGAAAAGGTTCAACATGGAATCGTCTAAGAAGGGGTTCTTACCGATGTCCCATGGTGTAAAACTTAGCAAGACTCAGTGTCCTTCGACAACTGATGAGCGAAGTCGGATGAGTGCGATTCCATATGCTTCTGCAGTCGGATCCATCATGTACGCCATGATTTGTACTAGGCCGGATGTTTCCTATGCTCTAAGTGTTGTGAGCGATACCAGGCTGATCTGAGAGATCCATCGACGGCTACAAATATCCTAAAGTACTTGAGAAGGACTAAGGATATGTTCTTGGTTTATGGTGGTGAAGATGAACTCAGTGTAAAGGGTTACACGGATGCGAGTTATCTCACCGACTCTGATGATTCTCGTTCGCAATCCGGATACGTGTTTATTATAAACGGAGGTCGTGAGCTGGAAAAGTTCCAAGCAAGAGGCGTGGTCTGCGTCTACAACAGGTTGAGTATATTGCTTTCGAGGCGAAAGGAAGTTGTTTGGATGAGGAATTTACTCATGGATCTTGGTGTGGTTCAGGGATCGTCCAATCCGTTGGACGTGTATTGTGACAACAATGGTGCTATTGCACAAGCCAAGGAACCTAGACAACACCAGAAGAACAAGCACATACTCATGCGGTACCACCTGATTCGCCAGTTCGTGGATCAGGGTGATATCAAGTTATGCAAGGTACACACGGATGCAAATATTGCGGATCCGTTGACAAAGCCGTTACCCCAGCCGAAGCATGAGGCGCACCTGAGAGCCATGGGCATTAGATGCTTAGACATGTGATGTCAGAAGATTGACTCTAGTGCAAGTGGGAGACTGTTGGGAATATGCCCTAGAGGCAATCATGTATGATGAGATTTCCCATTGTATTCATAAAGTTATTAAGTAGTCCTTGTATAAACATCTGATGTATATCATTGAATATGTGATTCAGTTGTGAAACTATGCATTCATGTTGTTTGTACTAAATATCCTTGGTCATTGAGGTTGTGCTGGACACACAACTTAGACCAATGTGAAAGTTGGCTTGATGACTCGGTTCCACTTGACATGGGCATGGAGATGCTATTCCAACTTACACAGATTAGGCTAAAGAGTTTAGCGAGTCGGATTGACCCATATTGAGGTACAACGAACTAAGCTGTCATTTGTATATCTCAATCAATGTAATCCTTAGACCTGAGGTTGTTGCATAGTCCGAGTTGAGGATCACCGACTTAGGTTACACAAGCGCTGATCCGTAACTGGGCAGTTATAAAGGCAGAGTTCGGGTCGACTGAGAATCAAGCTGCGTGATGTGAATAACCAAGATGGGATTTTGCCCCTCCACTCGGAGAGATATTCTCTGGGCCCTCTCGTGAGATATGATTCGGAAAGCATGGCCATGCACGACTCGGTTAAGTGTTAACCGAGGCGATCGGCTAAGAGTTAGTCGGGTGAATCACTTATCTCGGATCGAGAAGAGAGTCGGACTATTTAAGGGATGACATATATTCACCTATAGTCTGACAAGGTATATCGTGAGGCAAAAGGGACTCAGACGTAAGTCGCATTGGAAAGGCAAGTCGTCATGACTCTTTGGTACTTGGGAATCGGTACGTTCTACTAGGAGCCGATGTCGATTGATCGATTGAGAGTTGGACTCTAATCGTGTCCAAGTAACCATGAGCCTGCGGGGTCACACACTTAAGAGCGGGAGCGGGTTCGGATTGGATCCGAATCATATAATCTGGTTGGGTTGGACCTAAACCGGATTAGGACTGAGTTAGTGAGTTGGACTCACGGTGACTAGTTTTATATGGGCTTTAGTGAATGGGTCGCGCGAGCAGAGCCCACGTTCACTCCCTATATATAGTGGAGCACAGTAACCCTAAAAGGTTAATCGTGGTTCGGTTAGGTTATTCCATTGTTGGAAACCCTAGCTCCACAGCAGTCCAGCCGCCGTAACGAACCTAGCAGTTCGCCGCCGGCGCTCCTCCTTGTACGTGTGGATACCAACAGAGGTGCTGTGCGATCAGCACCAGGACGATCGGATCGTGAGGACTCCACTGCATCAACTGACGCGCTTCATCAGTAATCCGCAACCGCGCGTCTAGTGGTAAACCTCGTGGCCTTCTACCTCAGCTAGGTCTTGGGATCACCACGTTAGAGGAAAAGTTTTTGTTTTATCTCTGCGTGGCCCAACACCAGAACTATCCAACCGATTTTTGCAAAATAGTTTTGACACTCTACTTCGGCCGTTAGCTAGGTTATCCTGAAATTTGGACTTGTAGGGGTATCGCAATTTGAGCTCGATACCACTCAGTAACACCCTCAGAATCGGACCTATGCAAGTTTGAGCAAAATTCGTCAAACCCGCATAGAAACGATTCAAAGGTGCCCACCAGGCACTTTCGTGTGGGTGGAAAACGAAGTAATAACATTACACAACAGTCCTCGATGGGACCCACAGAACAGATATATATAACAGCGACTCCAGGAGTCAAGAATACAGATATAAGGTATAAAGATCCAAATCACCTTGAAAATGATCGAGCGTCCGACTACGGACAAGATGCAAATGGGGCTAAGAGCCCTGAAGAATAACCAATGGCGTCCATAACCCTGCCCAGGCCAAGCCGGAAGGATAGCCCTGCTAACGACGTCGATCTCAAACCTGCTTAACAAAAGGGGTGCCGACAAAGGGCAAAGGAAAAGAGGCGTCGATCGAGGCCGATACAGGCGAGGCTAGAATTCGCGGTCCTCGCCTACATAGGTATGGTGGATCAAGCGGCAAAGATGCACTAAACACCCTATAGAGACTCGATACAATGGCGGCGATCGAGAGAGGTAAGATAGACCTATCCGGATCCAACTCGAAGCTAACACGAAACAAACCCATCCGGTGTTTCCCCTCGAGACCAAACGAGGAAGTCAACCGAGAACTCACCGTTGGCGCTTTATTTATTGATTATCGTTGCAATTACTAGTCGTATAGATAATCGCGGTAAAATAAGCAGTGGGCCCTTTTAGTTAATCATTCTGTTGTAGTTGCATCAATTACTAATCAGATATGAATAGCATGAGATATCCCATAAAACCCAGCAGTTGTTGGTACTTTTATTCAGCCATTCCGTTGTAGTTGCAATACTTACTAGTCAGGTACAATTGTCGCAAGCGACAACCAAACAAGCAATTGTCGGCACTATTAATTAGCCATTCCATTATAGTGAAGCTGATTACTAGTCATTATAAGTCAAATTTATAGCAGTAAACTTTAGTTATGCTTGTCTATGATCGAGATACTGTGCTCCAAGTCGTCCATATCCGCGGACACGGCTTTCAGAAAGTTTTACCCGGCCGGGGTGCACCAATAACAACACACGCTCGATCAACCTCGGAAAAACCAAATCAAAACCCAACGAGGCTTTCACGACTGAACAATCACAGGATTCAGAAATATTTCAGGGGGCCACCCCTTGAAGTACACCCGCAACAAAGTAAGCAAGCTTCGAGACGGACTCAAGGTTTGCGTCAATGGCTGTAAGCGACTGGGAACCCGAAAACTCGGGGTGTCGATACCGCGTAATCACTCCGCTTCCTAAACAGTACAGTGTGCTATCTGTCGCACAATTTAAATACAGAAAGTAGCATGGCATAAGTACAGGATCGTAAATAAAACCTCAAACTAGTTGTGGCCCCAAGAAATAAGACTGAATCAAGCTCTGGCTCAGGGGGGTCCCATATACCTCCCGGATGTGGATAGCGCGATAAAACAAGGAACAGGTATCAAGTACTCGGGGTCTTACGGGACACAAGTGGGCGTTCGGAAACCAAATATTTTCTATCACCCACCGATGCCTCTGCTTATTTCAATTTTAGTTGTTAAACAGAAATTAAAGTGACGATAAGTAAAACTAGAATCATCTCCAACATCAACATGCGGCAATACATCAGCAACTGTGGCATATGACGACACACATCGGCACTTGAGCAAGCAACTACGACGCGCAAGTCCAACTATCTACCAAACAACAGGTAATAGGTGTGTCCAAGGCAATATAGGGCTGCACGGTATATCACGGGTACGAAAACTAAAGCATCGCAACTCAGATAGCAATAGATCAACAGGAGGGAATAAATAGTAGAAAAGTAAGATAGGTAGAAAGGGGGGAGATGCTCGCCTGAAAACATTGTCGAAGGGTCATCCGAAGGTCGGGGCGAAGCTCACATCTACTCAACGGCCTTATCCGCGAAGAAGCAAAGCACTAGAAGAAACACCGGGTGCAATTTTTAATACAACGGCAGAAGATCGGCATGATGCATGTATGATGAATGACATGGCAAAGATGCGATGCAATCAGGTCATATTAGGTGGAACCGGGGTCCCGCCAATTAATTAGATGGTTCAAGTTGTTTAACTACCCCGCAGTTTATATGTTGTTTTAACAAGGCAAGATTGCAACACCGGTTCGCTACACAAATTTAAATGAGGCCAATATAAGGCTAGATTTGCCCGCATATGGGCCCCATATTTAATTATTAGGTGAATCGGCATAAGGCCCCCAAACCACATGACAAGATGCATGCAAGAATGACAAGTTAATAAGCAACAGGTTTTTATGTTATAAAATAGGGTTCGAGGAAAAGGGTCACACATTATGGTTCTCGACGGTCTTGGGGTTCCGGGGTTCGGGGTCGGTCTCAGGGTTCGACGGATCTGGGGTTCGGGGTTCGACGGATGCGTTCTCGGATAGCGGGGAAGGTCTTGTTGTCCTGTGTCGGTGACCTCGGCATCCGGGAAGCAGGACTTGGTTCGGCACCGGGGGCGCATCGGATTCTTCCGGTCGGATGCCGTTCTTGTCGTCGCGAAGGTCTTGTCGGGTCCCACGGGGTCGATCTTGCCGTTGCGAGGATCTTGTCGGGCTCGCACCATCGAGTCGGTCTTGGCGTTCCGGCCGTCTTCGGTCCTCGAATCCGAGAGGGTTCGGGTCTTGACGGGTTTGGGCGCCAGGGATCGATCTTGGTCGGGTCTCGGCGTATTGGGTCGGAACAGCCGGAAACCGTGAGTCGATCTTGGCGCTTGATGTCCGAGGGAGTCCACAGGGTCAGGATGGAGATCTTGTCGGTGGCCTTACAACACGGTGTAGATCTTTGCGGCCTTGTCGAGGTACTTGAGTGCAGTGCGGACTTGGGTTCGGGCGGCGTGGTCTTCATATCGACATTGGTCATCGAGTGCCACGGATGACGCAGAGTGGCGGGGGCCGACGCCGACGAGGTGAGGCTGGGCGCCGCAGGCAGCGGGACGGCGAGAAGCGGTGACAGCGGCTGCGGATCTGCGGGTCGGGACGGCGAGTCATGAGGAGGCCCAGCAGCGGCGGGCCGGCCAGGCTCATGTGGCGGCAGCGGCGCTCGGTGGGCGGAGGCGGCGGCCAGGTCGCCAGCGCTAAGGAGAGGGGTCGGCTCGGGCGGCGGAGGTCAGCGGCGCAGTGTGAGGCTAAGGGCCGGAGGCGGTGGTCGCCAGCAGCAGGCAGTGGCGAGGACCGAGGGCGGGACGAGGCGAGGTTCGCCGGCGTCGTCGGGCGCTTCAGCGGCGAGAAGCGAGAGAGGGGCGGAGGAGGGCGGTCGTCGGGCGTGGGCCGCGGGGCAGCGGCGTGGCGAGGCTGGCTCGGGGCAGGTGCTCATGGTGAGCGCTATGGGCGGCGGCGGCAGAGCGGCGCCTCAGCGGCGCGGCAGGCCTTGAAGGGCAGCGCTGAGGCTCAGCGCGTGAGCGGGCCGGGCCAGGGCGGGGTGAGGGAGAGCGGCTCCAGGCGGGCGGCGAGGGAGGAGATCTTGGTGGCGGGGAAGCAGCTTCGCTGGAGGGTCTGTGGCAGCGGTTGCAGGCGTGGGAGAGGAGGCGAGAAGGGGAGGAGGAAGGGGAGACGCTGGCGTGGGTTGGGACGTGGGTGGGGCCAGTGTGGTCCCAGCAGGACAGGCGTGGGGAGTGGCTAGGGGTGGCTGCGCGTGTGGGCTGCGTCGGTTTGGTGGGGCAGGGAGTGTGGCAGTGTTGAGAGAGAGAGGGGGGGTTGGGTGATGTGGCAGGGTGTGATTGGGTGAGGGAGAGAGAGGGGTGAGGTGGCATGTTCTGATTGGGTGGAGTGAGGTGGCCAGGGGGTGTGGGTAGGATAGTGGGTAGCTTTAGGAATTTAGGAGGCGGTCCGATTTAAAAACCTGGGGTGGTCGTTCGGGTCTACTCGGCCCGTTCGACTGCCCCACTAAAATAATTAGTTAATTTATTTATTTTCAAGCCGCGCTTTTTGCAATCCGACAGCGGACAAACAAAATATTCCGGAGACCCGGTTTTCGGTGTTTGAATAAGATGGGGCGTTTAGAAAACAAAACGGGCTTTGCGAAACTAGTTTTACGCAAACAATGCATGATGATGACGATGCAATGCACAAATTCAACGCGATTTTCTAGTAGTGGTTTTGCGGGATGCCACAACCTCACCGATGCCCGTTGCAGCACTGATCTCGCGAGCTTAATGGGCATTGATTCATCGAGCGTTACCTGTCGAGCCTCGGGCTATAAGATCCCCACCTCCCCACGACCATTTTCCCCCAGTCAATTTTGCCTTCACGCCACCAGGCTGTCCACGACTCGCACGACTCCGCCGCTGCTCCGACGACCACACCAGCAAATTCCGGTGAGTCTCGTGTTCCCCTCCACCTCCCATTCATGCTATGTTGTTCAGTGAGTCTCGGCGCATCTACTAACACACCCCACTTACCTTTGCATGACCCGTAGCTCCGTCAACATCGACGACTGGCCGCCACCGTCTTCGGCTTCAACTCCGACGACCTCCAGTGGTAATTCCAGACCGCCCCAAGCCTTGTCTTTCACACACACGTGTTCTCCGTGATCCTCTGCATCTAACCACACCCTCCGTTTGCCTCCTAGCAACCTACAACGTCGTCTTTGACTTCGAACAGAACCACCTGTCGCCGGACTCAACTCCGACGAGGAATCAAGACTGCACAAGACGCCTTGACAAACCAGAGCCACCTCGAAGCTTCAGACGCCATCATGTCCTGGTAAGCACCTTCTTGCTTCCCGGACAACCTAGAGAGCCGGGCGCCACCGTAGTCGACGCCACGCCGCTTAGCGCCGGGCCATGGGTTTGTTGATTTAGTCCGTTGGATCTGCATCGTAGGGCTAGGATAGATCTTAATCGAAGAGGTACGCGTGCGTCTGAGCCGCCAGATCTAAGTTAGATCCTACGGTCTGCGGCTGCCGATCCGCGCGAATCGGTACGCGCCAGTGAGACTGCGACACGTGTCTAGGGTAAATTCAAAAACAGAAATTCGATTCAGATTTAGATCCAAACTTCAAACTGCTATAACTTTTGAATGCCACGTTAGAATTTTGCAAACTTTATACCGTTGGATTCAGTGAATCAAGGCCTTTCTGTTTATGCAAAGTGTTTAACAAATAGTAACCATTAGAATGACTTTATTTGTAGAAACATGTTTAAGGCTATTTTTGAGTATGGATTTAGTTTAGTAATTTGTTTTGGGGATAAATAAGTTTAGTTGGCAAACTTATGACTTGTTAAGTTTCTGTAAACATGCACATGCTTGGTAGAGTTTTCAAAATCACCACTTGGTAAATTCTAGCATACATGCATTCATATTATTTTTGATTGTATATAATTGTGTGTAATTGTATGCTATGATTTTTGTAGATTTTGCTAGTGATTGTGATTGTGATTGTGAAGAGTGCTACTCTCCCCACTACCAAGGCAAGTGATATTTTCATGAATATTTCTATCCTATGTTTTGTACTAGCATTAGATATTTTGCTAATTCTTGCATGCTATTTTTGCCTAATGTTAAGTTGGGAAATCCTAAGTAGTGTAGAATTGTAGAATTTCTAGGGAATTTTCCTAAGTTAAGTTATCCTACCATGCTTAGCCTAGCTATTTAGCAAACAAGGGTTGGTGAAAATCTACACTTACTATGGTGAAAATATTTCTAAGTCATGAGACTTATACTTTCCTAATAAAACAACTAAGTCAAATGAACCTCCTGGGTGGAATGGAAGGATTGGGTTATGTTGAGTGGTTACACAAGGCCATGGACTTGGGTTGTGTATCTCACTTGTGGTATGCCACCCAGGCACAAAGGGATTTGGAGGCCAAGTGTTGAGAAAGCTTACAGTGCAACCACTTGGCAATATGGGCTCTGCCATGATCATATAGGTTGCTAGAACTTAGTCACTTGGACAGTTGGTGGTAGTGGGAATGATAGGTTGGAGCGCGTCCATTTGACTAAGGAAAGGCTTGAAGGGTCTGTCTTGGGAGACCAAGTGCAGTGGGAAAGTGCACAACCTTTGCAGATGGAAAAACCTAAGTACTTAGCCTAGTCCAAGGCAATGGACAACTTGAGCATCAAGACATGGAAGCTACAAGAATCTCATCACTCCAACTTCTAAGTAAAATTTGTGGGTGAACAGGGATGAAGGACCCCAATGTCTATTGGTGGTTTCTTGGGAAGTTTTTGACCAAGAAAAACTTAGTGATTTCAACTAATAGGTAAAACCTATTTTCAAGCAAAGCAAGCCAAGCTACACTTAGCCAAAATGCATATAGTAATATAGTCCACTTAAAATATAATAAGGTATCACTTGCCAATACTATTCCAAAGTATTGACCCACTGTGGCTGTAACTTGTGATGTTGCAGGTTACTCTGATGATGAGTAGGAGTCATGAGTCTACACTCAACATGCTTGCCTGTGGCACATGAAGATGAAGACTTATGTTTATTTACTTATTCCTTAAACTCTTGTATTAGGCCTATGGCCCCGAGTTGTAAAAGACTATGTTTTATCTCTGGAATGAATGTAATAAACGACCTTTGTATCTGTGTACTTCATATTAAACTGTGGATGCTAGCTTTGATCCAGGGACTAGCATTGCAATCACAGGGATCCTTTCCTTTACTAAGGAGGGGTCTAACAGAAAGTTTACCCTAAGAACTACTACAAGATCCAATACAATTGTTACAGCCGGATGGAGTGGTGATGATGGTGATGGTGGAGATGATGGTGTGGATGATGATGATCCCGATGAAGCCTAGATTGATGACGGTGTTGATGGCGATGATCTTCCCTCTCCAGGAAGGAATTTCCCCAGCAAAAATCTGTCTGCTGGAGAGATCTTTCTCTCTCTCGGTGTTTTCCACCCCGCAGAGGCGGCGAAAATCTATCTCTGGTCGCTCCCCTGGTCTTAGGGTTCCTTGAGGAAGATATAGGCGAGAGGCGGAGTCGGAGGCCGGCCAGGTGGGCCGCACCTGCCCTAGGCGCGGGGCAAGGTGGGCCCAAGCCTAGGGGGTGTGGCCCCCCTATGGCCCTTCTTCGCCTCCCCTTCTGGCTTCCTCAGGGGGCCACATGGGGCCAACACCCCTAGGCGCGGGCCCACCTTTCCCCACGCCTAGGACAGGTGTGGCCCACCTGGCCGACTCCCGACTCCGCCCTCTCTCCTATATCTTCCCCATGGAACCCTAATACCACGGGAGCAACCATAGAAAGATTTCCGTCGCCTCTGCGGGGTGGAAAACACCGAGAGAGAAAGAGCTCTCCAGCAGACAGATTTCTGCCAGGGAAATTCCTTCCCGGAGAGGGGAGATCATCGCCATCAACACCATCATCAAGCTAGACTTCATCGGGATCATCATCATCATCCACACCATCATCTCCACCAGCACCATCATCACCACTCCATCCCGCTATAACAATTGTATTGCATCTTGCATTAGTTCTTAGGGGAAACTTTCCCGTTGTTAATTACTATTGTAGTTGATACTTGTGTGTGGAACCATTGGATTATTGTTTATGTTCATATTTTTATCCATCACCATATCATATTTGATCTTGATCCATATGATGTCTTGTGAGTAGTTCGTTTAGTTCTGGAGGACATGGGGGAAGTCATGTTGTTAGTAGTGGATTTGTGTTGAGTTATTATTCAATGGTTTCGTATTTAAGTTGTGGTGCTATTCTTCTAGTGGTGTCATGTGAACATCGACTACATAATACTTCGACTGCTATTTATCGAAATTTCTACGATACACCCCTTATACTTGTGGGACATCAAGACTATTTTCTGGTGCCGTTGCTGGGGAGTGAAGTGCTATTGAAGAGTTGATCTGGTAAAGGAAACTTCTACTATGAATATTTCTTTTTGTTTCTGTTTGTTACTTTGTTTGCATTATGGATAACCCACTTGGTTTTATATTTGGGAAAACTAATACCACTATTAGGGTAGTAGATGAACCATCACCTGTTGAGATATATCCTTTTAAGATACCTACAAGTATTGTTGATCGTGTTATGCATAATTATTATTTTGGGGATGGAACTGTCCATCCTGGTGATCACTTGCTTTTTATCCATGAATTATGCGGGTGTGTGCAGGTATCACACTTGAATAGGTGAAGAAGAAGTTACTCTCTATATCCTTGAAAGGGAGAGATGAAGAATGGTATAAGCTGCTGAAGAATGGACAATCCATGGAATGGGAGGAAATGGCATCTCTCTTTTATTATAAATTCTATCCTCCCAGTGAGATTCATAAGGATAGAAATCTGATATATAACTTTTGGCCTCGTGATGGAGAGAGTACAACTCAAGCTTGGGGGAGATTGAAAAGTTACTAATGCTTAAATGTCCTATTCATGAACTCCCTAACAATATTATTATCAGTAACTTTTATGCTAGGATTTCTCTTCATGATAAAGATTTACTATATGCGTCTTGTGCTGGATCATTCACACGTATGAAGGAAGAAGCTAAATGGGATCTCCTAGACCGTATTCAAGAAAACACTGAAGCTTGGGAGAATGACAAAGGAAGAAAGTCAGGTATAAACTATGATTATGAATGCATTAAATATTTTATGGGAACTGATGACTTCCGTGATATTAGTAATGAGTATGGTCTTGATTCTCAAGTTCTTGAAAAGTGTTTTAAGGTTTTTGCCTCTTACATTGAAATTCCCAAGAAAGAGTGGGACAAGTACCATGCTCCTTATAAAGACATTGTTACCCATGTTCCTACTAGCGTATAAGTTTGTACTATTGATCCTATTTTTCCTGAGCCTTATATTGAGAAAATCCCTTTTCCTGCTAAGGTAAAGGAGCATTCTATCATAGCTAATGTGGTTAGCAAAAGTTCAAAGAAAAATGTGGAACCCGATGAGCAAATTAGTATTGAGCATGTGGTAGCTATTGTGAAAGACCTTGTCACTAGAAAATATAGAGGATGGGCATATTTTCTTCTGTGAAGATGCTTCTAATATTGTCTCTCATCCTAGAAAAGTTAGAAAAGCTATTTTTCCTGTGCTTTCTATTAAAATTGGTGATTATTGCGATTATGGTTTATGTGATATTGGTGCTAGTTCTAGTGCTATTCCTTATGAGGTTTACAGGGAAATTATGCATGAAATTGGTCCTTGTGAGCTTGAGGACATTGATGTGGTTATTCACCTTACTAATAGAGAGACATTCTGTCCCATTGACATTGTAAGAGATGTGGAGGTTCTTTGTGGTAAGATTAAATATCCTGCTGATTTTCTAGTACTTGGTTCTGAAGCTAGTAAAACCTATCATATTATCTTTGGTAGGCCTTTCTTGAATACTTGTGGGGCTATCATAGATTGTAGGAAGTAAAAAGTTTTGACTAAATTTGATGGTGAGTCTTATGAGTTTAATTTTTCCAGTTTTGCTAAAACTCCTTATGAAAATGAATTTCCTAATGAGGATTTCAAGGTTGAACAACTTTCTGCTATTTCTCTTGCTCCTAACAATGCCTTGGAACAATTTATAGAAGATCATGAAAGCAATGTCTTCATAAAGGAAAGAAATGAGATTGACGAGGTTTTACTTCATCAGCCGAAGCAACTTAAGCATAATCTACCTGTGGAAGATTTGGGTACCACACTAACACCTAAAGGGGACCCTGTTTTTGAATTGAAACCTTTACCTGATGATCTTAAATATGCTTATCTTGATGATAATAAAGTATACCCTGATATTATTAGTTCTAAACTTTCAGGAAAGCAAGAAGAAAGGTTATTGGAAATAATGAAGAAACACCGATGAGCTATGGGCTATACTCTTGATGATCTAAAAGGGATTTCTCCTACTAATGTCAGCATGCTATTAATATAGAACTTGATGCAAAACCCGTTGTTGAGCACCAACGCTTTCTAAATCCTGGGATGAAGGATGTGGTAAGAAATGAGGTATTAAAGCTCCTTGATGCTGGTATTATTTACCCAATTGCTGATAGCCAATGGGTTATCCCTGTTCATTGTGTTCCCAAGAAAGGGGGAATAACTGTTGTGCCTAATGAAAATAATGAGCTTATACCCCAAAGAGTAGTGGTTGGGTATAGGATCTGCATTGATTTTAATAAAGTTACTAAGAAAGATCATTATCCTTTGCCCTTTATTGATCAAATGCTTGAGAGGTTATCAAAATAGACTCACTTTTGTTTTCTTGATGGATATTCTGGGTTCTCTCAAATTGTTGTGAAAGCGCAAGATCAAGAGAAAACCACTTTCACTTGTCCTTATGGTACTTATGCTTATAGGCGTATGCCTTTTGGTTTATGTAATGCTCCTGCCACCTTTCAGAGATGTATGTCTGCTATCTTTCATGGTTTTTGTGAAGAAATTGTGGAAGTTTTCATGGACGATTTCTCTGTCTATGGAACTTCTTTTGATAACTGTTTGCACAACCTTGATAAAGTTTTGCAGAGATGTGAAGAAACCAACCTTGTTCTTAATTAGGAGAAATGCCATTTCATGATTAATGAAGGGATTGTTCTTGGACACAAAATTTCTAAAAGAGGTATTGAAGTTGACATATCCAAAATTGAAGCAATTGAGAAGATGCCTTGCCCTAGAGATATAAAAGGTATTCGTAGTATCCTTGGTCATGCTGGTTTCTATAGGAGGTTTGATAAAGATTTCTCCAAAATTTCAAAGCCCCTTACTAATCTTCTTCAAAAAGATGTACCTTTTGTTTTTGATGATGATTGTAAGGAAGCTTTTGAAACTTTGAAGAAAGCTTTGACTACTGCTCCTATTGTTCAACCACCTGATTGGAGTTTACCTTTTGAAATTATGTGTGATGCTAGTGACTTTGTTGTGGGTGCTGTCCTTGGGCAACATGTTGATAAGAAGTTGAATGTTATTCATTATGCTAGC
The DNA here is from genome assembly GCA_030063025.1 of Avena longiglumis. Taxonomy (NCBI): domain Eukaryota; kingdom Viridiplantae; phylum Streptophyta; class Magnoliopsida; order Poales; family Poaceae; genus Avena; species Avena longiglumis. The sequence goes on along the minus strand of CP125977.1, from coordinate 177,949,163 downwards.
AAGACTTTAGATGCTGCTCAATAGAATTATGCTACTACTGAGAAAGAGTTCTTAGCTGTAATATTTGCATGTGATAATTTTAGGCCCTATATTGTTGATTCAAAGGTCACTATTCATACTGATCATGCTGCTATTAAGTACCTTATGACAAAGAAGGACGCTAAGACTAGGCTTATTAGATGGGTGTTGCTTTTACAAGAGTTTGATCTGCATATTGTAGATAGGAAAGGTGCTGAAAATCCTATTGCTGAAAATTTATCTCATTTGGAAAACATTTCTTTTGACCCTCCGCCTGTTCATGATAGTTTTCCAAATGAGCAGTTGGATGCAATAAGGGTAAGTCCGCATGAAAGTCCTTGGTATGTTGATTATGCTAAGTTTATTGTTTCCAAGTATTTGCCTCCAACTTTTACAGCCCAGCAAAGAAGAAAATTCTTTTATGATCTAAGGCATTACTTTTGGGATGACCCACATTTATATAAAGAAGGAGTATATGGTATTATGCGAAGATGTGTTCCAGAATTTGAACAACAAGAGATATTGAGAAAATGTCATGACAGTGCTTATGGAGGACTATGCTGGGGATAGGACTGGACAAAAGATTTTACAATCTAGATTTTATTGGCCTACCCTTTTCAAGGATGCAGGGAAGTTTGTCTTATCATGTGATGAATGTCAATGAGTTGGTAACATTTCTAGACGCAATGAAATGCCTATGAATTATTCTCTTGTTATTGAACCTTTTGATTGTTGGGGATTTGACTTTATGGGTCCTTTTCCTCCTTCAAAAGGGTATACTCATACTCCTGTTGTTGTTGACTATGTTACAAAGTGGGTAGAAGCCATACCTACAAACAACGCTGATGGTAAGACCTCTTTAAAATGCTTAAGGATGTTATTTTTCCTAGGTTTGGTGTACCTAGATATCTCATGACTGATGGAGGCACTCATTTTATTCATGGGGGTTTTAGAAAAACTCTCGCTAAGTATGATGTAAACCATAGAATTTCTTCATATTATCACCCCCAAACCAGTGGGCAGGTAGAACTCTCCAATAGGGAAATTAAATCTATCTTGCAAAAGACTGTCAATAGATCTAGGAAAAATTGGGCTAAAAAGTTGAATGACGCTTTATGGTCTTATAGAACTGCTTATAAAAATCCTATGGGGATGTCTCCTTACAAAATGGTCTATGGGAAAGCTTGTCACTTGCCTTTAGAATTAGAACACAAAGCTTATTGGGCAGTGAAAGAGTTGAATAGAGATTTTAAACTTGCTGGTGAGAAAGGACTGCTTGACATGAGTACCTTAGATGAGTGGAGAAGTGAAGCTTATGAAAATGCTACTCTTTAAGGAAAAATTGAAAAGATGGCATGATAGGAGGATTATAAAAAGGGAGTTCCATGTTGGTGAGAAAATTCTTTTGTATAGGTCTCGTCTCAGATTTTTTGCAGGGAAACTACTCTCAAAATGGGAAGGACCTTTTGTTATTGAGGAAGTATATCATTCAGGTGCTATTAAAATATCTTCTTTGAAGGATGACACAACACAGGTGGTGAATGGTCAAAGATTAAAACACTATATTTCTAGAGACTCTTATAATGAAGATGTTGATATTATTCAAATGGTGACTCCGGAAGAATTTATTAGGAACCAAACACCAGAAAATGCAGAGTTCGACTTCGAATAGGTAAAAGTGGTGAAAACTGAAGGTTCGTGAAAGCCTAATCTTTTTATTTTTTTTGTTTTTATTACATAAGGAAAGTTACAAGACGGAATAGAGGAGGAACCGGAGGCCAGGGTGGCCAAACCCACCCAGCGCGGCCCACTGTCAGCGCTGGAGGTGTGACCCCGAGCTCGACTCCGCCAGACAAGACCTTCCATATGCTTTGAAACTTCGTAATATATAATCCCTCGGATCCCCCGAGGTTCTTGTATCGAGTTATCATCGTGTTTTTGTTTCGATCTGTTTCTGTCAGGCAAATTCTCAGTTTTGGAGCTACAATGTCTTCCTCTGGATAACCCATGGAGGATTCCTCTGCGGATGTCCTCATCCCGTACATGTATGAGTTGAGGATCCATCCCAAGGAGTTGATTCTGAAAGATGGGAAGGTACAGATGAAAGAAGTTCAAGGCCCTAAAGGAGAAGACAGTCTGGAGTAAAGAATGGAAGCATTGGAGTGGGAAGTTTTCAGGTACAAGAAGATGGCAGAATGCAAAGTGGATGTTATTCACAAGATAAGTTCAGAACTCATCGCCAAGAACGAGAAGGAGGTTGCTGAGCTCCGATAAGAAATCTTCTCGCTTCGTCAAACCACCAACCAATTACAAGCACAACTCTACGGCATACAAAATAAAAATGTGAATATGAGACTAGATTTCATCGCATAAGCTCTGCTGCTAGTTTTAGGATTGCGGAGACAAGGACGTCCTTTTTGGATGGGGAACCTTTGCCTTGGAAGTTTTATGATGAAAAGAGTGTAGGGTTCGCAACATAGAAAACAAAAAATTTCCTACGATGGGAACAACTATGTACCAAGATCTATCTACTAGATACAAACAACGGGCGGATGTATATTCGTAGAGAACATACCCTTGAAGACCAACAAAGCTTAACGAGTTAAACTCGTGGCTGATGTAGACGATATCTTGCTGATCTCAAGATCGAGAGGAAGTCCTAGCGCCGCAAATCAGCAACGCATCCGTGCTCGCACACACGCCCGAGGCACCGAGCAACCTCCGCCTCCTCGCTCTAGCGATGCAGCGGAAGCACAACTCTTTCTTTCCGAATAGCCACCGGGAACATGTATCTCGCTAGTCCGAGATCATGGGGGATAAATTCTAGAGGGGTAAGAGATCCTTCATGAGAAGGTGTGAGTGAGAAGTGAGGAGGGGGTGCCTTTTATAGGAGAGGGGGACCCCAAGGGGGTGGCCAGAGCATGGGGCTGCCCCCTTGCCCTCCCCTCTTCATGTGGGTGTACACTCCACTCACAAAATTCCTTTAAATTCCCTCCACTCAAAATCCCACTCAAACTTGCTATTAAATTTCCACCAAATTTAATGCAAACTCTCATTAAATAAAACTCTTTTTATTTATTCAGAATTTTGTCAATTACTTTAATGACAAACATTCTCATATAACCCCTTGCTAGAATTATATTTCACATGCAAAAACACTTTCTGCAATTTCACCCAAAAACCTGTTTCGGTATCTAGTGAGATAAATTACTACGCTTGTTATTCTTTCCAGCATGAAACTTTTGCTCCAATTGGATGTCGGTGTCTCTTAAGTGTGTCACCCTACGGTTCGTGAATAATGTGGACATGATCGAGACCCTTCTCGGATCAATAATCAGAAGCGGGATCTAGAGACCCATACTGACTCCCACACATTCAACGATGACTTTCTTGTGATCGTCGGAACCTTTTTACGCTAGTATCTTAATCCCTTTGTTTCACGATATATTACATGTTCGAGATTAGATCATCGGTATCTCCATACCTAGTTTGATCTCGTTACTGACATGCACTCTTTTCTCGTTCCTGTGATATAACATTCTAGTGATCAAATCACTTGCTTGCAAGCTAACCAATGTGATATCACCAAGAGGGCCCAGAGTATATCTATCCGTCATCAGGATGAACAAATTCCACTCTCGATCCATGGGCCTCAACATAACACTTTATTAGTTCTGAACCCATCTTTATAATCACCCTGTTACGGTGTGACGTTTGATGTTATCAAGAAACTCTTCTGGTGTTAGTGATTGACATGATCTCATGGTCTAAGGATTAGGATCACTTCGTAAGTTTTTATAGCAATATAAAATCAATGACTTTGATCGTAATGCCATACTTCGGATGAATGTTCATCACACCATTACACTAATGTTGTGATCCCGTTATTAACAACATCCAATGTCCATGATCAGGAAACCTTGATCATCTTGTTAATCAACGAGCTAGTTTATGAGAGAGGCATAACTAGGAACTTTTTGTTTGTTTATTAAGCACACATGTATTAAAACCGTATTAATACAATTATATCATGCAAAATAAACATCTATCATATACTTGGAATACATATAATAAACACTTTATTATTGCCTCTTAGGGCATATTCCCTTCAAAGAGAACACCACCACCACCGAAGGAGTAGTTCGTCATCAGGTTTGGCATCCCCATGGCTTGTTCCAAGCTTGGGGGGAGTGTCGCGGTCACCATCATCATCTTTCATCTTTTACATTTTTTGGTGGATCCATATCTTTGGTAGAGGAGTTATTTTATAGGTTGGTTTGCATGTGGAAGTATATCTCTTTTAGTTGATTATTGTATCCCTTGGTGTGAGTACCTTTATGGAATATTAATGAGAAGTTTCATCTTTTACTTTTTGCACTTCTTATTTCAGTTTGCAATCTCTATTATATGATGGATCTTGTTGATCAGTATTGGCATCACTTTGGGATCATCAAGTGGATCTAAATTGGTTTTGGCAAACCGAGTTCTGGTCAGTAGCAACACTTTTTGAGGTTTGAAAGAAAAATAGAAAAGCTTACAGGTATTTAGTATCATTTATTTTCTTTCTTGTGGTCTCATAAGCTTAGTATTATCTATTTAAGACCTTTTGTGTCTTCAAGGAAGATTGCATGTTTCGATTTATCACTTGTAGGTTTGCTTCTTTCTTTCAACTCTTTTGCTTGCTACCCAGCCTTGCTAGCCAAAAACCTGTTTTGAGAAGGCATACTTCTCATGTTTCCAACCCCTTTGAACCAAAACCCGTGCCATTTGTGTCCACCAGATCTACCTATTAGCATCATGGCTATTCCAAGCAAAATTCTCAAGCTTCATCTATCTTTCAAATTAAAAACTATTTTGTTATGTGAAAACTAGTTAGTAAAGCTCTCACGAACTTGATGGAACACCTTATTTTCTTGCCCCTAATAGACTTGAACCATTGTGTCATTGAAGTTGTATATGCTTGCATCTATATGTTGGAATTAGCAGAACCGTGCTGTCACAGGGAACGCTTTCAACATTGCACCTGTACGTGTACAGAGTTGATATCATGCTCTTTTGTTTGCGGATGTCGACGGTGTGAAATAAAGAGGGAACTTGTAAGTCCATGGAGTGATGTATGTGTTTTAGAGAAATGCCTGGGCCGCTAGTCTAAGCCATGCCTAATCATGGTGGAAACTTGCAGCATAACCATACTGAGCATTCTGTGAAGCATCCTTAATAAAAAGCTATGCACATAGTAAATAAAAAGATCGCTGAGATGCTCATTGTCTGCTTGCCTTGTCATTTTGGTTATGGGATATCTCATGTACCATTGGCAAGGGGTACCCCATTGGCGGTTCTTTATGATACACATGTACTTACAATGACAAGAACTTACCGGTGACTAAAGTTGAGTAGCATGAGGAGTGGCCCTCGTACTCAAGGGACATGAGATTGCCAACTTATATTTCGTCAAGCATATACTCCATCTTTGTGCACTTTAACCTTAATCATCTCAAGATGCTTATGATAGGGGCAATGAGGGCTCAAAGCTAGTAAGTATCATAATCTTTTGGAAGCTCTTTATGACTTGAAATCCTTGCTTCCCTCTATGAAGGGACCTTTCTCCTATTTTCTAAGTTGAGTCAGTAAACCTATTTCTTCTCTATCTCCGGCAAGCTTTTGAGTTGTTATGTTGCAAGCATTCATATGGTGATTTATTCACTCATGTTCTTTATTTTCCTTGTTTGCACAAGACTCTTATCTATTGAGTATTACTTTGAAAGCCTTCATTGTGAAAAACCTTTTTGAGCAAAAAGTACTCCTATTTTGAGAACTTCTACAAAAAGCGTTTTGTGAAACTGTTTGCCAGCTATTCTCTGACCAAGAACAAAGTTTGCCAATTCCAATTATGATTTATCTTTATGCATATCTATTGTGACTCCTGTATTTGTTGCAAGCTAAGTTATATAATGGTGAGTTGCTTTCTTCTATGAGTTGTGTAATGGTAAGTGTGATGCTTCTTGTCCGTATTCTTTTTATCGACACTACACTCCATAAACCCGTGGACATTTTTACTCAGCTCAGTTTTTGCTTTGGGATAAGTGAAGGTCTAAGCTTGGGGGGAGTTGATACCTCCAAATTGCATCACCATTCTATATCATAATTTGCCTCTATTCATTGATATATGTCTTATTATGAGGTGTTACCTATGAATTTTCCTCTGTTTTGCATGTTGGATGATTCTTGGAGGATGGACTTTCGGAGTCAGGTTTTTGATGGAAAAAGAGGTGTTTTGATGCAATTTCGCGAAGATCAGAACAATACCAGAAAAATATTGGAAAAAAATATTTTTTTTCCAGAAGACGGAGGAAGCCAGAAGGGGAGGCGTAGCCGGGCCACAGGGGGCTCACACCCCTCTAGGCACGGGCCCACCTTGCCCCGCACCTAGGGCAGGTGTGGCCCACCTGGCCGGATTCCGACTCCGCCCTCTCGCCTATATCTTCCCCACGAAACCCTAATACCAGGGGAGCGACCATGGAAAGATTTTCGCCGCCTCCGCGGGGCGGAAAACACCGAGAGAGAAAGAGCTCTCCGACAGACAGATTTCTGCCGAGGAAATTCCTTCCCGGAGAGGGGAGATCATCGCCATCAACATCATCATCAAGCTAGACTTCAATGGGATCATCACCATCATCCACACCATCATCTCCACCAGAACCATCATCACCACTCCATCCCGCTGTAACAATTGTATTGGATCTTGCATTAGTTCTTAGGGGAACGTTCCCGGTGTTAATTAATATTGTAGTTGATGCCTGTGAGTGGAACCATTGGATTATTGTTTATGTTCAGATTGTTATCCATCACCATATCATCTTTGATATTGATCTATATGATGTCTTGTGAGTAGTTCGTTTAGTTCTTTAGGACATGGGGGAAGTCATGTTGTTAGTAGTGGATTTGTGTTGAGTTATTATTCAATGGTTTAGTATTTAAGTTGTGGTGCTATTCTTCTAGTGGTGTCATGTGAACGTCGACTACATGATACTTCACCATTTATGGGCCTAGGGGAATGCATTGTGTATTTGGCTACTAATTGTGGGATTGCCGGAGTGACAGAAACCCGAACCCCCGTTAGGACACCTTTGCACAAGGAAGTGTAGGATCTCAGAGTTTAAGGCTGTGGTTAGATTTATATCTTAATTACTTTCCTGTAGTTGCGGATGCTTGCAGGGGGTTTAATCACAAGTATGTTTTAGTCCAAGTAAGGTCGGTAAATTAGCACAGGTTCACCTACACAACACTTACAACACCAAAGAAGAGTACTCAGTTATTTGAAGCGAAAGCACTTGACAGAATTCCCATGTGTCCTCGGGAACGTTTGGTCCTTATAAGTATTTCCACCGGCCTGTCCTTTGCTAAGAAAGGATTGGGCCACTTGCTCTGTTTGTTCTTTGTCTTTATTACTAGCACCTTGTTTTGTTGCTTTATCATAAAACCCCTAAAAATTTGTTTGCTAAGTATTTATAGATATTTCCTGCTCCATACCACTAGTCAACACCTTCTGCTCCTCGTTGGGATCTACACTCCTATTTATCGAAAGTACTATGATACACCCCCGATACTTGTGGGTCATCAGAACGCGGCGCCAGAAGAATTGTCTACGCGATCTTGAGATCGACAAGTGAACGACTACATCACCCACGAGAATCTGCTCTCGTTAACCGCTTTGGATCTTCGAGGGTTTGTACTCTATCGACTATTTGCTACAATCTAGTAGATAGATATTGGCTTGTGTGTGTTCACGCGATATAATTTTTTTGTTTTCCATGCTACGAACCCCTATAGTGGTATCAGAGCCGTGTCTATATGTAGATCTGTTGCACGAGTAGAACACAATGGTCATTATGGGCGGTGGTGCTTTTATTATCAATTGCTTCTTGTGTACTTTGCATCTTGCGGTATGGTGGGATGAAGCGGCCCAAGCTAACCTTACATGACATCATTCATGAGACTTTCTCCATGCTCAACATGCAACTTGTATTGCATAAGTGGCTTTGCGGGTGTTTGTCTCTCCCATCATAGTAAAGATTCAATTTACAACAGGCACTTGATAGTTCAAGCATCGAAGCTTTGGTTCTTGTTCGTAAGTTAGAACGGTACTTATTGAAAGCCCCAAACCACATAAAATATGGAAAGAAAATTATAGGTGTCTAACTTTGTTTTGTAGGGGTATGCTGTGATGTGATATGGAAAGAAAATTATATGATTGTGATTATATGTGATGTATGTAATGATCCTTACTGTAAGTCGACAACCGGCAGGAGCCTTATGGTTGTCTTTTAATTTCATTAAGACCTGCGTGTCTATTATTCAAAGTAGTTTTAATAGTTGATGCTGGTGGACGACAACCATGGAGCGGTGCCATTGACCTTGACGCCACGCCGGTGATGATGGAGATCATGTTTGTGGTTGAAGATGGAGATCGGAAGCACAAGAAGAAAGGCCATATCATATCACATATTATGAATTGCATGTGATGTTAATCCTTTTATGCATCTTGTATTTCTTAGATTGCGACAGTAGCATTATAAGATGATCCCTCTCACAAAATATCAAGTTATAGAGTGTTCGTCCTTAGTAGGCACCGTTGCCAAAGCTCGTTGTTTCGAAGCACCACATGATGATCGAGTGTGTTAGATTCTGCGAGTGCATACAACGGGAGCAAGCCAGGTTTGCTCATGCGAAAACTAAGGTTACATCTTGACGAGCCTAACATGTACAGACATGGTCTCAGAACACGGATTACCGAAAGGTAAAGCATGAGTCATATAGATGATATGATGAACATGATGATTGTTCGCCTTTGAAACTACATCATGTCAAGCGATGATCGTACTTGGTGTAGTGGATTTGGTTCGTGTGATCACTAAAACAATGTGAGGGATATTGTTTTGAGTGAGAGTTCAACAGTAATATGATTAAAAGTTGAACACTATTTATCATAAATTAAATCAAAGTGAATTTGCATAGTTGTTGTAGTCATTGGCATCCGTTTACCACCTTGCGCTTAGTTATAATTGAGATACTAGAACTATAGAATTCTGGTTAGTTACTTTACGAACTGGTATCGTATTGTTTTGAAGTGCTAATGTAAAGTTTAAAAGTCTTATTGCAAACTTTCAGTAAGTTCCGGTTACTCCGTGAAGTTTAATAATTGGTATTAAATAAAGAGTAACAATTCTAATGTTAGTATATAAGTATCATGTTTGTCTCCATGATTCTTGATATTCAAAAAATTGTTTTAATATCAAGGTTATCGGGGAGCTGAAAGGATTATTTTAGAAACCATCATATGTGGAAGATATTACGATATCTGAAACAAAGTTTTGGTTGCAACATGATGGAGTGTAATATGACAAAATTTATGTTCTCATATTTGATGAAAATTTACAAAAGGTTGGAGACACTAGTTGTCCTAATCCTCCAAAAGGTATTGGAGAATAACATTATACTCGCGATTCACCGCTATAAGCTAAAGTAGCTTGATCATGAATAGTTCCATGATAAGGATGAATATTTGAGGTAGGTAAATGTTTACTACACTAAAATATTACTAAAGAATGGAATTTGAAAGAACACCAAACATTTGATGATGGTGATCTACTTCAAACTGCCAGTCCAAAGACATTGGTATTTAACTATACACGCTTTGCACTATGTGTCATGAGTATGGCGCCACTGTTGATGTTGATAGATTATTTTGAAAGGATAAATAAATACTGAAAGAGAAATCCAAGAAATATTTGGCAGAAGAGAAAAGACTAGAATTGTTTAGCTTAGGTGTATAGATGATATACATGTTATGGCTATATTCTTTACTTGTTAAACAATGTGGTTATTAAGTATTTGATACTAAATTTTTTGGTATAAATCGTCATACGAAACAACACAATTCATGAACTACAATGGCCTAAGTAACTATCAAATGAATATGTGATGATATTCATTGAAAACAAAATAAAGAGTTATTATGTTTCTTGTTGAAATAAAAACTTACCTTCAAGATTTTTTTCAATAATTTTTATTTCGATCAGGTATTATGAGAACAAAATGGTTGTTCAAATAATTTCCGTAATCCATAAAAGATGGATGATTTACAAATCTCATTGGAGAAATCACATCCATACAACTAGTGCTAAAAATGTTGAAAGACAAATCGATTGAAAGATCACTTAGGAAGTGACATCACTGTCTAAATTATATTGGAAAGAAAACATGAAGAAACTCCATGTGGATGGAATTTTGGAGTCTTTTGATTTTGATCAAATGACGCTTGTGAAACTTTCTTAGAGATAATTAAAACTCCGTTCATAGGCCAAAAGTGAACGAATGACTAGCTTATTAGAACTTATACATATAGATGTATGAAGCCCATTATGTGTAGCCAAGAGCGATGGATTTCAAACTTCATATGCTTTCTCCAAAAATTTGAGTGAATATATGAATATTTACTTAATGATGATGAAGTGTGAAACATTTGAAAAGTGCAAAGACTTTCAAAATGAAGTGCAAAATCAGTATAATAAGAAAATAAACAATTTATGATAGGATCATAAAGAAAAATATTTGAGTTACAAGTTTAGCATAATACCTAAGATTTGAGGAATCGTTTCATAGATTTGCGTTTCCCAAAACACCATATGAGTATGGAATAATCGAGATATGCAATGAATCCTTGTTTGACATGGTAAGATCAAAGGTGTAATTCATAAAACTGCAATTATATTTTGAAGATTAAAAGCTTTAGAGACTACCGCTTTTTCATCGAAAAGAGCTCCGTCATGATCCGTTGAAATGACACCATATAAAGTTATGGTTTGGGATAAAACCCAAGTTGTCATTTCTTAAACATTGGTATGATATGCATAAGTGAGATGTTTACTACCAAAGTCGGATGAACATGTCTTTGTATGTTATTTTGAATAATCATTGAGTATTCCTCCATAACACCGAAGAAAAAAATGTTTGTCGCTTAGAACTTTAAGTTTCTTTGACAAGGAATTTTCCGTGAAAAGTTAAGTGGGAGGGCAATGGAACTTTGATAAGGTTAAACGGACCTTAGCTATATGTGCAAAGTTGTGCAACGCCAAAAAGTGGTCCAGAGGCAGCAACAATGCTCATGGCTCATGTGCCTCAAAGGTTGTGGTCACGGAGGTCTAAGTTCCTATTGAACCAAGTAGGTCGGGTAAACAATCAAATACCAAGATTTGAGGGTTGAATCATTATTTGACAATAATAAACTGACTGCATGCAAATAAGTGATGATGGGTCCTAACTCCGGCAAATGGCTTGAAGTCATAAAATCCGTGATAGTTCCATACACGAGAAATCAAGCTTTGAACTTGAAAGACCCTCTAGAAAGGTGCAAGACCTAAAAGTCGTGTTTTGGATCTATAAAGAAATATACATGGATGTTTCACATCTATGAAATAGTCGACATGTTGGGAAAGAGTTCACAATAATGTTCAAAGGTTGACTATGACAAGATTTGATCTTTCATAGCGATATTTAGTCTAGACGGATTAATGTAGCAACCACTACATATAATTCTATTATATGGTAGTTGAACAAACAAAACAAAGTTATTTTAATAGAATATTTACCTAGGACGTGTACATAACACGATCCAGAGGGTTTTATTAATTCAAAAGGATTCTAAAGGTGTATGCAAACTTCAATGGTTGAAATGAGCATCGATGAGTTGGAATATTCACCGTGATGAAATTGTTAATGAGTTTAAATTCATCAGAGACGATGCTTGCATTTGCAAGAAATTAAGTAGGAGCGCTAAGACATATTTCTAATACATTATATGTAAGACATATTGTTGGTTGGAAATGATGTATCTTTTATTTACACAGGTTAAGAATTTCATCTCAATGAAAGACTTAGGACAAACCCGAATATTAGGCATCAATGTCTATAAGGATAGATTGGGGCACTAATATGGTTGTGCCAAAAGTACATAGATGAGATATTGAAAGGGTTCGGTATGGAAATAACAAGAAATGTTCTTGCCACACAAACAGGATTAAATCAAAATTCAAGTGTATCGACTCTTGATAAGTGAAACAAAGATTCGAGTATTTTTTATACTTGATGAATAAAATCACAAAGAGCATATTAATCATAATGTGATATGTACACATCTAGATATGTCCTATGCTCTAAATGTTGTGAGCATATACCAGAATGATTCATAAGATGATCATTGGATGATAGTAAAGATATTCTTATGATCTTTTGGAGGAACTAAGAATATATTTATAGAGGTGACAAATAGATGGTTAGTTCATTGTAAAAGTACTACATTGATACTAGTTTTGTCACAAAGTACAAATTAAGTTTATCTCAATCTAAACTAAGGGTGGCACAATATAATGGAAAGTATTCCATCATGGATTTCGATGAGTTCCAAAGTTAAGACATTGTGACAGATACTACAACAAAAGGCTAAGTATATGACTGCTATTATAGCATCAAAAGAGGGCATTTGTGTTAAGTAGTTTGTTATCAAACTAGGTGTGGTTCACAACAGGATAGTACTATGAAGATATATTGTACGACAATATTATCAATATGTTTTAACCCCAAGGAACTAAAGGTCTCACCAAAGGACCAAATTTATACAAAGCCATCTCATTAGATAATGAGTGATGCGTAGAGACGCAAAGACATGCAATTACACACGGACTTGAAAGAGTCGGATCCGAAGATCAGTTGACCACTAGCAATCGTGTAAATACAACACCGGAAAGCCATAGGTGTTGAATACACAAAGTTTTGAAACTAGATTATTGTCTGTAGTGCAAGTGGGAGACTGTTGGAGATATGCCCAAGAGGTAATAATAAAGTGGTTATTATCATATCTTCGTACTTATGATAAATGTTTACATACCATGCTATAATTGTATTAACCGGAAACATTAATACTTGTATGGTTTATAAATATAAAAGAGTTCCTAGTAAATCCTCTTGTTAAACTAGTTTGTTGCTTAATATATGATCATGGTTTCCTGATCATGAACATTGAGATGTTATTAACAACAAGGTCATATCATTAGGAGAATGATGTGATGGCTATACTCCTATAGTTAAGCGTAGCATAAGATCAAGTCATTTAAATAGTTCACTTGCTATAAGCTTTCGAATACACAGTAACATAAATCCTTCGACCATGAGATCAAGTTAATCACCATCACCAGATGGATGCTTTGATGACATCAAACACCACTTCGTAACTGGGAGGTTATAAAGGTGGCATTGAGTGTTCGGAAAGTATGTGTTGAGGCACACGGATCAAGACTAGATTTGTCCATCCACATGACGGATAGATATACTCAGGGCCCTCTTGGTGGAATGTCATCCAATTGGCTTGCAAGCATGTGACTGGCTCACAAGGGATCACATATCACAGGAACAAGTAAAGAGTACTTATCGGTAACGAGGCTGAACTAGGTATGCATAGATAAAGACGATCAAACCTTGGATAAGTAAAGTATCACAAGACAAAGGGAAATTGGTATCGTATGTAAATGGTTCATTCAATCATGAAGTAATTGTCGAAATATTTGGGAGCCATATGAATTTCCAGATTCCTCTGTTGGTTATTGATCGGAGAAGAGTCTCGGTCATGTCTGCATAATTCATGAACCGTAGGGAGACACACTTAAGGATTCGATGTTGTTTAGTAGATATGGAATGTGAGTAAGAAGACCGAATGTTTTTCGGAGTCTCGGATGAGATCCGGGATATCACGAGGAGATCTAGAATGGTCCGGAGAATTTATACGTCCAAGTTGCATCACCATTCTATATCATAATTTGCCTCTATTCATTGATATATTTCTTATTAAGAGGTGTTACTTATGTCTTTTCATCTGTTTTTTGCATGTTGGATGATTCTTGGAGGATGAACTGCTGAAGTCAGGATTCTGATGGAAAAAGAGGTGTTTTGATACAATTTCGCAAAGATCAGAAAAATACCAGAAAAATAATGGAAAATCATATTTTCCTAGAATACGAAGGAAGCCAGAAGGGAAGGCGGAGATGGGCTACATGGGCCCCACACCACCTAGGCGCGCCCCCCTGGGCCGCGCCTACAGGGGTGTGGCCCACCTGGCCGGCCTCCGACTTTGCCCTCTCACCTATATCTTCTCCTCTAAACCCTAAAACACGGGGAGGGACCACAGAAAGATTCCGCCGCCTATGCGGGGCAGAAAACACCGAGAGAGAAAGAGCTCTCCGGCAGACAGATTTCTGCCGGGTAAATTCCTTCCTAGAGAGGGGAGATCATCGCCATCAACACCGTCATCAAGCTAGGCTTCATCGGTATCATCATCCAGACCATCATCTCCACCAGCACCATCATAACCACTCCGTCCATACTGTAACAATTGTGTTGGATATTGCTTTAGTTCTTAGGGGAAACTTTTTGGGTGTTAATTACTATTGTAGTTGATGCTTGTGAGTGGAACCATTGGATTATTGTTTATGTTCAGATTGTTATCCATTATCATATCATCTTTTATATTGATCCATATGATGTCTTGTGAGTAGTTCGTCTAGTTCTTGAGGACATGTGAGAAGTCATGTTGTTATTAGTGGATTTGTGTTGAGTTATTATTCAATGGTTTAGTATTTAAGTTGTGGTGCTATTCTTCTAGTGGTGTCATGTGAACGTCGAATACATGATACTTCACCATTTATGGGCCTAGAGGAATGCATTGTGTATTTGGCTACTAATTGTGGGGTTGTCGGAGTGACAGAAACTTGAACCCCCGTTAGGACACCTTTGCACAAGGGAGCGTAGGATCTCAGAGTTTAAGGTTGTGGTTAGAATTATATCTTAATTACTTTCTTGTAGTTACAGATGTTTGTAGGGGGTTTAATCACAAGTACTCCCTCCGTTTGGAAATATAAGATGTTTTAGGTTTGTGAAGAAGATGTATCAGTGAATCTAGACACTAAAATGTTTCTAGATACATCTTCTTCACAAACCTAAAACATCTTATATTTCTAAACGGAGGGAGTATGTATTAGTCCAAGTACGGTCGGTACATTAACACAGGTTCACCCACATAACACTTACAACACCAAAGAAGAGTACTCAGCTATTTGAAGCTGTAGTGACCTTGGATCGATAAAGATCCCAAGTCCCTGTGATTAACATGCTAGTCCCTAGATCAATAGATAGCACTCACAGTCGATGAAATATCATGTAAAACACAAGTCTTTATTACATGAATCGAATAATCCAGAGTTTACATTATTATAATAGAAAGCAAAATAACACAACTTGGACTCCCATCAATGCCACAGACAGGTTGAGTGAAGACCCGTGATCCTAGTGAACCTTTCAACGATCTCCAAAATTCTGCACATCAAACGTGCAGCCAACAAGTTGGTCAATACTTTGAATGTATTGGCAAATTACACCAAGGAAGGAAAGACTAACTCTACATGCAAGGCTAGTTTAGGCTTTGGAGTTCATTTGCATAAAGCTAATTTTCTCTAAGTATGGAGAAAAGAGAGAGAGAGAGAGAAAGAGAGAGAGAGAGTTTTACCCTACTTTGTAAACATTTTCTTAAGTAAGATAGGGTCGAATGGCACACGAGGATATTACTCACCAGGTGTCCAAACAACCAAACACTTGGATATTACTCACCAAGTCCCAAAATCCCACCCATTAGCGATATTACTCATGCCATGGGGTTTCAAAACTTTGTTTAGAAAAGAGAGAGGAAGATCCTTCAGAGGGTCCATCCTTCAGACGCTCAAAGTTGTTCTTTTCCGTGAACACGGCTGATCGATCATGTTGATACTCTCGAGAGTTTGTGCACTTTACCCACAATCCATGATCAAGTCCTTTTACAAACAAGACCACGACGAAGCTTTCCCTTAGTAGCCCCTCTACCCGGTTCCACGGAAGCCAAAACTGTGGCACTTAGGTGATGTTTCCCACTAAGTACTAGGCCAAGACAGAGCCCATATGTATTGTTGTTGCACTGGAAGCTTCTGAATTCTGAATCATGGCAGACTTCTTTGATCCTGGGCGGTGGAGGGCACAAGCAGAGCCAATCCAGGTTACTTCCCCTACTAGTCGATCCAGACATACCACTTCGCCCAGAGAAAAACTTAGTTTTATTTTGAAGTAGATTTGAGGAGAAAAACTTGCGCTCATACACAGAGCTCTTATACTTAGAAAAATCCCTGTCTTTCTAATCCCATCGGTATTTGCATATATAGTATATCACAAGCATACTAAGAAAACTCAGGGAAACATATTAGGAGTGGAAATATTCCTAAGTATAAAGCTACTCATGGCATACTACAAAATAGCATAGCACTTGTAAAATATTTCTCTTCTACTAAAAAACATCCTACACATGCATACTACTATTTTGAGGATCAAAACATGCATAGTAATAAAACCTGGGACGAAAATATGAACAAATGGTGTAACTTGCCTTAATAGTTGTTGAAGTTGTTGAAACACTCGTTGCAATCATAGAAAGTGCACTCCTTGCAATCTATCGATCAAATAATTTTATCCAACATAAGCAATCACACAATCATAAATAAATGCACAAATGCATGCAGAAGTGTTTTAGTGCAATAGCGTATTTGTTTTATTAATTGATGGCCATTAATAGGGTTTTAGAATACCTATTATAATTCATGTTCTTGTTGTCTAATTAAATTTGGATCTAAAGTGAAATAAATATAGGTCATTAATACGAACCAGTAGAAATTGGATTCACCCTAAACGGAGTTGCAAATTTTTTCTTATGATTTATTTAGTATTTAATAGATTTTAAATCACCTAAACAATTTTCATTTTCAAAAATTATATCTAAAATCAGATCTGTAATCTACACGAGATTGTGAATCCGGGGACATATTATTCATATTTTTCTGACCTATAAATAATTTACTATGGATTTATTAATATAAAAGGACATTAAAACTATTTAAATTATTACCATAAATACATACAGTAAAGTTTAGATCTAAACACATATTAATGTTCTACACAATTTTATGAATCCATAGGTATATTATTTGCAATTTTTGGCCAAGTAGATCTGTTTCTATGATTTTTGCAAGATCTACATAAATTCTAGTTATTTAAATTGCTTTTCTCTATTTAACAGACCAGGTGACATGTGGAGCGATGTGATTGGCTGGCCTTGCTAACTGGCTACTGATGCCGCATGGCACGATATTACTTGCTGATACCCCTTCGACTAAATAATCTCTAATCTATACTGCACAATATAAATCGGACGGTCGTGAGCAACGTTGACTCACCAGTGGCGGCGGTGGCGATGAAGACGACGGTGGCGGTGGCGGAACGGCGTCAGTGGTGGACGTGGGCGAGGCTCCGATGGTCTCTGGCGTCGGTGAACTTGACGATGGCGTTCCCCTTCTCCTCGTGATCTCGCTCGTACTCACTCTGTCGACCTTCTTTTCCTCTCCCGGCGATAGAGCTCCATTGATTACCTCTGTCCTAGGCAGTACTCCGGCGATGAATTACGGGCGATTCGGTGCTCTGAACAAGGGGAAAAAGTATTAGGGCGGCATGGTATGACGAGCAGTGCATGATAGAGGGAAATAGAGGGGTCGGGGAGCTCCGAATAGACGACAACCATGGGCACCTGAAGCTCCAACGACGACGGGTTTTGGCGAGATCCGTTCGATCTCTAACTCGGCAGCCTGGGGGTGGAATCAATCCAATCTTTGGGGGTTTGTGGGGAGGGTCATCAGGGGATTTTATTGGCCATGTTTCTTGGCCGAGAGGGCGCCGAGACGTCATGGAATCGGAGAGGATTTGAATCGGGAGGAAGAAACGTGTTCTTCCTGGACACGGCGCGAGATAGGATATGAACACGGCGAGACCCACTGTCAGCGGTAGCGGGAGGAAAAAAACATCATAGGGGAGGGAATTTGTCTTCGGTTGGGCCACTACAGCTAGTTGTTGGGTTGCGCCTAGGCCACAGCTTCGGCTGTCCACTGCGCTGCACGCTAAAGGGAGAGGGGAAGGAAAGATGGGCCGGCCCATGCGGGTCGCCAGATAGGTTTTTTTTCCTTTGTTTTTATTCTTTTTCCACTTTCTACATTTGTTCATAACTTTTTCATAGTAAATCCAAATCACATGATTTTGGTTTCTGAATTTTTGTAAAAATCATAAGATCCTATTAGGATCATTATTGCAACCTCTTAGGTAGCTTTAACACGTTGGATTTTCAAAACTCTTAAGAAACCCTCATAGGAATATTAGTAAAATTGGATGGAATTTGAAGCAAGGTTTTTTTTATTCTTTTTTTTAACATGGATGCAATGCATGCAAATGCAATTGTTCCCCAATTTTCTATTGGGTTGTTACAGAAGCGAAATCACTTGACATAATTCCCATGTGTGCTCGAGAACGTTTGGTATTTATAAGTATTTCCACCGGCTTGTACTTTGCTAAGAAAGGATTGGGCCATTTGCTGCGTTTGTTCTTTATTACTTTCACTTTGTTTTGTTGCCTTATCAGAAAACCACTAAAAATCTGTTTGCTAAGTATTCATAGGGATTTCCTGCTCCACACCACTGTTTAGCACCTTCTGCTCCTCGTTGGGATCGACACTCCTATTTATCGAAAGTACTACGATACACCCCCTATACTTGTGGGTCATCAAGACTATTTTCTAGCGTCGTTTGGGGAGAGTGAAGCGCTATTGAAGAGTGGAACTGGTAAGGGAAACTTCTACTGTGAGTATTGCTTTTGTTACTTTAAGTTACTTTGTTTCCAATATGGATAACCCACTTGGTTTTCTGTTTGGGAAAACTACTACCACTGCTAGGGTAGTAGATGAACCACCGCCTTTTGAGATAGATCCTTTTAAGATACCTACAAGTATTGTTAATCGTGTTATGAATAATTATTATTTAGGGGATGGAACTGTCCATCCTGGTGATCATTTGATTTTTATCCATGAATTATGCGGGTTGTTTAAGTGTGCAGGTATCACAACTGAACATGTGAAGAATAAATTACTCTCAATATCCTTGAAAGGGAGAGCTGAACAATGGTATAAGCTGCTGAAGAATGGACGGTCCATGGAATAGGAGGAGATGGCATCTCTCTTTTATTCTAAATTTTATCCTCCCAGTGAGATTCATAAGGATAGAAATCTTATGTATAACTTTTGGCCTCTCGATGGAGAAAGTACAGCTCAAGCTTGGGGGAGATTGAAGTTACTAATGCTTAAATGTCCTATTCATTAACTCCCTAACAATATTATTCTCAATAATTGTTATGCTAGGCTTTCTCTTCACGATAAAGATTTACTAGATGCTTCTTGTGCTGGATCATTCACACGTATGAAGGAAGAAGCTAAATGGGATCTTTTAGACCGTATTCAAGATAACGCTGAGGCTTGGGAGAATGACAAAGGAAGAAAGTCAGGTATAAACTATGATTATGAATGCATTAAATCTTTAATGGGCACTGATAACTTCCGTGATATTAGCAATGATTTTGGTCTTGATTCCCAAAGTATTGCCAACTGTTTTAAGGCCTTTGCCTCTTACATAGAAATTCCCAAGAAGAAGTGGAATAAGTACCATGCTCCGTATAAAGATGTTGTTAGTCATGTTCCTGTTAGAAGTACTCAAGTTTGTACTACTAATCATATTGTGCATGAACCTCATGTTGAGAAAATACCTTTCCCAGCTAAGGTAAAGGAGTATTTTATGATTATTAGTGCAAATAACAGAGGCACAATGAAAACTGTGGAGCCGGGTAACCAATTGAATGTTGAACCTGTGGTAGCTATTGTGAAAGACCCTGTCACTAGAAATAGAGAGGATGAGTATATTGTCTTCTATGAAGACGATTCTAATATTATCTCTCATCCTAGTAAGGCTAGAAAATCTAGTTATGTTGTGCTTTCTATTAAAATTGGTGATCATTGCTACTATGGTTTATGTGATATTGGTGCTAGTTCTAGTGCTATTCCTTATAAGCTTTATAGGGAAATTATGCATGAGATTGGTCCTTGTGAGCTTGAGGACATTGATGTGGTTATTCACCTTGCTAACAAGGAGACCATTTGCCCTATTGGCATTGTAAGAGATGTGGAGGTTCTTTGTGGTAAGATTAAGTATCCTGCTAATTTTCTAGTGCTTAATTCTGCAGCTAGCAAAACTTGTCCTATCATTTTTGTAGACCTTTCTTGAACACTTGTGGAGCTATTATTGATTGTAATAAGGATAAAGTTTTAACTAAGTTTGATGGAGATTCTTATGAGTTTAAATTTTCCAAATTTGCTAAAGCCCCTTGTGAAAATAGTTTGCCTAATAAAGATTTCAGGATGGAACAACTTGCTTCTATTGATCCGGTTTATGACCTTGGACCTCCTTTTGGTGACTGTAAGTGTGCTATTGACAGTTATATTGTCAACTTTATTCAAAGTGCTACTGAAAGTTATTATGAGAGAGGGAAACATGGTTTTATGCATCTCAATAATGTTAAGTTTCCCCGTTTTATGTTGAAAGCTTTGAAGTTGCATCTGTTTTGTCTTCCTATGCTAGTGGCTTTTTGTTTCAACAATTTGTTTTCTCATGATACACCCATGCATAGGAAGTTGGTTAGACTCAAGTGTGTTGGTTATTTGCTTCTTGATGCTCTTTTTCACTCCAGATATATATCCCCTATGTGAGCATCTTTGAAAGTTTCAAGCCTAACTTAAAGGCATTAAAGAAAAGTACTTGTTGGGACATAACCCAAGAGTTTTGTCGAGTCTTGGAAGTTATTACCACTGTAATAACCGCTCCTTATCCTTTTTGTTTTGGTTTTTGTGTCTAGTCCAACTACTTTTGTGAAGTAGAGGAGTTGTGAAAAGTGGTTGTCATGGGACAGATTTTTGTGCTGAATTGTAAAAATTTGTGAGGAATCTCAATACTTCGGATGGAGATGAATTTTTCTGAGATTGTTCTCCAAGTTGTTACCCAACTTTCATTAGTTCTACATTTTTTTATTTGAGCAACATAAGGTTTTCAAAAAAATCAATATTTACCTGCTGGTCAGTTTTGATAGATTTCTGCCATCATTTGCATTTGCCTCTTATAGAAGCCTTTGTTCTGATATATTTCAGTTGAAGTGTGAACATAAAGGTTATTGTTTTTGTTGATAATAATGTTGCCATTGAAGTTTGTGTATTGCCTTTTCAGGAAAGGAAAATTCTAGGAGAAGGAGAAAAGGAGTCTACAGAGTTCGTCTTTGAATAGGTAAAAGTGGTGAAAACAGAAGGTTCATGAAACCCCAAATATTTTTATATTTTTTATGTTTTTAATACATAAGGAAAGTTACGGGACGGAACAGAGGAGGAACCGGAGTCCGGGGTGGACAAACCCACCCAGGCGCGGGCCCTTGCCTGGCCGCGCCTGGAGAGGGTTTGACTCCCTCGAACTCCGTCTCTGCCTCGTTTCCGTGTCAAAACCTTCCTTATGCATTAAAACTTCATAATATATAACCCCTCATATCCCCGAGGTTCGTGCATCGTGTTCTCGTCGTGTTTTTGTTTCAGTCTGTTTCTATCAGGAAATCTTCTCAAGTTTAGAGCACCATGGTGTCCGCCAAAGATAAAGGCAAGATGCCCGAGGAAGAAGATCCTCAAGTCCCCAAGGAGGGGGAGATTTCGGTAGGGTATGAAGGTGACATGTACGAGGACAAGCAACCGGACACCCGCTCTACCGTTGCAAGCATTGGATTGGTGGAAAAACCTACCATTCTTAAGAGGACAGCACGGATGTCTACAAGAGGGAAAACTCCACGACATATCCTCTCTCCACGGTCACCTCCTCCTCGTACCACTCACTCTAACCATGCAGGGAAGGAACACTCTAAGTGGGAAGAGGGAAGAAAGAATAATAAGGACTGGGATCCTCGGTCCGAATTGATCATGAGCTGCATTGAACATAATTTAGAATTGATCCGTACTTTGACCATCGATTTGGAAGATTTGAAGAAACTTATTGAGGAGCTTATCAAAAGAACACCACCACCACCGAAGGAGTAATTCGTCATCAGGTTTGGCATCCCTTGGCTTGTTCCAAGCTTGGGGGAGTGCCGCGGTATCACCACCCTTATCTTTTACCTTTTTAGTGGATTCATATCTTTGGTAGAGAGGTTATCTTATAGTTTGGTTTGCATGTGGAAGTATCTCTCCTTTAGTTGATTATCTATGTATCCCTTGGTGTGAGTGCCTTTATTGGAATATTAATGAGAAGTCTCATCTTTTACTTTTTGCACTTCTTATTTTAGTTTGCAATCTCTATTATATGATGGATCTTGTGGATCAGTATTGGCATCACTTTGGGATCTTCAAGAAGATCTAAATTGGTTATGGCAAACCGAGTTCTGGTCAGTAGCATTACTTTGAAAGATAAAAAGAGAAAAAGTTTACAGTTATTTTGTATCATTTGTTTTCTTTCATGTTGGCTCATAAGCTTAGTATTCTTTATTTAAGATCTTTTGTCTTCAAGGAAGATTGCATGTTTGGCTTTATTACTTGTATGTTTGCTTGTTTCTTTCAACTCTCTTGCTTGCTCCCCAGCCTTGCTAACGAAAAACCTATTTTGAGAAGGCATACTTCTCATGTTTCCAATCCCTTTGAAACCAAAACCTTTTGCCACTTGTGTCCATCATATCTACCTAGTAGAGCTTTTGCTATTCCAAGCAAATTATCAAGTTTCATCTATCTTTCGAATTAACAAGTATTTTTATGTGAAAAATAGTTAGAAAGCTCTCACGAACTTGACATCACACTTTATTTCTTGCCCCTAATAGACTTGAACCATTGTGCCATCAAAGTTGTATATGCTTGCACCTATACGTTGGAATTAGCAGAACCGTGTTGTCACGGGGAACATTTTCAACATTGCACTTGTACTCTGTACACAGTTGATATCGTGCTCTTTTTTCTATGAATGTCAACGGTGTGAAATAAAGAGGGAAATTGTAAGTCCATGGAGTTTGTATTTTGTGTTAGAGAAATGCCTGGGCCGCTAGCCTAAGCCATGCCTAATCATGGTGGAAACTTGTAGCATCACCATAGTAAGCTATGTATGAAGCATCCTCAATAAAAATCTATGCACATAGTAAATAAAAAGATCGCTGAGATGATCATTGTCTGCTTGCCTTGTCATTTTGGTTATGGGAAAGCTCATGTACCATGTGCAAGGGGTACCCCGTTGGCGGTTCTCTATGATACGCATATACTTACGATGACAAGAACTTACCTGTGACCAAAGTTGAGTAGCATGAGGAGTGGCCCTCATATTCAAGGGACATGAGATTGCCAACTTATATTTCGTCAAGCATATACTCCATCTCTATGCACTTTAACCTTAATCATCTCAAGATGCCTATGATAGGGGCAATGAGGGATCAAATATAGTAAGTACCATAATCTTTTGGAAGCTCTTTATGACTTGTAATCCCTGCTACCCTCTATGAAGGGACCTTTCTCCTAGTTACCAATTTGAGTTAGTAAACCTACTTCCTCTCTATCTCTAGCAAGCATTTGAGTTGTTGTGTTTCAAGCATTCATATGGTGATTTATTCAAACATGTTATTTATCTTCCTTGTTGGCACAAAACTCTTATCTATTGAGTATTACGTTGAAAGCCTTGACTTGTTGATGCTACACTCAACAGGGAGGAAGAGTGCTTCGTTGGAAACCCCAAGAGAAAGGTATGAAGAGTATAGCAGCAAGATTTCCCTTAGTAGAAACCAAGGTTATCGAACCAGAAGGAGGAAGGAAATGTCACACAGGTGTTGGAAGCAACATGGGGACCTACACAACACAAACTCAAGACTCTATCCCAACAAATCAATGAGGTTGCCAAGCTCACCAGTTTGTTGTAACAAAGGATTAAACGTATGGTGTGGAATGTAATGGTTTGCAACAAGTAAACAAGTAACAGTGGAAGATGTATCAATGGTAAAGATTGGACCGGGGTCCATAGTTCATAGAGGTGCTCTCCTTAGATAAACAACATGGCATGAAGGGTAAACAAATTACAACGAGGCAATTGACATGAACTAAGCAAGGCCTAACAATGCAATTACTAGCTAGAAAGATGCTACGATTTTTATTGAGCAATACAACAATATACATAGACCGTAACCCAACTGCAGATATGACTAGAATCAACCTTCAGGTTATCATCCGAACCCCCTCCAATATTAAGTTGCAAACAACAGACAACTGCTTTAAGTAAAGTGTGTAAGGTAAACAGTCCACATGTTCCATGAAAAAGAGACCGTTGTTTTCTCCCTAGTAGAAATAGCACATCTACAATCGAAGAGACTATTGTCACTTCCCTTAGAAACTAGAGGCATGAACCCACTATCGAGCATAAATACTCCCTCTTGGAGTCACTAGCAACTACTTGGCCAAGATAACCACTAGCAACGGAGAGCATGCAATATCACAAACAACACAGACATGATAGAATCATCAAGATAAAACCATTAATCAAACCAACATAATAATCTCAATATCCATCTGATCCCCACAAACAAAACATGCATGATTATAAATAGATTAGATCTTGATCATGAATGGAGCTCACAAGATCTATACATGAAAGTACAAAGGAGGATATACAACCATATAGCTACTACATGGACCCATAGTCCAAGGTGGAACTACTCACAAATCATACCGGAGAGAAGGCCTCCGGGATGATCTCCCTCTGGCAGGGTGCCGGGAAGAGCTTTAGATCCCCCCTGATCTAGGGACGATGTTGGTGGCGGCTACAGATGGTTTCGTGGAATATTGATCGGGTACTGATTGTTTATACATCAGGGGCTTCTTATAGGCGAAGGGGGAGACCGAGGCGGCCAAACCTCAGCTGTGCAGGCTAGGGCCCACCCGCCTGGGGGTCCGCCCTGGCTCTCCTCTAGACTTCTTGTTCCCCACGGAAAGTTATTGACTTTGTCCTTCGTCCCGTCCAATTCCGAGAATATTTATTTACTAACTTTTCTGAAACCAAAAACAGCATAAAACATGCATCTGGCACTGTTGCAACTTGTTAATAGGTTAGTACAAGAAAACATGTAAAAAGCACCTCAAAGTGTAGACAAGTAAAGCAAAGTAGATACTAAACAAGCATGGAGCATCAAAAATTATAGATACGTTTCCAATGTATCAGCATCCCCAAGCTTAACTCCTGCTCGTGCTCGAGTAGGTAAGTGATAAAATAATAATTTTTGAGGTGACATGCACCCTCACAATAAAGATCCAATCATTTGCAAACATTGAAAGCTGGGATCAAAGAACTCTAAACATGTGCATGAAAGATGGAGTTCTAACAATAGGACATAGTAATTATGCATGCAACATGGCAAGCTACAAACAAAGATCATGAATAACATGCATTGAAAAACACTTGTTTGTTTCACATACAGAAAACATAGCACAGTGGCAATCATCTTGTCCCTCATAGAGTAGAAATATAGATGCATAGGACACCTTGAAAGTTCACAAGGGTGACTAGAAACAAGTAGCACAAGAACAAGTAATAACACAATATGCATCAATTAATAAGCTTTGGAACACTACACACAGAATGACAACTATGCTCTCTTAATGGTGCCTAAAGGTAGAAGGTGGAGACTTAATTATGATGGAAGAAAGGCTTTTTTGTAAAGGAAGCAGGGATTACAAGTTTCAAAAAGAGCTTCCAAAAATTATGGTACTTATTAGCTTTCAGCCCTCATTGCCCCTGTCATAAGCATCTTGAAGTGGTTAAGGTTAAAGTGGCAAAGCTGGAGTATATGCTTGACAAATTATAAGTTGGCAATCTCAACTCTCTTGACTATGAGGGCTACACCTCATGGATACTCAACTTAGGGCCCAGGCAAGTTCTTGTCACTGTAAGTATTTGCATATCATTGAGAACCGCTAACAGGGTACCCCTTGCATATGGTACAGGATCTTTTCCATAACCAAAATGACAACGCAAGCAGACAATGAGCATCTCAGCAATTCTTCTTATGTACCATGGGAATATGGTGCTTTTTCTCTCTTTACTCTTTTCTTAATGTGTCTCTATTTTTTATAAGAAGAATGCTTCATAGATGTCACTATAGTGATGCTGCAAGTTTCCACCATGATTAGGCATGGCTTAGGCTAGCGGCCCAGGCGTTTCTCTAACACAGAATACAAACTCCATGGACTTACAAGTTCCCACTTCATTTCACACCGGTAACATCCATAGAAAAAAGAGCATGATATCAACGGAGTACAAAAAGTACAAGTGCAATGCTGAAAATGTTCCCCGTGACAGCACAGTTCTGCTAATCCCAACTTATAAGTGCAAGCATATACAACAAAGTTGCCTCAATGGTTCAAGTTTATTAGGGGCAAAGAATAAAATGTGCCATCAAGTTCGTGAGGTCTTTAATCACTAAGTTTTCACATAACAAAATAGTTTTTAATTGGATAGTTGAAAACAAGAATATACTTGGAATGGTGTAACACACCATCCATAGGATTTTATAGTGGACACTTTGGAATAACTTGGTTTCTTGGGAGTTGGAAACATGAGTATAACTTACTCATACAAGTGGAGGCTAGCAAAAGACTGGGAGCAACCAACTAAGAGAGCAATAATGGCCATAATTATGCAATGCAACAAAGCAAACTAATCAAAGCAAAGAGTTGTACTACAAGTCAAGGACTAAATGATCATAGAGGCTAATGGTGACTTTTCATAGTCATAACATGGTGTGAGCATGTGCCAAGTCAACCCAAGCAAAACATCAAAGGAGAATACCACAATACTATGCTTTTGCATGCTAAAACAACGCATAATTTCTTCAAGGCACACTAAGCAATCCCAATTGTTTGGAACAAGACATGCTACAGAAATAATCACTAAGCATAATGCTAAAACAACACCTAGCATGTCATGCTAAAGTCTAAGTCACAGTCAATGCAATCTCCTCTTGCACTTCAAGCAAGAACTTACTACTCCTTTCCAAACACCAAGCAACCTTATTTGAAAAACAACACAGCGAGAATGGGGGTCCAAACTTATTTATTCAAGCAAACTAAACAACTTAAGAAAATCAAACGAAAACTAAGACGCTCCAAGAACAACACAACTGTGCATGAAACAATAAAAGTGAAGTGTCTAGACAGACCTGAGCTTTTTATTGATGAAGAAGGGGATGCCTTGGGCATCCCCAAGCTTTGACGCTTGTACCTCTTGGATATTTCTTGGGGTGACACCATGGTGGCGTCCCCAAGCTTGAGCTTTTGTCCATTATTCATCTCATTGCATCATTCTCTCTCTACACCTAAAATTTTTCCTTCATACAAAACTTCACACAATCTTCATTAGCAACATTAGCTTATTCAAAAGATATTCGACCTCTGAAAAAGCTTTGGAACAACAAGGATTTTCACTAAAAACACAATCTACTGAAGTAACTCCTTCAAAGAAACTCAATTTACCTGAAGAGAGCTTAAAAAGGAATCAATAAGAAGCAAATGCAAATAATGGCAGAAATCTGTCAAAACAGACCAGCGGGTAGAAACGAATTTTTTCGAACATCTTATGTTGCTAAAATCAAAAGGTGTTGAACTAACGAAAGTTAGCTAACATACTGGTGGATTTATTCGTAAATTTTGAGCTCAATCCGAGTTACAGAGACTCCTCACGAATTTTTTGGTGGAGGACATAAATCTGTTTCGGGACAGCAACTTCCCAAATCTTACTTTCCTCTCATTAGAGGTCATTCTTGGCACAAAAAGCAAACAAAAAGGATAAAGAGAGGTCATTACAGAAGTATTAACTTCCAAGACTCAAGGAAACTCTTGGGTTATCTCCCAACAAGTACTTTTTTTAACTCCTTTAAGTTAGGCACGGAAAGTTTGAGAAGATGCTCTCATGAGAAATATGAATTGAAGTCAAAGAGAGCATCAAGAAGCAAATTCAAAACACATTTAAGTCTAACCTCATCCTATGCATAGGAATCTTGTAAGAAAATAAATCAAACAAGCACATAGTAAAAAGAATGGGAAAACAAAACAAGTGCAACTTCAAGATTTTCAAAATGAAGAGGGAAACTTAATGTAACATCCCTAAAATCATAATTTCAAAGTTTGCATATCATTCATGCATGCATATAGTTTTGAGATCAATTTCAAACCAAATTCAAGAAAACAGAAGCACATAGTGCTATAATTTTATGTGAGCAAACTTAAATCAAATGACCATCCTCATTTGAGAGCTTAGTGTTTTAAAACCAAGTTTGTTTGCTTCCTTGTTGATTGATTTGAGTGTAGAGTTTGAACAAATTTTTACAAAATAAAAAGGGTTTCAAAACCATTTTTAAACATTTGCAAACCAAGGGCAATGCCACTGTTATTTTGTCTTTCCAAAAATGACCAAGCCAACTCAAAGTGACCACATGGTTTTATGCCTAGAATTGTGACTATTGCACACTGCAAAAACCCTGGAAAAAGTTTGAATTCAAAAGCCTTTGAAAATCATTTGAAAATCAATCCAGAAAATCAAATCAGAAATAGAAAAGTAATAAAGAAAAAGAAAAGGGCCGGCGCCAGACTTTGGGCCCAACAGTGAAACTAGCCCAGCTAGCCCACCCGGGTCCTCCCTCTCTCTCACACACACGCGCAGACACACCCACGGAGACACTGACGCTCATACCCCACTCCCTCTCTACTCTATTCGCTGACAAGCGGGCCCCGTCCATGTCGTCATCGTCTTCCCCAAATTTCCGCGCACGAACACCGCCAATGGCCGTTGCTGCGTTGATTCCGCGGTGTAATTGGCATTGAATCACTGAGCGTTTCTTGTCGAGCCTCTGCCTACTTAAGCCCCTCCCTCTCGCGGCCATTTCCCCTCACCTAATTTCCTCTCCACGCCACCAGGCTGCTCGCAACTCGCTCGACGCTGCCGCTGTTCCGACGATCTCCGGCAGCAAATTCTGGTGAGTCCCGACCGCCCCTGAGCCTCTGATTCAAATGCGTGTGTCCAGCATGATCTCGTGCATCTCCTGATTCCCTTTGCTTGCCTGCTTGTGACCCAGGACGCCGTCCCTGTTCGTGCCCGCAACCGACCGAGCCGCCACTCAACTCCGGCGACCAATTACGGTAAGCATAGCGCGCCCCTTGATCTCTCACGCATACGAGGTTGTTCGCCACCGTCTTGCACATCTTCTAAACCATCTGATTCATGCTTGGGCGACGCGAAACCTCGGCAATGACCCCGACAGCAACCACCTAACGCCGTGCACGACTCCGACGAGCTCCAGCAGCCCGTACCATGCGCCCCTTGCAAAGCCACCGCCACCTTGAGCTTCAGCAACTCTCTGCGGTTCTGGTAAGCACCCTCTACCCTACCCGGACGACCTAGAACGCCAGCGCCACCACTGACAGACGCGCCGCCGCCAGTCACCGCCGCTAGCGCCGCTAGTCTATGGTCGAAGCAACAGCAGCCGTTGGATGTAGATCTTGAGGATTAGATTAGATCTGAGCGAATCGTTTTCTTTGAATCTGGCGCGTTGGATCTGACTTGATCCAACGACGCGGAAGCTTGATCCTGAGCGAATCGATACCAGCCAATAGGATAGCGCCGCGTGGCTAGGGTTTGGTATAAAAACAGAATTTGAATCAGATTTATATCCAAATTTGATTTAGCTATAACTTTTGAT
The DNA here is from genome assembly GCA_030063025.1 of Avena longiglumis. Taxonomy (NCBI): domain Eukaryota; kingdom Viridiplantae; phylum Streptophyta; class Magnoliopsida; order Poales; family Poaceae; genus Avena; species Avena longiglumis. Next base: position 177,919,358 of record CP125977.1, on the reverse strand, counting down.
TCCCACGTTAGATTTTGGCAAATTTTATACCGTTGGAATCAGGAGAACAAGCCCTTTCTGTTTATGCAATGTGTTTAATGTTTAGCCTCTGTTACAATGATTTTATTTGGAGAAACTTGTTTAGGACTATTTTGAGCATATGAATTGTTTAGAAAATTGTTTTAGTTGTCAACTAAACTTGGTTTAGCAAGTTTTTGACTTGGTTATGATTCAGTACTATACACTTGCTTGATTGAGTTTTAAAAATCATCAATTAGCATTTTTGCATGCATGCATATGTATTTTTTTTTGTTTGTATATGTTGTGTGTAATTGTTGCTACCATTCTTTGTGTAGACTTTGGTGCTAGTGATTGTGATTGTGAAGAGTGATACTCTCACAACTACCAAGGCAAGTGGTACTTCATGAAAATTTCTATCCCAATATTTTTACACAAGCATTAGAAATATTTTGCTAAGTCTTGCATGTTACTATTTTTGCCAAATGCCATGTTGGGAAATCCTAAGTAGTTGTAGAATTGCTAGGAAATTTCTAAGTTAAGTTACTATCTATGCCATTCTTATCCTAGCTAGTAGCAAACAAGGGTTGGTGAAATATACATGCTATGATGAAAATATTTCTAAGTCTTTGGACTTATGTTTTTCTTAATAAAACAACTAAGTCAATGAATCACCTGGGTGGAATGGGACTTGATTGGTGGTATTTGGTTGAGTGGTTACACAAGGCCCATGGATATGGTTTACCTTGTGTATCTCACTTGTGGAAAGCCACCTAGGAACAAAGGGATTTTAGAGGCCAAGTGTGGAGAAGCTTCCAGTGCAACCACTTGGCAATATGGGCTCTGCCTAGATCACATAGGTTGCTAGAACTTAGTCATTTGGACAGTTGGTGGTAGTGGGATGATAGGTTGGAATGCGTCCATTTGGCTAAGGGAAGGTTTCTGAAAGGTCCTGTCTTGGTGAAACCAAGTCTGGTGGGGAAAGTGCACAACCTCTGCAGACGGAAAAATCTAAGTACTTAGACAAGTCCTTGGTAATGGACAATTTGAGCATCAAGACATGGAAGTTATCAAGAATCTCATCACTCCAACTTCTAAGTAAAACTTGTGGGTGAACAAGGGTGAAGGACCTCAATGTCTATTGGTGGTTCCTTGGGAAAAGTTTTGACAAAGAAAAACTTAGTGATTTCAACTAATAGGAAAAACCTATTTTGAGCAAAGCAAGCCAAGCTACACTTAGCCAAATTGCATATAGTAATATAGTCCACCTAAATTTTACTAAGGTATCACTTGCCAATACTATTCCAAAGTATTGACCCACTGTGGCTGTAACTTGTGATGTTGCAGGTTACTCCGATGAGGATTAGGTGTCATGAGTCTACACTCAACATGTTTGCCTATGGCACATGAAGATGAAGACCTAAATTTATTTACTTATTCAAACTCTTGTAATAGGCCTGTGGCCTTGAGTTGTAAAGACTATGTTATCTCTGGAATGGATGTAATAAATGACCTTTGTATCTGTGTATTTCATCTTAAACTGTGGATGCTAGCAATGATCCAGGGACTAGCATTGCAATCACAGGGATCCTTTTCCTTTACAAAGGAGGGATATTACAGATGGTATCAGAGCACTGTGTTGCCTGTAGGATTATGACCCTAGGATTGGAAACCACTAAGCAAAAAATTTCAACTTCTACACTTGTCTATTCTTCTCGTAAACTTGTCTAATCTTCTCTCTCATCTCTATATATAGATGAACTACATCAACGAAGCCGTGAGGAAAGGACCACTCATGATAATGACTTTGGAGTGTGAGACAGAATTCCCCAAGGCTCTCAAGGACCTCATGGTTGCATTAGAGATACAAGGTGCAGTTGTGTACAAAGGTTTTCCAGTGATGGATGAAGGAGTGGAATACTGGTGGGTGCAACTTCACTTGTATAAAAACAAGGAAGATAACCATCAGGAAAAAGGATTCTGCATGTTCGCCAATTCAGTGGTGCACCCTACATTCTTTGAATCAGCAAGGGATGCAGCTTGGAAGACCATCAAAGAACTTGGTGATAGAGTCAAGTGCAGAATGCTCAACCTCCAAAATAATCTAAGGAAAGAGAAGGAACATACCCAAGAGTTGGAAGCTACCAACCAAACCTTAAGAGGAGACATTATAGACTTAGTGATGGAATCATGTGAGCAAGATAGGCTGATTGCTTCTAGAAACATTGTGTTAGCCAACAGATTCAGTGAGATAGGATTGTAAACGTACTTCGTTAGTTGGACCACCACCTATCACCCTCTTTTCCAAAATGTTGCTTTAAAATAAGATTGAACCTTGATTGATGTAATGGTTTCATGTATGCATGACTTGTGTGTTTTGTTTTCCAAGGTTATGTATGTGATGTTTTGACTTTTGTTTTATCTTGAATTGTGTTGTTCTAACTTCTCTATCTTATAAATAGATGCCTATTACCATCAGCACCGTTGATGAGTTCTAGGTTACCCGCTTTGGTCCTCGTATCGTTGAGCTTACTACTTTGCTCAATCTCCCTCTTCCCACCATCATGGTGCATCCCCTTACCAAGTTTGAGAGGAAGGACCTCTGGGGCTTCAAGGTGAACCAGCCCGGACGCTAGACAGAGCCTACTACGGAGGCCATCGTCTTCAAGCTCATGCACAATGACAGGGAGAGAGGCATGGAGGTAGTTATGTAGGATCTGATAGGACGTCTGCTAGGGCGACACTCCCGACAGGTTAGAGGTACCCACTTCCACATCTTCGGAAGACGTGATGAGGATGGAGAGTCCATCAACTTCGAGGACGATTCGAGGGACGCAGCAGAGCCGATATGCCTGTACCTCCAGGACTTAGAGTCTCTCATTAGGCACGTGGACACTGACAGGACCAATGTCATGCTCAGCAATGACGAGCTCCAGGTGCAGCTTCGCGAGAAGGACAAGCTCTTCGCGCAGCAAGACGAGATAGTCAAGGAAATGGAGGCGAAGTTTGAGACCCAGGACAGGAAGTTCAAGAGTCGGGAGAAGCGTGTCCAGGATAGGAACAAGAAGATCCGGGACATGACTAAAGAACTGCAGTCCAAGGACTTCGAGCTAGAGCAGCAGCAGACGGTGATTGAGAGGCTTCGTTCCCAGAAGAGGGCTCTCAAGGCCAAGATAGAGACCTTGACCACTAGCATCGAGGAGAACAAGACCGCGATGGAGAACACAGGTCTTACCTTTGTCGAGGAGGAGATTGATGCCGATGAGTAGACTTGACTACTCGTTTATCTTTTATTATCATACTTGTTATTTGAGAACTTGTTATTGGACCATCTGACATGTGGATGGCTTGCTACTTGTGTGTTTTACTTTATGAACTTATTATCTTGTTGTTGAACTTTTATCTTTTTGTTGCATGATTGTGAATGCTTATGTGATGTAATGTGCATGAAAGCATCTATGGGTATCTCATTCTTATCTCTATTTGAAAAAACCATGCCTCCCCGTCGTGCAAACCCCAACCCCAACAACAACAACAACATCACTCCAGAAATGCAACAAATGATGTCTGCTTAAACTCAGCTAATGCAGATGATGACGACGTTCATACAGAACCAAAACAACAACAACAACAATAACAACAACAACAATAACAACAATAACAACAACAACAACCCACCGGGTTTTGATATGCTTACCAGATTCTTGAGGTTGAGGCCAGCGAAGTTCTCGGGGACGACTGATCCCATGGTGGCCAATGATTGGCTACGTTCTGTGAACAAGGACTTGGTAACAGTGGGTTGTACTGATGCTGAAAAGGTCAGATTTGCAGCACATCTGCTGGAAGGACCAGCCGCCACTTGGTGGGACAACTTCGAGATTACCACTCCCATAGATGAAGTGACATGGGCAATCTTTGAGGATGGATTTCGCACTGCTCATATCTCATCAGGAGTGATGATCCTGAAAAATAAAGAGTTCCACAATCTGAAGCAGCGCCACCTCAGTGTGGCTGAATACATTGAGGAGTTCAACAATCTGGCGCGTTATGCACCGGATGAAGTTGACACTGATGCCAATAGAAAGGAAAAATTTCTTGAAGGCTTGAATGATGAGCTGAATCTGCAATTGGCTGTGGCATATGTTCCCACTTATCAGTCGCTCTGTGACAAGGCTGCTATTTTGGAGAACAAAATAAAACAAGTGGAGAGTAGAAAGAGGAAGCACTCCGACAAGCACAACTCGGGATCGTCTCACAAACGATCTCATTATGATGACAGTGGGAGCTCAGGATCCCACAAGCATGGGAAATTCAACAAGCACCACAACCACAACCGTCATGACAACAAGCATCACCGTAGTCATGACAATGACAAGTACAAGAACCACAAGAGTGGACACAAGAGCCACCACAGTGGTAATGGAAGTGGAAGTGCAAGTCAGCCTGTTAAGAGAGACATCAGTCAGGTTAAATGCTTCAAATGCAAGAAGATGGGGCATTATGCAAATGAATGCCTAGAAAAGAAAGTTGAAGGACCTAACAAGCCCAACCCTTTTCAGAAGGGACAAGTGAACCACATCAATGTGGAGGAGGTCTATGAGGAGCCTGATGATGTTGCTGGTAAGTTCAGACTCAATTCTATTCCAGCATTTGGACTCTTTGATACTGGTGCATCTCATTCATTCATATCAAGATCATTTGTTGAAAGAAATGAACTACCGGTAGAAAATATTGGGTGTCCTATAAAAGTAAGTTCTCCTGGTGGAGAAATGATAGTGAATTCAGGGTGTCATGATCTAGTCATAGAATTTGGGAAGTATAAGTTTCCCGTTAACTTGATAATTCTAAACTCCCAAGGATTGGATGTCATTCTGGGAATGGACTGGATGACTAAGTACAAAGGAGTGATAGATTGTGCCAACCATACTGTCTCACTCACAACTCCAGAAAATAAAAGGATCAGATTCAAGACCAATTTTGAAGCAAAAAGGAGTAGGCTTAATTATCTTAAGGGGGTTAGCATGGACAGTGTGCCAATTGTGAGTGAGTATCTGGATGTGTTTCCGGAAGAACTGCCGGGAATGCCACCAGATAGAGATGTGGAGTTTCTGATAGATTTGGTACCATGGTCTGGACCAATAGCAAAGAGACCTTATAAAATGCCAGTTGATGAACTGAAAGAACTCAAGAAGCAACTTGGAGAACAGTTACAGAAAGGATTTATTCAACCAAGTTCTTCATCTTGGGGAGCCCCAGTTTTGTTCGTGGAGAAGAAAGATAGAAGTCAAAGGTTATGCATAGATTACCGTTCACTCAACGAGGTAACTATCAAGAACAAATATCCTTTGCCTAGAATCAATGACTTGTTTGATCAGCTAGAAGGAGCATGTGTGTTCTCAAAGATTGATCTCCGGTCAGGCTATTTTCAACTCAAGATAAGAGAACAAGACATACCTAAGACAGCATTTACTACAAGGTATGGATTGTATGAGTATACCGTAATGCCTTTTGGCTTGACAAATGCTCCAGCATACTTCATGAATATGATGAACAAGGTGTTCATGGAATTCCTTGACAAGTTTGTTGTCGTTTTCATCGATGACATCTTAGTCTACTCCAAGAGCAAAGAAGAGCATGAAGGACATTTGCTTTTGATACTTGAGAAGTTAAGAGAGCATAAACTTTATGCCAAATTCAGCAAGTGTGAGTTCTGGTTGGAAGAAGTTGGTTTTCTTGGTCATGTTATGACAAAGGATGGTGTAGAAGTTGATCCTGCTAAGGTTTCAGCTGTGACTGAATGGGAATCTCCCAAGTCTGTGAAAGAAGTTCGTAGTTTCCTTGGCTTAGCAGGTTACAACAGAAGGTTTATTGAGAATTTCTCTAAGGTAGCTAAGCCCATGACTGAATTGTTAAAGAAAGACAAGAAGTTTGCTTGGTCTTAGGGTTGTGAACTCAGCTTTCAGGAGTTGAAGAAGAGACTTGTGACAGCACCAGTCTTGTGTCTGCCAGATTTGGAGAAATATTTCCAAGTATATTGTGATGCATCTCATCAAGGTTTGGGTGCAGTACTTATGCAAGATGGTAAAGTAGTGGATTATGCCTCGAGACAACTCAAAACTCATGAAGTAAACTATCCTACTCATGATTTAGAGTTAGCCTCTGTCGTCCATGCACTCAAAACATGGAGACATTATCTTTTGGGAAAGCGTTGTGAAGTGTTCACAGATCACAAAAGTTTGAAGTATATCTTCACCCAGAAGGAAATCAATATGATACAAAGAAGATGACTAGAACTTATCAAAGACTATGACTTAATTTTGCAATACCACCCCGGTAAAGCAAATGTTGTAGCAGATGCTCTAAGTCGTAAGGTTTTTGTGAATGGACTTACCAAAGGAGAATTGCCAGATGATTTATGTGCCCAATTCAGAAAACTCAGGTTGGAGATTGTGCCTGAAGGACATCTCATGTCTTTGGATGTTCAACCCACTTTGTTGGACAAGATCAGAGAAGCCCAGAAAACTGATAAGGAAATTGAAGAGATTAAGGAAAAGATTGGCAAAGGAAAAGCCAAAGAGTTCCATGAAGATGAACATGGTACTTTATGTCATGGGAAACGTATCTGTGTTCCACAAGACCCGGAGTTGCGGAAACTGATTTTGCAAGAAGCACACAACTCTCTGTATTCTATTCATCCGGGTAACACCAAAATGTACATGGACATGAAAGAAAGATTTTGGTGGAATAATCTCAAGAAGGACATCGCCGAACATATTGCTTTGTGTGATGTGTGTAGTAGAGTGAAAGCGGAGCATCAGAAACCAGCAGGTTTGCTTCAACCACTACCTATTCCTGATTGGAAATGGGACAAGATTGGTATGGATTTCATTACCGGATCACCAAGGACCCGGTCAGGATATGATTCTATTTGGATAGTAGTGGATCGCCTAACTAAAGTGGCTCATTTCATACCCGTGAAGACAACCTACACAAGTGCTAATTTAGGTAAAATCTACATGAGTAGAATTGTGTGTCTACATGGTGTGCCCAAGAGTATTGTGTCATATAGGGGAACCCAATTCACTTCCCATTTTTGGAGGCAACTACATGATTCATTCGGAACGAGGTTGGAATTCAGTATTGCCTTTCATCCTCAAACCGATGGACAAATAGAAAGAACTAATCAGATTTTTGAAGACATGTTGAGGGCGTGTGCCTTAGACTATGGAGCCAGTTGGGATGAAAGCCTGCCTTACGCAGAATTTTCTTATAACAACAGCTATCAAGCCAGTATTGAGATGGCACCGTTTGAGTTTCTCTACAGAAGAAAATGTACCACCCCATTGTTATGGAATGGTGTGGGAGAAAGAAGTTTATTCGGGCCAGATCTTATCAAAGAAGCCGAAGAGAAGGTCAAGTTGGTAAAGGACAGGTTGAAGATAGCACAGTCCCGACAGAAAAGCTACGCACATCCTAAGCGTAGAGAAGTCACCTACGAAGTTGGTGATAGAGCCTATCTTAGAGTGTCACCACTTCGTGGAGTGAAGAGATTCAGAGTCAAAGGAAAATTGGCACCAAGATATGTTGGGCCATTCAAGATTCTGAGTCGCAAAGGAGAAGTTGCATATGAAATTGAACTCCCAGAATCTTTGTCAGCTGTCCATAATGTGTTTCATGTGATTCAGCTTAAGAAATTTCATCTAGAAATGGAAGAAACTTCTTTGAAGGATACTATACCTTTGGAGGAGGTTCGACTGGAAAGTGATCTCACTTATGAAGAGAAACCTATCAAGATTCTTGAGAGTGCAGAAAGAGTCACAAGGACTAAGACTATCAAGTTTTGCAAAGTGCAGTGGAATCATCATTCCGAAGAGGAAGCAACATGGGAAAGAGAAGATGATCTTCGGAAAGACCACCCTCACCTATTTGCTAGCCAATCCGAATATCGAGGGCGAGATTCACCTTAAGGGGGTTAGATTTGTAACATCCCTAAAATCATAATTTCAAAGTTTGCATATCATTCATGCATGCATATAGTTTTGAGATCAATTTCAAACCAAATTCAAGAAAACAGAAGCACATAGTGCTATCATTTTATGTGAGCAAACTTAAATCAAATGACCATCCTCATTTGAGAGCTTAGTGTTTTAAAACCAAGTTTGTTTTCTTCCTTGTTGATTGATTTGAGTGTAGAGTTTGAACAAATTTTTACAAAATAAAAAGGGTTTCAAAACCATTTTTAAACATTTGCAAACCAAGGGCAATGCCACTGTTATTTTGTCTTTCCAAAAATGACCAAGCCAACTCAAAGTGACCACATGGTTTTATGCCTAGAATTGTGACTGTTGCACACTGCAAAAACCCTGGAAAAAGTTTGAATTCAAAAGCCTTTGAAAATCATTTGAAAATCAATCCAGAAAATCAAAACAGAAATAGAAAAGGAATAAAGAAAAAGAAGGCGCCGGACTTTGGGCCCAAAGTGAAACCAGCCAGCTAGCCCACGGGTCCTCCCTCTCTCGCCTGTGACACACCCACAGAGACACTGACACTCGGACCCCACTCCCTCTCTGCTCTATTCGCTGACAAGCGGGCCCCGTCAACGTCGTAATCGTCTTCCCCAAATTTCCGCGCACGAACACCGCCGCTGGCCGTTGCTGCGTTGATTCCGCGGTGTAATTGGCATTGAATCACTGAGCGTTTCTTGTCGAGCCTCTGCCTACTTAAGCCCCTCCCTCTCGCGGACATTTCCCCTCACCCAATTTCCTCTCCACGCCACCAGGCTGCTCGCAACTCGCTCGACGCTGCCGCTGTTCCGACGATCTCCGGCAGCAAATTCCGGTGAGTCCCGACCGCCCCTGAGCCTCTGATTCAAACGCGTGTGTCCAGCATGATCTCGTGCATCTCCTGATGCCCTTTGCTTGCCTGCTTGTGACCCAGGACGTCGTCCCCGTTCGTGCCCGCAACCGACCGAGCCGCCACTCAACTCCGGCGACCAATTACGGTAAGCATAGCGCGCCCCTTGATCTCTCACGCATACGAGGTTGTTCGCCACCGTCTTGCGCATCTTCTAAACCATCTGATTCGTGCTAGGGCGACGCGAAACCTCGGCAACGACCCCGACAGCAACCACCTGACGCCGTGCACGACTCCAACGAGCTCCAGCAGCCCGTACCGTGCGCCCCTTGCAAAGCCACCGCCACCTTGAGCTTCAGCAACTCTCTGCGGTTCTGGTAAGCACCCTCTCCCTTCCCCGGACGACCTAGAACGCCAGCGCCGCCACTGACAGACGCGCCACCGCCACTAGCGCCGCTAGTCTATGGTCGAAGCAACAGCAGCCGTTGGATGTAGATCTTGCGGATTAGATTAGATCTGAGCGAATCGTTTTCTTTGAATCTGGCGCGTTGGATCTGACTTGATCCGACGGCGCAGAAGCTTGATCCTGAGCGAATCGGTACCAGCCAATAGGATAGCGCCGTGTGGCTAGGGTTTGGTTTAAAAACAGAATTTGAATCAGATTTATATCCAAATTTGATTTAGCTATAACTTTTGATTCTCATGTTAGATTTTGGCAAATTTTATACTGTTGGAATCAGGAGAACAAGCCCTTTCTGTTTATGCAATGTGTTTAATGTTTAGCCTCTGTTAAAATGATTTTATTTGGAGAAACTTGTTTAGGACTATTTTGAGCATATGAATTGTTTAGAAAATTGTTTTAGTTGTCAACTAAACTTGGTTTAGCAAGTTTTTGACTTGGTTATGATTCAGTACTATACACTTGCTTGATTGAGTTTTAAAAATCATCACTTAGCATTTTTGCATGCATGCATATGTATTTTTGTTTGTATATGTTGTGTGTAATTGTTGCTACCATTCTTTGTGTAGACTTTGGTGCTAGTGATTGTGATTGTGAAGAGTGCTACTCTCCCAACTACCAAGGCAAGTGGTACTTCATGAAAATTTCTATCCCAATATTTTTACACAAGCATTAGAAATATTTTGCTAATTCTTGCATGTTACTATTTTTGCCAAATGCCATTTTGGGAAATCCTAAGTAGTTGTAGAATTGCTAGGAAATTTCTAAGTTAAGTTACTATCTATGCCATGCTTAGCCTAGCTAGTAGCAAACAAGGGTTGGTGAAATATACATGCTATGATGAAAATATTTCTAAGTCTTTGGACTTATGTTTTTCTTAATAAAACAACTAAGTCAATGAATCACCTGGGTGGAATGGGACTTGATTGGTGGTATTTGGTTGAGTGGTTACAGAAGGCCCATGGATATGGTTTACCTTGTGTATCTCACTTGTGGAAATCCACCCAGGAACAAAGGGATTTAGAGGCCAAGTGTGGAGAAGCTTCTAGTGCAACCACTTGGCAATATGGTCTCTGCCTGGATCACATAGGTTGCTAGAACTTAGTCATTTGGACAGTTGGTGGTAGTGGGATGATAGGTTGGAACGCGTCCATTTGGCTAAGGGAAGGCTTCAGAAAGGTTCTGTCTTGGTGAAACCAAGTCTGGTGGGGAAAGTGCACAACCTCTGTAGAAGGAAAAATCTAAGTACTTAGCCAAGTCCTTGGTAATGGACAATTTGAGCATCAAGACATGGAAGCTATCAAGAATCTCATCACTCCAACTTCTAAGTAAAACTTGTGGGTGAACAAGGGTGAAGGACCTCAATGTTTATTGGTGGTTCCTTGGGAAAAGTTTTGACAAAGAAAAACTTAGTGATTTCAACTAATAGGAAAAACCTATTTTGAGCAAAGCAAGCCAAGCTACACTTAGCCAAATTGCATATAGTAATATAGTCCACCTAAATTTTACTAAGGTATCACTTGCCAATACTATTCCAAAGTATTGACCCACTGTGGCTGTAACTTGTGATGTTGCAGGTTACTCCGATGAGGATTAGGTGTCATGAGTCTACACTCAACATGTTTGCCTGTGGCACATGAAGATGAAGACTTAAAATTATTTACTTATTCAAACTCTTGTAATAGGCCTGTGGCCTTGAGTTGTAAAGACTATGTTATCTCTAGAATGGATGTAATAAATGACCTTTGTATCTGTGTACTTCATCTTAAACTGTGGATGCTAGCAATGATCCAGGGACTAGCATTGCAATCACAGGGATCCTTTTCCTTTACAAAGGAGGGATCTTACACTTAATATTGTTGAGATACATAAGACCATGTTTCCCTCTCTCATAATAACTTTCAGTAGCATCATGAATAAACTCAACAATATAACTATCACATAAAGCAGGATTTTCATGATCTACAAACACATAATTTCTATTCAAGCTCAAAAATAGTGAGATTAAAACCTTCACAGGTTCTATCCAAAGTAGATATTTCAAAAGGATCCACAGGAACATAACAGTCCTTCTTTGGCGAGCATGGGGGACAATCAAATAATATAAGAGGTAAAGAGTTACTCTCATTAGAAGGTAGGCATGGGTAGATCCATTCTTCCTCCTTTTGTTCATCACTCTCCTCCTCTTTTTCATCTAATGAGCTTCCAGTTTCAACAATTTCTTCTTCCATAGGCTCCTACAAGGCATTAGTCTCTTCCATTTGTGGAAACCATCTATTAAAATATTCAAGAATAGCTTCCTTGTAATTATCAAAGAAGAATTTTAGTATCTCATAAACCTCATGTTCATAAGGTGCATCATCAGTATTTTCAAGCAAACTAGAAAGTTCAAATGCACCCTTGAAAGCAATAAATTCTTCAATTTGTTCCACATCATAAAAGTCATAATTTCCTTTAACATAAGAAGATATGATAACATTATCATTATACTCACATTGAAAGGGTAGGTGTTTATACCTCCTGCAGCAACAAACTTTATCAAAGCAATAAGTAACATTATAAGTGGAGCACACGTCTCTAGCAATAGTATTCAACTTATCAATTTGTTCCCATAAGTGTTTCCCTTTTTGTGACAAACGGTGTTCCTTATAATAATACTTTTATTCTTCCATGAACCCAGCTTGCCAATAAGAACTAGTTTCAAAGAAACCATCCATTGATAGAAAGCATGACTAAGCAAGGCAACAGACCAACAACTAGAGTAGGAACTAATTTTTGTGTGTTTTTGAATAAAGCAAGCAAACCAAACTAGACTAATTTTTTTGGGTTTTTTGAAAAGAGGCAAATAAAACCAAGCAAAAGAAACAAAGAAAACTAAAAACAAAGTAAATAGAAGGAAGAGTGCTTCGTTGGAAACCCCAAGAGCAAGGTATGAAGAAAACAACAGCAGGATTTCACCGAGGTTGTCGAACCAGAAGGAGGAAGGAAATGTCACACGGGTGTTGGAAGCAACGTGGAGACCTGCACAACACAAACTCAAGACTCTGTCCCAACGAATCGGTGAGGTTGTCAAGCTCACAGGTTTGCTGTAACAAAGGATTAAACGTATGGTGTGGAAGGTAATGGTTTGCAGCAAGTAAACAAGTAACAGTGGAAGATGTATCAATGGTAAAGATTGGACCGGGGTCCATAGTTCACTAGAGGTGCTCTCCTTAGATAAACAACATGCCATGAAGGGTAAACAAATTACAGCGGGGCAATTGACAGGAACTAAGCAAGGCATAACAATGCAATTACTAGCCAAAAAGATCCTATGAGGTTGATTGGGCAATACAACAATATACATAGACCGTAATCCAACTGCATCTATGACTAGAAGTCCACCTTCAGGTTATCATCTGAACCCCCTCCAGTATTAAGTTGCAAGCAACAGACAACTGCTTTAAGCAAAGTGTTTAAGGTAAACACTCCACATTTTCCATGAACAAGAGACCGTTGTTTTCTCCCTAGTAGCAACATCACATCTACAACCGAAGAGATTATTGTCACTTCCCTTGGAAACTAGAGGCATGAACCCACTATCGAGCATAAATACTCCCTCTTGGAGTCACTAGCAACTACTTGGCCAAGATAACCACTAGCAACGGAGAGCATGCAAGATCACAAACAACACAGACATGATAGAATCATAAAGATAAAACCATTAATCAAACCAACTTAATAATCTCAATATCCATCGGATCCCCGCAAAAACAACATGCATGATTACAAATAGATTAGATCTTGATCATGAATGAAGCTCACAAGATCTATACATGAAAGCACAAAGGAGGAGATACAACCATCTAGCTACTACATGGACCCATAGTCCAAGGTGGAACTACTCACAAATCATACCGGAGAGAAGGCCTCTGGGATGATCTCCCCTCTGGAAGGGTGCCGGGAAAAGCTTCAGATCCCCCGATCTAGGGGCGATGGTGGCAGTGACTCTGAGGCAGTTTCGTGGAATATTGATCGTCTTGAGAGTTTACGCATCGGGGCTTCTTATAGGCGAAGGGAGATCGGCGGCCGAGCGGCTAACCCAGTAGCGGGATAGGGCCCACCCGTGCACAGAAGTCTGCCTCCGGCCCTCGGGCTCTCCTCTGGACTTCTTGTTCCCCACGTAAAGTTATTGACTTTGTCCTTCGTCCCGTCCAATTCCGAGAATATTTCTTTACTAACTTTTCTTAAACCAAAAACAGCAGAAACAGGCATCTGGCACTGTTGCAACTTGTTAATAGGTTAGTACCAGAAAACATGTAAAAATCACGTCAAAGTGTAGACAAGTAAAACAAAGTAGATACTAAACAAGCATGGAGCATCAAAAATTATAGATATGTTTCCAACGTATCACTTGTGAAAGACCTTTTTGAGCAAAGAGTGCTCCTGTTTTGAAAACTTCTACAGAGCTTTATTTGTGAAACTATTTGCCAGCTGTTCTCTGACCAGGAACAAAGTTTGCCAATTCCAATTATGATTTATCTTTATGCATCTCTATTGTGACTGCTTTACTTGGTTTCAAGCTAAGTTATATAATGGCGAGTTTCTTTCTTCTATAAGTTGTGTATTGGTAAGTGTGATGCTTCTTGTTCGTATTCTTTTATCCACACTTCACTCCATAAACCTGTGGACATGTTTGCTGAGCTCAGTTTTCGCTTGGGGACAAGCTAAGGACTAAGCTTGGGGAAGTTGATACGCCCAATTTGCATCACAATTCTATATCATAATCTACCTCGATTCATTGATATTTGTCTTATTATGAGGTATTACTTATGTATTTTCCACTGTTTATGCATGTTGGATGATTCTTGGAGGATAGACTGCCGGAGTCTGGATTCTGATGGAAAAGAAGGCGTTTCGGTGCAATTTCGTGAAGATAAAAAATACAAGAAAAATATGGGAAAATATTATTTTTCCAGAAGATTGAGGAAGCTAGAAGGAGGGACGAAGAAGGGCCGCAGGAGGCCCACATCCCCTAGGAGCGGGCCCACCTGACCCTGCGCCTAGGGCAGGTGTCGCCCACCTGCCCGGATCCCGACTCCGCCCCTTTGCCTATATATTTCCTACGGAACCCTAAGCCTCGGGGATCGGCCACAGATAGATTTCCGCCGCCTCTGGGCGGTGTAAAACACCGAGAAAGAAAGATCTCTCCGGCAGACAGATTTATGCCAGGGGAATTCCTTCCTGGAGAGGGGAGATCGTCGCCATCAACACTGTCATCAAGGTAGGATTCATCGGGATCATCATCATCCACACCATCATCTCCACCAGCACCATCATCACCACTCTGTCCCGCTATAACAATTGTGTTGGATATTGCTTTAGTTCTCAGGGGAAACTTTCCCGGTGTTAATTACTATTGTAGTTGATACTTGTGAGTGGAACCATTGGATTATTGCTTATGTTCAGATTGTTATCCATTATCATATCATCTTTTATCTTGATCCATATGATGTCTTGTGAGTAGTTCGTCTAGTTCTTGAGGACATGGGATAAGTCATGTTGTTATTAGTGGATTTGTGTTGAGTTATTATTCAATGGTTTACTATTTAAGTTGTGGTGCTATTCTTCTAGTCGTGTCATGTGAACGCCGACTACATGATACTTCACCATTTATGAGCCTAGGGGAATGCATTGTGTATTTGGCTACTAATTGTGGGGTTGCCGGAGTGACAGAAACCTGAACCCCTGTTAGGACACCTTTGCACAAAGGAGCGTAGGATCTCAGAGTTTAAGGTTGTGATTAGATTTATATCTTAATTACTTTCGTGTAGTTACGGATGTTTGCAGGGGGTTTAATCACAAGTATGTATTAGTCCAAGTACGGTCGATACATTAGCACAAGTTCACCCACACAACACTTACAACACCAAAGAAGAGTACTCATCTATTTGAAGCGAAAGCACTTGACAGAATTCCCAGGTGTCCTCGAGAACGTTTGGTCTTTATAAGTATTTCCACCGACTTGTCCTTTGCTAAGAAAGGATTGGGCCACTTGCTGCGTTTGTTCTTTATTACTTGCACTTCGTTTTGTTGCCTAATCAGAAAACCACTAAAAATCCGTTTGGTAAGTATTCACAGGGATTTCCTGCTCCACACCACTGTTCAGCACCTTCTGCTCCTCGTTGGGATCGACACGCCTATTTATCAAAAGTACTACGAGACACCCCCTATACTTGTGGGTCATCACTTATGATAGGGGCAATGAGGGATCAAAGCTAGTAAGTACCATAATCTTTTGGAAGCTCTTTACGACTTGAAATCCATGCTTCCCTCTATGAAGGGTCTTTCTTCTTATTTCTAAGTTGAGTTAGTAAACCTTTTTCCTCTCTATGTCCAACAAGCATTTGAGTTGTTGTGTTTCAAGCATTCATATGATGATTTATTCAATCATGTTCTTTATCTTCCTTGTTTGCACAAGACTCTTATCTACTGAGTATTACTTTGAAAGCAATCATTGTGAAAAACCTTTTATATTTGAGCAAATAGTACTCTTGTTGTGAAAACTTCTACAAAAGCTTTTTGTGAAATAGTTTGCCAGCTGTTCTCAGACCAAGAACAAAGTTTGACAATTCCAATTATGATTTATCTTTATGCATCTCTATTGTGACTCCTATACTTTTTGCAAGCTAAGTTATATAATGGTGAGTTGCTTTCTTCTATGAGTTGTGTAATGGTAAGTGTGATGCTTCTTGTCCGTATTCTTTTTATTTACACTTCATTCCATAAACCTGTGGACATGTTTACCGAGGTCAGTTTTCGCTTGGGGACAAGCGAAGGTCTAAGCTTGGGGGGGGGGAGTTGATACGTCCAATTTGCATCACCATTATATATCATTATTTGCCTCTATTCATTGATATATATCTTATTAAGAGGTGTTACTTATGTCTTTTCATATGTTTTTGCATGTTGGATGATTCTTGGAGGATGAACTGTCGGAGTGAGGATTCTGATGGAAAAAGAGGTGTTTTGATGCAATTTCGCGAAGATCAGAAAAATACTAGAAAATAATGGAAAATCATATATCTTAGAATACGAAGGAAGCCAGAAGAGGGGCAGAGATGGGCCACAGGGAGCCCACCCCCCAGGCGTGCCCCCCTGGGCCGCGCCTATAGGGGTGTGGCCCACCTGGCCGGCCTACGAATCCGCCCTCTCGCCTATATCTTCTCCTCGAAACCCTAAAACATGGGGAGGGACCACAAAAATATTCCGCCGCCTTTGTAGGGCGGAAAACACCAAGAGAGAAAGAGCTCTCCGGCAGATGGATTTCTGCCGGGGAAATTCCTTCCCGGAGAGGGAAGATCATCGCCATCAACACCATCATCAAGCTAGACTTCATCAGGATCATCATCATCCACACCATCATCTCCACCAGCACCATCATCACCACTCCATCCCGCTGTAACAATTGTGTTGAATACTTGCATAGTTCTTAGGGGAAACTTTCTCGGTGTTGATTACTATTGTAGTTGATGCTTGTGAGTGGAACCATTGGCTTATTGTTTATGTTCAGATTGTTATCCATTACCATATCATCTTTAATTTTGATCCATATGATGTCTCGTGAGTAGTTATTTTAGTTCTTGAGGACATAGAAGTCATGTTGTTAGTAGCGGATTTGTGTTGAGATATTATTCAATGGTTTAGTATTTAAGTTGTGATGCTATTCTTCTAGTGGTGTCATGTGAACGTCGACTACATGATACTTCACCATTTATGGGCCTAGGGGAATGCATTGTGTATTTGGCTACTAATCGTGGGGTTGCCGGAGTGACAGAAACCTGAACCCCCGTTAGGACACCATTGCACAAGGGAACGTAGGATCTCAGAGTTTAAGGTTGTGGTTAGGTTTATATCTTAATTACTTTCCTGTAGTTGCGGATGCTTGTAGGGGGTTTAGCCACAAGTATGTATTAGTCCAAGTAAGGTCGGTACATTAGCACAGGTTCACCCACACAACACTTACAACACCAAAGAAGACTACTCAACTATTTGAAGCAAAAGCACTTGACAATATTCCCATGTGTCCTCGAGAACGTTTATATTTTCACCAGCTTGTCCTTTGCTAAGAAAGGATTGGGCCACTTGTTGTAGTTGTTCGTTGTCTTCATTACTCGCACTTTGTTTCTTTTCTTTATCAGAAAACCACTAAAAATCCATTTGCTAAGTATTTACAGAGATTTCCTGCTCCATACCACTAGTCAACACCTTCTGCTCCTCGTTGGGATCGACACTCCTATTTATCGAAAGTACTACGATACACCCCCTATACTTGTGGGTCATCAAGAATAAGATTCATATAAGGAAAGTCCAATTCCGGAGTTCGGGAATGGTTTCAGTGTTTTCACCAGAATGTTCTAGAAGGGTCTAGAAGGTCCACCGAACTGGAAGGAGAAGGGTACATGGATGTGTCATGACAAAGTGGAATGGTTGCATCATGTCCTAGGTCACTTGGTTGGACACTTGGAAGAGAGAAATCAAGCTCTAATTTGAAAGTCAAAAGGGAAGTTTGAAAAAGTTAAATGTCAACATGGTTTCCGAGTTAGGGAGGGTTTCTGAGTTCGGGAGGGTTTCCACCTAGGCTGGGAACACCCTCTTGGACGCCCCCCACCTATATAAGGAGGGGTAGGGGCGCACCCCAAGTTATCCCCCTTGCCTTAGGCACCCAAGACATAATCCCTAGTCCGCCGCTGCCCCCTCCAAGTTGTCGGCGCCCTAGATCCCATCTAAACCGCCACTGCCGTCTAGCCTAAAACCTAGACGCCGGCTTCCCTCTTCCCTCGGCATCTAAAACCTATATCGCTGAGGCCCTCTTCTACTCCACCATACTCGCTCTGGCTTAGGTGAAACCCTACGGGATCTCCCCTCTACTTCCGACACCACGCCGTCATGCTGCCGGAATCGCGAGGAGAGAGCTACAACCTCCCCTACCTGCTGGAACAAGGGAGAGGAAGGTCTTCATCGAGTACCGTACGTGTGACCGACTGCGGGAGCGCTGCCGGAACGGGGCGCCGGAAGGATCGTCTACGCGATCTTGAGATCGAAAAGTGAACAACTACATCACCCACGAGAATCTTCTCTCGTTAACCGCTTTGGATCTTCGAGGGTTAGTACTCTATTGACTCGTTGCTTCCATGCTACGAACCCCTACAGTCAGATCTTCTATGTCAGTTTCTAAAGATTCTGCACCACCACCTCCACCAGTGCAGGATCCCACATACGAACACGTCTTCAGAAAGGTATACGAAATCCAAAGAAATATACTGATGGAACTACTCAAGATGGTATGATGGCTTCTATAGGAGAACCATGTGACTTGACAGAGGCTCTTGGTGACAACAATTGGCGCAAAGTAATGGAGGAGTATACTACTTTGCTTGATAATAAAACTTGGCGGCTAGTTCCTACAAGTTCGAACAAAAATTTGATTGATTGCAAATGGGTGTATCGCATCAAAAAAAGGGCAGATGGCTCAATTGATAGGTACAAGGCACGTTTAATTGCAAAGGGCTTCAAGCAAAGGTATGGTTTGATTATGAGGATACTTTTAGTCATGTAGTTAAAATTGCTATTATCGTGACTGTTTTGGCTCTTGTTGTTTTTCGTGGTTGGAGTCTACGACAGATAGATGTCAAGAACGCATTTCTCCATGGTGTTCTAGAAGAGGAAGTATACACAAGACAACCCCCAGGTTTTGAAAATCCTCATGCTCCGCATTATATTTGCAAATTGGACAAAGCCTTGTATGGATTAAAGCAAGCACCTTAAGCCTGGTTTGCTAGGTTGAGCTCTAAATTATGTGATATTGGTTTCACACCATCAAATGCTGACACTTCATTGTTTCTATACAACAGATATCGCCGTGTTTGTGCTAATTTATGTTGATGATATTATAGTAACAAGTTCATCTGATCATGCCATTTACGCTCTACTTCGAGATCTTAATGTGCACTTTGCCATCAAGGATTTGTATGTCTTACATTTCTTTCTTGGCATTGAGGTTAAAAAGACACATAATGGTCTTCTTTTGACACATGAAATATGCAACAGAGTTACTTGACAGAGTTGGTATGAAAACTACAAGTGAGCACCAACTCCATTGTCGCCTTCAGAACCACTGACTCTCACTGGTGGAACATTTTTGGGTCCAGAGGATAGCACCTAGTATAGAAGCATTGTTGGAGCATTACAATACTTGACATTGACACGACCAGATCTAGCTTATTCAGTTAATAAGGTTTGTTAGTATCTTTATGCTCCAACTACAGAACATTGTACAACAGCTAAACACATTCTTAGATATGTAAAGGAAACACTAGGAATTGGCATCAAATTTACAAAGTCACCCTCTACACTTCTTAGTGCTTTTTCAAATGCAGATTGGACATGTTCTTTTGATGATAAACGGTCAACATGTGTCTTTGCTATATTTATTGGACCAAACTTGGTCTCATGAAGTGCAAAAAAGAAGGCTACAATTTGTAGATCTAGTACTGGAGCAGAATACAGCTTTGGCTAATACTACATTTGATCTAATTTGGGTTGAAGCTCTTCTTGGTGAACTTGGAGTAAAACTAAAAGAGAAACCATGTTTATGGTTTGACAACTTAGGAGCCACCTATTTGTCTGTCAATCCTATGTTTTATGCACGTACTACACATATTAAGATAAATTTTCACGTTATAAGAGAAAGAGTTGTGAATAATTTGCTGAGTATTAAATTTATATCTAAAAAGTATCAAGTTGCATATGGCTTCATTAAAGAACTTCCAGTCAAACAGTTAGATAAGTTTAAACGTATTCTCAACCTTTCAAAAGATTCAGATTAAGGTGTGCGTTAGATGATATATATATATATATATAGTCCTCGTTATATATATATATATATATATATATATATATATATATATATATATATATATATATATATATATATATATATATATATAGGATCTTTCCTTTATGTTTATATACCGTTTGTCTCTTGGATACGGATACATTCAAACCATGTATGTATGTAGCCCCTGGGCCTATATAAACACGAAACCGATAAGTACGGTATCAGGTGTGATTACACCTAAATCCCAACTTTAGTTCATTTGTCAAAATCTTGTTTAAATTTTTAATTACAAATAAGATTTAGGTGGGATCCCACTTGACACGCTACCGATAAGAGACCTAGTATCATTACACGCCAAACACTAATAATTTGGTCGTCTTGAGATTCCATACTGTCCATGGCACTGGATCGACTCATGATCGACCACCGTCGTGGCGCGCGCCCTGCTGTTTCTGCCCTCGTGCCGGCCGCCATCGAATCTGTGGCTCTGCTCCGCTCTGCCTGCTGGCCAAGCTAAGCTAGCTAGCTAGCTCCCGCTGCGCATGCTGCCGGCCAAGCTATAGAGCTAGACAAAGCTAGCTAGTCCGTGAAATCAAATAGACTCGTCATGAATAGAAGATTGACGCGCGAATCGAAGCTTGTCGCCACGGAATTGAGCTCGGAGGGCGGCGCCACTGGAGCCGGACGGGACCAGTTGGTGCTGTATTTTTGACGTAGGGGAGCGTAGGCCGCTTTGCAGTTTAGTGTAAAAACAGCCTCCAAATCTAAATATATGTGATACACGAGGACGGATATGGGAAAGCTGCAAAAAATTTACGAGGTATGTTCTGTTTAAGCCATTTTGATCGTTTTTAAAACTGATACTATAAATTTTACAAATTTAACCAGATATACGGTATCATAAAATTTATACAGATATGCAGTATTTATTAGAGATGATCTTAGCTAAAGCAGGAATACGAAGACAACCTTGCTGAAACAAGGGTGCAGCATCAATGCACTTGTGCCCCTACAAGTTAACAGAAGCATGTTTTGCACAAACATGTGCAGCGAGAGATACAGTTTCTACTAGTAAAAAACTTAAAACACAACATCATTAGATAAGTTTCTTACTAAGCTCCTTCATCTCGTCCAGATATGTCATTGTCTGGACGCATCTTGTTCAT
Source organism: Avena longiglumis (assembly GCA_030063025.1). Lineage (NCBI taxonomy): Eukaryota > Viridiplantae > Streptophyta > Magnoliopsida > Poales > Poaceae > Avena > Avena longiglumis. Next base: position 177,898,003 of record CP125977.1, on the reverse strand, counting down.
AATTAACCTTGTAGGAGTCGACAATACATGTGTATTGGCAGTCTATCTCGACGATTACATTAGTGGAAACAGGTCTCCTGTCCCGGGCCGTAAGGGTCTCTAGTCCTGGTTTCAGAACCGGGACTAACCAAGCGGGACTAGAGGCCCAACCATTAGTCCCGGCCCAGTCACCAGCCGGACTAATGGCTGTCCACGTGGACATCACGGCGCACTACGGGTGCACCCCTATTAGTTCCAGTTGGTGTTTAGGACCGGGATTAGTGGTTCTCTGCCGCGGCAGCATTTTGTGTCATTTCTCTGTCGCGGCGGAGCATTCCCTCGAACTAGTGGTTCTTTGCCGTGGAAGCATTTTATGCTCTTTCTCTGCCGCGGCAGAGCATTTATTTTATATTGTTTTATTTATTTTTTATTCATTTTAACATAGTTTTTAAATATTTCTACGCCACAACATATCGTACACGTTCGATTATATATAAGATAACTTGTATTACGATATCGAGCATACAAATATATACAATTTTGATAGTTACATGGAGATCACAATTACCGGGACTAGACCCCGTCTGTTCGATTACATGGAGATCAGTAGCGCCTATTCACACTAAATTCTCCGGCATCGTCTATGATCTCTTTAAAAATAAATCCCGCCAGCTCCTCCGCAATTCCAAGTACGCGTTGCTCTAGTAGGAGTTGATCCCGCATTCTCAAGAAAAAAGAGATCAATATGAATATCAATCATGATAATAAAAAGTAACGGTAATAAAATGATGGTGTGAATATATTGCTTACGTCGACTCTATAATCTTTGTGCTCGGTGGTAAACGTGTGAATGAACTCGCAAACGTAGAATCCACATAGATTCGACCCCTGTGGCTGCCTCGTGCAATTATACGAGAACATAATTCAATCAAAATAATAATCTAGCATCATTATTTTATTGAAACTAGAAGTAAAGAGATGCACAGACATATCACGTGCTACTTACAGAGACCGTCTTAAACGTCAGCTTCTGACTAAATACACCCGTAACCTCACGCTTTAACCAGATCCAAACCCTGTCCGGCGAAGAAAATGAATGAATAAGTTATTCATTACCTGATATCTCAGAAAATCAACGAAAGAGACCGATATAGCGCGAAACTTACTTCTGGAGCATGTCCTGCATATGCTGCGAAAATCTTCCAGGTTTCTCTTTGATGGATCCATGACATCAATCTTCCCTTATCAAGTTGAATGTCTAGCAGAACCTAGTGGAAGCTGCAAACATTTATATATACATCAGTAACTCATCAATTACACTTAGCATCGACTAATTAAAAGTGAATGTGTACAAGAAAGTAAGACCCTCGCTTGAATTGTAAGAAACAGTATGTGGTCGGAGAAATTTTGCTCTATTAGAAACCTTAGAATTGTTTTCCTCCGTCTTCTCGGGTTTTGACGTTAGCGTGTTTATATGCACTTTATCTGGGTCAATGAACCCAACTTTATAGATTCTTCTTCTTTTATATTCCAGGATCTTCATTCTGCATAATAAGGATAATTACATGTACTAAACTGAATAACTGAAAAACTGAACATGTAGACAATGAATTTAACAACTTACAGACAATAGCAGCCGAGGATGGATTTGTCCAGGGCGTCAAGATGGTATAACTAGAACAGTTCTGGAAACTCACTATGGACCTCTTCGGGTCTGAAGTAGTACTCACGTGGGACTTTGACTATGATCATTGTTCTCCTCTTCTTTATGACCGTCGAGTACCAATGATGAAGATTCCGCATTCGTGTTGACAGTTCTTTCAGCCTCTCTTTGCTGACCAAATCCTCACCTTCGACATATCTATGGGCTACAACAGCCTTGGGTAGAAGGTCGTCTTGGGAGCCTAACAGTTTAGCAATACTAACTTTCATACTAGCCACCAACTCCGCAGATGCTTCCATATCTAGTGGTTGTTGTCCGAGAAGGGGAACATTTTCTGAAAACACCTTGAGGGGTGCGATCGTTAGTTTCAACTGTTGTCCGAGAAGGGGAACGTCTGATTTTTTACTGATTGCTGTTTCGCTCCCGCTTGCACCTATACTTGCTGATTTTTACCGCTTGCACTTGATTTGCTCTTCGACACTTCTTTCTGAAGTGTGCGTAGATAGTCATCTGGCTTATGGTGCAAAGATTCTTGGTAAGAGCGTAGCTGGCAGGCCCTTGAAACTGCCATGGATGCTTGCCGTCTCATCCTTTATCACGTTGCTGGTCCTCCCGTGCTTCCGGTATATCTTTTGACTTTCCATACTGTTGGAGATATGCCCAAGAGGCAATAATAAAGTGGTTATTATCATATATTCATACTTATGATAAATGTTTACATACCATGCTATAATTGTATTAACCGGAAACATTAATACTTGTGTGATTTGTAAACATAAAAGAGTCCCTAGTAAAGCCTCTTGTTAAACTAGCTTGTTGGTTAATATATGATCATGGTTTCCTGATCATGAACATAGAGATGTTATTAACAACAGGGTCATATCATTAGGAGAATGATGTGATGGACATACTCATATAGTTAAGCATAGCATAAAGATCAAGTCATTTAATATACTTCATTTGCTATAAGCTTTCTGATACATAGTAACCTAATTCCTTCGACCATGAGATCATGCTTATCACCATCACTGGAAGGATGCTTTGATGACATCAAACACCACACCGTAACTGGGTGGCTATAAAGGTGGCATTGAGTGTTCGGAAAGTATGGGTTAAGGCACATGGATCAAGAGTGGGATTTGTCCATCCATATGACGGATAGATATACTCAGGGCCCTCTCGGTGGAATTTCATCCAATTAGCTTGCAAGTATGTGACTGGCTCACAAGGGATCGCATATCACGGGAACGAGAAAAGATTACTTATCGGTAACGAGGTTGAACTAGGTATGTAGAGATACCGACGATCAAAACCTCAGATAAGTAAAATATCGTGAGACAAAGGGAAATTGGTATCGTATGTAAGTGGTTCATTCGATCGCAAAGTAATTGTATAAATATCTGGGAGCCATATGAATTTCCAGATTCCTCTATTGGTTATTGATCGGAGAAGTGTCTCGGTCATGTCCGCATAATTCACGAACCGTAGGGAGACACAATTAAGGATTCGATGTTGTTGAGTAGTTATGGAATGATGAGTAAGAGACCGAATGTTGTTCGGAGTCTCAGATGGGATCCAGGATATCACAAGGAGATCCGGAATGGTCCGGAGAATAAGATTCATATAAGGAAAGTCCTGTTTCGGAGGTCGGGAATGATTCCGGTGTTTTCATCGGGAATGTTCTAGAAGGTTCCGGAAGGTCCGACACTCCGGAGGGGAAGGGTACATGAATGTGTCATAACAAGTTGGAATGGTTGCATCATGTACTAGGTGTCATCGCTGAGCAAAATAAAGGGATAAATCAAATCCTAGTTTGAAAAGTCAAACGCCAATTTGAAAATTCAAATGGCAAGTTTGCTTGGTGGAGGGAGAGTAGGAAACCTAATTGGGGAGGAGTTCCTCTCCCTCCACCCGCCGGCCAAGGAGGCCGAGTTGGGGGAGGACTCTCCTCCCCTGGACGGCGCCCTCCCACCTATATAAGGAGGTGCAGGGGTGCCCCTCTAAACCTACACCTCTATCCTCTAAACCCTAGCCCTAGCCGCCGGCCTCCACCAAGTCGCCGCCACCCCTAGGGTTTGCCTAGCCGCCGAGTTGGGGCCTTCCCCTTGCCCTAGACGCCGGCCTAGCCCTCTCTCCTTGGTGCCTCTAAACCCTAGATCACCAAGGCCTCTCTCATAGTCCACCATACTCGCTCCGGCGTAAGGCGAAGCCCTGCGAGATCTCCCCTCTACTTCCGGTACCATGTCGTCGTGCTGCCAAAATTGCGAGGAGAGTGCTACAACCTTCGCTGCCTGCTGGAACAAGGGAGAGGAAGGTATTCATCGAGTACCGAACGTGTGACCGACTGCGGAAGCGCTGCCGAAACGCAGCGCCGGAAGGATCGTCTACGCGATCTTGAGATCGGCAAGAGTACGACTACACCACCCACGAGAATCTGCTCTCGTTAACCGCTTTGGAATCTTCGAGGGTGAGTTCCTCTATCGACTCGTTGCCACAATCTAGAAGATAGATCTTGGCTTGTTTGTTTGCATGCGGTAGAATTTTTTGTTTTCCATGCTACGAACCAATACAGTGGTATCAGAGTCGTGTCTATATGTAGATCTGTTGCACGAGTAGAACACAATGGTCATTGTGGGCATTGATGTTTTTGTTGTCGATTGCTTCTTGTGTACTTTGCATCTTGCGGGATGGTGGGATGAAGCGGCCCGGGCTAACCTTACATGACATCGTTCATGAGACTTGCTTCACGCTTGACATGCAACTTGTATTGCATAAGTGGCTTTTGAAGGGTTTCGCGGCATAGTAAATCAAAATTTTCTACGGATACGAACAGAGGGAAAGCCAAGATCTAATCTAGGAGATGCAATCAACGAGAGAGATTGGATTAGATCTTCATACCCTTGAAGATTCGCACAGCGGAACGTTCGTCGGAACGTGGGTGATGTAGTCGTACTCGCTTCTCCTCCTCGCGATCCGATCCGATCCAGCACCACAAGTGGCGGTGCCTCCGTGAGATGCACACGTGCAGCACCTCGACGTCTCCTCCTTCCTCGGACCAGCAAGTATGGTGGAGAGATAGATTGGATCTACAACACGACGGCGTGGTGTATATGGTGGAGAATTTCTGCTGCAGGGCTTCGCCTACAAACAGTCGGGAGGGAGAGAGGAAGGTAGCAAGGCTACTAGGGCTTGGAGGGAGGTGTGTAGGGGGGAGGGGGCGCACCACCCCTCTATATATAGAGGGGGGGCGGCCAGCCCTTGCCCCTCCTCCAAGCCTATCTCTAGTTTAAACAATTTAAACTCTCCCTTATCTAGAAATCCTATCTCTAGTTTAAACGATTTAAACTCTCCCTTATCTAGAAATTCTATCCCGAGATTTAAACGAGTCAAATCTCTCTAGAATCGGCTGGGCCCTATGGGGCCTTGTGCCCCTGGCCCAATGCGGCCAGGACACTCCCTCATAGGCCCATGCCCCCTCCCGGAAGGTGGGGCCACGTTGGTCCCCTTCCGGAAGGTTCTAGAAGCTTCTGGTACAATACCAATTAATTCGGAACAATTCTGAACTCCAAAAACTGCACTGCCTTATATGAATCTTATTCTCCGGACCATTCCGGAACCTCTCGTGATATCCCGGATCCCATCCGAGACTCCGAACAAAAATTCATAAACCAATTATCCAATCTATCCTAGCGTCAAGACACGTTAAGTGTGTGACCTATGAGTTCGAGAATATGCGACATGATCTTCTATCAATAATCATCAGTGAGTGCAGGCACCCATATTGACTCCACACATTCATCGATGATCATATCGGATGAACCACGATGCGGATTCAATCAATCCCATATATATATTCCCTTCGTCTCGCGATATTTTACTTGCTCGAGATTCGATCGTCGGTATCGTCATACCTAGTTCAATCTCGTTCACGTTAGTACTTTACTCGTTCCGTAATCCGATATCACTTTGTGATTAACTCCTTAACCACATGCTTGCAAGCGTGTTGATATCGACCGAGTGGGACCAAGTATATCTCTCCGACTTGGGAGGGACAAATTCCATCTCGATACATACAACCCAATGATACTTTCCGATCACGAGAGACACCTTTATGATCACCCTCTCATAGGATGACGTTTTATGACCTCAAAGCTTTCTTCCGATACCAGGGAGTTGCATTATCTCATGGTCTAAGGAATACAATATTTGACATAGGAAAAGCTTCGCAAAGACGAACACGATGACACGATCTAATTGCTCTGCTTTGTTTGGGTCTATCCACCATATCATTCTCCCAATGATATGATCTCATTATCAATTGAAAACTCATGTCTATGGTTAGGAAACCTTAACCATCATTGATCAATGAGCTAGTCCATAGAGGCGTACTAGGGACATGGTGTTGTTCACAAACCACACAAGTATTAAAGTTTCCGCTTAATACAATTCTAGCATGGAATATAAACTTTATCATGAACAAGAATTATAATAATAACATCTTTATTATTGCCTCTAGGGCATAATTCCAACAGTCTCCCACTTGCACTAGAGTCAATAATCTAGTTTACATTTGGCAACAATCTCACACCCATGGCAATCGAGGTGTTGATCATGTTTTACACGTGGAAGAGGTTTAGTCAATGGATCTGCGACATTCAGATCCGTATGTACTTTGCTAATCTTGATCTCCATCGCTATATAATCTCGGATTATATGAAACTTCGGTTGATATGCTTGTTCTTTCGATGATATCTTGGTTCCTTAGCGAGTGCTATGGCGCCGGTGTTGTCACACAATATCTCGTGGGTCCAATGCACTTGGAACCATGCCAAGCTCGATGATGAAGTTTCGATCCAAACTCCTTCACTTGACGCTCAGCAGCCATGTATTCCGCTTCCTTTGTAGATCCCGCGATCACGCTTTGCTTGCAGCTTCTCCACTCATAGCTCCTCCATTCAAAATATACACGTATCCGTCGAGATTTAGAATCATCCTTGTCGATTGTCGAAACTAGCGTCGACGTAACCTTTACGACAAGTCGTTCATCACCCCATAGACTAAGAACATTTCTTTAGTTCTATTTAGGTACTTTAGGATGTTCTTCACGGCTGTCTAGTGTTCCACTCTGGATCACTTTGATATCTCGTCACAAACTAAGAGCATTGGACACATCCGGTCTAGTACACGATGGCATACATGATGGAACCTATGGCCGAGGCATAAGGCACTTTTCTCATAGCTTCCCTATCATTTACCGTCAGGACACCGAGCCTTGCTCAATATCTTACGACAACATAGGCAATCGAACCTTTCTTTGCCTTATCCATTCGAACCTTTTGAACTTTGTCTAGGTATGTACTCGCTTAAAGCTATCAAAGCGTCTTTGTCTATCTCTATAGATCTTGATGCCCAATATATAAGCAGCTTCACCTAGGTCTTTCATTGAAAACACTTGTTCAAATAACTCTTCACATCGTTAAGCATGTTGATGTCATTTCCGATAATCAATATGTCATCCACATACGATGCCGTAAACGTCACCGAGCTCCCACTCACTTTCTTGTAGATGCAAGCTTCGTAGCAATTTGGAACAAATCCAAAGCTCTTGATCACTTGATCAAAACAAAGGTTCCATCTCCGAGATGCTTGCTTCAGTCCATAAATGGAACGCTGAAGTTTGCATACTTTACTAGCATCCTTAGGATCGACAAAACCTTCGGGTTGCATCATATACAACTCTTCATCAATGTTCCCATTGAGGAAAGCAGTCTTGACATCCATCTTCCATATTTCATAATCATGAAACGCAGCAATTGCTAATAAAATCCGAATGGACTTAAACATCGCTAGGGGAGAGAAAGTCTCATCGTAGTCAACACCTTGAACTTGTCGAAAACCTTTTGCGACAAGATGTGCTTTATAGACGGTAACATTACCATCCGCGTCCGTTTTCTTCTTGAAAATCAATTTGCACTCAACGGCCTTTCGGTCGCTAGGAGGGTCCACCAAAGTCCATACTTGGTTTTCGCTCATGGATCCCAATTCGGATTTCATGGCTTCTAGCCATTTCTCAGAGTCTGGGCTCATCATCGCTTCCTCATAGTTCGTAGGTTCACTGTCTTCTACCAACAAGACAAGACAGGTTGCTGTACCACTCGGGAGGGGCACGACCTTGTCGACCGCGACGCTCAAGATGCAACATCGTCCAAGCTTCATGATCCTTGTCATTAGCTTCCTCTATTGTTGGTGCAAAGATCCTTTGGAACAATTTCAGTCTGCGCTACTCTCCAATTCAAGAGAAGGTTCAATAACCTCGTCTAGCTCTACTTTCCTCCCACTCACTTCTTTCGAGAGAAACTCCTTCTCAAGAAAGGAACCGTTGCGACATAAACACTTTGCCTTCGGTTCGTGATAGAAGGTATACCCAATAGTTTCCTTAGGGTATCCTATGAAGACGCATTTCTCCGCTTTGGGTTCGAGCTTGTCCGGCATCAACTTCGACGAAGCCGCATCCCCAAACTTTAATAAACGACAACTTAGGTTTAGCACCAAACCACAGTTCATACGGTGTCGTCTCAACGGATTTAGATGGAGCCCTATTTAAAGTGAATGCAGCGGTTTCTAATGCATAACCCCAAAATGATAACGGCAAATCAGTAAGAGACATCATTGATCGGACCATATCTAATAGGGTTCGATTTCGGCGTTCAGACACACCATTGCGCTGTGGTGTTCCGGGTGGCGTGAGTTGTGAAACGATTCCACTTGCTTTAAGATGCGTGAGAAAATCATAACTCAAATATTCACCTCCACGATCGGATCGTAGAAACTTAATCTTTCTATTACGATGGTTCTCCACTTCATTCTGAAATTCCTTGAACTTTTCAAATGTTTCAGATTTATGTTTCATTAAATAGATATACCCATATCTACTTAATTCATCGGTAAAAGTGAGGAAATAGCGATATCCACCTCGCGTCGAAACACTCATCGGTCCGCATACATCGGTATGTATGATTTCCAACAAGTCCGTTGCTCGCTCCATCATACCGAGAACGGGTTTTGATCATCTTGCCCATGAGGCATGGTTCGCATGTGTCAAATGATTCAAAATCAAGAGACTCCAAAAGTCCATCAGAATGGAGTTTCTTCATGCGCTTTACACCAATATGACCTAGACGACAGTGCCACAAATAAGTAGTATTATCACTATCTACTTTGCATCTCTTAGCCTCAATGTTATGGATGTGTGTTTCATCCCTTTCGAGATTTAGAAGAAATAAACCATTCACAAGAGGTGCATGACCATAAAAGGTGTTACTCATATAAATAGAACAACCATTATTCTCCGATTTAAATGAATAACCGTCTTGCAATAAACACGATCCGGAAATGATGTTCATGCTCAATGCAGGCACATAATAACATTTATTAAGGTTTAAAACTAATCCCGAAGGTAAAACTAAGGAGAGCGTGCCGACGACCATCACATCAACTCTTGATCCGTTGCAAGCCGTCTATTCCGTAGCTCTGTTTGAGTTACAAATATTAGCAATCGAACCGTTATCAAATACCCGGGCACTACAACGAGGGCTAGTAAGGAAAACATCAATAACATGTATATCAAATATACCTTTGATGGTGCCGACCTTCTTGTCCGCTAAGTACTTCGGACGATGCGCTTCCAAAGGACCCTTGTCCTTGCAATAGAAGCACTTTCGGTCCGGCTTGGGACCGACTGAGCTTCTTCTCGAGGGCATTGCACTTGCCGCCGCCTTCTTGAAGGGCTTCTTTGCTCCTTACCTTTCTTAAAGGAGGGCTTGTTGACCATCAACACATGATTATCCTTCTTGATGTCCACTTCCGCAGCCTTGACTTTGCGAAGAGCTCGGTGATCGTATCGATGGAACCAATCTGATTATGAGTCACTACAAAACTTTTTTAGCGGGAGGAGTGATTGCAGAACTGTCAATCTTGAGATCCTCCGAATCGTGCATTCCGGTTGCTCAAGCGTTGAGTGTAGCCCGACATCTTTATGGCGTGCTCACTAACGGAACTCCCTTCCTCCATCTTGCAGTTAAAGAACTTCTCAGAGATCTCATATCTCTCAGAACGGGCTTGAGTCTGAAACATGGTTTTCAGCTCCTCGAGAATCTCAAAGGGCCCGGGATAGGTTTGAAAACGATTTTGAAGCTCCGGTTCCATAGCAAACAACATGGTGCTCTTAATCACACCATAATCATCTTTGCGCGACTGATAGACAACTTTCTCATCGGTAGCGATTGCGAGGGGGTCACCTAACGCTTTCCCAAGGACATAGTCCTTTTGTCCTTGCCGCAGAATGATTCTTAGATTGGAACCAATTGGTGAAGTTAGACCCATTGTTTCTAAGCTTTTCCTTCTCGAAAAACGCGTTGAAGTTGAAGTTGGACTTGGCCATGTGATCTACAGTATTGGCAAGTACAATTTAGACTATGTTCATGATAAATAGTTCAACTTAATCAAATTACTAGATGAACTCCCACTAAATTCAACATCCCTCAAGTTGTTTAGTGAACACGATCCAAATTCACCACACCTAATCCGATCATCACGAGAAGAGATGTGGTTTCAATGGTGGACAACAAAGTGTCGATCATATCATTCATATGACTCATGCTTAACCTTTCGGTTCTTGTGTTCCGAGGCCATGTCTGTACATGCTAGGCTCGTCAAGCTAGACCCAAGTATTTATGCGTGTGCAAAACTGGCTTGCACCCGTTGTATGTGAGCGTAGAGTCTATAGCACCCGATCATCACTGTAACACCCTCAGAATCGGACCTATGCAAGTTTTAGCGAAACCCGCCAAACCCGCATAGAAACGATTCAAAGGTGCCCACCAGGCACTTTCGTGCGGGTGGAAAACGAAGTAATAACATTACACAACAGTCCTCGATGGGACCTGAGCAGATATATATAACAATGACTCCATGAGTCAAGAATACAAATATAATATACAAAGATCCAAATCACCTTGAAAAGCGATAGGCGTCCAGCTACGGACAAGATGCAAATGGGGCTAAGAGCTCGAAGAATAACCAATGGCGTCCATAACCTGCTGTGCCAAGCGGAAGGGTAACCTCGCTAACGACGTTGACCTCAAAACCTGCTTAAACAAAAGGGTGCCGACAAAGGGCAAAGGAAAAAGAGGAGCGTCGATCGAGGCCAAGACAGCGAGGCTAGAATTCGCGGTCCTCGCCTACATAGGTATGGTGGATCGGCAGCGCAAGCATGCACTAAACAACCTATAGAGACTCGATACGGTGGCGGATATCGAGAGAGGATAAGAATGACCTAACCGGATCCAACCTGAAGCTATCACCAAACAAACCCATCCTGGTGTTTCCCCCTCGAGACCAAACGAGGAAGTCAACCGAGGAACTCACACAGTTGGCAGTTTTATTTATTCAGTTATCGTTGCAGCGATTACTAGTCAGATGTAGATAATCATCCTGATAAAGTAAGCAGTGGGCACTTTTAGTTGACCATTCCGTTATAATTGCAGCAATTACTAATCAGATACAGATATCATGCTATAATCCCAAAACCCAGCAGTTGTTGGTACTTTTATTCAGCCATTCCGTTGTAGTTGAAAAACTTACTAGTCAGGTACAATGGTCGCAAGCGACACTTCAAACAAGCAGTTGTGGGCAGTATTAATTAGCCATTCCATTATAGTGAAGCTGATTACTAGTCATTATAAAGTCAAATTTATAGCAATAAACTTTAGTTATGCTTGTCTATGGTCGAGATACTGTGCTCCAAGTCGTCCATATCCGCGGACACGGCTTTCAGAAAGTTTTACCCGGCCGGGGTGCACCAATAGCAACACACGCTCGATCAACCTCGGAAAAACCAACTCAAAACCCAACGAGGCTTTCACGACTAAACAATCACATGATTCAGAAATATTTCAGGGGGCCACCCCATTGAGTAGACCCGCAACGAAGTAAGCTAGCTTCGAGACGGACTCAAGGTTTGCGCCAATGGCTGTAAGCGACTGGGAACCCGAAAACTCGGGGTGTCGATACCGCGTAATCACTCCGCTTACCTAAACAAGACAAGGTGCTATCATCGCACAATTTAAATACATAAGTAGCATGGCATAAGTACAGGATTGTAAATAAAACCTCAAACTAGTTTGTGGCCCCAAGAAATAAGACTGAATCAAGCTCTGGCTCAGGGGGGTCCCATATACCTCCCGGATGTGGATAGCGCGATAAAACAAGGAACAGGTATCAAGTACTCGGGGTCCTACGGGACACAAGTGGGCGTTCGGAAACCAGATATTTTCTATCACCCACCGATGCCTCTGCTTATTTCAATTTTAGTTGTTAAACAGGAATTAAAGTGAACGATAAGTAAAGCTATGATCATCTCCAACATCCAACAGGCGGCAATTCTCCAACAGCTGTGGCACTTGACAACACGCAACAACAATATATGGCGACTGACGCAAGACCAACTATCTACCAAACAACGGCAATAGGATGTGTCCAAGGCAATATAGGGCTGCACGGTATATCACAGTCACGAAAACTAAAGCATCGCAAATACGATAGCAATAGATCAACAGGAGGGAATAAATACTATAAAAGGAAGATAGGTAGAAAAGGGGAGATGCTCTTTGAAATCATTGTCGAAGGGTTCATCCAAGATCGGTAAGCTCACATCAACTCAACGGCCTTATCATGAAGAAGCAAATCACTAGAAGGAACACCGATGCAATATTTAATACCACGGCGAAGATCGGCATGATGCATGTATGATGGATGACATGGCAAAGGTGCGTAATTAGGCCATATTAAGCGGAACCGGGTTCCGACAATTAATTAGATGGTTCATGTTATTTAGCTACCCGCATAATTTAAATGTTGTTTAACAGGCGAAGATAGCACCGGGTTCGCTACACAAATTTAAATGAGGCCAATATGAGACTAGGTTTGCCCGCATATGGGCCCCACATTTAATTATTAGGTGAATCGGCAAAAGGCCCCCAAACCACATGACAAGATGCATGCAAGATGACTGATTTAATGCAACAGTTGATATCATTTATAAAAATAGGGTATCGAGGAAAAGGGTCACACATTGAGGGGGTCTCGACGGACTTGGGGTTCCGGGGTTCGGGGTCGGTCTCAGGGTCCAGGGTTCGACGGGTTCGGTCTCGACGGGAACATTCTCGGACTCCGGGGTCGTTCTCGGATATCGGGGGGTAGATCTTGTCGCGTCCGGGCGGCAGGACTTGGGTCGGTGTCGGGCGCGTCGGATTCTTCCGGGTCAGGGTTGTTCTTGTCGCATGCAGATCTTGCCGGGTTCCACGGGGTCGAGCTTGCCGTTGCGAGGGTCTCGTCGGGCCCCACGCCATCGAGTCGGTACTAGCGTTCGGGAGCGTTCTCGTGGCGACCTTGCCGTGTCGAGGCTCGGCCTTCGGTTCCATGGACGATGGAGATCTTGATGTTCTCGGTTCTACGGTCGATGGGGGTTTTGGCATGAACATAGGGGTTGCGGCACCGGATCGGGCTTCAGATCATCGGGGAGTTCTTCGTGTTCCTTCGAGGACCTGTTCACACCAACATACAAGCAGATAACCTGCCTACAGCAGGAAAACGCCAGGACAGGGGCGGAGCAGTGGCCCGGGGTGGCGGGCTCCTGAGGCGCCATGGCGAGGCCCACGCGCTAGGGCGCCCGCAGGGAAAGGCAGCGGGCCGCTGGCGCAGGCGCCGCGGCGATGCAGCGGCCCGGGGAGAGGACGCGGGGACGGCTCGATGGGCTACGGCGGAGGGAGGTTGGCGGCTCGACGGGCTCGTGCTTGGGGGTCGCAGGACGGCGAGGATGGACGCAGGGCCGGCCGGCGGCGGCGCCTGGGAAGGGCGGCCGGAGGCGAGTCGGTCCGCAGAGGCGACGGGAGAGCGGAGACGGCGGGCGAGGCGGGCTCGGGCGGGGTGGCAGTGAACGGGAGCGAGGCGCGGCGTGGGGCGGAGCAGGCTGCCGGCCCGCAGAGGAGGCGCGGGCGGAGCAGAGGCGGTGAGCTGGGGCAGGGCGAGGCGGAGGCGGCCCAGCTGCGGGACCGGGCGAGGCAGGCGGTGGAGAGCGCTGGGCGGGCCGACGGCGGTTGGCGCTGAGGCGGCTTGCGGGCGGCGGTTATGGATGAAGGGTGGCGAGGGCGGCGGAGGTCCGGAGAGGTTGGCGGAGTATGGCGCGAGCCAGGAGGCTCATGGCGGCTGAGGGGAGGCGGCGGTGGGCGCGCCTGGGGCGGTTCATGGAGCGGGGTGGGGCGCTAGGAGAGAGAGGGCCGTGAAGGCGGCCTCGGGTCTCCAGTGGTGGCCGGGCGTGGGGACGCGCCCAGGTGGGGGGCTGCCGGTTGTATGGAGATGGAGGTGGGGCTGGCAGGTGGGCCACTGGGGGGTCGGGGCCCACTGGCAGGGAGTGGGGACTGGGGCAGGAGAGTGAGGGAGGGAGGTTGGTGTGGGCCGGCTGGTGAGATGGTTGGAGGGAGAGGGAGCTGGAGGGGTGAGGTGGCGCGATCTGATTGGGTGGGAGGAGAGGAGAGGTGAGGTGGCAAGCTGCTACTGGTTGGGGTGAGGTGGAGGGTTGGGCTGGGTAGGTAGTTTGGTAGGTTTAGGAATTAGGTGGACCGTTTTAATTTCTGGGGCGGTCGTTCGGGTCATTCGGCCCGTTCGACTGCCCCACTAAAAATTAATGCACAATTTTATTCATTTAAACGGACCGTTTGCAAAACATATTTAGTCAAAATAAAATATTCCGGCGACCCGGGTTTGCGTTTGAATAAAGATGGGGCGTTTGGAAAACAAGAACCGGTTTTTCCGAAAATAGTTTTATACAAGCACATGCAAGATGATGACGATGCCCAAATGCAACGTGGCATGATGACATGAGCATGCGGTCATGATGATGCAATGCACAAAAACAACGCGATTTTCTAGTAGTGGTTTTGCGGGATGCCACAATTCGACACCACTAACAATGGATCTCGCCCTCGAGATCCGCCTCATGGTACCGGAAGGAAGGTCGGCGATCTGCGTCTTCTCGCTTCGTGTAGATCTTCGCGACACCACTAACAATGGGTCGTTGATCCCTTTCGTCAAGAGAACACTCCGGATAAACAACGGACGAAGTTAAAGGTAAGGCCACCTCTAACTTCCATGGAAAGGAGTAAAATTGCATCGATCCATCGTTCAATGTACCAAGCAAATGATAAGAGTAGTGGTATGGTCGCGACTCCATCCCGCACTCAAAGCATTACCCTGTACACGAACAGATAGATTATGCAACCAACCCTCAGAATTCAGACTCAAGATCTCGACAAGCGAGGTTCGGAAACAAAGGAGTGATGCAGACTCTGCATCGGATCTGGCGTAGACGAGGTCGTCGTGTCGGAAAACACCGGAAGGCACAAACAAGGAACAAAGAATGACAACACCGTAGACGGATTCCTCAGGCAGCATGAACACCGGATGGTAGAACACCGTTATCAGAGGAGGAAGCGAAACCCCGAAGGTACGACGGAAACCCAACCACGAGAAATCCTGGACTCGAAGAGAGAGAAGAGAGCGGATTCAAAACACGTCGAGATAAGGGGAGAATAGCAAAGGGGTAAGAAGTAAAATCAGACCTAATCAGAACTATCCAACCGATTTTTCAAAATAGTTTTGGACACTCTACTTCGGCCGTTAGCTAGGTTATCCTACAGGCTGGACTTGTGGGGTATCGCAACCCGAGCTCGATACCACTCAGAACACCCTCAGAATCGGACCTATGCAAGTTTTAGCGAAACCCGCCAAACCCGATAGAAACGATTCAAAGGTGCCACCAGCACTTTCGCGGGTGGAAAACGAAGTAATAACATTACACAACAGTCCTCGATGGGACCCATGTAGCAGATATATATATAACAATGACTCCATGAGTCAAGAATACAAATATAATATACAAAGATCCAAATCACCTTGAAAACGATAGAGCGTCCAGCTACGGACAAGATGCAAATGGGGCTAGAGCCAAGAATAACCAATGGCGTCCATAACCCCCCAGGCCAAGCCGGAAGGGTAACTCGCTAACGACGCCGACCTCAAAACCTGCTTAAACAAAAGGGTGCCGAAAGGGCAAAGGAAAAAGAGGAGCGTCAAGATCGAGGCCAAGACACGCGAGGCTAGAATTGGCGGTCCTCGCCTACATAGGTATGGTGGATCAAGCGGCAGCAAGATGCACTAAACAACCTATAGAGACTCGATACTGGCGGATATCGAGAGGGATAAGAATGACCTAACCGGATCCAACCTGAAGCTATCACCAAACAAACCCATCCCGTGTTTCCCCTCGAGACCAAACGAGGAAGTCAACCGAGGAACTCACACGTTGGCGGTTTTATTTATTCGATTATCGTTGCGATTACTAGTCGATGTAGATAATCATCCCGATAAAGTAAGTGGCACTTTTAGTTGACCATTCCGTTATAATTGCAGCAATTACTAATCGACATCTGAGATATCATGCTATAATCCCAAAACCAGCAGTTGTTGGTACTTTTATTCAGCCATTCCGCTAGAAGTTGCAAAACTTACTAGTCGGTACAATGGTCGCGACACTTCAAACAAGCAGTGGGTATTAATTAGCCATTCCATTATAGTGAAGCTGATTACTAGTCATTATAAAGTCAAATTTATAGCAATAAACTTTAGTTATGCTTGTCTATGGTCGAGATATCTTGTGCTCCAAGTCGTCCATATCCGGACACGGCTTTCGAAAGTTTTACCCGGCCGGGGTGCACCAATAGCAACACACGCTCGATCAACCTCGGAAAAACCAACTCAAAACCCAACGAGGCTTTCACGACTAAACAATCACATGATTCAGAAATATTTCAGGGGGCCACCCCATTGAGTAGACCCATACGAAGTAAGCTAGCCGAGACGGACTCAAGGTTTGCGCCAATGGTCAGAAGCGATCGAACCCAAAACTGGGTGTCGATACAGCGTAATCACTCCGCTTACCTAAACAGACAAGGTGCTATCTCGCACAATTTAAATACATAAGTAGCATGGCATAAGTACAGGATCGTAAATAAAACCTCAAACTAGTTTGTGGCCCCAAGAAATAAGACTGAATCAAGCTCTGGCTCAGGGGGGTCCCATATACCTCCCGGATGTGGATAGCGCGATAAAACAAGGAACATGTATCAAGTACTCGAGGTCCTACGGGACACAAGTGGGCGTTTGGAAACCAGATATTTTCTATCACCCACTAATTCCTCTGCTTATTTCAATTTTAGTTGTTAAACAGGAATTAAAGTGAACGATAAGTAAAGCTATGATCACCTCCAACATCCAACAGGCGGCAATTCTCCAACAGCTGTGGCACTTGACAACACGCAACAGCAATATAGCAAGCGACGACGACGCGCAAGACCAACTATCTACCAAACAACAGGCAATAGGATGTGTCCAAGGCAATATAGGGCTGCACGGTATATCACAGGTACGGAAAACTAAAGCATCGCAACACAGATAGCAATAGATCAACAGGAGGGAATAAATACTATAAAAGGAAGATAGGTAGAAAAGGGGGAGATGCTCGCCTGAAATCATTGTCGAAGGGTTCATCCGAAGATCGGGGCGAAGCTCACATCAACTCAACGGCCTTATCCGCGAAGAAGCAAATCACTAGAAGGAACACCAGATGCAATATTTAATACCACGGCAGAAGATCGGCATGATGCATGTATGATGGATGACATGGCAAAGGTGCGGTGCAATTAGGCCATATTAAGCGGAACCGGGGTTCCGACAATTAATTAGATGGTTCATGTTATTTAGCTACCCCGCAATTTAAATGTTGTTTAACAGGGCAGAAGATAGCACCGGGTTCGCTACACAAATTTAAATGAGGCCAATATGAGACTAGGTTTGCCCGCATATGGGCCCCACATTTAATTATTAGGTGAATCGGCAAAAGGCCCCCAAACCACATGACAAGATGCATGCAAGATGACTGATTTAATGCAACAGTTGATATCATTTATAAAAATAGGGTATCGAGGAAAAGGGTCACACATTGAGGGGGTCTTGACGGACTTGGGGTTACGGGGTTCGGGGTCGGTCTCAGGGTCCAGGGTTCGACGGGTTCGGTCTCGACGGGAACATTCTCGGACTCCGGGGTCGTTCTCGGATATCGGGGGGTAGATCTTGTCGCGTCCGGGCGGCAGGACTTGGGTCGGTGTCGGGCGCGTCGGATTCTTCCGGGTCGAGGTTGTTCTTGTCGCATGCAGATCTTGCCGGGTTCCACGGGGTCGAGCTTGCCGTTGCGAGGGTCTCGTCGGGCCCACGCCATCGAGTCGGTACTAGCGTTCGGGAGCGTTCTCGTGGAGACCTTGCCGTGTCGAGGCTCGGCCTTCGGTTCCATGGACGATGGAGATCTTGATGTTCCGGGTTCTACGGTCGATGGGGGTTTTGGCATGAACATAGGGGTTGCGGCACCGGATCGGGCTTCAGATCATCGGGGGGTTCTTCGTGTTCCTTCGAGGACCTGTTCACACCAACATACAAGCAGATAACCTGCCTACAGCAGGAAAACGCCAGGACAGGGGCGGAGCAGTGGCCCGGGGTGGCGGGCTCCTGAGGCGCCATGGCGAGGCCCACGCGCTAGGGCGCCCGCAGGGAAAGGCAGCGGGGCCGGCTCGCGGAAGGCGCAGGCGCTGGCGACAGACGGCGGGCCCGAGGAGAGGACGCGGGGACGGCTCGATGGGCTACGGCGGAGGGAGGTTGGCGGCTCGGCGGCTTGGGGGTCGCAGACGGCGAGGATGGACGAGGGCGGCGGCGCGCCTGGAAGGGCGGCGAGGCGAGTCGGTCCGCAGAGGCGAAGGGGAGAGCGGAGACGGTGGCGAGGCGGGCTCAAGCGGGGTGGCGATGAACGGGCTGGGCGGCTGGCGTGAGCTCGGCTGGCAGGCCAGAGGAGGCGCGGGCGGCGGAGCGAGGCGGTGAGTCGGGGCGGGCGAGGCGGAGGGGAGCGCCCAGCGCGGGGACCGGAGGCAGGCGGCGGAGCGATCCGGGCGGGCCAAGCGACGGGCGACGGCGGTTGGCACGGAGGCGGCTTGGGCGGGCGGTGCGGATGAAGGCGAGGGCGGAGGTCGCCGGAGAGGTTGGCGGAAGGCTGGGCGAGCTGGGAGGCTCGGCGGCGCTTGAGGGAGGCGCGCGGCGCGGGGCGGTTCGGTGAGCGGGGTGGGGCGCTAGGGAGAGAGAGGGGCTGCAGGGTGGGGCGGCCGGGTCTCCAGTGGTGGGTCCGTGGGACGCGCCAGTGGGGCTGCCGGTTGTATGGAGATGGAGGTGGGGCTGGCAGGTGGGCCACTGGGGGGTCGGGCCTTGGCGGGAGTGGGGACCAAGGGGAGAGTGAGGAGGGAGGTTGGTGGGGCGGCTGGTGAGATGGTTGGAGGAGGTGGAGGGGTGAGGTGGCGCGATCTGATTGGGGGGGAGGAGAGGAGAGGTGAGGTGGCAAGCTGCTACTGGTTGGGGTGAGGTGGAGGGTTGGGCTGGGTAGGTAGTTTGGTAGGTTTAGGAATTAGGTGGACCGTTTTAATTTCAAGGCGGTCGGGTCATTCGCCTGCTCGATCGCCCACTAAAAATTAATGCACAATTTTATTCATTTAAACGGACCGTTTGCAAAACATATTTAGTCAAAATAAAATATTCCGGCGACCCGGGTTTGCGTTTGAATAAAGATGGGGCGTTTGGAAAACAAGAACCGGTTTTTCCGAAAATAGTTTTATACAAGCACATGCAAGATGATGACGATGCCCAAATGCAACGTGGCATGATGACATGAGCATGCGGTCATGATGATGCAATGCACAAAAACAACGCGATTTTCTAGTAGTGGTTTTGCGGGATGCCACAATCACGTGATGCTTGGACACGACGAACTTTCGCAATGGTGCATACTTGGGGAGAACACAGTTTTTATCTTGATCTTTAAGTGAGGAATCATCTTATAATGCTACCGTCGTGATCTAAGCATAATAAGATACATAAAGGGATAAACATCACATGCATATAACTTTATGTGACATGGTATAGCCAATCCTCGCGCAATGATCTCCATCTTGTGCGTTCCGGCATGATCTTCATCACTCCACCATGATTGCCTCCACCACGAATAGCAACTACAACTATTGCTAACTACTTAGCGATAAAGTAAAGCTATTACATGGCGTATAAGAAGTTGACTCGCAGGTCATACACAATTATAAAGACAACCATATGGCTCCTGCCGGTTGTGTACTCATCGACATGCAAGTCGTGAAACATTACAAAACATGATCATCGCATACAATATACACATCACATCTTGGGCCATACCATATCACAGAAAACACTCGCAAGAACAAGTTAGACGCCTCTACTTTGTTGTTGCATGTTTTACGTGGCTTATGGGAGTAGATGCTAAGAACGATTCTTACCTACGGAAAGCCACAACGGTGATATTATGGTTGCCAAAATCCGGTGTTAATCCCATGACAACTATAGTGAGAGAAACTGACATCCACCAGCCGCATGTGTGGTACAAGCCACACGTCAAGTGCGGAGCCGGTCTCGCGAACGACGTCGCGTAAGGTTGGCCTGGACCGCTTCAATCTCACTATCCCGCGTCATAAGAAGAACACAAACAAGAGTCTTGCAACAGAAAACATCAACGCCCGCAACAACCATGTTGCGTTCTACTCGTGAAACACATCTACGCATAGATATAGCTCTGATACCACTGAAGGGTTTCGCGGCATAGTAAATCAAAATTTTCTACGGATACGAACAGAGGGAAAGCCAAGATCTAATCTAGGAGATGCAATCAACGAGAGATTGGATTAGATCTTCATACCTTGAAGATTCGACAGCGGAACGCTCGTCGAACGTTGGTGATGTAGTCGACTCGCTTCTCCTCCTCGCGATCCGATCCGATCCAGCACCACAAGTGGCGGTGCCTCCGTGAGATGCACACGCAGCACCTCGACGCCTCCTCCTTCCTCGGACCAGCAAGTATGGTGGAGATATATTGGATCTACAACACGACGTGGTGTATATGGTGGAGAATTTCACTGCAGGCTTCGCCTACAAACAGTCGGGAGGGAGAGAGGAAGGTAGCAAGGCTACTAGGGCTTGGAGGGAGGTGTGTGGGGGAGGCGCACCACCCCTCTATATATAGAGGGGGAGGCCAGCCCTTGCCCCTCCTCCAAGCCTATCTCTAGTTTAAACAATTTAAACTCTCCTTATCTAGAAATCCTATCTCTAGTTTAAACGATTTAAACTCTCCTTATCTAGAAATTCTATCCCGAGATTTAAACGAGTCAAATCTCTCTAGAATCGGCTGGGCCCTATGGGGCCTTGTGCCCTGGCCCAATGCGCCAGGACACTCCCTCATAGGCCCATGCCCCTCCCGGAAGGTGGGGCCACGTTGGTCCCCTTCCGAAGGTTCTAGAAGCTTCGGTAATACCGATTAACTTAACAATTCAACTCCAAAAACTGCACCGCCTTATATGAATCTTATTCTCCGGACCATTCCGAACCTCTCGTGATATCCGGATCCCATCCGAGACTCAACAAAAATTCATAAACCAATTATCCAATCTATCCTAGCCAAGACACGTTATGTGTGACCTGCGGGTTCGAGAATATGCGCATGATCTTCTATCAATAATCAACTGGGTGCAGGCACCCATATTGACTCCACACATTCATCGATGATCATATCGGATGAACCACGATGCCAGGATTCAATCAATCCCATATATATATTCCCGCTCGCGATATTTTACTTGCTCGAGATTCGATCGTCGGTATCGCCATACCTAGTTCAATCTCGTTCACAGCAAGTACTTTACTCGTTCAGAATCCGATATCACTTTGTGATTAACTCCTTAACCACATGCTTGCAAGCGGTGTTGATATCGACACGAGTGGGCCCGAAGTATATCTCTCCGACTTGGGAGGGACAAATTCCATCTCGATACATACAACCCAACAGATACTTTCCGATCACCTGAGAGACACCTTTATGATCACCCTCTCATAGGATGACGTTTTATGACCTCAAAGCTTTCTTCCGATACCAGGGAGTTGCATTATCTCATGGTCTAAGGAATACAATATTTGACATAGGAAAAGCTTCGCAAAGACGAACACGATGACACGATCTAATTGCTCTGCTTTGTTTGGGTCTATCCACCATATCATTCTCCCAATGATATGATCTCATTATCAATTGAAAACTCATGTCTATGGTTAGGAAACCTTAACCATCATTGATCAATGAGCTAGTCCATAGAGGCGTACTAGGGACACGGTGTTGTTCACAAACCACACAAGTATTAAAGTTTCCGCTTAATACAATTCTAGCATGGAATTGTTGCCTGTCAAAACCCACCGGCGAGCAGCGACGAGCAACACGAAGAGCCGGGAGGCTCCAATCTGGTGGGCCTGGTCCTCGGCAACGCTCAAAAACTCCGCACACGCCCCGCTTGGTTCGAGATGCCACCTGACCTATACCTGGTCGAAGGTGAAGGATTGCTCGATTGATTTCTGCATGGTAAACAAGTATACGTAAATTCGAGCCGTGACTGCTCCTGTGTTTTCGTGAATCGGCTCCTAGAGCCGATTATGCCATGGTTCTGCATTAGATTTACGATAACATGGGGTTTTGCTTCATCATTACAAGTTAAATCGATCTACGATAGTTTAACGTTTTCACCACGTAACTGGAACGTCCTACACGTAATTGAGCCTGGTATATACAAAGATGAAGAATACTAACCCTAGAGGAGGCCTAATAACCAACGAAAGTCAATTACGAACAACTTCTCTAGAACAAGTAAGCCACGCCCTTACGTACTCTTGGATCGTTCAACCCGCTTGTAAGGCCCGACACGAGATATCAAACTAAACCTTGGTGAGCAAGGCACAACCATAACAGATCGAAACAGCTAAAATAAAGATCAAGCAAGATGCTTCCTCGCACTTGGGAAACAAGGTAAAGGTAGCGAGGTAACTAGAGGCGGCATAACTTTAAACAATTATAGCGAAAAGCACCGATGCTAGCCTCAACAAAATCTATGATAGTAGTGTTACTCGCCATCAACAAGGCTTCAGTACGAGTAACACTAAATAACGATAGTAAAATACGCCTAGATCGAAGATGCGATCTAGGCAGCATGACACTTAGAAAGAAACCCTCGAAAACAAGGGTAGCGATCGGCGAGATTGTGTTTGTTGTGAACGTGATTGTCCTCTTTTTCTTGATAACCCTAGGTACATATTTATAGTCCGGAGACTTTCTATCTTTGGAATAACTCTACAACTCTATCTTTACCTAAACTGAAACGGAACCTAAACTGAAACGAAACCTACTATGATACAAGATACACGGGCAATTTAGCCCAAATCCACGCACAAGGCCGATTCAACAACACGTTGAATATACGTATCTTCCAAGACCATCTTGATCATGGCCCATCTCCGTCTTTGGCCAAAATATGGCGATAACACATGCCCCCTGGTTTTGGCAATAATAATTCTAAAACCACTCTGTTTTTTCCTTCTCCTCCCCCTTTTTTTTGTATCGGGTTGCGCGTTGACAGAATGCGTTGCAGAACAGGATCGTCACGCTACCCCTTCATCATGATGCCCTGTCTTCTCAACTCCTTCGCAGTGCATGATTTGACGATTTTGGCAGCACATTCTGGGAAACCGCTATGGCATTGAACCGTCTCTCCACTATTCCCCTTATTTAAATTCGTCTGAGCAGTTCGCAGTCCCCATCTTCCTCCAGTAGCCAGAAAACCCTCTTCCTCCGCCGAAAAAACCCTCCTCCTCCGCCATGGCCTCTTCCTCTTCCGCCCGTTCCTCCCAGTCTTCCAACAAAGATCGGACCGAGAGTCGACACGAGCACTACCACGGCGGCAGATAAGATTTTCGCCCACGATGGTGGGACGAAGGGATCGATTTCGCCGTCGGAGGACGGCGCGCCCCGATCGACGGCGAGAGCCTCTGCCTCGTTGACGGGAACCGGAGGCGAAGAGCCGATGACGCTTTGGTCTTGGGACGCGCCGAGTCATCCGACGAGGAGGAGGAATCGGAGGACACCTCCTCCGACCAGTACCACGACAAGCGCTTCCGCCCGGGTCCAACGAGGACACCAAGACGACGATGAGGACGAGGAGGCCCCGCTGGCTTCTTCAACAAGAAGAATAAGACGACGCCAAGCAATGGCCAAGACAAATAACAAGACGGCGGCGACGACAAGCATTTATCTCGGCCTTTAGCTTAGGAACCGAGTAGTAGTAGTAAGCTCCTTTGTAATCAATCTTTTGTAAGCACTCTCCGAATGAATGAATGAAAATCCGTTTCAAGATTGTCTTTTTCGCCCACGCCGCGATAGCCACAATAGGTCGATGCTCGAAGCCGATAGCAACGTATCGGATTTCACCTTGTTTACGTTCACGATCAACCAAGCCATTACCAAAGAGCCGATGCACATCGGCTTTCCCAAAAACGTTGACAAGGTCAAACTTGGTCGCATACTTAGGCAAACCTAAACGGCCACTTCTTAGTTTCAAACGGTAACCTGCGACCCTCTTCAAAAAGGGCGACCTAGATCTCCAATTGCCCACCGACCAGATCGAGCTCACAGCAACAAGAACCCCCAATCCTCAACTTGCATAGATCCATCTCCGCCGGCAAACTAGATGGCGGAATCGTCCAACACCAATCCAGAGGTCTCCGGTCTGAAGGTACGCCTACTCCTCGCAGTCTGAACGCGATGTTAGAATTTAATGGCGAACACCTGAATTAATGCCTTTATTCCACCATTAAACTTTCTAGGTTTCGACATCCGCCGCCGATCCTTCTCTCCCAAATTCCTTCGTCTTGGCCTCGTCAGATTCTAGTCCTGCCATCGATTTCTTGGCAAATAGAATCTTCGTAGAAGCCAAGACCTAGATTTGAACTCTTGGGCCGACTGCTTGCGAGCCTGGCCTAATCCCCCCGAACATTGGGTTTCTTGGTTCAGTAGGGTAGCTAGAGCTTACCAATCCCAATGGGAAACTACGGGAATAGCCGATGCCTTGCATCTATCATTGTCTCCTCTTGAGAAACACGAGAATCTTCTCAAAACCATCGGCTATTTCTGGTCTGACGCTCTGAACTGCTTCATGTTCGGTCATGGCCCCATGTCACCAACTCTGTTGGATGCGGTGATGATCACTGGCCTGGATGTTACATCACCCAGCCCCTCTACTTTTAAACTGACCAAAGTCCCCTACAAACTGTCCTCTAAAATGCATCGCACAAACCGGGTGCCTATCTCCAACGCCACATGAAAACAAAGGGCCCTGTCACGGAGAAGGAACACACCGCCTTCCTCAACTTCTGGCTAGAACATTTCACATTATGTGGCCCTTCCCTTGCTCCAACCAAAAACTATCTCTCCTTAGCCCACGAACTGGCCAAAGGTACTCAACTTGGCCTCGGCAAACTGTTTCTTGGAGAGGTCTATCGATACCTCCAGTGAGGATACCCAGACCAATCGAGGAGAACTAGGCCCAACGGATTCTGAGAGGACCATCACACCGAACCAGCCAGATTCACCACCATCGGCTTCGTGAAAAGGTTGGCTCGAACCTGCCGCCCGAGCACCGCCGAGGCGGGCCAATCTGGGTCCCAAGAGAGCTCGCAAAGGACTACAAGCTTCTTCGTCAAGCCAGGAGGTTTCGAAAATCACCACCCTTCATACTCTTACCACTCGTTTCCTTTTGTCTGCCGATTTATCATTATTTACATCGGCTAAGAACAACTTTCATGCAGACGACTGACGTTTTCAGTGGGCAAGCCGGGGCAGTGCCGACGCCGGACCTGGGAATCCCCGAGGGTACAGATGAAACGGCTACCACTCTGGCCAAGCCTCCAGCGACCACACACAAACCAATGGTCTCCTCATCGGCTATCCCCTCGATCTTAGGAGAGGTACGTTTAGGTTCTTTCAGCTCATCCTTACACATTTGAGTGCATACTGACGCTTTTCTGGCTGCCAGAGTTGTGATATTTCAGGTTTGCTGTCGTTCGACCCTGAATCCATCGAACCAACTCCCTCCGTTGCTCCTGATGAACCACGAGCCAGGGTTGTTCCACCTCAATTCCAGCGTCTCAAAGCCCTGCTGTCCTCCCCAATCGAAGAGCTGATCGAGGGTTCTGAGGAGGTGAAGAGCGTCCTGGCTGAAATAAAAGACCAACTCCCAGTAGCATTGCAGGTGAAGCTTTGGCCAGTCGTAACCCTGTCTTTCTACAGGCCAAGGGTGAAGTTAGCTCGTGAGAGGATCAGTCTGCGCCGCGCCCAACTCCCACTGAAAGCCAATATCGCAGAAAGATGCCAGCAGCTCAACGAGAAAAAGGCGTCTCTGGATGCCAAAACTGACACCTCTGTTAGTACCGCCGAGCTCGCATCCTTGAAAAGGGAGTTGGAAGATCTTGAAGAGAAGGTCCGGGCGACTAAACAGCTCATTCGTGATAAAGAAGAATCCATCGCCCGCTCCCAAGACGAAGCATAAAGCCTCAAAGCTCAAATGAAGACCGATCTGGGAGAAATACGTGCCCTGAACAAACAGCTAGTGACGGGCAAGGACGAAGACGACGAAGCCGAGATCGCCGAGGTGGATCGTGTCCGTGCTGATGCCCTCCACGCCTTCGAAGCATTTCTTCAGTAGCTTGTACGTGTAAACTGGCACCTGTTTGTAACATATGTGAACCTCTAGAGCCGATGACCGTGCATCGGCTATATATTTTTGTTTTTATTTGGCCGATTTTATGTATCGGCCCCCACATTTTGCTGTCCAATGTCTCACGTGCTTTTACTTGGCCGATTTTATGTATCGGCCCCCATGTTTTACTGTCCATCATCCCACATGCTTGGGAAATATTTCTTGAGATGTTGACCGTTGACCGCCACTGGGAATTTCACGCCGTCCAGCTCCTCAAGCATGTATGCGTTTCCTCTTAAAACTTGATCGACCAGACGCCCGTGCCAATTTGGAGACCATTTACCATATGTTGCATCCTTAGTCCCTAATGGCAACACAGCTTCCCATACCAGATCACCAACGTGGAACTCCTTTGGCCTCACTTTCTTGTTATATGCACGAGCTACCTTGGCCTTGTTCTTTTGATTTTCTCAAGCGACCACACCTGAGCTCGCTTAAATCCTCAACACCGTCACTCATCGTGGTTGCATATTCTTCGATTGTTAGATTGTCCGAAAAGTGACACGTCGATCCAGCCGTAATTTCCTGGCAATACACTTCTTGTCCATATACTAGATGGTATGGCGAGGTTTTTATCGCTCCATGGCATGACATGCGATAAGCCCATAACGCCTCGACAAAACCTCGTGCAACGCCTAGGGTGCTCATCGACTTTTCTTGATCAGTTTGATGAGGCTCGTTGGATGCTTCACTTGCCCATTTGCTCGAGCATAGTATGGAGATGATCCGATCACTTGATCCCCATGTCCTCACCGTAACTTTCTAAACTCGTGAGAAATGAAGATCGAGCCTCCATCGGTCGTGATAGTTTGGGAATCCGAATCTATGGATGACATGTTCTTTCACAAAGTTGATAACATCCTTTGAGTTTACTGATTTCATCGGGACAGCCTCCACCCATTTAGTGAAATAATCGTGATGGCCAAAATCCACATGTGGCCTTTACTTGATGGAGGATTGATTTTGCCGATCATATCCATGCCCCAACCTCGAATGGCCAAGGCTTGATGATGGGGTTCATTCTCGATGGTACCATCTGAATTTTCCCAAATTTCGACATGCTTGACACCCTTTGTAGTACTTGAACAGTCCTCAAGCATGGTGGGCCAATAAAACCCTGATCGCCTGATCAACCATTTCATCTTGTGAGCCGATTGGTGAGTTCCACAGGCGCCTTCGTGTACCTCGTGTAGGAGCCGATTGGCCTCGGCTGTCCCCAGACATTTGAGCAATAACCCTTCCAGAGTCCTGTAAAACATGTCGTCCCCAATAAGCACATACTTCATGGCCTTGTACCTTATCCGTTTAGGTGCCCCCCGAGCCGAATCCTTCAAGTAATTGAAGATATCGGCTCTCCAGTCGTCATCTTCCAGGAACTGTAACTGAACATCGGCTCCCTCTGCTACATCCTTGTAGCCTGAAGCCATTTGTGCAAGATCATTTTCCTCTGTATTCTGCGACCGCGGGATCCAGGTGAAGTTTATGTACCGGAACTGCGCCATCAACTCACGGCAGTGCAACCATAATTGGAAGAGGGACTCGCTCTCACACTTGTACTCCTCCGTGAGTTGGGAAATCACCAACTTGGAGTCTCCAAAAATTTCCACTGCTTCTGCTCCGGCTTCGAGGAGTAACTCCATTCCCTTGCGTATCGCCTCGTACTCAGCGACATTGTTGGTGCGAGAGGTAGACAATCTGATGGAGAAGGAAAATGTTGCCCCCCGGGGCGACATGAGTAAAATGCCGATGCCGCAACCATCGTCACAAACCGATCCATCGAAAAACATAGCCCACGCTCTTATGGACAGTGCTACTATGTTAGTGTTGATCCTTTCAGCGATAAGGTCGGCCAACGCCTGTCCCTTAACTGCTTTCGCGGGTTGATACCGGATGTCAAACTCTGATAATGCAAACATCCATTTGCCCAGTCGGCCTTTCAACATAGGAGCCGACAAAGATGTGCTTTATGACGTCGATTTGCATATGATGATGATCTCCGCGATAGCAAAATGTGGCGAGCTTGGTGCAGTGTGAAACAGCAGAGGCACAACTTATCGATATCGGATACCTTGTCTGCGGCCCAAAGATCCTCCTGCTTATGTAAAATACGACTCGTTCCAGCCCATCATAAACTTGCACCACCACCGAGGCGATGGACGTGTCAGCCACTGACAAGTAAATGTAGAACGGTCTGTCCGGCTGGGGTGGAACCAGCACTGGCGGCTTCGTCAGATATTCTTTGATCTCGTCGAAGGCTCGTTGTTGTTCTGCCCCCCAGCGGAATTCCTCGTCAGATTTAATTTTCACCAGTCCCATGAACGGTTCTATTCTTCCTGACAGATTGGAGATGAATCTTCTGACGAAGTTGATCTTGCCGATGAGAGACTGCAGTTCTTTCTTTGTGGTAGGTGGCTTCATTGTTCGTACTGCCTCCTGACTTTTCAGGCCGATCTCAATTCCTCGTTCATGGACCAAAAAACCCAAGAACTGACCGGCCGTCACCCCGAAGGCGCACTTCTTTGGATTCATCCGTAGGCCGAATTTTCTTGTTCGGTCCAGGACGCGTTGCAGATCGTCCAAATGTCCTTGCACTGAAGACTTGACCACCACATCATCGATGTAAATTTCCACCGACTTCCGATCAGATCATGGAAAATATAATTCATGGCTCTTTGGTACGTGGCGGGCGCATTCTTGATCCAAACGTCATGACTACATACTCGAACAACCCCACCGAACACGGACTCAACGCAGTCTTGTGTATGTCTTCCGAGCCATAAAATTTGGTTGTAACCGCATTGCCATCCATGAAGCTCAAGATCTTATGACCAGCATTGCGTTGATTAACGTCTCGCCACCGCATCGGATACTCATCCTTTGGGATAGCTCGTTGAGATCCCGAAAATCTATGGCAACACGCCAACGGCCATCCTTTTTCTCTACAGTGCGATACTAGAAATCCACTCGGAATACACCATGGCCTGATTATTAACTTGGTCATCAACATTTTCTCGACCTCCTTCTTGACTTCTTCGAATTTCGCCTTCATCCGTCGTGCTCGCTGGAATGGCGAAATCCTTTTTGCGGAGTCGATGCTCAATGATGCTCTGTCTAACCTGCATCTCAGTATAGTCCCAAAGCGATCTGGATATTTTTCAACAGGCTATCATCGGACCCCGCAGACTCGGATCTAACTTTTGTCGATAAATGTTGGTCGTGGCTTATCCCGGGACCAATGTCGATTTCTTCTAGTTCATCACGGATGTAAACCCATACCCTAGCTTTCCACACTGTCAAATCGATGCTAAACACAGGCAAACAAGAGGTGAGGATAACAAAAATAATTTGGGCCGATTGCTGAATCGCCCCTTTTGATTGCAGTAGTCAAGGACGGTTTACACCTTATTGTTTTACAATGGCGGCATCTCCTCGCCACGACTACGTGATACGCTTGTCGTTATGATTGCTTTTATTTTTATGGCCGATCGCACGGATCGGCCGTACCTGATGATCGTGGACTTTTCTACTCTGTGCCGATGGATAAGACCAGCCTCACCCCGTTTTTTGTAGCTTCAATGCGCTCACAGCCGTCTAGACTGATTCCAGAGATCGGCTCTTGGTCTTCTGCTTCCTAGACGTTCATGCCAGCTATGGAGATCTCGATAGAATCATCTGCATGGATGACCTCCACTTCATCTCCATCCCATTGTATTAGGCACTGGTGCATCAAGGACGGAATGCAGCAGTTCGCGTGAATCCAATCTCTCCCCAGCAAGACAGCGTAGGTGCTTTTGCTGTCCACGACGAAAAATGACGTGGGTATAGTTTTCCTGCCCACTGTCAGATCCACGTTCAGTACGCCTTGCGTTTCCGAAGTCTGACCGTTGAAGTCGCTTAGCGTGACGTTGGTTTTGATCAGATCTGCAGTGGAGCGTCCCAAACGTCGTAGCATGGAGTATGGCATGATATTGACTGCCGCTCCGGTGTCCACCAACATCTTGCTGACAGGTTGACCATTGATGTAACCTCGCAGGTACAGGGCTTTCAGATGTTTGTAACCCTTCTCACGTGGCTTGTCAAAGATAACCGACCGTGGGCCGCAGTCGAACTGTGCCACTGGTAGCTCATTGGTTCTTGGCGCGCAGAATTCTGACGGAAGTATGAACACCATGTTTGTGCCAGCCGATGTCTGTGCATCGGCTTTTACTGGTTTGGGGCGCCACTCTTTCCTTGTCGGGCGGTCTCCCGTTTCCAAGGTCTGCCTAATTTTGACGGCCAGATCGGGCCGCGCTTTCTTTAAAGCGTGGAGATACTGCGCTTCAGCTTCCTCCAAGTTACGCAGACGCTGCACTCTACGCTTTTGGGTATGTCTGAGTCCGTCGGGACACCACCTTGGACGGTGATATATGTCTTATTCTTTGTCATCCCTTGGCTTCTCGAGGTCCTTTGCTCGAGCGGACTCCCTGTAACGGCTCTGAGGTGGGAGAGGCCCCAGACGTTTGAACACTGAAACTGGCCTCGTGTCCTCCTTCTGTTGTCCGCATTCCGGGCAGTTGTCGACCGTAGGTAATCGGCTCATTCCCGCGTCCCAGCAATACTTGAAGAAGGGACAATCCCAATGTTTGTCTGCGCCTTCCTTTTCTTTTGACGGTCCCCTAGCGAGGTGCTCATATCCCTCATCGTATCCATCGCGCCGGCGCCGTTGGTCATACTGACGCTCATACTTGTTAAGGAGATGCGTGGAATGTGGCTTCTGATACCGCACTCTCCTCACCTGTTCCTCTGTTAAGTACCTTTGTCATTGTGGGCCGTCGCATGGACCGCCTCCTTTCTTTCTTTGCCCCGAGAGCGACCACCTTCCTCCTTGTGCGCCATGGTGGTACCTGCACCGCCATATTAACACCGAGCGAAAAAATCCAGCCGACGCCATGAGCGCATCGAGTTCTACCATGTTGACGCCGGGAAATGGGTTTGTGTCCACTTTCATGGCGAACTGCCCAAGGATCAGACGGCCTTGTTCTATCGCCGTTTGGATTTGGCGACGTAGCTCTTTGCAATCATTGGTGGTGTGGGTGAACGAGTGATGCCACTTGCAGTATGGTCTCCCGTTCATTTCCTGAGCCGTGGGGATTTTGTGGCCTTCGGGTAACCTCAGCTGCTTCTCCTTCAGCAGTAAATCGAATATCTGCTCGGCTTTGCTCACATCGAAGTCGAACCCTTTTGCAGGCCCTTGCTGTTTCACCCATTTGCAGGATACAGGATCTGCCCCCCGAGCCCATTCAGCTACGGCCACCTCCTGGTCTTGTGTAGGATCATCTTCTTCTGTATCGACCAGGCCTATCGGACGTTTGAATTTGTCTTGGTACAACTCAGGGTGGCGCTGTTCATACATTGTCAGCTTCTGGGCCATGTGCGCCAACGAGTTGTACTCTACCTGGAAAGCCAGATCCTTGATGGGTGCTGAGAGACCCAACACTGCTAGCTCGACTGCTTCTTTCTCGCTTAAACGAGTGAGTAACATCGGTTCTTGACAGTCTGGCTGGATGTACTCGGCCTGATTTCTCCCGCTTCCGTACTGCGCCAGTGCGCAATGCCAGCCTCGGTAGCCTCGAATGATCAATGTGGAATCGCTCTTCCAGTTGCTTCCGTGTCTGAATCGAATCGGTGGCGTGAAGTGTACCATCCAAAAGCTGGTCTCGGGAGATTGCGAAAAGAACCTTACGCGCGGTGATCCGATGCTGAAATCATGCCCAACTGTGCCAGGTATCGGCTCACGTGCTCGATCGAGCTCGATCCTTCTGATCCGCTGAACCTTGAGAACTCATGGAGCCGATACTTGGGTGGCAGCGGGATCAGGTCAAACTCGTTGGGGTACGGCTTTGAATAGCCGATTGTCCTTCTCTTTGGCACAAAGCCGAACTGGTCTCTCAAGATGGTACGGATTTGTTCCGTTGTTTGGGCCGTAGAGGCTAGATTCTCACGACTGCTTCGATGGCATACTTGGCTAACCACGCTTGTCGGCGTCCATCCCGTAGATTCCTGCCCGAAACACCGCCCCAAGCCACGCTCGTAAACTCCCGCCCAAAGAATCCTGCGTTGCAATCTGGTTCGTCTTGGCTGTTGCAGTCCGGCACGTAAGTGCACACGTATCCATGTGGGATTTCTTTAGGTGGTTCAAACAGGAACTGGCAATCGCCTGGGTCACCTCCGACCTTATAGACGACGTATGCCGCTGCCCCTGGTGGCTCCGGAGCTGCAAGTGTGAATGGCAGTGGCGGCCTGGTCTGGAGCGGTCTTTCCCCCTGGTGATTCCCCAGAGTAGGCCCCGATGGAGAGTACTGATGTTTCATGATCTCCTGAACTACGCGAACTGCAATCCGTTCGAAAGCGTTCACCAGGCTCTCAGAATGGCGGTGAAGAGAATGAGGCACCATGTAATTGACTTCCTGTCGCAGAGCTCAGTGCGCTCCTGCGAAGGAAGGCAGATCCACCTCATCAAGAGCACCCTCGGGTGAGAACCCTTTCCACCTGATGCCATGCTTACGAGTCCTCTCAAAAGAGCCGATGAGATCGGCTTCGAAGAGAGCTTTGATGTCATCATACTTCGCCTTGTGCTCCTCAGGCAGCTCGTCGTACGTGACTGGTCTGTTCTCCATCGCAGCGTCGGATGTTGATGTAGACGTTGTTGAATGTCCCACCGGGCGTGCCAGAATGTGTTGCCTGTCAAAACCCACCGGCGAGCAGCGACGAGCAACACGAAGAGCCGGGAGGCTCCCAGAACTGCTGGTGGGCCCTGGTCCCTCGGGCAACGGCCCGCAAAACTCCGGCACACGTCCTGGCTTGGTTCGAGATGCCACTGACCTATACCTGGTCGAAGGTGAAGGATTGCTCCGATTGATTTCTGCATGGTAAACAAGTATCGTAAAATTCGAGCCGTGACCGTCTCCTGTGTTTCCCGTGAATCGGCTCCTAGAGCCGATTATCCCATGGTTCGCATTAGATTTACGATAACATGGGGTTTTGCTTCATCATTACAAGTTAAATCGATCTCTGACGGTTTAACGCTTTCACCACGAATCGGAACGTCCTACACGTAATTGAGCCTGGTATATACAAAAGATGAAGAATACTAACCCTAGAGGAGGCCTAATAACCAACGTAAAGTCAATTACCGAACAACTTCTCTAGAACAAGTAAGCCACGTCCTTACGCATCTTTGGATCGTTCAACCCGTTTATAAGGCCTGACTACGTAGATATCAAACTAAACCTTGGTGAGCAAGGCACAACCATAACAGATCGAAGCCTAAAATAAAGATCAAGATGCTACCCTCGCACTTGGGAAAAAGGTGCAAAGGTAGCGAGGTAACTAGAGGCGGCATAACTTTAAACAATTATAGCGAAAAGCACCGATGCTAGCCTCAACAAAATCTATGATAGTAGTGTTACTCGCCATCAACAAGGCTTCAGTACGAGTAACACTAAATAACGATAAAGAAAATACTGCCTAGATCGTAAGATGCGATCTAGGCAGCATGACACTTACCCGAAAGAAACCCTCAAAAACAAGGGGTGGCGATGCGCCGAGATTGTGTTTGTTGTGAACGTGATTGTCCTCTTTTTCTTGATAACCCTAGGTACATATTTATAGTCCGGAGACTTTATATCTTTGGAATAACTCTACAACTCTATCTTTACCTAAACTGAAACGGAACCTAAACTGAAGCGAAACCTACTATGATACAAGATACACGGGCAATTTAGCCCAAATCCACGCACAAGGCCGATTCAATAACACGTTGAATATACGTATCTTCCAAGCCCATCTTGATCACGGCCCATCTCCGTCTTTGGCCAAAATATGGCGATAACAGGAATATAAACTTTATCATGAACAAGAATTATAATAATAACATCTTTATTATTGCCTCTAGGGCATAATTCCAACAGCTTTGTGGGTGCCTATTTCTCCCAACATAGTTAAGATTCAATTTACAACGGGTGATTGACAATACTAGTATCAATGTTGTGGTTCTTGTTTGTAAGCTAGAACGACACTTATTGAAAGCCCCAAACCACGTAAAACATGCAACGAAAATTAGAGGCGTCTAACTTTGTTTTGCAGGGGTGTGCTGTGATGTGATATGGCCATGATTGTGATTATATATGATGTATGCAATGTTCCTTATTGTAAGTTGGCAATCGGCAGGAGCCATATGGTTGTTTCCATTAAGTCCTGTGTGTCTATGATTCAAAGTAGTTGTAATAGTTGATGCTGGTGGAAGACAACCATGAAGCGGCGCCATTGACCTTGACGCCACACCGGTGATGATGGAGATCATGTTCGTGCTTGAAGATGGAGATCGGAAGCACAAGAAGAAAGGCCATATCATATCACATGTTATGAATTGCATGTGATGTTAATCCTTTTATGCATCTTGTATTGCTTAGTTCACGACGAGAGCATTGTAAGATGATACCTCAAGCACACAATTTCAAGTTTTAAAGTGTTCATCCTTAGTAAGCACCGTTGCTAAAGCTCGTTGTTTCGAAGCACCACGTGATGATCGGGTGTGTTAGATTCTGCGAGTATATACAACGTGAGCAAGCCAGATTTGCTCATGCGGAAGCTAAGGTTTGATCTTGACGAGCCTAGCATGTACAGACATGGTCTCGGAACACGGATCACCGAAAGGTAAAGCATGAGTCATATAGTAGATATGATGAACATGTTGATTGTTCGCCATTGAAGCTACATCAAATCTCGTGATGATCGGTTTTGATGTGGTAGATTTGGTTCGTGTGATCACTAAAACAATGTGAGGGATATTGTTTTGAGTGGGAGTTCAATGGCAATATGATTAAAAGTTGAACACTATTTATCATAAATTAAATCAAAGTGAATTTGCATAATTGTTGTAGTCATTGGCATCCGTTTACCACCTTGTGCTTAGTTATAATTGAGATGATAGAACTATAGAATTACGTTAGTTCTTTAACTGGTATCGTATTGTTTTGAAGTGTTAATGTAAAGTTTAAAAGTCCTATTGCAAACTTTCAGTAAGTTTTGGTTACTCCATGAAGTTTAATAATTGGTATTAAATCAAGAGTGACAATTCCAAGTGTTAGTGTATGAGTATCATGTTTGTCTCCATGATTCTTGATATTCAAAGGATTGTCTTAATATCAAGGTTATCTAGGATCTGAAAGAGTTGTTTCAGAAACCATGATGTGTGGAAGATATTGAGATATCTGAAACAAAGTTTTGGTTGCAACATGATAGAGTATAATATGGCAAAGGTCATGTTCTCATATTTCATGAGAATTTGCAAAAGGTTGGAGACGCTGATCGTCTTAATTCTCCAAAAGGTTTTGGAGAGCAACATTATACTCGCAATTCACCGTTATAAGCTAAAAGTAGCTTGATCATGGATAATTCCATGATAAGGATGAATATTTGATGTAGGTAAAATGTTTACTACACCAACAGATTACTAAAGAAAGGAATTTGAAAGAACACCAAACATTTGATGATGGTGATCCACTTCAAAGTGCAAGTCCAAAGACATTGGTATTTTACTATACATGCTTTGGACTATATGTCATGTATATGGCTCCACTATTGATGTTGATAGATTCTTTCAAACAGAAAAGGAAATACTGAAAGAGAATCTCATAAATATCTGGCAGAAAAGAAAAGACTAGAATTGTTCAGCTTAAGTATATAGATGATATACATGTTATGGCTATATTCTTTGCTTATTAAACAATGTGGTTCTTAAGTACTTGATACTGAATTTTTTGGTATGAATCGTCATACGAAACAACAGAATTCATAAACTACAATGGCCTAAGTAACTAGCAAAAGAATATGTGATGATGTTCATCGAGAACAAATAAAGGGTTATTGTGTTGCTCGTTAAACATCAAAGTTTGCCTTCAAGATTTGTTTTATCAGGTATTATGAGAACAAAAGGGTTGTTCAAATAATTGTCGTAATCCATAAAAGATGGACGATTCACAAATCTCGTTGGAGAAATCACATCCATAAAACTAGTGCTAAAAATGTCGAAAGACAAATTGATTGAAAGATCACTTAGGAAGTGACATCGCTGTTTAAATTATATTGGAAATAAAACATGAAGAAACTCCATGTGGATGGAATTTTGGAGTCCTTTTGATTTTTGATCAAATGACGCTTGTGAAACTTTCCTAGAGATAATTAAAACTTCGTTCATAGGCCAAAAGGGAACAAATGACTAGCTTATTGGAACTTGTACATATTGTTGTATGAAGGCCATTATGTGTAGTCAAGAGCGATGGATTTCAACTTCACACACTTTCTCCGAAAATTTGAGTGAATATATGAATATTTACTTAATAAGGATGAAGTATGAAACATTTGAAAAGTTCAAAGACTTTCAAGATGAAGTACAAAATCATTGTAACAAGAATATAAATAGTTTATGATAAGATCATAAAGGAAGATATTTGAGTTACAAAGTTTCGCATAATACCTAAGATTTAAGGAATCGTTTCGTGGATTTGCATTTCCCGAAACACCATAAGATTATGGAGCATTCGAGATATGAAATTAAAACCTTGTTTGACATGGTAAAATCAAAGGTGTAATTCATAAAACTGCCATTATATTTTAAAGATTAAAAGCTTTAGAGACTACCGGTTTTCCACTGAAAAGAGCTTCATCATAATCCGTTGAAATGACACCATATAAAGTTATGGTTTGGGATAAAACCCAAGTTGTCCTTTCTTAAACATTGGTATGCTATGCATAAGAATGATGTTTGCAACCAAAGTCGGATGAACCTGTCTTTGTATGTTATTTCGAATAACTGTTAAGTATTCCTCCATAACATCGGACACAAAAGTGTTTGTCACTTAGAACGTCAAGTTTCTTTGAGAAGGAACTTTTCGTGAAAAGATAAGTGGGAGGACAATAGAAATTTGATAAGGTTAAAAGAACCTTAGCTATATGTGCAAAGTTGCGCAGCGCCGAAAAGTGTTCCGGAGGCAGCAACAATGCTCATGGCTCACGTGCCTCAAAGGTTGTGGTTACGGAGGTCAAAGTTTCTATTGAACCAACTAGGTCGAGTAAACAATCAAATACCAGGATTTGAGGGTTGAATCATTATTTGAGAATAATGAACGGACTACATGCAAAGAAGCGATGATGGGCCTTGACTCCGTAAAATGGCTTGAAGCCATAAAATCCGTGATAGTTCCATACACGAGAAATCAAGTATTGAACTTGAAGGACCCTCGAGAAAGGTGTAAGACCTTACAGTTGTGTTTGGGTCTATGAAGAAATAGACATAGATGTCTCACATCTATGAAATAGTCGACATGTTGGGAAAGAGTTCACAACAATGTTCAAAGGTTGACTCTGACAAGATTTGATCTTTCATAGCGATATTTAGTCTAGGCGGATTAATGTAGCAACCACTACATATAATTTTGTTATGTGGTAGTTGAATCAACAAAACAGGTTCTTCTAATAGAATTGTTACCTAGGACATGTGCATAACACGATCCATAGGGTTTTGTTAATTCAAAGGATGCTAAAAGCATATGCAAACTTCAATGGTTGAAGTAAGCATTGCGGATATGGAATCTTCACTATGATGAAACTGTTAAAGGAGTTTAAATTCGTTGGAGACGATGAAGATGCTTGCATTTGCAAGAAATTAAGTGGGAGCGCTAAGACATGTTTCTAATACATTATGTGGAAGACATATTGTTGATTGAAAATGATGTATCTTTTATTAACACATATTAAGAATTTCATCCCGATGAAAGACTTAGGCAAAACCCAAATATTTGGCATCAATAGACGCTAATATAGTTGTGCCGAAAGTACATAGATGATGTATTGAATGAGTTCAATATAGAAACTACAAGAAAGGTTCTTGTCGCACAGAAAGGATTGAATGAGTTCAATATTGATGATATATTCAAGTGTATTGACACTTGGTAAGTGAAACAAAGATACAAGTATAGATTGATACTTGATGTATGAAATCACAAAGAGTATTTATATCAATCATACTGTGATATGTACAAATCCAGATATGTCCTATACTCTAAATGTTATGAGCATATACCAGAATGATTCATAAGGTGATCATTGGACAATAGTAAGGATATTCTTATAATCTTTTGGAAGAACTAAGAGTATATTATTTGTAGAAGTGACAAATAGATGGTTAGTTCATTGTAAAAGTACTACATTGATACTGGTTTTGTCACAAAGTACAAATTAAGTTTATCTCAATCTAAACTAAGGGTGGCACAATATAATGGAAAGTAAGTTCCATAATGGATTTGGATGAGTTCCAAAGTTAAGACATTGTGACAGATACTAAAACAAAAAGGCTAAGCATATAACTGCTATTATAGCAGCTAAAGAGGGCATTTGTGTCAATTAGTTTGTTACCAAAATAGGTGTACTTCACAGTGGGATAATACTATGAAGATATATTGTACGACAATGTTATCAACATGTTTTAACCCCAAAGAACTAAAGGTCTCACCAAAGGACCAAATTTATACAAATCCATCTCATTAGAGAATGAGTGATGCGTAGAGACACAAAGACATGCAATTACACACGGACCTGGAAGTGTCAGATCCGGAGATCAGTTGACCACTAGCAATTGTGTACATACGACACCAGAAAGCCATAGGTGTTGAATACACAAAGGTTTGAAACTAGATTATTGACTCTAGTGCAAGTGGGAGACTGTTGTAGATATGCCCAAGAGGCAATAATAAAGTGGTTATTATCATATCTTCATACTTATGATAAATGTTTACATACCATGCTATAATTGTATTAACCGGAAACATTAATACTTGTGTGATTTGTAAACATAAAAGAGTCCCTAGTAAAGCCTCTTGTTAAACTAGCTTGTTGGTTAATATATGATCATGGTTTCCTAATCATGAACATAGAGATGTTGTTAAAAACAGGGTCATATCATTAGGAGAATGATGTGATGGACATACTCCTATAGTTAAGCATAGCATAAAGATCAAGTCATTTAATATATTTCATTTGCTATAATATTTCTGATACATAGTAACCTAATTCCTTCGACCATGAGATCATGCTTATCACCATCACTGGAAGGATGCTTTGATGACATCAAACACCACACCGTAACTGGGTGGCTATAAAGGTGGCATTGAGTGTTCGGAAAGTATGGGTTGAGGCACATGGATCAAGAGTGGGATTTGTCCATCCATATGACGGATAGATATACTCAGGGCCCTCTCGGTGGAATGTCATCCAATTAGCTTGCAAGCATGTGACTGGATCAGAAGGGATCACATATCACGGGAACGAGAAAATAGTACTTATCGGTAACGAGGTTGAACTAGGTACGTAAAGATACCGACGATCAAAACCTCGGATAAGTAAAATATCATGAGACAAAGGGAAATTGGTATCGTATGTAAGTGGTTCATTCGATCGCAAAGTAATTGTAGAAATATGTGGGAGCCATATGAATTTCCAGATTCCTCTATTGGTTATTGATCGGAGAAGTGTCTCGGTCATGTCCGCATAATTCACGAACCGTAAAGAGACACACTTAAGGATTCGATGTTGTTTGGAGTCGCGGATGGGATCCGGGATGTGGCATCCCGCAAAACCACTACTAGAAAATCGCGTTGAATTTGTGCATTGCATCGTCATCATCACGCATTGTTTGCTAAAACTATTTCCGCAACACCCGTTTTTTTTTCTAAAACGCCCCCTCTTGTTTCAAACACCAAAACCGGGCCCCCGGAATATTTTGTTTTGGTTAAATGTGTTGTGCAACGGTCCGTTTAATTAAATAAAACATTTAGTTAATTTTTAGCGGGGCAGTCGAACGGGCCGTTTGACCCGAACGACCACCCCTAAAATCTAAAACGGTCCACCCCATCTATCCCACCCATAATCCTAAACCTACCCTTTTTCCTACCCAAACCCCTGGCCACCTCACTCCCTCCAATAACATCCTGCCACCTCCCCTCTTCCCTCCCCTCTAGCCTATCAAAATCCGCCACATCAGCCCCCACCCACCAGATTCCTCTCCCCTCCTTGGTCAAAGCCAGCAGCTAGCCAGCCTCCCCAGCACGCGTGGCCCACGCGGGGTCCACGCGCCCCCACTGCCGCTGGCCTCACAAAGACCTCCCCAGCCTCTCTGCACTGTGGGACCCGGCCCTTCCCATGGGCCACCTCGACATCAAGGCGTCCCGACACGCCTGCCCCGCTTCGTCCCTATCCTCCAAGCACCAAGGGCGCGCTCCTCCCCTCGGGGCCCCTCGTGGCGGGCGGTCCCTCCTCCCCGCTGGCCATGGCCGCCCCACACGGTCTTCTTCCTCCGACCGCACTGTCGCCTCCCTCCGCCGTCCCGCCATCGCCTCTTCTCCGACTCGAGCCCGACGCCACTGCCGCCACCGCTGTGACGACCACCCAAACCCCTCCCGGCCTCTCCGCAAGAGCCGCCAACCAGCTACCCCGACGCCGGCGCCTCCCAGCCCACCGCTGCCTCCTCCCTCTCCTCCACGCCGCTCAAGGCCGCTTCCAACCTCTGCGAGCTCGCCTCCTCGCCGCCCATCGCGCGCCACTGCTTTCTCCGCCTCTCCGCGCCGCCGCGAGCCCGCCAGACTGCAGGCGCCGCTTCCACTGCGTCGCTCGCTGCCGGCGACGCCGACCCCGCCGTGCTCCCTCGCTCCGCTTCGCCTGTTCGCTTCGCCGCCGGAGCACGCCCTCGCGCCGCCGCGCCCAACCCGAAGCTGCCTCGCCATGAAGGCCGGCAAGACGCTTGTCTCGCAGGCCACCGACCGACCTCGACGCCATTGAGCCGTCCTGCGTCGCCGCCACCACCGGGCCGGTCCTGCCCTCCTTCAGCAAGGCACGCGCCGAACTCTCAAGACCGACCGGAGTCGGAAGCGAACCGCGTTCTCGAACGCCATGATCTACTACGCGATGAGATGGCGAGGCAAAACCAAGCGCCAAGACCCTCGGAGCACCAAGATCGTCTCATGGACGCGTCACGGTTTTGAAGGAACTCTCGGGACGCCAAGGTCGCTCACACGGAGCGACGAGCACTTCGCCGCGGAACGTCAAGACCCTGTCCCCGGAACTCCATGTTCTTCCCCCGGAGCCGCAGGTCCGGAGCTCTGCTTCATAGAACGTCAAGTGCCCCGAAGACCGTTCCGCTGAACCCCAAGATCATCAACGGCACCGAGCTCAACACCGGCATCTAAGATGGCCCCACAAGACCGTCGACAAGAAACCGCGAACCGGAACCCTGAGTTCTCCATCTAGGACGCCAGGATCGTCGCCATGACCCGAAGACCCCGGATGCGCCAAGACCTACCCCAGAGTCCGAGAACGACCTCGCCGAACCCTGAACCCTGAGACCGACCCCGAACCCCGGAACCCAAGATCGTCGAGACCCCTAATGTGTGAACCCCTTCCCGAAACCCTATTTTATAACATAATAACAACTTGTTGCATATTTAATGGTCATCTCGCATGCATATCTGTGGTTTGGGGCCTTATGCCGATTCACCTCATAATTAAATATGGGGCCCATATGCGGGAAAATCTAGCCTTATATTGGCCTCATTTAAACTTGTGTAGCGAACCAATACTATAATCTTGCCTTGTTAAAACAACATTTAAATTGTGGGGGTACTAAATAACTTGAACCACCTAATTAATTGTCGGGACCCCGGTTCCACTTAATATTGACCTAATTGCATCGCACCTTTGCCATGTCATACATCATACATGCATCATGCCGATCTTCTGCCGTTTTATTAAATATCGCATCCGGTGTTTATTCTAGTGTTTTGCTTCTTCGCGGATAAGGCCGTTGAGTTGATGTGAGCTTCGTCCCGATCTTCGGTTGAACCTTCGACAATGTTTTCAAAGTAGCATCTCCCTTTCTACCTATCTTACTTTTATAGTCTTTATTCCTCCTGTTGATCTATTGCTATCGTGTTGCGATGCTCTAGTTTTCGCATCTGATATCCCTTGCAACCCTATATTGCCTTGGACACATCCTATTACCGTTGTTTGGTAGCTAGTTGGACTTGCGTCGTAGTCGCTTGCTCAAGTGCTGATGTGTCGTCATATGCCACGATTCTGATGTATTGCCGCATGTTGATGTTGGAGATGAGACTAGTTTTACTTATCGCTCACTTTAATTTCTGTTTAACAACTAAAATTGAAATAAGCGAGGCATCGGTGGGTGATAGATAATATTTGGTTTCGAACGCCCACTTGTGTCCCGTAAGACCCCGAGTACTTGATACTGTTCTTGAATTATCGCTATCCACATCCGGAGGTATATGGGACCCCCGAGCCGAGCTTGATTCATTCTTATTTCTTGGGGCCACAAACTAGTTTGAGGTTTTATTTACTATCTTGTACTTATGCCATGCTACTTTCTCAGATTTAAATTGTGCGAGGTAATCGCATCTGTACTTTAGGATCGGACACGATTCCGCGGTGTCGACAAGCCCAGCTTTGGGTTCCCGATCGTTCACTGGCCGTCCACCCAAACCTTGAGTCCGTCTCGAGCTCGCTTACTCTGCGGGATCTACCAAGGGTGGCCCCTGAAATATTTCAATCCTGTGATTGTTCACGTGAAAGCCTCGTTGGGTTTTGATTTGGTTTTTCCGAGGCTGATCGAGCGTGTGTTGCTATTGGTGCACCGGCCGGGTAAAACTTTCAAAGCCGTGTCCATGGATATGGACGACTTGGAGCACAGTATCTCGATCATAGACAAGCATAACTAAAGTTTACTGCTATAAATTTGACTTATAATGACTAGTAATTAGCTTCACTATAATGGAATGGCTAATTAATACTGCCCACAATTGCTTGTTTGGTTGTCACTTGCGACAATTGTATCTGACTAGTAAGTATGGCAACTA
Organism: Avena longiglumis; assembly: GCA_030063025.1. NCBI lineage: Eukaryota > Viridiplantae > Streptophyta > Magnoliopsida > Poales > Poaceae > Avena > Avena longiglumis. The sequence continues at coordinate 177,854,549 of CP125977.1, read as the reverse complement.
CAACGAAATGGCTGAATAAAAGTACCAACAACTGCTGGGTTTAAGGGTTTATCTCATGATAATTGTATCTGACTAGTAAGTGATGCCACTATAACGGAAAGGTTAACTAAAAGTGCCCACTGCTTACTTTATCAGGACGATTCTCTAAACCTGACTAGTAAAGTGCCGCAACTATAACCGAATAAGTAAAACTGCCAACGGTGTGAGTTCCTCGGTTGACTTCCTCGACGGTCTCGAGGGGGAAACACCAGGATGGGTTTTGTTTGGTGTTAGCTTCAGGTTGGATCCGGATAGGTCATTCTTACCCCTCTCTGATAACCGCCAGTTGTATCGAGTCTCTATAGGTTGTTTAGTGCATGCTGCCGCTGCCGCTCAGTCCACCATACCTATGTAGGCGAGGACCGCCGAATTCTAGCCTCGCTGTCTTGGCCTCAAGATCGACGCTCCTTCTTTTTCCTTTGCCCTTGTCGGCACCCTTTTGTTTAAGCAGGTTTTGAGATCGACGTTAGCGGGGTTACCCTTCCGGCTTGGCACAAGGGTTATGGACGCCATTGGTTATTCTTCAGGGCTCTTAGCCCCATTTGCTTCTTGTCCGTAGTCGGACGCTCTACCATTTCAAGGTGATTTGGATCTTGTATCTTATATCTGTATTCTTGACTCTCTGAGTCGTTGTTATATATATATCTGTTCTGTGGGTCCCATCGAGGACTGTTGTGTAATGTTATTACTTCGTTTTCCACCCGCACGAAAGTGCCTGGTGGGCACCTTTGAATCGTTTCTATGCGGGTTTGGCGAATTTTGCTCAAACTTGCATAGGTCCGATTCTGAGGGTGTTACAGAGTGGTATCAGAGCCCAGCAGTTGCGATACCCCACAAGTCCAGCCTGTAGGATAACCTAGCTAACGGCCGAAGTAGAGTGTCAAAACTATTTTCCAAAATCGGTTGGATAGTTCTGAATAGGTCTGATTTTACTCCTTACCCCTTTGCTATTCCTCTCTTACCTCTACGTGTTTTGAATCCGCTCTCTTCTCTTTCTTCGAGTCCAGGATTTCTCGTGGTTGGGTTCCGTCGTACCTTCAGGGTTTCGCTTTCTTCCCTTTTATAACGGAGGTGCTACGATCATCAATCTGCAACTTGTCTGTTGTACCCTTCCTCCAATATCTTGTTCTGGAGCTCTTTATCCATATGTGTTCCTTGCCGGATATCAGTGTTGTTGAAAAACATATGAGAAGGACGAGCATTGGTGAAGTTGGAGTATACCTTGAGCATGTGTTGTTCATGCCAATGGAACCACCGCGAAACCTAATCATTGTGCCTTTCATACGATTTCTGCTGGCATCATCCTTTTGTTAGGATACACTATGAAGATCTTCAGTCTAAATCTCGAGAGTTGAGTTGCCTGATTCTCCTAACCATGTAAAGAGCTGATAGTTGGGTCCGGGATGGACTGATCACCCTACCCGACTCTCACTGTTCGCTCTGTACATCGAACTGGTGGATCAATGTAACTTTTCCCTCTTCTGGTGGAAGTTAGAGGTGGCCTTACCTTCAACTTCGTCCTTTGTTTCCCCGGAGTGTTCTCTCGACGATCAGGAGCAACAACCCCTTGTTGGTGGTGTCGACGTTTTCAAGATGGAGGATGAACTCTTGTTAGTGGTGTCGCGAGGATCTACACGAAGCGCGAAGGATCAGACCGCCGACCTTCCTTCCGGTACCATGAGGCGGATCTCGAGGGCGAGATCCCTTGTTAGTGGTGTCGAATTGTGGCATCCCGCAAAACCACTACTAGAAAATCGCGTTGAATTTGTGCATTGCATCATCATCACCACGCATTGTTTGCTAAAACTATTTCCGCAACACCCGTTTTGTTTTCTAAAACGCCCCCTCTTGTTTCAAACACCAAAACCGGGCCCCCGGAATATTTTGTTTTGGTTAAATGTGTTGTGCAACGGTCCGTTTAATTAAATAAAACATTTAGTTAATTTTTAGCGGGGCAGTCGAACGGGCCGTTTGACCCGAACGACCACCCCTAAAATCTAAAACGGTCCACCCCATCTATCCCACCCATAATCCTAAACCTACCCTTTTTCCTACCCAAACCCCTGGCCACCTCACTCCCTCCAATAACATCCTGCCACCTCCCCTCTTCCCTCCCCTCTAGCCTATCAAAATCCGCCACATCAGCCCCCACCCACCAGATTCCTCTCCCCTCCTTGGTCAAAGCCAGCAGCCAGCCAGCCTCCCCAGCACGCGTGGCCCACGCGGGGTCCACGCGCCCCCCACTCGCGCGCTGGCCTCACAGCACCCTCCCCCTGGCCCTCTCTCTGCCTGTGGGACCCGGCCCCGCTCCCCTGCCCGCGGGCCACCTCGACATCACAGGCGTCCCAGCCTTTGCCCGCTTCGTCCCTATCCTCCAAAGCACCAGCTGGCCTCCTCCCTGACGCTCCCCTCCTCCCTCCGGCCCCCTCGTCGCCGGTCCTCCTCCCATGCGCTGCCAGCCGCCTCCCGCGCGGTCTTCCTCCGACCCCGCACCGTCGCTCCCTCTCCGGCCGTCCCCGCCATCGCCCCTTCTCCGACCTCGAGCCCGACGCCGCCACCGTCGCCTCACCGCGCGACGACGACCACCCGAACCCCGCCTCCGGCCTCTCCCGCAAGAGCCGCCCGAACCGCAGCTACCCCGACGCCGGGCGCCTCTCCCCAGGCCCACCGTCGCCGGCTCCTCCCTCCCCTCCTCTCCGCCGCTCACGGCCCCGGCGCGCCGCCCCCAACCTCTGCGAGCTCCGCCGTCTCCCCTCGCCGTCCCATCGCGCCTCCACCGTTTCGCCTCCACCGTTTCCATCGCGCCCCCAACCTATTGGTGCACCCCGGCCGGGTAAAACTTTCTGAAAGCCGTGTCCGTGGATATGGACGACTTGGAGCACAGTATCTCGATCATAGACAAGCATAACTAAAGTTTACTGCTATAAATTTGACTTATAATGACTAGTAATTAGCTTTACTATAATGGAATGGCTAATTAATACTGCCCACAATTGCTTGTTTGGTTGTCGCTTGCGACAATTGTATCTGACTAGTAAGTATGGCAACTACAACGAAATGGCTGAATAAAAGTACCAACAACTGCTGGGTTTAAGGGTTTATCTCATGATAATTGTATCTGACTAGTAAGTGATGCCACTATAACGGAAAGGTTAACTAAAAGTGCCCACTGCTTACTTTATCAGGACGATTCTCTAAACCTGACTAGTAAAGTGCCGCAACTATAACCGAATAAGTAAAACTGCCAACGGTGTGAGTTCCTCGGTTGACTTCCTCGACGGTCTCGAGGGGGAAACACCAGGATGGGTTTTGTTTGGTGTTAGCTTCAGGTTGGATCCGGATAGGTCATTCTTACCCCTCTCTGATAACCGCCAGTTGTATCGAGTCTCTATAGGTTGTTTAGTGCATCTTGCCGCCGCCAGATCCACCATACCTATGTAGGCGAGGACCGCCAATTCTAGCCTCGCTGTGTCGGCCTCAGATCGACGCTCCTTCTTTTTCCTTTGCCCTTTGTCGGCACCCTTTTGTTTAAGCAGGTTTTGAGATCGACGTTAGCGGGTTACCCTTCCGCTTGGCCGGGCAGGTTATGGACGCCATTGGTTATTCTTCGTGGCTCTTAGCCCCATTTGCTTCTTGTCGTAGTCGGACGTCTACCATTTCAAGGTGATTTGGATCTTGTATCTTATATCGTATTCTTGACTCTCTCGAGTCATTATATATATATATCTGCTCGTGGGTCCCATCGAGGACTGTGTAATGTTATTACTTCGTTTTCCACCCGCACGAAAGTGCCTGGTGGGCACCTTTGAATCGTTTCTATGCGGGTTTGGCGAATTTTGCTCAAACTTGCATAGGTCCGATTCTGAGGGTGTTACACGGGATATCACAAGGAGATCCGGAATGGTCTGGGGAATAAGATTCATATAAGGAAAGTCCTGTTTCGGAGTTCGGGAATGATTCCGGTGTTTTCATCGGGAATGTTCTAGAAGGTTCCGGAAGGTCCGGCACTCTGGAGGGGAAGGGTACATGAATGTGTCATGACAAGTTTGAATGGTTGCATCATGTACTAGGTGTCATCGCTGAGCAAAATAAAGGAATAAATCAAAACCTAGTTTGAAAAGTCAAACGCCAATTTGAAAAGTCAAACGGCAAGTTTGCTTGGTGGAGGGAGAGTAGGAAACCTACTTGGGGAGGATTCCTCTCCCTCCACCCGCCGGACAAGGAGGCCGAGTTGGGGGAGGACTCTCCTCCCCTGGCCGGACCCTCCCACCTATATAAGGAGGTGCAGGGGTGCCCCTCTAAACCTACACCTCTCTCCTCTAAACCGTAGCCCGAGCCGTCGGCCTCCACCGAGTCGCCGCCGCCCCTAGGGTTTGCCTAGCCGCCGAGTTGGGGCCTTCCCCTTGCCCTAGCCGCCGGCCTAGCCCTCTCTCCTTGGTGCCTCTAAACCCTAGATCACCAAGGCCTCTCTCATAGTCCACCATACTCGCTCCGGCTTAAGGCGAAGCCCTGCGAGATCTCCCCTCTACTTCCGGTACCATCTTTGTCGTCTTGCTTGCGAATTGCGAGGAGAGTGCTACAACCTCCGCTACCTGCTGGAACAAGGGAGAGGAAGGTCTTCATCGAGTACCAAACGTGTGACCGACTGCGGAAGCGCTGCCGGAACGCAGCGCCGGAAGTATCGTCTACGCGATCTTGAGATCGGCAAGAGTACGACTACATCACCCATGAGAATATGCTCTCGTTAACCGCTTTGAAATCTTCGAGGGTGAGTTCCTCTATCGACTCGTTGCCACAATCTAGTAGATAGATCTTGGCTTGTTTGTTTGCATGCGGTAGAAATTTTTTGTTTTCCATGCTACGAACCCCTACACATACAAGCCTAGGAAGCCTAAAATATTCACGCAAAGATTCTTCGTTAGGTGCATCACGTCAATTGCAGAGCGGACCTCATGGACTTTCCAATAGGGTAGCTTCCAAAATATAGATTTCTTCTTCCACATGGGTGCGTGTCCATCGGCGTATTTCAGAATAGGTTGTCCTCCAGGACCCTTTCCAAATATGACATTTAAATTCTTGACCATACCAAATACATCAGCACCACTACGAGGGTCAGGCTTCTTTCGGTGATCTGCCTCGCCATCGAAATGCTTTCATTTTTTCTTTAAGGGATGTTTGGGCGGAAGAAAACGACGATTGTACGGGTACACATTCTTTCTAGATTTATCTAGATATATACTTTCAGTCTCATCTAAATAGTGTGTGCATGCATTGTGTCCCTTGTTCGTCTGTCCTGAGATGTTACTAAGAGCAGGCCAATCATTGATGGTTACGAACAACAACGCTCGTAGGTCGAATGGCTCATGTTTGTACTCATCCCACACACGTAAACTTGGTTCAGCCCACAACTGTAAAATTTTATCAATTAATGGCCTTAGGTACACATCAATATCGTTGTCGGGTTGCTTCGGGCCTTAAATGAGAACTGTCATCATAATGAACTTCCGTTTTATGCACAACCAAGGAGGAAGGTTGTATATACATAGAGTCACGGGTCAGGTGATGTGACTGCATCTCTGCTCCCCAAAAGGATTCACGTCATTTGTACTTAGACCAAACCATAAGTTTCTTGCGTCACCAACAAAGTTCGGGAAGTGTCTCTCGATTTTTCTCCACTGCCGACCATCAGTGGGGTGCCTCAACATCCCGTCTTTCTTACGTTCTTCCATGTGCCATCGTAACAATTTGGCATGCTCTTTGTTTCTGAACAAACGTTTCAACCGTGGTATTATAGGAGCATACCACATCACCTTGGCAGGAACCCTCTTCCTAGTTGGCTCGCCATCAACATTACTAGGGTCATCTTTTCTGATTCTTATACCATAATGCGGTGCATACCGAACATTTATCCATATTCTCGTACTTCTCACCGCGGTAGAGGATGCAGTCATTAGGACACCCATGTATCTTCTGCACATCTAATCCTAAAGGACAGACGAGCTTCTTTGTTTCGTACGTACTAGCGGGCAATTCGTTATTTCTTGGAAGCAACTTCTTCATGAGTACCAGCAACTTATCTAATCCCGAGCCAGTCACACCGGTCTGTGCCTTTCACTTCAGCAATTCCAGTGTGCTACCCAGCTTCTTCTGTCCATCTTCACAAGTTAGGTACAACAATTTGTTGTGGTCCTTTAACATCTGCTTGAACTGCAACCTCTCCTTTTTCTGTGTCGCAGTCTCGCTTTGCATCAGAAATGACCCGACCAAGATCAACAGCGGGCTTATCTGGTTCCCATTTTCACCTCCTTCTTCTTCATTGTCTTCCATTACGGTATCAACGTATTTAAGGAACATAGATCGGTAGTTGTCATCATCGTTCTCTTTTTCATCGTCGTCTTCCATCGCAACCCCTCTTTCTCCATTCTTGGTCCAAACATTATAGCCGGACATAAAACCAGACCGAAGCAGGTAGCTCTGAATGAATCTTGCGAAAGTGTGAGCCTTCTCATTCCTACAGTCAACACATGGACAACACATAAAAACATACCGCCGCTTGTTCGCCTCGGACACAAGATGAAAAGAATACACGTCTTCTCTGAAAGCGGCAGAACGTCGGTCACCGTACATCCATGTATGGCTCATCTGTATTATACAAATATATATCAAACGCGATCACGATGCTAAAATTAGTATCGCGCGTTCTAAACGAGAAAATAGTTGCTAACCTTTTAGCACACTTCGAAACAAATATGAGAAAACTTAAGTGTGACTCGGACACCTCATATCATGTCTATCTTGTGTGACCTAAAGTCGCGTCGCTATAATGGATATTTCACCGAACACTCTAGTGCATATGAACAAGAAAAAAAAATAGCACAAACCCACCAGCTCTCCCACCAGGAAAAATGTCACATCCCAAATTTTAGATTTGGTCTTGCATATCATTCATAGCATTGCATCATACTTTTTCATGCAAAACCGTCGAGTAGAAAGGTTCGGCGAAACGCTATCTTCAAAACCCTATTTTATTTTGCTACGAGGTTCCTGCGGGAAGCCTTAGTAGGACTTGCGACAACCACCACTGTAGATTCGAGGTTTCGCTCAAACCTTGACGCTAGCTTGTTCCCCTCGACCATACGAACCCGTAGGCGCGGAAATCTCTCGAATCGGATTTCGTACGGAAAAGTTCCGGCCGTTTTAGTAAACCGCCGGAAAACGGTCCGAAAATTTGAACCGATTTCCGAATCCGTGTCTAACTGCGGACCGAATCAGTTTAGGATTTTGCGAGAGGGGCCACTTAAAGGGGGCCGAGCCGGCCACCTCGGGAACCGTGCCCGACCCCCTGCCTCGATACCGCCCCCGCCCCGCGCGATCTCCTCGGGAAGCGCGCCTGCAGCCGCCGCCATCGCTGCTCCTGCGCGTCGCCTCCCTCCTCAACGCGTCGCCGCCGCCGCCGGCCGTCGCCATCCCGCCGCCCGCCGCCCTCCGTTCCGCGCCCGGTAAGGCGGCCGCCGCATGCCGACTTCGCCTCGCGCCACCGCCTCGCCGCCTCGCCAACCGCCACCGAGCCACGCGCCAAGCCGCCTCGGCATTGCGCTACCATCGCTACCGTCATTGGCCACAACAGGTTGCCACTGCATGTTGCATGCATCATGCAGACATACGCTGCTGCATGCACGCACGCATTACCAGACGTCTGCCGCGTCGCGTTTTTTCTCGACCCATTCGTTGACCGTCTCCGTCCGTGCAGGAAGAACCCCGACGCCGGAACCGATCGCCACCACCGTCCGGAACTCGCCGCACCGTCCGAAGTCCGTTTCGTCGCTAGTTTCCGGTAAGACAGCAGCCATCTCAGATCAGCGGCTCAGATCGTTAGTTGACCGGTCAGACTCAGGCGTTGACTAGTCAGACGCCCAGTCAGCGCCCAGTCAGCAGACGCTTTGACCAAACAACAGACACAATTGACTGGGTCAATTTCGCTAATCCTTTTAGTTGACAGATTTTGGTAGAATCTTGTAAATTGCGTAGAAATTAAACCGCTTGGCAAAAAATTGCAAATAAAATATGTGTAGATTCAGTGAGTCGTGTAGAATCTCGCTGTACCTTTGGTTCAGACTTTTGCAGCAAGGTTTAGTACAGTTTAATCAAACTAGTTAGTGGCCTTTTCGGAGTAATAAATTCGTAGAAAAAGATCTGTAGCTCCAAAAATCACGTATGATATGTCCCTGGATTTAGTGGAACGAGGGAAATCTCATTGTGAATTAAAAAGATAGGCTTACAGTAAAAACTTCTGCAGAAACTGTCTAGGAGCTTTCTGCAGTGTTTTAATTACTCGGGGAGTTTTATAATTCCTTTTTGAGTAATTCCAGTTGGTACTGTTTCTAATCAGCGATGCCTTTGCGGTAGAATTTTTCCAAGATTTTACAAACAGTATACTATCGGTAGTGAATTATTTAAGTTCTAGCTCTAGTTTGGAGCATTACTTTTGTCTAGTAGTTTTCCTTGCGCTAAAACTATTTTCCATGCATGCAATCGGTAGTACTATGGTATAGGATGTTGTGGTGCAGCTGTAGCACCAATTCACTTGTCGCTCTTGCATTCATGCATCATATTTGTTGCATATGTTGTGGATTGTTTGTTTATGAATGCAATTGTATCGTGTAGATTGTGACGAGTGCAACGTTTGCTCGTGTGTGGATTGTTCTTCCGACCGCTACAACAAGGGCAAGTAGATGCTACTTTGTTCATGATATCGTCCTACTATTTTCAATGCATTGTCGTGTATTTTGTAGATGCATGTGTAGGATGATACTATCGCTATGCTATGTCCTATTATGTGGTAGGGCCTTCCTTGTAGATGAAACACCGTTGGTAGATGTGCTTAGCCATGCTATGTTGAACGAGGGCTGGGTTACATCATGAGACTTGTTTCTAAAAGTATTGGTTTGTGAAAACTAAAACAACCTAATCAATGAATCTCCTGGGTGTGATGGTATTGATAATTTTTGGTGGTTTCATTGGAAAGGCACCTGGTATCGAGAGAAATTGATTGGCTTCTTTATTGTGTAGCTTACGTGTACAACCATGTGCCAATAATGAAATGGGCGGTTGGTTGGACTTAGTAGGTTGTGGTAACTCGAACCCGCGTATCCAGAGATGTAGAATTTTGGTAGGTTGGACTGGTGCGCGTCGGGATTGAGGAGCTACTTCCCGAACAGTCTCTTATTGGTCTTCTCCCTATCATCACCCAAAATGAGAATGATGGTACGAACTGGGCTGGCCAAGTCACATGGGTAAAGTGTACTAACCTCTGTAGAGTGTATAATCTAATCGATTAGCCGTGTCCCCGGTTATGGAGATCTGAGTTGCTAGATATTGATTCCATGACATGTTTCTCGCTCATTCTAATTTCATAATTGTCTTAATATTGTTGGGTTAACTTAATTGGGATCTTTTCAAAAAAAATCAAAAACTGTTTATGAAAGTAGGACAAATATATTTGCAAATGCAAGTCAGACACAACTCCACTTGCCAAATATGCATGTAGATGTTAGTACTATTGTCTCCTTTACTAGCTCTACTTGCCATACATTCCATGTATTGACCCTTCGGGGCTGCTACGTTTCATGTTGCAGGTTATTCCGATTCTGATTGATCGTTATAGGCCACGGTACTCCACTCGACACTTGTTCACTTGTGGGCAATTTGAAGAATGGAGGATTTACTTTATTTATGTTGCTACCTGAATAATTTGAGCTAGCTTTGTGCTAAGCTTTTATTGTAATAATGGTACTCTGGATCTTCGTTACTCAGGATACACGGATATTTTGCTATGTTATCTATCTTACTCTATTGTGGGCCAATGACCGATCCAGGGATTGGCATGTCACATAGAGGCCACGGTCTTTTCAGAACCGGGGTGTTACAAAAAAAACAGTTGAGAGGGGGGGTTGTGCCACATATATATGACCAGATCACTAGTCCCGGTTTATATAAACCGAGACTAAAGAGGATGCCCGTAGCGAGCGGCAGGCCCCAAGCCCTTTAGTCCCGGTTTGTATCTTAAACCGAGACTAATGGTGTCTAACAAACCAGGACCTATGCCCTGAGCGGCTCGGGGCCGTTTGATCCGGACCACTAGTCTCGGGCCCAGACACAGCCGGGGCTAATGGCTCGGACGAAAGAGCCATTTTCTACTAGTATTAGTTTTGTAGCTTCTCATCGCCAGTCACATGTCATCGTGGCATGCCGAGGCCTGTGGCCTTCCACATATCTGGACTCAAAGCAGGGGGATACCAACAGGTTTGGGAGTGTCCTCCTGGCGGTCTGGCAGCACAGCATTATATGCACCCGAGTTTATATATAGAGAATTATTTTTCCAAAATTTCATTTTTCGTGTAACCCAAAATATAACGTATTTTTCTGAAACTTTTGGCGTACCTTTAGAATTTATATGTGTACGCATACTTTTTTTTTCAGATTTTTCATAGTCTGAGAAATACGTTTTCCTTTTTTTTAAAGCGGTGCACCAAATTTTTGGGGCGCCGATTTCTGAACAAAGGGGGGGTACGGTGCAAAGGCTAAAGAAGAATGCTAGGATCGATCTTCCTATCGTTTCATCTGATTCCTAGCCAACACTCGATTAAACGCTTACTAGGGAATGTGCACCGCGGCGCGTGACCCCGTGAAACAGTTGGTAGATTTACCAAAGGAGATGACCCGGTATATAATTTAGTATAAATTGTTGTCTCAAGTTACTGTAGAAGATAGTTGTATTAACTTTTCTGATATAAGAGGCAAAGGGCTGTGAAATTATTGTCAAAGAATTAAAAAGCTCAAAAGAATCTAAATTACCGATGGCGAATTGTGGTCTAGAATTATCCGTGGGTGTCTACCATGAATTTATGATCAGGAAAATGTGTCAGAAAATTATCACAGAAGAATAACTGATGGTAAATTAGAGAGAGAGAATCACTGACCGTCGAGAAACATTTGAAATAACTACAGATGGGGAACTACGACTGAAAGAATGTGTCTCAAATTACTGCCAAAGAATAGAATAGAAGTCCAAAGAAATTACCGCGAGAGAATTACAGTGGGGCAAGTACTCACCGCAAAAGAGATACAGATAATTGTGGTCTAGAAATTGTTGACAAAAAATCATCTTGAAAAACTATCAATCGAAGTACGGAAAATCAGAAAAACACCATAGGGAAGGCAGTGGAAATTATTGGCGGAAAAAATCTGTATCGGAAAATTATGGCGAAATACCAGTTTAGGTTAGAAAATTATTGTCAGTGTCGACGAAAGGCCGTCAAAGGGTTACTAGCAACAAATTAATCATCGGAAAATTATTATTGTGTAAGTTGTTAGACTTGTCATGAGGCATTGGCCAAAAGTATAAAGTCTCTTGAAATGTACAGTCAAAATATTCTAGCACGGCAACGTGTCATGAGGCCGCTGGCCAAAAGTAAAAAGCCAGTCGAAAAATTGAAGCAATACAATGTCACATTGGACAAAAATAGGAATCTACAATACCTGACTTGCTTAAGTTGTTCGACTTGTCATGAGCCATTGGCCAAAAGTATAAAGTCTCTTGGAATTTACAGTCAAATTATAGGACAAAAGTAGAAAGACCATTAGAATAGTTGTGTAAAATTACACTCAAAAATTGAAACAGGTGGACAAAATTAGGAATCTACAATACCCAATAAGGACTGTTTGATCAAAAATCAACGACAGACTAAACAACACCCACTATTCATGTGCACGGCACTGTTCATGTGAATAGTGCGTGCAGTCCTGAGAGGTTTTTAAGCCCACACGCAAACAGTGCGCACAGTCCTGAGAGGCCCTTAAGCCCACGCGCTTTAATATACAGATACTAGTAAAGGTGGCGCGGCAACATGCGTATACCATATACGAAAAACTCTAATGGCATCAATTCACAGGCTGAACTCCCTTGTTTGCTGGTAAAAAGGTTAGCATGAATATACTACTTGCAGAAAGAAACTGAATTGGAGAAGTTTGTTTTTGACCATAAAGGAATTTAGGCCTCTACCATGAATATACTATTTGCAGATGACCTGAGCCGCAACAGTTAGTATAACTTAACTTGAATGAGCTGCAACAATTAGTGTAACTTAACCTGAACGAAGTAACCACCAGGGTGAGGCTCTATATGAATATGAAATGTTCGAAGCCAACAAAATACAAACTGTTTGGAGCCATTCAAAATACAAATTAGTATACTGTATTACTACTTCGCAGTAATTGCTACGTGGAACTAAAGTAGCGAATGCTCTAGGAGGGGATATTTACCTCGATTCAAAATTAGTTAGGATTCATATTAGCCTCGCTGTAGACATTTCAGAAAAAGAAAAAGAGCGCGCACGATGCGCCAAGGGCTCTGGTGCACTGCAGCCTGATCCAACCAAGCAGCTCATGGGCGAACCTGCAGTCTGACATATCAGAGACGAAGAACCAGAGTACAAAGTGAACAAAGGGTGGCCCTTGGCCAAGCCGTGGCTCCCAGTCGCGCATGGATTCAAAGGTGATCATCAGCCAAGGCAAGCTCCCAGCGGCACGGACTCCTTCGCCCGTCGGTAGAGCCATGTACGATGGCGGCGTCGGTGGCGCTTCTCTGTCCTTCCCCGTTCCCGCCGCCGCTTAGAGTCGTGGAGCACAATCAATCTCTGAAGTGCTTCCCTTTTATATTTTTGTTCCACGTCTCATATACTGGAACCTTAAAAGAACTGTTGTTAAATATGCAATAACTCGCTAGCTTCAGCGGGCGCCAATCGATGTTTTACTATCATCATAGATAAAATACTGAAAAGTTGAACGTGTGACATATGTTATTTGACAATAGAGTGATACGATAATTATAAGAACATGTGAACCTGAATTACAACCATGGCACTATATCAGCACGAAAAGAAGGAACATTATCGACACATAAAGGATGTATGTAATCCGAGATAAACATTTACCTATGTACTTAAGGGAGTTGCTAGATTACCATCAACCACGGGCCGTGAGAACAATTGATGATTTGATAAATGATAAAATAAATAGGCTACTTGTGTAGGTTGTAACACTATAATAAACAAAAAGAAGATTACCTTGGCTTTAATTCTATACTTGGAATCAATACCAAGGGAAAATATACGAATTGCCATAGTGATGGTTGGAAAGTTTTAAAGATAAATCCACCAATCTCTTCTCCACAGAAACCAAACAAGTAGACATTTCTTCTACTTATAGTACATTGCGATCAAATTTCGTTATTAACAGCATCCATAGAAAATTTTGCACAGCCGAAAAAAAGCCCTATCTTCTGGTAGCATTCAAGATTTCATGAATTAGGAAAAGTTAGACTTCCACCAAGTCTCGCCATTTCTTAGTGTCAGACTGCAATCTGACTAACGCACATAAGACAGAAGTTGACAAAACTAAACTGAATGCAGCCTTGAAATTCCAATTTTATGTGAAAACGTGGCTAGTACCAGTCCCGGTTGATGCATTTCCAGCAGCTCAAGGAGATCCTTTCCTCAGCGCCCATCCTTGTAGCACCCGAGCCTGAAGAGCCCTTGTTCATTTACATGGCGGCAACCAACCGGGTTATCAGCATCGTCGTCGTGGTAGAGCGAAAAGAACCAGGCTATGAGCACGGAGTTCAACGACCAGTTTACTATGTAAGCGAAGTCTTGACGGAGTCCAAGCAGCGTTACCCGCACTACCAAAACATAGCTTATGGAGTATTCCTCGCTTCGCGGAAGCTGAGGCATTACTTTCAGGAGCACCCAATCACAGTAGTGAGCAAGACTCCACTGTCCGACATCATCAACAACAGCGACGTTACAGGAAGGGTCGCGAAGTGGGGCATTGAACTTGCCGCCTTCGAGATCACCTACAAGAGACGCGACGCTATCAAGTCACAAGCCTTGGCGGATTTTATTGCAGATTGGACGGAGATGCCAGATGCCACTCTGTTGCCGGAACCAGAGTACTGGGTGATGCACTTTGACGGATCAAAGTTGCTCAATGGCTCGGGGGCTGGTGTATTGCTACAGTCACCAAAAGGAGACAAGCTACACTACGTTCTGCAGATCCACTTCGAGGCTACAAACAACATGGCGGAGTATGAAGCACTCATTCACGGACTACGGGTAGCCAAGGATATTGGCATCAAGTGCATAGTTTGCTGTGGAGATTTCGACTTGGTTGCCCAGCAGGTGGCTGGCACCTGGAATGCGCGGAACCCTGTGATGACGGCATATCGCGAAGAAGTGGACGAGATATCCAAAAGCTTCTTGGGCTACGAAGTCAAGTATGTGCCTAGGGAGCAAAACGAGGCGGCTGATCTACTGTCTAAACTTGGATCAGGGCGCAAGCGAATTCCGCCAGGAGTTTCCTAGAGCATCTACGCACACCATCCATGAAGGGCACCGATATCGACAACCCGGATAGAGCCGACTCTTTCGTCAACATGGTGACAAAGAACCCTTCGGCTTGGACAAAACCGTTCATGGAATATCTCGAACACGGAAATTTTCCCGACGACGAGGTCGAAAGACGGCAAATAGTACGGCGAGCAAAGGGTTATACCATAATCAATGGGCAACTCTATAAAAGGAGCACTACTGGTGTATACCTAAAGTGTGTTTCCCAGCTAGAAGGTATGGAAATCCTGCGCGAGATCCATCTTGGAGATTTCGGGCATCACGCCGCTCCTCGATCGGTTGTCGCAAAATCCTTTCGGCAAGGATTCTACTGGCTGACCGCGAAGGCGGACGCCGACAAGCTGGTTGAGACATGCACAGGATGCCAGTATTATGCCCGACAACCACATGTTCCCATCAAGAATTGCGTAATACCAATAACTTGGCCGCTTGCGATGGGGGCTAGACATGGTAGGCCCGTTACAAACGGCACTGCAGTGGATTTACGCATCCGTAGCAATTGACAAATTCACCAAATGGATAGGAGCTAAACCCATTAGAAAGCTTGATGGGGCAACTGCCCTCAGGTTTGTCCGGGATCTAGTGGTGAGATTTGGTCTCCCACATAGCATCATCACCGACAATGTAAGCAACTTGTCACTTGGAGAAGTGGAGGCCTATTGCTGGGACAAAGGCATCCGACTTGACCTTGCATCTGTGGCACACCCACAATCCAATGGTCAAGTTGAGTGAGCCAATGGATTAATTTCAGGAATCAAGCCACGCCTTGAGGCACCGCTACATAGAGCAGCCGGAGCTCAAGGAAGAATTGCCATCTGTGCTGTGGAGTTTACGAACTACACCCAACAGATCCACCGGCTACACCCCCTATTTCATGGTATATGGAGCAGAAGCCATCCTACCTTCCGACATCATCCATGATGCACCAAGAGTTGCCGCCTACGACGAAGATGACGCTGAAGAATCCAGACGCCTAGATGTGGACCTTCTCGAGGAGGAGCGCATTTTGGCATGCCAAAGATCCGCCATCTACCAGCAGAAGCTACGCAGCTACCATAGTCGCCGCGTTCGGCATCGCTCTTTTAAAGAGGGGGATTTGGTGCTCCGACTTAAGCAGAAGAAGTCACACAAATTATCCCCGCCATGGTAAGGACCGTTCATCATAAGCAAGGCGCTGCTCAATGGGTCTTACTACCTTGTCGACAATCGTGAACTCAAGGATAGACCCAACGAGGATCATAAGCGTAAGCGACGTGACCCGGATGATGACTACCCGGAGCTTGATCGGCCATGGAACATAGCACAGCTACGTCCTTTCTACACTTAGAATTTTTTATCTAATCGTGTACCTCTTATATGATCAATGAAATAAAGCTCTTTGGTTCACTCATATTGCTGAGTCTTTTACCTCCTTTAGCGTTCATTTTTGGATCATATAAAACTTTTATGCACAAGTCTTGCGATTGCACTTGTGAAAATTCCGCCTACCGGCGTTAGCTTAAGTTTTCTGGTCTACATGTTCTTTGTTGTTTTTATGTGAATTCTGGAGTAGTGACTTTTGACACTTGTTGTCGGCGATTTTGTGCTCAGGTTATTGACGGTGCCATTGGGCATCATCACCTAAGCACATGGTTCCGACAACGAGTCTTCCGACTCACGAAAAGTCAAGCATAAGAACCAGAGTAATGGATAAACCAGCACTTGCTTAAAAAATATACATGCTAAAACTTAATTCTTAAGTAGTAGGATACGATAACCATTATTTTCCGCCTTAAGATTGTTGGAGATATGCCCAAGAGGCAATAATAAAGTGGTTATTATCATATCTTCACACTTATGATAAATGTTTACATACCATGCTATAATTGTATTAACCGGAAACATTAATACTTGTGTGATTTGTAAACTAAAATAAGAGTCCCTGGTAAAGCCTCTTGTTAAACTAGCTTGTTGGTTAATATATGATCATGGTTTCCTGATCATGAACATAGAGATGTTATTAACAACAAGATCATATCATTAGGAGAATGATGTGATGGACATACTCCTATAGATAAGCGTAGCATAAAGATCAAGTCATTTCAATAGTTCAATTGCTATATGCTTTCTGATACATAGTAACCTAATTCCTTTGACCATGAGATCATGCATATAACCTTTTCCGGATGGATGCTTTGATGTCATCAAACACCACACCGTAACAGGGTGGCTATAAAGGTGGCATTGAGTGTTCAGAAAGTATTGGTTGAAACACATGGATCAAGAGTGGGATTTGTCCATCCATATGACGGATAGATATACTCTGGGCCCTCTCGGTGAAATGTCATCCAATTAGCTTGCAAGCATGTGATTGGCTCACAAGGGATCACATATCACGGGAACAAGAAAAGAGTACTTATCAGTAACGAGGTTGAACTAGGTATGCAGAGATACCGACGATCATAACCTCGGATAAGTAAACTATCGTGAGACAAAGGGAAATTGGTATCGTATGTAAGTGGTTCATTCGATCGCAAAAGTAATCGTAGAAATATGTGGGAGCCATATGAATTTCCAGATTCCTCTATTGGTTATTGTTCGGAGAAGTGTCTCGATCATGTCCGCATAATTCACGAACCGTAGGGAGACACACTTAAGGATTCGACGTTGTTTGAGTAGTTATGGTATTATGAGAAAGAGACCGAATCTTGTTCGGAGACTCGGATGGGATCCGGGATATCACGAGGTGATCCGGAATGGTCCGGAGAATAAGATTCATATAAGGAAAGTCTGCTTTGAGTTCGGAAATGATTCCGTGTTTTCATGGAATGTTCTAGAAGGTTCCTAATGTCCCAAGACTCCGGAGGAAGGGGTACATGAATGTGTCATTGCATATTGGAATGATTGCATCATGTACTAAGTGTTCTTGTTCCAAATAAAGGATTAAATTGAATCCCAAACTGAAAAGTCAAACGGCGGTTTGAAAGTCAAACGGCTAAAACAGAAAGTGAGGGAAAGAGGAAGGAGGAGGTTGAAACCGACTTGGGGAGGAGTCCTCCTCTCCAAGCCGCGCACCACCCAAGGAAGAGTTGGGGAGGACTCCTCCCTTGGCCGCATTCTCCCACCTATAAAAGGAGGGGCCCCTCCTCTAGACACACAAGTTCCTATCCTCTAAATCTAAACCCTAGCCACAGCCTCCGGTTTAGAGCCGTTTTGGTTTAGAGCTTCTAATTGCCCTAGCCTTCGGTTTAGAGCCTTCTAATTGGTGTGTCTAATCCCTAGACCACTAAAGCCTCTCTCATACCCCACCATACTCGCTCCGGCTTAAGGCGAAGCCCTGCAAGATCTCTCCTCTACTTCCGGTACCACGCCGTTGTGCTGCCAGAATCTCGAGGAGAGTGCTACAACCTCCGCTGCCTGCTGGAACAAGGGAGAGGAAGGTCTTTGTCGAGTACCGAACGTGTGACCGACTACGGAAGCGCCGTTTAACGCAGGAAGGATCGTCACGCGATCTTGAGATCGGCAAGTGTCGACTACATCACCCACGAGAATCTGCTCGTTAACCGCTTTGGAATCTTCGAGGGTGAGTTCCTCTATCGACTCGTTGCTACAATCTAGTAGATAGATCTGGCTTGTTTGTGTGCATGGAAGAAATTTTTGTTTTCCATGCTACGAACCCCTACAAAGGGTATCGAGCCGTGTCTATATGTAGATCTGTTGCACGAGTAGAACACAATGGTCATTGTGGGCGTTGATGCTTTTATTGTTGATTGCTTCTTGTGTACTTTGCATCTTGCGGTATGTTGGGATGAAGCGGCCCGGGCTAACCTTACATGACATCGTTCATGAGACTTGCTCCACGCTTGACATGGAACTTGTATTGCATAAGTGGCTTTGCGGGTGCCTGTTTCTCCTAGCATAGTTAAGATCCAATTTACAACGGATGATTGACAATACTAGTATCAATGTTGTGGTTCTTGTTCGTAAGTTAGAACGACACTTATTGAAAGCCCCAAACCGCGTAAAACATGCAAAGAATATTAGAGGCGTCTAACTTTGTTTTGCAGGGGTGTGCTGTGGTGTGATATGGCCATGATTGTGATTATATATGATGTATGCAATGTTCCTTATTGTAAGTTGGCAACCGGCAGGAGCCATATGGTTGTCTTTAAATTCTGTCAAGACCCGCGTGTCTATTCAAAGTAGTTGTAATAGTTGAAGCTGGTGGACGACAACCATGGAGCAGCGTCATTGACCTTGATGCAATGCTGGTGATGATGGAGATCATGTTCGTGCTTGAAGATGGAGATCGGAAGAACAAAGAAGAAAGGCCATATCATATCACTTATTATGAATTGCATGTGATGTTAATCCTTTATGCATCTTGTATTTCTTAGTAGACGATGGTAGCATTATAAGATGATCCCTCATGCACATGAATTTCAAGTCATAAAGTGTTCACCCTTAGTTAGCACCGTTGCTAAAGCTTGTTGTTTCGAAGCACCACGTGATGATCGGGTGTGTTAGATTCTACAAGTGTATACAACGTGAGCAAGCCAGATTTGCTCTTGCGGAAACTAAGGTTTGATCTTGACGAGCCTAGCATGTACAGACATGGCCTCAGGAACACGGATTACCGAAAGGTAGAGCATAAGTCATATAGTAGATATGATGAACATGTTGATTGTTCGCCATTGAAGCTATATCAACTCTCGTGATGATCGGTTTTGATGTGGTGGATTTGGTTCATGTGATCACTAAAACAATGTGAGGGATATTGTTTTGAGTGGGAGTTCACCTAGATTAATTTAATTATTAATTAGAACTCAATTTATCATAAACTAAATCAAAGTGAATTTGCATAGTTGTTGTAGTCATTGGCATCCGTTTACCACCTTGCGCTTAGTTATAATTGAGATGATAGAACTATAGAATTCTGGTTAGTTACTTTACGAACTGGTATCGTATTGTTTTGAAGTGTTAATCTAAAGTTTAAAAGTCCTATTGCAAACTGCAGTAAGTTCCGGTTACTCCATGAAGTTTAATAATTAGTATTAAATCAAGAGTAACAATTCCAAGTGTTAGTATATAAGTATCATGTTTGTCTCCATGATTCTTGATATTCAAAGGATTCTCTTAATATAGGTTATCTAGGATCTGAAAGAGTTGTTTCAGAAACCATGATGTGTGGAAGATATTGTGATATCTGAAACGAAGTTTTGGTTACAACATGATAGAGTATAATATGGCAAAGTTCATGTTCTCATATTTTGATGAGAATTTGCAAAAAGGTTGGAGACACTTGTTGTCCTAATCCTCCAAAAGGTTTTTGGATAGCAACATTATACTTATAATTCATCGTTATAAGCTAAAAGTAGCTTGATCATGGACGATTCCATGATAAGGGTGAATATTTGATGTAGGTAAAATGTTTACTACACCAAGATATTACTAAAGAAAGGAATTTGAAAGAACACCAAACATTTGATGATGGTGATCTACTTCAAAGTGCAAGTCCAAAGACATTGGTATTTAACTATACACGCTTTGGACTATATGTCATATGTATGACTCCACTATTGATGTTGATAGATTCTTTCAAACAGAAAAGGATATATTGAAAGAAAATCTCATAAGTATATGGCAGAAAGGAAAAGACTTGAATTGTTCAGCTTAAGTATATAGATGATATACATGTTATGGCTATATTCTTTGCTTATTAAACAATGTGGTTATTAAGTATTTTATACTGAATTTGTTGGTGTGAATCGTCATACGAAACAACACAATTCATGAACTACAATGGCCTAAGTAACTAGCAAAAGAATATGCTGATGATGTTCATCGAGAACAAATAAAGGGTTATTGTGTTGCTCGTTAAACATCAAAGCTTGCCTTCAAGATTTGTTTTATCAGGTATTATGAGAACAAAAGGGTTGTTCAAATAATTGCCGTAATCCATAAAAGATGGATGATTCACAAATCTCGTTGGAGAAATCACATCCATAAAACTAGTGCTAAAAACGTCGAAAGACAAATTGATTGAAAGATCACTTAGGAAGTGACATCGCCGTTTAAATTATATTGGAAAGAAAACATGAAGAAACTCCATGTGGATGGAATTTTGGAGTCTTTTGTTTTTTGATCACATGACGCTTGTGAAACTTTCCTAGAGATAATTGAAACTTCGTTCATAGGCCAAAAGGGAACGAATGACTAGCTTATTGGAACTTGTACATATTGTTGTACGAAGTCCATTATGTGTAGTCAAGAGCGATGGATTTCAACTTCATATGCTTTCTCCAAAAATTTGAGTGAATATATGAATATTTACTTAATAAGGATGAAGTGTGAAATATTTGAAAAGTTCAAAGACTTTCAAGATGAAGTGCAAAATCATTGTAACAAGAATATAAATAGTTTATGATAAGATCATAAAGGAAGATATTTGAGTTACAAGTTTAGCATAATACCTAAGATTTAAGGAATCGTTCCATGGATTTGCATATCCCGAAACACCATAAGAGTATGGAGCGTTCGAGATATGTAATTAAACCTTGTTTGACATGGTAAGATCAAAGGTATAATTCATAAAACTGCCATTGTATTTTAAAGATTAAAAGCTTTAGAGATTACCGTTTTCCACTGAAAAGAGCTTCATGATAATCCATTGAAATGACACCATATAAGGTTATGGTTTGGGATAAAACCCAAGTAGTCCTTCTTAAAACATTGGTATGCTATGCATAAGAAATATGTGTGCAAACAAAGTCGTATGAACCTGTCTTTGTATAACTGTTAAGTATTCCTCCATAAACACCGGAGACAAAAGTGTTTGTTGCTTAGAACGTCAAGTTTCTTTGAGAAGGAATTTTTCGTGAAAAGTTAAGTGGGAGGACAATAGAACTTTGATAAGGTTAAAAGAACCTTAGCTATATGTGCAAAGTTGCGCAGCGCCGAAAAGTGTTCCGGAGTTAGCAAACAATGCTCATGGCTCGCGTACTTCAAAGGTTGTGGTCACGGAGATCTAAGTTCCTATTGAAACAAGTAGGTCGGATGAACAATCAAATACCAAGATTTGAGAGTTAAATCATTATTTGACAATAATGATCCGACTACGTGCAAAGAAGCGATGATGAGCCCTGACTCCATCAAATGGCTTGAAGCCATAAAATCCGTGATAGTTCCATACACGAGAAATCAAGTTTTGAACTTGAAGGACCTTCAAGAAAGGTGTAATACCTTACAGTTGTGTCTGGATCTATAAAGAAATAGACATGGATGTTTCATATCTATGAAATAGTCGACATGTTGGGAAGGAGTTCGCAAAATGTTCAAAGGTTGACTATGACAAGATTTGATCTTTCATAGTGATATTTAGTCTAGAAGGATTAATGTAGCAACCACTACATATAATTTTGTTATATGGTAGTTGAATAAACAAAACAAGTTCTTCTAATAGAATCGTTACCTCGGACATGTGCATAACACGGTCCAGAGGGTTTTGTAAATTCAGAGGATGCTAAAAGTATATGCAAACTTCAATGGTTGAAGTGAGCATCGCGGAGTTGGAATCTTCACTATGATGAAATTGTTAAAAGAGTTTTAATTCATCAGAGACAATGAAGATGCTTATGCTTGCAAGAAATTAAGTGGGAGCGCTAAGACATGTTTCTAATACATTATGTGGAAGACATATTGTTGATTGGAAATAATGTATCTTTTATTAACACATATTAAGAATTTCATCCCGATGAAAGACTTAGGCAAAACCCAAATAATTGGCATTAATAGACGCCAATATGGTTGTGCCTGAAGTACATAGATGAGATATTGAATGAGTTCAATATAGAAACTACAAGAAAGGTTCTTGTCGCACAGAAAGGATTGAATGAGTTCAATATTGATGATATATTCAAGTGTATTGACACAGGGTAAGTGAAACAAAGATTCAAGTATAGATTGATACTTGATGTATGAAATCACAAAGAATATTTATATCAATCATACTGTGATATGTACAAATCCAGATATGTCCTATGCTATGAGCATATACCAGAATGATTCATAAGAAGATCATTGGACAATAGTAAGGATATTCTTATGATCTTTTGGAAGAACTAAGAGTATATTATTTGTAGAAGTGACAAATAGATGGTTAGTTCATTGTAAAAGTACTACATTGATACTAGTTTTGTCACAAAATACAAATTAAGTTTATCTCAATCTGAACTAAGGGTGGCACAATATAATGGAAAGTAAGTTCCATAATGGATTTGGATGAGTTCCAAAGTTAAGACATTGTGACAGATACTACAACAAAAGGCTAAGTATATGACTGCTACTATAGCAGCTAAAGAGGGCATTTGTGTCAAGTAGTTTGTTATCAAACTAGGTGTAGTTCACAGGGATAATACTATGAAGATATATTGCGACAATATTATCAACATGTTTTAACCCTAAAGAACTAAAGGCCTCACCAAAGGACCAAATTTATACAAAGCCATCTCATTAGAGAATGAGTGATGAGAGACGCAAAGACATGCAATTACACACGGACACGAAGTGTCGATCCGAGATCGATTGACCACTAGCAATCGTGTACATACAACACCGGAAAGCCATAGGTGTTGAATACACAAAGGTTTGAAACTAGATTATTGACTCTAGTGCAAGTGGGAGACTGTTGGAGATATGCCCAAGAGGCAATAATAAAGTGGTTATTATCATATCTTCACACTTATGATAAATGTTTACATACCATGCTATAATTGTATTAACCTAAACATTAATACTTGTGTGATTTGTAAACTAAAATAAGAGTCCCCGTAAAGCCTCTTGTTAAACTAGCTTGTTGGTTAATATATGATCATGGTTTCCTGATCATGAACATAGAGATGTTATTAACAACAGGATCATATCATTAGGAGAATGATGTGATGGACATACTCCTATAGATAAGCGTAGCATAACGATCAAGTCATTTCAATAGTTCAATTGCTATATGCTTTCTGATACATAGTAATCTAATTCCTTCGACCATGAGATCATGCATATCACCTTTCCGGATGGATGCTTTGATGTCATCAAACACCACACCGTAATGGGTGGCTATAAAGGTGGCATTGAGTGTTCGAAAGTATTGGTTGAAACACATGGATCAAGAGGGATTTGTCCATCCATATGACGGATAGATATACTGGGCCCTCTCGGTGAAATGTCATCCAATTAGCTTGCAAGCATGTGACCGGCTCACAAGGGATCACATATCACGGAACGAGAAAAGAGTACTTATCAAGAACGAGGTTGAACTAGGTATGCAGAGATACCACGATCATAACCTCGGATAAGTAAACTATCGTGAGACAAAGGGAAATTGGTATCGTATGTAAGTGGTTCATTCGATCACAAAAGTAATCGAGAAATATGTGGGAGCCATATGAATTTCCGATTCCTCTATTGGTTATTGTTCGAGAAGTGTCTCGATCATGTCCGCATAATTCACGAACCGTAGGGAGACACACTTAAGGATTCGACGTTGTTTGAGTAGTTATGGTATTATGAGAAAGAGACCGAATGTTGTTCGGAGACTCGGATGGGATCCGGATATCACGAGGTGATCCGGAATGGTCCGAGAATAAGATTCATATAAGGAAAGTCCTTCGGAGTTCGGAAATGATTCCGTGTTTTCATCGGAATGTTCTAGAAGGTTCGGAATGTCCCAAGACTCCGGAGGGAAGGGTACATGAATGTGTCATTGCATATTGGAATGATTGCATCATGTACTAAGTGTTCTCGCTCTTCCAAATAAAGGATTAAATTGAATCCCAAACTGAAAAGTCAAACGGCCAGTTTGAAAGTCAAACGGCTAAAACAGGAAAGTGAGGGAAAGAGGAAGGAGGAGGTTGAAACCGACTTGGGGGAGGAGTCGCTCCTCCAAGCCGCCAAGACCACCCAAGGCTGAGTTGGGGAGGTACTCCCTCCCCTTGGCCGCACCTCCCACCTATAAAAGGAGGGGCAGGGCCCCCTCCTATAGACACACAAGTTCCTATCCTCTAAATCTAAACCCTAGCCATAGCCTCCGGTTTAGAGCCGTTTTGGTTTAGAGCTTCTAATTGCCCTAGCCTTCGGTTTAGAGCCTTCTAATTGGTGTGTCTAATCCCTAGACCACTAAAGCCTCTCTCATACCCCACCATACTCGCTCCGGCTTAAGGCGAAGCCCTGCGAGATCTCCCCTCTACTTCCGGTACCACGCCGCCAGTGCCGAGAATCTCAAGGAGAGTGCTACAACCTCCGCCGCTTTGGAACAAGGGAGGAAGGTCTTCGTCGAGTACCGAACGCAGTGACCGATTACGGAAGCATCGCCGAACGCATAGCGGAAGGATCGTCTACGCGATCTTGAGATCGGCAAGTGTACGACTACATCACCCATGAGAATCTGCTCTCGTTAACCGCTTTGGAATCTTCGAGGGTGAGTTCCTCTATCGACTCGTTGCTACAATCTAGTAGATAGATCCTGGCTTGTTTGTGTGCATGCGGAAGAAAATTTTTGTTTTCCATGCTACGAACCCCTACAAAGATTACATCAACAAAGTTTTTCCCGCGCACACTCCAGCGGTGAAACAGAAATTACAAAGTGTTTTCACTCTTTGGGTGTAGGATACTTGGAGGCCGCATCATCACCAGCCGGAGAATCACCCTCAGCATCGGTGCTATGGTAAGACTCGGAGGATTCCGGGTTGGCGTTGTCGAGAAAGTTCCTGGGCATGAAGACGTCAACATCTACCAACTCGGCAACCCTGGTATCATACCCCGCGAGTGATGACAGGATGGCTTCGTGATCGATATCCTTGCCCTCATCATCCACGTCGGGGATGCCAGATGTCACCGTGTCGATGTCGGTATCTTCATAGTATGCCTTCACCATAGACAGCGGCATCCCTGCGCCAGCCCGTGCGCATGAAGCTTTCCAGCTTGCGACACGCTTGGGGGCTCGGCGCAGAATCTCCGAGTACTTCACCACGGAGTCCGAGGCCTTGATATAGATCTAGAGGGGCTTGGAAATCTCCTTGGCTTGGGCGATGGCGGTGTTGATGAAGTTGCCGGCAAGAATCATGCATTCCTTGTCCGAAGGAGGCGAGCGGGTTAAACCCATGGGCGCTGAAAATTCCGACAACGATTGCATAAGTTCAAGAAATTTCTAAGTATCCAGACTACAGAGCTACAAGGCATAGGACACTTACTGAAGATGCTGGCCTTATCCTGCCAGATGACGTCCGCTAAGGATTCCTTCTCTTGTTGGAGGAGCTTAAACGCCTCGCTATGACGAAGGTTTTGCTCATCAGCAGCTTGATTCTGATCCTTTAGGATCGCAAGCTCCTCCTTCAAGCGATTGATTTTCACGGAGGCGGAGTCCTGAAGGACTTTCATGGAATCCTCGTGCATCTTCAGCATTTCTTCCCTCTCCTTCTTAAGGATCTTGTTCTCGCTGTCCAGCTACTGGATGTGCTTGGACTGCTCGACAATATCCTTGGCCTTGGCGACATGCTCTACAAGTCAGAGAAATCAAAGTACACATTGAGTACTCGGAGATTGTGGGCACAAAAGTAAGACGGAAATGCGCAATAAGAAAACAGACTCTTGTTTTTGATGATCTGTTCCTTCAAGATGGCGGTTTTACCCTTTTTAGCTTCAAGGTCTACGCGCATCTTCTGGTACTTATCATTGGCCATGCCTCTCCGAGCATTCTCGTTCTGTGGAAACAAATACAAAGTCAAGTCGTTGTTTAGTCTCCTTGGAGCTTCTAGTCGGAGATTTTCCACCTAGATGCTCGGGGGCTACAGCGAGAATTTTTAACTTAGCAATATGCTTAGCTTTTCTTTAAGCATCTAGTCGGAGCTAATTCAGTTCTCGACTACAGGCTTGGGGGCTACAGTATAAAGTTTTTAACTCAGAAAATGCTTAGCTTTTCTTTAAAGCATCTAGTCTGAACTAATTCAGTTACAACTAGACGCTTGGGGGGCTACGGCACTGAAAAATATGAACACTGTGTATGATACTTTTAAAGCATCTAGTCGGAATAATTCCTTCCATCTAAATGCTTGGGGGACTACAGTGAGAGTTTTTTCTAACTTAGTCACTCTTAGAGCATATAGATGCAAAACCTATGGTTTTTCGTCTACATCCTCGGGGGCTACAGTGAGATACTCATACAAAATGCAGAAGGTAAAATGAAACTTACCAGTGCAATGATCTTGAGGCTTGTAGCTCTCTCGTCCAGCAGCTTGCCAAAGGCAATGCTGTTTCCGCGCAAGATGTCTGCTTGCTGGAGTAGCTCCTCAAGACCGCATGTCGGAGATGACGGTACTCCTCCAGGAACCATAGTTGTGTTACTCGGCATGAGCGTCGGGTAAACAATCTTCGGGAACTCGAAGGTTTTCTGAGGAGTAGGGGCGCCGCCTTCGGCAGAGGTACCAGCTCCCATCACCGCCTTGCCGCTACCGATGGCATCCTTAGCAGGAGCT
Source organism: Avena longiglumis (assembly GCA_030063025.1). NCBI lineage: Eukaryota > Viridiplantae > Streptophyta > Magnoliopsida > Poales > Poaceae > Avena > Avena longiglumis. The sequence continues at coordinate 177,827,542 of CP125977.1, read as the reverse complement.
TCAGCCATTTGGAGAGCAACACTCTCCTGTGTCGCCTGCTCGCCGACAACAGCAAGCTCGGTTGAGGCGCCAGAGTCAACTTCCATGGCAGAAGGGCCTGGTGCCTCCTGGACTTGGTAGCTTGTCGAAGTGGAGGAGGGCTTGACGGCAGGAGTGGCAGGGGCGATGGCGGGAGAGGAGTCGCGATGCAGCATATCTTTAATATTTCTAGAAGCCCCAAGAGTCTTGGAGGACTTCTTGAGGCTGGTTGTGGCTTTCTTCCTGAAACGGGCAAAATGCGTAAGTACAGGAATAAGACAGATAAATGAGACAATGTCGAAGAATGAGAAGCTTACAATAGGGGGCGCTTTGGCAAACATCCCGGTGGCTTTCTTCTTTTCCGCCTCCAGGGCGGCAGTACTCTTTTTCGAGGCTCCACCCTCCGTCTTCTTCTTCTTACCTCCGTCGGCAGCGTCGGAGGTGGAGCTCTTCCGCTTTCGCTCCAACGGGGCATCATCGTCGGACACGACCGTGAATTCCTTCATCTTTGGATCATAGATTTGGGAAGCCAGGTTGCCCTCCTCTAGATCGCTAAGCTGTTAAGGGAGAAATCCTCGTGTTAGACAAGATGGCTATGATAAGACGGAGAAACTGGAGCAATGTCATACACGGAAAATAAATATCTACCTTTGGGCACTTTCCGTCTACGAACATGTCGTAGGTGAGGGTGAAGCCACGCTTCTTATCCTTCACCTTGACGATGTCCTTGAGGCGTAACTTGACGGAGTCGCTCGAGAAGTTGTCCTCGGAGATCCGGAGGGTATCCCTTCGGTCGCCGGTGTACTCGTGCATATACTTTGTGCGATGCTGCAGAGGTTGGATCCGCCTAATGAACCAGCACATGGCTAGGTCCAAGCCGGTTAGACCCGTCTCTACAAACCACTCGATCCGCCTTATTGCGCGAGAAGCGTCGAGGTCGGAGGGAAGGGAGGCATGGGACCGCCATGTGGAGACTTCAGCGGCAGCTCCATCCACGAAATCCGGATACGTTACTTCTCGGCCCGCCAAAGGAATGTCGGGGCCGTAGAAGTATGTCCGCTGCCAGTTTTTGCACGACTCGTGGCCGACTATGTCGGGGAATCGCCGGCTAGGTAGGATCTTGAAGCTTATGGTGCCATAGTTCCTAAGCTCCTTCCTACTGTGTCCGGCTTCACGTTTGACGGTGAAGAAATACACAAACAAATCTAACCTAGGCCTAATCCCTAGGTAACCCTCACAAAGTGCTGCGAAGTTGCTAAGCACTAAGATACTATTGGGGGAGAGGTTATGGGGTTGGACCTTGAAGTGATTCAAGACGGACAGAAAGAAGTGGGAGATGGGCAGAGAAACGCCGCGTACCAATTGCGCCTTGAGGTACACTTTCTCTCCGGCTTGGGAAGAAGGCGTCACCTCGTCGGCCGGCGCCGCCCGCCAGGCGAGCCCCTCCGTCGCGGGGAGGTAGCCTTCGGCGACCATCTCTTGGATTTCGCGGTCGGTGATGTCCGAGCCGCGGGAGTCGCCTTTGTGCGAATCTGGCTCCTCTTCCAGGGGCTCTAGCACCGCCAAATTGTGGTCGCCGCCGGTGGTTTCAATCACCGCCGACGCGGGGATGACCAGGCCCTCTGGGGTCATGACGACGGAGCCCGCCGGCTTCGCCGTGGCTCCATTCGACGCCGCCATTGACGGGGATGAGCTGCTGCTAGCCATGGAGGAGGGAGATAATGCGACTGGTGCAGAGAGAGAGGCTAGGGTTTCTCGAGGTTTTCCGCGGAGAGCTCGAGGAGGCGTGCGGCTGGAGGAAGAAGACGATGACGCGAGAGAATGGGGTGAAAAAGTGGCAAGTGTCCCACGGTTACTATTTATTTTACTCTGCGTCAAGATTCGTGTATCTAATCGGACGGTTTCCGCGTAGACGACGTGTTCGTGAACGTGCGCGGTAGTTTCGCCACGTCTCCAACCGTCGCCGCCAACGGTTCGCATCGCTCGCGCGAGAAAATCGGATATGATTGCGTTCTCTGCATGTGTGAGTTACGAGGCGTCGCTGACCTACAGCCTACGTCGTCATAAATGACATGGTAGATGAGCCCTCCCATCGAAGATTCCGGCATGGACGGATTTAATCCGACAACGGGAGCATACGATTGAAGATTCAGCGTTTCTCCGACTTACTCATAGAAGACGGAGAAACCTTTGCAGGGTTCTTTGGGAGGACTACAAGATATTGCTTGACGATTTGCCGACGTCCATCTAGACGGAGCATTCCACGGGAAGAGGCAAGACAGCGCAAGATCTCGGAGTTCTCCGGGGGCTACTGTTGAGGATATGCTATATGGGTATCCTCATGGCATGTCTCTTATCCGACTAACCCGGGTGGCCCATAGTCGGTAGCATGGCCTGTGGTCTGCTGGGCGGCCCAGTTAGGTGGATCCAGGAGGAAGGCCTATGCCGGATAAAGAAAGGCTACGGTGGAGTCACCAGCGTACCCAGAGCCTTGGAGTGCAGGATACACAAGACTAGTGATAGACGGTGTAGGACTCTGTAACCTGTCCGGCTAGGACTTTTCCCTGTAACCCTAGGATCTGACGACTATATAAGTCGGGCCTATGGGAGCCTTTAGGGCACGATAACTTAGACTTTCTAGTCACCTCGCACATCGAACCTATCTCTATAACTCGGCGTATTGCCATTATAGTGATTTATAGCAGGAGTAGGATTCCACCACCGTTGTGGAATCTGAACCTGGGTAAGCTGTGTTACCTCATACCCGTCAACCGTCCGCTTTACCCCACGTCTCTAAACACGCACTGTGAGGACCCCTCCATGGCGTACTCGTCGGCAATACCACGACAGGTAGCTTGTCAGAGTTCATTCCCTATCTCCTCACCGATGTAGCACCTGCAGTTTAGCAAACTCATATTAGTCTAGCTTGCTATAATAATCATGATGTATGACCAAATCAACGCTAAATCTAGATGCATGTAAGGAACCTACATGAAGGAAGTAAGGGAACATGTCTAGTAGATATTGACGAACTTGGCGTCCCAGTTCGTCATGCTATTGACCATGAAGTCGTTCGAGTTATTCCCACTACGGGCCTTCCTATCATGCTCCTCGTCGGCATCGACCGATGGCGGTGAACGGGCTTCCGGCTAAGTGAGTCCGACATACACGGGTGAAGTCTGAGCAGACGGAGCTGTGCCACCTATGCGGAGGGCAAGCTTGAAGGCGGCGAATCCATCATCGGTCCGACATCGGCGAAAAGGCATGGCGAACTTGGTGACGCAGAAGTGGATCTCGACGGCAAAGGAATGTCCGCCGCCCGGGAGAAGCCGTCTGTGGCACGGACGAAGCGGAGCTCCTCCGCGTATTCCTCGAGGGCGAGGTCCACGTCGGCGGTGAAGGGGAGGTCGAGCAGTTGGCGAAGATGCGCGGGAGGCGCCGCAGCTTCTTCCTAATTTCCGCACGAGGACCTCGGTGATGTGAGAGTGGATCTCGGCTGGGCATACCAGCGGACCAACATCAGCCCTATCCATCTGCAGGGAGAAGAGATAGGCGCCAGTAGGCGGCACGGCGGCCAGAGATGGAGAGAAGGATGTTGTCCCTTGGTGAGAGATGTGAGGGGCGGCGATGGAGAGGAAAAGAAGAAAAGGTAGGGGCAAAGCTGTGGGAGGTGAGAATGATTCCACCACTCGGAAATTGACCGGACTCTTCCAGAAAGGAAAGAAATCCGTCGCACAGAAAACGTGAGAGGAGAGGACGGTCTAGAAGACACGGGATAGACGGAGGAAAAAAACTTGTACTGTAGATGTCCCGTCACCGTAGACGTGCGATTCCATCCACAGTAGCGAAGGCTGATTTGGCGCCTCTAATGGATCGCTGAAACGCTCGTCTTTCATATATGTAGTTATTATATGGACTAAGCGCTCTCTGTTGTGCCGTATATTGCTAAATGGCATTTAAATTCTGTGACAGGAGCGCTCGAGTTGCTAAAGTATATATGGTTTTGTATTGGACTTATTGTGTTCTAGGCTTATTCCACCAAGGTTACCGACAGCCAACCCCCACTGATATAGAGCATATCAGGAAAAAGCAATGTCACCGATAGAAAAAACACGACAGAAACATAAGGTAACAATAGCAAATTTAACGCTGAGTGGAAGAAACCCAATTTCACTCACAGAAAAGCACTAACACACATGTATGCGGGCCCTAGCCACTAGGACATGATCCAACCAACCATAGACACTAACCCAACGGGTAGCGAAATACAATAACTATCTGTCGCTTATAGCGAGGTGGAGCATCGACTCACCCGCAGCAGCCTCCTGCTTGGGCCGGCCCAAGTTCTTGCTTTGTGTCGCTATTTTATTTCCATCGCATGCTTGTTTGGATGGTACTCTTTTCTTGTTCGAATTTATTTAGGACTTTTTATTTTTTATTTTATTTTTCTCTTTATCTTTATTTTTTACTTTCTTCTCATTTTACAATTTTCCTCTAGCTTGTCTCTTAAATTTTCACAGTTTTTACTCAATATTTTTCATTTCATTCTCTAGTAAAGTTTTACTTTTTTTTTATTTTCTTCACATTTTATTTTGCACATATTTTATTTTTACTTATCTCTTAATATTTTTACTATTCTTATTTATTTTCTGCTTTTAAAAACATAAGACTATTTTTCGTCGACTTTTTTTCAACCTCTTATGAACAGTATGATTTTTTCGGACCTACGAATATTTTCCAGACCAATAAATATTTTAAACCAATGAACATTTTTTAGCATATATTTTTAGACAACAATTTTTTTTCACACCATGAGATTTTTATATAACCGATGAACATTTTTTAGCATATATTTTTAGAAATATTTAAGCATCTTTTTCCTCACTCGTGAGAATTTTTAGAATGTTGATTTTTTTTTCAAATCAGTGAACCTTTTGAATTTACATGTGTGAACAATTTTTAGACCCGTGAGATTTGTTTAAGATTGATAAATATTTCAAAAATACGTGTTTTAAATTTGTAAGCAAATAATTTTATTGTTAGATGTGAAGATTATTCATGCCCTCAAAATAATAAATTTCTGTAATTGTAAAACAATAATATATATAATCTGATTTGCAAGATAAATAAAAAATAACAACCATAATACACCATTAGGCTATTGTCTAAGTATACTCGGCCTTAGTTGGACCCCAGTGACACGTCACATGGAAGGAGAGTCTTTCAATTTAAGGGAGCTTAGATCTCTTAGTGCGTGTTTGGTAGACCAGCTCACCCCAGAATTTCCCACCCCATCCCGATTTTCGTTGTTTGTTAGCTCGGTTCCGCGGTCTGGGCATTGCCCAACCGATACGAAAATGGCCTCTGGGCACTGCCCAGTTGCGAACCTCAGAACGAGCTTCGCATCTCAGCCCTGCCGCGTCCGTCCCGAAAAATTATCCCCACTCGCTCGCCCCATCCCGCTGGAAGACGTCCCACAACCCCCAAACCCTGACCTAAACCCGAGCAACCCCCTTTTCTTCTCTCCCCTCGTCTCTCACCCCCGATTTCCACCGCCGACATCCCCCTGCCCCCAGATCCCTTCGCCGGTGAGGCTCCCCACCCTTCTCTTTGTGCCAAAATCACCCACAGTCATCATTCCCTTGGCGTTTCCCTTCGTGGTTCGGCGGGAACTCGATGTCGCTGCCATGGAGAGCTCGGGGGCCATGGAAACCTGGCGGTCACAGCTCCTCCACCGTCCCCGTCCCTGACCTGGCACGCGAGCTTGTCCCGCAGGCGAGCTTGAGGGCCATGGAAACCTGGCAGTCGCAGCTCCTCCACCGTCCCCGTCCTTGACCTGGCACGCGAGCTCGTCCCGCATGCGATCTCGGGGGCCATGGAAACCGGACGGTCGCAGCTCCTTCACCGTCCACGTCCTTGACCTGGCACGCGAGCTTGTCCCGCCGGCGCCGGCACCAACGCTAGCCCCTAGTCCGCAGTAAAGCCACACACAAGCTCATGAGGAGCCGATTGCTTTTTTTTTGTTTTTTGTGCAAGGACCTCAGTGTGTCTTACCTCACACAGGCCACCAATCAATATCTCAGTCCAACTCGTTTCATCAAACCCGAGCTACCAAACTGGAAGGAAAATCCGAGCTGAGCTTGTATGAGGACAACATGTATAAGTGGAGATAAGGATTTTGAGTTGGCACATGCTACCAAAGATATCGTCGATGCCTAGCGAGGCGGCGGGTCCTTTCGCTCCTTCCCGTGTTTTTCTCGGCCAGGTTATACCCATAGACTGTAGTTAGTGATGGAGAGAGGGGTGACAAAACCAGCCACAAGTCTGTTATATAGTTATTTTTTTTCCCGTTAAGCGCCCAATTTAGCGCTTCAGCGTTGTACTACTTGCCCTAATAAATTTGTGCTACTAGCAGATATCCCATTTACTTTCTACTACAGTAGGTAGATGTTTTGGAGAACTTGCGAACTTGGCAACCAAATAAGTACCGTGACGGCGTGACGTGACCTATATGGCTCGATGATCATTCTTGTCGCATAATGAGAAAGTCCGATTCACTCGAAATCTCGTTGGAGGTAGAGAATTAACCATGTCCGTCTTCTCGAGTCTCATGTGTGTGTGTGTGCGTGGTGCCTCGACCAAGTCCACAAGGCCATAGCCCAAGCCAAAGTACCACACAGTAGTACATGGCCACATGGGTTCCAAACAAGCTGCACAGTACACCACATGGCACATGGGCTGCGATCCAAGTCAAGGGAGACAGCCGCGGGCGTTATTATGTCCCTCCTCTTCTTCCTCCTCCTCCTCTATAGTGTCGACTGCTATGCTAGAGTGTGCTGCGGAAAAGAAGATGAGCGAAGTTCGCGTGAAAACCCCCTCCCGGGAAGCTTCCTGGCCGGGGCCGCAGGGGCGACGGGCCCAAGCGAGCGGCCCGGTCTTGGTTCAGTTGCAACATTTTCGGCCTGGCTCTGGACTACCGCCTGTTTGTCCGTATGTGCACGGTGTGCCGCTGCGTCGTCATCGTCTCGTGTCACGAACAAGGAGAGGGGCTGCGCCTTGGCGTCCGTATGCGTACGTACGTATGTGTATACGTACTTTTAGACCAGGAGAAGATTGAACGTGGCCGAGGGGATCAGGAGAGGAGAAGAGGGTGAGGTTGTTGGGGTCGCATCGGATCGTCACCGCTCCACTCACCTTGGCCGCTTCCTCTCGCCGGGATGGTGAAACAACGTGCGCAGGGTGAGGCGATTGCTTGCTTATATATACCCGCGGAGACGCACCGCCGACCCCCCCATTACCTCATCACCCTTGGACCCTTGTCTCGTTCCCATCCGTCTCGATCGTCTCTCACTGCTCACTACCATCACCCCGGGAAAAGCGGAGAGAGAGAGAGAGAGAGAGAGAGAGAGAGAGAGAGAGAGAGAGAGAGGAACCCTGAATCGAGAGGGAGAGTATGGGGAGGCCGCCGTGCTGCGACCAGGGCGGGGTGAAGAAGGGGCCGTGGACGCCGGAGGAGGACCTCATGCTCGTGTCCTACATCCAGGAGCACGGACCGGGTAACTGGCGCGCCGTGCCCACCAACACCGGTGCGTGCGTGACTCGCTTCCTTGATACGTATTTATTTCTCTCCTTCTGTGTTTTTTTCTTTGGGCGATTCCTTCACTCATCGCCGCCTTTCTTGGATGATCCACCTGCAGGGCTGATGCGGTGCAGTAAGAGCTGCCGGCTCCGGTGGACCAACTATCTCCGCCCAGGGATCAAGCGCGGCAACTTCACCGACCAGGAGGAGAAGCTCATCGTCCACCTCCAGGCACTCCTCGGCAACAGGTACTAGTAGATCTCATCTCGCTCCTCGCACGCTTGGTTGTGCCCAGATTACTTCACGTTAACTTGCAACTTCCACCCACTGATTCAGCAGCCCCAGCCCTCCCCAGATTTGTTTGATGAACTTCAAATTTGCAATTATTTGCTTAGGTGGGCGGCGATCGCGTCCTACATGCCGGAGCGGACGGACAACGACATCAAGAACTACTGGAACACGCACCTCAAGAGGAAGCTCAAGAAGATGAGCGCCGCCGGGGACAATGGGCCGGACCCCGCGGCCGACCTTAAAACCAGGGCAGTCACGCCCAAGGGGCAGTGGGAGCGGCGCCTGCAGACGGACATCCACACCGCGAGACAGGCGCTCCGCGACGCGCTCTCGCTGGACACGTCGACACCGACAACAGAGCCGCAGCCGCCGGCGCTCAAGGCCACGTACGCGTCCAGCGCCGACAACATCGCGCGGCTGCTGGAGGGCTGGATGCGGCCCGGGGAAGGCGGGGGCAAGGCGTCCTCCGGGTCTCGGTCGTCAGCGTCGGTGTCCGGGGAGGGCGCGTCGGCCAGCCACAGTGGCACGGCGCCCACGCCGGAAGGCTCCACGGTGACGAGCAAGAAGGACGACGGCCGCGCGCCCGCCGCGGCGCCGGCCCTCTCCATGCTGGAGAACTGGCTGTTCGATGACGGCATGGGACATGCCGGTGTGGGGCTCATGGACGTGCCGCTGGGGGACCCAAGTCAGTTCTTTTAGACTAGAGAGACAGAAGACCATCCGTGGGACTACGCTTGAAGAAAGAGGCCAATCATGCAGTAGATCGAATCCTGGGTAATCTACATCATCATCAGAAGCTCGTGTTGATCTAATCTAGCTTTTGCTTCGTTTTGGGTTTTCGTGCTAGGGTTTGGAGTACTAATCATATAAGTCTATACTAATCCATGGTGGGTGACTGAATGAAAGGTAGCAATTCAGTCTTTACATGGAAGTGGCAAACGGAACAATTGTACATCTTTCAATAACGACAATCTTTATAGTACTTTCTCCGAGACCCATATTAGTTGATTTAGATTTATCTAGATATAAATGTATCTAAATTTTTTGTGCTAGATACATCTGTATTTAGACAATTTAAGTCAACTAATATAGGTCCAAGGGAGTACTAGAAGTTATATGCTATAAGATAGTGTTCCGTGACTAATTTTCATGACAATAAGATAGTGTTGTGATGTATATTGATGCTGCATTTAGTTTTTACAATAGAACAATCATGTTGGCTAACATCAGGTGATATGCAAGCGGTAGCACGACAAACTATGATACTACTTGCAATCAAATACTGACAATAATATTGTATACTCTTGTTCATTAACGGTGTGGAACTACCTTGTGAATTAGGGCAGATATATAATATGTTTTTGTTAGATAGATCTCTCCCCGTTCGAGCCCAACGGCCGAACGGAGTCCCTTATCCGCGCCCTGATCGGGGGCGCCCCACCTCATCTGGTGGGTGGGCCCCTGTCGCCAGCGCTATATAAAGAGGTAGGGGGCCGGCAGCACGCCTCACGAGGTTAGCCGTGCCCTAGCCGCCCCACCTACATGCCAATCCGATCTAGGCCTAGCGCTGCGCCGACGGGAAGCACCACCGCCGCCACACTCTCCCCCTTACCACCCATGGCCAACGATGGCGGCTCCAGCTCCCGCACCAGCTCGGGCATCCCCTCTGGCTCGTGCTTGTCGAGCCAGAGCGCAGGTGGTTCCTCTCCTCTCAGATCCCTCTCTCCCTCTCTCAGTTTCATGTCTAGATACGCAGAGGTAAAGAGCTACCGAATAGATCTAAACTAGTTGATGCAAATAGACTCTATCAGTTTTCACCCTGGAGCTTATCAGAACTCCAATAACCTATCTCCATGAATTGAAGATGAAGTTTATTAATGATTTCCTTAGTACATGTACTATTTGGGTGAGCATGTCAAGTAACCTATTGTCCCTTATTTCTTCCTAATCCTCATCAAGTTTGCCAGCAAGTGAGAGCGTCAATTTGGCTCCTGAGGCTCTATGGAGCCTATTATTTTAAATAACTAACTGTAATTTCTTTAAAATAGTTTTGCACTGACAGATATATGCATGTTCTACTTGTAGTATTTTTAAAACAAAATAGTAAATTAAGTTTTAAGTTAAACAAAGAGGACAATTTTGTGTCTTAGAAAACAACTAACTAATCTACACATTAATATATTTTCTACACAGGGAACCTGAATACGTATATTGATGGAGGTTCATAGCCTGGAGTAGACATTGCTTAACTCCAAATTCAAAGTCAAGTTTTTGGCGTCTATATATACTCCATGTAGCCCATTCACAATAGTTGACAACTCAATGTAAATCTAGAGATATTGTTTGCATATCTACCAACACAATGAAGATAGCCGATACACCCAATGACTTTCTCACCGGGAGTGGGGAACGTACAAAGGGATTGTTTACACGATCCCGGTAGGGGCTCAAGTCAATAGGTAAGAATCAATGATGAGGATGAGGAAGTTTTCTCGTACTTTATTCATGGTAAAGATAGCCAAAGCGCTACCGTGATATTTTTCTGCCAATATTTTCAAATAAAAACTGGTGTATCCAGTTCTTGATCTGCCTTGTTTTTGCCTGTCGATTTCCAGCAAAAGATCAATATGTGTATTATATTAGTTTTTTTTGAAACAAGGCAAAAGACTTGTCATTTTTATTAATAGAGAAGGAGTTCAAGAGGGTGTCTTACAAACATGCTCAAAGCCAATGGCTAGAGCCAGCGCCATAATACAAAACACAGTCTACTCTCGCGGCAAAATATTACAAATCGATTTAGCACCTGCAAGGCTCCACAAATTTTGTATTATATTAGTAGCAAAAGGGGGTTTTACTAGTAAGTTTGGCATCATAATCTAATTAGATGACCTGGAAAAGAGCAGTGTTGCCTTCCTATTTTCATTTTGAGGAGAGCATGTTCGTTCACTTTGATCGTATTGGAGCACGTTCATTTTAAGGACTTTCATGTGCCTTGATACTGTATCAACATGTAACCGAGCAAGCTTATTAGTATCCAGACAGCAGGCACCTGTTTTCGCCTTCGAGAAGAAGACGATGGCACGACAAAATCTAATAAATGCGGTTTAAATCGTGTGGAGATATGCATCAGCATATGGTGTAGAAAGGGATTGGAGTGCCCTTGTCTCTCACTAATGGAGCAGGAGCCTACTATATGGGCGTTTGAGGCTTGCTAGCTGCTACAGTACCAATTAATAGGACACCTAACCTAATACTTCTATACTTCGTTGGTGATGTCGACCATTTGAGGGCCAGGCACGGCCATTGAATCTGACATCGCATTTACGCGGCATTTCCTTTCGCACTTAAAACATTTGATGTTACATGATCGATGTAGGTGTACATCCTCCTCTCGTGCATGCAATTCACGTTCTGCATCGCTATATTCAGAGATCTATCATGTGTTCGCTTAAATTTCAAAACTAAATCTGCTAGCTGCATGGTAGGAGAGATTTAAGTAGTTTCGAAACCCTGAAGCTGAATAGTGTGATGAAGATACTGTAAATCTGCCTCTTTTACAAATGTTCCAAAAAGGGTGCCTGGAGAAGATACTGTAAATGTCGTTGCTCCTGCGGTGCCATGCATGGTGCGAGACAGTGGTGCTGGAACTGGCAGTCCCATGGATGGATAAACGTCCAGGGTGCGCTGGGATTAAAGAGCAAGCAACAAGGGGCTGTGTCACCATGCCATTGGAAATATGCAGGCAAGTCTTAAATGCTCACGCTTGCAGATTTTTATAGTTGTCTTTGACCTTTTCTTTTCCATGTTCAGTCATGCATTGCAGGGCCTGCAGGTATACTGCTGCCACCTTTTTTTTTGGAGAAGGGCTTTTTGGCAACCATGATCATATGCTCCCTTTTATTTAAAATGCATTTTCAAAAGTTAAAAGTTATGGGAGAAATTTCATGTGTTCACACCTTTATGTGCTATACATGCACAAAGTGTAAAAAGATGAAATTAGGTGTTGAAAAAGGCTCCCCAAGATAAAGTTATGGAAAAAATATCAGCCTTCGCGAAACTTTACATGTATACAAAGAATGTATAGATGTACGCACCGAATTTTTTTTTTTGATTTTTTTGACAACTCAAAATATGTTTTTTGGGGTAAACGGAGCATATGCATGCTCATAGGATCAAAACTGAATTTCTTTCTTTTTTTTCTCCAGAGAGCAGAGCTGTAAAAATCCCTGAGGCCCGTGGGCTCTCATGCATGCCATGACATGCATAACCCTACTGTATTAACTACCACCAGGTGGCTACAACTGAAACACACTGTATTCTTGCTTCTTCTTCTAGCTTTTGCTGTTGCTTTAGGGCTGTGAGTGTACATTGTCCTTGTGTGGGGAGAGCTGCTTTGCAGTTTGCACTTTGAACTGGATAGGCTTATACTGATTCTCTAGAAGGTAAACTGGTCTTTTGTTTTTCACAATTCAACAGAACTAGCGAGCCGAGGCATGAAAAACGACTGAAACATATATATTGAGCCATGCACTATAATTTTCTGCTTAGCTATGAAGAAACTTAATCTTTCTTAGCATAGAGTGAAGGAATATTGTCGTCCGTGTGTTAGCATGAAATGAGAGAGAAGCTGAAGACAAAGAGAAAGCACCGGCTTCAATGCCCTCCTCCATAATCCACATGTGAGACGACCTAATCGCCCCCCTCTCCTGACTCCTGGCATGGCATCTTGGATAGGAAATCAGCTACAGCTGTGTACTTTTAGCTAGCTAGCCTAAACGCGCATTGACGCATGCATCCGTGTTGTCTGCGCAAGAATCTATAGGAGTAAATCCAAGGTATAGTAGGAGTAGTATCCATGACGGAGTTGGATCATCATCGATCATCTCGTTTCTAGCTCTCATAAATACCACTACTAGTCGAACCTGTCAGTCAGCAATGAGAGAGCACCCATCCACACATCTATCTTCTACGAACCAGGAAAGTGATATAGCATCGAACGTAGCGTAGGCCAACATGAACCAAAATTTACACACTCGGCATAAAGTCAAACCCAATTAGTTTAGACAGCAAACTCGTCTCCAGTTACTACGTACTCCCTCTGTTTTAAAATATAAGATGTTTTAGGTTTGTGAAGAAAATGAATCTAGACCTGTTTTAGTATGTAGATTCACTCAAGTTTGGGATGAATCTACATACTAAAAGAAATCTAAATTCATTTTCTTGGGAGATGGGAAAAAGGCCCTTTTTTGGGAGGCAAGTTGGCTTGATGGAATGAGATCCAATGACGCTGCCCCTCTAATTTTTGAGATATCAAGAAAGAAGAAATGTTCGGTGCACAATGACTTTTGGGTATCCCAGATCAACACCCAAAATGGTCTATCTTTGGAGCACCTTGACCAATTCTACAAGTTATGGGGGAAGCTCGTTAATGTACCTCTGCACCCGCAAAGACCGGACGCTATCTCTTGGAAGCTCACAAATGATGGACTCTACTCGGTTAAATCCGCGTACAATATGCAATTCATGGGCTTAACAACCTCTTTGATGTCTCCGCTAGTCTGGAAGCCTTGGGAAACTCCTAAATGCAAGTTCTTTGCTTGGTTGGTCCTACAAAATAGAGTATGGACGGCGGATAGGCTTGCCCAAAGAGGGTGGCCAAATTGTGGGCTATGTAAGCTATACAACCAAAGGCTAGAATCGGCCGCACACCTCTTATTCAAGTGCCGCTTCTCCATTAGGATTTGGAACAAACTAAAGCTTTGGCTCGGCCTTCATCAAATCGTCACGACCCTTTGGCAACAATTCCACTCTGTCAAAGAGTGGTGGAAGAAGGCAATCCACAGGAGAGGACCTCATAGGAAGGCTTTGGCCTCGCTCGCAATGTTGGTCTCTTGGGAATTATGGAAGGAAAGGAATGCAAGAGTTTTCCGAGGCCACTCCGTCACCGTGGATATGATGGTAACAAAAATCAAGAATGAAGCTCGCTTTTGGTGCTTTGCAGGGGCAAAAGCTCTTAGCGGTTTAATCTCTTGCGAGTAATTGTCTTGTTGTTGGTCTTGGCTTTTTGCCAAGATATGGTTTGTAAGCACTCTATAAAACTCTTCTCCTTAATCAATAAAAATGGCAAGTCTTTTGCCTTGTTTCAAAAAAAATAGATTTATTTTCTTCACAAATCTAAAACATCTTATATTTTAAAATGGAGGGAGTACTTACGAGATCGAAATCGTCAACGAAAACAATTCGTTTAGACAGCACTTCAGCAGGAAAACAATTCGGTTACATATCGTGTGTATCGATGCTGTCCTGACCACATGGTAACAAGAAACCGTTGCGCTTAGCGGGTCCTAGGTTTGCACTGGTGCATAAATCTAGTATGTGTCTCAGTCAGTCGAGTCCATCTGCCACGTTATGGTGCAGGAGAAAGAGTCAGCCTCATGCATGTCCATAGCCATTACTTCTCCCTGGCCCTGCAATGGAAAGAAACAGCTGCCCCAGTGCGGCAGTGCCTTCGCCTCCTGAGTCCTGCCTGCCAGCCAACACAGCCTATTTTTTGCCAAAACTGACCAAAGTGGATCTTCAACCGCGTCTGCACTCCGGCGAAACTAATTTGGAATCTGTCCCTTCACGTCGGCGTCACTTCAAACGGCGTCGACCTAACACAGGTCGGCGATGGCGCCGAACTTGCCACTGGGGCGGGAGCCTGGCTGACGTGGCCGCTATGTCGGCGCCGTTTCAACTGGCGCCGACCCTAGGGTTATAGCGACTCGAGCAGTCCTGGTTTCGCTTTTCCACGTTCACAGACCGCCGCCCTTGCCGTTTGCGTCCTCCGCCGGACGCTGCAGTCGCGCCTCCCCGCCTCGGCGCCTCCGCCTCCGCCGCACCACCCCCTCCTCCATCCCCACTGTCGGAGCCCGCACGCGAGTGGACGGCCGCTCCTCCTCCACCCGCACGCCGGTGGAGGGTGGGCAGCTCCTCCTCCGGCCATCTCCCTGTCCGCTCCTTCTGCCCTCCGGCCGAAATCCTCTACAACTCTGCAGGTACCTCTCTCCTCCCCTTCCCCTCTCTCAAAATCATTAAGGGGTGCACATGTGATGTATTGACTACTTGATCTATTGACCACTTGATGTATTAACCACTTGATCTATTGATTTGTTTCTTTCCAAAATCATGTAAAATTAGAAACTTAATCAACTAGTGCTTGAGCTTGTAGGATTTGGTAAATGTCACTTGTAGGTGTTTATAGGATTTGGTTGTAGGATTCACTAAGATGATATTGGTAAATGTAGGAGTTCCTTGTAGGATTCACTTAGATGATCTTTGTAAAATCATGTAAACTCTATGGAAATGAATCCCTACAAATATATTTCCACATGTGCATATTTTTGTTTTGTCATATGTAAACTAAATTAGCAAACACTAAGACAAAGCTCCTATCAAATGCATGCATATACTAGCTACAATCTATTCAAACAAATATTACTTACAAAGATATCTAAATAACATATCTATGATCTTCTAGGGTTTCAACAAAAAAGAGATAAATGAGATCAAATTAGACATTCTAATAGGTGGAATCAAAGGGGATTTGAGAGAGATTACCTCTAAGAAGACTTGTCATGGTCCCAATCCAAGAAATCTTGGAGTTTCAACAAGATTTGAAGATAGGGGCGAAAAACAGGAGAGAGAGAGAGCTTGTGGCGGCTCGGAGGAGGAAATGGGAGGGATGGGAAAGGGAAACTGCTCGATTGGGTATAACCCTAGGGTCGGCGCCCACGTCAGCCAGGCTCCCGCCCCAGTGGCAAGTTCGACGCCGTCGCCGACCTGTGTTAGGTCGGCGCCGTTTGAAGTGGCGCCGACATGAGGGGTCAGATTCCGAATTAGTTTCGCCTGAAGGGCAGACGCGGTTAAAGTTGGTCAAACTGGACAGATTTGACAAAAAATACCAACACAGCTGCCTGTTATCGCTGCCGTGTCACATCGCTCCGTACCAGAATATGATGTGTTTGATTTCACACGGCCAGGGAAATTTCCTCCCCGTTTCCTCGCCACCTCACCTACAGTACAGCAGTACACATGGGTTCAGAATCATACCGCCGGTGCGTCAGCCAGCCCAGACCGCCGGTAGCCACAGTAGACGGCAACGGCATATATGCGCGGCTGACGTACGTGATTCGGTGATGGAACTGATGGACCGAGCAGAGAGATGGACGTGATTGACACGGGTGAATTAGTACCGGCACTGCTTCAGATTTCAGAAAAAAAAAATACTTACGTAATCCCTCCGTCCCATAATAAATGTCTCAGATGTGTTAGAATTTAGATGAATCTAGACACTATTTAGCATATACATTTATTTAAATTTTAAGAAACTTGAGACATCTATTTTGGAACGGAGTGAGTATTAATCACGTGTGTGTGCAGTTCAGACTTCAGAGGCGAGCTGAACGATTCGATGGCACCGTGTCAGGACCGCGGGCAGGATGAGGATGCGGGAGAGCGAAGGTCCGAAATCTGGGACATGATTTGAGTTTGAGAGCTATCGCCGCTGAATTTACTTTGGGGCTTGACTTGGATGGCCAGCGCCGATGTAATGTAAGGCTGCAGCACGTCGTCGGGGCCGGGGGCGTCGGTCGACGTTGATCGCTGAATGCGACCGTGATACGGCGACTCTTGATGGACACGAGCATCACGCATGCAAGTTCTTAAATATGATTATCGCACTAGTTTTGTTTACTTAGTCGTCAGCTGCTCCATCTAGACCATATTGTGGGGAACCTTTGTGTGGAAGATTATTGCGAAATGAAGCGTCAGGACCTTACACATAAACACCACGCACGTAGTTGATCTCAATTACTTTTTGTTTTTGGAAAAGGAGCGTATATTATATATGATGATATCAATTGCATTCGGCCTCTACAACAACGCATTACCCTATTATCATTACAGATGCACACAGCCAAAAAAAATTACAAAAAAAAAAGTCCCGCTACAGCGATAAGATCCTTAGTAGCAGCGACACTAATTAACCCTACCAGAACAACACCAGAAATCCAACATCTCCAATAACGACGTTTTTAAAAAGGAAACAAAGCACAAGCACCGTCGTCGCCCGATCAAATATCATAGATTTCACCCTGGAGAAAGTCCCTGCTCACAAAACAATGCCTTCAACAAGGTTATTGTCAGACAACCAATTAAGGCCAGATCTTGAATTTTCATCCTGCAAGGTAAGACTGTGAGCTCCTCCTATGCTGTCGCCCCCACCTTCCGATGCCGCTGCTAAATTCACGAATCACCGAGCCAATTCCTCATCGCCACCAGGACTCGACAGACCATAGCTAGTCCTCAAATCTTGGCTTCCATGACATTCTCCGCATACTGACTTTACCATGGAACTGAAGACATGTTCCACGATGGCAACAGACTGCAGAGCTTCGCCTCGCTCCCTCTGAAACCAATCGGTCAGAAAAACAGCGGTTACGCGCGACCGAATCCTATCCGTTCTAGCAATCTTCAAGCATGAATCATCATGGAAGTTCACCGGCGGAGCCTTCCGAAACACCACACTGCCACCGGATCGATGAAAACAGGCTGGGGGTAGATCTTCGTCTTGGCGTGAGAGAAACTGCGCCCCTGGCAGCAGATGCGACCCGCGCCGCCATCCGCCGAGAAAGAACCTCCATCAAAGCACGAGGCTGCCGCCCCGGCTTCCAGACCCCACCGTCGGGGTGATGTTAACAACCAAACTACTCAAATCCCTCAAATCACTCAAAGATACAAAGATTCACTAGTTAAACATATGAACAATCATGAAGAGGGAGGGAGAATAGAGCCGAGGTGGGAGGAGAAGTGCCACCGTTCCATGCCGTGATCCTTCTAGATGCCGTCCTGTTGCTTCTCTGGGCATACTTGTAGCTCGTGCAGCCCTGCAGTCTCAATCGATGGTAGATGGGATGTGGCCCACTGTGTTGGCCCATGATGATATGTAGATGGTTTCTAACATCCCTCCCTCCTTAAAACTCGGCTTGTCCCCAAGCCGAAGCTTTCAGAGGATATCGAAGGGCTGATTTGCCAGGATCCCATGGCGTGTCAACTTCCTTGAGTGTGTTGGGGTGCTCGCGGTAGTCTTCACGGTAGTACTTGAGGTCGTTGTATACCGGGTCAGAGACCACACTGAAGGAGGCTTCCTGGTAGTAGTTGCTGCTGGCATGGACATCCCCAAAAGTGAGGTAGTACTTGCAGATAACCTGAACCTGCTCGAAGAATGTGGTGACACCTATGACATTTCTCCCAAAAGTTTCATAATTGTGGTGTAACCTTGGACAATATTGTAGCAGTTTTTCACAATCACCAACGGAGAAGCCAAAAAGTTCCTTGATACCAGGATCCCATGAAAACTGTGTGTACTTCACTTGTGGTGAAACTGAGGACAGAGTAAGAGAGAACTCATGGAAATTACTGCTTTATTCACCTCCATTGAGTAATGGCATGATTTGACTTGACCATACGAGCATCACCATTGTGCCAAATTGACTCCAAAATGCAAAACTAACCACACCACTGGCCTCAATGAATGCTAGAATCAGAGTTCGGGGAGATACCGTACTGGTGTTGTGCTTCATGTCGTCAAGAAGAGGATATAACTCTGGTGGCCTGAATCTTATAATGAACAATGACCAAACAGCAATTTCCGAGCACTCCCACTGACCTGACCATGCAATTTTCCACTGGAGGAGCTCAAAACCACACTGGGTAATATGTCCAATAAACCAGGAGTCAAGTCAATCATGCAAGGGACGCTTGTTCAAGCCGATCACTTCAAAACAAATCCCAGAAGGAAAGAAATTGTACCTTTGCAACCACAATTTGTCCCGGCTTGACCTGGCATTAGGCTGAAAGTTTATATCCTTGAAAAATAATTCAGCAATCTTAAGCATTAAGAACTGTAGCTCGCTATGATAGTTCATAGAAAGACAATGAGTGGTTTCCGACGCCTTGGCTTCCGGCAGGAGCTTTTTGTAGCTGTAATGTTGTTTGTCTTCATAGAGAGTTGCCAGTAAACGGCAAGCTCCGATATATTGGCTAATGGCAACCTCTGATAAATATGTTGGAATTATGCCCTAGAGGAAATAATAAAGATGTTATTATTATAATTCTTGTTCATGATAATGTTTATATTCCATGCTAGAATTGTATTAAGCGGAAACTTTAATACTTGTGTGGTTTGTGAACAACACCGTGTCCCTAGTACGCCTCTATGGACTAGCTCATTGATCAATGATGGTTAAGGTTTCCTAACCATAGACATGAGTTGTCAATTGATAATGAGATCATATCATTGGGAGAATGACATGATGGACAGACCCAAACTAAGCGAAGCAATTAGATCGTGTCATCGTGTTCGTCTTTGCGAAGCTTTTCTTATGTCAAATATTGTATTACTTAGACCATGATATAATACAACTCCCTGATATCGGAAGAAAGCTTTGAGGTCATCAAACGCCATCCTATGAGAGGATGATCACAAAGGTGTCTCTCAGGTGATCGCAAAGTATCTGTTGGGTTGTATGTATCGAGATGGGATTTGTCCCTCCCAAGTCGGAGAGATATACTTCGGGCCCACTCGGTAATCGATATCAACACCGCTTGCAAGCATGTGGTTAAGGAGTTAATCACAAAGTGATATCGGATTACGGAATGAGTAAAGTACTTGCTGTGAACGAGATTGAACTAGGTATGACGGTACCGACGATCAAATCTCGGGCAAGTAAAATATCGCGAGACGGAGGGAATATATATATGGGATTGATTGAATCCTGGCATCGTGGTTCATCCGATATGATCATCGATGAATGTGTGGGAGTCAATATGGGTTTCAGCACCGTTGTTGATTATTGATAGAAGATCATGTCGCATATTCTCGAACCGCAGGTCACACACTTAACGTGTCTCGACGCTAGGATAGATTGGATAATTGGTTTATGAGTTTTTGTTCGGAGTCTCGGATGGGATCCGGGACATCACGAGAGGTTTCAGAGTGGTCCGGAGAATAAGATTCATATAAGGCAGTGCGGTTTTTGGAGTTCGGAATTGTTCCGGGTTAATCGGTATTGTACCGGAAGCTTCTAGAACCTTCCGGAAGGGGACCAACGTGGACTCACCTTCCGGGAGGGGGCATGGGCCTATGAGGGAGTGCCCTGGCCGCATTGGGCCAGGGACACAAGGCCCCATAGGGCCCAGCCGGCCAAGAGAGGTTTAAACTCTAGATAGAGCTTCTAGAAGGGGGGTTTCCTTGCCCCCCACTCTTCCTCCTTGGGGACGCCGGTTTGGGCTTGGGGGAGGGGCTAGGCTGCGCCCCCCCTCTATATAAAGAGGGTTGGGGGCGCACCAACCCCCCACACCTTCCCCTCCAACCCTAGCCGCCCTGCTGCCCTCCTCTCTCCCTCCCGACTGTTTGTAGGCGAAGCCCTGCTGCAGAAATTCTCCACCATATACACCACGCCGTCGTGTTGTAGATCCAATCCGTCTATCCACCATACTTGCTGGTCCGAGGAAGGAGGAGACGTCGAGGTGCTGCACGTGTGCATATCACGGAGGCACCGCCACTTGTGGTGCTAGATCGGATCGGATCGCGAGGAGGAGAAGCGAGTACGACTACATCACCCATGTTCCGATTTAACGTTCATGCGGCGAATCTTCAAGGGTATGAAGATCTAATCCAATCTCTCTCGTTGTTTGCATCTCCTAGATTAGATCTTGGCTTTCCTCTGCTCGCATCCGTAGAAAATTTTGATTTACTATGCCGAAACCCTTGAAAGGGTATCGAGCTAGATATATGCGTAGATGTGTTTCACGAGTAGAACGCAACATGGTTGTTGTGGGCGTTGATGTTTTCTGTTGCAAGCCTCTTGTTTGTGTTCTTCTTATGACGCGGGATAGTGAGATTGAAGCGGTCCAGGACAACCTTACACGACGTCGTTCACGAGACCGGCTCCGCACTTGACGTGTGGATTGTTCCACACATGCGGCTGGTGGATGTCAGTTTCTCTCACTATAGTTGTCATGGGGTTAACACCGGAGTTTGGCAACCATAATACCACCGTTGTGGCTTTCCGTAGGTAAGAATCGTTCTTAGCATCTACTCCCACAAGCCACGTAAAACATGCAACAACAAAGTAGAGGCGTCTAACTTGTTTTTGCAGGGAGTGTTTTCTGTGATATGGTATGGCCCAAGATGTGATGTGTATAATGTATGCAATGATCATGTTTTGTAATGTTTCAAGACTTGCATGTCAATGAGTACACAACCGGCAGGAGCCATATGGTTGTCTTTATAATTGTGTATGACCTGTGTGTCAACTTCTTATACGCCATGTAATAGTTTCACTTTATCGTTAAGTAGTTAGCAATAGTTGTAGTTGCTATTCATGGTGGAGGCAATCATGGTGGAGTGATGGAGATCATGCCGGAACGCACAAGATGGAGATCATTGCGCGAAGATTGGCTATACCATGTCACATAAAGTTATATGCATCTGATGTTTATCCTTTTATGTATCTTATTATGCTTAGATCGCGACGGTAGCATTATAAGATGATTCCTCACTTAAAGATCAAGATAAAAACTGTGTTCTCCCGATGTATGCACCGTTGCGAAAGTTCGTCGTGTCCAAGCATCACGTGATGATCGGGTGCTATAGACTCTACACTCACATACAACGGGTGCAAGCCAGTTTTGCACACGCGGAAATACTTGGGTCTAACTTGATGAGCCTAGCATGTACAGACATGGCCTCGGAACACATGAACCGAAAGGTTAAGCATGAGTCATATGAATGATATGATCGACACTTCGTTGTCCACCATTGAAACCACATCTCTTCTCGTGAAGATCAGATTAGGTGTGGTGAATGTTCACTAAACAACTTGAGGGATGTTGAATTTAGTGGGAGTTCATCTAGTAATTTGATTAAAAGTTGAACTAGTTATCATGAACATAGTCTAATTTGTACTTGCAAATATTGTAGATCAAATGGCTAAGTCCAACTTCAACTTCAACGTTTTTGCTGAGAAGGAAAAGCTTAAAAACAATGGGTCTAACTTCACCAATTGGTTCCGCAATCTAAGAATCATTCTCTCTGGCGGTCCCAAGGACTATGTCCTTGGGAAAGCGTTAGGTGACCCTCACGCAATCGCTACCGATGAGAAAGCTGTCTATCAGTCGCGCAAAGATGATTATGGTGTGATTAAGAGCACCATGTTGTTTGCTATGGAACCAGAACTTCAAAATCGTTTTGAAGACTATCTCGGCCCTTTGAGATTCTCAAGAGCCGAAACCATGTTTCAGACTCAGCCCGCTCGAGAGATATGAGATCTCCGAGAAGTTCTTTAACCGCAAGATGGAGGAAGGGAGTTCCGTTAGTGAGCACGCCATTAAGATGACGGGCTACACTCAACGCTTGAGCAACCTGGAATGCACGATTCCATAGGAGCTCAAGATTGACAGTTCTGCAATCACTCCCCCGGCTACAAAAGTTTTGTAGTGACTCATAATCGATTGGTTCCATCGATACGATCACCGAGCTCTTCGCAAAGTGAAGGCCGGAAGTGGACATCAAAAGGATAATCATGTGTTGATGGTCAAGCCCACCTTCAAGAAAGGTAAGGGTGCAAAGAAGCCCTTCAAGAAGGGCGGCAAGTGCACTGCCTGAGAAGAAGCTCAAGTCCGGTCCTAAGCCGGACCTCGAGTGCTTCTATTGCAAGGACAAGGGTCACTGGAAGCGCAACTGTCCAAAGTACTTAGCGGACAAGAAGGCTGGCACCATCAAAGGTATATTTGATATACATGTTATTGATGTTTTCCTTACTAGACCTCGTGGTAGTGCCTGGGTATTTGATACTGGTTCAGTTGCTAGTATTTGTAACTCGAAACAGGAGCTACGGAATAGACGGCGGCTTGCGAGGGATGAGGTGATGATGCGCGTTGGCAACATATCAAGAGTTGATGTGATGGTCGTCGGCACGCTCTCCTTAGTTTTACCTTCGGTATTAGTTTTAAACCTTAATAAATGTTATTATGTGCCTGCGTTGAGCATGAAAATTATTTTTGGATCGTGTTTATTGCAATACGGTTATTCATTTAAATCGGATAATAATGGTTGTTCTATTTATATGAGTAACATCTTTTATGGTCATGCACCTCTTGTGAATGGTTTATTTCTTCTAAATCTCGAAAGGGATGAAACACACATCCATAAGATTGAGGCTAAGAGATGCAAAGTAGATAGTGATAATACTACTTATTTGTGGCACTATCGTCTAGGTCATATTGGTGTAAAGCGCATGAAGAAACTCCATTCTGATGGACTTTTGGATTCTCTTGATTTTGAATCATTTGACACATGCGAACCATGCCTCATGGGCAAGATGATCAAAACCCCGTTCTCCGGTATGATGGAGCGAGCAACGGACTTGTTGGAAATCATACATACCGATGTATGCGGACCAATGAGTGTTTCGACGCGTGGTGGATATCGCTATTTTCTCACTTTTACCAATGACTTAAGTAGATATGGGTATATCTATTTAATGAAACATAAATCTGAAACATTTGAAAAGTTCAAGGAATTTCAGAATGAAGTGGAGAACCATCGTAACAGAAAGATTGAATTTCTATGATCCGATCATGGAGGTGAATATTTGAGTTATGATTTTCTCACGCATCTTAAAGCAAGCGGAATCGTTTCGCAACTCACTCCACCCGGAACACCACAGCACAATGGTGTGTCTGAATGCCGGAATCGAACCTTATTAGATATGGTCCGATCAATGATGTCTCTTACTGATTTGCCGTTATCATTTTGGGGTTATGCATTAGAAACCGCTGCATTCACTTTAAATAGGGCACCATCTAAATCCGTTGAGACGACACCATATGAACTGTGGTTTGGTGCGAAACCTAAGTTGTCGTTTCTTAAAGTTTGGGGATGCGAAGCTTACGTCAAGAAGTTGATGCCGGAAAAGCTCGAACCCAAAGCGCAGAAATGCGTCTTCATAGGATACCCTAAGGAAACTATTGGATATACCTTTTATCACAGAACCGAAGGCAAAGTGTTTGTCGCAAAGAACGGTTCCTTTCTTGAGAAGGAGTTTCTTTCGAAAGAAGTGAGTGGGAGGAAAGTAGAGCTAGACGAGGTTATTGAACCTTCTCTTGAATTGGAGAGTAGCGCAGCACCTGAAATTGTTGCAGTGCCGCCTGCACCAACAATAGAGGAAGCTAATGACAAGGATCATGAAGCTTCGGACGATGCTGCTACTGAACGTCGCAGGTCGACAAGGTCGCGTGCCCCTCCTGAGTGGTACGGCAACCCTGTCTTGACTGTCTTGTTAGTAGAAGACAGTGAACCTACGAACTATGAGGAAGCGATGATGAGCCCAGACTCTGAGAAATGGCTGGAAGCCATGAAATCCGAATTGGGATCCATGAGCGAAAACCAAGTATGGACTTTGGTGGACCCTCCTAGTGACCGAAAGGCCGTTGAGTGCAAATGGATCTTCAAGAAAAAAACGGACGCGGATGGTAATGTTACCGTCTATAAAGCACGACTTGTCGCAAAAGGTTTTCGACAAGTTCAAGGTGTTGACTACGATGAGACTTTCTCTCCCGTAGCTATGTTTAAGTCCATTCGGATTTTATTAGCAATTGCTGCGTTTCATGATTATGAAATATGGCAGATTGATGTCAAGACTGCTTTCCTCAATGGCAATATTGATGAAGAGTTGTATATGATGCAACCCGAAGGTTTTGTCGATCCTAAGGATGCTGATAAAGTATGCAAACTTCAGCGTTCCATTTATGGACTGAAGCAAGCATCTCGGAGTTGGAACCTTCGTTTTGATCAAGTGATCAAGAGCTTTGGGTTTGTTCCAAATTGCTACGAAGCTTGTATCTACAAGAAAGTGAGTGTGAGCTCGGTGACGTTTCTGGTACTATATGTGGATGACATATTGATTATTGGAAATGACATCAACATGCTTAACGATGTGAAGAGTTATTTGAACAACTGTTTTTCAATGAAAGACCTAGGTGAAGCTGCTTATATATTGGGCATCAAAATCTATAGAGATCGACAAAGACTCCTGATAGCTTTAAGCCAGAGTACATACCTAGACAAAGTTCTGAAAAGGTTCAGAATGGATAAGGCAAATAAAGGTTCAGTGCCTATGTTGTCAGGTAATATATTGAGCAAGGCTCAGTCCGCCTACGGTAAATGATAGGAAGCTATGAGCAAAGTGCCTTATGCCTCGCCATAGGTTCCATCATGTATGCCATGTTGTGTACTAGACCGGATGTGTCCAATGCTCTTAGTTTGACGAGATATCAAAGTGATCCAGAGTGGAACATCGGAGCCGTGAAGAACATCCTAAAGTACTGAATAGGACTAAAGAAATGTTCTTAGTCTATGGGGCGATGAACAACTCGTCATAAAGGTTACGTTGACGCTAGTTTCGACACCGACAAGGATGATTCTAAATCTCGCATGGATACGTGTATATTTTGAATGGAGGAGCTGTGAGCTAGAGAAGCAAGCAAAGCGTGATCGCGGGATCTATGAGAAGCGGAATACATGGCTCGCAGAAGCGTCAAGTGAAGGAGTTTGGATCGAAACTTCATCATCGAGCTTGGCGTGGTTCCAAGTGCATTGGACCCATTGGAGATATTGTGTGACAACATCGCGCCATAGCACTCGCTAAGGAACCAAGATATCATCCAAAGACCAAGCATATCAACGCAAGTTTCATATAATCCGAGATTATATAGCGATGGAGATCTGAATATTAGCAAAGTACATACGGATCTCGAATGTCGCAGATCCGCTGACTAAACCTCTTCCGCGTGAAAATATGATCACCTCGATTGCCATGGGTGTGAGATTGTTGCCAAATGTAAACTAGATTATTGACTCTAGTGCAAGTGGGAGACTGTTGGAATTATGCCCTAGAGGCAATAATAAAGATGTTATTATTATAATTCTTGTTCATGATAATGTTTATATTCCATGCTAGAATTGTATTAAGCGGAAACTTTAATACTTGTGTGGTTTGTGAACAACACCGTGTCCCTAGTACGCCTCTATGGACTAGCTCATTGATCAATGATGGTTAAGGTTTCCTAACCATAGACATGAGTTGTCAATTGATAATGAGATCATATCATTGGGAGAATGACATGATGGACATATCCAAACTAAGCGAAGCAATTAGATCGTGTCATCGTGTTCGTCTTTGCGAAGCTTTTCTTATGTCAAATATTCTATTCCTTAGACCATGAGATAATACAACTCCCTGGTATCGGAAGAAAGCTTTGAGGTCATCAAACGTCATCCTATTAGAGGGTGATCATAAAGGTGTCTCTCAGGTGATCGGAAAGTATCTGTTGGGTTGTATGTATCGAGATGGGATTTGTCCCTCCCAAGTCGGAGAGATATACTTCGGGCCCACTCGGTAATCGATATCAACACCGCTTGCAAGCATGTGGTTAAGGAGTTGATCACAAAGTGATATCGGATTACGGAACGAGTAAAGTACTTGCTGTGAACGAGATTGAACTAGGTATGACGCATCGACGATCAAATCTCGGGCAAGTAAAATATCGCAAGACGGCGAAGGAATATATATATGGGATTGATTGAATCTCGGCATCGTGGTTCCTCCGATATGATCATCGATGAATGTGTGGGATTCGATATGGTTTTCCAGTCCCCGCTGTTGATTATTGATAGAAGATCATGACTGCATATTCTCGAACCCGCAGGGTCACACACTTAACGTGTCTCGACGCTAGGATAGATTGGATAATTGGTTTATGAGTTTTTGTTCGGAGTCTCGGATGGGATCAGGGACATCACGAGAGGTTCCGGAGTGGTTCGGAGAATAAGATTCATATAAGGCAGTGCAGTTTTTGGAGTTCGGAATTGTTCCGGGTTAATCGGTATTGTACCGGAAGCTTCTAGAACCTTCCGGAAGGGGACCAACGTGGCCTCACCTTCCGAGAGGGGGCATGGGCCTATGAGGGAGTGCCCTGGCCGCATTGGGCCAGGGGCACAAGGCCCCATAGGGCCCAGCCGGCCAAGAGAGGTTTAAACTCTAGATAGAGCTTCTAGAAGGGGGGGTTTCCTTGCCCCCACTCTTCCTCCTTGGGGCCGCCGGTTTGGGCTTGGGGGAGGGGCTAGGGCTGCGCCCCCTCTATATAAAGAGGGGTGGTGGCGCACCAACCCCCCACACCTTCCCCTCCAACCTAGCCGCCCTGCTGCCCTCCTCTCTCCCTCCCGACTGTTTGTAGGCGAAACCCTGCTGCAGAAATTCTCCACCATATACACCACGCCGTCGTGTTGTAGATCCAATCCGTCTCTCCACCATACTTTCTGGTCCGAGGAAGGAGGAGACGTTGAGGTGCTGCACGTGTGCATCTCACGGAGGCATCGCCACTTGTGGTGCTAGATCGGATCGGATCGCGAGGAGGAGAAGCGAGTACGACTACATCACCCACGTTCCGACGAACGTTCCGCTATGCGAATCTTCAAGGGTATGAAGATCTAATCCAATCTCTCTCGTTGTTTTCATCTCCTAGATTAGATCTTGGCTTTCCCTCTGTTCGCATCCGTAGAAAATTTTGATTTACTATGCCGCGTAACCCTTCAAAATATGCCACTGGAGAACTGCATGGAGAACCACAAAAAAATAAGGCCAAAACTGAACCATTGACAAGTTCCAGCAAACGAACATTAGTGGTATGTCCTTCATGCAAAAATAGAGCATAATAAGGCACATGTGCATGCTGCACAAATTGGATAGCTGGTGCCCCTTCCTGAAATCTCAAGAGCATACACCATGCACTAGCAGTACACTGATATTTGGCCATAACACAACTAACAGAAGATGCGATATTACCAAGAAGTTGCTCCATTTGTGACTCTAGAACGACAAGAATTGTTCTTCTGGGACCATTGGAGCTACAGTGTTGCAAACCAAAGCTAGCAGAATTACAAAAGATTTCCTGTAGCTCACCAAGGAGTGATTGCTCACAAGATACCAGAGGTGGTGGCCAGGGGTGCTGCTGGATTTCGTCCTTGTGCAACACCTCATTAGACATCACATACGTGAGGACCTCCCCGGCGTCATTGCACAACAAGGTTGTGTTTACTGCCGACTCCATTGTGATGCGAGAGCTTGGCCATGCACCTGGCAACAAACTCCGGGGATCCGGAGGACGTGGGGGTATGAGCTCTAGCCAATGTCAGGTTAATATCCAAGGAATGCATACCGGGGCAGCAGGCAAGATGATGTCAATTTCAGTGGTGCTAGATGCTGAGAGCATAACGAGCACCCCGAATTCAGAACTGGGCACCGGTGCTACTATCAGCGAAGCGCCATGCTCGCCGTCAACATTAGCCGGGCCAACATTGCTGGAGATCACATCACTGGTCACGGACGTGGTTGAGGTTGCAGATGAGATGAACGCACACGCCAATGCGGAGTCGCCACAGTGTGGGCTTCCCGATGAGGAGGTGATGGCCGTGGATGCAGCACCCTTGGTGGCCTTGCTGTGGAGGGTTATGTCACCTACTGTAGTCGCAGTGAGCACGGGGATTATGTCGAGCAAGGCGCTATGCTTGCCCCTGTCTATGTCAGTGGCGATTTCGATGGAGAGCAAGTCGCAGGTCAGGGGAATGGCTGCTGACGTGGATGACTCTGACAATCCAGATGCCCATAGCAGGGGTGTCGTCGTGGTTGACATGGTGATGGATTGGGCTGCGCATTCCATCGAACAGGACACGGTCACCGCTGTGATGGTGTCCATGGGAGCAGCGATTGTCCCAGGTGGCTCGCCGGTAACAGGAACCAGAGCTGAGGGTTCAGAAAGCCCTGCCGACGCGAGGATGAGCTCGGACGTGGCCGTCACGGGCTGAACCCTTGCCGATGCGAGGACGAGCTTGGCCGTGGCCGTCACGGGCGCGGTGACGCAGTCAACGATGTTGTCCATAGATTGTTGAAGTGCATCAAGACTAGCCATACATTCGGCAAAGTCACGCCGTCGTCTGGCTTCCCACTCACCGAGGTATGCCTTGAGCTCGGGATTCATGGCGAGTATGAGGTTGTCAGGATACTGACGCCCCTGCACTCTCGCATATACTTCCTCTGTTCGGGATTATAGGTCCTACGCGTATACCTAGGTCGTTAATTTGACCAATAAAATATAACTTATATATCATAAAATTTATACCATTAGAAAATATAACCTCTAAAGTTTCTAATGGTATAATTTTTATACTATATTATTTATAATTTACTGTTCAAATTGGCAACCTAGTTATCCGCGTGGGACTTATAATCCCAAACGGAGGGAGTAACAACTGAGGATAACTTCATCTGGTGGTTGTCTGATAGCGGGGCAAGTTGCTGAGCTGGTGCCACGTCATCTGCCACCAAGGATTCTCGCAAGTTATAAGTCGATAGAGTTGTAACAGAAAAGGCATCTGGAAATATTATCACCACTATGGTGTATCTAGATATAGTAGCTTCATTAGTTGTCTTGTAAACTCCTATCAGAGATCTCCGTTGAAATACAACACAGCTACTCTTTTGAATTTCAGTGAGAAATCTATCTGAATTCGTGAAATCCTCTGTTAATTAGTGGGCAAGCTCATCAGGGCCTGTCAGTTGGTATCAGAGACTCCTTTCTGGGCGGTGGCGAATCGGGTCTATTCGTTCGATGGTTGAGCTCTCTCGTAAAATCCCATCGATCGGGTGAGATCTGCGGCGGCGGAGCGTATTGGTCGACGGTGGCGGCGGCGGCGGCAGTCCATCTCACGGATGAGGTTGACGGCGGCGGCTTGGTGGCGGCGGCTTGGTGGCGGCGGCATCGATCGGGCACAGACTGAACGACTCGTGGCGGTTGCTGGAGACTCCCTTCTCTGGTGGTAAAATTCCGGTCACGAATTCGGTCCGTGTGCTTCTCGGCGGCGTGGAGTGTGACGACTGCAGAAGCCCCTGATCGCTGGTGAGGGTTCGAGGCTTGTCCTCAGGTAAAATTCCGGAACCAGTTGGATTAGGCGGAGATGGCAACTCACACTAAGCATCAGGAGTTAGAGGCGGAAGTGGAGGCGCTGCGAGGAGAAGTTTGTGCTATTGACAACAAGCAAGATGGAATTCAGACTCAGTTGGAAGCAGTACACGAGCGCTTGGAAAAAGTGGAAGCTCTGGACATCAAGGTGGATCGCATGGAAACTCTGTTGCTGAAGAATGATCAAGTACAGCACGACATATTCGATTATCTGAAGCGATTGGAAGGTAAAATCATCCGCCCTCCCACACCTGATCCGGAGACACCTGGCGGTAGTTACACCATCAAGGAACAGGAGATTCTCTTAAAATAATGTGGCATCCCGCAAAACCACTACTAGAAAATCGCGTTGTTTTTGTGCATTGCATCGTCATCATCATGCATTGTTGGTCTGCATTATTTTGAAAAGCCTAGCTTTGATGTGTACAAACACCCCTTTTTAGTTAAAGGCAAAACCCCGAGCGTATCGGATATTTTGTTTCCCTAAAAACTATTTCGCAAAGAGGCTTTGTTCTAATTTGAACAGATCCAAACAAACACAAAAACTAACACAACCCAACCCTAAATCTATTCCCACCCAAATCCTATCTACCCTCCAACCACAGGCCGCCACCTCACCCTCTCACCCAAAACCTACCCACCTGCCACCTCACCAATCCTCCCTTTTCCCCCTCTCTCTCTTTTCTCACCCAGCCACCCCTACCCCTCTCTCTCTTACAGCTGGCGCCCACAGCCACTTCCTTCTCTCCCCTCTGGCCCCACCCTGCAGCCAACCTCCCTCCCTCACCTGGCCCCACCCACGTGGACCACCCCTGGCCCACCTCTCCCCAGTCTCCCCACGCGCAACCCCCCACCAACCCCGTCCTCTTCCTCCACCTCTCCCTCACCGTCCTTCCACCCACACAGGCCGCCGCTTGAGCTCCCCACCTCCCTCCTCCGCCTCGCCCGTCCTCCTCTCCTCCCGGCGGCACCCTCCTCCTGCGGACCACCTCGCCTTGATCTCTCCCGGCAGCGGCCTCTACCTCGCCTTGCGCCTTCCTGCGGCCGTCCTCGGCCGCGGAGCCCAGCCGCCCGCTGCCCGCCTCCGTCGGCTCCACCCTCCATCCTCGTTGGCCGCCCGCTGGCTGCCGCCCGCCATGGCGCCGCCTCGCCCGCAACCTCCGCGCGCCCGCCCACTGCCGGCCGGCCGTCGCCATCTGCCCGTCCGCGCCTCAAGGCCGTCCGCCTCCTTCGCGTCTGCCGGAGCCTCGCCGCCGCGCCGGGCCCGCCTCGCCGGCGCCTTCCTCGTCCGCCCCTCCGCCTTCCCCCCCGCGGGGCCCACATCGTCGACGCCTTGCCATCTGCCTCCAACCGTGCACGCTCTGTGTAGTACCAAGGCGTGCTAAGTGTTGGGAGTGGAGACGTCAAGTTCGACACCGGTGATCGGACCCCAAAAACCCCAAGTTCCCCCTCGCCAAGAACTTCATCGGACCGGAAAACGCCCGGACGACGAGCTCTTTTACCTGGACCCGAAGACAATTGTGCGACAGGCACTTCCCCGAGGATGCGAAGTCGAGAACCCGACGCCAAGATCGCCCCGAAGGCCGAACCCCCCTGGACCGACATGCTCTTCTTCACGGATATGACAAGCACTCCGCCCGGACACCAAGTTCTTCACCCCGAAGCCAATACCGACCCGACTTGGGGAACCGACAAGACCTTCGCGATGACAAGAACGACACCGACCAGAACGAGTCCGATGTGCCCCTAACGCCGAAACAAGTCCTGCTTCCCGGAAGCGACAAGAACTACCCCCGTTAGCTGAGAACGATCCCGGAGTCCGAACCTCGTTTCCGTCGAACCCTGGACCCCGAGACCGACCCCGAACCCCGGAACCCCAAGATCTGCCGAACCCTAAATGTGTGAACCTCTTCCCGAAAACCCCATTTTACAATATAATACAACTTGTCGCATAATAATTGTTCATGCATGCATATTTGTCATGTGGTTTGGGGGCCTTATGCCGATTCACCTGATAATTAAATATGGGGCCCATATGCGGGCAAATCTAGCCTTATATTGGCCTCGTTTAAACATGTGTAGCGAACCGGTTCCATCTGTTGTCTTGCTAAACAACATTTAAATTGCGGGGTAGCTAAACAACTTGAACCATTTGATTAATTGTCGGGACCCCGGTTCCACTTAATATTGACCTAATTGCATCGCACCTTTGCCATGTCATACATCATACATGCATCATGCCGATCTTCTGCCGTTGTATTAAATATTGCATCCGGTGTTTATTCTAGTGTTTTGCTTCTTCGCGGATAAGGCCGTTGAGTTGATGTGAGCTTCGCCCCGACCTTCGGTTGACCCTTCGACAATGTTTTCAAGCGAGCATCTCCCCCTTTCTACCTATCTTACTTTTATAGTATTTATTCCCTCCTGTTGATCTATTGCTATCTGTGTTGCGATGCTCTAGTTTTCCGTACCCATGATATACCGTGCAGCCTATATTGCCTTGGACACATCCTATTACTTGTTGTTTGGTAGATAGTTGGACTTGCGCGTCGTTGTCGCCTGCTCAAGTGCTGTTGCGTGTCGTCAATTGCCACAGTTGTTGGAGCCTTGCCGCATGTTTGTTGTCGGAGATGATTATGGCTTTACTTATCGTTCACTTTAATTCCTGTTTAACAACTAAATTGAAGTAAGCAGAGGCATCGGTGGGTGATAGAAAATATTTGGTTTCCGAACGCCCACTTGTGTCCCGTAGGACCCCGAGTACTTGATACCTGTTCCTTGATTTATCGCGCTATCCACATCCGGGAGGTATATGGGACCCCACAGGCGAGCTTGATTGATCTTATTTCTTGGGGCCACAAACTAGTTTGAGGTTTTATTTACGATCCTGTACTTATGCCATGCTACTTATGTATTTACGATTGTGCGAGGAGCACACTGTCATGTTAGGTAAGCGGAGTGATTACGCAGTATCGACACCGAGTTTTCGGGTTCCCGATCGCTTCTGACCATTGTCGCAAACCTTGAGTCCGTCTAAGCTTGCTTACTTCGTTGGTGTACTCAAGGGTGGCCCCTGAAATATTCTGAATCTGTGATTGTTCGATCGTGAAAG
This sequence comes from Avena longiglumis, assembly GCA_030063025.1. Lineage (NCBI taxonomy): Eukaryota > Viridiplantae > Streptophyta > Magnoliopsida > Poales > Poaceae > Avena > Avena longiglumis. Next base: position 177,794,420 of record CP125977.1, on the reverse strand, counting down.
CCTCGTTGGGTTTTGATTTGGTTTTCCGAGGTTGATCGAGCGTGTGTTGCTATTGGTGCACCCGGCCGGTAAAACTTTACGAAAGCCGTGTCGCGGATATGGACGACTTGGAGCACGATTCTCGACCATAGACAAGCATAACTAAAGTTTATTGCTATAAATTTGACTTTATAATGACTAGTAATCAGCTTCACTATAATGGAATGGCTAATTAATACGCCACCATTGCTTGTTTGGAGTGTCGCCATACCATTGTACTGACTAGTAAGTATTGCAACTACAACGGAATGGCTGAATAAAAGTACCAACAAATCTGGGTTTTGGGTTATCTCATGCTATCATGTATCGATTAGTAAGTGTTGCAACTATAACGGAATGGTTAACTAAAAGTGCCTTGCTTACTTTATCGGAAGATTATCTAAACGACTAGTAATTGCTGCAACAATAATCGAATAAATAAAGCGCCAACTGTGAGTTCCTCGGTTGACTTCCTCGTTTGGTCTCGAGGGGGAAACACCAGGATGGGTTTGTTTGGTGTTAGCTTCAGGTTAGATCCGGATAGGTCTTTCTTACCCTCTCTGATAACCGCCAGTTGTATCGAGTCTCTGTAGGTTGTTTAGTGCATGGTGCCGCTGCCGCTTCAGTCCACCATACCTATGTAGGCGAGGACCGCCGAATTCTAGCCTCGAGTGTCTTGGCCTCGATCTTGACGCTCCTTCTTTTTCCTTTGCCTTTGTCGGCACCCCTTTTGTTTAAGCAGGTTTTGAGATCGACGTCGTTAGCAGGGTTACCCTTCCGGCTTGGCCTGGGCAGGGTTATGGACGCCATTGGTTATTCTTCAGGGCTCTTAGCCCCATTTGCATCTTGTCCGTAGTCGGACGCTCCATCGTTTTCGAGGTGATTTGGATCTTTGTACCGTATTTTTGTATTTTTGACTCATTGAGTCGCAGCTGTATATATATCTGTTCTGTGGGTCCCATCGAGGACTGTTGAGTAATGTTATTACTTCGTTTTCCACCCGCACGAAAGTGCCTGGTGGGCACCTTTGAATCGTTTCTATGCGGGTTTGGCGGTCTTTGCTAAAACTTGCATAGGTCCGATTCTGAGGGTGTTACAAACAACATGAAATTGTTAAAGATATTCATGAACGTACTAGAGCATTAGCAGAGTTACAGGTCAATGGTAAAGTTGTAGATCATGTCAATTTGGAGTCCCCATTGCAGAAACAACACCCCAATCCTCAATCATCTGCCTTAGTTGTCAATGTGGAGAAACCTGCTATTATTCAGTATAAATCTGAACGAGCTGCTCAGTTTATGAAAAACATTGCTAAAGGCCTCAAAATGGATTTTCCTTGCTTTCATGGAGAGAACCCATTGGGATGGATTCGACAAGTAACAAAGTATTTTGAGTTATCTCAAGTACCTGACGAATGCAAGGTGGATTTAGCTCAAACGTACATTACTGGGAGGGCAGATAATTGGCTCAGGAGCACTAAAATCTTGCAGCAGGAGATGTCTTGGAAACAGTTTTGTAGGCTCATCTGTGATAGATTTGCTCAAGCAAGCATTTATGAACTTTTGGAGAAGTTTCATTCAGTCAAACAGTACTCGATGTCAGTTTCCGAGTACACTGAAAAATTTGAGGAACTCATGGCAATTATCAGAGAGGAACAGCCCTACCTCCAAGAGCACTACTATATTGTGAGCTTTGTTAATGGATTGAGGCCAGAAATCAAATGCAATCTTCGACCTCAACGTCCTACTACACTTTCCAATGCTTATTGGATGGCCAGGGATTATGAGTGTGGATTGATAGCTACAGCAAAAGCACAAAAGCATGCTGGATTTCTTACATACAGACAAGGTCAACAGCCACAACGATTATTGGGTCCTCCTCCACCTGAGAAGCAACCATATGTTCCACCACCTGCAAGAAAACCTGGAGTATGTTGGCGATGCAATGGTCCTTGGCAACCTGGCCACAAATGTCCTCAAGCACCCACATTACATGTGTTGACTGCAGCAGTTGAAGAACCAATTCCTCAGCAAGAGTTGGAGGAAATTGACATCTCTGAACAACAAGGGTCACAGGATGAAACTTCAGAACCACAACCCCACCTCATGCATATTTCAGCCCAAGCTCTCTCAGGAAACAAAACAGGGGATACTATTGCAGTCAATATTTGCATTGGAGGCAAGAGAGGATTGTCATTGGTGGATTCAGGAAGCACCAATACCTTCATTGATATGCACTTTGCTTTGAAAACTCACTGTGAAATTCTCAATAACCCAACCAAGACTGTGACTGTAGCTGGAGGAGGAGCATTACACTCTGGAGGACATATTGCTGACTATAATTTCACCATTTGTGCAGTCAAATTCAACCATTCCTTCACCTTGTTGGACCTGAAAGGTTATGATGTTGTTTTAGGCAGTGATTGGATGAAGAAGCATGGACCAGTAACATTTGACTGGGAATACAAATGTGTGGCAGTTCATACCTCGGAGAAGAAATTGGTCAGACTACCTGATGCAAGCATTACAACTGATATTAAATATATATCTGTCGACATTGTTGACAAGATGTGTAGCAAAGGTAGCATGGGTTATCTATTGCACATGCAGGTTAATAGCCAGGACCAGAAAAAACAGGTGATACCAGAATCACTACAATCATTATTATCTCAGTATCAGGATTTATTCCAAACACCTACTGAGTTACCTCCAGCAAGGGCATGTGACCATGAAATTCCCTTGCAAGCTCATGCTACACCCCCTGCTGCTAGGCCATACAGAGTTCCACATTTGCAGAAGAATGAAATGGAAAAGCAAATACATGAGTTGTTGGAGAAAGGGATAATTAAAGCTAGTGACAGTCCTTATGCTGCACCAGCTATTTTAGTCAGGAAGAAAGATGGATCTTGGCGTCTGTGTATTGATTATCGCAGACTGAATGCCATAACAGTTAAAAACAAGTTCCCTATCCCTGTAATTGAGGACTTGTTGGATGAGCTCAATGGTGCAGTCATTTTCACCAAATTGGATCTCAGGTCAGGGTACCATCAGATCAGAATGAAGCCTGCTAATATCCCCAAAACTGCTTTCTCCACTTACAATGGCCATTTTGAATTTTTGGTCATGCCTTTTGGCCTTAAAAATGCCCCTGCCACTTTTCAAGCATTGATGAATTCCATTTTTAGTGAATATTTGAGACACTTTGTTTTGGTATTGTTTGATGACATTCTTATATATAGCCAGTCCCTAGCAGAACATCAACACCACTTGACAATTGTCTTACAAATTCTGAGGAAACATTCTCTTTTCCTTAAGGAAAGCAAATGCAGTTTTGGTTCACCTCAAGTGGAGTATCTGGGCCATATTATATCTCAGGCTGGTGTTGCTACAGATCCAGAGAAGGTCACATCTATTAAACAATGGAAACTTCCTACAACAGTTACTCAGCTAAGAAGTTTCTTAGGCCTAACTGGATACTATAGGCGTTTCATTCAAGGTTATGGCCAGATATGCAAACCTTTGTATGATATACTCAAAAAGGATTCATTTGTTTGGTCTGATCAACAAACTGCAGCTTTTGAACAACTTAAACACTCCATGACCGTAGCTCCTGTTTTGGCTTTACCAGATTTCACCTCACCTTTTGTTCTTGAGTGTGATGCTTCAGGAAGTGGGATTGGTGGAGTTTTAATGCAAAACAAGAAGCCCATTGCCTTCTACAGCAAAGCTCTTGGAGTAAAAGCATCTGCTCTTTCAACATATCAAAAAGAAGAAATTGCAATATTGGAATCTATCAAGAAGTGGCGCCATTACTTGTTGGGCAGTAAACTGATCATCAAGACAGATCATCAGAGTCTCAAATTTATGAATGAACAACGAGTCACCACTGGAATGCAATATAAATTGCTCCTCAAGTTACTCGAGTTTGATTATGTCATTGAGTACAAGAAAGGGCAGGATAAAAGAGTGGCATATGCTTTGTCTCGCAAAGATCAACTTCTGGCCATCACTACTGTCAGTCCTACTTGGGCAGAAGATATTGAATCCTCATATGCCCAGGATGATCACTGCAAGCAGCTCATCAGTCAAGCTACAGCCGGGACTATTCTGCCTGACAACTTTACTTACCAATCCGGCATTTTGAGGTATAAAGGACGTATCACAGTTGGTGCAGACAACACCCTTAAAAACAAACTGTTGGATACCTTTCATTCCTCTCCCTTGGGTGGTCATTCTGGAATTCGTGCCACCTATCAATGTATCAAGCGAATTTTCTACTGGCCAAACATGCACAAAGATGTTGAACTCTTCATTCAACAATGCCCAACTTGTTAGCGTGCTAAATCTGAACATTGTCTCTATCCTGGAATGCTAGTACCCTTGCCTATTCCTGGTATGGCATGGCGTCATATTTCAATGGATTTTGTGGAAGGATTACCCAAATCCAATGGCAAGGAGATCATATTGGTGGTTGTCTGTCGTCTGACAAAATATGCACACTTTATTCCTCTTGCCCACCCATACACCGTGAATACAGTGGTTCAGGCTTTCATTGATAATATCTTCAGGTTACATGGCATGCCCAAGTCAATTGTCACTGATCGCGATCGCATCTTTACCAGTAAGTTTTGGCAACAAATTTTCAAAACTCTGAAAGTCGATTTGCGTATGAGCACATCATACCACCCACAGTCTGATGGACAGACAGAGCGCGTGAACCAATGCCCTAGAGGCAATAATAAATGTAGTTATTATTATATCTTTGTGTTTATGATAAATGTTTACATTCATGCTATACTAGTATTAACAAGGAAACATTGATACTTGTGTGATTTGTAAACTTAATTTGAAGTCCCTAGTATAGCCTCTATACTTCACTATCTTGTTGGTTGATTAATGATTGTGGTTTCCCTATCATGAACATTGAGATGTTATCAACAACAAGATCATATCGTTAGGAGAATGATATGGTGGACATACTCCTATAGATAAGCGTAGCATAAAGATAAAGTCATTTCAATAGTTCAATTGCTATCTGCTTTCTGATACATAGTAACCTAATTCCTTCGACCATGAGATCATGCATATCACCTTTACCGGATGGATGCTTTGATGACATCAAACACCACACCGTAACTAGGTGGCTATAAAGGTGGCATTGAGTGTTCGGAAAGTATTGGTTGAGACACATGGATCAAGAGTGGGATTTGTCCATCCATATGAGATAGATATACTGGGCCCTCTCGGTGGAATGTCATCCAATTAGCTTGCAAGCATGTGACTGGCTCACAAGGGATCACATATCACGGAGCGAGAAAGAGTACTTATCGGTAACAAGGTTGAACTAGGTATGCAGAGATACAAGCGATCATAACCTCGGATAAGTAAACTATCGTGAGACAAAGGGAAATTGGTATCGTATGTAAGTGGTTCATTCGATCGCAAAGTAATCGTAGAAATATGTGGGAGCCATATGAATTTCCAGATTCCTCTATTGGTTATTGTTCGGAGAAGTGTCTCGATCATGTCCGCATAATTCACGAACCGTAGGGAGACACACTTAAGGATTCGACGTTGTTTGAGTAGTTATGGTATTATGAGAAAGAGACCGAATGTTGTTCGGGGTCTCGGATGGGATCCGGGATATCACGAGGTGATCCGGAATGGTCCGGAGAATAAGATTCATATAAGGAAAGTCCCGTTTCGGAGTTCGGGAATGATTCCGGTGTTTTCATCGGGAATGTTCTAGAAGGTTCCGGAATGTCCAAGCACTCGGGGAGGGTACATGAATGTGTCATTACATATTGGAATGATTGCATCATGTACTAAGTGTTCTCGCTGTTCCAAATGAAGGATTAAATTGAATCCTAAACTGAAAAGTCAAATAGCAAGTTTGAAAAGTCAAACGACTAAAATAGGAAAGAGAGGGAAAGAGGAAAGAGGGGGCAAACCGAGGTTGGGAGGAATCCTCCTCCAACCCGCCCACCTCCAAGCCGAGTTGGGAAGGGACTCCCTCCCCCTTGGCGCCGGCCCCTCCACCTATAAAAGGAGGGGCAGGGCTCCCTCCTCTAGACACACAAGTTCCTATCCTCTAATCTAAACCCTAGCCAAAGCCTCCGGTTTAGAGCCGTTTTGGTTTAGAGCTTCTAATTGCCCTAGCCTTCGGTTTAGAGCCTTCTAATTGGTGTGTCTAAACCCTAGACCACTAATAGCTCTCTCATACTCCACCATACTCGCTCCGGCTTAAGGCGAAGCCCTGCGGGATCTCCCCTCTACTTCCGGTACCACGTCGTTGTCTTTGCCGGGAATCGCGAGAGAGTGCTACAACCTCCGCTCCTGCTGGAACAAGGGAGAGGAAGGTCTTCGTCAATCCGAACGTGTGACCGATCAAGGAGCGGCCGAACGCAGCCGGAAGGATCTTCTACACGATCTTGAGATCGGGAAGAGTACGACTACATCACCCACGAGAATCCGCTCTCGTTAAACACTTTGGAATCTTCAAGGGTAAGTTATTCCATCGACTCGTTGCTACAATCTAGTAGATAGATCTTGGTTTGTTTGTTTGTATGCGATAGAAAATTTTTGTTTTCCATGCTACGAAACCCTACAATTTTCACCAAATTGGATCTCAGGTCAGGGTACCATCAGATCAGAATGAAGCCTGCTGATATTCCCAAAACTGCTTTCTCCACTTACAATGGCCATTTTGAATTTTTGGTCATGCCTTTTGGCCTTACAAATGCCCCTGCCACTTTTCAAGCATTGATGAATTCCATTTTTAGTGAATATTTGAGAAACTTTGTTTTGGTATTGTTTGATGACATTCTTATATATAGCCAGTCCCTAGCAGAACATCAACACCACTTGACAATTGTCTTAGAAATTCTGAGGAAACATTCTCTTTTCCTTAAGGAAAGCAAATGCATTTTTGGTTCACCTCAAGTGGAGTATATGGGCCATATTATATCTCAGGCTGGTGTTGCTACAGATCCAGAGAAGGTCACAGCTATTAAACAATGGAAACTTCCTACAACAGTTACTCAGCTAAGAAGTTTCTTAGGCCTAACTGGATACTATAGGCGTTTCATTCAAGGTTATGGCCAGATATGCAAACCTTTGTATGATATACTCAAAAAGGATTCATTTGTTTGGTCTGATCAACAAACTGCAGCTTTTGAACAGCTTAAACACTCCATGACCGTAGCTCCTGTTTTGGCTTTACCAGATTTCACCTCACCTTTTGTTCTTGAGTGTGATGCTTCAGGAAGTGGGATTGGTGGAGTTTTAATGCAAAACAAGAAGCCCATCATTGCCTTCTACATCAAAGCTCTTGGAGTAAAAGCATCTGCTCTTTCAACATATGAAAAAGAAGCAATTGCAATATTGGAATCTATCAAGAAGTGGCGCCATTACTTGTTGGGCAGTAAACTGATCATCAAGACAGACCATCAGAGTCTCAAATTTATGAATGAACAACGAGTCACCACTGGAATGCAATATAAATTGCTCCTCAAGTTACTCGAGTTTGATTATGTCATTGAGTACAAGAAAGGGCAGGATAAAAGAGTGGCATATGCTTTGTCTCACAAAGATCAACTTCTGGCCATCACTACTGTCAGTCCTACTTGGACAGAAGATATTGAATCCTCATATGCCCAGGATGATCACTGCAAGCAGCTCATCAGTCAAGCTACAGCCGGGACTATTCTGCCTGACAACTTTACTTACCAATCTGGCATTTTGAGGTATAAAGGACGTATCACAGTTGGTGTGACAACACCCTTAAAAACAAACTGTTGGATACCTTTCATTCCTCTCCCTTGGGTGCTCATTCTGGAATTCGTGCCACCTATCAATGTATCAAGCGAATTTTCTACTGGCCAAACATGCACAAAGATGTTGAACTCTTCATTCAGCAATGCCCAACTTGTCAGCGTGCTAAATCTGAACATTGTCTCTATCCTGGAATGCTAGTACCCTTGCCTATTCCTGGTATGGCATGGCGTCATATTTCAATGGATTTTGTGGAAGGATTACCCAAATCCAATGGCAAGGAGATCATATTGGTGGTTGTCTGTCGTGTGACAAAATATGCACACTTTATTCCTCTTGCCCACCCATACACCGTGAATACAGTGGTTCAGGCTTTCATTGATAATATCTTCAGGTTACATGGCATGCCCAAGTCAATTTGTCACTGATCGCGATCGCATCTTTACCAGTAAGTTTTGGCAACAAATTTTCAAAACTCTGAAAGTTGATTTGCGTATGAGCACATCATACCACCCACAGTCTGATGGACAGACAGAGCGCGTGAACCAATGCCTTGAATCGTATCTGCGCAGTATGGCTTTCAATGAACCCAAGAAATGGAGTTTCTGGTTGTCCCTTGCAGAATGGTGGTATAACTCAACCTATCATACTACCACTAAGTTCACTCCCTTCCATGCTTTATATGGTTTTCCTGCTCTGCTGATCAGCGAGATTTCAGTTACGGGACCTATCGAACCTGACGCTGGAGAATTCTTACAGCAGAAGGAACAAATGTTACAGCAACTCAAGGCAAATCTTCAGGATGCTCAACTGCGTATGAAGAAATATGCCGATACCAAGCGCACAGAACGTCAATTTCAGGTTGGTGATATGGTTTATGTCAAACTCCAACCTTATCGAATGGCGACATTCGATGTGAAACATGGCCTGAAGCTAGCAACCAAGTTCTACGGTCCTTTCCGTGTGCTGAAGAAGATTGGTCCTGTGGCATATCAGCTATTACTTCCTCCTGGTGCTCAAATTCACAATGTGTTCCACATCAGCGAATTGAAAAAACATCTGGAACCCAAAGCAATTCCATCACCTGACTTACCTTTGGTTGATGACAAAGGCAATATCAAGACTGAACCAGTCTTGGTGCTTGATACTCGAGCTGTCCCTCGCCATCCTGTTCTGGTGTCACAGTGGCTTGTGCAATGGCTCAACATGTCCCCGGACGATGCTACGTGGGAAGATGCGGGATTCATCAAGACGACGTTCCCTGATTTCTATGCTGCAACCATTCGCAAGTGGTTTCCTTCTACTGATCCTCGAGGACAAGGATCTTCTTCAGGGAGTAGCAACTGTCAGGATACTGACGCCCCTGCACTCTCGCATATAACAACTGAGGATAACTTCATCTGGTGGTTGTCTGATAGCGGGGCAAGTTGCTGAGCTGGCGCCACGTCATCTGCCACCAAGGATTCATCGCGTCACCGATGCCAACCTGTCCATGCTCTGTTTCTAGCTGACGCACGGCGCACGTTTCCTTCTCGCAAGTTATAAGTCGATAGAGTTGTAACAGAAAAGGCATCTGAAAATATTATCACCACTCTGGTGTATCTAGATATAGTAGCTTCATTAGTTGTCTTGTAAACTCCTATCAGAGATCTCCGTTGAAATACAACACAGCTACTCTTCTGAATTTCAGTGAGCAATCTATCTGAATTCGTGAAATCCTCTGTTAATTAGTGGGCAAGCTCATCAGGGCCTGTCAGAGGTGGATGAAAAAAAAATGGGGAATTTTTGGGAGGTGGAGACTGGCTCTGATACCAGATGTTAACAACCAAATTTCTCAAATCCCTCAAATCACTCAAAGATACAAAGATTCACTAGTTAAACATATGAACAAGCATGAAGAGGGAGGGAGAATAGAGCCGAGGTGGGAGGAGAAGTGCCACCGTTCCATGACGTGATCCTTCTGGATGCCGTCATGTTGCTTCTCTGGGCATACTTGTAGCTCGTGCAGCCCTGTAGTCTCAATCGATGGTGGATGGGCCGTGGCCCACTGTGTTGGCCCATGATGATATGTAGATGGTTCCTAACATTTGACAACCTTCGAGCGCCCAAGGGGCTCTCCACGGAAATGAGGCCACCACGCGAGGAAGCAGCCCCGCTGCCATCGTCGGCCAGCCAGACTTTGTCCGCCGGCGTCCTCCGATGATAGCAGGGGAGAGGTGGAAAGAGGAGTCGAGGACAGCGATGGCTTGGGGTTCCGCCTGTGACGCCTCCTTCGAGAGGCAGCGCGTGCGGCGTAGTTGATCTCAATTACTACGACCTCTCTCAAGTCTTAACTATGTGTGTAATTGAGCCAGCTGCTTGGGAGATCTGTTAGGTTGTTCATTCCTTCTGAACATGTACGTACGTGGCATGTGCTCACATTTCACACACGGGGCGGGGCAGTCAGACTTGATCGTATAAACAGCAAGGCAAGAAAAACAAGGCGTTCCACGGAAATCTATCGATGTGTCCGCCATTCGCGCCGTTCATCCGTGTAGAGCTAGCTAGGCAGGGCCCGGTCGTGGCGCTGAACATGTTGCCCGCAAAAAAATAAAGCAGGTCAATGCACAAAATATCGGCCAAGCTTGGCTCATGCACGCGTGCGGAGGGGTGCATACACATGGCAAGCATCAAAGTATGTACGTGTGTCCGCCGCCACCGGTGCCTTTCGGTGCACGGCCCATCCATGGCGCCATTGATGAGCGCCCATAAGCTAGAGCGCAACCTACTCGTACTACTACACGAGGGCCACCGCCGGACGCGCATGCTTCACACCGCCACCACCACCGTACCAGTAGGGATTTTCTTCGCCCTTGTCTGATCGGCGAGGATGCTTTGGAGATTTACGAGGGGAATTATTCGGGGAACGTATGCTGGTAGTACTGTATAAAGTACAAGGTATAACTATACGGAATTGCTAAGTCACAGACGAAAACTACGTCACACAGCTAGCTTATATGCCGTCCGATCTGTTTGTTTCAAGATTTGTGTGCTGTTGTATTTTTTCTGCCTTGTCCAGGGGAGGTGTTGGCCCAATTTGCAATTGCCTGCTGCCGTGAATGGTTGTGCTGGTGGGCTTTTTTGTTGTGCTGTTGGGATACGGCTGTGTTGTTGCGTGTGCGTTTTTTTGGTTTAGTTGGTTGAAACACTATCGTTTTCTGTTAGGCTTTTTGCGAATTCGCTTTTTTAGTGTTGAGTGGTTTAATTACTATCGTTTTGTTTAGTTGTTAATTTTTTATTGTTTATTTATTATCTACAAATATTATATTATAATAATAATTTATTTTTTGTTTATTATCTGCAAATATTGTATTATAAGAATAATTTATTTTTTATATTCAATGTTTTTATAGGAAGTACGGATTGAGGTGTTTCCAACTACATTTTAAGTCCCACACAGAGGTGAAGCATGTTTTGTGTGGGGTGACAGAGTTGTCCCTGAATCATACAAGACTGTTGGATATTTTTTTAGGTTCCGTTATAATGGCCGGTGATTTTTTAGTATTACAAATTTAAAAGCAAATGATCTTATGCATGTAATTGTTGATGTAAAACAAGGAAACGTCAAGACGTAAACAAGAGCGAACGATATTAGAACACCATTTAGTACTGGTGAAGAAAGAAGATAAAAATTTATAATTTTTTTAGGATATAGTTTTCATTTTTCTTGTGTAATTTTTCCTTTTTGGTTTATTTTTTAATAAGAATTTATTTCTTTCTGTGTAATTCACAAGTCGAAGATTATTAAATGTTCCTGTCCATTTTTGTTCTTCATTTTCTACGTGTTTGCACTATAATTTGTCTTTTAGCCCTTTCAAACTTTATAGCCACCTTCTAATTTTACACGAACCTAGTCGAAAGTCCATAATGAACTTTATTAGTAAGTATTGATTTGCAATCTACAATACATTATGGAGGCAAGAATAATTTAGTTGAAAGTTATCCTATAGACTTTGAAAGTGGATTTTTCTTTTTTGTGTGGAGAAGGGGTTGAGTTGCATGTCCACTTGAAATTGGTTTTTCTTTGTAGGATTTTTAGAGGGTATATAAGATGCATCAGCACTAGAAACTGTCCTTTTTCTAACGGGTACTACAGTTGCAAGTAGGGTTGTAACTGAAACATTTGAATGTTCCCACAAATTGCATGTCCACTTGAAACTGGCCTTTTTCTCGGTACGATTTAGGGGGTATGTGAGTTCCATAAGCATTTGAAATCACGGGATACTGCAGTTGCAAGTAGGGTTGTAACCGAGAACATTTGATTGAAGTGGCGGAGCCAGCTAGCTGAAGGAGCCTGGGCAAGACCTGTTGACTGTGACATTAACTCATGTTTTCCCAAATGAATTTAGTTGCTAATCACTAAGTGAACATAATTAATTAGTAGAGATTGGCCGGAACAGCCCGGGCAGCTGCCCGGGGTCGCCGGGCCCTGGCTCCGCCACTGTTTGATTGTTCACATGAGTTTCATGTCCACTTAAAACTGGCCTTTTTATCGGTACGATTTTAGGTGGTATGTGAGTTCCATCAGCACTTGAAATCATGGGGGTACTGCAGTTGCAAGTACGGTTGTAACTGGAAAGTTTTGATTGTTCACACGAGTTGCATGTCCACTTGAAACTGGTTTTTTGTCGGTATGATTTTAGGGGGTATGTGATTTGCACCGGCACTTGAAATCACGGTTACTTCAGTTACAAGTAGGGTTGTAACTGGGAACATTTTTTGATTGTTCACACGAGTTGCATGTCCACTTGAAACTGTCATTTTTCTTAGTAGGATTTTAGGGGATATGTGAGTTGCATCAGCACTTGAAACTGTCATTTTCCTTACGGGTACTACAGTTGCAAGTAAGGTTGAAACTGATAATAGTTTTTTATTTGTTCACACGAGTTGCATGTCCACTTAAAATTGATATATTTCTTGGTATGATTTTAGCAGGTATGTAAGTTGCATCAGCACTTGAAATCACGGATAATACGGTTGCAAGTAGGGTTGTAATTGAGAATATTTGATTTTGTTCACGAGTTGCATGTCCATTTGAAACTAGTTTTTCCCATAAGGATTTTAGGGGGTACGTGAGTTGCATCAACACTTGAAATTATAGGTAGTACAGTTGCAAGTAGGGTTTTAACTGGAAACATTTGATTTTGTTCACATGAGTTGCATGTCGACTTGAAACTGGTTTTTCTCGGTATGATTTTTTAGGGGGTATGTGAGTTGCATCAACACTTGAAACTGTCATTTTTCTCATAGGTAGTACAGTTGCAAGTTGTGTTGTAACTGGGAACATTTTGATTGTTCATACGAGTTTGAAACTAGCATTTTTCTTGGTACGATTTTAGACAATGATGTCACGAATTTGTCTAATTTGAATGTATCTAGACATAATTTAGTATATAATTCATCTAAATTTAGACAACTTGCAACATCCTTTTCAAGATAGAGGGAGTAGCTTTTTAGGTGTTATGACAAAAACAAACTTAAGACTAGACCGTATCCGCAAACAATCAGCAGCCAGCCAGAAAAAAACACATTGCCTAAAGTGGAAAACACTACAAAATTAATCAAAAGTCAAACAAACTAAGTATAATCTAGATGAGAAAGGCTAAAGTACAGATAGCGAGCGTCGCTCGTGAGTCACGAGAGTAGGCAGCTAGATGGTGAGGAGTGAGCCCGTGAGTTTATGGAAAAAAAGTTTTTCCCAGTGCATGCGCGCGTGTAGAGGGATAGATGCTGCTGCTCGCTGGACTGCTTCTTGGTTTCAAATTTCCTGTTGTTTTCCGTGTGCGTGTGCAAGATGACGTCAGCTGACTGCGATTTAACTTACGTCGCAGTCGACTGGGTCATAGAGAGACCCATAACTATATATATATGAAAGTGGAGCGATTCAGCGATGAATTAGGGACGCCAAATTGGCCTGCGCTACTGTAGGTCGCATCTACAGTACCTAACGTCTACAGTGCATTTTTCCCACTTATATCCTCCGGACCGGTGCCTCTCACGATCGATTGAGGTGCCGTTATCCTCGGCTATCGCAGGCCGGTTATCCCGTGGTCCTGGTCCACATATTGCCTCCGATAATTGCGTCTCCTCTTCTCTGGACGCTTCGGTAAAAGCGGTGGACAAGGCAAAATCCACCGCTGCTCTCTGCCTCCCAATCTTCTTCCTCCATGGCCGTAGTGTCGTATACCGGGGAAGGCATCGGGCCGGCGCTCCTTTGCGACGGCAGTGGACGACGTCGATGTGCAGCGCTCCAAACCCCTCTCTCAGATGCACCGGCACCAGCACCATCGGGCGCAAGATACTGCTCCGGATCCTACTCCCTCCCTCCTCGAGGTAGGCCCTCCTCTCCATCCCTGGCCGCCATGTCCCATACTGACGCGCCATCGACGCGTCACGCCCTCCTCCTCCACCGACGGCAATCGTATCCCCTATAGAGCTAACCATAGCCGGTGGCCTCTTCTCCTTGGATTCTTCCGCCATCGTGGCCGCCATGGACGACGAGGAAGTGGTCGTCCATGCCCGGCACTATGGGGATTTCTGCACGTCGTCGTCTTCCTGAATTGATTTTCTCCTTAATTCTTTGCCTTTTGCGTCCGGTTCTATTTTGTTGTTCTTTTTTGTTGGCTTACAAGAGATGATGACATTGGTTACTGACCCTTCTTCTCCTTTCTAGCCTAGAGCAGCATGGCTCCGATTGGTGTGGCAAGCATCCTCCAGGACTACCATCTTGAGTGGTTCAATGAGACTGACGCCCGTCTGCAGGTCGATCTTCCCGTTCTTTCTCCACTACTTTTGTATCCATTGTTAGACAAATCGTGGGCATCGTAGTTGGTTCTACATGATTCTAGAAAAGGTTCAATAATATCTGGTGATCTGGTTTGTGATTTTGTTGTCTGACAAGTGTTTGTTTTTATGCTTTGGTTTGCGATTTTGATGTCTCACAAGTGATTTTGATGTCTAATAAGTGTTTGTGATTTTGATGTCTGACAACTGTTTGTTTTTATACCAAATCAGTGTATTTTCAGATTTTTTTCATTTGGTCTTTGTATGTTAAAGCAATGGTATTCAACTGATTTACTCATTGATAATGGTTTCTTTCGGTTCATATTTTTTCTTTACCAAACAAACTTCCTTGGCCAAAAAATGATGCTATGTTTCCGTCACACGAGGTGTACCTGGGTCAAAAAAGAAACTCTGAACGTCATAATGTAATTCAGATGCAAATATATTCTTCTGAAATTATAGGACAAAATAATTTGTTATCACTTTTATCTAATTCATTTCAGAGTGTACATTGTTGATTATATTTCCTTATACCAGCATACATCCTATTAATTAATTTCGTTCAAATGCGAGAAAATGACAAAAAACCACCACATTTGAGCACGAGAAGACACAAAACCACCACCTTTAGGTTTTTTGACACATAAATACCACTTTTAGGGTCAGGCTGTGACGCGGGGCACTAATTTCTCGTGGTTAACCATCTAACCATGTTTCTGATAGGTGGGACCCGCTGTCAGTGTAAACGTGGCAGGGATGGACGGATAGAGAAGACTATGAGAGAGGCCTCGGTGATCTAGGGTATAGACACACCAAGGAGAGAGGGCTAGGCTGGCCCGATCTTCTCGTTGAGCACGGCGTAGATGATGGTGGAGGTAATGGAGATAACTTGTGGGATGCTGTGAAACACCGGCTGTTCCCCCGCTGCCAATGCAACAGATCTCAACCCAGATGGTATTCGCAACTTCACACACTTGCGCACGTAGCCGCTGACCACGAAGCGGTTTGCAATCTACCAATTCCCAATGGAACAGCAGAAAACACGAAGACTTTCAGTAGCAAACTCCAGATCGAATCAAAGTGGAGGTATGGTAGATATTCCTGATCGAATCAAAGAGGAACATATAATTTCAGATGAATGCTTGCAGCAGTTCAACGAAACAAGTATTGGTTTAATCTAAACGTGGTCTAACCCTAATTGTGACGGCTGCTAGGGAATATATAAGTGCTGGGGCGTCCTCCCCACTAAACGGGCCTAAAAACAGCCATAACTTGGCCCAAACTGACTCGGTTCGACTCAAACTGATACATACCGACCCATAGATGGATTCGGTCTAATTGGCGCGCAGGCCATATGTCGTGGTGCACCTCAAACGTGTCCTGGCGCGCCACATATCTCTCTTTATCATGCCTTCTCTCCTTATTGCCTCCTAGTGTGTCTTCCATCTCTCGGTCGCCTTCCTCCCTCTCCTCCCGCTGGCGCTAGCCCGATAGATGCCAAATCTAGTCAAACAATAACACAATGATTTAGGTAGTATAAAGTTCTTATAAATCAAAGTATCATGTCCAACTAGGAATGAGTTCACCTTGTGATATTTTTCAATGAGGCTCAATATTTCTTTCCAGTTCAAACAGTTGAAATCAGCATGATCCATGATTGTATCCTCATCATCCTCCCTTTCTTCAAGAAAAGCCGTCCTCGGCGTTGGGTAAGCTGAAAGTGGAAGGAACAAAAAGAACAACGCATACGCACATAACCTGTTTTATCATTTTTGTTCACGTGAATAATATGTCTACTATTCATCAAGCAACTTAAATTGCAGGTATAAGTGAAGTACAAAGAATCATGATCATGTTGAAATCCAAATAAATATATAGTCTTGTTGTTCAATATTAAATTCAGTTTTCTCAAAGAAGATCTATGATCAAATTTGTGATGAACAAGATCAAACCAATTCAAACTATGTGAAAACCGAATTGATTCAGGCCATACTTCAACTACGCTATTCCGATTATTATGAACATAATCATTTTGTTCAGTATGTAATATGCAACTCAAATTGCAAATATTAGTGAAGTATATAGTAGAAGCACACTTATGCAACACGTTGTGGGACAAACACAAGGTGTATGAAAAATCTGATTCAAATCTAGAAAGATTGGAACAATCCAACATAGGTAAAGTTACTTTTGTTGGATGGACTATATCAACTAGATAAGAATTTACTTTCATAGTATCACAAATTGTAGTATCTATCCCACCACAAAGATATCTTGACACATAGCATGTATGGCTAAACACAGCAAGTTTCAATTCAGCAATTCTATCACATGTAATGCATATGTGATCCACAAGAAAATTTTCATCCATGCTATATTCACCAATTAGATTAAAGGTGAAATCAGGAGAATATGTGCTAGAATTCAGACATGAAATTTCAGAAATCCTATCCATAGCACAACTCATATTCATAGGTTCATGTAGCATGATGGAATACACAATATCAGTAGGTGGTATTCGAGCAAGTCTTTGCTCATGTGTAATCAGTACTACATGCTTAAAATTCAGATTTTGCAAAGCATCACTCGGTGCTGAAATTTTTGTTCTTGTAAAGTTACAAGAATCAACCAGCAAAGGAGTAGACTCACTGAATTCCATATGGGTTGGTTGTAGCCCCAAATCAGTGCCATTATCAATGTCATCCTCCCTATATGTAGTAGGTATTGGAACAGCTTTCTCAAGTGATGACACCCGATCGTGTGATATAGGTTGTAAAATAGGCGGCTCCCTTTCTTCAAAAGAAACCTGCATATCACAAGGTACAACACTAGAAGTAGACATGATTATGTTATTAGACACCTCACATGTCTCATTGACGTCCACTCCCAAAATTTCTGGAATAGGCCATGTGTAGTTGTACAAAAACCTAGAACGCAGAAATTGCTTGAAATCCTCCCAAAGGAATGTTTTACCTATGACACCATACACAGTCCTAGCGTCCTTCCACCAACGAGTTACCTTTGCATCGACACGTCGGCGAGCGAGAATATATTCTGTATGGCCGTTAAACTTGCTATCGAAAGTACGACATCTCGCAAAACCACTGAGCATGTGAGATTCCCAAGACGTATATTCTGTGGATGATGCAGAACTGTCCAATCTCCACTTGACTTTAGTGGCATCATATGCCATGCCGACCACAATACCTAAATAGTCATGGTAAACATCGTTTGATTTCTGCATCTCATCAACACAAGTAGAAGTCATGATCAGTACATTAGTACAGAAAAGGAAATCTGGTGGTGGAACTCTCACAACTCACTCGAAACTGAAAGAAAACATGTATCTTACCGTTCCAAAGTGAATTAGGATAGCTTACCAACTTGTATGAGCAGAACGTGCACGGATGTGACGAAGCGAATACCGAGGGAAAGATTATCACACGACAACTAGGGGTATGTAGTGGAGCTTGGTATGGATACCTAACAACACCAATTCAGAAATCCTAGTGCTGACCGTATGACAAAGACCCACGGAAACACACACAGTGGAGATAAATGGGGCAATTGCAACTCTAAAAAGGAGCTCAAAAGTAAGGTATATCGGAGTAATGCTCGTGTTGCAATGCACAAGGAGAGACGCTAGCAATGACTCAACAAAACGGGCACCAGATTGCTAAACTAAGCAGCCCGAAGAGCACTAAGCATGCTAGTCTCGTAGGATAGTTCTAGACACCAAGAAAGGCTTACTAAGGCTCACAAAGATAGGAACGCTATGTGGACACAGTAACAAAAAAAAAAAAAAAAATTTTTTTTTGTTAGGCTCGTAGTACCTCAGACAGGTCTGAGGTCAGGCGAGCCACGAGAGAATTTTTTTTTTCGCTCTGGCTTCACGTAAGACCACAGAAATTTCTGAGGTTGAGCGAGAGGAGCGGCCGCGCGATTTTTTTTTTTTTTTTTCGGCTCGCTCGCTCACGTACGAGCTGAGAAACGTCTCAGGTCCGGCGAGAGGCAGCTACGCGCGGAAATTTTTTTTTTTCTTCTAAAATAGATCTAGCAACTCTAAAACTACCAAAATAAAAACGGATCTACTAGATCTAAAACTGCAGAACACGACGAACAGTCTAGAAACAGTCTAAAACTTCGATTATGAGACAAACTTTGACGAAAACTAGACAAAAACTATGACTCAGATTTAGAAGAAAGGTTACACAAAAATACTACGATCAGCAACTAGAACTCACGAACGGTGTTATCTAGTCTATGGCAATACACTATGAACCCTAATATTTTTGTGTGGCTTTTTCTGTATAGGACTAAAACAACTAATCTATGGGGATGAATTGCTCACCGAGTAAACCTGAGAATCTGATACCAAGATGATATGGGGTGGCCCGATCTTCTCGTTGAGCACGGCGTAGATGATGGTGGAGGTAATGGAGATAACTTGTGGGATGCTGTGAAACACCGCATTGTTCCCACTTGCCAATGCAATAGATCTCAACCGGATGGTATTCGCAACTTCACACACTTGCGCACGAGTCACCGACCACAAGCGGTTTGCAATCTACCAATTCCCAATGGAACAGCAGAAACACGAAGACTTTCAAGAGCAAACTCAGATCGAATCAAAGTGGAGGTATGGTAGATATTCTGATCGAATCAAAGAGGAACATATAATTTCAGATGAATGCTTGCAGTTCAACGAAACAAGTATTGGTTTAATCTAAACGTGGTCTAACCCTAATTGTGGCTGCTAGGAATATATAAGTGCTGGGGCGTCCTCCCACTAAACGGGCCTAAAACAGCCATAACTTGGCCCAAACCGACTCGGTTCGACTCAAATCGATACATACCGACCCATAGATGGATTCGGTCTAATTGGCCTTGAGCCATATGTCGTGGTGCACCTCAAACGTGTCTGGCGCGCCACATATCTCTCTTTATCATGCCTTCTCTCCTTATTGCCTCCTAGTGTGTCTTCCATCTCTCGCCTTCCTCCTCTCCTTTGGCGCTAGCCCGATAGATGCCAAATCTAGTCAAACAATAACACAATGATTTAGGTAGTATAAAGTTCTTATAAATCAAAGTATCATGTCCAACTAGGAATGAGTTCACCTTGTGATATTTTTCAATGAGGCTCAATATTTCTTTCCAGTTCAAACAGTTGAAATCAGCATGATCCATGATTGTATCCTCATCAGACGGCTAGGGCTTGGGGAAGCCCAAGTCGGCGGCTAGGGTTTGCCCTAGGCGACGGCAACAACAGGAGGTGGTGGCGCCAGCGGCTTAGGGTTAGGGTTTGGAGGGTGCAAGGTGTAGGTTTGGAGGGGCAGCCCTGCCCCTCCTTATATAGGTGGAGGGGGCCGGCCAAGGGGAGGGGAGTCCCTCCCCAACTCGGCTTCCAAGGCCGGCGGTGGAGGGAGAGGGACTTCCTCCCCAAGTAGGTTTCCTACTCTCCCTCCAAGCAAACTTGTCGTTTGACTTTTCAAATTGGCGTTTGACTTTTCAAACTAGGATTTGATTTATCCCTTTATTTTGCTCAGCGATGACACCTAGTACATGATGCAACCTTTCTAACTTGTTATGACACATTCATGTACCCTTCCCCTCCGGAGTGCCGGACCTTCCGGAACCTTCTAGAACATTCCCGATGAAAACACCGGAACCATTCTCCAACCCCGAAACAGGACTTTCTTTATATGAATCTTATTCTCCGGACCATTCCGGATCTCCTCGTGATATCCCGGATCCCATCCGTGACTCCGAACAACATTCGGTCTCTTACTCATCATTCCATAACTACTCAACAACATCGAATCCTTAAGTGTGTCTCCCTACGGTTCGTGCATTATGCGGACATGATCGAGACACTTCTCCGATCAATAACCAATAGAGGAATCTAGAAATTCATATGGCTCCCACATATTTCTACGATTACTTTGCGATTGAATGAACCACTTACATACGATACCAATTTCCCTTTGTCTCACGATAGTTTACTTATCCGAGGTTTTGATCGTCAGTATCTCTGCATACCTAGTTCAACCTCGTTACCGATAAGTACTCTTTTCTCGTTCCCGTGATATGTGATCCCTTGTGAGCCAGTCACATGCTTGCAAGATAATTGGATGACATTCCACCGAGAGGGCCCAGAGTATATCTATCCGTCATATGGATGGATAAATCCCACTCTTGATTCATGTGTCTCAACCCATACTTTCCAAACACTCAATGCCACCTTTATAGCCACCCAGTTACGGTGTGGTGTTTGATGTCATCAAAGCATCCTTCCGGTGATGGTGATAAACATGATCTCATGGTCGAAGGAATTAGGTTACTATGTATCAGAAAGCATATAGCAATTGAACTATTAAAATGACTTGATCTTTATGCTACGCTTATATATAGGAGTATGTCCATCATACCATTCTCCTAATGATATGATCTTGTTGTTAATAACATCTCAATGTTCATGATAGGGAAACCACAATCATCTATTAACCAACAAGCTAGTATTATGAAGAGGCTTTAGTAGGGACTCTAATTTTAGTTTACAAATCACACAAGTATTAATGTTTCCTTGTTAATACTGTTATAGCATGAATGTAAACATTTATCATAAACACAAAGATATAATAATAACTACATTTAATATTGCCTCTAGGGCATATCTCCCACACATATTATGGTAGGCCGCACATGCCAGTATGTTATTTCTCAAGGATAAAAGTTTAGTCTACTTAAATTCATAAGGATTCAGAACATACACTAATTATAAGGTTTTACATAATTATTGTGAAGTACTATGTATATTGTATGAATATCCATTTTTCTCTGCCAAGAATTTGCACTGCATTTAAAAATATGTTGACTTACTTTGTTGTTTAAGGATTGTCTAGATCTGACCAGCTAAATTAACACCCACTTTTTCATTGTCATCAGAATAAAGGTGAAAATAGGCCAAACATAGGAGAACGGGTTGAGGGTTGAGGTTGCGGAAGAGGAAAAAATATTTAGTAATGTGTTGACATCATCTCCCTATTCTCTTGTTCCAAGTTAATAAAGTGACACTGCAAATGATTTTTGTGTTGGTAGATACTCTCCTTGAGGGGTCACATAATTTTGTCCTCGGGATGGCTCTTTGAAGTGTCACAGGATATCATATGACCTCTCTCTACCTTTTTTCCCGATTTCTGGGCACAGTGAAATAACCATGTTGGTGTTGCAATTCCTGTAAAGCGTGAAACAAAATACAGTGCTCAAGAGCACAAGGGACTTCATACATACCATTCTATATATATGTTTGATTAAGATGGAAGCAAAACTTTTTCCTTTTCTAAGTAATTGCTGTTTTTTGGATGAAGTCTAAGTAAGTATATGGATAAATCATGATATGTTCGAAGTTATGTTCAGTCGGTCATACAAACAGACCCATGGTGTTTCTGGAAAGCATTAGTAAATAGATATGATATACATAACAACGCTTCTGAGGCTGCTATCTTTTTTCTCATCAGTGATAGTTCGCGATTTTGGTTCAGATATGAGTATCTTGCATAGTCATCGCAGTCACTGGTTTTAGAAGTCATGAACTAAATCCTCATATTATTTTAAGTTTGAAAGATCATGTATATTCCTCTTTGGTTTTGTACAAGCTATCTTTCGGGTGTAATACTTTTCCTTAGTATTGAATCGTTTTGGAAGACGACCTGCTCTGGAATATGAGAGGGATGACTTGGTTTATCTGCTTTTTTTGTTACAGGTGTATACTTGATCATGTCTGCAACATCATGATTAGCTTTCCCATTCGCCTACAAGATGATAATTTATGGCGATTTTAATGATCTTCTGCCACATTGCGTGTGGGTTTCAGGTTGACGATGTTGGTATATGTTGGTGTTGTTGCAGGTTATGCATTTTCCAATGTCAAATGAAAGAAGTGGATCGGTCCCTCTTGCAGGTTCTGTATTTAGTACTTGAGTCGTTTCTGCTTAGTTCTTAACAATTGCAACATCTTTATCCCATGAAGTCTCCACAGTTTGAATGTTCCAGCTAAGATCAGAGAGAACTTCAGCTGAGCTTTTAACCTTTACTCAAAGGAGAACACTTAAATTTACATTTTCATTGGCAATTTCAACTTTCATACCATGCGGTCCTCAAATATTGATATCTCCTCTTTACATAAAATGTAATATACAGACCTTCAACACATTAGATAGTACTCATATATTACATCAGACCAATTATTTTTTTCTTAATAGCCAACTTATCAAGGATAATTAAACTCACTCGATTGAGCATTTTCTGCCAGCCTATAATTATTTTAATTATATTAGAAACTTAACTTTTGTTTTTTATATCTTTTGCAGATAATTATATTTGTATGGAGAAATCTCTAACAAGGCGCTACTGCTATATTGTGAATGTTATGACAGTAAATCATTAGATAGATTCTCCCTTTGTTTCACAGTTCAGCGTGTAACATGTATCATTAGATAGATTCTCCTTTCATTTCACAGTTCAATATGTAACATGTACTATCTAACATAGACTATGCAAGCCAAAAATTACCGTACGGGCATGGCGTGTCGCCACGCCTATGTTTCCTAGTGTTCTCTATGCGTTCCGTTCTTTGGTTGCTCGATCGAATCGGGCGAATAAATAGTGGCTGTAGGATGTAGCCTCCTACGACATTGGTGCTCGACGCGTGACACTCCGTAGGAGTGACTGAGCGAGCGAGCGCAATAGAGAAGCATCATGGTGAAGAATACATGATGAACTCACGAACACCATCCATAATGCTCTTCAAGATTACATGGCAAGGTTTGAAGCCAAGATTGATCACCACACCACCAAGATCATGTGCGATAACGACATCGCCAAGCTGAAATACAACATGAACAAACCTATCAAGTCAATTCAAGATTCATCAAACTGAAAATGGTCGCCATAACCACAAGAATAGTGCCAACGAACACGATCATACAATTTCAAAGCCTGCTCACAACTCAAGAATCAAAAAAGGAATATTATACTATGAATAGTACTACAGCAACATACTATCAAGGAAGAATATTCGTGGCAAAATAAAAAAAGAGAGCATGAGAACTACTAAGCACAACTCTACACCACTAAACCGAGAGGCAACGATCTACTAGACCAAAATATTAAATGCTAGAGAATGTCAATCACATCAGCGACAATGGTCACGCCGGGATAAAAGTAGAGTTGTGGCCTATGGGACTTCTATTCGAATGTGGCACGGCATCTCCACCACAGAAAAGAGATTCTAGCGTGTAGCGTGCACGGTTTCATCCCGATTTACTTTGTGTCAACATTTTTTTGGAACAAGGATGTCCCCGAAGGGACGGGAAGCATATATTAAATCCAAGCGGTGGATGTACAACTGATAACAAAGGACCCCATAAAATAAAGAAAAAAACATAGGTCCCTGGTAAAAGTAGAAAAGACCTCGCTAAAAGATGAAAAATAGCAATCAAGTCCTTCTCTTTCTCCACCGCCGAGCTGGAAGTCGAACACACCGCCATCAAACTCGGACGCGGGGACAAAACCACTTGCTTCCGAGCAGACGGGAAACGCGATCGTCGACCTCGATAGGGGCCTCTCCGAGGAGGTTTGACAAATGCCGGGACCCTTCGCGGCTCCGGATAGGCCGTTTTCTGGCCTTGGATGTCGGACGGCTATCACCTGCCGCCGAGGTGGTGCTCAAGAAGATTGCTTCCCAACTCCATTGCTTTTTTGTTGCTTCTGGGGCCGAGCTCGCCATTACACCCAGGAGAGCAGATAGCACCGGCCCTCTTGCCGGCGAGATGACACTCGCGGGGAATCGCAAGCTGATGACCCCATCCACCACCTGTCTCGCCCAAGAAGAAACAACAAGGCCTCCACCCTCCCCCTCGCCGCCACGGCAGGCCGAGAGGAGGGAGAACCACGCCATGTCCCCCGGAGCAAGACAGGAAATACGAAAGCGCTTATTCCAGTGGAAGCCCGCAACCGAGACGCACCTTGTCTTCCTCTTCCATGGAGGCTCGACGCAGAGGCTCGGCACCTCCCCGCCGGCGCCACAGCACCGCAGGGATGACTTCCTGGCCTCCTTCCCACCGGCTCCTGGCCCTGCTCTCACGCCCTCGTCCCTCGCCGCCACGGCCGGCCAACAGAGGAGGGAGAAGCAGAGGAGGCACCATAAGAAGGAGGACGCCCAGGTCCTTATTTATGGAGCAGCCATGGCCGCCCTCCACCAACAGCTCCGGCCACCGGAGCAGTAGGAGGAGCACCACCAGTAGGCAGGGGAGGAGCTCGGCCTGAAGAACTCCACACCAACTCCCGGCATCGCGCCAAACTACGGCAGCAGGCCACACTCTAAACCTACTAGACCTAGACCTAGCTCCGGCGCCTCTCCGTTCCCAACTCCGGCCGGCTATTCCGGCGGAGAGGGCGGCGGATTGGGCCGGCCGGCGGCGGCTGACTCTCAAAGTCGCGAGGGGATAAGGTTCGGGCGAGGGGATAAGGAGAGCTGTCCCGCCCTACTTTGTGTCAACATGTTCAGCTTTTGTGAAATATAATGAAACATGATGATACAACAATGCACTAATCTCAAAGCAGAAAATCACAGCAAATCAATGGATAACACATGCACGTTACCTACCGTGCACGGTAGAATCGCCGTGCTCATCTCCACCATTGGTGCCAGGATAAAGGTAGAGTTGTGGCCTACATGGGACTTTTATTCGAATGTGGCACGACATCTCTCCACCATTGGTGCTAATGACACAAGAATTTTATTTTGATAATAGAAACTGCATTGTGGGCGCACATATGAGGTTTCCTGTCTCCTGGCGAATAGCGCAAGATTGGCCACAATATAGGAGGGAAGCGAACCAAAGAACATGTGCAAAATAAGGCTTATCTTATCGTGTCTAGTCTCAGTTTTGTGCCATGTTTAGGAGTCTTTGGTTTGGACTCATGCAGCAGGGAGTCACAAGGCAGTCACAACCGTCCGACTTAAATTCGTAAGGGTTATCTTAGGGCTACGATGTACTCCCTCTGTTCGGAAATATAAGACGTTTTAGCTTTGTGAATCGAATATATCTAGACGTCTTTTAGTGTATAGGTTCGTAGAGGTTCGGAGTAAACCTATACCCTAAAAGGTGTCTAGATACATTCGTTTCACAAAGCTAGAATGTCTTATATTTCCGAACGGAGGGAGTATTGGTCATAGTGAATCAGAGCACCGGCTTTCCGCTAATTTTTTTAAATAATATATTTTTTTATTGAATTTCACAAATAATACATAAAACGGGCAAATTGCAAATCTGTTGGTCGGTCGGCCGTTCAACAGACGACACACTGCCTTCGTCCGTTCAACGGACGACACACCCTGCAAACCCTTCCTTTACCAAACAGCCGACAACAGGGTGATTCGTCCGTTGAACGGACAAAGGCAGTGTGTCGTCCGTTCAACGGACGAAGGGAGTGTTTCGTCTGTTGAATGGACGGAACGAGTCTGTCGTCTGTCGAACGGCCGACCGACCAACAGATTTGCAATTTGTCCGTTTTGTTTATTATTTGTGCAATTCAATAAAAAAATGTATTATTTAAAAAAATTAGTCCGGCTTTCCTGCAGGCTGTAATGCTCTTCTACTTGGCTAGATTTTTCCGTCCACTGACATGTACATATTTATTCTTTCTTCATTAATATGAAAAGGATTTGGTTAATAATTTTCATAGTAGCATCTTTGTAATTACAAAAAAATAGCCATTCCAAAAACAGGAAATAAATACATACATCCCCAAAAAATGGTTAATTTTCTAGTTTTAAAATATTACGGATGTTAAAAAAGGTTCATGTCTTGAAAACAACTGTATTATGGGGCAGAGAGAGCACTCAAACAAAATTAAAATAAAAAAATTAAAAGAAGTATAAGGAAAAGGGAAAATAAAAGAGATACAAAAAAACAGCAAAACAAAAAAGAAAGAAGTAGAAAGGAAATGGACCCGAAAGGAAGAAAAATGAAAGAAAACAGACGTATTACTAGGCCATGGCCCATGTCTGATTGTTGTGGGCTAAAGATGCCCCGGCCTGGCTACTTTATTTGTGCATACTACTTCATAGCAGTGTTAGTCAAGTTTAGGGTTTTTATGGGGTCACAGCCTCCTCGTGTGTGTATATATATTAGATAGATGATCAATTACAAATATAATCATACATGAGTACGAATACAACTCTACATAGCTACCTAGACCATATATTTAACATGCCCCCTCAATCTGAACTTTGTACAAGATTCAGGTTGGTTCTAAATCGGTCTAGCATCTGCCGATTGGCGGGCTTAGTAAAAACATCCGCCAACTGATCATCTGTCGAAAGAAACCTGACATCTAGTGTACCTGCAGCAACTCGTTCTCGCAAAAAGTGGAAATCGATCTTGATGTGCTTGGTACGAGCGTGAAATACTGAATTCGCCATCAGATAAGTTGCCCCTAAATTATCACCCCACAAAATAGGCACGCGTCTCTATGTGACGCCAAGTTCCCTCAGATCCGACTCAACCCAAATGGCTTCGACGGCGCCATTAGTCAATGCCTTGTACTCAGCCTTGGTACTAGACCTCAAGACGGTAGGCTGCTTCTTCGAACTCCAAGAAACAAGGTTCGTCCCAACAAACACAGTAAAACCACCAGTGGATCGTATGTCGTCAACACAGCCTGTCCAGTCTGCATCTTTGAATATACTAACACCGGTGGAGGAGGACTTGCGTATTTGCAGTCCTGTATCGAGTGTACCTTTGACATATCTCATAATACGCTTGATAGAAACTAGCACACCTTGTTCACAGCAAAGGAAATGTCTGGGCGAGTGAGCGTTAAATACTGAAGTGCTCCAACCACACTACGGTACCAGAAAGAGTCATTAGCACCAAGCAGAGCACCAGACTCACGAGAGAGTGGCTCCGACGTGACAAGAGGAGTGGAAGTGGACTTGCAATTCTCCATATTGACTCGGTGAAGAAGATCAAGTGCATACTTTCGCTGAGTCAATGTCATGCCCTCTGAATGGAAGGACGCTTCCAATCCAAGAAAATACTCCAGCTTGCCCAAATTCTTGATAGGAAAACTAGCTACCAAGAACTGTACCAGAAGATCAACCACCTCAGGTGATGAGCCAGCAATAACAATGTCATCAACATATACGCGCATGTAAATATGTGCATCACCTCGAGAGAAGATGAACAACGAAGTGTACGCCTAGGAGGCAAAAAATCCAAGATGAAGAAGCTGACTCAGCCGAACATAACAGGCACGAGGAGACTGTTTGAGGCCATAAAGAGACCGCTGCAGCTTGCAGACGTGTGAGGGGAAGCGGGCATCTTCAAAGCCGGGAGGCTGCTGCATATAGACATCTTCATCCAAGTATCCATGCAGAAACGCATAACTGACATCCACCTGACGAAGGCTCCAGACGCGAGACATGGCAAGAGAGAGCACCAAAAAAATAGTGGCCGGCTTGATCCGGGATGAAGGTATCACCATAATCTATACCATGCTGCAGAGTGAAGCCATGGGCAACCAGACGAGCTTTATGCTTGTCAATCGAACCGCCAGGATGGTGTTTGGTCTTGAAAATCCACTTGCTGCCAACGACATTAACTCTAGGAGGGCGAGGCACCAAAGTCCAGGTGTGCGTATTGCGCAGAGCAGCAAACTCCTCAGCCATCGCCGCATGCCACGCCGGCTCATGAAGAGCATCCTGATGGGAGGTGAGGGCGGTGAAAAACGCAAGAACGACTAGGGTTATACCGAACAGTGCCATCATGGTAAGTATTCTCGCGTTGTGTCTGATCTCGGTTGCAAGTGATGATGCCGTGTAGAGGAGCGGGCGATGGAGCATCTGGCGAGTCAGACGACGGCTCAACCAGTGGAGTCGCAACCAGGGACTCAGAGAGTTCCCCAGCGGAGGGCAACACGGGTTGGCGCGAGGCTCTAGGATAGACCAGCCAAGTAGACGGCGGGGAGGCGGGCGACCCCGTGGGCTCAGGAGGCCTAGTGCGCAGGGAGGCGGGCGACGAGGGTGCATCAGGAGATGAGCCTGAGCCATGCACGTCAATCGTGTCAATGTTGATCGCGCCCGAAATAGCAGCGGCAGGAGCCATCGGAGGTACCTGAGAGGGCATCGAATAAACATCGGCTGACATATGCAGGTTAGTAGACAAATATGACAGGTCGTATTTACGAATAGGTACATCCAGAACCGGTTCATCACTAGGAAACAAAAGAGCATGTTCAAGGTTGGCAATATCAACAGAAACACCGGGGCTAGAGAAGGGGAAAACGTTCTCGTCGAAAACAACATCCCGAGAAATATAAATCCTTCCCGAGACACGGTTGAGACACTTATATCCTTTATGCATTGGACTATAGCCGAGAAAGACGCACATCTTGGAGCGGAACTCAAGCTTGCGAGCATTATATTTGCGAATACTAGGACAAAAAGCACACCCAAAAATCCTAAGAGAGGAATAGGTGGGATGAACACGAAAGAGACGAAACAAGGGTGTCTCCTTGTTGAGAACCGACATGGGCATACGGTTTATGAGATAGCAGGCCGTGATAAACGCCTCGTCCCAAAAACGGATAAGAAGGGAGGACTGCACAAGGAGAGCGAGGCTGATATCTACCAAGTGATGGTGTCTGCGCTCGGCAATACCGTTCTGTTGGGAAGTATGCGGGCATGATACACAGTGGGAGATGCTCGTGCGCTGGAAGTAGCGGTGAAGTTTGTGATACTCGCCACCCTAGTCGGACTGAACCGTCTTAATCTTATAGTTCAAAAGACGCTTCACATGTACTTGAAAAGCGTAAAAGACCTGCTCGACATCAGACTTATGCTTAAGCAAATAAATCCAGCAGAAACGAGTGTAGTCATCCAAAAAACTAACGTAATACTTGTACCCTCCCGAAGAAGCAATAGCTAGACCCCAAACATCAGAATGAATTAATTCAAGAGGCACAGTATAAACAGGAGTTGACATAAAATAATATAGTTGATGACTTTTAGCACCCTGACAGGCATCACACACTAATGGTGGAGTATCTGAACTAGTACAAGAAAGCTCATGACTCTTAACAATAGAGTTGGCTATATTATTTGCTGGATAACCTAGACGCTGATGCCATTGCGAGGACGACACCTTGACACTAGTGGAGGCATGATGAGTGGATGATGATGATCCATGATGGTATGGAACTGGATAAAGTCCTCCATGGCTTCTACCATGAAGGATTATGCGCCGGGTTGCCTTGTCCTTAACAAAGAAAGCATGACAGCGAAACTCAACAAACACGTCATTGTCACAAATAAGGCGATAAACAGATAGGAGGTGTTTACTAATGGAAGGAACATGCAAGACATTTTTAAGTTGGAAAGATGAACCGGGTAAAAGCGAATGACCAATGTGCAAAATAGACAAACCTCCACCATTTGTCGCCTGGACCTGGTCGTTCCCTCCATAATGCTCGTGAACCTGAAGACGCTCAAGCTCACTGGTGAAGTGATCCGTAGCCCCGGTGTTCATCACCCAGGGCTGGTTGTCGGAGGAGCTAGTGGATGCCGCGTTGCCAGCACAGTTGTTGAAGTCATCGTTAAAGCGACGATGACAGGCGTAGGCCTCATGGCCCCATACCTTGCATATCTGACATCTGGGGCGCTTGTCGTTGCGGTCGTTGTGGCCACCACTATTCTTGCTGCCATTGCAGCCAGCTCTGTTACCTCCGGTGTAGCCGGCGTTGCCACCATTGCCGCCCTGGTGGCTATTGATGGCGTTGCCAGTATTGCGGCCGTCGGAACCACCACCTTGGTTGGCACCATTGCCGCCTTGGCTGTTGAGTGCGGGCTGGACATTGCCAGCAGCAAGCCTCCCCCATCGTAGGGAGCGGAAAAGATCGCCTTGGATGGCGTGCGACCGCCGTGCCATAGGGACGTGACGCGGTGTTCGCGGAAGACGACCACCCCTCCGCCATGCTCTGCTGAGCCTGCATGGCCTCATATGAGAGGACCAACGATTAGAAGGCGGAGTAGGACATCTCGGTGTTGGTAACACCGAGAGAGGTAGCGATGGGGTTAAAGGTCGACCCGAGCTCGGTGAGGATGTGGTTGATGAGCTCGTCATTGGTGATGGGGGTGCCGACGGTCGCCATGACATCGGCAAGACCCTTCATATTATGCATGGACTCCGCCACGGACAAATCCTCCTTCTGTACCGACTGAAGCTGCCGCCTGATGTGGCGGATGTTGGCGCGACTCTGCATGCCAAACATGGCAATGACGGCCGCCTAGACAGCCTGCATCATCGTGCAACCAACAATCTAACACGCGATGTCGTCATCCATTGCAGAGAGGAGGAGGCCCTTGACCTTTTGATCCCGAGTCCACCAGTGGAGGTACTCAGGGTTGTCGACGGTGGTTGTAGCTTCGCCAGTGCCCTGGGTTAGGGTTTTCGCCGGGGTTGTGATGACCCACAAGTATACGGGGTGTATCGTAGTACTTTCGATAAATATGAGTGTCGATCCCAACGAGGAGCAGAAGGTGCTGAACAGTGGTATGGAGCAGGAAAGCCCTGTGAATACTTAGCAAACGGATTTTAGTGGTTTTCTGATAAGACGACAAAACAAAGAGAAAGTAACAAAGGTAATGAACAAACGGAGAAAGTGGCCCAATCCTTTCTTAGCAAAGGACAAGCCGATGGAAATACTTATAAGGATCAACCGTTCTCGAGGACACATGGGAATTCTGTCAAGTGCTTTCGCTTCAAATAGTGAGTACTCTTCTCTGGTGTTTGTAAGTGTTGTGTGGGTGAACCTGTGCTAACGTACCGACCTTACTTGGACTAATACATACTTGTGATTAAACCCCCTGCAAACATCCGTAACTACAGGAAAGTAATTAAGATATAAATCTAACCACAACCTTAAACTCTGAGATCCTACGCTCCCTTGTGAAAAGGTATCCTAATGGGGGTTCGGGTTTCTGTCACTCCGGCAACCCCATAATTAGTAGCCAAATACGCAATGCATTCCCCTAGGCCCATAAATGGTGAAGTATCATGTAGTCGACGTTCAATGACACGACTAGAAGAATAGCACCACAACTTAAATACTAAACCATTGAATAATAACTCATCACAGATTCACTACTAACAACATGACTTCACCCATGTCCTCAAGAACTAAACGAACTACTCACGAGACATCATATGGATCAAGATCAAATATGATATGGTAATGGATAACAATCTGAACATAAACATTAATCCAATGGTTCCACTCACAAGCATCAACTACAATAGTAATCTACACCGGGAAAGTTTCCCCGACGAACCAAAGCAATATCCAACATAATTGTTACAGCGGGATGGAGTGGTGATGATGGTGCTGGTGGAGATGATGGTGTGGATGATGATGATGATCCCGATGAAGCCTAGCTTAATGATGGTGTTAATGGCGACGGTCTCCCCTCTCCGGGAAGGAATTCGCCCGACAGAAATCTGTCTACCGGAGAGATCTTTCTCTCTCGGTGTTTTCCGCCCCCAGAGGCGGCGGAAATCTATCTGTGGTCGCTCCCCTAGGCTTAGGGTTCCGTAGGGAAGATATAGGCGAAGGGGCGGAGTCGGGAGCCGGGCAGGTGGGCCACACATGCCCTAGGCGCCCTGGGACCCGCCTAGGGGTGGGACCCTGCCTCTTCGCTCCTCCTTCTGGCTTCCTTCGTCATCTGGGAAAATAATATCTTTCCATATTTTTCTGGTATTTTTCTGATCTTCGTGAAATTGCACCGAAACGCCTTCTTTTCCATCAGAGTCCAGACTTCGGCCGTTCATCCTCCAAGAATCATCCAACATGCATAAAAATATAAAAAGCCATAATTAATACCTCATAATAAGACATATATCAATGAATAGAGGTAAATTATGATATAGAAAGGTGATACAAATTGGGCGTATCAACTCCCCAAGCTTAGACTTTGCTTGTCCCCAAGAGAAAATTAAGCTCAGTAAACATGTCCACAGGTTTATGGAGTGAAGTGTTGATAAAAGAATACGAACAAGAAGCATCACACTTACCATTGCACAACTCATAGAAGAAAGCAACTCACCATTATATAACTTAGCTTGCAACCAAGTACAACAGTCACAATAGAGATACATAAATATAAATCATAATTGGAATTGGAAATCTTGTTCTTGGTCACAGAACACCTGGCAAATAGTTTTTACAAAAAGCTTTTTGTAAAAATTTTATAACAGGAGCACTCTTTTCTCAAAAATGTCTTTCACAAGTGAAGGCTTTCAAAGTAATACTCAATAGATAAGAGTTTTGTGCAAACAAGGAAGGTAAAGAACATGATTGAATAAATCACCATATGAATGCTTGAAACACAACAACTCAAATGCTTGCTGGAGATAGAGAGGAAGTAGGTTTACTGACTCAACTTGGAAGTGGTAGAAAGGTCCCTTCTTAGAGGGTAGCAGGAATTACAAGTCATAAAGAACTTCCAAAAGATTATGGTACTTACTAGCTTTGAGCCCTCATTGCCCCTATCATAGGCATCTTGAGATGATTAAGGTTAAAGTGCACAAATATGGAGTATATGCTTGACGAAATATAAGTTGGAAATCTCATTTCCCTTGAATATGAGGGCCACTCATCATGGTACTCAACTTTGGACACAGGTAAGTTCTTGTCATTGTAAGTATTTGCATATCATTGAGAATCGCCAACGGGGTACCCCTTGCACATGGTACAAGAGCTTTCCCATAACCAAAATGATAAGGCAAGCAGACAATGAGCATCTTAGCGATCTTTTTATTTATTATGTGCATATTTTTTTATTGAGGATGCTTCATAGATAGATCACTATGGTGATGCTGCAAGTTTCCACCATGATTAGGCATGGCTTAGGCTAGCGGCCCAGGCGTTTCTCTAACACAAAATACAGACTCCATGGACTTACAAGTTCCCTCTTTATTTCACACCGTTGACATCCATAGACAAAAGAGCACGATATCAACTGTGTATAGAGTACAAGTGCAATGTTGAAAACGTTCCCCGTGATAACACGGTTATGCAAATTCCAACGTACAGATTCAAGCATATACAACTTAGATGGCACAATGGTTCAAGTTTATTAGGGGCAAGAAAATAAGGTGTGCCATCAAGTTCGTGAGAGCTTTACTAACTAGTTTTCACATAACAAAATACTTTTTAATTCGAAAGGTAGATGAAGCTTGAGAATTTGCTTGGAATAGGGAAAAAATGCTACTAGGTAGATATGGTGGACACAAATGGCATAGGTTTGGTTCAAAGGATTTGAAAACATGAGAAGTATGCCTTCTCAAAACAAGTTTTTGGCTAGCAAGGCTGGGTAACAAGCAAGAGAGTTGAAAGAAACAATTAAACATACAAGTAATAAAGCCAAACATGCAATCTTCCTTGAAAACACAAAAGATCTTAAATAAAGAATACTAAGCTTATGAGCCAACAAGAAAGAATACAAATGATACAAAATACCTGTAAGCTTTTTCTCTTTTTCTCTTTCAAAGTAATGCTACTGACCAGAACTCGGTTTGCCAAAAACAATTTAGATCCACTTGATGATCCCAAAGTGATGCCAATACTGATCAACAAGATCCATCATATAATACAGATTGCAAACTAAAATAAGAAGTGCAAAAAGTAAAAGATGAGACTTCTCATTAATATTGCAATAAAGGCACTCACACCAAGGGATACAAAGATAAGCAACTAAAGGAGAGATACTTCCACATGCAAAACAAACTATAAGATAACCTCTCTACCACAGATATGAATCCACTAAAAAGGTAAAAGATAAAAGATAATGGTTGTGATACCGTGGCACTCCCCCAAGCTTGGGACAAGCCAAGGGGATGCCAAACCTGATGACGAATTACTCCTTTGGTGGTGGTGTTGTTCTCTTGTCATCATAAAACTTCCAAGGAAAAGGTTCCCCATCCAAAAAGGATGTCCTTGTCTCTGCAATCCTGAAACTAGCAGTAGAGCTTATGCGATCAAATCTAGCCTCATACTCACAGTTTTGATTTTGAATGTTGTAGAGATGTGGTTGTAATTGGTCGGTGGTCTGACGGAGCAAGAAGATTTCTTCTTGGATCTCAACCACCTCTTCCTCGTGCTTGGTGATGAGTTCTGAACTTATCTTGTGAATAACATCCACTTCACGTTCTGCCATCTTCTTGTACCTGAAAACCTACTGTTCCAATGCTTCCATCCTATCTTCCAGACTTCCTTCTCCCTTGGGGCCCTGAACTTCTTTCATCTGTACTTTCCCATCTTTGAGAATTGCTCCTTGGGATGGATCTTCAATTCATACATGTATGCGTTGAGGACATCCGCAGAAGAATCCTCCAAGGGTGATCCAGAGGAAGACATTGAGGCTCCAAATCTGAGAATTTTCCTGATAGAAATAGATCGAAATGAAAACACGACGAGAACACGATGCAAGAACCTCGGGGAACCCGGGGGGTTATATATTACGAAGTTTCAAGGTATAAGGAAGGTACTGACATAGAAACAAGGCGGAGACGGAGTTCGGGGGAGTCAAACCTCCTCCAGGCGCGGCCAGGCTAGGCCCGCGCCTGGGGTGGGTTTGTCCATCCCGGACTCCGGTTCCTCCTCTATTCCGTCTTGTAACTTCCCTTGTGTATTAAAAACATCAAAAATATAAAAAGATTGAGGTTTCATGAACCTTCTATTTTCACCATTTTTACCTATTCAAAGTCAAACTCTGCAGAATCTGGTGTTTGGCTTCTAATAAATTCTTCTGGAGTCACAAGTTGAATTGTGTCAACGTCTTCATTATATGAATCTCCAGAAATATAATGTTTTAGTCTTTGACCATTCACCACATGTGTTTTGTCATCTTTCAAAGAAGATATTTTGATGGCACCTGAACGGTATACTTCCTTGCTAATAAAAGGCCCTTCCCATTTTGAGAGTAGTTTCCCTGCAAAAAAATCTCAAACGAGACCTATACAAAAGAACTTTCTCACCAATATGGAACTCCCTTTTGAGAATTCTCCTATCATGCCATATTTTTTACTTTTTCCTTAAAGAGCCTAGCATTTTCATAAGCTTCACCTCTCCACTCATCTAGATTACTTAAGTCGAGCAGTCTTTTCTCACCTGCAAGTCTAAAATCTCTATTCAACTCTTTCACTGCCCAATAAGCTTTGTGTTCTAATTCTAAAGGCAAGTAACAAGCTTTCCCATTGACCATTTTGTAAGGAGACATCCCCATATGATTTTTATAAGCAGTTCTATAAGCCCACAAAGCGTCATTCAACTTTTTAGCCCATTTTTTTCTAGATCTATTGACAGTCTTCTGCGAATAGATTTAATTTCCCTATTGGAAAGTTCTACTTGCCCACTAGTTTGGGGGTGATAAGCTGAAGCAATTCTGTGGTTTACATCATACTTAGCGAGAGTTTTTCTAAAACCCCCATGAATAAAATGAGAGCCTCCATCAGTCATGAGATATCTAGGCACATCGAACCTAGGAAAAATGACATCTTTAAGCATTTTCAAAGAGGTCTTACCATCAACACTTTTTTTAGGTATGGCTTCTACCCACTTTGTAACATAGTCAACATCAACAAGAATATGAGTATACCCTTCTGAAGGAGGAAAAGGCCCCATAAAGTCAAATCCCCAACAATCAAAAGGTTCAATAATAAGAGAATAATTCATAGGCATTTCATTGCGGCTAGAGATGTTACCTACTCGTTGGCATTCATCACATGATAAGACAAACTTCCTTGCATCTTTAAAAATGGTAGGCCAATAAAATCCAGATTGTAAAACCTTTTGTGCAGTCCTATCCCCAGCATGATGTCCTCCATAAGCACTGCCATGAAATTTTCTCAATATCTTTTGTTGTTCAATTTCCGGAACACATCTTTGCATAATGTCATCTACTCCTTCTTTATATAAGTGTGGGTTATCCCAAAAGTAATGACTTAGATCATAAAAGAATTTCCTTCTTTGCTGAGCTGTAAAGGTTGGAGGCAAATACTTGGAAGCAATAAAGTTAGCATAATCAGCATACCAAGGACTCTCATGCGGACTTACCCTTATTGCAGCTAACTGCTCATTTGGAAAACTATCATTAACAGGCAATGTGTCAAAAAAATGTTTTCCAAACAAGATAAATTATCAGCAACAGGATTATAAGCAGATCAAACTCTTGCAAAAGCAACACCCACCTTATAAGCCTAGGCTTAGCGTCCTTCTTTGTCATAAGGTACTTAATATCAGCATGATCAGTATGAATAGTAACTTTAGAATCAATAATATAAGGTCTAAATTTATCACAAGCAAAGATTACAGCTAAGAACTCTTTTTTAGTAGTAGCATAATTCTTTTGAGCGGCATCCAGAGTCTTGCTAGCATAATGAATAACATTCAGCTTCTTTTCAACATGTTGTCCAAGGACAACACCCACAACAAAGTCACTAGCATAACACATGATTTCAAAAGGTAAACTCCAATCAGGTGGTTGGACAATAGGAGCAGTTGTCAAAGCTTTCTTCAAAGTTTCAAAAGCTTCCTTACAATCATCATAAAAAACAAAAGGTACATATTTTTGAAGAAGATTAGTAAGGGGCTTTGAAATTTTGGAGAAATCTTTAATAAACCTCCTATAGAAACCAGCATGACCAAGGATACTACGAATACCTTTGATATCTCTACGACAAGGCATCTTCTCAATTGCTTCAATTTTGGCTCTGTCAACTTCAATGCCTCTTTCAGAGATCTTGTGTCCAAGAACAATCCCTTCATTAACCATGAAATGGCATTTCTCC
Source organism: Avena longiglumis (assembly GCA_030063025.1). NCBI lineage: Eukaryota > Viridiplantae > Streptophyta > Magnoliopsida > Poales > Poaceae > Avena > Avena longiglumis. Next base: position 177,756,898 of record CP125977.1, on the reverse strand, counting down.
CAATTAAGAACAAGGTTGATTTTTCACATCTCTGCAAAAATTTATCAAGGTTGTGCAAACAATTATCAAAAGAAGTTCCATAGATGAAAAAATCGTCCATGAAAACCTCCACAATTTCTTCACAAAAACCATGAAAGATAGCAGACATACATCTCTAAAAGGTAGCAGGAGCATTACATAAACCAAAAGGCATACACCTATAAGCATAAGTACCATAAGGACAAGTGAAAGTAGTTTTCTCTTGGTCCTGTGCTTTCACAGCAATTTGAGAAAACCCAGAATACCCAGCAAGAAAGAAAAAGTGAGTCTTTTTGGACAACCTCTCAAGCCTTTGATAAATAAAGGGCAAAGGATAATGATCTTTCTTAGTAACTTTATTAATCTTTCTAAAATTAATGCACATTCTATACCCAACCACTACTCTTTGGGGTATAAGCTCATTATCCTCATTAGGCACAACAGTTATTCCCCCTTTCTTGGGAACACAATGAACAGGGCTAACCCATTTACTATCAGCAATAGGATAAATAATACCTGCATCAAGGAGTTTTAATACCTCATTTCTTACCACATCCTTCATCTTAGGATTTAGACGGCGTTGGTGCTCAACAACTGGTTTTGCATCAGGCTCTATATTAATAGCGTGCTGACATATAGTAGGAGATATCCCCTTTAAATCGTCAAGATTATAGACCATAGCTCCTCGGGGTTTCTTCAATATCTCCAATAACCTTTCTTCTTCCTTTCCTGAAAGTTTAGAACTAATAATAACATGATATACTTTCTTATCATGAAGATAAACATATTTAAGATCATCAGGTAAAGGTTTTAATTCAAAAACAGGATCCCCTTTAGGTGGTAGTGTGGTACCCAAATCTTCCACAGGTAGATTATGCTTAAGTAACTCAGGCTGATGAAGGAAAGCCTCGTCAATCTCATTTCTTTCCTTCATGAAGACATCACTTTCATGATCTTCCATAAACTGCTGCAAAGCATTGTTAGGAGCAAGAGAAATATCAGAAAGTTGTTCAACCCTGAAATCCTCATCACGTAGTTCATTTTCATAAGGAGTTTTGGCAAATTTGGGAAAATTAAACTCATAAGATTCTCCAACAAACTTAGTCAAAACTTTTTTCCTTCCTACAATCTATGATAGCCCCACATGTATTAAGGAAGGGTCTACCAAAGATAATAGGATAGGTTTTACTAGCTTCTTTACCAAGTACTAGAAAATCGAAAGGATATTTAATCTTACCACAAAGGACCTCCACATCTATTACAATGCCAATGGGGCAAACTTGCTCTCTATTAGCAAGGTGAATAACCACATCAATGTCTTCAAGCTCACAAGGACCAATCTCATGCATAATTTCCATGTAAAGCTCATAAAGAATATCGCTAGAACTAGCACCAATATCACATAAACCATAATAGCTATGACTACCAATTCTAACAGAAAGCACATGAACACTAGCTTTTCTAACTTTCTTAGGATGAGATACAATATTATTAGCGTCTTCATAGAAGACAATATGCTCATCCTCTATATTTCTAGTGACAAGATCTTTCACAATAGCTACCACAAGCTCAATATCAATAAGCTCATCGGATCCTACAGTTTTCTTTGCGCTTTTGCTAACCACATTAGCCATAATAGAATGCTCCCTTACCTTGTAAGGAAAAGGGCATAAGGTTCAGGCAAAATAGGATCAACAGTACAAACCTCTACGCTGGAAGGAACATGGGTAACAATGTCTTTATAAGGAGCATGGTACTTGTCCCACTCTTTCTTGGGAATTTCAATATAAGAGGCAAAGGCCTTAAAACATTTTGCAAGAACTTGGGGATCAAGACCAAACTCATTGCTAATATCACGGAAGTCATGAGTTCCCATAAAAGATTTAATGCATTCATAATCATAGTTTATACCTGACTTTCTTCCTTTGTCATTCTTCCAAGCCTCAGTGTTATCTTGAATACGGTCTAGGAGATCCCATTTAGCTTCTTCCTTCATACGTGTGAATGATCCAGCACAAGAAGCATCTAGTAAATCTTTATCATGAAGAGAAAGCCTAGCATAAAAGTTATTGAGAATAATATTGTTAGGGAGTTCATGAATAGGACATTTAAGCATTAGTAACTTCAATCTCCCCCAAGCTTGAGCTGTACTCTCTCCATCAAGAGGCCAAAAGTTATATATAAGATTTCTATCCTTATGAATCTCACTGGGAGGATAAAATTTAGAGTAAAAGAGAGATGCCATCTCCTCCCATTCCATGGATTATCCATTCTTCAGCAGCTTATACCATTCTTCAGCTCTCCATTCCAAGGATATGGAGAGTAACTTCTTCTTCACCTGTTTAGTTGTGATACCTGCACACTTAAACAACCCACATAATTCATGGATAAAAAGCAAGTGATCACTAGGATGGATAGTTATATCCCCTAAATAATAATTATCCATAACTCGATTAACAATACTTGTAGGTATCTTAAAAGGATCTATCTCAACAGACGGTGGTTCATCTACTACACTAGCAGCGGTAGTAGTTTTCCCAAACAGAAAACCAAGTGGGTTATCCATATTGGAAACAAAGTAACAAGAAGTAACAAGAGCAATACTCACAGTAAAAGTTTCCCTTACCAGTTCCACTCTTCAATAGCGCTTCACTCCCCGGCAATGGCGCCAGAAAATAGTCTTGATGCTCCACAAGTATAGGGGGTGTATCGTAGTACTTTTGATAAATAGGAGTGTCGATCCCAACGAGGAGCAGAAGGTGCTGAACAGTGGTATGGAGCAGGAAATCCATGTGAATACTTAGCAAACGTATTTTTAGTGATTTTCTGGTAAGACAACAAAACAAAGAGCAAGTAACAAAGGTAACAAACAAACGGAGCAAGTGGCCCAATCCTTTCTTAGCAAAGGACAAGCCGGTGGAAATACTTATAAGAACCAAACGTTCTCGAGGACACATGGGAATTCTGTCAAGTGCTTTCGCTTCAAATAGCTGAGTACTCTTCTCTGGTGTTTGTAAGTGTTGTGTGGGTGAACCTGTGCTAACATACCAACCTTACTTGGAGTAATACATACTAGTGATTAAACCCCCTGCAAACATCTGTAACTACAGGAAAGTAATTAAGATATAAATCTAACCACAACCTTAAACTCCGAGATCCTACGCTCCCTTGTGCAAAGGTGTCCTAACGGGGGTTCAGGTTTCTGTCACTCCGGCAACCCCACAATTAGTAGCCAAATACACAATGCATTCCCCTAGGTCCATAAATGGTGAAGTATCATGTAGTCGACGTTCACATGACACCACTAGAAGAATAGCACCACAACTTAAATACTAAACCATTGAATAATAACTCATCACAGATTCACTACTAATAACATGACTTCTCCCATGTCCTCAAGAACTAAACGAATTACTCACGAGACATCATATGGATCAAGATCAAAGATGATATGGTAATGGATAACAATCTGAACATAAACAATAATCCAATGGTTCCACTCACAAGCATCAACTACAATAGTAATCAACACCGGGAAAATTTCCCCTACGAACTAAAGCAATATCCAACACAATTGTTACAGCGGGATGGAGTGGTGATGATGGTGCCGGTGGATATGATGGTGTGGATGATGATGATGATGATCCCGATGAAGCCTATCTTGACGATGGTGTTGGTGGCGACGGTCTCCCCTCTCCGAGAAGTAATTCTCCCAGCAGAAATCTATCTGTTGGAGAGATCTTTGTCTCTCGGTGTTTTCCGCCCCCCAGAGGCGGCGGAAATCTATATGTGGTCGCTCTCTTAGGCTTAGGGTTCCATAGGAAAGATATAGGCGAAGAGGCAGAATCGGGAGCCAGGCAGGTGGGCCACACCTACCCTAGGCGCGGCCCAGGGGGGACCCGTGCCTAGGGGGTGTGGGCCCCCTGCGGCCTCTCTTCACTCCTCCTTCTGGCTTCCTTAGTAATCTGGGAAAATAATATGTTTCCCTATTTTTCTGGTATTTTTCTTATCTTCGCGAAACTGCACCGAAACGCCTTCTTTTCTATCAGAATCTAGACTCCGGCAGTTCATCCTCCAAGAATCATCCAACATGCATAAACAAATAAAAAACCATAAGTAATACCTCATAATAAGACATATATCAATGAATAGAGGTAAATTATAATATAGAAAGGTGATGCAAATTAGGCGTATCAGGCTACAGTGGTGCCGTCGAGGTGGCCGTGGAGGCTCGCACCGGCGAGGATCAGGATGGCGATGCCCTTTCACAGCATGAAGTTCCCCTATTCGAGCAGCACGGAGATGGCAGTCAAGGAGGAGGAGGCCGGTATCGACGCTCCCAGGGCGGAGACAATCGGACCGATCGGATTGGAGGCGATGAGAGCAGAGTGCGTCATCTCCAGAGGCGCTGCGGCGGCGGTCGAGAATAGAGCGACGGCGGCGGCGGCGAGAGGGAGAGAAGCGTGGTGGCGGGGGCGGCGAGAGGGAGAGAAGCGTGGCGGCGGCTGCAGAAGTAGGGCGACAAGGCGACGGCTTGCATGGAGAGCGCGTAGGCTCTGATACCAAGTCAAGTTTAGGTTTTTCGTGGGGTCACAGTCTCCTAACGTGTGTATATATATTAGATGATCAGTTACAAATACAACCGTACATAAGCACGAATACAACTCTACATAGATAACTAGACCGTATATTTAACAGTGTTTTTTTTTGCGAGGAGTTCACATCAGTATCTGTGTCTAATTTTCTGCCGCTGCAGTGATCAGGATCCACATTGATTATTCAAATCGCAATTCTACCAGATAAGATTATGCGTAAGAAACTACTGTAATTTGTGCTATAGTCGGATGTGATTGCCTTGAGAGCCCAAGTGAATATGAATAGGTGATCCATGAGGTCCAGCAAGGATTGATACAGCAGACTGCTAGACTCCTAGTGCCTATTATGTATGTACCCAAAGAATGAAAATTGTAGTTTCCTAAAGCAACAGCGCCCGTGAGGCTCATGCATCATCAAATGCATGGCAATTGGCAAGTCAACAGATAAGGTAGTGCATGTGTCAAGAAACAAGGAGAGTGGAACTAGATTCACGAGCTAGGCCACATAGGCATCAGTCTTATCTCAATATCTCGGCATCAGTATCATGAGGGTAAAGGATGTGTGTGCGGCCAAGACCAAATCTCTCGTGTCCGATCTGGGTAACCAGCAAATCTCGCGTCAGTAGTGCTGTGGTCTTTTCGCTTTCAGAAATCTCACATGTACTATCTTCAAGACCTGCTATGCGGCGAGCTAGGAGTCTTTGGCATCGGTTGGCTTGTCAGGCGACGTGTGATTGAACCGTGACGGGTTTCGTGGATCACCTGGACTCAGGCCTTGTCGAGCAATCTGAGGAAATGCAGTTGGGTTTTGGTCACTCCACCCATATCTGTTTATGCTCTCTAAGGTTTGAGCTTACAAGTTTTGTCAGTCGATTCTGCGGTGCCGTCAACTCGGGCAATACCCGCTGCGCACTATGGCAGGTACAGTATTCAGAGGCACTCTAAAGTGCCTCCAATAGTTAAATTAGTGCCACAATTAAGTTTTTGAGGCACTAAAAAAAACGCCGGGGACGATCGTGTAGGTAAAAGTTTTTTGAGGCAGTTTTAAAAAATGCCTCTAAATCATAGTTAATTGAGGCACTATGACTAATACCTCTAAATCCTAGCCAATTGAGGCACTATGACTAGTGCCTCAAAAACCAACTTAAGGCACAAATTAGAGTGCCTCTAAATCCTAGTCAATTGAGGCACTATGACTAGTGCCTCTAAAAACCAACTTTTTGAGGCACTATCAATAGTGCCTCTAAAAACCAACTTTTTGAGGCACTATCAATAGTGCCTCTAAAACCCAACTTTTTGAGGCACTATCCATAGTGCCTCAAAAACTTTTTTTGAGGCACTATCCATAGTGCCTCAAATCAACTTTTGAGGCACTATCCATAGTGCCTCAAAAAACCAGCTTTTTGAGGCACTATCCATAGTGCCTCAAAAAACCAGCTTTTTGAGGCACTATCCATAGTGCCTCAAAAAACCAGCTTTTTGAGGCACTATCCATAGTGCCTCTAAAACCAGCTTTTTGAGGCACTATTCATAGTGCCTCTAAAACCCGACTTTTTGATGCACTATCCATAGTGCCTCTAAAAGATAACAACCATCAAATTACAGTAGCAATTTAGCTAACAGAAGTCAAATTACAGCAGTTAAATTTTTAAAATGGCTCACAACTGTCAAATTACAGCAGGTATTGCACTCAAATCCCATCAATACAAATCACAATAATACAAACAAATACATCGCTCACTCAAATTACAGTAGTTTATGCAGATGTTTAAATTTCAATCAAATTATTACAGTCAAATTACAATAGTCATACAGCAGCTGGCGTTACAGGAACCTTATTATTTGCCTTTTTTCCATATGGACACCCAGATGGAGGTGGAGCAACGTATTTGGGTGTATGTGCAGGGAAATTTATCGGAGCAGCAGCAGCAGCAGCCAGATGCCTGTTGCCTTCATGACCACGGTGATGGTGATGATGGCTATAATGACCATGATGTTGCATGGGCGATGGACGTGCATCAGAACTGCCCCTACTATGCAAAGAATGCCTAAGATAGGAGGAGATTCTTATCTGCTTTACTTTGCCAAATACGGTATGGTCCAGACCAAGGTTCCCTGAAGATGAATTAGTGATTTTTTGCGCCAACTGCTTCATCCTTGGTACAGATGGCTGGTGATTCCCAACAACACGAACAATGTAGGTCTCAACAATAGTTGGAGGAAGAATCGTTGAACCTTGCAAATTTACCAATTTGATAAAAAGGTTCTGCAATGCATAATAAACGAAATTCAATTAAAGAAGAAAATGAGGTTAATGTGCACTAAACTAAGTATAATAACAATTCCCAATCCATATGCCGCATGCTATGAAAATTTATCACATAAACAACTGTGCTACTCCACATATGCTCTATCATACTCATTGACCTACATTTTCACACGCACCCGCAAAGTAATATGAGAACAACAGCACCAATGGAGACATTCTTACATAATCCTATTAAAGACAGAATGCAAGGTGTCACATAATCCTAGAAATTAAAGACAGGATTCTATCGCATACAAACCTAAATGCATGAACTACATAAAGAAACAAACAAATACCCAAATTCTTCAGATATATTCAACAATGATTGTGATGGACAAAAGGGGAACAATGCGAGAAGGCAGCACTAACCTCGTTAGAATTGATCAGTAGTGTTGTCTTCATTTGATCCTTCAACTCATCAGTTCTGTCTTGCACTTTTTAGATTGGGAATTTGAGCACTTCAAAGGACGATGAATTGCCAAACAGGGACCTGGTAAAGTGGAACGTTGACTGCCGCATGACCAAGGACATAAAAGAGGACCTAAGAATGCTCAACCATGTCGATGATATAGTCAAGTTCTTTGGATAAGGCACAATGCTGAAGACGACATTTGTCTAGTTTAATCCAGCTAATGGATGTAGCAAATTTACAACCACGTGCATGTGTACCCAAGCATCAGGAAAAGCATGTGGAAGAACATATCAAGAAGTGAAATAAAATATGTGTGTGTGGGGGGTGGGGGGCATACAATGGAGTTAGGGATGCCAACTTCCGTATAGATGTCCAATTCGAGCTTAGATGTATTTCCTTCAAGCTCAGGGGCCGTCTCTGCAGCCTAAAACTTGCCACTATATCATCTGGGAAAACAGAGTTTCATTAGACACGAGATATACAGATATGTCTAGTACTCTTATATTATAAAATAGAATAAAGAAGGGTGGTTGCACAATTGCTTAAACTGAACTGGAAAAATCAGAACCACAACGATCCAAAGGTGCCACTTTAGCCAGTACCTACGCTGTTTGGGAATAGACCACACCTAAAATTCATGGACAGGTATCTATTGCTGCTCCTCGATTGTTTATAACAACTGTTGCAACAACACAAAACAGGAATTGACAACAACTAGTACATCCCTTTAGCAGCTACGGTAGCTTTCGACCAATAATTCTATCTACAGATGGATGAAAAACTATCTTGATTAGCAACGGTGCAAGATCATGCTGAACCAGCGCACCAAGACTCAACCACATCATTAACTATTTTGGGACATCCACCGATCCATTGTCACAGAACCTACTCATTGTCCAAAAATAGCACCGACACATGCTTACGAAACACGGATCAAATAAAGACATTAAATCTTCCGAAAACAAACCAACAGGCGATGCTCTAAATCAGTCGACGAAACTAAGTCCCTTGCCTCTACCAGTTTGCTCCGAGATACATCTAGTGCTCTTATAAATAATAAAATAGAATAAAGAAGGGTGGTTGACACAATTGCTTAAACTGAACTGGATAAATCAGAACCACAACTCTCCAAAGGTGCCACTTTAGTAAGTTGTCTCTACCACCGATTGATGTTATTGTGATCCACTGATATTATGTATAATCTATTTATAGTTCATTTATGAGGCAACAAAATATTTACTAGTAGTGGACATTTCATATTTTACAGATTTATATTAATTTGTCCAGTGCTATCCTAGAATACTTAGAACCTTGTTTGTTCATGCTAATACTGCAACAAACTAAACTAATCTTTCCAAACATATTATAATACTTCAAATTTTAATAAATTAATTGAGATAGACACCTTTTCAGCATTCTTGGAGCATAAAACACTTGGAGCATGCCAATATCTTACGGTATGATGTACATTAGGCATAAAAAAGCATTATGAACTATATAAATCAATTAATGCAAAATGAAGAATATTTTAAGAAAAGTTTTGCAGAGATCATAAAGAACAGAGGGTGTGTGGTAACTTTGCATGCAATGGGCTTCATGCATGATAGACATTTCTGAATTACATACCTCTCATCATGCCAGAATGAATTTGTGTCCAACTCTGGCAGCACTAGTGTAGAATTCATGATCCGTGCTACAACATCAGCATTACATATCTACAAAATCAAAGCAGCAGTGATCTTAAGTCTCTCAGCTATGTTGCCATGAATACATAAAAACTTGCATGATGAACTAAGGTACTACGGAGACAAAGTTTCTTATGTTAGTCATACTGCATGCGAGGCTCACCTACGCATTGGGTTCATGCGGTTAGGACTTGGCCGTGGGTGCGGGCGAGGGGCTCAGATCTTCTAGTGTTCAGCTTGTACAGATCATAATGGCACACGAAATGATTCAGCGTGTACAGATCATCATGTATAAATAAATCAACATAAGCTGTGATCTATTCTCAGCATGTACGCACAGGTCGCAAATATTTTCTAGTAATCGCCATGTACAATGTATCAACATAGGCAGTACCAGCATTTACAGCCGAAAAATATTTCCTAGTGATCATCGTGCATACAAGCGAAATGAACAGAAAACAAAAGTACAGGAAAGCATACGGAAATGCCGCTAAATCTCCTTCCACGATCCAGCACGCAGATGAAAAATGCTGCTAAATCTCCCTTCCACGTACATGCAGATGGTTTGATAAAGAGAAAAAACTCCACTAATTACCAGTTATTAAAATCTTACCGTTCCGCGTCCATGAGATAGTGCCAGCCCCAAGCCCCCCACTCCCTGGCCATGATACCTGCAGATGTCATGCCGGTATCTCACTCCCTGGCCAGCCCCAAGCCCCCCAACAATCAAAGCATCATCACACATCGCACGATCCAGCACGCAGCAGCTAGCTAGCAAGCACGCAGAGGTAGCACAACAGCACGCATGACAGCAGCAAGCACCAAGCACCAAGCAGGGCGGAAACAGTTACCTCCTACTGGCGACGGTCGGCGACGGGGAGTGGAGAATTCAAGCGGGGGTGAGTGAAATCCGAGGAACGGAGGCGCGATTCCAGCCAGCGGCAGCACGATTCCGGCCAGTGGCAGCACAATTCCGACCGGCGGCAAGGTGATTCCGGTCAGCGTGCTCGATCCAGTTTCCTGGCGGCCGAGCGTGCGAATCCAGGAGGCGGCAGCGGTTGCGTGCTCGATCCAGTTTCCTGGCCAGAATGGACACAGAAGAGAGAGCGCTGGGTGGGGGTTAGGGTTTCTATCGCGATTCCATCGGACTGGCCTCCTCCCGTGTCCCGCCCGTGTCGCCGCCTGTCTCCGTCGTATCGGGTAACGGCGGCGCTAGGAGTAGTCAGCGGCAGCCGGGGCAGCTAGCAGCAGCGGCGACGGCGGGGCAGAGGCGCGCGCGAGAGGGGAAAGAGGAAGAACGAGAGCGAGAGGGGGTGCGCGTGTGTGTCGTGTGCATCGAGTGCGGGGATATGGGAGAGTGGGGAGGAGAGGTGGCGGAGCAGCGGCAGCGCCAGACCTGGCCGGCGGCGGCAGCACAACCCGGCGGCGACGCGCGCGTGAGAGAGGAGGCGAGAGGGAGAGTGAGAATGAGGGAGAGAAGGAGGGGGTCGGGCCTGAATGGGGGTCTCGACCTGGTCCAGGGTGACCATGTGGTCTCGGCCCACTAAGGCCGAGTCCAATAAGCCCATAAACCCTTTTTTCTTTTATTTTTTTGGATTCAAAATTAATTGAATTAAAATTTGAAACACAGCCAAATATCAAACAAAAATAATAAAACAAAAGGAGTAAAATACACGTATGGTCATTGAACTTGGCTCATATTCTCATGACGGTCACCATAGTAAAAAAAGTTAAATTTATGGTCACTATGTATTATCTGCTAGTTCAATACGGTCACCAAGGCCAGGAGGGTAACGTTTTGGGCTGATATGGCATACGGTTGACTGTGCTGACATGAGAATACATCCCGTGGATGATAGGAAGGATGCAGCGGACCAAAAAAGGAATGGCAGAATTTAGGAGATTTTTTTTGTCGCTTATAAGGGGCCACCTTCTTCTGGCCATTTTACAAAGAAACCCGTCGAGCGGGTGCGTGATCTCATTCAGGTTAGGTCAAAGCAGTAAACAGTATGCTACATCAGCCCAGAACGTAGTCTCCTGGACTGGGTTACCGTATTGAACCAGCACAGAGTATAGAGTGACTGTAATTTCAACTTTTTAGACTACAGTGACCATCATGAAAATTAAACACATATATAAGCTATTGCGTGAGGCATAAAAAAATCAATCATAGAAAAAATAACCTCTGTGAATGTATATGAAACATAACCTTTAGTTCATCAGATTGCCATTTCATTTTGGATGTCCAACCATGATGAACACATATCTGTTGCAAGCAGTAGTTTACTCCGAACTCCTTGCCACCAATGGGTCGCCTTGGAGTTCCTGTTTTTTGACATCTAACTTAAATTGGTTCAAACAACACCACTGAATCAGGTGCATCTAAAATGCTAAGAAGAAACAAATAGAAGTATATACGTAAACTAAAGATCTAGGCTTTCATGATTAAACAACAAACGGATGGAAGATGAGAGAAGGAGCTAGCTCTACCTACTATCAATGACGAAACAATAGGCACTTATCTGAGTTCACATCCAAAGGAACACTCGGTGCAAGCAAATCGTTGGGGGATTGCCACCGCAAACATCTTCAAAATCAACCCCAGGCCAACCACATTGCTGCCCTCCTAGAGAAAATCGACTCGGGCGACGCCCCACCAAGAACTGAGACTTCCACAAATCAAGACCATTGCATAGCTCTAGAGCCACAGATATCCGCACCAAAAATCCACACAGACCAGCATCATGCCATAGAAAAACTCGGAATCGCGCTTCTCCTATTGAGTTGTGTGCCATTGGGGCTCAAAATCTATAGATGCACATGAGCACAAGAAAACATATATAAGAGAGGATGTGCACATCTTCTTGGCTCTAAGATGGGATCCCACCCCACTAGCCATAGATTATTCTTTCTTTGAGGACTTTTGTCAAACACCTGCTAGACATAGATAACACAAAATTATAACTGAGGTAGGGAAGTAGTTGTGGTAGCCTAAGTCGAGGTAGAAGCAGGGCCGTCTCCAGGATTTGGGGGCCCCGGTGCGAAATGCAAATTAGGGTCTTTTTTAGGACAACTATGGCGACCAAATGGCCGACCTGAACCATTCCATAGAAACCAAATGTGCAAAAGTTATTTACAACTCCAATACGGTCCTAAAATTTCAAATTTCACTCAAATAATACCACTTTATTATGAAACTAAATCATACTTCCTATTTTTAGAGTTCATGATTTTCATGTTTTATAAACCAGCAAAAAAGATCTGAATGAATTCAAGCTCTACATGAATAATGTATTGGTTTATCAAGAGTATATAGAAGAATAGCATACCTACAATAGTGTCGTAGGTGAACAATGAATTGTCAGGGACAACACAAATCTTGGATTAAGAACACCAGCAGGACATTATAATTATGAATTACCGTCAGAATCTAGATACGGTACAGAAAGAAATCAGTGAATTGGTGGATTGACGAACAAGTTGATTGATTTGACTCATATCGATTTACCAATTACTCCCGTCAGACTGATGAAAAGGAGTACCAACCTGCAGAATGGAGCCATCGTGGAACGACAGATAGCAGAATTCCCGTCAGCGGTAGGCCGGCACCTCGCTGCACTCCGACTGCCGATCGAGTCGCTTGGGTCCGGGGCATGGGGCCAAGCTTGCGCTGGGGCGAAGGCATAGCTGATTATGGTCAAAGTTATCAGTGACAGCAGTTTGTAGAATTCCCGGAGAATATGGCTGCTATCGGGCCTGGCGGATCGGGATCTTTCCTACTGTGATCCTGATCGGCGCATAGACGCGTGGAATCAGGTTCAGGGAAACCGATTTAGAAGTCCAATAGATGAAATTAGGAAGGATAGACTAATGTGCATTTATTTCCTGCTATAAACAGGTACGTTTTACTCGAGATCTGGGGGCCTCAAGTTTTCGGGGGCCCTGTTCGGTCGAGCACCTCGAACACCCTCTTCGACGGGCCTGGGTAGAAGGGTGGAGCGGCTGCAGTCTACCACTGCGCAATGGTGCAAGAGTCCAAGGCCATTAGGAGCACCACCGGGATCTCAAGCTGTCGAGCATGGGCTTGAGTTCGTCGAGGTAGGCAAGGTCGGAGAGTAGCCGGAGGTGCTGGGTAGGGGAAGTAGCGTTCTCTGCTCTTGCCATCCACACATTTTTGTTTTGACTTTCACCATCCACACGTTAATACTCAACCAATCGATTTTTTTTCTTTTGCTCTCTACAAATCCGTGCAGCTGTATATGTCAAAAAAACAAAAATCACGTGCAGCTATATGGTTCATGTGTTTTCTCTCCACCAATCAGGTTGGACCGGAGTAGTTTGGTTTCACCACTTCCACGTATATTTCTTCTCATATTTTTCTTTTTTTCTCTTTCTTGCATTCTTTTGTTTTCCTATTTTTATTTTTTCATTCCTTATAGTTTCTTTTATTTTTCACTTTTTCATTCCTTAAAATTTGTTGCACGTCTAGTCAAAATACAATTTTTTGTTCCACTTAGTCACAAATTTGTCCCGTCTGCGGTTAGAAACTTATTTCCATAATCTTAAATTTTTGTTCCGTTGGATTTATTTTATTTGCTCGGGCTCTATTTGTAGTGATAACTTATTCAACGTGAACTAATGTTTTCTTGCTTGTGGTCACCGTATTTTCTCCACCATATATGTCTTTTCTGTTCCATTGACAGCGGTATTTTTAATCCACCTAATTATTAATTTATATTGTATAAAGTCACACAGTAAAGTAACATGTGGATGCACTCCAAGTCGTCCACTCAAGAACAAAGCCAGCGTAGCACCTTTCTTTAAATTCATCCATTCGAGGCATTTAAGCTGCCTTAATTGGTTAATAGTTAGAAGTACTATTTTGAGGCACCCTGAGAGTGCCTCAAATGGATGACTATTTTAAGGCACACCTAAAAGTGCCTAAATAGATAATCATTTTGAGGCAACTATTAGAGGCATTATCATGTGTGCCTCAAAAAATTGTCCATTGGAGGCACACCAAATAGTGCCACAGTTGGTCACTATTTAGAGGCATAATTTAGTGCCTCTAAATGGTAACCAATTGTGGCACTACTAATGGTGCCTCAGTTGATATACTTTTAGCGGCATTATCATAGAAAATGCCTCTAAAAGTTATGTCTTTTTGAGGCACAAGTCAAAGTGCCACTGATAGCTTAGCATGGAGGCACTAGACTGTGCCTCTATTTTTCAAAATATTAGAGGCACTATTAATAGTGACTCAAAAGGATAAACTATTAGTGGCACTTTCAAAACTGCCACTAAAATCTCATATTTTAAGGCACTATTTTTCGAAGTGCCACAAATAGATACAATTAGAGGCAGTTTAAAAAAGTGCCTCTAAGAAAAGTGCCTCTGATTCATGAACGTGCCATAGTGGCGGTTATAGGTGCGCATACATTGCTGATTACCCTCCATTCCGCTCCACAAGGCCGAGATATTCTACAGCCCCCGCACCCCCACCTCATATAGGGCCTTCAATTTCTGTGATTTGGGGCTCCCACCACATGCCTGTCCGATGTCTTCTCCGTCTTTCGAAAGCATACACTGTTTCCGCCGAATAAGCTCTTTTATGCTTCCTCTCCATCACCATGCTGCCAGCCTCCTCAACTTTTGTGAAGTCGTTGGGGGCGTGCACATGTGGCTGCCCCATTCAATCTTGCTTGCGACACCAGCAAAACATGCCATACTTCCGTGTGATATATAATTTGCCGAATCTTGCATGGAATATTTACACATAATTAGTGGCTCATTTTGTAGCCTGTACGTGATTCTCGACCCTGCTAGGCAGTGCCAATGGGAGCATGGCCAGCCGAGAACACGACCTAGGCCAACATTTGCGGTCCCCGTTTGGTAGACTGTTCTTTTTCAGAAGATACAAACAAGACTGTTTGGTTGTCTTCTGGTTCCATCTCATTGCACACACAAACAAGATACACTCACCACTTTTAAATATGGTGACCCTACTACGTATAGCACGTGATGAACACAAATGAAAAGAAAGAACTACATGCTTATCATAGGAGCATGTCCATAGCTAGGGTGTTAGTTTTTAAATAGGTGCATCTCATGCCACCTGATAGATACTTGACATCAGGGATACACACCCCTGACCTAAAAGGACTAGTTCATATTACATCCAATGCAAACTGTCGTTCGGTACTACTATCTACATCCAGTTTATCAACCTCCTCCTCACCTGAAAGCGCTGGAAGATCATACCATCATTTCGCAGGTGATCAACTCTTGCATGTTGTTGAAAGCCCCGAAGAGAGTGACCTTGAAACCCTTATGTTTATTGCTGAACTTGAACACGAGGACGTCGTCAAACTACAGCTTGATCTTCTTTGTGAAGTCCTTCCAGCTTTCATAAAGTAGACCTTGCCCTCGAACATCTCCAGCTGGACACTGCACTCGTAGAAGGTGGAAGTCTTCAGCGGAACAGTGCATCTTGTTGCTTTATCTGCCGCTGCTCACCACCACCGGCTTCACGACATTAGGGAGCTGAAGTACAAACATGTTCGTGGCCTTGATTTGGACAAAGGAGTGTTGAGGGAGGTCCTTGATGTTCTCGTGCCCAATCCAAGGAGGGTGGCACCATGTTTGCTGCTCCTTCACATTGATAGCTACCGGTAAGCAACCGAGGTTAGGCCAAGCGGTTGCAGCAAGGATGTCTCATATGAAGTCCTCGAACCCCGGTGTAGGAACAAATGTGTTCCTGCATAGGGTGTCCAAGTCTAGCTTGGGTACCTTGCCAATGACAACTGATTAGAACACACCCAAGATAAGCATATGTATGAAAATAAATGACAACCAAAACAAAAAATGCATATCAATGACAAGAAATGTTTGCAGTATTGATCAACATAGATCCGTGATAAGCAATACAATCAATGACAAGTAGTGTTTGCATTACTGATCAACATAGATTAGTGAAAAGCAATACAAGCAATGACAATCAGTGTTTATAGTACTGATCAACATAGATCAGTGAAAAGCAATACAAGCAATGACAAGTAGTGTTTGTAGCACTAATCAACTTTGACTAGTGACAAGAAATACAAGCAATGGCAACCAAGGCTTAGAACACTGATCAACATCGAGCAGTGACAAGCAATACAAGAAATTGCAACCAATGCTTGCAACACTGATCAACATCGATTAGTGACAAGCAATGGCAACCAATGCTTGTAGCACTGACAACAACTAACATGCAAGTCATGAGCAACAAATAAAGCAATGGTAGCCTAAACAAGAAAGGCAACATGGCAACAACTAACTTGCATGTTAAGGAAATGAGCAACATATACAACAATGGCATCCTAAACAAGAAACAGAATATGGTAGAAACTAACTTGCATGTCTAGTAAATGAGCAACATATACAATAATGGCAACAATGTCTATTAAAACAAACAATCAGGACACTCAATCATAGAAATCGTACACTCGCAACTAAAGGTCTACAAAATTAAGATAGGAGGAAACATGTCTCACTTGCATAAGACCTATCGATGACCTTGTGCCCCGAGCGGTTGATGTAGACACAGGCATAGAAGATCCATTCGTGCCAATGGCAGTGGCGGCCGGAGCGGGCATGGTAGTGGCGGGGGATGGAGCGGGCATGCCAGCGGTGACCACTCCCGACCAGAAGGGGTCCGGTCGAGGAGGCGCAAATCCAATCGAGAAAATAGGATGAACCCTAGCGACATGTGGTCGAATCCCATAGAATAAGGTAGGTCCGATCGCAACATGGGCATGAATACCGGTGGTCGAGCCATTCTCTTAGCTCGTCCCCGAAGACCCCACATGGATGGCCCCCACTAGCACTACATCCGACTTCGGTACGTCGACGGATACAGTCTACACTAGGAAAAAACCTGATTCGATACCCATCGAAGCCATCGTAGCAATAGGTACTACACTTGTCGGCTCCTCATGAGGGCGATGGCATATGACCGACGGTCACCTGAGTGAGCAAATGAAGTCGGCGTTGACCTGCATGATTGTGCTCCTCATTCCTGCGGCCTCGTAGCCAGCAACGACGTGGGCAACAGAACGACCGATGGTGTGTGATCCAATTTGTGTGGAGGGAGGGGTATATTGTAAGCGGGGCTGCACCTTTCCGGCAGGGAGGCTGGCTAGAGGCGGCGGCACCAGAGAAGAAGAGGAGGCCTTCTGTCTCTCCGATGGGACGTAGAGCAAGACGGAGACCATGGATGGCGGTGAAAGAAGAGTAAGAGAGTGGGCATGGAGTTATTGACGTGTCTCCTGCGCTTCCCCATGAGTGCAATGGTTGGGCAGTGGAAGCCCATTTTGTGCTCACCTAGAGAAGGGTTAGTGGAAGATTCGTTTTTGTTGACAGCGGGCCTGTTCGAACCTCCTGTGGGCTAATGGTGGAAACAACTCCATGTGTACCAACTCATTGGAACTCCAAGTGCAGAGTGTTGTAGCAAGCATCTTTTCCCCCACAAGGGCGACTCAAGGGTTTATATCGAACTCTTAGGTAATTTGCTACAGACTTCTCCTCTTTTCTTCTTCAAACAACCTACAAAACAAAGCATTTGACTTGTTTCCCAAACTTCACCATGTGTTTGTCAAGCACAAGGTTTAATATTACTAAAACTGAAATAAAACTATGTATAAAGAAAAATAAAGAATTTATGACTAGGCAAGGAAAGTAAAAACAATAAAGTAAAGTTTTTTGGTTTTTGTTTGTGTTTGCTAACAGTAAAAGTGTTTTTGTATTTTCAGATTTAATTAGTATAGAAAATATAAAAGGCTATAAAAGTAATGGAAAGTGGTTTCTTATGATAAAAATGGACTAGGGTTTATGGGTTCACTTGACTACTCTCTCATAAAGCGTAATGGGCATAAAACTGCTCAGAAAAGATATAACATTGATGAAACTTCATTATATTTTTTATTAGCATTCATATGTGCATCATTTCTTAATATAAATATGATGCAACACATATCAATTGTACTCCTCTAGAAAGGGAAACTCCAAGCAATATAGAATTAAGAACAAACAAATTGTATCATTAGGTACTTTGACATGATATTTGAATATCAAATATGCTACCATGAACAAACAAGATTATCTTGACCGTCACTATATTATTATAATATATGCATTAAGTTTATCCATAGTGATCTAGGTAACAAAAGAAAGGTAAAAATCATAGTGGATCTCGAGTTTTACGCCAACACCCAATCACCACCACACATGTTCCCAATACATGTTTCGCCATACAAGTTTGATCATAGAAGGTACTTAAAAATGAAGGACAAAATATACATCTACCAATACATATTACACATAATAGAATTCCGATATCAACTATCAAATTGTAAAACAAAGATCCACCACATAGGAATTACATAGATGACCATAATCATGTAGGACATCTCATATGGTGCTAGAACATTGATAGATCAAGCTACTACCACAAAACCATTGTCCAGAGGTGGATTACTCCCTCATCATCATGGATATGATGGAGATGACACTGCAGAAGGTAGATATCCAACTGGCAGCGGCTCCAACATCACTTCCCCCTTCAATCTTCGCTGGTTCTGGCTCTATTTTGGTGTTTTTGTGTTTCTTCTATGCCTCCTCCGGATTGCACCAGTGGAGGGTCTATTTATAGGCGTTTTTAGGTAAAGGCTTCTAGTTTGAGATGAATATGGACGTGTAGGGTTAGTTGCAAGGAAAACAAAAAAAATTCTATCACGTGAACACACAAAACCAAGATCTAATATATGGTAAAGCCAAGATCTAATCTACGAGATCAGTGTAACGAGATTATAGAGAACTAACACTCGTAGATCCAAAGAGTTTAACGAGATCGGATTATCGTGGTTGATGTAGTTGATCACTTTCCGATCTCAAGATCGTGTAGATGATCCTTCCGGCGCTGCGTTCTAGCAGCGCTTCCACAGTCGGTCACACATACGGAGTCAATGAACACCTTCCTCTCCCTTCTTCCAGCAGGCAGCGGAGTGATGACCCACAAGTATAGGGGGGTGTATCGTAGTACTTTCGATAAATAGGAGTGTCGATCCCAACGAGGAGCAGAAGGTGTTGATTAGTGGTTTGGATAAGGAATTCTCTGTAAATACTTAGCAAACAAATTTTTAGGGTTTTTTGATAAAGCAAAGAAATAAAGTGCAAGTAAATAAAGACAACAATAAAAATTGCAGCAAGTGGCCCAATCCTTTCTTCAGCAAAGGACAAGCAGATTGTATTACTTATGAGGACCAAACGTTCTCGAGGACACATGGGAATACTGTCAAGTGCTTTCACTTCATATAGTTGATTAATCTTCTTTGGTTTGACAAGTGTTGTGTGGGTGAACCTATGCTAATGTACCGTCCTTACTTGGACTAATACATACTTGTGATTATACCCCTTGCAAGCATCTGTAACTACAGGAAAGTAATTAAGATATAAATCTAACCACAACCTTAAACTCCGAGATCCTACGCTCCCTTGTGCAAAGGTTTCCTAACGGGGGTTCAGGTTTCCGTCACTCCGGTAAACCCACAATTAGTAGCCAAATACATAATGCATTCCCCTAGGCCCATAAATGGTGAAGTATCATGTAGTCGATGTTCACATGACACCACTAGAAGAATAACACCACGACTTAAATATCAAACCATTGAATATTTCTCAACACAATTCAACTACTAACAACATGACTTCTCCCATGTCCTCAAGAACTAAACAAACTACTCACGAGACATCATATGGATAAAGATCAGATATGATATGATGATAGGTAACAATTTGAACATAGATAATAATTCAATGTTTCCACTCAATAGCATCAACTACAAATAGTAATCAACACCGGGAAAGTTTCCCTAAGAACTATGCAAGATTCAACCAAATTGTTACATCGGGATGGAGTGGTGGTGATGGTGCTAGTGGAGATGATGGTGCAGATGATGATGATTATGATACCGATGAAGTCTAGCTTGATGACAGTGTTGATGACGATGATCTACCCTCTCCGGGAAGGAATTTCCCCGGCAGAAATCTGCCTGCCGAGAGCTCTTTTTGTGGCGCTGTAGTTTGCGCCCCGTAGAGGCGGCAGAATCTTTCTGTGGTCGCTCCCCGTGTCTTAGGGTTTCCGGCGGAATCGTCCAAAAGTCATCAACCATGCAAAAATAGATGAAATAACATAAGTATCACCTCTTAATAAGAAATATATCAATGAATAAAAGAAGATTATGATATAAAATAGTGATGCAAAATGGACGTATCATGGAGGTAGTAGATCCCCTCGAAATCCCAACAACACGACGGTGTGGTGGTGGTGGTGGAGGAGGATAAATCCCTGCAGTGCTTTGCCTAAGATAGAGCAGGGCAATGGAGGAGGGAGGAGGGAGGCGCCCAGGGTTTAGAGGGGCAAGGGACTTAGGGCGCCTTAGACAAGGGTGTGGGGGGGGGGGGGGGCGCCCCCACCCCTCATTATATAGGTGTGGGGGCGGCCGGCCAAGGGTTCCCAGCCGAGGCCGTGTACCCCCAATTCGGTCACCAGGGGAAGAGCTTGAAACCTTTTCCACCAAGTCTTCCTTCTTACCAAAAACTAGAGTTTGACTTTTAAAAATAGGATTTGACTATTCAAACTAGGGTTTGACCCTTTTACTAGCCTTGTCCGAATTAGCCCTTTAGGGTTTGGTGCGGCTGGCCCCTAGGGCATACCACCATCCAAGTGACCCCCTCCCGGGGTGGTGGAACCACTATGGTTCCTCTAGAACATTCTAGAAGTATCTGGTCAAAACACCAAAACTTTTTCGAACCCCAAAAAACCACTTTACTTTTATGAATCCTATTCTCCGGACCATTTCGGATCTCCTCGTGATGTCTTGGATCCAATCCGAGACTCTGAACAACATTCGGTCACCAAATCATATTCCATATCTACTTAAACAACATTGAATCCTTAAGTTTGTCTCCCTATGGTTCGTGAACTGTGCAGACATGATCGAGACACCTCTTTGATCAGTAACCAATAGAGGGATCTAGAAATCCATATGGCTCCCACATATTTCTACGATTACTTCATGATCAAATGAACCATTTACATACGATACCGATTTCCTTTGTTGCGCGATACTTTACTTATCCGAGGTTCGATCATCGGTATCTCTTATACCTACTTCAACCTCGTTACCGATAAGTACTCTTTACTCCTACTGTGATGTGACATCTCTTGTGACCTAGTCACATGCTTGCAAGCCAATTGGATGACACTCCACCGTGAGGTCCCAGAGTATATCTATCCGTCATATGGATAGGCAAATCCCACTCTTGATCCATGCACTTCAACACATACTTTCAGAATACCTAATGCCACCTTTATAACCACCTAGTTATGGAAGTGGCGTTTGATATCATCAAAGCACTCATCCGGTGATGGTGATTAACATGATCTCATGGTCGAATGATTAGGTTACTATGTATTTAAAAGCTTTGTAGCAAACGAACTTTAATGACTTGATCTTATGCTATGCTGTAGCACCCCGGGAAAAACCACTACTATAAAATCGCATGTTGTTTATATTTTGTGCATCATCATGACATCATGCATAAATTTCGCATAAAACTATTTTCGAAGAGCCCTATTTTATTTTCTACAAATACCCTCTCTCTATTTCAAATGTCAAACCCTGGGTTTGTTCGGAGTTTTTTTTGTTTGTATAAAAACCTATTTGAAAATATTTTATTTCACAACAAAATAAATAAATAAAATAGTAACCTATTTTTCTAGGGGAGGCAGGCCGGCCCGTAGGCCAGGCCACCTACTACCCCGGCTGGCCCAACAATACGCCAAACCCTAACTCTAAGACCAAACACTAGAAATCCTACCCTAATACCCTAACCGCCGCCAGCCACCCACCTACTCTGCTACCTCCACCAATCTCTCCTCTATCCATCCCCCACCCCGTACCCGACGCGGTACGCCCGCCCGTCCCAGATCCTCTCCGCAAACCCTGCTCCTCTCCTTCCTTGCGAGGCCCCAAATCCCATTGCCTTCTCTTAGTACCCCCTATGTCCCGCCGCCGGTCTCCCTACTCTCGTCTCCATCCCTGGCGCCCCCTCTGCTTGTCCCATAGGCCGCGGTTCTCTCCTCCTCCCTGTTGGCCGTCCGCCACTGGTGCAAGCTCTCCGTCGCGCGTCGACCTTGCCTGAACCACTCCTTCGACCTCGAGCATCTCCACGCCTGTGACCGTCTCCGCGTCCTCGCCCGCCTTAGCGCCAGCGCCCCTCTTCCCGGCCGACACGCCACCGGCGCCATGCCCTTCGGCTTCGAGACACCGCGACCCCAGCAGCACATGGGCACCACCGAGCCCCCCACCTCGTCATATCTTGGCCCCGTGTGGACGCTGCTGCCCTCTCAGCCGACCTTGCCGCCACCCGCTGTGCTGCCGCTGGCCTCTGCCCCGCGTGTGAGAGCCACCACCGAACTCCGGCTCGCATCACTGTGTCTTCCCGACCCTGTGACCATGCGACCGTGCCTCTCCTGGGCTCTGTATGTTCCCTGGAGTGTATGTTAATGTGGAGACAATGTGGTGAGGAGGTGTGGGTGATGTTATGTTGCTTCCCGTGTTCGTTTCGTGTTGGGGCTGCGAAGACAGGAGCGAGATTTGGTACAAGATTTTCAAGACTCCGATGATAAGTGTTACCATCATAATCTGGTGCGCCTACTGGTCGGAACTCAAGTTCTCCGTCCCAGAATCCGAAGGTGGAACCTCGAAGGCTCTAAAGACCGTTTCGGGAACCAAGTCCGTCATAGACATCGAAGCCGGGACGCCGATACCACCATCATGGAACACTGAAGACCTCCGAGACATGGGCCCGAAGGTGTCGAGAGTCAAGATCCCCGAAGACCGATCCCCAAACCCCCTGGAGCCCAAGATCACCGAACCAATGTGTGACCCCTATCTGATCCCGTCCTATTTTTATAATATGTCATATATACTTGTGTATTTAAATTGTCATTCTTGCACACATGTTTTGTGGCTTGGGGGCCTTATGCCGATTCACCGAAATTAAACATGGAGGCCATATGCGGGAGAATCTAGTCTAATATTGGTCCCATTTAAATTTGTGTAGCGAACCGATGATATACTTTGCCATGTTAAGACAACATTTAAATTGCGGGGTATCTAAACAACATAAACCTATTAATTAATTGTTGGAACCCCGGTTTCGCTTAACATTGGCTAATTACATCGCACCTTTGCAATGCCATGCACCATACATGCATCATGCCCGATCTTTTGCCGTAGTATTAAATAGCATCATGTGTTTCTTCTAGTGATTCACTTCTTCACGGATTAGGCCGATGAGTTGATGTGAGTCTGGACCTGATCTTCGGATGAACCTTCGGCAATGTTTTCAGGCCAGCATTCTCCCCCTTTCTACCTATTTTATATTTCTAGTCTTTACTTCCTCATGTTGATCTATTGCTATCTGTGTTGCGATGCTATAGATTCCGTACCCCGTTATACTTCCCTACAACCCTTATATTTCCATGGACACATCCTATTACCTGCTGTTTGGTAGATAGTTGGCCTTGGGAGTCGCAGTTGCTTGCGCATGTGATGCGTCACGGTGTCGATCTTCCATAATTGTTGGAGTAATCCCGCATGTTTAATGTTGGAGATGATCATGGCTTTAATTACCGTTTGATAACTAAAACCGAAGTAGGTAAATAATGCAGAGGCATAGGCGGGCAATAGATGTTATTTGGTTTTTAACCGTCCACTTGTGTCCCGTAGGACGCCGAGTACTTGATACTTGTTCTTTGAATATTCGCACTATTCGCATGTGGGGCCATGAACCCCCTTAGCATGAGCTTGAGTCATATCTTATTTCTTGGGGCCACAAAATAGTTTGGGGCTTTATTACTATCATGTACTTATGCCATGATTATGCGTGTGGAGCGCCTGTACTGTTTTGGATCGCGGCACGATTTCCTGGTATCGACAAGTCTAGTCACACTTTCGGGTTCCCAGTCGTTACAACCATTCTCGCAACCTCTAGGTCTGTCTCGGAGCTGGCCAACTTCGTAGAGGGTAGCTTGGTGGGGTGGCCCCCTAAAATATTATATGAATGTTGCGATTTCTTTGTCGTGATGCCTCGTTAGGTTTTCATTTGGTTTTTCCGAGGTTGATCGTGTGTGTGTTGCTATTTGTGCCCCCTGCAGGTTAAAACTTTCTGAAAGTCGTGTCCGCAGTTATGGACGACTTGGAGCACAGTATCTCGATCATAGACAACTATAACTAAAGTAGTGCTATAAATTTGACTTTATAATGACTAGTAATCATCTTCACTACAACGAAATGACTAAATAAAAGTACCAACAACTACTGGGTTTTGGGATATCTCATGCTATTTGTATCTGACTAGTAAGTGTTGCAACTACAACGAAATGGTTAACTAAAAGTGCCCACTGCTTATTATATCAGGATGGCTCATGCTATCTATACATGACTAGTAATTGTTGCAACTATAACAGAATAAATAAAACTGCCAAATGTGTGAGTTCCTCAGTTTGACTTCTTCGTTTGGACTCGAAGGGGAATACCAAGATGGGTATGTTTGGTGTTAGAATCAGGTCGGATCCGAATAGGTCTTTCTTACCCCTCTCTAATAGCCTCCAGTTGTATTGAGTCTCTATAGGTTGTTTATGCAGGGTTCGCAGCATAGAAAACAAAAAATTTCCTACAATGTGAACTATATACCAAGATCTATCTACTAGATACAAACAACGGGCGGATGTATATCCGTAGAGAACATACCCTTGAAGACCGACAAAGCTTAACGAGTTCAACTCGTGGTTGATGTAGACGATCTCTTGCCGATCTCAAGATCGAGAGGAAGTCCTAGCGCCGCAAATTAGCAGCGCATCCGTGCTCGCACACACGTTCGAGGCACCGAGCAACCTCCGCCTCCTCGCTCCAGCGATGCAGCGGAAGCACAACCCTTTCTTGCCGAATAGCCACCGGGAACATGTATCTCCCTAGTCCGAGACCATGGGGGATAAATTCTAGAGGGGGAGAGAGATCCTTCACGAGGAGGTGTGAGAGACAAGTAAGGAGGGGGGCTCCTTTTATAGGAGGAGGGTGGGAACCCCAAGGGGGTGGCCGGCGCATGGGGTCTGCCCCCTTTCCCTCCCCTCTTCATGTGGGTGGACACTCCACTCACAAAATTCCTTTAAATTCCCTCCACTCAAAAGTCCACTCAAATTGCCATTAAATTTCCACCAAATTTAACGCAAACTCTCATTAAATAAAACTCTTTTATTTTTATTCAGAATTTTGTCAATTACTTTAATGACAAACATTCACAAATAACCCCTTAGAATTCTATTTCACATGCATAACCACTTTATGCAATTTCACCCAAAAACCTGCTTTGGTATCTAGTGAAATAAATTCGCGCTTGTTCATTCTTCGGCATGAAACATTTGCTCCAATTGGATGTGGTGTCTCTTAAGTGTGTCACCCTACGGTTCGTGAATAATTTGGACATGATCGAGACCCTCTCGGATCAATAATCGAAGCGGATCCGAGACCCATACTGACTCCCACACATTCAACGATGACTTTCTTGTGATCGTCGGAACCTTTTACGCTAGTATCTTAATACCTTTGTTTCACGATATATTACATGTCCAAGATTCGATCATCGGTATCTCCATACCTAGTTTGATCTCGTTACCGACATGCACTCTTTTCTTGTTCCTGCGATATAACATTCTAGTGATCAAATCACTTGCTTGCAAGCTAATCAATGTGATATCACCGAGAGGGCCCAGAGTATATCTATCCGTCATCGGGATGAACAAATTCCACTCTCGATCCATGAGCCTCAACATAACACTTTATTAGTTCCGAATCCATCTTTAGAATCACCCTGTTACGGTGTGACGTTTGATGTTATCAAGAAACTCTTCCAGTGTTAGTGATTGACATGATCTCATGGTCTAAGGATTAGGATCACTTCGTAAGTTGTTATAGCAATATAAACCCAATGACTTTGATCGTAATGCTATACTTCGGATGAATGTTCATCACACCATTACACTAATGTTGTGATCCCGTTATTAACAACATCCAATGTCCATGATCAGGAAACCTTGATCATCTTGTTAATCAACGAGCTAGTTTATGAGAGAGGCATAACTAGGAACTTTCTGTTTGTTTATTAAACACACGTGTATTAACGTTTCCGTATCAATACAATTATAGCATGCAAAATAAACATCTATCATATACTTGGAATACACATAATAAACACTTTATTATTGCCTCTCAGGCATATTCCTTCGCCTCCCACTTGCACTAGAGACAATAATCTAGTTACATAGTGATAAATCTAACACCCATTGAGTTCTAGTGTTGATCATGTTTTGCTCTAGGAGAGTTTTAGTCAACGGATCTGCTACATTGAGATCCGTATGTACTTTACAAATCTTTATATCTCCATCCTTGACATGCTCGCGGATGGAGTGAAACCGGCGCTTAATATGCTTGGAATGCTTGTGAGACCTTGGCTCTTTGGCATTGGCAATGGAACCATTGTTGTCACAATAGATCACCATTGGGTCCAACGCGTTTGCCACCACTCCTAGTTCGGATATGAACTCCTTCATCCAAACTGCTTCCTGAGCCGCGTCTGAAGCAGCAACATATTCGGCCGTTTGGAGCTCCTCCAACTAACCGCTCCGCCATTCATGAGAAATACGTATCCGGATTGAGACTTAGAGTCATCCGGATCGGTGTCAAAGCTAGCGTCGACATAACACTTAGCGACAAGCTCTTCTTCACCTCCGTATACAAGAAACATATCCTTAGTTCTTCGTAAGTACTTAAGGATATTCTTGACCGCTATCCAGTGTTCCGAACCTGGATCCGATTGGTACCTACTAGTCAAACTAATAGCATGTGCCACATCCGGTCTTGTACATAGCATGGCGTACATTATAGAGCCTATGGCTGAAGCATAGGGGACTTTGTCCATTATCTCTCTTTCTTCCGCCGAAGCCGGACTTTGAGTCTTACTCAATGTCTTGCCTTGCAACATAGGTAAGAACCCCTTCTTACTTCCATCCATTTTAAACTTCTTTAAAATCTTATCAAGGTATGTACTTTATGATAGCCCTATTAGGCGCCTAGATCTATCTCTATAGATCTTTATGCCTAATATGTATGACGCTTCACCTAGGTCCTTCATTGAAAATTTGCTGTTTAGATAACTTTTAACACTGTTTAAAAGATCTATATCATTTCCGATCAATAATATGTCATCCACATATAATATCAGAAATGCCACATTGCTCCCACTCACTTTCTTGTAAATACAAGCTTCTCCATAAGTTTGGACAAATCCAAACTCTTTGATCACCTCATCAAAGCGGAGATTCCAACTTCTTGATGCTTGCTTCAATCCATAGATGGATCGCTGAAGCTTGCACACCTTGTTAGCATCCTTAGGATCGACAAAACCCTTTGGTTGTATCATATACAACTCTTCTTCAATATTACCATTGAGAAACGCGGTTTTGACATCCATCTGCCATATCTCATAATCATAATATGCAGCGATTGCTAACATAATCCTCACAGACTTTAGCTTCGCTACTGGTGAGAAAGTCTCATCGTAGTCAACTCCTTGAATTTGTCGAAACCCCTTTGCGACAAGTCGAGCTTTATAGACGGTCACATTACCATCAAGACGCTTTTCCTTTGAAAATCCATTTGTTCTCCACGGCCTTTCGGTCGTGAGGTAATTCCACCAAGTTCCAAACTTGATTTTCATACATGGATTCCATCTCGGATTTCATGGCTTCTAACCATTTGTTGGAATCCGGGCTCATCATCGCTTCTTCATACGTCGCAGGTCATCATTTTCATCAACCATGAAATTCATGACAGATTTCCGATAGCTCGGGACGCGTCATGTTTGACTGCGAGGTTCGGTAGTACTCTCTTCGGATTTTCATGATCATTATCATTAGTTCCCTCTTCAACAGTGGAGCCAACTCCGAACAACTTCCGGCCGCGCTACCCGCCATACTTTGAAGAGAAGGTTCCACAACCTCTTGAGTTCTACCTTCCGACTACTAACACCTTTCATGAGAAACTCTTTCTCTAGAAAGGATCCATTCTGGCAACAAAAACCTTGCCTCGGATCTGTGATAGAAGGAATACCCAATAGTTTCTTTAGGGTATCCTATGAAGACGATTTTTCCGCTTTGGGTTCGAGTTTATCCGGTTGAAGTTTCTTCACATAAACATCGCATCCCCAAACTTTAAGAAATGATGACTTAGGTTTGTTTCCAAACCACGATTCATCCGGTGTCTTTTCAACGGATTTAGATGGTGCCTGATTTAAAGTGAATGTAGCAGTTTCTAGTGCATAACCTCAAAATGACAGTGGCAAGTCCGTCAGACATCATAGATCGAACCATATCTAATAAAGTACGATTACGACGTTCGACACACCATTTCATTGTGGTGTTCCGCAGTGTGAGTTTTGAAACAATTCCACACTCTTTCATGTGAGTGCTAAACTCGTAACTTAGATACTCACCTCCACGGTCGGACCGTAGAAATTTGATCTTTCTATTACGATGATTTTCCACTTCATTCTGAAATTCCTTGAACTTTTCAAAGGTTTCAGACTTGTGTTTCATCAAGTAGATATAACCGTATCTACTCAAATCATCCGTGAAAGTAACAAAATAATGATATCCACCTCGCGCCGACACACTCATTGGACCACATACATCAGAATGTATGATTTCCAATAAATCTGTCGCCCGTTCCATTGAACCGGAAAACGGCGTTCTAGTCATCTTCCCATAAGGCATGGCTGACATGTATCAAATGATTCATAATCAAGTGATTCCAAAAGTCCATCCGAATGGAGCTTCTTCATGCGTTTAACGCCAATATGACCTAGACGGCAGTGCCACATATATGCGGATATATCATCATTAAGTTTAATCATTTTAGCATCAACATTATGAATATGTGTAACATTATCATCAAGATATAATAGAAATAAACCATTCATCATCGGTGCATGACCATAAAATATTTCATTCATATAAATGGAACAACCATTGTTCTCGTATTTAAATGAATAACCACTTCGCATCAAACACGATCCAGATACAATGTTCATGCTCAGTGCAGGCACCAGATAACATTTATTCAAGTTTATGACTAATCCCGACGGCAAGTGGAGAGGCGTTCACGGGCGATCACATCAACGCTTGATCCATTGCCGACACGCATCTTGACCTCACCCCTTGCTAGCGGTCGCTTGTTCAAGCCCCGATTCGAGTTACAAATATTAGCAACGAACCGTATCAAATACCTGGTGCTCTGCGAGCACTAGTCAAGTACACATCAATAACATGTATATCATATATACCTTTGTTTGCCTTGGCGGCCTTCTTGTCCGCCAGATACTTGGGGCGATTGCGCCAAAGGGCTGGCCCCCTTACAATAGTAGCACTCGAATCGACTTAGGTCCAACTCGGGATTCTTTTCAGCGCAACAAAGCTTGCCGCCTTACATCCCTTTCATTTTCCTTCTTGTCTTTCTTGAAACCAGTGTTCCTATTGATCATCAACACTTGATGTTCCTTTTGATCTCCACTGCAGCTTTAAGCATTGTGAAGCTCGGGAGAGACTTCTTCATGCCTTGCATATTCTAGTTCATCACGAAGCTCTTATAGCTAGGTGGCGAGATCAGAGAACACGATGGATGCCTAAGTCAATGGGAATCGATATTCCCAAGGACACAAGCTTATCGGGAACCCGACATCTTGAGTACATGCTCACTAACGGAGTGTGCTCTTCCATCATGCAGCTAAAGAACTTTTACAAGCGTTGTAGCTCTCTCAAAGCAGATGTGTGTCGAAAATCATTTTCAACTCACCCATTGTATCAAATGCATTGCCGTCAAACGCTTTCAAGTTCCTCTAGCCCATACAATATGCCGCAATGAACTAAGTTGTGGTCCTCCTAAAGAGTCGATAGACATTCTTCTCCTCGTCAGGCATCATCAAAGGTGGGGGGCCTAACGCGCTTCTAGCACATATTGCTTTTGTGCAAGAGAGAGAGAATCCTCAAATTCATGGCCCATTCGGTAAAGTTGCTACCGCTCGTTGTTAGTTTCTCTTTCTCCATGAACACATTGAAATTAAAAGGTGTGGTGCCATCTACAACAAAATTTGTAAAGTTTAGACTAAGTGTATGATAGATTGAGTTCAAATAATCCATATTATGAATGAACTCCCACTCAAAAACGACATCCCTCGTGCCTTTTTGGTGATTACATGAACCAAATCCACTACACCAAGTCCGATCATCACGTGAGTCGGTATAGCTTCAAAGGCGAGCATCAAATGGGCATCATATCAACTATATGCCTCATGCTTAACCTTTCGGTCCGTGTTCTGAGGCCATGTCTGTACATGCTAGGCTCGCCAAGTTAGAACCTTAGTATTCGTGTGTGTAACTGTTTTACACCCGAAATATGGTCGTGGATCCAAGAACACCCGATCATCACGTGATGTCTTGGAGCGACGAAAACATAATCGGTGCATACTAAAGGAAGAACACATTCTTATATTGATATTTAAATGAGGGATCATCTTATTATGCTAACAAAGCGCTAAACAGGCAATATAAGATGCTATCAAACATCATATGTTTATTAGTGAAATTATATGGTTCCCGCAGATGATCTCTATCATGTGCATCGTGGTATGATCACTATCATACCTATATGTGTAAATCCAAGTTCTATGGATTTTACATGCTATGTGTGTTGTAAGAGTATCATCTCATACTTCTACTTACAGCACTACCATATCATAACACTAGCCCAGCAACAATCTAAACTAGACGCCTCTAATTTATCCATTGCAAGTTTTATGTGGCTTAGGGATTTCGAGATAGAACCGTTCTTACCTACGAACATGAACCACAACGAGGATAATCAAATTGTTGACAACTCGCTTGCAAAATAGATATTGACTATAGTAGGAGAGACAGACACCCACTAGCCACTTATGCAAACTAGTTGCATGTCAAGCGTGGAACAGGTCTCATGTGCGAGGACATGTAAAGTTTGTCCGGGCCGCTTCATCCCACTATGCCACCAATATCCAAAATTACAACAAAGGAGCAACAACATGATCATCATCGCCCACATACTCATATGTGTACTACCCGTGTAAAGTATCTATGCGTAGATCCGCTCGATACAATCGTAGGGTTCGCAGCATAGAAAACAAAAAATTTCCTACGATGTGAACTATATACCAAGATCTATCTACTAGATACAAACAACGGGCAGATGTATATCCGTAGAGAACATACCCTTGAAGACCGACAAAGCTTAACGAGTTCAACTCATGGTTGATGTAGACGATCTCTTGCCGATCTCAAGATCGAGAGGAAGTCCTAGCGCCGCAAATTAGCAGCGCATCCGTGCTCGCACACACGTTCGAGGCACCGAGCAACCTCCGCCTCCTCGCTCCAGCGATGCAGCGGAAACACAACTCTTTCTTGCCGAATAGCCACCGGGAACATGTATCTCGCTAGTCCGAGACCATGGGGGATAAATTCTAGAGGGGGAGAGAGATCCTTCACGAGGAGGTGTGAGAGACAAGTGAGGAGGGGGGCTCCTTTTATAGGAGGAGGGGGGGAACCCCAAGGGGGTGGCCGGCGCATGGGGGCTTCCCCCTTGCCCTCCCCTCTTCATGTGGGTGGACACTCCACTCACAAATCTCCTTTAAATTCCCTCCACTCAAAAGTCCACTCAAATTCCCATTAAATTTCCACCAAATTTAATGCAAACTCTCATTAAATAAAACTCTTTTATTTTATTCAGAATTTTGTCAATTACTTTAATGACAAACATTCACAATAACCCTTGCTAGAATTCTATTTCACATGCATAACCACTTTATGCAATTTCACCAAAACCTGCTTTCGGTATCTAGTGAAATAAATTCCGCGCTTGTTCATTCTTTTCGGCATGAAACATTTGCTCCAATTGGATGTCGGTGTCTTAAGTGTGTCACCCTACGGTTCGTGAATAATGCGGACATGATCGAGACCCCTCTCGGATAAATAATCGAGCGGGATCCGAGACCCATCGACTCCCACATTCAACGATGACTTTCTTGTGATCCGGAACCTTTTACGCTAGTATCTTAATCCCTTTGTTTCACGATATATTACATGTCCAAGATTAGATCATCGGTATCTCCATACCTAGTTTGATCTCGTTACTGACATGCACTCTTTCTCGTTCTCGTGATATAACATTCTAGTGATCAAATCACTTGCTTGCAAGCTAATCAATGTGATATCACCGAGAGAGCCCAGAGTATATCTATCCATCATCGGGATGAACAAATTCCACTCTCGATCCATGAGCCTCAACATAACACTTTATTAGTTCTGAATCCATCTTTATAATCACCCTATTACGGTGTGACGTTTGATGTTATCAAGAAACTCTTCCGGTGTTAGTGATTGACATGATCTCATGGTCTAAGGATTAGGATCACTTCGTAAGTTGTTATAGCAATATAAACTCAATGACTTTGATCGTAATGCTATACTTCGGATGAATGTTCATCACACCATTACACTAATGTTGTGACCCCGGTATTAACAACATCCAATGTCCATGATCAGGAAACCTTGATCATCTTGTTAATCAACGAGCTAGTTTATGAGAGAGGCATAACTAGGAACTTTCTGTTTGTTTATTAAACACACATGTATTAACGTTTCAGTATCAATACAATTATAGCATGCAAAATAAACATCTATCATGTACTAGGAATACACATAATAAACACTTTATTATTGCCTCTCAGGGCATATTCCCTTCAGTTTAGTGCATGTTGCGCTGCCGCTTCAGTCCACCATACCAATGTAGGCGAGGACCGCCGAATTCTAAGACTCGCTGTGTACTGGCCTCAGTACTGATCGCTCTCTTTTTCCTTTGCCCTTTGTCGGCACCCCTTTTATTTAAGCAGGTTTTGAGATCGACGTCATTAGCAGGGTTACCCTTCCGGCTTGGCCTGGGCAGGGTTATGAATGCCATTGGTTATTATTCAGGGCTCTTAGCCCAATTTGCATCTTGTCCGTACTCGGACGCTATATCGTTTTAAAGGTGATTTGGATCTTTGTATTGTATATCTGTATTCTTGACTCTTGGATTCATTGTTGTATATATCCGTTTTGTGGGTTCCATCATGGACTATTGTGTAATGATATTACTTCATTTTCCACCCACACGAAAGTGCCTGGTGGGCGCCTTTGAATCGTTTCTATGCGGGTTCGGCGGAAATCGCTAAAACTTGCATAGGGTCGATCCGAGGGTCTTACATATGCTTACTATGGGTGTGTGTCCATCACATCATTCTCCTATTGATATGCCCTTGTTATTAATAACATCTAATGTCCATGATCAGGAAACCATGATCATCTGTTAATCAACAAGCTAGCTTAACAAGATGCTTACTAGGGACTCTTTTATGTTTACAAAATACACAAGTATTAATGTTTACATTTAATACAATTATAGCATAGAATGTAAACATTTATCATAAACATTAAGATATGATAATAACCAATTTCTTATTGCCTCTTGGGCATATCTCCAACTGTCTCCCACTTGCACTAGAGTCAATACTATAGTTTGAAAAACTTTGTGCATTCAACACCTATGGCTTTCCGGTGTTGTATATACACGATTGCTAGTGGTTAACTAATATTCGGATCCGACACTTTCAGTTTCGTGTGTATTTGCATGTATTTGCGTCTCTATGCATCACTCATTCTTAATGAGATGGCATTGTATAAATTTGGTCCTTTGGTGAGTCCTTTAGTTCCTTGGGGTTAAAACATGTCGATACAATTGTCGTACAATATATCTTCATAGTACTAGCCCGCTATGAACCACACCTAGTTTGACAAAAAACTACTTGACACAAATGCCCTCTTTTGCTGCTACAATAGCAGTCATATACTTAGCCATTTGTTATAGTATCTGTCACAATGTCTTAACTTTGGAACTCATCCAAATCCATTATAGAATATTCTTTCCATTACATTGTGTCACCCATAGTTTAAACTGAGATAAGTTAATTTGTATCTTGTGACAAGACTAGTTTAAATGTAATACTTTATAATGAACTATTTGTCACCTCTACATAAATAACATATTCTTAGTTCTTCCAAATATCATAAGAATATCCTTACTATCGTCCAATGATCATTTTATAAATAATTTTGGTATATGTTTATAACATTTAGAGCATAGGACATATCTGGATGTGTACATATCATGGTATGATTAATCAAAATATTCTTGTGCTTACACTTCAAAAACACTTGAATCTCGTTTCACTTACCAAGTGTCAAAACACTTGAATCTTGAATCAATCCTTCCTATGCGACAAGTACATTTCTCATTGTCTACATATTGAACTCATTCAATATCTCATCTATGTACATTTGGCACAACCATATTAGCGTCTCAATCTATCCATATAGACATTGATATCTAATATTTGGATTTTGCCTAAGTTCTACATCAAAATGAAATTCTTAACCTGTGTTAATAAAAGTTACATCATTTCCAATCAACAATATGTCTTTCACATAATATATTTGAAATATGTCTTAGCGCTCCCACTTAATTTCTTGCAAATGCAAGCATCTTCATCGTCTCCTATGAAATTAAACTCTTTTAACATTTTCATCATGGTGAAGATTCCAACTCCGCGATGCTTATTTCAACCATTGAAGTTTGCATGCGATTTTATCATCCTTTGAATTAACAAAACCCTTTGGATTGTCATGCACACGTCCTAGGTAACCATTCTATTAGAAGAACCTTGTTTTGTTTATTCAACTACCATATACCAAATTATATGTAGTGGTTGCTACATTAAGCCGTCCAGACTAAATATCGTTATGAAAGATCAAATCTTGTCATAGTCAATCCTTGAACATTGTCGTAGTCAATCCTTGAACATTATCCCGACATGTAGACTATTTCATAGATGTGAAACATCCATGTCTATTTATTTATAGATCCAAATACAACCGATAGGTCTTACACTTTTCCGGAGGGTCTTCAAAATTCAAAAACTTGATTTTTTCGTGTATGGAAATATCACAGATTTCATGGCTTCAAGCCATTTAACGGAGTTAGGGTCCATCATCGCTTCTTTGCATGTAGTCGGTTCATCATTGTCAAACGTTAATGATTTACTCTCAAATCCAAGTATTTGATTGTTTTACCCCACCTACTTGGTTCAATTGGAACTTAGACCTTCGTGACCACAACCTTTGAGGCACGTGAGCCATGAGCATTGTTGCTGCCTCTGGGACACTTTTCGGTGCTGCGCAACTCTGCACATATAGCTAAAGTTCAATAACCTTATCAAAGTTCTATTGTC
This sequence comes from Avena longiglumis, assembly GCA_030063025.1. NCBI lineage: Eukaryota > Viridiplantae > Streptophyta > Magnoliopsida > Poales > Poaceae > Avena > Avena longiglumis. The sequence goes on along the minus strand of CP125977.1, from coordinate 177,721,309 downwards.
CTCCCAATTTAACTTTTCACGAAAAATTCCTTCTAAAGAAACTTGACGTTCTAAGCGACAAACACTTTTGTCTTCAGTGTTATGGAGGAATACCCGACGGTTATTCAAAATAACCTACAAAGACATTCTCATCTGACTTTGGTTGTAAATATTTTACTTATGCCTAGCATACCAAAATTTAAGAAAGGACAACTTGGTTTTTATCCTAAACCATAACGTTATATGGTGTCATTTCAACGGATCACGATGGAGCTCTTTTTCAGTGTAAAAGCGGTAGTCACTAAAGCTTTAATCTTTAAAATATAATGGCAGTTTTATAAATGATACCTTTAATCCTACCATGTCAAACAATATTTCATTACATATCTCGAACATTCCATACTCCTATGGAGTTTTGGGAAATGCAAATCTGTGGAACAATTCCTCAAATCTTAGGTGTTATGCTAAAATTGTAACTCAAATATCTTACTTCATTATCCAATCATAAATTCTCTATTTTCATGTTACAATGATTTTCCACTTCATATAGAAAGTCTTTGAACACTTTTCAAATATATCACACTTCTTCCTCATTAAGTAAATATACACATATATTCACCCAAATTTCCGTAGAAAGCATATGAAGTTGAAATCCATCGCTCACGACTACACATAATGTACTACATACACTAATATGTACAAATTACAATAAGTTATTTGTTCATTCTTCTAGGCCTTTGAACGAAGTTTCAATTATCTCCAGGAAAGTCTCACAAGCATCATTTGATTAAAATCAAAAGACTCCAAAATTCCATCAAAATGGAGTTTCTACATCTTTTCTTTCCAATATAATTTAAACGATGATGTCACTTTTTAAGTGATCTTTCAATCATTTGTCTTTCGACATTTTTAGCATTAATTTTATGGACGTGATTTCTCCAACCAGATTTGTAAATCATCCATATTAAATGGAATACAATAATTATTTGAACAACCTTTTGTTCTCATAATACCTGATCATAATAACAATTATTGAAACAAATCTTGAAGGTAAGCTTTGATGACAACGAGAAACACAACAACACCTTGTTTGTTTTCGATGGACATCATCACATATTCTCTTGCTGGTTACTTAGGCCATTGTAGTTCATGAATTGTGTTATCCTGTATGAAATTTCACACCAACCAATTCAGTATCTAATACCCAAGAACCACATTGTTTAACAAGCAAAGAATATAACCATAACATGTATATCATCTATATACTTAAGATGGACAATTACAGTCTTTCTTTTCTGCCAAATATTTCTGAGATTCTCTTTCAACATTTACTTTCCCTTTTAAAAGAATCTATCAACATAAAGAGTGGCTCCATACACATGGCACATAATCCAAAGCGTGTATAGTCAAAATACTAATACTATTGGACTTGCACTTTGAAGTAGATCACCATCATCAAATGTTTGGTGTTCTTTCAAAATCCATTCTTTAGTAATCTTTCAGTATAGTAAACATTTTACCTACATCTTATATTCATCCTTATCATGACAACTTTCATGATCAAGCTATCATAGCTTATCAAGGAGAATCACGAGTATAATTTTGCTTTCCAAAACCTTTTCAAGGACTAGGACGACTAGCATCTCTAACCTTTGCAAATTCTCATACAATATGAGAACATGTATTTTTCTAAATCATACTCTATCATATTGCAACCAAAACATTGTTTTAGATATCACAATATCTTCCACATATGATGTATTCTGAAACATTTCTTTCAGCTCCTAGATAACCTTGATATTAAAACAATCTTTTGAATATCAAGAATCATGGAGGCAAACATGATACTTTAGATACTAACACTGGAATTGTTACTCTTGTTTTGATACTAATTATTAAAATTCACGGAGTAAGCGGAGTCTGCTGAAAGTTTGCAATAGGACTTTTAAACTTTAGATTGACACTCAAAACAAAACGATACCAGTTCGTAAAGTAACTATCCAGAATTCTATAGTTCTATTATCTCAATTATAACTAAGCGTAAGGTGGTGAACTAATGCCAATGACTACAGAAATTATGCAAATGCACTTTGATTTAATTTATGATAAATTGAGTTCAACTTTAATCATATTACTATTTGAACTCCCACTCAAAATAACATCCGTCGAGTCATTTTGGTGATTACACGAACCAAATCCACTACACCAAGTCTGATCATCACGAGAGATAATGTAGCTTCAAAGGCGAACAATAAACATGTTCATCATATCATCCATATGCCTCATGCTTTAATTTTTGGTATTCCGTGTTCTGAGGCCATGTTTGTACATTCTAGGCTTGTCAAGGTTAACCTTAGTATCCGCATGTGCAAATCTAGCTGTTAAAACCCGGATTTTAATCCCAGATGCCTGTTATGCCATACATGGCAATCCCAGGATTACCATTTTTGTGAGATATAACAGATTGGATATCACAGTACATCATCCATTACAAACCATACATAAGGTCTTACAACAAATAAGGATCACATGATCCAGTCTTAATACAATCATATCAGCGGAATAATGAAATAATAACGATAGCGTGGACGAGACTCCATCTTCAAGGTCACAGGCAATGCTAATGATGGGAGATAATCCTAGTTGTCATAACCTTCCTGCGACCATCCTCCTGATAGTCCTGTTCATAGCCTGGCCACGGGAATAGCCAGGGATAAAGCCATGAGTACTTTTAAGTACTCGCAAACTAATACTAACAAGTGAAGTGGTTTTGAGTAGGAATACTAAGCTCTAGGTTATTTTGCAAAAAGCTAGATTTACCTTATCTGAGTTCAGAAGCAAAGAAAGCTAGTTGAAAGTTTTATAATACCTAAGTGGGAACTTGAATTTTCATAACAAAACCCTGTTGTGGTCAAGTCAAAGTCATGATTCATTTTATAGGTCATTTTGAAAACATCTAACGGCGGAATAGTATGGACACTCCAACTATCCATAACCGTGGACGCGGCTATTCAAATAGTTTGACACTCTTCAGAGGTGGTACACTTTCACCACAATATTCGATACATCCGTCAGGAACAATCCTGAATTCACCATACTCAGTATGCGGATAATCAATCCTAACCTTGAAATTACACGCCCTAGTATAGGCACCTCTACTATGAGTTTGGCCTCCCAACCATGACCAACTGTCATCTTGGGAACTGCACAAGTGGATAATCTTCACAAGGTAGCCTCAGCTCAAACCTTGGCCACAAGGGAACCCATACTAAGGTATATAAATTTCCAGTCAAGCCCTACCCAAATTTTGGGTATTGTGGTTGTACGGTAAAATTGGAATGGTATCGCATCCAGACAACCATCACTTTTATAAAGGTCTAAGGCTCATGCCTCAACATTTTCATCAGCAAAATTATCTGGTGTTCAAGAACACATGTCAAAACATTCCAGTACAATGACTAATCATTCTAAGGTTTTCATAATCATTTTCACCAAGTATTCCCATCTAAAGTGATCAAGTTTTATGCTTAGCACTAGCAACTACAAGTGGGGGATAAACACTAATGAGGGGTGGTAGTCAAGTGTAACTTATCTAAGTTCAATCTCATGCCTTAGGATGACATCAAGATTTGCCTAACTTAGGCCAAATTTTATGCTCTTTATGCTACCTTTAAATATCTTTCTAGAATCTACAATTCACTAAGTAAACTCAAATAGAAGGCTTTGATAAAGAAATAAAATGACTTAAGCTTGCAAGTAAAAGTAGGATTGGGTATCAAGTGGTGGAACCAATGCATGTTTCATGCATTTAGTGGGCATAGATGTAATGCAAGGGTTAACTTGCAAGGTTCTAGCTTGCTTAGATAGCTTGCCTTGTGCAGAGGAGTGGTTGAAGTTCTCCTCTGCTTCTTCCTCGTAGTATCCTCCTTCCTCCTCGTATCCTTGGTCGGTACTAGCGTCTATAGATAAATATGAGGTACACAATCACCAAACAATACTTAACTAGTTCTATTTATCACACCAAGGTTTTCACTAGATGATCTAGTATCATCACAAACATCACAAAGATTTAAGGCACTAGTTTTATTTCTTTTATTTTAGAAAATTAATTTCTACTTATTGAAAAACTACTTAAGATTTAATATTCTCCAACTAAAACATGGGATCATGTTGACACATGTCATCACCACATATTTTAGTACTTGGGAATGTGATTTAAAGTGGTGTCACAATTTAATAAGGTTTAACCTTTTTTATTTTAATTAAATAGAGTGACTAGAAATGCCTATGGGGCATTCTTTTATTACTTGTCCATTATTTCTGCAAGTAAACCTAGATATTTTTATATATTCAGAAAGTTTTGGTTAAATGGGATTTTTGAGAGTTGGAATCAACTCAAAAGCTTTTGTGGTTGAATTTTGAAAAATGTTTGAATCCAGAAAAGCTTCTGCCTTGTTATTTTTACTATAGGTGATCCACAAATCCAAATTATTTGAATCTAACGGGCTTGGATTAATAATTTCAGTACCTTTCTAGAAAAAATAGTTTCATGCAATTTGGTTTAGTGAATCGACCTGGGTTGATTTTTGAATCTAGAGACAGAACTATGTTTGAAACTAAATGGAAAAACATAAATTCAAACTATTGGGTCACGCGGAAAGTTAACTGGGCCGGCCCACGGCACACAACGCGCGCGGGTGAGTTTAAGTGAATGTCCCTACTAGTCAGTGAGACAGGGGGTGTGAAGGGGTACGGGGAAATCTAGACCATACGATCAACATCTAATCCAACAGCTGGGGCTTGTCGTCTCCGTATGGGCAATGCCGGCAAGACAGAACCCTAGAGCCGCCAGTTGGGGTCATGTGAGGCTCACTGGGGCTCAGGAGAGGGTCGGCGATAGGGGGAACGACGAAGTCAATGATGGCGAACCTCCGGGTACCGGTGGCTTCTCCTGGTGCGGCTCCAATCGCTGGCTCCTCTCTTCCTCCTTCGCGGCAGACTCTGGCAAAATTCCGGTGACCTGCTGCTTGCCTTGCTCCAGGGATGAGGTGGGGTGGTTTTGAGAGAGAGGGGAGTGTGTTGGTTTGATGAAATCGAACGGGGGTGGCCGCTATTTATAGTGCAGCGAGGGGACCGAAGGACGCGGGTGGAGCTCGTCATGGTCGTCGTCACAGTGGGCTAACGGCATGGGAGACGGTAGGGGACGGTGCTGTGTTCCCCAACAAAGCTCAACGGCATGGTCAAGAGGCGTGGGGCGGTGCAAGATGGTCGGAAGATTGCGGTGCTCTGTGCGGGTCCGACGGGCACTTTAATGGCGCACGGGATCTCCTGGTTGCGCGATGACAAACGGGCATGTCCTGGCGGTTCCTGGGATGGTGGTGATCACGCACACAAGTGGCGAGGGCAGCGCACAGTCTGTGCTCGCGTGTCGACGATGGGGTGGCCAGAACGGGCATGCTCGCAGAGTGGCTGGGCACGCTCGGGCTGAGTGGTCCAGGGGATGGCTACGCTTTAGCGTTGGACAGGGGGTGGCGGTGGACGGTGGTCAGTGTCCCAGACAAGGTTGGCGAGGCTAGGGAAGCTCCTAGCCGGCTGTCAACGATGGGGTGGTCGTTTGGGGCTCAGCATGCTCACCATTGATGGCAATGGCAAGCTTACAATGAGCTAAAGCTTATTAACTGAGCTAGATGATCTACTAATAGCATGCTGTGAGCTAGAGAGGGAACAAGTTAAGCACAAGCACTGCTCACTATAGTGTTTTGTGTTTTGTTTGATTTGTGTTTGCAAGGTGTTTGATGAAATGGCCGAAAGAGATTTGAATTTGAATTTTTGAATGAGAATTGGTGGGTGCAATGGTCACATACTAGGTAGTCTCTGGTTAGTTGGAAAGGTCAAGGTGCATTGGTTTGGTTGGTTCTTGAGAATTGGTGATCTTCACATATGATATAGATTCAATTTTGAGTTGTCATCTAAATCAAGTTTCCAAATGTTTCTGGGGGTTTGAAATGTGGGCTTGGGTTCACTTTTACTTGGTATAGCAAGGGGTGAAAAGAATTGGAATAGTTTCTATTTGAAATCTTGGACTAGAAACACTCAAAGTGGCCTAGTCTTGATTTGTTTCTACATGGAAATGATTTAGGTTATGTTTTTTCATCTTTAAACCATTCCTTGATATTCACAATAATCACGCAAGTCCATTCATGAATTCATACAATCATCACATACACACACGCATTCATATGATTTTAATTAACAAAAGTTTTTGTTAACCATGATTTTGATGATTGGAATTTGATAACCTTGATCAATAGTTCTGGGATGTTACAACTTCCCTCCTCAAACAAAATCTCATCCCAATATTTGAGAAAGAAGAAAAATAGGATTTAAAGAGATCAGGAAACTCCTTCTTGATGTAGTCTTCTCTTTCCCAGGTAGCTTCTTCTTCCGTGTGGTTGCTCCACTGGATCTTGAGAAACTTGATGCTTCGGGTCCTGGTGGTTCTGAAAGCTTCCTCCAAAATATGGATGGGTACTTCGGGATACGTTAGGTCATTATTGATCTTTATGGTTCTGTGATCAATGTTCTTGAAAACTTCAGTCTTCCTAGGGCTACGATATATGGAACACATTATGCACTACTGACAACTCCTTTGGCAGTTCCAGTTGATATGATACTTCTCCTCGATGATTCGGAATTTTTAAGGCCCCGATATACCCGGGGGATAACTTTCCTTTGAGCTGGAAAAGTTGCATTCCTTTCAAAGGCGACACTTTGAGATACACAAAATATCCGATATTGAAAGCGAGGTCCTGGCGTCTCTTGTCGGCATAACTCTTCTGTCTGGATTGGGCGGTCTTGAGGTGCTCACGGATCTTGTGAACTTTCTCTTCTGCTTCCCGTAGGATGTTGGGTCTAAAAATCTTACTCTCTCCTACTTCTGACCAATTTAAAGGGGTACGACACTTCCTTCCATACATGAATTCAAATGGGGCCATTTGCAAACTAGCTTGATAAAGTTGTTGTATGAAAATTCTGCGAACGGCAGACAATCTTCCCATTTAGATCCATACTCTAACACACAGGCTCTCAACATATCTTCGAGTATTTGATTTACTCGCTACATTTGTCCATCAGTCTGAGGGTGATAAGTTGTGCTTAAATCTAGTCTTGTTCCTAATCCTTCTTGGACTTTCTTCCAAAATCTCGAAGTAAACTGGGTTCCTCGATCCGACACGATGTTCTTGGGGACTCCATGCAAACTGACAATTCGAGCGATGTACAACTCCGCTAGCTTCGAACTCTGATAGGTGGTCTTGACAGGTAAGAAATGGGCGACCTTGGACAGTCTATCCACTATGACACAAATAGATTCATTTCCCCTACTAGATGTAGGCAATCCGGTGATAAAGTCCATTCTAAATGAATCCCATTTCCATTCCGGAATTTGCAATGGTTGCAATAGTCCTGCGGGTCTCTGATGTCCTGCCTTGACTCTCTGACAGATATCACACTTGGCTATGTAGCTTCCAATTTCTCTCTTCATCTTATGCCACCAAAATTGCTCCTTCAAATCCTGATACATCTTCGTTCCTCCGGGGTGGATAGAATAAAGAGTATCATGGGCCTCTTTCAAAATAGCTTGCTTAAACTCTAAATCTTCTGGTACACAGAGACGTCCTTTGTACCACAGAACTCCCTCTTCATCCTCGGTAAATCTAGGTACTTTGCATGTACCGATGCGACGTTTGATTCCGTCGTTACTAGCATTTCCTCTCTGCGCCTCCTTGATATGACTGATCAAAGTGGGTTGAAATTCTATGCTAGCCAAAAATACTTACTTACTAATTCCATTCTAAAGTCTTCCAACTCCTTGTACAAACTTGGTTGCTCCTTTAGAATCATGGAGTTCAAGCGACACGACAATCTGCTAAGGGCATCCGCTACCACATTGGCTTTACCGGGGTGATAATGGATGTCTAGATCATAGTCCTTGATTAGATCGAGCCATCTTCTCTATCTCACATTCAGCTCCTTCTGACTGAATATATATTTCAGGCTCTTGTGATCTGAATAAATCTCACAACAGTTTCCCATAAGGTAATGCCTCCATGTCTTCAGGGCGAGAACTACGGCTGCTAATTCCAGGTCATGGGTAGGATAATTCTGCTCATGCTGCTTCAATTGGCGAGATAGATAAGATATAAATTTTCCTCCTTGCATCAACACACATCCTAGACCTATCTTGGATGCATCACAATACACATCAAACGGCTTAGTGATATCCGGCATGATCAAGATTGCGGCAAAAATCAATCTCTTCTTAAGTTCCCGAAAACTCTCTTTAATTTGTCCGTCCATTCGAACTTCTTATCCTTCTTCAACAATATGGTCATGGGTCTTGTGATGCTCGAGAATCCTTCTACAAACTTGCGGTAATATCCCGCTAATCCAAGAAATGCACGAACTTGGGTTTGAGTGGTTGGGGGCTTGCCAATCTTCAACATCCTTCACCTTTGCAGGGTCAACGGAAATTCCTCCTGCTGATACGATATGTCCGAGGAATCCTACCTCCTGTAACCAGAATTCACATTTGCTAAACTTGGCATACAACTGATGCTCCCTAAGGGTTCCAAGGATGGTCCTCAGGTGTAGCTCATGTTCTTCTTCAGATTTGGAATAGATCAGAATGTCATCGATGAAAACAACGACAAACTTATCCAGGAAGTCCATAAAAATCTTATTCATGAGGTTCATGAAATAAGCGTGGGCATTGGTTAATCCAAAAGACATGACAATATACTCATACAATCCATATCTAGTGGTAAAGGCAGTCTTTGGAATATCCTCTGCGAATCTTGAGTTGATGATAACTAGTTCTAAGATCAATCTTAGAAAACATTTTGGCACCAGTCAAATGGTCAAACAGGTCTTCTATCTTTGGAAGCAGGTATTTGTTCTTGATGGTGACATCATTCAGCTTCCGATAATCCGTACACAAATGGTTACCTCCATCTTTCTTGTCCACAAACAAGACATGTGATCTCCATGGTGAAGCACTTGGTTGGATCAGTCCTATCTCCAGCATAACATCCAATTGCTTCTTCAGCTCCACTAATTCAGATGGGTTCATACTATAAGGTCTCTAGGCTATGGGCCCGGTTCCAGGGATTAGTTCAATGATAAACTCGATATCCCGACTAGGGGCATACCGGGCAAAACATCTGGAAATATATCGGGGTATTGACAGACTATTCTGACTTGGTCAATGGTTGGTTGGGCTAGACTCTTGTTGCACTTGAATTGACGGGGCAAGGTTTAAGATACATGCTCTACTGATATTCCAGCTATACTGGTCATGGTTATGCCTTTTTTCTTAGAACAGTCAATTAATCCTTTATGTTTCGACATCCAACCCATTCCTAGTACTACTTCCAAACCTCTAGTTCCAAGTACTATTAGATTAGCATAAAAATCTATGCCATGGATTTGGATAGGTACGGCCTTGCAAATTTGTCTAGCTTTGGTGGTTGAACCAGGTATTTGAACTATCATAACATGCTTCAATTTGGTTGGTTGAATCTTACTAGTGCATGCAAATTCTTCAGCATTCTTTTATTACTTGTCCATTATTTCTGCAAGTAAACCTAGATATTTTTATATATTCAGAAAGTTTTGGTTAAATGTGATTTCTGAGAGTTGGAATCAACTCAAAAGATTTTGTGGTTGAATTTTGAAAAATGTTTGAATCCAGAAAAGCTTCTGCCTTGTTATTTTTACTATAGGTGATCCACAACTCCAAATGAGTTGAATCTAACGGGCTTGGATTAAGAATTTTAGTACCTCTCTAGCAAAATTAGTTTCATGCAATTTGGTTTAGTGAATCGACCTCGGTTGATTTTTGAATCTAGAGACAGAACTATGTTTGAAACTAAATGGAAAAATCTAAATTCAAACTACTGGGTCATGCAAGAAGTTAACTGGGCCGGCCCACAGAACACAGCGTGCGCGGGTGGGTTTAAGTGAATGTTCCTACCAGTCAGTGAGACAAGGGGGTGCGAAGGGGTACGGGGCAATCTAGACCATACGATCAACATCTAATCCAACGGGGGCTTGTCGTCTCCGTCGGGAAACGCCGGCGAGACAGAACCCTAGCGCGGCCAGTGGGGGTTGTGTGAGGCTCACCGGGGCTTAGGCGAGGGTCGGCGACGGGGGCGATCGACGAAGTTGATGAAGGCGAACCTCCTGGTACCGGTGGCTTCTCCTGGGGCGGCTCCAATCGCTGGCTCCTCTCTTCCTCCTTCGCAGCAGACTCTGGCAAAATTCTGGTGACCTGCTGCTCACCTTGCTCCGGGGATGAGTTGGGGTGGTTCTGAGAGAGAAGGGAGTGTGTTGGTGTGCTGAAATCGAACGGGGGTGGCCGCTATTTATAGTGCAGCGAGGGGACCGAAGGGCGCGGGTGGAGCTCGTCATGGTCATCTTCACAGTGGTCTAACGGCATGGGCGATGGTAGGGGACGGTGCAGTGTTCCCCGACGAAGCTCAACGGCATGGTCACAAGGCGTGGGGCGGTGCGAGATGGTCGGAACGTTGTGGTGCTCTGGGCGGGTCCGACGGACATTTTAATGGCGCACGAGCTCTCCTGGTCGCGCGGAGACAAACGGGCATGTCCTGGCGGTTCCTGGGACGGTGGTGATCACGCACACAAGCAGCGAGGGCGGCGCGCGGTCTGTGCTCGCATGTCGAGTGCGGCGCTCTGGCGCGCTCTCGACATGCTCGGAGAGAGGCTGGGCATGCTCAGGCTGAGTCGTCCAGGGGCTGGCTGCGCTTTGGCATTGGATAAGGGGTGGTGGTGGACGGTGGTCAGTTTCCCAGACAAGGTTGCCGAGGCTAGGGAAGTTCCTAGCTGGCTGTCGACGATGGGATGGCCGTTTGGGGCTCGGCATGCTCACCATTGATGTCAATGGCAAGCTCACAGTGAGCTAAAGCTTGTTAACTAAGATAGATGATCTACTAAGAGCATGCTATGAGCTAGAGAGGTAACAAGTTAGGCACAAGCACTGCTCACTATAGTGTTTTGTGTTTTGTTTAATTTGTGTTTGCAAGGTGTTTGATGAAATGGCCGAAAGATATTTGAATTTGAATTTTTTGAATGAGAATAGGTGGGTGTAATAGTCACATACTAGGTAGTCTCTGGTTAGTTGGAAAGGTCAAGGTGCATTGGTTTGGTTGGTTCTTGAGAATTGACGATCTTCACACATGATATAGATTCAATTTTGAATTGTCATCTAAATCAAGTTGCCAAATGTTTCTGGGGGTTTGAAAGGTGGGCTTGGGTTCACTATTACTTGGTATAGCAAGGGCTAAAAAGAATTGGAATAATTTCTGTTTGAAATCTTGGACTAGAAACACTCAAAGTGTCCTAGTGAGCAAGATTGGCAAAAATGACCATTTGCTTATTTTGTTTGTTTTTGAATTTCTCTTGATTTCTTTCTGCTTGGAAATGATTTAGATGATGTTGTTTTCATCTTTAAACCATTCCTTTATATTCACAACAATCACACAAGTCCATTCATGCATTCATACAATCATCACATACACACATGCATTCATATGATTTTAATTATCAAAAGTTTTTGTTAACCCTGATTTTGATGATTGGAATTTGATAACCTTGATCAATAGTTTTCGGATGTTACACTGTCTTCCACCCGTTGTATGCACACGTATAATCTATCACACCCGATCATCACGTGATGCTTCGAAACGACGAGTCTTAGCGATGGTGCCTACTAAGGACGAACACTTTATTACTTGATATTTAGTGAGAGGCATCGTTTTATAGTCGTAACATCGCGATCTAAGCAATACAAGATGCATAAACAGGATTAACATCACATGCAATTCATAATATGTGATATTATATGGCCTTTCTTCTTGTGACTTTGATCTCCATCTCCAAAGCATGAACATGATCTCCATCATCACCAGCATGGCATCAAGGTTAATGGCACCGCTTCATGGTTGTCCATCACCAACAACAACTATTATAACTACTTGGAATAAAGATATTACATGATGAATAGACACGCATGTCTTAATGAATTTAAAGACAACCATAAGGCTCCTGCTAGTTGCCATATTACAATAAGGACACGAGGTCTTTAACAAAGTTAAAGATAACCATTAGGCTCCTGTCGGTTGCCATAATACAATAAGGATCATCTCATACATCAAATATAATCAAATCGCATCATGTCCATATCACATTACATGCCCTACAAAAACAAGTTAGATGCCTCTAATTTTCTTTGCATGTTTTACGTGGCTTAGGGCTTTCGAATAAGAATCATTCTTACCTACGAACAAGAACCACAACGCTGATACAAGTATTGTCAAGTTCCCGTTGTAAATTGAATCTTAACTATGGTGGAAGAGATAGACACCCGCAAAGCCACTTGTGAAATGCAAGTTGCACGTTGAGTATGGAGCAAGTCTCATGTGCGACGACATGTAAGGTTAGCCCACCATACCGCAAGATGCAAAGTACATGAAAAACAAGTGACAACAAAAACATCAATTCCCACAAAACCAATATGTTCTACTCGTGCAACAAATCTACGCATAGAGTCGGCTCTGAAACCACTATAGGGTTCGTTGCAAGGAAAACATAAAATTTCTATCGCGTGAACATTTAAAACCAAGATCTAATCTATGGTAAAGCAAAGATCTAATCTACGAGATCGGTGCAATGAGATTGTAGAGAACTAACCCTCGTAGATATAAAGCATTTAATGAGATCGGATTCTCGTGGTTGATCACTACAAGAAATGTGTTGACTTATGACCTTCTCATAGTGATGTGGAATAAAATCGTCATAGATCTATGACGATATCACACAAGATGGTCGTAAGCTATTTGAGAGGGCCAAAACCTTATTAAATTACGACGATTTTGGCTAAAACGTCATAAATTTAATAGACAAAATCGTCATAACATGCTTGATACAGTCTAGGACATTATGTATGGAGGAATATGACCAAATTAAATCGTCATATTGTCTAAAATAAAATAGGTTTAAATGACTGGTCTACCACCTCATCATTTATGCCTACGTATCATTTTTATGTGTCAATTTTTGACTATGTAACGAGTATACGTGTCCATATTTATTTATGTGTCTACTTATACCTAGCTCAGCGCAAAAAAGGGGCACGGGGGATCGAACCGGCGATGCCTAGCTTGATACCGTGAAAGCCAACCACTACGCCACTCGTCAGTTTGTGTGATGACACAGAGATCATGCTATTTGAACATATCCTTATTTCCTTATTTCAAATAATAGACAAAAAAGAGGGAGGACTGGGGTCGAACCAGGGACCTTGCATCCACTCTAGCGCAGAACAACCACCAGGCCATCATTTCACGAATGTCTACAAGCACGCGCTACAGTATATATATGTTCCAAATCTCTAGTTTTTTTTCTTTTTTCAAGCCTGGAAAGGGAGGTGGCCTGCGTATTCTCTTAGACCGAAATGGGCCTTGGCGTGGCAGATTAGGTCCGGGCCAGCTTGGCTGGTCCGGTTAGGATAGATTGTTTTTCTTTTTTTATAATTCTTTTGTATCTTTTTTGTAGTATGTCTAAAAATGAAAAAAAATTTATCTAAATTTTTATAAATTCAGTAGATCATCTTAGTATGTTAATTAACAATGATTATATTATTTAAAAATACTTGATTTACTAATCCAACATTGTTCGATGGTAGGGATAATATTATAATTCAAAAATATAATTTTAAAATTAGGGGTTTGAATTAAAAATTTGGGGATTGAGTCTCGTTAAACTTGCATTGAATCTCTGAAGAATAGCATATTGTGAGTCTAAAAATTATTTTTGCCAAAAATTATGAGCATCGGATCATGTACCTGTAGTTCAAACAGGACCAACTTCCTACCGATTCGGCAGGAATTTGTCTTTTTCGCCAAGGATGAACGGAAAGGTTTGAGATACTCCGGTTGGGACATTGTTCATATAAGGTGGTCTAATATTTTTACAAAATATGGTGGAACCATTCTAAAAATGTCATTTGGTGGTTGCTTCACCAAACGCCCCTTTTTTGCGCTCGTAAAATGGAAAATGGATTTTCTGTGCGTCAAAAAGGAAAACTTTCTCCTGCAACATTGTTTGCCATCCCATGATACATATATGTGCACAATATGGAGACATTATCACAAACTATGCCGCGATTCTGGCTATAACATTTTTCGTTTGGTCCGAAAGCCATGAAACCTCAGACATGATAGGTCATTTGTGAGAAGGTTTTTTTGAGACACTTGCAATATACCAAGGTTGGTATTTTCCCTCGTAACTATGTCACATAAGAAGGCACCACGAGAAGAATTTGCATTGATCGGACCGTTTTTGAATTTTTTATGCCCGTTTCAAACTATGGTTAAAACAGCCGACACGAAGGTTCTTAGCTAGGGGTTGAGCCTCGCTAAACTTGCATTGGATCTCTGAAAAAATAGCATATTTTGAGTCTAAAAATGATTTTTTCTAAAAATCATGAGCATCGGATCATGTACCTGTAGTTCAAACAGGACCCACTTCCTACCGATTCAGCAGGAATTTATGTTTTTCGCCAGGGGTGAACGGAAAGGTTTAAGATACCCTGGTTGGGACATTGTTCATATAAGGTGTTCTAATATTTTTACAAAATATGGTGGTACCATTCTAAAAATTTCATTTGGTGGTTGCTTCACAAAACACTCCGTTTTTTGCGCTCGGAAAATGGAAAATGGATTTTCTGTGCATCAAAAAGGAAAACTTTCTCCTGCAACATTGTTCGCCATCCCATGATACATATGTGTGCACAATATGGATACATTATCGCAAACTATGTCGCGATTCTGTCCATAACATTGGTCGTTTGGACCGAAAGCCATGAAACCTCAGACATGATAGGTCATTTGTGAGAAGGTTTTTTTGAGACACTTGCAATATACCAAGGTTGGTATTTTCCCTTGCAACTATGTCACATAATAAGACATCACGCGAAGCATTTGCATTGATCGGACCGTTTTTAAATTTTTTATGCCCGTATCAAACTATGGTTAAAACGGCAGACACGAAGGTTCTTAGCTAGGGGCTGAGCCTCGCTAAACTTGCATTGTATCTCTGAAGAAATAGCATATTTTGAGTCTAAAAATGATTTTTTCCAAAAATCATGAGCATCGGATCATGTACCTGTAGTTCAAACATGACCCACTTCCTACCGATTTGGCAGGAATTTGTCTTTTTCGCCAGGGGTGAACGGAAAGGTTTGAGATACCCCGGTTGGGACATTGTTGATATAACGTGTTCTAATATTTTTACAAAATATGGTGGTACCATTCTAAAACTGTCATTTGGTGGTTGCTTCACAAAACACCTCGTTTTTTGCGCTCGGAAAATGGAAAATGGATTTTCCGTGCGTCAAAAAGGAAAACTTTCTCCTGCAACATTGTTCGCCATCCCATTATACATATGTGTGCATAATATGGGCACATTATCACAAACTATGCCCTGATTCTAGCCATAACATTGGTCGTTTGGCCTCAAAGCCATGAAACCTCGGACATGATAGGTCATTTCTGTGAAGGTTTTTTCGAGACACTTGCAATATACCAAGGTTGGTATATTTCCTTGCAACTATGTGATACAATAAGACACCACACGAAGGATTTGCATTGATCGGACCATTTTTGAATTTTTTATGCCCGTTTCAAACTATGGTCAAAACGGCGAGCACGGAGGTTCTTAGCTAGGGGCTGAGCCTCGCTAAAATTGAATTGGATCTCTGAAGAAACAACATATTGTGAGGCTAAAAATAATTTTTGCCAAAAATCAGGAGCATCGGATCATGTACCTGTAGTTCAAACCGGACCCACTTCCTACCGATTCGGCAGGAATTTGTCTTTTTCGCCAGGGATGAACGGAAAGGTTTGAGATATCCTGGTTGGGAGTCTATGTAAGGTGGTCTAATATTTTTACAAAATGTGGTGGTACCATTCTAAAACTATCATTTGGTGGTTGGTTCACAAAACGCCCGTTTTTTGTGCTAGAAAAATATAAAAAAGGTGTTTTATGAACCGACCAATCAAATCACAGAAAATTTCCTCCCACAGATCATCCCTATCATCCTGATCTGGACCGTTCAGTTCCGATCCAACATTTTTCCTCTCACCCGAAGAAGCACACCGTACTCCCATTCCCCACCGCAACCACGGCCCAACTCGATCCCCTCTTCCTTCCCTGATGCAACCCTAACCGATCGAACCCTATCCTCTTCTGCTCGGACGCGAGCCACTCCCCTCCCCGACCCAAAAACCGCGTCGCCCGTCTCCCCTGCCCTGGACCTCCTCCCTTCCGCCACTCCCCTCCCCGGCCCTAACATCAGCGCCGACCCGT
This sequence comes from Avena longiglumis, assembly GCA_030063025.1. Taxonomy (NCBI): domain Eukaryota; kingdom Viridiplantae; phylum Streptophyta; class Magnoliopsida; order Poales; family Poaceae; genus Avena; species Avena longiglumis. Next base: position 177,704,884 of record CP125977.1, on the reverse strand, counting down.
CTCCCCTGCCCTGGACCTCCTCCCTTCCGCCCTCCCCGACCCAAACCCTAACACCGGCGTCGCCCCGTCTTCCTGAAGAATATCACCAACCACACCGCACCAGATCTTCTCCCCTCACAGCCGCCGCCACCACCACCCACCACCTCTCTTTCCTTCCTCTCACGTCAGATCGACCGCGAGGCCTCCCGAGCCAGATCCCCATCGATCGGAAGCCCTCAAGAGCCTCCCTTATCCTTCCAAACCCGAATCGGCCTGAGCCCTCCCGAGCCAGATCCCCACCTCTCTTCATTAGGGGGCTAGCCGTCACAGACCCTCCTCCTTTCCCCTATGCTGTCGCCAGGAGCCTCATCGTCAAGTACGCGGGGCCTGGAGCGTCCACTTCGAGTACCGAGTACCGCGTCATGGGGGTGGGGTGGGTGGGGGGTTGCTCTGCTACGGCTCCCGGGTTGCTCCGCTATGGCTCCCTCACCGAGCTCGAGGACGCAGATTAGGCTATCGAGAACCTGTTGCTGTGGAGGGAGGAGGCGACACAGGTGGGGATGGGGAGGTTGCCAGGGTCGCCAACACCCACTCCTTCATCATCAAGCTCCATTTTTTGGTTCTTTCAAGGGTCGCAAGAACACATCAAGCTCCGACAAAATCCAGTGAGTCTGTTTAAGTTGGTTCTATTATCTTTAAACTGAAATGAACATGGCGTAGGTTCAATTAGATTAGAACCAACACAGGTTGTATGTGTTTTGATGTAGTGATAAATCTGTTTGTATTGTTTTCATTCTCATGAGAAACTTGTCATCCTTGGTTTAATGTTGATGGGCTTGAATATATGAAACGTATCTGATGTGTTAAATTTTGTTAAGGTTGTGTCTGCATTCCACTTTATTTAGTTTTGACATGATGGCCATCGCATTGTATATATATGGGGTTGTTGAGGAGTTGAGCATCTCATACATGATGACAAAACAATAGCAGTAGCAGTAAACTAGAAAATGACATGTATCTTGGTAAACCCTCGGCCTTCTCCCTCTCGCCCTGATCTCGCAGCTGCCTCAGATGTCTGTGTTGCCATGGGTCTAGGTGCCTCAGATGTGTCAGATGCCTGTTTTTGCTCGATCCATCAATGTTTCCTGTAACATCTAGAAGGGATTATTAAGTCATTTTCTCTGTGTTCATTTGTTCATATTTGGGAAACTTGGAAATTTGGATAGTAGTTGTGATGACATACATGCTTACCACCAGATGTTCTGAATTCTGTCATGACTTAGATGCTTACGAGCACAAGCATGTGTTCTGAATTTTATTTATGTACTCTGAAACTCATTGTATGCTAGACCTACCCTGAAACTCATTGCCTGTTGCGTGTACTTGTGTTTAGCATCCTTACACTAACCATATGTATGCTAGATGTCCGTGTACTTTGATCTCGTGTTGTCCATCTGTCATAAATGAGATCTTGGAGCACCCATGTGTTGCCTTGGTAGCATCACTGTCTTGCCAATAATGTTTGATAATCTTTGAAATGTTCTTTTATATCTAGTTTAGCTAAGACTAACTTGATTTTTCTTCATGTCCTGATGCATGTACACATGAGGACGGTTTAACTATATCGTCTGCACTTGCAAGTCATCTGTTGCAATCCACTATAGTCTAGATGTTCTCCAGTCTGGACATGCAAGTCATTTGAGGCGGAGAAGAAGCATCCACTGAGGATGAGAACCATCCCTAGACATCATCCACGGCTTTGATCTGTCCGCATCAACCTCACACGCAATGGTAAGCTCCCGATCTGTGTCCCTCTTCCTGTCTTGCTTGTGCAGATAAGTATAAAAGTTTTAATTCCATGTCTTTGATTTAGTGGATCAGGGCCTGCTCATTCATGTTAGTAATTGAAAATTCTGTCATTGTGAAAAACATATATGAACTTTGTTTTAGCTTTGCAGTAGTATTTGTTCCAAATTGGATGTCCGCTTGATGATATGTATGCATGTAACACTATATTACAACCTATGCTCTCCGACTAGTACAAGATCCAGGGGGCTTATGTATACTTGGGTACATGTTTGTTTAAAGTTTCAGTGTTTTGTGTGTGCAATGTCTGAGTTCAAGAGTCATTGCATTTATCTTGCGCTACTTGTGTTACTGAACAATATGCTCATAATCAGTTTCTACATTCTCACATATGTGTTAAAATGCTTTTGGTTGATTTGACATAAGTATAAGTAGTCAACCGTTGTATATTTATTTTGTATTATTTATGAATGATACTCTTTGCGTAAGATGTGCACTTGGTAATTTTCATTGAGATGAATCTGTTATGCCCCCTTACTTCTACTTAATTTGACGTGCAGAAGAAGCATTCTTGATGCTTACTAACCCACATCATTGTTCCCGCAGCCCAAAAGAAGCTAGCCCTGCTGCTTGTGTCCTGAACCGCATCAACCTTGGCCATGTTACCACATGCGTAGCGTCTAGATCAGCACGCTGCAACTGTAGGGGTGTTCTCTTCTATGGATTAGATAAGTCTCTGATCTCTCTCATCCTCTTCCTTTATTACTTGGTTGATAGGCCAAGGTGCCATGGCATATTATTTTGTCAAGTTCCTATGTATTTTTGAAAGGTATTGTCTAAATAACACTTTATTAGGATCTGGTTAAGTCTCCATGGTTTTACTTTATTGTCACTGATGTACATGTTACTTCCTATTCGGAGTTGAGTCAGTGATGTAAGTGATAATGATCTGTTTAAACTCTAGTTAGTAAAGAACATATATTGTTTTATCCATTATATGCTAACTAACATGCCATCTTAGCTTGTTCATGTGTGCTCAATGAACCATATATGTTCACCTTACTACATTTTTATTTCTCATGCATTAACAGTAAATTGTATGGATGATACATTATGTAAATAATATATTAGCATGCAGTTTGTGCCATATCATTTTGACGCTTTACACATGCCATTGTATGATTTCTTCTTGCTCATTGATTATTTTAGTAAATACTCATGCGATTCTTATTGCTCATTGCTTATTTTAGTTTTTGATGCAGTGTACTCCTGTGATTTCTTGCTGCCATGTACTCCTGTGATTTTTTATTGCTTCTTGTTGCCATGTACTCCTGTGATTTCTTGCCCTCCTGAGATTTGTCATATCATTGATCATTCGTCAGTTGCTGTTGTTGTTGTAGATCGCCGGTGGGCATCTGGGCGAGTTGTTGGGCGATCAGGAACACCCTAGGTGGCCAGGAGGAAGCCAGTGAGGTGTTGGCCGGCGCGCGTGGAGGTGATGGGCACCGCGAGGAATCATTGTTGACCTGGAGGTGCTGGGAAGTGGACTAAGTTGCTTGTATGCATTAATTTTTTGTTTTGATGTAATGTACGAGGAGTGATGGTCTGGTCATTTGAATTTCTAGCCTGTTTATTTGAAATTTTGGTCAACTCATTTTGAAATCTGGTCTGTATCATTTTGCAATGAAAATTGATTCATTATTTATCTAGAAATTTCTAGGCTTCAAACGACTAGTTGCATGTACAACCTGGATGTTATTTGAAATGAGTTGGGCTTTAAAAAGGCCAGCCCAATGATTAATTGTGGAACAAATTATCTGATTGTAAATGGTACAAAGGCCAAAGGCAGGACTAAATTAGACTTTGAATACGCCAAAGCCCAAATAATAATAAATGGATCGTAAATAGGCCAAGGCCCAAAATTAAATGTACCATAAAATGCCTGGACCAAGAAAGAAGGGCTAGAATTAATGGGCTCAACCCATATAAGCGACCAAACTGGACTGGGCTAAATTTGCATTACGACGATTTTGTTTTGTCACAATTTTGCCATGTCGTATTGGCCACGTAGGATCTCACGTGGCTAGGCTAGACTGCCAATGTCGATATTGGATCGTCATAGAGGTTACGATGATCTAATATCGTCATAAACGGTTATGAAGATTTCACAAAAAACGTCATTGTGTGCAATTACTGACGCTTAGTTTTTGACGATATGTTTTTCGTCATAAGATCGTCATATATTATAGACAATAACGATTCAGTGACGAAAACGGAGGGTCATGTATCAACAAATTCCTTGTAGTGGATATAGTCGGCCACTTGACAATCTCAAGATAATGTAGACGATCCTTCCAGCGCTGTGTTCTGGCAGCATTTCCCTAGTCGGTCACACATATGGATTCGACGAAAACCTTCATCTCCCTTGTTCCAGCAGGCAGCGAAGGTAGTAGATCCCCTCGGAATCTCAACAACACGATGGTGTGATGGTGGAGGATAAATCCCTACAGGGCTTCGCCTAAGTCGGAGAAGGGCAATGGAGGAGGGAGGCGCCTAGGGTTTAGGTGGCTCCTAGGGTTTAGAGGGGCAAGGGACTTGGGGCGCCTTGGACAAGGGTGTGTGTGTGGGGGGTGCGCTCCCACCCCTCAATATATAGGTGGGGGCGGCCGGCCAAGGGTCCCCAGCCTAGGACGTGTCCCCCCAACTCGGTCACCAAGGGAAGATCTTGAAACCTTTTCCACCAAGTCTTCCTTCTCACAAAAAACTAGAGTTTGACTTTTCAAACTAGGATTTGACTATTCAAACTGGGGTTTGACCCTTTTACTAGTCTTAGCCGAATTGGCCCTTTAGGGTTTGGTGTGGCTGGCCCCAGGGCATGCCACCATCCAAGTGAACCCCTCGCAGGGTGGTGGAACCACTTGTGGTTCCTCTAGAACATTCTAGAAGTATCTAGTCAAAACGCCGAAACTTTTCGAACCCTGGAAACGCACTTTCCTTTTAAGAATCTTATTCTCTAAACCACTCCGGATCTCCTCGTGATGTCCTGGATCCAATCCGAGACTCCAAACAACCTTCAGTATCCTACTCATATTTCGTATCTACTTAAACAACATCGAATCCTTAAGTGTGTCTCCCTACGGTTCGTGAACTATGCAGACATGATCGAGACACCTTTCCGATCAATAACCAAATAGAGGGATCTAGAAATCCATATGGCTCCCACATATTTCTACGATTACTTCGTGATCGAATGAACCATTTTTATACGATACTGATTCCCTTTGTCGTGCAATATTTTACTTATTCGAGGTTCGATCGTCGGTATCTCTTATACCTAGTTCAACCTCGTTATCGATAAGTACTCTTTACTTATACTATGATGTGATATCCCTTGTGACCTAGTCACATGCTTCAAAGCCAATTGGGTGCCACTCCACCGAGAGGGCCCAGAGTATATCTATCCGTCATATGGATGGATAAATCCCACTCTTAATCCATCTGCTTCAACGCATACTTTTAGAATACATAATGCCACCTTAATAAACACCCAGTTACGAAAGTGGCATTTTATGTCATCAAAGCACTCATCTGGTGATGGTGATTAACATGATCTCATGGTCGAAGGATTAGGTTACTATGTATTTAAAAGCTTTGAAGCAAACGAACTTTAATGACTTGATCTTATGCTATGCTTCCTACGGGTGTGTGTCCATCACATCATTCTCCTAATGATATGACCTTATTATTAATAACATCCAATATCCATGATCAGGAAATCATGATCATCTATTAATCAACAAGCTAGTTTAACAAGAGGCTTACTAGGGACTCTTTTATGTTTACAAAACACATACGTATTAATGTTTCCGGTTAATACAATTATAGCATGGGATGTAAACATTTATCATGAACATAAAGATATGATAATAACCACTTTATTATTGCCTCTTGGGCTTATCTCCAACATGAATGGTACATAGGCTCGAGGATGGAACGAGACCTGGTGGCGTGGCCCAAGGCGGGGCCTATGCCACTGGGACTCGTTTGGGCCTTATGGCTTCCCTCCCGGTCTTCTTGTACTCCATATGCTTGTATCCAAAAATAATAATCCTTGAAAACTGTCTAGTCCATTTGACTTCGTTTAGGTCCCTGAAAGATAAAATTCAGAAACCAGTGTTTTCCTGTCATGCAGAGTTATAATCCAAATAAAGAGGATCATTGGTAAATCCTCATAAATCCACCACCAGTGCAGAGAGTTGGACGACGTCCTCTAGCCCGACTCGGGTCCATTTAGACTCCTCGTCTTGCCAAGAGAGCCCGATGGAGCGTGTGGTAGCAACATCCTCATTGTAGTATAGCGGAAGGGTGGCCTCGCCCTCCTTCTTCACGATGACGCCCGTGTCATCGTCGCCAGCGTTGCTGTCGTCATCCTCTTCATCGTCGTCTCGCTCGTCGTCATTAGAGTCCTCGTTGTCGAAGTGCGCGGGAATATTTTGATAATCTACTACTGGCTGGAACTCGCCCCGATACGAGCACACACTCAGCACATTGTGCTTCCTAGCGAGGAACTTCCACTAGAAGTCATTTTGGTGGTACGCTCGGTCATATCGCAACACTGACAGGAGAAGTGCGATGCGGCAGTGTATCTCCGCTTCCTTTGCCGGGCCCGTCAATCGGCAGAGGCGGCACCGGCACCCTACTAGTGTTGAGGTGCCAGCCGCCAGGGAGGGAGATGTCGTGGTGGATGCATGGATAACCCGTGTGCCACCACCACAGTCAGTCCTACACCAGCACGTACTGAGCAGCCGCGTTCCCGTTGTTTCGGCCGCGCCGCGGGCGCATGTGTCACTAGGCCCATGAAATATTGCGCCCGTGGAGGTGGCAACAGATTTCGGCGGCATCTGTTGGGATCCGCTCTCTCGCGTGGTGGAGTTGGCAGCATTGGCGATCATCGAGGGCGACGCCGCCTGGGGACAAACCGTCCTCATTGTCGTTGGCCATCTTCTTCATCCAAGATGACATCTTCATGTCGATGGATGGAGCGAGGGGAGGAGGCTTGGCTCTAAGTTGCAATGTCGCAAGCGAGGTGTGTGGGGAGTGACTGACGCGGAGCACTATAAGCAGCCCTGACCATCAATGATGTTGCAAAGGCCAGCGGCTTCGGCATAAATGTCGGTGCAGGTGTTTAGGCGACGCGTCGCAATGGTCAATGCTAGCATTGATGGTCATCGCAGGCGTGAGGCACATGAAAGCCATTTGGTCTCTACTAAGAGACCCCGATGCGAGCGAGTGAGGACACCCCAGCGGGACATTCCCATTTTTGCCCCAAATATGGTAGAGAGATAAGTCGTGTGACTACAGGAACGACATGCTATGCCGAGGGCAAAAAGCCGTCTACGTAGGCCAAAATGCCCTCGGCATACGCTACACCGACGGCTTCTCTCAGCGTAGCCTCCTCGGCAAAGCTCTCCCTCGGCGGAGGCATTTTTGCCTGTCGGCGTAGCTCTAACCGTTAGCGTATGCTACGCCAACGGCCTTGCCCTCGGCATAGCCCTGTCGACATAATAACAGCATGTTGTTCAATTTTTTTTGATTTGTTTTAAATTTGTTTTTGAATTTTTTCTCAACTTTTTAAAATTTTTGAATTGTTGAATCGTTAATCTCTCAATTGGAACATTTTTAACACTAATTACATTTAATCTTTGATCAAATTGCAGTCTTTAACAAACTTCTCGCTTGGTCACCCATTCTAGCACTACTCCAGCTCCAGCACGCTTAACTTCTCAGTTCCTTCCGAATCAGTTTCCGTGAAGCAATTTGTAACTAGTTGTTAATACCGTGATACCAATCCTATTAACTCTTATATCATTATATCACATGTTTTTATTTTTTGAAACTACAAACACTTATTTAAGTAAACAACAATGAATAAGTAAAAATATTACTGATTCAAATAAAAATACTATTGAATTCAAATAAAAATATAATAATTTTACTTTTTTTGTATTTTTATATTTAATACGAAATACTTAATATCTTTAAATCCGTAAATCAGAATTTGATAAATAATATGTCTAAATTGATCATAAAAATGAAAGGAGTCTAAATATGATATCCATATCAACTAATCACAAACCCCCCGTTTTTGAATTAGCTATTTGGTGGTTGCTTCAGAATATACCCCTTTTTGCGCTTAAAAAAATGAAAAATGGCTTTTTGCTGCAATGAAAAGGAAAAATTGCATTGAATCTTTGATAAAATAGCATATTGTAAACCTAAAAATGATTTTTGTAAAAAAAACATGAGCATTGTATCATGTACCTATAGTTCATATCTGACCCACTTCCTACCGATTCGGCATGAATTTATCTTTTTCACCAGGGGTGGACGAAAAGGTTTTGGATCCCCCTGTTGAGACATTTTCCATATAAGATGGTCTAGTATTTTTCTAAAATATGGTGGTATCATTTTGAATTAGACATTTGGTGGTTGCGTCACAAAACCATCCGTTTTTTGTGCTCGGAAAATGAAAAATGGATTTTTGGTGCGACGAAAAGGAAAACTTCCTCCTGCAACATTGTTCGCCATCCGATGATGCATATGTATGCACAATATGGTCATATTATCACAAACTATGTCTCGATTCTAGCCATAACATTGGTCATTTGACCCGAAAGCCAAGAAACCTCGAATGAGATAGGTCATTTTGTGAAGTTTTTTTAGACATAATCAATATACCATGGTTGATATTTTTTCTTATAACTATGTCACATAATATGACACCACTCGAAGGTTTCACATTGTTTTGATCGTTTTTGAATTTTTATGCCCGTTTTAAACTATCGTCAAACTTTGTCAAACGGCGGGCATGAAGATTCTTAGCTCGGGGCCGAGCCTCGCTAAACTTGCATTGGATCTTTGATAAAATAGCATATTGTGAACCTAAAAATATTTTTTGTAAAAAAACATGAGCATCAGATCATGTACATGCTGTTAATATCTGACCCACTTCCTACCGATTCAGCAGGAATTTGTCTTTTTCACCAGGGGTAGACGGAAAGGTTTCGGATCTCCCTATTGGAACATTGTCCATATAAGATGGTATAGTATTTTTTGTAAAATATGGTGGTAGCATTTTAAATTAGCCATTTGGTGGTTGCTTCACAAAACCGTCCGTTTTTTTTGCTCGGAAAATGAAAAAAAGGCTTTTGATGCGTCGAAAAGGAAAACGTACTCCTACACTATTGTTCGCGATCCCATGATGCACATGTATGCATAATATGGGCACATTTTCATAAACTATGCCTCGATTCTAGCCATAACATTGGTCATTTGACCCGAAAGCCAAGAAACCTCGAATGAGATAGGTCATTTTATGAAGTTTTTTTTGAGACATAATCAATATACCAAGTTTGATATTGTTTCTTCTAACTATGTCACATAATATGACACCACGTGAAGGTTTCGCATTGTTTTTATCGTTTTTGAATTTTTTATGCCCGTTTTAAACTATATATAATGTTTTATATTTCAATTAATTTTTATTTACAAATGTGTAATATTTGAGTGTAGATAGATAGATCGTATTTTTCTGCAAATTTTGATATATTATTTGTATTTTCCAAATTAGAATAATTTAGTTATGATTTTTCAAAGTTTAATAAGGTAAAAAAAATAGCTACGCCGAGGACAGCCGTCGGCGTAGCATAGGATACGAGAAGAGCAATTCTACGCCGACAGCTGCTTGACGAAGCTGACCTAAACAATGGCTAAACCGACGGCCTCGACAGTATAGCGACCGGCCATCGGCGTAGCTTTCTATTTCTATAGTGTGTAAGATGCATTGGTTTTTTTAGATTGCGCCGATGAAGCGTGCACGGCTTGTCTTCCTATCCGCGCCGGACGGGTTGGGAGGCCTGTTTTCTGTCCGCGTGAACGGGGTTCGGAACCAATGGATCGTGCCATGCTCTTAAGCTCAAGAAAAAGTCTTTGAGCCATTTTCTTACAACGTTGTGAGGAGTAGACTGCGCTGCTGCCTCGTGCATGGCTCGTACTGGTACAGCGTGATGGTATCATAACCAGACAAAGCTCCATTACGGCCGCGACAGTGCTATAACGGGACCATGGACGTATCACTGACTCGCTTGGCCTTTCTCTAGGTTTCAGCTCCGCGTTTTATTGCGACGATGATGCCTACATATATTATATATTACCTTTACTTTTGCCCCCCCGTGTTGCACTTGTGTATATACACTGTTGCCACTATAAATAGGGGATTGGAAGCAAATGCTCCTCAGATGTCAGACGGGCAATGCTTAAATAGGAACTTCAATTGGCATCTGTACCCCGTCCTTTGGATCCGCAGTTCATCGGATAGCATCCACCGCGCTAGATTTATTTTAGTGAGCCAACAACGCGGCTTATCAGGACAAGGAGAGATGCAAATACGCAAACAGTACAAATGAGCAAAGGAAAAACAAAAAAAACCAGGTCGCTTTCTCAGGCTAAATCCACCAATGATTATTTTGCGCTGGATCCGCTCTGTCGTGCGCACGACCGGCCCTGTGATCCTGTCCTCCCGTGTTAATTAGCGTACGTACAACTGGAAGAAATGAGGACAACGTTGTTTCGGAATCACAGGAATATATATTGCTTGTTGCCCACTACGTAGTAGTCCACATGCTCAAACAGTGGAGTCGGCAACCGAAGAACAGATCAAGCGCGCTTGGCAGCCATATATCTTTGCAAACCACCGATCAAGCCCAACAACACCCAGCTGCCATGCCAACCTCGGCGTCAAGCTAACCTGGCGCCCCCACTCTCTTATCTCATCCTTTCCGATCAGCTCCTACCAGACTCATTTTTCCTCTCCTTTCCTTTCATCAAAAAATTCAATTATTTTAACTTAGAGTGAATTCCACTTTTACCACATGTTTGCACATACACTTGTGGCAGAGGTGTTACATTATTTATGTCAAGTGAACTTAATTTAATACTATATCCTTTCATGATTGTAATGTCCCACATGGGCCAGTGAGGCTGGTGACCTGGATATGCATTTGGAACAAATTAGCTACTAGATCAAACAACCCCGTCCCGACTCACTTGAACACACATGTTCGGTGTTTCGGTCAAGTACGTCGGGCACAATATATCGTTGGTTTCTGTGAAGCCACGAATAGTGGGTTTGAGACGAACAAAGGTCACGAGATGGTAATAAGGCTCCAGATTGCGGGGATGTCGATAGCGACGACACACCCTACCAGTTTACGCTTTCTAGTTGGAATCCTAGCCCCAACCACGCCGGCCTAATAAGTGGACTCGGTCAGTTTAAATCATGGCAAATTGATTAACGATAGTGCCTAGATCTCACGCGTCTGAGAACTTTTTAGATCTAAGTCGCTGATATTATCCTAATATTTATGCTAATTCTTGGTTGCAACCTAGTTGTAACTCATAAAGATTTACACTCCCTCCGTCCTAAAATAGATGTCTTAGGTTTGGCAAAATTTGAATGAATCTATATACTAAATAGTGTCTAGATTCATCCAAATTTTGACAAATCTAAGACATCTATTTTGGGACGGAGGGAGTACTAATTCTCAGTTACAACCTAGTTGTAACTCATAAGATTTGTACTAATTCTCAGTTACAACCTAGTTGCAACTCATTAAATTCCCAGCTACATCCTAATTGCAACTCATGTGTAACTTTCGCTTTGCACGAATCACGATGTAAATCGAACGGTGAAAGAGGCGTCTGAGACCTAAGAAGTTCTCATACGTCTAAGAACTAGCAAAACCGTTGATTAATTGGGTGAAACTTGACACATTTAACTATTTTCAGGAAAATCAGGTAATTTTTTAAATGGGCTAGATATTGTCTCAACTATACAAATATGGGGTAAAAAGTGAAATCCACTAGGTATAGGAAACGGTCAAGGCGCCGACGGCCATACTCTATGCCGACGACAAATTGTCGGGGTTGTCGCTGAAGTGTCACGAGCCGGACGGGCCAGCAAACGGCCGTCGGCCCAGAAAAACCATCGGCGTAGGCTGAGTCTAGCCGTCGACATAGCCTGAGATAGGGCGACGACTACCGTTGGTGTAGGCTAGCCGTCGGCATAGTCGGGCCTCGCGTGGGCCAATCAGGTCGGGCCGTGACGGTAGCCGTGTACTCTTAAATTTCAGATGTCAATGGAGAGTTAGAATATTACACAAGACATGTGAAAATGATACACATGTAAAAATTGTTGAGAATTAACGTGTTTCCATTTTTTCCGTTAGTTTCTTATGTGAAGTTACATTAGATTTTACAAATAGGTCATGGCAAATTCAAACAAAGTGACAATATAACCCTAGGAAGCCAAGACTAAAAAGAAGCTTGAAGCTAAGCTTGATGTTTGTTGATGTCACCAAACTTGGACACCTCTGCGTCCCTGGTTCCATAATCTAGGTAAACTATAGTACTCCCTTAGACCCAAAATAGATGTCTTAGATTTGTCAAAATTTGAATAAATCTATATACTAAATAGTGTCTAGATTCATCCAAATTTTGACAAATCTAAGACATCTATTTATAGATGGAGGGAGCACATAAATTGGTGATAAAAACGATAAGGTTTGGAACCGGTTGATCTGACTAATATCTTGCCTTTTATCCCCGGACTAGTAGAACATAGATGTTTGGTTGTCTCCACGGTGAGGTGGAACTTGCTGGACCATGAATTCAGCCAGCCCAGAGATTAGGTCTTCTCCTAATCTAGAGGCACGATTGAAAGGCCCGTGCATGTGAGACCTTTATGCACGCCCATGTCAAACAACTGCCATTGCCATTAGTTGTACGTGGGTGGGGCTCGCGCGCCATGGCGAACCAAGGAGGTTATAAATATGTGTAGCACTGTGATCTACCTAGCTAGGGCTCTCGATCTCTCGTTTAATTCCCACTACTCATCAGACCGAGTTATATATGTACACAATCAGCTAGCTAGCTGTTTACTCCTTGTCTTTGGGTGCAGGAGACGGTGATGATGAAGAGGCTCGTGATCCTCAGGCGGTGCCATCCCCCGCCGCCGCCGCCGCCGTCAGCTTCTATGGCGTTCGGCGGATGCTGCCGCAGCGTGCGTTACGGTGAGTGCCGGCGGAACCACGCGGCGAGGATGGGCGGGTACGCGTTGGACGGGTGCCGGGAGTTCCTGGCCGAGGGGGAGGAGGGCACCAGCGGCGCGCTACGCTGCGCCGCGTGCGGCTGCCACCGCAACTTCCACCACCGGGTGGTGGTGCCGCGCTGCTGCTACAGCGACGCGGACGACGCGGCGGCCGCGGCCTCCGGTCGCTCGGACTGCTCGACGGAGTCCACCGCGTCCAGCACCATGGCCAGCTAGGATGAAAGATCCCAAGATCAATCACACAGGTCGGCCGGCCATATGGTTCTCACCACCTGCTAGGTGCATTCACGTGATTGATTCATCATGAAACCTTGTCTCGCCTTACGTAGTTTGCATTGCCTACTTGTTTTCTTCTCTGACTAGCTTAATTGGCTAGCTAGTGCATTCCTCGTGCTTAATTTCTTAATAAGTATTCTTATACCTGTAGTACGTGTTCATTTTATTATTGGACGTGTGCATTCACGCGCTCTACCGGTGTCTTGTATGCTCGCTTTTTTTGGGGTGATATTGTTGTGTTCCCGTGTGGTTCTTTGGCGCCGTCTTTCACATGTGATTCAAGTAAAGCTGATTTCTTGCCCTGCTTTGCGTCCAACTGCTACCCCAGCATCTGACAGGTATCTTTTAAATCCACGCAAGGGAAAATTTCAAGAAGAAAATTCAGTACGTGAACATTTTGTTGGACTAATCTGTTATTAGTACACAACTATTTTTCTATGTTTTCGGCTGGATCTAAGAAAGCTGATCACTGAGTAAGTTTACATGCATGAACATAACTGTTGTTCTAGTTCGTTTCATGAATATGTATTCAGTACACTGAATTTTACAAGAGCCCGTCGATCTTACACATTGCGGTACAGATTTAATCCACTGGCGCGTACAACTACCCTGTTGTACGTACCAATAGCTAGCTAGTGCTGCAACTTTTCTTTCTGTGCTTGCTTGTAAAGTTTTCGGACCCCATAAATAGGGGTCGCCTTGTGGACACGATTTTTCTTTTAATTTCACATTTATGTGGATGGAAAAGTTAGATATCGATAGATAGATTGGCGTACGTGCGCTCTCGATCGGACCCTCTCGACAGGAGCATAAAAGAGTGTAGCTCGACAGCAACAATAACAACATTAATTCTCAAAGTATCGTCCACACGTTATAAATGGCCTCTCTTTAGCTACTTTTCCCTACTCGCTTTTAGTCACCTGTAGTGCATTCGATCCTCGGTAAGAAATGATCAATTTAAGAACGCAACACGTATAGTTTACTTTGTTGGCGTGTACAACATACTGCTTTTGCCACCGATGGTGATGGGGATACGCCTACTGGGGTATACTCAGCGGGACGTTTCCGACTGGCCCAAGGGCTGGCGAGTGGGCCTGCAGAACGGCGAGTGGATCAAAACCCAGCGAAGGTAGATAGGCCGGTCGGACTAGGTTAAACGACATCAAGTCAGAATCGAATCGGTTGAGATATGTAAACCCTAGGGAGGTGAGCCTATATAAACCTCCCTATAAGGTGAGTAGAGACACGTCCCTCATACACCAAGCGACTCGCCGCCGAGCTCGCCCATTGTAAACCTCCATAATACAATCTAGCGAGTAGGTCTTTACCTCCGGCCGAACCTGGGTAAAACCCTGTCTTTGCCCTCATCTCGCGCAGATGGCTGGCCGCCTTGCCCTCGTTCTACTACTCTGCCGATTGCGATTCTGCCGTGACCATTCCCACGGCGATGGCGCCCGTGGGGCCTGGCCGGTCTGGCCGGTGTTCTGCGACGAGATCCAATCTGCCCATCAACGAGACGGTCGCCACCGGTCGCATGATAGCGATCGGCGAGATTCTCCAGATCTTGCCGAGCAGCTACGTCCCGGCGGCGCGACCCGTCACGCACAACGTGATCCTGCCAATCGGCACGATCAGCCTCTTCGTCGGCCTCACCGACGTCATCGTCTCGGAGGACTCGGCTCGCATCCGCGAGTCGCCGCCACGCAATCGGCTCTCCGAGAGCCAGATCCGCACGATCCACCGCCTTGCCTCCGAGTACAACTCGGCCCACAGCAACGTGGCCGGGAAATCAACGGCCGCAGAAGATGCGGCCCTCACCGACGACGCCGACTCGGCGACCCCGGCGTCACTCGCCGGATCCATCACCGCGGCCTCATCCGCGGGCTCCATCGCCTAGGTCTCCAGCGGAGACTTGAGGACCCTCCATCCTCGGGATCTTGAATTCGACTCGGGTCGGAGAACTCCGCCGACCTCCGATGGTGCCAACCGCCACGCCGCGGCTTACATGGCCACCGCACCGATCCACCGGAGGATCCTTTCTCCACACCAATCCCTGCTAACGGCAGCGGAGGTCGAGGAACTCCGCTTGAAGCTGGCGGAGGCGGTACGCAAAGCAGGCCGAGCGAAAATTTCGCCTCGAACAGTGACGCCAGCGAGGCTGTCACGCTACCACCAGCAGCCGGATCAGTCACGCTTGAACCCCACCGTTCAAGGGCGTGCCTGAACTTCGACGACGAAAACGACCGGCTCGCATAGCCGGCGCGCGATCTGCGAACGCGCCACCGGAGGAAGCGCCGCCCCGCCAGATCGACGGCGATGGGTGCCCCCACCACCCAACCGCACCCTCCTGTGGACCAGCCGCGGATAGTTGTCTCCTCATGGGAGCGAGACGCAACGGCCTCCCACTGTTCTCCACCCGATGGACAACCTCGTGGCAGGCGAGCAGCAGCCGATAGCATCACGGCCACGGCGGGCGCCTTACAGATCCGATGCGTCAAGGCCCCTTTCGTGAAGGCCGTGGAGCAGCAAAAGCGGGCGCCGACCGCAAGGTCGAGTATACTCGCGTTCCTCGGGAAGCGAGCGGCCTCTAGCGGCCCAGCGGCGCAAACACCCTCAACGCCGCCACCGAGCCACTGCAGCTCCAACACCGACCATGAACGCCGCACTCTCCAATTAACGATCCCAGGCGGCGACCAACTTCGCCGCCGCTAACGGACAACCCATCGACGCCCGCACCCACATCATCAACAACCAAAGCTGGCGCGCCGCCAGCCCGACGACTTGCGGCACCTAACTAATCGCGCGATGGCGAGCCCATGAGGTCGCTCGATCGACTTGGGCCTAAGTGCCGGACCAATGATCCGAGCGAGAAGTACCCGCCAAACTTCAAGGCGCCAAAGAGATAGAAAAATCGACTCCTCGCACGACCCGCGATCGGCTTGACACATACCTCATGGCAATGGGGATCGCGGGTCACATCGACCTACCGCCGTTACCTCCGCGATGATGGAGGGGCGTGCGGCGATGGATCAACACGCCCCCGTGACGATGTCGACTCACGGGAGGAAATGCGAGACGCCGTCAGCACTTCGAGTGCTCCACACCGCGCCACCACCATCGAGGACACGGAACGTCCGGGGACCCGCGATTCGACCAAGAATGGGTCCAACGGTGGCAAGAGCTCTGGTACAACACGGTCGGCATCCACCCGGACACCGCGATCCATTGCTTCAAGACCTCGTGCCGCTACGAGCCTCTAGTCGCCAAGCTCAAGCGACACGCCCGCACACTCGACAACATCCCCGACCTCCTCGAGATCGCCAGCAGTACGCCGAGGAGGATCCAAACCAGGAAATCGACGACGAGTCGGAGGGCAACGCCGCGCGGCGGCAACGGCGACGCCGAACCGACCCTACGCTAGCGGCACCGCCTCACGTGCAAGCGCGCAGAACGACGGGCGAGTCGACTTCGTCGCTAACGCTGGGCACGCTAACGCGAGCCCAAGAGCTACCGCCATGACGGAGGGCAACGGCGCGATGGCGGCAATTAAAAGAACAAGCCAAGGTTCGATCCCGCGGCCCTCCTTAACCAACCATGTGCGTTCCACGGCAGGGAAGGAAAGCCCGCAACGCACACCACCGCCGACTGCCACACCCTCAGGGAAATCGAGAAGGCACGGCACGCGCGGGAGGACACCGACAACGACCCGCCAAATGGCGGAAAATTCGGCAAAGTAGCCGGCTCGCTCCACACCTTCACAGGCTTCAACACGAAGCGCGAGAAGAAGGTCATCGCCCGCTCCGTCGCCGTCAACGCGGTGGCCCAAACAGACGTCCCCCAGTTGCTGAACTGGTTGGAACAGCCCATCACCTGGAGCCGGCAAGACCACTCGCCACGCATCGAGTACCCAGGACGAGTCGCCCTGGTGGTCAAGCCCAAGGTCGGCGACTACTGGCTCCCCAAGACACTAATGGACGCGGCAGCTCCATCAACATCCTCTACCTCGACACCTTCAGCTGCGGCTCCATGATCGATGATCGACAACCCACACCACGTTCCACGACATCGTCCCGGTCGGAAGGCGATCCGATCGGCAAAGTCACGCTGCCGGTCACTTTGGCGGTCGGCAAACTTCCGCACCGAGCGGATCGTCTTCGAGCTGGTGCCCTTCGACAGCCCTTACCATCGCTGCGTCACAGGCGCCGTTGCTAAATTCATGGCAGCGCCCACTACGCGACAACACAATGAAGCTCCCGGCGTGCGGCGTCATCACCATCAACGGCTACCCGACATGGCCGCGAATGCGAGGCCAAAGGAGCGAACTTCGCCGATCTTGTCATCGGCGTAAACAAATCACGCCGACGAGCTCGCCAAATACGCGAGCGGGTCAACAATGACGATCCCACAATACTCAAGAAGCCCAACTCGAGGGCACAAACACCTCAACCTTTGAGGCCACGCACACCCGCACTGGTCGAGCTGGTCCCAGCGACGGTGACGATTGGGACAGGCATGAGCCCAGATAGGAAGGCGCGCTCGAGTTCCTTCGTGAGAATAGGGACATCTTCGCATGGAAACCCTCCGACATGCCAGGTGTCCCTAGGAGCTCATGAGCACAAACTAACGCCGACCCCAAAGTGCGACATCAAGCGATCGCTCGGCCCTTCAATGAAGAACGCCGTCGAGCAATCGCCGAGGAAGTGCAGCATCTACCGCTGCCGGCTTCATCCGCCAATCAAATACTCAAGTGGGCAAACCCAGTTACGGTCGAGAAGAAAAGCGGACGGAGAATGTGTATCGACTACACAAACCGAACAGCCGCCCAAAGGAGAAAGTTCTCCGCGGATCGATCAGATAATCGATTCAACCGCGGGTTCGGAGTCGCTATGTTTCCTCGACGCCTACTCCGGGTACAACCAGATCAAAATGGCTGTCGAGGATGAGGAGAAGACGGCGTTCATCACGCCATTCGGAGCCTTCTGCTACACCGCCATGACCTTCGGCCTCAAAAACGCCGGGGCAACCTACCAGCGGTGCATGCAAGAATGCCTCGCAAGCCAAATTGGCCGCAACATCCACGTCTACATCGACGACGTGGTCGTGAAATCCGCTCGCCAAGGCGACCTACTCGCCGACCTAGCGGAGACCTTCGCCAATCTGCGGAGGTACAAGATAAAGCTCAACCCAGGCAAGTGCACCTTCGGTGTACCCGCCGGACAACTACTGGGGTACGTCGTCTCCAAACGAGGGATCGAGGCGAACCCAACGAAGATCGACACGATCGCCCGGCTCGGCAAACCCGAGTGCCTGCGTGACGTCCAGAAGCTGGCCGGGCGTGTAGCGGCTCTCAGTCGCTTCATCTCCCGCTCGGGCGAAAAGCGATGCCCTATACCGCTGATCGCTAAGAACCCCACCTTCCGGTGGGACAAGGAGGCGGACGGCGCTCGCGACCTTAAAAAGGTGCTACTCGCCGCACCACTACTCGCCGCACCGCGACAAAGAGCCTATGCTGGTTTACGTCGCGGCGTCCGAGCGTCGTCGCGCCGTAATGGTTGTCGAACGACCAGAGGAAGGAAAGGCGCCGGTCCAGCGGCGGTGTACTACATCAGCGAGGTCCTCACCGTCACGCCAGCGATACCCACAATACCAAAAGCTAGTATACGCGGTCTTGAGGCTCGTGGCGCCCGCGCTACTTCCAGGAGCACCCGATCACGGTCGTCTCCTCGGCGCCACTACAAGACATCATCCGCAATCGCGGCGAAAGGCGGGTCGCCAAGTGGGCCGTCGAGATCGGCGTCCACAACATTAAATACGAGCCACGAAGGGCGATTAAGTCACAGGCACTGGCAGCCTTCATCGCCGACTGGGAGGAGGCCCAGCAGCCAGAGAAGCCGCCGTACCTCCATTACTGGAGCCTGCACTTTGACGGGTCCAAGAACGCGGACGGTGCAGGAGCGGGGATAGTGCTGACTTCACCAAAGGGCGACAAGCTCCGCTACATCCTCCGCCTCGAATGCACGCCCTGCACCAACAACATGGCTGAATACGAGGCCTTACTCCACGGCATGCGAGCCGCAAAGGAGATGAGCGTCAATCGCCTCCGATGCTATGGAGACTCCGACCTCGTTGCAGGACAAGTCGCCGGCACCTGCGACGCCATCTCCCCTACCATGGCGGCGTATCGCCAAGAGGTGGATAAGTTGGGCGGCCACTTCACCGGCTACTCTATCGAGTGGATCGACAGGCGGAAAAACGAGGAGGCCGACGCCCTCTCTCGCATCGGGTCGGCTCGACTCGCACCACCCGCCGGCGTGTTCCTCGACACAATCTCCAAGCCATCAGTCTCTCCCCCGAGGGAGATCGACATCGGAGTCCCACTCCAACCAGAGGCAGCCTTGGTCGCACTCATCACCGAGCCAGACGACTGGACCAAGCCCTACATCGCCTACCTGGAAACCGGCACCCTGCCAGCAGACGAGACAAACGCTCGAATGATCGCCCGCCGATGCAAGTCTTACACCATCATCGACGGCGAACTACACAAGCGCAGCGTCACCGGCGTGTTCCAACGTTGCGTCCAACCGGCTGAAGGACGCAAAATCCTCCACGACATCCACTCAGGCGACTGCGGCCACCACGCCGCCGCTCGCTCCCTGGTCGCCAAGGCTATGCGACACGGCTTCTACTGGCCCACCGCACACGCCGACGCTGTCGACATCGTCCAGCGATGCGCCGGGTGCCAGAAGTACGCCAACCAGACGCACGTACCGAGCTCGGCGCTCAAAACGATTCCCATCACTTGGCCATTCGCCGTATGGGGCATGGACATGGTAGGCCCCTTCAAGAAAGCCCCATCCGGCTAGACCCACCTGCTAGTCGCCGTTGACAAATTCACCAAGTGGGTGGAGGCCAAGCCAGTCCGGAAATGCGACGGGAAGACCGCCACTAAATTCCTACGCGAGCTCATATATCGCTACGGGTTCCCAAACAGTATCATCACGGACAACGGCACAAACTTCGCCAAGGGAGCAATGGCCGAATTTTGCGAAGAACACCACATCCGGCTTGACCTCGCGTCAGTCGCCCACCCGGAATCCAACGGCCAGGCGGAACGCGCCAACCAAAGCATCCTCCACGGCCTGAAGCCGCGACTCCAAGTACCACTCGAGCGCACTGGATGCTGGGTCAAGAGTTGCCCTCCGTCATCCGGGAATCCGCACCTCGGTTAACAGGTCGACGGGATTCACTCCTTCTTCATGGTCTCTACGCGAAGCGTCATGCCCACCGACCTCGAACACGACTCGCCACGGTCGTCCACTATCTGGAGCCGCATAAACGAGCTGGCCCGCCAAGATGGGCTCGACCAGCTCGGCACGCGACCTCGCTCGATCGCGCACCGCCATTTACCAAGGACTCCACCGCTACCACAGACGGGTGAAAACCCCGCACCTTCCAGAAGGCGACCTGGTGTTACGCCTCATCCAGACAAGAAGGGCATGCACAAGCTCTCCTCCGTGGGAAGGCCCGTTCGCTATCGGCGCGTACTCGCAACGACGCCTACTACCTCATCGACGTCGCGGGGGCGCGAGCTCGACGTCAGCGACCATGGAATGTAAACCTCCTCCGGAAGTTCTACTCCTAGAACCCCACATGTACTCTCCATCGCTATGAAATAAAAGCGATTACATAAATTGCGTCTACTCTCCATGCCTTGTGCCACTCGCTTTTCGTAATAACAGCGTCATGCTAAAATGCAGAAGTCAACCTTTGGTACAGCGATCGGCGGCTAAGTAGTGCGATGTAAGAACCGAGTCATTTCAGTCTTCGTCGTCCACGAAAAACGCCAATCCGAGCCCCATTGAGTCGCTTAGCTCGACTGGTTTCTGAACCAAGACAACTGCCCTCGCTTCTCCAGCGACCTTGGTCCTCCGCATCCTCGGCATAGCGACTCGAACGGCTAAGTACCACGCCGGGGACTGAATACCGGTTCGTCGCGATCGGTCGTGAAAACGCCAAGTAAGAGAGCATGCCCAGACTCGCACGCGGTGACCCCACGGGCGCAGGAGTGACGCGCACACCAACGCTAAGTCCTCAACCACCCTCGAGTCGCGCCTTGAACTACCAAGTACCACGCCGGGGACTCGGCCACGACCCGTCCGCGACGGGAAAAGCGGTAAAGCTGAGCACTCAAGGAGTCGCCTTTATGATCGACTCTCGAGCTCGGCGAGTCGACTAAACTAACAAAACACATGATAACAACAAACATCATATACGAGGTGAACCCCACAAAAGGGCGGACGCGCTCGGGGACTCGTCCAAAATCAATCCAAAACACACAAACAAATAGCAAAATGGACACGACGTCCCATTCAATCGCATATTGCATTGTCTTATATTACAAATTATGCCCGCGTGGCAGAACTGCTGCTAACACATCCAGGCAAAACTACCCTATTCTGCAGGCTTCGACGACGACTCGCCAGAATCCCGGCGCCTACGGATGAACGCGGTGTACGGGTTTGACGGATACGTCGTCAGCTCACCCGCCATCGCCGAGCGAAAAGGTTGCTCGACCTTGAAGTCACGATGCGGCGGCTCGGGGTCGTTCGGCGCGACGACCGTTTCCTGGTAGGGAAGGAGGTCGCCCATCGCCCAGACACGCTCCGAGTACGCGGCGGCACGCTCCTGCAACTTGAGAACCTCGGACAGGTCCACCGCGCCAGTCGACGAAGGATACCCACTCGTCGCCGAGGTCGAAATCCTCGGGAAGTGGGCGAGTCAAGGCTCATTGTGCCGACGCCCACGCCGAAACGCCGACCGCGTCATGAACTCAAAGACCGCGGGCGCCTTCTCCAAATACTCCCACACCTCAACGAGGTCACTGGGAATAACCTCCGTGGGCGACATTTCTTGAAGGTAGGCGCGGATGCACGTCGCCGATAGCGTAGCCGAGTCGACGAGCATGCTTACGCACTGCCTCGCGTCGAGCGAGCTTGCTTCTTGTTGGCTACCAATAACGCGACCTGCGAGAAGGAGACAATGATGAGTGCGACGGACACGCAACACCCCAACTAACGGAAAGGGAAGATACACTCACCAAGCAACGGGCGGGCGAGCCCCGTGATGAAGCACTGAAGCGACGTGTGGTCGTCCTGAAGCCCAGCAATAAGGACTTCCGACACCTTGCGATCCTCCTCCGCGGCTGCAATAGCGGCCTTAGCCCGCCCGTCCGCCGAGCTAGCTTCTTCCCTCGCCTCCCGCAGCTCGCGCTCGAGGTCAGCGACCCGCTGTTCAGCAGCGCCCAGAGCAGATCGCGCCGCTTCCAACTCACCAGCCGGGACAAGCTCCTGGCGAGCTTCCTCTGCCTTCGCAGCAACAGCCTGAAGCTCTTTGTTCGCCTCCCGGATTGTGGTCAGCTCCTTCTCAGCACGCTGTTGCGCGGCCAGTCGGTCCGCCGACTCAAGCCGCAGACCCTGCATATCATCGAAAAAGTCAGTAAAAACGAACTTCCTAAGTGCCCACCCGCTGAAATTCAGCGAGTGCGCACTCGCGGACTGGCGATCAAGAAACTTCCTAAGTGCCCACCCGCTGAAATTCAGCGCGTGCGCACTCGGGGACTGACGATCAAGAAACTTCCTAAGTGCCCACCCGCTGAAATTCAGCGAGTGCGCACTCGGGGACTGGCGATCAAGAAACTTCCTAAGTGCCCACCCGCTGAAATTCAGCGAGTGCGCACTCGGGGACTGGCGATCAAGAAATTTCCAAGTGCCCACCCCGCTAAAATTTAGCGCGTACGCACTCGGGGACTGGATAAGAAATTAAAAGACGAGAAAATAATAAGAATCAAGCCGCTGCAAAGCACCGACCTCGGGACTGGATATACCGGATGGCTGCGCCAAGCATGCCATGAAGTTGCATTGCGCCCACGGATGCGTAGTAACGCTGGCGTGTGCCCACGACGCTGGTCGACTTTAGCATCGACGGTCCACGGAGCGAGCTCGGGATGCAGCCCGCCGCCGCCTTGGTCACGAAGCGAGGAAGGTGGCGATAGAGGCACCCGCTCAAAGGAAGTCGCCTCGCCGTTCGAGCAAGGAACGCCTCCCGTGAGACGCGGTTGCCTCCACGGTGCCGGCGACCGCCGTGTCGTCGAGAGCGATGCGATGTCGTCGCCGCTTGGCCTTCTTACGCCATCCGCCGAGGCAACGACCTCGTCCGCCTTCCTCTTATGGGAAGGATCCTCCTCGCTAGCGGTGGAGGTACCGGCCACGGTAGGGTGGCCCATCCTTTCACTCGGTCCGCACATCGAATCAGTAAAGACAATCGAAATAGCTATGGAAAATAGGGAAGGCCGAGTGCACTCACTTGGCAACTGGGATGAAGCGTAACCCTGTGCGAAGGCCGGCCGGTTTTTCCAGCTCGGGGCCGATTGGCGGCCCCTAGTTCCGGGCGTCGCGTGCCCAAGACACGGACGGCTTCTTCGTCGTCGAGGCTGCGGTGGCGCCTGGGATACCTTCGGCAGGGCTTCTTCGGTGCCTCACGGCGGAGCCTCTTCTTGTAAGCCGCCTAATCGGAACCTCCTTGCGAGGTGAAGTCGCCGGTCGGAGCCTCCCCACCCGTAGACTGGTGAAAATGGCGGGGGCATCGAGGCCAGCGGCACTTCCACAGTCGGTGCATCTAGCGCGGTTGTCGCTGGGGCTGCGCCGTCATCGGCCGAGCTGTGAGCATCAGAGCTGCTCGTCGAGTGCGGTGGCGAGGCCATCCTCGGCGGCTTCGTTTTCCTCCTCGGGGGGCCCTCGCCTCCTTTTCCTTCTTCTTCTTCTTCGAAGGAGTGGCCTGGCGGCGCGAGGTGGTCTCTGGGAGCTCGTCGTCGTCGTCATGACGCTCGAGGCTCCTGCTCGCTTCGATTTCGCGCTGACGTTGCCCGCGGGTCTTTTGGACCAGCGGGGCAATTTCCTCTTCGGACTCGTCCTCGTCGTCCTCGTTGCCCTTCGCGGGTGGCGATTCGCTTGTATCCTGGGCGGATGGCCGGGCTCGTCATCGGCGGTGGGAGCCACCTTCCACCACTTGGAACAGCTGCGATGAATCTGAAACAGAGTTAGAATTACCGCGATCGCATACATCGCGAACAAGATAAAGAAATTACCGTCGGAGCCGGACGCTTCGCGGTGTAGGGGGGGACCCCGGCCTGCGCATTCGCGTATACCGCCTGGGTGATCTTCTTCAACGCTGGGAGATAGTCCTCCAGCTTCCACTCGTTGAGGCAGGCTTTCGTCGAGTCTCCCCGGCCCGTGTACTGATACATGTAATGGTCGCGTTGGGCGAGCGGAACGAGCCGCCGCCCAAGCCAACAATTGTACAAGTTTATCGTCTGGAGCCCCTTCTTCTTCAGACCACGGATGGCCTGGAGCATCTCGTCGACGACCATCCGCTGGTCGTCGGGAAGCTTGCCGACCTGGAGATGGCGTGGCTCGGAACGGTTGGCCGAGTACCGCGGGATCGCCGCCTCGTCCTCCGGAGTCGCCTCGGTCACATAGAACCATGACTTCTTCCAATCGCTCGCTACTTTGGCCGGCAGCATCAGATCGAAGAAGGAAGCTTTGGACTTGAGCTGGAATGTCAGGCCGCCCGCGGCTAGCATTGGGCCGCCCGCCTCCTCGCGGCTGATCCGTCCATGGAACAGATCTTGCCACAAGGGAAAGTAGGGCCGGCAGCCCAAGTAGCACTCGCAGAACGCCACGAAGATGGCAAGCTGCTCGATGCTGTGGGGACCCAGATCTGAGGGCTGGATCCCGTAGTAGGCGCAAAAACGCCGGAAGAACAAAGACGTGGGAAACCCTAACCCCCGCTCGAGATGACTGGTGAAACAGACGAACTCCCTCTCTCGCGGGTTTGGGGTCGTTTCTCTGGCTGCGGGGATACGCCAACAGCCGGCTCGCAGGATTCCAGCCTCCTCGAAGGAAGCCAGCTGCGCCCTCGTGCACTTGGATCTGCCCCATGGTTCGGTGAGAAGGGCCATAGCCGAGAGGTCGGTTGGAGGTCGGAGGATTTCAGGTCGATTGGATCAAGGAGCAAAGGAAAGAGAATGCGCGCACTCGGAAGAAGTGGTGGGCAGTTGGCTCTACGATTGCCTGCCATTCCTCTTATATAGCGGGAGTTACCCGCCAAATCAGGGGGGCCGTTACCGCGCGATGATTACGCCAAAGGTTACCGTTGAGTTACCTTAACGGCTAGTTTGACCACGCCTGACGGTCCAACTCCGGCCACTCGGCTCGCTAGGTCACTCACCGCGACCGCGTCCCGTTGGCTCGACTCGCCCAAGACGCGACTCGGTTCACCAGATTTTCTCCTTCATACAGGAGCCCGCCGACGATTCGACTGGATGCCTACTTTGAAGCCGTATACTCCGACTGCCAGCAGCCACTTACGCCTAATCAACGACGGCCTCGGGGACTACTGATGGGGATACGCCTACTGGGGTATACTCGGTGGACGTTCCGGCGCCCAAGGGCTGGCAGTGGGCCTGCAGAGGCGAGTGGATCAAAGCCCACAAGGTACCAAGCGATTTGGAAGCTGAAGGCCCAGGCGAGTAGATAGGCCCAGTCGGACTAGGTTAAACGACTACTGAAGCTGTAACCGAATCGGTTGAGATATGTAAACCCTAGGGGAGGTGAGCCTATATAAACCTCCCTATAGGGTGAGTAGAGACACGTTCCCTCATACACCCAAGCGACTCGCCGCCTAGCCGCCGAGCTCGCCCATTGTAAACACCTCCATAATACAATCTAGCAGGAGTAGGTCTTTACCCTCCGGGGGGCCGAACCTGGGTAAAACCCTGTGTCTTTGCCCTCATCTCGCACCGCAGATGGCTGGCCGCCCTTGCCCCTCGTTCTACTACTCGCTGCCGATTGCAGCATCTGCCGTGACCATTCCCACGACAGATGGCTCCGGGCGCAACTTGCAACTCGCTGGAGTTGTTAATTGTTAGGTTGTGCATGCTCTCTTTTTTCAAGAATACATGTGTATTAATCATACATAAAAAGACCAAAATGAACGGTATAATAACATAAAAAATGGCTACAAGACCCAACATGTTTTACAACACAACCCCCACCAGCAAAAGATAAGGAGTTGCCTTGTGTCGTCTCCCGCCAAGAATGGCGAAGAGGCGATACACCAAGCTTCTAGCCCACATCACAACCGTAGAACAAACTCCAAAAGACTGAATCCAACTCCGAGAAGGCACAATCCAACACACTGTCTGCCCAAAAGGGCCTAATAATCGGCGAGCAAACAACAGGACCAAACCCGACCAAAGGAGGTGTCAATGAAGAAGCTCGGCAAGATTGTACATAGCACCCAAAAATCCCACGTTCTTGAAGGCGGACAACACCAACTCCAACTCCGAGAAGGCATAAGCCAAGGCACCGTCTGCCCAAAAGTGCCTAAGAGTCGGCGAGAAAACGTGGGACTGAACCCGTCCAAAGGAGGTGTCGATGAAGAAGCTTGGCAACATTGTACATAGCGTCCCAGAAGACCACATTCTTGATGGTGGCCAACACCGACTCCAACTTTCACACCGGGAACTCCAGGAGCCACCTAGGCGACGCCCCCAAGGAGGGAACGACATGGCCGCGGCGTCGCTGCCCGATCCGAAAGTCGGGTAGGTTTTTGCCCGATGCTCGAGGAGGGAATGCATGAGCAACGCCACGACGATGCCTCCAAGGAGGTGACGGCTGCCGCGGGTGTCGCTGTCATCAGCGTCATGCAGGGATTTCGCCCTAGCACTGCCAATGACCCCAGGGTTCTTCGGACACGCGTAGAAATGAGCTGCCTTTTGGCCTCACCAATGACGAGAGGCCAGCCAAATCTTGTCCACGATGGAGCAGGAGACGCTAACCACCATCCCACCTCGACCACCACAGAATGGGAGATGAATGGAGGGGATCCAACCCAATGTTGCCTAGCCGGCTGATGACACAACCACAGTGCCTAGCAATAGGCGTCGCCATGCTCCATCGCGCTTTCCTACTGCCATGATCCTAGAGCCATGGGCCTTCCCATGCCCATCTGGGCCGAGAGCGAGTCTGGAGCTCATAGCTGCAGCTGCAGGGGCGCCCTCTAACATGAGGAGGCAGCTCCAGCTTCATCATCGCCATGCCACACTAGCAGCCGGGAACCAAGGCTCCAGCTTCATCATCGTCCTCGGGTGGCCGTCATAATATGAAAATGCTTTAAAATGTAAAAAAAGAGAAATTTGTGTGTACATCCGTACATTATATGTCCGTACAGTTTTGAAAGAGAAAAACTTTTTGTGCTTGTATAAAAATGATAGAAAAAATTGTCTTGTAAATAGTCCCTCTAGTAATAATGATAATTTTGAGACTATAGTGATATCCTATACGGTTCAACAATCATCATCTATAATGCTTTCTTGAACCTCTCAAAATTTCCTATGGAAGTAACTACGAGGCAGGAGAAAGGGTGGTTCGTATATGTTTTACTCTTCTGTAATATGAATGATGTCGGGTTTGAGGTTGATATTTGCATGGATCAATACTAGTTTCTGACTTCATGATTATATTAGTGATTGCCCATAATTTTTTTTAGGAGAAAAAGCAGACCTTTGGTTTCTTCGACTTCATGACGGCTCTTGATAAAGTGGGAGACCATCTCGACCATCTCACGCATCAACAACTGATTAGGACGCGTAAAAATCACTCGGGCCTGCAGCCAAGAAAAGTTTTCGTAGAATAAAGAAAAGAACAACACTTACATCTTTCATATCATGCTCAGACGGATTTTTGACTATTGCCACGCCTTTGCATGATGCTGTTTTATTTTTCTTAAGTGGCGGCTCTGGAGGTGGCGATGCCACATTCTTCGGGTCCAGTTTTTCAACAGTCTACTTCAGAAGCTCAATTGGATTTACTGGTTGGGCCGCGAACTTGGAAGGAGGAGATTGGGAAGAAACACCAACTATCGATCTTGGAGAATCTTTGTCATCCTCATCACCCCTAGACAATGAGTAATTTATTCAGGTTATACTTAGACTGATTGATTGTGAAAAACAAATGCTGAAAATAAGGAACTTATGAGCTGATGTCCTGAGGCATCCAAAAGATTCCCATCCTGGGTGGAGCGACAGAAACAGTTTCACATATTTTGAATTTAAGCCTGTTGAATCGTCAGAATCTTTGACAGTTTCAACAGGCTTAGGTCGTTTCCACTTCCCAGATGCGGATACCACCTTGAAATCCTCAGAGTGAGCCAAAGGAACCGATGCCGTATCATGTGGTGAATCCGCAGAGGAGGCTTCATCATCATCTGTAGCACCAGTAACATCAGCTACCCTTCGGATGCAGTGGTACTATCAGACAGTTTGTCAGACTCAGAAAGTGGAGGGTCAGAAGATAAATGGTTGTGATCCTACAAGAAAAAAATTAAGAATCATGCGAAGAAATTCAGAGAAAGCCAATAACAAAAAAAGAAGCACAGGGACACACGAAAAACTTACTGTAGACACCAATTTTTTCTCGCTGAAGGGTTTCACCCAATAACCGGCGGAAACTGGGGTTTTCTTTGTTACTATGGTGAAGGAGAGCACCCTCTTCTTAAGGACTTCAAGAGGAATATCTTCAGCTGAAATCCTCATTAAATACATCTTTCAGAATATGTCCACATGTCAGCTATCCAAGCTTGGAGAGGCTGGATGCACACTGGCGGAAAGTAAGCCATAATTTGTAAGCCTGGCAAATCCGTGACATGCAACTCCTCAATCCGGTCCAGCAGCGGATGGATTTCCTTCATTTCTTCGGCAGAAGGGCGTTGTTCCCACGAGTTGAGCTTCTGGCAAGTTTTCTTCGGGTTGAAGGGGGCTAAACCGAACTTATGGCCCTTGCTGGTCCTTGATGTAGAACCACTTCGACTTCCAACCTTGGACATATTCTGCGGTTTTCAAGTCGAAGTAATTAACGCCAGAGCGAACAGAGATAATTGCGCCTCCAACGTCTTGAATGACGGTGTCAAAGGCACTTCGACGAACAAAGAAAAAATGTTTCCACAGGCCCCAATGGGAATGGATCCTGAGGAAACTCTCACAAAGAGTGATAAAGAAAGCGATTTGGAGAATAGAATTTGGTGTGAGCTGGTAGAGCTGCACACCATAGACAAAGAGGAGGCCACGAAGAAATTCGTGTGCCGGGAGAGAAAGGCCGCGGTAGAGGAAGGAAATGAACATTACCCGCCATCCTGATTCAGGTGCAGGCACGGCCTAATTCCCTAGAAGCTCTTCCTCTAGCAGGTTGAAGGGAGCACCTCCGGCTTGGGGAGAAGGGACCACCTCGCCGGCCGGCGCCGGCCACCAGGCTAGGTATTTCGTCGCCAAGAGGTACCCCTCAGCAATCATCTATTTGATATCTCCGGTGGAGATATCAGAGCCTCTCCACACTCCTTTGTGGGAGTCGGTTTCTTCCTCTAGTGGCTCGAACACCGCCAGATTATGGTCACCGCCAGTAGTTTCCACCATGGTAGAGACATACACATCCACCCCCTCTGACGGAATCTGTATTGCGCTGGACGGCTTTGCCGAAGCATCGCCTGTCGCCGCCATGGAAGAAGGAGTGTTTCCGCTGGCCATTGAGGAGGTGGAAGTAGATTTGAAGGTGGA
Source organism: Avena longiglumis (assembly GCA_030063025.1). NCBI lineage: Eukaryota > Viridiplantae > Streptophyta > Magnoliopsida > Poales > Poaceae > Avena > Avena longiglumis. The sequence continues at coordinate 177,674,990 of CP125977.1, read as the reverse complement.
GATGAGGTTAGGGTTTCTCTACGCGAGGAGCTCGAGGATGTTCTTGGCGAGAGGAAGAACACGATACGGGGGCAAATGCGGGTGAAAATAAATTAATCCACGCAGTTAAAATTATATAGCCTCGACATCAAGATTCATGCAGAGCGATCCAACGGTCAACGCGTGGACAATGCGTGTGTGAGCGTGCACGGAGATTTCTCCACGTTCCCCGCCACCGCTCGACGTTTTAGATTTCACGCGCGGGAAAATCGCTGTCATTATGTTTTCTACATATGTGAGTTTCGAGGTGACACTAGATACAATTTACGTCACCCCATTGAAAGTTGCAGACGAACAGTCCCATATGAAGATTCCGGCATGGACGGGTCCTTTTCGGCTATGAGAAGAGTAAGATGGAGGACTCAGTGATTCTCCGGCTGAAATATCACGGATGCCGCCTAGACGGGGGGAGGGGGGATAGGCGATTACAAACTTTTACGAGATGGTCTTAGCAAAGATGAAATAAAACTAGTGGTTTCTTTTGTCAATCACAAAGCCTATATATACTATGGTTCACCTACGTGCACCAACAACTTATGCTAAGTAAGACAAGCAACAAAGATATAGCATGATAGATTACTTCAAGAACGAAGGCTATCACAATGTAAAGTGCATAGAGATAACCGAGTCACGCGGACATGATGATGTTTTACCAAGTTCCTCCATACAAGGGAGTATGTCTCGTTGAAGGGATGAGCGGTACTAAGACCACCAACGCCACAAGAGGCCTCACCCTATCCCAAGCACCCGCCACACGGAAAGCACCCTATCCACTATGGGACACTTGAGGGCAGTCACCAAACCCGTACAAGATTGGGGCAATCTCCACAACTTAATTAGAGGCTCCCAATAATTACCATCAAGGCCACTAACTTGAGGAGGGCTCCACAACTTAATTGGAGGTCCCAAGAACTCACCACAAAGGCCACACAACCGTCTAGGATTCCAAGAACCCAAGAGAAACAAGCTTCTTGATGCACCTAATGCAATGGCAAGTCCTTCACTCTCAAATTCCACCAAAGGTACAAAAGCTATTGGGGGAATAAGAGATAAAGAATACAAGAGTAAATCCACTAAAGAAACCCCAAGATCTAGATCCCAAGATGTTCCCCTCACATAGAGGAGAGATTGATTGGTGGATTTGTAGATCCAGATATCCTCTTTCAAATTCCCCCAAAAGAGTCAAAAAATATGGGAGGAATTGAGAGTATTTGCAAGCTCTAGAAGGTAGAAACAATGGAGGAGAGAGGGAGAGCAAGCCAAAAAAATCCCAAGGAGGAAGAAGGGGGCATTTTATAGACCCCCCCATGAAATAGAGCCGTTGATGGGCACTTAACCCAGAGTTTTCGGGGTCCAAACCCCGGAGTCTCCGGTCCTAGAACACCCAGGTCGAGGGAAGACAGAGCTGCAAGCTCCTGGTGTCTGTTCGGGTACTTTTCGGATCGGAAATTCTGCCCGGGCCGGAGATTCCGCTCCCCTGATAGCGGAGTCTCCACCCCCTAAAAACCGACAAAAACATCAACACCAAAACGACCATAACATTTGCATCCGGACTCTGATTTTGATGATCTTAGGCTCGTTTCGAAGAGGACAATAAGATCTACAAGATTATTCAGGAAAAAATCATATTCAATTAAGATATGATAGAACCAAATTATGAAAGGTTTAACCTATCTACAGAAGACAAACCGATAAAACCTCTAACATTGAAAACGCAATAGAAAATGCATATGAAATCCGTTTTAAATTAACTAGGGTTTGTCATGGAGATTAATACAAGATCTAAATCCTCTCATGGATAATAACCAAGAAGGATGATGCCAAGTATGCAAAGGTTTGAGCTCTCTCCGAAAGATATGATCAAGTTACTCACTCGAGATCCCCTCTTTATAGTACGGTTATCTATCCTATAAACCGGTCTCCCAACTAACAACATGAGACTGACAAAAGGTAAAACCTATCAAGATCATACCTTTTCCTTGAGAATTCCACTTGATCTTGATGTAGGTGATCTTGTCCTCCTCAAGATGGAACTTCTTTCTTAATTTCTATTTCTTGCACTTGCTTGATGAGGACTTGCTAATTTCTCTACACCATGGGGAAACCACTTCTTTAAACTTGTCTTCATTAATCCATGATCACCGAGGATGGCAAGAATCAAGCATGATATATCATAGGGATGTAGCATCTTGAGCTTGAACTTCATTTCTTATAACTGCATTAGGATGATGTCTTAAAGATACACATGAGGAACTCTATCTTCTTCTTCAATACACTCTTGATCTTCTTTTATTTATTATTATTCTTATTATATTGTTCTTCTTCTACTTGATTCCAATAGGCCCAAAGCCTTTGGAAATTGCTTCTTCTTCTTCACCCTTGAAGCCAACACATGCTCCAATTGACGCCAATGGAAAATTCCTACAAGTGCAACTCAATGCAAACATTAGTCTATAGAGATTGTCATTAATTACCAAAACCACACATGGGGGCCCACATGCTCTTTCAATCTCCCCCCATTTTGGTAATTGATGACAATCACTTTGAGAGGGTTTATATAAGGAATTTTAATGAATAAAATGGTAGAACCAATATCAAATACTACACAAGTATGTGATATTGGTACCACCACAATATATAGAGCAAACTCCCCCACAATCTGTGCATGTGTGATAAACTTGAATTTCATTGCATATATTGCCAATCATTACCGTTGGTGGAGTTTCCTATATATAACAACAAAGGTGCAAGAGCATGAGAGGCAAATGCTTAACCAACTTCCCCTAAACCCTCTAAAACTTCTCTCCCATCGGCATTGATTGCCAAAGTGGATGGAAAGTTCTAGAAAGCCAATATAGTGATAATTATTCCAAACGTGTTTATTTGCACATATCCAATGATGAATACTTGAGAGGAAGTAGAACTATATTGAGGACCCAAAGATTGCCAATCAAATAAAAGAAAAGAATCATCAACAAATGACGCAAGCAATCACAAGATCCGAAAGAACCAATTGAAAACAACAAATGATACCAAATGGAAACAAGAGAAAAGGACTCACTGGAAAATAAATTTGGAAGCCACCGAAGCATCAAAAAGAAATAGAAAGGTGGTATCCAAGGAATAAAATCTAAACTAAAATTATCTTATCTTATTTGTATAAGTTTCTAAGTGGAAAACATGAAAAATACATATGCCCACAAGGAAAAAAGCACACACAAAGAAGATATACGAGAAGGAACATGAAAATAAAAATGAAGTCATAACATATACCAATAAGATTTTTGCTTAAAAGCATGGCCAAAGGCACAATTTTATCGCATTGTTCAGTAATGAGCTTCAAACACCAACACACCAAATACATTACAACTATCACCATGGGAAAAGGAGAAAGGCCACAAGTATCACAAAGGAAAAATCAACTTGCCAATTCTCACTATTGGACATGGGAGAAATTGAGGAAAAGATAGGTAATGAAATTGCTAGATTGACATATTAGGGATTGGTGAATCATATGTATGATTTTTTATAGTCCCTATTATATGCACTCATCTCAACTTACTCACATTTGCAATAAGAGTTTCAATTAAGACCAAATCACGAACAACAACATTTGAAATTACAAGAGAGATCATGCCATGAAGAAATAAGTGTATGCATGAGAAGGGATACTTGTTACTGAGATATAATTTGTAGTATGTGGAGGATATGAATTTGTTGATCATACTAGATTATCTCTACTGGACATGTAGACACCACTTATTCCTAATTTAAGAGACAATCATCCAATATCTGCAAAGTACCTAAAACACATTAAGTACAAAATGGTGCCCAAACAACTTGGGTCCAAAGAGTTAGATAAATTACAATACATAGGAGAGACTCCACATAAATATGTGCATATTGATATGAAACTGAATTTCATGCACAACTTAGCCGATGGGATTTGGTGGAGTTTACCCTATATATTATATCAAAGAAAGTAAGAATGCCATAATATAAACTTGTAGTAAATATGCATGAAAAAGTCTTTCAAGAACCAAAAAGGAGATACAATTTGAACAAAAATACCAAGTAGACCGAGATGGCACACACAAGAGTGTGACATGACAAAAGTTGTCCAAATTGTATCAAAGAACCAATTCAACACATGAAAGATCACAAGTTCAACAAATGAGCTAGACAAAGTCTAAAGAGCAAAAGATAGACACAAATGCTCAAGAATTATCTCATTCTAAAAAGGTCAAAACGCGAAACAAGGAATGAGACAAAACCAACTCCCCAAAATAGAAAGGTTCCAACAAATGAACCAAAATCTCAACACTTTTCATGATGGCACAAAGTACCAAAATGAAAAGATCGAACTTCCAAGCACATAAAACATGATATGGAACAAAACAAAACGCATAAATAGTAGTGTTCTAAATAATATAGGAGAGATCCCCATGAATAGTGTATTATGTAGGATTTTCCTTTTGAATGAAAAATGCACACAAATGGGATCATCACTAGTACCTATATTAAATAAAACATGAGAAAATGCCAATAAAATCAAATGATCCAAAAGAAGCAAGAATACATGGGATAAAAACAAAACATTTTCTTGGCAAAATATAGGACCAAATAAACAAAGGCCAAAGTGAATATGATAAAAAATTCTACCATATATAGAGTACCAATTGTCCAAGGTCAAGAAGTATTAGGTATATTTTTCCCAAGGTAGCTTGCATGGACATCCAAGATCATATTCACAACAAGAATCATATAAAAATATAAGAATTAAACTTGATGCTTCAGAAGATATTCTTGATAGCTCCATATAGTCACACAATAACTAGAGATTGGAGTAACTCGAAGAAAATGGTTTCCATGAGGATAAACATATGCCAAAAGTTAGAAAATACATACCAAGAGTCACTCTCACAAACAAGATCCAAAAGATGAGCAATAAAGACATTCAATCAAGTTTGAACTTGTTTGAGCAAATGTGTCACATAGGAGCTAGATAATTACCAATATCAATTCTAAGTGACACAACCTCGAATTTTCACATTCTCTAGGGTTGTAATATGCACTAAGCACATGAGTCCCCCATAATGTGATACAACCATAAATCTCAACACGAGGTAAAAGGATCCAAATAGAGATAATTACTGGACATTATAGAACTTGAATTTCTCATGAGAAATATACCACATAGATACTAGACAATATTGCAATATCAATACTAGGTGGTATTCCTCATGTACACACATTTTTAGGATTGTGGAATGCCCAAGCATAACACTCCCCCAAAAATTGGATATTCCATTAATCTCTCACAAGAGCCAAATAATATACAACATATAATCAAGAAGGGCTCCAACACAAGAAACACACATACATGTTGTTCCACCCAACATACACAAATATACTTGATAACTCAAGATAATTACCTGGAAGTCACAACATGTACAAAAGCATGCAAGTAACAAAACTAACACATGCATAAGGGGGTGAGCAACTTTTAATGTAATGAGTTAAGCATATGTTACCACAAGGAGGAACATTGGAAATAAGATAGAGGCAATATAATCCACATGACTTGACTTGACAAATATAATAGATGAAGATCCCTCAATTCTTCATGATGTAGCCAAGTCTCCAATTCCCTCCAACAACACCTAATGATAAAGTTTTGGCTTGTTGGTCCCCAACAAAGTTGGGTCCAAATAAGTTAGTTACAATAGGCTTGGCAAACCAAATGGTTCTTTTCTTGACACCACATTTGGCACCAACAAATTTGGCAAACATATCGCTAACCTTATCCTTACGAAGATAATAAGAATCATCAATCATGATAGGGTTGGATGAGGAGTTACCAATGGCGCATGAGGAAGAAATGTGCCCTTTCTCGCGGCAAATGTAGCAAGTTCTTCTCTTGCCATCTTTCATTTTTGGTTAAGCAACAACTTGAGAAAAAGCTTGAGTCTTCTTGGGAGGAGGCCCATCTCTAACAAGAGGTAGAGCTTGAGTCCGCATCCCTTGTTACTTCTTGCTGAAGGGCTTCTTCTTCAATGGGCAAGACTTAACATGATGCCCTTCTTCCTTGCACTTTAAGAAAACAATGTTGGCCAGATTCTTTGTCACATCCCAAGATTTTCCAAATCTTGTAATGTGAAAATAAATTAATAAAATAAAACTTTGATTGATTTTCAGAGCCAGAAGAAACTTTTTGAATTCAATTGGAACTTCAAACCCATTTGAATTAAATAAAATCCTAAAGGGATTCATAAAGATGAACATTTAATAAAGGAAATTAAAATGTTTTGAAACTACTATTTTGGATCCTTTAATAAAAGATTTGGTTTTCAAAAGAAAAGGTTGATTTATAAATAAAGATTAATTTATAAAGCCAAATTAAACCTTGACAAAACTTTGGGAATTAAAACATTTAGTTTGAATAAAAATAACAAAGGTTTATTTAAAATAAAATAATAAGGAATTAATATCCAAACTTTATTTAAATAAAAGGTTTTACCAATTTAATTGAAACATCAAAACTTATTAAAAAATTTAAAATAAGTTTTCCAAATATTTGATATTCACCAATAGAACCTACTAAAGTATTTTGGCTTTATTCAAAATAAATATCTCATTAGAACAAATCCTAATTGATTTAATAATGAAAGTCTATTATATTTAATTAATAATGGACTCTAAAATATTATTTGTTTTAAAACAAGTTTCCAAGTATTCTATATTTCCCAAATAAAACCTACTGATTTGGTTTTGAAAATATTTGGATTTCAAAGGAAGATTTTATTAAATAAACCAAACCCTATTTTATTAATAAACCATGGTCCATTTTATTTAATTAATAAATGGAACCTAAAAAGATTTAAAATATTATTTTATTTTGAAAGTTGGTTATACTACTAAACAGAACCAAAAACTCATTACAATAGTTTGAATTGTTTGAATGGTTTGAATGTTTGAAATGTTGATTTAAAATCAAATCAGCAAATAGAAATAGAAAAGGAAAATGTTTTTGTACAAAAAAAAGGAAAACAACAGCAGCCCAACTACCCCAGCCCAACTCAGCCCAACCGAGCCCACCTCCCTCTCTCAGCGAAGTGAATCGTTTTCACCGCAAAACAAACCCACGCAGTGTATGACAACTGGAGCCCACCTGAAGCTTTCCTCACTCGCTGACAAGCAGGCCCCACATCCCCAGCCATCGTCTTCAACGAGACATCGCCGCCTGCACAGAGAATTACTCCGCGATTGATTGCACATGAAGGAGGCTTTGATTTCTTTTAATGACCACGCCTTTAAACGCCAGTGACTCCTCTCCGCTTCCCTCTGCTTTCTCCCCGAGCACGCCCAGCCGCCACAATCTCTCCTCGACTGCCTCGGCTCCGACCACCGTCTCCGGCCAATTCAGGCCAGTACACGCCACCCCCTGCCTTCTCGAGCACCCTAGCAGCTTCCCCACTCCCAGAAGCTTCTCCCCGTGTCCTTCACTCGACCGCGGACACCCCAGAACCTTGGCTTGGACTAGCTCTGAGCGCCGCCGCGTCTATCTTCTTCTCCGGCGAGCCTCCAGGTAAAATCCGGCCGCCCCTTTGCTTCTCGATCATGCTATCATCTTCGCCTTGGACTTTTGCACCTAATCGTGCCCTCCGTTTGGCTTCTCGTGATCGACAGCGTCGCCTCCGACCGCAACCAGGACCACCTGACGCTGTTCGCAACTCCGACGAGGAATTAGTGCAACCCTAGTGCGCCCCTTGACCAACCGCGAGTACCTTGAGCTTCGCCGTGTCCTCCTGAGCCTGGTGAGCATCTTCTTACCCTTTCTTGCTTCCTGCCGCCAAGACCGCCTTAACTGGTCGCTCCGTCATTTGTTGTCATCGCGCCGCCAGTTCCTGGCAAGCATCTCGTAGCCATCCGATCTTGATCTGACGATTAGGATAGAACAAGAGTGAAGGGGTAAGTAGCACCTCTGGACCGTGCGATGCAACTAAAATCTAACGGCCCATATCTGTCGATCCACACGAACCGTTTTCAGCGAATAAGAACGTGCCGCGTGTCACTAGATGAATTAGAATAGAGTTTGAAATCAGATTTAAATGCCATTTTGAAACCTTTGTAACTTTCAAACCACACGTCCAAATTTTACAAATTTTATGTCAATCAATTCAGGAGAACAAGACCTAGCCAACCATACCCTTAGTTTAGCAAATAGTATCTGTTTGTTTGCTTATTTTTGCAGATTCATTTGTATGCTTATTTAGAGTACAAAAATTGTTTAAAATTGAATTTAAGGATAAAACCTTTGCAAATTAGATTGTTGTGACCTTACTGGCCCTATGAACCAACCCTTGGTGTTAAAAATGATTTTGGAAAGATTTAGGTTGGATTACTTGACTTAGCCATTTTCTAGCCAAATAAAAAGAATAGTTTTTGTTATAGAAATATTTATGGAAAGGAAACTTTGAGAAAATAGTTTGGACCAAACCTACTAACCCAAAAACACCAAGCTTTGCAATAGCAACTCATTTGGTGAACAAATTAAGAGTTTTGCCTTAATAAAAACATTTTTCACCACATGAAATGATGAGTGGATTTAAAAATAGTATTTGGACAAAACCCTCTTGCTAATGACTTTGCCACTTTGGTAAATGACCAATTTGGATATTACAAAGTTTAGAAACCCCATGGAGACCCCTTTGCAAAATAAAAATATCTTGTGCATGCTCCCATGCATGAATTGGTTTCCATTGTCTTGTGTGTGTGAATTTGTTTGAGTGATCATTGGTTTGGAATGTAAATTGAATTGGTGTTTGCTTGATTGACTTGTAGTGAAGTGTGAGACTAGCAATATCAAGGAGTGAACCACCATTCCCTACCAAAAAGGCAAGTGATGCTTCATACTTTCTTTCCCAATACTTTCTCTATGCATTAGTGATTTTGCTAAGTAAAACTTGCATGGATTTTGCCAAGTATAGATCTTGCTATAAGAAAACCTAGTAGATGAATCCTTAGTAGGATTTTCCTAAGTTAAGATTCCTATTACTATCAAGCTTAGCCTAGCTAATAGAAAACATGGGTGGAAAATATATTCACACTATGGAAAAATCTCTAAGTCTGAGGACTTATGTTTTGTTTAATAAAACAACTAAGTTAATGAATCACCTGGGTGGAATGGAAAGATTGGGTTATGTTGAGTGGTTCACAAGTCCCATGTTTATGGTTGACCTTGTGTATCTCACTTGTGGATGGCCACCCAGGAAACAAAGGGATTTGAGATGTCAAATGTTGAGAAGCTTCAAGTGCAACCACTTGGCAATATGGGCTCTGCCATGATCATATAGGTCGAAAGAACTTAGCCATATGGACAGTGGGTGGTAGTGTTTGATAGGTTGAAACGCGTCCATTTTGGTCTAAGGGAAGGCTTCTGAAAGATTTTGTCTTGGGAAACCAAGTCTTGTGGGTAAAGTGCACCACCTCTGCAGAGTGTAAAATCTAAGTACTTAGCCATGTCCCTGGTAAAGGACAATTTGAGCATCAAGACATGGAAGAAATCAAGAATCTCATCATTCAAATTTCTAAAGATAAAACTTGTGGTTTGAACAAGGGTTGTGTGAAACCTTCAATCTTTGATTGAGAGATGCCTTGGAAAGGATCTTCAATCTTTGATTGAGAAAAATGATTTTGTCAAACAAAACTTAGTATTTTCAAATGTTAAGGACAAATCTATTTTGAGCAATGCAAGCCTCAACTCCACTTAGCCAAATGCATATAGATGATAGACTCCACTATACTACCATAGTATCACTTGCCAATACAATTCAAATGTATTGACCCTTTGTGGCTGTAACTTGTATGTTGCAGGTTTGATTGATTTTAGTGAAGATTGATTGTTTAGGATTACAAAGTCTACAACCAACATCTGCCTGTGGCACTTTGAAGATGAAGGACCCCATGCTTATAGTTATTCCGCTGCAATGAAAAGTAATAGCCATATGAGCTATGAAAGATGTAATAAAATTATGTTATTCCTGGTTATAAAGTTATATTATGACCTTTGTTTCTTGATATTACATCTTAACTGTGGATGCTAGCTATTGATCCAGGGACTAGCATTGTAAACACAGGAGGCTCTATCTTATCTAAGATTGGGACCCCTTCAGATGGTATCAGAGCATTGTGTTGCCTGTAGGATTTGTAAACCTAGGATTGGACAAAAACCCTTAGAAAAATAGGAGTTGTCTTATTCCAAAAACTTATTTACAAAAACACTTGTAAACTCTTTCCTCAACCATTTTGGTTTCAACTCTACATCTCTTCTATTTTCAACTTGATGGAAAAACCTACCCATGGCCAAAGACTACACCATATGTAAAAGACTTCTTCAACTTCTTCAACTCTAATGACTTCAACATCTTCAACTCTAATGACTTCAACATCTTCAACTCTAATGACTTCAACATCTTCAGCATATTCACCAAGGACTTCCAACTTGGATACCACTAAGGACTACAAGTGAAACAAGGAAATCTTGCTCAAGATTTAGAGACTGAGGGAATGCAAAAGTTAGAAGGAGCCTACATCACTTGAAGTATTGTGACCAAAAGTTTTTCCAAGGAAACCAAGATCTCATGCAAGAAGAATCAACCAAGAAGGAAGGAAAGATCACAAGTGAACCATGTAGATGGACCACCATTTATAGTTAAGTCAAACACACCAACTTATGTGGTGTAACAAAAATATTTTGTTGCCAAAGTATGTGCTTGGACTTTGTTGTTTGAGTGAAATGTTTGGTTTGTGAATGCTTGCACATTGCTTGTGTGGATTGTGATGTGTGTGATTAGAATTATTCCCTTAGAAATATTTTGCCTACTCTAATCTACCATTCAACCCAAACAGATGAATAGTCCAAGAGACTCCAACATCAAGGTTGATGACACCAACAACAACCAAGAGGACAACATGAAAGAACTTATAGCAACCCAAAACCAATTGAGCCAAGAGACAACTCAGCTTTTAGCCAACAACAATGGACTAGACCCAGCCATAGAAAGGATTTTGAAACTTCAATCCCAATTGTTGCAAGGATTAGTTACTCAAATGATCAACATGAGAGAACACTTTTCCCAAGGAGCTAATGACAACAAGGATGACAAAGAAGCTAATCTAGAAGGAACCCAAGCTAGCAATATTTTTGGATACAAGGATCTTGCATCCAAGGAACATGAATATCAATGCCTCAAGAAGAGAGAAAGATCTCCCACTCATGAAGAACATGAACTAGAAGAACTCCTAGCTTTGGAGAGACCCAAAAGGAAGAAGAAAGACATAAGCCAGTTGCAATGTTACAATTGCAAAGAGATGGGACACTATGCCAGTGAGTGCCCAGAAAAGAAGAAGAGACAAGAAGTCAAACAAAAGCTAGTGAAACCCAAGATAAGGAAGGATTTTAGCCAAGTGATGTGCAAACACTGCGAAGAGTAAGGACATTATGCAAACTACTATCCAGAAAAGATGAAGCATAAAATAAACAAGCCTATGAGGGGTATCAACCTTGTCACATGTTTCAAATGCAAGGAACTAGGCCACTATGCAAACAATTGTCCAGAAAGGATGGAGAACAAGTTAAACAAGTCTATGAAGGATCTCAACCTTGGCCCATGAGTCAAGCATGGAATTAAGGACATAAATGCAACTGTTTGCTTAGAGAAAGTATTTCTCATGATCCCAAGAAGGACAATATGTAATTTTTGTTTGAAAATTTTTAAGGGTGGTAGTACCCTAGTTGTTTTGAACTGCTTGTAACCCTAGCCTCCCCAAATCTCGGGACGAGATTTATTTTAAGGGTGGTAGCCTGTCACATCCCAAGATTTTCCAAATCTTGTAATGTGAAAATAAATTAATAAAATAAAACTTTGATTGATTTTCAGAGCCAGAAGAAACTTTTTGAATTCAATTGGAACTTCAAACCCATTTGAATTAAATAAAATCCTAAAGGGATTCATAAAGATGAACATTTAATAAAGGAAATTAAAATGTTTTGAAACTACTATTTTGGATCCTTTAATAAAAGATTTGGTTTTCAAAAGAAAAGGTTGATTTATAAATAAAGATTAATTTATAAAGCCAAATTAAACCTTGAACAAACTTTGGGAATTAAAACATTTAGTTTGAATAAAAATAACAAAGGTTTATTTAAAATAAAATAATAAGGAATTAATATCCAAACTTTATTTAAATAAAAGGTTTTACCAATTTAATTGAAACATCAAAACTTATTAAAAAATTTAAAATAAGTTTTCCAAATATTTGATATTCACCAATAGAACCTACTAAAGTGTTTTGGCTTTATTCAAAATAAATATCTCATTAGAACAAATCCTAATTGATTTAATAATGAAAGTCTATTATATTTAATTAATAATGGACTCTAAAATGTTATTTGTTGTAAAACAAGTTTCCAAGTATTCTATATTTCCCAAATAAAACCTACTGATTTGGTTTTGAAAATATTTGGATTTCAAAGGAAGATTTTATTAAATAAACCAAACCCTATTTTATTAATAAACCATGGTCCATTTTATTTAATTAATAAATGGAACCTAAAAAGATTTAAAATATTATTTTATTTTGAAAGTTGGTTATACTACTAAACAGAACCAAAAACTCATTACAATAGTTTGAATTGTTTGAATGGTTTGAATGTTTGAAATGTTGATTGAAAATCAAATCAGCAAATAGAAATAGAAAAGGAAAATGTTTCTGTACAAAAAAAAAGGAAAACAACAGCAGCCCAACTACCCCAGCCCAACTCAGCCCAACCGAGCCCACCTCCCTCTCTCAGCGAAGTGAATCGTTTTCACCGCAAAACAAACCCACGCAGTGTATGAAAACTGGAGCCCACCTGAAGCTTTCCTCACTCGCTGACAAGCAGGCCCCACATCCCTAGCCATCGTCTTCAACGAGACACCGTCGCCCTGACCGTTGCAGAGAGAATTACTCTGGCGATTGATTGCACATGAAGGAGGCTTTGATTTCTTGTAATGACCACGCCCCTTTAAACGCCAGTGACTCCTCTCCGTTTCCCCTCTGTTTTCTGCCCCGAGCACGCCTCCAGGCCGCCACAATCTCTCCTCGACTGTCTCGGCTCGACCACTGCCTCGGCCAATTCAGGCCAAGACACGCCACCCCTGCCTTCTCGAGCACCCTAGCAGCTTCCCACTCGAGCTTCTCCCGTGTCCTTCACTCGACCGCGACGCCTGTAACCTTGGCTTGACTAGCTCGAGCGCTCTGTTTTCTTCTTCTCCGGCGAGCCTCCCAGGTAAAATCCGGCCGCCCCTTTGCTTCTCGATCATGCTAGCATCTTTGCCTTGGACTTGCGCACCTAATCGTGCCCTCCGTTTGGCTTCTCGTGATCGACAGCGTCGCCTCCGACCGCAACTAGGACCACCTGACGCTGTTCGCAACTCCGACGAGGAATTACTGCAACCCTAGTGCGCCCCTTGAACAACCACGAGTACCTTGAGCTTCGCCGTGTCCTCCTGAGCCTGGTGAGCATCTTCTTACCCTTTCTTGCTTCCTGCCTCGCCAGCGCCGCCACCAACTGGTCGCTCCGCCGCTCGCCGTTGTCATCGCGCCGCCAGTTCCTGGCAAGCATCTCGTAGCCATCCGATCTTGATCTGACGATTAGGATAGAACAAGAGTGAAGGGGTAAGTAGCACCTCTGGACCGTGCGATGCAACTAAAATCTAACGGCCCATATCTGTCGATCCACACGAACCGTTTTCAGCGAATAAGAACGTGCCGCGTGTCACTAGATGAATTAGAATAGAGTTTGAAATCAGATTTAAATGCCATTTTGAAACCTTTGTAACTTTCAAACCACACGTCCAAATTTTACAAATTTTGTGTCAATGAATTCAGGAGAACAAGACCTAGCCAACCATACCCTTAGATTAGCAAATAGTATCTGTTTGTTTGCTTATTTTTGCAGATTCATTTGTATGCTTATTTAGAGTAGAAAAATTGTTTAAAATTGAATTTAAGGATAAAACCTTTGAAAATTGGATTGTTGTGACCTTACTGACCCTAGGAACCAACCCTTGGTGTTAAAAATGATTTTGGAAAGATTTAGGTTGGATTACTTGACTTAGCCATTTTCTAGCCAAATAAAAAGAATAGTTTTTGTTATAAAAATATTTATGGAAAGGAAACTTTGAGAAAATAGTTTGGACCAAACCTACTGACCCAAAAACACCAAGCTTTGCAATAGCAACTCATTTGGTGAACAAATTAAGAGTTTTGCCTTAATAAAAACATTTTTCACCACATGAAATGATGAGTGGATTTAAAAATAGTATTTGGACAAAACCCTCTTGCTAATGACTTTGCCACTTTGGTAAATGACCAATTTGGATATTACAAAGTTTAGAAACCCCATGGAGACCCCTTTGCAAAATAAAACTATCTTGTGCATGCTCCCATGCATGAATTGGTTTCCATTGTCTTGTGTGTGTGAATTTGTTTGAGTGATCATTGGTTTGGAATGTAAATTGAATTGGTGTTTGCTTGATTGACTTGTAGTGAAGTGTGAGACTAGCAAGATAAAGGAGTGAACCACCATTCCCTACCAAAAAGGCAAGTGATGCTTCATACTTTCTTTCCCAATACTTTCTCTATGCATTAGTGATTTTGCTAAGTAAAACTTGCATGGATTTTGCCAAGTATAGATCTTGCTATAAGAAAACCTAGTAGATGAATCCTTAGTAGGATTTTCCTAAGTTAAGATTCCTATTACTATCAAGCTTAGCCTAGCTAATAGAAAACATGGGTGGAAATATATTCACACTATGGAAAAATCTCTAAGTCTGAGGACTTATGTTTTGTTTAATAAAACAACTAAGTTAATGAATCACCTGGGTGGAATGGAAAGATTGGGTTATGTTGAGTGGTTCACAAGGCCCATGTTTATGGTTGACCTTGTGTATCTCACTTGTGGATGGCCACCCAGGAAACAAAGGGATTTGAGATGTCAAATGTTGAGAAGCTTCAAGTGCAACCACTTGGCAATATGGGCTCTGCCATGATCATATAGGTTGCAAGAACTTAGCCATATGGACAGTGGGTGGTAGTGTTTGATAGGTTGGAACGCGTCCATTTTGGTCTAAGGGAAGGCTTATGAAAGATTTTGTCTTGGGAAACCAAGTCTTGTGGGTAAAGTGCACCACCTCTGCAGAGTGTAAAATCTAAGTACTTAGCCATGTCCCTGGTAAAGGACAATTTGAGCATCAAGACATGGAATAAATCAAGAATCTCATCATTCAAATTTCTAAAGATAAAACTTGTGGTTTGAACAAGGGTTGTGTGAAACCTTCAATCTTTGATTGAGAGATGCCTTGGAAAGGATCTTCAATCTTTGATTGAGAAAAATGATTTTGTCAAACAAAACTTAGTATTTTCAAATGTTAAGGACAAATCTATTTTGAGCAATGCAAGCCTCAACTCCACTTAGCCAAATGCATATAGATGATAGACTCCACTATACTACCATAGTATCACTTGCCAATACAATTCAAATGTATTGACCCTTTGTGGCTGTAACTTGTATGTTGCAGGTTTGATTGATTTTAGTGAAGATTGATTGTTTAGGATTACAAAGTATACAACCAACATCTGCCTGTGGCACTTTGAAGATGAAGGACCCCATGCTTATAGTTATTCCGCTGCAATGAAAAGTAATAGCCATATGAGCTATGAAAGATGTAATAAAATTATGTTATTCCTGGTTATAAAGTTATATTATGACCTTTGTTTCTTGATATTACATCTTAACTGTGGATGCTAGCTATTGATCCAGGGACTAGCATTGTAAACACATGAGTCTCTATCTTATCTAAGATTGGGACCCCTACATTCTTGCTAAAGGGCTTCTTCTTCAATGGGCAAGACTTAACATGATGCCCTTCTTCCTTGCACTTGAAGCAAACAATGTTGGCCAGATTCTTGCTAAAGGGCTTCTTCTTCAATGGGCAAGAATTAACATGATGCCCTTCTTCCTTTCACTTGAAGCAAACAATGTTGGCCATATTCTTGACTTGATCTTGTCCATTCTTGTTGTTGCCCTTGTGCTTCAACTTGATAGTGGAATTGTTCTTGATATTGGAGTTGAATCCAAGCCCGCTCTTGTCATTGGCGGATTTTTGCACACTCAAGATGTTGTTGAGTGTGGCCTTCTATTTATTACCCTTTTCAAGTCATTATTCAAAGAAGTGAATTGAGCCTTGAGCTCTTTGATTTCCTCTACATGGTTAGTGTCAACAAAAGTACTAGAGGAAGTATATGCTACATTGTTAGAGCAACACAACACGTAATTTAATTCATCACAAGATGTAGCAATGTCATGAGTGGATGAATTACAAGGACTAGCACATGGAAATATGACATTTGGAGAGGATATAGTGCTAATGTCCACAAGAGGCTTGTTAGATGTTACCTTTTACACAATAGCCTCATGATCCAACTTTAGCCTACCATGGGAGACTAGAAGATCCTCATGCGATCTTGAAAGCTTAACATGACTTTCTTCCAACTTCCCATAGTTGCTAGTTAGCAAAGCAAGTTGATCCTTTAGCTCAACATTCTACTTCAAAATAGATGTTCCACAAGAAATAGAGTTAGTAGCATAAGCATCATTTTTAATTACAAGAGGTGAGCATAACTTGGTGAGCTATTTTGAATATGAAGCTTTAAGTTTCTCATGTGACTCGGTGACTTTGATGAGCTCACCCTTAATGAATCGAGAGCCATTTTAGAGGTGCTTAAAATCCTCAACAAGTTTAGATGGGCAACTACAAGTTAATCATTTTTAGTTTTGAAGGTGATTGCCACCATAAGTTCTCTACCATGGTTTTCCTTCACTCTAGATAATTCTAGAGTAAAAGTCTCCTCAAGAGATTCCTTGTTGGATTATTCTTCTTCAAGGGAGCCTTTTAGATAAGCAATCTCGTTAGAATACTCACGCTCATGTTCATAATTTTGAGAAATAATATTTTCTTCCTCCTCAATAAGTTTCTTGCCTTCAATAGCACAAGTAAAAATTTCAACAAATTTGGAGGAAGCAATTTTATTTCTATAAAGAGCGGGAAAGACAATCTCTCCCATCTATTGAATAGAGGCAATATCATATTAAACTAGATGATCATCATAATTATCACCCTCAAGCTCATCAACATCAACATCACCATGGGATGCAATGGGATCCAAAGAGGTTACCTTTGTTCCCTTAGCCATAAGGCATATGTGAAAACCGGAAGAAGGTGATGATGGGATTGCACTTGTAGCTCTATTCAAGACGTTTTCTTGGCCCATAGAATCTCAGGTTTCCTCTATATGGTTAGGAACACAAGCACTAGAGGAAATAGAAACATTTTTATCATGACAACAAGACAACACAAGCATATCATCAAAAGATTTGTTCAACCCATTTCTACAAGATATGCAATGAATACCAACACAAGGATATTAGGAGTTTTGAGTGCTACAGTGTGGCATCCCGCAAAACCACTACTAGAAAATCGCGTTGTTTTTGTGCATTGCATCATCGTTACCGCATGCTCATGTCATCATGCCACATTGCATCGGAGCATCGTCATCTTCCTGCATATTATTTTTGCCTAAAAACTATTTGCGAAAGACTATGTTATTTTCTAAAACTAGCCCTCCTCTAATTTCAAATCCAAATCGTCGGTCCAGCCGGATCTTTCATTTATCTAAAACCAATTACAAAATCTATTTTTAAAAATAAAATAAAACCTAGTCAAAATATCTAGTCCTAAACCAGCCTACCCAAAATCCCTAATCTACCCAATCCTATTCTACCCACCAATCCCCTCCCTCCACCTCACCTTCCCCTCCACCTCATCACACTCACCGCCACCTCACCAATCCACCAGCCCTCCCCACCTTCCCCAGGCCCACCTGGGCGCATCCCCACACCCCTCTCTCTCTCTCACCTAGCCCCACCTACCCCCTCACACTTACACCCCGGTCCCACCGTCCCTGTCCCTACCTGCCACTCAACACCCACACACGCGCCACCCCCACTTTCCCCTGGCCCCACCCTGCAACCCCACGCCCCGGCCCCACCCCCACAGGCCCCGCTCTCTCCCTCCCTCCCTCGTCCTCCTCCTCTCTCCCCGACGCTCCTCTTCCTCGCCGCTGAGCCGAGCTACCCTCTGGCCCGGAGCCCGCATCCCCGCCTCCCCGCTCTCTGCTCTCCATCTTCCGCCGCCGCGCCCGGAGCTCACCGCCCCGCCCCGGAGCGCCGCCTCTCTCGGGCTCCACCGCCGCCGTCGGCCGCCAGACTGCCCGAGCCCCGCCCCGCCTCGGTCCCTCCGCCTGCCTCCTCTCCCATGCTGCCCTCCTCCCAGCTCCCGCCCACCGTGCTGCCTCCTGGCCCTCGGCCTCGAGCGCCTCGCCCGCCTCGACGCCCTTCCTCGCCATCCCCGCTCGGCCCGCCCGCCACCGCTGCCTCCTCCCGCCCGCCGTGTTCGCCCGAGCCTCTTCTGCGCCTCGCCGCCGACCACGCCCTCCACCTCTGGCTCGGCCCGCCCGACTCGCCGCTGAGCTCCTTGGCCGCATGTCGCCCGGCCACCTCTCCTCCGACCGCTCGCAGGGCCCGCGCTCCTCCTCGGACGCCGCCCGCCGAGTCACGCCGGCCTCTCCTCCTCAAGCTCGACGACCGCCGCCAACCGTTCCTCGCGGCGCCTCTGCCGCCCCTGGATCCTTCCTCCCGACGCTTTTGGCGCCCCGCCAACGCCTGCTCTCCGCCTTCTTCCTCTTCCCTGTTCGGTGGTGGCCACCCTTCCCCGCCCATCAAGCTCGGCCGCGCCCAGCTCGAGCCCTGCTGCAGGCCGATCCTTGCGAGCCTTCCCCACGGTCCCGCCGCCTTGCAAGCCCTGCCGGCTTCCTCTTCATCGGCAATCGGCTCCCCAAGCTTGCCAGAGCACGGTCCGTGTCCATGCCGGTCTCCTCCGAGCCGCGGCGTCCTGCTCGCCTTGCCGTAGCCTCGGCCCCGCACCAGCGCGCCTCCTCGAGCCCCTCGGCCTTCCGTCCCTGGCGCAAAGACGATCCTCCGCCGGCCGTGTCGACTCGCCTGCACGCACGCCTTCAGAACCGTCGCCCTTGGCTCGTGCGTGTTCGACGGACCCGGAGACAGCCCAGCGATGCCTCGGGATTCTGCAGCAACGCACAAGGCCTCTTTGGTGAAGATAAGTGCAGCCAATAGACCATGTTAATACGATGTGTGTGTTGATGTATGTCTTTGGAGGATTGTACTGTGGTGGTGACAGTTTGTTGCTCTCCAGTTCACCTTTGCTCGGGACTATCGATCCTAGATATATCGGCAAGATCTTTGTGACCAAGGATTGATACAATCCAAGCTCGCCTACATGGAGCCGAACCCTCGGTATTGCCAAGATCTCCTTCCCGAAATTCGAAGCCTTGATCCTGCTGATCCGAAGACCCTGATCTCGAGGATTCGAAGCCCCGACATGATCACCTCAGGGACCACAAGACCGTTCTCGGAGCCGAAGAACAAACCCCGACGCGTTCTCCTTCCTCTTCGATGACCGATATCGCCGAACCCGAACCCTGGAACCCCAAGATCGACGAACCCTAATGTGTGAACCTTTTCCCGAGCCCCTATTTTATAAATGCTAAATATAAAAAACTTGTTGCATATTAATTTGTTCATGCATGCATACTTGTCTGTGGTTTGGGGGCCTTATGCCGATTCACCTTATAATTAAATATGGGGCCCATATGCGGGCAAATATAGTATTATATTGGCCTCATTTAAATTGGTGTAGCGAACCGGTGCTATCTTTTTCCATGTTATTACAACATTAATTGTGGGGTATCTAAACAACATGAACCTAATAATTAAATGTCGGGACCCCGGTTCCGCTTAACATTGCCTAATTGCATCGCATCTTGCCATGTCATACATCATACATGCATCATGCCCGATCTTTTGCCGTAGTATTAAATAGTGCATCCGGTGTTTCTTCTAGTGTTTTGCTTCTTCGCGGATAAGGCTGTTGAGTTGATGCGAGTGTCGACCCGATCTTTGGTTGAACCTTCAGCAATGTTTATCAGGCGAGCATCTCCCCCTTTCTACCTATCTTACTTGTATAGTATTTATTCCCTCCTGTTGATCTATTGCTATCTGTGTTGCGATGCTCTAGTTTTCGTACCCGTGAATCCCTTGCAGCCTTATATTGCCTTGGATACATCCTATTACCTGTTGTTTGGTAGATAGTTGGACTTGCGCGTCGTAGTCGCTTGCTCAAGTGCTGTTGCGTGTCGCCAAGTACCGCAGTCGTTGGAGTATTGCCGCATGTTTATTGTTGGAGTTGATCATAACTTTAATTACTGTTTAACAACTAAAATTGAAGTAAGTAAGCTGAGGCACATGTGGGCAATAGATGTTATTTGGTTGTTAACCGTCCACTTGTGTCCCGTAGGACCCCGAGTACTTGATACCTGTTCCTTGAATATTCGTGCTATCCACATCCGGGAGGATTATGGGACCCCCCTGAGCCAGAGCTTGAATCATTCTTATTTCTTGGGGCCACAAACTAGTTTGAGGTTTTATTTACTATCCTGTACTTATGCCATGCTTTACTGTATTATTTATGATTGTGCGAGGATCACCTGTACTGTTTAGGAAGCGGAGTGTTTTCGCGGTATCGACAAGCCCAGTTTTGGGTTCCCAGTCGTTTACAGCCATTGATGCAAACCTTGAGTCCGTCTCGGAGTCAGCTAACTTCGTTGCGGGTGTACTCGATGGGGTGGCCCCCTGAAATATTTCTGAATCCTGTGATTGCTTTGTCGTGAAGGCCTCGTTGGGTTTTGATTTGGTTTTTCCGAGGTTGATCGAGTGTGTGTTGCTATTTGTGCACCCCTGCAGGGTAAAACTTTCTGAAAGCCGTGTCCGCGGTTATGGACGACTTGGAGCACAGTATCTCGATCATAGACAACTAAAACTAAAGTAGTGCTATAAATTTGACTTTATAATGACTAGTAATCAGCTTCACTATAATGGAATGGCTAAATAAAACTGCCAACAATTGCTTGTTTGGGTTGTCTCTTGCGACCATTGTATCTGACTAGTAAGTATTGCAACTATAACGGAATGGCTAAATAAAAGTACCAACAACTGCTGGGTTTTGGGTTATCTCATGCTAATTTTATCTGACTAGTAAGTGTTGTAACTACAACGGAATGGTTAAATAAAATTGCCCACTGCTTATTATATCAGGATGATTATCTATACTTGACTAGTAATTGCTGCAACGATAACTGAATAAATAAAACTGCCAACTGTGTGAGTTCCTCGGTTGACTTCCTCGTTTGGTCTCGAGGGGGAAACACCAGGATGGGTTGTTTGATGGTAGCATCAGGTTGGTTCCGAATAGGTCTTTCTTACCCTCTCGATAGCCGCCAGTATCGAGTCTCTATAGGTTGTTTAGTGCATCTTTGCCACGCCGCTTTAGTCCATCATACCAATGTAGGCGAGGACCGCCGAATTCTAGCCTCGCCGTGTCTTGGCCTCGATCGACCGCTTCTCTTTTCCTTTGCCCTTTTTCGCACCCCTTTGTTTAAGCAGGTTTTGAGATCGACGTCGTTAGCGGGGTTACCCTTTCGTCTTGGCACAGGCAGGGTTATGGACACCATTGGTTATTCTTCGTGGCTCTTAGCCCCATTTGCATCTTGTCCGTAGTCGGACGCCTATCATTTTCAAGGTGATTTGGATCTTTGTCTTTGTATATCTGTATTCTTGACTCTTGGAGTCGTGTTGTATATATATCTGCTCATGGGTCCCATCGAGGACATTGTGTAATGTTATTTGCTTTCCACCCGCACGAAAGTGCTTGGTGGGCACCTTTGAATCGTTTATATGCGGGTTTGGCGGGTTTCGCTAAAACTTGCATAGGGCCGATTCTGAGGGTGTTACAGAGTGGTATCAGAGCTCAGCAGTTGCGATACCCCACAAGTCCAGCCTGTAGGATAACCTAGCTAACGGCCGAAGTAGAGTGTCCAAAACTATTTTTGCAAAATCGGTTGGAGAGATCTGATTAGGTCTGCTTTTACTCCTTACCCCTCTGCTATTCTGCTCTCACCTCTGCGTGTTTTGAATCCGCTCTCTTACCTTTCTTCAAGTCCAGGATTTCTCGTGGCTGGGTTCCGTCGTACCTTCAGGGTTTCGCTTCCTCCTTTGATAACGGTGTTCTACCACCCGGTGTTCATGCTGTCTGAGGGATCTGTTTACTGTGGTACCATCCTTTGTTCCTTGTTTGTGCCTTCCAGTGTTTTCCGACGCGACGACATCATCCACGCCAGATCCGATGCAGAGTCTGCATCCCTCCTTTGCTTCCGAACCTCGCTTGTCGAGATCTTCAGTCTGATTCCGAGAGTTGATCGCATACTCCGCCTATTCGTGTGCAGAGTAATGGTTTGGGTGCGCGATGGACTGATCACCATCCGACTACTCTTATCATTCGCTCTTGTATATCGAATCAGTGGATCCAGCAGTTTTACTCCGTCCACGGAAGCTAGAGGTGGCTTTATTGTGGATACCTCTACTTCGACCTTTTGTTTCTGGAGTGTTTCCCCTCAACGATCACGGACCACGACCTCTTGTTAGTGGTGTCGCGAGGATCTACACGAAGCGAGAAGATGCAGATCACCGACCTTCTTCCCGG
Organism: Avena longiglumis; assembly: GCA_030063025.1. Lineage (NCBI taxonomy): Eukaryota > Viridiplantae > Streptophyta > Magnoliopsida > Poales > Poaceae > Avena > Avena longiglumis. The sequence continues at coordinate 177,652,173 of CP125977.1, read as the reverse complement.
TACCATGAGGCGGATCTCGAGGGCGAGATCCATTGTTAGTGGTGTCGAATTGTGGCATCCCGCAAAACCACTACTAGAAAATCGCGTTGTTTTTGTGCATTGCATCATCGTTACCGCATGCTCATGTCATCATGCCACATTGCATCAGAGCATCGTCATCTTCCTGCATATTATTTTTGCCTAAAAACTATTTGCGAAAGACTATGTTATTTTCTAAAACTAGCCCTCCTCTAATTTCAAATCCAAATCGTCGGTCCAGCCGGATCTTTCATTTATCTAAAACCAATTACAAAATCTATTTTTAAAAATAAAAGAATACCTAGTCAAAATATCTAGTCCTAAACCAGCCTACCCAAAATCCCTAATCTACCCAATCCTATTCTACCCACCAATCCCCTCCCTCCACCTCACCTTCCCCTCCACCTCATCACACCCACCGCCACCTCACCAATCCACCAGCCCTCCCCACCTTCCCCAGGCCCACCTGGGCGCGTCCCCACACCCCTCTCTCTCTCACCTAGCCCCACCTACCCCCTCTCACTTACACCCCGGTCCCACCGTCCCTGTCCCTACCTGCCACTCAACACCCACACACGCGCCACCCCCACTTTCCCCTGGCCCACCCTGCAACCCCATGCCCCGGCCCCACCCCCACAGGCCCCACTCTCTCCCTCCCTCCCTCGTCCTCCTCCTCTCTCCCCGACGCTCCTCGCCATTGAGCCGAGCTACCTCCGCCCGAGCCCGCATCCCCGCCTCGCCTTCGCTCTCCATCTTCCACGGCCGGAGCTCACCGCCCCGCCCCGGAGCGCCGCCTCTCTCGGGCTCCACTTGCCGCCTCCGCCGCTGCCTGCCCCGCCTCGGGTCCCTCCGCCTCCTCTCTTGCATGCCCTCCTCCGCAGCGAGCTCCACCCACCGCGTGTCGTCATTGCCTCCCTCGGGACCCCGGTTCCGCTTAATATTGCCTAATTGCATCGCATGTTGCCATGTCATACATCATACATGCATCATGCCCGATCTTTTGCCGTAGTATTAAATAGTGCATCCGGTGTTTCTTCTAGTGTTTTGCTTCTTCGCGGATAAGGCCGTTGAGTTGATGCGAGTGTCGACCCGATCTTCGGTTGAACCTTCAAGAATGTTTATCGTGAGCATCTCCCTTTCTACCTATCTTACTTTTATAGTATTTATTCCCTCCTGTTGATCTATTGCTATCTGTGTTGCGATGCTCTAGTTTTCGTACCCGTGATATCCCTTGCAGCCTTATATTGCCTTGGACACATCCTATTACCTGTTGTTTGGTAGATAGTTAGACTTGCGCGTCATAGTCGCTTGCTCAAGTGTTGTTGCGTGTCGCCAAGTACCGCAGTCGTTGGAGTATTGCCGCATGTTTATTGTTGGAGTTGATCATAACTTTAATTACTCTTTAACAACTAAAATTAAAGTAAGTAAGCAGAGGCACAGGTGGGCAATATATGTTATTTGGTTGTTAACCGTCCACTTGTGTCCCGTAGGACCCCGAGTACTTGATACCTGTTCCTTGAATATTCACGCTATCCACATCCGGGAGGATTATGGGACCCCCCTGAGCCAGAGCTTGATTCATTCTTATTTCTTGGGGCCACAAACTAGTTTGAGGTTTTATTGACTATCCTGTACTTATGCCATGCTTTACTGTATTATTTACGATTGTGCAAGGAGCACCTGTACTGTTTAGGAAGCGGAGTGTTTTCGCGGTATCGACAAGCCCAGTTTTGGGTTCCCAAATGCTGTACCATTGACGCAAACCTTGAGTCCGTCTCGAGTCACTAACTTATGGTGTACTCAATGGGTGGCCCCTGAAATATTTCTGAATCCTGTGATTGCTTTGTCGTGAAGGCCTCGTTGGGTTTTGATTTGGTTTTTCCGAGGTTGATCGAGTGTGTGTTGCTATTTGTGCACCCTGCAGGTAAAACTTTCTCAAAGCCGTGTCCGTGGTTATGGACGACTTGGAGCATGATCTCGATCATAGACAACTAAAACTAAAGTAGTGCTATAAATTTGACTTTATAATGACTAGTAATCAGCTTCACTATAATGGAATGGCTAAATAAAACGCCAACAATTGCTTGTTTGGGTTGTCGCCATACCATTGTATCGACTAGTAAGTATTGCAACTATAACGGAATGGCTAAATAAAAGTACCAACAAGCTTTGGGTTTTGGGTTATCTCATGCTAATTGTATCTGACTAGTAAGTGTTGTAACTACAACGGAATGGTTAAATAAAATTGCCCACTGCTTATTATATCAGGATGATTATCTATACTTGACTAGTAATTGCTGCAACGATAACTGAATAAATAAAACTGCCAACTGTGTGAGTTCCTCGGTTGACTTCCTCGTTTGGTCTCGAGGGGGAAACACCAGGATGGGTTGTTTGATGGTAGCATCAGGTTGGTTCCGAATAGGTCTTTCTTACCCCTCTCTGATAGCCGCCAGTTGTATCGAGTCTCTATAGGTTGTTTAGTGCATGCTGCGCCGCTGCTGCTTTAGTCCATCATACCAATGTAGGCGAGGACCGCCGAATTCTAGCCTCGCTGCAATCGGCCTCAAGATCGACCGCTTCTCTTTCCCTTTGCCCTTTGTCGGCACCCCTTTTGTTTAAGCAGGTTTTGAGATCGACGTCGTTAGCGTGGTTACCCTTCCTTGGCTGGCAGGTGGTTATGGACGCCATTGGTTATTCTTCAAGGCTCTTAGCCCCATTTGCATCTTGTCCGTAGTCGGACGCTCTATCATTTTCAAGGTGATTTGGATCTTTGTACTGTATATCTGTATTCTTGACTCTTGGAGTCGTGTTGTATATATATATATATGTTCTGTGGGTCCCATCAAGGACTGTTGTGTAATGTTATTACTTCGTTTTCCACCCGCACGAAAGTGCCTGGTGGGCACCTTTGAATCGTTTCTATGCGGGTTTGGCGGGTTTCGCTAAAACTTGCATAGGGCCGATTCTGAGGGTGTTACATACAGGTGTTAGAGTCCAAAGATAGAACACTGCAACTAGATAGAGATGAAGGATTACCCATAGTAAGATTACTATCCACATTGAAATTTCTATCACCACTCACCATATCATTACCTTGTGAAAAATCACATGTTGGAAGTAGTAGAAGATGAGAAATCATCACGACAAGAGGTGGAGGGAAAACAATCATCCTCAATAATGTTGGACTCACTATATTTACCTTGAAGCTTTGTCCATATATCATGAGCACTCCGGTAAGGCATGATTGAAGAAATAACTACATTGCTCACAACAAGTAAAAGCACTTTAGTATCTTGAGCATCTATATAAGAGTTGATATTCTCCTCCAAATATTCGTTTTGGGGATCTATAGGAGAAGAAAAACCAATATATAGAATTCCCTCAATGGATGGGTGAATGTCCCGAAAATAAGCAAGCATGCGAAATTTCCAATCATCATAGTTTGTGCCATCGAATATATAAACGGTATTGTGCACTAATCCCCTAGTCGACATCGTTACAGTAACACTCCAGTTTTTAGTTAATCTTAATTAGGGTTTTAATTGTGCACTCATGAGCATCATATTAAAAAAATGCATGCAACAAGAAAATAAAATGCAAACCCTAAACCCTAATACCCTCCCTCTCTTTGAAATGCATTAAAAAAGGCTTTGTATTTTGAAAAACCTAAAATGTTTGGAGCCCAAATGGACTAAAAGTGCCCCATAGTATTTTAAATGTTTTACAAACCCCTCTGTTATTTTTGAATGATTCGAAATAGAGATGTAATTGGAAATACAAAGAAAAAAGGATTTCAGAAAATAGAAAAAGAGTTCTTTTAGAAAAAAATAGAGCCAGACCCTTCCAGTCCGGCCCATCTCTTCTGCCTTCCTCTCCCTGCCACCCATGCGCAGCTCCCGCGGCCCACCTTTGGCCCAAGCGCGGCCCAGAATAGCCCGGTACCCCTCTGTCGTCCTTCCCCTTTCATCTTCCTCGTCGACAGAAGGACAAGCACCTCCATGGTGATGCCGATGCTTTTCTTCTGTGCCGCTTGCTTGCTATCGTTCGTCGCTGCCTGGAGAGGGGATAAGCACCCGTGTCGACGGCCCTACGAGGATAAGGTCATCGAGACGTGCCATTATATCCCTCCCGCGACCCTCTCTTTCGTTCCCCAAACGCGTTGAAACCCTAGATGAAGAGATCGACAGCGCCTCGCCGTCCCGTGTCTCCCCGTGAGCGGCCGAGTAGCCTAGGAGAAGAACCTTGCCACCATTGTCGTGCTTGTCAAGCCGCGCAAGCCGGGAGGGCCCTACCTGGCCAGAATCGAGCCTGAGGTGCTCGTCTTCCCAAAGTCCGGCTTCTGTTGATTCACTCACCTCCGACCTCATGCGTCCTTGCCGACCATCCCAACGCATACATGGTGAGCTCCTCGTCCTCCTGGACCTCCTCTTTGTCCCCATCCCTCTCTGTGGCATAGTTCCGTCGAGCGTCGCCAAGCTCCGCCGCTTCTGTGGTTGCTGGGGTCATGTCTGGTGCCCATATGGACCTTAGCACCGCTCGTTGGGTTCCCCGCGCTGTCATGATTCTGACCCAAGTAAGAGCGCGTCCACGCCCAAGGCAGCGCTGCCGCTCGGTGGTCGCTGACATCAGATGCCGTCCATCACGCGGGTCAGCATGAGTCAAACTCGATGTGGGCCCCACGACTAAGGTGGCTCACTGATTTGGCTTAGGTCCCCTCCGTCGGCCTTAGTGGGTAGTCCCCGCTGAGGTGTGAAAAGTATCAGATGTATGTGGTGATGTCAGCCTGATGCAATAATCAATTTAAATTGGTTTAAATAATTCCAGAAATTGGTATAATATTGTAAATTCAATAATTTTTATTCTGTAATTCAGAAAAATACAAATAATATATCAAAATGTTCAAAAAAATGAGATCTGCCTATTTAATCTATAATCATGCATTGTTCAACAACTTCAATGACAAGTTTAATTAGAGAACTAATCAACCCCTCTCATATGCCTCCGAGGTTTTCCCTAATTAGGGCTTATACCCCTCGGAACCCCGATTAAATTGTCGAACATGTCTTAGGGTTACATTTCAATACTAATAAACTTGTCATATCATCATCCTTGCTTGAGCATTGCATCGATGCCATGTGTTGAATGTTTCCTTTCTTTTCGGTATTTGGTTCTTCTCCGGGTAGAATACGATATCGAGATCGAGATAGAGATTGAATACCAAGATCAAGACCATTGAAGATTGACGAACAATACTTGACCAACTATAATCGAGTCAAGTACAAGGATCCCAAAGATTTGCTTATCGGTTATCAACTGGCAAAGGCAAGAATATCCCCACCATGATATAATCCTATGATTTTGAAAGAATTTCAATTCCTGTGTGGCATCCCGCAAAAACCACTACTAGAAAATCGCGTTGAATTTGTGCATTGCATCGTCATCATCATGCATTGTTTGCTAAAACTAATTTCGCAAACCCCGTTTTGTTTTCCAAACGCCCCATCTTTATTCACACCTCAAAACCGGGTCCCCGGAATATTTTGTTTTGCCCGGAATCGGTTCGCAAAAACCTTGTTTGTATTAAATAAAATTTATATTTATTTTAGTAGGCAATGAGCAGGCCAACCGACCCGAACGATCGCCCAGCTTTTCAAACGGTCCACCTACCTCTAAATCCCAAGTCTGCAGGAAACCTACCACCCAACCCTCCACCTCACCCCACCTATCCCACGCGCCACCTCACCTAACCCTCCCCTAACCAATCTAGACCTGCCACCTCACCCTCTCCTCTCTCTCCTCTCTCTCTCTCTCTCACTCCCACACGCCGACCCCACCATCGACGACGCACTCCACGCCAGCCAAGCCACCCCACCAAGACTTTGACGTGGGACCCGCCTGCCCCACCTGACCCTCCCGTCCCTCGGCCTCTCTCCTCCCACCGACACGCCTCCCACCGCCAGATCTTCCTCCTCCGCCCGCTTCCGCCATGCTCGCCACCTCCGCCATGCCAAGGCCCGGCCACACCTGCGCCAAGGCCGCCCGCTCTCCGCCTCCTCCCCGCTGTCAGACCCAGCTGCCGCCGCGCCGACGCAGCCTCCTCACGCTGACGTCCTTCTCTCCTCACCTGGCCAGATGCCCTCCACAAGCTCCGCCTGACAACCGCCTTCTGCCGCCCTCGCTGACGCTGGCGACTACAGCCTCACAGCAGCGCCCTCCGCCTCCACCGCCTGCCCCCGACCGCTTCCACTCGCCGCCTGCCCAAGGCGTCCCGTCTTCTCCTGTTCGACCCGCTCCGCAGTCGCCGCCCCGCCAAGGCCATGACCCGCCTCGAGCCCGCATCTCTCCGCCCGCTGCGGCCGCTGGCCCACCTCGCCGACGACGAGCTCATGCCTGCGCTGACCTCCTCGAGTCTCGCAGATCGGCCGCCCCTGCGGCCTCGGCCTGGGCCTCACTCGCCGCCCCGTGCTCCTCCGACCGTCCCGCCTCCTGCCGCTGCCCGCAGCCGCCCCGCTCGCTCCGCGCCCGCCGCCCGCCACGAGCACGGACCTCACCACCCCTGCGACCACCGCCTCTGGGCCCCACCTCGGCTTGGCCGAGCCCCGCCCGCTCAACGTCGTCCGGCCGCCCCACGCTCGGCTCGACATCATGAGGCCATCCTCCATCCTCCACGAGTTGCCGAACCTTCGCGCCGACGGATCCGCAGAGTGCCAAGTCCGACCTCGCGAGACGCCAAGCTTCCTTCGTGGACCACGAGGCCGAGCCTCGATCGACAAGATCTCGGACGCCGAGAACCCCAACCCAAAACGCAAGACCGTCCTGCCGAACCCGAGGGTCCCTCGACAAGACCGTCTCATCACAAGAACCCCGAGCCGGAGGTGTCCGGATAATCCTCGACGAGAACTCCATCCCGGAACGTCTAGCACACTGACAGGGAACCCTGGAGACCCCGACGCCAAGATCTCCCTCTCGGACCCGAAGCCGTCAAGACCCTGGAGACCCCGACATCGAACGACAGGATCATCGCACGAACCGAAAACACATGTACGACAAGTGCTTCTCGAGGACGCCATGACCCGACGCCCCCGGATGTCAAGACCGCCTCGATGGCGTGGGACCCGACAAGATCGGCACGACGACAAGAACGACACCGAGACCGCGAATGCGCCAAGACCTACCCCGATATCCGAGAACGTTCCCGCGAGACCGACCCCGAAACCCCGAACCCCGGAACCCAAGATCGTCGAGACCCCAATGTGTGACCCTTTTCCTCGGACCCTATTTTATAACATAATAACAACTTGTTGCACATTTATTTGTCATCTCGCATGCATCTCATTGGTTTGGGGGCCTTATGCCAATTCACCTAATGATTAAATATGGGGCCCATATGCGGGCAAATCCAGCCTTATATTGGCCTCATTTAAACTTGTGTAGCGAACCGTATCTTATCTTGCCTGTTTAACAACATTTAATATGCGGGGGTTTTAAATAACATGAACCACCTAACTAATTGTCGGGACCCCGGTTCCGCTTAATCTTGACCTATTTGCATCGCACTTTGCCATGCCATCCATCATGCATGCATCATGCCGATCTTCTGCCGTGTATTAAATATTGCATCCGGTGTTCCTTCTAGTGATTTGCTTCTTCGCGGATAAGGCCGTTGAGTTGATGTGAGCTTCGCCCCGATCTTCGAGGAAAAACCTTCGACAATGTTTTCAGGCGAGCATCTCCCTCTTTCTACCTATCTTACTTTATAGTCTTTATTTCCCTCCTGTTGATCTATTGCTATCTGTGTTGCGATGCTCTAGATTCCGTACCCCTTGATATACCGTGCAGCCCTATATTGCCTTGGACACATCCTATTACCTGTTGCTTGGTAGATAGTTGGACTTGCGCGTCGTAGTTGCTTGCTCAAGTGCTGATGTGTGTCGCCATATGCCACAGTTGCTGATGTATTGCCGCATGTTGATGTTGGAGATGATTCTAGTTTTACTTATCGTCACTTTACTTTCTGTTTAACAACTAAAATTGAATAAGCAGAGGCATCGGTGGGTGATAGATAATATTTGGTTTCCGAACGCCCACTTGTGTCCCGTAAGACCCCGAGTACTTGATACCTGTTCCTTGATTTTGCGCGCTATCCACATCCGGGAGGTATATGGGACCCCGAGCGAGCTTGATTCATCTTATTTCTTGGGGCCACAAACTAGTTTGAGGTTTTATTTACGATCCTGTACTTATGCCATGCTTTTTGCTTTATTTACGATTGTGCAGTCTTGCCTTTGTCTTTGTTAGGAAGCGGAGTGATTACGCGTATCGACACCCCGAGTTTCGGGTTCCCGATCGCTTGACCATTGGCGCTAACCTTGAGGCCGTCTCGGCTAGCTTACCGTTGCGGGTTCTACTCAAAGGGTGGCCCCTGAAATATTTCTGAATCTGTGATTGTTCGATCGTGAAAGCCTCGTTGGGTTTTGATTTGGTTTTCGAGGTTGATCGGCGTGTGTTGCTATTGGTGCACCCCGGGTAAAACTTTTCGAAAGCCGTGTCGCGGATATGGACGACTTGGAGCCTGATATCTCGATCATAGACAAGCATAACTAAAGTTTACTGTTATAAATTTGACTTATAAGGACTAGTAATCAGCTTCACTATAACGGAATGGCTAATTAATACTGCCCACCATTGCTTGTTTGGTTGTCGCTTGCGACAAATGTATCTGACTAGTAAGTATTGCAACTACAACGAATTGGCTGAATAAAAGTACCAACAACTGCTGGGTTTTGGGTTTATCTCACGCTATCTGTATCTGATTAGTAAGTACTGCCACTATAACGGAATGGTTAACTAAAAGTGCCCACTGCTTACTTTATCAGGACGATTATCTATACCTGACTAGTAAATGCTGCAACGATAACTGAGTAAGTAAAACTGCCAACTGTGTGAGTTCCTCGGTTGACTTCCTCGTTTGGTCTCGAGGGGGAAACACCAGGATGGGTTTGTTTGGTGATAGCTTCAGGTTGGATCCGGATAGGTCATTCTTACCCCTCTCTGATAACCGCCAGTTGTATCGAGTCTCTATAGGTTGTTTAGTGCATGCTGCCGCTGCTGCTTCAGTCCACCATACCTATGTAGGCGAGGACCGCCGAATTCTAGCCTCGCCGTGTACTGGCCTCAGTACTGACGCTCCTTCTTTGTTTTCTGCTTTGCCCTTTGTCGGCACCCCTTTTGTTAAGCAGGTTTTGAGATCGACGCCGTTAGCAAGGTTACCCTTCCGGCTTGGCCTGGGCAGGGTTATGGACGCCATTGGTTATTCTTCAGGGCTCTTAGCCCCATTTGCTTCTTGTCCGTAGTCGGACGCTCCACCGTTTTCAAGGTGATTTGGATCGTTGTATATTATATCTGTATTCTTGACTCTTTGAGTCGCTGTTATATATATCTGTTCTGTGGGACCCATCGAGGACTGTTGTGTAATGTTATTACTTCGTTTTCCACCCGCACGAAAGTGCCTGGTGGGCACCTTTGAATCGTTTCTATGCGGGTTTGGCGAATTTTGCTAAAACTTGCATAGGTCCGATCGAGGGTGTTCTGAGTGGTATCAGAGCTCAGCAGTTGCGATACCCCACAAGTCCAGCCTGTAGGATAACCTAGCTAACGGCCGAAGTAGAGTGTCAAAACTATTTTTGAAAATCGGTTGGATAGTTCTGGTTAGGTCTGATTTTACTCCTTACCCCTCTGCTGTTCTCCTCTTACCTCGACGTGTTTTGAATCTGCTCTCTTATCTTTTCTTTGAGTCCAGGACTTCTCGTGGTGGGTTTTCCGTCGCACCTTCAGGGTTTCGCTTCCTCCTTTGGTAACGGTGTTCTACCATCCGGTGTTCAAGCTGCCTGGTGAATCCGTCTGCTGTGGTACCATCCTTTGTTCCTTGTTTGTGCTTCCGGTGTTTTCCGACGCGACGACATCCTCTACGCAAGATCCGATGCAGAGTCAGCAACACCCCTTTGTTTCCGAACCTCGCTTGTCGAGATCTTCAGTCTGATTCCGAGAATGGTTGCACGCTCCTCTACTGATTGTGCGGAGTAATAGTTTGGGTGCGTGATGGATTGGCCCCCATGCCGACTACCCTTTCTATTCGCTTTTGTACATTGAAGTGGACGAGAATGCATCGGTTCCCTCCTTCCATCGAAGCTAGAGGTGGCTTCATTTGCGATATCTCTACCTTCGACCTTTTGTTCCGGAGTGCTCTCGCGACGATCAGGAACAACGACCCTTTGTTGGTGGTGTCGCCGATTCCCAGATGAAGAAGGAACCATCGTTAGTGGTGTCGCGAGGATCTACACGAAGCGAGAAGACAGAGATCGCCGACCTTCCTTCCGGTACCATGAGGCGGATCTCGAGGGCGAGATCCATTGTTAGTGGTGTCGAATTGTGGCATCCCGCAAAAACCACTACTAGAAAATCGCGTTGAATTTGTGCATTGCATCGTCATCATCATGCATTGTTTGCTAAAACTAATTTCGCAAACCCCGTTTTGTTTTCCAAACGCCCCATCTTTATTCACACCTCAAAACCGGGTCCCCGGAATATTTTGTTTTGCCCGGAATCGGTTCGCAAAAACCTTGTTTGTATTAAATAAAATTTATATTTATTTTAGTAGGGGCAGTCGAACGGGCCAACCCGACCCGAACGACCGCCCCAGTTTTCAAACGGTCCACCTACCTGCCCCTCTAAATCCCAAGTCTACCCGGAAACCTACCCAGTCCAACCCTCCACCTCACCCCCACCTATCCTACGCTGCCACCTCACCTAACCCTCCCCCCCTAACCAATCTAGACCTGCCACCTCACCCCTCTCCTCTCTCTCCCTCTCTCTCAGCCACACGCCGCACCACCATCGCCACGCGACTCCACGCCAAAGCCACCCCACCAAGACTTGCACGTGGGACCCGCCTGCCCACAGACCCTCCCGTCCCTCGGCCTCTCTCCCACCGACACGCTCCCCACCTCGCATCTTCCTCCCTCCCGCACCTGCTCCGCACGCCACCTCCGCCACCCGGCGCACCCGCCGCCAGCGTCGCGCGCCCTCGCCTGCGCCGCGCCTCCGCCCGCTCTCCGCCTCCTCCCGCCGTCAGACCCCAGCGCCGGGCTGCCGCCCGACGCTCCCTCCCGCGGCGTCCTCTCTCCCTCGCCCGCCCGCAGATGCCCCCTCCACAAGCTCTCCGCGACAACCGCCCCGCCCGCTGCCGCGTCCCCGGCCCGCGGCGACCAGCGCCTCAAGGCCTGCGCCTCCTCGCCCCTCGCCACTGCGCCCGGCCCCCGACCGCTCCACCACCCCGGCCCAGCGCCGGCGTCCCGTCCTTCTCCCGTTCGACCCGCTCGGCGCAGTCGCCCGTCCCGCCAGCGCCCGATGACCGCCTCGAGCCGCATCTCCGCCCGCTGCGCGGCCGGCCGCCCACCTCGCCCGACGACGAGCCTCGCGAGCCTCGCCCGACCTCCTCGAGTCTCGCAGATCGGCAGCTGGCCCCAGCCTCGGCTCGCCGCCCGGCCGTGCTCCTCCGACCGTCCGCCGCCTCCGTCGCCGTCCTGCCGGCCCCGCTCGCTCCGCGCCCCGCCGGCCCGCCACGAGCACGGACCTCACCACCCCCTGCGACCACCGCCTCTGCGGGCCCCACCCTCGACAGCGCCGCTCGGAGCCCCGCCCTGCTCAACGTCGTCCGGCCGGCCCCACGTTCGGCTCCGACGACCGCGAGGCCATCCTCCATCCTCCACGAGTTGCCGAACCTTCGCGCCGACGGGATCTGCAGAGTGCCAAGTCCGACCCCTCGCGAGACGCCAAGCTTCCTTCGTGGACCCTGAGGCCGAGCCCTCGATCGACAAGATCTGCCTCGGACGCCGAGAACCCCAACCCAAAACGCAAGACCGTCCTGCCGAACCCGAGGGTCCCTCGACAAGACCGTCTCATCACAAGAACCCCGAGCCGGAGGTGTCCGGATAATCCTCGGAGAACTCCATCCCGAACGTCTAGCACACGGCGGGAACCACGAGACCCCGACGCCAAGATCTCCTCTCGGACCCGGCCGTCAAGACCACGGAGACCCCGACATCCGAGCAGCGGGATCATCGGCACGGAACCGAAAACACATGTACGACAAGTGCTTCTCGAGGACGCCATGACCCGACGCCCCCGGATGTCAAGACCGCCTCGATGGCGTGGGACCCGACAAGATCGGCACGACGACAAGAACGACACCGAGACCGCGAATGCGCCAAGACCTACCCCGATATCCGAGAACGTTCCCGCGAGACCGACCCCGAAACCCCGAACCCCGGAACCCAAGATCGTCGAGACCCCTCAATGTGTGACCCCTTTTCCTCGGACCCTATTTTATAACATAATAACAACTTGTTGCACATTTATTTGTCATCTCGCATGCATCTCATTGGTTTGGGGGCCTTATGCCAATTCACCTAATGATTAAATATGGGGCCCATATGCGGGCAAATCCAGCCTTATATTGGCCTCATTTAAACTTGTGTAGCGAACCGGTATCTTATCTTGCCCTGTTTAACAACATATAATTTGCGGGGGTTTTAAATAACTTGAACCACCTAACTAATTGTCGGGACCCCGGTTCCGCTTAATCTTGACCTATTTGCATCGCACTTTGCCATGCCATCCATCATGCATGCATCATGCCGATCTTCTGCCGTGTATTAAATATTGCATCCGGTGTTCCTTCTAGTGATTTGCTTCTTCGCGGATAAGGCCGTTGAGTTGATGTGAGCTTCGCCCCGATCTTCGAGGAAAAACCTTCGACAATGTTTTCAGGCGAGCATCTCCCTCTTTCTACCTATCTTACTTTTATAGTCTTTATTTCCCTCCTGTTGATCTATTGCTATCTGTGTTGCGATGCTCTAGATTCCGTACCCCCTTGATATACCGTGCAGCCCTATATTGCCTTGGACACATCCTATTACCTGTTGCTTGGTAGATAGTTGGACTTGCGCGTCGTAGTTGCTTGCTCAAGTGCTGATGTGTGTTGCCATATGCCACAGTTGCTGATGTATTGCCGCATGTTGATGTTGGAGATGATTCTAGTTTTACTTATCGTCACTTTACTTTCTGTTTAACAACTAAAATTGAATAAGCAGAGGCATCGGTGGGTGATAGATAATATTTGGTTTCGAGCCCACTTGTGTCCCGTAAGACCCGAGTACTTGATACTGTTCCTTGATTTTATGCTATCCACATCCGGGAGGTATATGGGACCCCCGAGCGAGCTTGATTCATCTTATTTCTTGGGGCCACAAACTAGTTTGAGGTTTTATTTACGATCCTGTACTTATGCCATGCTTCTTTGCTTTATTTACGATTGTGCGAGGTAACGCACTTTGTCTTTGTTAGGAAGCGGAGTGATTACGCGGTATCGACACCGAAGTTTCGGGTTCCCGATCGCTTCTGACCATTGGCGCTAACCTTGAGGCCGTCTCGAAGCTAGCTTACTTCGTATGGTTCTACTCAAAGGGTGGCCCCAAAATATTTGAATCTGTGATTGTTCGATCGTGAAAGCCTCGTTGGGTTTTGATTTGGTTTTCGAGGTTGATCGGCGTGTGTTGCTATTGGTGCACCCGGCGGTAAAACTTTCGAAAGCCGTGTCCGCGGATATGGACGACTTGGAGCACGATATCTCGATCATAGACAAGCATAACTAAAGTTCTTGTTATAAATTTGACTTATAAGGACTAGTAATCAGCTTCACTATAACGGAATGGCTAATTAATACGCCCACCATTGCTTGTTTGGTTGTCGCGACAAATGTATCTGACTAGTAAGTATTGCAACTACAACGAATTGGCTGAATAAAAGTACCAACAACTGCTGGGTTTTGGGTTTATCTCACGCTATCTGTATCTGATTAGTAAGTACTGCCACTATAACGGAATGGTTAACTAAAAGTGCCCACTGCTTACTTTATCAGGACGATTATCTATACCTGACTAGTAAATGCTGCAACGATAACTGAGTAAGTAAAACTGCCAACTGTGTGAGTTCCTCGGTCGACTTCCTCGTTTGGTCTCGAGGGGGAAACACCAGGATGGGTTTGTTTGGTGATAGCTTCAGGTTGGATCCGGATAGGTCATTCTTACCCCTCTCTGATAACCGCTTGTATCGAGTCTCTATAGGTTGTTTAGTGCATCTTGCCGCTGCTTGATCCACCATACCTATGTAGGCGAGGACCGCCGAATTCTAGCCTCGCCGTGTACTGGCCTCAGTACTGACGCTCCTTCTTTGTTTTCTGCTTTGCCCTTTGTCGGCACCCCTTTTGTTAAGCAGGTTTTGAGATCGACGCCGTTAGCAAGGTTACCCTTCCGGCTTGGCCTGGGCAGGGTTATGGACGCCATTGGTTATTCTTCAGGGCTCTTAGCCCCATTTGCTTCTTGTCCGTAGTCGGACGCTCCACCGTTTTCAAGGTGATTTGGATCGTTGTATATTATATCTGTATTCTTGACTCTTTGAGTCGCTGTTATATATATCTGTTCTGTGGGACCCATCGAGGACTGTTGTGTAATGTTATTACTTCGTTTTCCACCCGCACGAAAGTGCCTGGTGGGCACCTTTGAATCGTTTCTATGCGGGTTTGGCGAATTTTGCTAAAACTTGCATAGGTCCGATTCTGAGGGTGTTACATCCTGCCATGATGCATATGATTCTACTGTGATCTTTTATCAATAAATAGAGTATCCTATCTGGTGCATTACTCCCCTTGAGATTATATTACCTGATCCACTGCTCCTAGCATAACTAGGTTTGGCTTGTGTGCCCTGCCAAAGCTTATATCTGTGTCCTTCTTAGCCGTGCATAGCTGTTAGTACCAGTTCACCCAGATGATGTATCAGATGTAGAGAATCTAGTATAACAGGAGAAAGTGATGAGATGATATTGGAGGTGATATGAGATTAAACATGCTAAGGCTTGTATGGGAGGCCATGGTGGGATGTGGTTTTTCAGTCCCATGCTCGCCACCATTAGGACCCGAAGTCCGTGCCTCTTGAACCAAGACGAGTGTACAACCACATAGGGCCATGGGAACCCCTCGATTGACTAACTTGCCTAGTAGATTCCATGAGTCACATAGTTCGGGCATTCCATTCTACATGCATTCTGGATCTTCTCGAAGGCGATGAAGGAGGTGCATTCATAACAGGTAGGTAAGCATGGCCGGGGTTGCTTGGGGTCGATGGAGCCCCTGGTAAACCAACCTCACCTCACATCTCTAGGGTCTGGCTTTGGGACTTGACCCGTTACGGCGAAACAATCCTTAGGGCGTGACTCATGGTCTCGATGAAAGCAAGCTAAAGGTCGTGTCCAACACATGCTTTGCCAGCACACCAAGGAAGTGTGTCAAGTGGCGCTAAGAGTTGGTTGGTGCGTGTGAGAAAAGTTGTACACCCCTACATGGTAATAATCTATTCGAAAATCCATGTCTGTGGTTATGGACAACTTGGGAGCGGACGTGATGATCATAGAGAACTTGAACCTAATCGTAAAACTTGGCAACTAAGGTTTGTTAAGGATGCTTTCTCTTGGGTACGAGGGGGTGATCCTAATTAAGGTTCAGATGATGATGACTTGGTGGATATAAAAAGATGATGATCAATACTTTAGAGATGTCGCTCTCTTATCTCCTTTTCAAATACTCTAATTAGACGAGCTTCTTCTCCCTCTTGTTTTATAAACAAAGATGGTTTTTTTGCAAAATAGCTCCACCAGCCATAAGTCTTGCGGAGTACACCCTGTACTCATCCTTGCTTTGTTGATACTTTTGGTAGAGTAAGCGTTCACTTGAAGACGAGTTCCGTACGACATCGACACCAACGAGTAGCTTGGGGTTCCCGGTCGGCAGCCTGGAATCTATGGGCTGGGACATCATCGTTATGCTTCCGGCCTCTTAGGCCATTTGTTAAGTTTGCTATACTTAATAGCATAATTTTCCTTCCGTTGTTTGATGTTTGTGGTCAGTGACCTCTTCTTGTATAATTTGGCTTTTCGCTCAATTATGAGCTTGCTGTAATAAATTTTGTGTCATAGGGCCAGTACTGTGTTATCGATTCTTCACTGGATATCCTCGATCTCAAGGTTAAGCTTATGTCAGACGGAGGTCTGGGATTTGTTTAGCACTGATCCCGGGGGTTTCACATTTACTCTCAAGGCGGTGAAGACTAAAAGTGAGAGACCTTGCTCTGATACCAATTGAAAGAACAGGGATGCCGCCTAGAAGGGGGTGAATAGGCGGTTACAAACTTTTATGAGATGGTCTTAACAAAGGCGGAATAAAACTAGCGTTTTCTTTTGTCAAACACAAATCCTATATATACTATGGTTCACCTATGTGCACTAACAACTTATGCTAAGTAAGACAAGAAACAAAGATATAGCATGATAGACTACTTCAAGCATGAAGTCTATCACAATGTGAAGTGCATAAGTAAAGAGCTCGGGTATAGAGATAACTGATGCACGCGGAGACGATGATGTTTTACCGAGTTCCTACCTAAAAGGGAGTACGTATCGTTGAATGGGTGGGTGGTACTAAGACCACCAATGCCACAAGAGGCCTCACCCTATTCTCCCAAGCACCCGCCACATGACAAGCAACCAATCCACTATGGGACACTTGAGGGCGGTCACCAAACTCGTACAAGATTGGGGTAATCTCCACAACTTAATTGGAGGCCCCAAGAACTCACCACAAAGGCCACACAACCTTCTTGATTTCACCAACCTAATCCTCCGAGGAGAACTCAAACCGATGCACCTAATGAAATGGCAAGTCCTTCACTCTCAAATTCCACTAAAGCTACAAAAGATATTGGGGGAATAAGAGAGGAAGAACACAAGAGGAAATCCACAAAATAAAACCCCAAGATCTATATCCCAAGATGTTCCCCTCACATAGAGGAGAGATGGATTGGTGGAGTTGTAGATCTAGATCTGCACTTTCAAATCCCCCAAAAAGAGTCAAAAAATATGGGAGGGATTGAGAGTATTTGTAATATCTAGATGGTAGAAAAAATGGAGGAGAGAAGGAGAGCAATACAAAAATCCCAAGGAGGAAGAAGGGGGTCTTTTATAGGTCCTCCCATGAAAAAGAGCCGTTGCTGGGCACTTAACCCGGAGTTTCCAGGGTCCAAACTCCGGAGTCTCCGTCCCTAGAACATCCAGGTCGAGGGGAGACAGAGATGCAGGCTCCTAGTGTCTATTCAAATACTTTTCAGATCGGAAATTCCGCCCGGGCCGGAGATTCCTCTCCCCTGACACCAGAGTCTTTGCCCCCTAAAAACTGATAGAAACATCAACACCAAAACGATCATAACTTCTGCATCTGGACTCCAATTTTGATGATCTTGGGCTCGTTTCGAAGAGGACAATAAGCTATAAAGGATTATTCAGGGAAACATCATAGTCCAGAAAGGTAGGATATAACCAAATGATGAAAGGTTTAACCTATCTATAAAATATAAACCGATAAAACCTCTAACATAGAAAACACAACAAAAAATGCATATGAAATCCGTTTTCAATGAACTAGGGCTTGACATGGAGATTAATACAAGCTATAAATATTCTCATGGAAGAACCAAGAAGGTAATTCAAAGAATACAAAGGTTTGAGCTCTCTGCGAAAGATATGATCAAATTACTCACTCGAGAGCCCCTCTTGATAGTACGGTTATCTATCCTATAAACCGGTCTCCCAACTAACAACATGAGACCGACAAACGGTAAAACCTATCAAGATCATACCTTTTCCTTGAGAATTCCGCTTGAGCTTGATGTAGATAACATTTTCCTCCTCAAGATGTAACTTCTTTCTTGATTTCTCTTGCTTGCGCTTGCTTGATGAAGACTTGCGAATTTCTCTCTCATACACCATGGGGAAACCACTTCTTTGAACTTGTCTTAATCAATCCATGATCACTGATGTGGATCAATAGTAGAGCTTCGTTGGGAGACCCCAAGAGGAAGGTATGATGAGCACAGCAGTAAGTTTTCCCTCAGTTATGAAACCAAGGTTATCGAACTAGTAGGAGCAAGGAAACAACCCCAAGGTGTTGCTAACAACTTGGAATCCTACACAACACAAACTCAAGACTTTTCCCCAACTTACAGTGAGGTTGTCAATCTCACTAGTTTGCTGAAAAAAAAGGATTAAATGTATGGTGTGGAAGGTAATGGTTGCTTACAGAAAGTAAACAGTAACAGTAGATGATGTATCAATGGTAAAGATTGGACCCGGGTCCAGAGTTCACTAGAGGTGTTCTCCTTAAGATAAATAACATAACATGCTAGGTAAACAAATTATAGTGGGGCAATTGACAGGAACTAAGCAAGGCATAACAATGCAAATACTAGACATTCATGATCCTATGAGATTTGATTGGGCATTACAACAATATACATAGACTGCCATCCAACTGCATCTATGACTAGTAATCCACCTTCAGGTTATCATCCAAGCCCCCTCCAGTATTAAGTTGGAAGCAACAGATAACTCCATTAAGCAATGTGTGTAAAGTAAACAATAAAATTGTTCCATGAACAAAATATTGTTGTTTTCTCCCTAGTAGTAACAGCACATATACAACCTTAGAGATTTTTTTCACTTTCCCAGATTCAATTGAGGCATGAACCCACTATCGAGCATAAATACTCCCTCTTGGAGTCACTATCATATACTTGGCCAAGATAGCTACTAGAAACGGAGAGCATGCAAGATCTGAAACAACACAGACATGATAGAATCAATAATCAATAATACATGATAGAATCAATAATCAATCTGACATAGTAATCTCAATATCTATCGGATCCCCGCAAAAACAACATGTATGATTACAAATAGATGATCTTGATCATGAACTGAGCTCACAAGATCTAAACATGATAGCACAAAGGAGGAGAAACAACTATCTAGCTACTGTATGGACCCATAGTCTAAGAGTGAACTACTCACGCATCATACCAGAGGCTGGCATGGTGGTGAAGGCCTCTGGGATGATCTCTCCCCTCCGACAAGGTGCCGGGAAGATCTTCAGATCCCCCCGATATAGGGATGATGGTGGCGGAGGCTACGGACTGTTTCGTGGAGATATGATCGGGTACTTAGGGTTTTGGCATTGGGGGGCTTTAATAGGTGAAGAGGCGAGACAGGAGGGCGGCCAGGGCGCCCACACCATAGGGCGGCGCGCCCTAGGGTGGGACCACACAGACCTAGGGTGTGGCGGCCCTGTGGCGCCCCTCCGTCTCTCCTCTGGACTTCGTGTTCTCCTCGGTGAAATATTGACTTTGGATTTTGTCCCGTCCAATTCCTAGAATATTTCCTTACTAGCTTTTCTGAAACCAAAAATAGCAAAAAACATGCAACTCGCACTACGACATCTTGTTAATAGGTTAGTCCCAGAAAATGTATAAAAATACCTCAAAGTGTAGACAAAGCAAAGCAAAGTGGATACAAAACAAGCATGGAACATAACAAATTATAGATATGTTTACGATATATCAATCACCGAGGATGGAAAGAATCAAGCATGATATATCCTATGGAGCATCTTGAGCTTGAAATTCATTTCTTCTAACTCTATTAGGATGATGTCTTAAAGATACACTTGAGGAACTCTATCTTCTTCTTCAATACACTCTTGATCTTCTTTTCTTTATTGTTATCGTTCTTGTTGTTGTTCTTCTTCTACTTGATTCCAATAGGCCCAAAGCCTTTTTACATTGCTTCTTCTTCTTCACCCATGAATCCAACACATGCTCCAAGTGATGTCAATGGAAAATTCCTACAAGTGAAACTCAATGCAAACATTATTCCATAGAGATTGTCATTAATTACCAAAACCACACATGGGGGTCCACATGCTCTTTCAGTAGCTTACGTATGAAAGATGGGGAATATTGAAGTGTTCTTTGGAGCACTACAATATATTTCTTGATGAATTGACGACATCACCTAGACGGAGCATTCAAATTCAAGAGGCAAGACGGCACAAGATCTTGGACTTCTCTATGGGATACTGTTGGGGATATGATACATGGGTATCACCATTGCATGTCTCTAATCCGGCTAACCCGGGTGGCCCATAGTTGGTAAAAAGGCTCATGGCCTTCTAGGTGGCCTAGTTATACATATCCAGAAGGGAGGCCCATGCCGGATAAAGGAAGGCTACGGTGTAGTCACCGACCAACCCGAAGCCTTGGAGTACAAGAGACGAAGACTAGTTAGTATCAGTGTAGGTCTTTGTAACCTGACCGGCTAGGACTTTTCCCTATAACCCTAGGTGCTGGCGCCTTTATAAGCCGGACTTCCAGGAGCCTTTAGGGCATTTATTTACACACCTTGCACAGTGAACCAATCCCTGTAACTCGGTTATTTCCATTATAGTGATTTATAGCAGGAGTAGGATTCTGCCACCATCATGGGATCTGAACCTGGGTAATTTGTGTTACCTCGTACCCACCAACTCGCCGCCTTCCGCCACATCTCTAAACACACTCTGTGAGGAACCCTCTATTGTGTACTCGTCGGCAATACCATGATAGTTGGCGCCCACCATGGGGCAAGAGGAGTTTCAAGCTCTACAACAGCCCAGGTCCAAGCTCTTCGCGGGAATCGGCGACACCATAGCCATCGGGAGTGTTCTCTTCTCCGGAAACATTCCGATCATCCCTCTCGATGAGTTCTGGATCCCACCGAAGACGAACCCCACCCGCTGCTCGATTGTTCCAATGGGGGACATCCACCTCTTCATCAGTGAAACCGACTCGGGCACTAGTTCCCTGGAAGTCGGAGGATCGTCAAGGCCCGCACGGACCGCCTATGGTAAGGACACGCTTGCAGAAGGATCGAAGTCAGATCTCTCTTGTGAGTTTGTCGACTTAGATCAAAAAAATTCAAGGCCCACCCAAATTAGGCTACACCCCCGTCTTCATTGTATATGGAGCAGAAGAAGTCCTACCGTCCGACATCCTTCATGATGCACCAAGAGTAGCCTCCTATGATGAAGATGGTGCTCAATAATCCAGATGCTTAGATGTGGACCTGCTCGAGGAGGAACGTGTGCTGGTATGCCAGAGATCCTCCATATATCTACGCAGCTACCATAGTCGCCCGTTCGGCATCACTTGTTTAAATAAGGGGATCTGGTGCTCCGACTTAAGCAGAAAAATTCACACAAATTATCCCTGTCATGGGAAGGACTGTTATTCATAAGCAAGGCACTACTCAATGGTTCCTATTACCTCATTAATAATTGTGAGTTGAAAGATAGACCAAAGTGAGGATCGTAAGCGTAAGCGACGTGACCCGGATGATGACTACCCAGAGCTTGATTGGCCATGGAACATAGCACAACTACGCCCCTTTTACACTTAGCATATTTTATTATATACTATGTACCTTTATATGATCAATGAAATAAAGCATTTGGTTCACTCATATGCCTGAGTATTTTACCTCCTTAAGTGTTCATTTTTAATCATGTAAAACCCTTTATGCACAAGCTTTGCATTTGCACTTGTGAAAACTCCACCTACGGGCGTTAGCTTAACGTTTTTGGTCTACATGTTTTCTGTTGTTTTTATGTGGATTATGGAGTACTGACTTTTGGCACTCTAAGCCGGCGATTTTGTGCTTAGGTTCTTGACAGTGCCATTAGGCATCATCGCCTGAGCGCATAGTTTTGGTAGAGAGTCTTCCGACTCATGAAAGGTCAAGCATAAAAGCCGGAATAATGGATAATCTAGCACTTGCATAAAAATATACAACCATACATGCTGGAACTAGATCATAAGTAGCTGGAGGCTTGAAGCCAAGTTTTTCACCTTACAAACATCATTTTTTTCCGCATACTACATGCCAGAAGAAACAAATATTACAAAGTATTTTTTATTCTTCTGGTGCAGGTGACTTTGAGGCTGCGTCATCGGAGACAGGAGAGTCCTCTTGTTCATCAACGAAGTCAGTGGTCTTCAAGGACTCGGAGGCTACTTGGTCATTGTCGATAACCTCTAAAGGCACAAAGACGTCCTCCTTGACCAACTGGGCGACCTGGTATCGTAGCCGACGAGGGAGGACTAGATTGTATCGTTATTGATTTTCTGTCCGACCTCATCCATTTTGAGGAGATCAGCGGTCACCATGTCGATGTTGGCATCATCACAATGAGCTCTGACCAAGGATAAGGCCATCCTAGCGCTAGCCATGGTAAAAGAAGCTTTCCAGCTTATGATACGCTCGGGGGCTTGGTGGAGGATTTCTGAGTACTTCATGATAGAGTACAATGCCTTGATGTTGATGTCCAAGGGCTTGGCAATCTCTTTGGCCTGGGTGATGGCAATGTTAATAAAGTTACTGGCAAGAACCATGCACTCTTTTGGTGGCCGAGCACTTTCACCCAAGTTGGCTAAGCCAATGGGTTCTGCATTTCCGGCAAGGAAATTTAGGCAATGAGTTTAACAAATCAATTCAAAGTACCTGGCTTACAGAAATCGAAGATGAAGGAATCTTACCAAAGATGTTGCTCTTGGCTTGCTGGAGAATGTAGAGGTCCCAACCTGATAAGGTAGAAATTAGGATGAGGAGATCCTTTATAGATTCCATGTCTTCATGCTCAAATTGTCCATTGCCGGGGACACGGCTAAGTACTTAGATTTTACTCTCTTGAGAGGTGGTGCACTTTCCCCACAAGACACGACATGAATCGAGAAAAGATCTTTCAGAAGCCTTCCCTTATACCAAAATGGACGCGCTCCAAACCTATCACCTCCTACCACCAACTATCCATCTGGCTAAGTTATTGCAACCTATATGATCCAGGCAGAGTCCATAATGCCATGTGGCTGCACTTGAAGCTTCTCAACATTTGACATCTCAAATCTCTTTGTTCCTGGGTGGCTTTCCACAAGTGAGATTCACAAGTATTCGCCAGTTTACTGGCCCTGTGTAACCACTCAACATAAACCTTTCACACCATTCCACCCAGGTGATTCATTCACATAGTTGTTTTATTAATCAAAACACAAGTCATTGACTTAGAAATATTTCATAGCATGAATATAATCCACCCTTGTTTTCTACTATCTAGGATAAGCATGATAGTAGTAGGAACCTTAACTTAGGGAAAATTCTACTAAGGCATCATCTAATAGGATTTCCCATGGCATAGTTAACACAAAGAAAATTCTATGCAAGTCCTACTTAGAAATATCACTAATGCATAGTTAAAATAATGGGACAAAAGTATGAAGCACCACTTTCCTTTTAGTAGAGAATATAGATACACTCCTTGATCTTGAAATGGTCACACTCTTCAAAGTTCACTACAATTCAATCAAGCAAGGCACAAATTCAATCTAGCATTCAAACAATTCATCAAATAAAATAATAAAAACAAAACAATGTATGCAAGCATGCAAAAGATTGTTTTATTTTTAAAGATGGTTTCTAATAGGTTATAAACATTTTAAAACAACCATTGGTCATTTATAAAAGTGGCAAAACCATTTAAAATTAAGTTAGTGAAAATGGCCATTTAAATCATTTTTGTTTTGATAGAAATGAGTTAAATCAAACTAATAATTTATAGTGTTTGCCAAATATATCCTTGAACACAAATGTGAGTGTCTATGGTCAAAGTGTTGAAAATAAATCCATTTTCAAAAGGTTTCACTCAAAAACCATTTTTAAATCAAAGTAACATATTTATTTTGCTAGAAATGCTTTTTATTCAAAGGAATGATTACTTAGTGTCACAAAATATGTTTTTAAATCTAAAAGTTGGTCTTTATGATCAGTATGTTCAAAACAAAACATTTGCAAAAGATTTTACTCAAAAATCATTTCTAGAATAATTTTTATACTCTAAATAAGCCTAGAAATGTTTCTGCATAATCAACCAATTTTCCAGAAGCAAAATGCCAAAATAAGGGCATGGTTGCAAAGGTTTCTTTTTTCTGATTCCACTGATATAAAGTTTGTAAATTTTGGACGTGTAGATTTAAAGTTATGAATTTTTCAAATTCAATCATCTAATAGAAATGTTTCTGTCTTTAAAACAGAACTCAGGCCACGTGGCGCAATCCTATTGGGCGATACCGATTTGGTTGGATCGACTAACACAGGCCGTCAGATCTATTTAAATCGCATGGCACAGAAGCGAACATACCATTTCGTTTAATGATTCTATCGTGGCTCTACGATATGCATATAACAGCTATCAGCATCTCGACCAAGAACTGGCAGCGCTGCGACGGTGGACGGTGGAGGTGTGCTCGGGCAGAAGCGTTCCGGCGGCTACAGGTAGCGAGGGAGTGAACGGAGAGGCTCACCTGATTCGTCGTGGAGTGCTGGTTCTCGAGGTGGTCGTTGTAGGGCAGGGGGCGCACGAAGTCTTCGTGGATTCCTCACCGGAGTTGCTGCTAATGTCGAGTGTTATCAGGCATTGTCGAAGGAGAACCTACAGGGCATGCTAAGGCAAACTAGAGGCAACGTTAGATGCGTGAGATCATGGCGACTACGAGGGAATCAATGAGAAAGAGAGGGGCAGACGAAAACTACCTGGAGAGTTCGCTGGAGTTGCGGCAGACGATGATGGCGCTCAGACGAAGATGGAGTCGATGCTCTAGTGCGCGCGCGAGCAAATGGAAGCTGCTGGTGGATGCACAAGACGATGGGGAGTGTTCTCGTGGGAACTATGAGGCAAGGGGAGGTAGTGGTTCGCCGGAATTCGCTGATAAGCTCGCCGGAGCAAAGGGGGTTCGAGGTCGCAATTGCAGCAGCCTGGTGGCTCCGGTGGGATGGGGTCTGAGGGGAAAGGAAGGGAAGATGGAGGCGGTTTATCGTGCATGGTCGCAGTGAGTAATGGTTGCGGCATTGAGGAGAATTGAATACGTCTTCAGATGCCAGTAACGGCGAGGAGGAAAGAGGGGGTGAGGTCAGCGCGAGGGTTAGGGATGATGAGCTGGCGGTGGGACTGCGTCGTCAGCAAAAGAGTGAGGGGTATAGTGGGGCCTTGCTGTTAGTGGCAGAGTGGGTTTGTTTGCGTGTGAGAAAATAATGGTTCGAGGAGATAGGGGGAGGTGGGCTTGTTGGGCCAGATTGGGCTGGACTGGGTTGGGTTGCTTCTTTCCTTTTTTTTCTTCTCTGTTTTCTTTTTCTTTTTCTATTTCTGATTTATGTTTTGAATTTATTTAAATGATTCAAACACTTATTTGAATTCAAACTTATCCCAACTTTCAGTATGTTTTAATATTGTTTTAACAATGTATTTTAGAATTCATTTTTGAATATTTTCTTATATTCTTTTATGTTTTATTATCTATTTAAAATAGACACTTATCTTTATTTAAATATGTTTCCAACCCATATTATTTTATTTAAATGTTTTAAAATTTTATTTGAATTCCAATTTTTGTCAAACCTTTCCAGTTGGTATTATTTATTCATTAGTGTCAATAATATATTTTAATATGATTTAATATTCATTTAAATTGGGCATTTGTCTTTATTCAAATAAAATCCAATATGGTTTTAAACTCATATAAATTTTATTCGAATAATTCTTTTATTCCTTTTAAGTTAATTAGATAACTTTTTAATCCACTTTGGGAAATTTCAATTTATTAATTTCTCATGATTTAATTAATCATTTACATTAGGGATTTTGTCTTTATTCAAATAGAACTGAATTTAGTTAAAGTCCATAAAATTTTAATTGAATAATCTTTATTCCTTTATTTTATTTGCATTATGTTTATTCCATTTTCTTATGAATTTAATTCAAGATTTAAATTGTTTTCTAAATAATTTTATAGGGTTTTATTATTTAGTTTTGGTAAATTGTCTTTATTTAAATAAAATTGTTCAATCCTTATGATTTTACTTGAATAATATTTTACTCCTTTTTATTATTCAGTAAACTTTCATTTGTTTATGGATTTGGCAAAGATTTATTTTGGATTTTTAAATATCCCTAATTTATTTCTTTCTTTGTCTTATAAAATCCATATCTTTTTATTTAAATATCCAAAATTGGTGATTCCAATTTGTATGATTTTATTTAATATTTGTTTAGCTTTTTAAATACTTTTAGGATTATTTTGCTCATAATTTGGTTTGGATTTTAGATAGGAGCTTTATTAGCTTTGGAAATTATTTCTCTTTAACTTATTAAATTCATAAGTTTTTATCCATGGTTTCAAATTAAACGAAACCAATTTCTATGGTTTTATAATATTTTTGTTTATCATTTATAAATGTTTGTTGCTGAATTTTTATATGGATAAAATCCAGTCTTAGAGAGATCTTGTAAATGATTTTCTTCCATTAGGGTTTAAGGTTTTGGTTTAACTTTTCCAAGTGTTTAAATTTCAAGATACATTCATTGATGAATGCATTTCACTTGACTGGTATTTATTGGATTCCATTTTATTCAAATTTGTTCAAGAAGGGTTTTGGTGTTTCTATTTAGAAGCAAAAAGTTTCTTTTCACCCTAAATTTCAACAATTATTTCTTTTGTTTATTTATTTTTCACATTTCAAAATTTGGAAAATTTTGGGATGTGACAGGCTACCACCCTTAAAAGAAATATCGTCCCGATATTTGGGAAGGTTAGAGGTTACAAGTTGGCTTCAAGGAAACTAGGGTACTACCACCCTTAAAAAGGTTTTCAACTAGATTACATCTTGGCTTACTTGGGATCTTGATGTAACTTCTATGGACAGTGGTTTGCATAGTTTCCTTTGTTTCCACATTTGAAACATGTGATAAGGTTGAGATCTTGAGGTATCTTCTTCTTCTTTTCTGGACATTCATTGGCATAGTGTCCCATCTCTTGCAATTGTAACATTGCTCTTGGGTAATGTCCTTCTTGCTAGAGTTGGGGCATTTCTTCTTCTTCTTGGGTCTCTCCAAAGCTAGGAGTTCTTCTAGTTCATGCTCTTCATATCTCACCACAAAGGTGGGAAATCTTTCTCTCTTGTTGGGGCAGTTACTAGAGATATGACCTTCTTCTCCACAAGAGTAGCAACACTTTGTGGTTACTTTGGATGTGGCCTTATGAGGCATGGTTCTGACTTTGCCTTCATCCTTCTTGGTAGAAGTTGTTCCCTTATGGAGGTTTCCAAACATTTGATGCATTCCATCTTGTTTCATTTGTTGAACTATAGGATAGATGGGGCATTGGATAGGGACATGATCATTTCCTTCACATAGGAAACAAGTAACTTGAGAGGTGGGGCATTGTTTAGTTGGATGTTTCTCTTCACAATTAGGGCATTGATCCATATGCTCTATATAAGTGTGTTCCATGTCTCCACAAATATTGCAAGCTTGAGTTCCTTCTATAATATCATCCTTAACATCATTGTTGTCACAATCTCCTTGGGAAAGGTTGTCTCTCATGTTTATCATTTGATTGGTCATCCTTTGCAACAACTGGGATTGGATTTCCAAAAACTTTTTCATGGTTGGGTCTAACTCATTGTTGTTGGCTAAAAATTGAGTTGTCACTTGATTCAACTAGGCTTGGGTTGCTAGAAGTTGTTCTCTCATGTGTATCTCTTGGTTGTTGTTGTCATCATTCTTGATGTTGGAGTCACTTGGATAAGTCATCTGTTTGGGTTGGATTGGGATTAGAATAGGGAAATATTTCTAGAGGAAGAATTCTACTCACACACAACAATTCACAAAGAAATGTACAAGCAATCACAATCAAAAATTCCACTCAAACAACAAGATTCAAGCATATTTTTAGGCAACAAAATATTTTTTGCTACACCACCTAAGTTGGTGTGATTGATCTAAACTAAAAATTAGTATGGTGGTCCAACTACATGGTTCACTTGAGATCATTTCATTCTTCTTAGTTTGTTCTTCATGAATGAGATCATGGTTTCCTTGGAAAATTCTTGCATCTTGGTCACAAAACTTCAAAGGTGATGATGATTCCTTCTAAGTTGTGTTTCTTTAGTCTTCAAGTCTTGAGTAACATTCTTGTGTCACTTGTAGTCCTTAGTGATGTCCAAATTGAAGTCCTTGGTGAAACTAAAGTTGAAGGCATTGGTGATGTTGAAGTCCTTGCTCATGGGGAATTATTTGTCCATCAATTTTGAAAAGGAAGAGATGTAGAATCAAAACCAAAAAGGTTGAGGAAAGAGTTTACTAGATTGTTTGTAAATAAGTTTGAACAAATAAAACTCCTATTTTTTCTAAGGGGTTTTTGTCCAAGTCCTAGGGTTACAATCCTACAGGCAACATAGTGCTCTGATACCATCTACAGAGGTCCCAACCTGATAAGGTAGAGATCCCTATGTTTACAATGCTAGTCCCTGGATCAATAGCTAGCATCCACAGTTTAAGATGTAATATCAAGAAACAAAGGTCATAATACAACTTTATAACCAGGAATAAAATAGTTCATTACATTTTACATAGCTCATTTGGCCATCTCATTACAATGCAGCAGAAATAACTATATAGCATGGAGTCCTTCATCTTCAAAGTGCCACATGCAATCATGTTGGTTGTAGACTTGTAATCCTATTCAACACACTTCACTAACATCAAACAAAACCTGCAACATAATAAGTTACAGCCACAAGGGTCAATACATTTGAATTGTATTGGCAAGTGATACTATGATATAGTAGTGGTATCTATCATCTATATGCATTTGGCTAAGTGGAGCTTAGGCTTCCTTTTCTCAAAATAGGTTTTCCTTATAAGTTGAAAACACTAAGTTTTGTTTGTAAAAATCACCCAAGGAACCACTAATAAATATTGGTGAACCTTTATCCTTGTTCAACCACAAGTTTTTAACTTAGAAATTAGGATGAGGAGATCCTTGATAGCTTCCATGTCTTGATGCTCAAATTGTCCATTGTCGGGGACACGGCTAAGTACTTAGATTTTACTCTCTTGAGAGGTGGTGCACTTTCCCCACAAGACACGACATGCATCGAGACAAGATCTTTCAGAAGCCTTCCCTTATACCAAAATGGACGCGCTCCAAACCTATCACCTCCAGCTACTATCACCTCCAAACCTA
The DNA here is from genome assembly GCA_030063025.1 of Avena longiglumis. Lineage (NCBI taxonomy): Eukaryota > Viridiplantae > Streptophyta > Magnoliopsida > Poales > Poaceae > Avena > Avena longiglumis. The sequence goes on along the minus strand of CP125977.1, from coordinate 177,623,044 downwards.
TCACCTTCCCTTATACCAAATCGATACAAGATTTTACCACCAACTATCCATCTGGCTAAGTTATTGCAACCTATGTGATCCAGGAAGAGTCCATAATGCCATGTGGCTGCACTTGAAGCTTATCAACATTTGACATCTCAAATATCTTTGTTCCTGGGTGGCTTTCCACAAGTGAGATACACAAGTATTCGCCAGTTTACTGGCCCTGTGTAACCACTCAACATAAACCTTTCACACCATTCCACCCAGGTGATTCATTCACATAGTTGTTTTATTAATCAAAACACAAGTCATTGACTTAGAAATATTTCATAGCATGAATATAATCCACCCTTGTTTTCTACTAGCTAGGCTAAGCATGATAGTAGTAGGCATCTTAACTTTGGGAAAATTCTACTAAGGCATCATCTACTAGGATTTCCCATGGCATAGCTAACACATAGAAAATTCAATGCAAGTCCTACTTAGAAATATCACTAATGCATAGTTAAAATAATAGGACAAAAGTATGAAGCACCACTTGACTTTTAGTAGAGAATATAGATACGCTCCTTGATCTTGAAATGGTCACACTCTTCAAAGTTCACTACAATTCAATCAAGCAAGGCACAAATTCAATCTAGCATTCAAACAATTCATCCCATAAAATAATAAAAACAAACAATGTATGCAAGAATGAAAAAGATTGTTTTATTTGGAAAAATGGTTTCTAATAGGTTATAAACATTTTAAAACACCCATTGGTCATTTATAAAAGTGGCAAAACCATTTAAAATTAAGTTAGTGAAAATGGCCATTTAAATCATTTTTGTTTTGCTATAAATGAGTTAAATAAAAGTAATAATTTCTAGTGTTTGCCAAATATATTCTTGAATACAAATGTTAGTGTCTATGGTCAGAGTGTTTAAAATAAATCCATTTTCAAAAAGTTTCACTCAAAAACCATTTTTAAATCAAAGTAACATTTTTATTTTGCTAGAAATACTTTTTATTCAAAGGAATAATTCCTTAGTGTCACAAAATATGTTTCTAAATCTAAAAGTTGGTCTTTAGTATCATTAGGTTCAAAACAAAACATTTGCAAAATATTTTACTCAAAAATCATTTCTAGAATATTTTTTATACTCTAAATAAGCCTAGAAATTTTTCTGCATAAACAACCAATTTTCCAGAAGCAAAAATGCCAAAATAAGGGCATGGTTGCAAAGGTTTCTTTTTTCTAATTCCAATGATATAAAGTTTGTAAATTTTGGACGTGTATATTTAAAGTTATAAATTTTTCAAATTCAATCATCTAAATGAAATGTTTCTGTCTTTAAAACAAAACTCAGGCCACGTGGCACAATCCTAGTGGGCGATACCGATTCGGTTGTGTCACATCCCAAGATTTTTGAAATTGGGACTTCAAAAAAATTTGCATTTGCATGACATTCATGTACATTGCATTGCATATTTGTATCAAGAAAAATTCCTAAATAAAATAAAGGACTAAAACCCCAAATAGTATGTGCCAGTTTGTTCCTAAAGGGTATTAAATTGTCTTTATAAAAACCCACTGTCGCTAAGGCAGCTATTATTGCTAAATTATAGCCTAAAAAGATCCAATAAATATTACAAAATTTTAGAAACAAAATTGAGCTCATTTGGAGCTATTATGAAAAGGTTATGGAATAAATACAAACAAATAAAAATATAAATAAAATAAAATATACAAGGATTTATAAATCCACTATTTTAAAACTATTAAAAAGATTATAAATATAATCCTACAAAGATCTATTCGATTTTAGAACAGTTTAGAAATAAGTATCGTGTCATTTGGAGTTCGTATGCAAAAGTTATGAGGGAAACACATAAATAGAAAATACAAAAAAGAAAAAGAAAAAAAACTAACAGGCCGGCAAGTTAGCAGTCGACTGGACCAAACGCACGTACACGAGGACTATCGATCCCATGGGTGCTTTAAAAGGCGTGCAAATCAGTTTTTCTCAAACCTATCTCTATTCAAACTCTTATATCTTTTTATCTATAACTCCGAATCGACTTCCGTTTGTTTCTACTTATTCCCTACTCCAAGACCTATCTCTAAACCATCCTAAATCTCCATATAAACTCGTGGAGTCACATCTGTACGAGTTTCCTTTATCGAAATCCTGAATCTACACATGCATGAATCTTATTTCGCTTATTAACCCATCTAGACTTTGTCGTTTGCCTTAGGCCAAAAAACGAAAGTTGTAGATCTCGTCGAAATCTTTCAGTACCCACAAACCTCACCTCTTTTAATCCACCACAACCGGAGAATTTCGCATCACAATATTTCAGATATGACGGTGTAAATCCAAGATGTACTCGCGCTCGTTTCTTCAAATCCAAATTCCTTTGGTGAGAAGGTAGGACTAATGATTCCTCATAACTTTCATGTTGTAAGTTTCTCAATTTTACCTATGGATTTGTCTCTCTAACACAGATCTATTTCTTTTCTATTCTGAGCCAAAATCGGATCAATCTCCTCTCCTAACCACTGGATCTCATCCAAACGGCCAGGATTAGATCGATTCCGCGAAGTGGTACGAGCCAACCGGATCTCGCCACGTGTCAACGCCAGGTCAGCCCCGCGTCCCAGTCAGCATAGAATATTCCCAGGGAATATTCCCTGTAGATTTGAAATTAAATTTAATTTGTAGAAAATTATGTAAACTTGCAAAAATCATATAAAAAGATCCATAGATCCAAAAATAGAAAATAATATATCAATGGATTCAGAAAAAACGTGTAGAATATTAATATGGCATTAGATTAAACCCTTACAGTATACGTTTACTACAGTAACTTAATTAGTTTTAATGGTCTTTTAGGTTAATAAATTCATAGGAAATTATATGTAACTCCGAAAAATATGAACAATATATCAAATTGAAGCTACTATAATGTAGATTAATAATATCTGGTTGGATCTAGACTTTGCGGATTATTTACCTCGTAGTGATTTAATTAGTTTTAATGGCTTTAGAAATCATTAAATTCATAGTAATTATTTGCATATCACAAAAATATAAATGATATACCGACAGAAAGCTGGTTCCATGTAGATCATCAATACGTATTTGTTTCAAGAAAATACTGTAAGGTTATTCTGTAGATATTTAAACAAGCTAATACCCATTTTTGAGTAATAAATTCATAAGAAAATAAATACTGCTCAGAAAATTGCAAATAATATGTCCCTGGAATCATAAGAAAGAGTAGAACCAGATTCAGAATTAAAATTATAGGTGTATAGTACGTATAGTGTTAGGAGCACTATAATACATTATGTAGTATTTTAATTATTTAAAAAGATCCATAACTCCGATTAGGGTGAATCCAACGCCTACTGGTTCGTATTAACGTCCTCTATCCAGTAAACCCAAGAAACAAATTTAATTCGATAGTTATAATAGGCGTTACAACAGAACTATTAAAAATCCTATATTGGCAAGTAAATTATTAATAACAAGTACTCCATTGCATTATTTGGTCTCTTGCATGTATCATATACTTCAGTATTATTTAGAGAACTAAAGTAACAACCAATGTGACTTATTAAATTTCCATGCATGCATTTGTTGCATTTATTTGATCTCCATGTGCTATTGTTTATGTTGTATGCAATTGTTTGCTCGATAGATTGCGAGGAGTGCAACATGTGTGATTGCAACGAGTGTTTGAACGACTTCACCAACTATCAAGGCAAGTAGATGCTACTTTGTTCATGATATTGTCCTACTATTTTAAATGCATTGTCATTTATTTTGTAGATGCATGTGTAGGAAAGTACTATCGCTATGCTATGTCCTACTATGTGGTAGGGGTTTCCTGTAGGTGAGCCACCGTTGGTAGATGTGCTTAGCCATGCTATGATAAACGAGGGCTGGGTTACATCACTGAAAGTTGTTTCTAAATGTGTTGGTATGCGAAAACTAAAAACAACTTAATCAATGAATCTCATGGGTGTGAAGGGATTGATAATTTTTGGTGGTATCATTGCGGAAAGGCACCCAAATATCAAGAGAAAATGATTGGATTCTTTATTTGGTAGCTTACGTGTACAACCATGTGCCAATAATGAAATGGGCGGTTGGTTGGACTCAGTAGGTTGTGGTAACTCGAACCCACGTATCCAGAGTTGTAGAATTTTGGTAGGTTGGACCGGTGCGTGTCGGGTTTGGGGAGCTACTTCCCGAACGGTCCCTTCTTGGACTTATCCCTATCATCACCCAATATGAGAGTGGTGGTACGAGCTGGGCTGGCCAAGTCACATGGGTAAAGTGTACTAACCCCTACAGGGTGTATAAACTAATCTATTAGCCGTGTCCCCGGTTATGGACATCTGAGTTGCTTGATATTGATTTTATGACATGTTTCTCGCTCATTCTAATTTCCTAATTGCTTTAATGTTGATGGGTTAATCTATTTGGGATCTTTTCAAAGAAAATAAAAACTCTTTATGAAAGTAGGACAAAGGTATTTGCAAATGCAAGCTAGCCATAGTTCCACTTGCCAAATATGCATGTAGATGCTAGGTTTATTGTCTCCTTAAATAGCTCTACTTGCCATACATTCCAAGTATTGACCATTCGGGGCTGCTATGTTTTATGTTGCAGGTTGTTATTCCAATTCTGAGTGATCGAATAGGTCGCGATACTCCACTCAATAGTATGAGGGAATCAATGAGAAAGAGAGGGGCAGACGGAAACTACCTGGAGAGTTCGCCGGAGTTGCAGCAGACGATGGTGGCACTCAGACAAAGACGGAGTCGATGCTCTAGTGCGCGCGCGAGCAAATGGAAGCTACTGGCAGATGCGCAAGACGATGGGGAGTGTTCTCGTGGGAACTAGGAGGCAATGGGAGGTAGTGGTTCACCGGAATTCGCTGATAAGCTCGTCGGAGCAGAGGGGTTCGAGGTCGCAATTGCAGCAGCCTGGTGGCTCCGATGGGATGGGGTCTGAGGGGAAAGGAAGGGATGAGGGAGGCGGTTTATCATGCGTGGTCGCAGTGAGTAATGGCCTAGGAATTTAGGCGAATTGATGCCGTCTTCAAATGCCAGTAACGACAAGGGGGAAAGAGGGGGCGGGGTCAGCGAGAGGTTGGGGATGATGAGCTGGCGGTGGGACTGCGTCGTCAGCGAAAGAGTGAGGGGTACAGTGGGGCCTTGCTATCAGTGGCTGTGTGGGTTTGTTTGCGTGTGAGAAAATAACGGTTCAGGGAGAGAGGGGGAGGTGGGCTTGCTGGTCCAGATTGGGCTGTACTGGGTTGGGTTGCTTCTTTCCTTTTTTTTCTTCTCTGTTTTCTTTTTCTTTTTCTATTTCTGGTTTCTGTTTTGAATTTATTTAAACGATTCAAACACTTATTTGAATTAAAAAATTTCCCAACTTTCGGTATGTTTTAATATTGTTTTAACAATGTATTTTAGAATCCATTTTAGAATATTTTCTTATATTCTTTTATGGTTTATTATCTATTTAAAATAGACACTTGTCTTTATTTAAATAGGATTTAAATATGTTTCCAACCCATATTATTTTATTTAAATGTTTTAAACTTTTATTTGAATTCCAATTTTTGTCAAACCTTTTCAAGAAGGTTTTATTTATTCATTAGTGTAAATAATATTTGTTAATATGATTTAATATTCATTTAAATTGGGCATTTCTATTTATTCAAATAAAATCCAATATGGTTTTAAACTCATATAAATTTTATTCAAACAATTCTTTTATTCCTTTTAAGTTAATTAGATAACTTTTTAATCCACATTGGGAAATTTCCATTTATTATTTTCTCATGATTTAATTAATCATTTACATTAGGGATTTTGTCTTTATTGAAATAGAATTGAATTTAGATAAACTCCATAAAATTTTAATTGACTAATCTTTATTCCTTTATTTTATTTGGATTATCTTTATTCCATTTGATTATGGATTTAATTCAATATTTAAATTGTTTTCTAAATAATATTATTGTGGTTTATTATTTAGTTAAGGCAAATTGTCTTTATTTAAATAAAATTGAGCAATCCTTATGATTTTATTTAAATAATCTTTTACTCCTTTTTATTATTCAGTAAAATTTCATTTGTTTATGGATTTTGCAAAATTATTTTGGATTTTTAAATATCCCTTATTTATTTCTTTCTTTGTCTTATAAAATCCATATCTTTTTATTTAAATAACCCAAATTGGTGATTCCAATTTGTATGATTTTATTTATTATTTGTTTAGATTTTTAAATACTTTTAGGATTATTTTGCTCATAATTTGGTATGGATTTTAGATAGGATCTTTATTAGCTTTGGAAATTATTTCTCTTTAACTTATTAAATTCATAAGTTTTTATCCATGGTTCCAAATTAAATGAAACCAATTTTTATGGTTTTATAATATTTTTGTTTATCATTTTTGATCATTTATAAATGTTTGTTGCTGAATTTTTATATGGATAAAATCCATAGTCTTAGAGAGATCTTGGAAATGATTTTCTTCCATTAGGGTTTAAGGTTTTGGTTTAACTTTTCCAAGTGTTTAAATTTCAGGATACATTCATTGATGAATGCATTTCACTTGACTGATATTTGTTGGATTCCATTTTATTCAAATTTGTTCAAGAAGGGTTTGGGTGTTTCTATTTAGAAGCAAAAAGTTTCTTTTCACCCTAAATTTTAATAATTATTTCTTTTGTTTATTTATTTTTCACATTTCAAAATTTTGTAAATTTTGGGATGTGACAGAGAACCTCCGCCAAGGTGCACTACAAGAAAAAATTCCTTTTACAATGGACGATTTTTGTGGTTGAAGGTCCATTTTTCGTGGTTGAAAAGCCTTCTACGACGGATGACCATCGTGGTACAAGCCCCGTCACATATGATTCTACCACAGTTGTTTTCGACCATGGCGGATCGCACCCTTTAGCCATGAAAAGTTGTTCCATCATAGATCTGTGCGCCAGCCGCGTTGACTGCTAACGTCATGCAAATTGCCATGTGGCGAGTGCCGTTAACAGCCAGTTAATGTTGTTAACTGTCAATGTAACCATGGTAGAAGCCAGGCCCAGCCAAGTCCTAGTAACAACTAAGTGGGCTGACCCATTAAGGTAGCCCAATAGAATCATGGCCCATTACTGTTCCTTCTGCACTGTTTGACTCGGGCCCATTTATGATGCCAGTCGTGGCCCATGTACTTTCGGGTCCTTTACTGTTTCGGCCTAGTGAAGGCCCGCTAGACTCAATACAATGCGGCCTATTGGCGGCCTGCGCAATGTCGGCCCGGTACTGTAAAGGCCTATGATCAGCCTGACACTATTCTTATAGACCGTAATGGGCTACCAACTAACGTTCCATTTGTAGGAAGGCCCGTTACTGTTATGGCCCATAAATGGCCTTCTCATTTTCTGGCCTATTACTGTTCTAAACCAGGAAGGATTACTGGCTTGTTACTGTTCCGGCCTTCTACTGTTCTGGCTGTTGGAGATATGCCCAAGAGGCAATAATAAAGTGGTTATTATCATATCTTCACACTTATGATAAATGTTTACATACCATGCTATAATTGTATTAACCGGAAACATTAATACTTGTGTGATTTGTAAACTAAAATAAGAGTCCCTAGTAAAGCCTCTTGTTAAACTAGCTTGTTGGTTAATATATGATCATGGTTTCCTGATCATGAACATAGAGATGTTATTAACAACAGGGTCATATCATTAGGAGAATGATGTGATGGACATACTCCTATAGATAAGCGTAGCATAAAGATCAAGTCATTTCAATAGTTCAATTGTTATATGCTTTCTGATACATAGTAACCTAATTCCTTCGACCATGAGATCATGCATATCACCTTTTCCGGATGGATGCTTTGATGTCATCAAACACCACACCGTAACAGGGTGGCTATAAAGGTCGCATTGAGTGTTCAGAAAGTATTGGTTGAAACACATGGATCAAGAGTGAGATTTGTCCATCCATATGACGGATAGATATACTCTGGGCCCTCTCGGTGGAATGTCATCCAATTGGCTTGCAAGCATGTGACTGGCTCACAAGGGATCACATATCACGGGAACGAGAAAAGAGTACTTATCGGTAACGAGGTTGAACTAGGTATGCAGAGATACCGACGATCATAACCTCGGATAAGTAAACTATCGTGAGACAAAGGGAAATTGGTATCGTATGTAAGTGGTTCATTCGATCGCAAAGTAATCGTAGAAACATGTGGGAGCCATATGAATTTCCAGATTCCTCTATTGGTTATTGTTCGGAGAAGTGTCTCGATCATGTCCGCATAATTCACGAACCGTAGGGAGACACACTTAAGGATTCGACGTTGTTTGAGTAGTTATGGTATTATGAGAAAGAGACCAATGTTGTTCGAGTCTCGATGGGATCCGGATATCACGAGGTGAACCGGAATGGTCCGGAGAATAAGATTTATATAAGGAAAGTCCTGCTTCGGAGTTCGGGAATGATTCCGTGTTTTCATCGGAATGTTCTAGAAGGTTCCGGAATGTCCCAAGACTGGGGGAAGGGTACATGAATGTGTCATTACATATTGGAATGATTGCATCATGTACTAAGTGTTCTCGCTGTTCCAAATAAAGGATTAAATTGAATCCTAAAACTGAAAAGTCAAATGGCCAGTTTGAAAGTCAAACGACTAAAACAGGAAACTGAGGGAAACAAGCAAGAGGAGGTTGAAACCGACTTGGGGGAGGAGTCCTCCTCCAAGCCGGCCACCCAAGGATCGACTTGGGAGGGACTCCTCCCTTGGCCGCCCCTCCCACCTATAAAAGGAGGGGCAGGGCATCCTCCTCTAGACACACAAGTTCCTATCCTCTAATCTCCGGTTTAGAGCCATTTTGGTTTAGAGCTTCTAATTGCCCTAGCCTTCGGATTAGAGCCTTCTAATTGGTGTGTCTAAACCCTAGACCACTAATAGCTCTCTCATACTCCACCATACTCGCTCCGCTTAAGGCGAAGCCCCACGGATCTCCCTCTACCGGTACCACGCCAGCCGCCTAGGAATCGAGGAGAGTGCTACAACCTCATGCCGCTGGAACAAGGGAGAGGAAGGTCTTCGCCGAGTACCGAACGTGTGACCGATCATGAACACAAGCGCCTTGAAGGATCGCTCACGCGATCTTGAGATCGAAAAGAATACGACTACATCACCCACGAGAATCTGCTCGTTAACCGCTTTGGAATCTTCAAGGGTAAGTTATTCCATCGACTGCTACAATCTAGTAGATAGATCTTGGCTTGTTTGTTTGTATGCGATAGAAATTTTTGTTTTCCATGCTACGAACCCTCACAGGGTATCGAGCCGTGTCTATATGTAGATCTCACAGACGAGTAGAACACAATGGTCATTGTGGGCGTTGATGCTTTTATTGTCGATTGCTTCTTGTGTACTTTGCATCTTGCGGTATGTTGGGATGAAGCGGCCCGGGCTAGCCTTACATGACATCGTTCATGAGACTTGCTCCATGCTTGACATGCAACTTGTATTGCATAAGTGGCTTTGCGGGTGCCTGTTTCTCCTAGCATAGTTAAGATTCAATTTACAACGGGTGATTGAAAATACTAGTATCAATGTTGTGGTTCTTGTTCGTAAGTTAGAACGACACTTATTAAAAGCCCCAAACCACGTAAAACATGCAAAGAAAATTAGAGGCGTCTAACTTTGTTTTGCAGGGGTGTGCTGTGATGTGATATGGCCATGATTGTGATTATATATGATGTATGCAATGTTCCTTATTGTAAGTTGGCAACCGGCAGGAGCCATATGGTTGTCTTTAAATTATGTTAAGACCCGCGTGTCTATTCAAAGTAGTTGTAATAGTTGAAGCCGGTGGACGGCAACCATGGAGAAGCATCATTGACCTTGATGCAATGTCGGTGATGATGGAGATCATGTTCGTGCTAGAAGATGGAGATCGGAAGCACAAAGAAGAAAGGCCATATCATATCACATATTATGAATTGCATGTGATGTTAATCCTTTATGCATCTTGTATTGCTTAGTAGACGACGGTAGCATTATAAGATGATCCCTCATGCACATGAATTTCAAGTCATAAAGTGTTCACCCTTAGTTAGCACCGTTGCTAAAGCTTGTTGTTTCGAAGCACCACGTGATGATCGGGTGTGTTAGATTCTACAAGTGTATACAACGTGAGCAAGCCATTTGCTCATGCGAAACTAAGGTTTGATCTTGACGAGCCTAGCATGTACATACATGGCCTCGTGAACACGGATTACCGAAGGTAGAGCATGAGTCATATAGTAGATATGATGAACATGTTGATTGTTCGCCATTGAAGCTATATCAACTCTCGTGATGATCGGTTTTGATGTGGTGGATTTGGTTCGTGTGATCACTAAAACAATGTGAGGGATATTGTTTTGAGTGGGAGTTCACCTAGATTAATTTAATTATTAATTAGAACTCAATTTATCATAAACTAAATCAAAGTGAATTTGCATAGTTGTTGTAGTCATTGGCATCCGTTTACCACCTTGCGCTTAGTTATAATTAAGATGATAGAACTATAGAATTCTGGTTAGTTACTTTACGAACTGGTATCGTATTGTTTTGAAGTGTTAATCTAAAGTTTAAAAGTCCTATTGCAAACTTTCAGTAAGTTCCGGTTACTCCATGAAGTTTAATAATTGGTATTAAAACAAGAGTAAAAATTCGAAGTGTTAGTGTATAAGTATCATGTTTGTTTCCATGATTCTTGATATTCAAAGGATTGTCTTAATATCAAAGTTATCTAGGATCTGAAAGAGTTGTTTCAGAAACCATGCTGTGTGGAAGATATTGTGATATCTGAAACGAAGTTTTGGTTGCAACATGATAGAGTATAATATGGCAAAAGTCATGTTCTCATATTTGATGAGAATTTGCAAAAGGTTGGAGACACTAGTTGTCCTAAACTTCCAAAAGGTTTTGGAGAGCAACATTATACTCGCGATTCACCGTTACAAGCTAAAAGTAGCTAGATCATGGATAAATCCATGATGAGGGTGAATATTTGATGTAGGTAAAATGTTTACTACACCAAGAGATTACTAAAGAAAGGAATTTGAAAGAACACCAAATATTTGATAATGGTGATCTACTTCAAAGTGCAAATCCAAAGACATTGGTATTTAACTATACATGCTTTGGACTATGTGTCATATGTATGACTCCACTATTGATGTTGATAGATTCTTTCAAACAGAAAAGGAAATATTGAAAGAAAATCTCATAAGTATATGGCAGAAAGGAAAAGACTAGAATTGTTCAGTTTAAGTATATAGATGATATACATGTTATGGCTATATTCTTTGCTTATTAAACAATGTAGTTCTTAAGTATTTAATACTGAATTTGTTGGTATGAATCATCATACGAAACAACAGAATTCATGAACTACAGTGGCCTAAGTAATTAGCAAAAGAATATGTGATGATGTTCATCGAGAACAAATAAAGGGTTATTGTGTTGCTCGTTAAACATCAAAGCTTGCCTTCAAGATTTGTTTTATCAGGTATTATGAGAACAAAAGGGTTGTTCAAATAATTGTCGTAATCCATAAAAGATGGATGATTCACAAATCTCATTGGAGAAATCACATCCATAAAACTAGTGCTAAAAATGTCGAAAGACAAATTGATTGAAAGATCACTTAGGAAGTGACATCGCCGTTTAAATTATATTGGAAAGAAAACATGAAGAAACTCCATGTGGATGGAATTTTGGAGTCTTTTGATTTTTGATCACCTGACGCTTGTGAAACTTTCCTAGAGATAATTGAAACTTCGTTCATAGGCCAAAAAGGAACGAATGACTAGCTTATTGGAACTTGTACATATTGTTGTATGAAATCCATTATGTGTAGTCAAGAGCGATGGATTTCAACTTCATATGCTTTCTCCAAAATTTGAGTGAATATATGAATATTTACTTAATAAGGATGAAGTGTGAAATATTTGAAAAGTTCAAAGATTTTCAAGATGAAGTGCAAAATCATTGTAACAAGAATATAAATAGTTTATGATAAGATCATAAAGGAAGATATTTGAGTTACAGAGTTTAGCATAATACCTAAGATTTAAGGAATCGTTCCATGGATTTGCATTTCCCGAAACACCATAAGGGTATGGAGCGTTCGAGGTATGTAATTAAACCTTGTTTGACATGGTAAGATCAAAGGTATAATTCATAAAACTGCCATTATATTTTAAAGATTAAAAGCTTTAGAGATTACCGTTTTTCCACTGAAAAGAGCTCCATCATAATCCGTTGAAATGACACCATATAAAGTTATTGTTTGGGATAAAACCCAAGTTGTCCTTTCTTAAACATTTTTATGCTATGCATAAGAAAGATGTTTGCAACCAAAGTCGGATGAACATGTCTTTGTATAACTGTTGAGTATTCCTCCATAACACCAGAGACAAAAGTGTTTGTCGCTTAGAATGTCAAGTTTCTTTGGGAAGGAATTATTCGTGAAAAGAAAAGTGGGAGGACAATAGAACTTTGATAAGGTTAAAGGAACCTTAGCTATATGTGCAAAGTTGCGCAGCGCCGAAAAGTGTTCCGGAGGCAGCAACAATGCTCATGGCTCACGTGCCTCAAAGGTTGTGGTCACAAAGATCTAAGTTCCTATTGAAACAAGTAGGTCGAGTAAACAATCAAATACCAAGATTTGAGGGTTGAATCATTATTTGAGAATAATGAACGGACTACATGCAAAGAAGTGATGATGGGCCCTGACTCCGTAAAATGGCTTGAAGCCATAAAATCCGTGATAGTTCCATACACGAGAAATCAAGTTTTGAACTTGAAGGACCCTCGAGAAAGGTGTAAGACCTTACAGTTGTGTCTGGATCTATAAAGAAATAGACATGGATGTTTTACATCTATGAAATAGTCGACATGTTAGGAAAGAGTTCACAAAATGTTCAAAGTTTGACTATAACAAGATTTGATCTTTCATAGTGATATTTAGTCTAGACGGATTAATGTAGCAACCACTACATATAATTTGTTATATGGTAGTTGAATAAACAAAACAAGTTCTTCTAATAGAATCGTTACCTAGGAAGTGTGCATAACACGGTCCATAGGGTTTTGTTAATTCAAAGGATGCTAAAAGCATATGCAAACTTCAATGGTTAAAGTGAGCATCGCGGAGTTGGAATCTTCACTGTGATGAAACTGTTAAAGGTGTTTAAAAGTTCATTAGAGACGATGAAGATGCTTGCATTTGCAAGAAATTAAGTGGGAGCTCTAAGACATGTTTCTAATACATTATGTGGAAGACATATTGTTGATTGGAAATAATGTATCTTTTATTAACACATATTAAGAATTTCATCCCGATGAAAGACTTAGGCAAAACCCAAATATTTGGCATCAATAGACGCTAATATGGTTGTGCCAGAAGTACATAGATAAGATATTGAATGAGTTCAATATAGAAACTACAAGAGAGGTTCTTGTCGCACAGAAAGGATTGAATGAGTTCAATGTTGATGATATATTCAAGTGTATTGACATTTGGTAAAGTGAAACAAATAATCAAGTATAGATTGATACTTGATGTATGAAATCACAAAGAGTATTTATATCAATCATACGTGATATGTACAAATCCAGATATGTCCTATGCTCTAAATGTTGTGAGCATATACCAGAATGATTCGTAAGATGATCATTGGACAATAGTAAGGATATTCTTATGATCTTTTGGAAGAACTAAGAGTATAATATTTGTAGATGTGACAAATAGATGGTTAGTTCATTGTAAAAGTACTACATTGATACTAGCTTTGTCACAAAGTACAAATTAAGTTTATCTCAATCTAAACTAAGGGTGGCACAATATAATGGAAAGTGAGTTCCATAATGGATTTGGATGAGTTCCAAAGTTAAGACATTGTGACAGATACTACAACAAAAGGCTAAGTATATAACTGCTATTATAGCAGCTAAAGAGGGCATTTGTGTCAATTAGTTTGTTATCAAACTAGGTGTAGTTCACAGTGGGATAATACTATGAAGATATATTGTGCGACAATATTATCAACATGTTTTAACCCCAAAGAGCTAAAGGTCACACCGAAAGACCAAATTTATACAAAGCCATCTCATTAGAGAATGAGTGATGCGTAGAGACGCAAAAACATGCAATTACACACGGACCTGGAAGTGTCAGATCCGGAGATCAGTTGACCACTATCAATCGTGTACATACAACCCTGGAAAGCCATAGGTGTTGAATACACAAAGGTTTGAAACTAGATTATTGACTCTAGTGCAAGTGGGAGACTGTTGGAGATATGCCCAAGAGGCAATAATAAAGTGGTTATTATCATATCTTCACACTTATGATAAATGTTTACATACCATGCTATAATTGTATTAACCGGAAACATTAATACTTGTGTGATTTGTAAACTAAAATAAGAGTCCCTAGTAAAGCCTCTTGTTAAACTAGCTTGTTGGTTAATATATGATCATGGTTTCCTGATCATGAACATAGAGATGTTATTAACAACAGGGTCATATCATTAGGAGAATGATGTGATGGACATACTCCTATAGATAAGCGTAGCATAAAGATCAAGTCATTTCAATAGTTCAATTGCTATATGCTTTCTGATACATAGTAACCTAATTCCTTCGACCATGAGATCATGCATATCACCTTTTCCGGATGGATGTTTTGATGTCATCAAACACCACACCGTAACAGGGTGGCTATAAAGGTGGCATTGAGTGTTCAGAAAGTATTGGTTGAAACACATGGATCAAGAGTGGGATTTGTCCATCCATATGACAGATATATATACTCTGGGCCCTCTCGGTGGAATGTCATCCAATTGGCTTGCAAGCATGTGACTGGATCACAAGGGATCACATATCACGGGAACGAGAAAAGAGTACTTATCGGTAACGAGGTCGAACTAGGTATGCAGAGATACCGACGATCATAACCTCGGATAAGTAAATTATCGTGAGACAAAGGGAAATTGGTATCGTATGTAAGTGGTTCATTCGATCGCAAAGTAATCGTAGAAATATGTGGGAGCCATATGAATTTCCAGATTCCTCTATTGGTTATTGTTCGGAGAAGTGTCTCGATCATGTCCGCATAATTCACGAACCGTAGGGAGACACACTTAAGGATTCGACGTTGTTTGAGTAGTTATGGTATTATGAGAAAGAGACCGAATGTTGTTCGGAGTCTCGGATGGGATCCGGATATCACGAGGTGATCCGAATGGTCCGGAATAAGATTCATATAAGGAAAGTCCCGCTTTGAGTTCGGGAATGATTTCGTGTTTTCATCGAATGTTCTAGAAGGTTCCTAATGTCCGCACTGGGGAGGGGTACATGAATGTGTCATTACATATTGGAATGATTGCATCATGTACTAAGTGTTCTCGCTGTTCCAAATAAAGGATTAAATTGAATCCTAAAACTGAAAAGTCAAATGGCCAGTTTGAAAGTCAAACGACTAAAACAGGAAACTGAGGGAAACAAGCAAGAGGAGGTTGAAACCGACTTGGGGGAGGAGTCCCTCCTCTCCAAGCCGGCGTGCCACCCAAGGCCGACTTGGGGAGGGACTCCCTCCCCTTGGCCGCCCCTCCCACCTATAAAAGGAGGGGCAGGGCCTCCTCCTCTAGACACACAAGTTCCTATCCTTTAATCTCCGGTTTAGAGCCATTTTGGTTTAGAGCTTCTAATTGCCCTAGCCTTCGGATTAGAGCCTTCTAATTGGTGTTTCTAAACCCTAGACCACTAATAGCTCTCTCATACTCCACCATACTCGCTCTGGCTTAAGGCGAAGCCCTGCGGGATCTCCCCTCTACTTTCGGTACCACGCCGTTGTGCTGCCGGAATCGTGAGGAGAGTGCTACAACCTCCGCTGCCTGCTGGAACAAGGGAGAGGAAGGTCTTCGTCGAGTACCGAACGTGTGACCGACTGCGGAAGTGCTGCCGGAACGCAGAGCCAGAAGGATCGTCTACGCGATCTTGAGATCGGAAAGAATACGACTACATCACCCACGAGAATCTGCTCTCGTTAACCGCTTTGGAATCTTCAAGGGTAAGTTATTCCATCGACTCGTTGCTACAATCTAGTAGATAGATCTTGGCTTGTTTGTTTGTATGCGATAGAAAATTTTTGTTTTCCATGCTACGAACCCCTACACTGGCCTGCTCATGTTTTGTTCTGTACTGTTCTGGCCAATTACTGTTAAGAACTGTTATTGTTGTGGTTTGTTACTGTTCTGGCCTTATACTGTTCTAGCATGTTACTGTTTTGGCCTTTTACTGTTTTGTCCTGTTACTGTTTTGGCATGTTTTTGTTTTGCTATTAGCCGTTATTTTTTTGGCAGGTACAATTTAAGGCCCATGACAGCTTATGAGGCATGCCGTGATTCAGGCCTTTTACTGTATATTGAGCCCGTCTGCTGGTCGGCATATCGTATTCTATAATTATGGTGTCATTCTTCTTTAAAACAGTCCGTTAATATTTTGTCATTAGTGCGGCGCGAGAATCAGCATATTATGTCAACAGGAAAATACTGAAATTTATTATAGACCAGAATTCAACAGAAACAAAAATATGCATTACACAGACATCGTCAGTCATGAGTTAGAACAGGGGTTCTGCTAGAGATTACATCGCGATACAAGGAACAAAATGCTTACCATGACAGCTGCATAAGATTATCAAGTAGATGACCAGTCCAATCTTGTCGATCTTTTAGTTGTAGTATCTGTTCGCGTGTAATCGTGATTATTGCATATGTTTCCTCTGTTTCTTGTTCAATTAAATTAATTGTTTTGAGTGCAGATGTAACACCTCTTTGTGCTGGAATAACTGGAACAGTGGGCCGATGCAAGCAATAACCACTGTCACTGCTGCTTTGTGAAATAAGTTCAATACGTAACGTAGGAGTCCTCGCTTCTGCCTCCATAGCTTCATGTGCATCCTGAAACAAAGAAAACAAGTCAGCACAACATACTAGCAAACTGATAGCCAACTTATATTTAAAATAATTGTAATGCATCATTGGCCAGGAAAAATCAATGATGTGCCTCGTACATCTCTTTCCAGAATAACAGGAACAGTGGACGTCCTGGACCGACGCGAACATGTGCCTGTATCATAGCCGCTCTATGGAACAAACAATACAGATTATTTGTAGATTGAAACTAATACATATTAAGTTAGTGTAGCAAAGCAGGCGAAAAAACACTGTGTTTGTTGTCAAAGATTTTCAAAATCAGTATTGTCCTAATATAACAAATCAAGAAATCAACATGTGTCTCATGCAGTCTAACTAAACTTGTTTGGAAGTGAATGTAGTGAACCAAGCAACTACTCTTTCTCTTATAAATAAATCATATCACTACCTAATGGAAATATATAAATATAGAGGTGCCTGGGATCCCTTGAGTTGCTTAGAATTGGTCAAGACAACAAGAATTAACCTATAATATAAAAATAGCGTTTAGAAATGATCTATTGTACGAAGTAGCCATATCAGTGTGCAGTTCGAGAAATTATGGTTGGACCTACAACCACAGAAGGTGGCATTGTTTTAATAATCAGCGAACTATGATAGTACCTTAGAAAAACAAGCAATAGATCAAGTGTGTGTCTTAAATAGACTACCCGCATATTTTCAGAGAAACAAGATATCAACCTCTACTTTTCAGTAGTCAGATCATTCAAATATTTTGATTGTCGGGCCAGTATATAAAAAAAGAAGAAAAACAAAGAGATGAGTCATTTGCTGCCAAAACAATAGTTGGATGTAGCCAAAAAGTAGCAGAAACATTCTTTGTAATGCCTACAACTATTGTATTTCCAACTGCTGACAGTATCATTGTGCATATAACTAGACAACTAATAAAATCGAGTAGACAAACAAGCAACTGATATATTATGCACCTTGCAAGATCAATGAAGTATTTGAATAATGTATGGCTGGCATGAAGTGGAAGTTCAAATTAAGTGAAATGTGACATTCTTTCGATATAAGCACTTTGTTCACCATATAGAGTTGGTAGCTAGGAAATGTAGCAACGCCGTATGCATCAAATAAAATGCTATTTGAAAAAAAAGGATATCCAACATATATAATGTCAAGTAAACGTGTACGAGCTCTGTTATCCATATTATATTCATAGAAACCACGCCACAACATCGCATTGTTGCAGTCACAAGTCAACTAAAAATGCAAAGAACTCATAACCAATTGAACCATCTAGTGACTAATATTAAAACTAGAAAGATCATCTGATCATCTATAGATTAAATTGAGAAGACATGAGTCAGAACATATGCATAATGTCTCATTTTTCGTAGCAATCAACAATTGTATTCTCAAAGAAATTTCCATCGTTTAAGTTAAGAAAATCATGACATTGCATTAAACATGAGAAAAATAAAGAATCAAATTGGCAATAGAATCTATATGTGCCTCATGTAGAGTATCTAGTGAGGTAATGAATTAAGCAATAAAACACTAGGTGCACGATAGACTTCCAGACCATAGTAAGATTATTATAGTACATATATATAGTAACTAAGTATCATACGAAGCTTAATTATGCTTTTTATATCCTGGAAGAACATTGTGTTAATGATCATATTTTTCTAATCATTGGACAACTCATGTGGTGCCAACACTAGACAATGTGACTACCTTCAGGGTTCATACAAACTCTTAATAGCAGAAAAATACTACAATAGTAATAAATTATCATAAAAGTGGATATGCTTAAATTACCACCACCTAATAATAGTCTAGTTGACGCATAGATAGATATATTGATGGTGAGTCAAATATAGCAAATAATAGAGCATCACCATGATTGAGTGAGATAATTGAATTACAAATCAAGATATTTACATTTGGTCTTTGTTACATAGCAGAAAATTATAGCATAAAAGTGGATATACATAAATCACCACCACCAAATCATGGTCTAGTTAATGTATATATATATATATAGATAGATAGATAGATGAACATAAGTCAAATATAGAAAGAACAAATCAACACCATGATCGAGTGAGCACATTGAATTATAATCGAGGGATTCACGTTTGGTTTATGCCCATTCTTGTTTAAGGTCAATCTTGTTCTAATCATTAGCCGACTCATGTGGTGCCTCATACAAACAAGAATATGACACTAAGAACGTCTCAGTAGAAGCAAGTGACTTACTATTTCTCTTTGTGCAGTCCCGTTGGAGGACATCCTGTTGTCAGTTTGTTCGTTGAAGACATCCACCGCATCTAGCACTCTGATAGACGATTTATCTGCTTTATTGTTGCTCCCCTGCATATAGGTTCCGACCACTCATTAACATAAAACAATTTTCCATCCAACAATAGAAAGCAACAAGTACTAATAAGATTATAGGGGCGATTCACTCTACGATTCTCCGTGTTCCATGTGAGAGGAAATAATATCAAATAATGGGTGTTATTATTTATAAAGATCTAGATAGACATTATAGTATAACCTATTGTGAAAAAGTAAAAATGGTGCCAACGGGGGAATGATCTCTCCCTTGGTTATATGTTGTTAGGTAGGTTAGACACCCGGTTTATTCATGCCTCAGTGGCGACTCGAAAGTCTGCCCATGTTGGGACTCGAACCTAGGCGGGATGGCCTCCACACCCGGAATATAAGCTACTAGGCCATCGCCTGGTTCTCCACTTGTGAACAAGTAGAGCAGGGAATGGTGGAATATAAACAAACATTTTAATGACATAAAGTTTGCCATGGCGACAAAATAGAATGCAGATACAGTTAGTCCTTAGCACGAACAGGAGACAAATTACAATGGAAAATGGTTTTAACTTGTGAAATGGGATTGCAAACAAATATGTGAAGTGCCATAAAATTTTCCATGATCTACGAAGCAAGCAGATATTGTATTAACATTAGGACAAACAAGATAGACATTACAATGGCATACCTCGTGAACTTATAGAGCAGGGAATGCAAACACATGTGAAGTGACTTAAAATGCCATGAACAACATAATAGAAGGTATATACTTCTTCTCCAGAAATTATAATTGAGAAACTTAAATTTATAGAGCATGGCATGCATATAACCATGTTGAGTGCCTTAAAACTTTCCATCTAATACTACATCTAATCCAAAAACTAAGGAATATAAATTTTTCACAAGTCAGTCGACGCTAAACTCGACCAAGTTTGTAGAACATACAAGGAACATCTACCAAGCCAAACCAATACCATTCGATACATCGGGACATGTATTTTCATAGTCACAAATGAAACAAATTAACCATTAATATATTTTATATATACGTGGTCAAATTCATCATTGTTTATCATTATTTGACTTTAAAAAGTATAGGCCTTCTTTTACGAAACGAATGTAGTATATAATAGGATGCAGCTACTGTCGGAGGTTAATTGAAATGGGATAGAAATAATAATGGCATACCTTGCAGAGGGAATGCAAAACCAACAATTTCAATGACATAAAATTTGTGATGAGTTACATAAAAGAAGGCAGTTACTGTAGTTGCTTATTACAAACTAGATTGAAATTAAAATAGCATAAATTCTGAACTTGTAGAGCAGGGAATGTTAATCTACATGTTCAGTGGCTTAAAACTACCAATGAACTCGAAAATTACATGCAGTCGGTGTTGTAGCTACGGACAAATCAAATGCACATTATGATGACACAACTTGCAAACTTGTAGAACATGTAGGCAGCTTTAGATGTTAAGTGAATTAATATTTGGCATGAACAACATAACAACAATGAGATCTAATGATGCTAGTTTTATACTACCAAATTTTTATATATATTAAGAGTAATTGTTGGTCAAAGAAAAAACACAGAAAACAAGGATGCCTTATTCCTTGAAATAGAGGGAGTAGTTTAACGCCTGGATTTAACATAGACTACACCGAACTTATTAAGAGAGAGTCGGATATTAATTAAGCCAGTATTGAGGTAGGAATTTACCACCAATATGGAAATGCAATTCACTGTCGCAAGCTTATGCAAGGTTCGCAGCATACAAATAAATTCCTACGATGGGAACAACTATGTACCAAGAACTATCTACTAGATACAAACAACGGGCGGATGTATATCCGTAGAGAACATACCCTTGAAGACCGACAAATCTTAACGATTTAAACTCGTGGTTGATGTAGACGATATTTTTCCGATCTCAAGATCGAGAGGAAGTCCTTAGCACCGCAACTTAGCGGAGCATCCGTGCTCGCACACACGTTCGAGGCACCGAGCAACCTCCGCCTCCTCGCTCTAGCGATGCGGTGGAAGCACAACTCTTTCTTGCTGAATAGCCACCGGTAACATGTATCTCGCTAGTCCGAGACCATGGGGGATAAATACTAGAGGGGGAGAGAGATCCTTCACGAGGAGGTGTGAGAGACAAGTGAGGAGGGGGGCTCCTTTTATAGGAGGAGGGGTGGGAACCCCAAGGGGGTGGCCGGCGCATGGGGGCTGCCCCCTTGCCCTCCCCTCTTCATGTGGGTGGACACTCCAATCACAAATCTCCTTTAAATTCCCTCCACTCAAAAGTCCACTCAAATTCCCATTATATTTCCACCAAATTTAATGCAAACTCTCATTAAATAAAACTCATTTTATTTATTCAGAATTTTTTCAATTACTTTAATGACAAAAATTCACATATAACCCCTTTATAGTATTTCATTTCACATGTAAAAACACTTTCTGCAATTTCACCCGAAAACCTGTTTCGGTATCTAGTGAAATAAATTCCTGCGCTTGTTATTCTTTCTGGCATGAAACTTTTGCTCCAATTGGATGTTGGTGTCTCTTAAGTGTGCCACCCTACGGTTCACGAATAATGCGGACATGATCAAGACCCCTCTCCGATCAATAATCAGAAGCAGGATCTGGAGACCCATACCGACTCCCACACATTCAACGACGACTTTCTTGTGATTGTCGGAACCTTTTACGCTAGTATCTTAATCCCTTTGTTTCACGATATATTACATGTCCGATATTCGATCATCGGTATCTCCATACCTAGTTTGATCTCGTTACTGACATGCACTCTTTTCTTGTTCCCATGATATAACATTCTAGTGATCAAATCATTTGCTTGCAAGCTAACCAATGTGATATCACCGAGAGGGCCCAGAGTATATCTATCTGTTATCTGGATGAAAAAATTCCACTCTCGATCCATGGGCCTCAACATAACACTTTATTAGTTCTGAACCCATCTTTATAATCACCCTGTTATGGTGTGACGTTTGATATTATCAAGAAACTCTTACGGTTTTAGTGATTGACATGATCTCATGGTCTAAGGATTAGGATTACTTCGTAAGTTGTTATAGCAATATAAACTCAATGAATTTGATCGTAATGATATACTTCGGATGAATGTTCATCACACCATCACACTAATGTTTGATCTCGTTATTAACAACATCCAATGTCCATGATCAGGAAACCTTGATCATCTTGTTAATCAACAAGCTAGTTTATGAGAGAGGCATAACTAGGAACTTTGTGTTTTTTTATTAAACACACATGTATTAGTGTTTCCGTATTAATACAATTATAGTATGCAAAATAAACATCTATCATATACTTGTAATATACATAATAAACACTTTATTATTGCCTCTTAGGGCATATTCCCTTCAGCTTATACCTACTATACTAAAACGAACAAGCAGATCTGGTTTACCTTGGTCACGGTGTCGTCTATGCATACACGACATCTTTGCGGGTCACGTCAAGGACGTCGAGTGTGCCCGGTAGTGGTGAGCCGCTCTGAAGAAGATAGATCATGGCGGCGTCGGTGAAGCAGATATGTGGAGGTTGTTGATGGGTCTCACTTTCTTGATAAGATTGCCGCTGGAGGAGAACTGGTGTAGTGCACGACGTCGTCGGTGGAGAAGATATATTACTACCGATTATGGACTCGAGGCTCTGCTCAAGAGCTTCGGTAAAGAAGATCTAGTGTAGTAGACTGTTGAGTCGGTGAAGCAAATTGAATCCAGCGCACACCAGCGTAGGTGACCTAGGTCAGGTGCTGTGGACGAAGGAGTCAACGAACTAGATTCGGTAAGGAGGACGTCGGCTGATTCGGTGGATTGGTGAGGAGTATGTGGTATCAAGAGGTATGGCGTGCAGGCTGGCAAAGTGCGAAGGTGCATAAGCCGGAGGTAGGATAGGGGGTTTGGGGTGGTGTGTGGACTGGAGAAGTGTGGCGGGGATGTACCGGTGCGGTGGTTCAGGAGCTGCGGTTGAGACAGGGGGTTAGGTGGCGTGTAGGGAGGGCTGCGGCGGTGATGTTCTAGTGCGAGTGTACAGGAGCTAGAGGTTAAGTGGGGGTTGGGTGGCGAGTAGGCCGGCGAACTAGGGCGGGGATTTTCTGGTGCGGTGGTGCAGGAGATGGAGGTGAGATAGGGGTTGGATGGCGTGTAGGCCGACGAAGCGCAGCGGGATGCTCCGGTGCGGTAGTGCAGGAGTCGGAGATGAGATAGGGGTTAGGGTTTTTCGGAGTGCTACGGGGGAAATGGCGTCGGTGGAAGGTGGATTACCCAGCTTTAGAGCTGTGGGGACCGAGGGAGAAAAATTACGAAAGATACTCACGACCCGATATTTGTAGTTAGGCCATTGTCAGGGGTAGAAAATGAATTTCGTACGGCTAAAACTTGACGCGTGACCACTCGAAATATTTCGATGGAGGTGTGGTGGGAGAATTTGGTGCTCTGGGATTTTTAATTTGGCTATATAGTACAAAAGATGTAGAAAAATAATAACCTACTCCAAGGACTAGAAAAAATACTAGTTTACTGTAATGTTCTAGCCTTTAGAGTTATAGAGTATTTTCGAACCCATTTCTGCACAAATAGGGTCTCTTCCTTCGACTTAATTACGTACACATATGTTACCCACTATAAATATAGTACTAACATGAACTAGTAACACTCTGTCATTACACTCGCCAATGGATTAATATCTCTTACATGCATGCATGTGATTGGGCTACTAGAAATTGTTTTTTGTCTATACCTGCGTGTAATAATACTAGTCTAGCTAATATACTAGTAATAACTGAGTACTCATCGGTAACTATAGTTACTTAGTTAGCTATGATACTGCGCTCAAAAACTCCCATTATCGTGATGAAAGGCCTAAGGATGTTAAGAGTGATAACTTGAAGTATGCATATGTTAGCAGATACATAATAATAGTATTTTATACGGACTAGTATTTTGTACGTACTAGTATTTTGTATACTAGACACATTTTGTATTGAAAAGTGTGATGTGATGCTTCTCTATAGTAAGTTGCACTTGCCTTGTACACATGTGAGAATCAGATAATAGAAGTATGACATATCATTTTTATTTAAAATCATACTAGGTGATAAGATAAGATGTGTTTTGAGTAGAACATAATCTAAATGTAAACGGAGAGAGTACTACTGTTTCTGTACGAAAATGTACAGTAAACTGCGTTCCTAAAACTAATTCGTAAATATTCTATAGGGGTATGTGGGTGATGCCAGGGGAAACTGCATACCCTTCGTCTCCACAACCGCTCATGCATGCATGCATCTCCCAATCTTCCTAGCGGTTCCTTTCATCTTCTCGATCCCATTCATTTTCTCTCATTTTCCTCATCCAGCTGAATCTCTACAAAACAAAAGAAGCCACCAATCATCATCTCCTTCCTAGATCCCCGCAACACCACCATACTACGGGTGGCGTATACCAACAGAGTATCGGCGGTGAACAATTACATTGAGAAAATCCAACCGTTCCTAGAAGAAGCGGACGATAAGATTGTTGGCCTCAACGTCGAGTACACCAACGAGCAAACATCGACGCAGAAGGCTGCCGTCGTCCAGCTGTGTGTGGGCACGGATTGCCTGGTCTACCAGATCCGCCAAGCAGACAAGCCATGCTCCAAGCTAGCAGAGTTCCTCGCGGACCCTAACATTTCCTTTGCCGACGTCGACATCGGCAACGAAAGTATCAGGCTCAGTCATTCTCTAGTGCTAGTGACAAACTTCATGGACATCCATAAGGGGTGGAAGCATGCCAGCTCAATGAATGAGAAGGATTCTTTGGCTGACTATGACGTGGCCCTCATAGACATCCGTTACAATGTCATGAAGGAGACTAAGAAGGATGTGGACCACAAGCAGTGGGAGAACATGCCCCTGACCGAAGAGCAGATCCAGTATACAAGCCTCGACACCTACACGACCTACGAGGTATACAGCAGGATAGTGAACTTTGAGAGGGGTCAACAAACTCTCGAAATGTTCAACAAAAATAAACAACTAAAGAAGAAGGGCAAGGGCAAGCGTAAGAACAAACAGACCAAAGAAGAAGATTTAGAATGGTACACCATGTGAGACATATGAGTACTATATTTGTGTTTCTCTCTATCCTTGTATGATACTCCGTATAAGTTAATGCATGTAGTATATATACTACAACATGAGTACATGAGTAGTGCTACATCATGCAAGGGGCGGAGGTAAGAATTAGATGCAAGGAATCGCAGCAGTTTCTTTTAATTTCACTGCAGAGTGCTAGGAGTGCAGGTTTAGGCATCGTAGCACGCCACCACACTGCAAGAAATCGCAACATTTTCTTTTAATTCGTGGTAGAGACTTTCTTTGAGTAATTTCATTTATTATACTGCTGAAGGAGTAGTAGCAATGTGAACTGAAGTACAAGAATATAAGGATAGAGAAAACATAAGCAAAGTTGGGATAGACCAGGATGGCCCTAACTTTCTCTGCACTGCTGCGCATGCATGGTTGTACTCAATTATGTGGAAGCATACATGGGAAGGAAGAGATGAACATTGTGCGGAAGCTGCGATGCTTCCCACCTGAACAAGTGTAACACCCTCAGAATCGGCCCTATGCAAGTTTTAGCGAAACCCGCCAAACCCGCATAGAAACGATTCAAAGGTGCCCACCAGGCACTTTCGTGCGGGTGGAAAACGAAGTAATAACATTACACAACAGTTCTCGATGGGACCCATGTAAGAGAGATATATATACAAATGACTCAATGAGTCAAGAATAGATATAATATACAAAGATCCAAATCGCTTGAAAACGATAGAGCGTAGCCTACGGACAAGATGCAAATGGGGCTAAGAGCTCGAAGAATAACCAATGGCGTCCATAACCCTTCCTGTGCCAAGCCGGAAGGGTAACCTGCTAACGACGCCGATCTCAAAACCTGCTTAAACAAAAGGGTGCGGCAAAGGGCAAATGAAAAAGAGAGAGCGGTCAAGATCGAGGCCAAGACACGGCGAGGCTAGAATTCGGTCCTCGCCTACATAGGTATGGTGGCTGAGCGGCAGACAAGATGCACTAAACAACCTATAGAGACTCGATATAACTGTCGGCTATCAGAGAGGGATAAGAAAGATCTATTCGGAACCACCTGATACAACCACCAAACATACCCATCCTGGCATTTCCCCCTCGAGACCAAACGAGGAAGTCAACAGCGGAACTCACACAGTTGGCAGTTTTACTCATTCCGTTATAGTGGCGGCAATTACTAGTCAAATATAGATAGCATGAGTCATCCTGATATAATAAGCAGTGGGCAGTTTTAGTTAACCATTCCGTTGTAGTTGCAACACTTACTAGTCAAATATACGATTAGCATGAGATATCCCAAAACCCAGCAGTTGTTGGTACTTTTATTTAGCCATTCCGTTGTAGTGAAGCTGATTACTAGTCATATCGGATACTAGTCAAATTATAACAGTAAACTTTAGTTATAGTTTTCTATGATCAAGCACTGTGATCCAAGTCGTCCATAACCGCGGACACGGCTTCTCGAAAAGATTTAACCCTGCAGGGGTGCACCAAAGTATCCACACGCACTTCGACCCTTTTTGCCAGATCAATTAACATACACCCATCGGTATGTCGGCGGGGCCTAAGTCATGACGTTTCCCAGACCCAAAGTAAGTACATGGGGGCCACCCCACCAAGTCTACCCGCAACGAAGTCGGCCGATCTCCGAGACGGACTCAGGGTTTGTGGAGCCGGCTGTAAACGACTGGGAACGAAACTCTCGGGCTTGTCGATACAGCAAAAACGGGTCACGATCCTAAACAGTACAGGTGCTCGTCGCACAATCGTAAATAAAGCAGTAAAGCATGGCATAAGTACAGAATAGTAATAAAGCCCCAAACTACTTGTGGCCCCTAGTACAGTACTTTGAAATCAGGTACTAAATCGATGGGGTGCCCATACATCCCACATGTGGTTAGCGCGCTCGATCTCGGAACAGGTGTCAAGAACTCGGGGTCCTACGGGACACCAGTGAGCGGCCGGAAACCAAATATTATCTATCACCCACCGGTGCCTCTGCATTTACCTACTTCAATTGTAGTTATTAAACAGTAATTAAAGTAAACGGTAATTAAAGCCATGATCATCTCCAACATTAAACATGCGGCAATACTCCAACAACTGTGGTACTGGACGACATGCAACAGCACTTGAGCAAGCGACTACGACGCGCAGGTCCAACTATCTACCAAACAACAGGTAATAGGAGGTGTCCAAGGCAATATAAGGTTGCAAGGGATATCACGAGTACGAAAACTAGAGCATCGCAACACGGATAGCAATAGATCAACAGGAGGGAATAAATACTATAAAAGTAAGATAGGTAGAAAGGGGGAGATGCTCGCCTGAAAACATTGCCGAAGGTTCAACCGAAGATCGGGTCGACACTCGCATCAACTCAACAGCCTTATCCGCGAAGAAGCAAAACACTAGAATAAACACCGGATGCACCATTTAATACTACGGCAAAAGATCGGGCATGATGCATGTATGATGTATGACATGGCAAAGATGCGATGCAATTGGGCAATATTAAGTGGAACCGGGGTTCTGACAATTAGTTAGATGGTTCATGTTATTTGGGTACCCTACAATTTAAATATTGTCTTAACATGGCAAAATATATCACCGGTTCGATGCACAAATTTAAATGGGGCCGATATTAGACTAGATTTGCCCACATATAGCCCCATATTTAATTATAAGGTGAATCGGCAAAAGCCCCCAAACCACATGGTATGAATGCAAATATGACAATTTTATATGCACATTTTTATATTACATTTATAAAAATAGGGCTCGAGAAAGGGGTCACACATTAGGGTTCGGCAGATCTTGGGGCTCGGAGGGGTTCGGGGTTGGGTCTTAGGGTTCGACGGGAAGGCAAGGTTCGGTTCGATGAGATCGGTCTTGGCATTCGGGAAGAAGAACTTGGCGTCCGAGAGACGATCTTGTCGCACGGTGTCCGGGAAGACGAACTTGGCGTATTCGCGTCGGCGATCTTGGCGTTCGGGTTCTCGACGTCGCATCCGGGAAGAAGGTCTTATTGCATCCGGGGTCGTCGGGTCATGTCGTCGGTTTGTCGTTTCACGGTGGAGATCTTGGCGTCCCTGGTCCCATGTCGGCATTCTCGGTGTCCCGCGGTGAAGTGCCTGTCATTTTTGTGGCGAGCTTGGCGGTCATCGGGTTCGGCGCCGATGGTCGTTGGCGAACTTGGGGTGTTGATCTTGCTAGTCGGTGAGGGACTCGAGCATCCTTGCGGAGCCACAGTAGCCGAGTTGGCAACATCACGCTACTACACCAACATGGTCTTCAGGGTAGCGCGCGCACACCTCTTCACATCATCTGCACAGCACGGTCCAGGGACATGCGGGGCTCCAGGGAGGCGCTGAGGCGATGATGCCTGGACGCGGGAGGGGGCTCCCCTTGCAGCACGCGGGACGGGATGGTGTCGCGGCAGCGGCGCTTGAGCGAACGGACGGCGGCGGCCGGACTCAAGCCAGCGGTGGCAAGCGGCGGTCGCGAGGAGGCGCCGTCGGGAAGGGGCGGCGGTTGGTGGGGCTTGGAGGAGTGGCTAGCGGCGACGCTCGGGAGGCCGAGGCCGGCTGCTGCAGGGCCACGCCGGGCAAGAAGGGAAGGCCGACGGCAGGGAAAAGAGGGAGGTGGCCGGGGAAAACCGACGACAGCGGCACGCTCAGGAGGAGGGCGACGCCCGGGAAGGGGCAGAGCTTGGCGACACGGAGGGGGGGAAGGCCCGCGAGAGGGGCGGCGAGGAGGGAAAGGGCGCAGGCGGCGAGGATGCGATGGAGGCCGTCGGGGCTGCTGCGGACGGCGGCGGGCTGTGTCGGAGAAGTGGCGGCCCCGGCGGCGCTCAGAGGCGGGGAACGGGTCGGCGCGCGGGGCCGAGGGAGGACGGGCGGAGGTGCAGGTCGTGGTGGCGATGAGCTCGGGGCCTCGGGGAAGAGCTTGGCGACGGGGGGAACCGACCGGCCACGAGCGGCAGGGCTCCTGGCGTCGGAGGCGAGCGCCTGAGGGGGAGGCGGGGCGAGGACGGAGGGGCGCTGGAGGGGGGCCGCGGGGAGAGCGCGCCGGGGAGGAGCCGGGGTAGGTAGAGGGCGGGGGCGGCGGCGCCTGGGAGAAACGAGGGAGGAGGGAGACGCGGGGAGAGAGGAAGGAGACGGGGAGCGTGAGGGAGAGGAGGGAGTGGGACCCGCGGGTGGTGGGGCCACGCGTGGGGATCGGCGGTTGCTGGGGATCGGGTGTGTGCGTGTGTGGTGTTTGTGTGGGGTGGGGTGGAGAGGAGGTGGGGCCAGGGCTGATGTGGCGGTATGGGAGTGGAGGGGGTTGGGAAAAAAGGGAGGTGGCGGTTTGCGATTGGTCGGGGTGAGGTGGAGGGGGTTTGGGTAGACTAGGATTGGGTAGGAAAAGATTAGGAATTAGACAGGCCGGGTTTGTACTGGGGGTGGCCAACTAGGTCGGATCGGCCCGATTCGGCTGCCCCCTAAAAATAATATAAACTTTTGTTTAATTTAAAATAAACTTTTGTAAATAGTTTTTAGACAAATAAAGGACCCGGAAAAGCCAGGCGCTTTAATTTGAAATCGAGACGGGGGGGATATTTAGAAAACCAAACTAGGCTTTTAGAAAATATGTTTCGACAAACAAATGCAAGATGACATGACGATGCTCAAATGCAAGGTGGCATGATGACATGAGCATGCGGTTATGATGATGCAATGCACAAAAACAACGCGATTTTCTAGTAGTGGTTTTTGCGGGATGCCACAACAAGTGCCATTAATAAAAGGCATAGAGACACCGAATGCGGAGTGGAGCAGTGCAGGAAATGCTGCATTTAAGAGGAGAGAGGGAGGATGTTCTCCTTCGTCCAGGTGGCTTTGCTCTCCCGAAAGACACCGACAAGACATAATTTTGGGTGGAGGAGCCGTTTATTTTTGCAACAAGGCAAAATATTTGCGGTGGATGGAGCCTTTGCTCGCCTTGCCAATAGTACGAGATCGACTAGGCACCAAAAGCCGAGTACTAATACAAACATGAGTACTACTAGTAGTTACTCAGTTCCATAGTTCCATACAGGAGAAATAGTGGCTAATACTATAGTAGTTTTTCAGGACCCTTCTTGGTTCCTAGAATTCCTCCTAGTCACATAGGAGTAATACAAGTTGGATGAATTTTATATCACAACCTCCAATTAATCGGGATACCGCTGAAAAGATTGAGACGAAATCCATGTGTGCGTTTCTTAAACTAGAAGATAGCCATTTCGCATTCTAAGAGCTCCGCGTCCCTGACAACATATCGCCAGCTCCTACGAGTAGTGATCATTGCACGCCCATTATCGACTATGGAAATCATGACTTCATGATAACCTTTGTACAACTCATTGGTCACACGCAGGTTTCTTTCTTCATGCAGATTTATTTTTTCCCGTAGATGATTCTTCAAGACGTTCTGATTGTAATCCAGTGAGAAGCACTAAAACCAGAAGAAAATAGTTATCCGAAGTTTAGGGATTTTTGACTGATGAAATAGTAAAAAAGATGCCTGCTTGATTCAAAGTATGATAGAGAAAATAAATGTTGGATTGCAATGTTATGCCCACTCCAATCCTACAGAAATTGATCTGAACCCAAATTTATTTGACTCTTATCATAGTAGGACAAACACAGGATTCTAAAAAAGAGGTGTGAGTGGATGTTTTATTTCCTTCGAAATCTTGTGCAAACGAAACCTTAGAAACAATTCCAATGGGAATCAATCCTACAAATGTAACAACCATCTTGGTAAAATTTCCTATATAAATATTTAACCTACAAATTTTTTAGGCAAATCTTTTGAATCAGACATTCAGACGGCTACTTACCATCCTCCCCCTCCCTCACGAGTAAAGAAGAGGTGATCTCACAGACATAGAAAGGTATGCCAGGTTTGATCTGGGAGACTTTATTCTCGAGAAAATCCCACCTTCTGTATGATAAACGCACATTATTCCTGTAAACGATGTAAATTTCGAACCAATCTTTCCGCTCATAAGAAGGACCTACATGAAAGAAAAATAAATATTAGAGAGTAATATATTGCTTCATAGTCTAATTAATTTCAGAACCCAAGTAAATCTTTACCCCTTATAGCAGCAAGTTCTTCCTCATCACTATCAGTTACATAAAAGTCAGTGCAGCAGATCTCATCATCGCTGGAAATGTCCATGATCTTCTACCTTGCTTGGAATTGGAACCTATAAATGACATTGAAGATACTTATTATAGCACCAAAATGCATGGAATTATAACAATTTCAAGTAACAAAATGATATCCCCATCAGCAAGGAACGTCTCTCGTCAAGGATTCACTTCGAAAGAGTACATCAATCTCAATATATTTGAATTTATGCACATTTAAAAGATCGAGAACAAAATAGAGGATAATGAAAGAGATCCGCAAAATTGGTTTAGAGATATAAAATGGAATCAATACAAAAAAGAGGAACTGCGAATGTTTTCAATAGAAGGTATAAATTAAGATCATACCTCGATGTTCTGGGTCGCAGTCGGCCTTGCGGTGACAGGCGGATTGATCTGTGCAGCGCTAGAGATGAAAGATGTGGGGATGGGAAGAGGTGGTGAGAGGAGGCGGTGGCAAGAGGATGATTTTGTTCTCTTTTTCGGGATGATGGTGGACGGATTGGGCAATTCGGATGTGGGCAGATGAGTAAAAAAAGAACAGACTTCTGGGCCCAACCTACGCCGGGTCCATGTGAATGCGTCTGTTGCTTCCTCGATGCATGGTGATAAATGGAATAACTTGAGTATATGAAAGTAAAATATATGAAGGCAGGCCAGGTCCTGGTGAAGTGCATTAAAAAATGTAAGTTGGAATATTTTAAGAATGGAAAATTGTAGAAGGATGGAGAATCCATGCCATGCTATGCATGTCAAGCCGTGCCATGACTAGTGGAGAGAGGATGATGAGGCGGGTCGCGGTTGCCTCGGAGGCGTCCCAAAATTATGACTGTTCCCATCGAGTGCAAGAAGCAGAGGCAGCTTTTCTGTCCCATCGTCTTACCCTCGTCTTGGTCATCCATATTTGCCACACGCATCGGTTTCATCAGCGACATTGATTGCCCCTCGATTCGGCTAATCCGCCACATTAATCTCGGATCACCTCCTTCTTATTTATTCTCTCTCCTTCCCCACGATCCCAAAGAACCAAAGCTTCTCCATTCCCCAGCTTCCAGCAACCGTCTCTATCCCCGTCAGTCATCCATGGCCACCTTCCGCCTGTCGCCCGCTGTAACGGAGCGGAAAGACATCAACGTCGCCGCACAGGAGGACAATGCCCTGCACATTTGGTCATTCTCCCCGCGTAGAACACCGTGGAAGCTAGCGTGTTCCTTCCTTGACGCCGGCTACGGTCGCTGCAAGTACCGTATGTACGACCTCCACAGCACTCCGGACGGCGGGATGTTGATGGTCAAGTTCGTCAACTTCAGGGACGCCCGTCTCATCTATGGCCAGGCCTTCCACTGCGGCTACGAGATGGTGGTGTTTATCGGCACCAACATCTTCACCAACTACTGGGACCAGTTCCCCAACAACGGCAACTTCATCCACAGGGTCATCCCGGAGCTGCCGATGGCTCAGGAGGTGCCGCCGGATTATCCAAAGGTGCCGCCGGGTCAGGAGCCGGTGGCGGCACTAGAGCTGTCGTTGCTGCCGGTGTCTAACGAGCTGCCGCTGGCGACGCGGGACTAGGTGTTAGGAGGCGCCAGACCTGCACTAGTTCAGCAGCGAGTCCTATATATGTAAACACGTGCTATTATGTTAATGGTTGAATGAAGTTTCTTTTGAGATGATAACCGATGAACCTTAGCTAACGAGGGCTGTAAAAGGAAATAAAATGCTTCGCTAACCACCGGCGGCCACGGCAAGCATGCGAGGAGGTGCAGCAGGCACGCTAGCGCTTGCATGCGAGCAGCGTAAGCGGGCACAAACGGAGGCGCAACAGTTGACAACGAGTGGGAGGCGGTGCAAGCACACGCGGGTGGTTGCTGCTACTCGCTCCGATCCAAATTAATTGACGTGAATTTATCTAGATACGGTATATTTTGATTTTGGTTGAGCTATCCATCGGATTTTGCCTCAATTGATCCGATTTGTGCCTCGATTTATCTGATTTGGCTTATGTGTATTCCAATTTTGATACAATATGATCTCTTTTTAGCTGTTAGCTACATAGTTTTGGACAAAAAAATTAATTTTGAGTAAAAATCTAGTCATTATGTTCCATGTTTTTGTCCCAACCAAACATAAATCGGAACCTTTGTGCTCATAGTCTCTTCATCCTAATACCCGTACATAGTAGGAACTAAGCATAAACATGATTTGATTTTACCTCTTAATTTTAGGTTAAAATTTTACATGACCGGTGGAAGTACATTATACATCAAGGACCTAAAAAGCGAAAATTACATCAAGGTCCATATATTTATCATAAAGGACCCAAAAATTAAGAAATAAAAACATTTAGGTCCGGATCCGACTCGAGAGAGCCATACTCTTCATATTACTACTTCCTATTCGGTTATTTTCAAAATATGGCCAAATTTATCGGCACACAAATTCTTGGATATTGGATCATCAATATAAAGTATGATGTAGATATGGCCATGACCTTACTTATTTGTCTTCAAATCCAAGAATGTTCATACTCATTGACAACTAAGCTTAAATTTATTTTTATTTTACCACCTACTTTTAGGTTAAAATTTTACACGGACGATAGGAGTAAATTTTTCATCAAGGACCTGAAAAGAAGGAAAATTACATCGAGGTTAATACATGTAGCACAAAGGACCCTAAATAATTATGAAATGAAAACAGTCGGGTTCGTCTCCTTCTCAATAGAGCAGCTGACCGAGCCATACTCTTCATACCACTTCCACTTCGATTGTTTTCAAAATATGGCTATATTTGTACGCATGCAAATTCATGGATATGGGATCATCAACCTAATGTATGATGTACATATGGCCATGAACTTGTTCGTTCGGCTTGAAATCCAAGAATGTTCATACTCGTTGACAACTAAGTTTAAACTCATTTAGATCTTACCGCTTACTTTCAAGTTAGAATTTTACACGGGCGGTGGGAGTACTTTTTAAGACAAGGACCTAAAAATAGGGAAAACTACATCGAGGTCCATACATTTATCACAAAGGACCCTAAAATAATTAAGGAAGGAAAATAGTCGGGTTCGGCTTCTCGAGAGACCAGCAGATCGAGCCATGCTCTTCATGCTACTTCCTCTTTGGTTTTTTCAAAATATGGCCATATTTGTTGGCATGCAAATTCTTGGATATGAGATCATCAAAATCTGAGAATGTGCATAATCATTAACAACTAAGATTTAATCCGTTTAGATTTTACCACTTACTTTTACATTAAAATTTTACCTGTGCGGTTGGAGTAAATTTTACATCAAGGACCTAAATAGGGGAAAATTACATCGAGGTTCTGTACATTTAGCACAAAGGGCCCTAAAATAATTAAGCAAGGAAAACAGTCGGGTTCAGCTCCTTCTAGAGAAAGCAGCTGATCTAGGCATACTCTTCTAAATACTACTTCCTCTTTGATTGTTTTCAAAATATGGCCATATTTGTCGGCATGCAAATTCTTGGATATTGGGATCATCAATATAAAGTATGATGTATATATGGCCATGACTTTGGTGGTTCGACTTCAAATCCAAGAATGTTCATACACATTGATAACTAAGCTTAAATTCGTTTAGATTGTACCACTTACTTCTAGGTTAAAATTTACTTGTGCGGTAGGAGTACATTTTACATCAAGGACCTAAAAAGGGGAAATGACATCGAGGTCCATATATTTAAAACAAAGGGCCCAAAAATAATTAAGCAATGAAAACAGTCGGTTTCAGATGCTTGTTCTCGAGAGACCATCCGATCGAGGCATACACTATTGGAGATATGCCCTAGAGGCAATAATAAATATAGTTATTATTATATCTTTGTGTTTATGATAAATGTTTACATTCATGCTATAACAGTATTAACCAGGAAACATTAATACTTGTGTGATTTGTAAACTAAATTAGAGTCCCTAGTAAAGCCTCTTCATAATACGATCTTGTTGGTTAATAGATGATTGTGGTTTCCCTATCATGAACATTGAGATGTTGTTAACAACAAGATTATATCATTAGGAGAATGGTATGATGGACATACTCCTATAGATAAGCGTAGCATAAATATCAAGTCATTATAATAGTTCAATTGCTATAAGTTTTCTGATACATAGTAACCTAATTCCTTCGACCATGAGATCATGCTAATCACCATCATCGAAAGGATGCTTTGATGACATCAAACACCACACCATAACTGGGTGGCTATAAAGGTGGCATTGAGTTTTTGGAAAGTATGGGTTGAGGCACATGGATCAAGAGTGGGATTTGTCCATCCATATGACGGATAGATATACTCTGGGCCCTCTCGGTGGAATGTCATCCAATTGGCTTGCAAGCATGTGACTGGCTCACAAGGGATCACATATCACGGGAACGAGAAAAGAGTACTTATCGGTAACGAGGTTGAACTAGGTATGTAGAGATACCGACGATCAAAACCTCGGATAAGTAAACTATCGTGAGACAAAGGGAAATTGGTATCGTATGTAAGTGGTTCATTCGATCGCAAAGTAATCATAGAAATATGTGGGAGCCATATGAATTTCCAGATTCCTCTATTGGTTATTGATCGGAGAAGTGTCTCGATCATGTCCCAATAATTCACGAACCGTAGGGAGACACACTTAAGGATTCGATGTTGTTGAGTAGTTACAGAATGATGAGTAAGAGACCGAATGTTGTTCGGAGTCTCGGATGGGATCCAAGGGGAGAAGGCAAGTCGCGTATGGATTGATCCCTAATTCAGTTCTTTTTTTCTTGGTTTTCTTTCCATCTCACAACTTCCATTTCTTGAGCCGACCTTGCCCGCTGGAGGTATGATTCCTATGTTTGAATCGAATTGGATTTTTTGTCTGAAAGTGAGGGCGATGAGTGGGGAAGGAAGATGACGATTTTCTTAGTCGGGATATCACGAGGAGATCTGGAATGGTCCGAAGAATAAGATTCATACAAGGAAAGTCCTGTTTCGGAGTTGGGGAATGATTCCGGTGTTTTCATCGGGAATGTTCTAGAAGGGTCTGGAAAGTCCGGCACTCCGGAGGGGAAGGGTACATGAATGTGTCATGAAAATGTGGAATGGTTGCATCATGTACTAGGTCACATGGCTGGGCAAAATAAAGGGAGAAATCAAATCCTAGTTTGAAAGTCAAACGCCAATTTGAAAAAGTCAAACGGCAAGTTTGCTTGGTGGAGGGAGAGTAGGAAACCTACTTGGGGAGGAGTTCCTCTCCCTCCACCCGTCGGCCAAGGAGGCCGACTTGGGGGAGGACTCCCTCCTCCCAAGCCGCGCCCTCCCACCTATAAAAGGAGGGGCAGGGCTTCCCCTCTTCCCCTACACCCAACACACCCCAAACCCTAACCCTAAGCCGCCGGCTCCACCACCCCTGCTGCTGCCGACGCCTAGGGCACCACCAACTCGCTGAGTTGGGGTGATCCCAAACCCTAGACGCCGGCTACACTCTCCCCTTGGTTCCTTCTAAACCCTAGATCGCCAAGGCCTCTCTCATAGTCCACCATACTCGCTCCGTCTTAAGGCGAAGCCCTGCGAGATCTCCCGTCTACTTCCGGTACCACGTCGTCGTGCTGCCGGAATCACGAGGAGAGTGCTACAACCTCCGCTGCCTGTTGGAACAAGGGAGAGGAAGGTCTTCATCGAGTACCGAACGTGTGACCGACTGCAGAAGCGCTGCCGGGACGCAGCGCCGGAAGGATCGTCTACGCGATCTTGAGATCGACAAGAGTACGACTACATCACCCAGGAGAATCTGCTCTCGTTAACCGCTTTGGAATCTTCGAGGGTGAGTTCCTCTATAAACTCGTTGCTACAATCTAGTAGATATATCTTGGCTTGTTTGTTTGCATGCGGCAGAAGTTTTTTGTTTTCCATGCTACGAACCCCTACATACTCTTCATGCTACTTCATCTTCAATTGTTTTCAAACTATTGATAGATTTCTCGGCCTACAAATTCTTGGATATGGGATCATAAATGTAAAGTATGATGTAGATATGGCCATGACCTTGGCCGTTCTGCTTGAAATCCAAGAATATTCACACTCATTGACAACTAAGCTTAAATTTGTTTAGATTTTATCACTTACTTTTAGGTTAAAATTCTACATGTGCAGCGGGGGTAAATTTTACATCAAGTACCTAAAAAGTAAAATTACACTGTGGTCCATACATTTTTCACAAAGGGCCCTAAAACAACTAAACAAGGAAAACAATCGGGTTCTGCTCCTTCTCGAGAGAGCAACTGATCGAGGCATACTAGCTCTTCATGCTACTTCCTCTTTGATTGTTTTCAAAATATGGCTAGATTTGTCGGTATGCTAATTCTTGGATGTGGGTTCATCAACATAAAGTAAGATTTAGATATGGCCATGAGCTTGGTCGTTCGGCTTGAAATCCAAGAATGTCCATACTCATTGACAACTAAGCTTAAATTCGTTTAGATCTTACCACTTAAAATTACATCGAGTTCCATACACTTAGAACAGAGGGCCCTAGAGTAATTAAGGAAGGAAAACAGTCGGGTTCGACTCTTTCTCGAGAGAGCAACTCATCAAACCATACTCTTCACGCCACTTCCTCTTCGATTGTTTTCAAGATATGGCCAGATTGACGCCATGCAAAATCTTGGACGATATGGGATCATCAACACAAAGTGCGATGTAGATATGGCCATGGCCTTGGTAGTTCAGCTTGAAATCTAAGAATGTTCATACTCATAAGCAACTAAGCTTAAATTTTTTTAGAATTTACCACTTTCTTTTAGGTTAGAATTTTACACAGGCCGTGGGAGTACATTTTAATCAAGGACCTAAAAAGGGGGAATTACATTGAGGTCCATATATCTAACACAAAGGGCCCTAAAAGAATTAAGCAAGGAAAACAGCCGGGTTCAGATCATTCTTGATATACCAGTCGATTGAGCCATGCTCTTCATGCTACTTCATCTCTCGGTTGTTTTCAAAACATGGCCACATTTTTCGGCATGCAAATTCTTGTATATGGGGTCATCAACACAAAGTATGATGTTTGATTGCTTTCCTAACAAGGACAAAAAAATTACATGCAAATTATTACCAAGATGTGAAATATTTCAAAAAGAACCTTCATGGTTTTCGATATATAGAATGCTTGGTGGGTACTACCGTCAAAAGATATTTTATTTGTAGAACTTTGAGAGCAATCTACCACATACTTTTAGGTTAAAATTTCACCTAACATTGAGAACAAAGCTTAAATTCATTTAAATGGGCGAACTTAGCTAGGAAGCTTAAGAAGTTGTTAATCTTGGTGTAAACATAAGTGAAAGATGGTCCAAACTTTGTCTCGAAAATGGCCTTGTGGTATTCTGGGTCATATTTTTCATACTTTCTTTAACTTAAAGGAAAACACATTATTTTTACCATGAAAATACAAATATATTTTTTTCCTAAAAGTTGGGAACTCCCATTATTGGAAGCATTATGGTTCACCATGCCAAGATGCACCCATCTACCAAACATCGGAACATTTCCATAAAGTATTATGTACACATATGACCATATATCCACCCATGTTGTCCGGGTTGAAGCCTAATAATGTTCATGCAATGTAGGCCATATTGCTAAGCAGATCTATTTTTTCAAAAGTTGTGAAGACTAGTGATTGTCAACATGCAAATGCTTAGCAAGAAATCAAATATTTCTCATTGGTGGGTACCGTCAAAAGATAACTGTAGAACTTTAAGATCAATCTACCACTTAATCATATTTCAAATTTTACATAATATTGGCAAATCGGCATAAATTCTATAGGATGGAGCGTGTACTACTACTTGCTTCGCGACAAAAAACAAAGCACTCCTCACTTTCAAACCAGCTTGCTGCGGGTCTGCCTAGTGCTTCCTATTCCTAGGGTAGAGCGAATGGAGGTGGAGTAGTTGGGGGTAGGAAGGCTGGCCATATCATAGTGGTGTCCCCCTAAAAGATCATAATGGTGTGCATCCAATGCGATGGGACACCCCTTGTGTACCACTTTAAGTAGTAGTACTAGTACTGCGCATGGCGATCTTTTGACTATCCTCCCCCCTAAAATTTACTACTTACTCCTCACTGTACGTGTACCTCATGTCAGGAACTCATCGCAGCTTCTGACATCGCACTTCCTTCAAATCCTCCTCTTCGCTGCTCTCGCGCTTCCTCCTCTATGCTCTCGGTCCCTTCTCCCTCCTAGTTTTTTTCAATAGGGGGAACCTCCAAGTGGCAATATTGTTTACCATGACAAGATTTTACCACCACTTACTTTTAGGTTAAAATTTTAAACCGGCGGTAGGAGTACCTTTTACCCCAAGGACCTAAAAAGTATAAAAAATTATATCAAGGTTCATACATCTAGCACAAAGGACCCTAAAATTACATCAAGGCATGCAAATTCTTGGATATGGGGTCATCAATATAATGTATATGATGAAGATATGGCCATGACCTTGGTTGTTCGGCTTCAAATCCAAGAATGTGCATACTCATTGAAAACTAAGCTTAAATTCGTTTAGAATTTTAAACCGGCGATAGGAGTACCTTTTACACCAAGGACCTAAAAAGGAGAAAAATTACATCAAGGTCCATACATCTAGCACAAAGGACCCTAAAATTACATCGAGGCATACAAATTCTTGGATAAGGGATCATCAATATAATGTATATGATGTAGATATGGCCATGACCTTGGTCGTTCGACTTCAAATCCAAGAATGTGCATACTCATTGACAACTAAGCTTACATTTTTTAGATTTTACCACTTACTTTTAGGTTAAAATTCTACACGTGTGGTGGGAGTACATTTTACATCAAGGACCTAAAAAATAAAAATTACATTAAGGTCCACACATTTTGCACAAACGACCCTAAAACAACTAAGAAAAGAAAACAATCGGGTTTAGATCCTTCTCGGAGAGCAACTGATCAAGGCATACTAGCTCTTCATGCTACTTCCTCTTTGATTGTTTTTTCAAAATATGGCTAGATTTTTTGGCATGCAAATTCTTGGATATGGGATCATCAACATAAAGTAAGATGTAAATATGGCCATGAACTTGGTCGTTCGGCTTGAAATCCAAGAATGTCCATACTCATTGACAACTAAGCTTAAATTTTTAGATATTACCACTTACTTTTAGGTTAAATTTTACATGCGCTGTGGGAGTACATTTTTCTTCAAAGACCTAGAAAGAACCAAAATTACATCAAGGTCCATACACTTAGCACAGAGGGCCCTAGAGTAATTAAGCAAGGAAAATAGTCAAGTTTGGCTCCTTCTCGAGAGAGCAGCTCATCGAACCATAGTCTTCACACTACTTCCTCTTCGATTGTTTTCAAGATATGGCTAGGTTTGATGCCATGCAAAATCTTGGATATGGGATCATTAACACAAAGTGAGATGTAGATATGGCCATGGCCTTGGTTGGTCGGCTTGAAATCCAAGAATGTTCATACTCATCGACAACTAAGCTTAAATCCGTATAGATTTTACCACTTACTTTTAGGTTAGAATTTTACACATGCGGTGGGTGTACATTTTTCATCATGGACCTAAAAAGAAGGAAAATTATATCGAGTTCCATACATTTAGCATAGAGGACCCTAAAATAATTAAGCAAGGAAAACATTCTGCTCATTCTCGAGAGAGCAGCTGATCGCGCCATGCTCTTGGATCTGGTATCATCGAAAGATTTGTTTTCCAAAAGTTCTGAAGACTCGTGATTGTCAAGATGCAAATTCTGAGCAAGAAATTGAATCTTTTAAAATCTCACATGCAAATTCTTAGTAAGAAATCGAATATTTTAAAATCTCATAGGTTTTTGATACATTGATTGCCTGGTGGCTACCGCAAAAGATAACTGTAGAACTTTAAGAGCAATCTACAACTTACTCGCATTTAAAATTTTATATAATATTGGCAAATCGGCTTAAATTCTTTGGGAAGGAGGGAGTGGTGCTTTTTCTTCACAAATAAAAAAAGAGGGCTCCACACTTTTGAACCATCTTGCTGGGTGTGTGCTTGGTTCTTCCTCTTCCTAGGGTGTGAAATGGAACAAATGGAGGTGGAGTAGTTGGGAGTAGGAAGGTTGGCTAGATCATAGTGGTGTCCCCCGTAAAAATAAAAATAAAAGATCATAATGGTGCGCATCAAAATCCAATGCTATGGGACGTACGGTAGTATCAGCGCACCCCTTTTCCATCATTTTAAGTAGTGTACTACTAGAGTAGTAGTAGTAGTACTTCGAATGACGATCTTTTGAATATCCTTCATCCAGATGTTTGGGAAGGAAGTAAAAAATTGGAAACCGGGGAAACTTAAATTGCTACTCTACTACTCCAGACAAGGCCCAAAATGGTTCGCACCAACACAACTGATGAACACGCTAGACACAGACACGGAGCCGCCGACACGAGGCTGGTCGACGCACATGCGCAACACCATGTTGTGAACGAGGAAGAGATCAGGCGGCCGGGGTGTGTTAATGGTGATGAGGTAGTGAAGGAGGGAGAAAAAACAATTTGTTTGCGTGTAGTGAAGGTCATGAACTGTACTAGAACTAGTGTACTACCCACCATACCTCGTATCAGGAACCCATCAGCTTTGCTCTGATATTGCACCGCCTTCAAATCCTCCTCTTTGCTGCTCTCAGGCTTCCTCATCTATGCTCTCGCCTCTCGATCCCTTATAGCTCTTATTTTTATTCAACAGGGGAAACTCCTAGAACTACTAGGAAACCAGCTATAGATAAACAAAACTTCCGTGGCGCATATGTGTGACCATGTGCCACAGATAAACTCCAGTGGCGCACTTCAATCAAAGCGCCACAGAAATCTTCATACTTCTGTGGCGCATATAGGGAAACAATGCGCCACAGAAGTTTAGTGGACCCACCCCCGGGTTTGGCTCCCTCACTTTCTATGACGCATATGTCCATATGCGCCACAGAAGTTGGAACGACATATGCGCCACAGAAAGCTCGGGTGGACCCTACCACGGAATCTCGTTGACTATACTCTGACCAACATTCTATGGCGCATATGACCATATGCGCCACAGAAGGGTTCATCTTCTATGGCGCATTTCTTCCATATGCGCCATAGAAGTCTTGTGAGGGATTCAAAATTTGAATCCCGCCGCCCCTTCTCCCTCTCTTATCCTCTTCCACTCCTCCACCCTTCTCCTCCTCCACCCTTCTCCTCCTCCAATTCTCTCCTTCTCCTCCCCTTCTTCCTCACCTTCTCCTCCTCCCTCCTCCCTCCTCCTCCTCCTCCTCCTCTACCCCGGTGAGCTCCTCCTCCACCCCGGTGCGCTCCACCTCCTCCCTCCTCCTCCCACCTCCCTCCTCCCTCCTCCTCCTCCTCTGGCGACCTTCTCCTCCTCC
Organism: Avena longiglumis; assembly: GCA_030063025.1. Taxonomy (NCBI): domain Eukaryota; kingdom Viridiplantae; phylum Streptophyta; class Magnoliopsida; order Poales; family Poaceae; genus Avena; species Avena longiglumis. The sequence continues at coordinate 177,579,925 of CP125977.1, read as the reverse complement.
TCCTCCGGCGACCTTCTCCTACTCCTCCTCCTCTCCTCCATTGACGACCTCCTCCGGTGACCCCCACCTCCGTCGATACCCACCGCCGGCCAGATCTGGCCGGTTTTTTTTTTGAATTTTGAAAAAAAATCTGTGGCGCATATTGGCAATATGCGCCACAGAAGTTTGAGATCTGGCTGGGGACTTCTGTGGCGCATATTGGCAATATGCGCCGCAGAAGTTTTTGAGACTTATGTGGCGCATTACAATATGCGCCACAGAATTACAGTTTAGTGGCGTGATAACAGTGGCACATCCCATATGCGCGACAGAATTTGAAAAATGGTGCGCCACTGATAAGCCTTTTCCTAGTAGTGTAGTGGCAATATTGTTTACCATGACAAGATTTTACCACAACTTACTTTTAGGTTAAAATTTTACACAGGTGGTGGGAGTACATTTTGCATCAAGGACCTTAAAAGGGAGAAAATTATACCAAGGTCCATACATTTAGCATAAAGGACCCTATAATAATTAAGCAAAGGAAAACAGCCTTCTCGAGAGAGCTGCTGATCAAGTCATACTCTTCTAAATACTACTTCCTCTTTGATTGTTTTCAAAATATAGACAAATTTGTCAGCATGAAAATTCTTGGTCATGGGATCATCAATATAAAGTATGATATAGATATGGCAATGACCTTGTTCGTTTGGCTTCAAATCAAAGAATGTTCCTACTTAGTACCAACTAAGCTTAAATTTGTTAAGAATTTACCACTTAATTTAGGTTAAAATTTTACACGGGAGGTGGGAGTACATTTTAAATCAAGGACCTAAAAAATAGGAAAATTACTTTGAGGTCCATACACTTAGCACACAGGACCCTAAAATAATTAATAAAGGAAAACAATCGGGTTCAACTCCTTCTCGAGAGAGCAGTTGATCGAGCCATACTCTTCATACTACTTCCTCTTTGATTGTTTTCAAATATGGCCAGATTTGTTGGCATACAAATTCTTGGACATGGGATCATCAACATAAAGTATGTTGTAGATATGGCCATGACCTTGGTCGTCCGGATTTAAATCCATCATACTCGTTGACAACTAAGCATAAACTCGATTAAATCTTACTACGTACTTTCAGGTTTGAATTTTACACGGGCGGTGGGAGTATGTTTTACGCCAAGGACTCAAAAGAGGGAAAATTACATCGAGGTCCATACATGTAGCACAAAGGACCCTAAAAAAATTAAGGGATGAAAACAGTCGGTTTTGGCTCCTCCTCAAGAGACCAACTGATCGATCCATACTCTTCATACTACTTCCTCTTCAATTGTTTTCAAAATATGGCCAGATTTGTCAGCATGCAAATGCTTGGACATGGGATCATCAACATAAAGTATGCTATAGATATGGCCATGACCTTGGTCGTTCGTCTTGAAATCCAATAATGATCATACCCATTGACAACTAAGCGTAAATTTGATTAGATCTTACCACGTACTTTCAGGTTTGAATTTTACACGGGCGGTAGGAGTATATTTTATGCCAAGGAACCAAAAAGAGGGAAAAATATATCGAGGTACATACATGTAGCACAAAGGACCCTAAAATAATTAAGGGTGGAAAACAGTCAGTTTCGGCTCCTCCTCGAGAGACCAGCCGATTGAGCCATACTCTTCTAAATACTACTTCCTCTTTAACTGTTTTAAAATATGGATAAATTTGTCAGCATGAAAATCTTGGACCTGGGATCATTAATATAAAGTATAATGTAGATATGGCCATGACCTTGTTCGTTTGGCTTCAAATTAAAGAATGTTCATACTTAGTGCCAACTAAGCTTAAATTCGTTAAGATTTTACCACTTAATTAGGTTAAAATTTTACATGGCCGGTGGGAGTATATTTTACATCAAGGATCTAAAAATAGTAAAATTACTTTGAGGTCCATATACTTAACACAAAAGACCCTAAAATAATTAAGCAAGAAAAACAATCGGGTTCGACTCCTTCTCGAGAGAGTAGCTGATCGATCCATACTCTTCAAACTACTTCCTCTTTGATTGTTTTCAAAATATATCCAGATTTATTGGCATGCAAATTCTTGGACATGGGATCATCAACACAAAGTATGCTGTAGATATGGCCATGACCTTGGTCGTTCGTCTTAAAATCCATTAATGATCATACCCGTTGACAACTAAGCGTAAATTTGATTATATCTTACCACGTACTTTTAGGTTTGAATTTTACACGGGCGGTGGGAGTATGTTTACGCCAAGGACCCCAAAAGTGGATAAATTACATCGAGGTCCATACATGTAGCACAAAGGACCCTACAATAATTAAGGGAGGAAAACAGTCGGTTTTGGCTCCTCCTTGAGAGACCAACTGATCGAGCCATACTCTTTATACTACTTTCTCTTTGATTGTTTTCAAAATATGGCCAAATTTGTTGGCATGTAAATTCTTGGACATGGGATCATCAACATAAAGTATGCTGTAAATATGACCATGACCTTGGTCGTCCGGCTTGAAATCCAATAATGATCATACCTGTTGACAACTAAGTGTAAATTTGATTAGAACTTACCATGTACATTCAGGTTTGAATTTTACACGGGCGGTAGGAGTATGTTTTACGCCAAGGACCCAAAAAGAGGGAAAATTACATCAAGGTCCATACATGTAGCACAAAAGACTCTAATATAATTAAGGGAGGAAAACAGTCAATTTCGGCTCCTCCTCGAGAGACCAGCTGATCGAGCTATACTCTTCTAAATACTACTTTCTCTTTGATTGTTTTCAAAATATGGACAAATTTGTCGACATGAAAATTCTTGGACATGGGGTCATTAGTATAAAGTATGATGTAGATATGGGTATGACCTTGGTCGTTCAGCTTGAAATCCAAGAATGTCCATACATACGCAGTCTAAACTAAGCTTAAATTCATTAAATTTTACCCCTTACTTTTAGGTTAATATTTTACACGGGCGATGGTAGTAAATTTTACTTCAAGGACCCAAAAATAGTAAAATTACATCGAGATCCATACATTTATCACAAACTCCTAAAATAATTAAGCAAGGAAAACAATAGGGTTTGAATCCTTGTCGAGAGAGCAGCTGATCGAGCCATACTCTTGGTACTACTACCTCTCAGTTTGTTTTCAAAATATGCCCAAATTTGTGAGCATGTATATTCTTGGATATGGGATCGTCAACATTAGATATGGCCATGACCCTGGTCATTCGACTTGAAATCCAAGAATATTCATACTCATTGACAACTAAACTTAAATTCTTTTTTGACTTTACCACATACTTTCAGGTTATAATTTTACACGGGTGGTGGGAGTACATCCTATATAAAGAAGCTAAAAAGGGAAAATTACATCAAGGTCCATACATTTTAGCACAAAGGATCCTAAATTAGTTAAGCAAGGAAAATATCCGAGTTTGGCTCCTTCTCGCGAGACCAGCTGATCGAGTCATACTCTTCTAAATACTACCTCTATGATTGTTTCCAAAATATGGCCAAATTTGTCAGCATGGAAATTCTTGAACATGGGATCACCGATATAAAGTATGATGTAGATATTGGCATGACCTTGGTCATTCGACTTAAAATTCAAGGATGTTCATACTCACTGACAACTAAGCTTGAATTTATTTAGATTTTACCACTTACTTTTAGGTTAAAACTTTACACGGGTAACAGGAGTACATTTTATACCAAGGACCTAAAAATAATAAAATTACATCGAGGTCCATACGTTCAGTACAAAGAACCCTAAAATAATCAAGCAAGGAAAACAATCGGGTTCGCCTCCTCAAGAGAGCAGATGATTAATCCATACTTTTCATACTACTTCCCCTTTGAGTGTTTTCAAAATATGGCCAGATTTGTCGGCATGCAAATCCTTGGATATGGGATCATCAGCATATAGTATGCTATAGATATGGCCATGGCCGTGCTCATTCGGCTTGAAATCCAAGAACATTTATACTCATTGGCAACACAGCTTAATTTTTTTTTGATTTTACCATGTATTTTCAGGTTAGAATTTTACTAGTTGTGAATGAGTATGAAACGAACCAGGCTTTATGTTTTTCTCGTATCCTTAACGAGTTGAATTATCCGAGCCTTAAAGAGTGAGAGCCTTAACGAGTCGAGTTGCTCGATAGTCGACCCCTATGGATCATCCACATAAAGTATGATGTAGATATGACCATGACCTTGGTCTTTCGGATTGAAATTCAAGAATCATAGTCATTGATAACTAAGCTTACATTAATTTAAATTTTAACATTTTTAGATTAAAATTTTACATGGACGGTGGGAGTACATTTTACATCAAGGACCTAAAAAATTAACTAGAAATTACACAAGAGTTAGTCCTGCAGCTACTCCTGCATTCGTACTAATCTGAAGGGAACTAGAGAAGAGGAGCATGCGTCCATTTTAATCATTTTATTCAACCTTCCCTTTACTACTATCTATCCCCAGTTTCCCATTCCCCTACCTCTACGCCAAGCATCGCCATTCTGCTCCTCCACCATGTCGCTTTCCGATCCTGTCCACCGCATAGTTTGAGAGTGTTTGTTGTTTTCCTATCCCGCCTTCCTCCATCGATCTTTCATCTTTTCCAGAAAACCAAATCAAGCCATCATCCCAACTTCCAGCAGCTCCCTTGTGATGGTAGGACCAAGAAAGGACATTGATGATTCTGAGCTGTTCCAGGAGGTTTTACCGAAGGACCGCTTGAACTCATAACAAGATGCGACGTCATCACTGCTGCGAGCCTCGTCGGATCGTCCAAACATCTTCTTGACTCGGCAAAATATAGTGCAACTTTACATGCTTCTCAGCTGTTTGGCCTTTCCTGTGTTCTTCATTCTCACCCGACTCAGAAACCACGGGAATGCAATGAGTACTTCGAGGGAAAGGGCACGACATGCAAGCTGACGACGCTGGACAGGTTCTCCTCCGACGCTGTGTTCCCGAATTGTATGGGTAAACAGTGGGTAGGTGCCAATGGATATTGGATCACCACTGTTGGGTGCGAGTTTAAGTGGGAGATTGTCAATGTGTATAGTCGTCAACGCATTCCTCTCCCACAAGTCCATGAGTTTGTACCCACCAACGATCCGTTTACATTCATGTATAATGATCGCACCATTATCCTCCAGAAGATTTCTATTTGCCAAGCTCCCATAGCTACTGCAAATTATTTAGATTTCTCTCTTGTTGCTATCTTCGACTACTCAATTGCTACCCTTGATGGCGATGAGTATACATGGACAGTTCTTGAGAACCAGTTCCAGTACTTTTCCAGATACAGAAATGCAGTAATCCACAAGGGTCTGGTGTTTGCAGTTACTGATAGTGGCCGTGTTTATGTTTGGAATCATCTGTATTTTGTTAAGTTTGATCCACACCTGTTGTAATCACTAATTTCAGTTTTTATGGATTTAAACTAGTTTTAGCTCATTTGGCCGTCATTTCGTTTTCAAGGTCCTATTCTGCTCCCGGCACCACCTAGCACGCATCTTGGGGAGGGCAACCTTGATGACATAGATGATGAGGAGTACGAACCTGGTTTATGGTTCTTATCAATATAAGCAAATGAATCTCGCCTTCTTCTTATCCATACTGAGGGCGTAACTGATGAGGAGTTTTATGGCGGTACTTATTATGGCCATGGAAATCATGTTGCTAATGATAGTGTTGATCGCTGCGGTCGCACTTTTGGCACCTATGCTACTGGGTTTTGTTGCAAGGTGTACTCGAAGGATACTGCTTACTTGTTTCCACCTAAGTCATGGATACCAATCGCTGACCTGGGAGCATATTCCCTTTTACTTGGATTGAACTATCCGATTAACATTGCAGTAGGAGGTGTAGATGTTTCCCCAGGATATCTGACGAGAAGCAACTGTATCTACACCTCCCACCATGAAATATGACTTGGATATACGCCGTTTCTTAAAATATGCTGCTTCAGTCTAAATACTGAAGAAGCAGCTGTTGGTTTCTCAACCAACGTTATATGGAAATCTCCGGAGACTCCATTATGGTTCATCCCGAGCTTCGTGTCAACACCCGGATTTTTTAATCGCAGATGCCTGTTATGCCATACATCGCTATCCCAGGATTACCATTTTTGCGAGACATAACAGAATTGGATACCATAGTACATCATCCATTACAAACCATACATAATGTCTTACACAAATAAGGATCTCATGATCCAGTTCTTAATACAACTCAAGCAGCGGAAATACGTAATAATAACGGTAGAGTAGGCGAAGCTCCATCTTCGGGGTCACAGGCAATGCTGACGATGGGAGATGATCCTAGTTGTCGTAACCTTCCTGGCGTCCATCCTCCAGGTACTCTTCATAGTCTGGCGACGGGAATAGCCAGGGACAAAGCCATGAGTACTCTTTAAGTACTCGCAAACTAATACTAACAAGTGAAGGGTGGGGGTGGGTTTGTAGTAGGGCACTAAGCTCTAGGGTTGTTTTGCAAAAAGCCAGATTTACATCTACTAAGTTCAGAAACAACGAATGCTAGTTAAAGTTTTATAACACCTAAGTGGGAACTTGTATCTCATGCCACAACTCTGTTGTGGTCAGGTCAAAGTCTCAATTCATTTCATAAGTCATTTTGAAAACATCTGACGGGGGAACAGTATGGCCACTCCAACTGTCCATAACTGCAGACGCGGCTATTCGAATAGTTTGACACTCTGCAGAGATTGTACACTTTCACCACAACATTCGATACATCCATCAGGAACAAATCCTGAATTCACCATACTCAGTATGCGGATAATCAACCCTAACCTTTCAATTACACGCCCTAGTATAAGCACCTCTCCTGTGAGTTTGGCCTCCCAACCATGACCAACTGTCATCTTGGGTACTGCACAGGTGGACAATCTTCACAAGGTAGCCTCAGCTCAGACCTTGGCCGTGAGGGAACTAATACTAAGGTATATAAGTTTCCAGTCAAGCCCTACCCAATTCTCGGGTATTGTGGTTGTACGGTGAAATTGGAATGGTATCGCATCTAGACAACCATCAGTTTTATAAAGGGCTAAGGCTCATGCCTCAACATTTTCATCACCATAAATCCTCTGGTGTTCGGAAACACATGTCCAAAACATCTCAATAGAATGATCCATCATTCCAAGGTTTTCATAACCATTTTTCCACCAAGTATTCCCATCTAAGTTGATCAGGTTTTATGCTTAGCACTAGCATCTACAAGTGGGAGTAAGTACTAATGAGGGGTGGTAAACTAGGGGAGTTTAACTAAGTTCAATATCATGCCTTAGGATGACATAAAGATTATCTAGATTAGGCCAAGTTTTATGCTCTTTATGCAACCTTCAATTATCTTTCTAGAATCTACCATTCACTTAAGTAAACTCTAAGTAAAAGCTTTGATAAAGAAATAAAGTATAAAGCTTACAAGTAAAACTAGGATTGGTTTATCAAGTGGGTATAACCACATATGCTTAAGGCATATGGTTGGCATGGTAAGGCTTTCTAAAATATAATATCTTGCAAGTGTTAGCTTGCACAAATATCAGTATAAGTTTGCTAAATTGTGAGTGTTAGCTTGCCTTATGCAGAGCAGTGGTTGAAGTTCTCCTCGGCTTCTTCTTCGTAGTATCCTCCTTCCTCCTCGTATCCTTGGTCGGTACTAGCGTCTATGAATAAATACGAGGTACACAATCACCAAACAATACTTAAGTAATTTCAATCATCACACAAAAGGGTCCTATAGATGATCTAGCATCATCACTAACATTACAAGATTAAAGCTTGGTTTAGTTTCTTTTATTTTTAGAAAAGTAATTTCTACTCATTGAAAAACTACTTAAGATTTAATATTCTCCAAACCAAACATGGGATCATGTTGACACATGTCATCACCACATATTTTAGTCCATGGGAATGTGATTTAAAGTGGTGTCACAATTTAATAAGGTTTAACCCTTTTATTTTACTTAAATAAAGTGACTAGAAATGCCTATGTGGCATTCTTTTATTACTTGAACAATATTTCTGTAAGTAAACCCAAATGTTTTTATATATTCTGAAAGGGATGATCAAACGTGATTTTTGAGAGTTGGAATCAACTCAAAAGCTTTTATGGTTTAAATCTGAAAAATGATTGAATGCAGAAAAGGTTCTGCCTTGTTATTTTTACCAAGGGTGATCTACAGATCCAAATGATTTAAATCAAACGGGCTTCGATTCAGCATTTCAAGACCTTTCTAACAAAATTGGTTTCATTCAATTTGGTTCACTAAATCGAGCTGGGTTGATTTTTGAAACTAGGTACAGAACTGTGTTTGAATTAAAATGGAAAAAAGTTAAATTCAAGCGATCTGCAAGGAACCGTTAACGGCCCGGTGTCACTCAGCCTTGAGGCTCAATGACAGGGGTTCCACCAGTCGGTGGCTCTTTAAACGCGATGCAGAGCAATCTCATCCGCACGATCTAAGTCTAATCGAGCACTGCTACTCATCGTCCACGCCGTCATTGGCGAGGCGAAACCTAACGGCGGTGGGGTCGTCGGGGGGCTCAAAGGCTCGGTCGGGCGAACGACGAAGTCGATGACGGCGAACCTCCTGGTACCGGCAGCTTCTCCTGGGGTGGACGAAATCGATGGCGCCCTTCTTCTCCAGAGGCAGCCTGCTCCGGACAAATTCCGGCTATGCGCTGCTCGCCTTGCTCCGGAAACGGGGTGGAACGATAAGTGAGGAGAGGGGAGTGAGATGGTGTGCTCAATTCGACTGGGGGTCATCTCCTTTTATAGGATCGACGGTGAGACCGAACAGGATGGGCAGACGTCGGTGGCGACATGGCTACGGGCTGCTAGAGATATGGCCGGCGGTGGCGATCGTTCGGTGGTCTCCCGACGATGCTCTAAGGCTTTAATGCGAGTGTAGGGATGGTGGCAAACAGTCTGGAACATGTGATGCTCTGCGCGGCAGAGGCGTCGTCTTCGACGGCGAGCGGTGGCTGTGAGGCATGGGGCGGCAAACGGGGATGTCTGGCGGTCACCTGGGACGGTGGTTATCGTGTATGCATGAGGCGAGGGCGGCGCGCGGTCTGTGGGCGTGTGTCGAGGGCGGCGCTATGGCGCATGCTCGGCATGGTTGCTGGAGAGCTTAGCATGGTCTGTGCGGGTGGTCCAGGGGCTGTAAAGGTTTGAGCGCTGGACAGGGGGTGGCGATGGATGGTGGGCTGTGCCCTAGACATGTTGTTTAGGCTTGCTGCTTGCTCTGGCTAGCTAGCCATGGTCGGCTGGCAAGGGGGTGCTCGGGTTGGCATGGCATGGAGCAAAGGGTAGGTGCTAGGGTTTGTCCAAGCACTGGTTGGCACTGAGGGAGACAAGGGTGATCAATGGTGAACATTGCTTAGCCAGATTACTGCTTAAAACAGTGAAGTTAGGCCAGTTTGATTTGTTGCCTCCAAGTGTTTGATGAAATGGCCGCAAGAATTCGAGTTTTGAATTTTGAAAAGATTTTTGGTGGGTGTGTTAGGCATGTGCTGGTGAGTCTGCAGATGCTTGGGTTTTGAAAGTTGAGCTTGTTTGAGTGGTTTTTGAAAAAGTGGGATCTTCCCATATGATATAGATTCAATTTTAAACTATCCTTTAAACTATGCATTCAAATGTTTTTGGATTATCACAAGGTGGTACTTCATACTTTGTTATGAGTACTATCAAGGGGTGCAAAGATCCAAACAAGTTTCTGTTAAGTTCTGAAAGTTAGAGACAACTAAAGTAGGCATGGAGTTAAATTGGTCAAAATGACCATTCCCTTATTTTGTTTGTTTTGATTTATTTGTCTTTGGGAAAAGTGTGGGGATTGTTTAGATGATGTTTATTTCACCTAAGAATCATTTTACAATCAAAGAAACACATAAACAAGGCAATTCAAAAGAATTCAAAATGGGATGCATACACACATGAATGCTTTCTCATTTTATTTTAGAAAAGTTTTTGTTAACCCTAAATTTGATGATTCTAGTTTAATATTTTTGGGATGTTACACTTCGCCATGCCCAGGACTCGAAACTAGCTACCGTAAGTACTCGTAATACTATGTAATAGGATAGTTCAGTTGGTATCGGACCTGTTGAACTATTTTGGCTGCAAAGTAGTACTAGTATAGTACTAGGTCTTGTATTTCGGAGTATTTTGAACTATATACTGATACTTGTTTAGATCAAGGGCAGGATATGGTAATGCTTTGACTTTGTTCTATCGTTTCTATTATTAAAGTATTTTATAGAACTAATACTAATGTACTGGTACTTATTTAGATCAAGTGCAGATTGGTCTTTCTTTTCTTCTATAACTTGGCCTTGTCATAAACTCATAATCTAGACGAGGCTTGGGCATTTTTAGTTTCCTATGGAGGTCATACACAGGCATTGATGTGAGAAGGAGGTATGCACACAAAAGCGGACTTGATTGTCAGTTTGGCTTGCTCCAATAATCGAGTATTCCGAGAAAAGGACAAACTAAATCGGTTACATTGAAATGCTGATCAATCTGAAATGCACAAAAACTGAATTGTCAGGATATGAACTAGGAATCTATCAATATTTTTCTTTCTTATTCTGTACTGCTGAATCTTTCAAATGCTAGTGAATCTATAAAATGTTCTGTAGCTATTACTAAAGTATTTTTTTTGAACTAATAGTGATGTACGAGTACTTGTTTAGATCAAGCGCAATAGATGGTCTTGCTCTTCTTTTGGAACAGCATGGCCACAATATGGTCTCTCTTTCCATTTGAATTATGGCATTGCTACATCTATTGAATTTTAATGTCTGCATTGTTAAATCTGGAAATTATTTTGGTCACTATTTCTACTGCTAAATCAGTCACTTTGAAATATTGTTGAATCTCTCAAGTGCCACTGATTATGTAATGGGAATCTATTGATATTTTTCTGTTTTATTCTGTATTGCCGAATATTTTAAATGCTAGTGAATCTGTCAAATGTGCTATTATTTTTATTACTAAAGTATTTTGTAGAACTAGTATTAATATACTGGTACATGTTTAGACCAAGGGAAGTAGATGGCCGGTCTTTATTTTCTTTTGAAAGATGGCCTTGTCACAATCTAGATGAGGCTTGGGCATTTTGGATTGCATATATGTTGGTCACACTAGCATTAATGTAAGAACAAGGTATATATAGAAAAGCAGTCCTGATTGTCAGTTTTGCATGCTCCAGTGATGGAGTGTGTTTGGAGAAAAGGGCAAACTGAATCAAGACCTGATTATCTATGTACTTATATTGAATTTTAGTGTCTGTATTGATGAATCGGACACTTTGAAATGTTGCTAAACATGTTAAGTGTGACTGGTTATGAACTGGGAATGTGTCGACATTTTTATTTTTTATTCTGTACTGCTGAATCTTTCAAATGCTAGTAAGAACAACAGTTCCTGGCTTAAGGTTGTTTTGAGTATTTTGTATGGAGTTCTTCCTATGCTAATCTATTTTGCAGTAATAACCATGTACTGGTACTTGTTCAGATCGACCTATCGAGTGCATAATATGGTCTCGCTTTTCTTTTGAATCAGGCCTTGTTGAATCTATTAATTCTTATGGTTATTGTTTGTGTACTGCTAATCAGTCGGTTTGTGATGCTGCTGAATCTATCAAGTCCTACTGAATATGAATTGGCAATCTATCGATATTTTTTAGGTCTTATTTTGTACTTCTGAATCTGTGAAATGTTCTGTCGTTACTATTAGTACAATATTTTGACAAGTAACTGTGATGTAATTGGAGTACTTGTTTAGATCAAGTGTAGTAGATTTTCTTGCTTTTATTTTGAAACTTAGCATTGTCACAATTATCTAGACACTACGGGAATAACTAAATAGGCCGGCCTTTTTATACGTAAGCGGCAAATGTCGGGGTCGGCGTAACAGACAGTAGCCGCCAGTTTTGCCGTCGGCGTAGAGTAAATAGGCCGACGGCCGCCGTCGGCGTAAACATGACCGTTGGCGTGGCCCATTTGGCTAACGGCAGAGCAACGGTGTCAAGTCTACGCCGACGGCAGACCTATGCCGACAGCTTTGCCATCGGCGTAGCTATTTTTCTTTTTTTGCCACATTATTCTTAGAAAAATCATAACTAAATCATTTAAATTCAGAAAAATACATATAGTATATCAAAATTTGCAGAAAAATAAGATATATCTACATAAACTCAAATATTATATATTTTTATTCAAAAAAATACATAAAAAATACAAATACTTTCGTATAACATATTTTTCATTTTCCGAGTGCAAAAAAGGGGTGTTTTTGTGAAGCAACCACCAAATGAAAGTTTAAAAATGATAATACCATATTTTTTAAAAATAGTAGACCATATTAAATGGATAATTTCCCAACCTAGGAATCTCAAACCTTTCCGTTCACCTCTCGTGAAAAAGACAAATTCCTGTTGAATCGGTAGGAAATGAGTTAGATTTGAACTACAGGTACATGATATATTGCTCATGATTTTTTGTAAAAATCATTTTTAGGTTCACAATATTCTATTTCATTAGAGATCTAATGCAAGTTTAGTGAGACTCGTCCCCGAGCTAAGAATCATCATGCCCCTCGATTTAGGAAGTTTGACGATAGTTTGAAATGGGCATAAAAAATTAAAAAACGATCGAAACAATGCAAAACCTTCGCGTGGTGTCATATTATATGACATACTTCCATGGAAAAATACCAAACTTGGTATATTCATTGAGTCTTAAAAAACCCTTCACAAAATGGCCTATCTCAATCGAGGTTTTCTGGATTTCAGGTCAAATGACCAATGTTATTGCTATAATCGCGGTATAGTTTGCGATAATGTGTCCATATTGTGCACACATGTGTGTCCTGGGATGGTGAACAATGTTGCAGAAGAAAGTTTTCCTTTTCGTCGCACCGAAAAGCCATTTTTCATTTTCCGAGTGCAAAAAACGGGGTGTTATTGTGAAGCAACCACCAAATGAAAATTTCAAAATGATAATACCACATTTTTCAAAAATACTAGACCATATTGAATGGACAATTTCCCAACCTAGGAATCTCAAACCTTTCCTTTCACCTCTCGTGAAAAAAGACAAATTCCTGTTGAATCGGCAGGAAATGAGTTAGGTTTGAACTACAGGTACATGAAATATTGCTCATGATTTTTTGTCAAAATCATTTTTAGGTTCACAATATGCTATTTCATTAGAGATCTAATGCAAGTTTAGTGAGACTCGTCCCCGAGCTAAGAATCATCATGCCCCTCGATTTAGGAAGTTTGACGATAGTTTCAAATGGGCATAAAAAAATTAAAAAACGATCGAAACAATGCAAAACCTTCGCGTGGTGTCATATTATATGACATAGTTCCATGGAAAAATATCACACTTGGTATATTCATTGAGTCTTAAAAAAACCTTCACAAAATGGCCTATCTCAATCGAGGTTTTCTGGATTTCAGGTCAAATGACCAATGTTATTGCTATAATCGCGGTATAGTTTGCGATAATGTGTCCATATTGTGCACACATGTGTGTCATGGGATGGTGAACAATGTTTCAGGAGAAAGGTTTCCTTTTCTTCGCACCGAAAAGCCATTTTTCATTTTTCGAGTGCAAAAAACGGGGTGTTTTTGTGAAGCAACCACCAAATGAAAGCTTCAAAATGATAATACCAAAATTTTCAAAAATACTAGACCATATTGAATGGACAATTTCCCAACCTAGGAATCTCAAACCTTTCCGTTCACCTCTCGTGAAAAAGACAAATTCCTGCTGAATCGGTAGGAAATGAGTTAGATTTGAACTACAGGTACATGATATATTGCTCATGATTTTTTGTAAAAATATTTTTTAGGTTCACAATATGCTATTTCATCAGAGATCTAATGCAATTTTAGTGAGACTCGTCCCCGCGCTAAGAATCATCATGCCCCTCGATTTAGGAAGTTTGACTATAGTTTAAAATGGGCATAAAAAATTAAAAAACGATCGAAACAATGCAAAACCTTCGCGTGGTGTCATATTATATGGCATAGTTCCATGGAAAAATACCAGACTTGGTATATTCATTGAGTCTTAAAAAAACCTTCACAAAATGGCCTATCTCAATCGAGGTTTTCTGGATTTTAGGTCAAATGACCAATGTTATTGCTATAATCGCGGTATAGTTTGGGATAATGTGTCCATATTGTGCACACATGTGTATCATGGGATGGTGAACAATGTTGCAGGAGAAAGTTTTCCTTTTAAGACCGAAAAGCCATTTTCATTTTCCGAGTGCAAAAAGCGGGTGTTTTGTGAAGCAACCACCAAATGAAAGTTTCAAAATGATAATACCACATTTTTCAAAAATACTAGACCATATTGAATGGACAATTTCCCAACCTAGGAATCTCAAAACTTTCCGTTCACCTCTCGTGAAAAAGACAAATTCCTGCTGAATCGGTAGGAAATGAGTTAGATTTGAACTACAGGTACATGATATATTGCTCATGATTTTTTGTAAAAATCATTTTTAGGTTCACAATATGCTATTTCATCAGAGATCTAATGCAAGTTTAGTGAGACTCGTCCCCGAGATAAGAATCATCATGCCCCTCGATTTAGGAAGTTTGACGATAGTTTAAAATGGGCATAAAAAAATTAAAAAACGATCGAAACAATGCAAAACCTTCGCGTGGTGTCATATTATATGACATAGTTCCATGGAAAAATACCAGACTTGGTATATTCATTGAGTCTTAAAAAGACCTTCACAAAATGGCCTATCTCAATCGAGGTTTTCTGGATTTCAGGTCAAATGACCAATGTTATTGCTATAACTGCGGTATAGTTTGCGATAATGTGTCCATATTGTGTAGACATGTGTATCATGGGATGGCGAACAATGTTGCAGGAGGAAGTTTTCCTTTTCGTCGCACCAAAAAGCCATTTTTTATTTTTCGAGTGCCAAAAACAAGGTGTTTCATGAATCTTGACATAGTTTCAGTTGGTCTAATATTTAAAATTTATGATATATAATCAAATAGATGATAGGGATGTCATATTTGGATTCCTCTCATTTTTCTGATCGATTTGGATATATTATTTGTCGAATTGTGATTTACGGATTTGTAGATATGAATTATTCAAATTTAAATAAAAAAAGCAAAATAAATAAAATTTATTTTATTTTTATTTGAATTCAAGATTATTATTACTTATTTATTGTTGTTTACTCAAAAAATTCTATGGAATGTAATAAAACAAATATGTCTAACATTATAGTGTAATGGTTAATAGGTTTGATATGATAATATTCACAACAAGTTCTAGTTTCTTGGTCGGAAGCTCATGTGGAAAGAACGAAGAAGTTAAGCGTGCTGGGGCTGGAGTAGTATTAGGATGGGTGACCGGTTGGGAAGTTTTACTAATTGTGCAATTTGATTTGAGACTAAGTATACTTAGAATTAAAAATGTCCATGTGAGATTAACAATTTAAACAATACAAAAATGTTAAAAAAAATTGAAAAAAAAATTGAAAAAAAAATTGAAAAAAAAATTAGAAAAAATTTGAAAAAATCTAGGCCGACGGTAAAGCCATCGGCGTAGCCAAACGGCTGTTAGTCATCTAGGTGGGCCCCATATGGTCTACGCCGACGACTTTGTCGTCGGCGTAGCTATATACGCCGACGGCTTTTCTACGCCGACAGGAGAAGAGGCTACGCCTCTGGTCAGAAGTCGACGGCCATACGACGGTACCGGCCAGCCTACGCCGATGGCATTTAGGGCCTACACCGACGGGACCCGGCCGTCGACGTATTCAGCTTCTCCTGTAGTGAGATGCATCTTGGGCATTTTGGGTTGCATATAGGGGTCACAAAGGCATTAACATAAGGAGGATGTATTCACACAAAAGAAGACTTGATCGTCACCTTTGCTTGCTCCAATGATCGAGTCAATTCGGAGAACAAGGCAAACTGATCGTGCGCCAAAGTTTTTTGAGCTAGAATAAGAAATGATTCTCTCTATACTGCTATTGAATTTCAAGCAGGAAAGCTACTCAATCTCTCAATTGTTCTGTCCTTGCTATTACTAAAGCATTTTATGGAACTAATATTAATGTACTAGTACTTGTTTAAATCAATGGTAGTAGATAGTCTCGCTCTTGTTTTGAAACATGGCCTTGGCACAATCTAGATGAGACTTGGGCAATTTGGGTAGCATAGGAGGGTCGCACAGGCATTTGATGTGAGAAGAAGGTACTCGAAGCAGACTTGATCGTTAGTTTTGCATGCTCCAATGATCGAGTGTGTTTGGAGAAAAGGGCAAACTGATCGGTGACAAGGTTTTAAGAGCTAAAACAAGAACTAGTTCTCTTTGTAGTGCTATTATATTTCAGTGTCTATATTTCTGAATCGCTTACTTCGAAATATTGCTGAATTGGTCAAGTGCTGCTGAATGTCAACTACGAATCTGTCGATAGTTTTTCTATATTATTCTGTACTGCAGAGTTTATGTACATATCTGTCAAAAAGAATTATCAATTTATTTCCCTCCCTCTCTGAGGTCTTTGTTTCGAATCCAGCCAAGCCATAGCAAAATGCAATTTTTATATACCAGGAGAAGAAATCTAGCTCATTCGGCCCCTCTTTAGCCTAGAACATTTTAATTTGGCCTTTTAGGGGTATAAGGGGACTACTAACCACAACCCAGGAAAATTTCAGAAATGAGCCCATGGAAAATAGCCTATGGAGTATAGTCCATGTAGATCAGCCCATGTAGAATAGCCAACCTCTTTTTAATTCAGCCTTTTGGGCATTGCACCCCACCTCTCAATATTAAAAAAAATCTGCCTGCAATTTTTTTTACAGCGCCTATAGTTTTTAGTTTAGCTGCCAGGAGCGCCGCCTTATTATTCAATGAGAGATAAAAATGTTCAAAGAAATCTTTTTAAGGAGACAAGTCAATAAGTTATAATAGAAAATCTTAACGATTCTATTCAATTAGCTACTTCTATTGTAGTGGCAAGGCACCCAGTCAAACGGTGGAGAGGTCTCGTGTTCGAATCCTAGGAAATTTGTGTTAATATAGAGTTACTTTTTTACACTCTCAGACTGATATCTGGGACCCAGATAAACTACTGCTGCATCTAGCAATGTTGCCAAGGTCAGGACGGCGGACTCGACCCAAAAAAACAGTCCAACATATATACACACGTTTAATTTAAATAGAGGTTGACATGTGTGACCTAGCATGGACACGTTTAATTCAAGGGATTTCTATTTTCGTTCCCCTAGTTCGTTAGTTGTACTCAATTTTCCCCAGTCGCTTAACTTTTTCTCATTTTCCCCTCGCCATGTTAAGAAACCCTCGCGGGCACTCACGGGTGCTCGGACGGAGGGATGCCGTCAGGTCAAAGGCTTGACCGTTACATGCCGACTGGTGGCACCACGTTGGGGCAGGTCTGGCGTTGAGCGTTACGTTATGAGGCCTCACCGTTACATGCCTGATGGGTGGGTCCGTGTGTGGGCCAGGTCCTGCATACGTGGTGATGGGTGGGGCCGCGTTGGGACGAGTTTTGCATACGTGGTGAAGGGTGGGGCCGCATGGAGGCACGTCAGACCAGCCATTCTCGCTTACCCAGAGCATTCATTTCCCCCAAGCCTGGAACAGCTCCTGCACCGCCCCTCCGCTGCCCCGCCGTCGTGCCCTCCTACCTTATGTCTTCCTCGGCCCAGAGCCGCTCCCTCCGCCTAGCCGTGAAGCCCACTCCACCTACGGCTCCGCTCCCTCTCCCGCTAGATCTACCCCTTTCGCAGAACAGTATGCAATGCCGGCTGGTGCACCTTCCATCTGCGTCGAGCAAGAAGATTGGGTGGAATCGCAGGGATCTAATGCATGGATTCCATCTGGGTAAGCATCGTTTCTCTTTTGTGGCTTGATTATTGGCAGTATTTCAGCACAAATTGCGGGTGCTCAACTAACTGCCTTGCTTTTCGAATAGGATAGATCCAGTGCTGGCATTTCGGCTGGCGATTAGACTGGATACTAGCATATTCGTGGTTGTGAACAATATCTCTCTGGATTTTACTTCCCATCGTTGGTTGTAACCTGCATAACTCACAGATATTTGATAGATAAAATATATTGTAAATTCCCCTAGAGCAGTGGCGATTCAGTTCATTTGCAATATTTCAACATTACCGAGCAAATATTGCTCCCACTAACCAGCGAAGATGATCTGGTAATGATTTTCTCTTTGAATGATGCCGAACGTTTTGGTCGAATTCGTCTCCATCTGCAACCTAAAGTTAAGCACACTGGAAAGAGTGTTAAATCACCATCTGATGGTCACCCATCATCAAGTGGTCAGGCATCATGTGTCTCTGCTATCTCTGCTAATAGTGTGGGCCCCGGTGATCCTTGTAGGTCCACAGTAGTACCATCTGTTCGCACTGCGAGTGTAAACCAAATCGCTCGTGTGGTCGATGTGGAGGACGAGGCAGAGCCTGACGAGGGAGTGCCTCCACTAGATGATGAGGATGAGCTGATGTTTCCTGAATTTGTAGATAGATTCAATAAACAGGCACTAGAGGATCAATACATAGATGAAATTGCCCAGGGTGCCAGATTTGATGACACTGTATGAAGATAACGAGGATAACAATGACAACCTCGTTTTAGCCGAGTACGATGGTGAGGACTTTCCAGTAATTGAGTGGGACAGGAACGATCCTAAAATTTCAGAAGGCACCGTCTTTGAAACAATGTGAGACTGCCGTAATGCCCTTACTATATATTGCATTCGCACCAATAATGATTATGATGTTATTAAGAGTGAGACAACAAGGTTCACACTGAAGTTCCCGTACAAGAGATGTAGGTGGAGGATGCATGTATCCACTATGCTCAGGAGCAGTTTGGTTCAGGTATTACAACCACTTGTGTATTTTAGATCACTGTGTAGAGTTTGTTATCTATACCTGAAATTTTAATTATGTTTTAGATAAAAATTAACCATTTCAAACATACTTGTCCACCTCAAGGGGGACAGCTAAAGGAAAAAAACAAAACTATTAAAGACTAGGTGGTTGGAAGGTGCAATCATGGATTAGATGAGAGCGAACCCATCACTTGGTGCAACAGCGCTCATAAAAGAAGTTTCTAAAAAGTTTATTGTTACAGTACCCTACATGAGAATATTCTATGCAAAGGAAATGGCTCTTGAGAGGATCAATGGTCCATGGAATGGAAGTTTTCAGTTGCTTTACAGCTTCAAAGTTGAAGTGGAGATGGCTAGTACAGGTACTGTTGTACAGATAGACAGGCATAAAGTTCAGTACAAAATAAGAGGGAAGAAAATGGAGAAGGAGTGCTTTAGAAGGGATTTTGTTTGTTTCAAAGCTTGCTGGCAAGGGTTTCTGGATGGTTGCATGCCTTATTTGTCCGTGGATGCAATAGTTCTTCCTGGCAGATTTAAAGGACATCTAGTAGCTGCTACTGCAGCTGATGGCCACAATTGGATGTTCCCTGATGCTTATGGAGTTTTGGAGATTGAGTCAGAGGAAAGTTGGACTTGGTTTCTAGAGAATTTGCGCGACCTTATAGGTCATCCACCAGGACTTACTATCCACATATACGCTTGCAAAGGTTCGGAGAAAGTTGTAGAAGCAGTATTCCCCGGAGTGGAGCATAGGGAATGTATGCGACACTTAGTGCAGAATTTTACAAAGAAATTCAAGGGTAAAGTGTATACTTACAACCTATGGTCATCTTCATACACATGCAGTTTGAGGAAGCATTTGTATCATTTGGAAGTGTTGTATAAACAAAAACCTACGGCGAAGGAGTACTTTGATGCACATCATGGAATGGTGTGGTCAAGAAGCCGATTTAATGATATTTGCAAGGTAGACTATGTAACAAGTAACCCTGCAGAGAGTTTCAATGCAAAGGTCAAGTCATTGAAAGGGATTATATTGTGGCAAATATTTGATAAGATTAGGCAGATGATCATGATAAAGATCGATTTGCGTCAAAGAATTGCATCAACAGTATATGCTGGCCATCTCATCCGCCCATATTTGATTAAGGCTTTGCATTCCAGGGAAAAACAATTGAAGATGAAATGCATTATAAGAGTAATGGAGGCTGAGGTAACATACACTGATAGTAATGATAGGCAATGGAGGTATGTAGTGAGTTTGGTTGGTAGGACATGCCATTGCAGACAATGGAAGCTCCGTGGGAAACCCTGCATCCATGCATTGTTTTTCATGGGTGTTCTAGGAGGTGAAGAGGGTGAAGTTGATCAATACGTGTCGGAGTATTTCTCCGTTGCCAAATTTAGGGAAGCATATGCTCAGAATGTTCCAGCCTTGTTGGGAAAAGACCAATGAATGGAAGTGGATCCAGGCTTCAAGTTATACCCTCCAGTTTTTACTAGACCAGAAGGTAGGCCATGGAAGAATAGGATAAGAGCTAGTGCAGAGGGCGGTGCACCACCTCGACAACGTAAGTGCAAAGGTTGTTGGATCCTAGGGCACATTGCTAGGCTTTGTAAAAATGCAGTGGAACCATCTTATGGAATGGATGATCAGGCGGGAGCAGCAAATGCATATGAGAATGAACCGTTTGAACGAGAGGAGAATGAAGCAATGGATACATTGAAGATTGAACCAATGGATCGAGAGGAGATTGAGCCAAATGCATGGGAGATTGAACCAATGGATCAAGAGGAGATTGAACCAAATGCAGAGGAGATTGAACCAAATGCAGGGGAGATTGAACCAGTCGATCGAGAGGATATTGAACCAAATGCAGAGGAGATTGAACCAAATGCAGGGGAGATTGAACCAGTCGATCGAGAGGAGATTGAAACAAATGCAGGGGATATTGAAACAGTCGATCAAGAGGAGATTGAACCAAATGCAGGGGAGATTGAACCAGTCGATCAAGATGATATTACATCAACTGCGTGGGAGATTGAAGCAGAGTAGAAGCATAAAGGAATTACACCAGCGGATATGGCAGAAATGGGGACAATGATTTTTGAACCATATGAACCAGCGGATCGAAATGTGATTGAACCAATTGTATGTCAGACTGAAGCACTTGACTCATTAGATGCAGAGAAAAAGAACAAAGGGAAAAACGAAAGAAGATGATGGTGGACTCCGAGAATATTCGAGCTAGGATCACAGGAGCAAGGTGGTGAACCCAGCAAAAAACACTAGGAGCAAGAAAAAAATGGATTTGAATTATTAATTTGAATTTGTATGATAATTTTAACTACTATAAATATTTGTATTTAATTCAAACTAGTGTGACGCTCCCAAGTTTGTATGTTGGATAATCCCATAATGTATGTGTTATTGCAAGTTTCTATGGTCATGCACCTACTTGCTTAGCATTGCTCAGTTTTTTTCCCTCTACATGTGGTCAACACATGGGGTTTAGCTAGTTCATGGCTTAAACATTGACCAATTGATCCAAAATTTGGCACACTTGTGTATATTGGATTGATTTACCATATGAAATTGGAAATTTTGGATTAACTTGTAATCAGTCACATTTTTTCTTTTTCTAAGTGATTAAATTCAAAAAATGGTTTTAGGGTTAGTTTAAAAAAGTCAAAACATAGTGCAACCTTCAAATGGAGTCTTGTTATGTTGCCTACAACCTAGCATGAATAATAAAGGAAAAGGAAATAAAGAGAAATGGACTTATCCCCTAAACCACTTCTTAAACCCTTGTTGGAATGAGCTACTAGTTATGAAGATGCATGGCTTTCAACTCGATCAACATCCAAAATAACCCATCCCAAAACATACTTTGTCTAAATGAGGCCAAATTTGGAACACTTGTGTATATCTGAGTTGCAAACAATATAATGTCTGCCAAGACGAATTATTTTGTTCAAATTACATATTTTCCATTTTTTATGCCAAAATCTTGAATTTCCCTTACTCATTTTTTATCCGAGTGCCCTTGTTTTCGTTATCTCTACTCAGTTTTCCCCTCCCTCTAAAGTTTTTCTCACTTTTTCCCTCCTGCTAAAGTTTTCCTCACTTTTTCCCTCTCTCCTGACTCAAACCCTCACAACAGCTCAACTTGCTCAGTTTGGCTGTTGCGCTCTGATTGGTTGAGATGTATGTAAAACAGATCTTGGTCAACCACCGTTGGATACATCATGATCCGATGGGCTGGAGGTCTCTCTCTCCCAATGGACGCACCTACCTTGTACGCAGAGGAGAGCCCGACAGGCTGGAGGTCTCTCTCTCCTGCTGCGCGCACCTACCTTGTACGGAGAGGAGATCCCGACAGGCTTGATTTCTCTCGCTCCCTTTCACTATCGCACGTATACCATCCGCATATTTCTCCCCTCCTATCGACCTACGGCAGCACGGTTCTAAGCATAGCGGTCCGAACAGCGTGCGGCAGCGTGGACCTAAGCCTGGCAGTCCGAGCGGCGTGCACCGGCCCGAACCTAAGCGTGGGGGTCAGAACGGCGTGCGGCGGCGCAGATCTAAGCCTGGAGGTCAAAACGGCATGTGGTAGCGCGGAACTAATCATGGGGGTCGGAACGACTTGCGGCAGTACGGATCCAAGCGTGGCGACTGGATCGGCGTGAGGCAGTGAGGATCTAAGCGTCTAAAATTTATGTCTCTGTCCGTCTCACTCATGTTCACCTCCTCAGATCCTGCTGCTGATTAAAGACACTGAGGCGGCGGTGGTGCCGATAGTGGTCATCGAAGCAATGTCGATTGAAGCCATCATCCTCAACATTACCGCGACGGTGTAGATCAAGCCCCAGTGAACCGATTTAAATAAATTTGATACTCCCTCTGACCCATATTAGTTGACTTGGATTCATCTAGATATGAAACGTATCTAGTCAAGTTTTACTGCTAATATGGGTCTGTGGGAGTATGTATTTGAGCCTTGAGACCGGTGGATATGCTCTAAAGCTGATTCATAAGTAGCAGTACTTGCTTTGACAGTCTCTGATGGGCTTGTATTAGTTGATTTAGATTTGTCTAGATTCGATTGTACCTAGACATGAATTAGTATTAGATTCATCCGTATCTTGACGAATTTGAGTCAACTAAATTGGATCAGAGCGACTAGTACTTTCTTTGAAAAATCGCCTCTATGGGCAGCTAGATCCAATGGCAAGCAACTCGGGCCCCGCAATGCTTTCTCATGACAACTTTGGGACCGCAAAGTGACTAAATTTGTAGGAACTCATGACCATCTATCGAATAACAATTCTACTATCTAAATGAGCTATCAATTTAACTAATCATTACATGTGCCACCTTCACCACAACCCCATAGTGTAACTGTTTAGGACGGGGATGACAACTATTAAAACTTCCCACATGAATCTACTATTCTCCTCCCCCTTCACTTGAAGTTCATGTTTTAGATTTTCTACCACTTGATCAGATACGGCAAGATCAGCCTCAAGTGTCAACTTATCTTTGCGAATAAGCTCTAAGTTCTTCTTTTCTTTCTTGATAGTACGCTTCATCTCTAATATCAACAGGTTTTTTGGGCCAATTCATCACCTAAATTGGCAATCATCTCCTCCAAATCCATCCTCTGGCTAGACCACTGGGTTGAATCATCTTGGTATGCAATGTACCATGGATCATCGGCCTGCATAGCACACCGTAACAATCCGAAAACAAACGCAATAAAAATCAGTTCGACAAGCCATGGCGGCACATCAAATTCAATGGTAGTACAAAGAGAAGGAGCTTCCTGCACTTCCGACATGGTAGGAGAAGGAGAACGTGGCCACAACATGATCGAATCCCCACCCTCACCGTTGTACCCTGTATGACCAGGCATTGAAGACTAATTTACCCCTGCAATCTCGAGAAAATTATGGGAACCGAATTGATTAGGGTGGGTGGAGCAGGAACGAAGGTCTTACCAAGAACTACTAGCAATTGCTGCGACTGTGCTTCGAGCTATCACGGCAGAACAAAATCCCGGTCGTCGTGGGCGGCGGACCTGCCTGCGGTCGGTACTGCCTCAACATACAATGTGTGCGGACGAAACAGGTGCTGGAGCCGTGGTTGAGGTGCAGTGCGGAAGTCTGTCTGATGCCACGTAGGACGGAGCCATCGACGCGCCGACTATGGCTGCTCTGACCGCCGGTGGGGTAGGAGCTGCTCGCGGCTGGGGGCTGGGAGCGGATGAGAGAGAGAGCCAACCTCACATGTGTCATACACGACCCCACCTGTCAATGTTTTGGGGAGTAGCTGCTCCGGGATTTTTGTATATTTGCCAATTTTGCATATCTGCCAAACTTTTTGTTTGAAATTTACATATTTGGCACATGACCATCTCATGTCAGCGACACACAAAATGGAAAATATGCAAGTTGCAATCTAAAATGTGGCAAATATGCAAATCCCCCTCCAGCCACACATCACGGCCCCATCGGTCATTGTCTTCGACGACCCCACATGACGGTCCCATCGTTCATTGGCTTCGATGGCCCCACAGGATGAACCTTCTCTTTGAAATTTGCATATTTGCCACATGACCACCACATATCAGCGACACAAAAATGGCAAAATATGCAAGTTGCAACGTAAAACGTGGCAAATATGCAAATCCCCTCTCCAGCCACACATCACGGTCTCATCGGTCATTGGATTCGACGGCCCCATCGTTCATTGGCTTCGATGGCCCCACAGGACGAACCTTTTCTTTGAAATATGCAGATTTGCTACATGAACACCACATGTCAGTGACACACAAAATGGCAAATATGCAAGTTGCAACGTAAAATATGGCAAATATGCAAATCCCCCCCTCCAACCATACATCATGGCCCCATCAGTCATTGGCTTCGACGGCCCCACATGACGACCCCATCATTCATTGGCTTTTATGGCCCCACGGAACGAACCTTTTCTTTAAAATTTGCATATTTGTTAGACCACCACATGTCATCGACATGCGAAATGGAAAATATGCAAGTTGCAACATAAAATGTGGTGAATATGCAAATCCCCCCTCCAGCTCCACATCACGTCCCCATCAATCATTGGCTTCGACGGCCCAACATGGTGTCAACACCCGGATTTTTAATCCCAGATGCCTGTTATGCCATACATCGCAATCCCAGCATTACCATTTTTCGAGACATAACAGAATTGGATACCACAGTACATCATCCATTACAAACCAAACATAAGGTCTTACACAAATAAGGATCTCATGATCCAGTTCTTAATACAACTCAAGCAGCGGAAATACGTAATAATAACGGTAGCGTAGGCGAAGCTCCATCTTCGGGGTCATAGGCAATGCTGACGATGGGAGATGATCCTAGTTGTCGTAACCTTCCTGGGGTCCATCCTCCAGGTACTCCTCTTCATAGTTTGGCCATGGGAATAGCCAGGCACAAAGCCATGAGTACTCTTTAAGTACTCGCAAACTAATACTAACAAGTGAAGGGGAGTTTTTGTAGTAGGACACTAAGCTCTAGGGTTCTTTTGCAAAAAGCCAGATTTACATCTACTAAGTTCGGAAACAACGAATGCTAGTTGAAGTTTTATAACACCTAAGTGGGAACTTGTATCTCATGCAACAACTCTGTTGTGGTCAAGTCAAAGTCTCAATTCATTTCATAAGTCATTTTGAAAACATCTGACGGGGGAACAGTATGGCCACTCCTCATCCATAACCATGACAACGCTATTCGAATAGTTTGACACTCTGCAGAGATTGTACACTTTCACCACAACATTCGATACATCCGTCAGAACAAATCCTGAATTCACCATACTCGATTATGGATAATCAATCCTAACCTTTCAATTACACGCCCTAGTATAAGCACCTCTCCTGTGAGTTTGGCCTCCCAACCATGACCAACTGTCATCTTGGGTACTGCACAGGTGGACAATCTTCACAAGGTAGCCTCAGCTCAGACCTTGGCCGTGAGGTAACTAATACTAAGGTATATAAGTTTCCAGTCAAGCCCTACCCAATTCTCGGGTATTGTGGTTGTACGGTAAAATTGGAATGGTATCGCATCCAAACAACCATCAGTTTTATAAAGGGCTAAGGCTCATGCCTCAACATTTTCATCACCATAAATCCTCTGGTGTTCGGAAACACATGTCCAAAACATCTCAATAGAATGATCCATCATTCCAAGGTTTTCATAACCATTTTTCCACCAAGTATTCCCATCTAAGTTGATCAGGTTTTATGCTTAGCACTAGCATCTACAAGTGGGGGTAAGTACTAATGAGGGGTGGTAAACTAGTGGAGTTTAACTAAGTTCAGTCTCATGCCTTAGGATGACACAAATATTATCTAGCTTAGGCCAAATTTTATGCTCTTTATGCAACCTTCAATTATCTTTCTAGTATCGATTATTCACTTAAGGAAACTCTAAGTAATAGCTTTGATAATGCAAAAAATATATAAAGCTTGCAAGTAAAACTAGGATTGGTTTATCAAGTGGTTATGATCATATATGCTTAAGGCATATAGTTGGCATGGTAACAAGCAAGTATTTTCTTGCACATTCAACTAGTAGTATTAGGCGTGCCTGGGTAACGTATCTTGCAAGTGTTAGCTTGCACAAATATCAGTATAAGCTTGCTAAATTGCAAGTGTTAGCTTGCAAGTATTGGCTTTCCTTCTCCAGAGAAGTGGTTGAAGTTCTCCTCGGCTTCTTCTTCGTAGTATCCTCCTTCTTCCTCGTATCCTTGGTCGGTACTAGCGTCTATAAATAAATACGAGGTACACAATCACCAAACAATACTTAACTAATTTCAATCATCACACAAAAGGGTCCTATAGATGATCTAGCATCATCACTAACATTACAAGATTAAAGCTTGGTTTAATTTCTTTTATTTTTAGAAAAGTAATTTCTACTCATTGAAAAACTACTTAAGATTTAATATTCTCCAAACCAAACATGGGATCATGTTGACACATGTCATCACCACATATTTTAGTCCATGGGAATGTGATTTAAAGTGGCTTCATAATTTAATAAGGTTTAACCCTTTTATTTTACTTAAAGAAAGTGACTAGAAATGCCTATGTGGCATTCTTTTATTACTTGAACAATATTTCTGTAAGTAAACCCAAATGTTTTTATATATTCTGAAAGGTATGATCAAATGTGATTTTTGAGAGTTGGAATCAACTCAAAAGCTTTTATGGTTTAAATTTGAAAAATATTTGAATGCAGAAAAGGTTCTGCCTTGTTATTTTTACCAAGGGTGATCTACAGATCCAAATGATTTAAATCCAACGGGCTTGGATTCATCATTTCAAGACCTTTCTAACAAAATTGGTTTCATTCAATTTGGTTCACTGAATCGAGCTGGGTTGATTTTTGAAACTAGGTACAGAACTGTGTTTGAATTAAAATGGAAAAAGTTAAATTCAAACGACTGGGCTGCGCGGGAAATGATAATGGGCCGACCCGGTGTCACTCCGCGGCACGAGGCTCAACTGACATGGGGGTTCCACCAGTCAGTGGCTCTTTAAACGCGAAGCGGTACGGGGCAATCTCATCCGCACGATCTAAGTCTAATCGAACGGCTGCTACTCATCGTCCACGTCGGGCTGCGCCGGCGAGACAGAAACCTAACGCGGCAGGTGGGGGTCGTCGGGGGCTCACCGGGGCTCAAGCGAGGGTCGGCGATGCGGGCGAACGACGAAGTCGACGACGGCGAACCTCCTGATACCGGCATCTTCTCCTGGGGTGGATGAAACCGACGGCGCCCTTCTTCTCCAGAGGCGGCCTACTCTAGCCAAATTACGGCGATGCGCTGCTCGCCCTCTTCCGGGAACGGGGTGGAACGATCAGTGAGGAGAGGGGAGTGAGATGGTGTGCTCAATTCGGCTGGGGGTCGTCTCCTTTTATAGGATCGACGGTGAGACCGAACGGGATGGGCAGACGTCGGTGGCGACATGGCTACGAGCTGCTAGAGGCATGGCCGATGGTGGCGATCGTTCGGTGGTCTCCTGGCGTTGCTCTAAGTCTTTAATGCGCGTGTAGGGGAGGTGGCAAACGGTCTGGAACATGCGATGCTCTGCACGGCAGAGGCGACGTCTTCGACGGCGAGCGGTGGCTGTGAGGCATGGGGCGGCGAACGGGGATGTCTGGCGGTCTCCTGGGACAGTGGTGATCTTGTATGCACGTGGCAAGGGCGGCGCGCGGTCTGTGTGCATGTGTCGAGGGTGGCGCTCTGGCGCATGCTCGGCATGGTTGCTGGCGAGCTTGGCATGGTCTGTGCGGGTGGTCCAAGGGCTGGCAAGGTTCGAGCGCTGGACAGGGGGTGGCGGTGGACGGTGGGATGTGTCCTAGACATGTTGTTTAGGCTTGGTGCTTTCTCTGGCTAGCTAGCCATGGTCGGCTGGCAAGGGGGTGCTCGGGTTGGCATGGCATGGGGCAAAGGGTAGGGGCTAGGGTTTGTCCAAGCACTGGTTGGCACTGAGGGAGACAAGGGTGATCAATGGTGAACATTGCTTAGCGATTCTTGCTCAAACAGTGAAGTTAGGCCAGTTTGATTTGTTGCCTCCAAGTGTTTGATGAAATGGCCGCAAGAACTCAAGTTTTCAATTTTGAAAAGATTTTTGGTGGGTGTGCTAGGTTGGTGCTGGTGAGTCTGCAGATGCCTGGGTTTTGAAAGTTGAGCTTGTTTGAGTGGTTGTTGAAAAAGTGGGATCTTCCCATATGATATAGATTCAATTTTAAATTGTCCTTTAAACTATGCATTTGAATTGAATGATGCAAGGATCCAAACAAGTTTCTGTTAAGTTCTGAAAGTTAGAGACAACTAAAGTAGGCATGGGAGTTAAATTGGTCAAAACGACCATTCCCTTATTTTGTCTGTTTTGATTTATTTGTCTTTGGGAAAAGTGTGGCGATTCTTTCGAGGATGTTTATTTCACCTAAGAATAATTTTACAAGCAAAGAAACACATAAACAAGGCAATTCAAAATAATTTAAAATGGGATGCATACACACATGAATGCTTTCTCATTTTATTTTAGAAAAGTTTTTGTTAACCCTAAATTTGATGATTAGAGTTTGATGATTCTAGTTTAATATTTTTGGGATGTTACAAACCTTCCCCCCTTAAATAAAATCTCGTCCCGAGATTTGAAAAAGGACGAAAATATTACCTAGGATTTGAAAAGATCGGGAAACTCCGTCCTGATGTGATCTTCGCGCTCCTAGGTAGCTTCCTCTTCTGTGTGGTTGCTCGACTGAATATTGAGAAACTTGATGCTTCGGGTTCTGGTGGTTCGGAAAGATTCTTCCAAAATACGGATGGGTACTTCAGGATAGGTCAGATCATCGTTGATCTCTATGGTCCGGTGATCAATATTCTTGAATACTTCAGTCTTCTCCGGGACTTCGAGACACTTGCGAAGTAATGAGATATGGAACACATTATGCACAGCTGACATCTCTTCGGGTAGTTCCAATTGATACGACACTTCTCCTCGACGGTTCAGAATTTTGAAAGGTCTGATATATCTGGGGGCTAACATTCCTTTGAGTTGGAAATGTTGCATTCCCTTCAATGGCGACACTTTCATATATACAAAATCTCCTATGTTGAAGGCGAGGTCTCGACGTCTCTTGTCGGCGTAACTCTTCTGTCTGGAATGGGCTGTCTTGAGGTGCTCACGAATCTTGTGAACCTTCTCTTCTGCTTCTCGTAGGATATCGAGTCCAAAAATCTGACTCCTACTTCCGACCAGTTCAAAGGGGTGCGACACTTCCTTCCGTACATGAATTTAAATGGGGCCATTTGCAAACTAGCTTGATAGCTGTTGTTGTACAAAAATTCTGCAAACGGCAGAGAGTCTTCCCACTTAGATCCATATTCTAACACACATGCTCTCAGCATATCTTCGAGTATTTGATTTACTCGCTCCGTTTTTCCGTCGGTCTGAGGGTGATACGCGGTGCTGAAATTTAGGCGGGTTCCTAAATCTTCTTGAACATTCTTCGAGAATCTCGAGGTAAACTGAGTTCCTCGATCCGATACGATGTTCTTGGGGACTCCATGCAAACTGACGATTCTAGCGATGTATAACTCCGCTAGCTTCGAACTCTGATATGTGGTCTTGACGGGTAAGAAATGGGCGACTTTGGACAATCTATCCACTATGACCCAGATAGAGTCATTTCCCCTACTAGAAGTAGGCAATCCGGTGATAAAGTCCATTCCAACGGAATCCCATTTCCATTCCGGAATCTGCAAGGGTTGCAACAATCCAGCGGGTCTTTGATGTCCTGCCTTGACTCGCTAACATATATCACACTTGGCGATATAGCTTCCGATTTCTCTCTTCATCTTATGCCACCAAAATTGCTCTTTCAAATCTTGATACATCTTAGTTCCTCCGGGGTGGATAGAATAAAGAGTATCATGAGCTTCCTTGAGAATAACTTCTTTCAACTCAGAATCTGCTGGTACACAAAGGCGTCCTTTGTACCACAAAACTCCTTCGTCTTCGGTGAATCTGGGTACTTTGCATGTACCGATACGACGCTTGATTCCGTCAATACTAGCATTTCCTTTTTGCGCCTCTTTGATCTGGCTGATCAAAGTGGCTTGAAGTTCTATGCTAGCCAAACATCCTTCACTTACTAATTCTATTCGAAAATCTTCCATCTCTTTGTGCAAGCTTGGTTGCTCCTTCAAAATCATGGAGTTCAAGCGGCACGACAATCTGCTAAGGGCATCTGCTACCACGTTGGCTTTACCAGGGTGATAGTGAATGTCCAGATCGCAATCCTTGATTAACTCAATCCATCTTCTCTGCCTCATATTCAACTCCTTCTGAGTGAATATATACTTCAGGCTCTTGTGATCCGAATAAATCTCACAACGGTTTCCCATCAGGTAATGCCTCCATGTCTTCAGGGCTAGAACTACGGCTACGAGTTCGAGGTCATGGGTTGGGTAATTTTGCTCATGTTGTTTCAGTTGTCGAGATAGATAAGATATAACTTTGCCTTCTTGCATTATCACACATCCGAGACAGATCTTGGATGCATCACAATACACGTCGAAGGGCTTCGTTATATCCGGCATGATTAAGATTGGGGCTGAGATCAATCTCCTCTTGAGTTCTTGAAAACTCGCTTCACATTTGTCGGTCCATTCAAACTTCTTGTCCTTCTTTAGCAATTGGGTCATGGGTCTGGCGATATTCGAGAATCCTTCTACGAACTTGCGGTAGCATCCCACCAATCCGAGAAATGCACGAACTTGGGTTTGAGTGGTTGGGGCTTGCCAATCTTCGACATCTTTCACTTTTGCAGGATCAACGGCAATTCCTCCGGCTGATACAATGTGATCGAGGAATCCTACCTCCTGTAACCAGAATTCACATTTGCTAAACTTAGCATACAAATGATGCTCTCTAAGGATTCCAAGAATGGTCCTTAGGTGAAGCTCATGTTCTTCTTCCGATTTGGAATAAATTAGAATGTCATCAATGAAAACAACGACAAACTTATCCAGGAAGTCCATAAAAATCTTATTCATGAGATTCATGAAATAAGCGGGGGCATTGGTTAATCCAAAGGACATAACGGTATACTCGTACAATTCATATCTGGTGGTAAAGGCAGTCTTTGGAATATCCTCTGCACGAATTGTGAGTTGATGATAGCCATTCCTAAGATCAATCTTAGAAAACACTTGGGCACCGGTCAACTGATCAAACAAATCTTCTATCTTGGGCAAGGGGTACTTATTTTTGATGGTGACATCATTCAACTTCTGATAATCCGTACACAAACGGTTACCTCCATCTTTCTTGTCCACAAACAAAATAGGTGATCTCCATGGTGACGCACTTGGTTGAATCAATCCAATTTCCAGCATGGCATCCAGTTGCTTCTTCAGTTCTGCTAGTTCAAACGGGTTCATACTATATGGTCTCTGGGCTATGGGTCCTGTTCCGGGGATTAGTTCGATGATAAACTCGATATCCCGATCTGGGGGCATACCGGGCAAAACATCTGGAAATACATCGGGGTATTCACAGACTATCCGGACTTGGTCCATGGTAGGTTGGGCTATACTCTTGTTGCACTTGAATTGACGAGGTAAGGTTTCAGAGATATGCTCGACTGATATTCCGGCTATTCTGGTCATGGTGATGGCTTTCTTGGCACAGTCAATCAATCCTTTATGTTTGGAGATCCAATCCATTCCTAGTACTACTTCCAAACCTTCAGTTACGAGTACTATCAAGTTAGCATAAAAATCTATGCCATGGATTCGGATAGGGACGGCTTTGCAAATTTTCCTAGCCTTGGTGGTTGAACCGGAAATTTGGACGATCATAACATGCTTCAGTTTTGTTGGTTGAATCTTACTAGTGCAGGAAAATTCTTCGGTGATAAATGAATGCGATGCACCAGAATCAAACAACACTCTTGCAAGTACTGAATTAACAGAAAACATACCCAACACGACGTCTGGCGCTTCCTGAGCTTCTTCAGCATGCATGAGAAAAAGACGGCCGTTGTGGTTGAGTGAATTCCCTGGGACAAACCTTCTTCCTGGCTAAACACGAAGATGCTGCTGAGCTGGGGCATTTGCATTGGGGGCTGCGGC
This sequence comes from Avena longiglumis, assembly GCA_030063025.1. NCBI lineage: Eukaryota > Viridiplantae > Streptophyta > Magnoliopsida > Poales > Poaceae > Avena > Avena longiglumis. The sequence continues at coordinate 177,547,236 of CP125977.1, read as the reverse complement.
ATTCTTCTTGTTGGGGCACTAGTTGGAATAATGACCCTTATTTCAACGGTCATAACAAGTCACTTGTGACTTGTCCTTTGCTGCAACAGGCACAACATTGCTTCCAGTCCTCGGGGCAGTGTTGTTGTTGGCGGTAGCATTGTTGTTGTTGAACTTAGGTGGGTCACGGGTGAAATTGCTAGAGTTTCCGGGGTTGTTGTGATTTCCTCCGGGCCTAGGGTTTCCACGGTTGGGATAGGTCGGACGGTTCATTGGGGGTCTATTGGTTCTCGGGGCAAATCCTGGAGATGGGTTGGGGCGATACTTTGGGGTCTGATGGGTTCCTGGTTGATGCATCATGCGAAGCTTGCGGTTCTGGTTAGCTTGGTTGATCTTTCCTTCCATCTGGATGGCAGAGTCGACAAGATCTTCAATATCAGCAAAGGGGATATTGACTAACACCGTCTGCATCTCATCGTGCAGACCATTCAGGAATCTTTCTTTCTTCTTGGCTTCGGTGTCGATCTTATCCGGGGCATACCTAGCTAATGACAAGAATTTGTCACGGTATTCCACTACGGTCATCCTTCCTTGCTTCACTTCTCTGAACTCATCTCTTATCCTCTTGATCAAACCTGGTGGCACATGGGTTCTGCTGAACTTGACTTTGAATTCCTCCCAGGTCATCATTTGTCCTCCGGTCATGGCACGAACATTGTTCCACCATGCTCTGGCATCTCCGGCTAGATAGTGGGTGGCGAACAGAACTTTCTCGGTGGCTTCCACTCTGGCGACTTCTAGGTTATTTTCCATGGTTTGCAGCCAATCATCGGCGTCTAAGGGCTCTTCTGACTTAGTGGAAACAGGTGGGTTGGTGGTCTGGAAATTCTTGAGCTTAGATCCATGGTTGTCCTGGTTTCCGTGGCCTTGATTGTTGTGGGCTAGCTGAGCTATGTGATGAAGGGTGGCTAGGTTGGCTTGACGTTCGGCTCTTTCAGCTTCGCGGTCAGAAACCAACATTTGCAGGATCTGCAACATCGGGTCCGGGGATGAACCACATCCTCCGCGTGGCATCTGAAGATTGAGATAGATCATGAGAAAAGAGGGAAACTTCTAAGGTTTTGGGATTTTGAAAAGTTTTTAAAGTTTGACTCAGATTTTTCTAGCAACTTGCTTTTCATTCATTCATAGCACATGATACAAACACACACCACAACAAGGTAAACATATGGTTTTAGGAACCATTCTGGAAACTACGATACAGTGGGACCGAATACTACTCATTACGTTTGTGCACTAGCGTAGTTGTCGGTTTTACTAAAAGTGATCTAGCGTGCAAAATTTGATGTAAGCTCTGAAATAATTTTGGAGTAGTGTGAATTTTTATGAAAGAGTCCAAGAGGTAAGAATGAGAATAAGTTTTTGTAAATATTTGCTTCCTTTGGTTTTGAAACTAAGTTTTTGATTCAAACGTCCAGTCTAACTACGGTCTCCTATGGTCAGGATGGCTCTGATACCAACTTGTTAACACCCAGATTTTTAATCCCAGATGCCTGTTATGCCATACATCGCAATCCCAGCATTACCATTTTTCGAGACATAACAGAATTGGATACCACAGTACATCATCCATTACAAACCATACATAACGTCTTACACAAATAAGGATCTCATGATCCAGTTCTTAATACAACTCAAGCAGCGGAAATACGTAATAATAACGGTAGTGTAGGCGAATCTCCATCTTCGGGGTCACAGGCAAAGCTGACGATGGGAGATGATCCTAGTTGTCGTAACCTTCCTGGGGTCCATCCTCCAGGTACTCCTCTTCATAGTCTGGCCATGGGAATAGCCAGGGACAAAGCCATGAGTACTCTTTAAGTACTCGCAAACTAATACTAACAAGTGAAGGGGAGTTTTGTAGTAGGAAACTAAGCTCTAGGGTTGTTTTGCAAAAATACAGATTTAAATCTACTAAGTTCAGAAACAACGAATGCTAGTTGAAGTTTTATAACACCTAAGTGGGAATTTGTACCTCATGCCACAACTCTGTTGTGGTCAAGTCAAAGTCTCAATTCATTTCATAAGTCATTTTGAAAACATCTGACTGGGGAACAGTATGGCCACTCCAACTGTCCATAACCGCGGACGCGGCTATTCGAATAGTTTGACACTATGCAGAGATTGTACAATTTCACCACAACATTCGATACATCCGTCAGAACAAATCCTGAATTCACCATACTCAGTATGCGGATAATCAATCCTAACCTTTCAATTACACGCCCTAGTATAAGCACCTCTCCTGTGAGTTTGGCCTCCCAACCATGACCAACTGTCATCTTGGAGTCTTGCAGTGGACAATCTTCACAAGATAGCCTCAGCTCAGACCTTGGCCGTGAGGGAACTAATACTAAGGTATATAAGTTTCCAGTCAAGCCCTACCAAATTCTCGGGTATTGTGGTTGTACGGTAAAATTGGAATGGTATCGCATCTGTACAACCATCAGTTTTATAAAGGGCTAAGGCTCATGCCTCAACATTTTCATCACCATAAATCCTCTGGTGTTCGGAAACACATGTCCAAAACATCTCAATAGAATGATCCATCATTCCAAGGTTTTCATAACCATTTTTTCCACCAAGTATTCCCATCTAAGTTGATCAGGTTTTATGCTTAGCACTAGCATCTACAAGTGGGGGTAAGTACTAATGAGGGGTGGTAAACTAGTGGAGTTTAACTAAGTTCAATCTCATGCCTTAGGATGACACAAAGATTATCTAGCTTAGGACAAATTTTATGCTCTTTATGCAACCTTCAATTATCTTTCTAGTATATACAATTCACTTAAGTAAACTCTAAGTAATAGCTTTGATAAAGCAAAAAAAATATAAAGCTTGCAAGTAAAACTAGGATTGGTTTATCAAGTGGTTATGATCATATATGCTTAAGGCATATAGTTGGAAAACTACTTAAGATTTAATATTCTCATTGAAAAACTACTTAAGATTTAATATTCTCCAAACCAAACATGGGATCATGTTGACACATGTCATCACCACATATTTTAGTCCATGGGAATGTGATTTAAAGTGGTGTCACAATTTAATAAGGTTTAACCCTTTTATTTTACTTAAATAAAGTGACTATAAATGCCTATGTGGCATTCTTTTATTATTGAACAATATTTATGTAAGTAAACCCAAATGTTTTTATATATTCTGAAAGGTATGATCAAATGTGATTTTGGAGAGTTGGAATCAACTCAAAAGCTTTTTTGGTTTAAATTTGAAAAATGATTGAATGCAGAAAAGGTTCTGCCTTGTTATTTTTACTAAGGGTGATCTACAGATCCAAATGATTTAAATCCAACGGGCTTGGATTCAGCATTTCAACACCTTTCTAACAAAATTGGTTTCATTCAATTTGGTTCACTGAATCAAGCTGGGTTGATTTTTGAAACTAGATACAGAACTGTGTTTGAATTAAAATGGAAAAAGTTAAATTCAAAAGACTGGGATGCACGGGAAACGATAATGGGCCGGCCCGGTGTCACTCCGTGACGCGGGGCTCAACTGACATGGGGGTTCCACCAGTCAGTGGCTCTTTAAACGCGAAGCGGTACGGGGCAATCTCATGTGCACGATCTAAGTCTAATCGAACGGCTGCTACTCATCATCCACGTCGGGCTGCATCGGCGAGACAGAAACCTAACGCGGCAGGTGGGGGTCGTCGGGGGCTCACCGGGGCTCAGGAGAGGGTCGGCGATGCGGGCGAACGACGAAGTCGACGACGGCGAACCTCCTGGTACCAGCATCTTCTCCTGGGGTGGACGAAACCGACGGCGCCCTTCTTCTCCAGAGGCGGCCTGCTCTGGCCAAATTCCAGCGATGCACTACTCGCCTTGCTCCGGGAACTGGGTGGAATGATCAGTGAGGAGAGGGGAGTGAGATGGTGTGCTCAATTCGGCTGGGGATCGTCTCCTTTTATAGGCTCGACGGTGAGACCGAACGGGATGGGCAGACATCGGTGGCACATGGCTACGGGCTGCTAGAGGCATGGCCGGCGGTGGCGATCGTTCGATGGTCTCCTAGCGATGCTCTAAGGCTTTAATGCGCGTGTAGGGGAGGTGGCAAACGGTCTGGAACATGTGATGCTCTGCGCGGCAGAGGCGGCGTCTTCGACGGCGAGCGGTGGTTGTGAGGCATGGGGCGGCGAATGGGGATGTCTGGCGGTCTCCTGGGACGGTGGTGATCTTGTATGCACGTGGCAAGGGCGGCGCACGTTCTGTGGGCATGTGTCGAGGGTGGCGCTCTGGCGCATGCTCGGCATGGTTGCTGGCGAGCTTGGCATGGTCTGTGCGGGGGGTCCAGGGGCTGGCAAGGTTCGAGCGTTGGACAGGGGGTGGCGATGGACGGTGGGCTGTGTCCTAGACATGCTGTTTAGGCTTGGTGCTTGCTCTGGCTAGCTAGCCATGGTCGGCTGGCAAGGGGGTGCTCGGGTTGGCATGGCATGGGGCAAAGGGTAGGGGCTAGGGTTTGTCCAAGCACTGGTTGGCACTGAGGAAGACAAGGGTGATCAATGGTGAACATTGCTTAGCCAGATTACTGCTCAAAACAGTGAAGTTAGGCCAATTTGATTTGTTGCCTCCAAGTGTTTGATGAAATGGCTGCAAGAACTCAAGTTTTGAATTTTGAAAAGATTTTTGGTGGCTGTGCTAGGTTGGTGCTGGTTAGTCTACAGATGCTTGGGTTTTGAAAGTTGACCTTGTTTGAGTGGTTTTTGAAAAAGTGGGATCTTCCTATATGATATAGATTTAATTTTAAACTGTCCTTTAAACTATGCATTTGAATGTTTTTGAATGATCACAAGGTGGGCCTTGATACTTTGTTATGATTACTATCAAGGGGTGCAAGGATCCAAACAAGTTTCTGTTAAGTTCTGAAAGTTAGAGACAGCTAAAGTAGGCATGGGAGTTAAATTGGTCAAAACGACCATTCCCTTATTTTGTTTGTTTTGATTTATTTGTCTTTGGGAAAAGTGTGGGGATTCTTTAGAGGATGTGTATTTCACCTAAGAATCATTTTACAAGAAAAGAAACACATAAACAAGACAATTCAAAAGAATTCAAAATGGGATGCATACACACATGAATGCTTTCTCATTTTATTTTAGAAAAGTTTTTGTCAACCCTAAATTTGATGATTAGAGTTTGATGATTCTATTTTAATATTTTTGGGATGTTACACATGACGGGCCCATCGTTCATTGGCTTCAATGGCCGCACGGAACAGACCTTTTGTTTGAAATTTGCATATTTGCCACATGACCACCACATATCAGCGACACACAAAATGAAAAATATGCAAGTTGCAATGTAAAACATGGCGAATAAGCAAATACCCTCTCTATCTCCACATCACGGTCCCATCACTCATTGTCTTTGAAGGCCCCACATGACGGTCCCATCGTTAATTGGCTTCAATGACCCCACGAAATGACCCAATTTGTCATTACCTGCACTGGCCACCCAATTAGGAAAACGCGGCCCACAAGGCAGCGAGAGAAGGATGGAGGGTCCGACGTGTAACCTGTCCCCCACTGGTCAGCACGTATCAGCCACGACAGGACCCACCCCAACACGGCCCCACCGGTCAGGCATGTAACGGTCGAGGCCTCGTACATAACGCTTAATGCCCGACCCGCCCCAACGCGGTCCCATAAGTCAGCATGTAATGGTCAAGCCTTTGACCTGAAGGCATCCCTCCGTCTGAGCGCCTGCGAGCGCCCGCGAGGGTTTCTTAACATGATGAGGGGAAAAGTGAGGAAAAGTTAAGCAGCCGGGGAAAACTGAGTACAACTAACAAACCAGGGGCACTAAAATAGAAATCCCTTAATTAAAATAGTGGCTGACATGTGGGACCCAGATAAACTGATGTTGCATGTTGAAATGTTGCCAAGGTCAGGACGGCGGACTAGACCCAAAAAAATAGTTCAACATATATACACATGTTTAATTCAAATACAGGTTGACATGTGGGACCCAGCATGGACACATTTAATTCAAATAGTGGCTGACATGTAGGACCCAACATAGACACGTTTCCTGCATAGAGAAGGCTGTAATGTGGGACCCAGCATAGACACGTTTCCTGTACATAGAAGGATGACATGTGGGACCTAGCATCGGAGTGTAGATTAAAAAAATTTGTACTCTATAAGGCTAACATATGAGGCCCAGATAAACTGGTGCTGCATCATAGATACGTTTCCCCTAAAAAATCCACCAACGTTGCCAAGGTTATAATGGCGGAATCAACCCGAAAATACAGTCCAACATACACACATTTCTTTCAAATAGAGGCTGACATCTGGGACCCAACATAGACACGTTTCCTGCACAGAAGTTGCTGACATCTGGGACCCAGATATAGACCAAAGTCAGAACAATGGAGGCGTCCAAAAAAAATCCATCATAACACGTTTCATTTACGAGAGGCTGACATGTGGGACCCACCAGAGAGACCTTATATAGGTGCTGCATCGAGCAACATTGCCAAGTTCGAATAAGGTAGGCGTGAGCGAGAAAAAAATCCAACATATGCACGTTCTTCTAATGAGATGCTGACATGTGGGACCCAGCAGCGTGACCAAACGGCAGATTTGTCGAGCAATGCTATCTAGTTCGGAACAGGGTACCGCTAGAGAAGAAATTCCTCGAGCAACGTTTCCAAGTTCGAAACACAGAGGCGCGAGCAAGAAAAAATTTACATGCACACATTTTTTATAATGAGATGCTGACATGTGGGACCCAACAGCGTGACCAACGGAAGATTCATCGAGCAACGCTATCTAGTTAGGAATAGGGTAGTACTAGAGAAGGAAAAAATCAATCATATACACACGATCCTTCTAATGAGATGCTGACATATGGGACCCACCAACCTGAATAAACCGTTGATGTAGTGAGAAACGCTATCAAGTTAATACGGAGGCGCGACCGACAGCAAAAATTCCAACATACAGACGTTTCTTCTAATGAGAGTATGACATGTGGTGCCCATCTACGTGATTATGCATCTGGCAGTGCTATCAAGTTCGATACAAGGTAGCACGACTAAGGAAAAAAATCCATCATACACACGTTTCTTCTAATGAGAGGATGATAGGTGGGCCTAGATGCATGATTAAACGGCAGCGCAATCAAGTTCGAAACAGGGTAGCGGGAGCAAAGGAAAAAATCCATCATACACACGATTCTTGTAATGAGAGGCTAGAATGTGGGACCCATCATCGTCATTAACGGCAGATAGATCGAGCAACGTTATCGATTTCATATCAGTAAGGCACGAGCCAAGGCAAAAATCTATCACGCACACGTTTCTTCTAGTATGAGGATGACACATGGGACCCAGTAGCCTGATTAAACGGCAGATGCATTGAACGAAGCTATCATGTTCGGAACAGGGAAGCAAAAAAATTCCATCATACACACGATTCCTCTAATGTGAGGCAGACATGCGGACCCAGAAGCCTGACTAAACCGATAAGGCATCGAACAATGTTATCGAGTACAATTAGGGAGGCGCGACCGAAAAGTTTGGTCCGCTAGTCACTGACGTCTAATACCCACACACAAAAAAATACTTCGGCGAGTCAACATATCGCGAAGAAGCAGACATCTTATTTCTGCCACGCGTCCGTCGAGCTTCCTCCATGTTTTTAGCAGTTTCGTCATAGTAGAGGGGAGTGAAACTGGAAAAAAAGTTTCGCATCGGCCAAACCGAGATTTTCGTCACTGAAGAGGCGCTTCTACGACGACCGACGGGCCTAGTCATTGCGGAAGGAAACATTTCTTGTATTGGTGTCCTGTTCCTTTCGGAGAGTCTTGTATGCCTCAAGGTTGCGAGCATTTTGCTCGTTGGCAACTTTCTTCTTCTCCTTGAGGACCGTGATCTCTTACTTAAGGCGGTTCATCTCCGTGTTGGCAGATTCTTGCACGGCCGCCAGCGCCTCTTCATGCATTTTCAGGGTATTAGTCCTCTCCTACTTCAAGATCTTGTTCTCACTGTCGAGCTCCTGGATATGCTTGGACTGCTCGACAATGTCCTTGGCTTTGGCAAAAACTTCCACAAGTCAGCGAAATAACAAGTATAATGAGTACTCGGAGGATGAAGGTACAAGACCAAGTTGAGAGAGAAATTTAAAAGAAAACAAACTCTTGTTTCTGGTGATTTGTTCCTTAAAGAGTGCTTAGTCTACTCCTCGCGAAGCTTGGCGAACTTCTCATTGGCGGCAACCTTCCGAGCATTCTCATTCTATAGGAATAAAAGTGCTTAGTCTACTTGGAGCTTTTGGTAGGAACTATTTAGTTAAACCTAGAAGCTCGGGGGATACAGTACGAGTTTTTTAAACTCAAAGCTATGCTTAGTCTTTTCTTAAAGCATCTAGTTGCAACTATCTTTGTTTTAACTAAAGCCTTGGGGGCTGATATGTCATAAACGTATCTATAATTTTTTATGCTCCATGCTTGTATTGTACCAACTGTATTATGTTTTGTCTATACTTTGAGATATTTTTATACATTTTCTGGAAGTAACCTATTGAAAAGATGCCGCAGTGCCAGTTGCCTATTTTCTGTTGTTTTTGGATTCAGAAAAGCTAGTAAAGAAATATTCCCGCAATTATACGAAACAAAAGCTGAAGTTCCTATATCGCCCGACACGACACAGAGTCCGAAGGAGAGATGAAGAGGTGCCACGAGGCAGCCACACCATGCAGTGGTGCGGCCAGGGGCGCGCCACCATGTTGACACACGTTTTAGGCTCGTAGCTAATCAAGAAAAATGGCGAGAGACACACACTCAGAAAAGTCCACTACGAGGAATATTAATCATCATCAAAGAGGCACCATATCAAGTCAAGCCATGACCAGGCTTAATAGCCGATTATGCTAGTGTCCAGAGAAGATTCGGAGACTGATATATGGAGACTTCAACTATGACTTATTCAAGATGACCTCAAATGGAAAAGTTATGCGTCTCGTCGAAACAAGCAACTTTGATTTTTGAATCATCTTAATCCAAGTTAGTATGTAAAAGTTAAAGCTAAAATACTGTAAAGACCGAATTAGCACAGACGGAACTGGGTGATCGCAGGACCACAGACCATGTCTCACCTTTGTCGTGGACAAAAGTCCAAAATTCGTCTGAAAATCGCTAGATTGACTTATCTGTTTACAACCAAGATTGAGCGGTCAAAATCAACTTAGATAAAAAAGTAGTAAACATCAAAGTTGTTTATTTTTTCGATACGAACGACTTTGCTTTTGGAACCATCATCAGCCGAGAAAGTATAGGACCTCCACATTCAAAATAGAGACGAATTGAGTTAAATTCGTTCGGTCGTAATTCGAGTTTGATACAAAAACAAGGGGATAAGGCCATGAAGATCAGGTCATATGAATAAGTGCAAAACATGCAAGTTCTTCGTATTTTCTAGACGAAAAACTTTTATTTTTGCGACATTTTGATCTAAGCTTGTTTATTATCTCAAAAATGGTCTAAAAGGTACAAGCACGTTTTTGACCGAATAGATACGCAAAATTTCAGGTTTGCTTGTTCGAGTTGGACCCCAACTAGGGTTTTGGACGTGAATCAAACCCTCTTTCTTGCACGGAAAGTCCAGCCACTCCTTATATACTCGAGGGGTGATGGCCGATTGAACCAACACCAATCGAACAAACAAATCTACTACTTTTTTGTGTTCATCTACTCTTTATCCCTCTCCCTTGTATCTTTCTTCTCGTTCTTCGTCGTTCTTCAAGATTGGAGGCTGCGAATCCACGAGGCTCTAGGGGCGGTTAGGCCGACCTAGGGTAGCCCATAGCCACCGCGCCGCCCTGACGGAGTCCCTCCCGGGCGAGCGGGGTTTCGGGTCTCAAAAGCACCCGCCGGACTGTCTTGCGTATCGCGCTTCCGGCGAGACTCCCTCGGCGCGTGCTGCCGCGCATCGCGCTCGGCGCCGAGGGTACACGGTGACGTGTTCGTGTGCGAACACACTTTTTGGAGACTCCGCTGGGGATGAAACTTTGAACGGTTTCTAGCCTATTCTTGCTACGAAAAGAGCGTCATCAAGAGGCTACAATCTACTGTGGTATGAATACTCAATCCAATTATGTAGATGCAAGTAATTCTAATGTCAATGTTGCTAGATCTTTTGATATGTGTGGTGTATCGTCTAGCCCTATTTCTATCTATGTGCAACCGCCGATGCAAATTTATCTACAAGCTTCATCTAGTTTTAGCAACTTGAGATATGTAAGCTCAAATTATCATGCATCGGCAAGCCGAGAAATCCATATGCCGATGAACACCATGATAAATTTAGTCAATAAATATGAGACACCTGTTGGTAGAAGTTTCAATAGCATGCATGAGGGTGTTTCATCTTTATATTCATCGGCAAATAACTTGCAATCTATAGATTCATCTTTAAACATGTCAATGGATAGGGAAATTAGACATGCTACAACTAGTTATTTCCCCACTTACTCTCAATCATCATATGCTACACCTTATGTTAGTAATGTTTCAGCACCACATGCAACTAGTGATATTCATAATTTGGCTCCTCACCTTTACAATGGTTATAGCCGAATAAGTGAAAAGTCAGTAGGAGCTAATGTGCCTTCATCTAGTCCTGTAGCGTATGGTAAGTCCCCCACACAACTGCAAAGTTTCGGTGACACCTCATTTCCGCAAGATACAAAAAGCATTGGGGGGTATTCTTATGCAGGAACAAATGACTGGAAGGAAAAACTTGCAGCTGAGTTCAGGAAGCTCAATTAACTTCATCGAGAACTAGAAGAGAGGCCCCATGATCTTGCTACAATACAAGCTTATGAGGCATACATCAAGAAGCGTGAAGAGGAGCGCAAGGCAAACAATATCAGGTTTTCCCCTTCTCAATTGCTAAATTTCGGCAGCACTACATTGCCAAAAGAAACTAAAAGCATTGGGGGGCAATCATGTGTTTCTGATGTTAGCGCCGATAATGTCATTATGTTTAATGATTTATCGGAGGAACATCTCCAGTTATTCGAGGCACTCAAGAAGAAGCGTGATAAGGAGTTTGATGCACTTGAAAATAAGCTGAAAGAGGATCATGAAGCATAGAATAAAAAACTTGAAGAAGAAGAACTGCAGCATTTTCTTCCAAGTCTTAAAAAGGACCATCAAGATAATGCTACTCAAGTTAAAATAATCAATTCATCTCCTCCACGCAGCAATCAAGTTGAGACCTCTACTACAACGAGGCAAAGAGAAGAAGCTTTGCAATCTGATGAAACCCATGAAGAAAATATCAATGATATGTCTAGTATGGTTAATTTGGTTATTGAAATAGTGGAATCAGAAAATACATATGCTGAATCTACCAAATCAGAAGAATCAAGCTTCATTGATCAAGATCATGGCAAGATTATCAAAACTGATGCGCTTGATTTTTCTGTATCTAAGGGATCTTACATGTTGCCCTATGAGTTTTGTGCCAAAGAAATTGATGAACATCAACAACAAGAAGATATAGCCGAACAATGTTCGGTTAACAAAGAGCATCAAAGTGAAGAGGCACAAAATCTAGAAAAGGAAGAAGACAAGGAGTTGGAGAATTCTCTAGAGGCCGAGCAAGATATTGTTCAGGACATCCGACCATCATACGCTTCCAACGTCTTCAAAAAGGTACATCCAGCAGATAATTTATTTATATTTCGATTTGGTCAAAACTATATCATTGATGCATTTATTAGCAACATTATTATCAGAAACTTTGAAAGACCAATCATGAAAGTTAAATTATTTGTTAGCAATATAATTGTCACAAAACATATCGGTCAACATAGTGTGCCATTTTGAGATACCGATAGTAATTAATTATTACAACAAAAATTTTCCCATTGTTTCATTTGCATTTTATATCTACATGGGTAGCTTTGTTTATTTCATACTTGGCTAACATTTGGTATCAAGTGAGACATATGTGTTTTAATCTTTTCAGTTTTAGAAACCTAAAGCCAAGGTTATTGTCACTTGAGAAAGCTAATGCTAGTATAACTTTGTATTCAAATACATCGGAAGAGAAGTGCAAAAAACAATGCATAGCCGAATTGGATGATGTGAAATCTGAACAATTCAGTTGCTCAATTCCAAAACTGTTCTCACAACGAGATCGGTTAGAAGATGAAAGGTGTACCTTCAGTTTGAGTATGTGTGACCATATATTTGATATGCTATTGAAAATCGATTATGTTAGAATTCTTGATCACAATACTGAGCCATCATTACAAGGACGAATATATTGCAAGTTGCATGATTCGTTCGATCATAGTATAGAGAGTTGCAACACGTTTCATCAAATAGTACAATTGGCTGTTAATAAAGGACGATTGAAATTTGTTGAAACACAAATTGATGAGGAATCTATTTTGATTGGTCTTGATGGCCAAATGACATTGCATTGGCTGCATATAGCCGATTCATACGATGAGGAGCAGGTACACACCGAGGATGATGGGATCAAGCTTTCAAGAAAAGATATTATTGAAGAGCATATTGCAAATGTTCTTGAAGGCGGGAGTTCCAATGAAGCTACAATGAAGACATCAAGCACTGGGGGGCAACAACAAAACTCGAAGATCGATGCGCGCAAAACTCAAAAAGACAAAGGCCGCAATAGGAACAATGGTAGCAAACCAAAAGTCACTTTTGCACAGCTGCTGGAAAAATATAAAAAATAAAGTGAAGCAAAAAAGTTGTCATCGGCCAAGTAGTGCAAAAGCATCAAGATCACCCCCAAGGAAAAAGTCTAAAGACAGGGATTGGCGAAAGGAGAAATTCAATGCAAAAAATTCATATCCTCCTTTTAGGCCACCAATGCCAATGTCATGGATACCTTGCTATGCTAATTTTCATTCATATCCATCATGGTAAAGGTATGATTCATGGGCACGTTATCCATCTAATTCTAGATCATCTCACCCAAATTATGCAGCTCCAAGAAGGTCAATTGATCCTCAGTCACATGTCAAAGACCGTTTCAATAAAAAGGAATCGGTCTGGAGTTCATGGGTAAGGAAAGAAGTGGTCAATCAAGTATACCGAATCGAAAATGATGGACACAAGTGTGTTGTTTTAGACTCGACCCTAAATAATGAGAAGCCAACTGAATTGATATTGGCTACTAAGGGAAAGGAAGTGAAGCGAGTAACTTTCAAAGTCCCAATTGTTGAGTCCAAACGAGCCAAGTCAAAAGTGCCCAAGATTAATAAAGACATGTTATTGTGTGAAATAAAACCACAACCGAGATGCCCACTCGGCTTATCACATTGGCAAGAGGGGAAGCTATATCGTCTTAGGGCCGAGGAGCTGAAGAAACTAAACATGGCATGGGTTCCCAAAGGAAACCATCAAGGCAAGGAAGATGTGAAAGATCCTATCGTAAGAAGGGGAGCAAAAGCGAAGAGCAAAAAGAATAAAGTCAATAATAAATCATGCCAAAGAATTAGGTATCACTATCAAAACCTTCAGCCAGCACATCATCCATATTATTATACTTCACCATTAATTCCTATGCCATGGAATTCATCCCCAGGTATGATTGGTTACCCACCATGGTTTTATTTTGATCCTTGGATGCATCATAATTTTATACATCATGAAAGGGTATTACAAATCATTATTCATTTGATTAGTTGGACTTTTGTTGCTAATCCAAGAGGCCGAATATTTGAAGTTCATAATCAGATATGTTGTTTTGTTTACTTCGTCTATACATACTTTGGTGGATGGATTATGCATGCCCATTGGGGCAAAGATATATGGCCGCTATTTATTCTCGCCCTGAGATCATTATCCAATCATGGTCGATGTGGTTTTCTAACATCGTCCTTAGTTCTATTGGAGACGGAGACAAGGTATGCTTTCATTAGCAATTGTGCTTATGCTTATATGTTGATAATTTGGCTTCTAAATCTTTAAAATCTATAAAAGGCCAAATTGTCTTTAATTTCATTATTGGCGTAGATGCTGATCATGATATTGATATTGATCTTGTCTCTCTAATACCATGGAGATAACATTTTGACTGTTCAGTTTTAAAAGCAATAGCCAATGCGTTGGTATTGTTTATTTATCTCCTTATGGTACTGTTTTATGAAGTCTCATGCTTCTTAGAATATCTTGCACAAAGAATCAGGCCGAATATGCTGATTTGCTATTAGTGCTAGAAATTTTTATTGATATAGGAGCTACACATATTAGGCTTCTAGTAATTCATTGTGAGTACTGCAAGAATGTCCATGGTTTACCAAACTTTTGACGAATCAGTTATTATTTATCTTGATACATGTCTAGATGTGAAATTCATCTTGGATTGATTTATCATTTCTCATATATCTAGACATGAAAATTGAAGAGCAAATGAGTTGGCTCAATAAACATTTGGCTATCATGTTATTCATAATATATTTCATATTCCACAAGAGACAATTCTTTGTTTCCCCAACATAGATAAGACCGGATTGGAAACCGCCGCTTCGGCCACTAATAAAAGATCTAGTGTAGGAGAAAATGAAGAACAACAAAGGAAGTCCATTGTTTATTAAATGAAAAATCTGAACTAACGGACTAGGCGAGGATCATTGTTGGAGTTGTTCATGAAGACATTCATTGTATCCCTCAATTATTAAGATGAAAGCGGTTCTTCCCGATGGCAAATATTTGTAGAAGTTATACCCCAAGTGGTAACAAGCTTGGACATAAAATGGACGATATATATATTTATCGTCCGTAGCACATATGGCCGATATAGAGTTATCGTCCTAATACAACCACTGGCCGATGGAGTGTTGACATTTTCCTTAAACAAAAAGTGAAGCAAGTTATTTTCTGGCACGCAAACTCTGTCAGAAAACAGGGGGCATGTGTTGGCACTCGTTTTAGGCTCGTACCTAATCAAGAAAAATGGCGAGAGACACACACTCGGAAAAGTCCACTATGAGGAATATTAATCATCATCAAAGAGGCACCATATCAAGTCAAGCCATGACCAGGCTTAATAGTCGATTATGCTAGTGTCCAGAGAAGATTCGGAGACTGATATATGGAGGCTTCAACTATGACTTATTCAAGATGACCTCAAATGGAAAAGTTCTGAACACGAAAGTTGTGCGTCTCGTCAAAACAAGCAACTTTGATTTTTGAATCATCTTAATCCGAATTAGTATGCAAAAGTTAAAGTCACAATACTGCCAAGACCGAATTAGCACAGACGGAACTGGGTGGTCGCCGGACCACAGACCATGTCTCACCTTTGGCGTGGACAAAAGTACAAAATTCGTCTGAAAATCGCTAGATTGACTTATCTGTTTACGACCAAGATTGAGCGGTCAAGATCAACTTAGATAAAAAGTGGTAAACATGAAAGTTGTTCAGTTTTTCGAGATGAACAGCTTTGCTTTTGGAACCATCTTCAGCCGAGCAAGTATACGACCTCCACATTCAAAATAGGGCCGAATTGAGTTAAATTCGTTCGGTCGCAATCCGAACTTGATACGAAAACAAGGGGATAAGGCCATAAAGATCAGGTCATATGAAAAAGTGCAAAACATGAAAGTTCTTCGTATTTTCTAGACGAAAAACTTTTATTTTTGCGAAATTTTGATCTAAGCTCGTTTATTGTCTCAAAAGTGGTCTAGAAGGTACAGGCAAGTTTTTGACCGAACAGATACGCAAAATTTCGGGTTTGCTTGTTCGAGTTGGACCCCAACTAGGGTTTTGGACGTGAATCAAACCCTCTTTCTTGCACGGAAAGTACAGTCGATCCTTATATACTCGAGGGGTGACGGTCGATTGAACCAACACCAATCGAACAAACAAATCTATTACTTTTCTGTGTTCATCTACTCTTTATCCCTCTCTCTTGTATCTTTCTTCTCGTTCTTCGTCGTTCTTCAAGAATGGAGGCTGCGAATCCACGAGGCTCTAGGGGCGGTCAGGCCGACCTAGGGCAGCCCATAGCCACCACACCGCCCTGACGGGGTCCCTCCCGGGCGAGCGGGGTTTCGGGTCTCAAAAGCGCCCGCCGGACTATCTTCTGTATCGCGCTTCCGGCGAACCTCCCTCGGCGCGTGCTGCCGTGCATCGCGCTCGGCGTCGAGGGTACACGGTGAAGTGTTCGTGTGCGAACACCACCAGGTGGTGTGGTCCCCTTGGGTGTCCACCTAACTTTCCCTTCCGTCTATATAAATCCCTCGACACAAAAACCCTAAATCATCTAGCCTCCATCCATGAAAAGTTCCGCAGCGCCGCTGCCACCGAAGAGGAGATTCAGGGGACAGACGGCTCTATTCCGGCACCCTGACAGGATGGGGAATTTCCCCTGGAGCCATCTCCATTGACTGCACCGCCATATCCATTGTCGTTGATGACTTCCATGATGAGGAGGGAGTAGTTCTCCCTCGAGGCTAAGGACTCTACCGATAGCTATGTGTTCATATCTCTATATGGGTGATCTTATTGATATCATGAGCTTTGTAATCTAGTTGAATAAGTAGATTTACTCTGCTACTCAAGTGCTTTAATTAATCTCTACTTATCCCCACGTGTGTGAAGTTGACAGTGTGCACACCGTGTGGCACTTAGGCTAAAGATTACAAAAATACTTATCATGAGTATAATTTGAGTTGGATGTCTCTATGAGTCTGTGGTGTTTGTTGGAACCATCTAGTGCTCGAGGTGACAATGGGTTTATCTAGATGAGGAATGTGAACTTTGAAGTGTGCTGTTATAGCCCTACATCGTCCAATTGGAGAGTAGTTCATAGTAGCATAATTAAGAGAAGATATTTATATGAGAGTGTCCACTAGTGAAAGTATGATCCCTAGGTCTTCTTTATAAGCATTGAAACACCGTTTACAATCAGTCATGCTACATGTTTGCTTGCTGCTATCTTTATTTTAGATTGCAATTACCACTTATAATCATCCATATTACTTGTATTTCACTATCTCTTCGCCAAACTAGTGCACCTATACACCTGACAATTGTATTGGGTGTGTTCAGGACACAAGAGACTTCTTGTATCTTGATTGCAGGGTTGCTTGAGAGGGATACCTTGACCTCTTCCTCCCTGAGTTTGATAAACCTTGGGTGATCCACTTAAGAGAAACTTGTTGTTGTTCTAGAAAACTCTGCACTTGGAGGCCCAACACTGTCTACAAGAATAGAAGGATGCATAGACATCAAGGGCTACAATATTGAAATTTACAAACACTACATATGCTATTCTGAAAGTATCTAGCTGGAATTATTGGGGGCTATAGTACAAAGTTTCTTACTTAGTTATTCTAAGAGCACTCAGACCAAAAGACCTATGGTTTTTCGTCTAAGTCCTTGGGGCAACTATGGGTATTATATGTGAAATGCACAGGCATAAAAAATTATGAAGGTGATGATCTTGAGGTTGTTGGAGGCTTCCGAGTATAATTTTCCAAAGGAAATTGTGTTACGTCGGAGGATATCCACCTGTTTAAGCAGCTCCTCAAGGCCATACATCGGAGAAGTCGGTGCTGCACCAGGAGCCGAGGCAGATGGCATTGGAACAATTGTTGGGATCATGGGACTGAAGGCCTCTGCCTGGATCGTGGTCGCCACAGATCCGCCTCCGACCACCAACTCATTTCCTCTCTCGGTGGCATCCTTAGATGGAGTTTTTGCCACTTGGGAGGAGTTGCTTTCCTGCGTCGCCTGGCGTCCGGGAACGACGATCATCTCGGCTACGTCTGGGACCTCCCATAAAGGAGTATTATCCACCTCCATGACGGAGGGATCTGACCATGCTATTTTCGGAGATTCGACAGGGGCAGGAGAGGGCTGGACGGCAGGGGAAGGAGAGGGCTGGACGGCAGGGGCAGGAGGAGCGATGATGAGAGAAGCTTGGGTCAATGATGAGTCCAATATTGGATCATATTTAAGTATATAAATTATTCATTTTGTCACTCATTACATGATACATCTAGTTACAACTATGCCTATTATTTATGATTACTAGTTTTTATTCATTTTCACATGGGCTTTGCACAATTAGTATTTTATTAGTATTTTATTAGCATTTTATTACCTTTTGATGTCTTTGACTTGTGTGTAGGCGCTATGAAGAATCATGGATAAAAGGAGCCAAGAGGATGCAATATGGAGGAGTTGCAGGCACCAGACTTAGCCATTTGAGTGGAGGAAGAAGTGAATTTTCTATCAACTCCAAATAAATATTCAAGGCCATTGTGTTGTATCCCTCGTCCATACAAATCCAATGAAGCAACGAACACCTCAATCGGAGTCTGCATGAAGAAATGATGGCCAAAACAATGCAAAGTATAGTACGTGTAACGACCAATGGTAAGAGCGGAGACCACCCGTACCGTACGTCCATACCGCCCTCCTACAACTTTGTTTCGTCAAACGTAACAACATTTGTGAAGTACCAATGGGCATATTCGTCCCCCAGCTCCGTGGTTCGCAAAACCAACCTCTAGACTGCCTATTTAAAGAAGGTAAACCCTAGAGGAAAGGAAGAGAGTCCACACACACCATTTGGGCGAAGCCCTACCTCTCCGCCGCCTCCATAGCCGCCGCCCACAAGATCTACACCATGACACCACTCAAGGGAGAGAGAGGATACTTGCATCTTGAAGGGCTACGCATCGATCTTCATCAATAACGTCTCCAACTTTGATCCTCTTTTTTTACTTTGTTGTGATGCAATCTCTATTGTGGATTTGCACTTGTACCTTCATATTTCATTCATAATATTGCCATGATGTTGATCCCCTCCATGTATGAATAGTTCATTTGTTCTTGGGGAGATGGAGAAACCCTAGCACTATTATGAATTTGCAATAAAGATGATCTATTCTTGTGTCCATATGACTTGCCGGTCTCTGATAGATTTATGATTTGTGTTTGATCTTTCTCTTTAGATGATACGTGTAGTCGGCCACATATCATATGCCCTTGGGACTAAAGGGAGGAAGAAATCCTTTGGACGTGTTTCGGGATCATACCCGGAATGGCCTCGTGATAGATTGGCACCGACTCGTGACCTACACGGTCAAAGGAGGAGAAAAAGGGAACCCCTCAGGTAATTACGATATCCACGGGGAACCATTAATTGTGGTGGTATGTATGTGTGACTGCTCTCAGACATCGAAGTGGTTATTTAAAGGTGACCTCACTCTTGGCTCGACAAAGTTTTATTTACTTTTCTACACACAACCAAAAACCTTTCAAACACCCTTTGCTTGAAAACAAAGGCAGCTTACAATTATCCTTTGGTGCATAGTGACGAAGGGCATAAAGACCTTTACCAATATCTATCTATGGGTTTGATATCTTTACTTTGAAACTAGCTACAATTGACATGTGCACTTGCAGTCATCAAGCTATTTTCTGGTGCCGTTGCCGGGGAGCTAAGCGCTTTTGGTCTTTGTTCTTAGTTGCTAATTTACTATTGCTTTACTAAAGTTGTTTGAGTTTCAAGTTATTAATGTTTATTGCTTTTCATCTTTTTGCTTTTTCTTATTTGAAAAGAACAAAATAATTACAAAATAAAATTTTATGAAAACTATTGTTACTAATCATGTCTTCCAAGATGACTATCTTCCAACATATGGAATTTATAATGGAGGAGTCAAAGGGAGAGATTATGGGAAATGTTATAAAGAGGCATGGCATATTGAAAGAATGGCTAATATGGTGGACAAGTATTCATCCATACTATGTACCTCTTATCAATTATATTGTGAATGCTGCAAATCTCCATATCACCTCAATTATCAATGTGAGTATAATTTTGATACCAAACTAGCAAACTATAATAGTGATGAGTTCAAATGCCATACTAGAGAGGATATATTACAATTTGTGCTTTTTACCGGTTGCCAAGAGTTTTTGTTTCATTTAAGAGATACAGGTAGAAAGTAAACCACTTGATATGATCTATAAAGAAGTTTACCCTATATTCTTCTATTGCCAAGATAACTTCCTTGATAATGCATTTATTGTTGAGCAGATTAAAGCCGCCATGGAAGAATCTAACCTTTTTCAGGGTGATCCAAAGGACAATGTGGAGGGAACTCCACTCAAAGAACCTCCA
Organism: Avena longiglumis; assembly: GCA_030063025.1. Lineage (NCBI taxonomy): Eukaryota > Viridiplantae > Streptophyta > Magnoliopsida > Poales > Poaceae > Avena > Avena longiglumis. Next base: position 177,527,049 of record CP125977.1, on the reverse strand, counting down.
CCTAAACCACCAGAACATATTGTTAATAAAGAGGTGGCACTTGATGTTGCACCCTCTAAAATAGTGGAAGGTGAACCAAAAGGCAGAACTATTGCCGAGTTAGTTATGTCCTCTCAACTAGTGGAAGGTAAGCCCCATGGTAAGACTATCTCTGAGCTACTCGCAAATTATCTTAGTAAGAATCAATAGGAGCAACTTGATCAACCACTTGAATCTCCTACTTCTACAAATAACTTTCCACACACAAATAGTATGCATGCAAATGATATCTCATTATCCTGTAATGAATCCTATAAATCTCAAACTGATGATGATTGTTTTGAGGAGGCCTCGTGCCTAGCTACAGATCTTAGAAAATTTTTGGAACTACATATGGAAACTTACTATGAGTATTGTGATATCATACATAATCTTCCAATGGAAGAGGATGAAACTCCTACTCCGGAGGAGGAGACACTTTTTGAAGAACAAATGAATAATGTTAATATAGAGGTAAGAAGGATGTATTGTCAGCTATATGACTATGCTGAAAGTTTATGTTCTTCATATACAATAATTTTCCCTCATTGTATGACAACTGCGCATTTTGGTTTTCAATGTCCTCATAATTTTAATGATCATGTAATATCTTCTAATGATGATTTTAGTACTAGATTTGAGTATTTGATTTATAAAGGTACTCAAGAGATTCTTATAAAAATCATGGGACATATGATTTTAGAGGATAGCCATACTTTACAAGTGGCTTGTGAGACCCTTGATTATATTTTTAATTACTGCCAACACATCTTAGTGGTAATGCACTTATAATAAAGAGGAGGGAGCTATGTAAAACCATGGTTCCAGAAACTATTATTTTGCCTCATGAACAAGTTTATGATGCCTATCTCTCTAGTAATAATTCTTATTATGTTAAAACTAAACATAGTTTATCTACGGAGGCTTCGTGCCCAAATTCTCATTTGGAGAACATAAATAATGCTGAATTGGAGATATAATCTTGTAGTACTACACATTTCTAATGAAATATTTGTTGATGATGCTTCCTTTTGCGAGTGGCTTGATATATCTAGAACTAATGAACTTGTGAGCAAGTGTGATGAACTAGAGGAGAAATACACCTTTGAATTTTTCCATGTTACAAAATAAAGGTGCTATGAAGTGTTTCCCCATGATAGTGCAACCAAGGAGGAGTATTATGAATGATATCCTTATGATACCAAACAAGGTAAAACATTTGAATTCATATGTAAGTCTCTGATACTTTTGATAAAGCTATCTATGGAGGCATTCTCATCATATATGACATATCCATTCTCACTTGGAAGCAACAATTTATTTATCTACCAAACTCCTATGCACCGTAAGAGGGTGCGACTTTGATAGAACTATGATAGTAAGTGCTCCAAACTTCTATGTGAGGTAAGAATAAAAAATTCTCTAGCTGATATCTATTGAAATTATAGTGCAGCATCTAAGCCTGGCTTTATGGATTTAAAGAAAGCGCTTATCGGGAGGCAATCTGAAAGTTTTTAGGTGTCTTTCTTTATTTTTTTCTTGAGTTTAGTTGCATTCCTGTTGCATTTGCACTTGTATATATTTGCATGATTCTCTATTAGAGTTGGCTTGGGAATATTTTCAAAAGGTAGAATTATAAAGATATCAATCATAATACTCCTGTATAAGTAAGGGCGTTATATGGAGTCTAGCTTGTTATATCCCTTTCAATATGGACTCCTGTATCATAATACTCCTGCTGACCGTACTGCTGCTCGTTATATGGAGTCTAGCTTGGGCAATTTGATGATTCCAAAATTGGGTCATATTTAAGTATATAAATTATTTATTTTGTCACTCATTACATGCTACATCTATTTACAACTATGCCTATTATGTATGATTACTAGTTTTTATTCATTTTCACATTGGATTTTCACAATTAGTATTTTATTAGGATTTTATTACCTTTTTATTGTCTTTTACTTGTGTGTAGGTGCTATGAAGAATCATGGATAAAAGGAGCCAAGAGGATGCAATATGGAGGAGTTGTCGGCACCAGACTTGGCCATTTGAGTGGAGTAAGAAGTGAATTTTTCCATAAACATCAAATTAAGATTCAAGGCCATTTTGTTGTATCCCTCTTCCATACGAATCAAACGAGCCAAAGAACACCTCAATCGGAGTCCGTATGAAGAAATGGCGGCCAAAACACTTCAAAGTACAGTACGCGTAACGACCACTGGTACGGGCGGATCCCGCCCGTACCATGCGGCCGTACCACGCTCCGACGGATTTGTTTCGTCCTACGGAACAACATTTGTGAAGTCCTGATGGGCATATTTGTCACATCCCAAATTTTAGATTTGGTCTTGCATATCATTCATATCATTGCATCACACTTTTCCATGCAAAACCGTCGAGTAGAAAGGTTCGACGAAACGCTATTTTCAAAACCCTATTCTAGTTTGCTACGAGGTTCCTGCGGGGAGCTTTGGAGTGTCTTGCAACAACTACCCCTGTAGGTTCGAGTTTTCGCGCAAACTTCGACTGAAGGTTGTGCCCCTCGACGATACGAACCCGTAGGCGCGAGAATCGCTCCAATCGGAGTTCGTATGCAAAAGACTCGGACGTTTTAGTAAACCGCCGGAAAACGGTCCGAAAAGCCGGACCGATTTCCGAATCGGAGTCCAACTGCGGACCGAATCTGTTTAGAACTCGCGTGCTGGACTATTTAAACAGGACCCCACCGCCTGCCTTGGGATCCGTGCCCGACCCCAGCCCCACGACCCCGCCTCCTCACGCGCCCGCCCGAGGCTCGCAGACCGCCGCCTCGGCACATCGCCGCTGCCGCTCTCCGCCGCCGCCGCCTCGACCGCCGCTTCGCCAGTGCACCGCCACCCTCGCTCTCTATTCCCGCCGACGCCACCACCATCCGCGCCACTCCGTCCGCCGCCGCCGTCGCATCACGCCACCGCGACGCCGTCGCCCGCCGCCTACCGCCACCGCGCCCGCACCGCCACTGCCGCGCCGCTGCGCCGTGCCGCCTCCGCGCCCGCGCCCGCCCAGCCGCCGCGCTGCTGCGCCGCGCTGCCTGCCTCGCCGCCGCTGCTTGCTGCGTCGTGTGCGTTTGCCGCATCCGCTATGCGCGCACACACGCGTGCATACACGCGCACACGTACACGCACGTTCGCGCGCCTCCTCGCGCGCGCGATGGATTTTCTCGACCCGTCCTTTGACCGTGTACGCCCGTGCAGGAAAGATCTCGACGCCGGAACCGATCGCCACCGCCGTCCGGAGCTCGCCGCACCTTCCGGAGTCCGTTTCGCCATCCGTTTCCGGTAAGACAACAGCCACCGTCAGATCTCAGATCAGCGGCCCAGATCGTTAGTTGACCGGTCAGACTCAGGCGTTGACTAGTCAGACGCCTAGTCAGCAGACGCTTTGACCAGTCAACAGACACAATTGACTGGTCAATTTCGTTAATCCCCTTTAGTTGGCAGATTTTGGTAGAATCTTGTAAATTGCGTAGAAATTAAACAGCTTGGACAAAAATTGCAAATAAAATATGTACGAGTTCAGTGAGTCGTGTAGAATCTTGTTGTACCTTTGGTTCAGACTTTTACCATCAGGTTTAGTACAGTTTAATCAAACTAGTTAGTGGCCTTTTTGGAGTATTAAATTCGTAGAAAAAGATCCGTAGCTCCAAAAATCGCGTGTGATATGTCCCTGAACTCGTGTGAACGAGGGGAATCTCATCGTGAATTAAAAAGGTAGGCTTACAGTAAAAACTTCTGCAGTATTTGTCTAATGGCTTTCTGCAGTGTTTTAATTACTCGGGAAGTTCTATAACTCCTTTTTGAGTAATTCAATTGGTACTGTTTCTATTCAGCGATGCCTATGCGGTAGAATTTTCCCAAGATTTTACGAACAGTATACTACCAGTAGTGAATTATTTAAGTTCTATCTCTAGTTTGGAGCATTACTTTTGTCTATTAGTTTTCCTAGCGCCAAATCTATTTTTCCATGCATGTATTCGGTAGTATTATGGATTAGTATTATGTGGTGCAGTTGTAGCACCAATTCACTTGCCGTTCTTGCATTCATGCATCATATTTGTTGCATATGCTTGTGCATTGTTTGTTTATGAATGCAATTGTGTCGTGTAGATTGTGCTAAGTACAACGCTTGTTCGTGTGAGAATTGTGCTCCAGACCGCTACAACCAAGGCAAGTAGATGCTACTTTGTTCATGAATATCGTCCTACTATTTTCAATGCATTGTCGTGTATTTTGTAGATGCATGTGTAGGATGATACTATCGCTATGCTATGTCCTATTATGTGGTAGGACCCTCTTTGTAGATGAACCACCGTTGGTAGATGTGCTTAGCCATGCTTTGTTGAACGAGGGCTGGGTTACATCATTGATACTTGTTTTCTCAAAGTATTGGTTTGTGAAAACTAAAACAACTTAATCAATGAACCCCCTGGGTGTGATGGTATTGATAAATTTTGGTGGTTTCATTGCGGAAAGGCACCCAGGTATCAAGAGAGAATGATTGGCTTCTTTATTGAGTAGCTTACGTGTACAACCATGTGCCAATAATGGAATGGGCGGTTGGTTGGACTTAGTAGGTTGTGGTAACTCGAACCCGCGTATCCAGAGATGTAGAATTTTGGTAGGTTGGACCAGTGCGCGTCGGGATTGAGGAGCTACTTCCCGAACAGTCTCTTCTTGGTCTTCTCCCCATCATCACCCAAAGTGAGAGTGATGGTACGAGCTGGGCTGGCCAAGTCACATGGGTAAAGTGTACTAACCTCTGCAGAGTGTATAATCTAATCGATTAGCCGTGTCCCCGGTTATGGACATCTGAGTTGCTAGATAATGATCCCATGACATGTTTCTCGCTCATTCTAATTTCAGAATTGCTTTAATATTGTTGGGTTAACTTAATTGGGATCTTTTCAAATAAAATCAAAACTGTTTATGAAAGTAGGATAAATGTATTTGCAAATGCAAGCCAGACACAGCTCCACTTGCCAGATATGCATGTAGATGTTAGTATTATTGTCTCCATTACTAGCTCTACTTGCCATACATTCCATGTATTGACCCTTCGGGGCTGCTACATTTTATGTTGCAGGTTATTCCGATTCTGATTGATCGTTATAGGCCACGGTACTCCACTCGGCACTTGTTCACTTGTGGGCAATTTGAAGATTGGAGGATTTACTTGCTTTTGTTGCTACCTGAATACTTTGAGCTAGCTTTATGCTAAGCTTTCATTGTAATAATGGTACTCTGGATCTTTGTAGATCATGATACACGGTTATTTTGCTATGATTATCTATCTTACTCTATTGTGGGCCAATGAACCGATCCAGGGATTGGCATGTCACATAGAGGCCACGGTCTTATCAGAACCGGGGTGTCACAGGATGGTATCAGAGCCCGTGTGTCGACTATAGGATCGTGACCTAGGACTGGATTAGGAAGCCATAGAAATTATTAAAGCCTATATTAAACTCTGTCTTTCCTCTTATGCCTTTCACCCTCGTAAAATTCTTACCATATGCTATTCTCACACTTTCCTCTTTTACTTGATAGATGGGAGACGTCAGGACTGAGTATGTCACCATGGAGTCACCAAGGCCCTTTGCAAGGCAGTTAGCTCAGCTCTCTCAGTCATTGGGATTGCCACTGCCTATGTTCAAGGGAAGAAGGCTGTACACCTATGGATATGGAGAGGATGCATGGGAGATCACTACCTTCATATTCAGAGATGCCGCCCTGCCAAACCCCGCGCACTTGGTCTACACCAAGATATACTGCAACTGGGGACTTGGAATCAACCTGGCTATACATAAAGCCCTGTCTCGCCAGTGCCACTATGTCCGACACCTGCTGCCTGCAGATTCACCCTACCGTGATTATGGAAGGCATGATGAAGATGGGAACATTGTGGTTACCCCGGGCGACAGGAACAACATGCCGCCCCGTCGGAGGCACATAGAGGACATGGAAAGAGAGAATGGAGCTCTAGCAGAGAAGGTGAGGATGTTGAAGGAGATTGCAGACTTCACTAGCAATGGAATGGTGGTCCAAGGACAGGAGATTGACACTTTGCATGAAGCTGTGGGAGTTCTGGAGACTGCCCTGATAGCCAGAGATGAGACCATAGCCCATCTTCATGGCACTGTGCAAGAGAATACCCAGAGCATACAACAGTTGTAAGGGACCGTCCAGAAAAGGGACCAAACCATTGAAGCTATGACAGACCAGATTGCCGCTCTCCAAGCACAGCTGAATCCACCCTCTGATGATGACAATGGAGATGATGGCAAAAATGGGGATGATGATGAAAGTGGAGATGATGATGATGATGAGGACGAGGATGATGATGATGGAGACGATGATGGTGGAGGAGATGAAGCTGTTGCTGTAGCAGCTGAGGATGAAGAAGAAGAGGAGGATCCAGAAGAGGTGGAGTTTGAAGTCTCAAGTGATGGTTCAGGAGAGGTGTACACTCTGCCGCCATGGTTGTACCGCGAGCCGAAGCGCCAACGCATGACCGCAAGGACCTACCTCAATCTCTTCAAGAAGTAGATAGAAGTCCACCAATTTGTCCACGTTTGGAGAACTCGTTAGGATTAGTCTCGATCGTTGTGAAATTTAGTTCGTGTTAGTTTAAAAGTGTTTATTTGCTTATTTGTGTACTCCAATATCCTAGGATTTATTTGTGCGAATTTTTATGAAAGAGTTATGGCAATTTGGTTATCATCTGTGTGTTTTTCGCTGCAGTTTTTCTGCTGATACAGCAGTACTGCACGATTTTTCATATTTTTATGGTAACTCGGAAAAATCTGAAAAAAATTGGGCCGATGCGAAACTCTCTGTGCCATATGCACAAAAATTGGCTTAATTTTATGACGAGTTTAAGTCAGGCGGAAAAATTCGTGAATGCTGCTGGACTGTTCTGCAGAATTGCTGTTTTGTTGATTAGTTGATCTATTGTTTAGTTAACCATTGCCAACTCTTGTAAAACTATTTCAGTAGTTATATACTGCTAGGATAACACCTGGTATGTTGCTGGATCGCTTGTTTGTTGATGTGTTGCTTGCTTGTGATTGTCTTCTATTGTTTGTTGTTGATTGATCATATGCATGGGTAGAATCCTATTGTCGTAGTTGATTCTTTCTAAACTTACCTATGCTGAACCGCAGATGCCTCCCCGTCACCAACCCACTGAGATGGAGCAGCTCATGGCAGCTCAGGCACAGCTGACCCAAGTGATGACCCAGTTCATGGCGAATCAGAACAACAACAATGGAAACAATCAGCCTCAGGGAGATGCTCTCACCAGATTTCTGAGGTTAAGGCCAGCTAAGTTCTCTACTGCGACGGAACCAATGGTTGCTCTCGACTGGTTGCGTTCAGTCAACAAGGATCTAGTAACTGTCGGATGCACTGATGCTGAGAAGGTGAGGTTTGCCGCTCACCTACTGGAGGGACCAGCCGCTTCTTGGTGGGACACATTTCAGATCACCCACCCGCTGGATACTGTGACTTGGGCTATGTTTGAGGAAGGTTTTAGGACCAACCACGTGTCTTCAGGAGTTCTGAGCCTGAAGAGGAAGGAGTTCCGCAACTTGCGCCAAACCAATCGCACCGTGGTCGAGTACATTGGGGAGTTCAACAACCTGTCCCGTTATGCACCTGAGGGTGTTGATACTGATGCCAAAAGGAGGGAGAGATTCCTGGATGGCCTCAGTGATGAGCTTTCAGTACAGCTACTTGTGGTTTACTGCCCCACTTTCCAGGAGCTTATGGACAAGGCTAGGATCTTGGAGGGGAAGCACAAGTAGGTGGAGAACCGCAAGAGAAAGAGCAATACTCATCAATCTGGTTCACACCACAAGTCTCGCACTTCGTATGATGGATACTCCAAGCATGGAGGAAGTGACCATGGGAGCCATGACCGCCGCGATGGACATCGTCATGACAACCATAGGAGCAGCCACCACAACCACAAGGGAGGACACTCTCACCACTCTGGAGGACACGGTGGACATGACCGCAACCGTGATCGCAACTTCGTGAAGAAGGATCTGAGTGAGGTGACGTGCTTCAAGTGCAAGGGACACTATGCTGACAACTGTCCGGAAAGGAAAGGACTGAAGCCAACCAACGGCGAGAAGGCCACAGTGAACCACATGAATGTGGAGGAGATTCCAGATGAGCCTGACCTTGTGATTGGTTAGTTCCCAATCAACACTTACCCTGCACTTATACTTTTCGATACTGGTGCATCGCATTCATTCATATCAAGGGCATTTGTGGATAAGTATAAGTTACCTACTGAGTCTATGAAAAGGTCTATTAGAGTGAGTTCACCTGGAGGAGATATGATAACTAGCGCGGGATGCCGCGACTTGACTGTGAGGATTGGAACACACAACTTCATTGCACATTTGGTAATACTGGATTCACAGGGACTAGATATCATTCTGGGTATGGATTGGATGTCTATGCATGGGGAACACATAGATTGTGCACAGCGAGCCGTTTCACTCAAAACCCCGGATGGTAAGAGGATTAGATTCAAGTCGGCAGCACGACCGAGAAGGTGTAAGTTGAATTCTCTTAAGGGGGTTAGCATGGATACTGTGCCAGTAATTAGGGATTACCCTGACGTGTTTCCGGAAGAGCTGCCAGGAATGCCACCTGACAGGGATGTAGAGTTTCTTATCGACCTGATGCCGGGAACAGGACCAATAGCAAAGAAACCATATAAGATGGATGTGGATGAGCTGAAAGAATTGAAGAAACAGTTGAAGGAGCAGCTGGAAAAGGGATTCATTCAGCCTAGTGCGTCGTCATGGGGAGCACCTGTTCTGTTTGTGGAGAAGAAAGACAGCACCAAGAGATTAGTGGTAGACTATCGCTCGCTGAATGAAGTAACCATTAAGAACAAGTACCCTCTGCCGAACATAAATGACTTGTTTGATCAACTGGAAGGAGCAAAGGTGTTCAGCAAGATTGATCTGCGATCAGGCTACTTCCAATTGAAGATCTGAGAGGAGGATGTACCGAAAACCGCCTTCACCACTAGGTATGGTTTATATGAGTATACGGTTATGTGTTTTGGACTAACGAATGCCCCTGCATACTTCATGACCATGATGAACAAGGTATTCATGGAGTATTTCGACAAGTTCGTGGTGGTGTTTATTGATGACATACTGATATATTCCAAGGATGATGCCGAGCATGAGAAACATCTGAGGATGATTATGGAGAAGCGAGGAACATGTGTATGCCAAATTCAGAAGTGTGAATTCGCTTAACATCGTTGATTTCTTGGACACGTAGTGTCAGGAGAAGAAATTGCCGTTGATCCAAACAAAGTGACTGCAGTAACTGAGTGGGAAGCACCCAAGAATGCTGGAGAGATTCGAAGCTTTTTGGGACTTGCTGGATATTACCGGAGGTTCATAGAAAACTTTTCCAAGATTGCTAAGCCGATGACTGAACTTCTGAAGAAGGAGAGGAAGTTTGAATGGTCGACGTATCTGAAGCCAGAACTGAAGGCGTCGACTAGTGACCGCTACTGCTCGTGGTTTACCAGATCTTCAGAAGGATTTCCAAGTGTACTGTGATGCTTCTCGACAGGGACTTGGGAGTGTGCTGATGCAAGATGGGAGAGTAGTGTCATATGCCTCGCGACAACTCAAGCACCATGAGCGGAATTACCCCCACACACGACTTGGAGTTAGCGTCAGTGGTTCATGCGCTCAAAGTGTGGAGGCATTACTTAATGGGAAAACACTGTGATGTGTACACCGACCACAAGAGCCTGAAGTACATATTTACACAGAAGGAACTGAACATGAGACAACGGAGATGGTTGGAACTTATCAAGGATTATGATATGAATCTACAATACCACCCAGGAAAGGCCAATGTAGTAGCAGATGCTCTGAGCCGCAAGGTTTATGCCAATGGATTGACAATTGGTGAATTTCCTGAGGACTTGTGCAAGCAATTCAAGGACCTTAGACTGGAGGTAGTGTCTGAAGGATACTTGGCAACAATGGAAGTCCAACCAACGCTACAGGACAGAATCGTAAAGGCTCAAGTGGGAGACAAGGAAATAGAGGAGATAAAGGAAAAGATGAAAGAGAACCGAGAAAAGGATATTCGTGAGGATGAGCATGGTACCTTGTGGTACGGAGACCGTTTGTGTGTGCCCAACGACCCGGAGATAAGGGTGTTGATTTTGCAGGAGGCTCATAACTCGCCGTACTCCATACATCCGGGCAACACAAAGATGTATATGGATTTGAAGAGCAGATTTTGGTGGAACAACATGAAGGGAGATATCGCCAAGCATATTGCCCTACGTGATGTATGTAGCTGAGTGAAGGCAGAACACCAGAAGCCAGCAGGATTGCTACATCCATTGCCCGTGCCAGATTGGAAGTGGGATAGAGTGGGAATGGATTTTATCACAGGACTGCCCAGGACCAGGTCAGGATATGGATCTATTTGGGTAGTGGTCGAACATTTGACCAAGGTAGCCCACTTTATACCGGTGAAGACGACCTATACGAGTGCAAAGTTGGCCAAGATTTACATGGACAGGATTGTGTGCCTACATGGAGTTCCCAAGAGTATCGTATCAGATAGAGGCAGCCAATTTACCTCACACTTCTGGCGCCAGCTACACGAGTCACTTGGTACTAGATTGGAGTTTAGCACAGCGTTTCACCCACAGACTGATGGACAGACCGAGAGGGTGAATTATATTTTGGAAGACATGCTGAGAGCTTGCGCCTTGGCTCATGGCTCTAGTTGGGATGAGAATTTGCCGTATGCGGAGTTTTCCTACAACAACAGCTATCAGACAAGCATCAAGACGTCACCGTTCGAGGTGCTATATGGGAAACGGTGCCGAACACCATTGCTATGGGATGGAGTAGGAGAACGTCAGTTGTTTGGACCTGATTTGATCAAGGACGCTGAGGAGAAGATCGCCTTGATTAGGGACAGGCTGAAGGTAGCTCAATCAAGGCAGAAGAGCTACGCTGACACCAAGTGCAAGGAAGTGGTGTATGGGATAGGCGATAGAGCATACCTCAGAGTATCGCCGCTTCGTGGAATCAAGAGATTTGGGATTAAGGGTAAGCTGGCACCTCGATTTATTGGACCGTATCGGGTCTTAGCACGCAAAGGAGAAGTTGCTTATCAGTTGGAGTTGCCAGAGGCTCTGTCTGCTGTTCATAACGTGTTCCACGTATCCCAGCTAAAGAAGTGCTATCCAGAGATGGTGGACACGCCATTGAGAGACACTGTACCGCTAGAGGAGGTTCAGCTGGAGAATGATTTGACCTATGAGGAGAAACCGGTCAAGGTTTTGGAGACAGCAGAAAGGACTACCCGTACCAAGACAATCAAGTTTTGCAAAGTATAGTGGAGCCACCACACCGAAGAGGAAGCCACTTGGGAGCGTGGGGATGACATCCGAGAGGACTACCCACACCTATTTGCTAGCCGCGCCGAATATCGAGGACGAGATTCATCTTAAGGGGGTTAGTCTTGTCACATCCCAAATTTTAGATTTGGTCTTGCATATCATTCATATCATTGCATCATACTTTTCCATGCAAAACCGTCGAGTAGAAAGGTTCGACGAAACGCTATTTTCAAAACCCTATTCTAGTTTGCTACGAGGTTCCTACGGGGAGCTTTGGAGTGTCTTGCAACAACCACCCCTGTAGGTTCGAGTTTTCGCGCAAACTTCGACTGAAGGTTGTGCCCCTCGACGATACGAACCCGTAGGCGCGAGAATCGCTCCAATCGGAGTTCGTATGCAAAAGACTCGGACGTTTTAGTAAACCGCCGGAAAACGGTCCGAAAATCCGGACCGATTTCCGAATCGGAGTCCAACTGCGGACCGAATCTGTTTAGAACTCGCGTGCTGGACTATTTAAACAGGGCCCCACCGCCTGCCTTGGGATCCGTGCCCGACCCCAGCCCCGTGACCCCGCCGCCTCTCCTCCTGCCGCGCGCCCGCCCCGAGGCTCGCATCTGCCGCCGCCTCCTGGCACATCGCCGCCGCCTCTTGCCGCCGCCCGACCGCTGCCGCTTCGCCAGTGCACCACCGCCACCCTCGCTCCTCTCTATTCCCGCCGACGCCACCGCCATCCGCGCCACTCGCCGCCGCCGCCGACTACCGCCACGCGCCGCTGCGCCCGCCTCGCCGACGCTGCGCCGCCGCCGCCGCGCTGGCCGCTGTCAAGGTTGCTGCCGCCCGCCTGGCTGGGCCAAGGCTTGCTGCGCGCGTATGCGTTACACGCGTATACACACGCATACACGCCAGACACGCAGACGTTCGCGCCTCCTCGCGCGCGCGATGGATTTTATCGACCCGTCCTTTGACCGTGTACGCCCGTGCAGGAAAGATCTCGACGCCGGAATCGATCGCCACCGCCGTCCGGAGCTCGCCGCACCTTCCGGAGTCCGTTTCGCCATCCGTTTCCGGTAAGACAGCAGCCACCGTCAGATCTCAGATCAGCGGCCCAGATCGTTAGTTGACCGATCAGACTCTGGTGTTGACTAGTCAGACGCCCAGTCAGCGCCCAGTCAGCAGACGCTTTGACCAGTCAACAGACACAATTGACTGGTCAATTTCGTTAATCCCTTTAGTTGGCAGATTTCGGTAGAATCTTGTAAATTGCGTAGAAATTAAACCGCTTGGCCAAAAATTGCAAATAAAATATGTACGAGTTCAATGAGTCGTGTACAATCTCGCTGTACCTTTGGTTCAGACTTTTACCGTCAGGTTTAGTACAGTTTAATCAAACTAGTTAGTGGCCTTTTCGGAGTATTAAATTCGTAGAAAAAGATCCGTAGCTCAAAAAATCGCGTGTGATATGTCCCTGAACTCGTGTGAACGAGGGGAATCTCATCGTGAATTAAAAAGGTAGGCTTACAGTAAAAAATTCTGCAGTATTTGTCTAATGGCTTTCTGTAGTGTTTTAATTACTCGGGAAGTTCTATAACTCCTTTTTGAGTAATTCCAAATGGTACTGTTTCTATTCAGCGATGCCTATGCGGTAGAATTTTCCCAAGATTTTACGAACAGTATACTACCGGTAGTGAATTATTTAAGTTCTAGCTCTAGTTTGGAGCATTACTTTTGTCTATTAGTTTTCCTAGCGCCAAATCTATTTTTCGATGCATGTATTCGATAGTATTATGGATTAGGATTATGTGGTGCAGTTGTAGCACCAATTCACTTGCCGTTCTTGCATTCATGCATCATATTTGTTGCTATGCTTGTGCATTGTTTGTTTATAAATGCAATTGTGTCGTGTAGATTGTGCTGAGTGCAACGCTTGTTCGTGTGAGGATTGTGCTCCAGACCGCTACAACCAAGGCAAGTAGATGCTACTTTGTTCATGAATATCGTCCTACTATTTTCAATGCATTGTCGTGTATTTTGTAGATGCATGTGTAGGATGATACTATCGCTATGCTATGTCCTATTATGTGGTAGGACCCTCTTTGTAGATGAACCACCGTTGGTAGATGTGCTTAGCCATGCTTTGTTGAACGAGGGTTGGGTTACATCATTGATACTTGTTTTCTCAAAGTATTGGTTTGTGAAAACTAAAACAACTTAATCAATGAACCCCCTGGGTGTGATGGTATTGATAAATTTTGGTGGTTTCATTGCGGAAAGGCACCCAGGTATCAAGAGAGAATGATTGGCTTCTTTATTGAGTAGCTTACGTGTACAACCATGTGCCAATAATGGAATGGGCGGTTGGTTGGACTTAGTAGGTTGTGGTAACTCGAACCCGCGTATCCAGAGATGTATAATTTTGGTAGGTTGGACCGGTGCGTGTCGGGATTGAGGAGCTACTTCCCGAACAGTCTCTTCTTGGTCTTCTCCCCATCATCACCCAAAATGAGAGTGATGGTACGAGCTGGGCTGGCCAAGTCACATGGGTAAAGTGTACTAACCTCTGCAGAGTGTATAATCTAATCGATTAGTCGTGTCCCCGGTTATGGACATCTGAGTTGCTAGATATTGATCCCATGATGTAACTACCTCGGTGAATTACGCTCCTAGATACAAGCCTGGATGAGTGGTAGTGGTTGAAATAGTACGGTGGGGCCCCAAAAGCCACTCACTGGTAGTCCTTTCGGACGTCCCAACCACTACCCTCTCAACGGGACCTGTACGGGCGGCGTAATCGTCAGGCGAAGGGATCAACTACGTACACAAGTGGGTATGTACGCAAGCCACCATACAAGAGTACATCAGAGCCATACCATCTAGAAAGAAAGGAAAATATAGCAACGCCATACGGCAAGATTCAAATGACCTAAATAGATCTATATTTTAGGATACTTCCTCATACAACACACATCAGAGTATCATGCGGAAGCGGCAACAAAATCCGAGTACGGATAAGAAGCAAATCGGCATAAGATGCCATAGAAATAAGCACATCCCAACTACAGGTCTCACGGATCCCCGTTCCCGGAATCTCTACACCGAACGATCGTTGCCCACATCTTCGGCTTCTTCCACCCAGTATCCGTCCTGCGAGGGTACCTGTTCATCTGAACCAATAATTTATCGTGTGAGACCCTAAGGGTACTCAGCAAGTCTTAATGCCTCTAAAGGGGACACAACCTGGGGTGACGCAATTGCAGCGAAAAATAAGCCCTAGCAGTTCTACAGATAAACGCTAACCATCCGCCTAACCAATGATAGACGGATGTCCGTGAATTTAAGATCAACAGTTATAATGGTAATCTCATCAGATCCATCCTCCTCCTCGCTACCAACAAGGAAGCGATTTAACAACCCCTATCCGTTGGCAATTTTATTAACCATTCCATGAGTGTTGCACTAATTACTAATCAAGTTACTTAGTCAGATTAAGGCGGTACTTTAGTTATGCTTGTCTATGATCGAGAAACTGTGCTCCAAGTCGTCCATATCCGCGGACACGGCTTTCAGAAAGTTTTACCCGGCCGGGGTGCACCAATAGCAACACACGCCGATCAACCTCGGAAAAACCAAATCAAAACCCAACGAGGCTTTCACATTGAACATTCACAGATGCAGAAATATTTCAGGGGCCACCCCTTAAGTAGATCCCCATAACGGAGATATCGAGAGGCGGACTCAAGGTTTGGGTGGACGATCGTGGAACCGAAAGTGTGGCTGGGCTTGTCGATACCAGCAGAACGTGTCCCGATCCTAAGACAAAGCGGTGTGCTCCTCGCACAATTTAAATACAGAAAGTAGCATGGCATAGGTACAGGATAGTAAATAAAACCTCAAACTAGTTTGTGGCCCCAAGAAATAAGACAGAATCAAGCTCTGGCTCAGGGGGTCCCATATACCTCCCGGATGTGGATAGCGCGATAAATCAAGGAACAGGAATCAAGTACTCGGGGTCTTACGGGACACAAGTGAGCGGGAAAAACCAAATAGCAGATGTTGCTCACCGGTGCCACTTTATTTAGTTATCCCATCACTACTCAGGTTAAGTTGTTTAGGTACCTCGTTATCCATCAGACACTCACAAACCCTACACATGCTGTTCTACGACTCGCATGGCCCAAACAACTCCTATAGTAATGGCTCATGGGATGGAGGAACAAGCTTGGTGGGGTTTAAAAGTAAAGGCTATGCATACTTGGGATCCAATTTAATGCAATCGCGACTCAATGATGCAAGAATAAGATAGAGGCAACAGGTACTGTATGTATGCAAGCATGTGGAAGTGCTTGCCTGATAACTCAGTTGAAGCGAGGGACGGATCTGGGTAGTGCTCCTGGTTCTCTGGATATAACCCCTGCTCAGTGTCTATCCGAGAAAAACCAAACAAACAAGGCCAACATGAATATAGAGCACAAGCATATGAATAAGATGCGTCAAGCAAACAATCATGCCATGATGAATGATGCACAATTTACATGGCAATAAGGTAGCATGGCATGGTGAGGTGGGAAGACAAGTAACAACATTTTAGTGGAGTTTTGGTTCACATTTTGTTGTCATAACATTTGATGTACCCTATATTTTTATATGATGCATGCTGCAATTGAAGTCATGGATAGCATAAACAGAAAGGTCTCGTCGAGCTGATCATTTTAGACATATCACTTGCTAAATATGGAATTATAAAACAAAAGTTATTAATTAGTTAAGTTCTAGTGGCAGTTGGTGTAATTTAATTAAACTTGGAATTTTAAATGTGCAAAAGGCAAATTGAATGTCATATTTGGAATCCTCTCATTTTCCTGATCTCAAAACATATATCATTTGCTAAATTTGGATTTACCAATGAAAAGTTATTTAATACTGAATTGAAGTTTGAATTTGATTTAAATTTAATTATTTTTGAATTTAAACAGAGTCTAAAATCATTTAACACCGAGGCCACACTGACCCCAGACGCTTACAGGTGGGCCAGGATCCTGCGGTCCCACGCGCCAGTGGCTGGGAGGAAAGGAGGACATGGTTGCTTCTCGATAACACGAGAGCCTTTTTGCAAAAACGCCATGCAAACAAGTGGGGCTCCGAGGGATCGCGGCCGGTGATCGGTGACGGTGGCGAGGCTTGGGGAGGTCGCGATCAACGGCGAGGCGGACGGACAGATGTCTTAGGGTTCCGGCGCGGCGTCGACGTGCAGGGCTGCTGGGGGCGTCTCCTCCTCGCGTCTGGGTCCAGGGGCGTCGCAGAGGTTCCACGCGACCACGCCGACACACTCTCTCCCGCCTGCGCCTCCTGGATCGATGACGATGAGCGGGACCCGACGGCGGCCGGCGTTCGGGGGTAGACGGTGGCGAGGTGAGGGAAGAGGGGAGGCGAGGCCTCAGGGATGGATCTGGGGGCAGGGTAGGTCGAGGGAGGGGTAGATAAAGCCAGAGGGGGGAAGGGGGTGCCATGGCCGCCGTGTGGGGGGGCTGGCGATAAGGATGGCCTCGGCCACCTTTTCTCCACCTCTTCACGTGCTTGGTACGGCCAGGGAGGCAGGGTGGCTTCCAGGTGGGTCCAGGGCGAGGCCAAGGGGGCAGGGCAGCTCGGTGGGGCTTCTAGGCAGAGAGAAAAGAGAGGGGAGGGAGGAGCTCGAGTTTAGCTAGGTTAGGAGCTAGGCTCGGCTAGGGTTTGCCTTAGGGCTGGTTTGGTGGTAGCTAGGTGGGGTAGGGCGGCCAGGTGGGTCCAGCAGGTAGAGAGAGGGGGTTGGTGAGCTAGGGCATGGGGTTCATGTGACCAAGCTAGGAAGTAGAGAAGAGGAGGGGTACTTAGGGTTTTGTTTAGGGGAGGTGTAGTTTAGGGTTTTGTTTAGCTAGGATGGGGAGATGGCATGGGGTAGGTTTTAGGGTTTAGCTAAGAGGGGGGTAGGGATAGAGGGAGTGTCTTTTACTTGATCATGCCTCATAGACAAACACACAAGATCAAGACAAGGAGAAAAGAGAGAAAGGGAGGGAGAGATGATCATGTGGTGGAATTTGAGCAAGAACAACATGGTTCTAGCCAAGAGAAAAGATAGAGGTAGAGATTTGAATCATGCATGCTCCATTCAAAGAGCAAGCAAGATAAAAAGAAAAAGGTGGGGAGAAGGATGTGGGTCTAGGTTGGTGCAAGCCACATAAACACATGTGTAAGCAAGGAGAAAGGGTGATGGGGTTTTAGCTATAGGAGGGTAGAGAGGTAGATGATTTGGTGAAGAAAACTACAAGCCAAAACAAGATTTAAAACAAAGGAGAAAAGATCCATGCAAGCAAAACCAAATATCACTCCAAGATCAAGAAAAAGGTGGCACTTGCATGGCCCATGCAAACAATAATTGCCATGTAGTTATATTGTGAAAACAATATTAATCCTTGTGGCATTATTCCTTGCATTCCCAAAAGGTGGGCAAAGGCCAAGCAAAAGATTACGGGTGGAATCCAACCAACCAACATGAGCTAGAGCTAACTCAAATAAAATGCCAAGCTCATATTAATTGGATGGTGGAATTATAAGGTGGTGAAAGAAAAGGTGGTGGAGTCAGTAAGAGAGATGCCCTCAACTCAACTTGGGCATTTAACAATATATCAAGAGACAAATAAAATATCAAGAAGCAAATACAATTAATAGTGCACATGAGATAAGAACCAAACAAGAATAGGTTTTATATGATGCTCAAATGCAAGGTGACATGATGACATGAGCATGATAGGATAATGATGCAACAATTATATGTTGGAAGTGGCCCTTTTATTATTATAACAAGTAGCATTACAGGTGTTAGACAACTGGGATGCTACAACTCTCCCCCACTAAACAGGAATCTCGCCCCGAGATTCTAGGAAGAAGAAGAAGATACAAAGAGAGAAGGATGGTTGGCACGGAGTTCATCTTCACGCTCCCATGTGGCTTCATCAACAGAATGGTGTGACCACTGCACCTTGCAAAACTTGATGGACTTGTTGCGCGTCCTTCGTTCTGCGGTCTCAAGGATTTTGGTGGGGTGTTCTTGATAAGACATATCTTCTTGGAGGTCGATTAGCTCATGGTCCACGGTCCTGCCGGGATCTTTGAAGCACTTCTTGAGCTGAGAGATGTGGAAAACATCATGGACTTTGAGTTTTTCCGGGAGCTCCAGGGCATAACCAACTTCTCCTCTTCTACCACGAATCTTGAAAGGACCGATGTACCTAGGAGCCAACTTTCCTTTGATACCGAAGCGGTGTGTTCCTCTCATGGGAGTGACACGAAGGTAGACGAGATCACCAGGGGCATATACCATGTCCGTGTGCTTCCTGTCATAGTTGCTCTTCTGACGACTTTGAGCAATCTTCAGGTTCTCCAGAATGATATGCACCTTCTCCTCCGCACGAGTCACAATGTCGGGCCAAACCAGATTCTTTCTCCCGCACCGACCAACCAATCGGAGTTACGCACTTGCGACCATAGAGAGCCTCGAATGGTGCCATCTTGAGACTCTTACGGAAGCATTGTTGTAGGAGAATTCAGCATATGGAAGACATTCCTCCCACTTCATGCCAAACGAGATGACGCAAGCCCGAAGCATGTCCTCCAGAATCTGATTGATTCTTTCCACTTGTCCTTGCGACTGAGGGTGGTAAGCAGTGCTGAAGTTCAACTTTGTTCCCAAAGCTTTTTGGAAACTCTCCCAGAACTTTGAGGTGAAGATGCTCCCACGGTCTGAACTGATTTCAAGTGGAACCACATACAGAGATACAATTCTATTGATATAGAGCTCAGCCAACTGAATTCCAGAAATTGTTTCCTTGACTGGGAAGAAATGAGCCACTTTAGAAAGCCTGTCGATGACAACAAAAATTGCATTGTTGCCCTTCTGCGACCTTGGAAAGCCAGTGATGAAGTCCATCTCTACTTTCTCCCATTTCCATTCCGGAGGTTTCAATGGCTGTAGAAGACCAAATGGTTTCTGATGGACAGCCTTGACTCTGCGACAGACATCACATTCTGAGACATACTTGGCACAATACCGTTTCAATCCAGGCCACCAGTATTGTGTTTTCAAGTCCATGTACATCTTTGTGCTGCCAGGATGGATAGAAAGAACCGAATCATGTGCCTCTTTGAGAACTTGATCTCTCAGACCCGGGTAGTTTGGAACAAACATCCGATGTTCAAAGAAGAGTGTGCCTTGATCATCAACGTGGAAGGACTCATACTTCGGAAGGTCAAGCTTAGAGATGAGCTTTTTGGTGTGCGGATCACCAAGCTGACGAGAGCGAATCTGTTCTTCCATGAGAGGAGTAGCCAGAAGGTTCAGGAGATGTCCTTGTTCCACAATTTCCAGGTTGAGCTGACGGAATTCCTCGCACAAGAGAGGTTGTTGCTCTTCCACCATGAGGTTGTTGACATAAGCTTTTCGGCTAAGCGCATCTGCCATGACGTTTGCTTTGCCTGGAGTGTAGTTGATGGTCACATCAAAGTCATTGATTGCTTCAATCCATCTCCTCTGCCGAAGGTTGAGATCAGGCTGAGTGAAGATATACTTCAAACTCTTGTGGTCCGAGAAGATCTCGCAACGGTTACCAAGCAAGTAGTGCCTCCATAGCTTCAAAGCAAAGACAACTGCTGCTAGCTCGAGGTCATGTGTGGGATGGTTGATTTCATGCGTCTTCAACTGACGAGAGGCATAAGCAACCACCTGTTTCTCTTGCATCAGGACCGCACCCAATCCTTGCAAAGAGGCGTCACAGAATATCTGGAAAGGCTTAGATGTATCCGGAGGAATCAAGACTGGTGTGGAAGTGAGCTTCTCTTTGAGTGTCTCAAAACTTTCTTGACATGCAGGAGTCCACAGATATTTCTTGCCTTTCTTGAGGAGATCGGTAAGAGGCTTCGCTATCTTCGAGAAGTTCTGAACGAAGCGACGGCAATAACTAGCCAAACCGAGGAAACTCCGCACTTCCTTGACATTCACCGGAGGAAGCCATTCAACTATTGTCTTCACGGTTTCCGGGTTGACTGCAATGCCCTTGGCAGAGATAACATGACCAAGATAGGTTACTTCAGGCAGCCAAAACTCACACTTTGAGAACTTTGCATACAAGCGGTTCTCACGAAGCTTGTTTAGGACACACCGCAGGTGTTCTTCATGCTCTTCCTTAGACTTGGAATAGACCAGAATGTCATCCAGATATACCACAACAAACTTATCAAGGTACTCCATGAAAACGGAGTTCATCAGCCTCGAGAAGGTAGCAGGTGCGTTGGTGAGACCGAAAGACATGACCGTGTACTCATACAGGCCATAGCGGGTGGTGAAAGATGTTTTGGGCACATCTTCTTTGCGTATTTTGATTTGGTGATAACCACTTCTCAAGTCCAGCTTAGAGAACACCACAGCTCCTGCCAGCTGATCAAAAAGATCATTTATCCGTGGGAGAGGATATTTGTTCTTGATGGTTTTAGCATTGAGAGACCGGTAGTCAACACAGAGTCTATCGGTTCTGTCACGCTTCTTCACAAAGATTGTTGGGCTACCCCAAGACGAAGTGCTATGTTGAATGAAACCCAACTTCTCTTGTTCATCAAGTTGTCGTTTGAGTTCAGCCAACTCAGAAGGACCCATTTTATATGGTCGCTTGGAGATAGGAGCCGTTCCAGGTTCAAGCTCAATCACGAATTCAACCTCGCGATCCGGAGGCATACCCGGCAACTCTTCAGGAAAGACATCTGGGAACTCACAGACCACTGGTACACTCTGAATAGCTTCCATAGCATCATTATTCAGAGCCGCCAAGGAAAAGAGCTGGACAGCAGGAGTCAGACTTGGAGAAAAGACTATATGGCCTTCAGGAATCTTCAGAGACACTGAGCGTTCAGCACAATCAATCACAGCTGCATTTGCTGTCAACCAATCCATGCCCAAGATGACATCAATGTCAGAGTTGCCCAGAACAATCAAAGAAGCCAAGAATGAAGAACCACCAATCTCAACTTGATTTCCATGACTGATATGCTCAGCCCTCATGTTTGAACCAGGTGATTGTACCACCAACCGCTTAGAGAGAGGAACCATGACTAACTCATTCTCTTCTGCAAACTTGTGTGACACAAAAGAATGCGATGCACCAGAATCAAAAAGAACTCGTGCAGGGACTGAGTTAACGGAAAGCATACCCATCACTACTCCAGGTGCGAGCTCAGCTTGAGAGGCGTTGACGCAGTTGGCACGAACAACCGCAGACCCGGGCTTGGTGTTGATGTTGAGAGCCCGAGGCGGTGGTGCACGAACCGAAGGAGAGCTTGTTGCAGATCTTGGCGGGGGTGGAGGGAGAGCTTTGTTCATCATTGGGCAGTTCCAGTTGGGATGTCCATGATCTCCACATGTGAAACAAGCACCATGTGGACGTGGAGCAGAGTAGCCAGGGACTCTGCCAGGCGCTCTAGGGTAGTGGTGGTTGTAGCCCGAGCGGAGCGTGAGTGGTGAAGTTTGGTGGCCTTGGCGCGAAACTTGCAGGTCTTGGTGGAGCCGGAGCGACGGGGTGTTAGGAACCCAGACACGCCGCTTAGAAGGAGCTGCCATAACTGCAGAGCTTGATGCATCCCTGTTGTGTTTCTTGGACTCCTCGAACACTTGCCTGCTTGCCTCCTCTTGCAGTGCTGTGTGCTGTAGTTCCAGGAAGGTTGCCGGTCTTGCATGCGTGATTGCATACTTGATCGACGATTGAGCCCTTGCTCGAACCTTTTTCGCTTCTTCTTGTCATCGATACCTCATCACCACCATAACGCGATAGATTCATGAAGTTCTGATATAGGTGTTGACGTTATCATTTCGCTTCAGTTGAGGAAAGCCTCCTTCATTCTTTCCATTACAATCTCGACAAAACTGCTCTTTGAACGCCTCGTGAACCTCTCCCAAGTTGGCTGGAACCCGGTGCAGCTTGCCTTCAAGTAGTTCTCCACCAAAGAGCTGCATCTCCCTTGAGAAGGTGGGTAGCACACTTGACCCACTCTGCCCGAACATCGCAGCCTCGAGCAACCTTGAGATCTCACGCACAATCATCCGGCCCGAGGTCGAAACATCAAACAAGAGGGTTGAATTTGAGGAAGCTCTTGATGTCTCCACGCTTGGGAGGTGGAGGAAGTGGAGCAAACTGCTTTCTTCCGACACTCTCCTCAAAGCGCTGGTTCTCTTGCATTGCCAAAGCATTAGCTATGTTTGACAAATGGAGCCCGATTCGGAGGTATGTCCTCCTCGATCCGGCGTGGTGGAGCCATCCTGTCATTGATATAAAACTCAAGTCAGTACTATAATGGAGAATGATAATAATCCAAAATAGTACCAAGATGGAATTAACCAAGATTAAAGGATACAATTTACTGAGATGATATTAAAATATCAACAAGGTTCATAGCACCTAAAAGATATTAAGCATATCGCACACGACTGAAAAGGAGTGTGGTACACAAATATATCAAAGAAAAATTTTCCACAAATTTCGGCATTAAAATACCAATAGATGCGCAAAATTACTTAACGAATCAAGATTAGTGACTCTACCGATTCAATATACAAAAGTGAATGATAAGAGTAGTGGTATGGTCGCGACTCCATCCCGCACTCCAATCATTACTCCGCACATGAACAAGTGGAACACATATCCTAACCCCTTCTTCTCACGACGAAACCTAAGATTGGTAACTACGGAAACGAACACCCCAAACAAGATAGCGTCGGATACAAAGAGGAAGATAGATTGCGTCGGTTTGCAAAAAGCCTGTCGGTATGGAATGTACCAACAGTTGATAACCAAAGGCCGATAAGATAGCAACTTGGATGCAACAGATAGACAAGGGATTACACACACACACACACACACACACAACCTATGGTACTACGGAAACCCAGAACACGTGAATCCTAGTTTGAATCTTGAGACGAGGATTGAAAACGTTGCACTTCCTTACCAGAGAAGGGTGGGTGGGAGGGTAAGAAGAAAAGTGGAAGTAGTCCTACTCTCGCGTTTTGTTTTTCCCTAATATACATAACTACCAAAATATTTGCTAGACTGACAACGACCGTTTGGCTGAAACCCTGAAGGTCGGGATGTCTCTGATACTAATTGTAACTACCTCGGTGAATTACGCTCCTAGATACAAGCCTGGATGAGTGGTAGTGGTTGAAATAGTACGGTGGGGCCCCAAAAGCCACTCACTGGTAGTCCTTTCGGACGTCCCAACCACTACCCTCTCAACGGGACTCAGACGGGCGTGAATCGGCAGCGGCGAAGGGATCAACTACGTACACAAGTGGGTATGTACGCAAGCCACCATACAAGAGTACATCAGAGCCATACCATCTAGAAAGAAAGGAAAATATAGCAACGCCATACGGCAAGATTCAAATGACCTAAATAGATCTATATTTTAGGATACTTCCTCATACAACACACATCAGAGTATCATGCGGAAGCGGCAACAAAATCCGAGTACGGATAAGAAGAAAATCGGCATAAGATGCCATAGAAATAAGCACATCCCAACTACAGGTCTCACGGATCCCTGTTCCCGGAATCTCTACACCGAACGATCGTTGCCCACATCTTCGGCTTCTTCCACCCAGTATCCTTCCTGCGAGGGTACCTGTTCATCTGAACCAATAATTTATCGTGTGAGACCCTAAGGGTACTCAGCAAGTCTTAATGCCTCTAAAGGGGACACAACCTGGGGTGACGCAATTGCAGCGAAAAATAAGCCCTAGCAGTTCTACAGATAAACGCTAACCATCCGCCTAACCAATGATAGACGGATGTCCGTGAATTTAAGATCAACAGTTATAATGGTAATCTCATCAGATCCATCCTCCTCCCTGCTTACCAACAAGGAAGCGGACGAACAACCCCCCATCCGTTGGCAATTTTATTAACCATTCCATGAGTGTTGCACTATTTACTAATCAAGTTACTTGGTCAGATTAAGGCGGTACTTTAGTTATGCTTGTCTATGATCGAGAAACTGTGCTCCAAGTCGTCCATATCCGCGGACACAGCTTTCAGAAAGTTTTACCCGGCCGGGGTGCACCAATAGCAACACACGCTCGATCAACCTCGGAAAAACCAAATCAAAACCCAACGAGGCTTTCACGACTGAACATTCACAGGATGCAGAAATATTTCAGGGGGCCACCCCTTAAGTAGATCCCGCAACGGAGATAGCTGACTCCGAGACGGACTCAAGGTTTGGGTGGACGGCGGTAAACGACTGGGAACCCGAAAGTGTGGCTGGGCTTGTCGATACCGCGTAAACGTGTCCCGATCCTAAACAGTACAGTGTGCTCCTCGCACAATTTAAATACAGAAAGTAGCATGGCATAGGTACAGGATAGTAAATAAAACCTCAAACTAGTTTGTGGCCCCAAGAAATAAGACGGAATCAAGCTCGCGTGGGGGTCCCATATACCTCCCGGATGTGGATAGCGCGATAAATGAAGGAACAGGAATCAAGTACTCGGGGTCTTACGGGACACAAGTGAGCGGGAAAAACCAAATAGCAGATGTTGCTCACCAGTGCCACTTTCTTTAGTTATCCCATCACTACTCAGGTTAAGTTGTTTAGGTACCTCGTTATCCATCAGACACTCACAAACCTACACATGTCGTTTCTACGACTCGCATGGCCCAAACAACTCCTATAGTAATGGATAATGGGATGGAGGAACAAGCTTGGTGGGGTTTAAAAGTAAAGGCTATGCATACTTGGGATCCAATTTAATGCAATCGCGACTCAATGATGCAAGAATAAGATAGAGGCAACAGGTACTGTATGTATGCAAGCATGTGGAAGTGCTTCTGATAACTCAGTTGAAGCGAGGGACGGATCTGGTAGTGCTCGGTTCTCGGATATAACCCCGCCAAAGGTCTATCCGAGAAAAACCAAACAAACAAGGCCAACATGAATATAGAGCACAAGCATATGAATAAGATGCGTCAAGCAAACAATCATGCCATGATGAATGATGCACAATTTACATGGCAATAAGGTAGCATGGCATGGTGAGGTGGGAAGACAAGTAACAACATTTTAGTGGAGTTTTGGTTCACATTTTGTTGTCATAACATTTGCTGTACCCTATATTTTTATATGATGCATGCTGCAATTGAAGTCATGGATAGCATAAACAGAAAGGTCTCGTCGAGCTGATCATTTTACACATATCACTTGCTAAATTTGGAATTATAAAACAAAAGTTATTAATTAGTTAAGTTCTAGTGGCAGTTGGTGTAATTTAATTAAACTTGGAATTTTAAATGTGCAAAAGGCAAATTGAATGGCATATTTGGAATCCTCTCATTTTCCTGATCTCAAAACATATATCATTTGCTAAATTTGGATTTACCAATGAAAAGTTATTTAATACTGAATTGAAGTTTGAATTTGATTTAAATTTAATTATTTTTGAATTTAAACAGAGTCTAAAATCATTTAACACCGAGGCCACACTGACCCCAGACGCTAACAGGTGGGCCAGGATCCTGCGGTCCCACGCGCCAGTGGCTGGGAGGAAAGGAGGACCGCGGGTTGCTTCTCAGATAACCTGAGAGCCTTTTTGCAAAAACGCCATAACACAAGTGGGCTCAGGGACCGCGGCCGACGAACAAAACGCGAGGGGATAATTGCAAAACAGCGCCGCATCTGTTTTCTTCCGACCATGCTCGACTGGCGCCTGGCGCGGCGCTGGGCTTCAACTCGCGACGCGAGCGCGCCCGTGGGACGGAACATGCGGTAGGTTGGGGCGTCTGTCAAGGGGCGACTCGGACTAGATGAAGCCCTAGGCGCTGGAGCTAGCGGACGCGGGCCGCTGTGCCTGGAGTGCTCGACGGAACGCCCGCCGCCGACAGGAAGCGATGCAGAGCCGGCGCATGTCTGGGAGGGTCAGGGGCTTACCGCGAAGCTGTCGGTGACGGTGGCGAGGCTTGGGGAGGGCGCGATCAACGGCGAGGCGGACGGACAGATGTCTTAGGGTTCCGGCGCGGCCGTCGGCGTGGCTGAGGCGTCTCCTCCTCGCCTGGGTCTGTGGCGTCAGAGGTTCCACGCGACCACACCGACACACTCTCTCCCGCCTGCGCCTCCTGGATCGATGACGATGAGCGGGACCCGACGGCGGCCGGTGTTCGGGGGTAGACGGTGGCGAGGTGAGGGAAGAGGGGAGGCGAGGCCTCAGGGATGGATCTGGGGGGCAGGGTAGGTCGAGGGAGGGGTAGATAAAGCCAGAGGGGGGAAGGGGGTGTCGTGGCTGCCGTGTGGGGGAGCTGGCGATAAGGATGGCCTCGGCCACCTTTTCTCCACCTCTTCACGTGCTTGGTACGGCCAGGAGGCGGTGGTGGCTTCAGTGGGTCTGAGGCGAGGCCAAGGGGGCAGGGCAGCTCGGTGGGGCTTCTAGGCAGAGAGAAAAGAGAGGGGAGGGAGGAGCTCGAGTTTAGCTAGGTTAGGAGCTAGGCTCGGCTAGGGTTTGCCTTAGGGCTGGTTTGGTGGTAGCTAGGTGGGGTAGGGCGGCCAGGTGGGTCCAGCAGGTAGAGAGAGGGGGTTGGTGAGCTAGGGCATGGGGTTCATGTGACCAAGCTAGGAAGTAGAGAAGAGGAGGGGTACTTAGGGTTTTGTTTAGGGAAGGTGTAGTTTAGGGTTTTGTTTAGCTAGGATGGGGAGATGGCATGGGGTAGGTTTTAGGGTTTAGCTAAGAGGGGGGGTAGGGATAGAGGGAGTGTCTTTTACTTGATCATGCCTCATAGACAAACACACAAGATCAAGACAAGGAGAAAAGAGAGAAAGGGAGGGAGAGATGATCATGTGGTGGAATTTGAGCAAGAACAACATGGTTCTAGCCAAGAGAAAAGATAGAGGTAGAGATTTGAATCATGCATGCTCCATTCAAAGAGCAAGATAAAAAGAAAAAGGTGGGGAGAAGGATGTGGGTCTAGGTTGGTGCAAGCCACATAAACACATGTGTAAGCAAGGAGAAAGGGTGATGGGGTTTTAGCTATAGGAGGGTAGAGAGGTAGATGATTTGGTGAAGAAAACTACAAGCCAAAACAAGATTTAAAACAAAGGAGAAAAGATCCATGCAAGCAAAACCAAATATCACTCCAAGATCAAGAAAAAGGTGGCACTTGCATGGCCCATGCAAACAATAATTGCCATGTTGTTATATTGTGAAAACAATATTAATCCTTGTGGCATTATTCCTTGCATTCCCAAAAGGTGGGCAAAGGCCAAGCAAAAGATTATGGGTGGAATCCAACCAACCAACATGAGCTAGAGCTAACTCAAATAAAATTCCAAGCTCATATTAATTGGATGGTGGAATTATAAGGTGGTGAAAGAAAAGGTGGTGGAGTCAGTAAGAGAGATGCCCTCAACTCAACTTGGGCATTTAACAATATATCAAGAGATAAATACAATATCAAGAAGCAAATACAATTAATAGTGCACATGAGATAAGAACCAAACAAGAATAGGTTTTATATGATGCTCAAATGCAAGGTGACATGATGACATGAGCATGATAGGATAATGATGCAACAATTATATGTTGGAAGTGGCCCTTTTATTATTATAACAAGTAGCATTACAGGTGTTAGACAACTGGGATGCTACACATGACATGTTTCTCGCTCATTCTAATTTCAGAATTGCTTTAATATTGTTGGGTTAACTTAATTGGGATCTTTTCAAATAAAATCAAAACTGTTTATGAAAGTAGGATAAATGTATTTGCAAATGCAAGCCAGACACAGCTCCACTTGCCAGATATGCATGTAGATATTAGTATTATTGTCTCCATTACTAGCTCTACTTGCCATACATTCCATGTATTGACCCTTCGGGGCTGCTACGTTTCATGTTGCAGGTTATTCCGATTCTGATTGATCGTTATAGGCCACGCTACTCCACTCGGCACTTGTTCACTTGTGGGCAATTTGAAGATTGGAGGATTTACTTGCTTTTGTTGCTACCTGAATACTTTGAGCTAGCTTTATGCTAAGCTTTCATTGTAATAATGGTACTCTGGATCTTTGTAGATCATGATACACGGTTATTTTGCTATGATTATCTATCTTACTCTATTGTGGGCCAATGAACCGATCCAGGGATTGGCATGTCACATAGAGGCCACGGTCTTATCAGAACCGGGTTATCACAATATTCGGCCCCCAGCTCCGTTGGTTCGCGAAACCGACCTCGAGAATGCCTATTTAAAGAGGGGAAACCCTAGAGTAAAGGAAGAGAGTCTACACACACACCATTTGGGAGAAGCCCTGCCACTCTGCCGGCTCCATATCCACCACCCACAAGATCTACACCACCACACCACTCAAGGGATAGATTATACTTCTATCTTGAAGGGGTACACATTGATCTTCATCAACATCTTCATCAATAATGTCTCTAACTCCGATCCCCTTTGTTTACTTTGTTTTGATCCAATCTATATTGTGGATTTGCACTTGTATTAAATTGTACCTTCATATTTCATTCAGACTATTGCCATGATCTTGATCCCCTCCATGTGTGAGTAGTTCCTTTGTTCTTGGGGAGATGGATAAACCCTAGCACTATTGTGAATTTGCAATAAATATGATCTATTCTTGTGTTCATATGACATGTCGGTCTATGATAGATTTATGATTTGTGTTTGATCTCTCTCTATTTAGATGGTATGTGTAGTTGGCCACATATCATTTATCCTTGGGACTAAAGGAAGGGGGAAATACTTTGGACATGTTTTGGGATCATACCCAGAATGGCCTCGTGACATATTGGCGCCGGCTCGTGACCTACACGTTCCAAGGAGGATAAAAGGGACTCCCTAAGCTAATTATGATCCACGGGGAAACCCTTATTTGCGGTGGTTTGTTGGGTGACTACTCTCAGACATCATAGTAGATGTGACCTCACTCTTGGCTCAACAAAGTTGCCTCCTACGAGCCTTGTAGTGAGCATCTTACTATGGAGCTCTCTCCACACATCTCATGACACAAGAAGTATGTTATCTTAATTACTATTAATAATAATACCATACTAGAGGTGTATCCTACATCCACGAGAACGTTTTATCCCTATTGAGTTCAACCATGCTTTCACACAGCCTTGCTTCTTGCTTTCTTTTACTTATTTTAATTACTTTTCTCCACACAACCAAAAACCTTTCAAACACCCTTTAATTGAAATCAAAGGCAGCTTACAAGTATCCTTTGGTCGATAGTGACGAGGGGCATAAACACCTTTACCAATATCTCTCTGTGGGTTCGATATCTTTACTTCAAAACTAGCTACAATTGATCTGTGCACTTGCAGTCATCAGTCAACATATCACAAATATTTTTAGAAGCCCCAACAATCTTGGAGGTCTTCTTCAAACTCAAGTTAGTCTTTTTTTCTGAAACGTACAAAATGGCAAAGTATAAGTACAGGAAGAAGCAATGCAAACAAAAAAGTTACAGGAAAAGAGACTTACACAAATGTTGGTGCCTTGGTCAAAGGGATGCCAACTAACTATCTTTTCTCCATCTCCATGGAGGCATTGGATTTTTTGGAGACTCCACTCTTTGTCTTCTTGTTCTTCTTGCCTTCGGAAACATCATCAGAGGTGGAGCTCTTTCGCTTATGCGCCGCCGGAGCATTGTCATCAGATACGACAGTGACATCCTTCATCTTGGGGTCATAGACTTGGGGAGCCATGTCGGCCTCATCCAAAGCCCCCAGCTATTAAGTGATCATAATGTTAGATAGACAAATGCATTAAAGTTTGTAAAACTAGAGTATATGTCAAAGAAAATCAAAGAATCAGAAGTTATATTTGGGCACTTGTCATCCTTGAACATATGATAGGTGATGGTAAAAACGCGCTTACGGTCCTTCACCTTGACATGTCCTTGAGGCGGAGCTTGATGGAGTCACTAGAAAAGTTATCCTCAGAAATCCGGAGGGTATCTTTCATGTCCTTCGTGTACTGACACATCATCTTCTCGCGGTGCTTTAAAGGTTCGATCCGCCTTACAAACCAGCACATTGCTAGGTCCAAGCCAGTCAGACCCGTGTCAATGAGCCACTTGATCCTCCTTACGGCACGAGAGGCTTCATTGTCGGAGGAAAGGATGGCTTGGGATCTCCATGTGATGGATTCAGCGGCGGTCTCATCGATGAAGTCCGGGTATGTGCTTTCTCGGGCGGCCAGAGGGATATATGGGCCGTAGAAATAGCTACGCTTTCAGTTCTTGCAGGACTCATGTCCCATGATGTCGGGGAACCACCGGCCAGGACGGGTCTTGAAGCTGGTTGTTCTGCAGTTTATAAGTTTGTCCTTGTTCACTCTGGCATCCCTATTGACAGTGAAGAAATATATAACAAGTCTAACCTAGGCCTAATCCCTAGGTATCCTTCGCAAAAAGCTGCATAGTTGCTAAGTGGCAGGATGCTATTGGGGGAAAGGTTCTAAGGTTGAACACGGAAGTGTTGGAGGGATTGGATGCACAAGTCAGAGATTGGCAGGGATATGTCGCGCACCAGTTGAGCTTTGAGGTATACCTTTTCTTCGGCTTAGGGAGAAGGTACCACCTCACTGGCCGGCGCCGGCCGCTAGGCCAGATCCTTCGTCGCCGGGAGGTACCGCTCAGTGATCATCTCTTTGATAACTCCAGAGGAGATATTAGAGCCTCTACACACTCCTTTGTGGGAGTCGTTTTCTTCCTCCAGTGGATCGAATGCCGCCAGATTATGGTCACCGCCAGTGTTTCCACCATGGCGGATACATGCACCTCCACCCCCTCCACCGGAATCTGCATCGTGTTGGACGGCTTTGTCGAGGCATCGCCGGTCGCCGCCATGGAATAAGGAGTGCTGCTCCTGGCCATTGAGGATGATAAAGTAGATTGGAAGGTGGATAGGAGGTTAGGGTTTCTATGCACGAGGAGCTCGATGAGGTTCTTGGCGAGAGAAAGAAGATGATGCAGGAGCAAATGAGCGTGAAAAGAAATTAACCCACGCAGTTAAAATTATATGTTGGAGATATGCCCTAGAGGCAATAATAAAATTAGTTATTATTATATATTTGTGTTTATGATAAATGTTTACATTCATGCTATAATAGTATTAACCGAAAACATTAATACTTGTGTGATTTATAAACTAAATTAGAGTCCCTAGTAAAGCCTCTTTATAATACTAGCTTGTTGGTTGATAGATGATCATGGTTTCCTGATCATGAGCATTGAGATGTTATTAAAAACAAGATCATATCATTAGGATAATGGTGTGATGGACATACTCCTATAGATAAGTGTAGCATAAAGATCAAGTCATTTCATTAGTTCATTTCCTGTAAGCTTTCTAATACATAGTAACCTAATTCCTTTGACCATGAGATCATGCTAATCACTATCACTGGATGGATACTTTGATGACATCAAACACCACACCGTAACTGGGTGGCTATAAAGGTGGCATTGAGTATTCAGAAAGTGTGTGTTGAGGAACATGGATCAAGAGTGGGATTTGTCCATCCATATGACGGATAGATATACCCTGGGCCCTCTTGGTGGAATGTCATCCAATTAGCTTGGAAGCATGTGACTAAATCACAAGGGATCACATATCACAGCAATGAGTAAAGAGTACTTATCGGTAACGAGATTGAACTAGGTATGTAGAGATACCGACGATTAGACTCCGGATAAGTAAAATATCGCGAGACAAAGGGAAATTGGTATCGTATGTAAATGGTTCATTCCATCGCAAAGTAAACATAGAAATATGTGGGAGCCATATGAATTTCCAGATTGCTTTATTGGTAATTGATCGGAGAAGAGTCTCGGCCATGTCTGCATAATTCACGAACCATAGGGAGACACACTTAAGGATTCGATGTTGTTTAGTAGATATGGAATGTAAGTAGGGAGACCGAATGTTGTTCGGAGTCTCAGATGGGATCCGGGATATCACGAGGAGATCCGGAATGGTCAGGATAATAAGATTCATATAAGGAAAGTCCAATTCCGGAGTTCGGGAATGATTCCGGTGTTTTCACCGGAATGATCTAGAAGGGTCTAGAAGGTTTACCGAATCGGAAGGGGAAGGGTGCATGAATGTGTCATGACTAAGTGGAATGGTTGCATCATGTCCTCCAAGGGCTATGCAAATAAAGAGTTAATACGAACTCCAAAATTGAAAGTCAAAAGGCAAGTTTGAGAAGTCAAACTAGGACAAAATTTCATAGTGGAGGAGGAAGAGAATCCTTCTCTCCCTCCACTACAAGCCTAGAAGGAGAGGGAGTTGGGGAAGGATTCAAACTCCCCTCTCCCTAGTTGCCCCTCCTTCTCATAAATAGAGGGGAGCGGGCTGCCCCTCCACCACAACACCACCACCCAAGCCGCCGCCGCCTGCTATCGCCGCCGTCGCCGCCCTTGCCGCCGCCGGCTCCACCTCCTCCTCTTCGGCTTCTAAACCCTAGATCGCCGAGGAAACCCTAATATTTCACCAAAACCCGCTCTGGCAGGCGAAGCCCTGTGGGATCTTCCCTCTACTTTTGACACCATGCCGTCGTGCTGCTAGAATCGCGAGGAGAGAACTACAACCTCCGCTGCCTTCTGGAACAAGAGAGAGGAAGGTCTTCATCAAGTACCGAACGTGTGACCGAATGCGGAAGCGCTGCCGAAATGCAGCGCCGGAAGGAGCGTCTACGCGATCTTAAGATTGGCAAGTGTACGACTATATCACCCACGAGAATCTGCTCTCGTTAACGGCTTTGGAATCTTCAAGGGTGAGTACTCTAATCGACTCGTTGCTATAATCTAGTAGATAGATCTTGGATTATGTGTGTTCATACGATAGAAATTTTTTGCCACGTTCCCCCCGCCGCTGCTCGACGTTTTGGATTTCACGCGTGGGAAAATCGCTATCATTATATCTTTTGCATATGTGAGTTTCGAGGAAACACTAGCTACAGTTTACGTCATGCCACTAACATTTGTAGATGAACAGTCTCATCTGAAGATTCCGGCATGGACGGATCCTGTCCGGCTACGAGAAGAGTAAGGTGGAGGACTTAGCGATTCTCCGGCTTACGTATCGAAGACGGAGAATATTGCAGGGTTCTTTGCAGGACTACAAGATATTTCTTGAACAAATGCCGACGTCACCTAGACGTAGCATTCAAATTAAAGAGGAAAGACGGCGCAAGATCTCGGAGTTCTTCGGGGGCTACTGTTGGGGATATGCTACATGGGTATCACCATTGCATGTCTCTAATGCGGCTAACCTAGGCGGGCTAGTTAGACGGATCCAGAAGGGAGGATCATGTCGGATAAAGGAAGGCTATGGTGTAGTCACCGATCAGCCCGTAGCCTTGGAGTACAAGACACGAAGACTAGTTAGTATCAGTGTAGGACTTTATAACCTGACCGGCTAGAACTTTTCCCCGTAACCCTAGGTTCTAGCGCCTTTATAAGCTAGACATCCGGGAGCCTTTAGGGCATCGATTTACACACCTCGCACAGCAACCAATCTCTTAACTCAGTGTATTGCCATTATAGTGATTTACAGTAGGAGTAGGATTCCGCCACCATCCTGGGATCTGAACCATGGTAAGTTGTTGTGTTACCTCGTACCCGCCAACTCGCCGCCTTCCCCCACCTCTCTAAACATGCTATGTGAGGACCCCTCCATGGCGTATTTGTCGGTAATACCACGACAGGCTATTCCCATCTAGAGTGCTAGCCGTGCACCTGGTAGAATTCTAGACAAATCAAGCCTTATGAGGAAAACTTCCTTGGGTGATGAAACTACTTTGAGCCTATGCTCCGATGCAAGGACCGGAACATAGCCTCGGGGGCTACTCCCATCGATAGCGCTTGTCGTGCACCCGATAAGCAAATCCTCCTACCGAGTCGACATATAAGCAAGTACAAAGCATAATCTTCAAGCCTACACTCGAATTCAAGCCTTCATCTATATCCTCGAGGGGTACTCCCATCGGGAGCGTTGCCGTGCACCCGATAGAAATATTACAATCCTCTAACATAGGTAAATGTATGGGTATTACAAACTTGTATCCTTATATGGTTACTCCAATCGGGAGAGTCTGCATCGCACCCGATAAAAATATCCAGAAAGTCGACATGTTCGGCAATTCTAAAAGCCAAACAAGGCAGCCCATAAATTATCTCAGACCTCGTCCGCCGCGAATTCATGTCTGAATTTCATGTCCACGACATAAATATAAGACCCTAGGATCCATCCTACAAGGCATAGTAATCACACATGAATGCGCTCTGCCAGTATTTAATTTGTATCTATGATACAATAAAAAATCCCGACGGACGTGTTGGGTACCCAAAATAAAAGCACTAAAATTCAGTATTTGATAAGACCTCCGCGGCCTGAACTAAATTACTCCAGTAAATACCGAGTTCAAGCCTCGGGACTTGAATTTGACGTAGGTTCACGCTGTTTTTTCCCAAGAGAAATTAGTTGATTCCCGATCCGTCGGATGTATCAGACATGTTATACGAAATTCCTGTGATGATAAAAACATAAAACTATCTGCTTATAGCAAAACTTCGACTTACATCTAAAACAATGTTTTTGAGTCTCAACCCGAATCTATGACTCAGATAGAGTCTCGGCGGCTATTGACATGGGCATTGACCTATTAGGTCCCTATGAATAGTTACCCTAGGCACATAAAGTCTTACGGTCCACGAAGCCCAAATAATTCCAAGGAGCATCCGACGGATAAAAGCTTGTCTTGCCAAACAGGAAAGGACTACGAACCGACATAAAATTTGTATTGTAATCATAAATCTGTAACCTCTCCAGATACGGCTACAGGATCCAGCCTCTCATATAAAGGCTGGGTGGACCAGACGGAAAGGACATCTTAGTTTTCCTGCAATCCGCCGTGAGCTAGATCACAACTAACGAACCGGCGACTTTGTAATTGTGTTTCGACCATAATCAGTCTACATCGACTTCCTTGTTTGTCAGATCAGCCGACGAAATCCCAACGTTCTCTTTTCCACTAAACCCTAAGCTCATAACCATGGGTATTGCCGAGGTTACCCCTCGTCAATTAGTGATAGTGATTTCCCATAATTCTACAAGTGCTAATCATGTTGGGATCATGATTTTCTTTTACCATGTTGGGCTCATGAGTTGTATGAATATTATTGTGAATCTAGAGCACCCGGGCCATAGAACAAGAACACTCCGACCATAGAACAATTTTTGTGTGTTATTGGAAGATGCGACTCCTAGCGGTCAAATCAAGGACATGATGTGAAGGTTTGAGACACATGGTCCATAGAGAAGGATTGTGATGTAGTTGCTAATAACACATGGAATATTGCCAAATTAAGACAAGAGGGCATGACATGAGATCTATCAAAGTCCATGGTTCCCGCGCATAGCCGACTATGGAAGTTTCCTTTTCTAGCACCCCAAAACCAACAATTTACTAAGAGAATCTAGAATTTCTAGGTTTGGGTACATAGCTGGCATGGAATGTTTCAAAAATAATACGGTCTTTTTTGAATTGCAAAGCCCCTATTCTCCGTCAAAGCTGACCACTCACACAATCTAGAAAAAAGCTTCATATATGGAGCACGAATGTTTTAGGAGTCCTATAAAAGAGAATAACAAACTTAAGAAAGAGCTTGAAATGTGCGGGAGAACCTCGATTAGAAGAAAAATAATTGTTACATACCAAAAAAACTAGATGCCTCGCGTCTCTTTCGTGGCCTACATTGATAACCGTGTCGGCACATCATAACCCGCTTCAGAATATCCTAACCGCTATTATTAGGTAATCAATCGCATTGCGGGTGGCCATGCCTGATGGCCCGGGTGTTAGTTACACTGATATTTGTTGACCCCCTCTACAGACTACCTAAATCTTTTGGTGATATTGACATTATGACCAGTGACACATCGAGTAGTGAAGGGCATGGTGCTCTCGTAAAATCTATGCCCGACTCTATTGGTGTCGAAGTAGGCTACACTCTTAAGCACATCGTCACTCCTTGGGGCTTCGTTGAGGGTTTGTGTCCCTCCTACTCCTGCTCTTGGTTAAAACTCTTGGTCCTATTATCGGAGTAGGCGGATGCAGCACCATGGCATAATTTTTCTTAAGCTTAGTTGTGATAGTATGTTCTTCTTTTGCTATTTTGAGAACTTCGTTTACTCATCAACTACTCCCTCCGTTTTAAAATATAAGATGTTTTAGGTTCGTGAAGAAAATAAATCTAGACTTCTTTTAGTGTGTAGATTCATCCTAAAATTAAGTAAACCTACGTACTAAAATAACTCTAGATTCATTTTTTTCACAAATCTAAAACATCTTATATTTTAAAACGGAGGGAGTATCAGTTATCCCCGCAAGTGTCAAAAAAACGCGCGTCTCGCGGTCGCCCCCCGTGCGGGCGACGGAGACGCATCCCTAACTGTCAGCCGCCGCCCTCCCCCTCCTCCCCGCCGCCACGCCGCTAAGCCGGTGGTGCCGGCGGCGGCGGGAGCTTCTACCCGGCGCTGGAGATCCTGCGCGGGAGGTCTCTGCTGGCGGCGGTGCTCCTTCGGTGTCTGCAGGCTCGCCGCGGCGGCGCTTGTGGCGTGGTCCCGGGCGGGCTGCATCGGGGCCGCCCCTGGCGTTGGCGTGGCGAGCGCGGCGCAAGGCTCGGGAGGCGCTCCTGCGGTGGCGGCGCGGCGGTGGACGTCCGGCGGCGGGACATGGTGGCGCGACCGGCGCAGCGTCGGCGGTGGGTGGCCTGACTCGGGATGCGGTTCGCCGGCGACGAGGTGCCCTGGTTGCAGCAGCGTGGAGGCGGAATCGACGGGCTCCGATCTGGGCCTGATCCGGGCCTGGCCGGGCCAGATCTGGGCCTCGCCGGGTCTGATCCGGGCCTGATCTTGGACCTGTTGGCATCGCTTCGCGTCCGGTCGGCTCTCACCACTAGGTGAAGGAGGGCTGATCCCCTCCCCTAGGCTGCCGCGTGGCTCGATCACTGCTACTCTGAGTCTCGTCCCTCTCTGGCCTTCTCGTCGGGTGTGCGATGTGTCGTTGTCCGGAGCCGCTGGCTCGAGTTCATGGAAGCCGGGGCGGCGGCCCCGGAAGGTGGACTGCACGGGCGTCTTGTCGGCGAGCGACGTGGCGGTGGTGGTGGTTCTTCTCTTCGGTCGTGTGGATGGCGAGGAGCGGACGTTGGGGGACTTTGGGGTTGGCGGTGTCTTGGCGCCGTCAGCTCCCAGATCGTGTGTCGGAGGTCACTCTCGGGGGCAGCGGGCGCGAGGTCGCCGGGCGCGGCTTGAAGGTTTTTCCGGGTGAAAGCTCAGTGCTTCGGCACCAACGGCGGCGATGCCTGCGGGTACCGTTACCCTCTTGAGGGCGCTGTTGCGGCTACCTTCTCCGCTAGGGCTCCGGGTGAAAACCCTTGACTTTCGGTCTCGGTGACGACGGCATGATGCGCGTCGTTACCCTCTTGGGGGCGTCGTCGTGGAGCTCCGGTTCTCCCCGATCTCGGCTCGGTGTCCTTGGTTGGTGGTCTTCCGTGTTTTTTCTTTTCTTATCTTGATCTGCTTTGTAAGGGGGTCTCCCCATCACCTTGTATCCTGTTCGGCCGAGTGGCTATATTAATATAGCGGGGCGAAAGCCTATTTCGAGAAGTGCAAAGAATTTACTATACAAAATTGTGTCGTTTGTTCATATCTTGTATGCTAATCAAAATATAATTTAAGATTTCCTATAGTGTTTAGTCTTTGACATGTAAAGACTGAATGATTTATTTTTGTTTTTGAGATAAGTTATTTTTCTTTCTGAGATAAGTTATTTTTTCTTCGTATGCGTGACATAATCTATATTTTGTATTTTGCTGGGTGAGAAGAGAAATTTCAGAAGAAATCACTCCTTATGACATTTGTTAAGCACACCACATGTCACAAAACACAGAGAAGCAAAACTAACCTAAACAAAAACCGATCTTTTTTGTGACAATTTGTTCTGTTCCGTTTCATGTGACATGACGTGACGGCTTGAGTTGAGAGCATCCATCGGGAACGAAGAAATATATAAAATTTGTCGTAAATGATATGCCTATTGATTGCATAATTGCAACATGGTGTCTATAGAAAGGAAAGAACGGGCGGTCCGTGTAGTCATTATAGCATCTCCATGGGGCAGACGCAAACGAGGCTGGCCCAGTTTTTTTTTTTTGCCTTCTTCGAGAAGCCGCCTCGCAATTTGGAAGACTTCTAAAATAGTTAAGTTTAAATAAATTTAGAAGCCTCATAATTTTTTTAATCGACTTACTCTACAAGCTGGGGTAGGACAGCTTTTGGGAGAAGCCCCCAAAAGAACTGGGCCAACCGCGTTTGGATCGATTTGCGGTCGCTTTGGGGTCGGGGTCCGGCTTTTTCGGCCATCCGCGTCCAACGGCTCGATCCATTTTTCCGGCTAGGATGAGGATTTTTTTTCAAATTCAAACAAAAACCATTCACGCTAAAAACTGATAAAGTTTATACATTTTATACGTAATTTATATTTAAAATATAAAAAATGAAATTTAAACTAGCCCTAACCCTACCTACCGATCTTCGTGCGTCGGTGTCGCCTCGTCCATCTACGGGTTAAGGTCGATGTACTCTGGTGGCATCCTGAGGTTCACTACAACACAACAGTGTTTTGGTAACACAATCATGTAACACGTGGAAAAACGTGTTACAAGTAAAATCCGAGTAACACATCATTTATGTTACAAAGATGAGTAGTAACATGTAGTAGGTAAGGTCTGAAAACGTGTTACAAGGGTAGTACCTTAGTAACATAACATTTTGTGTTGCTCTAAACGTGTTACTGAATATAATTGTGGTAACAGATAGTCATATGTTCCAACTAGTGTTACAGGTTTGACAAGAGAAAAGGAGAAGAATTTTAAATAAATGGTATTAATAAATCACCATTATCATGTTTTTTTCTAGTTTTTACTAACTGACATGCTAGTGCAGTGTTCTTCGAATTGAGCCTAGTTGCAGGACAAATAAAAATTTGATATCAAAAGGGATCCGATATTTCATCGTATTTAGATAATCACGAGCAACACGCGAGACCTAGTGAAGGAAGAAATGTGCATTGTTTTTCCTCCACCAACAAAACATAGTGGCCCAAAAGCTAACTGAACTAAATAGTTTGGACACTAAAAGAGAGGATAGAGAAAGATAATATGAGCTTCATAAGAGTTTAAGCCCATCGATATATTTTTAACAAGAGCCCATCGCTATAAGAAAGAGCTACAACCCAAATATCTTCCAAAAAACTAAAACAATATATTAAATAATAATAAGAATTTGCCTCAAATAATTCAGGATCATTTATGGTTGCATATTGTAATACCAAAGTACAAAAAGTTAAAATAAAAATAGAAAAGGTAAGCAAATTTGACTGTCACCATCACGTATAGCATCATTTCTTTCATTGGTATAGCCCAAGAGGTTGTGACCTCTTTGTGCCGACAGTAAACAATAATGTGTAGATGGTTCCTCAAATTGAAATAATGATGATTCGAAAACAAATACTTCCTTAAATCAACAAAAACATAAAACAGGACGGCTAGACAGCTAGCGCCCAGATGCAAGCCACAGGAGACGCACATAGGATGGTTCACGAGAATTGAATCAGATATCCAGGTTTCGACACCAAACAAATGTCCCACGTAAATCATAACATCCACTTCAAACGGTAACATGTTCAGTCTATAATGTTAAATCTAATAAAATTATTCTTCGACAAATAGTCTGTCATACATGAAGCTCACTGTGCACGCGTCCACCTACAAGTACCAGATAACCACTACAACACATAGCCTGCAGGACCTGCACTTCGCTGGGATTCTGCTCCTCCGCAGCAAGCACGACACATAGCTCAGGGACCTGCACTTCGCTGGGATTCTGCTCTTCTCCTCTGACACGGTATGACATGGTCCAGATTGTTGTGATTCTGCTATTCTCCTCCTGCCCTGCAACAATTGAATACCCACGACATCATTACAAGTTCGGTTAGCTATTCATTACTACTGCAAGCATGCAAGTAACATAGAGTAGTATTAACATGGAGTTAATAAAAGCTGAGTAAAGAACTGTAAAATGGTGTTCATTAAGAAAAACTAATCTGTTTGTGAAGAAAGGAATATAATGGTCTTGATCTAAAGAGATAAGACCATCTTGCAGCAAATGCAAAGTAAGAAAATGATAGCAAACTGTGTTTGTTATTCGTATATGCCAATACTCCTAGCACTTACAATATATATGCAAAATGGCATAGATAATCTGATGTTCATGCAAGGTAACAGCCTAATCATTTAAGTGTCTACTCTGTGGAAATAAGAAAACGAAGGCCCCTAAAAGAAACATACAGAAACATACATTTCTGCTACAGACCGCTGTGAGAAAACATCGAATCTGATATCATGGTTCAGTTATACGGCTCAGGAGTCTGTAGTCTGTAACCTATCGCCAGATATCATGCCCACTGAAATAACTGTAATGAGCAGCCTGTATGATGGTTTAATGTGCAAACCTTCAGTATATATACTTCTTGGAATACATGCTCTGACCTTGAGTATTTCTTGTGCAAACTACAGTCAAAAAGTCATTTACTCATCTTGCAAGAAAGTATTCGTGAAAATATTCATCATGGAGTACAATATTTAGAGTACTGAACGTGAACACATAAATATATTGCTAATTGAATCTTTATATACGGTACTGAATGTAAACACACAATAATGTGACAGACACTTTCAGTATATTCTAGTAAGCTACAGATTACCAATAGTGATTCTATATGCACTGCCTTAGTTACTGAAATTTTCATTATAGTTGTAAGAGAGAGGCGGGGAACCAAACAATTACACTTCATACTGTAATTCTGTAAATTCACTTTAAGAAACAAATTCACTTCATGGTCCAGTATGGTTAGTACAGCTGGAGTATTTGAAAGAAACAAATTCACTTTAAGAAAACTTCCAAGTTACACTAGCATAGTACTGTAATGCAAGTAGATTCAGTGCTCCCCAAGTTACAATAGTACACAAATACTCCAAAATGTCAAGATTGGAGTAGCAGGAGACCATAGGCTAGTGCCAAGGTTCTCATGTGCCACAAATGTTCAGTTTCACATGTTACAGAAAGAAGAACCTCAGGGATTAGCAAATGATATCTGAACCACAGGGAGTATGGCTCACTAACTTGTTGTCATGTTCAGCTACAGAAACAATTCCATCTACACTGCCAAAATATGTCTATCATCTACACTTAATATGTAATTGCAACTCTCATAAACCATGTACCTGAACAGATGGAGAAGAAAAGATACTAATTGTAGCAAGAAAAGATGGAGGAGGAAGAGAGGGAGCTCACCAGGTAGCAACAACATGTAGAGGACGTGCAAGCACCAACAAGAAACAAGGAGGAGGGCTTGAGGCTGTCAAAGCAACACATAGCTCCATCCGTCGATACAGAAAAATCCTTGTAATCTCCACCAAAACTTCCTGGAAATTAAGAGTCAGTGAATTTAACACATATCTCTTGGTAGTTCACTTGGTTTAGATCTACCTAGCATTATAACTCTTCTTATCTTCGACTACACATACCATTTGTCTTTTTTATATTTTTATTTTATTTTTCCTTCACATGATTTTTTTTGCATAATATAAATACTCTCTTATTTTTCCTTCACATGATTTTTTTCATAATATAAATACCCCCTCGACCCATATT
Organism: Avena longiglumis; assembly: GCA_030063025.1. NCBI lineage: Eukaryota > Viridiplantae > Streptophyta > Magnoliopsida > Poales > Poaceae > Avena > Avena longiglumis. The sequence continues at coordinate 177,484,710 of CP125977.1, read as the reverse complement.
AGTTAACTTTGATTTCTCTAAATTCGGATGTATCTAGACATGTTTTAGTGCTCGATACAATCGAATCTACACAAATCCAAGTCAACTAATATGGGTCGGAGGAAGTATTTTATTTCTTTTCCAATTTCACATATTGTCATCATACCGGAGGAACTCGTGGTACTCTCTTAGCTGATCACCCTCTCATTCTTGTTCTCCCCCTTTGAGAGTCCACTGCTGTCGTCTGAGCCCTTCCTTCGTCCTCTATGCTGGATTAGCCGGCCGGAGTTGGACAAGATGTAGAGTTGGAGTAGTTAGGGCATCTTCACCAGGCCGACCCATACGATACTCCAAACAGCTGCTTGCTCGCTTGGCCTGGACCCCACGATTTGGGAGGGGGTCCTACCTGTCTACCGAGCGGCCTGGCCAATCCTGAAGATGCTTCCCTACGTGTCCGCCTAGACCGAGCTAAAGAGGAGGTGCTGGCACAATGAGCGATCATCAATTCTTCTTAATCACCATGGTGCTCCTATGGTCGGAGGAAGTGACGTCAGAGAGATCCAGCGTCTCCCCCAATAATGTATTAATATTTTAGTTTGTCACTTGAAACCATTGTATTAATATTTTAGTTTGTAGAGAGTACAATGCGATGGACCTATTGAAGCGCCCTCGTCTATGCAACATGACACGTCTGAGGATAATAATTTATCGCTTTCACATGAAAAGGTTATGACTGCTCTTACTCATGTCACAAAGTAGATATAATATGGCTACTCACTTAACATTGTTGTGTCACCTAACCAGGATGGCGAGCATGATAATGTCAATCAATTACTAATTCAACAAAAATCATCATCTGCACTTGGCCCTGTTATTGATTATGTGCCAGAGGTAACATTGTGTGCTTTTGAGTTTTTAAGCTTATGCTTTCTCTAGCTCCAGCATATGAATTTCATTCCATGTACTATTCTTGTCAACAGGTGACTGTAACAACAAATCAACTAGATGGATCTTCTACAAGACTGAACCGGCATGGAACGAGAAGTAAACGCCCACAATCAGCTCCCTCAAAAAGAAGGAGAACTTCTTGACTCAAGGTAAATATCTGCTATAGTTTATTTACTTTTTTACGGTAATCTATGCTCGATTGACATTAAAATAGAACTCATTGTTTGATGATACAGTAAGTTTTCTTAGTTTCATCATTGGTCTAAGTGTACAGGAGTGCACAATTAGTTTGGAGATATGATGGGCCCTTTAGTGTTACAAATTTATACCCGTTGGTAGCTCCCTGAGATCATGTAAGCAACTTCATTTATTTTTTCGAGGGCAACTTTAGTTTGTAATCTATATTACTGTGTTAAGAAGGAACTTTAGGCCCCGTTTGGTTCATAAGTGAAATATAGGAATTTTAGGCCCCGTTCGGTATGAAGGAATAGCAAAGGAATTCTGGAGTTTTTATTTCCTATGGATTGTTTTCCTTTGCATCTGTTCGGAATGAAGGAAACTTCACCAGCAACTCCTAAGGAAAGGTTCCTGTTCCTACGTTTTGTACTTGATTTTGTAGGAATTCTCACATCCAGTCTGATCTCATTTTCACACGGATGCCCGAGGTGAGACGAAGTTAGCCAATGATAAAAAATACTATACAATGGGCCATGAGAAGCCTAGTGTCGCTTCTGGGCAAATAAAGTACAATAATATATTAAACACCGCCAACGTTACAGTAGCTTCATTAAAAAGCCTAAAATTTGTTGTTACTATATCTTGTTTCCTGTGTTTATCCATCGCTCGCCCAAACACATATGCCCCTAGAGTTTCCTATGGTTTTAGATTCCAAAGTTTTGGAGTGGCGTACCTTTCCTAATCTTATGATTCTACTATTTCTGCATGTTTCTTACCCCGTATTCCGAACGGGCCCTTACAAGTTTCATTTTCTTAGGAAACTTTTCCTTTTCTACCGTTCGTTTTGAAGGAATGGTCTCAGCGTTTCCTTAGAAAAGTTTTGGAAGCCTGTATGTTTTGCAGGAAACGAAACATCCACCGGAACCTCAGGTTTCCTTGAAGGTCCGAGGCAAAATCTGCCATTTTGGTAAATTAGTGGGCCCACGGTTACATGCATAACGAGGGAGAGCAATTTGCATAGTAAAAAATGATCATCGTGTGTCCTGGTTCTGAAGAATCGTACCGTATTACAGTAAAAAAATCCACCCCTATGGAGCAGTACCGAATAGAATAGGATCTGATATGTAATACCTCTGGTAAATTAGCATGTTGTTTCTGGTACTATTCAAAATATAAGTGGAACAAACCTGCACACATGTTGTACTTTAATATGTGCTATCTAATATATTAGGTGTAGTAGTCTAGTAGATATCCTAGATTTTGCATGCATTAAGAACATGTTGTGTTCGTATTGAGTTAACTGATTGTTAGTATGGATTTTTGACTTACACATTGATATCAGCAAGTAGTAACAATGAGACATAGTTTCTCTTAAAAAACTAGTATACTTGCAGGAGTTTAGCATGGGCTAGTAGTGTTGCATGTTAATTAGTGGATTACGCATTGTTGTTATTTACTCTTAAAAATTCCCAGTGCATGTATGTGTATTCCTAACAGAGTTAACGTTCATAAGAACCTTATTTAACTATGACCATGTGTATACTTTTGCATATTGTTCATGAAAATGATATTATCTTTGTCGTTAAATACTAATATTGATCATAATGCAGGATGGTTCTAGAGTAGTTCTAAAGACTTCAGCCTATCCAAACAAGCGGAATATTGCGTATGCTACTATCCGAAGTACTAATCCAGCAACTAAGGCCGGTGGCATAGAGTTAGGTGCCGAATTTGCACTCGTGCGCATAGATGAACCTATTATACAAAATGAGGAGTTGGTAAGGGAAGTAGGCGATTGCAAAACAATTGGTGATGCTTTTTCTGAAGGATTCTTAATTGCTTGGCCGTGGGCATTTGTAAGTTATTTTGTTTTTCCATGTAGAATTATATGGGTGTACATGTTCGTAACTCTAAGTTATCATTTTTTTCTACAGATTCGAAAGAAGGATGATTGAGTTGTAGCAGAGAATAAAGGACAATTGAGTTTCAGCTGAATACACCGGTTGGATCAAGAAGCAAATAAATTTTGAAGATTTTCCGTAGCAATTATTATAGTTTAAGCTGAAAATGTAATATCTTCTACGTTGAAAAATGTAATATTATTCACGTGATATTATTCTTTGGTCGAATTGATGCACATGCTATGGTGTAGTCTTCTTGACAATTATGTTTTCTTCAATCAAATTGATATGGATATTGTATCGTTGCACCAATAATATTGTTATTTATTTATAATAATACATATGTATTCTATACTTGTATATTGGTAATAAGTATCTTGATATAGATTAGATTTACGGATGTGATGTGCGTCTGTTTGCCATCTTTTTGATGGTGCATCGTAATAGAAATAATTAATGAATGGTTCGTATGATTTGATTTAATGTATATCTCTTAAATTGGTTACCTAATTTTCTAATTATAATAATAAATATACATTAATGTTGATACAATATTAATGTAGTAGTGTTACTTATGGTGTTACTATGGGTATGAGATGTGTTACTAGATTAGTTGACAACTACAAACTCTAGTGTTACAAGGTTGGAATATTATTTTACTAATTGTATCTTAAAGATAAAGAATTTGTTACTAGTTATGTTACTGTAGTTGTAAAAATATGTTACCAACAATGTTTTACATCTAAGAAAATATGTTACTACTGGTGTTACTATAGTTAAAAAATGTGTTACCGACGCACAAAGTAACACATAATATACATGTTACTACAATGTGAACTGTAACACAGTTTTACACATATGGTAACAATTATGATGTGTGACATGGGAGACCACTTAGTAACACGGCCTAATGGAACACATCACAGAACATGTTACTATATGGCCTAGTAACACTGTTTTGGACCTATGGTAACACAAGACTGTGTTACCAAAGCTCTGTCCTGTTGTAGTGGTTGGACGGTGGAAGGGCCGGAGCGGGCGTGGTAGATTGATCACCTTCCCAGGCCACGCCGCCCAACCTCCCATGTGGTGCTGGAGGAGCGCTAGCTCTATCCCCACCTCCGAAGCGACGCGCGGCATCCATCCTGACAACGGAGGTGGTGGAGGCAGCTGAGCGTTTGCCTGTGCCACTAGGCCGGTGAGATGGACGACCTCTTGGTAATCGCCCCACAAGACGTCCTCGTCCCATGCGCTAGCCGCAATGGCCTGCTCGGTGAATGCGTCCTCGTCATATTCCCGCGCTAGGATCTCGCCATCCTCTAGGGGAAGGTTCGCAGCAATGTCGTCCACCACCTCCTACTTGACGATCCTCATCGTCGTCCTCGCCGTCGAGGTCGGCATCGGAGTGGTTGAAGGCACGCTCATCGTCCGAGTCAATGTCAGGGACGGGGTAGACCTCCCCCGGATGCAGGTCGCGGCGGATGGTGGTGGTGCTCCGGGCCTTGTGCTCCCACTCAAGGAACTTTATCCAGTAGTCCTCGCTGTGGTAGCCCCTCTCCCACCGTTGGGCCTGCGGAAGGTTGCTGATCCGGTGATGGATCTCGTCCTCCAGCCCCTTGCCATTTTAGGGCACGGGCGACACCGGGACATGGTCTCAGTTGAGGTGCCAGCCGATGGGAAGGGAGACATCCTTTGTGCTTGATGTCCCTGCCCTCCATCCATCGACGCTCGCATTCCGCAACATGGAAGTAGCGCCGGCTGCAGCGGTCCTGCGATGGCGGGTAGTCCTAAAGGGAATATGCCATAGAGACAAATAATTAATGGCATATTTCATAAAGTTTATGATTAAGTTTTATATCATGCTTGTAACACCCTCAGAATCGGCCCTATGCAAGTTTTAGTGAAACCCGCCAAACCCGCATTGAAACGATTCAAAGGTGCCCACCAGGCACTTGCGTGCGGGTGGAAAACGAAGTAATAACATTACACAACAGTCCTCGATGGGACCCACAGAACAGATATATATATACAACACGACTCCATGAGTCAAGAATACAGATATACAGAACAAAGATCCAAATCACCTTAAAAATGATAGAGCGTCCGACTACGGACAAGATGCAAATGGGGCTAAGAGCCCTGAAGAATAACCAATGGCGTCCATAACCCTGCCCAGGCCGAGCCTAAAGGGTAACCCTGCTAACGACGTCGATCTCAAAACCTGCTTAACAAAAAGGGGTGCCGACAAAGGGCAAAGGAAAAAGAGGAGCGTCAGTACTGAGGCCAGTACACGGCGAGGCTAGAATTCGGCGGTCCTCGCCTACATAGGTATGGTGGACTGGAGCGGCAGCGACGGCATGCACTAAACAACCTATAGAGACTCGGTATAACTGTCGGCTACCAGAGGGAGATAAGAAAGACCTATGCGGAACCAACCTGATGCTACCACCAAACATACCCATCCTGGTGTTTCCCCCTCGAGACCAAACGAGGAAGTCAACCGAGGAACTCACACAGTTGGCAGTTTTACTTATTCAGTTATCGTTGCAGCAATTACTAGTCAGGTATAGATATTCATCCTGATAAAATAAGTAGTGGGCAATTTTAGTTAACCATTCCGTTGTAGTTGCGACACTTACTAGTCAGATACAATTAGCATGAGATAACCCAAAACCCAGCAGTTGTTGGTACTTTCATTTAGCCATTCCGTTGTAGTTGCAATACTTACTAGTCAGGTACAATGGTCGCAAGCGACAACCCAAACAAGCAATTGTGGATAGTTTTATTTAGCCATTCCATTATAGTGAAGCTGATTACTAGTCATTATAAAGTCAAATTTATAGCACTACTTTAGTTATAGTTGTCTATGATCGAGATACTGTGCTCCAAGTCGTCCATAACCGCGGACACGGCTTTCAGAAAGTTTTACCGCAGGTGCACAAATAGCAACACACACTCGATCAACCTCGGAAAACCAAATCAAAACCCAACGAGGCTTTCACGACAAAGCAATCACAGGATTCAGAATATTTCAGGGGCCACCCCACCGAGTAGACCCAAGAACGGTTAGCTGACTCGAGGCGGACTCAAGGTTTGCGACAATGGTCAGAACGATGGGAACCCAAAATCGGGCTTGTCGACATGAAAACACTCCTCTTACCTAAACAGTACATGTGCTATCCATCGCACAATTTAAATAAAGCAGTAAAGCATGGCATAAGTACAGGATCGTATATAAAACCTCAAACTAGTTTGTGGCCCCAAGAAATAAGAATGAATCAAGCTCTGGCTCAGGGGGGTCCCATAATCCTCCCGGATGTGGATAGCGCGAATATTCAAGGAACATGTATCAAGTACTCGGGGTCCTACGGGACACAAGTGGACGGTTAACAACCAAATAACATATATTGCCCACCTGTGCCTCTGCTTACCTACTTCAATTTTAGTTGTTAAACAGTAATTAAAGTTATGATCAACTCCAACAATAAACATGCGGCAATACTCCAACAACTGTGGTACTTGGCGACACGCAACAGCACTTGAGCAAGCGACTACGACGAGAAAGTCCAACTATCTACCAAACAACATGTAATAGGATGTGTCCAGGGCAATATAAGGCTGCAAGGGGTAACACGGGTACGAAAACCAGAGCATCGCAACACAGATAGCAATAGATCAACGGGAGGGAATAAACACTATAAAAGTAAGATAGGTAGAAAGGGGGAGATGCTCGCCTGAAAACATTGCTGGAGGTTCATTCGAAGATCGGGTCGACACTCGCATCAACTCAACGGCCTTATCCGCGAAGAACCAAACACTAGAATAAACACCGGATGCAATATTTAAGATTACGGCAGAAGATCGGGCATGATGCATGTATGATGTATGTCATGGCAAGGTGCGATGCAATTAGGCAATATTAAGCGGAACCGGTGTCCCGACAATTAAATATATGGTTCTAGTTGTTTAGATACCCTGCAATTTAGATGTTGTCTTAACAGGGCAAGATAAGTTACCGGTTCGCTACACAAATTTAAATGAGGCCAATATAAAACTAGATTTGTCCGCATATGGGCCCCATATTTAATTATAAAGTGAATCGGCATAAGGCCCCCAAACCACACAAATATGCATGCGAGTATGACAATTTAATATGCAACAATTTGATATTACTTTTATAAAATAGGGCTCGAGAAAGGGTCACACATTAGGGTTCGGCGATATTGGGGTTCCGGGGTTCGGGATTGGTCTCAGGGTTCAGGGTTCGACGGGATCGGTCTCGGGCTTGGATACAAGGTGAAGAGCTTGGCGTTCCGGGAAGGACTTGGTTGGTGTCTAGGGCGCATCGGTCTCGCCCTGGTCGGTGTCGATCTTGTCGCATTCGTGGTCTTCGGGTCCGCGTAGACAGCCATGACGTTCCTGGTGGAGAACTTGGCGTTCCGTGGAGAAGTGCTTGTCGTACCGGGATGAAGACCTCGGCGTCCGGGTTCTCGGCGAACTTGGCGTCCGGGAAGGAGTACTTGTCGGCTCGCTTCCTTCGGTCAAGAACTTGGCACGCCAGGGTTCGGTCTTCGGGGTCCGGGTTCGCCGGGATCGATCTTCGGTTTTCCATGTTGGCGCATCCGAGGTTCTCGGCGATCTTTGTAGATGACCAACGGGTTTAGGGTCTCGGCGTCGGTAGATCTTGTGTCATAGGCACGGCATCAACACTTCACCACGGCAGATGAATAACACAAAAAAAAACAGGGCCAGGGCGCGCGTGAGCCCGTGGCAGCGAATAGCAGCGGAGGATAACGAAAGCAGACATCGGAGAGGGCAGAGGGTGCGGCGACTCGAGCGAGGTGGCCGCAACAAGCGCTTGTAGAGGGGAGGCGGCTCGAGGCAGAGAAGGGTCCGAGCTGACGGCCGGCTTGACGGAGGCCGAAGGCGCGCAAGGCGGCGCTGGTGAGGACGGGCGGGGCGGACTCGCTGGGACGGGCGAGCAGGACCGTGGCGGGGGTGAGGCCGCGACGAAGGAGGAACAGTGGGCGGAGGCCGGGAAGAGCTGGCGAGGGGTCCGCCGAGCACGGGCCGGGGAGGCGGAGGAGGCCGGTGGAGGCGCGGCCGAGGCGGGAAAGAGGGCCGAGGCGGGCTCCTGGCGGCGGCTCGGGCGTCGAGGCGCGAGGCGGGGGAGGCGAAGGAGGAGGTGAGCCGGGCGGAGCGAGGCGCATGGCCATGGGCGAGGCGGCAGGCCGAGGAGAGGAGGCACATGGGAGGAAGAGGAGGAGGTGCTAGGCAGCAAGGCAGAGGGAAAGCTCGGGGGTCCCATGAGACGGGTGGAGCTCGGGAGGCACTGCGAGGAGGCCGGCGGAGGTCGCGTGCGGGAAGCGGGGTAGGGAAGAGAGGATGGATACGGGCGCGTGGGTGGGGAGGGCCGGTCGTGGTGGGGCCAGTGGGCCAAGGGTAAGGATGGCTGCGTGGTGAGTGGGGAGTGGGTCCAGGTGGTGGAGGGAGGTGGGGACAGGCTGGCGGGGTTGGTGGGGTGAGAGAGGTGGCTGGGGTGACGTGGCAGCTGGGGGTTGGCTGGAGGGAAGGGAAAGGGTGAGGTGGCGTCTCGCGATAGGAGGGGGTGATGTGGCTGGAGGGGTGGTAGATTAGGTCTAGGTATAAAAGGATTTTAGGTGGACCGTTTGGTTTGAACTGGGGGTGGCCAACTGGGTCGGATCGGCCCGGTTCGGCTGCCCCCTAAAAATAATTAAATATTTTGTTTAATTTGCAATAAACTTTTGTAATAGTTTTTAGACAAACAAAATATCCGGAAGCATCCGGGGGTTTAATTTGAAATAGAAGGAGGGCTAGTTTCAGAAAACAATAGTCTTTCGCAACATAGTTTCAAGTAAAAATAATATGCATGATGATGTCATGATGATGCAATGCACAAAATCAACGCGATTTTCTAGTAGTGGTTTTGCGGGATGCCACAATTCGACACCACTAACAATGGATCTCGCCCTCGAGATCCGCCTCATGGTACCGGAAAGAAGGCCGATGACCTGAATCTTCTCGCATCGTGTAGATCTTCGCGACACCACTAACAAAGGTTCTTGTTCCGTCTTGAAATCGGCGACACCACCAACAAGAGGTCGTTGTTCGTGATCGTCGAGAGAACACTCCGGGAAACAAAGGCAAAGGTAGAGGTATCAACAAATAAAGCCACCTCTAGCTTCCGTGGACGGAGTAAAATTGCTGGATCCACTGATTCGATGTACAAGAGCGAATGATAAGAGTAGTCGGATGGTGATCAGTCCATCGCGCACCCAAACCATTACTCTGCACACGAATAGGCGGATTATGCAACCAACTCTCGGAATTCAGATTGTAGATCTCGACAAACGAGGTGCAGAACAAAGGAGTGATGCAGACTCTGCATCGGATCTGGCGTAGATGATGTCGTCGCGTCAGAAGGCACCGGAAGGCACAAGAAGGACAAAGAGAACTCCACCAGACGAAGGATTCCTCGGATAGCATGAAGACCAGATGTAGCAACACCGTTACCGAAGGAGGAAGCGAAACCCTGAAGGTACGATGGAACCCAACCACGAGAAATCCTGGACTCGAAGAGAGAGAAGAGAGCGGATTCAAAACACGCAGAGGTGAGAGGAGAGCAGCAGAGGGTAAGGAGTAAAATCAGACCTAATCAGAACTATCCAACCGATTTTCAAAAATAGTTTTTGACACTCTACTTCGGCCGTTAGCTAGGTTATCCTACAGGCTGGACTTGTGGGGTATCGCATGGCCGAGCTCGATAACACTCTATAACACCCTCGAATCGGCCCTATGCAAGTTTTAGCGAAACCCCAAACCCGCATAGAAACGATTCAAAGGTGCCCACCACTTTCGTGCGGTGGAAAAGCTAATAATATTACACAAGTCCTTGATGGGACCCACAGGCAGATATATATACAACACGACTCCATGAGTCAAGAATACAGATATACGTAACAAAGATCCAAATCACCTTGAAAACGATAGGCGTCCGACTACGAACAAGATGCAAATGGGGCTAAGAGCCACGAAGAATAACCAATGGCGCCCATAACCTGCCGCCGAGCCGGAAGGGTAACCCGCTAACGACGCCGATCTCAAAACCTGCTTAACAAAAAGGGTGCCGACAAAGGGCAAAGGAAAAGAGGAGCGCCAAGATCGAGGCCAAGACAAGGCGAGGCTAGAATTGGCGGTCCTCGCCTACATAGGTATGGTGGTGGAGCGGCAGCCAGATGCACTAAACAACCTATAGAGACTCGGTATAACCCGGCTACGAGAGGAGATAAGAAAGACCTATGCGGAACCAACTGATGCTACCACCAAACATACCCATCCCGGTGTTTCCCCTCGAGACCAAACGAGGAAGTCAACCGAGGAACTCACACTTGGCGCTTTACTTATTCGCTATCGTTGCAGCAATTACTAGTCGGTATAGATATTCATCCCGATAAAATAAGCGATGGGCAATTTTAGTTAACCATTCCGTTGAAGTTCGACACTTACTAGTCGACATACAATTAGCATGAGATAACCCAAAACCCAGCAGTTGTTGGTACTTTTATTTATCCATTCCGTTGTAGTTGCAATACTTACTAGTCAGGTACAATGGTCGCAAGCGACAACCCAAACAAGCAATTGTGGGCAGTTTTATTTAGCCATTCCATTATAGTGAAGCTGATTACTAGTCATTATAAAGTCAAATTTATAGCACTACTTTAGTTATAGTTGTCTATGATCGAGATACTGTGCTCCAAGTCGTCCATAACCGCGGACACGGCTTTCAGAAAGTTTTACCCTGCAGGGGTGCACAAATAGCAACACACACTCATCAACCTCGGAAAAAGAAATCAAAACCCAACGAGGCTTTCACGACAAAGCAATCACAGGATTCAGAAATATTTCAGGGGGCCACCCCATTGAGTAGACCATAGCGAAGTTAATGACTCAGCGGACTCAAGGTTTGCGACAATGGCTGTAAACGACTGGGAACCCAAAACTGGGCTTGTCGATACCGCGAAAACACTCCGCTTACCTAAACAGTACAGGTTCTATCCATCGCACAATTTAAACAAAGCAGTAAAGCATGGCATAAGTACAGGATCGTATATAAAACCTCAAACTAGTTTGTGGCCCCAAGAAATAAGAATGAATCAAGCTCTGGCTCAGGGGGGTCCCATAATCCTCCCGGATGTGGATAGCGCGAATATTCAAGGAACAGTTATCAAGTACTCGGGGTCCTACGGGACACAAGTGGACGGTTAACAACCAAATAACATCTATTGCCCACCTGTGCCTCTGCTTACCTACTTCAATTTTAGTTGTTAAACAGTAATTAAAGTTATGATCAACTCCAACAATAAACATGCGGCAATACTCCAACAACTGTGGTACTTGGCGACACGCAACAATACTTGAGCAAGCGACTACGACGCGCAAGTCCAACTATCTACCAAACAACAGGTAATAGGATGTGTCCAGGGCAATATAAGGCTGCAAGGGGTAACACGGGTACGAAAACCAGAGCATCGCAACACAGATAGCAATAGATCAACATGAGGGAATAAACACTATAAAAGTAAGATAGGTAGAAAGGGGGAGATGCTCGCCTGAAAACATTGCCGGAGGTTCATTCGAAGATTGGGTCGACACTCACATCAACTCAACGGCCTTATCCGCGAAGAACCAAACACTAGAATAAACACCGGATGCAATATTTAAGATTACGGCAGAAGATCGGGCATGATGCATGTATGATGTATGACATGGCAAGGTGCGTTGCAATTAGGCAATATTAAGCGGAACCGGGGTCCCGACAATTAAATATATGGTTCTAGTTGTTTAGATACCCTGCAATTTAGATGTTTTCTTAACAGGGCAAGATAAGTTATCGGTTCGCTACACAAATTTAAATGAGGCCAATATAAAACTAGATTTGTCCGCATATGGGCCCCATATTTAATTATAAAGTGAATCGGCATAAGGCCCCCAAACCACACAAATATGCATGCGAGTATGACAATTTAATATGCAACAATTTGATATTACTTTTATAAAATAGGGCTCGAGAAAGGGTCACACGTTAGGGTTCGGCGATCTTGGGGTTCCGGGGTTTGGGGTTGGTCTCAGGGTTCAGGGTTCGACGGGATCGGTCTCGGGGTTGGATACAAGGTGAAGAGCTTGGCGTTCCGGGAAGAAGGACTTGGTTGGCATCGAGGGCGCATCGGTCTCGCCCTGGTCGGTGTCGATCTTGTCGCATTCGTGGTCTTCGGGTCCGCGTAGACGGCCATGACGTTCCAGGTGGAGAACTTGGCGTTCCGTGGCGAAGTGCTTGTCGTACTGGGATGAAGACCTCGGCGTCCGGGTTCTCGGCGAACTTGGCGTCCGGGAAGGAGTACTTGTCGCGTCTGTTTCCTTCGGGTCGAAGAACTTGGCACGCCAGGGTTCGGTCTTCGGGGTCCGGGTTCGCCGGGATCGATCTTCGGTTTTCCATGTTGGCGCATCCGAGGTTCTCGGCGATCTTTGTAGATGACCAACGGGTTTAGGGTCTCGGCGTCGGTAGATCTTGTGTCATAAACGCATCAACACTTCACCACGCAGATGAATAACACAAAAAAAGGCCAGGCTGTGGAGCCCGTGGGCAGCGAATAGCAATGAGGATAACGAAAGCAGACATCGGAGAGGGCAGAGGGTGCGGCGACTCGAGCGAGGTGGCCGCAACAAGCGCTTGTAGAGGGGAGGCGGCTCGAGGCAGAGAAGGGTCCGAGCTGACGGCCGGCTTGACGGAGGCCGAGCGGCGCCGACGAGGCGCAAGGCGGCGTCAGGGTGAGGACGGGGCGGACTCAAGCGAGCAGGGCAGCCCGAGGCGGGTGGAGGCCGCGCTTGACGGAGGAGGAACAGGCGGCGAGGCGCCGAGGAAGAGCTGGCGAGGGGGTCCGGCCAGACGGGCCGGGCGGAAGTGAGAGGAGGCAGGAGGCCGCTGGAGGCGGGCTCTGGGCGGGGCTTGGGCGCCGAGGGGCGAGGCCGGGAAGGAGGAGGAAGCGCCGAGGCGGGCGAGGTGTGGGGGGAAGAGGAGACATGAGGAGGAGTGATAGGCGGCGGCAGAGGGGAAAGCTCGGCGGGGGGGGTCCGGCGAGACGGGTGGATCTCGAGGAGGGCACAGGCGAGGAGGCCGACGGCGGGGAGGTCGCGTGCGGGAAGCGGGGTGGGGAAGAGAGGATGGAGACGGGCGCGTGGGTGGGGAGGGCCGGTCGTGGTGGGGCCAGTGGGCCAAGGGTAAGGATGGCTGCGTGGTGAGTGGGGAGTGGGTCCAGGTGGTGGAGGGAGGTGGGGACAGGCTGGCGGGGTTGGTGGGGTGAGAGAGGTGGCTGGGGTGACGTGGCAGCTGGGGGTTGGCTGGAGGGAAGGGAAAGGGTGAGGTGGCATCTCGCGATAGGAGGGGGTGATGTGGCTGGAGGGGTGGTAGATTAGGTCTAGGTATAAAAGGTTTTTAGGTGGACCGTTATGTTTGAACTGGGGGTGGCCAACTGGGTCGGATCGGCCCGGTCCGGCTGCCCCCTAAAAATAATTAAATATTTTGTTTAATTTGCAATAAACTTTTGTAATAGTTTTTAGAGAAACAAAATATCCGGAAGCATCCGGGGGTTTAATTTGAAATAGAAGGAGGGCTAGTTTCAGAAAACAATAGTCTTTCGCAACATAGTTTCAAGTAAAAATAATATGCATGATGATGTCATGATGATGCAATGCACAAAATCAACGCGATTTTCTAGTAGTGGTTTTGCGGGATGTCACAATGCTATAACTGTATTAATTAGGAAACATCAATACACGTGTGATATACAAACAATCAGTAGTTTCTAGTAAAAGTCTACTCACTGATTCATTAGTCAACGGATGATCAAAGGTTTCCTGATCATGTTGGTGCCTCGGCCCTAATTGACAATGGAGTCATTTCATTAGAGAATGAGATGGTGAACATACCCTATCTATAGCATCGTATCGTGATCATGTCACTGTGTTCAGGTTACGATGATTAGGAAACATAGTGACTCTTTTCTTAGACCGTGAGACCATATCTAATCACTGTCTCTTGAGGTTACTTTAAATGGCACTTAACATCACTCAATGGAATGACGATCATAAGGGTGTCATTGGGTATACGGTGGAACAGGTTGAGGCGTGTGCGTCAAGAACGGTATTTGTCCTTCTGCCTGACGGAAGAAACTCTGGGCCCATTCGAATAAGTCATGTCCATAAGCTGCACATCATGTTACAAGGTCACAAGGGATATCACCTATCTGATCGAGTACATAAGGTATTGTTGGAAACAAGGTTGAACCCTGACATGGTGGTGTCATTTGATCAAGGCTCGGATAATATAATATTGATGACACACAAGTGTAGGGGATCACAACACTCTTCGTGGGTAGTATTACCCAATTTATTGATTCGACACAAGGGGAGCCAAAGAATACTTGCAAGCCTTAACAACTGAGTTGTCAATTCAGCTGCACCTAGAAATAGTTCTTGCTCATGGAAGTTTGTCAGTAGCAACGGTTTGTAGTAGCAATAGTAGAACAACAGCAGCAGTGGAACAAGAGCAATAGTAACAGTAACAGTAAATAGTGGGATTCGAGTGTGGTAGGCATGGGGATGGATGGACGGGCGTTGCATGGACGAGTCTAAACATATAACTTCAAGATCTAGGGCATAATAATAACAAGCATCCAAGTACTAAACAATCCTAGGCATGTGCTCCATAAATAGTCATACGTGCTCGCAATGAGAACTTGCACAACATCTTTTGTCCAACCAGCCCGTGGCAGTGGGACCTCAAGGGAACTACTGGAAATTAAGGTGCTCCTTTTAATAGAGCACTTGAGCAAAGAATTAACACTCCATGAACAAATGTGATCCTCACACCACAGTCATCCCCTCCGGTTGCCCCAATTATTGTCACTTTGGTGCCTTTGGATCTGGACAATGATATGTGTACACAACTTGCAGATAAGATCACAAACAATACTATCATAATGATTCAATAATAAGTTTAGATCTGAGATCATGGCACTCGGGCCCTAGTGACAAGCATTAAGCACAACAAGTGTCAACAAAGTCAAATAGCACAAATAGAGATACTAGGCACTATGCCCTAACAGATCTTATTCGATTACATGATAGAACTCATCCAATCCCTACCATCCCCAAGCCTACAACGGGGGATTACTCAGTCATGGATGAGGGAAACATCGATGGTTGATGGAGAGGCGTTGGTGATGACGATGGCGATGATCCTCTCCAAATTCCTCGTCCCCGCAGGGTGCCAAAACGGTGTTTCTGGATCCGAATCTTGGTTTCTGGTGGCGGCGGCGGAGCGGAACTCTTTCTGGAAAACTATCGAACCCCCCTCGGTTTTTAGGTCGAAAGGCAACTTATAGGCACAGAGGGAGGCCAAGGGGTTGCCTAGGGTGGCTACACCCCCTAGGCGCGACCAGTGGTCGGCCCGCGCCTGGCAGGGGTGTGGGCCCCCTAGGCCCCTTCTCCGTCTCGTCTTCTGGCTCCGTGGATCTTCTGGTGAAATATAATTTTTGGCATATTTTCTGGGATTTTTCCTGATAGTTCATTTTCTGCACAAAAACTAGACACCAAGGTAACTCTACTGAAAACAGCGTCGGTCCGTGTTAGCTGTATCCAAATCACACAAGTTTAGAGGAGAAACAATAGCAAAAGTGTTCAGGAAAGTAGATACGTTTTGGACGTATCAACTCCCCCCAAGCTTAGCTTATTGCTTATCCTCATGCAATTCAATTGAAAACTGAGTGCGATAAAAGAACTTTCACGAACACATTTGCTTAATATGATGTAAATATTCTCAGCACAGGAGTAGATGCTTAGGCAATTCATAATAAAGAGCATGCAACTAAGTGTACTCAATAGTAATTGCAAGCTATGAAGAGAAACCAACTCAATAATAATAAGTAGCATAAAATATAAACATAAGCAACATTGCAATGCTCATAGTAAGGTATGATAGAGTGGTATCTCGCTTGACTTTGTTTATAAAGCACAATATAAATGCCAAGGCACCTCTGAAGTTCAAGTGAAGACTATAAGTAAAGATATCATAGATACAAGCATCAAAGTCATGACATAATTAACCAAGTTTTGGAACAAACACAAGAATGACAACTATGCTCTCAAGAAGGTGCTCATGGAGTAAGTGAGGACTCAACAAGGTTGTGAAAACGGTTTTGTAAAGTTTGAAAGGCTTCCAAATGCTGAAAGGAAGGTACTCATTAGCTTTGAGATCTCATTGCCCCTATCATAGGCATCTTTATGTGGTTAAGGTGAAAGTGAGGTCCACTCTGAATTATATGCTTGATAGACCATAAATTGGAAATCCAATGTCCCTTGAGTACGAGGGCCACTCCGCATGATACTCAACTTTGGTTACCTGCAAGTTCTTGTCATTGTTCATACATGCATATCATAGAGAACCGCCAACGGGGTACCCCTTTCACATGATACAAGAGCTATCCCATGATCAAAATGACAAGGCAAGCAGACAATGAGCATCTTAGTGATATTTTTATTTACTATGTGTATAGATTTTTATTGAGGATGCTTCATAAATGCTCATTATGGTGATGCTGCAAGTTTCCACGGTGATTAGGTATGGCTTAGGCTAGCGGCCCAGGCGTTTTTCTAACACAATGTATAGACTCCATGAACTCACAAGCTCCCCTTTTATTTCAAATCGTCGACATCCGTAAACAAAAGAGCAAAGTATCAACTGAATAGGATATCCAAAAAGTGTTGAAAGCGTTCCCCATGATAACATAGTTCTGCTGATTCCCAGCATATAACTTTCATGGACAAGTCACAATGGTTCAGGATTATTAAGTGCAAGGAATAAAGTGTGCCATCAAGTTCGTGAGGGCTTTACTAACTATCTTTCTCAAAACTGACAAACATTTTATTTGAAAGAAAACAAGGCATATTGAATATGCACTGAAATAGCAAATGATGCTGATAGGTAGGTATAGTGGACACAACTGGCAATATTGGTTTTGGGGAGTTGGAAACACAGGTAGAACTCATACTCAGTGCAAGTGAAGGCTAGCAATAGAGAGGGAGCGACAAACGAGAGATCAATAACTGTCATAATCATGCTTGCAACAAAATAGGACTAATTATGGCATGAAAGTGATACAAGAACTCTGAGGCAAAATAAATCATCGAGGCTTACTGACTATTGATTAGTCATATGCATGCGTGAGCACGTGCCAAGTCGATTCACATGAAACTTCCAGAGGAGGATACCACAATATCATACCAAAGTATGAATAAAAAAATGCAAGCAAACATTCATATGACATGCTACAAACTATTAGCAAGCTGGAGCTAATCACAAGCAAGCAAGAACTACTAAGCATCCATAATGACATACACCTTACACAAACAGGCTAAGCATGCTCACCATGATGAGTATATGTACAAAAATGAAATAAATAGAGTTTGTTACCAGCCTCTTACCACTCCTCAAGTTTTCTTAATCTTCATTATTGCCCTTCACTTGTGTGACTTGAATAATAACATGAAACCAAAATCCACTGAGGACGGCTGAACCCTGCAAAGAACTCACAAAACTAGAGAAGAACAACAAATATTTTTGGTGTTTTAGATTTTTCAAACAAGCCAACAAAGAAAAAACAAACCAAACAAAGAAAAATAAAACCAAAAACAAAAACTAAGACGCTCCAAGAACAACACAACTGTGCATGAAACAATAAAAACGAAGTGTCTAGAAAGACCTGAGATTTTTATGATGAAGAAGGGGATGCCTTGGGCATCCCCAAGCTTTGACGCGTGTACCTCTTGAATATTTCTTGGGGTGACACGGGGTGGACCCCCCAAGCTTGATCTTTTGTCCATTCTTCATCTCATTACATCATTCTCTCTCTACACCTGAAAATTTTCCTTCATACAAAACTTCACACAATCTTTATTAGCAACATTAGTGCATTCAAAAGATAATAGACCTTTTTGGTTTAGTTTCAAAGCATCAAAATTTCACCAAAGACACAAGATACTGTAGCAATTCCCTCAAAAATCTCAATTTTCCAAAAAGAACCCAAAAAGGAATCAATAAGAAGCAAATGCAAATAATGGCAGAAATCTTTCAAAACAGACTAGCAGGTAGAAACCAATTTTTTCGAAGACCTTATGTTGCTCAAATCAAACAGTGTTGAACTAACTAAAGTTAACTAACATATTGGGGGATTTATTCATAAATTTTCAGCTCAACCCGACTTACAGAGACTCTTCACAATTTTTTATGGCGGAGGACAGAAATATGTTTCGGGACAGCAACTCCCCAAATCTTACTTCCCTCTCATTAGAGGTCATTCTTGGCAAAAAAGAAAACCAAAAAGGATAAGGAGAGGTCATTACTGAAGTAATAACTTCCAAGACTGAAGGAAACTCTTGGGTTATCTCCCAACAAGTAATTTTCTTTAACGCCTTTAAGTTAGGCACGACGAAGAGCAAATATTGGAAAGGAGAAAAATAAAAGTGAGCAAGTATAACCACTGTAAAATATTGTTTTGTACATTAAAATCCTTTTGTTAACAAGGTTGATTAAGTATTGTTACCAAAACAATCTTATATGAAACAAAACTTTGCATTCCACAAGGTGATTATGTTACCTCATACTTGATAGCAATGGTCCCAAACATAATATTTTCAAAATTTTCTTGTGGAATGGGACAATATATTTCTCCAACCTTGATACTCTCAATATTTTAAATGGAATTTAGGCAATAGCTTTTAGCAACCTTCTTGTGGAAATAGATAGTATGCTCTTTGTCATCAATATTGAATGTTACTTTTTCTTGATTACACTTAATGACAGCACCTACAATATTAAGAAAAGGTCTTCCAAGAATAATGGACATATTACCATTTTCAGGAATTTCAAGCATAATGAAATCAATTAAACCAAGCAATTATGAGCCACTTGAACAGGAACATCCTCACATATACCAAAAGTAAAAGTAGTTGACTTATCAGCCATTTGCAATGATATATCAGTTGGTATCAACTTTTCTAGCTAGAGTCTCTTGTAGAGAGAAAAAGGCATAACACTAACTCCAGCTCCCAAATCACATAAAGCAGTTCTAACATAATTATTCATATGGGCCACAACACTCTCATTTTCAGTCCCACAGAAAGGTTCTTTCTCAACAATATCTAAATAAGATAAATCAAGTGATAAGTCATAATCTATATCTTTAATATCTATGAGAGAAGTGGCAAACTTAGGATCAGAGGACAACTTAGGCATAATAGTACGTCTAGCAAGAATAATCTTAATAGCACTAGTACCATGTGTGTTTCGGCACTCTTCAACAAAATCATCAGTGAACTCAATGTAACCATCATTAATATCATAACTCTCACTAGACTCAGGTGAGCTAACAGGTGTAACAGTGTCTTCACTAGGAGTTTCAGTATTTCCTAGACTAGCCATAGTAGCATCTAGAAAAGGACCTAATGAACCACTCGCATCAAGAATAGTAGAAGTAACATCATGAGCATCAAAAGCAGTTTCAGAATCAGTAGTAGTAGCAGTGTGTGTAGCATGAGTATGTGGTGGTGTAACAAGCTTACTTATAACAGACGGTGAATCAAGAGCAATAGAGGTGTTTAGGACTGTACCTCTTCTTGTAGTGGATGGTAAAATGGGAAACTTTCCATCATGAGACTTACCCATGATGAAAGGAGAAGCAGTGAACAATAATAGTTCCAAGTGAACTTACAAATAAAGCTATGGTCCCTGGCAACGGCGCCAGAAAATATTCTTGATGACCCACAAGTGTAGGGGATCGCAATAGTCTTCACGAGTAGTATTACCCAATTTATTAATTCGACATAAGGGGAGCCAAAGAATACTTGCAAGTCTTAACAACTGAGTTGTCAATTCAGCTGCACCTGGAAATAGTTCTTGCTCACAGAAGTTTGTGAGTAGCAACAGTTTGTACTAGCAATAGTAGAACAACAACAACAGTGGAACAAGAGAAATAGTAACACTAACAGTAAAAAGTGGGATTCGAGTGCGATAGGCATAGGGATGGATGGACGGGCGTTGCATGGACGAGTCTAAACATGTAACTTCAAGATCTAGGGCATTGCAGATAAATAATAACAAGCATCCAAGTACTAAACAATCCTAGGCATGTGCTCCATAAATAGTCATACATGCTCGCAATGAGAACTTGCACAACATCTTTTGTCCAGCCAGCCCGTGGCAGCGGGGCCTCTAGGGAACTACTGACAATTAAGGTGCTCCTTTTAATAGAGCACCGGATCAAAGCATTAACACTCTGTGAACACATGTGATCCTCACACCACAGCCATCCCCTACGGTTGTCCCAATTATTGTCACTTTGAGGCCTTTGGATCCAGACAATGATATGTGTATACAACTTGCAGATAAGATCACAAACAATACTATCATAATGATTCAATAATAAGTTCATATCTGAGATCATGGCACTCGGGTCCTAGTGACAAGCATTAAGCACACCAAGTTGCAACAAAGACAAATAGCACTAATAGAGATACTAGGCACTATGCCCTAATAGATCTTATTAGATTACATGATAGAACTCATAAAATCCCTACCATTCCCAAGCCTACAGCGGGGGATTACTCACTCATGGATGAGGGATACATCGATGGTTGATGGAGAGGCATTGGTGATGACGATGGCGATGATCCTCTCCAAATTCCTCGTCCCGGCAGGGTGCCAGAACGGTGTTTCTAGATCCGAATCTTGGTTTCTGGTGGCGACGGCGGAGCGGAACTCTTTCTGAAAAACTATCGAACCCCCCTCGGTTTTTAGGTCGAAAGGCAACTTATAGGCACAGAGGGAGGCCAAGGGGGTGCCTAGGGTGGCTACACCCCCTAGGCGCGACCCGTGGTCGGCCCGCGCCTGGCAGGGGTGTGGGCCCCCCAAGCCCCTTCTCCGTCTCGTCTTCTGGCTCCGTGGATCTTCTGGTGAAATATAATTTTTGGCATATTTTCTGGGATTTTTCCTAATAGTTCATTTTCTGCACAAAAACTAGACACCAAGGTAATTCTGCTGAAAACAGCGTCAGTCCGTGTTAGTTATATCCAAATCACACAAGTTTAGAGGAGAAACAATAGAAAAAGTGTTCGGGAAAGTAGATACGTTTTGGAAGTATCAAGTATCGCAAAGACAAAATGAATAAGACTCGGTGTTTACAGTTCAAGGACAAATTTCATTGAATCCATAGGTGGTCTTTATGGGCATCCAGGTCGCGCTATTAATCATTGGTCAGAGAGGAGTCTTGACCATGTCTAATGTATTCTCAAACTATTAGGTAGCATGCTTAAGGGCTTGACAAACCTTATAGATCATTTAGTTCAGAATCATTAAATAAATAAGATGAAAGAGACCAGAAAAGTTTTGGGGAGATCCGAAGGTGTTCAGAGGAAAGATAAAGGAAAAAGGACTAGAAATGGGTTTTCGGATAAATAGTGATTTAAATATATTTATTATATATATTAATTATGAATTAATATATTGTAAATAAATATTTAAATACTTTATAAAGGCGTCTTATTTGTTAGGAAAAAGAAACGGATGAAAAAACAAAAGCGAAGGCTATTTTTGAAACAACCCATGTGGGTGTCGTATAATCCGCATCGCACGGGGCAGGCTGCTGCGATGTGTGGCTAGGCCGACACGCTGCCACCGCAGCTGGGTCGTGGCCCACCTAGGAGCCCCACCGCTAGAGGCCACGCGGGCGGGCGCGTGCGCGTGGGCCAGCAGGCCGACCCACCTGGGGCCAGCGCTAGGCGCCGCCATCGCGGCCGATAGCCTCGCGGGCCATGGGTGCTGGTGTGTAACATCCCAAAAATACTAAACTTGGATCATCAAACTCTAAGCATCAAAATTAGGGTTAACAAAATCTTTGCTAAATAAAAATATGCATGCATGTGAGTATGCATTTCATTTTGAATCCTTTTGAACCAACTTGTTTGTGTGTTCCTTTGCTTGTAAATGGATGCTTAGGTGAAATAAACATCATCTAAACAATTCCCAAACTTTTCTCAAAGACAAGTAAATCAAAACAAATAAAATGAGTGAATGGTCATTTTGACCAATTTAACTCCCATGCCTACTTTGGCTGTCTCAAACTTTCAGAATCTAACAGAAACTTTTCTTGATCTTTGCACCCCTTGATTGTACTAATAACAAAGTATCAAGGCCCACTATGTGATCATCCAGAAACTTTCAAATGCATAGTTTAAATGGCAATTCAAAATTGAATCTTTATCATATGAGAAGATCCCACTTTTTCAAAACCACTCAAACAAGCTCAACTTTCAAAACCCAAGCATCTGCAGACTCACTAGCACCAACCTAGCAAACCCACCAAAAATCTTTTCAAAATTCAAAACTTGAGTTCTTGTGGCCATTTTATCAAACACTTGGCAGACACAAATCAAACAAAATCTAAACACTATTGTGAGCAGTGATTGAAGCCTAACTTGTTCCCTCTCTAGCTCACAACCATCTCAGTAGATCATCTAGCTAACTAAACCAAGCACTAGCCCCACTGTAAGCTTGACAATGCCATCAATGGTGAACAGCCGAAGCTCACCATGCCACCCTAGTAGAGACAGCAAGCTAGGAAGGAAACTATCCGTGCCAACCGTGTCTAGGAGGCAGCCCACCGTCCACCGCCACTCCCTGTCCAGCGCCCGAACCTAGCCAGCCACTGAACCACACGCACAGACCGCGCCCAGCTTGCTAGCAACCATGTCGAACATGCGCCAGAGCGCCACACGCGACCGACGCCCACAGACCGCGCGCCGCCCTCGCCGCGTGCATACATGATCGCCACCGACCCAGGAGACCGCCAGACATTCCCATTCGCCGTCTCATGCCGCACAGCCACCGCTCGCCGTCGAAGACGCCGCCTGTAACACCCTCAGGATCGAACCTATGCAAGTTTTAGCGAAATCCGCCAAACCCGCATAGAAACGATTCAAAGGTGCCCACCAGGCACTTTCGTGCGGGTGGAAAACGAAGTAATAACATTACACAACAGTCCTCGATGGGACCCACAGAACAGATATATATAACAGCGACTCAAGGAGTCAAGAATACAGATATTTAATACAAAGATCCAAATCACCTTGAAAGCGATAGTGCGTCCAGCTACGGACAAGATGCAAATGGGGCTAAGAGCCCTGAAGAATAACCAATGGCGTCCATAACCCTGCCCAGGCCAAGCCGGAAGGGTAACCCTGCTAACGACGTCGATCTCAAACCTGCTTAAACAAAAGGGGTGCCGACAAAGGGCAAAGGAAAAAGAGGAGCGTCGATCGAGGCGATACACGGCGAGGCTAGAATTCGGCGGTCCTCGCCTACAAAGGTATGGTGGACTGAGCGGCAGCGGCAGCATGCACTGAACAACCTATAGAGACTCGATACAACGGGCGACTATCAGAGAGGGGTAAGAAAGACCTATTCGGATCCAACCTGATACTATCATCAAACAAACCCATCCTGGCGTTTCCCCCTCGAGACCAAACGAGGAAGTCAACCGAGGAACTCACACAGTTGGCAGTTTTATTTATCCAGTTATCGTTGCAGCAATTACTAGTCAGGTTTAGATAATCATCCTGATTAAGTAAGCAGTGGGCACTTTTAGTTAACCATTCCGTTATAGTTACAACACTTACTAATCAGATATAGATAGCATGAGATAACCCCAAAACCCAGCAGTTGTTGGTACTTTTATTTAGCCATTCCGTTGTAGTTGCAATACTTACTAGTCAGGTACAATGGTATGGCGACACTCAAACAAGCAGTTGTGGGCGTATTATTTAGCCATTCCATTGTAGTGAAGCTGATTACTAGTCATTATAAAGTCAAATTTAGAGCAATAAACTTTAGTTATGCTTGTCTATGGTAGATATCTTGCTAAGTCGTCCATATCCGCGGACACGGCTTTGAGAAAGTTTTACCGGCGGGGTGCACCAATAGCAACACACGCCGATCAACCTCGGAAAAACCAAATCAAAACCCAACGAGGCTTTCACGATCGAACAATCACAGGATTGAAATATTTGAGGCCACCCATTGAGTAGATCCATAGCGAAGTTAGTGACTTGAGACGGACTCAAGGTTTGCGACAATGGTCATGGCGGGAACCCGAAAGTGTGGCTGGGCTTGTCGATACCGCGTAATCACTTCGCTTACCTAAAAAGTATAGTGTGCTCCTCGCACAATTTAAATACAGAAGTAGCATGGCATAAGTACAGGATCGTAAATAAAACCTCAAACTAGTTTGTGGCCCCAAGAAATAATACTGAATCAAGCTCTGGCTGGGGGTCCCATATACCTCCGGATGTGGATAGCGCGATAAATCAAGGCAGTATCAAGTACTCGGGGTCTTACGGGACACAAGTGGGCGTTCGGAAACCAAATATTTTCTATCACCCACCGATGCCTCTGCTTATTTCAATTTTAGTTGTTAAACAGGAATTAAAGTGAACGATAAGTAAAACTATGATCACCTCCAACAGCAACATGCGGCAATACATCAACAACTGTGGCACTGGACGACACACAACAGCACTTGAGCAAGCGACTACGACGCGCAAGTCCAACTATCTACCAAACAACAAGTTATAGGATGTGTCCAAGGCAATATAAGGCTGCACGGGATATCACGGGTACGAAATACTAAAGCATCGCAACACAGATAGCAATAGATCAACAAGAGGAAATAAATACTATAAAAGTAAGATAGGTAGAAAGGGGGAGATGCTCGCCTGAAAACATTGTCGAAGGTTCAACCCAAGATCGGGGCGAAGCTCACATCAACTCAACGGCCTTATCCGCGAAGGAGCGAAACACTAGAATAAACACCGGATGCAATATTTAATACATCGGCAGAAGATCGGCATGATGCATGCATGATGGATGACATGGCAAAGGTGCGATGCGATTAGGTCATATTTAAGCGGAACCGGGGTCCCGACAATTATTTAGATGGTTCATGTTGTTTAGCTACCCCGCAATTAAATGTTGTATTAGCATGGCAAAAGATATCTCCGGGTTCGCTACACAAATTTAAATGAGGCCGATATGAGACTGGATTTGCCCGCATATGGGCCCCATATTTAATTATTAGGTGAATCGGCATAAGGCCCCCAAACCACATGATATGGATGCATGCATGAACAATCCAATATGCACAAGTTGTATTATGTTATAAAATAGGGTTTCGGAAGGAGTTCACGTTAGGGTCTCGACGAACTTGGGGATCCGGGTTCGGTCCGTCTCGGTTGGTTCGACGGTCGGCGAGGTTCGTCTCTCGACGGGATCGCTCGACTCGGTTAGGGTCTTGTCGCATCCGGTTCTCGACGAGCTCGGCGTCCACGGTTCCATCGCCGACGCCTTGGTTCCTCGATGGAGAACTCGGTGTGTCCGTGTCGGTTCTTATCGGTCCTCGGCCACGCCGGCGTCGTGAGATCTTGGCGATTCCATGGTCTTCGGTTCGCCTGGCGTCATGGTGGTCGATGACGAATCTGTCGGATGGCATGTTCTTCGGAAGATCTTGGCGTTCTAAATTGAGGTTGTCGGGTGTCGGTGCCGGACTCGGGTGTGGCGTCGATGGCCCTTGGCGATTTCACCGTACATTGACGAACTTCATTGGTACTGCAGATCTTGGCGTAGGACGCACGACTGTTCTACGAAGATGCACAAGATGTCACTGCTTGAGACACGGGCGTGCTTGACAGGGACTTAGTGTTGAACAAACAGCCACAGGAGTTCCCTTGCGATGCTGCTGCTAGAGGACGTCTGCACCTGCTAAAAACATGTTGCCCTTGGCTAGCTTGCAGGGGTAGCATGTAGCGCTTGTGTTCTCTGGTAACGAGAAACGGAGGTCCTGAGAGACACGCACGCGAGACAGGCGAACCGGGCGGCGGGGCAGGGGCGTCTAGCGCGATGTTGGTGAAGACGACGCCAGGGACGGCCATGGCAAGGAGGAAGGAGGCCTCCGGCGAGGAAGGAGCGCAGGCGTAGGAGCCGGCGGCGGCGACGCCAGTGGCGACGGCGTTTCCAATGGCGGCGGAGGCGGCTCGACGACGGGGCGAGAAGGTTGGCGGGGCGGCGGTGCTTGGTGGAGGCCGACGCGGCGGCGAGGAGCTCGATGGGGGGGTAGGTCCGGCAAGGTGCGGGGGTCCGGTGAGGCAGAGGGCGCGGGCGGCCGCTGCTGGCGAAGCGGGAGATGCGGCGGCGCCGCATCGATGGGGGAGCGCCGGAGAGAGCTGGCGGGCGCGCGGGCGGGCGGCCGGAGGAGCGGCGCGGGCGGCGCGGCAAGGCCGCGAGGGGAGGACGGCGAGGTGGGGAGAGAGAAGAGGCGAGGCGCCGGATGGTGGCGAGGCGGCTGGGTGGGCGCGCTGAAGGCGGCAGAAGGGGCAGAGGGAGGTGGGGAGAGCGCTGGGAGGGGGGGCGAGAAGACGAAGCTGGAGAGAGGCGGTCGCGTGTCTGGGGAGTGGAGGTCCAGGGTGTGGGCGCGGGCTGGGTGTGAATAGGGAACAGGGACCACGCGGTGGGCACGCGGGCTGTGAGAGGTGAGGAGAGTGGTAGGTGGGGGAAGTGGGTTTGGCCATGGGTCGGGGAGAGAGAGCTGTGGTGGCCAGGAGGGTGGGACAAGGCTGAAGGGGAGGGAGGGTATGGGGGGACTAGGTGAGAAAGAGAGAGAGGGGGGAAAAGTGGAGGTTTGGTGAGGTGGCAGGGTGGGTAGGTTTTTGGAGAGAGGGTGAGGTGGCGGCCTGTGGTTGGAGGGTAGATAGGATTTGGGTGGGAATAGATTTAGGATAGGGCTGTTTTAGTTTTGTGTTTGTTTTGTCTGTCTAATTTAAAACTAGGCCATTTTGCAAACAGTTTTAGACAAATAAAATCTCCGGCGATCGGGTTTTGTGTTCGAAAATAAGAGGGTTTTGTACAATTCAAAACTAGGCTTTTCAAATAATGCAGTCAAACAATGCATGATGATGACGATGCTATGCACAAAATCAACGCGATTTTCTAGTAGTGGTTTTATGGGATGCCACACCGACACCACTAACAATGGATCTCGCCCTCGAGATCCGCCTCATGGTACCGGAAGGAAGGTCGGCGATCTGCATCTTCTCGCTTCGTGTAGATCCTCGCGACACCACTAACAAGAGGTCGTTGTCCGAGATTGTCGCGAGAACACTCCGGGAACAACAGGTCGAAGGTAGAGGTATCAACAAATAAAGCCACCCCTAACTTCCGTGGACGGAGTAAAACTGCTGGATCCACTGATTCTATGTACAAGAGCGAATGATAAGAGTAGTCGGATGGTGATCAGTCCATCGCGCACCCAAACCATTACCTTGCACACGAATAGGCGGATTATGCAACCAACTCTCGGAATCAGACTGAAGATCTCGACAAGCGAGGTTCGGAACAACGGAGTGATGCAGACTCTGCATCGGATCTGGCATAGATGATGTCGTCGCGTCGGAAACACCGGAAGGCACAAACAAGGAATAAAAAATGGTGCCACAGCAGACGGATTCCTCAAGCAGCTTGAACACCGGATGGTAGAACAACGTCATCAAAGAAGGAAGCGAAACCCTGAAGGTACGACGGAAAACCCAACCACGAGAAATCCTGGACTCGAAGAAAAGATAAGAGAGCAGATTCAAAACACGTCGAGATAAGAGGAGGATAGCAGAGGGGTAAGGAGTAAAATCAGACCTAATCAGAACTATCCAACCGATTTTCAAAAATAGTTTTGACACTCTACTTCGGCCGTTAGCTAGGTTATCCTACAGGCTGGACTTGTGGGGTATCGCAACTGCTGAGCTCTGATACCACTCTGTAACACCCTCAGGATCGGACCTATGCAAGTTTTAAAACCCAAACCCGCATAGAAAAGATTCAAAGGTGCCCACCAGCACTTTCGCATGGGTGGAAAACGAAGTAATAACATTACACAACAGCCCTCGATGGGACCCACACAGAGATATATATATAAATGACTCAAGGAGTCAAGAATACGATATTTAATACAAAGATCCAAATCACCTTGAAAGCGATAGTGCGTCCAGCACGGACAAGATGCAAATGGGGCTAAGAGCTCAAGAATAACCAATGGCGCCCATAACCTGCCTGTGCCAAGCCGGAAGGGTAACCCCGCTAACGACGCCGATCTCAAACCCGCTTAAACAAAGGGTGCCGACAAAGGGCAAAGGAAAGAGGAGCGCCAAGATCGAGGCCAAGACACCGAGGCTAGAATTCGGTCCTCGCCTACAAAGGTATGGTGGATCGAGCGGCAAGATGCACTGAACAACCTATAGAGACTCGATACAACTGGCGACTATCAGAGAGGGGTAAGAAAGACCTATTCGGATCCAACCTGATATTATCATCAAACAAACCCATCCTGGCGTTTCCCCCTCGAGACCAAACGAGCAAGTCAACCGAGGAACTCACACAGTTGGCAGTTTTATTTATCCAGTTATCGTTGCAGCAATTACTAGTCAGGTTTAGATAATCATCCTGATTAAGTAAGCAGTGGGCACTTTTAGTTAACCATTCCGTTATAGTTACAACACTTACTAATCAGGTATAGATAGCATGAGATAAACCCAAAAACCCAGCAGTTGTTGGTACTTTTATCCAGCCATTCCGTTGTAGTTGCAATACTTACTAGTCAGGTACAATGGTCGCAAGCGACACTCCAAACAAGCAGTTGTGGGCAGTATTATTTAGCCATTCCATTGTAGTGAAGCTGATTACTAGTCATTATAAAGTCAAATTTAGAGCAATAAACTTTAGTTATGCTTGTCTATGGTCGAGATACTGTGCTCCAAGTCGTCCATATCCGCGGACACGGCTTTCAGAAAGTTTTACCCGGCCGGGGTGCACCAATAGCAACACACGCCGATCAACCTCGAAAACCAAATCAAAACCCAACGAGGCTTTCACGAACAATCACAGGATTCAGAATATTTCAGGGGCCACCCATTGAGTAGATCCCAACGAAGTTAATGACTTCGAGACGGACTCAAGGTTTGCGACAATGGTCAGAAGCGACGGGAACCCGAAGTGTGGCTGGGCTTGTCGATACAGCGTAATCACTCCTTACCTAAATAAAGACAAAGGTGCTCTCGCACAATTTAAATACGTAAAGTAGCATGGCATAAGTACAGATAGTAAATAAAACCTCAAACTAGTTTGTGGCCCCAAGAAATAAGATGAATCAAGCTCGCTCGTGGGGTCCCATATACCTCCGGATGTGGATAGCGCGATAAATCAAGGAACAGGTATCAAGTACTGGGTCTTACGACACAAGTGGGCGTCGAAACCAAATATTTTCTATCACCCACCGATGCCTTCGCTTATTTCAATTTTAGTTGTTAAACAGAATTAAAGTGAACGATAAGTAAAACTATGATCACCTCCAACAGCAACATGCGGCAATACATCAACAATCGTGGCAATCGATTTACACAACAGCACTTGAGCAAGCGACTACGACGCGCAAGTCCAACTATCTACCAAACAACAAGTTATAGGATGTGTCCAAGGCAATATAAGGCTGCACGGGATATCACGGGTACGAAATACTAAAGCATCGCAACACAGATAGCAATAGATCAACAAGAGGAAATAAATACTATAAAAGGAAGATAGGTAGAAAGGGGGAGATGCTCACCTGAAAACATTGTCGAAGGTTCAACCCAAGATCGGGGCGAAGCTCACATCAACTCAACGGCCTTATCCGCGAAGGAGCGAAACACTAGAATAAACACCGGATGCAATATTTAATACATCGGCAGAAGATCGGCATGATGCATGCATGATGGATGACATGGCAAAGGTGCGATGCGATTAGGTCATATTTAAGCGGAACCGGGGTCCCGACAATTATTTAGATGGTTCATGTTGTTTAGCTACCCCGCAATTAAATGTTGTATTAGCATGGCAAAAGATAGCTCCGGGTTCGCTACACAAATTTAAATGAGGCCGATATGAGACTGGATTTGCCCGCATATGGGCCCCATATTTAATTATTAGGTGAATCGGCATAAGGCCCCCAAACCACATGATATGGATGCATGCATGAACAATCCAATATGCACAAGTTGTATTATGTTATAAAATAGGGTTTCGGGAAGGAGTTCACACGTTAGGGTCTCGACGAACTTGGGGATCCGGGGGTTCGGGGTCCGGTCTCGGGGTTCAGGGTTCGACGGGTCGGCGAGGTTCGGTCTCGACGGGATCGTTCTCGGACTCCGGGGTTAGGGTCTTGTCGCATCCGGGTTCTCGACGAGCTCGGCGTCCTACGGTTCCACGTCGACGGCCTTGGTTCCCTCGATGGAGAACTCGGTGTGTCCGTGTCGGGGTTCTTATCGGGGTCCTCGCTCGGCGCCGGCGATAGATCTTGGCGATTCCATGGTCTTCGGTTCGCCTTGGCGTCATGGTGGTCGGCGATAACTGTCGGATGGCATGTTCTTCGGAAGATCTTGGCGTTCTAAATTGAGGTTGTCGGGTGTCGGTGCCGGACTCGGGTGTGGCGTCGATGGCCCTTGGCGATTTCACCGTACACTGACGAACTTCATTGGTACTGCAGATTTTGGCGTAGGACGCACGACTGTTCTACGAAGATGCACAAGATGTCGCTGCTTGAGACACGGGCGTGCTTGACAGGGACTTGGTGTTGAACAAACAGCCACAGGAGTTCCCTTGCGATGCTGCTGCTAGAGGACGTCTGCACCTGCTAAAAACATGTTGCCCTTGGCTAGCTTGCAGGGGTAGCATGTAGCGCTTGTGTTCTCTGGTAACGAGAAACGGAGGTCCTGAGAGACACGCACGCGAGACAGGCGAACCGGGCGGCGGGGCAGGGGCGTCCAGCGCGATGTTGGTGAAGACGACGCCAGGGACGGCCATGGCAAGGAGGAAGGAGGCCTCCGGCGAGGAAGCGGAGCGCGCGTGGCAGAGGAGCTGGCGGCGGCGGCGACGTTTTCACGGTGGCGACGGCGTTTCCAGCGGGCGGGCGGAGGCGGCTCGACGACGGGGCGAGAAGGTTGGCGGGGCGGCGGTGCTTGGTGGAGGCCGACGCGGCGGCGAGGAGCTCGATGGGGGGGGTAGGTCCGGCAAGGTGCGGGGGTCCGGTGAGGCAGAGGGCGCGGGGCGGCTGCGCTCTGGCGTGGGCAATGGGAGATGCGGGCGGCATCGAGATGGGGGAGGGGAGCGGGCCGGAGAGAGAGCTCGCTGGCGGCGCGGGGCGGCGCGAGCGGCCGGAGGGAGCGGCGGCGGGCAGCTGAGGGCGAGGGAGGACGGCGAGGTGGGGAAGGAGAGGAGAAGAGGGCGGGGAGGCGCCGGATGGTGGCGAGGCGGGGCTGCCGCGCGGGGGGGGCGCGCCGGGCGCAGCGGGAGAAGGGGCAGAGGGAGGTTGGGGAGAGCGGCCGCGGGGTGAGGGGGCGAGGAAGACGAAGCTGGGAGAGAGGCGGGTCGCGTGTGCGGTCTGGGGAGTGGACTGGGTCCAGGGGGTGGGTCGGCGCGGGCTGGGTGTGAATAGGGAACAGGGACCACGCGGTGGGGCACGCGCGTCAGGGAGAGGTGAGGAGAGTGGGTAGGTGGGGGGAAAGTGGGTTTGACCGCGCGGGTCAGGGGGAGGAGAGAGCTGTGGTGGCCAGGAGGGTGGGACCAGGCTGTAGGTGAGAGAGGGTATGAGGGGACTAGGTGAGAAAGAGAGAGAGGGGGAAAAAGTGGAGGATTGGTGAGGTGGCAGGGTGGGTAGGTTTTTGGTGAGAGGGTGAGGTGGCGGCCTGTGGTTGGAGGGTAGATAGGATTTGGGTGGGAATATATTTAGGGTAGGGCTGTTTTAGTTTTTGTGTTTGTTTTGTCCTGTCTAATTTAAAACTAGGCCATTTTGCAAACAGTTTTTAGACAAATAAAATCTCCGATGCGATCGGGGTTTTGTGTTCGAAAATAAGAGGGGTTTTTGTACAATTCAAAACTAGGCTTTTCAAATAATGCAGTCAAACAATGCATGATGATGATGCTATGCACAAAATCAACGCGATTTTCTAGTAGTGGTTTTGCGGGATGCCACACCGCCTCTGCCGCGCAGAGCGTCGCGCGTTCCAGACCAAACCGCACCGCCCCTACAAGCGCATTAAAGCCGTAGAGCATCGCCAGGAGACCACCAATCGATCGCCACCGCCGGCCATGCCTCTAGCAGCCCGTAGCCATGTCGCCACCGTCGCCTGCCCATCCCGTTCGGTCTCACCGTCGCGACTATAAATATAGGCCACCCCCAGCCGAATTGAGCACACCATCTCACTCCCCTCTCCTCACTAACCATTCTACCCCGTTCCTGGAGCAAGGCGAGAAGCACTTCGCCGGAATTTCACCGGAGCCTGCCGCCTCTGGAGAAGAAGGAAGCCAGTGATTGGAGCCGCCCCAGGAGAAGCTACCGGTACCAGGAGAACCGCCGTCGTCGACTTCGTCGTTCGCTCGCCTCGCCGACCCTCGCCTGAAGCTCGGTGAGCCCCCAGCAACCCTTACTGGCCGCGCTAGGTTTCTGTCTCGCCAGCATTGGCCAACGTCGATGATGACCCTCAGCCATTGGATTAGAACCCGATCGAACGCACCACAGCGCCCCATACCGGTTCGCACCCCCCTCGTCTCACTTACGCGTGGGGACAGCCACTTAAACATCCTGCGGAAGCACTACGCTTAGCAGGCCGGCCCAGTATCACTTCCCGCGCGGCCCAGTTATTTGAATTAAACCTTTTCCATTTTATTTCAAACACACTTCTGTACCCAGTTTCAAAAATCAACCCAGATCGATTCAGTGCATCAAATGGAATAAAACCAATTTTGTTAGAGAGGTCTGGGAATGCTGAATCCAAGCCCATTGGATTCAAGTCATTTGGATCTGTAGATCACCCTTGGCAAAAATAACTAGGCAGAAACTTTTATGCATTCAAACATTTTTCAAACTTAAACCACAATAGATTTTGAGTTGATTCCAACTCTCAAAAATCACATTTAACCATACCTTTCAGAATATATAAAAATATATAGGTTTACTTACAGAAATAATGTTCAAGTAATAAAAGAAGGCCACATATGCATTTCTAGTCACTTTAATTAATTAAAATAAAAGGGTAAAACCTTATTAAATTGTGACACCACTTTAAATCACATTGCCATGGACTAAAATATGTGGTGATGACATGTGTCAACATGATCCCATATTTGGTTTGGAGAATATTAAATATTAAGTAGTTTTTCAATAAATAGAAATTACTTTTCTAAAAATAAAAGGAATTAAACCAAACTTTAATCTTGTAATGTTAGTGATGATGCTAGATCATCTATATGACCCTTTTGTGTGATTATTGCAAGTAGTTAAGTATTGTTTGGTGATTGTGTACATCGTATTTATTTATAGACGCTAGTACCGACCAAGGATACGAGGAGGAAGGAGGATTCTACGAAGAAGAAGCCGAGGAGAACTTCAACCACTGCTCTGCACAAGGCAAGCTTTACTAACCAAGTGGACCAATGCAAGCTAACACTTGCAAGATACCCTACTAATGCAAGCTTATACTAATACTTATGCAAGCTAATACTTGCTTGTTACCATGACCACTATATGCCTTAAGCATATGTGATCATATCCACTTGATAAACCAATCCTAGTTTTACTTACAAGCTTTATACTTTATTTCTTTATCAAAGCTCTTACTTAGAGTTTACTTAAGTGAATTGTAGATACTAGAAAGATATGTGAAGGTTGTATAAAGAGCATAAAATTTGGCCTTAGCTAGATAATCTTGATGTCATCCTAAGGCATGAGATTGAACTTAGTTAAAACTCCACTAGTTTACCACCCCTCATTAGTGCTTACCCCCACTTGTAGATGCTAATTCTAAGCATCAAACTTGATCAACTTTAGATGGGAATACTTGGTGGAAAAATGGTTATGAAAACCTTGGAATGATGGATCATTCTATTGAAATGTTTTGGACATGTGTTTCCGAACACCTGATGATTTTGGTGATGAAAATGTTGAGGCATGAGACTTAGCCCTTTCTAAAACTGATGGTTGTCTGGATGCGATACCGTTCCAATTTTATCGTACAACCACAATACCCGAAGATTGGGTAGGGCTTGACTGGAAACTTATATACCTTAGTATTAGTTCCCTCACGGCCAAGGTCTGAGCTAAGGCTACCTTGTGAAGATTGTCCACCTGTGCAGTACCCAAGATGATAGTTGGTCATGGTTGGGAGGCCAAACTCATAGGAGAGGTGCTTATACTAGGGCGTGTAATTGAAAGGTTAGGATTGATTATACGCATACTGAGTATGGTGAATTCAGGATTTGTTCCTGACGGATGTATCGAATGTTGTGGTGAAAGTGTACAATCTCTACAGAGTGTCAAACTATTCGAATAGCCGCGTCCGCGGTTATGGACAGTTGGAGTGGCCATACTGTTCCCCCGTCAGATGTTTTCAAAAGACTTGTGAAATGAATTGAGACTTTGACTTGACCACAACAGAGTTGTGGCATGAGATGCAAGTTCCCACTTAGGTGTTATAAATCTTTAACTAGCATTCGTTGCTTCCAAACTTAGTAGAGATAAATCTAGCTTTTGCAAAACAACCCTAGAGCCTAGTGTCCTATTATCCAAAAACCCTTTTACTTGTTAGTATTAGTTTGCGAGTACTTAAAGAGTACTCATGGCTTTGTCCCTGGCTATTCTCATGGCCAGACTATGAAGAGGAGTACCTGGAGGATGGACCCTGTGAAGGTTCGACGATAACTAGGATCATCTCCCATCGTTAGCATTGCTCGTGACCTCAAGATGGAGCTTACGCCATCTTGTTATTATTACGTATTCCGCTGCTTGATGTTATATTAAGAACTGGATCATGAGATCCCTATTTGTGTAAAAACTGATGTACGGTTTGTAATGGATGATGTAGTATGGTATCCAATTCTGTTATGTCTCGCAAAAATGTTAATCATGGGATTGCGATGTATGGCATAACAGGCATCTAGGATTAAAAATCCGGGTGTTGACAAGTTGGTATCAGTGCCATCCTGACCATAGGAGACCCTAGTTAGACTGGACGTTTGAATCAAAAACTTAGTTTCAAAACCAAAGGAAGCAAATATTTACAAAAACTTATTCTCATTCTTATCCCTTTGATTCTTTCATGAAAATTCATGTTCCTCAAAAATTCTTGCAAAACACATAAAATTTGACACACTTGATCACTCTACTAACTTACTCATCCTATATTCTTATGGATGGACGTGAAGTACAACAAGTTTTATCAGTTGGGGAATGGAGGAGACCTTATCTTTGAGAGGGATTTGGACAAGCTTTCGGAACTTCTGGAGCGTCCGCACCCCGAGTTCTTCGGAGCTCAGCTCAATGATCAAGGAGGAGAAGATATGTAGTGGCTAATTGTTGCAAGTCTCCGAGGAAAGATTGAACCTCCCACTACGGAAGGAATTCAGTTTACCTTAAGAGAGAACAACTGGCTCGATGGACTTGCCAGGGCCATGCAGGAAGCTCTTTCCCGTCTGTGTGGGCAGAGCATCAACCAGATCAAGGGTACTCGCTTTGAGTTTTGCCCAAGGCGTGATGCAAATGGACAACCACTGGAAGCACCATACCACCCTGAGCTGAAGACCCAATTGGACCACCTTAGCTTCATGATTTCATGATGTACGATCGTCAGCAGGAGTTGGACAACTGCCTTGACTACTCCAACCACAAGTCTGTCATCATCAAGACGAAGGATCAAACCATCGCCATGCTGGCAAAGGATCGCAAGTCTCGCTGCCGTCAGCTTGACAAGAAGGAGAGCATCATTGCCCGTCATCGCCACCGTATCTCATCTTTGGAGGAGACCATCCACGAGAGAGACATGCAGTTGGAAGAAAGGGAGAATGCCGGAGAGGATCTTCGTGGAGACCCCTACTCCTATCTCAGCGATGATGATGATTTTCTGGAGGATCAGGCTATGGATTTCTTCACCGATGAGGATGATTTCGCCTTCATCGATGATGATGAGGATGATGAAGCCACCGGTTCCGAGGAGTAGTAGCACTTGAGCACTAGCGTAGTGAGTAGTATTCGGTCCCACTGTATCGTAGTTTTCAGAATGGTTCTTAAAACCATCTGCTTTTCTTTGTTGTGGTGTGTGTTGTATCTTGTGCTATGAGGGAATGAATGAAAAGCAAGTTGCTAGAAAAATCTGAGTCAAACTTTAAAAACTTTTCAAAGTCCCCGAAACCTTAGAAATTTCCCTCTTTTCTCATGATCTATCTCAATATTCAGATGCCACGCGGAGGAAGTGGTTTATCCCCGGACCCGATGTTGCAGATCCTGCAAATGTTGACCTCTGACCGTGAAGCTGAAAGAGCCGAACGTCAAGCCAACCTAGCCACCCTGCAACAGATAGCTCAGCTTGCCCACAACAACCAAGGCCACGGAAATCAGGACAACCATGGATCTAAGCTCAAGAATTTCCAAAATACCAACCCACCTATTTTCACTAAGTCAGAAGAGCCCCTAGACGTCGATGATTGGCTGCAAACCATGGAAAATAATCTAGAAGTAGCCAGAGTGGAAGCCAACAAGAAAGTTCTGTTCTGCACCCACTATCTAGCCGGAGATGCTAGGGCATGGTGGAACAGTGTTCGTGCAATGACCGGAGGCCAGATGATGACCTGGGAGGAATTCAAGGTCAAGTTTAGCAGAACCCATGTGCCATCGGGTTTGATCAAGAGGATGAGAGACGAGTTCAGAGAGCTGAAGCAAGGAAGGATGACCGTAGTGGAATACCATGACAAATTCTTGTCATTAGCTAGGTATGCCCCGGATGAGATTGACACCGAAGCCAAGAAGAAAGAACGATTCCTGACTGGTCTGCACGATGAGATGCAGACAGTGTTAGTCAATATCCCCTTTGCTGATATAGAAGCCCTTGTCGACTCTGCTATCCAGATGGAAGGAAAGATCAACCAAGCCAACGAGAATCGCAAGCGTCGCATGATGCATCAGCCAGGAACCCATCAGACCCCAAAGTATCGCCCTAACCCATCTCCAGGATTTGCCCCAAGAACAAACAGACCCCTGATGAACCGTCCGACCTATCCCAACCGTGGAAACCCTAGACCCGGAGGAAATCACAACAACCCCGGCAACTCTAGCAATTTCAACCGTGCCCCACCCAAGTTCAACACCAACAATGCTATCACCAACACCAACACTGCCCCGAGGACTGGAAGCAATGCTGTGCCTGTAGCAGCAAAGGACAAGTCGCAAGTTACTTGTTATGACTGTGGAAATAAGGGTCACTACTCCAACGAGTGCCCAAACAATAAGAATGCCACAGCACCCAATACCAATGCCCCAGCTCAGCAACAACGTCGTGTTCAGCCCGGAAGAAGGTTTTCCCTAGGGAATTCGCTCAACCGCAATGGCCGTCTTTTTCTCATGCATGCTGAAGAAGCTCTGGAAGCGCCAGACGTCGTGCTAGGTATGTTTTCTGTTAATTCAGTACTTGCAAGAGTGTTGTTTGATTCTGGTGCATCGCATTCATTTGTCACCGAAGAATTTGCATGCACTAGTAAAATTCAACCAACCAAATTGAAGCATGTCATGATTGTTCAAATTCCCGGATCAACCACCAAGGCTAGGCAAATTTGCAAAGCCGTCCCTATCCGAATCCATGGCATAGATTTTTATGCTAATCTTATAGTACTTGGAACTAAAGGTTTGGAAGTAGTACTAGGAATGGATTGGATGTCCAAACATAAAGGATTGATTGACTGTGCCAAGAAAGACATCACCATGACCAGTACAGCCGGAATATCAGTCGAGCATATATCTGAAACCTTACCTCGCCAATTCAAATGCAAGAAGAATATAGCCCAACCTACCATTGACCAAGTCCGGATAGTCTGTGAATACCCCAATGTATTTCCAGATGTTTTGCCCGGTATGCCCCCAGATCGGGATATCGAGTTTATCATCGAACTAATCCCCGGAACTGGACCCATAGCCCAGAGACCATATAGTATGAACCCGTCGGAGCTAGCAAAACTGAAGAAGCAACTGGATGCCATGCTAGAAATTGGATTGATTCAACCAAGTGCATCACCATGGAGATCACCTGTCTTGTTTGTGGACAAGAAGGATGGAGGTAACCGTTTGTGTACGGATTATCGGAAGTTGAATGATGTCACCATCAAGAACAAGTACCCCTTGCCCAAGATAGAAGATTTGTTTGATCAGTTGACTGGTGCCAAAGTGTTTTCTAAGATTGATCTTAGGACTAGCTATCATCAACTCAAGATTCGCGCAAAGGATATTCCAAAGACTGCCTTTACCACCCGTTATAGATTATACGAGTATACCGTTATGTCCTTTGGATTAACCAATGCCCCCGCTTATTTCATGAATCTCATGAATAAGATTTTTATGGACTTCCTGGATAAGTTTGCCGTTGTTTTCATCGATGACATTCTAATTTATTCCAAATCAGAAGAAGAACATGAGCTACACCTAAGGACCATTCTTGGAACCCTTAGAGAGCATCAGCTGTATGCAA
Source organism: Avena longiglumis (assembly GCA_030063025.1). NCBI lineage: Eukaryota > Viridiplantae > Streptophyta > Magnoliopsida > Poales > Poaceae > Avena > Avena longiglumis. The sequence continues at coordinate 177,445,942 of CP125977.1, read as the reverse complement.
ACTTTAGCAAATGTGAATTCTGGTTACAGGAGGTAGGATTCCTCGGTCACATTGTATCAGCCGGAGGAATTGCCGTTGACCCTACCAAAGTGAAAGATGTCGAAGATTGGCAAGCCCCAACCACTCAAACCCAATTTCGTGCATTTCTCGGATTGGCGGGATATTACCGCAAATTCGTAGAAGGATTCTCGAGTATCGCCAGACCCATGACCCAATTGCTGAGGAAGGACAGGAAGTTTGAATGGTCCGACAAATGTGAAGCGAGTTTTCAAGAACTCAAGAGGAGATTGATTTCAGCCCCAATCTTGATCATGCCAGATATCACGAAGCCCTTCGATGTGCATTGTGACGCATCCAAGATCGGTCTCGGATGTGTGCTAATGCAAGAAGACAAAGTTATATCTTATCTATATCGACAACTGAATCTACATGAGCAAAATTACCCAACCCATGACCTCGAACTCGCAGCCGTAGTTCTAGCCCTGAAGACATGGAGGCATTACCTGATGGGAAACCGTTGTGAGATTTATACGGGTCACAAGAGTCTGAAGTATATATTCACTCAAAAGGAGCTGAATATGAGACAGAGGATATGGATTGAGCTAATCAAGGATTACGATCTAGACATTCACTATCACCCTGGTAAAGCCAATGTGGTAGCCGATGCCCTTAGAAGATTGTCGTGCCGCTTGAACTCCATGATCTTGAAGGAGCAACCAAGCTTGCACAAAGAGATGGAGGATTTTTGAATGGAATTAGTAAGTGAAGGATTTTTGGCTAGCATAAAACTCCAGCCCACTTTGATCAGTCAGATCAAAGAGGCGCAGAAGGGAAATGCTAGTATCGACAGAATCAAGCCTCGTATCGGTACAAGCAAAGTACCTGGATTCACCGAAGACGAAGAAGGAGTTCTGTGGTACAAAGGACGCCTTTGTGTACCAGCAGATTCTGAGTTGAAAGAAGTTATTCCGAAGGAGGCTCATGATACTCTTTATTCTATCCATCCCGGAGGAACTAAGACGTATCAAGATTTAAAAGAGCAATTTTGGTGGCATAAGATGAAGAGAGAAATCGGAAGCTATATCGCCAAATGTGATATTTGTCAGCGAGTCAAGGCAGGACATCAAAGACCCGCTGGATTGTTGCAACCATTACAAATTCCGGAATGGAAATGGGATTCCGTTGGAATGGACTTTATCACTGGACTGCCTACTTATAGTAGGGTAAATGACTCTATCTGGGTCATAGTGGACAGATTGTCCAAAGTCGCCCATTTCTTGCCCGTCAAGACCACATATCAGAGTTCGAAACTAGCGGAGTTGTACATCTCTAGGATAGTTAGTTTGCATGGAGTCCCCAAGAATATTGTATCGGATCGAGGAACTCAGTTTACCTCGAGATTCTGGAAGAAAGTTTAAGAAGGTTTAGGAACCCGCCTAGATTTCAGTACCGCGTATCACCCTCAGACCGATGGACAAACGGAGCGAGTAAATCAAATACTCGAAGATATGCTGAGAGCATGTGTGTTAGAATATGGATCCAAGTGGGAAGAATGTCTGCCGTTTGCAGAATTCTCATACAATAACAGTTATCAAGCCAGTGTGCAAATGCCCCCCTTTGAATTCATGTACGGAATAAAGTGTCGCACCCCTTTGAACTGGTCGGAAGTAGGAGAGAGTCAGATTTTCGGACCTGACTTCCTACGAGAAGCTGAAGAGAAGGTTCACAAGATTCGTGAGCACTTCAAGACTGCCCAATACAGACAGAAGAGTTACGCCGACAAGAGACGTAGAGACCTCGCCTTCAACATAGAAGATTTTGTATATCTGAAAGTGTCGCCATTGAAGGGAATGCAGCGTTTCCAACTCAAAGGAAAGTTAGCCCCCAGATATATCGGACCTTTCAAGATTCTGAATCGTCAAGGAGAAATGTCGTATCAATTGAAACTACCCGAAGAGATGTCAGCTGTGCACAATGTGTTCCATATGTTATTACTTCGCAAGTGTCTCAAAGTCCCCGAGAAGACCGAAGTGTTCAAGAATATAGATCACCAGACCATAGAGATCAACGATGACCTAACCTATCCCGAAGTACCCATCCATATTTTGGAAGAAGCTTTCAGAACTACCCGAACCCGAAGAATCAAGTTTCTCAAGATTCAGTGGAGCAACCACACAGAAGAGGAAGCTACCTGGGAGCGCGAAGATCACATCAGGACAGAGTTTCCCAATCTCTTCAAATCCTAGGTAATCTTTTTCGTCCTTTTTCAAATCTCGGGACGAGATTTTGTTTAAGGGGGGAAGGTTTGTAACATCCCAAAAATACTAAACTTGGATCATCAAACTCTAAGCATCAAAATTAGGGTTAACAAAAACTTTGCTAAATAAAAATATGAATGCATGCATGTGAGTATGCATTTCATTTTTGAATCCTTTTGAACCAACTTGTTTGTGTGTTCCTTTTCTTGTAAATGGATGCTTAGGTGAAATAAACATCATCTAAACAATTCCCAAACTTTTCTCAAACACAAGTAAATCAAAACAAATAAAATGAGTGAATGGTCATTTTGACCAATTTAACTCCCATGCCTACTTTGGCTGTCTCAAACGTTCAGAACCTAATAGAAACTTTTCTGGGTCTTTGCACCCCTTGATTGTACTCATAACAAAGTATCAAGGCCCACTTTGTGATCATCCAGAAACTTTCAAATGCATAGTTTAAATGTCAATTCAAAATTGAATCTTTATCATATGAGAAGATCCCACTTTTTCAAAAACCACTCAAACAAGCTCAACTTTCAAAACCCAAGCATCTGCAGACTCACCAACACCAACCTAGCACACCCACCAAAAATCTTTTCAAAATTCAAAACTTGAGTTCTTGCGGCCATTTCATCAAACACTTGGCAGACACAAATCAAACAAAATCTAAAAACTATTGTGAGCAGTGATTGAAGCCTAACTTGTTCCCTCTCTAGCTCACAACCACCTCAGTAGATCATCTAGCTAACTAAACCAAGCACTAGTCCCACTATAAGCTTGGCAATGCCATCAATGGTGAACAGCCGAAGCTCACCATGCCACCCCAGTAGAGACATCAAGCTAGGAAGGAAACTAGCCATGCCAACCGTGTCTAGGAGGCAGTCCACCGTCCACCGCCACTCCTTGTCCAGCGCCCGAACCTTGCCAGCCACTGGACCACACGCACAGACCACGCCCAGCTCGCCAGCAACCATGCCGAGCATGCACCAGAGCGCCGCCCTCGCCGCGTGCATACATGATCGCCACCGACCCAGGAGACCTCCAGACATCCCCGTTCGCCTCCCCATGCCGCACAGCCACCGCTCGCTGTTGAAGACGCCGCCTCTGCCGCGCAGAGCGTCGCGCGTTCCAGACCAAACCGCACCGCCCCTACAAGTGCATTAAAGCCGTAGAGCCTCGCCAGGAGACCACCAATCGATTGCCACCGCCGGCCATGCCTCTAGCAGCCCGTAGCCATGTCGCCACCGTCGCCTGCCCATCCCGTTCGGTCTCACCGTCGCGACTATAAAAAGAGGCCACCCCCAGCCGAATTGAGCACACCATCTCACTCCCCTCTCCTCACTGACCATTCCACCCCGTTCCCGGAGCAAGGCGAGCAGCACTTCACCGGAATTTCACCGGAGCTCGCTGCCTCTGGAGAAGAAGGAATCGAGCGATTGGAGCCGCCCCATGAGAAGCTACCGGTACCAGGAGAACCGCCGTCGTCGACTTAGTCGTTCGCCCGCCTCGCCAACCCTCACCTGAACCCCGGTGAGCCCCCAGCAACCCCCACTGGTCGCGCTAGGTTTCTGTCTCGCCGGCGTAGCCCAACGTCGACGATTACCCTCAGCCGTTGGATTAGAACCAGATCGAACGCACCACAGCGCCCCATACCGCTTCGCACCCCCCTCGTCTCACTGACGCATGGGGACATCCACTTAAACAGCCATGAAGCCTTGTGGCTTAGCAGTGCCGCCCAATATCACTTCCCAAACCCATTATTTATTTGAATTAAACCTTTTCCATTTTATTTCAAACACACTTCTGTACCCAGTTTCAAAAATCAACCCAGATCGATTCAGTGCACCAAATGGAATGAAACCAATTTTGTTAGAAAGTTCTGGGAATGCTGAATCGAAGCCCATTGGATTCAAGTCATTTGGATTTGTAGATCACCCTTGGCAAAAATAACAAGGCAGAAGCTTTTCTGCATTCAAACATTTTTCAAACTTAAACGACAATAGTTTTTGAGTTGATTCCAACTCTCAAAAATCAATTTAACCATACCTTTCAGAATAAAAATATATAGGTTTACTTACAGAAATAATGTTCAAGTAATAAAAGAAATCCACATAGGCATTTCTAGTCACTTTAATTAATTAAATTAAAAGGGTAAAACCTTATTAAATTGTGACACCACTTTAAATCACATTCCCATGGACTAAAATATGTGGTGATGACATGTGTCAACATGATCCCATATTTGGTTTGGAGAATATTAAATCTTAAGTAGTTTTTCAATGAGTAGAAATTACTTTTCTAAAAATAAAAGAAATTAAACCAAACTTTAATCTTGTAATGTTTGTGATGATTGCAAGTAGTTAAGTATTGTTTGGTGATTGTGTACATCGTATTTATTTATAGACGCTAGTACCGACCAAGGATACGAGGAGGAAGAAGGATTCTACGAAGAAGAAGCCGAGGAGAACTTCAACCACTGCTCAGCACAAGGCAAGCTTTACTAACCAAGTGGACCAATGCAAGCTAACACTTGCAAGATACCCTACTAATGCAAGATTATACTGATACTTATGCAAGCTAATACTTGCTTGTTACCATGACCACTATATGCTTTAAGCATATGTGATCATATCCACTTGATAAACCAATCCTAGTTTTACTTACAAGCTTTATACTTTATTTCTTTATCAAAGCTCTTACTTAGAGTTTACTTAAGTGAATTGTAGATACTAGAAAGATATGTGAAGGTTGCATCATCCTAAGGCATGAGATTGAACTTAGTTAAAACTCCACTAGTTTACCACCCCTCAATAGTGCTTACCCCCACTTGTAGATGCTAGTGCTAAGCATCAAACTTGATCAACTTTAGATGGGAATACTTGGTGGAAAAATGGTTATGAAAACCTTGGAATGATGGATCATTCTATTGAAATGTTTTGGACATGTGTTTCCGAGCACCTGTTGATTTTGGTGATGAAAATGTTGAGGCATGAGCCTTAGCCCTTTATAAAGCTGATGGTTGTCTGGATGCGATACCATTCCAATTTATCGTACAACCACAATACCTGAAGATTGGGTAGGGCTTGACTGGAAACTTATATACCTTAGTATTAGTTCCCTCACGGCCAAGGTCTAAGCTGAGGCTACCTTGTGAAGATTGTCCACCTGTGCAGTACCCAAGATGATAGTTGGTCATGGTTGGGAGGGCAAACTCACAGGAGAGGTGCTTATACTAGGGCGTGTAATTGAAAGGTTAGGATTGATTATCCGCATACTGAGTATGGTGAATTCAGGATTTGTTCATGGCGGATGTATCGAATGTTGTGGTGAAAGTGTACAATCTCTACAGAGTGTCAAACTATTCGAATAGCCGCGTCGTCATGATTATGGAGCTTGAGTGGCCATACTGTTCCCCCGTCAGATGTTTTCAAAAGACTTGTGAAATGAATTGAGACTTTGACTTGACCACAACAGAGTTCTGGCATGAGATACAAGTTCCTACTTAGGTGTTATAAAACTTTAACTAGCATTCGTTGCTTCCAAACTTAGTAGGGATAAATCTGGCTTTTGCAAAACAACCCTAGAGACTAGTGTCCTATTATCCAAAAACCCTTTTACTTGTTAGTATTAGTTTGTGAGTACTTAAAGAGTACTCATGGCTTTGTCCCTGGCTATTCCCATGGCCAGACTATGAAGAGGAGTACCTGGAGGATGGACCCCAGGAAGGTTACGACAACTAGGATCATCTCCCATTGTCAGCATTGCCTGTGACCCCGAAGATGGAGCTTCTCCTACGCTACCGTTATTATTACGTATTCCGTTGCTTGATGTTGTATTAAGAAATGGATCATGAGATCCCTATTTGTGTAAAAAATGATGTACGGTTTGTAATGGATGATGTACTATGGTATCCAATTCTGTTATGTCTCACAAAAATGGTAATCCTGGGATTGCGATGTATGGCATAACAGGCATCTAGGATAAAAAATCCGGGTGTTAACATGGTGGCCCACCCGAATGGCCTTCTCCTCCATCGCCTTTGCTTGCTGGGTCTTGCACGAGTAGGCACGCGACCCACCCGGTTGGCAGTTGGATTTTTTCCCTTTTCCTTGTTATTTTAGTCTCACATGGGAACCCTAAGGTGTAGGGAACCCCTCCCTCTGCCTATATAAAGATGTTCCCATAGGAGGATTAAGAACACACCAATTTCCACCTAGAAATAAAAAAAGGCATGTATTGCATATCTCTTCTCTCTCTCTCTCTCTATCTATCTATCTCTCTTGTGACCGCAACCCCCTTGTCAGGGTTGTTCAATAGAGGAGTTCTTCACCATTGAGCGCTGTTGTGCTACGAGATTCAGATCTAGGATATTTACTTCCGCAATCTTGGCTGGATTGGAGATAAGAAGGGGTCATCGTCAAGCACCGTGCTTTCGGTGCTAGGAGTTGTCGTAGCCGCAGGACTTCGTGACTTCAAGGTCAGCATCAGGGAATCTTCTTCATCCACGTTCCTCGCGGTACGTTAACTGCGCTTGGTATTCGAAGGTATGAATATTGTATCCCCTCCTGTTACTGCATTACTAGTAGATGGATCATGGAATTAGGATTTCGATCGTAGGAAAAAAAAATTTTTTTGCCCTCGAACCCTAATAGTGGTATCAGAGCCGATCTATGGGTAGTACTGCTAGTACGGGTAGAACACACGAGTTGTAACGTGTGGGCGTTGATTTTATAATTTTTAGCCTCACACATGTACTTGCTTATATCATAGTATTGATTGATGAAGCGGCTCGGACCGACCTTACGTGTACTCTTACGCGATACTGGTTCCACGCTCGATATACGGCTTGTTCAGTATAAGTGGCTAGTAGGTGTTTGTCTCTCTTTTAATAGTTGATATAGAATTTACAAAGGAGGGCCCCGAAAGGGGGCTAGTAGATACAATTATTCAATCGATGTTATGGTTGATGTTCGTAGGTCAGAACGGTTCTTACGCGAAAGTTCATACATGCACATAAAACTTCAAAAGATAAAGTAGAGACGTCTAACATTGTTTTGCAGGGGAGTTGTGATGTGATATGGTTATAGTCAAGATAAAATAGTTTACTTTCTGTTGCTAAGTAGTAGTAACGGTCATCATGATGGCGTACAAAATACATTAGAGGCACTAGGGTCATGGCACAGGACCTGGAGGCGCCGGTTCCCTGGCGCCAGATCCGAGGCTCCGATATGGAGATCACAGCGTGAAGGTCATATCGCATTGCACTTACATTTGATGTATGATTGTTGTGTGTATATTATTGTCTGCTTATTGTTAGATACTCAATGGTAGCATTAATAAGATGATCCCTAAACAACTTAATTCCAATGATAGTGTTCCCCTTATGTGTTCACCACCAAGAAATTTCGTTGGTATGAGGCGGCAGGCCGTGACGATCGGGTGTCAAACATCCCTACATTCACATACAGTGGATGTAAGCCACGTTACACTACAACACACATAAGTTAGAGTTGGCGAGCCTAGCATGTGCAGACATGTACTCGGAACAAAATATGATCGAAAGGTCGAGCACGAGTCGCATGAATGATGTGATCGACGTGTAGCGTCCACCTTTGCAGCTATGTTGTCAGCCGTGACAAGCGGGGGTGATGTAGTGAATGAGGATCATGTAATCACTAAGACATTTTAGGGATAATGTTTCTAGTGGAGTGATTTGAACTCATATTTTCATAAACTTAGTCTAAAGCCTTTGCAAATCTAAATGTAGAACATGGCCGACCGCCAAGCCTATTTTGATGTTGCTGAGTGGGTAGCTGCCGAGAAACTCGAGTTAGATGGATCCAACTTCCCAGATTGGCTAGTGTGTCTGAACTCTCTCTTTTCCAAGCATGATGGTAGATTACATACGCTATGGTATGGATTTGGATCCGCCAAAGAATGGATTAGAGACCTACCAGCAGTGGATAGACCGCTATTTTTGCTATGACATGTCCTTGTTCATCCACTTGGTGATGGTCTACGGGATGGATGATGAGCTAAAACCACTCTTGGGTGACCTTGACCCTAATGAGATGGTGGATCTGCTGAGAGCACAGTTCAAAGTCCAAGTTCGCATGTGGAAGCATCAAATGGTCGGTGATTTCCTTGCCATACAGATGGGAGAAAACACCTGCCTGGAGAGCCACCTGGTACGCATGCATGATGCATACATGAGGATGGTTCATTTCATGGACTATTGGATGGATGACTCATTTGCAATAAGGGAACTTCTACGATCACTAACCCCAGCTACCAGGAGTACGCTGACTTGAGAAGAGTGAACGTTGAACCCATTGCTCGAGAAGTCATCTATGGTGAAGGTATATACGATATACAAAGTTTATAAATATTATAATCTTGCAAACACTTGTTGAAGTATCAAAGTATCTGATACTTGTTCTGTTTTATGAAAACAAGTCCTTATGCATGAGAGTTGATTGCGAGAGAAGAGGTGATGTTGAGTGTTGATGGCGAGCATGATGATGATGGCCGACGACACTCTCCCTCAAGACTTATCATTTAGTTTTACAGTTTTTGAATAATTATTGTAATCGGTGGAATATAAACCTTTTAGTGTGTGTTACATTTTGTGAGACGATTATTCATACAAGTTTGTAACAAGTCAGTTGTTCTTCTTTTATGAATGATTTCTATTATGTTCATATGTTGTTTTCGATTATATTTGAATTATTCAAATTAAGAAACTAATTAATAATACATGAAAATTTGTATAATGCTTAATCAGCATAATGTGGGAGAAATACATCTGGCAATAAACCAAATAGCACTTAGTGGCGTTAGTAAAAAACATTGAAATGGCAAACACTCATCAAGAATAAAGTAAACCGTCTAGAATTCGTGAAAGCTTTTGGTTTATTTGATAAAACCAAAGTAATAATGAATAAGTCCTTGGAAAACTGTAAGACAAATTTCATGACGAGAACCAAAGAGAAACAAAGCTAGTATTGCTAAAAGTTTGGTGCATTCTCAAGAAACAATGTTTCTCGATAATGGTGTTAATGAAATAAAAATAAGAGCATGATGAAGGTCTGTGACCATGCATCAGAATGATTGAGAAGTGTAATGGAATATGTTCCAGGATGAGACTCTTCATGTTAAAAGGAAAAGAGATCGATGATTGTGATCATTGTGGTTTTTCAGTTATGCTTTTACATAAAGTAGTAGGATTCACAAATCTTCCCTACACCTAGTGTGGAGATAAGTGTGAATTTATTGTGGTGTTATTGGAACAAGACATACCTACGAACTACAAGGAAATTGATGGTAAACTAAAGTTACAAGAAATACAGAAAGTATAACTTCACTTGAGATTAGAAAGTAAAGTTGTTACTGAATCTCATCAAGTAAAGTAGTTACTTGATATTTCTAAAGGACCGCTAGGTCATAAGAAATAAGTGGGAGTCGTAAAAAGACAAAGCAAGATACATTAAGAAGTGTCTTGGGTGATTTCAAATGAATTTGATTCAGAAATGCTAAAGTCTGGCGGATCCTAGAATCTTGTAAAAAGGAAAGTCTCGAATTGATAGTTGATCAAAGATTTCAAATTGTTCGAAATGTCGAGTATATATGCAATTTGCATAAAATTTTGTGGGAGCTAAGGGAGTCTTCCTAGATTAATATGTATATGACATATATTTTATGGAAGTGTTGTGAAGTTCGAACTCAAAAATGTAGTCAAAATATTTTGAGTGGGAGCTTGACAGATTCATGTGTGTGATTGACACATTGTGAATAAGTACCAAAAGCCAATTAATATATAAATATCGATTATGGGAGAATAGTTGAAATTATATACGACATTGGAATCTTAGATATTGATGAATGTCCTATAGAATTATGTTGGAATGAATTCCTAAATGAGATTATAAAAGAGGTTCAGAATATGAATTGATTAAGGAAGAGTCCTAAATCATTCAAAGTTAAGAAAATCATTAACTAACAAGCATCGATGGTTCAATAGGAAGAATGGGATGTTTTCACATCCACTATGTTTTGAACATAGGATTCTGGTTTTTGAAGTCATAATAATCACTTGATATAATATGGTCCATGTTATTAGCAATAAGAACAAGTTTAGAAATGATTAAGTGTAAATCATTAAACAATGAGTTAATATTGTGCATAGTATTTGGTGAGATCTATAGACATGTTTCTGGATCCGTAAAGACAACATACTTGAAGTATAAGGTGTTATACTAGAAAAGTTATATGTTGAATTTGAAAAGATCGGAAATCTCTGCATTATAAGCTACCTAAGGCGCAGTTGAAGCGTGGTGGCCAACATTCGAAATAGCACATGGTGCATCTTGAATTTGAAATCTACATTTATAATAATAGTATATGAATACTACCATGTATTGTATATACGTTGAAGCTTTGAGAAACTTTTCTCACAGAGTTCGTTCCAATACTTAGTGCACATGAGAAAGTCTCCGAGACCTATCTAAAGTCACTGATGGTATTTCGAACCAGAGACCTCATTCTGTTGCCAAAAGATTATACATGCATAAGAAGTTATCATATAGATGATAAAAGGTATTAGTGTCATATGGGATGACATTAATAAGTTGCAAATGATGCATAAGGGATGAAATGTTCATTTCCTAGACGTAAAACTCTTACATGAGCAAGCATAATAAGAACCACCAAGTCGTATGGTACTGATGATTGGATAACAAATGCAGCTAGTTTATTTATACTCTAATGCAAGTGGGATATTGAAAGGAATATGCCCTAGAGACAAATGATTAATGGCATATTTCATAAAGTTTATGATTAAGTTTTATATCATGCTATAACTATATTGATTAGGAAACGTTAATACACACGTGATATACAAACAACCATTAGTTCCCAGTGAAACTCTAGTCACTAGTTAATTGGTCAATGGATGATCAAAGATTTCCTGATCATGTTGGTGCCTCGGCACCAATTGACAATGGGGTCATTTCATTAGAGAATGAGATGGTGAACATGCCCTATCTATAGCGTCGTATCGCGCAATGGGGTCATTTCATTAGAGAATGAGATGGTGAACATGCCCTATTTATAGCGTCATATCGCGATCATGTCACCGAGTTCAGGTTATCATGATTAGAAAATATAGTGACTCTTTCCTTAGACCATGAGATCATATCTAATCACAGTCTCCTGAGGTTAGTTTAAATAGCACTTAACGTCACTCGGGGAAATAGTGGTCATAAGGGTGTCATTGGGTATCAGGTTGAGACGTGTGCATCAAGAGAGGGATTTATCCATCCGCGTGACGGAAGATACTCTGGTCCCACTCAGATAAGTCATATACATAAGCTGCGCAGCTTATGACTAAGTCATGAGGGATATCACTTATCAGATCTAGTAAAAAACGTATTGTCGGTAACAAGGTTGAACCCTGTCATGGTGATGTCATTTGTTTAAGCCTCGGATAATACAGTATCGCAGAGATAAAAGGAATAAGACACACTGTTTACAGTTCAACGATAAATTTCATTGAATACACATGTGATCATCATGGGCATCTAGATCCCGATGTTGATCATTAGTCAGAGAGGAGTCTTGATCATGTCTGGTGTATTCTCGAATGGTTGGGTAGCACACTTAACGGCTTGACGAAGCTTAGAAATTGTTAGTGGCTAATTCGGAATTATTTAAGAAATAATATGAGAGAGACCAAAAAAGTTCTGGAGAGATCCGAGGTGTTCGGAGGAAAGATAAACAAAAAAGAACCGGAAAAGAATTTCTGGATAAATGATGATTTAAATATATTTATTATATATATTAATTCTGAATTAATATATTGTAAATAAATATTTAAATAAAGATTTACAATGGCGTCTTATTTGTTAGGCAAAATCCTGAAGGAATTTCACCTAAAAAACTGACGAAAAAAAGAAAAGGTTGTTTTTAAAATAGCCCACGTGGGCGTCAGATAGTCCGTGCCGCACGGGACGGCCGCTGCTGTGATGCGCTACCGCCACAGCTAGGCCGCAGCCCACCCGGGAGCCCCACCACCGGGTACCGTCCACCCGGGGCCAGCGCTGGGGCCACGGCCGATAGCCTCTACTTAGGGATCAGACTCTACTTGGGTCGCTGCTTACAAAAGACAAATGGACGAGGACTGTACTTGGGCCAGGACCTGCGTTATCATGTGCCCATAAAAGACAAACATATGATATGGGGATGGGACTCTACTTGGGCTAGGCCCTACGTTGTTGCCCCGGACGAGGACGGGCCTTCTCCACAGTTGGCCGAATCCCAATCTTTCTCGGTGTTGTTTAATGGGGCACCACAGGAAGAGTTCATTCCCTCAAGGGGGATCAGGCAGGGAGATCCAATCTCGCCTTATTTGTTTTTATTGTCAACAGAGGGCCTATCGTGCCTTTTGAAAGTTAAAGATCAGTCATCAACACTTCAGGGGTTAAAAGTGGCGTCCACCGCTCCAGTAGTGAACCACTTATTATTCGCAGATGACATCCTGCTGATTTTTCAAGAAAGTAAGGAGGGAGCTTTGGAGATTAAATTTTTTTTGAATATGTATTGTAATGCATCCGGTTAACGTATCAATATGGACGAGTCCTCTATCTTTTTTAGTAAAGGATGCCCTGCAGCTATCCGTGAGGAGGTAAAAGAGGTACTTGAGGTGCAGAGAGAAGCCCTCAATAAGAAGTACCTTGAAATGCCATCGGATGTTGGACGATCCAAGTGTGGGGTTTTCAAATTCCTTCGAGATCAAGTTTGGAATAAGGTACTTGGGTGGTTGGAGCAATTGTTATCAGTGGGTGGGAAGGAGATTCTAATCAAGTCAGTAGCCCAAGCAGTCCCAACTTATTCTATGTCCTGCTTTAAATTACTAAGAGGCTTATGCGAGAACATCAATTCCCTTCTTTGGAAATTTTGGTGGGGTTGTAAAGAAGGTCAGAGGAGGACGGCGTGTGTCTCATGGGAGAAAATGACTTAGCCAAAATTTGAAGGGGGCTGGGATTTAGAGACATTGAACTCTTAGCATGCTAAGCTTGGAGGATTCTTCAGGTACCAGAATCTTTGAGCGCGAGGGTACTGAAGGCGGTTTACTTGCCCAAGGGTGATATCCTATCAGCGGAGTTGGGTTCGCATCCATCACAGATCTGGAGGTCGATTCTTGAAGGAAGGGAGGCTCTAAATATTGGTCTTGTGAGGAGAATTGGGGACGGGTGTTCCACTAAAGCATGGACACATAATTGGCTACCTAGGAATGAACGACTACGACCGTTTGCTCCTCTCAAAGATGATGCATCGACCCGGGTGAGTGGCTTTATTGAGGCACAGTCAGCCAGCTAGAATAGACAGAAGATTGAAGAATTCTTTCTTCCTATGGATGCTGAAGTGATTATGAATGTACCCCTGCCAGCGCGAGTGCAATCATACTTTTGGTCATGGCACTTCAAACGCACCTGAATATTTTCTGTCAGGTCGTGTTATAGAGCTTTGGTGATGATATGACGTGTGCGTGCGGACTGGTTGGACGAGCGACCCGCCTCGTCGAGTTTGGCTAAGTAGAGCAGTGATTGGGCAAAGTTATGGAAAATTGCAGTCCCTTCCAAAATCCGTATTTTTCTTTGGAGGCTAGCAATGCAATCGTTACCTACAGGAGATCTGAGGCATCACCGGAAGATGGAACCGTCACCTACTTGCTCAATGTGCGGGCAAGTCGACTCCTGGAGGCATTCTCTGATAGAATGCAATCTTGCACGTTGTGTGTGGGCGCTGACAGATGAGGATATTACAGACCATATCTCCCTCTCTGCAGAACCTAAGGCACGACAATGGTTGTTCTCGATGATTCATTCAATGAAAGAGGCAGACCTTATTCAGATGCTTGTAACTCTGTGGGCGATCTGGCATGCGAAGAGGAAAGCTATACATGAAGATGTGTACCAAAGCCCTATGGCCACTAAGGCATTCGTGGATCGCTTTCTGGCTGATCTGGAGGCTAGTAAGGAACCTGTACGGGTTCAGAGAAGTGCACCTAGGACGGTGTGGTAGATGGATTCCACCCGGAGGAAGACCAAGATCAACATTGATACTGCGGTGGCTAAGTCTGTTCAGAAAGGTGCAGCTGCAGCGGTGGTGCGATCAAGGGAAGGGATGTACCTGGGAGCTTCGGCCATGGTGTACGAGGGTATTTCACATCCGGGATGTCTTGAAGCATTGGCATGTCGAGAGGCACTAGATGTGGCTGATGACCTCCTGTTAGGTGATATCCGGGTTGCCTCAGACTGTTTAGAGGTAGTAACTGGTTTGGATGGTGAACATATGGGTGTTTATGGCAGCATCCTTCGAGAGATCAAGGATAGAGCTCGTGTGAGGGGAGGAGCAACGTTCTGTCATGAACGGAGAGAGTCTAATGGTGAAGCACATCAACTAGCTAGGTTCGCTTCGTCGTTGCCTGAAGGAAGGTATGTGTGATTATTAGGACCACCGCCTGATCTGAGCATATCTGTAAATCTTGATATTGTTTAAATGAAGGTGTGTGAAATCTCAAAAAAAAAATAACAAAAAATGGAGCTACAACTACAATGCCAAATTGTAAACCAATCATATCTCCTATCTTATGGACCACCAGTCTACCGTTGTTTGTGAGCACGCAGTCTAGCAGTATCTAGTTACCGGACCTCAGATTTAAGATAAGTAGAAAATGATGTAAAGGTTACACCTTTTGACCCTTTCAGCTAACTGCGATCGGGATTTCAGAGTTAAGGTACCCATCCCTTCTCGGATATAACCATTTGTTCGAGACACATGGTAACCATTTTAGGCTATGTTCATTTAATATTTCGTAAGAAATTTTTGATGGCGTTGTTTTCTTAAATTTTATTCCAAAGGAGGCAAATGATAGTTTCACATGGAAACTACAACCGTACAAAACATACATTTTTCATATGTATGTTTCGTAATATTTTGATAGAGGTGGGAGGTGGCGGCGGTGGCTACAAGCCTGACGGATTTGGAGAGGGTTTAAAGCGTGTAGCTAGGTTGAAGGCGAGGGGTCTGTCAGTGGCTACACATACAATACAATTTGTCTGATTTTTGTCCGACGAATCAAGCAAACCACTCACCAGGCCCTCTACATACGTTTGTCTGATTGTTTTTTCTTTGCGGGAGCCTTTATAGTAGTTGCCGATTCCAATAGTGAGGAAAAGACAACGAGGGAGCAATTAGTTTTTCCTCGGGCTGACAGTGATGAATGGACGGTGTACCAAGGCATGAGAATCACTATCAACGTTAGGCCTCGGCTTTCGGTTATCCACAGGGAATCTTTGGTGGGGATATAAAAGCTATAATTACAAAGAGGTATATACACTTTTAGTCCATATCTTGTATTACGAAAGCGTTTTAGTCCTACATCTTGCAAAATGAGTAACACTAGTCCCATAACTTGCAACTTAGGAGTATTGTAGTCCAATTCGATCAAATTTTAGCGAGTTTAACCAATTTTGATTGATTAGTCCATGTTAGAGCTGTCTCGACCACGCGCTTTTGCATTTTAGTCCCATAAACTAGTTTCGCAACTTGTAAAATGCAGATCCGATCTGTGAGGGCTGAAAAAAATTTACACCTACAGACTATGTGTGACTGGAACCGGGGATCCAATCATACAGATTAATCATTCCTGCCATTAGAGCACACAGCATTTGCATGCTACTATAAGTTAGGACGGTACTTTCTTTGCTGATTACCACGGGCTGAGGAACAAGAAAATTATCTTAGTGCTTAAGCGTGAGCACATGCAGAGGCTGTGAGGCCATCTGCCGCCGCGCATGCTGCAACTTATTCTAGGCTTATGTCCACACCATGTCACTGACAGTGGGCCCTCCTACCTACCGTATGGACCAACCGACCCAGCTTTTCCTTCCCAATCCCCTGATCCCTCGATTCCCCTTCCACCACCTCTTGATTAACGCCTCCGGCGCCGCCCTACTCCACCTCCCGCGCATCGGCCGTCGGCTTCCCAATCTCACGCGCGTCGCCAGCGGTGCCACACACCGCCTCCGAACCTCCAGCTCGCTGGCGCCGACCTCGCCCAACCTCCTGCACGTGGCCGGCGCCCCCCTCCGCTACCTCCCAACCTCCTGCCTGCCACGGATGGGCACCCGTGACGCCTCTGAACCTCCTGTCGTCCTGCTTGGGCAAACTCAGCATCAACGGAGAATTTAAGTTTCCACCCGTTCTTCTTGATTTCCAAATTTTTCATGCTAATTTTCTCTCCTCTCATCTCTCTTCTCAGTCTCTCAGATCGGGCCACCATGGCCGGCTAGGCAACATTCTTCCTCAATTTATTAGCTCCCTCCCTCTCCCTCTCTATGATTTGTCCCTTTCTCCTCTCTTACCCCCTTTGATTCTCTACTTTTTGCAGTGACTAGTGGAAGGAAGACAACAATCCATCGACGGCACCGGCCGCTGGAAGAGCTAGCCGGCGAGTCGGGTACTGCAATGTTGGGGCAGCGCATGCCAAGATGCCAAGGCTACAACGGAGGTATCTTTCTGATCTAAAATTTTGTCATATTATACTTTTGTGTGAAACTCAGCTGTTTGTACTACTGATAGCTTCTATGATTTAAAGTGTCTCATTTAAATTGCATATTTTTCAGCTTTGCACAAGTATGCCATGTCACCAGGCCGTCCTCCACCACCGCTCCCTCCGTCTATATCTGTCTGTACAAATGAACGACCACACTGCAATCACACTTCATGATTTCTCCTCATTGCTTTCATGCTTCCTATCAGAGAAAAGCACTAAACACTTACATGATACACAATATCTACGAGAATTCTTCTAACGATGTCAGTTCATTATTTTCCAGCCTAATGCAGTGTTGTAAAGGATAATGATGTGGTGATGACTAGTGCGCAAAGAAGAGGAGAAGAGGCTGCAGCAAAAAAAAGGTCTTTTTCTGCCTATTAATTCAGTCAGTTTACACGCATTTTAGCTGAATGTGCCTACTAATTCATAGATGATACTGTTTGTTTTATTGGTACTGAATCGGTTAAGCTAAGATATTTTGCAGTTGTACAAGCTTATGTTCATTTTCTGCCCTTTTCTTATGCAACCATTTGGCGAGGTAATTACTGCAGCACCGGTACCGGGATGATGAGCTGCTGGTGCGTCCTCGATTAGATGGCGACCATTGGCCGTAGCAGTTGGCCATCGACACATCCCCGATCGCGATGACGCAGAGTCGGGCGCACATGAGAAGCTTGACCCGCTGCCGCCGTGTGCCGTGGCCTCGACTTTATGGTGTGCGGAGGCCGCGCCCTCCGACCGTCGGCACGTCCCAAGCGGCATATAAGGTAAGTCTGGGTTGTTATGGTTCTGCCTTTCCATCTATTAGAAGTTGCTTTCTTAATCTGTTTCCTGTCAGGTGAAGTATTGTGGTATTTTTCATAATGCGATTTGAAAAGATTTATCAGTATGGTGAGACTTTAAAACTACTCTAAATTCGGCTTTTGTATTTTTATTTGTGCAATATTGGGTTATGTAATAAATTGCATGTTGATTTATTCACTCATAATTTTCATGTGAAGTATCTACGACAACAAGGGAATATGAGCCAATGTATTAGCTAATCTCTCTTAGTAGATTGTCTAATTTTTTATTTTATTTGGAGGATCTATATTTTGTTGAATTATTGTTCTATGCTCCAATTTTGTCTTACAGGAAACTAGATAAAGAAGAGTGCACTATTGAGAAATAGAATCTTTGTTTACGAATTTCGTCCCAACCTATCAAATAACGAGGAACTCCCTGTTGGCAAACAACTTAAGGTGCTTCAGATCCTTAATTTTGTACAAAAAAAGGAGGGGCAGTGTTCTAGAGATGTGATGAATGATAATCTAACTAGCTACGGAAGTGTGCCCCAACCAGCTCCACATCTGGCTTCTATGTCATCCTCACCTTCAAGAAGTCGCCATGTCATTTGCTTAATTTTATTATAACGCATTGAACTGCTAGATATCATCCAGTAGTTATATGCTTTTGAATTTTTTTATCCATGTTGCTGATCTGCTCCTAACTAAACTATACTATGGATTTCTGTTGTGGATTGGTGAGTCATGAAACAGTGCATGTTATGGTCTACTCCTCATCAAACAGTTCTACGAATTTCTGGCATGTTTTGCTTGGTCGTAAAACATTGCAGGTGATGGTCTGATGGTCTGTTCCTTGTTAAACAATATTCTAAATGTCTGGTGTGGATCAGTAGGTCATGCATTAAGTAGTGGTCATTAAGCATTGTAGTTGAGGGAAAATTAGTAGCAAACAGGCCAGATGTGATTTATTTCTTTAGTGCTTTGGATTGAATCATCATGATTTAAAATCTTCCATTTATTCTTGCAGTTTTCTTTTGCAGAGAGATGAGGTTTTGTTTGTTATCATGAAATCTATAGAACTGTGGCACACAGGTAAATTGGGACTGCTCTTAGTCATTCAGTTTTTTGTGCCTACTCAAATAGGTCATTCAAGTAACTAAGAAAGTTATAGTCTTCTCATATCATATATCGTATGATTCACATCACATGGAACATCCATGTAGTTATAAATGTTGTTGCAGAATTGGCATTAGTGGATAAAGGAAAAAAATTATGATTGAATGTGTGTCTCACACAGTAATTGCTTCTCAACTATCATATGTGTTCTTCTATGTGAAAGAAATCTGTTTTCATCATCCTAATTTATGGTTTCAACACGGCTACTGTATGCTCTTTGTTGCCATGTCCCTGGAATCTAGACAACTCTTGAAGTATATGGTGAATAGAAGGTTAGGCGGGTAACAAAAACCTATGCAATATTAGTAATTTAAGTAGTGAACTACAATTTAGTAATTTAATGTCGATTGTGCAAGGGATTATTTTTTGGTGCATTTATCACAATTACTTTTCAGCCCGATTAACTCAGATGTCAAAAACAGGAGTACGGGCTTCCAAGACGACCATGCTCTGCTGCAGGACTGGTTGTCACTGACGTTGGCGGTGAGGTTATATTTTCTTTCTACAATGGAATCATTTGTAATGCTTTTCTCAAAATAATATAAGTGATTTGAATTTGCAGTCATTGTTTATTATAAGAAATTTGCAAGGGTGAAGATTGTTATGTTCTATTGCAGTATTGAGTGGGGAGTAGAATCAGTTGCATAGGAATTGGTGTGCTCATTTGCGTACCTATACATTGGCAGTGAAACTATTTTGACAAGCTTTTTTATCATTCACTTAGATAGTTCTTAGTCATATATTTTGCTTGGCTATGATACTTTTTTGTATTTTGGTGCTTAGGTAGATGTATAGTTGGGATATAAACGGGATATCACTCATTGTGACATTTGATACCAAAGGCCCGTTAACTCCAAAAAGGGCATTGCATGTTACAAGTACATAGTTTGTGTTGTTTTGCGGTGTATCTATTTGTTGTGTAGTGATTGTTAATTCGATGTGTATGGACAATAACCTTCACCTTAGATAGTTTGGTGTTTATTTAGGATACATGTTCATTTTAGAGGATTTATTTGGATCAGTATATAGTACATATATGATAGCTCGTGCATTTTTCGGGACTAACTAACACTTCAGGCTTGTGAGTGAATTGTAGTAATCGTAAGCTGTCAGTTTTATGTCCGTATACATATTTCACGGTCTCACTATTAGTTATTTCCATGTGTTTTTGTGATAATCTAAGTATGGTGGCCGTGTATTTTTCCTCATTTGTAATAGTGTGGCGCATATACTTTAAAAATATGTCATATGATTTTGCTCCTTTACTTTTGGTAGTAAGACTGTTGTATGTAACCGTTATTATTTTTTAGGAGGTACTTAACAGATATTCAGTATTGCAAAGTTATAAGTTGTTGTATACTCACATGTGTTTAGTAGCTATTTGCAGTTATTTGGTGCTTAGACCGATGGTTGTAGGCTTTTTGTGAATATATTGTTTGTTTCATGCAATGGGGAATGAAGTGCATGGTTATTTCTAACCACACTTGCCTGGTGGTTACTACCACTTGGGTGTATTATCTAGACTTAGGTTGCTCCTTGGTTTGCATTTTTGTGTTCATTAGAGTACTCTTGAATCTGTCTGCAAGCTATGGTTCTTCATTGTGCGTCAATGTAACAGTAAGATTTTGTTCATTGTGTGATAGATTAGATTTTTCTAGGGTTTTTCTTTGTTCATCAATCCCAACACCGGTCTGTTAACATATGGTGTAGGCTTTATAGTAATGTGGGAAAGGTTTACCATTTGGATCAAACATAGCTGAGATGACTATCGTGGTGAATTTTTTTGACTATGATTCCTCATACTGTGCTGGCAATTGTTGTACTTTTGTTTTGAGAAATCAAGCATTTGATGGGCTAAGTTTTAATCATGTCGTTGTAGCGGGAAGAGAACGGCTATTGCATCTAATGTTTATTTACTTAATTACCTGGTAGGACAAGATGCCGAGGGTGCAAAACTGCCGTTGAAGCTTGATAAACCACAACTGATGGTGCGATGAGTGTATGTTAGAAGGTGTTTTCAGTTCTTACACGTGCACCAAGAAAACAACAGAAACAAAATTATGCTTTACTTTCTATGAACATTTATCGTCTTGTGTAGATCAATCAGTTTTCTATAACTATACAAAAATTCGGTCTTAATAGCATTCAACATAGAATACTATTAGCTGACAGAAGTCTTTTAGCAACGTGGTACAAAATTTTCTTGGTAAAACATCAAATTCTCATCCGGTCGACCCTTACACTTCCTTATCCAGTATGCTTGATCAAATATTGGATTGTCTGGGACAGAACATGTTATTGATGTCCTCGAGGCATAACTGTTTTTGCAATGTTCAGTCTGCCCAGAGAGGGTTTAGACATAATGTTTGGACATCCGCCCAAACATTTAGACATATTGGGGGATTGGACATCAAGAATTACGAAGCTGCATTAATGTGATTTTTTATATTATCACAAAATGAGGATGGAGATGATCATCTGGCACTCATGTGAATCCGTAAAAATACGAAGGGAACGAGATACACACCGGTGCTAAAAAAACTAACGAAAAGAGAACTAGAAATAGCATGGCGGTAACCATCCTCTCTATATACCACAAAAGAAACACATTTAATTTAGGGAAGCATTTATTTAAAAGAAAATGCTAAACACAGCCATGGACGGAAACAGGCAAATCTTTTGAACGAAAATGCAATCTTATCACACAAACCACACACTGTCCAGCCTATTGTAGGCAGCGGCGAAGCGCGCTTACCCGTCTAGTTGGCTTTATTTCCCACGGGGAATCAAGCACCGGATGTCTTGACTGAAGGACAAGGGAACGAACGAGTGGAGCTATGGTGCATATCTTGTCTGACATACAGGGGCATACCTAATTGAACCAGAGTTGAGGATGAGATGGTAGAATGTAGAGCCTAAGACGAGGAAGAAAAAGACCGGGATGACCAGCGAAAGCAGGGCTAGGTTGCAGCGGCCTGCTTGGCAGGATCATGGCCGAGATGCAGGAGGCGAGGATGCGCCGACTCGTAAGACAAAGAAGAAAACAACCATGCCCGAGCGCGAGATCGACCTTGTTGGTCATGGAGCTGTGCGGGTCGAGCTGGCGTTTGACACGCTGGTGGTGGCGGTGAGGAGGAAAACCGGTAGCAGGGCCACCGTGACACGCAGGCCCAACCTCGTCCCACACCTCTTAGGAATCGACACACTCCTTGACTCCTCGTTGTCACGGGCGCAATGTCGAGCAAGGTACATGAGACATGGAGCGATGTGAGGCGGTCATACATGGTGGTGTGGCGTTCGTCATGGTTGCGCAACACGGACATCGCTACCCCGCAGGACTTGAGCATCATTGGTGGCATGCCGCCGCCATGGTGTCCACCTCACGCTCCGCCGATGCCGAATGCACTGCTGATGCCGGGAGCACTGCTTTAACAATGGAGGTAGAAGCTCACGGGCTCCACTCGTAGGTCATCGAAGCCGAGGCGGCTTATGGCATTTGTGGTGCTGCATTAGCCTCCATAGCATGTTATTACAAGTATGTCCCAATTTCTATTAAAAATTGTCATGTGTATTGCTGGTAGACCCAAGCGTCTAAGTCACTTAATGTAGTGAGATAGAATCCTCAAACAGATTTATTTTTAATTTTAATAGGCAGCACCAAGGTCAAATGTGCCAGAGACAAACGTACAGGGATCATTTCACAAAAGTCACAACGCCAAATGCCATGTTTAGTGTATTTAAATCTGTCAAAGTTGCTAAATTTTGATTGGATTGGACTAAAATGCTTCTGGGTTGGAAGTTGTGAGACTAGTGTTGTTTACTTTACAAGATATGGAATTAAAATGCTCAGACCATACAAGATGTGGGACTAAAACTATATATACCTCAATTACGAATATAAAAATATCGAGTGCCACCCAATATCGTCCACCCTGCTGTCAATTACAATTAGTACAAGCAGTCATACTACTATCATGCGATCCACTTGGCGCGCCTAGGAAACGGACAGTCCGGAAGCTTGTTTCCGCATAATTTTCATCCCTTGCAGCTTTCGACGGGATTGCATCTTACTCGGTCGCATTGTCAGGCGCACAGCAATCACACATGCTGATTTTGCACCAGCGATAGCCATTCCAGGGAGCATGATTTGCACCTCGGCAGAATGGGACGGGATGCTCACGGTGAACACCGTACTTACCAGTTGCAGTAAATCATGATTCTCGTGTGATCGTGTCGTCTCAGGTGTCTTTGCAGGTCACTAGGCTTTGCACTGGCAGAACTCTTTTTTTTTAGAGGGTCAGATCGCTTCTTTGGAGTTGAAAAATATTTGACGCGAATTCTTTAAATGAAAATGATATGTATCCTTCGGACGATGTAACCATTCCATCATCTTGGTCTATTCGCATGTCGTGCGGGAGACAGCGTTGACCCCTCCTTTCTTATCTTGTATCTACTGTCTTTCTCCACTTGTTGACTACACCGCTTCCTCTCTTCCAGTCACCAGCCCCTCATCGCTGCTCCTAATCTACTGCATCTTCCCCGCCGCCTCTGTCCTGACGTCCTCATCACAGATGCGCCACGCCATGCCTCCATCCCTATTCCATCCAAGCTCTGTTGTTTTCGTCTTCGTTCCCATGCCTATTTCTCCCATATAGGACCTCAACGTCGGCGACCCTGCTACACAGGGCTCGCAACGCTGGTACTTAAGGCGCATGACTCTGCCACATACGGCTGGTGGCGCTCCAGGCGGCGGCTGCCCACGACGTGCGCCTTTGCTACCTACGGCAGTTGGACCTGCTACCTACGTCCGGCGGCGCTGCTGCAAGTGGGAGGCGCCGCCGCTACCCACCGCGGACGACTCTGCTATCTATGGCAGTCAGACCTGCTACCTACGGCCGGCAGCGCTGCTGCCCACGGTGCACGACTCTGCTACCTATGGCAGGCGAACCTTCTACCTACGAAGCTTGACTCTGCTACGTATGACAGGGCGACGCTGCTGTGGGCAGCCGGCGTTGTTGCTACCTACGGCTGATGGTGCTGCTGCCCACGCCGCGCTGCTCTGCTACCCATGTCTCGCTGCTCTACTACATGCGGCGAGCGGCATGAGAAAGCGCCAAAACCTGCCGCGAGCGGTCTTCTCCGACGATGGCCGCGCTCTGCATCGCTGAGCAGCTTCGACATGGGGAGCGAAAACCGTTGTTGCTGCTACTGTTGCAAGCTAGAGGCCTCCCTGCAAACAGATTCCATGTGGCAAGCGATGTTGCTACATGCGGCGGCCAGAGTTGCTCCCTACGAAGGGCGGCGCTGCTGTTAGGAATAAGCACGTCGTAGCACGGGGTACGTATCCGAGTAGACACGGGTAGCCGAATAGAGTAGGAATTATATGTCCTAATCCTACTAGGTTAGCTATACTAAATCTGCTATATATACGTGTGTAAGGTCCCTGTAAAAACACCACCGTGAGCTATCAGAGAAATAAAGAAAGAAGACGCACGATATGTGCGTTTAGCTATCTAATTGATTCTGTGTGCGTTCAAGCGATTCGTGTTGTGTGCGTGAGCTGTCAGCTAGGAAAGTAATCTAGCTAGGCTAGCTACGTACGTGTGCACTTGTCCGTCTCGCCGGAAATCGTCTCGTCGGAGATTTGCTTGTACGTGCGTATACTGTCGGAAAGCACTCGAAGTATTGAAGCGTACAAGTCAGGGCAATTCCAAAAATTGGTATCAGAGCCAAGGTCGTCGTCCGTGATCTGCTGAAAGTACTAGGAGGTCATGGCGATGGTGAAGTTTGGCGACAGCTCGGCATCGGCACCGGTGACAGAGACGGTGGGGGCGGCTTTGTATCCGCGCCTCGATCGCAAGGACTACGGGCTATGGGCTCTCAACATGGAGGTGGCCATGGAGGCTCAGGAGGTTTGGGAGGCCGTCGATCCAGGAGGCAACGAGTACGTCAAGGGAGGTGCGAAGTACCGGAAGGATCGCCAAGCGTTAACGGCGCTCTATTCCGTCGTGCCGAAGGACGTGATGCAGCACCTCGTCGGAAAGAAATCGGCGAAGGATGCATGGGAGACGATCAAGATCTTGCACCAAGGTCATGCCCGCGTGAAGGAAGCGCATCTTCAAACTTTGACAAAAAGCTATAAAGATCTGAAGATGGAGGAGAGCGAGACGGTTGATCAGTTTGCCGCCCGTTTTGTTACCCTTGTCAACGCAATCAGGGGATATGGCGAGAAATTGGATGAGATCAAGAACGTCAGAAGGTTCCTGCGTGCGGCGCCGGCGCGCTACATGCAGATCGTTACATCGATCGAACAATGTCTCGACCTGAATACATTGACGGTTGAGGATCTCGTCGGAAGATTCAAGGCACACGATGAGAGAATTCGGATCAGCTTCGGTGATCTAGAACAGGTTGAGCACCTGATGCTCACAAAGCAGCAATGGATGACTCTTTCAAAAGAAAAGCAAGGAGGCTCCACGAGCGGCAAGGAGAAACAACGCCCAGCGAAAAAGTATATCGTGGGGCAAGAGGATGAAGGTGACGCCCCGCCGCGGAGGAAGTTTGACATAAAGAAAGTAAGGTGTCATAACTGCGGTGAGCTCGGTCACTTCAAGGCTGATTGCCGGAAAGCACCAAAGGAAAAGGAGAGGGCTCTCATCGCCCAGGAAGGAGATGATGGACCGATGATGCTGATGCTCGAAGTAACTGAGTTGAAGGATGAGGAGGATCCTCCATCACCGGCTATGGAGATTGTGGCGCAAGTGGATCACGATCTACCGTGTGTGCATCATGAGGAACAAAGTGCCCCGTTCCCATGTGAAGCCACGTTTGAGGCAAGTGAAGCCTCGGAACCTGTTCATGGCGATCTATGCGTTGGAATCTCACCCGCAACTCCGTCTGGCAATAAGTTCTTCATGCTTGTGGTGGATGATCATAGTAAATACATGTGGATTGTGTTGCTGAAAAGTAAGGATCAAGCTCAACAAGCATTCGAGAAGATCAAGGAAGCCGAAGAGTTCAAGGTGGAGGCAAAGATAAGAGCCCTACGCATTGATGAGGGGGGTGAGCTGCATCAAACTGTGTTGACCATGGCATGGAGCATGATGAAGAGTAAAGGCTTGCCAGGAAAATTCTGGGGTGAGGCAGTCAATACGGCTGTGTATTTGCTGAACATGGAATCTACTGAGAGTGGAGTTGGTACAACACCGTACGAAGCATGGTACGGATGGAAGCCCTCGGTTGATCATCTTCGTACTTTTGGATGTGTGGCACATGTAAAGGCGGAATTGGCGGAGCAACGTATTTCGATGATCATGACAGGCTATGAAGGCTCAAAGACATACCGCTTGTGCAATCCTTATACCAATAAGGTGGTTTTCAAGGGAGACGTAATCTTTGAGGAAGGCAAGTCATGGAATTGGGGTTACAACGAACCGGAATATTCAACTTTTCACGTCACGTGGGATCTTGAGTATGAAGAAAATATGGATCAACCAAGCTTATCCTTGTCAGCAAGTTCGGGCCCAGAAGATGTAGAAGGTCTAGGGGGAGCTCCAAGCATGGACACCAGGAAGCACTAGGGATTCTCCGGAAGACAAAGAGTTTGAAGAAAAGGCTAGTTGTGGCGGAAGATATGGGCGGAAGGGTGCACAGATGCATGCGTAGCGATACCTGCACTTGTTTGCCCAGCAATTATAAGAAAAGAAGGGGGAGCTGAAGTGAGCCTAGCAAACAGGCCAGCGAGGCCAGAAGGCGATGGTCCAAGAGTGTGGACTGGTGGCAAGATAGATGGAGGAGACTCAACAATAGGGGGTGCAGATCCATCAAAAGGCTTTTCACATGGTATAGAGAAGCTAGAAGAAAACCAATTTGAGTTACCTCCTACTTATTTGTTCTATTGCATCCAAGAGCACCGGCAAGTAGTAGATCAAATATGTGAGGCATCGATGAGAAAGTACTTCATCAAACCAAGTATAATGTCTCAAGGAGTGGACAAAAAGGATAGTCGGCGTGAAGGCATGGAGAAGGGCGCGGACAAAAAGGACTGTCGGCGTGAAGCCATGGAGAAGCCGACAAGAGCAAAGACGACGATATGGGTAACACAAGAGACGACGAAAGCAATGTCGAAGAGGACGCCTGGAGCGGCGAAAGCAATGCCGAGGATAACGTCCGCGGGGAGTAGCTGGCGTATTTGGGATCCAGGTCGAGGTGAAGTGCACGTCGTGCTTAGGGGGTGATTGTTAGGAATAATCACGTCGTAGCACGGGGTACGTATCCGAGTAGACACGGGTAGCCGAATAGAGTAGGAATTATATGTCCTAATCCTACTAGGTTAGCTATACTAAATCTGCTATATATACGTGTGTAAGGTCCCTGTAAAAACACCACCGTGAGCTATCAGAGAAATAAAGAAAGAAGACGCACGATATGTGCGTTTAGCTATCTAATTGATTCTGTGTGCGTTCAAGCGATTCGTGTTGTGTGCGTGAGCTGTCAGCTAGGAAAGTAATCTAGCTAGGCTAGCTACGTACGTGTGCACTTGTCCGTCTCGCCGGAAATCGTCTCGTCGGAGATTTGCTTGTACGTGCGTATACTGTCGGAAAGCACTCGAAGTATTGAAGCGTACAAGTCGGGGCAATTCCAACAGCTGCTCCATGCGATGGCCGGGTTCTCCAGCGACGACGCGGCGAGGTTCTCCGGTAACGGTGCTGCGGGGTTCTTTGGCGACGGTCATGGCTCGCAGAGAAGCAATGCCTGGTATGCACAAGGTGGGGGGAGAAAGAGTGGCCAAGAGGCGATGTGCAGCGTGGGGCACCATGGACGGCCAGGTGTGATGTGCGGGAAGGGATATGACGCATGGCATCATGGGAAATAGGACGATGGGAAGGTTCCCATCGTCCGGGGGACACCTAGGGCTCACCTTCTTTAAAAGATTAAGCGTGATGCTCAGCACGTGATCTGGGAGCGTTTACGGGCGTGTTGCCGTTCCAGTGTGACTGCCTGTGGGCTTTGCTCGACTGCATGTGGGCGTCAACCTGATGTATGGCCGGTGGATGCAGTGATTCAGCTTGTCCACGTGTTGGTCCCAGGGCAGTGGATGGTTTCGTTCCCTACCTGATTTGGTGATTCTTCCGTCCTCTCCCTTAGAGCATGTCCACCAGCGTTAAGGACATCGTTTTTAGGACCTTTTTTTCGATCGGACAACTCACTCAGTCGCGTTTTTAGGACGCCGTTTTCGTCCGAATTTACCCAACTTTTGTCTAGATTTTCCAGGCCGATACCAGGACACTGGGAACGCCCTGGGAACGCCGGACAAAGCAAAAACGCTGGTGGGCCAACCCTGTTGGCGACTATAGGTCGAGATCCTGCCCTTTTTTTTCTTCCCCTCCCGCCTTTTCTCTCCATTTCCCCCAACTCTCGCCAGTTCATCGAGGTCCCGCCCACCATGCCGTCCAAGGGTTTCGTCAAACCCTGATCCACCATCGTCGAACCAGAGGAGAAAAAGGAGAGGAAACCGAGGGCGACACGAAGAGGTCGGAAGGCTTGACCAACGCCGAGTGGCTGACCCTTGTTCAGAAGAGGAAGGTCGAGCCGGACGGCCGCAGGGAGAGGAAGGACACGGCGAAAGCCATGAAGGCGCTCGCCAAGGCCCAGGGTCTCGCCAAAGAGCAGACGATGAGGGAAAAGCAGGAGGCGATGTCGCGCTCGAGGACGGTCGCCCCCCTCCCTCCCCCTGAAGTACGGCGCCCACTGGGGAAGCAAGCCAAGCGTTGGGTCGCCAGCCGGGTTCTTGCCAATCTCGCTGTCCGGCTTCCAAGAGAGCCAGGCGGACCCGCGGCAAAGGTACTCCTCCTCCCCCGAGTTCGATGACAGGTTCAACTCGAATGTCCTCTTCCCCTGCCCCATGCCTCGCCCTCCTCTGACCTTCAACATCGACATCAACATCCCCAAATCCACCTCTCCGGCGTAAGCATGCCCTTCGTCGTCCATGCTCCGCGGCCCTCTTCCTTTCGGTGGCAGCTCCTTGCCCGCAACCTTCGGCGAGAAAGACGCTCACAACATGTTTAGCGGAATGTCGGCCAGAGCGTACATACAGTACATGATCGCCTCAGGTTTGGCGGCGGTCGGCAACACCTACTTCTTCACTCAAGAACAGTCTCGGGCCGACACCGAACAAGGCATCAATTCTCAAGATTTTTCCAAAGGCCAGGCCAAACAGACGCAGGCCAAGGACATGGAGGACGCCGAGGAAGATGCCTTGGCTCCTGTGAAAGCCAAAGGCAAAGGCAATAGGAAGCCAGGCACGTCGGCTATGGAGCCCCGGAGCAAGTGGACGGCGCTTTGATATGTCGTAAACGTATCTATAATTTTTGATTTTCCATGCTTGTTTAGCATCAACTTTGCTATGTTTTGTCTACACTTTCATGTATTTTTATACATTTTTTGGGACTAACCTATTTATACATTTTTTATACACTTTGCTAGTTGCTTGATTTCTGCTGTTTTTGGTTTCAAAAAGGCTAGTAAGGAAATATTCTCGGAATTGGACGGGACAAAAGCCAAAGTCAATATTTTATCGGAGAGAACAGGGAGTCCAGAGGAGAGACGGAGGGGCGCCACGGGGTGGCCACACCCCCATGGCGCGGGTCCATCCTAGGTCACGCCAGGGCAGGGTATGGGCCCCCTGGCGCTCAACCAACCTCGCCTCTTCGCCTATAAAGTCACCCCGATGCAGAAACTCTAGTCACCCGATTAGATATCCACAAAACAATCTGTAGCCGCTGCCACCATCGTCTCTAGATCAGGGGGATCTAAAGCTCTTCCCGGCACCCTGCCGGATGAGAGAGATCATCCCGGAGGCCTTCTTAATCACCATGCCAACCTCCGATATGAGGCATGAGTAGTTCACCCTTGAACTATGGGTCCATACAGTAGCTAGATGGTTGTTTATCCTTTTTTGTGCTATCATGTTTAGATCTTATGAGCTCCGTTCATGATCAAGATCATCTATTTGCAATCATACATGTTGTGTTTGCAGGGACCTGATGGATATTGAGATACTATGTCAGGTTGATTATTGATTCTATCATGTCAGATTGATTATTGATTCTATCATGTCTGTGTTATTTTTATCTTACATGCTCTCCGTTCCTAGTAGCTATCTTGGCCAAGTAGATGCTTGTGACTCCAAGAGGGAGTATTTATGCTCCATAGTAGGTTCATGTCTCTAGTAATCTGGGGAAGTGACAGAAATTTCTAAGGTTATAGATGTGTTGTTACTGCTAGGGAGAAAACAACAATCTTTTGTTCATGGAACAATTGTATTGTTTACTTTACACACATTGCTTAATGCAATTATCCGTTGCTTGCAACTTAATACTAGAGGGGGTTCGGATGATAAATAGAAGGTGGATTATTAGTCATAGATGCAGTTGGATTACGATCTATGTATATTGTTGTAATGCCCAATCAAATCTCATAGGAGTCATGATGTCTAGTATATTCATTGTTATGATTTCTCAACCTATCAATTGCCCCGCTGTAATTTGTTCATCCAACATGTTATCTATCTTAAGGAGAACACCTCTAGTGAACTGTGGACCCCGGTCCATTCCTTTATCATTGATACATCATCTACTGTTACCGTTTACTTTCTACAAGCAACTATTACCTTCCACACTATATGTTTAATCCTTTGTTTTCAGAAAACCAGTGAGATTGACAACCTCACTGTAAGTTGGGGAAAAGTCTTGAGTTTGTGTTGTGCAGGATTCCAAGTTGTTAGCAACACCTTGGAGTTGTTTCCTTTCTCCTACTGGTTCGATAACCTTGGTTTCATAACTAAGGGAAAACTTGCTGTTGTGTTCATCACACCTTGCTCTTGGGGTCTCCCAACGAGGCTCTACAGTCCACTAAGCCACCACCAAGATTTTCTGGCGCCGTTGTCGGGGAGTTAAGGACAGCTTTGCAAGGGGAGTCTCTCACAACCATTCTCTTTACTTTGTTTTTGTTTTGCTTAGTTTCTTTTGCTTTGTTTTGCTTGTTTCTTTCTTTCAAAAATACAAAAAAAATCGTTTTTCGTTTGGTTTTCTTTTTATTATCAAAAATACAAAAAAATAGTACTTCCTATAGTTATTACCTTGTTCTATCTCACCATGTTGATCCATAAGTTCACCCTGAAATACCTTTCAATAGGGAGTGGCTCTATAATTGGGAAAGAAAATATTGAATAATTCTTTAATCATATTAGCAAGCATGAGGATATTGAGTATAGATCCTTAGCAGAACTTGCTCCAAATTATGAAATTGCTGCAGCTTATTTAGTTCACATGTTGGAGGCTAGGTTTGTTAACCTTGAACACATGATGCAAATAATGTTTCTTAAACTTAAAGATATTGAGGATATTGAAAAGAGAGATTTTATTCTGGAAACTTTGCTAAATGAGTTCAATTATGTTGCTAAAGAAGCTAAAAAGGTATTTGATCATTTTAATATGCTAGGCTCATGTGTATATGTTATGGGAACCTTAGAGAAGTTGGACAAAACTCAACCCAATGGAGAGGAAATTAAAATACACATACATTTTAAACTTGTAGGAATGCATGAAGCCTTAGAAAATAATTTTGATTCGATTGTTCCTAAAAACCCGTTCGATGAAAGCAGTGAACCCAAGAGTGTTGAGAGAGGATCCTCTAGAACTCATTTGGATGAGATACCTTGCCTGTTTAAGAAATTTCCAGTATTGAACTTAATGCTTCTTCATTTGACTTGATTTTTGCTTCTTATGCCTAACTTAAAGGCGTTAAAGAAAAGTACTTCTTGGGAGATAAACCAATAGTTTTATTGAGTCTTGGAAGTTATTACTTCTATAATAACCTATCCTTATCCTTTTTGTGTTATTTTTGTGCCAAAAATAACCTCTAATGATAGATAAGTAAGATTTGGGGAAGTTGGTGTCCCGAAACAGATTTTTGTGCTAAACTGTAAAAATTAGTGAAAAATATCTGTATGTCGGATTGAGCTGTAATGTTCTGAATAAATCCCCAAGGTTTTTATCTAACTTTCGTTAGTTCAACACTTTTCGATTTGAGCAACAGAAGGTCTTCGGAAAAATAATTTTTTACCTGTTGGTCTATTTTGACAAATTTCTGCCATTATTTGCAGTTGTCTCTTTATCGGTTTCTTTTTGAGTTCTTCTTGATCACTTGAGCTTTTAGAAGGAATTGATACAGTAGATTGTGTTATAATGAAAGTTTTACTTGTGTTGAAACTAAACCCAAAGGCCTATTCTTTTGAATACACTAATGTTGCTAATGAAGATTGTGTGAAGTTTTGTATGAAGGAAAATTTCTAGTGTAGGGGAAGAATGATGTGATGAGATGAAGAATGGAAAAAAAGCTCAAGCTTGGGGATGCCACCCCATGTCACCCCAAGAAATATTCAAGAGGTACAAGCGTCAAAGCTTGGGGATGCCCAAGGCATCCCCTTCTTCATCAATAAAAATCTCAAGTCTCTTTCTAGACACTTTGTTTTTATTATTTCATGCACTATTGTGTTGTTCTTGGAGCGTCTTAGTTTTCTTTTTTGGTTTTCATTTGCTTAGTTTGCTTGAATAAATTAGTTGGACCCCTGCATTCGCTATGTTGTTTCATATAAGTTGATTGGTGTTGGAAAAGAGTAGAAAGTTTCATGCTTAAGTGGTACAAAAGGGAGCTTAATTTGACTGTGGCTTAGACTTTATCATGTCATGCTAGATTTTGTTTTAACCTTATGCTTAGTGATTATTGTTGTAGCATGACTTGTTATAAACAATTGAGATTACTTAATGTGCCTTAAAAGAACCATGCGTTGTTTTATCATACAAAAGCATAATATTGTGGTATTCTCCTTTGATGCTTTATTTGGGTTGACTTGGCACATCCTCACACCATGTTATGAATATGAACCAGTCACCTTAGCCTCTATGATCATTTAGTTTTTGACTTGTGGTACCACTTTATGCTTTAATTCATAATGTTTTGTCGATTTGCATGATTATGGCCATTATTGCTCTCTTAGTTGGTCGCTCCAGGTGTTTTGCTAGCCTCCACTTGTATTGAGTAAGCTCTACTCATGCATCCAACTCCCAAAAAACCAAGTGTAACATCCAAAATTTCATCAAATTCAAAACCAAGTTATTGATTTCATATCATCATGGCATGTTTACTTTGCATAAAAATTTCAAAGCTAAAACCCTAATAAAACCATATTTTAAACCCCTTTTTAAGTTTTATGTATGGGGCATGGTTTTATTTTATTTTTATAACCCAAAAATGTTTTTGGGGTGATTTGTTGTGTTTGACACACTTTTAAATACTAGGGTCACCTCCCAAAATTATGGTGAAAGTTTGAAAAGCTTTGGACTTGTTTTGGTGATTCAAATCTAATTTGAAAAATCAAAACAGAAAAGAAAAAGGCAAAGAAGGAAAAAAATAAAACAAACCAACCCTTCTGGCCCAGGCCCAACTAGCAGCCCATAGCCCACCCCGGAACCTTCCCCTCTCCCCTATGTTTCTCACCACCCGCGCGCGCACCCTTTTGGTGACAAGTGGGACCCATCGCCATGTCGACCCGTCGTCGTCAATCTCGCGCCAGAGACCCGCGCCGCTGCCGTTTCCCCTCATTCAAACCTGATGAATTCGCGAGTAATTGCCGTTGATTGCAGGCGTGATTCTCTCCCCTGCTTTGGCTACTTAACCCCTCCCTCTCCGCGTCATTTCCCCCCACCTAGCACCACCAGAGCGCCGCCAGGCTACTCATATTTCTTCTCGCACCGCCGCAGTACTGAAAAACTCCGGCGACGCATTACAGTGACTCCGGTGCTCCCCTTGGCCTTTGGTTCACGCGATTGTGTTTGCCATGTCTTTGTGGACCTTTTGATGCTTAAAACTTGTCCCATTGTGCCCTAGGTCGTCTCCTTCGTCTTCAACTGCGAGCACCCGACGGCAAGCCGAACTTAGACGAGGAATAGCCGCCGCGTCTGTGCGCCCCCGCCCCGCCCACGACCACGTTGAGCTTTGCCTCGTCTTCACGACCTCATAAAGCCCCAACACCCCTCTCCTACCACCAAGCCTCGCCGGCGCGTCTCCGCCGCAGTGGCCATGCGCGCCGCTAGCTTTTGGTCAGAGCAACGAGATCCACTGGATCTAGATCTAGTGGCCTATATTAGATCTAGCAACGAACATGTATAGTTAGATATGGACCGCAGGATCGCACTTAAATCTAACGGCTCGCGCGCGTGATCCACCCGAACCGGTATGCGCCAATCAGAATAGGCTGCGTGGCTCTGTTTTTGATTTAAAATTCAGATTTTTGTCTATTAGTTGTTTAAACTTGTAAATTGCATAACTTTTGTTCCGTAAATCCAAAAATTGCAAATAAGATTTCTATGGATTTATAAAATTGAGACCTTTGCGTCTATGGCCTTGTTTTAGCCATTTGCTTCTGAAAAATTAGGATTTTATGCAGAATCATTTGTAGGCCTAGTTTGACTATACAAATTATTTGGATTATTATTTTTAGGTAGTTTTTTGTGTTATTTATACTTTAGATTATATGCTTTGCCTTTAGTACTGTAGAGTTTGATTTAAAAAGTGTGGCAAATCATCTCATTGCATTTTGCATGCATTCATATTTTTTTGTGTATATATTGATTTGTGAATATATTGTTGTTTGAATTGTTGTGTATATTTTGTGGATTGTGGAGAGTGTGATTGTGAGGATTGTACCTATTCCCCTAGCTGCCAAGGAAAGTGATATTCCATCTTTTGTCCTATTATTTTTCCTAATGCATTAGTGCTATTTTGAGTAGGATTTGCATGGTAATTTTTCAAAGTATATGCTATGCTATGGTAGATCCTATAGATGATATCTTGGTAGAAATTTTCCTAAGTTAAGAGACATGTTATGATAGTATGCTTAGCCTAGCTATTAGAATTCAAGGGTGAAAAAATCATGTTATGATCTTATGGAAAGATTATGCCTATATGTTTTTGACTAAGAAAACAACTTGTTAATGAAACACCTGGGTGGAATGGGAAGTATGGTTTGTGTTGAGTGGTCACACAGGGCCCATGTCTGTGGTTTACTCTGTGTATCACACTTGTGGATGGCCACCCAGCAACAAAGGGGTTTGAGATGTTTTGTGCTGAGAAGCTTCCAATGCAACCACATGGCATATGGGCTCTGCCTTGACCAACTAGGTTGCAAGAACTCAGCCGGATCGACAGATGGTGGTAGGGTTGATAGGATGGAATGCGTCCATGGTGGTCTGAGGGATTGCTTCTGAAAAGTCTCGTCTTGATGCATGTCGACTCTTGTGGGGAAAGTGCACCACCTCTCGAGAGGGTGAAACCTAAGTACTTAGCCGTGTCCCTGGTTACAGACATTTTGAGCATCAAAGACATTGAAATTATCAAGAATCTCCTCATCCCAATTTCTCTAAGTTAAAACTTGTGGTTGAACAAGGGTAGTGGTTCACCAATGTCTATAGGTGGTACCTTAGTGTTTTTGTAAAGAAAAACTTAGTGTTTTCAACTAGTAGGACAAAACTACTTTGTGCAAAGCCAGCCTGAAACCACACTTAGCCAAATTCATGTAGTTGATACTCTCTATTATATAACTATGATATCACTTGTCAATACAATTCCAAATGTATTGACCCCTTGTGGCTGTAACTTATTATGTTGCAGGTTACTCTGATGGTGTGTAGGGTTATGAGTCTACACTCAGTATGTTTGTCTATGGCACATGAAGATGAAGACTTTATTTATTTACTATGTAATGAGAACTCTATGTGTTATCCTTGGGCTAATGAGTTGTAAGAACTATTGTACTCCTAGAATTTAGATATAATAATGACCTTTGTATCTGTGTACTTCATCTTAAACTCTGGGTGCTAGCAATTTGATCCAGGAACTAGCACTGCAATCATAGGGGCCTTTACCTTAAAGGGTGAGGTCTTACAGATGGTATCAGAGCACTGTGTTGCCTGTAGGTTTGTGACCCTAAGATGGATTAGAATAAGGAAACCACTAGGAAAAAGCAACTCCTTTGTAAATTTCACACTTGTCTCTTTTCATCTCGTAAACCTCTCGTAATCTTCTTTCTCATATCTATTTGTAGATGGCCGCCATCAAGGAAGTCGTCAGGAAGGGACCACTGATGACCATGACCCTAGAATGTGAGACGGAGTTTCCCAAGGCACTCAAGAATCTTATGATTAGCATGGGGATACATGGTGAAGCAGTGTACAAGGGATTCACAGGGATGGATGAAGGAGAAGAGTATTGGTGGGTACAACTCCACTTGTATAAAAACAAGGAGGACAGCCACAATGAGTCAGGATTCTGCATCGTCACTAACTCTGAAATGCACATGTCAATTCTTTGACTCTGCAAGGAATGCAGCATGGAATGCCATCAAGGAGCTTGGAGAGAGACTCAAGTGTAGAATGCTCAACACTCAGAATGAACTTAGAGAGGAGAAGAAGCATACCCAAGACTTAGAGACCACCATAAAACGTCTAAGGGAGGATATCATATACTTAGCATGGGAGTCTTGTGATCAAGACAAACAGATTTCCACCAAGGATGCCTAGATAGCTACCTTGACTAGTGAGTGAGAGTTGTGACATACTCCAATAGTTGGACCACCACACTTGTCGTTTTCTCGCGTTAATAATTTTGATCATACCAACCTATGTGGTATGGCAAAAAAATTCTAAGTTATGTTTGAACCTTGGTGTTTGTGATTGTTTATTGTATGTCATGACTTGTGTGGATTAATGTTTTGTTGAATGACTTTGGCTTTTGTTTTACTAACTTATTATTTACTCTTTACTTGTTTCTAATTTTCTCCATCCTATGCAATAGATGCCTAGCTTTGTTCTCAGCACCGCCGAGGAGTTCAAGGGAACTCGTTTTGGATTCCGTATTGTGGAGCTCGTTAGTGTGATAGGTCTTCCCATTACTAACATCAAGGGAATTTAGCTCAGGAAGTTCGAGAGGAAGGATTTATGGGGATTTCTAGTCTCTTAGCCAGGATGCCAGTTAGAGCCTCCCACTAAGGACATCGCCTTCAAGATACTCCATGATGACAAGGAGAAGGGCCTCGACATCGCCATGCAGGAGCTACTTGGATGTCTTTGTGGACGTCACTCTGCCGAGCTTCAGGGCCTCTACTTCCATCCCTTTGGGAGACATGACGAGGAGGGAGAGGCTATAGTGTTGGATGAGGCCACTAGGGAGACTATTGAGCCAGTGCGCCACTACCTCCAAGACTTAGAGATTCTCCTTAGGCACCTCGATACTGATAGGACCAACGTCATGCTTAGCAATGACGAGCTAAGCGTCTAGTTGAGGGAGAAGGACAAGACCTTTGAGGAGCAGGAGGAGAGCATCAAGGAGATGAACACTAGGTTTGAGAAGCAAGACAAGAGGTTGTGGCATCCCGCTAAAACCACTACTAGAAAATCGCGTTGTTTTTGTGCATTGCATCATCATGACCGCATGCTCATGTCATCATGCCACATTGCATTTGAGCATCGTCATCATCTTGCATTTGCTTGCATAAAACTATTTGCGGAAAAACCTGTTCTTGTTTTCTAAACGCCCCGTCTATGTTCCAAACGCAAAACCCGGGTCTCCGGATTATTTTGTTTTGTCTGCTATCGGTTTGCAAAAGCCCTGTTTTAAACAAATAAAATATTTAATTATTTTAGTGGGGGCAGCCAAACCGGGCCGATCCGACCCAGTCGGCCACCCCCAGAATAAAACGGTCCACCTAAACCTATTCCCACCCAATCCTAGTCTACCCACCAACCAGTGCCCTCCACCTCACCTTCCCTCCACCTCATCACACCCACCGCCACCTCACCAATCCACCAGCCCTCCCCACCTTCCCCAGGCCCACCTGGGCGCGTCCCCACACTCCCTCTCTCTCACACAGCCCCTCCTACCCCCTCTCCCTTACACCCTGGCCCCACCCCAACACACACACTCAGCGGCCCCACCGCCCACCAACCCGCTCCCTCTCTCCCCCTCTGGCCCCACCCGCGCGGCCCCATGCCCCGACCCCACCTCAGCTTCCCGCCTCCCTCACCCGCCTCCTCCTGCTCCTCTCCCACCTCCTTCCTCTCTCCTCCTTCTTCCCTCGCCCGCCCGCCTGACCGCCACCTCCTCGAGCTCCGCCGCCTCCTCTGGGCGCCTCCTCGCCAGCGACGCCGCCCACCGCCTCCTCCGAGCTCCTCCCGCCCGCCTCTCTCCGACCCGCCACCGCCTCTATCGCTGCCGCGCCTTCTCGCCGCTGCTTCCACCCGCCTCCTTATCGCCGTCCGCCGGCCTCAAGGCCCGCCTCCACCTCGACGCAAGCGCCGCCTCGCTGGCCGTCGCTTCCACGCCGCCGGCGACCGCTGCCGCCGCCGCGCCCCTCCTCGTTGCCGCCGCCCGATCTCGCCCAACTCGCTCCTCCTCCTCTCCCGACGCGCCCTCCTCCTCCATGCCGGCGCCCGCCACCGCGACCCACGCCGCCTGGGCGGCCTCTCCTCTCTGCCGAGGCCCACCTCTCCAAGGCCCCACCGCTCCTACCCTCCGGCTCCGCCGCACCGCTTCGCTCGCTGTCGCCTCCTCCGGCCTCCAGCCAGCTCCTGAGCCGCCTCCTCTTCGGTGCTGGCCGCCACCGCTGACTGTCCCCTCAGAGCGCGTGCCAGCTGCCTCGCGTGCCTCGCCCTGCAACCGTCCAAGACCGAGCACCTCTGCCCCGCCACCTGTATCGCCGTTGCCAACCATCTAGTTTCGGTAACAAGATGTGTTAAGGTCTCGCCGACAAGACCGGCTTGATGCCGATGATTCCGAAGGATGTACATGGAGCCGCCCGAGAAAAAAACAACGCCGTAGACTCGCGGTATCCGGAGGTAGACAATAGATCGGAGTATCAAGATCTTCTCCTGGAGCGACGAGTTCTTCTTCCCGGAACGCCAAGACTAGCTACCCGAAAATCACGGACCCAGAGAACCCCCGGACGACGAGCTCTTCTACCTGGACCCGAAGACCACATGTGCGACAAGTACTCCCTCGAGGACGCCGAGTACTTCACCCCGGACACCGAGACCCTGGACGACAAGTTCTCCTTCCCGGAAGCATTGACACTCGCGCGACAAGATGTACTTCCTAGATCCGAAGACCCTAGATCCCGGAGTCCGAACCTCGTTCCCGTCGAACCCCGAACCCCGGAACCCAAGATCGCCGAACCCTAATGTGTGACCCTAAGCCCCTATTTTTATAATAATATATAAACTTGTTGCATATTAAAATTGTCATACTCGCATGCATATTGTCATGTGGTTTGGGGGCCTTATGCCGGTTCACCTTATAATTAAATATGGGACCCATATGCGGGCAAATCTAGTCGTATATTGGCCCCATTTAAATTTGTGCATCAAACCAATACTATATTTTGCCTTGCTAATACAACATTTAATTTGCGGGGTAGATAAATAACTTGAACCATCTGATTAATTGTCGGGACCCCGGTTCCGCTTAATATGTCTAATTGCACCGCACCTTGCCATGTCATACATCATACATGCATCATGCCCGATCTTTTGCCGTAGTATTAAATAGTGCATCCGGTGTTTATTCTAGTGTTTTGCTTCTTCGCGGATAAGGCCGTTGAGTTGATGCGAGTGTCGGCCTGATCTTCGGATGAACCTTCGACAATGTTTTCAGGCGAGCATCTCCCCCTTTCTACCTATCTTACTTTTATAGTATTTATTCCCTCCTGTTGATCTATTTCTATCTGTGTTGCGATGCTCTAGTTTTTGTACCCGTGATATCCCTTGCAGCCTTATATTGCCTTGGACACATCCTATTACCTGTTGTTTGGTAGATAGTTGGACTTGCGCGTCGTAGTCGCTTGCTCAAGTGCTGTTGCGTGTCGTCCAGTACCACAGTTGTTGGAGTGTTGCCGCATGTTTAAGGTTGGAGATGATCAGGGCTTTCATTATTGTTTACTTTAATTACTGTTTAACAACTAAAATTGAAGTAGGTAAGCAGAGGCACAGGTGGGCAATAGATGTTATTTGGTTGTTAACCGTCCACTTGTGTCCCGTAGGACCCCGAGTACTTGATACCTGTTCCTTGAATATTCGCGCTATCCACATCCGGGAGGATTATGGGACCCCCCTGAGCCAGAGCTTGATTCATTCTTATTTCTTGGGGCCACAAACTAGTTTGAGGTTTTATTTAAGATCCTGTACTTATGCCATGTTTTACTGCTTAATTTACGATTGTGCGAGGAGCACCTGTACTGTTTAGGTAAGCGGAGTGGTTTCGCGGTATCGACAAGCCCAGTTTTGGGTTCCCAGTCGTTTACAGCCATTGTCGCAAACCTTGAGTCCGTCTCGGAGTCAGCTAGCTTCGTTGCGGGTCTACTCAATGGGGTGGCCCCCAGAAATATGTCTGAATCTTGTGATTGCTTTGTCGTGAAAGCCTCGTTGGGTTTTGATTTGGTTTTTCCGAGGTTGATCGAGTGTGTGTTGCTATTTGTGCACCCCTGCAGGGTAAAACTTTCTGAAAGACGTGTCCGCGGTTATGGACGACTTGGAGCACAGTATCTCGATCATAGACAACTATAACTAAAGTAGTGCTATAAATTTGACTCTATAATGACTAGTAATCAGCTTCACTATAATGGAATGGCTAATTAAAACTGCCAACAATTGCTTGTTTGGGTTGTCGCTAGCGACCATTGTATCTGACTAGTAAAATATTGCAACTACAACGAAATGGCTAATAAAAGTACCAACAACTGCTGGGTTTTGGGATACCTCATGCTAATTGTATCTGACTAGTAAGTGTTGCAACTACAACAGAATGGTTAACTAAAAGTGCCCACTGCTTATTTTTATCAGGACGATTATCTATACTTGACTAGTAATTGCTGCAACGATAACTGAATAAATAAAACTGCCAACCGCGTGAATTCCTCGGTTGACTTCCTCGTTTGGTCTCGAGGGGGAAACACCATGATGGGTTTGTTTGATGGTAGTATCAGGTTGGTTCCGAATAGGTCTTTCTTACCCCTCTCTGATAGCCGCCAGTTATATCGAGTCTCTATAGGTTGCTTAGTGCATGCTGCCGCTCATCCACCATACCTATGAAGGCGAGGACCGCCAATTCTAGCCTCGCCTGTCTTGGCCTCAAGATCGACCGCTCTCTCTTTTTTCCTTTGCCCTTTGTCGGCACCCCTTTTGTTTAAGCAGGTTTTGAGATCGACGTCATTAGCAGGGTTACCCTTCCAGCTTGGCCTGGGCAGGGTTATGGACGCCATTGGTTATTCTTCAGGGCTCTTAGCCCCATTTGCATCTTGTCCGTAGTCGGACGCTCCATATTTTCAAGGTGATTTGGATCTTTGTACCGTATATCTATATTCTTGACTCATGGAGTCGTGTTGTATATATATCTGTTCTGTGGGTCCCATCGAGGACTGTTGTGTAATGTTATGACTTCGTTTTCCACCCGCACGAAAGTGCCTGGTGGGCACCTTTGAATCGTTTCTATGCGGGTTTGGCGGGTTTCGCTAAAACTTGCATAGGGTCGATTCTAAGGGTGTTAGAGAGTGGTATCAGAGCTCAGCAGTTGCGATACCCCACAAGTCCAGCCTGTAGGATAACCTAGCTAACGGACGAAGTAGAGTGTCAAAACTATTTTACAAAAATCGGTTGGATAGTTCTGATTAGGTCTGATTTTACTCCTTACCCCTCTGCTGCTCTCCTCTCACCTCCGCGTGTTTTGACTCCGCTCTCTTCTCTTTCTTTGAGTCCAGGAATTCTCGTGGTTGGGTTTTCGTCGTACCTTCAGGGTTTCGCTTCCTCCTTCGTTAACGGTGTTGCTACAGCTGGTCTTCGTGCTATCCGAAGAATCCTTTGTCTGGTGAACTTCTCTTTGTTCCTTCTCGTGCCTTCCGGTGTTTTCCGACGCGACGACATCATTTACGCCAGATCCGATGCAGAGTCTGCGTCACTCCTTGTTTCCGAACCTCGCTTGTAGAGATCTACAATCTGAATTCCGAGAGTTGGTTGCATAATCCGCCTATTCGTGTGCAGAGTAATGGTTTGGGTGCGCGATGGACTGATCACCATTCGACTACTCTTATCATTCGCTCTTGCACCTTGAATGGTGAATCATTGCAGTTGTACTCCTTCCGCGGAAGTTAGAGGTGGCTTTAATTGTCGATACCTCTACCTTCGACCTTTTTCATCCCGGAGTGTTCTCTCGACGATCACGGACAACGACCTCTTGTTAGTGGTGTCGCGAGGATCTACACGATGCGAGAAGATTCAGATCGCCGCCCTTCTTCCGGTACCATGAGGCGGATCTCGAGGGCGAGATCCATTGTTAGTGGTGTTGAATTGTGGCATCCCGCTAAAACCACTACTAGAAAATCGCGTTGTTTTTGTGCATTGCATCATCATGACCGCATGCTCATGTCATCATGCCACATTGCATTTGAGCATCGTCATCATCTTGCATTTGCTTGCATAAAACTATTTGCGGAAAAACCTGTTCTTGTTTTCTAAACGCCCCGTCTATGTTCCAAACGCAAAACCCGGGTCTCCGGATTATTTTGTTTTGTCTGCTATCGGTTTGCAAAAACCCTGTTTTAAACAAATAAAATATTTAATTATTTTAGTGGGGGCAGCCAAACCGGGCCGATCCGACCCAGTCGGCCACCCCCAGAATAAAACGGTCCACCTAAATCTATTCCCACCCAATCCTAGTCTACCCACCAACCAGTGCCCTCCACCTCACCTTCCCTCCACCTCATCACACCCACCGCCACCTCACCAATCCACCAGCCCTCCCCACCTTCCCTAGGCCCACCTGGGCCCGTCCCCACACTCCCTCTCTCTCACACAGCCCCTCCTACCCCCCTCTCCCTTACACCCTGGCCCCACCCCAACACACACACCCAGCGGCCCCACCGCCCACCAACCCGCTCCCTCTCTCCCCCTCTGGCCCCACCCGCGCGGCC
Source organism: Avena longiglumis (assembly GCA_030063025.1). Lineage (NCBI taxonomy): Eukaryota > Viridiplantae > Streptophyta > Magnoliopsida > Poales > Poaceae > Avena > Avena longiglumis. The sequence continues at coordinate 177,403,027 of CP125977.1, read as the reverse complement.
CCACGCCCCGACCCCACCTCAGCCGCCCCGCGTCCCTCACGCGTCGCCTGACCCCGCTTCTCCCTGGTCCTCTCCCGCCTCCCTTCCTCTCTCTCCTCCTTCTTCCCCGCCCGCCCGCCTCCTCTCCTCTCCCTGGGCTCCTCCTCGCCAGGCGACGCCGCTCCACCGCCTCCTCCGCCGAGCTCCCTCACCCCGCCCTGCTCTCCTCTCCGACCCCGCCGACCGCCTCCTCTATCGCCGTCGGCCGCGCCTCCTCTCGCCGCCGCGGCTTCCACCCCGCCTCCACCTCTACATCGCCCGCCGCCTCAAGGCTCCGCCTCACCTCGACGCAGCCGCCGCCTGCAGCCCCGCGGCCGCTCCCCCGCCCACGCCGCCGACCGCCTCTGCGCCCGCCGCCGCCTCCCTCGCTCGCCCGCCCGCCGCCGCCCGATCTCGCCTGACTCGCCTCCTCCTCTCCCAATGCGCCTCCTCCCTCCATGAGGCCGCGCCACCGATCATGACCCCGCGCCCGCCGCCCTCTCCTTCTGCCTCCGTCGAGGCCCACCTCTCAGCCGCCCCACCGCCCTACCCTCCTGCCCGCCCTGCACCGCTGGCCTTGGCTCGCCGCCTCCCTCCGGCCTCCAGAGCTCCTCGCCACCGCCGAGCCGCCTCTTCATGAGTGCTGGCCGCCACCGCCGACCTCCCCGGCGCTGCTGCCTCTCGAGGCCTCGCCACGGCCGCTACGCAACCGCCAAGACCGAGCACCTCTGCCCCGCCACCTGTATCGCCGTCGCCAACCATCTAGTTTCGGTAACAAGATGTGTTAAGGTCTCACCGACAAGACCGGCTTGATGCCGATGATTCCGAAGGATGTACATGGAGCCGCCCGAGAAAAAAACAACGCCGTAGACTCGCGGTATCCGGAGGTCGACAATAGATCGGAGTATCAAGATCTTCTCCTGGAGCGACGAGTTCTTCTTCCCGGAACGCCAAGACTAGCTACCCGAAAATCACGGACCCAGAGAACCCCCGGACGACGAGCTCTTCTACCTGGACCCGAAGACCACATGTGCGACAAGTACTCCCTCGAGGACGCCGAGTACTTCACCCCGGACACCGAGATCCTGGACGACAAGTTCTCCTTCCCGGAAGCATTGACACTCGCGCGACAAGATCTACTTCCCAGATCCGAAGACCCTAGATCCCGGAGTCCGAACCTCGTTCCCGTCGAACCCCGAACCCCGGAACCCAAGATCGCCGAACCCTAATGTGTGACCCTAAGCCCCTATTTTTATAATAATATATAAACTTGTTGCATATTAAAATTGTCATACTCGCATGCATATTGTCATGTGGTTTGGGGGCCTTATGCCGATTCACCTTATAATTAAATATGGGACCCATATGCGGGCAAATCTAGTCGTATATTGGCCCCATTTAAATTTGTGCATCAAACCGATACTATATTTTGCCTTGCTAATACAACATTTAATTTGCGGGGTAGATAAATAACTTGAACCATCTGATTAATTGTCAGGACCCCGGTTCCGCTTAATATGTCTAATTGCACCGCACCTTGCCATGTCATACATCATACATGCATCATGCCCGATCTTTTGCCGTAGTATTAAATAGTGCATCCGGTGTTTATTCTAGTGTTTTGCTTCTTCGCGGATAAGGCCGTTGAGTTGATGCGAGTGTCGGTCCGATCTTCGGATGAACCTTCGACAATGTTTTCAGGCGAGCATCTCCCCCTTTCTACCTATCTTACTTTTATAGTATTTATTCCCTCCTGTTGATCTATTGCTATCTGTGTTGCGATGCTCTAGTTTTTGTACCCGTGATATCCCTTGCAGCCTTATATTGCCTTGGACACATCCTATTACCTGTTGTTTGGTAGATAGTTGGACTTGCGCGTCGTAGTCGCTTGCTCAAGTGCTGCTATGTGTCGTCCACACGCTTGTTGGAGTGTTTCCGCATGTTTAAGGTTGGAGATGATCAGGGCTTTCATTATCGTTTACTTTAATTACTGTTTAACAACTAAAATTGAAGTAGGTAAGCAGAGGCACAGGTGGGCAATAGATGTTATTTGGTTGTTAACCGTCCTGTACTGTTTAGGTAAACAGAGTGTTTTCGCAGTATCGACAAGCCCAGTTTTGGGTTCCCAGTCGTTTACAGCCATTGTCGCAAACCTTGAGTCCGTCTCGGAGTCAGCTAGCTTCGTTGCGGGTCTACTCAATGGGGTGGGCCCCGGAAATATGTCTGAATCTTGTGATTGCTTTGTCGTGAAAGCCTCGTTGGGTTTTGATTTGGTTTTTCCGAGGTTGATCGAGTGTGTGTTGCTATTTGTGCACCCCTGCAGGGTAAAACTTTCTGAAATCCGTGTCCGCGGTTATGGACGACTTGGAGCACAGTATCTCGATCATAGACAACTATAACTAAAGTAGTGCTATAAATTTGACTCTATAATGACTAGTAATCAGCTTCACTATAATGGAATGGCTAATTAAAACTGCCAACAATTGCTTGTTTGGGTTGTCGCTAGCGACCATTGTATCTGACTAGTAAAATATTGCAACTACAACGGAATGGCTAATAAAAGTACCAACAACTGCTGGGTTTTGGGATACCTCATGCTAATTGTATCTGACTAGTAAGTGTTGCAACAACAACGGAATGGTTAACTAAAAGTGCCCACTGCTTATTTTTATCAGGACGATTATCTATACTTGACTAGTAATTTCTGCAACGATAACTGAATAAATAAAACTGCCAACCGCGTGAGTTCCTCGGTTGACTTCCTCGTTTGGTCTCGAGGGGGAAACACCAGGATGGGTTTGTTTGATGGTAGTATCAGGTTGGTTCCGAATAGGTCTTTCTTACCCCTCTCTGATAGCCGCCAGTTATATCGAGTCTCTATAGGTTGCTTAGTGCATGCTGCCGCTGCCGCTTCAGTCCACCATACCTATGTAGGCGAGGACCGCCGAATTCTAGCCTCGTTGTGTACTGGCCTCGATCGACCGCCTCTCTTTTACTTTGCCCTTGTCGGCACCCTTTGTTTAAGCAGGTTTTGAGATCGGCGTCGTTAGCGAGGTTACCCTTCCGCTTGGCTCGGCAGGGTTATGGACGCCATTGGTTATTCTTCGTGGCTCTTAGCCCCATTTGCATCTTGTCCGTAGTCGGACGCTCCATCTTTTCAAGGTAATTTGGATCTTTGTACCGATATTCGTATTCTTGACTCATGGAGTCGTGTTGTATATATATGCTCATGGGTCCCATCGAGGACTGTTGTGTAATGTTATGACTTCGTTTTCCACCCGCACGAAAGTGCCTGGTGGGCACCTTTGAATCGTTTCTATGCGGGTTTGGCGGGTTTCGCTAAAACTTGCATAGGGTCGATTCTGAGGGTGTTACAAAGGTTCAAGAACCAAGATAAGAGAGTGCAAGATAGGAGAAAGAAGATTAATGAGATGAAGGCTGAGATGGAGCTCAAGGATCTTGAGCTAGAGACACAACAGGAGGTGATTGAGAGGTTGGGTTCACAGAAGAGAGAGCTTCAGGCGAAGGTTGATGCTTTGACCACCAGGGTGGAGGAGTACAAGGCAGGGATCGACGCAGCAAGACTTACTCTAGGGGAGGAGGAAGTCGATATGGAGGAGTAGTGTTGACTACTTGCCTATCTATTCGTCTATCATCATTTTATTTATCGAGTATTGATCATCCAACATGTGGATGACTATGCTAGTGTGTTTACTTTGCAAACTTGTTGTTCATTTTGAATCCTAAAGTTTATCGTGTGCTTGTCTGCCTGTGATTGTTGCTACATATTGGATTGTGCATGATAGGATCTATGGGTTATATCTCATTACTTATCCTTATTGAAACCACAGATGCCTCCCCGTCGTGCCAATCCCAACAATAACAACAATGGCAATGAGATGCCGTAGCTAATGGCTGCACAGACACAGCTGATGCAGATGATGACTCAGTTCATGGCCAATCGGAACCAGAACCAAAACAATAACAACAAAAACAAAAACAATCAGAACAACCCACCAGCTTTTGATATGCTCCCAAGGTTTCTAAGATTGAGGCCTGCTAAGTTTTCTAGAACCACTGATCCTATGGTAGAAAATGATTGGCTATGTTCTGTGAACAAGGACTTAGTCATAGTTGGTTGCACGGATGAGGAGAAATTCAGATTTGGAGCACACCTGTTGGAAGGGCCAGCAGCTACTTGGTGGGATAACTTACAAATCACTACCCCTATTGAAGAAGTGACTTGGGAAATATTTGAGGATGGTTTCCGCACTGCTCATATCTCTTCAGGAGTGATGGGGTTTAAGAAGAAGGAATTTCACAACCTTAAGAAACACCACCGCAGTGTTGCAGAATATATTGAGGAGTTCAACAATCTGGCACGCTATGCACCGGATAATGTTGACACTGATGCAAAAAGGAAGGGGAAGTTCCTTGAAGGGCTAAATGATGAGATGTGCATGCAACTATCTGTTGCATATGTTCCAACTTATCAATCTCTGTGTGACAAAGCTACCATCTTGGAAACCAAGATGAAGAAAGTGGAGAATAGGAAGAGTAAGCACCATTTTGATAAGCATGTATCTGGATCATCTCACAAGTGTTATTTGGTGAAGGAAGTGGAGGTTCTGGATCCCACAAACGCGGGAATCATAACAACCACCACAACAGTAACCGTCACCACGATAGCAATAAACATCATGGACACAAAAATGGTGATTACCGCAACAACAAGAGTCACCATAGTGGAAATGGCAATGGGAATCAACCAGATAAGAGAGACGTCAGTCAGGTTGAATGTTTCAAGTGCAAGAAAACTGGGCATTATGTTGGAATTATGCCCTAGAGGCAATAATAAATATGTTATTATTATAATTCTTGTTCATGATAAAGTTTATATTCCATGCTAGAATTGTATTAAGCGGAAACTTTAATACTTGTGTGGTTTGTAAACAACACCGTGTCCCTAGTACGCCTCTATAGACTAGCTCATTGATCAATGATGGTTAAGGTTTCCTAACCATAGACATGAGTTGTCAATTGATAATGAGATCATATCATTGGGAGAATGATATGATGGACAGACCCAAACTAAGCGAAGCAATTAGATCGTTTCATCGTGTTCATCTTTGCGAAGCTTTTCCTATGTCAAATATTGTATTCCTTAGACCATGAGATAATGCAACTCCTGTACCGAAGAAAGCTTTGAGGTCATCAAACGCGTCATCCTATGAGAGGGTGATCATAAAGGTGTCTCTCGGTGATCGGAAAGTATCTGGGTTATATGTATCGAGATGGAATTTGTCCTCCCAAGTCGGAGAGATATACTTGGTCCCACTCGATAATCGATATCAACACCGCTTGCAAGCATGTGGTTAAGGAGTTAATCACAAAGTGATATCGGATTACGAACGAGTAAAGTACTTGCCGTGAACGAGATTGAACTAGGTATGACGGCACCGACGATCGAATCTCGTGCAAGTAAAATATCGCGAGACTAATGGTATATATATATGGGATTGATTGAATCGGCATCGTGGTTCATCCGATATGATCATCGATGAATGTGGAGTCAATATGGGTGCCCAGACCCTGCTGATTATTGATAGAAGATCATGTCGCATATTCTCGAACCCGCAGGTCACACATAACGATCTCGACGCTAGGATAGATTGGATAATTGGTTTATGAATTTTTGTTCGGAGTCTCGGATGGGATCCGGGATATCACGAGAGGTTCCGGAATGGTCCGGAGAATAAGATTCATATAAGGCAGTGCAGTTTTTGGAGTTCGGAATTGTTCCGGGTTAATCGGTATTGTACCGGAAGCTTCTAGAACCTTCCGGAAGGGGGCCAACGTGGTCCCACCTTCAGGGAGGGGGCATGGGCCTATGAGGGAGTGTCCTGGCCGCATTGGGCCAGGGGCACAAGGCCCCATAGGGCCCAGCCGATCCTAGATAAGTTTAAACTCGTTTAAACTAGAGATAGGATTTCTAGATAAGGGAGAGTTTAAATCGTTTAAACTAGAGATAGGATTTCTAGATAAGATAGAGTTTAAATTGTTTAAACTAGAGATAGGCTTGGAGGAGGGGCAAGGGCTGGCCGCCCCCCTCTATATATGGAGGGGTGGTGCGCCCCCTCCCCCTACACACACCTTCCTCCAAACCCTAGCAGCCTTGCTACCTTCCTCTCTCCCTCCCGACAGTTTGTAGGCGAAGCCCTGCAGCAGAAATTCTCCACCATATACACCACGCCGTCGTGTTGTAGATCCAATCTATCTCTCCACCATACTCGCTGGTCCGAGGAAGGAGGAGACGTCGAGGTTCTGCACGTGTGCATCTCACGGAGGCACCGCCACTTGTGGTGCTGGATCGGATCGGATCGCGAGGAGGAGAAGCGAGTACGACTACATCACCCACGTTCCGACGAACGTTCCGCTGTGCGAATCTTCAAGGGTATGAAGATCTAATCCAATCTCTCTCGTTGAGTGCATCTCCTAGATTAGATCCTGGTTTTCCCTCTGTTCGCATCCGTAGAAAATTTTGATTTACTATGTCGCGAAACCCTTCACATTATGCAAATCAATGTCCAGAAAAGAAGACTGATGGAGCCAACAAGACAAACCCTTTTCAGAAGGGTCATGTGAACCACATCAATGTGGAAGAAATCCAAGAGGAGTATGATGCTATGGCTAGTAATTTCAAGATTAATTCCTTTCCAGCACTTATCCTTTTTGATACCGGCGCATAGCATTCATTCATATCAAGAGCATTTGTAGACAAAAATAGACTCCCAACTAAAACAATTGGATGTCCAATTAAAGTAAGCTCCCCAGGTGGAGAGATGGTAGTAAATTTTGGATGTCATGATCTAGTAATAGAGTTTGGAAAGTACAAGTTTCCAGCTAGTCTGATAATCCTAGAATCCCGAGGACTGGATGTAATATTAGGCATGGATTGTATGGCCCATTATGACAGAGTAATAGACTGTGCCAAAAGAACTGTTACACTCACAACCCCAGAAAACAAACGGATTAGATTCAAGTCTAACTTTGAACCCAAAGGGAGTAAGTTAAATTATCTTAAGGGGATTAGCATAGACAGTGTACCGGTAGTAAAGGAGTATCTGGATGTGTTTCTGGAAGAATTACCAAGAATTCCACCAGATAGAGATGTGGAGATTTTGAATTAACTTATTGCCAGGATCTGGACCATAGCAAAGAGACCCTACAAGATGTCAGTATATGAGTTAAAATAACTCAAGAAATAGATTGGAGAACAGTTGCAGAAAGGATTTATCCAACCAAGTTCTTCATCTTGAGGTGCACTAGTTTTGTTTGTCGAGAAGAAAGATAGAAGTCAGAGGCTATGCATAGATTATCGATCACTTAACGAAGTGACCATAAAGAACAAGTATCCCTTACCTAGAATCAATGATCTTTTTGATCAGCTAGAAGGAGCTCATGTGTTCTCAAAAATTGATCTTCAATCGGGTTACTTTCAGCTAAAGATTAGAGAACAAGATATACCTAAGACTGCTTTTATCACTAGGTATGGATTATATGAGTATACTATGATGCCATTTGGACTAACAAATGCACCAGCTTATATCATGAACATGATGAACAAGGTGTTCATGGAGTTTCTTGAAAAGTTTGTTGTGGTATTCATCGATGACATATTGATTTATTCCTAGAGAAATGAAGAGCATGAGGAACATTTGCGTTTGATTGTTGAGAAACTCAAGGATCACAAGTTGTATGGCAAGTTTAGTAAATGTGAGTTTTGGTTGAATGAAGTTGGATTTCTTGGACACATTGTGTCTGGAGATGGTATAGCTGTCGATCCTGCAAAGGTGTCAGCTGTGACTGAGTGGGATTCTCCCAAATCAGATAAAGAAGTCCATAGTTTCCTAGGCTTGGCTGGATACTATAGAAGATTCATCGAGAATTTCTCGAAAGTAGCTAAGCCAATGACAGAGTTGCTTAACAAAGAAAAGAAGTTTGATTGGACTAAAGGATGTGAAACCAGTTTTCAAGAGTTGAAGAAAAGACTAGTGTGAGCTCCGGTTTTATGCTTGACAGATCTAGAGCAAGATTTACAAGTGTATTGTGATGCATCTCACCAAGGATTGGGTGGTCTATTAATGCAAGAAGGAAAAGTTGTGGCTTATGCCTCGAGACAACTCAAGACTCATGAAGTAAATTATCCTACACATGACTGATGTCTACGCACTTCTATTCTTGTAGACAGTTGTTGGGCCTCCAAGTGCAGAGGTTTGTAGAACAGCAACAAGTTTCCCTTAAGTGGATTACCCAAGGTTTATCGAACTCAGGGAGGAAGTGGTCAAAGGTATTCCCTCTCAAGCAACCCTACAATCAAGATACAAGAAGTCAACTTCTTATACGCCATGTAATAGCTTTACTTTATCGCTAAGTAGTTAGCAATAGTTGTAGTTGCTATTCGTGGTGGAGGCAATCATGGTGGAGTGATGGAGATCATGCCGGAACGCACAAGATGGAGATCATTGCGCGAAGATTGGCTATACCATGTCACACAAAGTTATATGCATGTGATGTTTATCCTTTTATGTATCTTATTATGCTTAGATTGCGACGGTAGAATTATAAGATGATTCCTCACTTAAAGATCAAGATAAAAACTGTGTTCTCCCCAAGTATGCACCGTTGCGAAAGTTCGTCGTGTCCAAGCATCACGTGATGATCGGGTGCTATAGACTCTACGCTCACATACAACGGGTGCAAGCCAGTTTTGCACACGCGGAAATACTTGGGTCTAGCTTGACGAGCCTAGCATGTACAGACATGGCCTCGGAACACAAGAACCGAAAGGTTAAGCATGAGTCATATGAATGATATGATCGACACTTCGTTGTCCACCATTGAAACCACATCTCTTCTCGTGATGATCGGATTAGGTGTGGTGAATTTGGATCGTGTTCACTAAACAACTTGAGGGATGTTGAATTTAGTGGGAGTTCATCTAGTAATTTGATTAAGTTGAACTATTTATCATGAACATAGTCTAAATTGTACTTGCAAATATTGTAGATCCAATGGCCAAGTCCAACTTCAACTTCAACGCTTTTTGAGAAAGAAAAGCTTAGAAACAATGAGTCTAACTTCACCAACTGGTTCCGCAATCTAAGAATCATTACATCGACGGACAAAAGGACTATGTCCTTGAGAAAGCGTTAGGTAACCCTCGTCAGAGATGCGGTACCGATGAAAAAGCTGTTTATCAGTCGCGCAAGGATGATTATGATTTGATTAAGATCGTCATGTTGTATGCTATGGAATCGGATCTTCAAAATCGTTTTGAGGAGTTCGCCGGGCCCTTTGAGATTCTCGAGGAGCTGAAAAACATGTTTCAAACTCAAGCCCGTTCTGAGAGATATGAGATCTCTAAGAAATTCTTTAACTACAAGATTGAGGAAGGGAGTTCCGTTAGTGATCACGCCATTAAGATGTCGGGCTACACTCAACGCCTTGAGCAACTGGACTGCATGATTCCAGAGGAGCTCAAGATTGACACTCCTAGCTACAAAAGTTTTGTAGTTGATCACAATCAGATTGGTTCCACTGATATGATCACTGAGCTCTTTGCTAAGATGAAAGTAGTGGAGGTGAACATCAAAAAGAATAATCATGTGTTGATGGTCAACAATCCCCCCACCTTTAAGAAAGGTAAGGGAGCAAGGAAGCCCTTCAAGAAAGGCGGCGGCAAGCGCAATGCCCCTGCTGAGAAGAAGCTCAGGTCTGGTCCTAAGCCGGACACTGAGTGCTTCTATTGCAAGGACAGTTTGAAGCCAAGAATCGTCAAGTACTTAGCGGACAAGAAGGCTGGCACCATCAAAGGTATATTTGATATACATGTTATTGATGTTTTCCTTTCTAGCCCTCGTTGTAGTGCACGGGTATTTGATACCGTTCAGTTGCTAATATTTGTAACTCAAACAGAGCTACGGAATAGACGGCCATGAGGGATGAGGTGACGATGCGCGTTGGCAACGGATCAAGAGTTGATGTGATGGCCGTCAGCACGCTCTCCTTAGTTTTACCTTCGGGATTAGTTTTAAACCTTAATAAGTGTTATTATGTGCCTGCGTTGAGCATGAACATTATTTCCGGATCATGTTTATTGCAAGACGGTTATTCATTTAAATCAGAGAATAATGGTTGTTCTATTTATATGAGTAACATCTTTTATGGTCATGCACCTCTTGTGAATGGTTTATTTCTTCTAAATCTCGAAAGGGATGAAACACACATCCATAACATTGAGGCTAAGAGATGCAAAGTAGATAGTGATAATACTACTTATTTGTGGCACTATCGTCTAGGTCATATTGGTGTAAAGCGCATGAATAAACTCCATTCTGATGGACTTTTGGAGTCTCTTGATTTTGAATCATTTGACACATGCGAACCATGCCTCATGGGCAAGATGATCAAAACCCCGTTCTCCGGTATGATGGAGCGAGCAACGGACTTGTTGGAAATCATACATACCGATGTATGCGGACCGATGAGTGTTTCGACGCGCGGTGGATATCGCTATTTCCTCACTTTTACCGATGACTTAAGTAGATATGGTATATCTATTTAATGAAACATAAATCTGAAACATTTGAAAAGTTCAAGGAATTTCAGAATGAAGTGGAGAACCATCGTAACAGAAAGATTAAGTTTCTACGATCCGATCGTGGAGGTGAATATTTGAGTTATGATTTTCTCACGCATCTTAAAGCAAGTGGAATCGTTTCACAACTCACGCCACCGGAACACCACAACAAGAATGGTGTGTCTCGAGCAGGAATCGAACCCTATTAGATATGGTCCGATCAATGATGTCTCTTACCGATTTGCCGTTATCATTTAGGGGTTATGCATTAGAAACCGCTGCATTCACTTTAAATAGGGCTCCATCTAAACCGTTGAGACGACACCGTATGAACTGTGGTTTGGTGCTAAACCTAAGTTGTCGTTTCTTAAAGTTTGGGGATGCGAAGCTTACGCCAAGAAGTTGATGCCGACAAGCTCGAACCCAAAGCGAGAAATGCGTCTTCATAGAATACCCTAAGGAAACCATTGGGTATACCTTCTATCACGTAACCAAGGCAAAGTGTTTGTCGCAAAGAACGGTTCCTTTCTTGAGAAGGAGTTTCTCTCGAAAGAAGTGAGTGGGAGGAAAGTAGAGCTAGACGAGGTTATTGAACCTTCTCTTGAATTGGAGAGTAGCGCAGCACCTGAAATTGTTCCAGTGCCGCCTGCACCAACAATAGAGGAAGCTAATGACAAGGATCATGAAGCTTCGGACGATGCTGCTACTGAACGTCGCAGGTCGACAAGGTCGCGTGCCCCTCCTGAGTGGTACGGCAACCCTGTCTTGACTGTCTTGTTGGTAGAAGACAGTGAACCTACGAACTATGAGGAAGCGATGATGAGCCCAGACTCTGAGAAATGGCTGGAAGCCATGAAATCCGAATTGGGATCCATGAGAGAAAACCAAGTATGGACTTTGGTGGATCCTCCTAGCGACCGAAAGGCCGTTGAGTGCAAATGGATATTCAAGAAGAAAACGGACGCAGATGGTAATGTTACCGTCTATAAAGCACGCCTTGTCGCGAAAGGTTTTTGACAAGTTCAAGGTGTTGACTACGATGAGACTTTCTCTCCCGTAGCGATGTTTAAGTCCATTCGGATTTTATTAGCAATTGCTGCATTTCATGATTATGAAATATGGCAGATGGATGTCAAGACTGCTTTCCTCAATGGCAACATTGATGAAGAGTTGTATATGATGCAACCCGAAGGTTTTGTCGATCCTAAGGATGCTAGTAAAGTATGCAAACTTCAGCGTTCCATTTATGGACTAAGCAAGCATCTCGGAGTTGGAACCTTCGTTTTGATCAAGTGATCAAGAGCTTTGGATTTGTTCCAAATTGCTACGAAGCTTGTATCTACAAGAAAGTGAGTGGGATCTCGGTGACGTTTCTGGTACTATATGTGGATGACATATTGATTATTGGAAATGACATCAACATGCTTAACGATGTGAAGAGTTATTTGAACAAGTGTTTTTCAATGAAAGACCTAGGTGAAGCTGCTTATATATTGGGCATCAAAATCTATAGAGATAGACAAAGATGCATGATAGCTTTAAGTCAGAGTACATACCTAGACAAAGTTCTCAAAAGGTTCAGAATGGATAAGGCAAATAAAGGTTCAGTGCCTATGTTGTCAGGTAAGATATTGAGCAAGGCTCGGTCCAGCTACTAAAATGATAGGGAAGCTATGAGCAAAGTGCCTTATGCCTCGCCATAGGTTCCATCATGTATGCCATCTTGTGTACTAGACCGGATGTGTCCAATGCTCTTAGTTTGACGAGCAGATATCAAAGTGATCCAGAGGAACATCGACAGTGAAGAACATCCTAAAGTACCTAAATAGAACTAAAGAAATGTTCTTAGTCTATGGGGGTGATGAACGACTTGTCGTAAAGGTTACGTCGATGCTAGTTTCGACACCGACAAGGATGATTCCAAATCTCAGACAGGATACGTTTATATTTTGAATGGAGGAGCTGTGAGCTGGAGAAGCTGCAAGCAAAGCGTGATCGCGGGATCTACAGTAGAAGCGGAATACATGGCTGCTGCAGAAATGTCAAGTGAAGGAGTTTGGATCAGAAACTTCATCACTGAGCTTGGCGTGGTTCCAAGTGCATTGGACCCACTGGAGATATTGTGTGACAACACTGGCGCCATAGAACTCGCTAAGGAACCAAGATATCATCCAAAGACCAAGCATATCAACCGCAAGTTTCATATAATCCGAGATTATATAGAAGATGGAGATCTGAAGATTATCAAAGTACATACGGATCTGAATGTCGCAGATCCACTGACTAAACCTCTTCCACGTGTAAAACATGATCAACACCTCAGTGCCATGGGTGTGAGATTGTTGCCAAATGTAAACTAGATTATTAACTCTAGTGCAAGTGGGAGACTGTTGGAATTATGCCCTAGAGGCAATAATAAAGATGTTATTATTATAATTCTTGTTCATGATAAAGTTTATATTCCATGCTAGAATTGTATTAAGAGGAAACTTTAATACTTGTGTGGTTTGTAAACAACACCATGTCCCTAGTACGCCTCTATGGACTAGCTCATTGATCAATGATGGTTAAGGTTTCCTAACCATAGACATGAGTTGTCAATTGATAATGAGATCATATCATTGGGAGAATGATATGATGGATGACCAAACTAAGCGAAGCAATTAGATCGTTTCATCGTGTTCATCTTTGCGAAGCTTTTCCTATGTCAAATATTGTATTCCTTAGACCATGAGATAATGCAACTCCACGGTACCGGAAGAAAGCTTTGAGGTCATCAAACGTCATCCTATGAGAGGGTGATCATAAAGGTGTCTCTCGGTGATCGGAAAAGTATCATTGGGTTGTATGTATCGAGATGGAATTTGTCCTCCCAAGTCGGAGAGATATACTTGGGCCCACTCGTGTCGATATCAACACCGCTTGCAAGCATGTGGTTAAGGAGTTAATCACAAAGTGATATCGGATTCTGAACGAGTAAAGTACTTTGTGAGCGAGATTGAACTAGGTATGATGCATCGACGATCGAATCTCGCAAGTAAAATATCGCGAGACGAAGGGTATATATATGGGATTGATTGAATCCGCAACGTGGTTCATCCGATATGATCATCAATGAATGTGTGGAGTCAATATGGGTGCCTGACCCGCTGTTGATTATTGATAGAAGATCATGTGCATATTCTCGAACCCGCAGGGTCACACACTTAACGTATCTCGACGCTAGGATAGATTGGATAATTGGTTTATGAATTTTTGTTCGGAGTCTCGGATGGGATCCGGGATATCACGAGAGGTTCCGGAATGGTCCGAAGAATAAGATTCATATAAGGCAGTGCAGTTTTTGGAGTTCGGAATTGTTCCGGGTTAATCGGTATTGTACCGGAAGCTTCTAGAACCTTCCGGAAGGGGGCCAACGTGGTCCCACCTTCCGGGAGGGGGCATGGGCCTATGAGGGAGTGTCCTGGCCGCATCGGGCCAGGGGCACAAGGCCCCATAGGGCCCAGCCGATCCTAGATAAGTTTAAACTCGTTTAAACTAGAGATAGGATTTCTAGATAAGGGAGAGTTTAAATCGTTTAAACTAGAGATAGGATTTCTAGATAAGGGAGAGTTTAAATTGTTTAAACTAGAGATAGGCTTGGAGGAGGGGCAAGGGCTGGCCGCCTCCCCTCTATATATAGAGGGGTGGTGCGCCCCCTCCCCTACACACCTTCCTCCAAACCCTAGCAGCCTTGCTACCTTCCTCTCTCCCTCCCGACTGTTTGTAGGCGAAGCCCTGCAGCAGAAATTCTCCACCATATACACCACGCCGTCGTGTTGTAGATCCAATCTATCTCTCCACCATACTCGCTGGTCCGAGGAAGGAGGAGACGTCGAGGTGCTGCACGTGTGCATCTCACGGAGGCACCGCCACTTGTGGTGCTGGATCGGATCGGATCGCGAGGAGGAGAAGCGAGTACGACTACATCACCCACGTTCCGACGAACGTTACGCTGTGCGAATCTTCAAGGGTATGAAGATCTAATCCAATCTCTCTCGTTGATTGCATCTCCTAGATTAGATCCTGGCTTTCCCTCTGTTCGCATCCGTAGAAAATTTTGATTTACTATGTCACGAAACCCTTCACATTATGCAAATCAATGTCCAGAAAAGAAGACTGATGGAGCCAACAAGACAAACCCTTTTCAGAAGGGTCATGTGAACCACATCAATGTGGAAGAAATCCAAGAGGAGTATGATGCTATGGCTAGTAAGTTCAAGATTAATTCCTTTCCAGCACTTATCCTTTTTGATACCGGCGCATAGCATTCATTCATATCAAGAGCATTTGTAGACAAAAATAGACTCCCAACTAAAACAATTGGATGTCCAATTAAAGTAAGCTCCCCAGGTGGAGAGATGGTAGTAAATTTTGGATGTCATGATCTAGTAATAGAGTTTGGAAAGTACAAGTTTCCAGCTAGTCTGATAATCCTAGAATCCCGAGGACTGGATGTAATATTAGGCATGGATTGTATGGCCCGTTATGACAGAGTAATAGACTGTGCCAAAAGAACTGTTACACTCACAACCCCAGAAAACAAACGGATTAGATTCAAGTCTAACTTTGAACCCAAAGGGAGTAAGTTAAATTATCTTAAGGGGATTAGCATAGACAGTGTACCAGTAGTAAAGGAGTATCCGGATGTGTTTCTGGAAGAATTACCAAGAATTCCACCAGATAGAGATGTGGAGATTTTGAATTAACTTATTGCCAGGATCTGGACCATAGCAAAGAGACCCTACAAGATGTCAGTATATGAGTTAAAATAACTCAAGAAATAGATTGGAGAACAGTTGCAGAAAGGATTTATCCAACCAAGTTCTTCATCTTGAGGTGCACTAGTTTTGTTTGTCGAGAAGAAAGACAGAAGTCAGAGGCTATGCATAGATTATCGATCACTTAACGAAGTGACCATAAAGAACAAGTATCCCTTACCTAGAATCAATGATCTTTTTGATCAGCTAGAAGGAGCTCGTGTGTTCTCAAAAATTGATCTTCAATTGGGTTACTTTCAGCTAAAGATTAGAGAACAAGATATACCTAAGACTGCTTTTATCACTAGGTATGGATTATATGAGTATACTATGATGCCATTTGGACTAACAAATGCACCAGCTTATATCATGAACATGATGAACAAGGTGTTCATGGAGTTTCTTGACAAGTTTGTTGTGGTATTCATCGATGACATATTGATTTATTCCAAGAGAAATGAAGAGCATGAGGAACATTTGCGTTTGATTGTTGAGAAACTCAAGGATCACATGTTGTATGGCAAGTTTAGTAAATGTGAGTTTTGGTTGAATGAAGTTGGATTTCTTGGACACATTGTGTCTGGAGATGGTATAGCTGTCGATCCTGCAAAGGTGTCAGCTGTGACTGAGTGGGATTCTCCCAAATCAGATAAAGAAGTCCATAGTTTCCTAGGCTTGGCCGGATACTATAGAAGATTCATCGAGAATTTCTCGAAAGTAGCTAAGCCAACGACAGAGTTGCTTAACAAAGAAAAGAAGTTTGATTGGACTAAAGGATGTGAAACCAGTTTTCAATAGTTGAAGAAAAGACTAGTGTGAGCTCCGGTTTTATGCTTGCCAGATCTAGAGCAAGATTTACAAGTGTATTGTGATGCATCTCACCAAGGATTGGGTGGTCTATTAATGCAAGAAGGAAAAGTTGTGGCTTATGCCTCGAGACAACTCAAGACTCATGAAGTAAATTATCCTACACATGACTGATGTCTACGCACTTCTATTCTTGTAGACAGTTGTTGGGCCTCCAAGTGCAGAGGTTTGTAGAACAGCAACAAGTTTCCCTTAAGTGGATTACCCAAGGTTTATCGAACTCAGGTAGGAAGTGGTCAAAGGTATTCCCTCTCAAGAAACCCTACAATCAAGATACAAGAAGTCTCTTGTTTACCCAACACACCCAATATAGGTGGACTAGTTCGGCGAAGAGATAGTGAAATACAAGTGGTAATGGTTCCAGAAAAGAGCTGATGGCGTCGAGGAAGGGTAAAAGGACCAAAACCTCCCCGGAAAACGGAAGAAAGATGGAAGCAAGCAAACATGCAACAGATCTAGAGGCAAACGGTGTTTCAATGTTTAGAAACAAGGCCTAGGGATCATACTTTCACTAGTGAACACTCTCCCATATAAATATCCTCTCTTCATGATACTACTCTTAACTACTCTCCGGTTGGACACTCTAATCCAAGGTAGGGCTATAACAGCACACCCCAAAGTCTGCCTTCCCCAGTCTAGATAACTCCACACTGTCACCTTGAGCACTAGATGGTTCCAACAAACACCACAATTTCATAGAGACATCCAACTCCAAATATAACTCATAACAAATATTCAATCTAGAAAAATTTCCACACACGGTATGCACGCTGTCACTTTCACACACATGGGTAAAATCATAGATCTATTAAAGCACAAAGTGTATTTTTGTAGACTCAAACCTAAGTGCCACCATGGCGTGCACGCTGTCACTTTCACACACATGGGGAGAGCAGAGATCTATTGAAGCACTTGAGTAGCAAGGTAGATCTACTTGATTACAAATCTCATGACCACAAGGTCATGCATAGAGAGAGAGAGAGATGAACACATAGCTACCGGTAGAGCCCTTAGCCCTGAGGAAGAACTACTCCCTCCTCATCATGGGAATCAGCAATGGTGATGGAGATCGATGGAGATGGCTATAGGGGCACTTCCCCATCCCGGCAGGGTGCCGGAACAGAGACTTTATGTCCCTCGAATCTCCCCTTCAGTGGCGGTGGCACTACAGAGGTTTTCATGGATTTCTTCTGGATGATTTAGGGTTTTTGGGTCGGAGGCTTCTTATAGGCGAAGGGGGAGGATGAGGAGGCGGCCTGGGTGGCCAAACCCTAGCCAGGCGCGGGGCTAGGCCCACCCGCGCCTAGGGTGGTTTTGGCCCCCCTGGCTGGCCCCTCCGGCTCCCCTCTGGACTTCTTGTTCCCCACGGAAATTAATTGACTTTGACGTTTGTCCCGTCCAATTCCGAGAATATTTCTTTACTAACTTTTCTGAAACCAAAAACAGCAGAAAACAGGCATCTGGCACTGTTGCAACTTGTTAGTAGGTTAGTACTAGAAAACATGTAAAAAGCACCTCAAAGTGTAGACAAGTAAAGCAAAGTAGATACTAAACAAGCATGGAGCATCAATAATTATAGATATGTTTCCAACGTATCAATGACTTAGAGTTGGCCTCTGTTGTCCATGAACTCAAAACATGGAGACACTATCTTTTGGGAAAGCGATGTGAAGTGTTCACAGATCACAAGAGTTTGAAATATATTTTCGCCCATAAGGAGCTCAACATGAGACAAATAAGGTGTCTAGAACTTATCAAGGATTATGACTTGAGTTTGCAATACCATCCCGGTAAAGCGAATATCGTAGCTGATGCATTATGTCGCAAAGTTTATGTGAATGGCCTCACCAAAGGAGAATTGCCAGATGATTTGTGTGCCCAATTTAAAGAGCTAAGATTGGAGATAGTGCCTGAAGGATATCTCATGTCATTGGATGTTCAATAAACACTATGGATAAGATCAAAGAAGCCCAAAAGTTGGACAAATAAATAGAGGAGATTAAGAGTAAAATTGGTAAAGGAAAGGCAAAAGGATTCCATGAAGATGAGCAAGGAACTTTATGGTATGGAAAGCGTATCTGCATTCCACAAGATCCGGAGCTTCGGAAATTGATTATGCATGAAGCACACAATTCACCATATTCTATTCATCCAGGTAACACCAAAATGTACATGGATGTGAAAGAAAGATTTTTGTGGAACAATCTCAAGAAGGATATCGCAGAACATATTGCCTTGTGTGATGTGTGTAGTCAAGTGAAGGTGGAACATCAGAAACCGGTAGGGTTATTGCAACCACTACCGATACCTGATTGGAAGTGGGATAAAATTGGTATGGATTTTATCATAGGATTGCCAAGGACCAGATCTAGATACGATTCTATCTGGGTTGTTGTGGATCGCTTAACAAAGGTGGCTCATTTCATACCCGTAAAGGCCACTTATACAAGTGCTAAATTAGCCAAGATCTATATGAACAGGATTGTGTGTTTGCATGGAGTACCTAAGAGTATTGTGTCAGATAGAGGAACCCAATTAACCTCGCATTTTTGGAAACAACTACATGAGTCATTGGGAACAGGACTAGAGTTCAGCACAACATTTCATCCTCAGACTGATGGACAGACAAAAAGGACCAATCAGATTTTGAAAGATATGTTGTGCGCTTGTTCGCTAGACTATGGATCTAGTTGGGATGAAAGTTTGCCATACACAGAATTCTCTTACAATAACTGCTATGAATCGAGCATAGAGATGGATCCGTTTGAATTCCTTTATGGAAGGAAGTGTACTACGCAATTAATACAAAGTGGAGTAGGAGAAAGAAATTTATTCGGATCAGAACTGATCAAGGAAGCTGAAGATAAAGTTAGAATGGTAAAGGACAGATTGAAGATAGCCCAATCCCAACAAAAGATTTATGCAGATCCAAAACGTAGATAGGTCACCTATGAGGTAGGTGATAGAGCTTATATTAGAGTTGACATGGTTACACCCCGCGGTTACACAACATTGGCATACCTAGTCTAGCCCAAGGAAGGCCCACAACAAGATACGCGGCCTATGGAGATTTCTGGTGGCCCAAGCCCATGACACCTTTGGATCCTTGGAGAACAAGACTAGGGTAGATAGATTTTCAAAGGGTACAAACCCTAATCTGTAACCGACTCGTCCTTCGCCTGGGACCTGCCTATTTATATAAAGGCTAGGAGGGCACGGAGAGGAGGACCTTCAAATCACCTCATACGCACCTCATGCCATATTGCATCTGCGCACCCCTGTAACCTTCAGTTCCGCCGTAATCAAGAGCAGACAAGCAGGAGTAGGATTTTCCCTCCACGGGCCTGAACCTGGGTAAACCTTGTGTCCCCGTGTTGCTTGTCTGTTAACCGTTCCGCGATCTCCAGCATCCCCATCTTCTCCAAAACCCAACTCCATAACAATGGACATTGACGAGATTGAACCTCGTCAATTGGCGCCGTTTGTGGGAACTGGGGATGCTGATTGTGCGATTGTTATGGTCCCATCCGGAGCGATCTACAACTCGTCGGCGACGGAGAATCACCTCCTCTTCGGCACCTTCAACTTCACCGCCCACTCGCCGACCACCCTAAGGGATTTAGAGGTTATCGGCGACGGGCTCGAGATGTTGTTCGGTAGCTTCTGCTTCCAGGTGGGGCAGACCGGCCCCCTCCGCCTCCCAGAGAGGGAGCCACCACCGTCCATCAGGCCTGCTTCATGGGTCCCACCCATCGGTGCGCTACGTGCATCAACGCTGACAGGCGAGTCAAATGACAGCAGCAGCTGCAACTCAAATATGTGTGGCCCTCCCTCGAATGAAGGAACCTATGGTTCCGGATCTGAAAGCTACGGCAGCAACAATCCAGTCCGCGGGCGTTACTTATGCGTCGTTGTCATCCAGAACGAATCGGAACTGCCACCAGGTTCGAGTGCACTCAATCCACCTCTCAACCCGCAAGGTGAGAACAGAGGAAACGGGGGAGCTCTGTTGCTCAGGCCTAACGAAGGCGACGCCAACGCCTACCTGAAGATCAACCTCAGCGAGGAAGGATGGCGCTAAGCACGCAAAGCCGTGGCAGGCAACTTCATCCTACTTGTGAATGCTTCACGGGATATGTTGATGGCCTACCACCTCCTTCTCATCAACGAGCATAACCGACAGGTAAAGCTGCAAGAAGAGCTCGACAAATGTAAGCAGGCAGCTTTAGAGTCTAGCGCGCAGCGATCTGTGCTCTCCGCCACTGGTGGCTCTAGCTCGCACGGCAACAACGCCAACAAACATCGGTCCTACACGGAGCACATGGACACCGCCGCTCGCCGCGAAGTCACAAGGGACATCAACACGTCCTTCATGACGATGGACGTGAACGGAAACGTCATGCCGAAGACACCGCATGCCGCGATCATGGCGGCCACTACATACCTCGTATCCCATCCACCTCCGGTGGGTTACCCGAAGAACTCCATGCATAAGTCCGCGCTAGCTGGTCTCAGACTCGTCAGAGCTGCGCTCCATGACGAGGCTCCTGCGGAGCCAAAGAAAAAAGTTGCGGTCAAGTTCACCCGCAGCCCTACACCCTCACCCGACGGGGACGAGCATGATCCGCCTCGATGTCGCAAGAGCCCATGGCGCCGCAGCAGGGACTAAGACGCTCAAAACGATATCACTGATGACCCACAAGTATAGGGGGTGTATCGTAGTACTTTCGATAAATAGGAGTGTCGATCCCAACAAGGAGCAGAAGGTGCTGAACAGTGGTGTGGAGCCGGAAATCCCCGTGAATACTTAACAAACGGATTTTAGTGGTTTTCTGATAAGGCAACAAAACGAAGTGCAAGTAACAAAGAACAAACGCAGCAAGTGGCCCAATCCTTTCTTAGCAAAGGACAAGCCAGTGGAAATACTTATAAAGACCAAACGTTCTCGAGGACACATGGGAATACTGTCAAGTGCTTTCGCTTCATATAGCTGAGTACTCTTCTTTGGTGTTGTAAGTGTTGTGTGGGTGAACCTGTGCTAATGTACCGACCTTAATTTGACTAATACATACTTGCGATTAAACCCCCTGCAAACATCTGTAACTACAGGAAAGTAATTAAGATATAAATCTAACCACACCCTTAAACTTTGAGATCCTAAACTCCCTTGTGCAAAGGTGTCCTAACAGGGGTTCAGGTTTTTGTCACTTCGGCAACCCCACAATTAGTAGCCAAATACACAATGCATTCCCCTAGGCCCATAAATGGTGAAGTATCATGTAGTCGACGTTCACATGACACCACTAGAAGAATAGCACCACAGCTTAAATACTAAACCATTGAATAATAAGTCAACCCAAATCCACTAATAACAACATGACTTCTCCCATGTCCTCAAGAACTAAATGAACTACTCACAAGACATCATATGGATCAAGATCAAAGATGATATGATAATGGATAACAATCTGAACTATAATCCAATGGTTCCACTCACAAGCATCAACTACAATAGTAATTAACACCGGGAAAGTTTCCCCTAAGAACTAAAGCAATATCCAACACAATTGTTACAGCGAGACATAGTGGTGATGATGGTGCTGGTGGACATAATGGTGCGGATGATGATTATGATGATCTCGATGAAGCCTAGATTGACAATGGTGTTGATGGCGATGATATCCCCTCTCCGGGAAGGAATTCCCCTGGCAGAAATCTTTCTGCCAGAGAGATCTTTCTCTCTCGGTGTTTTCCGCCCCCTAGAGGCGGCGGAAATCTATCTGTGGTCGCCCCCTGAGGCTTAGGGTTCCGTAGGAAAGATATAGGCGAAGGGGCAGAGTCGTAAGCCGGGCAGGTGGGCCACACCTGCCCTAGGCGCGGGGTCAGGTGGGCCCACGCCTAGGGGTGTGGGGCTCCTGCGTCCCCTCTTCGCTCCTCCTTCTGGCTCCCTTCGTCTTCTGGGAAAATAATATGTTTCCATATTTTTCTGGTATTTTTCTGATCTTCGCGAAATTGCATTGAAATTCCCTCTTTTCCATTAGAATCCAGACTCCGGTAGTCCATCATCCAAGAATCATCCAACATGCATAAACAGTAGAAAAGACATAAGTAATACCTCATAATATGACAAATATCAATGAATAGATGTAGATTATGATATAGAATGGTGATGCAAATTGGGCGTATCACTCACCCAATGCAAGATCGACAAGGCACGCGCTAAACATGCGTGTTCAACCGAATCCGACGAATAAGACGGTGGAGAACTGTGCGGAGATAGATGCTTCAGCAAATCCTTTCGGCGAACGCGGATGCCGAGAAAATTCAAGCTCCCTTCGGATACTCCGAAGTTCAACGGCACGCAGGACCCAAAGGCTTGGCTCGGCGATCACCTCTCGTCTGTCAAGCTGCACGGCGGAAACAGGAACACTGCCCTATAGTACCTTCAGCTGCAGCTGACAGGCGCAGCTCAGATCTTGCTTAGCAGCCTGTCCTCCGGATCCATCCGAAGCTGGGAGGAGCTGGCATACATCTCCATCCGCAACTTCAAGGGCACCAACAAGAGGCCAGCCTCGATCGAGGAACTGCGAGCCTGCACCCAATGTACTGGCGAGTCCATTCGCCCATACATCCTACGCTGGTCCCACATCATGAACTCTACCGCACACATCTCAGAGGAAAGGATAATCGACGCCTTCAAGGATGGTGTCAAGCGCCCGGGCTTGAAGGAAGAACTTGGGCGCGTCAAGCCCAAGACGCTCGACCACCTCATGGACATCGCCAACCGATGGGCAGATGGCGAGGACTCCCTCCACCGAATGCATTCGGATGGCGAGGACTCCCTCCACCGAATGCATTCGGATGACGAGGACGACTATGGCCGCAGGCGAAGATTGCGCATCTACGACGACCGCGATGGAGTCGAGATGGTCATGGCTGGATACGCTGACCGACGAAACGACGACAACAGCAGCAGTGGATACCGCGGAGGAAACTTCCGCGACGGAGGGTGACCCACACAAACATGGCAATGTCGCAGCAGTGACGACGAGCCCTCGGCATACGAAAAATTGTCTGGTCCTTGCATCATCCACTTCTACATCCACAAGCAGGATGGCAAGAAGAAGTCCAGCCATATGCTAAAAGACTGCCGCGAGTTCCAGAAGCTCAGTGAGGGTCTCACCCAAATACGACGCCAGATCATGAACCCTTGATTTGGTCCCACACCTGCACCAGGTGACATCGCCCACGGAGCTCCTCCACCACCACCCGTTGGACCGTCGAATCCAACGATTGCACCCGCGCCAAACAACATCACAGGAGGATATCCGCCGCCAAAAGGGTCCCTAATGATCGAGAAGGGGCGCCCAACCAACTAGGTGCAAAAGAAGATCACCCGCCAAGTGAGCCTGGCGGTAGCCTCCCCACCGGCCATCCCTGAGTACCTCAGTGGCTCAGAGTCCTGCATCACGTTCAACCGTTCGGATCACCCATGCCAGATCCCTCGCCCAGGTCATGCTGCCCTGGTGCTCGAGGCGCAGATTGGAGGATTCAAGATGAGCCGCGTCTTCATGGATGGTGGCAGTAGCATCAATCTGATGTTCACCAGCACACTCACAACAATGAGGATCCCGCTTTGCAGCCTGGAGCAATCAGATACAACGTTCCACGACATAGTCCCAGGGAAAGGCATATATCCCCTGGGGAAGATATGGTTCAACGTCATCTTCGGCCAGCCCAAAAAATTTAGGCGTGAGCGATTGGAGTTCGAAGTGGTGCACTGGCCATCACAGTACCACGCCATCCTCGAGTGTGTGGCATTTGCACGATTCCTGGCAGTACCGCACTACGCATGCCTGCTACTGAAGATTCCAGGACCTAGAGGCGTCATCACCATCCAAGGAAGCTTCAGCTGATCCGACCACTGCGACAGAGACTTCAAAAGAATCTCCCAGTCATTCGTCATGCAAGAGGAGCTCACAAGGCTCAGAGAGGTGATGGACAACGGGGCACCCCCAGTCGCCAGACAAAATGCACCTAATATTTTGTTTGACTCCATGATCAACATGAAAAAGGTGCAGGTCCACCCGACGGATGCCTCCAAGACGACGCTGATCGCCAACGACCTCAGCCCCGCATAGGAAAGCGCATTCGTCGAATTCCTCCGTGAGCACTGGGAAATCTTCGCCTGGTGTCCTGTGGACATGCCAAGAGTTCCCAGGGAATTCGCCGAGCACGCACTCAATGTGCTCCCCGACGCAACGCCAGTCAAGCAGTCGATCCCATGAATGTCTGAACCAAGAGCTGAAGCCGTTGGAATTGAAGTCTGCTCGATGCCAACTTCATCCGAGAAATTAAAGAGAGCGTGTGGCTGGCCAATACTGTGCTGGTCCCCAAGAAGGACATGGACATCTTGTGGATGTGCGTGGAATTTACATCGCTCACAAATACTGTCCCAAGGACCAATTCCCTCTACCGCGGATCGATCAAATCATCGATTCGACTACAGGATGCGAGAAACTCTCCTTCCTCAACGCCAACTCAGGCTACAACCAGATTCGGCTGAAAGTCGAAGACCAGGAGAAAACGGCGTTCATCACGCCGTTCGGAGTGTTCTGTTATAACACCATGCCCTTCGGGATGAAGAACGCAGGTGCCACGTACCAGAGGTGCATGTAGGAATGCCTAAAAATCCAGATCGGTCGCAACATTCAAGTCTATATTGACGATATAGTAATCAAGACCAAGGAGGCCAAGACGTTGATCGACGATCTCCGCGAGATGTTTGATAACCTTGATCACTATAAGATCAAGATGAACCTAGAAAAGTGCGCCTTCGGCGTCCCATCTGGACAACTACCCGGCTACTTCATCTCCTAGCGAGGGATCGAGGCGAATCCGAAGAAAATCAGGGCCATACTATCCATGGAGAAGTCGAAGAACCTCAGAGGTGTCTAGCAGCTAGCTGGGCGGATCGCAGCACTGAGCAGATTCATCAGCCGCATGGGCGAGAAGGCCCTGCCTTTTTACCAGTTGATGCGCAAGGCGGACAAGTTTGAGTGGACACCCGAAGCAGACGACGCATTCTAAGACCTCAAGCGGCTGCTCTCCACCTCGCCTGTCCTGGTCACACAAAGGAGCGAGAGCCTCTGCTGCTATACATCGCAGCCACGCACCAGGTGGTAAGCACCGTACTCGTGGTCGAACGACCCAAAGATGGCAAGACCCACGGGGTCCAACGCCCAATCTACTACCTCAGCGAGGTACTGACTCCAACAAAGCAGAGGTACCCCCACTACCAGAAGCTCGCCTATGGCGTATTCATGACGGCTCGTCGGCTGAGCCACTACTTCTAGAAGCACTAGATCATGGACGTCAACGAGGCCCCACTATCCAACATCCTAAACAACCCTGAAGCTACGGGACGTGTAGCCCTGTGGGGCATCGAGCTGTCTCCTCTGGACATAGTCTACGAACGGCACAAGGCCATCAAATCTCGGGTACTCCCTGACTTCCTCGTCCACTTGATGGAACTCCAGCTGTCGGACACTCCGGACATGACGCAATCATGGACGATGCACTTCGACGGCTCCAAGCGTGAGGCTGGAGCAGGAGCTGGCGTCATATTGACGTCCCCTCAGGGCGGCAAGATGAAATACGTCCTTCGGATGAAATTTCGCGCCTCCAACAACAAGGCCGAATACGAGGCCCTCATCCACAGCATACGGATGGCCAAGATATATGGCGCAACGCGCATAGTCATCTACGATGACTCGAACCTTATCGTCCAGCAGACGATGAACGAGTGTGACGCTCACAGCGCCAGCATGATCGTGTACCGTGCGCTCTACAACTCACTCGAAGGGGACTTCGACAACTGTGAGCTTCGGCACGTCGGAAGGGAAAGCAATGAAGAAGCCAACAGGCTCGCCAACATCGGCTCTACTTGCGCACGGGTGCCACTAGGTGTGTTCCTCGAACAAATCTGTGTACCCTCTATAAAAATAAAATTCCCAAAGGGCTCAACCGAAGAAGTAGAGCACTCGGGGCTGTGCCATCCAAAGGGCATGAAGCACCTGAAAAGCTCGACACCGAGGCCGAGCTTGTTAGCCTAATATAGGTCATGGTGGTCGAAGAAACCTGGACACAGCCGTACCTTCGGTACCTAATAAACAACAAACTGCATGACGACCTGACAACGGCCCGACACATATCTCGCCGGTCTAAAACTTTCACCATCCACAATGGCGAGATGTAAAAGCGCAGTATTTTGGGTGTGCTCCAAAGGTGTGTCACCATCGGTGACGACAAAGCCATCCTCCAAGACATCCACGAGGGCATTTGCGGCCATCATGTAGGCAGCCGTGCCCTAGTCGCCAAAGCTATACGATCTGGATTCTACTGGCCAACGGCCATGAACGACGGTAAGGACATCGTCCGAAGGTGCAATGTCTGTCAGAGATACGCGGGCAAGCCGCACACACCAGGATCGGAGCTAAGTCCCATACCATTGGCCTGGCCCTTTGCCTAATGGGGCCTCGACATGATCGCCAAACTGCCCAAATCCTCGAAAGGAGGCCACATCTACCTCCTGGTCGAAGTCGACAAGTTCACCAAGTGGATCAAGGTCATGCCCGTCACCAACCAAAACGGCAAAACTGCTGTCAAGTTCTTTGAGTCCATAGTCTACAGGTTCGGTATGCCACACAACATCATCACGAACAACGGCTCGAACTTCATCTCAAAGGAATTCCAAGACTTGTGTGAGGGCCTTGGTATCAACATATCATACGCCTCCGTGGCGCACCCGCAGACCAACGGACAAGTCGAAAAGGCCAACGGCCTCATAGGAAACAACATCAAGAAACGCCTACTATGCCCACTTGAAAGGCTTGCAGGAGCCTGGGCAGAGGAGCTACCCTCCATCCTCTGGAGCCTACGTATAACGCCGAACTACTCAACTGGCTTCACGCCCTTCTTCATGGTACACGGAGCCGAAGCCGTGCAACCTGCCGAGGTACGCCACAAGGCCCCACGGGTCGTCGCCTATAGTGAAGCCGAATCATCGGCCGCACTCGAAGATGCTGTCGACACACTCAACGAGGCACGCGACATTTCCATGGCTCGCTCAGCGGTCTACCAGCAGAGGCTCCGCAATTACCACAGCCATCGGCTGCGCCCAAGGTCCTTGGAAGGAGACCTCGTCCTATGACTCAAGCAAGAGCGGCCGAAGAAGCTCGAGTCACCCTGGAAATGACCCTACATCATCACAGAAGTCACCCCAGGTGGCGCCTACCACCTCATGGAAATCGCATCAGGAGTCGAATACTCCAACCCCTGGAATGTTGCATGCTTGCGACGCTTCTACCCCTAGATACCTCTTTACTTTCAATAAGGCTACTCAGCCAAGGCTACTCAGCTGAACAATGTACCTCCTCGTTACGCTATGAATAAAAGCTAAGTCCCTTGGCCGAAATTTCTTTTCTTTACATTAATTTTCGCTATAACATGCTCGGGGGCTACGCCTCACCTCACGACCTTGTCGACCGAGAACAACACATACAACCTGAGTAGCTGACCACGTCAGGCTAACGAAAAGTACATGCACATAACAAAGAACCACGTGCTACTATATACAAACTTTACAAAGGGCACTACGATCCCACTCGAAAAATACAAAATTTACATCAAGTTTTTCTTTACAGGACCTACCTATTCTGGAGAATCACATTTTCCCGCTGCTCGAACAGATCTACTATCTCCTCAGCATGTTGCGCCACAACTACATAATGCGGGCACATGTCCCAAAGGGTGCCATTAGGCCGAAGGGGTGGCCCAGTCGCCAACTCCGCAAGGTTGACATCACAACGATGCAGCCGAACAAGGGACAATGCAGATTTCAGCCCAG
Organism: Avena longiglumis; assembly: GCA_030063025.1. Classification (NCBI taxonomy): domain Eukaryota; kingdom Viridiplantae; phylum Streptophyta; class Magnoliopsida; order Poales; family Poaceae; genus Avena; species Avena longiglumis. The sequence goes on along the minus strand of CP125977.1, from coordinate 177,374,793 downwards.
CGGTCAGCTGACGCCGCACCAACTCTTTGACATGGCCCACGTTCCGAAATTTCGCCAGAAGGCCTCAAAGGGAGGAAGGTGCCTCATCCAAGGTAACATGACGGCCCAAATAGATGGAAAAATCCTCGCCTTCTTCAGCACCCGAGAAACCTGGTGCACGCGATCTTGCACCGTTGCAAGGACGATGGCCCGGTCACGGTCCATCCATAAGAAGCCACCAGCCTCTAGGTCTTGTTGCGTCAGGCAATTCATCCCAACAGCGATGCGCTCTTTCTCTTCCTTTGGAACGAGATTCGCACCTGCAGAACGAACAAAATGAGCAAACATGCAGAGCTTCACCTGAAAGAATAGCAGTTCGCAAAAACTCACATTGCAGTTGCTCGCTCATCTGCCACAACTCCCCCATCAAGAACTCCTCCCCTGGCAGTGGCTCGCTTAGCCTTCGACTTCCACACATCTGCATGGCCTCGAATGCCAACGATATCCTTCTCCAAGATGTGGACACGGTCGCCAAGAAAAGCCAGGAGCGACACATCATACAAGGATGGTCGCGGATCAGGAGCATTCGGAGTGACAATAGGAACCTCACCCGAAGGACCCTAGAGGCAAACAAATCAAGACATGAACATCACAATTATCTCTGGCAACAACTTGAAACATAAATTTATATACATCAAGGTGACATCGTGGCATAAGTTGGGTCTGTTCATTAGCAAAAGGTTACATTAGGAAAGCAAAAGGATAAACTATACTAACTACAACACATGGGCCTAAGCACCCGCATCCGGAGTGGCCTCGGAGCCAGACTGCCTGCTCTTGGCCTCCTCCTGCTGCTTTGCCGCCTATTCGGCCAGGAGGTCGATAAGCTTTGGCCCATAGCGCTTACAACGAGAGGCAAAGAGGGCGAATGCTACCTCTGAGCCATCTGTAGCCGTTGGCATCTGGGACGTTATGTGCAGCAGATCCAGCTCCGCTCCAGACACCATCACCATCGCCAACCCCATGGAGGCGCCGATGCCCTTTTGCTTGCGTTTATATGCCGCGCGGAGCGTCCTCTGATAGAGCATCCACAAGGGCGTCGACATCCTCAAGGGCAGCGCCCTTGGGAACGACCTCCTTGTAGAAGCGCATGAGCACTTCCTTGGCCTTCACCAAGGAGCCAGCAGCAGTGCTGTAGCGATCTTCGACCGCTGCGGTGGCATCGGCCAAAGCATCTCCATGCTCCAGCACACCACGATCAAACGTGATGCACGAAGCATCTGAACCAAAGAAGAAAAGTACCCAAATAAGAGCAAGACAAGACGCAGCCGAAAAAACACGAGACCCAAAACAAGTGAAAGGAAACTCACCAGAGAAGACTTTGGCTGCAGCCATAAGCCTATCCACCATCTCATTCTCGCGAGCAACTGCTGCAGCAGCAAGTTGCTCCTCGCGATCGGTAGCCTCTTTCTGCACGTGCTCCTTGGCCTCCGCAACATCCGTGGCCTTCTTATCCGCTCGACCAAGGCTCTTCTCAAGAGCGTCCAGCCATCGGAGGGCCACATTGTTTTCATATGCAACATCAAGAACCACCTAATCAATACAAGCAAAATCCATGGGATGGATGAACTACAAAAGAGTGAGTACATTACGCACCTTGAAGATGTTGCATGCTAGCTTCCAGCGCCAAGTACTGCTGGATAAGGAGGTTTGCGCTATGCACAAAGGGCTGCAACAGACAGAAAAAACATCAGAAAAGGCTCGGGGGCTATGCCCCGCAAGAGAAAAAATGACCAACAGGTCACCCGAAAGGGCTCGGGGGCTCCCCCCAAGGGATAAAGAAAATACTTACATGTTCGGGCGGGGATTCCGAAGTTCTGCGTGCGGTCTTTTGAGATTTGACTGCCCGAGCTTCTCGCTTGGAGAGGTTTGGGCCATCATCCCCAGAGTCGGCCACCACCTGAGGGGGAGGATTTGTCGGCTTCGACTTTCCTATAGCCTCCTGAGTTCCCTCGCTAAGAGGCTCCTCCGAAGAATGGCTGCAAGAAAAAATTTTGATCAGACAACAACCTACATTACCTAGACAGGTGACAATAAACAACTCAGGTGAAGTCACTTAAGAAATAAACGTCTGATAAGTTGAAGATGGGCGCAGCCTTCTGCTTCTTGTTCTTCTTGGCCGGCGACTCTGGAGCGACCGTCCGAAGAGGCACGACAGGAAAAGGTGTGGAATAAGCACCATCATCCTCACCATGGCACTCGAGGAAGGACGGGCCCCTTGGAGTCGGCAGGGTAGATGCATCCGAAGACTCGGTCCGGGAGCGCGTTCGGGTCTGCCCTTCACTCCCCTTGGGAGCATCCGCAGTAGGCAACTGAGCTGGAGGAAGCTCGGACTCAGAGTCCGCCTCCTCATTGTCGGGTGCTTCCCTAAACTTCTCAGGCAAAGGAGGCATAGAGCCCGTTACCTTGAGGCACTGCAAGCAAAAAGTAAAGAGACATAATATAAATAAAAATAAGAAACAACAAACACTTGGAAAAAGAGCTACGTGCACGAATGAATATCACCTGGGAAACCCCTTTGTTATCTCTAAGAGGAGGAGTCAAAGATTTCCCCGGGAGGTCCTCACCGACCTTGGCCTTCAGCAGGGGACGAACCCTCGTTGGATCGTTGGAGTCGGCGTAGAGGAACATTGGGTGCATCCTAGCCTAGATGGGCTGCACCCGGCGCTTCAGGAAGGTGTGGATGATGTAGACACCATTGACTAATTGCCTAGCACCAGCTGAAGGTCCTCCACCCGCTGGTAGAGTCTCTCCACCTCCGCAGCTTCACCCTCCAAGATGTGGTTCTTCCACGATCTCTTTGGAACGATCTTCTTCTCGAAGTCGAAGGGGGCAAGCCCATATTGCTGACCGTCCAGCTTAGCATCGCGGATGTAGAACCACTTCTGGCGCCATTGTTGGACGGACTCGCAGATAGAAAAGGAGAAGAATTGGACGAAAGGGTAGACAGAAATGATGCAGCCACCAAGCGGATAGACTCTGCCGGTGCCGGACCGCCTCTTCACGGAATAGAGCTTCCGAAAGAGGCCAAAGTGTGGCTCGATACTGAGCCAGCATTCACAAAGAGTTATGAAGCAGGCGACATGGAGAAGAGAATTGGGAGACAGATGATGTATCTGAATCCCATAAAAGAAAAGGAGTCCACGAAGGAAATCATGGACATGAAGCGAAAGACCGCAAAGGATAAAGGCAACAAACATCACCTGAAACCCTACGGGTGGGCGGGGGGTTACCTCATCGCCGGGAAGGATTACGTCCTCCTTGTTCCGGGGGATCAACCCAAAATTGCGCAGCTTGCGCAGATCACCGTCGTGCACCTCTGTGCGCCTCCACCCGCCGTCTGTGATGCGGGTGGTCACGGCGGTCTTCTTGCCACCGACAGCGGCACTCGACCCAGCTCCGGCAGCAGCTTTCTTGGTCTTCCCCATCATGCGGCGACGAGTACGGCGGTGCGCACGGAGAAGAGCAGAGGGAAAGGTACAAAGAACTTCCAGTGCACACGGAAGGAAAGCAAAGCTCGCGAAAATGGAGACAATGGCGATAAGCAAATGATGAAGGGTAAAAGAAAACTACAGTTACTTACGGTATAAAAGGAGAAAGATGACGCACATCAGCCGTTGATCCAGAAGCCCTAGAGCGCACCCAAGATCCAACCCTACATGTGTCAGCACAGCAACGAACCGTCTCTAGCACGCCGTCCACTACGCATGGAAACCGAGGAGACGCCATAATTTTCGCCACATATGCGCGTGACTAGTTAACTTCAAGTCAGACGGTGGGACCCACGGTCGTTCCGTCACATCATCTTTGCCACTGCAGATGGTTGAGATCACCAATCGTCAGCACTGACGTCATCAAGGCTAAAGCTAATAACGGCTGGATATTTTCGGCTGATCAATCAAGTACTTACTCGAATATACGACTCGAGAAACTACTCGGGGGCTACTCCTATCAGGAGCGCTAGTAACGCACCTAAGAAATGACTAAGGTACTACAACTCGCAACTATTTTCGAGTCCTACGTCGAGTCTGCGACTCCACTACGGACTCGGGAGCTACTCCCATAGGACGGATCGGTTGAGCATCCGAAAAATTGTGTCCTTCGAACCTATATTGTAAACGAATAAATAAAAGTCTCTGCTTGACTCTATGCCTCGAACAGACACTCGGGGGCTACTCCCATAGGGAGCGTTGGACGCGCACCCTATGAATTTTTCGACTGCGATCCTTCGGATCAAATACAACAAAAATATTTTTGGCAACTTTGCCCAAACCAACGCTAAGTGAGAAGCAATCTCCTTGACCACCCAAAACACCTCCGCGGTGATAAAATTTCGGATGTTGTGTCCGCGACACAAAGATAAATCCTACAGATATCATCTGATGGCCTGGTAACGCACCTGACTGCGCTTTGCCAGTAAACTTCCATGTCAATAGGCACGACGAAAAATCATGACAGACGCGTTGGGTACATCACTTGAAAACCATCGGGATTCGACTCGTATAAGACCTCAACAGCCTAAGTCGAATTACGCCAGCATACGTTCTGGATTCGAGTCTAGGGACTCGAGTCTGAAGAAGATCGTGTTGTTTTGTCCCATGACAGTTAACTGGCCCTGATCCGTCGGGAGAGTCAGGCACATGCATCAACAATCCGTATGAACTAAATATTTTTCCTTATTAAACAGGTTCGGCTACATAGCACCCGGAAGATTGAAGAGTCCTCGGCTGAATCTATGATTCGACTGGGCACTCGGGGGCTACTGACATGGTTATACCCCGTGGGTACACAACATTGGCATACCTAGTCCAGCCCAAGGAAGGCCCACGACAAGATATGCGGCGTGTGGAGATTTTGGGTGGCCCAAGCCCATGACGCCTTCGGATCCTTGGAGAAAAAGACTAGGGTAGATAAATTTTCAAAGGGTACAAACCCTAATCTGTAACCGACTCGACCTTTGCCCGGGACCTGCCTATCTATATAAAGGCTAGGAGGGCACGGCGAGGAGGACCTTCAACTCACCTCATACGCACCTCACGCCAGATTGCATCTGTGCAACCATGTAACCTTCGGTTCCGCCGTAATCAAGAGCAGACAAGCAGGAGTAGGGTTTTCTCTCTAGGGGCCCGAACCTGGGTAAACCTTGTGTCCCCGTCTTGCTTGTCTGTTAACCGTTCCGTGATCTCTAGCATCCCCATCTTCTCTAAAACTCAAGTCCATAACAATGGGCATTGACGAGATCGAACCTCGACAAGAGTCTCATCACTTCATGGTGTGAAGAGATTTGGAGCCAAAGGGAAATTGGCACCTCGTTATGTAGGACCATTCAAGATTTCGAGCCACAAAGGAGAAGTGGCCTATGAGTTAGAACTACCAGAGTCACTATCAGCAGTGCATAATGTGTTTCATGTAAGCCAGTTGAAGAAGTGTCATCCAGAGATGAAACAAAGTTCGTTAAAAGACACTATACCACTAGAAGAAGTTCGGCTAGAGAATGATCTCACTGATGAAGAGAAACCTATCAAGATTCTCAAGACAGCAGAAATATTCACTCGTACTAAGACAATCAAATTTTGTAAAGTACAGTGGAATCATCATACCGAGTAAGAAGCAACTTGGGAAAGAGAAGATGAGCTTCAGAAAGATCACCCTCACCTATTTGCTAGCCAATGCGAATCTCGAGGGCGAGATTCATCTTAAGGGGGTTAGATTTGTAACATCCCAAATTCCATCAAATTCAAAACCATGTTATTGCATTCATATCATCATGGCATGTTTACTTTGCATAAAAAATTTCAAAGCTAAAACCCTAATAAAACCATATTTTAAGCCCCTTTTAAGTTATATGTATGGGGCATCGTTTTATTTTTATTTTTATAACCCAAAAATGTTTTTGGGGTGATTTGTTGTGTTTGACACACTTTAAACACTAGGGTCACCTCCCAAAATTTTGGTGAAAGTTTGAAAAGATTTGGACTTGTTTTGGTGATTCAAATCTAATTTGAAAAATCAAAACATAAAAGAAAAAGGCAAAGAAGGAAAAAAAATAAGACTAACCAAACCTTCTGGCCCAGGCCCAACTAGCAGCCCACAGCCCACCTGGGAACTTCCCCTCTCCCCTCTGTTTCTCACCGCCCGCGTGCGCACCCTTGCACTGACAAATGGGACCCACCGCCATGTCGACCCCCTCCCTATCCGCGTCATTTCCCCCCACCTAGCACCACCAGAGCGCCACCGGGCTACTCATATTTCTTCTCGCACCGCCGTAGTACTAACAAACTCCAGCGATGCATTACAGTGAGTACAATTCTCCGATTGGCCTCTGGTTCACGTGATTGTGTTCGCCATGTCTTTGCACACCTTATGATGCTTGCAGCTTGTCCCCTTATTCCCTAGGTCGTCGCCTTCGTCTTCAACTGCGAGCACCCGACGGCAAGCCGAACTCCGAAGAGGAATAGCCGTCGCGTCCGTGCGCCCCGCCCCATGCACGACCACGTTGAGCTTCGCCTCGTCTTCGCGACCTATTTTATCCCCAGCACCCCCTCTCCTACCCCCTAACCTTGCCGATGCGTCGCCGTCAGCAGCGTCGCCGCCGTAGTGGCCAAGCGCGCCTCTAGCTTTTGTTTAGAGCAACGAGATCCACTGGATCTAGATCCAGTGGCCTAGATTAGATCTAGCAGCGAGCATGTATAATTAGATCTGGACGGCAGGATCGCACTTAAATCCAACGGTGCGCGCGCGTGATCCACCCGGACCGGTAAGCGCCAATCAGAACACGCTGCGTGGCTCTGTTTTTTATTTAAAATCCAGATTTTTGTCTATTAGTTGTTTAAACTTGTAAATTGCATAACTTTTGTTCTGTAAATCCAAAAATTGCAAATAAGATGTCTATGGATTCATAAAATTGAGAAATTTGCATCTATGTCCTTGTTTTGGCCATTTTATTCTTCAATATTAGGATTTTATGCAGAAGAATTTGTAGGCCTAATTTGAATATAAAAATTATTTGGATTATTATTTTTAGGTAGTTTTTGAGTTATTTAGACTTTAGATTATATGCTTTGTCTTTAGTACTGTAGAGTTTGATTTAAAAAGTGTGGCAAATCATCTCATTGCATTTTGCATGCATTCATATTATTTTTTTGTGTGTATATTGATTTTTGAATATATTGTTGTTTGAATTGTTGTGTAGATTTTGTGGATGTTGGAGAGTGTGATTGTGAGGATTGTACCTATTCCCCTAGCTACCAAGGAAAGTGATACTCCATATTTTGTCCTATTTATTTTTCCGAATGCATTAGTGTTATTTTGAGTAGGATTTGCATGGTAATTTTTCAAAGTATATGCTATGTTATGGTAGATCCTATAGATGATATCTTGGTAGAAATTTTCCTAAGTTAAGAGACATGTTATGCTAGTATGTTTAGCCTAGATATTAGAATTCAAGGGTGAAAAAATCATGTTATGATCTTATGGAAAGATTATGCCTATATGTTTTTGACTAAGAAAGCAACTTATTAATGAAACACCTAGGTGGAATGGGAAGTATGGTTTATGTTCAGTGGTTACACATGGCCCATGTCTATGGTTTACCCTGTGTATCACACTTGTGGATGGCCACCCAGGAACAAAGAGATTTGAGATGTTTTGTGTTTATAAGCTTCTAGTGCAACCACATGGCATATGAGCTCTGCCTTGACCAATTAGATTGCAAGGACTTAGCCGGATGGACAGATGGTGGTAGGGTTGATAGGATGGAACGCGTCGTCGGTGGTCTCAGGGATTTCTTCTGAAAAGTCTCGTCTCGATGCATGTCGAGTCTTGTGGGGAAAGTGCACCACCTCTCGAGAGGGTAAAACCTAAGTACTTAGTCGTGTCCCCAGTTACGGACATTTTGAGCATCAAAGACATTAAAATGATCAAGAATATCCTCATCCCAATTTCTCGAAGTTAAAACTTGTGGTTGAACAAGGGTAGTGGTTCACCAATGTCTATTGGTGGTACCTTAGTGTTTTTGTAAACAAAAACTTAGTGTTTTCAACTAGTTGGACAAAAATACTTTGTGCAAAGCTAGCCTGAAACAACACTTAGCCAAATTCATGTAGTTGATAGTCTCTATTATATAACTATGATATCACTTGCCAATACAATTCCAAATGTATTGACCTATTGTTGCTATAACTTATTATGCTGCAGGTTACTATGATGGTGAGTAGGGTTATGAGTCTACACTCAACATGTTTTCCTATGGCACATTGATACGTCGGAAATGTATCTATAATTTTTGATGCTCCACGCTTGTTTAGTATCTACTTTGCTTTGCTTTGTCTACACTTTGAGGTGTTTTTATATCTTTTCTGGAACTAACCTATTAACAAGTTGCCACAGTGCCAGTTGCCTATTTTCTTATGTTTTTGGTTCCAGAAAGGCGGAAAATCAATATTCTTAGAATTGGATGGGACAAAAGCCAAAGTCAATATTTTACCGTGAGGGACACGAATCCAGAAGACGAGACAGAGACGCGAACCAGGGTGGCCAGACCCCCCTAGGCGTGGGTGGGCCCTGCCCCATGCCTGGGTAGGGTGTGGTACCCTTGGCCGCCTCCCGGCCTCGCCTCTTCGCCTATAAGAAGCCCTCGGTGCAGAAATCCTAAGTACCCGATCAATATTCCACGAAACCTTCTGTAGCCGCAGGCACCGTCTTGCCTAGATCGGGGGGATCTGAAGTTCTTCCCGGCACCCTGCCGGAGGGGAGATCATCCCGGAGGCCTTCTCTCCGGTATGATGCTTGAGTAGTTCCACCTTGGACTATGGGTCCATGTAGTAGCTAGATGGTTGTATCTCCTCCTTTCTGCTTTCATGTATAGATCTTGTGAGCTCCATTCATGATCAAGATCTAATCTATTTGTAATCATGCATGTTGTGTTTGTGGGGATCCGATGGAAATTGAGATTATTATGTCAGATTGATTAATGGTTTTGTCTTTTTGATTCTATCATGTCTGTGTTTTTTGTGATCTTGCATGCTCTCCATTGTTAGTAGCTATCTTGGCCAAGTAGTTTCTAGTGACTCCAAGAGGGGGTATTTATACTCGATAGTGGGTTCATGCCTCTAGTTTCCAAGGGAAGTGACTGAAATCTCTTCGGTTGTAGATGGGCTGTTGCTACTAGGGATAAAACAACGGTCTCTTGTTCATGAAACAAGTGGATTGTTTACCTTACACATTTTTCTTAAAGGAGTTGTATGTTGCTTGCAACTTAATACTGGAGGGGGTTCGGATGATAACCTAAAGGTGGACTTCTAGTCATAGATGCAGTTGGATGGAGGTCTATGTATATTGTTGTATTGCCCAATCGAATCTCATAGGATCTTTTTGACTAGTATTGCATTGTTATGCCTTGCTCAGTTCCTATCAGCTGCCCTGCTATAATTTGTTTACCCTCTATGCCATGTTGTTTATCTTAGGAGAGCACCTCTAGTCACTACAAGAAATGTGTTAACTTGTGACGTTTTGGTAGTAAAAATCTACAAAATTGTCTTAGATTTATGAAGCTTCCATACCGGATGGTCTCAAGCTTCTTGGGAGGACCAAAACCTCAATAAACTGTGACGATTTCGCTCAAAAACGTCGTAATTTCTTTCGGTGAAATCGTCATAATAGCTAGAAAGGTCTAAATGCGGAGGATAGCAAGATGGGCCATTGGATGTGTATAGGATGGACGGACAAGATGTTGATCCATGGGAACTTGACACGGATAGATGACGTGGCAAAGTACCCATCCTATTCACGCGCAGACACCGAATATTTCACCATCGTGCGTGTGCCAGCCAAAACCGCCATGTCCCCCTCCCAGTGAACGCCTCTCCCCTCCTTTCTCGGCTCCCCAACCCTAATACTACCGCCCGCCGCCACACAAAAGTGAGCTAACGTCGCCGCCCTCTCCCTTCCTTCTCCAGCGAACACCTCTCCCTTCCTTCTCCATCGAGATCCGCGTGCGCCGCCGCTGCCCTCTGTTCGGGACCCTCTTCCCCGCTCGCTCTAGCCGCTTCCCTCATTCTCCAGCGAGATCCACACCCCCTCCAGCGAGATCCACCGACGACGAGTCGAATGATGGACGAGGCGGACAGCGACGGACTCATCTCGCGGCCTCCCCGAAACCTTCCCGATCCCCGACACCACAGTGTCGTCTCCCCGACACCGCCGCACAGGCCACTCCCTCCTATCTCCGCCGCCACCCCACCCCCACCCCCGCCGCACAGGCCACTCCCTCCTATCTCCGCCGCCACCCCACCCCCACCCCCATCACTCTCGATCCCATCTGGATGATCTCCGCTTGCCCCCCTCACTCCCCCAGCACCACAACCTCTCTTCAAGTCTGGCGGTGGCCTCGGCGGGCACCCTTGTCAAGTCTGGCGGTGGTCAAGCTCTTTCCCCACCTCTGTTTCCTAACGGCTTACGCATCTGGCCTGTGTTTGCAGGTTTCTGGGAGCTGCTCGTGCATGGCGCTGGGATCGAGGCGGTCGGCGCGCGCCAGTGGCCTGGATCTCGCTGTTGGGGCGACTGCGTGAGGTGAGGACATGCCGTCGGGGAGTCTGCGTGATTCCATCCAGGAGTGCGTCTCCGAGTTCATCAGCTTCATCACCAGCGAGTTAGTGCCTCTTCCCCTCTCTCTGATCCCTCCACTTGCCCAGATTCAAAATAGTCGATCAGTAGCATGCAATTGAACTACTAGATATACATTTACTTGTAGATTAGTTGACTAATTAGTAGCAAAGCAGTATTAGAAATTTCCATAGCATAAGATTGGATTAGAACTATACATTAGAAGTAGAAATTGATTAGAACTGTACATTACGATAATAATTTCCTGTATACTCACTACCAGATTTTAACTGTTGAAGTTGATGATAATAATTGCCTGTATGCTCACTATTGCTGACAAGATTTTAGCTTTTTGCGGATGTCCTTGGTCTGTCCCACTCTCTTTTTGCTGTTGTTAATTTTTACACTTAGAATATCATTTGTGCCTTAATTCTACAAGTTCTTGTCATAAGAAACATGATTGTATAATGATTAATAAGCAAGAAAGAGATTGTGTCTTCTCAGATGTTGCTGGTATTTACTCTGTGAGACATAATAACCCATGTCACGGTAATAGAAGAGCTTAAGTAGTGCATTTAGAGTGTTTCCCATTAGATTTAGTGAAACTGAATTGATTTTGGAACTTGGCTTTGTTCAGATATGTGCAAATGCGGTTATCTTCGTAGAGGAGGGGGAAATGGTAATTGAATCTGGTCTTTCACTGCCAAGTAGATTTTCAAGTTGTCAAAGAACACTTTAAACAGGTAAAGCTTCCACGTTTGTTTCTTTAAACAGGCATGTACCTTGCATTTTTCTGCCCCTTTATCTATGTTAGCTGAATATACCTAAAGATTGCTGCTGGAATTATAATCTCATTCATCTGTCATTTGTTCCCCTGCAGCTAATGGAAATTTTATGTTGACTAGCAGTACTATGTATTGGATTAGTTGTATTCTCATATTCTTGGTTTGTAGTCATTGGAGATATATTATATAGTAGACACTTCCTCTAGTAGCAGTAGCAGTAGACTAGAATGCATCCGTGTCCACATGATTCTAAAGCGCGATCCATTTTTCATCTTGCTCTGTCCTCAAGCTAGGACTCGATGAAGTAGGATTTCAATTATGTCACTGTTCTATCTTGATTGTTCATGACCGACTTTTTTTATCTTATGCTGTTTATGTACCTCAAACACTGCATTCCTTATTTGTCAGGGGGTATACTTGGTTCACAAGGTTTACTATCTGCTATTACCGTCACGCTCAATGTCAACGGCCTCCTGTGACCAGAAGTTGTACTTCGCCATCGAACCCCCCTTCACACTTAAATCTGTGAATGGTTCTTGTAAATTACCCAAGCCTGCATTTTGGTATGCCTTTTGTCAAGGAGACTCGTTAATAATGTTTCTGCAATCATCTGCCCTGGCTAGGTTTCGCCCTCGCATACTGATCAAAGTGTCCAGCATTGACATGACCACATCGGACTGAAGATCTCGATGCCCATCATGCTTGCCCCCACTGCCTTTCAAAAAATGGCGCACCCAGAAGGTACGTGCGCTCTTCTTAAAGCCCCAATATTATGCCAGCTCTGCAATATTACTATGTTAACTTGGTTAAACTGGAATTATATATGCATTTGCAACAAACTGATCGAGACTGCATATTTTGCGTGTGTATTTATTCAGGAGAGTTCGCAATAGCACGGGCAGCCGCAGCAGCAGGAACATCAATGGTATGTTGGTGTAGCCACTACAGCTGTATATATGGATGGATCCTGCCTGAATCTTACACGCTTGGGTCGACGTTGGCCACCATCTATGTTTTTGCTTTTCAGACGCTGTCATCGTGGGCTACCTCGAGCGTGGAGGAGGTCGCACTGGACCGGGATCCGCTTCTTGCAGCTCTACGTAAGCAGCACATCTATCAGCATCAGGAGATGTTAACCTTCTGCTGTTCTGAATGCGCTATGGACGATGGACATGTTGAATTTGCAGGTGTACAAGGACAGGAAGTTGGTGGAGAAGCTGGTGAGGAGGGCCGAGAAGGCCGGTTTCAAGGCCATCACTCTGACCGTGGACACCCCGCGCCTCGGCTGCCGTGAAGCCAACATCAAGAATAGGTTCGTGCTGCCGCCCGGCCTGACGCTCAAGAACTTTGAGGGACTGGACCTCGGCAAGATGGACCAGGTTCGTTCGTCTTCCTCATTGGTCCGCCGTGCGCCTGCTGCGGATCTGTTTCTCTTATCTCATCTCGGTTGGCCTTGGCTTGCGTGCAGGCTAATGATTCCGGGCTAGCGTCGTACGTCGCCGGGCAGATCGACCGCACCCTGAGCTTGACTACAGGTTGGTTTAGTTTGGTTTCATGTAGGAAACAACTGGGTATGGTCAGTTCTGGGTTTTAGTGGTTTCAGTCCCGAACAGGTTTGATCCATAGTTCTCACCCAGTTGGTGAGATTGGTTAACTGCTAGTACGTGCCTCCTCTTCTCGGAGTGTATGTGCGGCTGCTCACGGCTCGCTGGATAATCTGGTGAAGAGTGTGCTGGCTTCACGTGCATGTGTAGGTGACTCGCTTTTTTTTTGCTCTATTCGACACTGGTAACAGCTAGTATAGCTGATAGAGCTCAACCCGTAAATGTACAGGTTCAACCCATTTGACCGAATGGTTCTCAATCAGTTCCAACACGTGGATTGGCGCTTGGTTCAGTTAAGTTTGAATGGAAATATCGGACAAGTCTGGTTTTAGTTGGGCTGGCAAAATTTCAAACAGGTTTAGTTTAGGTTGGGTTTCCACATTTATTCCTCTGGATACAGTTGAGTTCTGGTGCAGTTATCAAACCATTCTCAGCTTTATTCACACTGGTCTCTTAAATGTTGTTTGTAATTCATTCGTTCAAATGCTACTCTTTACTGTCTAAATCTTCTACTAGCTTGCAGTGATGCAGCCTATATTTGTGTATAGGTGACAATGGGCAGAGCTGCTATTATAGAGTTTGAGAGCAGTACTGTAATCTTTTTCATTTATATCATCATTCACTTGCATGGTACATATTTCTGGTAGTGTTCCATACTAGCAAAACATCATATTTCTTTCTGGTAGATCAGTGTAGAATTTATATCTGAGATATATGGCCTCAAGTTAGATATATCATATATGATTGAGACCTCAAGTAAATAGTTTGAATGAATTCAACTATAAATGGCATCTCATTTTTACAATTGGTTGCTAGGTTGATTTGCTGTATTTAAGGTATGTCTTTATTGAGACTAATAGTTTGGTTGTTTCTCATTTACAGGAGCTCCAGGCTAAGAAATTGCAAGTTAGTGAAACCGTGAAGTGTAACCAGCAAAGAGTAGCCACTTCTTGTAATACTTAGGCATGCTAAATTCAGGACTTGTAGTCGTTAGGCATATCTGGGTCATAGAAGACATTAAAAATTATAATAGCCTAGTTACATGTGTTCTCCTGGATATGTCTTAAATATTTATTATGTACGTGATCTTGAACATATAAATAAAATCCCATGAATGAAACAAGTATGCCATTTTGAACACTTCTGACGTGTGGGCTATTCTTTCAAATAAATCTGATAAAACTATGTGACCAGTGCGATCAGGTCCTAAAAAGGCTGAATTTGAATTTAAATGGACCGTGAATAGCCTAGGGCCCATACAATACAAAGGCTGAAATGTCTCGTTTGGCCCATGTAGCTGATAAGAACTAGCAAAGAAAAAACATAAAAAACTTGAATTGCTGGGCTTGGCCCATATAAATGGACGAAGTGGATTGGGCTAATTCCTTGCCACGTCGGATCAGCCACGTAGGATCTGACCTGGACTGGCTAGATGTCCTGTGACGATATTGGATCGTTACAATGGTTATGACGATCCAATATCGTCATAGAACGTTATGAAGATTTCGCAAAAAACGTCGTTGTGTGTAATTACTGACGCTCAGTTTTTGACGATCTGTTTTTCGTCATAAGATCGTCATACATTGTATCCAATGACGATTCTGTGACGAAAATGGAGGGCCATGTATCAGCAGACTTCTTGTAGTGAGTGAACTATGGATCCCGGTCCAATCTTTACCATTGATACATCTTCCACTGTTACTTGTTTACTTGCTACAAACCTTTACCTTCCACACCATACATTTAATCCTTTGTTATAGCAAAACGGTGAGCTTGACAACCTCACTGATCCGTTGGGGCAAAGTCTTGAGTTTATGTTGTGCAGGTCACACCTGTGTGACGTTTCCTTCCTCCTACTGGTTCGATAACCTCGGTTTCTTACTGAGGGAAAACTTGCAGCTGTGCTGCTTCAGACCTTTCTCTTGGGGTTACCAACAGACTCCATAAGCCATCAAGGAGTCACCATCAAGCTTTTCTGGCGCCGTTGTTGGGGAGGCTCAGGACGTCTTCACTAGGGGAGTCCTCCACTTACTTTCTCTTTACTTTGTTTTTATTTTGGTTTGTTTCTTTTGCTTGGTTTTGTTTGCCTATTTTCAAAAAAACCGCAAAAATAGTCTAGTTTGGTTTGCTTCCTTTATGCAAAAACACACAAAAATAGTTCCAGCTGTAGTTGCTGCTGTTTTTGGCTTGCCCACCTTTGCCAAAATGAACTCTACTGAGAAAACCAAGTTGTGTGACTTCACTAGCACAAACAACAACGATTTCCTTAGCACACCTATTGCTCCATCGGCTCCTGATGCTACCTTTTATGAAATTAAGCCTGCTTTGTTGAATCTTGTGATGAGAGAGCAATTTTCTGGTGCTAGTTCCGATGTTGTTGCTGCCCATCTCAATAACTTTGTGAGATGCAAAAGTATACGGATGTAGATGGAGATATTATTAAGATCAAGATTTTTCCTTTCTCCTTGAGAGGGAAAACTAAAGAATGGTTGCTATCTTTGCCTAAAAATAATATTGATTCTTGAACTAAGTGCAAAGATGCTTTTATTGGAAAGTAGTACCCTCCTGCTAAGATTATATCTATGAGAAGTGACATTACGAAATTTAAATAACTTGATAATGAACATGTTGCTCAAACTTGGGAAAGAATGAAATCTTTTGTTAATAATTTTCCCACTCATGGACTCACTACTTGGATGATTATCCATACTTTTTATGCAGGTTTGAAGTTCTCCTCAAGAAACCTGTTGGATTCAGCTGCTGGAGGTACCTTTATGAGCATCACTTTGGGTGCTGCAACTAGACTCCTTGATAATATGATGGTTAATTACTCTGAATGGCACACTGAGAGAGCTCCACATGGTAAGAAGGTAAATTCTGTTGAGGAAACTTCCTCTTTGAGTGATAAGATTGACGTTATTATGGCTATGCTTGTTAATGGGAAAGCTCCTCTAGATCCTAATAGTGTTCCCTTAGCCTCTTTGGTTGCTCAAGAAGAGCAAGTTGATGTGAACTTCATTAGAAATAACAATTTCAACAACAATGCCTATAGGAATAATTTTGGTGGTAACAACAATTATAGGCCTTATCCTCCTAATAATGGCAATTCTTATGGAAGCTCTTACAACAATGCTAGAAGTGCCCCCTCTGAACTCGAAGTCATGCTCAAAGACTTTATTAGTAAGCAAACCACTTTCAATAAGGCTATAGAGGAAAATCTTCTAAATGTTGAGAAAAACATATCCTCTTTATCTGAAGCTCAGTCTTCCTTGATTAATAAAATGGCTAATAAACCTGAAACTATAGAAAGTAGTTTTGCTGCTAATCATGCTATACAAGTTACTATTAATGAAAATGTTAGGCTGTTGTCTCACCTTCATGCTAGGTGGGAAAGGGAGGCTGAAATTGATAGAAACAATAGTGTGTGCACCATCGACACTAAACCACAAGAAGTCCCTGTTCCTCCTCCTCCTACTATGCCTAAGCCTATTGATCCTACTACTAGTGATGCTAAGTTTGATTTTGATATTGATGGTTGCAATATTTCTGAAGTGATTATATTCCTACAAAAGCTTGCTAGAAGTCCTGATGCTAGTGATATGCATGTTGCTTTCAACAAACACATTACAAATTCTCTTGTTAAGATTAAGGAAGAGAATCTAAAACACAAAGCTTCTATTCCTAGGAAAGTAGAAGATAGTTGGGAACCCATTATTAATATGCAAGTGAATGACTTTTATCTCAAAGCTTCATGTGATCTTGGTTCTAGTGTCTCTATTATGCCTAGGAAGATTTATGAAATGTTTGATTTTCCACCATTGGAAGATTGTTATTTGGATGTCCCACTTAATGATAATGGTAAGAAGAAACTCATGGGGAATATTAATGATGTTCTCATTATGGTTAACAATGCTTATGTCCCTGTGGATTTCTATGTTTTGGATATTGAATACAATGCTTCTTGTCCTATTACTTTGGGAAGACCTTTTCTTAGAACAGTTGGTACCATCATTGATATGAAAGAAGGCACCATTAAATATCATTTTCCATTCAAGAAAGGTATTGAACACTTCCCTATGAGGAGATAGAAGTTGCTTTTTTCTCCTCCTTTTAAAGCAAGGTTTGATGTGAATGCTTCCTCATTTGAAAATACTTGATTCTTCTTGCTTTTTGTGCCTAACTTAAAGGCGTTAAAGAAAAGTACTTGTTGGGAGATAACCCAAGATTTTCCTTGAGTCTAGGAAGTTATTACTTCAGTAATGACCTCTCCTTATCCTTTTTGTTTGCTTTTTGTGCCAAGAATGACTTCTAATGAGAGGGAAGTAAGATTTGGGGAGTTGCTGTCCCGAAACAGATTTTTGTCCTCCACCAAAAAATTCGTGAGGAGTCCCTGTAACTCGGATTGATCTGAAAATTTATGAATAAATCACACAGTATGTTAGCTAACTTTAGTTAGTTCAACACTTTTTGATTTGAGCAACAGAAGATGTTCGAAAAAATTGGTTTCTACCTGTTGGTATGTTTTGACAGATTTCTGCCATTATTTGTATTTGCTTCTATTGATTAATTTTTGAGTTATCTTTAGGTGAATTGAAATTTTTGAAGGAGTTACTATAGTAGCTTGTGTTTTTAGTGAAATTTTTTGCTGTTCCAAAGCTTTGCCAGAAGTCTAATATCTTTTGAATAAACTAATGTTGCTAATGAAGATTGTGTGAAGTTTTGTATGAAGGAAAAATTTCAGGTGTAGAGAGAGAATTGTTGGGAATATGCCCTAGAGGAAATCATGTATGATGATATTTCCCATTGTACTCATAAAGTTATTAAGTTGTCCTTGTATGAGCATCTAATGTATATCTAATTGTTGGGACTATACATTCATGTTGTTTGTACTAAATGTCCTTGGTCATTGAGGTTGTGCTGGACACACAACTTAGACCAATGTGAAAGTCGTCTTCATGACTCGGTTCCACTTGTCATGGGAATGGTGATGCTATTCTGACTTATACAGATTCGGCTAAAGAGTTTAGCGATTCGGATTGACCCATATTGAGGTACAACGAACAAGTTGTCATTTGCATATCTCAATCAATGTAATCCTTAGACCTGAGGTTGTTGCATAGTCCGAGTTGAGGATCACCAACATAGGTTCTGTCAAACGCTGATCCGTAACTGGGCAGTTATAAAGGCAGAGTTCGGGTAGACTGAGAATCAAGCTGCGTGATGTGAATAAACAAGATGGGATTTTGCCCCGCCACTTGGAGAGATATTCTCTGGGCCCTCTCAGATGATATGATTCGAAAAGCATGGACATGCACGACTCGGTTAAGTGTTAACCGAGGCGATCAACTAAGAGTTAGTCGGGTGAATCACTTATCTCGGATCGAGAAGAGAGTCGGACTATTTAAGGGATGACAATTATTCACCTATAATCTGACAAGGTATATCGTGAGGCAAAAGGGACTCGGACGCAAGTCGCATTGGAAAGGCAAGTCTTCATGACTCTTTGGTACTTGGGAGTCGGCATGTTCTGCTAGGAGCCGCTACCGACTGATCGATTGAGAGTCGGACTCTAATTGTGTCCAAGTAGCCATGAGCCTGCGGTGTCACACACTTATGAGCGGGAGCAAGTTCGGATTGGATCTGAACCGAAAATCTGGTTTGGTTGGACCCAAGCCGGATTTGGACTAAGTCAGTGAGTCGGACTCACAAGGACTAATACTATATGGGCTTTAGTGAATGGGCCACGAGAGTGGATTGCATGTTCACTCCCTATATATAGTGGAGCATAGTAACCCAGAAGGGTTAATCGTTGATTGGTTAGGTCATTCCATGTGCTGGAAACCCTAGCTCCACAGCAGTCCTCCCGCCGTAACGAATCTAGCAGTTCGCCGCCGGTGCTCCTCCTTGTACGTGTGGATACCAGCAGAGGTTTTGTACTATCATCACCAGGAAGATCGGATCGTGAATACTGCACTGCATCAACTGACGCGCTTTATCAGTAATCCGTAACTACGCGTCTAGTGGTAAACCTCGTGGCCTTCTACCTCAGCTAGATCTTGGGTTCACCACGTTAGAGGAAAAAGTTTTGTTTTATCTCTACGTGGCCCAACAAGAATGATGTAATGAGATGAAGAATGGACAAAAGCTCAAGCTTGGGTATGCCACCCCGGTGTCACCCCAAGAAATATCCAAGAGGTACAAGAGTCAAAGCTTGGGGATTCTCAAGGCATCCCCTTCTTCATCAATAAAAACTACAGGTCTTTCTAGACACTTCATTTTTATTGTTTCATGTAATATTGTGTTGTTCTTGGAGTGTCTTAGTTTTCGTTTGGTTTGCTTAGTTGTTTAGTGTAACATCCCAAAAAAACCAAACTTAGATCAACAAACACTAATCATCAAGATTAGGGTTAACAAAAACTTTTCTAAATAAACTCATGAATGCATGTATATGTGTATGCATGGATTTTGAATTTCTTTAAAACCCACCTTGTTTGTGTGATCCATTGCTTGTATAATGTTTCTTAGGTGAAATTAACATCATCTAAAACATTTCCCACACTTTTCCTAAAGACAAGTAAATCAAAACAAATATATTAAGTGAATGGTCATTTTGACCAATTTAACTCCCATGCCTACTTTGGCTGTCTCAAACTTTCAAAACCTAACAGAAACTTTTCTGGATCTTTGCACCCCTTGAATGTACTCATAACAAGGTATCAAGTCCCACTTTGTGATCATCCAAAAACTTTCAAATGCATAGTTTAAATGACAATTCAAAATTGAATCTTCTTCAAATGGGAAGATCCCACTTTGTCAAAACCCACTCAAACAAGCTCAACTTTCAAAACCCAAGCATCTGCAGACTCACCAGCACCAATCTAGCAAACCCACCAAAAATCATTTCAAAATTCAAAACTTGATTTCATGCGGCCATTTCATCAAACAGGTTGCAGACACAAATCAAACAAAACATCAAACACTATAGTGTGTAGTGATTCTTGCCTAACTTGTTCCCTAGTTAGCTCACACACACCTCAGTAGATCATCTAGAAAGATTAGCCCAACACTAGCACCCCTGTGATCTTGCCATTGCCATTAATGGTGAACAGCCGAGCACCCCCATGTCACCCCATTGTGGACAGCAAGCTAGGAGCAGCAGCAAGCCTAGCCAGCATGTCTGGGAGGCAGCCCACCGTCCACCGCCACTCCCTGTCCCAGCCAAGAGCGTTGCCAAGCCCTGGGCCACGCGCACAAGACACGCCCAGACCATGTGGAGCGTGCGCCAGAGAGCCACCCTTGACCAGCATCCACAGACCACGCGCCGCCCTCACCGCGTGCACACACGATCACCACCGACCCAGGACACCGCCATACATCCCCGTTTGCCGCCCCGTGCCATACAGCCACCGCGCGCCGTCGAAGACGCCGCCTCTGCCGCTCAGAGCACCGCCCATTCCAGACCAAACCACACCGCCCCATGCCTCGCGACCATGTCGTTGAGCATTGCCAGGAGACACAGCATCGTCCCCTACCCTTTCCCATGCCATTAGCCGCCTGTAACGTCGCCCCCGACGAGCTCATCGTGTGCCCCGACGGTCCCCTCGCTCGACTATAAATAGAGGCCACCCCCGCACAATTTCTTCACACCATATCACTCCCCTCTCCCCACTGACCATGCCACACCATCCTCAGAGGAAGGCGAGCACCACCTCGCCGGAATTTCACTGGAGCCTGCCGCTGCCGGAGAAGAAGGGAGCCAACGATTGGAGCCACCCCAGCAGAAGCCACCGGTACCAGGAGGTCCGCCGTTATCGACTTCGTCGTTCGCCCGCCTCGCCGACCCTCGCCAGTACCCCGGTGAGCCCCCAGCACCCCTCACTGACCGCGCTAGGTTTCGTTATCGCCAGAGTTGTCTCGCGTCGACGATGACCCTCAGCCGTTGGATTAGAACTAGATTGAACGATCCACGTTGCCCCATACCGCTTTGCCCAGCCCCGTGTCACTGACGAGTGGGGACACCCACTTAAGCAGCCCGCGGGAGCACTGCGCTTAGCAGGCCGACCCGTTAGAATTTCCCGCGTAGCCCAGCAATTCAAATTAAAACTTTTCTATTTCAATTCAAAAACACTTCAGCACCCAACTTCAAAAATCAACCTAGGTCGATTTATTGCACCAAATTGGATGAAACCAATTTTGTTGGAAAGGTCTGTGAATGCTTAATCCAAGCCGGTTGGATTCAAGTCATTTGGATCTGTAGATCACCCATAGCAAAAATAACAAGGCAGAAGCTTTTCTGCATTCAAACATTTTTCAAATTTCAACCACAAAAGCTTTTGAGTTGATTCCAACTCTCAAAAATCACATTTAACCATACCTTTCAGAATATATAAAAATATATAGGTTTACTTGCAGAAATAATGTTCAAGTAATAAAAGAATGCTTCATAATTAAAATAAAAGGGTAAAAACCTTATTAAATTGTGACACCACTTTAAATCACATTCCCATGGACTACAATATGTGGTGATGACATGTGTCAACATGATCCCATGTTTAGTTTGGAGAATATTAAATCTTAAGTAGTTTTTCAATGAGTAGAAATTACTTTTCTAAAAATAAAAAGGATTTCAACCAAGCTTTAACCTTGTAATGTTAGAGATGATGCTAGATCATCTATAGGACCCTTGTGTGTGATGATTGCAAGTAGTTAAATATTGTTTGGTGATTGTGTACCTCGTATTTATTCATAGACGCTAGTACCGACCAAGGATACGAGGAGGAAGGAGGATACTACGAAGAGGAAGCCGAGGAGAACTTCAACCACTGCTCTGCACAAGGCAAGCCTAATACTACTAGTGAATGAGCAAGCTATTAACCTTGCAATCTAACACTTGCAATTTAGCAAGCTTATATTGACATTTATGCAAGCTAACCCTTGCAAGATACCCTACTGATGCCACAAACCCATACTTGTGACCCTACTTGCTTGTTAAAAACCAATCCTAGTTTTATGTGCAAGCATCTTACTTTATTTCTTTATCAAAGCTTACATAGAGTCTACCTAAGAGTTTGGTAGATACTAGAGAGTTGTGCTGAAGGTTGCATAAAGAGCATAAAATTTGGCCTAAGCTAGAAACCTTGATATCAGCCTAAGATATAAGGTTGGACTTAGTGAAACTCCACTAGTACCACCCCTCATTAGTACTACCCCCACCTGTAGATGCTAGTGCTAAGCATAAAACTTGATCAACTTTTAGATGGGAATACTTGATGGAAAAATGGTTATGAAAACCTTGGAATGATGGATCATTCTATTGAAATGTTTTGGACATGTGTTTCCAAACACTTGATGATTCTGGTGATAAAAATGTTGAGGCATGAGCCTTAGCCCTTTATAAAACTGATGGTTGTCTGGATGTGATACCATTCCAATTTAGCGTACAACCAAAATACTCGAATATTGGGTAGGGCTTGACTGGAAACTTATATACCTTAGTATTAGTTCCCTCACGGCCAAGGTCTGAGCTGAGGCTACCTTGTGAAGATTGTCCACCTATGCAGTACCCAAGATGACAGTGGTCATGGTTGGGAGGCCAAACTCACAGGAGAGGTGCTTATACTAGGGCGTGTAACTAAAACGTTAGGATTGATTATCCGCATACTGAGTATGGTGAATTCAGGATTTGTTCCTGACGGATGTATCGAATGTTGTGGTGAAAGTGTACAATCTCTGCAGAGTGTCAAACTATTCGAATAGCCGCGTCCGCGGTTATGGACAGTTGGAGTGGCCATACTGTTCCCCCGTCAGACTTTTCAAAATGACTTGTGAAATGAATTGCGACTTTGACTTGACCACAACAGAGTTGTGACCTGGATTACAAGATCCCACTTAGGAGTTATAAAATTGTGACTAGCTTTGGAACTTAGTAAAGATAAACCTGGCTTTTTGCAAAACAACCCTAGAGCCTAGTGTCCTATTATCCAAAAAACCCCTTTACTTGTTAGTATTAGTTTGCGAGTACTTAAAGAGTACTCATGGCTTTGTCCCTGGCTATTCCCATGGCCAGACTATGAAGAGGAGTACCTGGAGGATGGACCCCAGGAAGGTTACGACAACTAGGATCATCTCCCATCGTCATTGCCTGACCTCAAGATGGAGCTCGCCTACGCTACCGTTATTATTACGTATTCCGCTGCTTGATGTTGTATTAAGAACTGGATCATGAGATCCCCATTTGTGTAAGAACTTATGTATCGTTTGTAATGGATGAAGTACTATGGTATCCAATTCTGTTATGTCTCGCATAAATGGTAATCCTGGGATTGCGATGTATGGCATAACAGGCATCTAGGATTGAAAAATCCGGGTGTTGACATTTAGTTTGCTTAAATAAAGTAGTCCGGACCCCCATTCTCGCTGTGTTGTTGCAAATAAGTTGTTTGGTGTTGTAAAGGAGTAGTAAGTTCTTGCTTCTAAGTGCAAGAGGAGCTTGCATTGACTGTGACTTAGACTTTAGCATGACATGCTAGGTGTTGTTTTGACCTTATGCTTAGTGATTATTGTTGTAGCATGTCTTGTTCCAAACAATTGGGATTTCTTAGTATCCCTTCAAGAAATTATGCGTTGTTTGAGCATGCAAAAGCATAGTATTGTGGTTTTCTCCTTTGATGCTTTGTTTGGGTTAACTTGGCACATGATCACACCATGTTATGACTATGAACAAGTCACCATAGCCTCTAAGATCATTTAGTCCTTGACTTGTAGTACCACTCTATGCTTTGATTAGTAATTCTTTGTTGCACTGCATGATTATGTCCATTATTTCTCTCTTAGTTGGTTGCTCCCAGTCTTTTCCTAGCCTCCACTTGTATGAGTAAGTTCTACGCATTCCTCCAACTCCCAAGAAACCAAGTTATTCCAAAGTGTCCACTATAAATTACTATGCATGGTGTGTTACACCATTCCAAGTATATTCTTGTTTTCAGCTATCTTCCAATTAAAAACTATTTTGTTATGTGAAAACTTAGTGATTAAAGCCCTTACAAACTTGATGGCACAATTTATTCTTTCCCCCTAATAAACTTGAACCATTGTGTCATCTATGTTGTATATTCTTGCACTTATACGTTGGAATTAGCAGAATCGTGCTATCACGGGGAACGTTTTCAACATTGCACTTATACTTTGTACTCAATTGATATCATGCTATTTTGTCTATTGATGTCACCGGTGTGAAATAAAGAGGGAACTTGTAAGTCCATGGAGTTTGTATTTTGTGTTAGAGAAACGCCTGGGCCGCTAGCCTAAGCCATGCCTAATCATGGTGGAAACTTATAGCATCAACATAGTGAGCTATCTATGAAGCATCCTCAATAAAAATCTAAGCATGTAGTAAATAAAAATATCGCTGAGATGCTCATTGTTTGCTTGACTTGTCATTTTGTTTATGTGATAGCTCTTGTACCATGTGCAAGGGGCACCCCGTTGGCGGTTCTATATGATATGCAAATACTTACAATGACAAGAACTTACAGGTGACTGAAGTTGAGTAGCATGAGGTGTGGCCCTCGTATTCAAGGGACTTGAGATTGCCAACTTATACTTCATCAAGCATATACTCCATCTTTGTTCACTTTAACCTTAATCACTTCAAGATGCTTATGATAGGGGCAATGAGGGCTGAAAGCTAACAAGTACCATAATTTTTGGAAGCTCTTTTTGAAACTTGAAATCCCTTCTTCCCTTTGTGAAGGGCCTTTCTTCCACCATTATTTGAGTCTCCACCTTCTACCTTTAGGCACCATTAAGAGAGCATAGTTGTCATTCTGTGTGCAGTGTCCCAAAACTTATTGATTGATGCATATTGTGATATTACTTGTTCTTGTTCTATTTGTTTCTAGTCACCCTTGTGAACTTTGAAGGTGTCCTATGCATCTATTTGCTACTCTATGAAGGACAAGCTGAATGCCACTGTGCCATGTTTTTTGTTTGTGAAACAAACAAACGTTTTTCAATGCATGTTATTCATGATCTTTTTTTGAAGCTTGTCATGTTGCATACATAGTTAATTTGTCCTATTGTTAGAACTCCATCTTTCATGAACATGTTTAGAGTTCTTTGATCCTAGCTTTCAATGCTTGCAAATGGTTTGATCTTGGTTTTGATGGTGCATGTCACCTCAAAAATTATTATTTTTATCACTTACCTACTTGAGGACGAGCAGGAGTTAATCTTGGGGATGCTTGATACGTCGGAAACGTATCTATAATTTTTGATGTTCCATGCTTGTTTAGTATCTACTTTTCTTTGCTTTGTCTACACTTTGAGGTGTTTTTATATATTTTCTGGAACTAACCTATTAACAAGTTGCCATAGTGTTAGTTGCATGTTTTCTTCTGTTTTTGGTTCTAGAAAGGCAGAAAATCAATATTCTCGGAATTGGACGGGACAAAAGCCAAAGTCAATATTTTACCATGAGGGACACGAATCCAGAAGACGACACAGAGACGCGAACCAGGGTGGCCAGACCCCCCTAGGCGCGGGTGGGCCCTGCATCGCCCTTGGGTAGGGTGTGGGGCCCTTGGCCGCCTCCCGGCCTCGCCTCTTCGCCCTATAAGAAGCCCCCGATGCAGAAACCCTAAGTACCTGATCAATATTCCATGAAACCTTCTGTAGCTACCGCCACCGTCGTCCCTAGATCGGGGGGATCTGAAGTTCTTCACGACACCCTGCCGGAGGGGAGATCATCCCGATATGATGCGTGAGTAGTTCCACCTTGGACTATGGGTCCATGTAGTAGCTAGATGGTTGTATATCCTCCTTTGTGCTTTCATGTATAGATCTTGTGAGCTCCGTTCATGATCAAGATCTAATCTATTTGTAATCATGCATGTTGTGTTTGTAGGGATCCGATGGATATTGAGATTATTATGTCAGATTGATTAATGGTTTTTGATACGTCCATAATGTATCTACTTTCCCGAACACTTTTGCTATTGTTTCTCCTCTAAACTTGTGTGATTTGGATACAACTAACACAGACTGACTCTATTTTCAGCAGAATTATCTTGGTGTCTTGTTTTTGTATAGAAAATGAACTATCAGGAAAAATCCCGGAAAATATGCCCAAAATTATATTTCACCAGAAGATCCACGGAGCCAGAAGACGAGATGGAGAAGGGACCTGGGTGGCCCACACCCCTGCCAAGCGCGGGTGGGCCCTGCCCGCGCCTAGGGGGTGCAGCCACCCCAGGCACCCTTCGGCCTCCCTCTGCGCCTATAAGTTTCCTTTCAACCTAAAAAACCGAGGGGGGTTCAATAGTTTTCTAGAAAGAGTTCCGCTTCGCCGCCGCTACCAGAAACCAAGATTCGGATCGAGAAACTCCGTTCTGGCACCCTGCCGGGACGGGGAATTTGGAGAGGATCATCGCCATCATCATCACCAACGCATCTCCATCAACCACCAATGTTTCCCTCATCCATGAGTGAGTAATCCCCCACTGTAGGCTTGGGGATTGTAGGGATTGGATGAGTTCTATCATGTAATCGAATAAGATCTGTTAGGGCATAGTGCCTAGTATCTCTATTAGTGCTATATGACTTTGTTGCAACTTGTTGTGCTTAATGCTTGTCACTAGGGCCCGAGTGCCATGATCTCAGATCTGAACTTATTATTAAATCATTATGATAGTATTGTTTGTGGTATTATCCGCAAGTTGTGTACACATATCATTGTCCGGATCCAAAGTCCCTAAAGTGACAATAATTGGGACAACCGGAGGGGATGGCTGTGGTGTGAGGATCACATGTGTTCACGGAGTGTTAATGCTTTGCTCCGGTGCTCTATTAAAAGGAGCACCTTAATTGCCAGTAGTTCCCTAGAGGCCCCGCTGCCACGGGCTGGCTGGACAGCAGATGTTGTGCAAGTTCTCATTGCGAGCACGTATGACTATATTTGGAGCACATGCCTAGGATTGTTTAGTACTTGGATGCTTGTTATTATTTATCTGCAATGCCCTAGGTATTGAAGTTACATGTTTAGACTCATCCATGCAACGCCCGTCCATCCATCGCTATGCCTACCGCACTCGAATCCTACTGTTACCGTTACTGGTACTATTGCTACTGTTTCACTGCTGTTGTTTCTTTACTGTTGCTACTACCAAACTGTTGCTACTGATAAAATTCTGTGAGAAAGAACTATTTCCAGGTGCAGCTGAACTGACAACTCAGTTGTTAAGGCTTGCAAGTATTCTTTTGGCTCCCCTTGTGCCGAATCAATAAATTGGGTAATACTACCCGCAAAGAGTGTTGCGATCCCCTATACTTGTGGGTCATCAAGACTATTTTCTGGCGGCGTTGCCGGGAGCATAGCTTTATTTGTAAGTTCACTTGGATCTATTATTGTTCACTGCTACTCCTTTCATCACGGGGAAGTCTCGTGATGGAAAGTTCCCTATTTTACCATTCACTACAAGAAGAGGTGCAGTCCTAAACACCTATGTTGCTCTTGATTCACCGTCTGTTATAATGTAACATCCTAGCATTTAGGAACCAACGAAGGGTAGATTTAGGAATCTGTGCAATTGCATGCATTCATCTATAAAAATGTGGGTAATTTTTTTGTCAAATAAAAACCTAAAGTGATCAAAGTTTCTTTCACTCTTTAAGATTAGGAATAGCCTTGGAGAATGATCGTTATAAACTTTGATATGATCTTTGTGGATTAGTGTGTTTTGGGAAATGAAATTTGATTCAAACTTGAGTGTTGGATTTATAATTATAATTATGTTTGAGTAATTTGATTGAATCAAGAGTTAACAATAAGTAACTCAAACTTTAAATAAAATAACATAATCAAGAAAATGAATATTCATTCCATATCTTTATTCAATAAATAAGTTACAAAATGTAACTTATAATAGTAATCAAGGATCTTTACAATAGTAAATGAAATAAAAGAAGAACATTCATATATTGAGTAATATTACAATCTTTATTACAAAAGGATAAAATAAAGATTACAAAAGAGTAAAAAAAAGTACAAAATAATTAAGTAAATATTACAAGGGACTATTCTATAAATAAAAATAAAACCTAATCTAAATCTTGAATCTTCAATTCTTGTACCTGCAAAACAAATCACAAACTAAAAAGAAAGAAAATAAAAGGTTAGGATATTTTTTACTCTCAGTAGTGACAGTGAGTTGCACTGTTCAACTTTACATCACTTAGTAATCTTTAGGGGCAAGTTTCACCAATATGAAAGAACTAAATCTTTCATAATTTTTAAGCCACAAGTCAAATAATTTTAATCAGAGAGAGGGGAAAGTTTCACCAAGCAGTTAAGTGGTAAACAGATAAAAAGGTAATTTTCATTCCCTGAGCATATCCACAAGGGTGCAGCAGGCACACAAGCAGCAAACACACCTAAATGCATGGTGTGTGATGTCCACACAGCAACAACAGCCCATACAAACAAAACTGCTTAGCACAGCCGTGGGCAAGCACCCCAACCTCATGTCCTTGCTCATACACATCAAGCACCAGCAGCCAAGCCAAAGCAAAGCAAACCAAACCAAACCAGATCACACCAACCACACACTTGATCATCTCATCAAGATGGTGACATAGGGAGGGGGTAGATCAGGTGGATAGCAAGAACAAGGTCAAGCTAACAGGACCAGGAGGTGGACAGCAAGAACAAGGACAAGTTCCAAGAGTTGGAAGTAGCAGGAGCAGCATCAGGACGAGAACCAGATCAGGCTAGCCACACAACCAGTAAGATCAAGCCACAAGATCAATAAGTTGAAACCCCAACAACTCCACTGTTGTGGTGAGTAGTAAAAGACCATCACATGATTTATCTACCTAAGCTAGACAAGAATTCATGTGTTGTCTCATACTTAACTTCTCAGAAAAACACCCAAGTGGGGTGAGTCCATCATAGAAAGTTTTAAACATTAAAAGCCATCAGAAAACTATACAGATCCAACTAGGATCTCAGAACAACCTCATTGATCCTATCTATCAGGCCATATCTTAAATTCCAAGAGTAAATATAGCTAAGATATGGACTTCTAGGAACATCTCTTAAAACAGGAGTAGCACCTTAGAATTTCTAGATCTTATGGATCTATATAACTTAATAAGCCCACACATCATTTTTCCCAACTTTGACTCAAGAATCAGTAGCTGGTATCACTACCAGAACAGATCCATTAGGAACAACAAGATAAGGACTTAGTCCCTAAGCCTTAGACCAACATCATAGGCTTTAGGTTCAAGGAAAGAAGTTTCCACTTATCTCTGATATTAAGCAAATCTTAAGTATTAACAAAATCAAGCCAAGTAATAGAACCTAGACTTGTGTGCCATTCTAAGATGGTGTCATAAGAGAAGCTTCTAAACCAAGCAGATTAAGCATCTAGCTTCCACAAATAAACTCACCGACAACTAAGCATCATCTTCCTGGTACCAATCACCAGGAATCAGATCCATGAATATATATACATAACATCACTGTAAGAGACCAATTAATCTCAAACTGTATATGAATCCATAAGCCAACAACTACAGATTCAGTGACTACATCACTCACAAA
The DNA here is from genome assembly GCA_030063025.1 of Avena longiglumis. Lineage (NCBI taxonomy): Eukaryota > Viridiplantae > Streptophyta > Magnoliopsida > Poales > Poaceae > Avena > Avena longiglumis. The sequence continues at coordinate 177,345,160 of CP125977.1, read as the reverse complement.
TCACTATCAATAACCAAGTAATGACAGTGGTGAACTCTCAAATCACTAGGATCTCCAAGTAGTGATTCTACAGTAACACTATCATTTGAACCATATCAAATTAATCAATGGAATCAATCTGATAAGCCACTAGCATCACCAAGGCCAACTATAAGCAGTAATCCACATCAAACAACTACTCATCATGCTTAGGGATCATCATTACTAGCTCCAAATCATCATATATATGATCAATAGAGGGATATGGACCCTAATCAGAACAAGAACCCTAATTAGGATATGAACCCTAATCAGAACATGAACAGTAGCCAGGGGTAGCCAATAGAAACACATAGCACAGGGTGGCATAGCACAGAGGACACGAGAGAAAGAAAGAACAACTTACTGAAGGTTGTTGCTGTGGGCGAGAAGAGGAAGCAGAGGGTGTCGACAAGCACGGCGGCACGGGGAGCACCCCAAGGGGGCGCTACGACCCACACCATGCCGAGGCGGCGACCACAGCCGCACCTGAAGGCGAGGAACACCACCACAACACACGGGAGCAGCGGCGGCGGCAGCACTGGCACCACCCCAAATCCTAGGGTCCGGGACGAAGCCGGTCTGGCCACAAGAGGGCCCCAGGTCCAATAGAGATGGATAGGAAGGAGGAGCAAGGTCAACAACCACCCCATGCATCACGGCGGTGGCTGGGAAGGTCCACGCGGCGTGAATCGCCGATGGTGGCATCGCCGACCACGGGGCCGAGGGAGGAGAAGAAGAGAGATGAGAACGAGAGAGAGACAAAGAGAGTGGGTTGGTCAGGCCAAGACCCCTTAGAGGGGTCATTCTGGTTCTGCCCAATTGGGCCAAAACGGCCCAATAAACCCAACACAACTAACCCAATCACTTAAGGCAAGTTTTAATAATTAAGAAAAGACCAAAATGCCCCTGAATTTAAATAAATTCTAAAAAATAAAATAAAAATCCAAAAATTATGAATAAAATATTTTTGGATTCACAATAATCCAAGCTATGTAAATAAAATTAGTAATAAAATTTTAGGCATATAATTTTAATCAAGAATTTTATAATATATATACTCCTTATGGAATTGTATAAAATTAAAGAAAGATGATAAAAATAAATAAAAATCACTTTTATTATATACCAATATTGTAGTATTTTAGAAAAATACTAAACAAATAATTTATATATTTTTAATGATAATTCTGAAAGTAATTATTAAATAAGTAAAATTCAAATAAAATGAAAGAAAATAAGGAATACAATATTCAAAAAATATTAATAATTAATATTTATAAATTATTTACTTATGAAAAGAGTTTTTATAATTTTAAATAATGGTGGAGAATACACACCAAACTAAATAATACATTACATTACTTTGCATAATCATTTTGCTTCTTTAAATATTGTCCTTACCGGGAAATAATGATGTTTTATAGAAATAGAAGCTCAAGGTCCAATGCAAGCATCCGACTTCACTACCTTGCAATCACAAGGCAAGTTCATCACTACCTCATGTCCTTTGAAGAGTCTTTATCAAAGTAATTGCAAATTGTGTGTTATCATATATACTCCAAAGAAAGAAAATATTATTTTCTCAAATAAAGAAATCTTAAGTATCATCCTAACTGATGATATAATGGAGCAAAAGAACTTAGAGTTCTATTTGCAAAAGAACTTAGAGTTCTATTTGCAAAGGAACTTAGAGTTCTATTTGCAAAGGAACTTAGAGTTCTATTAGGGACTTAATAACCCCTGACATGAGTGATTCTAGCGTCGTATATCACGCGTTAACCATGAGATTTGGAATGTGACAGAGAAGTCAGTTGTATCTTCTTCCTCTCGCATGTAGCCAGATGTGCAGGTCGTGGCTGTTATCACTCATAGCGTGCATATTAATTGGTAATTCGTAGAGGATATGCAGCATATGGGTGGGAACCCTCAACGTCCCACGATAGTTCTGGCATCTAATGTTCTGTTCAAACCATTGCTATAATTCAATATGTGGGCATCGTGTACACCAAGGAGGCATGCGAGGTCACGAAGGGGGCAGTGATTGGCTTGGATCACCTACTGGGCCCCACATCATGGAATTGTGGACGGGAAAGTATGCCCGGTTGTGCAACAAGGAGTTGATCTCTCATGGGTAAAGTAACGCACCTCTGCAGAGTGTAAGAATTGTAACTTGTTACTCCCTGTTCCGGGAAGGAGCTACGAACGCGGCAGGAAAGGAACTCCATGAAAGTTCTGGTCAACCTGTGAAGGCTGATGGTCATAGATTTTCATAATAAAATCAATCTTTGAAGAAAGATTTGCAAAAAAACTGCATAGTGCCAAAGACTTATAGTCTAAGGTGGTAGTTAGAGCATCAAACTTCCCACCTTGCATATAATGAACTTGCTGGGTAATGCTGTTACTCATCCTTTTCTTTGATCCCTTGCTTAGACTCTGAGGATCCCGAAGACACGCCAATGTATGCAGCTGAATGCCAAGAAGACGTGTTCTACGAGGAACCTGACCTGTCAGGAGGTGTTGAAGCAGTGGATTACGAAATCCGCTATGGTGTCGATGATAACGAGTCAAACTGAGAACCCTAGTTAGTAGTAACCGATGGAGCCGAGCAGCATGAACCATATAGAATAAGCTTCTTTTAAATGTTGAATCTTAAATTCCGCTACTTTTAAATGCTTTTAAATCTGGCAGCATGAACCCTAGTTGGAGTTGCTACTTTTAAATTCCGCTAAAATACTTTATATTCTGGTTTGTAAGTTGAATATTTTCGAAGTCTTGAACTTCTGGTATTGTAATAATAATAATAATGTGTGAATGTTTGTAATATGGAACCCGCAATGTTTCTGTTGTACCACTATGAGGGATGTGATATTTACAGAACAGTGTTCTGTGGATGTCATGTCAACGACTATAGTGTACTACACACGCAGTGGTATGGTGGGTCACCGAAGTTGGTATCAGAGCAAATTGCTTTGGCCTTAGGTTGGAAACCTAGTAAAGAGTATTACCTGTAGGAGTGTGTAGCAACGATAAAGAATTCTCCTCAAAGAAATATAATGGGTATTCAAATGAGAATATTCCGTTATATGTTTTAGTGCGATAATTCTTTGTTATGATGCAATATATTATTGGTTACTAATAAAAATATTTTTCTTATATACTGAGCTATGTCACCAAAGTTTCCAAAATAGACTTTGGTAAGGAAAGAGGAGACTCTTGATGATTATCAAGGATCATTCACAGACCAACTTCGTCAACTTTTAAAGATTTTAAGTTGTCCAACTAGAATTCCAGTGAACATCATAACCTATTATGATGGTCGAATGTTATCCAAGTATCGTGTGAGTATCCAACTCCCAGAGGAGCTTGGATTATAGCACGATCTACCTATAGGTGAAGTTAGGAGTCACTTAGCAGCATATCATGTTGCTATTGTGGAGGCGATAGCTAGTATCCGGGAGCATAAAGCCAAGGAGTTGGAAGGTAGCACATTTTCTGTGATACCTCATGATTCTATAGACTCAGAGCCTGTACCGGATCATCTTACTTTGGTTAAGAAGCATCCTATGTTAGCTTCCAAGTTTATGGATAGATACCGAACACTCGTTGCGTCTTTTTATAAGACACATCAAGTGATTGTCGAAGATAAAAATGACATGTTAGAGGATCTAACTGATCCGGAAAGGAGGAAGCAGTTAGCATTCCAGTTGAAGAAGGAAGCAAGTAGAAGTGCAAAACCTATCTTCAAGGATATATCTATAGATCCTGAATCTTTTAAACCATATCCTTATTCATTAAGGCCTGAACCTATATATGATCCTACTGTGGATATGAGGTATGCAGTACCACAGGGTTCAGAGGATGGTTCTGATTGAGAACTTCCTATTGAGAATTCTGATGGCTGGAGAATGGGATCATCTGAAGGATTCCAGGAACCCCAGATGTCCATAGATGGTTCTGACAGAAATGTTGGACAATCTAGCTGGATGGGTGCAAGAATTAACTCTAGTAACAGTAGTAGAGATACCATATTCATAAATAATCAGGATGAAGAAGAAGATCCTGAGGAGAGAGTGTTTGAATCATCAACACCTTCTAAAAACCCAGGGAATATACATTATTCGGTGTTTAACTATCTTGCCTAGAGGAGCACCTGGGGATCAGCAGGATCTACGTATTCTGTTCACAACTCGAGGAATAAAGCTCAGGAGATGCAAGTGGGAGATAATGTTGAATATGTTTCTGAAGACTTTTCAGCTGAGCTGGAGGGAGTCAATGCGCTCAGGTTGAGTAATGACTCAAGTCCTGACACTTCATATACTGAGTATGTTCCTTCTGGAAGGCCATTTGTTCCACAAACTGTGCGACGAACGTCACTTCATCACGGTTGGACATCAAGCATGTATGATGAGCGTAGTTACTACTAGAAGCAGGTGACTAATTACAAGTATTGGGTACCGTGTATTGTAATCCGAGAAAATAAGGTAGTTAGATAAATGAGGTAGTGTTGTGATTATACCTATATGGTATATGTTGTAATGACTTTGTATTATTAAGATATTGTAATGTATAATATGTGAAATGTATATTTGGATTTTATTTGGATTTACATTGTGTGACTAGTTATGTGCGTAAAGTCGAGCTCATAACACATGTGCATGATGTAATTATGAGTATTCTCTTTATGTGTAGGACTAGGGGGTCATGGATACGGGTGTAGAGACCGAATCTGAACAGCATCGGATGGAACGTGAGGCCAAGGAGAAGGCCGATGCAGATGCAGCAAATCAGGGAACGTTACCATCACCACCAATGAGGCCGTTAATGGAGTAGAACTTTATGCAATGTATGCAAATGATGCAAGAGACCCAGAACAAGTTCATGGAAGAGCTGTTGGGACGAGCTGGAAATCAGAGGGCACCTGAAGGTGGAGGAGTGAGTCTTTCTGACTTCCAGAATGCAAGGCCGTTACCTTTTGCATCAGCTCCTGAACCAATGGATGCAGAAGATTGGCTAGCAGATACAGAAAGAAAGCTGAAGACTGTAGGTTGTAATGATGAGGAGAAACTGAGGTATGCAACTCATCTTCTGACTGGACCTGCAGCATCATGGTGGGAAAATCGGTTAGCCATTCAATAGCTAGGAAGGGAGTACACCTGGGAAGAGTTCAAGCAGAGATTCCGTGAATATCATGTTCCGGAAAGTGTTATGGAGTTGAAGAAAAGAGAGTTTGAGGAGCTTCAGCAGGGATATGCTAGTGTCATGAAGTATATCCGGGAGATTAGTCAATTGTCTCGTTATGCTGAGGAAGATGTTAACACAGAAGAGAAGCGGAAGAAGCGTTTCCTGTGTGGGTTAAATCCATTTGTGAGGATGCAGTTAAGGTTGGCTAATAAGAAAACTTATTAGCAGTTGCTGGATGCAGCTATCACTTTCGAAGATGACTACAAGAATGTCCAAGAGGATAGGATGAAGAGAGACAAGAAGGAAACCAAGAGAATTAAGGCAAGTAAACCTAAACCCAATATGGAGTTCAAACCTCGGAACAAGGCTTATGGTAACAATAACAATAAGAAGGGCAGTGGTGGAAATCAATCCAATCCTAGGAGGAATGTTATCTGTAACAACTGTGGAATTCCAGGGCATTTCCAGAGGGAATGCAAAAAGCCTGTAGTTATCTGTTACGGTTGTGGTCATAAGGGGCATATCAAGCCCGACTGTCCGAGCAAACCACCAGGTGGTTGGCCTACCAAGGGTGGATTACAAGCCAGTGGAGGAAATGGACAGACCAATCGAGGAGGAATTAATGTCAAGAACAACAACGACAAGAGGAGCAGACCTACCGGGAAGTTGAATTGTGCAACCCTAGAGGAGGTGGATAACTCAGATCATGCAGTGATAGGCACGCTCAATATCCTTACCAATCCCGGCAAAGTTCTCTTTGATACTGGTGCAACTACTTCATTCATTTCTGAAGAATTCTGTGATAAATTCGGGATTAGAAGGTCAACGTTAGAAATTCCTATGACCCTAGTGACGGCAGGGGGAATGTAGTTGTACGCCACATTAAACAAGATCAGGTTATCTCGATCTGTGGTTGTACATACTTTGTGGACCTTTATGTGATTCGTTTGAAGTGAATTGCAGTAGTGCTGGGGATGGACTGGATGACTGAACATGGGGCTCAGATAAATTGTGAGGAGAAAACTGTCTCAATCAAAACTCCAAGTGGAGCAAGAATAGTGCATCAAGCAGATGGCACAGTCATATCATGGAGGATCTTTAGTTGAACTCAATGAAGGAGGTCAAGTTGGAAGATATTCCTGTAGTAAATGAATTTCAAGATGTTTTTCCAGCAGAGCTACCTGGAATGCCACCAGATCGGGAGATAGAGTTCACTATTGATCTAATTCCAGGTACAGCACCAATAGCTCAAGCACCATATAATATGGGACCAAAAGAATTAAAATAACTCAAAGAGCAAATTGATGAGTTAGCCAGAAAAGGATTTATCCAGGAAAGTGTATCCCCATGGGGAACACCATTAATCTTTGTGGATAAAAGGGAAGGTGGTAGAAGGATGTGTGGAGACTACAGAAACCTAAACAATGTTACCATAAAGAATAAGTATCCTTTACTAAGGATTCAAGATTTGTTTGATCAAGTGAAAGGAGCCGGAGTATTTTCAAAGATCGACTTAAGATCTGGATACCATCAAACAAAAATTAAGCCTAAAGATGTTCCAAAGACAGCATTTGTCTCAAAGTATGGACACCATGAGTATCTGGTTGTACCATTTGGTTTGACCAATGCACCAGCAATATTCACGAATCTGATGAACAAAATCTTCATGCCATATTTGGATAAGTTTGTCATTGTATTTATTGATGATATTCTGATATATTCCAAGGATAAGGAAGAGCATGCTGATCATTTGAGAATAGCATTGCAGACTTTAAGAGAACATAAACTTTATGCTAAGTTTAGTAAGTGTGAATTTTGGCTAGATGAGGTAGAATTCCTCGGCCATGTAATTAGAAAAGATGGAATTGCTGTAAATCCATCCAAAGTTCAATCAGTACTAGAGTGGACTGCACCAACCAATGTGAAACAAATTCGAGGCTTCTTGGGGATGGCTGTTTATTATCGGAGATTCATTGAAGGTTTCTCCAAAATAGCTAGACCAATAACAAATTATTAAGAAAGAATACACCATTCAATTGGGATGAGAAGTGTTAAGCAAGTTTCCAGGAGTTGAAGACCAGGTTAACCACAACTCCAATTCTAGCAGTTCCAGAAACAGGGAAAGACTTTACAGTATACTTTGATGCATCTAAAGAAGGTTTGGGTTGTGTATTAATGCAAGATCAGAAAGTGATTGCTTATGGTTCAAGACAAATGAAACCACATGAAGTCTACTATCCAGCTCATGATTTAGAGTTAGTAGCGGTAGTCTTCGCGCTGAAAGGATGGAGGCATTTTCTTTATGGAGCCAGATGTGAGTTATACACTGATCATAAAAGTCTTAAATATTTCTTCACCCAAAAGGAATTGAATATGAGACAGAAGCGTTGGTTGGAACTAATCAAAGATTATGATTTAATAATCAACTATACTCCAGGAAAAGAAAATGTTGTAGCAGATGCTTTAAGTCATAAAAGTGCAGATATTCAGCCTATCAATCGGGAGCTACCAAAAGAGTTACAGATGGACTTGGAAAGATTAGAGCTTCAATTCGATAGAACAAACATTCTTGGAGGATTAGCTACTATGCAGGTAGTTGCAGAGCAAGACAGTGATCTTAAGCACAAAATTTTTAGACATCAAGCAGAAGATCCTTTCATTGCTGAAGAAATTCGGAGGATATCCCAATGGCAAACATCAGTTTTTCACCTAGGAGATTATGAGTCTTTGTGGTTCCAAGATCTTCTTTGTGTTTCGGATGTGACTGAGATTCGTGATGTCATACTCAGAGAAGCACATGAAACACCATATTCTATACATCTAGGAAGTACTAAGATGTACATGGATCTGAAAGAATTATTCTGGTGGAATAACATGAAAAGAGACATTGCAAAATATGTATCAGAATTACATACTTGCCAAAGGGTGAAGGCTGAACATCAAAGTCCAGCAGGACTATTGCAACCTTTGGAAATTCCTGAATGGAAATAGGAGGAAATTGGTATGGACTTCATCACAGGATTACCCAGGACACCTAACGGAAGGATATGATATGGGTAATTGTTGATAGACTCACCAAAAGTGCACAATTTATTCCGGTAAATCAGAAGGATAATGCCGAGAAGTTATTATAAGTTTACATTAAAGAAATAGTAAGTAAGCACGGAGTGCCCAAAAAGATTGTAACTGATAGGGGATGAGTGTTTACTTCAGCTTTTTGGAAGCAATTACATGAAGCACTTGGTTCAAAGTTAGATTTTAGCATAACTTATCATCCAAAGATAGGGGGTCAAACGGAATGAACCAATCAGATACTGGAGGACATGTTAAGGGCTTGTGCATTAGATTTTGGAGGTACATGGGAAGATCATCTACCATTGGCAGAATTTTCCTACAATAATAGCTATCAAAGTAGTCTGAAGGCAGCTCCATATCAGGTTCTGTATGGAAGGAAATGTAGATCACCAATATGCTAGTATGAGCCTGGAAGCAGCAAAGAATTTGCACCAGACTATATCAAGGAAAAACAAGATATCATTGGTAAGATCAAGGATAGACTAAAAATAGCTCAAAGTAGGCAGAAAAGTTGTGCTGATCAAAGTCGAAGATCATGGCATCCTGAAGTAGGAGACATGGTATATTTGAAATTAAGTCCAATGAAAGGGGTTAAAAGGTTCAAAGTTAAAGGAAAATTGAGTCCAAGATATATCGTACCATTCAAAATACTGAGTCAGAACAGGAATATAGCTTATGCTTTAGAGTTACCCACAAGGTTGGCTCAAGTTCATAATGTTTTCCATGTGTCACAACTCCGTAAAAGTTTGAAAGTTCCGGATGGTGCAATCACACACCAAGAGATAGAATTACAAGCAGACTTGACCTATGTTGAAAAAACCTATAAAATTTTGGAAGAAAACTGGAAAAGGTTGAGGAACAGGGCAATCAAGTATTGCAAGGTACAGTGGGAGCATCATCCTGAGAGAGAAGCCACTTGGGAGAAAGAAGATGATTTAACAAAAGCCTATCTAGAACTGTTCAGGTATACTTCAACAAACTTCAGGACGAAGTTTAATTTAAGGGGGGAAGTCTGTAACATCCCAGCATTTAGGAACCAACGAAGGGTATATTTAGGAATCTGTGCAATTGCATGCATTCATTTGTAAAAATGTGGGTAAATTTTTCGCCAAATAAAAACCTAAAGTGATCAAAATTTCTTTCGCTCTTTAAAATTAGGAATAGCCTTGGAGAATGATCGTTATAAACTTTGATATGATCTTTGTGGATTAGTGTGTTTTGGGAAATGAAATTTGAATTCAAACTTGAGTGTTGGATTTATAATTAGAATTATGTTTGAGTAATTTGATTGAATCAAGAGTTAACAATAAGTAACTCAAACTTAAAATAAAATAACATAATCAAGAAAATGAATATTCATTCCATATCTTTACTCAATAAATAAGTTACAAAATGTAACTTATAATAGTAATCAAGGATCTTTACAATAGTAAATGAAATAAAAGAAGAACATTCATAGAGTAATATTACAATCTTTATTACTAAAGGATAAATAAAGATTACAAAAGAGTAAAAAAAGTACGAAAGAATTAAATAAATATTACAAGGGAGTATTCTATAAAGAAAAATAAAACCTAATCTAAATCTTGAATCTTCAAGTCTTGTACTTGCAAAACAAATCACAAACTAAAAAGAAAGAAAATAAAAGGTTAGGATATTTTTTTACTCTCAGTAGTGACAGTGAGTTGCACTGTTCAACTTTACATCACTTAGTAATCTTTAGGGGCAAGTTTCACCAATATGAAAGAACTAAATATTTCATAATTTTTAAGCCACAAGTCAAATAATTTTAATCAGAGAGAGGGGCAAGTTTCACCAAGCAGTTAAGTGGTAAACAGATAAAAAGGTAATTTTCATTCCCTGAGCATATCCACAAGGGTGCAGCAGGCACACAAGCAGCACACACAACTAAATGCATGGTGTGTGATGTCCACACAGCAACAACAGCCCATACAAACAAAACTGCTCAGCACAGCCGTGGGCAAGCACCCCAACCTCATTTCCTTGCTCATACACATCAAGCACCAGCAGCCAAGCCAAAGCAAACCAAACCAAACCAGATCACACCAACCACACACTTGATCATCTCATGAAGATGGTGACACAAGGAGGGGGTAGATCAGGTGGATAGCAAGAACAAGGTCAAGCTAATAGGACCAGGAGGTGGACAGCAAGAACAAGGACAAGTTCCAGGAGCTGGAAGTAGCAGGAGCAGCATCAGGAGGAGAACCAGATCAGGCTAGCCACACAACCAGTAAGATCAAGCCACAAGATCAACAAGTTGCAACCCCAACAACTCCACTGTTGTGGTGAGTAGTAAAAGACCATCACATGATTTATCTACCTAAGCTAGACAAGAATTCATGTGTTGTCTCATACTCAACTTCTTAGAAAAACACCCAAGTGGGGTGAGTCCATCATAGAAAGTTTTAAACATTAAAAGCCATCAGAAAACTATACAGATCCAACTAGGATCTCAGAACAACCTCATTGATCCTATCTATCAGGCCATATCTTAAATTCCAAGAATAAATATAGCTAAGATATGGACTTCTAGGCACATCTCTTAAAACAGGAGTAGCACCTTAGAATTTCTAGATCTTATGGATCTATATAACTTAATAAGCCCACACATCATTTTTCCCAACTTTGACTCAAGAATCAGTAGCTGGTATCACTACCAGAACAGATCCATTAGGAACAACAAGATAAGGACTTAGTCCCTCAACCTTAGACCAACATCATAGGCTTTAGGGTTCAAGGAAAGAAGTTTCCACTTATCTCTGATATTAAGCAAATCTTAAGCATTAACAAAATCAAGCCAAGTAATAGAACCTAGACTTGTATGCCATTCTAAGATGGTGTCATAAGAGAAGCTTCTAAACCAAGCAGATTAAGCATCTAGCTTCCACAAATAAACTCACCGACAACTAAGCATCATCTTGCTGGTACCAATCACCAGGAATCAGATCCAGGAATATATATACATAACATCACTGTAAGAGACCAATTAATCTCAAACTGTATATGAATCCATAAGCCAACAACTACAGATTCAGTGACTACATCACTCACAAATCACTATCAATAACCAAGTAATGACAGTGGTGAACTCTCAAATCACTAGGATCTCCAAGTAGTGATTCTACAGTAACACTATCATTTGAACCATATCAAATTAATCAATGGAATCAATCTGGTAAGCCACTAGCATCACCAAGGTCAACTATAAGCAGTAATCCACATCAAACAACTACTCATCATGCTTAGGGATCATCATTACTAGCTCCAAATCATCATATATATGATCAATAGAGGGATATGGACCCTAATCAGAACAAGAACCCTAATTAGGATATGAACCCTAATCAGAACATGAACAGTAGCCAGGGGTAGCCAATAGAAACACATAGCACAGGGTGGCATAGCACAGAGGACACGAGAGAAAGAAAGAACAACTTACTGAAGGTTGTTGCTGTGGGCGAGAAGAAGAAGCAGAGGGTGTCGACAAGCACGACGGCATGGGGAGCATCCCAAGGGGGAGCCGCGACCCACACCACGCCGAGGCGGTGACCACAGCCGCACCTGAAGGCAAGTAACACCACCACAACACACAGGAGCAGCGACGGCGGCAACACTAGCACCACCCCAAACCCTAGGGTTCGGGACGGAGCCGGTCTGGCCACAGGAGGGCCCCAGGTCCAAATTGAGATGGACTTGAAGGAGGAGTGGGGTCAACAACCACCCCATGCATCACGGCGGCGGCTGGGAAGGTCCACGGAGGTGTGAACCGCCGATGGTGGCATCACCGACCACGGGGTCGAGGGAGGAGAAGAAGAGAGATGAGAACGAGAGAGAGAGACAGAGAAAGAGTGGGCTGCTTGGGTCAGGACCCCTTCGGGGAGTCATTATGGTTCTGCCCAATTGGGCCAAAACGGCCCAATAAACCCAACACAGCCAGCCCAATCACTTAAGGCAAGTTTTAATAATTAAGAAAAGACCAAAATGCCCCTGAATTTTAATAAATTCTAAAAAAGTAAAATAAAAATCCAAAAATTATGAATAAAATATTTTTGGATTCCCAATAATCCAAGCTATGTAAATAAAATAAGAAATTAAATTTTAGGCATATAATTTTTTCAATAATTTTATAATATATATATACTCCTTATGGAATTTTATAAAATTAAAGAAAGATGATAAAATAAATAAAAATCACTTTTATTATATACCAATATTGTAGTATTTTAGAAAAATACTAAAAGAATAATTTATATATTTTTTAATGATAATTCTTAAAGGAATTATTAAATAAGTAAAATTCAAATAAAATGAAAGAAAATAAGGAATACAATATTCAATAAATATTAATAATTAATATTTATAAATTATTTACTTATGAAAAGAGTTTTTATAATTTAAAATAATGGGGGAGAATACACACCAAACTAAATAATGCATACGTTACTTTGCATAATCATTTTACTTCTTTAAATATTGTCCTTACTAGGCAATAATGATGTTTTGTAGAAATAGAAGGTCAAGGTCCAGTGCAAGCATCCGACTTCACTACCTTGCAATCACAAGGCAAGTTCATCACTTGCTCATGTCCTTTGAAGAGTCCTTATCAAAGTAATTGCAAATTGTGTGTTACCATATATACTCGAAAGAAAGAAAATATTTTTTTTTAAATAAATAAATCTTAGGTATCATCCTAAGTGATGATATAATGGAGCAAAAGAACTTAGAGTTCTATTTACAACAATGATGATAAATTAGGGACTTAATAACCCCTGACATCAGTGATTCTAGCGCCATATATCACGCGTTAACCATGAGATTTGGAATGGGACAGAGAAGTCAGTTGTATCTTCTTCCTCTCGCATGTAGCTAGATGTGCAGGTCGTGGCTGTTATCACTCACAACATGTATATTAATTGGTAATTCATAGAGGATATGCAGCATATGGGTGGGAACCCTCAACGTCCCACGATAGTTCTGGCATCTAACGGTCTTTACAAACCATTGTCGTAATTCAATATGTGGGCATGGTGTACACCAAGGAGGCATGCGAGGTCATGAAGGGGGGCAGTGATTGGCTTGGATCACCTACTGGGCCCCACATCATGGAATTGTGGACGGGAAAGTACGCCCGGTTGTGCAACAAGGAGTTGATCTCTCATGGGTAAAGTAACGCACCTCTGCAGAGTGTAAGAATTGTAACTTGTTATTCCCTGTTCCGGGAAGGATCTACAAACGCGGCAGGAAAGGAACTCCATGAAAGTTCTGGTCAACCTATGAAGGCCGATGGTCATAGATTTTCATAATAAAATCAATATTTGAAGAAAGATTTGCAAAAAAATGCATAGTGCCAAAGACTTATAGTCTGAGGTGGTAGTTAGAGCATCAAATTTCCCACCTTGCATATAATGAACTTGCTGGGTAACGCTGTTACTCATCCTTTTCTTTGATCCCTTGCTTAGACTCTGAGGATCCCGAAGACATGCCAATGTATGCGGCCGAATGCCAAGAAGGCGTGTTCTACGAGGAACCTGACCTATCAGGAGGTGTTGAAGGAGTGGATTATGAAAGCCGCTATGGTGTCGATGACAACGAGTCAAACTAAGAACCCTAGTTATTAGGAACCCACAGAGCCGAGCAGCATGAACCATATAGAATAAGCTGCTGAGCTCAAATCCTAGTTGGAGTTGCTACTTTTAAATTCTGCTGAAATACTTTATATTTTGGTTTGTAAGTTGAATCCTTTCGAAGTCTTGAACTTCTGGTATTGTAATAATAATAATAATAATGTGTGAATGTTTGTAATATGGACCCGCAATGTTTCTGTTGTACCACTCTGAGGGATGTGATATTTACAGAACAGTGTTATGTGGATGTCATGTCAACGACTATAGTGTACTACACTTGCAGTGGTATGCTGGGTCACCGCATATAAGTAAGCTTGACACACCACCACCACCACCACATACTCATGCTACACACACTGCTACTACTACTGAGTCTAAAACTGCTTTTGATGCTCATGATGTTACTTCTACTGTGGTTGATGCGAGTGGTTCATTAGGCCCTTTTCTAGATGCTACTATGGCTAGTCTAGGAAATAACGAAACTCCTAGTAAAGACACTGTTACACCTATTAGCTCACCTGAGTCTAGTGAGATTTATGATATTAATCATGGTTACATTGAGTTCACTAATGAATTTGGTGAAGAGTGCCGAAACACAATGGTACTAGTGCTATTAAGAGTATCCTTGCTAGACGTACTATTATGCCTAAACTGTCCTCTAATCCTAAGTTTGCCACTTCTCCCATAGATATTAAAGATAAATATTATGATTTCTCTCTTGATTTATCTTATTTAGATATTGTTGAGAAAGAACCTTTCTGTGGGACTAAAAATGAGAGTGTTGTGGCTCATATGAATGAGCTTTCTACTATGAGTTATTTATTCTCTGATGATTTTAAAATGTGCAAGTACTTTGTTACTAAGATCTTCCCTTTTTCACTAAAAGGAGAAGCTAGGGCTTGGTTTAATAGATCACCTCCTGGTTCCATTGATAGCCCTGATTGCTTCTTTCTTCCAGAAATATTTTCCTCCCAGTGCTAGACATGCTGCTTTGCAGAGACTTTTTTATTTTAAACAGGGAGAAGAAGAGAAATTGCCTGAGTCATGGACAAGATTCTATGCCTTGATTCATGCACATCCTAGATGTCCATTACCTAAGAATGAGCTTATTGATATTTATTATAATGGATTAACTGATGATTCTAGGACATACCTAGATAGCTTTGCTGATTGTGTTTTCAGGAAAAGAACTCCTACAGATGCTGAAGAATTAATGGCTAAGATAGGCAAGAATTATGATGATTGGACTTCAGAGCTGATTGCACCTGGGCCTATTACTCCTGAACCAGTTCCAACACCAACAACAAAGAAGAGAGGAGATATTGCATTAAATGATGAAGTGATGAAGGAAGCTAAGAAGTGTCTAAAGGAGAAAGGTATTAGAGCTGAAGATGTGAAGAATCTACCTCCTATAGAAGAATTATGTAAGCCAATTCCCCACTCATCTACTATTGAGTTACACTCTCTCTAGCACTTTGATGAAGATGATATTCCTTATGGTAAGCCTCTTGATCAATGTTTAGAGGAACTTGACACATTTATTGTTAAACAAGGGTATTTTAATAAACAAGTTTATAATCATTTATTGGAAAACTCTAGAGCTATCCATGAGTTGATATATATTGTGAAAAGAACTTCTAATGATATTAAAATGCTTTGTAAACACTTTCAAATGTTTCAAACCCAACTTGATCAACTTGCTAAGGTACAAAAGGAGATGCTAGTTAATGCCTCATGAGATAAACATGCTTATGGAATTAGAACTAGGAGTGGTATAGCTACTCAAGATCCTTTATATCCTGAAGGACACCCTAAAAGAATAGAGCAGGATTCCCATCTAGGTGAATATAGTGGTAGTCCTCGTAAGAGGAAGAAAAAGAAACATAAGATAGTTGAGGAACCACTTGAACCTGCTGTAGATCCTAATAGTATATTTGTCTCTGATGCTAAAACTGAGAGTGGTAATGATAAAAATGAGTCTCCTGATAAGGAGGAAGGTGAGGAAGAACCTGAGAAGAACACTAAGAACACTAGGTACACAAAGAAAGATTTTATTGCTAATAAACATGGTAAAGAGAGAGAACCTTGGGTGCAGAAATCTATGCCTTTTCCAGGTAAGAAACACAAGTCAAAGGAGGAAGAACACTACAATAAGTTTTGTGAGTGGATGAAGCCTTTATTCTTGCAAATTCCTTTGATTGATGGTATTAAATTGCCTCCTTATTCAAAGTATATGAAGGATATTGTCTCTAATAAAAGGAAGATTTCTACTTTGCTTGCTAATTACTCCTTCAATGGTAAGGTTCCAAAGAAACTTGGTGATCCAGGTATACCAACTATTCCCTGCTCTATTAAGAATAATTATGTTAGAACTGCTTTATGTGATTTGGGAGCTGGAGTTAGTGTTATGCCTTTTTCTCTCTACAAGAGACTTCAGCTAGAAAAGTTGACACCAACCGATATATCTTTGCAAATGGCTGATAAGTCAACTACTATTCATGTTGGTATATGTGAGGATGTTCCTGTTCAAGTTGCTCATAATTGCATGGTCTTAACTGATTTTGTTGTGCTTCAAATGCCTGAAGATTATAATATGTCTATTATTCTTGGGAGACCTTTTATTAATACTACAGGTGCTGTCATCAATTGCAATCAAGGAAAAGTAAATTCAATTTTAATGACAAAGAGCACACTATCTATTTCCCCAAGAAGTTTGTTAAGAGCTATTGCCTGAATTCCATTGAAAATATTGAGAGCATCAAGGTTGGAGAAATATATTGTCCCATTCCACAAGAAAATTTTGAAACTATTATGATTGGGACAATTGCTATCAAGTATGAGGTAACATAATCACCTTGTGGAATGCAAAGTTTTGCTTCATATAATATTGTTTTGGTAACAAGACATGATCAACCTTGTTAAAAAGAGGATTTTAATGAAAAAAATAATGTTTCCACTGTGGTTATACTTACTTTCTTTTACTTTTCTCCTTCCTAGTCTTTGCTTTAGACTTAGTTTTGCTAGTTGTTTGCTTGTTTGAGTTTCTTAGAGCTCCTCTATTTTGGATATTGGTTTTCTTTTGCTTCTTCTAAAAAAATTGTTTCTGCGAGAAAATCAATTTTCACACCCTGAAAATTGGCCAAAAATAAAGTTTCCCGAAAAATCCCAGAAAATTAAAAATAAATTTTTCCTCGAAAAAAGGGGCAGATAGGCACCTGAAGTGACCCAGGGGGCCACCCCAGGCCACCACACCCATGGTAGGCGCGACCTACTAGGTGGCGGTGCCTGGGGGTCTGGCCCACCTGGGGCCCTCCAGGCTGCCTCCTCAAAGCCATCTTCTTTATATCTCCCTAAAAACACCAGAAAACTTGCTCAAGCTCGAGTTCTTGCTATTCTTGTTCGCGATTTTCGATCTCCTTGTTCATCCCATCTCAAGTGCTGATTTTTGGAGGGATTGTTCCTTGGTATGTGCCTCCTCCACTTCTCCAATTAGATTTGTGATTGGTAGATTGTCTCTTGAGTATTTTGCCGCTATAGGTGACAGGTTGTTTGAGCTTGCATGCTGGTTATATGCTTAGAAATTTCATTTTGATGCATGTGTAGCCCTCTAGAAAGTTCCTATAGTAGTTTCTCATCATTTATTAACTTAGAAATCACTTGGTTTGATGGTTGTCTACAAATTTCAGCAAGGAAGATGAGTTCTTATCCACTGAATCAATATGACTTGATGGTGCATGAGCCAATGAAGGTTCATCGTGAGGAGGCAGTTTTTCCTTCCATATATCCATGCCATGAATTTATGAGAACTGCGGGGATCCTCCAAGACTTCCAAACTATGGTTACAAATGTAGGGTTGGAACACTGTTGAAGGTGAACCATTCCAATATGTTAAGCTCACCATGGATTTTGTGCAGGACTTCCGGTTCACTTGGTCTACATCTAATCCCATGGTCCATTACAAAAATATATAATATATCTGTCGACCTGCCTTTTGCTGATTTCTGTGCAGCAATTAGAGTACCTTAGTGGGGATCTGGTGAGAAGATCAAGGAGAGGCCCAAGTCACTTATGGATTTATATGCTGAGATTTGCCAAGGTTTCTACTTCTCAAAGGACAGTGGTAAAATTCGGAACATTCAGCTCACAACTATTAGATACTTTGCCTATTTCATTACCAAGTGTGTTCTTGCTAGAAAGATTGCTAGAAAGTTGTCTTCTTTTGATCTAGCTTTTATCGCAGCTGCTTTGAATAGGAGTAGATCTTATAGCTTGGGTTCTCTGATAGCTCACCGTCTCACCACCAATCGTGAGAAGGGTGGAATTTGTGGATGTCTCATTACTTCTAGGTTGCTAGCTTTACATGGTTTAGAGCCTCACTATTCAGATTTTCAGTTCCCCATAGAGAAGCTTGATATTGAATCCATGATTCGGCATGGTTTTGCTTCCTTGGGGGCTAATGTGAGAAGTTTACCGTATGAATTATCTTTTGCCCAGCAAGGTCAGAAAAAGGGTAGGAGTGAGAAAATAGTTTATTTGCCTGCACCTGCTTAGATTAATTTTGATAACAGGCAAGGATGGTCGCTTACGGAGAAGGAGGTTGACACATATGTGGTGGAACTCTCCCATCAAGAGGAGAATGTTGAAGAGGATGCCGAAGACAATTCGGTTCATCCCTCCAACTTGGGAGAGTCTTCATACCAGCAGCCCTCATTTGATTGGGGCGCGTATTCTTCATCATCGCAGGTGCCTCACTATGATCATTCCTATGATGACCCACCATCATGGGGGTACTATCCGCGCTATTGAGCCCCACTTAGGCCAAAAGCCTAATCTTGGGGGAAGGTATACCGACATCACACTCATTTATATATCATGTTCGGTCGGTTCTTTGTATATCCATTGTTTTTCTTTCTTTTTGTTTCTTGTTGCTTCTTTCTCAAAAACACAAAAATAGCAAAAATATTTTCGTTGTTTCTCTTGGTTTGTTTCTTTGTTTCTTTGCTTTGGTTTGCCTTAAAAGAAAAAAATCCAAAAAGATTTTGCTTTGTTTGGTTTGCTTTGCTTTTGTTTGGTTTTTCTTTGTTTGATTGTTTCTAAAAAAAATCAAAAACACCAAAAATATTTGTTGTTCTTATTTGGTTTTGTGAATTATTTGCAGGGTTCAGCCGTCCTCAGTGGATTTTGGTTTCATGTTATTATTCAAGTCAC
The DNA here is from genome assembly GCA_030063025.1 of Avena longiglumis. NCBI lineage: Eukaryota > Viridiplantae > Streptophyta > Magnoliopsida > Poales > Poaceae > Avena > Avena longiglumis. Next base: position 177,326,027 of record CP125977.1, on the reverse strand, counting down.
ACAAGTGAAGGGCAATAATGAAGATTAAGACAACTCGAGGTGTGGTAAGAGGCTGGTAACGAACTCTGTTTGTTTCATTTTTGTACATATACTCATCATTTTGAGCATGCTTAGCCTGTTTGTGTAAGGCGTATGTCATTTTGGATGCTTAGTAGCTCTTGCTTGTCTATGATTAGATCCAGCTTGCTAATAGTTTGTAGCATTTCATATGAATGTTTGCTTGCATTGTTTTTTTCATATTTTGGTATGATATTGTGGTATCCTCCTCTGGAAGTTTCATGTGAATCGACTTGGCACATGCTCATGCATGCATATGACTAATCAATAGTCAGTAAGCCTCGATGATTTATTTTTCCTCAGAGTTCTTGTATCACTTTCATGCTATTATTAGTCATGCTTTGTTGCAAGCATGATTATGATAGCTATTGATCTCTCGTTTGCGCTCCCTCTCTATTTCTAGCATTCACTTGCACTAAGTATGTGCTCTACCTGTGCTTCCAACTCCCCAAAACTAATATTGTCAGCTGTGTCCACCATACCTACCTATTAGCATCATTTGCTACTTCAATGCATATTCCATATGTCGTGTTTTCTTCCAAAATAAAATGTTTGTCTATTTTGAGAAAGTTAGTTAGTAAATCTCTCACGAACTTGATGGCACACTTTATTCCTTGCGCTTAATAATCTTGAACCATTGTGACTAGTCCATGAAAGTTATATGCTTGCTAATTATATGCTGGGAGTCAGGAGAACCGTGCTGTCACGGGGAACGCTTTCGACACCTTTTGGATATCCTATCCAGTTGACACTTTGCTCTTTTGTTTATGGATGTCGACGATGTGAAATAAAAGGGGAGTTTGTGAGTTCATGGAGTCTATACATTGTGTTAGATAAATGCCTATGCCTACCTTTCGAATCCTCATTGTCAAGTATCACATTATTGCTACTGTTTCACCTTCATTGCTATGTTACTATTGCTACTACCAAACTGTTGCTACTGATAAACTTCTGTGAGCAAGAACTATTTCCAGGTGCAGCTGAACTGACAACTCAGTTGTTAAGGCTTGCAATTATTCTTTGGCTCCCCTTGTGTCAAATCAATAAATTGGGTAATACTACCCATGAAGACTATTGCGATCCCCTATACTTGTGGGTCATCAGTTTTTTCTTTATGATTCTATCATGTATGTGTTGTTTGTGATCTTGCATGCTCTCCGTTGTTAGTAGCTATCTTGTCCGAGTAGTTTCTAGTGACTCCAAGAGGGGGTATTTATGCTTGATAGTGGGTTCATGCCTCTAGTTTCCAAGGGAAGTGATAGAAATCTCTTCGGTTGTAGATGTGATGTTTCTACTAGGGAGAAAACAACGGTCTCTTGTTCATGGAACAAGTGGATTTTTTGTTGGAATTATGCCCTAGAGGCAATAATAAAGATGTTATTATTATAATTCTTGTTCATGATAAAGTTTATATTCCATGCTAGAATTGTATTAAGCGGAAACTTTAATACTTGTGTGGTTTATGAACAACACCATGTCCCTAGTACGCCTCTATGGACTAGCTCATTGATCAATGATGGTTAAGGTTTCCTAACCATAGACATGAGTTGTCAATTTATAATGAGATCATATCATTGGGAGAATGATATGGTGGACAGACCCAAACTAAGCGAAGCAATTAGATCGTATCATCGTGTTCATCTTTGCGAAGCTTTTCCTATGTCAAATATTGTATTCCTTAGACCATGAGATAATACAACTCCCTGGTATCGGAAGAAATCTTTGAGGTCATCAAACGTCATCCTATGAGAGGATGATCATAAAGGTGTCTCTCAGGTGATCGGAAAGTATCTGTTGGGTTGTATGTATCGAGATGGAATTTGTCCCTCCCAAGTCGGAGAGATATACTTCGGGCCCACTCGGTAATCGATATCAACACCGCTTGCAAGCATTTGGTTAAGGAGTTAATCACAAAGTGATATCGGATTACGGAGCAGTAAAGTACTTGCGTGAACGAGATTGAACTAGGTATGACGGTACCGACGATCGAATCTCGGGCAAGTAAAATATCGCGAGACGAAGGGAATATATATATGGGATTGATTGAATCCTGGCATCGTGGTTCATCCGATATGATCATCGATGAATGTGTGGGAGTCAATATGGGTGCCCAGACCCCGCTGTTGATTATTGATAGAAGATCATGTCTGCATATTTTCGAACCCGCAGGGTCACACACTTAACGTGTCTCGACGATATGATAGATTGGATAATTGGTTTATGAATTTTTGTTCGGAGTCTCAGATGGGATTCGGGACATCACGATAGGTTCCAGAGAGGTCCGGAGAATAAGATTCATATAAGGCAGTGCAGTTTTTGGAGTTCGGAATTGTTTCGGGTTAATCGGTATTGTACCGGAAGCTTCTAGAACCTTCCGGAAGGGGACCAACGTGGCCCCACCTTCCGGGAGGGGGCATGGGCCTATGAGGGAGTGTCCTGGCCGCATTGGGCCCAGCCGATTCTATAGGGTTTAAATCGTTTAAACTAGGGATAGAATTTCTAGAAGGAGGGAGAGTCCTTGCCCCCCACTCCTCCCCCCCTTGGCCGCCGGCCCAAGGCTTGGAGGAGGGGCAAGGGCTGGCCGCCCCCTCCTCTATAAATAGAGGGCTGGTGCGCCCCCTCCCCCCTACACCTTGCCTCCAACCCTAGTATCCATGCTGCCTTCCTCTCTCCCTCCCGACTGTTTGTAGGCGAAGCCCTACAGCAGAAATTCTCCACCATATACACCACGCCGTCGTGCTGTAGATCCAATCTCTCTCTCCACCATACTTGCTGGTCTGAGGAAGGAGGATACGTCGAGGTGCTACACGTGTGCATCTCATGGAGGCACCGCCACTTGTGGTGCTAGATCGGATCGGATCGCGAGGAGGAGAAGCGAGTACGACTACATCACCCACGTTCCGACGAACGTTCCGCTGTGCAAATCTTCAAGGGTATGCATATCTAATCCAATCTCTCTCGTTGATTGCATCTCCTAGATTAGATCTTGCCTTTCCCTCTGTTCGCATCCGTAAATTTTTTTGATTTACTATGCCGCGAAACCCTTCAGTGGTATCAGAGCTAGATCTATGCGTAGATGTGTTTCACGAGTAGAACGCAACATGGTTGTTGCGGGCGTTGATGTTTTCTGTTGCAAGCCTCTTGTTTGTGTTCTTCTTATGACGCGGGATAGTGAGATTGAAGCGGTCCAGGCCAACCTTACGCGACGTCGTTCGCGAGACCGACTCCGCACTTGACGTGTGGCTTGTTCCACACATGCGGCTGGTGGATGTCAGTTTCTCTCACTATAGTTGTCATGGGATTAACACCGGAGTTTGGCAACCATAATATCACCGTTGTGGCTTTCCGTAGGTAAGAATCGTTCTTAGCATCTACTCCCATAAGCCACGTAAAACATGCAACAACAAAGTAGAGGCGTTTAACTTGTTCTTGCAGGGAGTGTTTTCTGTGATATGGTATGGCCCAAGATGTGATGTGTATATTGTATGCGGTGATCATGTTTTGTAATGTTTCACGACTTGCATGTCAATGAGTACACAACCGGCAGGAGCCATATGGTTTTCTTTATAATTGTGTATGACCTGCGAGTCAATTTCTTATACGCCATGTAATAGCTTTACTTCATCGCTAAGTAGTTGCTATTCGTGGTGGAGGCAATCATGGTGGAGTGATGGAGATCATGCCGGAACGCACAAGATGGAGATCATTGCGCGAATATTGGCTATACCATGAAACATAAAGTTATATGCATGTGATGTTTATCCTTTTATGTATCTTATTATGCTTAGATCGCGACGGTAGCATTATAAGATGATTCCTCACTTAAAGATCAAGATAAAAACTGTGTTCTCCCCAAGTATGCACCGTTGCGAAAGTTCGTCGTGTCCAAGCATCACGTGATGATCGGGTGCTATAGACTCTACGCTCACATACAACGGGTGCAAGCCAGTTTTGCACACGCGGAAATACTTGGGTCTAGCTTGACGAGCCTAGCATGTACAGACATGGCCTCGGAACACAAGAACCGAAAGGTTAAGCATGAGTCATATGAATGATATGATCAACACTTTGTTGTCCACCATTGAAACGACATCTCTTCTCGTGATGATCGGATTAGGTGTGGTGAATTTGGATCGTGTTCACTAAACAACTTGAGGGATGTTGAATTTAGTGGGAGTTCATCTAGTAATTTGATTAAGTTGAACTAGTTATCATGAACATAGTCTAATTTGTACTTGCAAATACTATAGATCACATGGCCAAGTCCAACTTCAACGTTTTTGTTGAGAAAGAAAATCTTAGAAACAATGGGTCTAACTTCACCAATTGGTTCCGCAATCTAAGAATCATTCTGTCTGGCGGTCAAAAGGACTACGTCCTTGGGAAAGCGTTAGGTGACCCCCCTGCTGCAACTGCGCCGGCTGATGAGAAAGCTGTCTATTAGTCACGCAAAGATGATTATGGTGTGATTAAGAGCACCATGTTGTTTGCTATGGAACCGGAACTTCAATATCTTTTTGAAACCTATCCCGGGCCCTTTGAGATTCTCGAGGAGCTGAAAACCATGTTTCAGACTCAAGCCCGTTCTGAGAGATATGAGATCTCTGAGAAGTTCTTTAACTGCAAGATGGAGGAAGGGAGTTCCGTTAGCGAGCACGCCATAAAGATGTCGGGCCACACTCAACGCCTTGAGCAACTGGAATGCACGATTCCAGAGGAGCTCAAGATTGACAGAGTTCTGCAATCACTCCCTCCCAGCTACAAAAGTTTTGTAGTGACTCATAATCAGATTGGCTCCACTGATATGATCACCGAGCTCTTCGCAAAGCTGAAGGCTGCGGAGGTGGACATCAAGAAGGATAATCATGTGTTGATGGTCAACAAGCCCTCCTTTAAGAAAGGTAAGGGAGCAAAGAAGCCCTTAAAGAAGGGCGGCGGCAAGCGCAATGCTCCTGCTGAGAGGAAGCTCAAGTCTGGTTCTAAGCCGGACACTGAGTGCTTCTATTGCAAGGACAAGGGTCACTAGAAGCGCAACTATCCGAAGTACTCAGCGGACAAGAAGGTTGGCACCATCAAAGGTATATTTGATATACATGTTATTGATGTTTTCCTTACTAGCCCTCGTTGTAGTGCCTGGGTATTTGATACCGGTTCAGTTGCTAATATTTGTAACTCGAAACAGGAGCTACGAATAATGAGACGGCTTGTAGGGATGAGGTGACGATGCGCGTTGGCAACGGATCAAGAGTTGATGTGATGGCCGTCGGCACGCTCTCCTTAGTTTTACCTTCGGGATTAGTTTTAAACCTTAATAAATGTTATTATGTGCCTGCGTTGAGCATGAACATCATTTCCGGATCATGTTTATTGCAAGACGGTTATTCATTTAAATCAGAGAATAATGGTTGTTCTATTTATATGAGTAACATCTTTTATGGTCATGCACCTCTTATGAATGGTTTATTTCTTCTAAATCTCGAAAGGGATGAAACACACATCCATAACATTGAGGCTAAGAGATGCAAAGTAGATAGTGATAATACTACTTATTTGTGGCAATCGTGCCTAGGTCATATTGGTGTAAAGCGCATGAAGAAACTCCATTCTGATGGACTTTTGGAGTCTCTTGATTTTGAATCATTTGACACATGCGAACCATGCCTCATGGGCAAGATGATCAAAACCCCGTTCTCCGGTATGATGGAGCGAGCAACAGACTTGGAAATCATACATACCGATGTATGTGGACCGATGAGTGTTTCGACGCGCGGTGGATATCGCTATTTCCTCACTTTTACCGATGACTTAAGTAGATATGGGTATATCTATTTAATGAAACATAACTCTGAAACATTTGAAAAGTTCAAGGAATTTCAGAATGAAGTGGAGAACCATCGTAACAGAAAGATTAAGTTTCTACGATCCGATCGTGGAGGTGAATATTTGAGTTATGATTTTCTCACGCATCTTAAAGCAAGTGGAATCGTTTCACAACTCACGCCACCCGGAACACCACAGTGCAATGGTGTGTCTGAACGTCGGAATCGAACCCTATTAGATATGGTCCGATCAATGATGTCTCTTACTGATTTGCCGTTATCATTTTGGGGTTATGCATTAGAAACCGCTGCATTCACTTTAAATAGGGCTCCATCTAAATCCGTTGAGACGACACCGTATGAACTGTGGTTTGGTGCTAAACCTAAGTTGTCGTTTCTTAAAGTTTGGGGATGCGAAGCTTACGTCAAGAAGTTGATGTCGGACAAGCTCGAACCCAAAGCGGAGAAATGCATCTTCATAGGATACCCTAAGGAAACTATAGGGTATACCTTCTATCACAGAACCGAAGGCAAAGTGTTTGTCGCAAAGAACGGTTCCTTTCTTGAGAAGGAGTTTCTCTCGAAAGAAGTGAGTGGGAGGAAAGTAGAGCTTGACGAGGTTATTGAACCTTCTCTTGAATTGGAGAGTAGCGCAGCACCTGAAATTATTCCAAAGGTCACCTTGCACCAACGATAGAGGAAGCTAATGACAAGGATCATGAAGCTTCGGACGATGCTGCTACTGAACGTCGCAGGTCGACAAGGTCGTGTGCCCCTCCTGAGTGGTACGGCAAGCCTGTCTTGACTGTCTTATTAGTAGAAGATAGTGAACCTACGAGCTAGGAGGAAGCGATGAGGAGCCCAGACTCTGAGAAATGGCTAGAAGCCATGAAATCCGAATTGGGATCCATGAGCGAAAACCAAGTATGGACTTTGGTGGACCCTCCTAGCGACCGAAAGGCCGTTGAGTGCAAATGGATATTCAAGAAGAAAATGGACGAGGATGGTAATATTACCGTCTATAGAGCACGGCTTGTCGCGAAAGGTTTTCGACAAGTTCAAGGTGTTGACTACGATGAGACTTTCTCTCCCGTAGCGATGTTTAAGTCTATTCGGATTTTATTAGCGATTGCTGCGTTTCATGATTATGAAATATGGCAGATGGATGTCAAGACTGCGTTCCTCAATGGCAACATTGATGAAGAGTTGTATATGATGCAACCCGAAGGTTTTGTCGATCCTAAGGATGCTGATAAAGTATGCAAACTTCAGCGTTCCATTTATGGACTGAAGCAAGCATCTCGGAGTTGGAACCTTCGTTTTTATCAAGTGATCAAGAGCTTTGGATTTGTTCCAAATTGCTATGAAGCTTGCATCTACAAGAAAGTGAGTGGGAGCTTGGTGACGTTTCTGGTACTATATGTGGATGACATATTGATTATTGGAAATGACATCAACATGCTTAACGATGTGAAAAGTTATTTGAACAAATGTTTTTCAATGAAAGACCTAGGTGAAGCTGCTTATATATTGGGCATCAAAATCTATAGAGATAGACAAAGACGCCTGATAGCTTTAAGCCAGAGTACATACCTAGACAAAGTTCTGAAAAGGTTCAGAATGGATAAGGCAAAAAAGGTTCAGTGCCTATGTTGTCAGGTAAGATATTGAGCAAGGCTCAGTGTCCAGCTACGGTAAATGATAGGGAAGCTATGAGCAAAGTGCCTTATGCCTCGGCCATAGGTTCCATCATGTATGCCATGCTGTGTACTAGACCGGATGTGTCCAATGCTCTTAGTTTGACGAGCAGATATCAAAGTGATCCAGAGGAACATCGGACAGCCGTGAAGAACATCCTAAAGTACCGAATAGGACTAAAGAAATGTTCTTAGTCTATAGGGTGATGAACAGCTTGTCGTAAAAGGTTACGCCGACGCTAGTTTTGACACGGACAAGGATGATTCCAAATCTCGCATGTGATACGTTTATATTTTGAATGGAGGAGCTGTGAGCTGGAGAAGCTGCAAGCAAAGCGTGATCGCGGGATCTACAGTGGAAGCGGAATACATGGCTACTGCAGAAGCGTCAAGTGAAGGAGTTTGGATCAGAAACTTCATCACTGAGCTTGGCGTGGTTCCAAGTGCATTGGACCCACTGGAGATATTGTGTGACAACACTGGTGCCATAACACTTGCTAAGGAACCAAGATATCATCCGAAGACCAAGCATATCAACCGCAAGTTTCATATAATCCGAGATTATATTGCAGATGGAGATCTGAAGATTAGCTAAGTACATACAGATCTGAATGTCGCAGATCCATTGACTAAACCTCTTCCACGTGTAAAACATGATCAGCACCTCAGTGCCATGGGTGTGAGATTGTTGCCAAATGTAAACTAGATTATTGACTCTAGTGCAAGTGGGAGACTGTTGGAATTATGCCCTAGAGGCAATAATAAAGATGTTATTATTATAATTCTTGTTCATGATAAAGTTTATATTCCATGCTAGAATTGTATTAAGCGGAAACTTTAATACTTGTGTGGTTTGTGAACAACACCGTGTCCCTAGTACGCCTCTATGGACTAGCTCATTGATCAATGATGGTTAAGGTTTCATAACCATAGACATGAGTTGTCAATTGATAATGAGATCATATCATTGGGAGAATGATATGGTGGAGAGACCCAAACTAAGCGAAGCAATTAGATCGTATCATCGTGTTCATCTTTGCGAAGCTTTTCCTATGTCAAATATTGTATTCCTTAGACCATGAGATAATACAACTCCCTGGTATCGGAAGAAAGCTTTGAGGTCATCAAACGTCATCCTATGAGAGGATGATCATAAAGGTGTCTCTCAGGTGATCGGAAAGTATCTGTTGGGTTGAATGTATCGAGATGGAATTTGTCCCTCCCAAGTCGGAGAGATATACTTCGGGCCCACTCGGTAATCGATATCAACATCGCTTGCAAGCATGTGGTTAAGGAGTTAACCACAAAGTGATATCGGATTACGGAACGAGTAAAGTACTTGCTGTGAACGAGATTGAACTAGGTATGACGGTACCGACGATCGAATCTCGGGCAAGTAAAATATCGCGAGACGAAGGGAATATATATATGGGATTGATTGAATCCTGGCATCGTGGTTCATCCGATATGATCATCGATGAATGTGTGGGAGTTAATATGGGTGCCCAGACCCCGCTGTTGATTATTGATAGAAGATCATGTCTGCATATTCTCGAACCCGCGGGGTCACACACTTAATGTGTCTCGACGCTAGGATAGATTGGATAATTGGTTTATGAATTTTTGTTCGGAGTCTCGGATGGGATCCGGGACATCACGAGAGGTTCCGGAGAGGTCCGGAGAATAAGATTCATATAAGGTAGTGCAGTTTTTGGAGTTCGGAATTGTTCCGGGTTAATCGGTACTGGAAGCTTCTAGAACCTTCCGGAAGGGGACCAACGTGGCCCCACCTTCCGGGAGGGGGCATGGGCCTATGAGGGAGTGTCCTGGACGCATTGGTCCAGGGGCACAAGGCCCCATAGGGCCCAGCCGATTCTATAGGGTTTAAATCGTTTAAACTAGGGATAGAATTTCTAGAAGGAGGGAGTCCTTGCCCACTCCTCCCCTTGGCCGCCCAAGGCTTGGAGGAGGGCAAGGCTGGCCGCCTCTATAAATAGAGGGATGGTGTGCCCCCTCCCCCCTACACCTTGCCTCCAACCCTAGTAGCCCTGCTGCCTTCCTCTCTCCCTCCCGACTGTTTGTAGGCGAAGCCCTGCAGCAGAAATTCTCCACCATATACACCACATCGTCGTGCTGTAGATCCAATCTCTCTCTCCACCATACTTGCTGGTCCGAGGAAGGAGGAGAAGTCGAGGTGCTTCACGTGTGAATCTCACGGAGGCACCGCCACTTGTGGTGCTAGATCGGATCGGATCGCGAGGAGGAGAAGCGAGTACGACTACATCACCCACGCCCGATTTCGACGAACGCTCATTGCAGGCGAATCTTCAAGGGTATGAAGATCTAATCCAATCTCTCTCGTTGATTGCATCTCCTAGATTAGATCTTGGCTTTCCTTCTATTCGCATCCGTAGAAAATTTTGATTTACTATGCCGCGAAACCCTTCATTTTTTACCTTACACACTTTGCTTAAAGCAGTTGTCTGTTACTTGCAACTTAATATTGGAGGGGGTTCGGATGATAACCTGAAGGTGGACTTCTAGTCATAGATGCAGTTGGATGGCGGTCTATGTATCTTGTTGTATTGCCCAATCTAACCTCATAGGATGTTTCTGACTAGTAATTGCATTGTTATGCCTCGCTCAGTTCCTATCAATTGCCCTGATGTAATTTGTTTACCCTTCATGCCATGTTATTTATCTAAGAAGATCACCTCTAGTGAACTATGGACCCCGGTCCAATCTTTACCATTGATACATCTTCCATTGTTACTTGTTTACTTGCTGCAAACCACCATTACCTTCCACACCATACGTTTAATCCTTTGTTACATCAAACCTATGAAGGATCTCAGCCTTGTCACATGTTTCAAGTGTGGAAACAAAGGACACTATGCAGATGTTTGCCTAGAAAGATTTCAACAAGATCCCAAGCAAACCAAGATGTAAATCTAGTGGGAAAATTTTTAAGGGTGGTAGTAACCTAGATGTTTTGAGCCAACTTGTAACCCCTAGCCTCCCCAAATCTAGGGACGAGATTTATTTTAAGGGTGGTAGCCTGTCACATCCCAAGATTTTCCAAATCTTGTAATGTGAAAAATAAATAAACAAAATAAAATTATTGTTGAAAATCAGGGTGAAAAGAAACTTTTGTTTCTAAATGGAAACTTAAAATCCCATCTTGAACAAACTGTGGTAAAAGTTTTAATCCAACAAAAATCCAAATCAAGAGAAATGCATTCCTCAATGAATGTATCTTGAAACATAAACACTTGGAAAATAAATCCAAACCCTAAACCCTAATGGAATAAAAATCATTTCCAAGTTATCCCCAAGCCTATGAATTTGAACCATATAAAAATTGTCAACAAACATTTACAAATGATCAAGAATGACAAATAGAAATATTATAAAACCATATAAATTGGTTTCACTTAGTTTGGAGCCTTAGATAAAATCTTATGAATTTAATAAAGATAAGGAATTGAATTCCCATAGCTAATGAAGCACTTATCTAGAATCCATACAAAATGGTGAACAAATAATCCTAAAGAGATTTAAAAGGATAAGCAAATATTAAACAAGATTTTATAAATTGGAATCACCAAGTTTGGATCTCTAAATAAAAAGATATGGATTTTTAAGATGAAGAAAGAAATATTAAATAAGGAATATTTAAAGACCAAATTAAATCTTGGCCAAGACCATAAGCAAAGGGAATGAATTTAATCCAAATCCAAATAAAATAAAATAAATATTCCAAATAAAATTTAGGGAATTAAACTATATTAAATTCCATTGGAATTAAAACAAATACCCAATTCAAATGATTTATGAATCAAATTAAATACTTTCCAAGTAATTCAAGATGAATTATTTGAACCCAAATAAACAAATAAAAACCTACTGAAAGGATTTGGAAAGTTTAAAGAATTTAAATTGTGTTTGAAAATATTATTAAATCTTATTTGATTTAAAACAAGGGCTTTTTGAATAATTAAAAGACCCCAAAAAGAAAAAAGTTTTATTCAAAATTTGACTGCAGATTATTTTATTAATCAGTATTAAAATCTACTCAAAGTTTGAGAGAAGTTTAAATTCAAATGGGTGTTCAAATTGATTAATCAAAATCAAGACAAAATAATAAGAATGGAAAAATAAAAATGTTCAGTACAAAAAAAATGAATCTAGCTAGCCCAGCTCGGCAAGGCCCACTCTAAGCCCAACAGCCCACCTCACCCTTCTCTCCCCGAAATGTTTTCTAACTCATACACACACCCACAGCGTCGCTGACAGATGGACCCCATCTCCCCACTCCTCTCTGACGCTGCCAAGCGTACCCCACCGCCAGCTCACCTCGTCGTCAACCTCGCGACCCATTCATCCCCAAACCTCGCTGCTGTTTTTGTCGTGATTGCGCCCTTCAATTCGCGTTAAACAGCCGATTAATCCCTCGCTACAATGACGCCCTCTTAAATGCCTCCCTCTTCCTTTTCCCCCAGACTCCACCCCACTGGAGCCCTCAGGCTGCCTGTATTGCTCGCGACGACCCCCTGTCTCCGACAAGCTCCAGTAACAATTCCGGCCAGCCCACGCGCCCCCTTTCTCCCTAGCGCACATGAACTTGTTCCCCCTCTCCTGGCGGACCCCTCGTCATTTCGCCACGCGTGCCTCGCAAGCTCGACAACGTCTCCCAGAAAGGCCACACCGTCCGCCTCCGCTCGTTAACCTTTCGGTGAGTCTCGACCCCTTATTCCTCTCGATGATGCATGCATGATCGCCAACCTCGTGCGCATCTAATGCCGTTCTTAATTTGTATTTTTGTGCACCGTAGCGTCGCCCTCGACGACGACTGACCGAACCTGATGCCTTCGTGAACTCCGGCGAGGAATCCACGCCACCACCGTGCGCCCCTTACCTTCTCGTGAGCACCTTGAGCTTCCCCACGCCACGACGAACCCGGTGAGCGTCTCCTTTCACTCCCTCTCTTACTAGACTCGCCGAACCACCGCCACCAGACACGCCGCCGCCACCAGCCGCCGCCAGCGCCGCCCATCTCTGGCAAGCATGCTGATAGCCATTCGATCTGGATCCGACGTGTGCGATAGAAACTTAACTAAAAGGGTACGCTAGCATCTGAGCCGTGTGATCCCACTTAAATCCAACGGCTGCCATCGCTCTATCCAACCGAAGCGGTATGGGCGAATAGGAATAAGACACGTGGCTTGAGATCTGTTTTAAAAACAAAAACATGTCTATTAGATGATCAATTTTGAAAAATCCATAACTTTCAAACCACACGTCCAAATTTTGCAAATTTTATATAATAGATTCAGCAACACAAGCCCTAGCAAACCATTCACTTTGTTTAGTAAAAAGCTTCTGTTAAATTGTTTGTTTTTACATAAACTTGCGTATGCATGTTGAGGTATAAAAATTGTTCTAAAATGAATTTTGAGATAAAATCTTTGGCAAATGGTTTGTTTTGAACCTACTGACCATAGGAAACAAATTGTGGTTTCAAAAATGTATTTGGTGCAACAAAAGAATAAATTTTGGATTTAAACCATTTCTAGTCAAATAAAAGTAATATTTATTTATTTAAAAATGCTTTTAGTAGAAAATCTTTGAGAAATGTTTTGGAATAAACTCTCTGACCCCAAACACAAAGTTTTATGATTTGAAAATGTATTTGGTGAACCCTATAAAATTATTGCTTTGCTAAAGGCATTTTCAACCACATAAAATAATGACTTGATTTAAAAATGGTTTATGGAGTGAAAACTTTAGCAAATGATTTTTCCACCTTATAAAATGACCATTAGGTGTTTTCAAATGTTTATGACCCATTAGAAACCACTTCTCCAAATAAAACAATCTTTAGCATGCTTGCATGCATTGTTGTGTTTCTATAATTTTATGTGATGAATTGCTTGAATGGTAGATTGAAATATTGTTTGCTTGATTGAATTATAGTGATTTGAAGTGTGTGAACATTGAAAAGATCAAGGAGTGAAACTATACTTTCTACCAATAAGGCAAGTGATGCTTAATACTTTTGTCCCATTATTTTCACTATGCATTAGTGATATTTTTAAGTAGGACTTGCATGGAATTTTTGCTAAGTGTAAACTATGCCATGGGAAATCCTAGTATATGAAACCTTAGTAGAAATTTCCTAAGTTAAGATTCCTACTACTATCATGCTTAGCTTAGATAATAAAAAAAAGGTGGAATATATATTCATGCTATGGAAAAATTTCTAAGTCTGAGGACTTGTGTTTTGTTTAATAAAACAACTAAGTGAATGAATCACCTGGGTGGAATGGAAGGATTGGTTTGTGTTGAGTGGTTACTCAGGGCCCATTTCAACGGACTACCCTGGTGTATCACACTTGTGGATGGCCACCCAGGAACAAATAGATTTGAGATGTCAAATGTTGAGAAGATTCAAGTGCAACCACTTGGCATTATGGGCTCTGCCTGGATCATATAGGTTGCAATAACTTAGCCAAATGGACAGTTGGTGGTAGGGGTTTGATAGGTTGGAGCGCGTCCATTCTGGTCTAAGGGAAGGCTTCTGAAAGATCTTGTCTTGGTGAAACCAAGTATTGTGGGGAAAGTGCACCACCTCTGCAGAGTGTAAAATCTAAGTACTTAGCCATGTCCCTGGAAAAGGACAACTTGAGCATCAATACATGGAAGCTATCAAGAATCTCCTCATCCCAATTTCTAAGTAAAACTTGTGGTTCAACAAGGGTTCAAGGATCACCAATTTCTATTGGGAGATGCCTTGGGAAAGATTTTGTCAAGCAAAAACTTAGTGTTTTCAAATGATAAGGAAAATCTATTTTGAGCAAAGCAAGCCTAAGATCCACTTATCCAAATGCATATAGATGATAGACTCCACTATATTACCATATTATCACTTGCCAATACAATTCAAATGTATTGACCCTTGTGGCTATAACTTGTTATGTTGCAGGTTTGTTTTATATTAGTGAAGTTTATTGATTAGTATTACAAGTCTACAACCAACATGTCTGCCCGTGGCACCTTGAAGATGAAGGACCCCATGCTATTGTTATATTCTGCTGCATTGTAATGAGATAGCCAAATGAGCTATGTAGGTTATAATAAATTATTTTATTCCTGGTTATAAAGTTGTATTATGACCTTTGTTTCTGGATATTACATCTTAACTGTGGATGCTAGCTATTGATCGAGGGACTAGCATTGTAAACACAGGGATCTCTACCTTATTAAAGGTTGGGAACCTTAAAGATGGTATCAGAGCATTGTGTTGCCTGTAGGATTTGTAAACCTAGGATTGGACAAACCCCTTAGAAAAATAGGAGTTATATTTGTTCCAAAACTTATTTACAGACAATCTTGTAAACTCTTTCCTCAACCATTTTGGTTTTGACTCTACATCTCTTCTATTTCAAACTTGATGGACAAAACCTACCCCATGGCCAAAAACTTCACCATGAGCTAAGGACTTCATCAACTCTAATGACTTCAACATCTTCAACCTTGGATATCAACTCTAATGACTTCAACATCTTCAACTCTAATGACTTCAACATCTTCAATATTTTCACCAAGGACTTCAACCTTGGATATCACTAAGGACTACAAGTGAAACAAGAAATACTACCCAAGACTTGAAGAATAAGGAAGCACAACTTAGAAGGAATCATCATCACCTTGAAGTTTTGAGATCAAGATGCAAGAAATTCTCTAAGGATACAAACATCTTGTTCAAGAAGAATCAACCAAGAAGGATGGAAAGATCTCAAGTGAACCATATAGATGGACCACCATATTTAGTTTAATTCAAACACACCAACTTATGTGTTGTAACAAAAATATTTTGTTGCCTAAAATTGAGCTTGAACTTTGTTGTTTGAGTGGAATGTTTGTTGTGATTTCTTTCACATTGCTTGTGTGAATTGTGATGTGTGATTAGAATTATTCCCTTAGAAATATTTTGCCTATTCTAATCCCATTCCAACCCAAACAGATGACTTCTCCAAGAGACTCCAACATCAAGGATGGTGACAACAACAACAACAACCAAGAGGTCAACATGAGAGACCAACTCCTTGCAAGACAAACCCAGTTGAACCAAGTGACAACTCAATTTTAGCCAACAACAATGAGTTAGACCCAACCATGCAAGAAGTTTTGAAAACTCAATCCAAATTGTTGCAAGGGATGGCTACTCAAATGATCAACATGGGAGATAACTCTTCCCAAGGAGTTTATGACAACAAGGATGACAAAGATGTTATTCTAGAAGGAACCCAAGCTTGCAATTTTTTGTGGAGACAAGGATCACACTTCCAAGGAGCATGAAGATCAATGCCCCAATTGTGAAGAGAAACATCCAATTGACCAATGCCCCACATCTCAAGCTACTTGTTACTTATGTGAAGGAAATAATCATGTCCCTATCCAATGCCCCATCTATTCCATAGTTCAACAAAGGAAACAAGGTGGAGTGCAACAACTGATTGCAGATTACCATGAGAGAGCCAAGTCTACCAAGAAGGATGAAGACAAAGGAAAATCTCAGCTTGCACCTCCATGCAACATGACTCAATTTAAAGGACCAAAGAGGAGACATATGTATTATCCAAGGAATAATAGAAGGTCAAGGAGACCTGGAACTGTTCCTACCTTTGAGATAACATATGAAGAACATGAACTAGAAGCACTCCTAGCTTTGGAGAAACCCAAGAAAAAGAAGGACAAAAGCCATGTGCAATGTGGTCATTGCAAAGAAATGGGACACTATGCCAGTGAATGTCCAGAGAAGAAGAAGTATAAGGAGATTAGCCAAGTGTGGTGCAACAACTGCAAAGAGCTAGGCCATTATGTAGCAACTTGTCCACAGAAGATACGTGAAGAACTCAATCTTATCACATGTTAGAATTGTGGTAACCAAGGACATTATGCAAGCAAATGTCCAGAAAAGACGAAGCACAAGGTAAATCCTATGAAGGATCTCAGCCTTGTCACATGTTTCAAGTGTGGAAACAAAGGACACTATGCAGATGTTTGCCCAGAAAGATTTCAACAAGATCCCAAGCAAACCAAGATGTAAATCTAGTGGGAAAATTTTTAAGGGTGGTAGTACCCTAGATGTTTTGAGCCAACTTGTAACCCCTAGCCTCCCCAAATCTCGGGACGAGATTTATTTTAAGGGTGGTAGCCTGTCACATCCCAAGATTTTCCAAATCTTGTAATGTGAAAAATAAATAAACAAAATAAAATTATTGTTGAAAATCAGGGTGAAAAGAAACTTTTGTTTCTAAATGGAAACTTAAAATCCCATCTTGAACAAACTATGGTAAAAGTTTGAATCCAACAAAAATCCAAATCAAGAGAAATGCATTCCTCAATGAATGTATCTTGAAACATAAACACTTGGAAAATAAATCCAAACCCTAAACCCTAATGGAATAAAAATCATTTCCAAGTTATCCCCAAGCCTATGAATTTGAACCATATAAAAATTGTCAACAAACATGTACAAATGATCAAGAATGACAAATAGAAATATTATAAAACCATATAAATTGGTTTCACTTAGTTTGGAGCCTTAGATAAAATCTTATGAATTTAATAAAGATAAGGAATTGAATTCCCAAAGCTAATGAAGCACTTATCTAGAATCCATACAAAATGGTGAACAAATAATCCTAAAGAGATTTAAAAGGATAAGCAAATATTAAACAAGATTTTATAAATTGGAATCACCAAGTTTGGATCTCTAAATAAAAAGATATGGATTTTTAAGATGAAGAAAGAAATATTAAATAAGGAATATTTAAATACCAAATTAAATCTTGGCCAAGACCATAAGCAAAGGGAAGGAATTTAATCCAAATCCAAATAAAATAAAATAAATCTTCCAAATAAAATTTAGGGAATTAAACTATATTAAATTCCATTGGAATTAAAACAAATACCCAATTCAAATGATTTATGAATCAAATTAAATACTTTCCAAGTAATTCAAGATGAATTATTTGAACCCAAATAAACAAATAAAAACCTACTGAAAGGATTTGGAAAGTTTAAAGAATTTAAATGGTGTTTGCAAATATTATTAAATCTTATTTGATTTAAAACAAGGGCTTTTTGAATAATTAAAAGACCCCAAAAAGAAAAAAGTTTTATTCAAACTTTGACTTCAGATTATGTTGTTAATCAGTATTAAAATCTACTCAAAGTTTGAGTGAAGTTTGAATTCAAATGGGTGTTCAAATTGATTAATCAAAATCAAGACAGAATAATAAGAATGGAAAAAGAAAAATGTTCAGTACAAAAAAAATGAATCTAGCTAGCCCAACTCGGCAAGGCCCAGTCTAAGCCCAACAGCCCACCTCACCCCTCTCTCCCCGAAACGTTTTCTCACTCAGACACACACCCACAGCGTCGTTGACCGATGGACCCCATCTCCCCACTCCTCTCTCACGCTGCCAAGCGGACCCCACCGCCAGCTCACCTCGTCGTCAACCCCGCGACCCATTCATCCCCAAACCTCGCTGTTGTTTCTGTCGTGATTGCGCCCTTCAATTCGCGTTAAACGGCCGATTAATCCCTCTCTACAACGACGCCCTCTTAAACGCCTCCCTCTTCTCCCTCTTTTGCCCTAGACGCCACCCCACCGGAGCCCTCAGGCTGCCCGTATTGCTCGCGACGACCCCCTGTCTCCGACAAGCTCCAGTAATGATTCCGGCCAGACCATGCGCCCCCTTGCTCCCTGGCGCACACGAACTTGTTCCCCCTCTCCTGGCGGACCTCTCCGTATCGTCAGCTCGCTGTTATCGCCATATTTTGGCCAAGGAGGGAGATGGGCCGTGATCAAGATGGGCTTGGAAGATGTGTATATTCAACGTGTTGTTGGATCGGCCTAGTGCGTGGATTTGGGCTAAATTGCTCGTGTATCTTGTATCATAGTAGGTTTCGTTTCAGTTTAGGTAAAGATAGAGTTGTAGAGTTATTCCAAAAGTAGAGAGTCTCCGGACTGTAAATATGTACCTAAGGTTATTGAGAAAAGGAGGACAATCACGTTCACAACAAACACAATCTCGGCGCATCGCCACCCCTTGTTTCTAGGGTTTCTTTCGGGTAAGTGTCATGCTGCCTAGATCGCATCTTGCGATCTAGGCAGTACTTTTACTTATGCGTTATCTAGTGTTACTCGTACTGAAGCCTTGTTGATGGCGAGTAATACTACTATCATAGATTTGTTGAGGCTAGCACCGGTGCTTTTCGCTATAATTGTTTAAAGTTATGCCGCCTCTAGTTACCTCGCTACCTTTGCACTATTTCCCAAGTGCGAGGGTAGCATCTTGCTTGATCTTTATTTAGCTGATTCGATCTGTTATGGTTGTGCCTTGCTCGCCAAGGTTTAGTTTGATATCTACGTAGTCAGGCCTTACAAACGGGTTGAACGATCCAGTAGTACATAAAGACGTAGTTTACTCGCTCTAGAGAAGTTGTTCCGGTAATTGACTTTACGTTGGTTATTAGGCCTCCTCTAGGATTAGTATTCTTCATCTTTTGTATATACCAGGCTCAATTACGTAGGACGTTCGATTACGTGGTGAACACGTTAAACCGTCAGATCGATTTAACTTGTAATGATAAAGCAAAACCCCATGTTATCGTAAATCTAATGCGTAACCATGGGATAATCGGCTCTAGGAGCCGATTCACGGAAACCGGAGCCGGTCACGGCTCGAATTTTACGATACTTGTTTACCATGCAGAAATCAATCGAGCAATCCTTCACCTTCCCGATCAGTATAGGTCGTGGCACGCCGAACCAAGCCAGACGTGTGCGGAGTTTTGCGGCGTTGCCCGAGGGACCAGGGCCCACCAGCAGTTCGGGAGCCTCCGGCTCTTCGTGTTGCTCGTCGCTGCCGCCGGTGAGTTTTGGCAGCAACACATTTCGCACGCCGGTGGGACCTTCAACAACGTCTACATCAACATCCGACTGCGATGGAGAATGCACCACGACGAGCGGCTCAAGAGCACAAGGCGGTATGACGAGATCAGAAATCTCTTGAGCCGATCTCATCGGCTCTTTGAGAGGACCCGTAAGCATGGCATCAAGTGGAAGGGTTCTCCCGAGGGTGCTCTTGATGAGGTGGATCTGTCTGCCTTCGGAGGAACGCACTGAGCTCTGACGTGAAGTCAACTACATGGTGGCTCATTCTCGCACCGCCATTCCGAGAGCCCGTGAACGCTGGCGGTCGCGGTTCGCGTAGTTCAGAGATCATGAAACATCGATTCTCCGGGGCCCACTTTAGGGACTCACCAGGAGAAAGACCGCCTGCACCAGGCCACACCTGCCATTCACACTCGCAGCTCCAGCCGCCAGAGCGGCGTCACGTCGTCTACAAGGTTGAGGCGACCAGTGCGATTGCCGCCTGTTTGAGCCACCTAAGGAAATCCCACACGGATATATATGCACCTACGTGCGGATCGCAATAACCGCACGCACCAACCAGATTGCAACCGCAGGAGTTTCCGCGGGGTTCTGGGCGGATCTTGAGAGCAGCGTTCGAGCAGCGATGTCCAGGATGGACGCCGACAAACAAAGCGTGGCTAGCCAAGTATGCCATCGAACAAGTCATGAGAATATAGCCCTGCAGCTCAAACAAAGGAGCAAATCCGTACCATCTTGAGAGACTTCGCCGCGTCAAGAGAAGGACAATCGGCTATTCAAAGCCGTATTCAACGAAGTTTGATCGATTCCGCCGCCACCCAAGTATCGGCCCCGAGTTCTCAAGGTTTAGCGTCGAAGGGTCGAGCTCGATCGAGCACGTAAGCCGATACCGCACGACTAGGCATAATTTGACATCGGATCGGATGCGTAAGGTTTTTGCGCCACGACGGGGCCAGCTTTTGGGTGGTACACCTCGCGCCACCGATTCGATTCCACGGAAGCAATCGGAAGAGCAGTTCCACATCCAATATCATTCGAGGCTACCGAGGCTGGCATTGCAGACTGCATAGGTACGGTAAGCGGAGAAACAAGGCAGTACATCCGGCTTCAGACCGCTAAGAACCGATGTTACTCAGCTCGTTTAACTGAGAAGGAAGCAGTCGAGCTGGCAGTGTTGGGTCTCTCAGCACCCATCAAAGATCTGGCTTTGCAAGTAGAGTACAACTCATTGGCGCACATGGCCCAGAAACTGACGATGTATGAACAGCGCCACCCTGAGTTATACCAGGACAAGTTCAAGCGTCCAATAGGCCTGGTCGATACAGAAGAAGATGATCCTACACAAGATCAGGAGGTGGCCGTGGCTGAATGGGCTCGGGGGGCAGACACTGTGTCCTGCAAATGGGTGAAACAGCAAGGGCCTGCAAAAGGGTTCGACTTCGACGTGAGCAAAGCTGAGCAGATCTTCGATTTGCTGCTAAAGGAGAAGCAGCTGAGGTTACCCGGAGGCCATAAAATCCCCACGGCTCAGGAAATGAACGGGAGACCATACTGCAAGTGGCATCACTCGTTCACCCACACCACCAATGATTGCAAAGAGCTACGTCGCCAAATCCAAATGGCGATAGAACAAGGCCGTCTGATCCTTGGGCAGTTCGCCATGAAAGTGGACACAAACCCATTTCCGGCCAACATGGTAGAACTCAAGCGCTCGAGGCGCCACCTGGACTTTTCGCTCGGTGTTAATATGGCAGGGTCTGGGTACCACCATGACACGACAAGGAGGAAGGTGGTCACTCGGGCAAAGAAAGAAAGGAGGCTGGTCCATGCGACCGCCCCACAATGACAAAGTGTACTTAACAGAGGAACATGTGAGGAGGTGCGGTATCGAAGCCACATTCCACGCATCTCCTTAACAAGTATGAGCGCCAAGATGACCAACGGCGCCGAGGCGACGATGAGGGATATGAGCACCTCGCTAGGGGACCGTCAAAAGAAAAGGAAGGCGAAACAAACATTGGGATTGTCCCTTCTTCAAGTATTGCTGGACGCGGGAATGAGCCGATTACCTAATGACAACTGCCCGGAATGTGGACAGCGAAGGAGGACACGAGGCTTTCGGTGTTCAAACGTCTAGGGCCTCTCCACCTCGAGCCGTCACATGGAGTCCGCGAGCAAAGGACCTCGAGAAGCCAAGGGATGACAAGGAAGAAGATGATATCACCGTCCAAGGTGGTGTCCCGACGACTCGACATACCCAAAAGCGAGAGTGCAGCAATGCGTAACTTGGAGGAAGCTGAAGCGCAGTATCTCCACGCTTTAAAGAAAGCGCGGCCCGATCTGGCCGTCAAAGTTAGGCAGACCTCAGAAACGGGAGACCGCCCGACAAGGAAAGAGTGGCGCCCCAAACCAGTAAAAGCCAATGCACAGACATCGGCTGGCACAAACATGGTGTTCATACTTCCGTCAGAATTCTGCGCGCCAAGAACCAATGAGCTACCAGTGGCACAGTTCGACTGCGGTCCATGGCCGGTTATCTTTGAGAAGCCACGTGAGAAGGGTTACAAACATCTGAAAGCCCTGTACCTACGAGGTTACATCAATGGGCAACCTGTCAGCAAGATGTTGGTGGACACCGGAGCGGCAGTCAATATCATGCCATACTCCATGCTACGACGTTTGGGACGCCCACCGCAGACCGATCAAAACCAACGTCACGTTAAGCGACTTCAACGGTCAGTCTTCGGAAACGCAAGGCGTACTGAACGTGGATCTGACAGTGGGCAGGAAAACCATACCCACGTCATTTTTTGTCGTGGACAGCAAAAGCACCTACGCTGTCTTGCTAGGAAGAGATTGGATTCACGCGAACTGCTGCATTCCGTCCACAATGCACCAGTGCCTAATACAGTGGGACGGAGATGAAGTGGAGGTCATCCATGCAGATGATTCTATCGAGATTTCCATAGCTGGCATGAACGTCTGGGAAGCAGAAGACCAAGAGCCGATCTCTGGAATCAGTTTAGACGGCTGTGAGCGCATTGAAGCTACAAAACGGGTGAGGCTGGTCTTATCCATCGCCTAACAGAGTAGAAAAGTCCACGATCATATGATGCGGCCGATCCTCGCGATCGGCCACAAAAAATAAAAAGCACCAATCATACGACAAGCAGATCACGTAGTCGTAGCAGGGAGATGCCCTGCCATTGTAAAACAATAAGGTGTAAACCATCCTTGACTAATGCAATAAAAAAGGGGGCCGATTCAGGCAATCGGCCCAAATTATTTTTGTTATCCTCACCTACTGCTTGCCCTGTGTTTAGCATCGATTTGACAGGTGACGGAAAGCTAGGGTATGGGTTTACATCCGCTGATGAACTAGAAGAGATCGACATTGGTCCTGGGGATAAGCCACGACCAACATTTATCAGCAAGAAGTTAGATCCGGGTCTGCGGGGCCCGATGATAGCCCTGTTGAAACAATATCCAGACTGCTTCGCCTGGGACTACACAGAGATGCCTGGGTTAGACAGGAGCATCATTGAGCATCGAATCCCGCTTAAAAAGGATTTCGCCATTTCAAAGCGAGCACGGCAAATGAAGGCCGAAATTCGGAAGAAGTCAAGAAAGAGGTCGAGAAAATGTTGTGACCAAGTTAATCAGGCCATGCGGTATGCCGAGTGGATTTCTAGTATCGTACTCAGAGAAAAGGATGGCGGTGGCGTGTTGCCATAGATTTTCGGGATCTCAACAGAGCTACCCCAAAGGATGAGTATCCGATGCGGGTAGCAGACGTTAATCAACACAATGGCTGGTCATAAGATCTTGAGCTTCATGGATGGCAATGCGGTTACAACCAAATTTTTATGGCTCCGAAGACATACACAAGACTGCATTCAGAGTCCCAGTGTTTCGTGGGGTTGTTCGAGTATGTAGTCATGACGTTGGATGAAGAATGCCGCGCCACGCACCAAAGGGCCATGAATTATATGTTCCATGATCCGATCGGCTTGGTGGAAATCTACATCGATGACATGGTGGTCAAGTCCGCTTCAGCAAGGACACTTGGACGATCTACACGCGTCCCGGACCGAACAAGAAAATTCGCCTACGGATGAATCCAAAGAAGTGTGCCTTCGAGTGACGGCCGTCAGTTCTTGGGTTTTTGGTCCATGAACGCGAATTGAGATCGGCCTGAAAAGTCGAGGCAGGCGAACAATGAAGCCACCCACTACAAAGAAAGAACTGCAGTCTCTCATCGGCAAGATCAACTTCGTCAGAAGATTCATCTCCAATCTGTCAGGAAGAATAGAGCCGTTCATGGGACTGGTGAAAATTAAATCTGACGAGGAATTCCGCTGGGGGGCAGAACAACAACGAGCCTTTGACGAGATCAAAGAATATCTGACGAAGCCGCTAGTGTTGGTTCCACCCCAGCCGGACAGACCGTTCTACATTTACTTGTCAGTAGCCGACATGTCCATCGCCTCGGTGGTAGTGCAAGTTTATGATGGGCTGGAGCGAGTCGTATTTTACATAAGCGTAAGGATGCCGACGCAGAGACAAGGTATCCCGATATCGATAAGTTGTGCCTCACCGCTTTTTCACCGCACCAAGCTGCGCCACATTTTTCTATCGCCAGAGATCATCATCATATGCAAATCGACGTCATAAAGCACATCTTGTCGGCTCCTATGTTAAAAGGCCGATCGGGGATGGATGTTTGCATTATCGAGTTTGACATCCGTATCAACCCGAAAGCGATTAAGGGACAAAGGCGTCGACCTTATCGCTGAAAGGATCAACACTAACATAGCAAAGACCTTGTCCATAAGCGTGGGCTATGTTTTTCGACGGATCGGTTTGTGACGATGGCTGCGGCATCGGCATTTTACTCGTGTCGCCGGGGCAACATTTTCCTTCTCCATCGATTGTCTACCTCTCGCACCAACAATGTCCGAGCACGAGGCGATACGCAAGGGAATGGAGTTACTCCTCGAGCCGAGCGAAGCGGTGGAAATTTTGGAGACTCCAAGTTGGTGATTTCCCAACTCACGGAGGAGTACAAGTGTGAGAGCGAGTCCCTCTTCCCATTATGGTTGAATCGCCGTGAGCTGATGGCGCAGTTCGTACATAAACTTCACTGGATCCCATGGTCGCAGAATACGAGGCAAATGATCTTGCACAAATGACTTGAGTTACAAGGATGTAGCGCGGAGCCGATGTTCGTGCATGCCTCGGAAGTCGACGATCGGAGAGCCGATATCTTCAATTACTTGAAGGATTCGGCTCGGGGGGCACCTAAACGGATAAGGTACAAGGCCATGAAGTATGTGCTTATTGGGGATGACATGTTCTACAGGACTCTTGAAGGGTTATTGCTCAAATGCCTGGGGACAGCCGAGGCCAATCGGCTCCTACACGAGGTACACGAAGGCGCCTGTGGAACTCACCAATCGGCTCACAAGATGAAATGGTTGATCAGGCGATCAGGGTTTTATTGGCCCACCATGCTTGAGGATTGTTTCAAGTACTACAAAGGGTGTCAAGCATGTCAGAAATTTGGAAAAATTCAGATGGTACCCGCGTCAGCAATGAACCCCATCATCAAGCCTTGGCCATTCCGAGGTTGGGGCATGGATATGATCGGCAAAATCAATCCTCCATCAAGCAAAGGCCACATGTCGATTTTGGCAATCACTGATTATTTCACTAAATGGGTGGAGGCTGTCCCGATGAAATCAGTAAACTCAAAGGATGTTATCAACTTTGTGAAAGAACATGTCATCCATAGATTCGGGATTCCCCAAACTATCACGACCGATGGAGGTTCGGTCTTTATTTCTCAGGAGTTTAGGAAGTTCTGCGAGGACACGGGGATTAAGCTGATCAGATCATCTCCATACTATGCTCAAGCAAATGGGCAAGCCGAAGCGTCCAACCAAAGCCTCGTCAAGCTGATCAAGAGAAAAATCGATGAGCACCCTAGACGTTGGCACGAGGTTCTGTCAGAAGCTTTATGGGCTTATCGCATGTCATGCCATGGGGCGATTAAAACCTCGCCATACCATCTAGTATATGGACAAGAAGCCGTATTGCCACGGAAATTACGGTGGTCGAGACGTCACTTTCAGGACAACCTAACAATCAAGAATATGCAACCACGATGAGTGATGTTGTCGAGGATTTATCGAGCTCAGGCTGTGGTCACTTGAGAAAATCAAAGAGAACAAGGCCAAGGTAGCTCGTGCATATAACAAGAAAGTGAAGCCGAAGGAGATCCACGTTGGTGATTTGGTATGGGAAGCTGTGTTGCCATTAGGGACCAAGGATGCAACATATGGTAAATGGTCTCCAAATTGGCACGGGCCGTACAGGGTCGATCAAGTTTTAAGAGGAAACGCATACATGCTCGAGGAGCTGGACGGCGTGAAATTCCCAGTGGCGGTCAACGGTCAACATCTCAAGAAATATTTCCCAAGCATGTGGGATGTTGGACAGTGAAACTTGGGGGCCGATACACGAAATCGGCCAAGTAAAAACACGTGAGACGATGGACAGTAAAAATGTGGGGGCCGATGCTGGAAATCGGCCGAATAAAAGCAAAAATATATAGCCGAGGCATGGTCATCGACGCTAGAGGTTCATACATGTTACAAACAGGTGCCAGTTTACACGTACGAGCTACTGGAGAAATTGTCGCCCGGACCTTCTCTTCAAAATCAGTTGAGGATTGAGGGTTCTTGTTGAGGGTCGCAGGTTACCATTTGAAACTAAGAAGTGACCGTTTAGGTTTGCCTAAGTATGCGACCAAGTTTGACCTTGTCAACGTTGTTGAGAAAGCCGATGTGCATCGGCTCTTCGAGCTGTGGCTTGGTTGACTGTGTGAAAGTAACAAGGTGAAAGCCGATACGTTGCTATCGGCTTCTGGAGCATCGACTTATTGTGGGTATCGGCAAAATTGGGGCGAAAAAGACAATCTTCGAGAAACGGATTTTTCATTCATTCATTCGGAAGCTGAGTGCTTACAAAAGATTGATTACAAAAGGGGAGCTTAATACTACTATTACTACTAATGGTTCCTAATCTAAAGGTCGAGATCGTCGTCGCCGCCGTCTCGTTCCCTGTCTTCAGCCGGCGATCTTCGCCGCTTCTTGAAGAAGCCGGGGAACCTCCTCGTCCTCGTCGTCATCTTCGGTGTCTTCGCTGGACCCGGCGCGGAAGCGCTTCGTCGGCGGGTACTCGTCGGAGGAGGTGTCTTCCTCCGATTCCTCCTCCTCGTCGGAGGACTCGACGCCGTCCCAAGACCAGGCGTCGTCACTGCTCTTCGCCTCCAGTTCCCCGTCAACGAGGAACTGTAGGCTCTCCTCGCCGTCAGTCAGGGACGCATCGTCCTCCGACCAGACGGCGAAATCCCAGTCCCTTTCGTCCCACCATCGTGGGGCGAAAGTACTGTACGCCGCCGTGGGCGGGTGCTCTGGCGTCGGCTCTCGGTCGCTCATTGAGTTGGAGGCGTGGGAGGACAGGCCAGAGGAAGCAGAGGAGGCCATGGCGGAGAAAGAGGGTTTTTTGGCTGCTGGAGGAAGATGGGGATTGCGAACTGCTTAGATGGATTTAAATAAGGGGAATAGTGGAGAGACGGTTCAATGCCATAGCGGTTTCCCAGAATGTGCTGCCAAAATCGTCAAATCATGCACTGCGAAGGAGTTGAGAAGACAGGGCATCATGATGAAGGGGTGGCGTGACGATCCTGTTCTGCAACGCATTCTGTCAACGCGCAACCCGATACAGGAAAAAAAAGAGGGGGAAGAAAAAAAAACATCAGCAGAATGGTTTTGGAATTATCATTGCCAAAACCAGGGGGGCATGTGTTATCACCATATTTTGGCCAAGGAGGGAGATGGGCCGTGATCAAGATGGGCTTGGAAGATGTGTATATTCAACGTGTTGTTGGATCGGCCTAGTGCGTGGATTTGGGCTAAATTGCCCGTGTATCTTGTATCATAGTAGGTTTCGTTTCAGTTTAGGTAAAGATAGAGTTGTAGAGTTATTCCAAAAGTAGAGAGTCTCCGGACTATAAATATGTACCTAAGGTTATTGATAAAAGGAGGACAATCACGTTCACAACAAACACAATCTCGGCGCATCGCCACCCCTTGTTTCTAGGGTTTCTTTCGGGTAAGTGTCATGCTGCCTAGATCGCATCTTGCGATCTAGGCAGTACTTTTACTTATGCGTTATCTAGTGTTACTCGTACTGAAGCCTTGTTGATGGCGAGTAATACTACTATCATAGATTTGTTGAGGCTAGCACCGGTGCTTTTCGCTATAATTGTTTAAAGTTATGGCGCCTCTAGTTACCTCGCTACCTTTGCACTATTTCCCAAGTGCGAGGGTAGCATCTTGCTTGATCTTTATTTAGCTGATTCGATATGTTATGGTTGTGCCTTGCTCGCCAAGGTTTAGTTTGATATCTACGTAGTCAGGCCTTACAAACGGGTTGAAGGATCCAGTAGTACATAAAGACGTAGTTTACTCGCTCTAGAGAAGTTGTTCCGGTAATTGACTTTACGTTGGTTATTAGGCCTCCTCTAGGATTAGTATTCTTCATCTTTTGTATATACCAGGCTCAATTACGTGTAGGACGCGTTCGATTACGTGG
Source organism: Avena longiglumis (assembly GCA_030063025.1). Lineage (NCBI taxonomy): Eukaryota > Viridiplantae > Streptophyta > Magnoliopsida > Poales > Poaceae > Avena > Avena longiglumis. The sequence continues at coordinate 177,297,822 of CP125977.1, read as the reverse complement.
TGAAAACGTTAAACCGTCAGATCGATTTAACTTGTAATGATAAAGCAAAACCCCATGTTATCGTAAATCTAATGCAGAACCATGGGATAATCGGCTCTAGGAGCCGATTCACTGGAAACAGGAGCCGGTCACGGCTCGAATTTTACGATACTTGTTCACCATGCAGGAAATCAATCGAGCAATCCTTCACCTTCCTGACCAGGTATAGGTCGTGGCACTCGAACCAAGCCAGGACGTGTGCCAGAGTTTTGCGGGCCGTTGCCCGAGGGACCAGGGCCCACCAGCAGTTCTGGGAGCCTCCCGGCTCTTCGTGTTGCTCGTCGCTGCTCGCCGGTGAGTTTTGGCAGGCAACACTCGCCCGCGCGTGCCCTGCAAGCTCGACAACGTCTCCGCCAGAGCAGCGCCACCGTCTGCCTCCGCTCCGTCAACCTTTCCCGGTGAGTGCTGACCGCCCTTCTTCCTCTCGATGATGCATGCATGATCGCCAACCTCGTGCGCAGCTAATTCCGTTCTTACTTTGTCTTTTTGTGCACTGTAGCGTCGCCCTCGACGACGACTGACCGAACCCGACGCCTTCGTGAACTCCGGCGAGGAATCCACGCCACCACCGTGCGCCCCTTGCCTTCTCGTGAGCACCTTGAGCTTCCCCACGCCACGGCGAACCCGGTGAGCGTCTCCTTTCACTCCCTCGCTTACTAGACTCGCCGAACCACCGCCACCAGACACGCCGCTGCCACCAGCCGCCGCCAGCGCCGCCCATCTCTGGCAAGCATGCTGATAGCCGTTCGATCTGGATCCGACGTGTGCGATAGAAACTTAACTAAAAGGGTACGCTAGCATCTGATCCGTGTGATCCCACTTAAATCCAACGGCTGCCATCGCTCGATCCAACCGAAGCGGTATGGGCGAATAGGAATAAGACACGTGGCTTGAGATCTGTTTTAAAAACAAAAACATGTCTATTAGATGATCAATTTTGAAAAATCCATAACTTTCAAACCACGCGTCCAAATTTTGCAAATTTTATATCAATAGATTCAGCAACACAAGCCCTAGCAAACCATTCACTTTGTTTAGTAAAAAGCTTCTGTTAAATTGTTTGTTTTTACATAAACTTGCGTATGCATGTTTAGGATATAAAAATTGTTCTAAAATAAATTTTGAGATAAAATCTTTGGCAAATGGTTTGTTTTGAACCTACTGACCATAGGAAACAAATTGTGGTTTCAAAAATGTATTTGGTGAAACAAAAGAATAAACTTTGGATTTAAACCATTTCTAGTCAAACAAAAGTAATATTTATTTATTTAAAAATGCTTTTAGTAGAAAATCTTTGAGAAATGTTTTGGAATAAACTCTCTGACCCCAAACACCAAGTTTTATGATTTGAAAATGTATTTGGTGAACCCTATAAAATTATTGCTTTGCTAAAGGCATTTTCAACCACATAAAATAATGACTTGATTTAAAAATGGTTTATGGAGTGAAAACTTTAGCAAATGATTTTGCCACCTTATAAAATGACCATTAGGTGTTTTAAAATGTTTATGACCCATTAGAAACCAATTCTCCAAATAAAATAATCTTTAGCATGCTTGCATGCATTGTTGTGTTTCTATAATTTTATGTGATGAATTGCTTGAATGGTAGATTGAAATATTGTTTGCTTGATCGAATTGTAGTGATTTGAAGTGTGTGAACATTGCAAAGATCAAGGAGTGAAACTATACTCTCTACCAACAAGGCAAGTGATGCTTCATACTTTTGTCCCATTATTTTCACTATGCATTAGTGATATTTCTAAGTAGGACATGCATGGAATTTTTGCTAAGTGTAAACTATGCCATGGGAAATCCTAGTAGATGAAACCTTAGTAGAAATTTCCTAAGTTAAGATTCCTACTACTATCATCCTTAGATTAGCTAATAGAAAACAAGGGTGGAATATATATTCATGCTATGGAAAAATTTCTAAGTCTGAGGACTTGTGTTTTGTTTAATAAAACAACTAAGTGAATGAATCACCAGGGTGGAATGGAAGGATTGGTTTGTGTTGAGTGGTTACTCAGGGCCCATTTCAATGGACTACCCTGGTGTATCACACTTCTGGATGGCCACCCAGGAACAAAGAGATTTGAGATGTCAAATGTTGAGAAGCTTCAAGTGCAACCACTTGGTATTATGGGCTCAACCTGGATCATATAGGTTGCAATAACTTAGCCAAATGGACAGTTGGTGGTAGTGGTTTGATAGGTTGGAGCGCGTCCATTCTGGTCTAAGGGAAGGCTTCTGAAAGATCTTGTCTTGGTGAAACCAAGTCTTGTGGGGAAAGTGCACCACCTCTGTAGAGTGTAAAATCTAAGTACTTAGCCATGTCCCTGGAAAAGGACAACTTGAGCATCAAGACATGGAAGCTATCAAGAATCTCCTCATCCCAATTTCTAAGTAAAACTTGTGGTTGAACAAGGGTTGAAGGATCACCAATTTCTATTGGGAGATGCCTTGGGAAATATTTTGTCAAGCAAAAACTTAGTGTTTTCAAATGAAAAGGAAAATCTATTTTGAGCAAAGCAAGCCTAAGCTCCACTTAGCCAAATGCATATAGATTATAGACTCCACTATATTACCATAGTATCACTTGCCAATACAATTCAAATGTATTGAACCTTGTGGCTGTAACTTCTTATGTTGCAGATTTGTTTGATATTAGTGAAGTTTATTGATTAGTATTACAAGTCTACAACCAACATGTCTGCTTGTGGCACTTTGAAGATGAAGGACCCCATGTTATTGTTATATTCTGTTGCATTGTAATGAGATAGCCAAATGAGCTATGTAGGATGTAATAAATTATTTTATTCCTGGTTATAAAGTTGTATTGTGACCTTTGATTCTGGATATTACATCTTAACTGTGGATGCTAGCTATTGATCCAGGGACTAGCATTGTAAACACAGGGATCTCTACATTGGAACCTTACATTGAAATCCCTGCTTCCCTTTATGGAGATCCTTTCTTCCTAATTTTATATTGAGTCTCCACCTTCTATCTTTATGCACCAATTAAGAGAGCATAGTTTTCATTCTTAGTTTTATGTGCATTGTTCCTAAACTTATTGATTGATTCATAATGTTGATATTTGCTTGTTCTTGAACTATTTGTATCTAGTCACCCTTATGAACTTTGAAGGTGTCCTGTGCATTTATGTTTTGCTACTCCATGAAGGATAAGCTGAATACCACTATGCTATGTTTTCTATATGTGAAACAAACAAACGTCTCTCAATGCATTGTTATTCATGATCTTTGTTTGTATCTTTTCATGTTGCAACATAGTTGCTATGTCTTATTATTAGAACTACATCTTTCATGCTCATGTTTAGAGTACTTTGATCCCATCTTTCAATGCTTTGTAAATGGTTTGATCAAGATTGTGATGGTGCATGTCACCTCAAAATTTATTCTTTTTATCACTTACCTACTTGAGGACGAGCAGGAGTTAAGCTTGGGGATGATTGATACGTCGTAAACGTATATAGAATTTGTAATGTTCCATGCTTGTTTAGTATCAACTTTGCTATGTTTTGTCTATACTTTGAGGTATTTTTATACATTTTCTGGGACTAACCATTAACAAGATGCTGCAGTGCAAGTTTTTCTGTTTTCTGCTGTTTTTGGTTTCAGAAAAGCTAGTAAGGAAATATTCTCGCAATTGCACGGGACAAAAGCCAAAGTCAATATTTTACCGGAGAGAACACAGAGTCCAGAGGAGAGACGGAGGGGCGCCACAGGGTGGCCACACCCCCTCCCCCTGGCGCGGGTCCACGCTAGGCCGCACGAGGGCAGGGTGTGCCCCCTGGCCCTCAACCATCCTCGCCTCTTTGCCTATAAAGTAACCCCGATGCAGAAACCCTAAGCACCCGATCATATCTCCACGAAATAGTGCGTAGCCACCGCCACCATCATGCCTAGATCGGGGGGATCTGAAGCTCTTCCCGGCACCCTGCCGGAGGGGAGAGATCATCCCGGAGGCCTTTTTCATCACCATGCCAGCCTCCGATATGATGCATGAGTATTTCACCCTTGGACTATGGGTCCATAAAGTATCTATATGATTGTTTCTCCTCCTTTGTGCTATCATGTTTAGATCTTGTGAGCTTCGTTCATGATCAAGATCATCTATTTGTAATCATACATGTTGTGTTTGCGGGGATCCGATGGATATTGAGATACTATGTCAGATTGATTATTGATTCTATCATGTTAGATTGATTATTGATTCTATCATGTTTGTGTTATATGTGATCTTGCATGCTCTCCATTGCTAGTAGCTATCTTGGCCAAGTATATGCTTGTGACTCCAAGAGGGAGTATTTATGCTCGATAGTAAGTTCATGCCTCTAGTAATCTGGAGAAGTGACAGAAATATCTAAGGTTATAGATGTGTTGTTGCTATTAGGAAGAAAACAACAATCTTTTTTCATGGAACAATTGTATTGTTTACTTTACACATATTTCTTAATGCAATTATCCGTTGCTTGCAACTTAATACTGGAGGGGGTTCGGATGATAACCTGAAGGTTGATTATTAGTCATAGATGCAATTGGATTATGGTCTATGTATATTGTTGTAATGCCCAATCGAATCTCATAGGAGTCATGATGTCTAGTATATGCATTGTTATGCTTTCTCAGTCTGTCAATTGCCCCGTTGTAATTTGTTCACCCAACATGTTATCTATCTTAAGGAGAACACCTCTAGTGAACTGTGGACCCCGGTCCATTCCTTTTATCATTGATACATCATCTATTGTTACCGTTTACTTTCTACAAGCAACTATTACCTTCCACACTATACGTTTAATCCTTTGTTTTCAGCAAACCAGTGAGATTGACAACCTCACTGTAAGTTGGGGTAAAGTCTGATTTTATGTTGTGTAGGATTTCAAGTTGTTAGCAATACCTTGGAGTTGTTTCCTTGCTCCTACTAGTTCTATAACCTTGGTTTCATAACTGAGGGAAACCTTGCTCTTGGGGTCTCCCAACGAGGCTCTGCAATCAATTGAGCCACCATCACGCTTGAGGACCTTTGCCTCGCTGACGCCTGGAAAGCGGTGAGCATGGATCCCATCACCGGCGCCAACCAAAACTCGGATAATTACTGGAATTGCATGAAGCTAGCGTTCGACAAGCGCAACCTTTGTGACCCGAAGTATAGCAAGATTCACATGGAGCGAGGGGAGAAAGCCATGATCAACCATTGGGGACTCATCCAGCAGTCGTGCAGTAATTGGCACAGCTGTCTCGAGGAGGTCGGCCGCACACCCGTCAGTGGCGAAAGCATGGATAACAAGGTACTTCACCGCACACCCGTCAACCATTGGGGACTCATTTATGCCTGTCCTGGCACACTTTTCCTTGCCTTTGCAGCTCTTCCTTGCACTCGGCCTCTATCGGGACGACACCAAGACGAAGTTCAAGTTTCACCATGTGTTTTTCATGATAGAGAAATGCGAGAAATGGCTAGACACTCGTGTGAGCCTCACCAAGGCCAAGGACGGCGTGTACAATCCGGAGGCTCCTCCCCTGCTGTCGGCGTAGGAAGGCCGGAGCTCAGCCAGAAGAAGGCGAAGATGCTAAAAACTGCAGGACCTCCCGCCGAGCGTCTCCATGCTTCAATCAAGAAGTGCATCGCCGACACCAAGGACCATGCCAAGAAGAGGGAGGAGAAGTCCGATGAGAGGTGGCCACAGCTACTCCAGAACCAAGACCGCAAGCTCGATCTCCTAAAGGCAAACTACGCTGCCAAGAAGAGGAACACGGATCTCTAGTTCCTCATGGGCGGTAAAGACACCTCGACGATGAGCACGCCGGTCAAGGCCTTATACATGGCGCGCCGCAACGCCATCCTCCAGGAGGACATCGTCACCAGCATGCCAAGTTCAGCGCCGACCGCCTCCGCTACCACTACTACGCCGAGCTCTGCTTCCACCTCCTCCAACCAGTCGGCCGGCCACGCCGCCGATGCACCCATCCCCGTCGCACCAGACACGCTGGAGGAGGCCATCCCCATCGATGAATGAACGCCGATCCATTTTATCTAGTTCTGTAATAATTTCGTCGCCAAACTTTTTGGGCGTACTTCTATCGAACACCCTGGGCCAGAGATTTCGCCGGCGGGAACGAAAAATATTCAAATATCTCAAAGTTTTTTCTTCGCCTGCGGTCTGGAAACGCGAGTGGAAAACTCGGCATTATCAGGCCAAAATTTATGTCCATCCAACGCTATTTAGTTCCGGATTTCGGTGCTCGCATTTCTAGGCCAAAGATACGTCTGTTCGGTGTTACTTAGGTCTGGATTTAGGCCTGCGAACGCCCAACGAGTGAAAGTGCTCTTACCTTCCTCTACACCAAATAATTTTTAAGCGGAAATCCAAGATTTACAGACTGTTTGACTCATGAAAAATCCTATGGACAGACATGGCTTGGTTTGGTTGTGATGGGGATATGCCTACCGGGGTATACCTAGCAGGACGTTTCCGGCTGGCCCAAGACCTGGCGAGTGGGCCTGCAGAATGGCGAGTGGATCAAAGCCCAGCCAGGAGTCGATCGACTAGAAGCTGAAGGCCCAGGCGAGTGGATAGGCCCAGTCGGACTAGGTTAAACGACTACTGAAACTGTAACTGAATCGGTTAAGATATGTAAACCCTAGGGGAGGTGAGCCTATATAAACCTCTCAATAGGGTGAGTAGAGGCACGTTACCTCATACACCCAAGCGACTCGCCGCCTAGCCGCCGAGCTCGCCCATTGTAACACCTCCATAATACAATCTAGCAGGAGTAGGTCTTTACCCTCCGGGGGGCCGAACCTGGGTAAAACCCTATGTCTTTGCCCTCATCTCGCACCATGAGATGGCTGGCCGCCTGCCCTCGTTCTACTACTGCTGCCGATTGCGCATCTGCCGTGACAATTCCCATGACGATGGCGCCACCGTGGGGCTGGCCGGTCTGGCGGTGTTCTGGCGAGATCAATCTGCCCATCAGCAGGACGGTCGCCACCGGCCGCATGATAGCGATCGGCGAGATGCTCCAGATCTTGCCGAGCAGCTACGTCCCGGCGGCGCGACCCGTCACGCACAGCGTGATCCTGCCTATCGGCACGATCAGCCTCTTCGTCGGCCTCACCGACGTCATCGTCTCGGAGGACTCGGCTCGCATCCGCGAGTCGCCACCACGCGATCGGCTCTCCGAGATCCAGATCCGCACGATCCACCGCCTCGCCTCCGAGTACAACACGGCCCACAGCGACGTGGCCGGGAATTCAGTGGCCGCAGAGGATGCGGCCCTCACCAACGACGCCGACTCGGCGACCCCGGCGTCACTCGCCGGATCCATCACCGCGGCCTCATCCGCAGGCTCCATCGCCCAGGTCTCCAACGCGGGAGATTTCGAGGACCCCTCCATCCTCGGGATCTTCGAATTCGACTCCGGGTCGGAAAACTCCACCGACCTCCGTGACGGAACCGGTCGCCATGCCGCGACCTACATGGCCACCGGCGCCGATCCGCCGGAGGATCCTTTCTCCACCCCAATCCCTCCTAACGCCACGGCAACGGAGGTCGAGGAACTCCGCCTGAAACTGGCGGAGGCGGTACGCAAAGAGCAGGCCGAGCGCGAAAAATTTCGCCTCGAGCAGGTGACGGCGCAGGAGCTGTCACGCTACCACCAGCAGCGGATCAGGTCACGCCTGAACCCCACCGTTCAGGGGCGCGCCCTGAACTTCGACGACGAAAACGACCCGGCCCGCGTGGCCGAGCGCGCGATCTGCGAGAACGCGCCCCCAGGAGGAAGCGCCCGGCCCCCGCCAGGATCAACAGCGAGGGGCGCCCCACCTCCACCCAACGGCACCCCTCCCAGGGACCAGCCGCGGATAGTAGTCTCCTCACGGGAGCGAGACGCGAACGGCCTCCCACTGTTCTCCACCCCAATGGACAACCTCGTGGCAGGTCGAGCAGCAGCCGACGCCATCACCGCCACCGGTGACGGTGCCCTACAGATCCAATACGTTAGGGCCCTGCTCGCAAAGGCCGTCGAGCAGCAAAAAGCGGGCGCCGACTCGGCAGGCCGAGTATACTCGCGTTCCTCGGGAAGCAGAGCGGCCTCCAGCGGCCGCCCAGCGGCGGCAAACACCCTCAACTGCCCGCCACCAGAGCCGCTGCGGCTCCAACACCGACCCGCGCTGCACCTCTCCCAACGACCCCAGGCCGGCAACCAACCTTGTCGCCGCCAACGGGCAACCCATCGACGCCCGCACCCACATCATCAACAACCAAAGCTGGCGCGCACGCCAGCCCGACGACTTGCGGCACACCCTAACTAATCGTCGCGACGGTGAGCCTATGGGGTCGCTCAGTCGACTCGGACCCAAGTGCTTTGGACCAATGATCCGAGGCGAGAAGTACCCGCCAAATTTCAAGGCGCCAAAAGAGATAGAAAAGTACGACTCCTCGTACGACCCCGCCGTCTGGCTCGACACATACCTCATGGCAATGGGGATCGCGGGTCACACTGACCTACTCGCCCGTTACCTCCCACGATGATGGAGGGACATGCGGCGATGGATCAACACTCTCCCAGGACGTCGACTCACGGGAGGAAATGCTGTGACGCCGTCGCCGCACTTCGAGTGCTCCTACACGCGCCACCACTATTGAGGACACAGGCAGTGCGTCCAGGGGACCCCGAAGAGTCGACCCTGGCGGGTCCAACGGTGGCAAGAGCTTTGGTACAACGCGGTCGGCATCCACCGGACACCGCAATCCATTGCTTCAAGACCTCGTGCCGCCACGAGCCTCTAGTCGCCAAGCTCAGCGACACTCCCGCACTCGATAACATCCCCGACCTCCTCGAGATCGCCAAGCAGTCGCCGAGGAAGATCCGAACCAGGAAGCGGCGACGAGTCAGGAGGTCAACGCCGCCGGGCGGCAACGACGGAGGACGCCGAACCGACCTCGCTTCAGCGGCATTTCGCCTCACCGCAAGCGCCGCATGACGGCGAAGTCGACTTATCGCATAACGCCGCACACGGCGCGAGCCCAAGAGCTACCGCCGCGACGGAGGGCAACGCCGCGACGACGGCAACTACAAGAACAAGCCAAGGTTCAATCCCGCGGCCCTCCTTAACCAACCATGTGCGTTCCATAGCAGGGAAGGGAAGCCCGCAACGCACACAACCGCCGACTGCCACACCCTCAGGGAAATCGAGAAGGCACGGCAAGCGCGGGAGGACCCCGACAATGATCCGCCAAACGGCGGAAAATTCGGCAAAGTAGTTGTCTCGCTCCACACCTTCACAGGCTTCAACACGAAGCGCGAGAAGAAGGTCATCGCCCGCGCCGTCGCCGTCAATGTGGTGGCCCAAACAGACGTCCCCCAGTTCCTGAACTGGTCGGAGCAGCCCATCACCTGGAGCCGGCAAGACCACTCGCCGCGCATCGAGTACCCAGGACGAGTCGCCTTGGTGGTCAAGCCCAAGGTTGGCGACTACTGGCTCCCCAAGACACTGATGGACGGTGGCAGCTCCATCAACATCCTCTACCTCGACACCTTCAGGCGGCTGCGGCTCCCGCAGTCTATGATCGAGACGACCCACACCACATTCCACGGCATCGTCCCCGGTCGGAAGGCGTACCCGATCGGCAAGGTCACGCTGCCAATCACCTTCGGCACACCGGCAAACTTCCGCACCGATCGAATCGTCTTCGAGTTGGTGCCCTTCGACAGCCCCTACCACTGCGTCCTTGGGCGCCAGGCGTTCGCTAAATTCATGGCAGCGCCCCACTACGCGTACAACGCGATGAAGCTCCCCGGGCCGTGCGGCGTCATCACCATCAACGGCGACCCCGACATGGCCGCCGAGTGCGAGGCCAAAGGAGCCGAGCTCGCGGCCGTCATCGGCGGAGACCAACCACGTCGACGAGCTCGCCAGAAATGCGGCGGGTCAACAACGACGACCCACCATACTCAAAATCCCAACTCGGGCGCGGGCACCTCAACCTTTGAGGCCACGACACACGCGCCGCGTCGAGCTGGTACCGGCGACTCGGCCGGGGCGGTGCGATCGGGCGGGCATGAGCCCAGCGTGGGAAGGCGCGCTCATCGAGTTCCTCCGTGAACAGGGACATCTTCGCATGGAAACCCTCCGACATGCCCGGTGTCCCTAGGGAGCTCGGCTGAGCACAAGCTAAATCGACCCCAAAGTGCGACTGTCAGCGATCGTTCGGCCCTTCAATGAAGAACGCCCGTCGAGCAATCGCCGAGGAAGTGCAGCGTTTACTGCTGCCGGCTTCATCCGCCAATCAAGTACTCAAGTGGCTGGCAAACCCAGTCCTGGTCGAGAAGAAAAGCGGGACACGAGAATGTGTATCGACTACACAAACCTGAACAGCGCTGCCCAAAGGAGCAGTTCGTCCTCCCGCGGATCGATCATATAATCGATTCGACCGCGGGCTCGGAGTCGCTATGTTTCCTCGACGCCTACTCTGGGTACAACCAGATCAAAATGGCCGTCGAAGACGAGGAGAAGACGGCATTCATCACGCCTTTGAATACGCTACACCGCCATGACCTTGGCCTCAAAAGCGGGGCGACCTACCAGCGGTGCATGCAAGAATGCCTCGCGAGCCAAATTGGCGCATAACATCCACGTCTACATCGATGACGTAGTCGTGAAGTCCACTCGCCAAGGCGACCTCCTCACCGACCTGGCGGAAACTTTCGCCAACCTGCGAAGATACAAGATAAAGCTCAACCCAGGCAAGTGCACCTTCGGTGTACCCGCCGGACAACTACTGGGGTACGTCGTCTCCAAACGAGGGATCGAGGCGAACCCCACAAAGATCGACACGATCGCCCGGCTCGGCAAACCCGAGTGCCTGCGCGACGTCCAGAAGCTGGCCGGGCGAGTAGCGGCTCTCGGTCGCTTCATCCCGCTGGCGAAAGGCGATGCCCTATACGCTGATGCGCAAGAACCCCACCTTCGATTGGGACAAGGAGGTGGGACGGCGCTCGCGACCTCAAAAAGGTGCTACTCGCACGCACTACTCGCCGCCTCGCCGACAAAGAACCCATGCTGGTTTACGTCGCGGCGTCCGTCGTCGGCCGTGATGGTCGTAAGCGACCAGAGGAAGAAAGGCGCCCGGTTCAGCGCCGGTGTACTACATCAGCGAGGTCCTCACCGAATCGCGCCGCCGTACCTGCGATACCAAAAAGCTAGTATCGCGGTCTTCGGGCTCGGTCGCTTCGCACTACTTCCAGGAACACCCGATCACGGTCGTATCCTCAGCACCACTGCAAGACATCATCCGCAACCGCGAGGCGACCGGGCGGGTCGCCAAGTGGGCCGTCGAGATCGGCGTCCACAACATCAAATATGAGCCACGAAAGGCAATCAAGTCACGAACCGCAGACTTAATCGCCGGCGGGAGAGCCCAGCCGGAGAAGCGCCGTACCTCCACTACTGGAGCCTGCACTTTGACGGCTCCAAGAACGCGGATGGCGCAGGCGCAGGGATAGTGTTGACTTCACCAAAGGGCGACAAGCTCCGCTACATCCTCTGCCTCGACTTCACGCCCTGCACCAACAACATGGCTGAATACGAGGCCCTACTCCACGGCATGCGAGCCGCCAAGGAGATGAACGTCAATCGCCTCCGCTGCTACGGAGATTCCGACCTTGTCGCGGGGCAAGTCGCCGACACTGCGACGTCTCCCCTACCATGGCGGCATCGCCAAGCGGTGGATAAGTTGGGCGGCCACTTCACCGGTTACTCCGTCGAGTGGATCGACATGCAGAAAAACGAGGAGGCCGACGCCCTATCTCGCATCAGGTCGGCTCGACTCGCACCACCCGCCGGCGCGTTCCTCGATACAATCTCCAAGCCGTCAGTCTCTCCCCCGAGGGAGATCGACATCGAGTCCCACTCCAGCGAGGCAGCCTTGGTCGCTCGTCACCAAGCCAAAGCTGGACCAAGCCCTACATCACCTACAGGCCGGCACCTTGCCCGTGAGACAGAGGCCTTCGAATGATCACTCGTCGATGCAAGTCCTACACCATCATCGACGGCGAGCTCCTGGCGCAGCGTCACCGGCGTGTTCGGCTGCGTCCAACCGGTGAAGGGCGAAAAATCCTCCACGACATTCACTCGGTGATTGCGGCCTGCCGCCGCTCTCTCCCTGGTCGCCAAGGCTATGCGACACGGCTTCTCTTGGCCCACTGCGCCGACGCTGTCGACATCGTCCAGCGATGCGGGTGCCAATCGCCAATCGGGACGCGTGCGAGCTCGGCGCTCAAAACAATCCCCATCACCTGGCCATTCGCTGTGTGGGGCATGGACATGGTAGGCCCCTTCAAGAAGGCCCCCTCTGGCTACACCCACCTGCTGGTCGCCGTCGACAAATTCACGAAGTGGGTGGAGGCCAAGCCAGTCCGGAAATGCGACGGGAAGACAGCCACTAAATTCCTACGCGAACTCATATATCGCTACGGGTTCCCCAACAGCATCATCACGGACAACGGCACCAAATTCGCCAAGGGAGCCATGGCCGAATTCTGCGAAGAGCACCATATCCGGCTCGACCTCGCGTCAGCCGCCCACCCGGAATCCAACGGCCAGGCAGAACGAGCCAACCAGAGCATCCTCCACGGCCTGAAGTCGCGACTCCAAGTACCACTCGAGCGCACAGCCGGGTGCTGGGTCGAGGAGTTGCCCTCTGTCATCTGGGGGATCCGGACCTCCGTCAACAGATCGACGGGATTCACCCCCTTCTTCATGGTCTACGGTGCCGAAGCAGTCATGCCCACCGACCTCGAACACGACTCGCCGCGAGTCGTCCACTATCTGAGGCGCAAGCAGCTGGCCCGCCAAGATGGGGTCGATCAGCTCGACGAAGCACGCGACCTCGCTCGGTCACGCACCGCCATCTACCAGCAAGGACTTCGCCGCTACCACAGCCGGCGGGTGAAAGCTCGCACCTTCCAGGAAGGCGACCTGGTGCTACGCCTCATCCAGGACAAGAAGGGGATGCACAAGCTTTCCCCTCCGTGGGAAGGCCCATTCGCTATAGGGCGCGTACTAGGAAACGACGCCTACTACCTCATCGACGTCCGCGGGGACGGCGAACTCGACGTCAAGCGACCATGGAATGTAAACCTCCTCCGGAAGTTCTACTCCTAGAACCCCGCACATGTACTCTCCAGTCGCTATGAAATAAAAATAAATGGTTACCGCAACTTGTGCTTACTCTCCATTACTTGTGCCACTCGCACTCGTAAAAACAGCGTTATGCTAAACGCAGAAGTCAACCTTTGGTATAGCGATCGGCGCGGCTAAGTAGTGCGGTGCAAGAGCACTGAATCACTTCAGGCCCTGCATCGTCCACAAATAATGCCAACACGGAGCCCCATTGGAGTCGCCTAGCTCGACTGGTTCTACGAGCCAAGACAACTGCCCTCGCTTCTCACAGCGACCCTGGTCCTCCACATCCTCGGCATAGCGACTCGAACGGCTAAGTACCACGCTCGGGGACTGAAGACCAGTTCATCACGAGCGGTCAGGGAAAACGCCAAGTATGAGAGCATGCCCAGGACTCGCCGCGCGACTGACCCCGCGGGTCAGGCAGGAGTGACGCGCTCACACCCACGCGCTAAGTCCTCAACCACCCTTGAGTCGCACCTAGAACTACCAAGTACCACGCTCGGGGACTCGGCCACCCGACCTCATTCGCGCACGGGAAAACGGTAAAGTACAGAGCACTAAAGGGAGTCGCCTAGCGACTGGCTCTTCGAGCTCGGGCGAGTCGACTAAAACATCAAAACACATAACAACAACGCATACATCATATACGAGGTAAACCCCACAAAAGGGCGGACGCGCTCGGGGACTCGTCCAAAATCAATCAAAAGCACACAAACAAATATCAAAATAGACACGACGTCTCATTCAATCGCATGTTGCATTGTTTCATGTTACAAAATATGCCCGCGTGGCAGAACTGCTGCTAACGCCACAAGGCAAACTACTCTACTATGCAGGCTTCGAAGACGACTCGCCAGCATCCCGGCGACTGCGGATTAACGTCGTGTATGGGTTGGATGGATACGTCGTCAGTTCACCCGCCATCGCCGCGTGAAAAGGCTGCTCGACCTTGAAGTCACGATGCGGCGGCTCGGGGTCGTTTGGCGCGACAACCGTCTCCTGGTACGGCAGGAGGTCGCCCATTGCCCAGACGCATTCCGAGTACGTGGCGGCACGTTCTTGCAACTTGAGGACCTCGGACAGCTCCACCGCGCCAGTTGACGATGGATACCCACTCGTCACATCGTCAACGTCGAACTCCTCGGGGAAGTGGGCGAGTCCAAGGCTCAGTGCCGTCGGCCCACGCCCGAAGCGACCGTCATGAACTCAACGATGGGCGCCTTCTCCAAGTACCTCCACACCTCAACGAGGTCGCTAGGAATCACTTCCGTGGGCGATATTTCTTGGAGGTAGGCACGGATGCACGTCGCCGACAACGTCGCCGAATCGACGAGCATGCTTACGCACTCCCTTGCGTCGAGCGAGCTCGCCTCTTCTTCGCTATCAAGGACGCGACCTGCGAGTAGAAGACAAGGATAAGTATGACGGACACCACAAAAACCACGACTATTATAAAGGGGGATGCACTCACCAAGCAACGGGCGGGCGAGTCCCGTGATGAAGCACTGAAGCGACGTGTGGTCGTCCTAAAGCCCAGCAATAAGGACTTCCGACACCTTACGATCCTCTTCAGCGGCCGCGATGGCGGCCTTAGCTCGCCTCTTCTCTCGCCTCTCGCAGTTCGCGTTCGAGGTTGGCGATCCGCTGTTCAGCGGCACCCAGAGCAGATCGCGCCGCCACCAACTCACCAGCGGGGACAAGCCCCTGGCGAGCTTCCTCTGCTTTCATAGCAGCAGCCTGAAGCCCCTTGTTCGCCTCCTGGATGATGGAGAGCTCCTTCTCCGCGCGCTGCTTCGCGGCCAATCGATCCGCCGACTCCAGCTGCAGACCCTGCACATCACCAAAAACGTTAGGCGATCAAGAAATTCCTAAAGTGCCCACTCGCTGAAATTCAGCGAGTGCGCACTCGGGGACTGGCGATCAAGAAATTCCTAAAGTGCCCACTCGCTGAAATTCAGCGAGTGCGCACTCGGGGACTGGCGATCAAGAAATTCCTAAGTGCCCATTCGCTGAAATTCAGCGAGTGCGCACTCGGGGACTGGCGATCAAGAAATTCCTAAGTGCCCACTCATTTAAATCCAGCGAGCGTGCACTCGGGGACTGGATGCGAAAATAATAATATAAAAAAAACGAGAAATTATAAGAATCAAGACGCTGCAAAGCACCGACCTGATCCTCGGGGACTGGATGTACCTGGATGGCCGTGCCAAGCATGCCATGGAGTTGTATCGCGTCCACGGACGCGAGAAACGCCGGCGTATGCCCACGACGTTGGTCGACTTCAGCTTCGGCGGTCCCAGGAGCGTGGCTCGAGGGCGTAGCCTCACTCGCCGTGGCCGCCTTGGTCACGAAGCGGGGGAAGGTAGCGATAGAGGCACCTGCTCCAAGAGAGGTCGCCTCCGCCGCTGCAGGCAAGGAAGCACCCTCCTTCGTAGACGCGGCTGCTTCCACCACGGGCCCGGCCGGTGCGACCGTCGCGTCAGAATCGTGATTTACGCCATCGCCGCCTTGGCCTTCTTGCTACCAACCCGAGGCGTCGACCTCGTCCGCCTTCCTCTTGGGAAGGGTCCTCCTCGCTTGTGGTGGAGGATACCTTGGCCACGGTGGCCCATCCTTTTCACCCGTCTGTGCATTAATCAAGTCAACAGAGACAATTGGAATAGTTATGGAAAATAAGAAAGGTGGCGCACTCACTTGGCGATCGGATGAAACGCAGCCCGCACGAAGGCCGCCGGTTTTCGATTCAGGCCCGATCGGACTGATCCCCGTTCAGGACGTCGTGTGCCCAAGACACGGAAGGCTTCTTCATCGTTGAGGCCGCGGCTGGCGCCTCTGGGACATCCTCGGCGGGAGCCTCCTCGCGAGTTGGGGCCGCTGTAGCCGGAGCCTCCTCATGAGGCGAAGCCGCCGCAGTCGGATCCCCCTTGCGAGGCGAAGTCACCGTAGCCGGAGCCTCCCCCAGCCCAGAGACTGGGGCGAACGGAGGAGGCATTGAGGCCAGCGGCACCTCCACGGTCGCCGCGTCCAGCGCGGTTGTCGCTGGAGGCGCGTCGTCACCGGCTGGGCTGGGAGCATCAGAGCTGCTTGCCGAGTGTGGCGGTGAGGCCGTCCTCGACGGCCTCGTTTTCTTCTTCGGGGAGGCCCTTGCCTCCCTTTCCTTCTTCTTCTTCTTCTTTGACGGGGTGGTTTGACGGCGCGAGGTGGTCTCTGGGAGCTCGTCGTCATCATCATGACGTTCGAGGCTTCTGCTTGCCTCAATCTCGTGCTGTCGTTGCCCGCGGGTCTTTCGGACCAGTGGGGCGACTTCTTCTTCGGACTCGTCCTCGTCATCTTCGTTGCCCTTGGTAGGCGGCGATTCGCCTATGTCCGGGCCCAAGCTCTCATCATCCGAGGGTGGGAGCCACCCTTCTACCACTTGGAATAGCTGCAACAAATACAAGACGAAATCAGAATTACCGCGACTGCTTTTATAGCGACTGCGAGCAAGGTAAAGGAATTACCGTGGGAGCCGGACGCTCATGGTATAGGGCGACCCGGCATGCTGGCCGTCGGTACACCTGGGTAATCTTTTTCAACGCTGGAGATAATCCTCCAGCTTCCACTCGCCGAGACAGGCCTTCGCCGAGTCTCCCCACCTGTGTATTAGTACATGTAGTGGTCGCGGGCGAGTGGGACGAGCCGCCCGAGCCAGCAATTGTACAAGTTTATGGTTTAAAGGCCCTTCTTTTTCGGACCGGATGGTCGAGCATCTCGTCGACGACCATCCTCTGGTCGCGGGGAGCTGCCGACTTGAAGATTGCGCTCGGGCGATGGAGTATCTGCGGGATCGCCGCCTCCCTCGGGTCGCCTCGGCCATGTAGAACCACGACTTCTTCCGGTCTCGCTGCCTTGGCGGGTAGCATCAGGTCAAAGAAAGAGGCTTTGAACTTGAGCTGAACGTCGCCGCCGCGGCAAGCATTGGGTCAGATGTCTCGCTGCTGATCCGTCGTGGAATGATCTTGCCACAAGGGAAGTAGGGCGGCAGCAAGTAGCATTCGTAACGCCACGAAGATGGCGAGCTGCTCGATGCTATGGGAACCAGATCTGAGTCTGATCCGTAGTAGGCGCAGCGCCGGAAGAATAGGGATGTGAAACCCTAGCCCCGCCGAGATGACTGTGAACAGATGAATTCCCTCTCGCGGGTTTGGGGTCGATTCTCCGGCTGCGGGGATACGCCAACAGCCGGCTCGCAGGACCCCGGCCTCCTCGAAGGAGGCCAGATGTGCCCTTGTGCACTTGGACCTACCCCACGGCTCGGTGGAAAGGGCCATGGCTGAGATATTGGTTGGAGATCGGAAGATTTCGGGTCGGCTGGATCGTGGGAAGGGAGAAAAAATGCGGCATAATCGGAAGAAGTGGTGAGGAGTTGGCTCTCGACTACCGCTATTCCCTTATATAGCGGAGTTACCCGCCAAATCAGGGAGCCGTTACGGTGATACCTGATTATGCAGATTGCTTCCGCTGGCCCAAGACCTGGCGAGTGGGCCTGAGAAGCGAGTGGATCAAAGCCCAGCCGAGTCGATCGATCGGAAGTGAAGGCCCAAAGTGGATAGGCCCAGGACTAGGTTAAACGACCATCAAATCAGAATCGAATCGGTTGAGATATGTAGACCCTAGGGAGGTGAGCCTATATAACCTCTCAATAGGGTGAGTAGAGGCACGCCTCATACACCAAGCGACTCGCCTAGCCGCCGAGCTTCGCCATTGTAACACCTCCATAATACAATCTAGCAGGAGTAGGTCTTTACCCTCCGGGGGGCCGAACCTGGGTAAAACCCTGTGTCTTTGCCCTCATCTCGCACCGCAGATGGCTGGCCGCCCTTGCCCCTCGTTCTACTACTCGCTGCCGATTGCAGCATCTGCCGTGACAATTCCCACGACAGGTTGTGAAATTTTATCTCTTGCTTAAAAAATAGAAACAGTTTGTATTTCCGGTGCTTTGCCACATACGCGTCCCTAACAGTTGTGCGTATGTGTAGTACTCCCTCCCATCCATATTAGTTGACTTGGATTTGTCAAAAGTTAGATGAAACTATATACTAAATAGTGTCTAGGTTAATCCAAATTTAGATAAATACAAGTCAAGTGTAGTACATGATAAGGAAAGTACAATAAGGGTAAGAAAGAAAAGTCGAACAACTAGAATCATGCGAGTTACTACAACCTTTTCTCTCCTCCCATAACTCTCTCCTCTCTCCCCCCTTGAGCTTCTTTGAGAGTCGTGCACAGGAGGTCGGGGCTCTTCCGCGCCCTTCTCGCCGGAGTAGCCGGTGGGAGGAGGCGGCGGAGAGTCACCGAGGTAGACGTAGGTTGTAGTTGTTTTGGCTTTATGCCAGTACTGGGTGTTTTGCCCATTAGGAGCAGCGGAGCTCTGGATCTTTGCGACGAGATCTGGAAGCTTTTAGGGTTCTTCTCCGTTCTTCTTCTGGCCCGATGGCTGGTGCTAAAGAAGATGAGGACGGCGCCGCTTCTCGTAATAAATCAAGCGTCGCGGGCTATCCTTCGTGCAGTGGCTGCGCGCTGTGAATTTTCCTGGCCGGCCGTGGAGGCGGGGGAAAGGGCGCGGCGTCGCAGCTTGTGGTGAGGCGGATTCTCTCCCGGCCGGCCGTGGTGGCGAGGAGGAGTGGAGAAGCCTTGCGGCGAACTTCTCGACTGGGTGGTCCTGTTCTCCTGCAAAGGGGACGGTTTTGGTGGAGCCCGTGGAGTGGGTGGGTCGGCCTCCCCCTCTTCCAGGTCGCGATGGTGGCGACGCAGAGGAGGTTGGTGGGTGGACTCTCTCTGCTTCTCGAGCTTTGCAGGTTGGTGAAGCTGCACCTTGTGGAGATCCCAAGCGAAGGCGTGGTTGCCGGAGCTATCCCTGGCCAGAGAGGCCTCTCCATGCTCGACGATGCTCGAGCTCTTCGATGCGCCATGGATGCGCTCGTTCAAACCTCCGGTGTGGAGGCCATGTCTGGAGCACTCTATCGGATTCCCCCACCAAGCGCTGCCAAGTGGTTTCGTCCCCGGCGTCGCTCTGGTGGCCGGAAGGAGGTGCTCGATGTCGACGGCGGTGGAGAAGAAGACCGAGGACCTGATCGCTTTTCTGCTTTTAGTTTTAGGGTCTTCTTTGCTTATGTTGTGGTACTGCTTTTGTTGTTCCCCACTGTCTTAATTAATGATGCAGCTTCTGTGCCAGAGAGACGTTGCTTGCGCAGGTCACCAAAATATTTTGCGTAAGCATTTGCCCCTGCGCTTCCCATCTTGCTACTAGCTGCCAAATTTGGGCAGGTAAAATCTGACTCTTATCTAAATATTTGGCAGCGAATGCAAAAAATAATTCCAGTTCAACCTTTTCATTCATTCCTTTTGCAGTACTTATCTTGTTTTGCATCAAATATTGAAAAATGAGGAGATAGCATTCCCATAATAGGCGAGAGTTCAAATCAACCATACATTTTTATAAAAAAAATCAGGGTTTAATATAGTGTTTCACAGTTGAGGGGTCAAATCTGACTAGCTACAATATTTTGAGGTTTTGCAGAGTGAGCTGTGCTTTGGTGGTTAGTTTCCATGTGCTAGAACCAGTCTACCCAAATTCAAGTCTTATATTTGATATGTGTGTTTGTATTAACTAGATTATTTTAACATTTAACTGGATATGATTTTTCGGTGGTACGTGACGTGTCAGTGAGAGACGCGTGGTGGCCTCGTGCATATGAGCATCTTTGGTGTACTGTCTTTCTAAAAAAAATTGAAGGTTTAAAAAGAATTCTTACAAACATACCTTCCAATGAAATCGTCACACTTTTTTAAAAATAGAACCACCTACGATATGTATCTCACTTGGACAAACAGCTGTAGAGCATTCACATCCTAGACGCTAGAGATGAAAGTACTGGACTAGTGACGTTAAACTTAGTGGAAATGCTAAACCTTGCACTAGTGGAAACAAAGTCTTTTATTGATTCCGAAAAGGGGCTCTAACACCGGTTCTTCTACGAACCGGTGTTAATGGGGGGGGGGGGCGTACCAGCGTGGCCCCTGTGGCAAAAAAGGAGCCCCCTTTAACACCGGTTCGTGCCCGCGCACCCCCCCCCCCCCTTTAACACCGGTTCGTGGCATGAACCGGTGTTAAAGGGGGGGGGGGGCGATATAAGACACCATCCCAGCCCACACACACCCCACTCTTTCATTCTTTCACATTTTGGAGCCTATCAAGAGGGTGTAAAGAGTGCTAGTTTGTGTTTTTTTCATATGCACTAGAGGTGTTCGGTGAAATGCCCGAGAGCTCAAAATAAGCTTTCTTGTTGCTCTTTCCGTCTCGGTCGAGGTCGGCAACTATAGTTTCATGTGTCATTGATGTACTATATATATAAATGGTCATCTCCCTATTATTTTTTGATATATACTACGTACATATTAATGAAGATGAATCGGCAATGGATGTACGGTGACCGCCGCACTTCCGAGTACATTACGGGACTCCAAAATTTCATCGTTGTGGCTAATGCAAACCGTGGTCACAATGGTTTTATGTGTTTTCCGTGTGTTCACTGTCAGAACAAGAAAGACTACTCAAATACCAGAACCATTCACGCCCACCTGCTTCGATCCGGTTTCATGCCCAGCTATAATTGTTGGACCAAGCACGGAGAAAAAGGGGTTGTGATGGAAGACAACGAAGAAGAGGATGATGAAAACTATCATAATATGTATCATGAATATGATGATAATGCAACGGAGGTAGATAATGAAGATCAAGAGGGATCAGATGGGCCCGCTGATGACGATCTTGGTCGGGCCATTACTGATGCAAAGGAAGAATGTGAAACTGAAAAGGAGAAGGAGAAGCTGGAGCATATGTTAAAGGATCACAAAACATTGTTGTATACAACTTGCGAAGATGGCCACAAAAAGTTAGGTGCCACACTGGATTTGCTGCAATGGAAAGCAGAGAATGGTGTGACTGACAGCGCATTTTCAAAGTTGTTGGTAAAAATGAAGAATCTTCTTCCAAGAAATAATGAGTTTCCTGACAGTACATACCAAACACAGAAGGTTGTCTGCCCTCTAGGATTAGACGTGCAGAAGATACATGCCTGCATTAATGACTGCATCCTCTACCGCGGTGAGAAGTACGAGAATTTGGATGCATTCCCGGTATGCACTGCACTGCGGTATAAGATCAGACGAGACGATCCTGGCGATGTTGAGGGCGAGGCCCCTAGGAAGAAGGTTCCCGCCAAGGTTATGTGGTATGCTCCTATAATACCACGGTTAAAACGTCTCTTCAGAAATAAAGAGCATGCCAAGTTGTTGCGATGGCACATGGAAGATCAGAAGAAAGACGCGATGTTGAGACACCCCGCTGATGGGTCATAGTGGAGAAAAGTCGAGCGAGAGTATCCGGCCTTCGCACGTGACGCAAGGAACTTAAGGTTTGGTCTAAGTACAGACGGCATGAATCCTTTTGGTGAGCAGAACTGCAGTCACATCACCTGGCCTGTGACCCTATGTATCTATAACCTTCCTTCTTGGTTGTGTATGAAGAGGAAGTTCATTATGATGCCAGTGCTCATCCAAGGCCCAAGGCAACCCGGCAACGACATTGATGTGTACCTAAGGCCATTAGTTGAAGAACTTTTACAGCTGTGGGCCAAACCAGGTGTACGTATGTGGGATGAGCACATTTGACCTACGAGCATTGCTTTTCGTAACCATCAATGATTGGCCTGCTCTTAGTAACATTTCAGGGCAGACAAACAAGGGATACAATGCATGCACACACTGTTTAGATGATACTGAAAGTGTATATTTGGATAAATGTAAGAAGGTTGTGTACCTAGGGTATCGCCGATTTCTTCCGAACCTGCATCCAGTAAGAAAGAAAGGCAAGCATTTCAAACGTCTGGCAGAACCCCGGAGGAAGCCTGTCCTCCGTACCGGTGAGGAGGTATTTGGTATGGTCAAGGACCTAGAAGTAATCTTTGGAAAAGGTCCTGGCAGTCTATCTGTTCCGAATGACGATGCCGGACACGCGCCCATGTGGAAGAAGCAATCTATATTTTGGGACCTACCCTATTGGAAAGTCTTAGAGGTCCGCTCTTCAATCGACGTGATGCACGTGACGAAGAATGTTTGCGTGAACCTGCTAGGCTTTCTAGGAGTGTATGGGAAGACAAAAGATACACCGGAAGCACGACAGGACCAGCAACGTCGAAGGCCCTGAAGAGCCTATGCATCCCGAGAACGAAGGGTAAACGATGCCACTTAACTCCGCCAGCTACGCTCTTACCAAAGCAGAAGGAAATCTTTTTGAATGTCCGAGCAGTATCAAGGTCCCGTCGCTTCGTCGAATATAAAGGGAATAATAAATATGGCAGAAAAATTCCAAAACCTGAAGTCTCATGATCGCCACGTGATTATGACACAATTGCTTCCGATTGCATTGAGGGGCTTCTACCGAAAATGTTCGAGTACCCATTGTGAAGCTATGTGCATTCCTCAATGCAATATCTCGAAGGTAATCGATCCGTAAAGCCTACCAGGTTACAAAATGATGTGGCCCAATGTCTTGTCGACTTTGAGTTGGTGTTCCCACCATCCTTCTTCAATATTATCACGCATCTCTGGTTCACCTAGTAGAAGAGATTGCCATTCTCGTCCTGTATTTCTACACAATATGTTCCCTTTGAGAGGTACATGGAGTCTTAAAGAAATATGTTCATAACCGTATAGGCCGAAGGAAGCATCTCCAAGGGCTATGTAACAGAGGAGGTCATTGAGTTCGTGTTGATTTTATTCGACCTTAAGGCGATTGGTGTTCCGTAATCACGACATGAGGGAGATGCGTGGAAAAGGCACCCTAGGATGTAAAGCAATGATATGTAGGGACGGGCATTCTCTCAATCAAGCACACTACACGGTTTTACAAAGATCTATCTTGGTTGCCCCATATATCAATGAACACAAGAATTTAATACGCCTCAAACACGGGCGGTCGATGAATGGATTATAAGTGAACACATGGCGAGTTTTGGCGGCTGCAAAGACTTCTCATGAATAACACCATCATTGGCGAGTTTTGGCAGCCATCTCCGCCCGTCAGACATCTCTCAAGGCGAGCCATCTCCGCCGTCACCCATCTCCGTGCTTCACCATCTCCTCAACAGAAGCGGAAGAGCGCTGCACGAGGAGCATCGAGCACCGCCACGAGAAATCCGCAGAAACCGTGACGCCAAAGAGTTCAAAAAACTACGTCCCGCAGCCTTCCGCCAAGCCATTGCCGGTTTTACCGTGGAATCGCAGCGACGAGGAGACCAATAGGATCTCGGAAGAACAGGTCAAGAAATTCTTTGCACCTAGACGGGCCAAGCCAAAGGAGAAAATAGATCCGGCGGTGGTGGAGAAGTTTTACAATAATCTTTTGAAACCTGAAACCCCACTTGTGCCGGACTACGAGGGCCAGATTTTGAAGGCAAGGCGCCGTAGGGAGACTGAAAGTAGCAGTCGTGAGGCACCCCAGAAAACAGTTCCCATGCTCGGAGAGCAGGAAAACCAATCATGTGCCCCGCTCCAAATGTTTGACACACGAGACGCTCCTCCCGTAAATGATTACGAGGCAGAGCTACAAAGAAAGGACAATGAGATGGGGATGACTTACATTGCATACTTGAAAGTCATGGGAGACAACTTGCCCAAATGCGATGCCAACCCCATACAGCCATAGAAGTATGGGAAGAATCTCGTCAAGAAAGAGGAGCTCAAGACTCTACCAACAAAGATGCGAAAATTGCACAAGTGGTACCTTCATTTCTGCAAGACGAGAAAGATAGAATGGATCACGGCGCATATAAGAGATGATATTTTCTTCTGCGGAGATGACGCTATTGACTTCAACATTCAAGACTTGCATTTTCTATTCAATCAGAAGGAACTCGACAAAGCTGCCATCAGCCTTTATTGTGTGTAAGTACTATTTCTATAATTTATATCTCATCTCATTCACTTTATTAATTGCATGTATATATATATATGCTCACCATATATGTATATACTATTATGCAGGAAAAAGGTTATGGAATGCAGGAAAGGAGGCCCTTTTGACATTGGGTTCGTTGACCCAAATAGAGTTCATGAAGAAGTGGTAGAAACCAAACCCAGGCAAACAGAAGATTACCAAACCAAAAGGGAAATACTATTGCCTTACAACTTCTCGTGAGTACTGTTACCCTCTCTCTTGTACACATTCTATTTCAGCTTACTCGATGTTAAGTGTAACTGATGATGAGTTATGCGTGCGTAGGTTCCACTTTATTCTGATAGTCATTCAACCCGACTCAGGAAAAGTCCTTGTCATGGACTCGTTACGAAAAGAAAAAGAGATATGGGCAAACTTTAGAGAGATGCTCCAGAGGTAATTTCAATCATATTATCGCACTAGATCGGCAACTTTCGTGACAATAAGTAATTAATTACTCCTTTATCCATTTTCTTTGTCGGACAGGGTTTGGAAAAGGTTCACGGGCAGGGCCGTGGGTGAATGGTCAGAAGAACTAAAATTTGTAGACCAAAATGTAAGTAATACTAGCTAGCTTCCAATTCCATTATATCATGTTTTATTGATTATTATTTTGATTGAACTCTCTATTCTCGTAAAGCGCGCATCGTGACACGGCAATAACTTATGTGGGTACTATGTTTGCGAATTCATTCGCAACACGATATGTCTGACGGGCCAAGCGCACTAGAACAACTTAGAGTAAGTAAACAAAGTCCACAACATTATTTTATTACCATCAATTGTGTTGAGTTTTATTCTTATATATATATTGACGGCCCATTCTTCATATATATTCAGATCGAACGGATGCGGGACCAACTCCTACCATTTGAACGCATACGAGCCATTCAAGAGGAATTGGCGGGGTTCATACTTGATGAGGTCGTCACGCCTGGCGGAGAACTCTTTAGATATCCACCAAA
Source organism: Avena longiglumis (assembly GCA_030063025.1). Lineage (NCBI taxonomy): Eukaryota > Viridiplantae > Streptophyta > Magnoliopsida > Poales > Poaceae > Avena > Avena longiglumis. Next base: position 177,272,566 of record CP125977.1, on the reverse strand, counting down.
ATGAACGATGACGATGTATGTGCCGATGACGATGTATGTGCCGATGACGATGTTTGTGTATAATAATAGTTGCTTAATTATTCATGTACTCATATGTATCGATGACGATTTATGTGTATACCGCTCCCGATCGATTCCCCCTCGCTCCCCCCTCCCGCAGAAATACGCCCAGAAGAAGAACCTTTAACACCGGTTCCAGATACGAACCAGTGTTAAAGGGAACTGAACTCATGGCGGCGCCACCCTTTAACACCGGTTCGTATAAGAACCGGTGTTAAAGGGGCCCCCTCTAACACCGAACCCTCAACAGCGGTTGGCGAACCGCTGTTAGAGGGCCCTCCCAACCGGAGTTAAAGGGGGGGGGCTGCACTAGTGTTGTGATCGTGTTTTTTCTTGCCATGGCGATAACAAGGACAATATAGGGTTTGACAGCTGCCGCTAGGACGAAGTTGACGATATGGGTCTCCAAGGTTAATATAATGTTTGATGGGCCTTCACCTGAATCATGATCACTAGATGTAGTTGGAAGAGATTTTTTTCAAATTTATGAAGTGGTCCATAATATCTTTACAACCTGCAAAATTAGCCAAGCAATGTCATAATTTTTTAACTCTGTTTCAGCATACGAGCAATTGAGCGGGCCTAGCGATCAGAACAGTACCAGAAGAATAGACCAACTCGGTTGCTCATATTTTCCAAACCCAGTGTTTTCATCATGCTTGGTTTGTTATCGGTTCTCTTCTTTTTAGCCCAATATAAGTATGTACAAGTGTGGCAGGGAAGGATATAATTGTGGCCCCCTAGGGCATGGTCCCTAGAACGTCGTTGATAATCTCCAAGAGAAGGAAAGCACTATAGCATAATTTGGTAAGTATTTGAGCGTTGATCCCACGAGAAGCTGAAGGTAAATAATTTATTCTCTAAAGCTATATAATCCACATATATGACCTTCTATGCAATGCAATAAACAAAAAGATGTAAGGTCCTTTTTTACTTCTAACTAGAAAACTAGAAAGTAAAACTACATAATGCTGGAAGTAAATGCAGAAACTAAAAATACTGTATTTAAGTAAAAGCAGGTTAAGGTAAAAGCAAGTAACTTAAGGGAGCAAGTGTTCTGGCAAATTTTTATTTCATTTGTTTTGGTTGTCATAATTAGTGAAGCATATCATGTTTTATACCTGCTATATGTATAAGTACTAAATACCATGAAGCATAAAAAATGATGATTAAAACCTCCTAGAGAAGCCTAATGGGATTAATTAAGGCAAAGTGTCTAGCATCAACACACATAATCATCACTACATCTAGGAGTAACTTTTATACAGACAGTCTGTTGTGTCTTTTAGAGAAAATCATAATAGATGTAGCCGTGTAATCCGTGCAATTACACCCTTAGTGATTGAATCCAAGGTTGTTTCCGGGAAAGCAAGGGAATTGTTAATACATAAAGTCTAACCACTACTGTAAGTTTTAAGGCCACCATAATTTATCCCCCATTAATTAATCATGAATTAATATAGCACACATATTGAAGACTTGGGACACAGTTTTTGTCAAGTTCCTGCATCCATCCCTACTCCTAGAAACATGCAACGGTGACAACCTTATGCATCCCCCAACATGTGCGCACTCATATATCAGTATATAATACCATCATAAAAGATAATATACTTGTATGCAACCAACAATGAATTATTCAATAATTTTCATAAACAGATGAAAGAGCATGTCTGCCCCCATGTGTGGTTTAGATAATTAATGAAAATCTCTATGGACTAATATTTAAATTGAGTTTCACTTGTAGGATTTGTCCATTGGCATCACTTGGACCATGTGTTGGTTTCAACGTAGAAGAAATGAAAAAGAAGAAACAATGTCCAAGTGACGTGGGGTTAACATGTCAATGCCCATTGTTAATGGAGTTGGGTTTTAAGAAAAAGGGGTGCACTTCAGATCTCGTTTGGCTAATAGGCAAGAAACACAGGGACACAAAGTTTACCCAGGTTTAGGCCCCAGAGGGAAAACCCTACTCCTTCTTTTCTACTCTTTGATTATCAAAGAAACCAAAGGTTACAGGGGTGCCTTGATGGTCATGATGCGCAAATGTGATTTGGCAGGTGTATGTGCTAGGGTTTTGGATCTCCTCCTCGTCGTTCTCTCTTGGCCTTTATATGGGGAGGTCAGGTCTTAGGATACAGGCTGAGTCATTAACAAATTAGGGTTTTCCCCTTTAAAATTTCTATCTCAAGCTAGTCGTATCCTCCAAGGAGTTGTGTACTTTATGGGCCTGGGCCACCTGAATCTTCCTGCATTCATCATCAGGTACGGATCATTACATGGGCTCCCATTGGGACAGAGCGGATAGGCCAATCTTGGGTACCCGCAGAGCATACCCATGTCACCAAGGGTTTTGGGCCTTTTGGAATCATGTTGAAGAAGAATACAGAAAATAATATCAATAGTGTGTTGAAGAAGAAGATGGAGTTTCTCATGTGTATATTCAAGACATCATCTTTATGAATTTAGAAAAAATGAAGTGCAAGGTCAACATGTGTCATCTCTAGAAGATCACATGCTTGAAGCTTGCAATCCTTGCTAATCATGGATTGATGAAGACAAGTTCAAAGAAGAGGTTTCTCCATGGTGTATGGGGGAGCTATTCACAATTTCTTGTCAAGCAAGGGCGAGCAAGAGTAATCAATAAAGGTGTTCCCTCCTGAGGAAGACAATATCGTCTACATCAAGCTCAAGTGGATTGATCAAGGCAAATGTATGATCTTGATAGGCTTTGTATTTTTTCGGTCTCATGTTGTTAGTTGGAAGACCAGGTTTAGGATAGACAGCCGTACTATCAAGAGGGGCTCTCGAGTGAGTGACTCGATCGCATATTTTGGAGAGAAATCAAAGCTTTGCATTCTAGCATCATCTTTCTTGTTTTTTTATCTTGCAATTTTTGTTGGATTCTACACGTTGCTATCTTTCCAACAAAATTGGTTTCATATCTTTTGGAGTTCGAATGCAAAAGTTATTGCAATTTTGGATTCAGTTGTTGCTTGAGCCGGAAGTACTGCTAGGCCGTTTCTGGCGCCGGTACTTCCGGATCGGTACCGCTGGCCAGCGCCAACTTGCATTTTTCTAGCAGTGGTCTCTGCAGTTTTTCATGGGCGGTAGTTTCGGCGCTCCACCGATAGTACCTCTACAGCATATTTGACATCAGTAGTACCGGTGGAAGTTCCGGATCACTTCCGCTTAGCCCGTGTCACCCTGCAGTAACATTCCTCGTTGTTCGTGTTTTTTTACCGGTACTTGGCCGGAAGTGTACCGGTAGTACTGGCCAGAAGTTTCGGCCCGGGTTTGGGTGGAACTTCTGGCCTATACAACCAGGTCTCCACATTGCTTTCGAGTCGTTGGAGCCAGGCTGACCGGAACTTCCGATGGCTCACCGGTACTTCCGGCCAGGCGCGTATATGACCCAAACGGTCAGATTTGGAGAGCCCTTTAAAAGGGGCTCCTCTTCCCCTTCATGGGGTCATCATGTCCTCTCCCCTTCCCCCTTCTATGATTCTTGCATCCTTTTGAGAGATTTTTTAGAGGAGATCTAAGCTCTACAACCCCACCAAACGAAATCCCTTCTTTGTGACGAAATCCTTGGGATCTAGATATTGGAGAGTTTTGTGTTCTCATCTTGTGGTGTTCCTCTCTTATTCCCCCAATAGCTTTTGTAGCTTTGGTGGAATTTGGGACTAAAGGACTTGCCCTTGCATTTGGTGCATAGGTTCGAGTTCTCCATAGAGGTTCGGCGAGTTCAAACTTGTGGGCTTGTTACTCTTGGGTTCTTGGAACCCTAGACAGTTGTGTGGTTATGGTGTTGATTCCCTTGGGGCCTCTAGTTGAGTTGTGGAGCTTCCTCAAGTTAGATGACTTTGTGGTGTTTCTTGGGAGCCTCCAATTAACTTATAAAGATTTCCCCAAGCTTGTACATGTTCTTTGACCGGCCTCAAGTGTCACATAGTGGATCGAGTGCTCGCCTTTTGTGGTGTGCACTCGGGAGAATAAGGTGAGCTTGTGTGGTGTCAATGAGTTACGTGCCTTCGCATTTAGGGGTGAGGCCTTGTGGCGTTGGGTGGGCATCGAGCCAGCACACCTCAAGGTAAGACATTTGTGGGATTCGGAGTGCATTGCACCATCGCACCTCTCCAACAAAGATGTAGCTTCTTTAGAAGTGAACTTCGGGATAAAATCACCATCTCCGTGTCCATCGGTTATTCCTATAACTGAGCCCTTTACTTATGCAATTTACCTTATGATACCTATTGTGCTTGAAGTAATCTATCTTGATACCACCTTGTTACTTGTATTGCTTAGCATAGGTTGTTGGTGCACTTAGTTAAACCTAGTGAATTAGGTTTTGTGCTTGATAAATTAAATGACTATTTTATTATGTATTTATTAGAGCCTAAACCATAATTACTTTTAAACGCCTATCCACCTCCTCTAGGAGACATCCTTTGTCCTTTCAATAGATCACTACTCAAACATAGACATAAAGACACAATAGATCATGGGAAAACAATAGATTACATAACACATCATGTTTGCCAAGATATTACAGTAGGTATATGAGAGGGATGTTGTTGTATATGTTGAAGATGACCACTCCGAAGGGGGTAGATCCAACTAGATGCGATTTCAGCACTGTTTCCCTCTTCAAACTCCTTCAGGCGGCGGTCTGCTGGCTCTCTATTATATGGTTTTCGATCTCCAGCTTCGTGCGTCTGTATTATATGGGATATATATATGGTTTTAGGTCAAAACGAACCAAATTGCGGTGGAATCGACGACCTCAGAGCTTCCATGGCTGAGATAGCATGGGCGGCGCAGTCTATATTATATGGGCCGCCATTTTCAGCTTGTTGGGCCCCTTGTTCATATACAAATTATTTAACAAATCGCATTAATCTAGCCTTTTTGGAGTTTCCTAGCTCCTAGAAGTTAAAAGAACAAATAGAAGGTTTTTCTGTCAGACAAAGTTAAAACCAAAATAAAGGAGTTTTTTTTTTGAAATCCTCAAAACTAATGTAAATCAAGGTAATAACTCATGATATGATGCAAATATATTGGGGGAAATACATTTGTACTTGTACATATGGGTACATAACCTATCTTGTCCATTCATTGGCAAAAGTTGCTTTAAGATCCGATAAAAAGGTGTTGTCAAGAAATCACATTTTTCTTATTTTTGCATTCTTGCAAAGTTAGCAAAAGATAGATGTGACTGTAGCAACATGGCCAAAAGGACCAAAATTCCTTGCGAGAACCCGGCAAGGCTGGTTTGAAGTCCATCATAGCCTTTTTCTCGCCCCAGACTTTTCCTCCCTGCCGAACCTGACGAGCGAGAGATGTATAGAAAGGCTATAAAAGCTACAGTGGTGGTGCGACTTCACTAGCACCGGCGGGACAGGGCCGAACATGGTGCTGTCACGTTGCTAGCGGGACTTTTTGAAAAGGTTTTGTTGCCACTCCATGCTTCAGTGCCTCTATTGCATGACCTTGCATAACTAAGAGCTGATCAGGGTGCCTGCTCCATGTTAGCTAGCTTTGCCGCTTTTCCGGCAGCAGTTTCAACGCTATATGATCAATCGAAGCAAAGCATCGCCATTGCCGCTGATCATCCATCAGCAACAAATGCAACATATATAATCAAAGCGGTGAACTGCATCGGCTGCCAAGCGACTTGGTTCAGTCTTGACATGGTTACAGACTTAATTACAAGATGACATGTCATGGCAACTGAAAGAAAGAAAATGAAAAGGATAAGAAATTCAAAGTATCTCCATGTCTTCCATGAATAATGCACATGAAGAAACCTAGGTTGTATAGGCTTCTTCACCATTTGTAAAATTTCTTTACCTTATACGACATTACCGTCAGTTTCGTTAAAAGATTGTGTTAATTTTTTTCTGACCTGACCTAAATGCCCCTGGTTGACTCACATGTCTAACACCCACTAGGGGATCAGAGTATTAGACCAAACCATCTTGAGAGCGACCCGTCCCATCTCTCTTTTTTAATCGACGGAGCCGAGCGATAGTGTACTATAGGAGACCGAATCAATCCGGTTGTGTACGTGCGCAAAACACGTCCTTGAAATCCGTCCTGGGTTGCCACCGTGAGAGCAAGAGATTGTTCCCGATACACTACTACTAGCCTACCTGATGCCTATGTACATTTTACATGCTAGTACATGCTATTAATTTTTTCCTTATGCTATGTTTGGATGTCTGAATTTAAGCTTGGAATCGTTTGTTTGGAATTACTAGACCGAATTCGTTTTTTTGGAGAGGCTGTGGAAACGCACCCTGGAAACAGAAGGAGATTCCGAGCGACAGCCCCGCGTGAGCCCGCCCGGCCTTGAGACTTTCCAACCTCGGAGCCTCGGAAAGGCTCGAAATCTCTTCGTCGGGTACCGCTTCGACGCTGCGCTTCGTCCTCTCGACCCATGACCAGGAGGCGGCCACCGGCGGCTCCAGTGAGTACCACCCTGCCCCCTTCCCCGTTGTTCTTCCTCTCCCTATCACCCTCGTCTTCTCCCTCTCCCTTCCACCCTATCTCTGTCCCTTCCAAGCCCACGCCCTGCACCCGCCCCCAAACCCTAGAGTCCCAGTGCGGTGGCCAGCGGATGGGGAGCGGCGGCGGCTGCCAGCGACACGGGAAACGGTCGCGGGATTGGGGATGACGGCGGCTCCCCAGCCATCCCCGAATTGTTCACTCCCTGACCCTTCTCTTACCCTTTATTCTAGTCAATCTGAGAATTTATTTGGTGCCTAATACTTGATCTGATTGAATTGCAGATTTCAGGAGAGTTTAGTAGGTGGTAAGTCCAATTGAAGGTAAAAATTTTGTATTCCCTACTCCTAGTTTGTTGTTTGCATATGAATTTATTATATGCATGTGTTGTTGCTTCATGTCAAATATGAAAGTTAAATAATATGTGAGTGATATGGATGCTTGATTTCAAGTGGTTATGCTCCGATTAATTCATCTACAAATGGTGTGTGCATTGTAGCATAATCATGTCTCAACAAGAGTTGGTTGCTTACATTACCGAGGAGAACAAAACAAGAAAAAGGAAAAGGATATTATTGACCAAGAAGTTTTATGAGATGTCATTTCTTGCTCTAGCTCATCTTAGTACGCAGAGGGGGCCGAGGAACCTAGGATGCTTCAATGATGATGAAGAGAAGGTTGCATATAGGAAATACATCTTAAAAAACATATGATGGGTCTGAGGAAAATCGCTATGATAAGCTACGCTTAACGAAAATAAACCTTCATGATCTTTGTGCTATGTTGCGTGAGAAGTGTGGTCTCAAAGATAGCATGTATATGACGGTAGAAGAAAATGTTGCTATGTTCCTACAAGTAGTTGGACATGGAATTAAAATGCGAGTGTTAGGTGGCACCTACCAACGCTCTATAGAAACTATTAGTAGGCACCTCTCTACTATGTTGTCAGCCATCCTATCTCTAACTAATGAGTTCATCAAGCTTCCCGATCCTTCTGTCAACCCTCCAAATGATTACAAATGGAAGTGGTTTGGCAATGCACTTGGAGCACTAGATGGATGTCATATTCCTGTTCATGTTAAGGCCGCTGACAAAGGGAGGTACAGGAACAGAAAACAAGATATCACCACTAACATGCTAGGTGTGGTCGATTGAAACATGAAATTCCTCTATGTTCTACCCGGTTGGGAGGGCTCGGCATAAGCTCGAGAGTGGTAAAAGATGCAATGAGAAATGATCGCCAAGAAGCATTCGTTGTACCACAGGGTACGACTCTTTCTCTTGGATTTTTATTTTTCATATTTAATTGTTAGCTAACTTATTTACTTGACGATAGGAAAGTACTATCTATTTGATGCTACCAATGGACCTGGATTTTTTATCTCCATTTAGATCCACTCGGTACCACTTGAAAGAGTAGGTTGCAAGTCAACAACAACCCCAAAACAAAAAGGAGCTATTAATTTGCGTCATGCTCGTGCTAAAAATGTTGTGGAGAGAACTTTTGGCTTGTTGAAGAAAAAATGGGCCATGTTGAGTTCTTGTTCTTTCTTTCCAATAGAGGATCAGGTAACACATGTCCATATGGTGTATAAATAATTAATTTGAAACAACAAATGCTGACTATAAACAAATGCTGACAACAAATATGACACAACAGCGATCAGCGCCTCTAGCTTGGTATTTCTCCCTTACTTTAGTTATGCATATTCATTTTATTTGTAGAAGCATGGCCGAACCAAAATCAAAGAAAAATACTAGGAATCACCTTACATGGACTCCTGAGATGGACACGGCATTGTTAGATGTCCTTGTTGAGCATCACAACAATGGTGACCATGCTCAAAATGGTTGGAAGTTACATGTGTACAGTGCTTGCATTAGGCATGTCAAGGAGAAATGTGAAGTAGATATTTCGAAGGAGAACATAGTTGGAAGAATTAAAACATTTGACAAGCATTATGAGATCATTTCCAAGATGCTTACTCGGAGTGGCTTTGGATGGGATTGAAAAAAAAACATGGTGATGGTTGATAGTGATGAAGTGTGGTCTCGATATGTGGAGGTACTTAACACTAAATTTTGTCGTTACTTATGCAACATCACTACTATTTCTTACATCTCTATTTGTTGTGCGGGCTAATAAAGAGGCACGTGGCTATAGGACCAAGGTAGTGAAGAACTGGGAGTCAATAGTGACTATATATTCAAAAGACCATGCGATTGGTACCGGGGCTTGGACTGGAGCTGAGTGCATTCAAGAACAAGACACAACAGCAACTGAATAATCTCCCGAGGTGCCTCCAAAGAGGCAACTTATCGGGGAAGCTATCTTGTGCATGATGGGACAAATGAAAACATCTTTTGATGAGGCTTTGAAGACAACTGAGCCACTTCCTATGCCAAAGGTGACTCCTCCAACTGAAATACTTGCTGCACTAGAAAAAGTCTAAGGTTTGGGAGATTCAGATATCATAACTGCTTATACGAAGTTGACTGCCAATGAGTGCTCGTTCGAATCGTTCATGGCGCTTCCCGAGAACTTGAAGAAAAATTATCTATTGGCCTTACCTTGATCGTTGCTAGGATGAGTGCATGTTGAGTTGAACTACTATGTTATGTACTTCGTTGATTATGAACTATCTAGTTGTGTTATGTGTGTGTTGTGTGTAAGAGACATAAATTATCCATGTTGATGTGAACTACTCTACTATGTACTTGGTTGATTATGAACTATCCACTTGTGTTATGTGCGTGTTATTTGTTAGAGAGAAAATTATTAGCCATGATGCGATACTTTAATGTTATTATATGTAAATAAAAATAATAATAATAACATCGAATATACAATACTATATTCATACATGTACAGAAGTTTACATTGTCAAAACTCAACAAAACATTCAATTCTATGATTGGCACGTCCAAACAGGATTTGTAATTTGGTGGTACTCTTTGATTCCAACAACAAATTTCATGTACATCCAAACAACGGAATTGAAAACAAAGGTCATTTCCTTTCCAACTAAGAATTGGAATTTCAGGCCAATTCATTTCCAAGCCGACTTTCCTACATCCAAACACAGCATTAGAATATTCTGTGCATCACGGTAGTCCCATTGGGCTCTGTACCTACAAATTTCAAGTAAACGGTTCCATCACCCGTAAACAGCATAATAACATATGCTTTGAATTACAATTCTTTTCATCACACGTAGCATTTCTTTATTTTTTTCACATTATGTATCAGGGACAAAAACGTCTTTATATGTCCCTAGTTAATTCTATTAGCTCTCAAAATACACTAGAGTGTCATATAAGACAAAAATTGTACACAACTGGTCAAATAAGGAACTAAGAAATTTACAGCGTCAAATAAGGAATCATATTGAGAAGTAGTGTCAAATAAGGAATTTTCTCTAAATTATTTGGATGTGGAGTGGGCAAAGATCTAGGAGCCTGGACGAACAGACCAATTGGACTTATACCCATGTGTAGAAGCATAAAATATATTCTTAATATATTAAAATATATGACGATAAACAAAAAAGTTTATGTATATATTCTATCTGCATTAGTCGCCCATGTTGGCTATGGGTTAGAGCATCTCCACTAGGCCGACCCATCCGGTCGCCTCAAACGGTCCATTTCTGTTCGTTTGAATCAGGCCGTGGTCGATTTGGGGTTGTGATTCGGCCTGTCCGGCCGACCGCGCCCATCGGCGTGACCCATTTGTCTATCTCCCTCCCGCTGTCATCGGTTGACACCCTCACAATGGGATGTTAATGGCGAAAAGACATCGGCTGTCAGTGTCGGCGTCTTCCCGCGCGGCCAGTATTTCCCACGCATGCCTCGCTTCCCGCGGCGAGAAAACTTTCCGCTTCCTAGGCCGTTTCCCGCCTCCGACGCGGTTTATAAAAGATGGCCGCCGGCACGGCGGAGACAACAAACCCCAAAGCAAGAGCAAACCAGCAGCCAAAAAAGCGCCAGCCACCAGCAGCCATGTCTCGCCGCAAGATCGCCAACTGGACCAAGATCTGGGAGATGTGCCGCCCCGGCTACTAGGACGTGGAGGTCGATGAGGTCCACCTCAAGGCCGCAGTGCTGGCCCAACGCATGAGCAAGGCGCATGTGCTGGCCTTCGAGAAGGAAGGTGATATCGCCAAGATGGCGCTGCAGCGGGTGGTGGAGGCCGCGGCAACGATGGCAGCCCAATGGGCGATGACCGACATACACCACGTCGCCGCCAAGGAGGCGGTGAAGACGGTGGCCTTGGAGGCTGTATCTGTAGCTCTTTGCGAGATCCGCCATGAGGCGTCCATGACCACGCTGCAGGAGGTGGCCAAGGAGGCTGCCAAGGTCACCATCCGCGAGCTCCGCCACGCCAATAAAGCGCGCATCAGCGCAGAAGAGGCGCGGCGCGAGAACATCACCGACTCGGGGCGGAGGAGGAGCACATGGCTCTGGCCGCTGAGGCGGAGGTCGCGTGGGATCTCGTCGATGCTGTAACACCCTCAGAATCGGACCTATGCAAGTTTTAGCGAAGCCTGCCAAACCCGCATAGAAACGATTCAAAGGTGCCCACCAGGCACTTTCGTGCGGGTGGAAAACGAAGTAATAACATTACACAACAGTCCTCGATGGGACCCATAGAACAGATATATATAACAGCGACTCAAAGAGTCAAGAATACAGATATAATGTACAAAGATCCAAATCACCTGTAAAACGATACAGCGTCCGGCTACGGACAAGATGCAAATGGGGCTAAGAGCCCTGAAGAATAACCAATGGCGTCCATAACCCTGCCCAGGCCAAGCCGGAAGGGTAACCCTTCTAACGATGTCGATCTCAAAACCTGCTTAAACAAAAGGGGTGCCGACAAAAGGGCAAAGGAAAAAGAGGAGCGTCGATCGAGGCCGATGCAGCGAGGCTAGAATTGGCGGTCCTCGCCTACATAGGTATGATGGATCAAGCGGCGGCAGCATGCACTAAACAACCTATAGAGTCTCGATACAACTGGCGGTTATCAGAGAGGGATAAGAAAGACCTATTCGGATCCAACCTGATACTACCATCAAACAAACCCATCCTGGCGTTTCCCCCTCGAGACCAAACGAGGAAGTCAACCGAGGAACTCACACAGTTGGCCGTTTTATTTATTCAGTTATCGTTGCAGCAATTACTAGTCAGGTTTAGATAATCGTCCTGATAAAGTAAGCAGTGGGCACTTTTAGTTAACCATTCCGTTATAGTTGCAACACTTACTAATCAGATACAGATAGCATGAGATAACCCAATACCCAGCAGTTGTTGGTACTTTTATTTAGCCATTCCGTTGTAGTTGCAGTATTTACTAGTCAGATACAATTGTCGCAAGCGACAAGCCAAACAAGCAATTGTGGGCAGTTTTAGTTAGCCATTCCATTATAGTGAAGCTGATTACTAGTCATTATACAGTCAAATTTATAGCCATAAACTTTAGTTATGCTTGTCTATGATCGAGATACTGTGCTCCAAGTCATCCATATCCGCGGACACGGCTTTCAGAAAGTTTTACCCGGTCGGGGTGCACCAATAGCAACACACGCTCGATCAACCTCGGAAAAACCAAATCAAAACCCAACGAGGCTTTCACGACTAAGCAATCACAGGATTCAGAAATATTTCAGGGGGCCACCCCATTGAGTAGACCCATAGCAGTAAGCTAGCCGAGACGGACTCAAGGTTTGCGTCAATGGTCAGAAGCGACTGGTACCGAAAACTCGGGGTGTCGATACCGCGAAAACACTCCGCTTACCTAAACAGTACAGTGTGCTATCTGTCGCACAATTTAAATACAGAAGTAGCATGGCATAAGTACAGGATAGTAAATAAACCTCAAACTAGTTTGTGGCCCCAAGAAATAAGACTGAATCAAGCTCTGGCTCAGGAGGGTCCCATATACCTCCCGGATGTGGATAGCGCGATAAATCAAGGAACAGGTATCAAGCACTCGGGGTCCTACGGGACACAAGTGGGCGTTCGGAAACCAAATATTTTCTACCACCCACCGATGCCTCTGCTTACTTCAATTTTAGTTGTTAAACAGGAATTAAAGTGAACGATAAGTAAAGCCATGATCATCTCCAGCAACAGACATGCGGCCATACATCAACAACTGTGGCATTGGACGACACGCAACAGCACTTGAGCAAGCGACTACGACGCGCAAGTCCAACTATCTACCAAACAACAGGTAATAGGATGTGTCCAAGGCAATATAGGGCTGCACGGTATATCACAGGTACGGAAACTAAAGCATCGAAACACAGATAGCAATAGATCAACAGGAGGGAAATAAATACTATAAAAGTAAGATAGGTAGAAAGGGGGAAGATGCTCGCCTGAAAACATTGTCGAAGGTTCAACCGAAGATCGGGTCGACACTCACATCAACTCAACGGCCTTATCCGCGAAGAAGCAAAACACTAGAATAAACACCGGATGCAATATTTAATACTACGGCAAAAGATCGGCATGCTTATGATACGATGCATGGCATGGCAAAGATGCAATGCGATTAGGCCATATTAAGCGAAACCGGGGTCCCGACAATTAATTAAATGGTTCAAGTTATTTAGATACCCCGCAATTAAATGTTGTTTTAACAAGGCAAGATGGGTTACCGGTTCGCTACACAAATTTAAATGAGGCCAATATAAGGCTAGATTTGCCCGCATATGGGCCCCATATTTAATTAGAGGTGAATCGGCAAAAGGCCCCCAAACCACATAACAAATATGCATGCATGACAATTAGTATGCGACAAGTTGTATTATATTATAAAATAGGGTTTTCGGGAAGGGGGGGTTCACACATTAGGGTTCGGCGATCTTGGGTTTCCGGGGTTCGGGGTCGGTCTCGGCGGGAACGTCCTCGAACAACGGGGCAGATCTTGTCGCATCTGGGTTCTCAGCGGTCTCGGCGTCCGGAAAGGAGTACTTGGTTCGGTGACGGGGGTGCATCGGACCCGCCCTGGTCGGTGTCGTTCTCGTCGTTGCGAGGCTCTTGTCGGGTCCTCAAGTCGGGTCGGTCTTGGCTTCGGGGTGAAGTGCTTGTCGTTCTCGTGGCGATCTATGCGTCCTCCCGGTTCGGGTCTGGGCGTCCGAGGGTAGATCTTGGCGTGTCGAGGGTCTGGTCTCCGGTACATCGGGATCGGTCTTCGGGGAACTTTTCGATCCATGCCGGAGATCTTGGAAGCAGGCATCATCGCGTCGAGGGCCTCAGGGTTCGCCATCGGTGGCCTTCGGGTTCGTTCTCAGGTCCATGTAGGAGATCACCGGGTTTCGATGAAGATCTTGGCGAGGGGTGAACTTGGGGTTTTGGGATTTCATTGCCGGTGTCGATCTTGGTTCCGTGTAGCACCCTCAGAATCGGACCTATGCAAATTTGGGCAAAATTCACCAAACCCGCATAGAAACGATTCAAAGGTGCCCACCAGGCACTTTCGTGCGGGTGGAAAACGAAGTAATAACATTACACAACAGTCCTCGATGGGACCCACAGAACAGATATATATACCAGCGACTCAAAGAGTCAAGAATACAGATATAATATACAAAGATCCAAAACACCTTGAAAACGGTAGAGCGTCCGACTACGGACAAGAAGCAAATGGGGCTAAGAGCCCTGAAGGATAACCAATGGCGTCCATAACCTGCCTGAGCCAAGCGGAAGGGTAACCGCTAACGGCGTCGATCTCAAACCTGCTTAAACAAAGGGGTGCCGACCAAGGGCAAAGGAAAAAGAGGAGCGTCGATCGAGGCCGATTACAGCGAGGCTAGAATTGGCGGTCCTCGCCTACATAGGTATGGTGGATGGCGGCGGCATGCACTAAACAACCTATAGAGACTCGATACAATCGGCGGAAATCGAGAGGGGTAAGAAAGACCTATGCGGATCCAACTGAAGCTAACACCAAACAAACCCATCTGGCATTTCTCGAGACCGTCGAGGAAGTCGACCGAGGAACTCACACAGTTGGCAGTTTTACTTATTAGGTTATCGTTGCAGCATTTACTAGTCAGGTATAGATAATCGTCCTGATAAAGTAAACAGTGGGCACTTTTAGTTAACCATTCCGTTATAGTGGCAGTACTTACTAATCAGATACAGATAGCATGAGATAAAACCCAAAACCCAGCAGTTGTTGGTACTTTTATTCAGCCATTTCGTTGTAGTTGCAATACTTACTAGTCAGATACAATTGTCGCAAGCGACAACCAAACAAGCATTTGTGGGCAGTATTAATTAGCCATTCCATTATAGTGAAGCTGATTACTAGTCATTATAAGTCAAATTTATAGCAGTAAACTTTAGTTATGCTTGTCTATGATCAAGAAACTGTGTTCCAAGTCGTCCATATCCGCGGACACGGCTTTCAGAAAGTTTTACCCGGCCGGGGTGCACCAATAGCAACACACGCTCGATCAACCTCGGAAAAACCAAATCAAAACCCAACGAGGCTTTCACGACTGAACAATCACAGGATTCAGAAATATTTGGGGCCACCCATTGAGTAGATCCATAACGGAGTAAGAAAGCTCAGACGGCCTCAAGGTTTGCGACAATGGTACATGGCGATCGGGAACCCGAAAGTGTGGCTGGGCTTGTCGATACCGCGTAATCAATCCGCTTACCTAAGCAGCAGTGTGCTCCTCGCACAATTTAAATACAGAAAGTAGCATGGCATAAGTACATGATCGTAAATAAAACCTCAAACTAGTTTGTGGCCCCAAGAAATAAGAATGAATCAAGCTCGCCTCGGGGGTCCCATATACCTCCGGATGTGGATAGCGCGATAAAACAAGGAACAGGAATCAAGTACTCGGGGTCTTACGGGACACAAGTGGGCGTCCGGAAACAAAATATTTTCTATCACCCACCGATGCCTCTGCTTATTTCAATTTTAGTTGTTAAGCAGAAATTAAAGTGACGATAAGTAAAACTAGAATAATCTTCAACATCAACATGCAGCAATACATCAGCAATCGTGGCATATGACGACACATCAAGACTTGAGCAAGCAACTACGACATAAGTCCAACTATCTACCAAACAACGGTAATAGGGTGTGTCCAAGGCAATATGAGGCTGCGAGGAAATATCACAGCGGAAACTAAAGCATCGCAGAGATAGCAATAGATCAACAGAGGAATAAAACACTATAAAAGTAAGATAGGTGGAAAGGGGAGATGCTCTTTGAAAACATTGTCGAAGGTTCAACCAAGATCGGGCGAAGCTCACATCAACTCAACGGCCTTATCCGCGAAGAAGCAAAACACTAGAATAAACACCGGATGCAATATTTAATACAACGGCAGAAGATCGGCATGATGCATGTATGATGAATGACATGGCAAAGATGCGATGCAATTAGGTCAGATTAGGCGGAACCGGGGTCCCGACAATTAATTAAATGGTTCAAGTTGTTTAGAACCCCCGCAATTTAAATGTTGTTTAGCAAGACAACAGATGGATCCGGTTCGCTACACATGTTTAAATGAGGCCAATATAAGGCTAGATTTGCCCGTATATGGGCCCCATATTTAATTATTAGGTGAATTGGCATAAGGCCCCCAAACCACAGATATGCATGCAAGGATGACAATTAATATGCAACAGGTTTATGTTTAGCATTCATAAAATAGTGCTCGGGAGAAAAAGGGTCACACATTTAGGGTTCTCGACGATCTTGGGGGTCCGGGGTTCGGGGTCGGTCTCAGGGTTCGACGGATCTGGGGTTCGGGGTTCGACGGACGCGTTCTCGGACTCCGGGGTCGTTCTTGTTGCATTCGCGGTCTCCGGGTCATGTTGTCGGTCTTGGCGTTCGGAACGAAGCACTTGGCGTCCGGGATTTCGACGAGCTTGGCGTCCTGTGTCGAAGTGCTTGTCGTTCGGAATCCTCCGAGTCCGCGAGGGCGATCTTGTCGATGGGGGGGGGCTTTGAATGGCACTCCGATGGTGCTTCGGGTTCGGGCCTTGGCGGTCCACGAGAGCGGGTTCCGTGACGGCATCCTCGGTGCTCCTTGTCGAAGGCATCGGAATCCAGTGGCGGAGATCTTGTCGAGGGTTCGGGTTCCGGTTATGAGGGTCGTTGTCGATCTTGGATTGGCGTCGGTGTGGATCTGGTTGCACTGACGAACATCCTGCAAACGTCGATGAGCCGGTCTTGTTGATGAGGGGATCTCGGTGCCTTGTCGACGTCCTCCGGGGTGGTTATCCTTGGCATCGAAGAGTGTACCGCGAAGGTCGTTCTTCCACACACGAGGCTGGGTTGAACCCGCGGGTGTTGGTACAAGGGCGTCGGCGAGGGCGGCGGCAAAACGAGCAGCGTGGGCACCGCGGGAAGCGGACGGCAGCGAGCGTGAGGGCCCGTCGGCGGAGATGGGGCCTGGCAGGAGGTTGGCGGTGAGGCGCGGGGCCGGCGGAGGCGAGCGAGCCAGGCGGCGGCTGGGCGCTCGGGGCGCGAACGGCGGGCGGAGGGGAGCGGAGCGCAAGTCGACGAGGGCCTGGGCACGGGTCGGAGGCGACGGAGGCGCGGGCTCGGAGTGGAGGAGGCCGGTCTGGGCGGTGGAGCGGGTCCGGCGGGCGGTGGTGGTCGCCAGCCGCTGAGAGCTCTGAGCGGCAGCTCGAAGGCGGAGGCAATGGTCGTCTTGCAGCGGGGAGGTTGCTGGCAGTGCGGGCGGTGCGGTGGCAGAGAGAGCGGAGGTGGCGTCGGGGCTCCGACGCGGAAGAGACGAAGGGCGGCGCAGAGGGTGAGCGAGCGAGGATGCCAGGCGGGGAGGGAGGCGTCATGGGCGGGGCGGGGAGAGAGGCGCATGGAGGGCGCAGAGACAGAGGGCTAGAGGAGGAGGGCGACGCGGGGCGTGGGTGAGCGGGTGGGCCAGGTGTGGGGGATGACGGTGGGGATCGGGTGTGGGGATCGGTGTGCGTGCGTGGTGTTTTGGGTGGGTGAGTGCTGAGAGAGAGAGGTGAGGGAGGAGAGAGAGGGGGTGGGGTCTGAGACAAGTGGCAAAAGGGGATTGGAGGGGATTGAGGGAAGAGGTGACGTGGCAAGAGGTGAATGGCTGGGGTGAGGTGGAGGGTGTGTGTGGGTAGGGAACTGGGTAGCTTTAGGATTTAGGAGCGGTGTAGTTGGACCGTTATTATTTCCTGGGGTGGTCGATCGGGTTGATCTGGCCCGTTCGACTGCCCCTATTAAAATACTTTAAGTTTTTATTTATTATCAAATAGCTTTTATAACAAGTTTTTGACCAACAAATTATCCGGAACATCCGGGGTTTGGCGTTTGAATGGAGACGAGGCGTTAGGAAATTCAAACACAGGTTTTCGAAATTAGTTTTTGACAAACAATTCATGATGATGACGATGCAATGCACAAATTCAACGCGATTTTCTAGTAGTGGTTTTGCGGGATGCCACAATTCGACACCACTAACAATGGATCTCGCCCTCGAGATCCGCCTCATGGTACCGGAAGGAAGGTCGGCGATCTACATCTTCTCGCTTTGCGTAGATCCTCGCGACACCACTAACAAGAGGTCGTTGTCCGTGATCGTCGAGAGAGCACTCCGGAACAAAAGGTCGAAGGTAAAGGTATCGACAAATAAAGCCACCTCTAACTCCGATGGAAAGGGGAACCGATGCATTCTCTTCCACTTCAATGTACAAAAGCGAATAGAAGGGGTAGTCGGCATGGGGGCCAATCCATCACGCACCCAAACTATTACTCCGCACAATCAGTGGAAAGCATGCAACCATTCTCGGAATCAGACTGAAGATCTCGACAGGCGAGGTTCGGGAAACAACGGAGTGATGCAGACTCTGCATCGGATCTGACGTAGAGGATATCGTCGCGTCGGAAAACACCGGAAGGCACAAACAAGGAACAAAGAATGGTAGCACCGTAGACGGATTTCTCAAGCAGCATGAACACCGGATGGCAGAACACCGATATCGGAGGAGGAAACGAAACCCTGAAGGTACTACGGATCCCAACCACGAGAATTCCTGGACTCGAAGAAAGGGACGAGAGCGGATTTAAAACACGTAGAGGTAAGAGGAGAACAGCAGAGGGGTAAGGAATAAAGTCAGACCTAACCAGAACTATCCAACCGATTTTCAAAAATAGTTTTGACACTCTACTTCGGCCGTTAGCTAGGTTATCCTACAGGCTGGACTTGTGGGGTATCACAACTGCTGAGCTCTGATACCACTCTGTAGCACCCTCAGAATCGGACCTATGAAAATTTGGGCAAAATTCACCAAACCCGCATAGAAACGATTCAAAGGTGCCCACCAGGCACTTTCGTGCGGGTGGAAAACGAAGTAATAACATTACACAACAGTCCTTGATGGGACCCACAGAACAGATATATATATACCAGCGACTCAAAGAGTCAAGAATACAGATATAATATACAAAGATCCAAAACACCTTGAAAACGGTAGAGCGTCCGACTACGGACAAGAAGCAAATGGGGCTAAGAGCCCTGAAGGATAACCAATGGCGTCCATAACCCTGCCCAGGCCAAGCCGGAAGGGTAACCCTGCTAACGGCGTCGATCTCAAACCTGCTTAAACAAAAGGGGTGCCGACCAAGGGCAAAGGAAAAAGAGGAGCGCCAAGACCGAGGCCAAGACAGCGAGGCTAGAATTCGGCGGTCCTCGCCTACATAGGTATGGTGGACTGAGCGGCAGTGGCGGCATGCACTAAACAACCTATAGAGACTCGATACAACTGGCGGAAATCAGAGGGGGTAAGAAAGACCTATGCGGATCCAACCTGAAGCTAACACCAAACAAACCCATCCTGGCATTTCCCCCTCGAGACCGTCGAGGAAGTCGACCGAGGAACTCACACAGTTGGCAGTTTTACTTATTAGGTTATCGTTGCAGCATTTACTAGTCAGGTATAGATAATCGTCCTGATAAAGTAAATAGTGGGCACTTTTAGTTAACCATTCCGTTATAGTGGCAGTACTTACTAATCAGATACAGATAGCATGAGATAAAACCCAAAACCCAGCAGTTGTTGGTACTTTTATTCAGCCATTTCGTTGTAGTTGCAATACTTACTAGTCAGATACAATTGTCGCAAGCGACAACCAAACAAGCAATTGTGGGCAGTATTAATTAGCCATTCCATTATAGTGAAGCTGATTACTAGTCATTATAAGTCAAATTTATAGCAGTAAACTTTAGTTATGCTTGTCTATGATCAAGAAACTGTGCTCCAAGTCGTCCATATCCGCGGACACGGCTTTCAGAAAGTTTTACCCGGCCGGGGTGCACCAATAGCAACACACGCTCGATCAACCTCGGAAAAACCAAATCAAAACCCAACGAGGCTTTCACGACTGAACAATCACAGGATTCAGAAATATTTCAGGGGGCCACCCCATTGAGTAGATCCCGCAACGGAGTAAGCAAGCTCCGAGACGGCCTCAAGGTTTGCGACAATGGCTGTAAGCGACTGGGAACCCGAAAGTGTGGCTGGGCTTGTCGATACCGCGTAATCAATCCGCTTACCTAAACAGTACAGTGTGCTCCTCGCACAATTTAAATACAGAAAGTAGCATGGCATAAGTACAGGATCGTAAATAAAACCTCAAACTAGTTTGTGGCCCCAAGAAATAAGAATGAATCAAGCTCTGGCTCAGGGGGGTCCCATATACCTCCCGGATGTGGATAGCGCGATAAAACAAGGAACAGGAATCAAGTACTCGGGGTCTTACGGGACACAAGTGGGCGTTCGGAAACCAAATATTTTCTATCACCCACCGATGCCTCTGCTTATTTCAATTTTAGTTGTTAAACAGAAATTAAAGTGACGATAAGTAAAACTAGAATCATCTCCAACATCAACATGCGGCAATACATCAGCAACTGTGGCATATGACGACACACATCAGCACTTGAGCAAGCAACTACGACGCGCAAGTCCAACTATCTACCAAACAACAGGTAATAGGGTGTGTCCAAGGCAATATGAGGCTGCAGGGAAATATCACGGGTGCGGAAACTAAAGCATCGCAGCACAGATAGCAATAGATCAACAGGAGGGAATAAAACACTATAAAAGTAAGATAGGTGGAAAGGGGGAGATGCTCGCCTGAAAACATTGTCGAAGGTTCAACCGAAGATCGGGGCGAAGCTCACATCAACTCAACGGCCTTATCCGCGAAGAAGCAAAACACTAGAATAAACACCGGATGCAATATTTAATACAACGGCAGAAGATCGGCATGATGCATGTATGATGAATGACATGGCAAAGATGCGATGCAATTAGGTCAGATTAGGCGGAACCGGGGTCCCGACAATTAATTAAATGGTTCAAGTTGTTTAGAACCCCCGCAATTTAAATGTTGTTTAGCAAGACAACAGATGGATCCGGTTCGCTACACATGTTTAAATGAGGCCAATATAAGGCTAGATTTGCCCGTATATGGGCCCCATATTTAATTATTAGGTGAATTGGCATAAGGCCCCCAAACCACAGATATGCATGCAAGGATGACAATTAATATGCAACAGTTTATGTTTAGCATTCATAAAATAGTGCTCGGAGAAAAGGGTCACACATTTAGGGTTCTCGACGATCTTGGGGGTCCGGGGTTCGGGGTCGGTCTCAGGGTTCGACGGATCTGGGGTTCGGGGTTCGACGGACGCGTTCTCGGACTCCGGGGTCGTTCTTGTTGCATTCGCGGTCTCCGGGTCATGTTGTCGGTCTTGGCGTTCGGAACGAAGCACTTGGCGTCCGGGATTTCGACGAGCTTGGCGTCCTGTGTCGAAGTGCTTGTCGTTCGGAATCCTCCGAGTCCGCGAGGGCGATCTTGTCGATGGGGGGGGGCTTTGAATGGCACTCCGATGGTGCTTCGGGTTCGGGCCTTGGCGGTCCACGAGAGCGGGTTCCGTGACGGCATCCTCGGTGCTCCTTGTCGAAGGCATCGGAATCCAGTGGCGGAGATCTTGTCGAGGGTTCGGGTTCCGGTTATGAGGGTCGTTGTCGATCTTGGATTGGCGTCGGTGTGGATCTGGTTGCACTGACGCACATCCTTCTGGCGTCGATGAGCGGTCTTGTCGATGAGGGGATCTCGGTGCCTTGTCGATGTCCTCCGGGGTGGTTATCCTTGGCATCGAAGAGTGTACCGCGAAGGTCGTTCTTCCACACACGAGGCTGGGTTGAACCCGCGGGTGTTGGTACTGCAAGGAGGCGGCGAGCGGCGAGGGGCGGCGAACGACCGCAGCGGGCACCGGCGACGGAAGCGGACGGCGGAAGCGTGAGGCCCGTCGGCGGAGATGGGGCCTGGCAGGAGGTTGGCGGTGAGGCGAGCGGGCGGACGGCCGAGGCGACGGAGCGGGAGGCGGGCTCAGCGGTTGTTAGGGCGCCGGCGGCGAGCTCTGGCGCTGGCGGCGGACGGCCGGCGGAGGGGAGCGACGGCCGCGGCGAGACGAGGGCCTGGCAGGTCGGAGGCGACGGAGGCGCTGGCTCGGAGTGGAGGAGGCCGGTCTGGCGGTGGAGCGGTCCGCGGCGGTGGTGGTCGCCATGCTGGGGAAGCACGCAGGTGCGGCCGCTGAGGAGCTCGAAGGGCGGAGCGGCGGCGGAGGCCGGTGGGGTCGTGCGCAGGCGGGGGAGGTTGCTGGCCGGTGCGGGGCGGTGCAGGCGGGCAGAGAGAGCGGAGGTGGCGTCGGGGCTCCGGCGCGGAAGCGGCGAAGGGCGGCGCAGAGGGAGAGCGAGCGAGGATGCTAGGCGGGGAGGGAGGGCGTCGCGGCGGGCAGACGGGGAGAGAGAGGCGGCTCGGCGGAGCGAGGGTGGGGCGCAGAGGCGCATGGCCGGAGCGGGACAGAGGGCTAGAGGAGGAGGCGGCAGGCGTGGGTGGTGGGTGGGCAGTGTGGGGGATGACTGGGGATCGGGTGTGGGGATCGGTGTGCGTGCGTGGTGTTTTGGGTGGGTGAGTGCTGAGAGAGAGAGGTGAGGGAGGAGAGAGAGGGGGTGGGGTCTGAGACAAGTGGCAAAAGGGGATTGGAGGGGATTGAGGGAAGAGGTGACGTGGCAAGAGGTGAATGGCTGGGGTGAGGTCGAGGGTGTGTGTGGGTAGGGAACTGGGTAGCTTTAGGATTTAGGAGCGGTGTAGTTGGACCGTTATTATTTCCTGGGGTGGTCGATCGGGTTGATCTGGCCCGTTCGACTGCCCCTATTAAAATACTTTAAGTTTTTATTTATTATCATATAGCTTTTATAACAAGTTTTTGACCAACAAATTATCCGGAACATCCGGGGTTTGGCGTTTGAATGGAGACGAGGCGTTAGGAAATTCAAACACAGGTTTTCGAAATTAGTTTTTGACAAACAATTTATGATGATGACGATGCAATGCACAAATTCAACGCGATTTTCTAGTAGTGGTTTTGCGGGATGCCACATTCCGCGTTGGTGGTCTTGGCTACCGTGTAGAAGACATTCGGTCATCGGATCCGTGGCGGCGCAACCGGGGTCTCGGCGGCACTTGTCGTGGTTCCTGGGGTTTGTTTTGGTGGGTGTCGATCTTGTTGTCTCCACAACCATCAACTTAGCACCATCTTGGTACTACACAGGGAACCTGCACGGGTGGAGGCGGATGGCATCGGCGACGACGGGGTGGGTCCCGCGGGCAGGTGGGTCCAGGCGGGGCCGGCTGCTGCGCGCGGACCGGGAAGGCGAGGGGCTCGGGAAGTGGCGGTCGCGGGCGGGCGACGAGGCGGTGGGGAAGGAGGTCGGGCGGTGGCAGCTTGTCGACGCTGTGAGCAGCCGGGAGGCGGCAGGTGGGGTCATGCACGCAAGCTCCGCATGGGACGCAGAGCCGGGAGAGGCGGCCGGAGGCGAGGTTGCGGGCGGCTTCTGCTCTGGCGGCGGTTGTAGGAGGCGCGAGGAGAAGTCCCGGACGCGGATGGGGCGAGGGGACTGAGGAGGCAGTTCACGACGAGGTTGCGCCAGCTCGGAGAGAGGGCTGGCGCAGACGGGCGTGACGGCGCCGAGGCGTCATGGCGCAGAGGAGAGGCGCGGCGCTGGCCTTCAGCGACGGCGAACATGGTGAGGAAGGAGGGCGAGAGGATCACCGGCGAGGGGCTCGGTAGGCGCGGGTGGCTGCGGGAGGCTAGGAGGAGGAGGAGCCGGGAAGGACCCGAGGAGGTGGGGTTGGCCGGGGCGGGAGGCAAAGGCTGCAGAGAGGAGGGGCAGGGAGCGAGGACGGGGGACTCGGGGGAGAGGAGAGGGAGAGGTGGGGCCAAGGCGTGGGTCCCGCGGGGTGGGACCCAGCCGGCAGGGGCTGGTGTGGTGTGGGGTGCGGGGTCAGGGGGTGGGCCAGACGCGGTTGGGCCCAGGTGTCGGTGGGATGGGTCAGCCAGGGAGTGGGTGTGTGTGGGCAGGGTAGGTCGGCTGGCAGGTGGGGACAGGTTGTGTGGGTGGGGATGACGTGTGGGGCCAGGGGGTAGAGAGAGTGGGTAAGAGTGGGCTGGGTGAAAAAGAGAGAGAGAGGTGGGAAAAGAGGTGGATTGCTGAGGTGGCAGAATGGGTAGGTTTTGGGGGAGAGGGTGAGGTGGCAGCCAGAGATTGGTGGGTAGATTAGGATTGGGTGGTTTTAGGATTTAGGGGGGGCTGTTTTAGTTTGTGTGCTTGTTTTGTCCTGTCTAATTTAAAACAAGGCCATTTTACAAACAGTTTTTAGACAAATAAAATCTCCGATGCGATCGGGGTTTTGTGTTTGAAAATAAGAGGGGTATTTGTATAAATCAAAACTAGGCTTTTCAAAATAATACAGACAAACAATGCATGATGATTACGATGCAATGCACAAAACAACACGATTTTCTTGTAGTGGTTTTTGCGGGATGCCACAGATGCCGACGACACGAAGGAGGTGGAGGATGACGACGATAAGGGGGAGGAGGTGGACCATCTAGAGGCGCCTATCGTTGTCCCTGTGCAGATCGCGGTGGCGCTGGGCTTCGACCCCAATGGTGCTCCGATCCTGGCTCTGGCTCCGGCTCCAGCTCCTTCTCCGGTGGAGTTGCTCGCGGCTGAGGCGAAGGAGCTCGCCGACCAGGAGGCCAAGAACCACTAGGCCGCCGAGATGGAAAAGGCCCTGGAGAACCGTGCGGCAGAGGACTGGAGGGAGGCGGCGGGCAAGGCAGTGAGTCGCGACCATGCGCGCGACCATCACCATGAACGTGTCCAGCAGCGGGCCATCTGGTCTGCTAGGGCGGCGATCGATGGACCCGACGGCAGCGGCAACGGTGGCCGCGACAATGGTGGCCATGGCAACGACGATGAGTAGCCACCGCTCCATCCTCCTCCAGCAGTAGCCATAGCCGTAGCCGCGGAAGCAGCAGTAGCATCTCTAATTTGTTTGAATGGCATTTTTATAACTGGCAGGGCTTAATCTAATGAAAAGCAAGTTTAAGTACTAATGTCTCACTTTACATGTGGGCCCTGGGTGACTAAACGGGCAGGACACCCCGTGTTGTTCGTGCGTGTCCGGGGCCGACGCAACCATTGCCTAGATTAGATGCACGGATGGATCGAGTCGGACGCGTTTGTCCGGATGGTTCGACTCGCTGGGACGCAGCGCACGCCCTGTGCGTCCGCACGGACAATTTCGAAGACGCTCAGACAGGATGCGTAGAGCGGTGGAGATGCCCTTAAAGGTGGCCCTGTGCGGTGGCTAGTTCTACGGTGATGATCCAGACATCGTTTCTATGTCCTGCTTCTCATGACATAATCAATTTGCATCAGTATCGTCTACCTCTGGTCGCTGACCTTGTGTTCTAGGTCCAGAAGGAAATTTTTCCTAGATTGGGAAGTTTTTGAGGAAGTGTGCTCGTAATAGGTTCACTAGTAGAAAAATGACCTTTCGTTTTTTGCAGCTCCAGCCTCTAGTCCCGGCCTTCTCTGAAACCCGGACTAGTGCTAACACTAGTCCCGGTCTATGAATTCTGCAACGCCTACATGGCCCCATATCACTAGTCCTGGTCCATGGGAAACCTCTAGTCCCGGCTGGTAACACAGGCCAAGAATAGAGCTCATGTGGGACCTATGGCTGTATTTAGTCTGGGTTCTTGTTACAAGACGGGACTAGAGGTCAACCTCTAGTCTGGGTTCATTTTACCACCCGGGACAACTTATTACCACTATATATGCATCTTCGACCCAGCCCAAAAGCATGACCATTTCCTCCTAGTAACAGCTCAAGTTCATCCTCATTTTTTGTCCAATTTGGTGGCAACTTTCAATGCAAGATTTGGTGGCATCATCTATCAATCCAAGCTTCTAAAATGGTTAGCAACTTAAATCATTCACCTCTTATTGTTATAGTTTAGCTCAATGCTCTAGAAATAGAATGAGGAATTTCATGCTTAGAAGTGTAGAGGGAATTTTAGATGTGTAATTTTAAGCATAGTTTGATTATACAAAAATCTACTGAAAGTTGAGATGTGCATTTGAAGAGTTTCGGATCTCAGAATTGAATAGGTTTTCACTGCTAGAGCAATAATTAAATAGTCAATATTTTTATGTTAACAGTTTTGCCCAATTCAAAAATTAGTGCATGTAAAATTTTAATATGATAGAAAATCTTAATTCAAAAATTAGTGCATGTAAAAGTAATTGTAGTAAAAATGATCCAAACTTTTTATATGATAGACAAATTTAATTATACTGCAGATGAGCCGAGAATGGATGTATGAAGCTCCCCGAATGTCTGCCGCGTTTATTAAACGCGTGCATTCTTTCCTTGAGTTGGCTGAGGCAAACAAGCGGAATGGTTTTATGTGTTGTCCATGTCGTGTCTGTCGGAATGAGAAGGATTACTATTCATCCAAAACCATTCACATCCACCTGATTCAATCAGGTTTCATATCCGACTATATTTGTTGGACAAAGCATGGACAAAGCTGGGTTATGATGGAAGACAGCGAATAAGAAGAAGAGAACGATGATAATTATCCAATGTTTTCTGAATACGGCGGCACTGCACTAGAAGACAATGAATAAGAAGAAGATGAAGAACGGGCATTAGATGAGACTGATGATGATCTTCGTCAGGCTATTCTTGATGCATGGAGCGAACGCGAAAATGAAAACGAGAAAAATAAGTTGGAGCGCATGTTAGAGGATCACAAAAAATTGTTATACCCAAATTGCGAAGATGGCAACACAAAGCTCGGTACCACACTGAAATTACTGCAATGGAAAGCAGAGAATGGTTTATCTGACAAGGTATTTGAGAAGCTACTGAAAATTTGGAAGAAGAAGCTTCCAAAGGATAATGAATTGTCTGTCAGTACATATGAGGCAAAGAAGGTCGTTTGCCCTCTAGGACTAGAGGTGCAGAAGATACATGCATGCATTAATGACTGCATATTATATCGTAGTGAGGAGTACGAGAATTTGGATGCATGCCCAGTATGAGGCGCATTGCGTTATAATATCATATGAGATGACCTTGGTGATGTTGAGGGTGAGCAGCGCCCCAGGAAGAGGGTTCCTTCAAAGGTTATGTGGTATGATCCTATAATACCATGGTTGAAATGTTTGTTTAAAAACAAAGAGCATGCCAAGTTGTTGCGATGGCACAAATAAGAGCGCATCAAAGACTCGATGTTGAGACACCCCGCTGATTCGCAATGGAGAAAAATCGATAGAGAGTACCCGAGCTTTGCAGATGATGCAAGAAACTTAAGATTTGGTCTAAGTACAGATGGCATGAATCCTTTTGGAGAGCAGAGCTGAAGTCATAGCACCTATCCTGTAACTCTATGTATATATAACCTGCCTCCTTGGTTGTGCATGAAGCGGAAGTTCATTATGATGCCAGTGCTCATCCAAGGCCCGAAGCAACCCGGCAATGACATTGATGTCTATCTAAGGCCATTAGGCGCGACGGAGGTGTTCGTATGTGGGATGAGCACAAACAGGAGCCATTTGACATACGGGCGTTGTTGTTCATAACCATCAATGATTGGCCTGCTCTTAGTAACCTTTTAGGACAGTCAAATAAGGGATACAATGCATGCACGCATTGTTTAGTTGATACTAAAAGTATATATTTGGATAAAGGTAAGAAGAATATGTACCTGGGTAATCGTCGATTTCTTTCGGCCTGGCATCCTGCAAGAAAGAAAGGCAAGCATTTCAATGGTGAGACAGATCACCGGAAGAAGCCTATCCGCCGTACTAGTGATGATATATTTGGTATGGTCAAGGATCTAGAAGTAATCTTTGGAAAGGGCCCTGGCGGCCCATGTGGAAGAAGAAATCTATATTTTAGGAGCTACCCTATTGGAAAGTTCTAGAGGTCCGCTCTACAATCGACGTGATGCACGTGAAGAAGAATCTTTGCGTGAACCTGCTAGGCTTTATGGGCGTGTATGGAAAGACAAAAGATACGCCAGAAGCACGGCAGGACCAGCAAGGTATGAAAGACCGAGACGACGGGCATCCAATAAAGACAGATAAAGGACGTCTAAGTTCCGCCAGCTATGCTCTTTCCAAAGAAGAGAAGGAAATTTTTTTTGAAGTCCTAAGAAGTATGAAGGTCCCCTCTGGCTTCTCGTCGAATATAAAGGGAATAATAAATATGGCCGAGAAAAAATTCAAGAACCTAGTCTCATGACTGTCACGTGCTTATGACACAATTGCTTCCTATTGCATTGAGGGGGATTCTACCGGAAAATGTTCGACTGCCCATTGTGAAGCTATGTGCATTCCTCAATGCTATTTCTCAGAAGGTAGTCGATCCAGAAATTCTACCGAGGTTAAAAAATGATGTGGTCCAGTGTCTCGTTAGTTTTGAGCTGGTGTTCCCACCATCCTTCTTCAATATTATGACGTATCTGATGGTACACCTAGTTGACGAGATTACCAATTTGGATCCTGTATTTCTACACAATATGTTTCCCTTTGAGAGGTTCCGCGAAAAGACCTCTAGTCCCGGTTAGAGACTGGTGCCGGGACTAGAGGCCCCCCTCTAGTCCCGGCTTGAGTCTGGGACCGAGACTAGAGGTGGTGGGTATAAATACCCACCGTCCTCCTCCCGGCCCGAGCAACTGCCCGGGACACCCTCTTCTCTCCAATCGACGCTGCCAAGCCGCTCCGCGTCCACGCCAGTGGATCTCGTCACCGTCGAGCCACACCCGTTGTCGTCCGTCACCGTAGCCGCGCTCCGTCGAGCCACGCCCCGTCGCCATCGCCCGTAGCCGCGCCTGTCCAGTGGTCTTCGCATCGCCGCCGCCCGTGGACTTCATTGCCGGCCGGTGGACTTCGTCGCCGGCGCCCTTGTCCGTCCCCGCATTGCCCAATCTTCCTGCGCGCCGCCGCTGCCCGTGGTCGCCGTACGTAAGTGTTTTTTTTCTGTTTTTCATATATAGTTTATTGTATATAATTTAGTTAGATATAAATTAATGTGTTAGTATATTTAGTAAGTATATTTGTGTTAGATATAAATTTGTTATTAGTATATAAATGTGTTAGTATATTGTTTAGTTAGATATAAATTTGTTAGTATGTAGTATCAATATTTTTAGTTGGATATAAATTTCTAAGTATATTTTTTAGTTTCATATATATTGTTACATATTTTTAATATAGAGATTTAAGGATATTTTAGTTTGATATATAATTTTCTTTAGACACATTATTATGTAGTTTAGCGATATTTATGGATTTGTATATAATATTAGTTAGTATTTAGGATATTTAGATATTCGTATATAATATTTGTTAGTATTTAGGATATTACTGCTAATATTTAGGAAATTATTACTATTATTAGATTATAATTATTTACCGCATTATTTCGGTCAAATCCATACCTACTTTAGGATATGCCCGGGCATCCTCGTAGCCAACTCTGCCAGAGCGATGGAGTACTACGCTCTAGCGGTGTTGTACGAGACTGGGCTCCTCCAGGCTGGCACTGGGAGGTGCTACCGTCAGAGACGCGTAGCTTGGTGAGGAATCTGGGTGTCGTCGTCGACCCGGATCTTCTTTGGTGGAGGTCACGTGGCCCAGACAGAGCGCGGAGGGAGCCGGCCCCCGAGGAGGTGGTATGACGTCGCGTCAAGGAGGAGGACGAGCACGTCCGTCGCTATATGGTGATGTTGGACGCCAGGGTGGCCACCATACCTGTCAGGTTATTCAGGGATCTCACCATAGTTATAGTCCGGTGATGGTTCCGGCTATTTGGTTGGTCACATCCCGCGGCTCAGGATCCGGTAGTCGACGTTGAGTTTGAGCTATGTTATCACATAAGATGTTGTTTTTTATATGATATTACTACTTTGTCGTTATTCAAGATGTATTATGACTTCTTTGTTGTTTTCTGAGATGTTATTCGAGATGTTATATGATATTAATAATTTTATTGTCATTCGAGATGTTATATAATTTTATTACTCATATATGCACATTATGTCATAGCAATTATTCTATGGATCTCTTCAAAAGTAGAGAAGGTGAAGAGCCTTTTTTTCGATATGATACTGGGTGGTGGAGGACCGCTCCCCTATTAGGATGGAGCGCTCGTCGATCAGGGTGGGGAAGAAGACTGTGGATCAGAAGATGGCTCACAGTTTCTAAATGAGTCCGGTGAGGGAATAGAGATAGAACCTCAAGTCGAAGCGCATACTAGTTTTAATTTCGATGATGGCTTAGAAAATGATGGACCAGCCTTGACAAAGTCTGGGAGGTATATTATTAAGCCTCTTGATCACTAGTAGATAGATGCATTAATTGATTTGTGTGTATATATATATATTAACGAATGTTGTTTCTTATTTTAGACATCCACATCGACCAAGTCAGTTAAAAATAGTAAACGAGGACCGGCCAAAGGGATGCCCGATGATGCGCATCTCACAATTGTTGAGGTCTCTCCAGTGGGCGTACTGTTGCTTCCCATAAAGAACGCAAACACATTTATTCATCAATATGGATTTGTTGTTAGGGACAACGTCCCGATCAGCATTATCAACTGGAATAAGCCAGCAAAGGCCGATGAATATTCTATGAGTTATGTCGAGGACAGATACAAAGACATACTATGGGATAAGCTCATTTGCCATTTCACCCTACCGGTCTTAGAGACTAAGGAGGCGACAAATGATATGAGGTCCAAATTTAAGTGTTTCACTCTTAAGAAGATGGCCCAACAGTTCAATAACTATAAGAAAAGATTATACAATGAATATCTCGAGGAAGGAAAAGTTCCAGCATTCGAGGAATCACTAGAGAAGCAGCGGCCTCACTGGAAATGATTTCTAGACTACAAGAAATCAGCAATAGCAAAAAAAAGGTCCGCAAAGAATAAAGAAAATGCTGTAAAAAAGAAATATCACCATACGATGGGTACATGTGGCTAAAGGAGTTCCGTTCCTAAGTGGGAGGAAGTCGAGAAAGCCTTGTGTGTCCAAGGGCTCACTCCAGCTATAGAGGACTGGCCCATCAGAGTAAGGAATTGGTTACTTTCCCATGGGGCAAAGTATGACATGGAACCAGGGGAATTGATATTCGATAAAAAGTCCAGTGTTGCTACACCCCATGGAGAAATTGTTAAAACAATTGAGGAGGTTAAAAAGGGTGACTTCAAACCCGACAGAGAGAACGACGAGCTGACAAAGGCCCTCGGGAATCCTGAAAAACCAGGACGAACACGAGGCTTTGGACCTTCTGTGCCGTGGAAGACTGGGTTTCCTCAGGACACTGAATCCTATAGAAGCCGAGCGAGGGCAAAGAAGCGGAAGGAGATAGAGGAGGCATCCCCATTGCGTAGCGTGGAAAGAAAGAACGAGGAAATATATGCCATGCTAAAGGAGCAACAGAAGCAGCTAGACGAAATGCGCCAGCAAGGGCCAACTCATCAACGGCTAGAAGAAAGTGTCGGTGTCCCATCTCAGCGAAGAAGCAGTGTCGCTTCCACGGTGGCCGATCCGATAGATCTCTATCCATGGACAATATCACTAAGAAGACAAGTTGCGATCTGTATGTGGGAGTAATGAACTTATCCTTCAAGGCGGCTCTCGGCTATGCTTTATCTTGTGAACCTGAAGCACGCTGGCATTGCAAAGAGATTCTAGATGGCTATGCTCGTATCAGGGTGGATGAGATTCTACCTCAACATGAATCACTACAACTTGACATCCCTGGACCTGAAGATGAGAGCACGCAAGGATAAGTCAGGGGCTCTATCATTCTATGGTGCAAGAAATACATCGTGTTTCCAGGCTGACCCAAGCCACCACCGTCTCCTCTGCGTCAGCCGAGTCTGTCCCTCCAGCAAGTCCACATGAGGAGTGTGACGACCACCATAGCGCGAGTCCACCGCCGCATCAGCCCAATCCTCCGCCGCCGCGTCATCTCACTCTGCCGCCACCGTGTCAAATGAAGAAGGCAGTCTCTAAGTCAACTAGTATAAATACTAGTCAGAAGAAAGCCTAAGGTAAAAAGGTGAAAAAAATCCCGCCGCCTCCTCCTAAGTTACCTTACGAGATGACTGATGAGGAAACCAAAGAGATCAGTGATGCCCAAGTTAACGCCTTCTTTGCACCCAAAGCTCCTAAGCCAAAACAAATATTTGATCCAAAAGCCAAAAAGTGGGCTAAGGGGTTTCTTGAGCAACCATCGCGATATGAGATAAATAAGGCTGATGACTACAAACGCTGTCTTCTGATAATTGGTAGGAAGAATTCAGGAAATACTACTGCAAGCAGCGGTAATACTCTAGGAAATACTACTTCAAGCCGCGGGAAAAGAGAGGTTGCACAACTCGGAATGCAGGAAAACTAATCGATCGCCCCGCTCAAGGTGTTATCCAATACTGATCATCAGAATATTATATCAATGGAATTTGCCAAAGGTGCTAATATTACAGTTGATCAAGCGCTAGGCGGGCATATCCCCATACAAGAGGAATTTGCATGCAGATATGAATACGGGAAGACTCTGGTCAAACCTAATGAGGTCAAATTTCTACCAACTCAAATGCGAAGACTGCATGAGTGGTATAAGAAAGTCTCTACATGCGATGAAGAAGATCAATTCTCAGCGCTGCTTGTGAAAATTACAAGTGAGCATTTTAATGGTGAAAACCAGTTGCAAATTTATTTTGAGGAATTCTATATGTTATTCAAATAAGATACCCTTGACTTGAGTCTCCTCGCTACCTATTGTCTGTAAGTGGTTCATTTATTTCTATGATAAAGTCTCTAACCCAGCTCTGTTATTGCATGTAATTATCTTCACTATATGCTATTATGCAAAATGAAGAGCGATGAATGTGACCATAAGAAAATCTTTGACACTGGGTTCATCGACCCACACCGGTGTAATCAAAGATTGCAAATGGAATACCCCAAGGACACAGAGCGTAACTTGCTAAGGTTCTTATTGAGGCAACATTACAAACGAAGAATATTGTTTTCCTACAACTACAGGTAAGAGTGTTGCTGCCTTGTAAAGATCACTTGATTATGCTAAGTGTAATTGATGAGTTACTGATGTATATAAACGTGCGCAGCTATCACTGGATTCTGCTAACCATTGAAGTTGACCCTGGAAGAGTTGAAATCAAGGACTCGCTAATGAGAGACGAATCAGAGTACGCATTCATTAAAGACGCGCTCCAGATGTAATTTCAGTCATTATCGCACTATATTGTCTCTTTCGTTCATATATATATCTTGAGATATCAAGTAACTAATAACATTTTTTTTGCCGGACAGGGTTTGGAAAGCTTTCACCAATTCTACGGTTGGTGAATTTAAACAAAAGCTTAGTTTTTATCGAATCGATGTAAGTAGTACGAGCTAGATCCGCGCATCTCTTCAATTCTAGTTTCAATACCATCATGTCATGCTTGATTATTATTTGATTGAAACCTTTTGTCGTAAAGTGCGAGAGGCAGCCACCAGGTACTAATCTATGTGGATACTTAGTGTGCGAGTACATTCGCTCCGAGGTCAGTGAGCGGGACGGAGGGACATTTTTAGAAGTACGTGAGCAATATATTCACAATTTTGGTTGAGTGTCATTCATAATATTTGTTATGACTATTGATATTCATATTGACCTCCTTCTTTTATATATAGTTGGAAAGATTGCGGGAGAATCTCAATCCAAGGAAGCGTCTGGTAGAAATTCAAGAGAAATTGGAGGGATTTCGTGTTGACCATGTCATAAACCCAGAAGGAAAATACCATACCTCCGGCTACCCGTGATTTAATGAACTTGTAACCGAATAGACGGGTTGTGATATCCATTTATGTAATGTAGAATTATATGTAATGTAGAATTATATCTATATAATTATGACGATGTTGTGTGTAATGGGTTTCTTTGTTGCATGTCAGTTTACGCCAAACGCAACCCTCCTCTACCTATCCTCCTTCCGCGGCAGAACCCCGCATTTGGCTACCGCCGCAGAAATCGGCCCCAAAATTCTGCCGTGGCAAAAACTCGCATCGGCTGTCGTGACGGAAAATGGCCCCAAAACTCTGCCGCGGCGGAAAACAGCCCCAAAACTCTGCCGCGGCGGAAACCCCCATCAGCTGCCGCGGCAGAAAATGGCCCCAAAATTCTGCCGCGGAAGAAACCCCCATCGGCTGCCGCGGTAGCCGAATTGGTAAAATGCTGTCGCGGCAGAAAAGAACTAATCCCGACCCGTGATATGGACCGGGACTAAAGACCACCCCCTCGCACTGCTACGCTGCCACGTGCATAGCCTTTAGTCCCGGCCCGTAACTGAACCGGGACTAGAGGCTGGGACCTCTAGTCCCGTTTCCGTAGTCCCGGCTGGCAATCCGGGACTAGAGGCCCTCTAGGACCAAGACTAGTGCCCCATTCTCCACTAGTGGTTCTAAGGAAGGATCAGGACGAATCGCTCTCTATTAGCTCATGTGTGTGTGGAAGTATTGGTAGACTACCTTGGAGATCGGTAGGCTATTGCTGGAGCAATGAAGATTGCAGGATGGAACTATCACAGGTCGAATTGTACCACAACAGCTCTCTCGATGTCGACCTCAAAGAACATATGCACCCAGGCAGTCTTTCCTTGTTCGAGTCTCATCTGAATAAATATGGCACACATGCGATCTGTCGTTTTTTAAGCGCGGAGTTCCCCCTAGAAGGGGCTAGAACCTTTCATTAATGTAGAAGTGGAGGTATAAAATTATTACAAAGGATCCCATAGAATAGAAAATAACACATGGATCCCTGGCATTTGTAGAAAGGACCTTGCTAAAAGATTGGGAATTACAATTTAGCCCTTCCTCTTCCCCACTGTGGAGCAGAGAGACCAGCGTGCTGCAACCATGGACGAAGACGGGGATGCTACCACTTGCCTCCGGCCTGGTAAAGCTCCCAGCACCTGATCTCGAAAAGGGCCTCTCAATGGAGGTTGAGGGATTGTCGGAGCATACCGACATGAATGATGCCATCTTGGCCAAGGATTCTGGCGTCTTCTTAGACGTAGAGGATGAGCTCCCAGATAAAAAGGTTCTTTGACCCCAACTCCACCCTAGCCAAGCTTCGTCTCTAACAACTTCCCCTACCCCTACCATGGAGCTCAAGGAGAAGAAGAAAGACAGACAGGAAGGCAGAGCCAGAGCAAAAGAATTACGCCAACACCACATAGTAAGAAGCGGATCACCGTCAGACCCGAAGAACCTGCCACAGACTCGGGGAGGCGAGCATAGAGGATGGCGATGTTGGCGAGCCGAAGCAACCACGGTCCACTTATTGAAGAAGGCCTCACCGGGTTCACCGTCGCCGCCCAGATTCCACCATGGAAACTCGACGGACGGCGTCGCCGGCGACCGCCTGGCGCCATGGAGGAACGCCAGATCGGATAACATCCAGAGAAAGGGGAAGACGGCCTTATTCTTGGAGATGCCGAGCTTCAGGCTTCGATCTTGCCACCGCCCTTGCCACCGGAGCGACGTCTCGAGGGAGGAGGAGCATCGGGCGTGCCAGATCCAGCCGATGGGATCTGGTGTCCTACTCCAAATCACCACAAGGGGACAACATCTACCAAATCTAATCCTAAGACCTAGACTACTGGAGTCGGTGCCTCTCCTTAGCTTCCTCCGAACGGCATCGCCGTCGAGAGGAGCCTCAGATTGGCCCGGGACGGGGTGGACGGCTCTCAACGGGAGAGGAAGATGGGGGAACGCACGGGAGAGGAAAAGTGAGTCAGCGTATCCGATGCGATCTGTCGTGAGTTAGGTTTTGACCATTGCAGTGTAAGCAACAGTTATGGCCATTCTAGAGGCATTCTACTCTCCTGCAATGATGAGAATAAGGTTATACTATAAAACTTCTCTGTCAATTCCATTGACGTCATGCATGTTTGAATCAGGTGATCTACTAAATGCAAAATTAAAGAAAGGGAGTTCATTTATGGAAAAGCATATGGTCGGGAATTCAAACATTGAAGAAAGGCCACATATGGCGAGTGGGTGATGGGAAATCTATCAACATCTTGGAGGATGAGTGGATCCCAAACAGTTCCACATGCAAAGTTTTGACCAATAGAGGTGAGTCTCTCCTTACAAGAGTGGATGAGTTAATAACCAATTACAATCGTTGGGATGAAGAGCTCATCAACCAAACATTTTGGAGAATTGATGCGTGTAGGATCAAGGCTATTCCATTACCGACCTTTGACATGGAAGATTTTGTAGCGTGGAATTTGACCAAGAATAGTGTCTTCTCAGTAAGATCAACATATTATGTGGAGTGGGGGAGGCGCAATTCGGTGGTAGATTGAATATCGACCAAGGACTAGGCTCAATGAATTCTCACCCCATGTGGGAGAGAGAATATGGTAGATAAGAGTTCCTGCCAAAGTGAAAGTATTTGTATGGAGGATAACACAAGACACACTACTACCATTTTATTGTTGGAATTTGGTGAATATTGGACTGTTGGTCCATTAGACAAATTCTGAAATTCTTTTTGGCCTACTTGTGCATGGCAGCATATGGCTGTGCAAGTGGTGCTAAAGTTTAGTCTCATATTGCTAGTGAAAAGGGATTTGGACCTTCTTATATAGTAGAGTGCTGCACCACTCACTAAGGTGTGACAAGGAGAGAAGCCCTCGCGCACGCCTCCTCTGACGCCGCCCGCCTCGAGGCATGCCATGCCTCGCCTCGTCACGATGCGCGCGCTGTGGATTGCAGGAATCTCGTCGAGCTTTATTTTGCTATTTGGGAAAATTAATTATGAGTCATTAACGAACGCGTTAACTACAACTGTTTCCAGTTTTTATGGATTGTGTGTTGTTACCGACTCGGACGTGGGCTGAGCCCCACGATCTTCCTAACCTGCACTAGATAAGCGTCTGCGCTAAACCTAATCGGTGATCAATATACACAACACACGCACCTACCTTCAGAACCTGCGCCGCCGCTTTCATCTTCCCCATCCCGGCTTGCGGCGTGCACCACAGATCGGGACAGTAGGCTTTCGGAACCCCGCGTCTCGTGAACCTATACGGGTGAGGGGTGATCAGGTTTTTGGGAAGCGCTCAAGCGCGACTACTGGCAACCACGACATCATCCGACGACGAGTTTCCGAACTACGACTTCTTTCCGTACGTCAGCGACCTCTTCGGCAACCTTAACATGGGCGACAACTCTGCTGCCGCTATCGCTGCGGCTACTGCCGCCACTTCACCCTTTGCTATGGATTCTGCCGCAACTGCATCGTATGTGATCTCAATCTCTCTCTTTCGGGTTTTTTAGAGTTTATAGGTCTAGCATTTGGCGTAGATGTGATAGGTTTATCTTGTATAGTTGTAATTTATTCATCTACTTTATTGATCTGCCTGATTGTTTTTAGTATTGTTTGTATGATCAAGCTTTATCAGTTTATTATTTGGATTAAATCATATGGATTATTGCTTATATTTTCAACAATTCAAAAACCTGACTATAGACAACTGAACTCTACTGGTGTAGCCACAGCTACTAGGCCTCCTCCTTTTGATGGTATGCACTATAAGAGATGGCGCAAAAGAGCAATCCTCTGGTTTGAAAACCTAAACTGCTATAGCGCCACTCTTGGCAAGCCTGAAGGAGAAATTTCTGCTGAGCAGGAAGCGACCTTTAAGAAAGCCGATGCCATATTTACGGAGGCTTTGTTTAGTGTTCTTGGGGACAACATTATTGACCCGTATATGTCATTTGATAAAGGTAAGGACGAGTGGGAAGCGCTCGAGGCCAAGTTTGGGGTCTCAGATGCTGGCACTGAGTTGTAGGTCATGGAGCAATTCTATGACTACAAGATGGTTGATGAGCGCTCTGTCGTTGAGCAAGATCATGAGATACAATTACTTGTCAAAGAACTTGAGCAGTTCAAGTGTTCCTTACTGGACAAATTTGTGGTTGGTGGCATTATTGACAAGCTTCCTTCCTCATGGAGGAATTTTGCTACTTCTCTAAAACATAAGAGATAAGAGTTTTCCGTTACGGATCTCATTGGGTCTCTTCATGTGGAAGAGAAGGTGAGATCAAAGGAGAAAACTACTCGAGGGTTTGAGGGAGTTTGTAGTGCCATTTTGGTACACAAGAAAAACTTCCAATCCCACAAGTTCAAAAACAAGAACAAATCTGAAGGCAAAGGGAAGTTTGAAGGAAAGAACAAGGCCACACACTCAACCAACTTCAAGAAGAAAATGATAAGAGCAAAGTCTCTTGACACGTCTATGGTGATCCTGATCATTAGACTCCTCACTGCCCTAATCGCTTTGACAAGCATCAACATGGGAACAACGGCAATACCGCTAATGTTGTTATTAGCGATACTGAGATGAAGGATGTTGGGTATAATATTTTACCTACTATCTTTTCAGTATGTCATTCTCCTTATTGGTGGATAGACAAGGGTGCTAATACACATGTATGTTCTGATATTTCCATGTTTTCCTCTGATCAGGTCACAAATGACTTCTTCTGTGCTGATGGGAAACGCCTCACCTGCTTCTGTTCGTGGTGTTCGTATGGTAAATCTGAAGTTTACTTCGGGGGAGACCGTACAGCTGAAGAATGTGCATCACGTTCCCTCCATCAATAAGAATATTGTCAGCGGATCGCTTTTATGTCGATATGGTTTTAAGTTGATTTTTGAGTCCAATAAAGTAATAATTTCTAAGTATGTACAATTTGTTGGAAAGGGTTATGAGTGTGGAGGTCTGTTCCACTTTTCTTTGTCAGACTCATGTACTAAAGTTATTAATCATGTTTGCAATGATAATGAGTCTAATGTTTGGCATTCACGACTCTGTAATATTAACTTTGGTTGCATGACGCGGCTAGCCAATATGAGTTTAATTCCAAAATTTACCACTATAAAAGGTTCTAAGTGCCAAGTTTGTGTGCAAGCAAAGCAACCCCGCAAGTCACATACGGCTGTGGAACCGAGAAACTTAGCACCACTAGAACTTATACATTTAGATCTCTGTGAGATGAATGGTATGTTGACAAAAGGTGGAAAAGATACTTTATGACGTTAATTGATGACTCCACTAGATAATGTTATGTTTATCTTCTGAAATCTAAAGATGAAGCTTTGAACTACTTCAAAATCTATAAAGATGACGCAGAAAACCAACTTGATCATAAAATCAAGCGGCTAAGGTCGGATCATGGTGGAGAGTACTTTTCAAACGAATTTGATTTATTCTTTACGGAACATGGTATTATACATGAGAGGACTCCCTACTCACCTCAGTCAAATGGGGTGGCCGAAAGAAAGAACCGCACTCTAACTGATTTGGTTAACGCCATGTTAGATACATCGGGTCTCTCCAATGAATGGTGGGGGAGGCGCTAATGTCCGCGTGTCATGTACTAAACTATGTTCCCGTAAAGGATAAAACCATGACTACATTTGAGAAACAGGAAATGAAAAGGCTTAAACTCTCTTACTTACTAACTTGGGGTTGTTTGGAGAAAGTCAATATTTCAATACCCAAGAAGCAAAAGCTTGGACCAAAAATCGTGGATTGTGTTTTTCTGGGATATGCTTTTCATAGCATTGGCTATAGATTTTTGATAGTAAAATCTAAGGTATCCGACATGCATGTTGGTATAATTATGGAATTGAATGATGTGACTTTCTTTGAGGACATCTTTCCAAGAAAAGGTATGTCTAGCTCATTAAATCAGCAGATGAATAGTTCGTCTAGTCAGGAATTTTTCTATAATTCCTGAACCCACTATGCCGATAGAACACTCTGATAATCCTGTGCAGGACGACAATCAAGCTCCCAAAAGGAGAGAGACAAAGTATTGCAAATTCTTTTGGTGATGATTTCATTGTGTACCTTGTGGATGATACTCCCACTTCTATTTTAGAAGCCTATGGATCTCAAGATGCTGACTACTGGAAGGAAGATGTCTGAAGCGAGATGGACTCCATCTTAGATAACGGTACTTGGGATGTCACTGATCGTCCTTATGGGTGCAAACCTGTAGGATGTAAGTGGGTATTCAAGAAAAAGCTTAGACCTGATGGTACTATTGAAAAGTACGATGTCTTGTGGCCAAGGTTTATATCCAAAAAGAAGGTGAAGACTTCTTAGATACCTACTCACCCGTAGCTAGACTGACCACTGTTCGAGTACTACTATCCTTGGCTACCTCACATGGTCTTCTCATTCATCAAATGGACGTTAAGACAAGTTTTCTAAATGGAGAGCTAGATGAGAAAATTTATATGGAGCAGCCTGACGGATTTGTAGTAGATGGTCAAGAAGGAATGGTGTGTAAGTTAGTGAAGTCTTTGTGTGGTCTTAAGAAAGCTCCTAAGCAGTGGCACGAGAAGTTTGAAAGAACTTTAACTGCTGAAGGCTTTGTTGTAAATGAAGCTGACAAATGTGTGTACTATCACCATGGTGGGGGCGAGGGAGTTATTATGTGTATCTATGTCGATGACATATTGATATTCGGGACCAACCTTGTTGTTATCGAGGAGGTCAAAGAATTCCTATCTTGTTGCTTTGAGATGAGGGACTTAGGAGTGGATGATGTAATATTAAACATCAAGCTACTAAAGGATGATAATGGTGGGATTACACTACTTCAGTCTCACTATGTGGAAAAGATATTGAGTCGTTTCGGGTATAGCGACTGCAAGTCTTCTCTAACGCCTTATGATCTGAGT
Source organism: Avena longiglumis (assembly GCA_030063025.1). NCBI lineage: Eukaryota > Viridiplantae > Streptophyta > Magnoliopsida > Poales > Poaceae > Avena > Avena longiglumis. The sequence continues at coordinate 177,231,754 of CP125977.1, read as the reverse complement.
GTGCTACTTTGAAAGAATCGAAGGATTGCTAAAGATCAATTGAGATATTCTCAAATTATTGGCTCGCTCATGTATTTAGCCAGCACTACTAGACCTGACATCTCCTTTGTTGTAAGCAAACTGAGTCGATTTGTGTCAAATCCTGGAGATGATCATCGGCATGCTCTTGAAAGAGTTTTGCGCTATTTGAAAGGCACTAGGAGTTATGGTATTCATTATACTGGGTATCCACGGGTACTTGAGAGTTATAGTGATTCAAACTGGATATCTGATGCTGAGGTGATTAAGGCCACGAGTGGTTATTTATTTACACTTGGTGGTGGCGTTGTTTCCTGAAAGTCTTGCAAGCAGACCATCTTAACGGGGTCAATAATGGAAGCAAAACTCATAGCATTATACACAACCACTGTTGAAGCAGAGTTTGCTTCGTGAGCTCTTGATGGAATTACCCGTGGTTGAAAAACCAATACTTGCCATCCCGATGAACTGTGATAATCAAAATGTGATTGTCAAAGTAAACAGTTCTAAGGATAATATGAAGTCTTCAAGGCATGTGAAGATGAGATTGAAATCTGTCAGAAAACTGAGAAACTTTGGAGTTATTGCGTTGGATTATATCCAAACATCTAAAAACCTGGTAGATCCCTTCACAAAGGGTTTATCACGCAATGTGATAGATAATGCATCGAGGGAGATGGGTTTGAGACCCACGCTATGAGTTGATCCCAGTGACAACCCACTCTATGTGATCGGAGATCCCGTGAATTAGAACTGGGAGACAAGCTGTTGGTCAGCTGAGAGGAGAGTATCCCCATATTATATTTACATCTCTATAAAGATGCAATACTCTCTTAATCTGCATGGCGGGTTGGTATTTATCTTAATGTGTTCCAAGTGGCTTTTATAAGCGGACATGTTGTCCTGCAGAACATCTCTTGAGGAATACACCTATATGAGTCTGACTGTCAAACGTCACAGTCCGTGAGAGTTGGATGCTCTCTAATAAACTCATGAAAGGCCCTGAAGTATGACGCATAAGCTCCAAACTGCGGGAAAGCCGACGACAACCCTGTACTTGTCTAGATTTTGTGTGAAACTAGCGCGCAGAAAACTTGTAGTTCAAGGCATAGTCCACTATTCAAGTTGCTAGTTAGTGTAACATAGAAGTTCAACTTAACAGTCTCCACTACACACCGGTATATAAAAAATATGTTCTGGAAGAAAAGTGATGTCATGTGTCAATGAGACTTTGTGGGTGATTGTTCGAATTTGCTGAATATTAGACTATTGGCCCATTAGACAAATTCTAAAATTTTCTTTGGCCCACTTATGCATGGCAGCATATGGCTGTTCTAGTGGTGCTAAAGTTTAGTCTCACATTTTTAGTGGAAGGGGAGTTGGATCACCTTATATAGTAGAGTGTTGCACCACTGACTAAGGTGTGACAAGGAAAGAAGCTCTCACGCTCTTCTCCTCCGACGCCGCCCGCCTCGGCTCACCATGCCTCGCCTAGCCACGACACACGCGCTCCGTGGGTTGCGAAAATCTCGCCGAGCCAAGCTTTATTTTACTGTTTGGGAAAATTAATTGTAAGTCATTAACAGACGCATTAACTACATATGTTTCTAGTTTTTATGGATCGTGGGCTGTTACCGACGTTAACCTACACTATATAAACATCTGCGCTAAACCTAATCGGTGATCAATATACACAACACACACACCTACCTCCAGAACCTTGCACCGCTGCTTTCGTCTTCCACATCCCGGCTTGCGGCATGCACCACAGATCGATACAGTATGCCTCCAGAATCCCGCCTCTCATGACCCTTTATGGATGAGGGGCGATCATGTTTTTTGGAAGCGCTCAAGCACGACTACTGGCAACCACGACATCGTCCGACGACGAGTTCCCGAACGATGACTTCTTCCCAGACGTCAGCGACCTTTTCGGCAATCTCAACATGGGCGACAACTCTGCTACTGCTACCGCTACGGCTACTGCCGCCACTGCACCCTCTGTTGCGGCTTCTGCCGCAACTTCATCGTATGTGATCTCAATCTCTCTCTTTCGGGTTTTGCTAGAGTTTTTAGGTCTAGCGTTTGGCGTAGATGTGATAGGTATATCTTGTATAGATTTAATCTATTCATCTACTTTGTTGATCTGCATTATTGTTTTTAGTACTGTTTGTATGATCATGATTTATCAGTTTATTATTTGGATTAAATCATATAAATTATTGTTTATATTATCAACATCCATGTCACTCTTTCTATAGACATGTTAAAATTAGCATACAATATCTTGAAAAAAAAAATAGCGGACAATACCTAGTACGTGAGAGAGGAGCAAGTTATGTCAACCACATGTTATTTTCGTGTCCACTAGCGAGACGAGTTTGGAAGAATCTGGAGTTGAATCTGAAAATTGCGGAGGCATGTTCCATGGATCTTGTGGGTCAAGTAGTCCTGCAATACCTGTTATGTATAGAGCAATAAAAAACAAGTATTCTTGGATAGCTTGTTACTACTGAAACTTATGCAATGGCTTGCTGGTTCTTAGCTAGGGTGGGAGAGGAGGAAGATAGTTAATGGCGAGATAATTCAAATAGAGAAGAGATCTATTGTGGCAATCAGCACTTTGATAGCAAACTACCGAGCTGCGAATACACAAAGAGAAAAACCCAAGAAAGATGGTTGGTCTTAATCCTCATTAGGTTATGCCAAAGTCAATATCGACGTTTTGTTTAACATGGACAATGTGAGAGGAGCGACTGGTGCTGTTGTCCGTGACAGCTCAGTATGTTTTTTGGTTGCATGCAATATGAGAATTGATCACACTTTTGATGTGTTCACGGCTGAGACTATAGCTTTGTGTAGAACAACAGAGAGATTGGCGGAATATGATGGATGTATTTTTAATTCTCATGGACGAGTATATATAGACGTACATGAGATCATCTTAAACTATAAGTCAAGTTAGGCTAGAGTCATAACTATTCTAAACTAGCATAACAATCGTGTCCATACAATACTCTAACATCCCCACAGTTGTAGCGGTAGTGTCATGAACAACTGGAATGTTGCGGACGGTCAGACTTCAGATAAACTAAAGTAGAATCCAGTAGGCTGACATCCCCCCGTAGTCTGAGCGGGAACATCGTGGGCAATGTCGCGTCGCGGTGGCTTGGAATATAGAGGAAGCTGATGATGCTCAAGCGAGGTGATAGCCCTTGTGCCGATGTCGAGGGAGCCGAGAGCATTGGGCAAAGTCGTGGTCGAGGTAGCCGTGCAAGGAGTCGCCGTAGTAGATGTCGTGTTCGGGGATGTCGGAGTCGAGTTAGCCGCACATGAATCCGCATGCGCATAGTGCGCAAGAAGAATGACGGAAACGCGTCGAGGAAGTCGTCGAGGGTGTCGATGCGGAAGCCGATGCAGTCCGAGTCGTCGAGGACAAGGTGCACCCATAGTTTTGCCAGAACTAGGCGCACATCGGGAAAGAACGCACACTCTGGTTTTTCCAGAACCGAGTATGCAAAGAAGAACTCGTCGGTGATGCAGTCGAGGCAATCGTAGAGGGATCGATGCCAAAGAAGATGTTGTCGAAGATGATGAAGACGAGGTGTCGATCCAAACTTTCCAGACTCGGGAACACATCAGCGACAAAGGCACTCCCGGTGTTTCCAGGACCAGGCATGCGAGGGTCAGGGACCATCATGAACTTGTCGCCATGTCAGAGAGACTAGCAGAGGAGGCCTCCAGGACAATTGCGAGGCGCATAGAGGCGAAGGGAGAGAGGTCGTTGATGTACGCGGTTTTCAGAGTAGAGTAAAAGGTGGTGTAGTCGGGGACGAGGCGTGATGCTAGCGGCGAAGTTGTAGTGGACGAAGATGTAGAGGGATGCAAAAACAGAAGTGACATGGGGGTGGTCATGCTGGATGCCTAGAGTGGCGATGGGGTAGTCGGTGCGACCTGCGACAACAAGAGGTCGCCCTGTAGGTTACCTTGTAAAGTGCGGCTGCAGAGCTTGAAGTAGGCAAGGAAGAAACCCGGTGAAGTGACGAAGACCATACGCAGACGGCGGTAATCCGCGCCTTAGGAGATGACACGGTAGAAGTTGAGGACGTCGATGCACGGGGACAACAAAGTAGACTGCAGGCAGCGACGCTACCACCTGAGGGGGCGACATAACTATAGGGCACAAGTCAGTGCGGTGGCTGGGAGACCACCAGTGACGTACACGCCAAGGAAGGCGCGTTGGAAGATGGTAGCGTGGACCAAAGGTAGCTCAATCGGTGGTAGGCACGTGTTCGGGGACGTGCTTGACGTAGACGGGCTCGGGATCGGTTGATCAGACCGATGGTGCGCCGTATGTGCCATGGTGTGGACAACGCTTAGATTGTAGTCGATGGCGGCATTTTCGGTGAAGTCCCGGACGATGACGACAAAGACGATCCGAGGAAGGGTGGCCTCGGTGTCGAGGATATGCTAAATAGGTACCACCATTGCATGTCTCTAATCCGGCTAACCCAGGTGGCCACAGTCGGTAGTATGGCCTATGGCCTACTATGCTGCCCAGTTAGATGGATCCAGAAGGAAGGCCCATGCCAGATAAAGGAAGGCTACAGTGAAGTCATTATCCAACCCGGAGCCTTGGAGTGCAAGATATGTAAGACTAGTTTGTGTTAGTGTAGGATTCTGTGACCAGTCTGGTTAAGACTTTTCCCTGTTAGCCTAGGTTCTGGCGCCTTTATAAGCCGGACGTCTAGGAGCCTTTAGGACACCGTTTCACACACCTCTCACAGCGAACATATCTCTATAACTCGGCGTATTGCTATTATATGTGGGATGAACGCAAAGGCCGCTCTTCGATCTTTGGTCTCCAATGCCTTTCGGCAAGGATTCTACTGGCTGACCGTGAAGGCAGACGCCGACAAGCTAGTCGAGACATGCATTGGGTGTCAGTATTATGCACGGAAACCACATGTTCCAGCTGAATAATTACGAACTATACCAATTACTTAGCCATTCGCAGTCTGGGGGATTGACATGATTGGGCCATTATAGACGGTTGTAGAGGTCCCAACCTTTAATAAGGTAGAGATCCCTATGTTTACAATGCTATTCCCTGGATCAATAGCTAGCATCCACAGTTAAGATGTAATATCAAGAAACAAAGGTCATAATACAACTTTATAACCAGAAATAAAATAATTCATTACATCTTACATAGCTCATTTGGCTATCTCATTACAATGCAGCAGAAATATCTATAACATGGAGTCCTTCATCTTCAAAGTGCCACATGCAATCATGTTGGTTGTAGACTTGTAATCCTAATCAACACACTTCACTAACATCAAACAAACCTGCAACATAATAAGTTACAGCCACAAGGGTCAATACATTTGAATTATATTGGCAAGTGATACTATGGTAATATAGTGGTATCTACCATCTATATGCATTTGGCTATGTGGATCTTAGGCTTGCTTTGCTCAAAACAGTTTTTCCTTATCATTTGAAAACACTAAGTTTTTGCTTGTCAAAAATTACCGACGGCATCTCCTAATAAAAATTGGTGATCCTTCAACCCTTGTTCAACCACAAGTTTTAACTTAGCAATTGGGATGAGGAGATTCTTGATAGCTTCCATGTCTTTATGCTCAAATTGTCCATTCCCGAGGACACGGCTAAGTACTTAGTTTCTTCCATCTGCAGAGGTGGTGTACTTTCCCCACAAGACTTGATTTTCACCAAGACAGGATCTTTCAGAAGCCTTCCCTTAGACCAGAATGGACGCGCTCCAAACCTATCATCCCCTACCACCAACTGTCCATTTGGCTAAGTTATTGCAACCTATATGATCCAGGCAGAGCCCATAATTCCATGTGGTTGCACTAGAAGCTTCTTAACATTTGGCATCTCAAATCCCTTTGTTCCTCGGTGGCATTCCACAAGTGAGATACACAAGGTAAACCATAGAAATGGGCCTTGTGTAACCACTCAACAAAAATCCTTCCAAGCAATACCATTCCACCCAGGTGATTCATTCACTTAGTTGTTTTATTAAACAAAACACAAGTCCTTGACTTAGAAATATTCCATAGCATGAATATAATCCACCCTTGTTTTCTACTAGCTAAGCTAAGCATGATAGTAGTAGGAATCTTAACTTAGGAAAATTCTACTAAGGTTTCATCTACTAGGATTTCCCATGGCATAGTTTATACTTAGCAAAATTTCCATGCAAGTCCTACTTAGAAATATCACTAATGCATAGTGAAAATAATGGGAAAAAAGTATGAAGCATCACTTGCCTTTCTGGTAGAGAATATAAGTTCACTCCTTGATCTTGCAATAATCACACTCTTCAAATTCCACTACAATTCAATCAAGCAAGCAAATATTCAATCTACCATTGAAGCAATCATCACATAGAATAATAAAAACAAAGTAATGCATGCAAGCATGCCAAAGATTGTTTTAGGAAAAGTGGTTTCTAATAGGTTATAATCACTTGAAAACACCTATTGGTCATTTGTAAAGGTGGCATAATCATTTGATATTAAGTTAGTAAAAATGCCCTTTTCAAATCATTTTGTTTTGTTAGAAATGATTTAAATCAAAGGAATATTTACTAGTGTTTACCAAATATATTTTTAACACAAATGTTAGTGTTTTATGGTCAAGTGTTTTAATATTAAAACCATTTGCAAAAGGTTTTACCTGTAAACCATTTTTAAATCAAACAACATTTTATTTCATTAGAAAATGCCTTTAAACAAAGTAATAATTTTCTAGGGTTCACCAAATATGTTTTTAAATCTAAAAGCTTGGTGTTTAGGGTTACTGAGTTTGAATCCAATCATTTGTCAAAGGTTTTACTCAAAAAGCATTTTTAACACATAAACAATATTTTTATTTGACTAGAAATGTTCTAATTCAAAGATTTATTCTTTGGATTCACCAAATATGTTTTTCAATACAAAAGTTGGTCTATAAGGTTAGTAGGTTCAAAACAATCCATTTACCAAAGATCTTACCTTAAAAATATTTCTAGAATAATTTTTATATTCAAATTATGCCTACAAATGTTTCTGTAAAAACAACCAATTTAACAGAAGCAATTTACTAAACAAAGTACATGGTTGGAAAGTGTTTGTATTGTTGATTCCATTGATATATAGTTTATAAATTTAGACGTGTGGATCAAAAGTTATGGATTTTACAAGTTTTAACATCTAATAGATCAATTCTGTTTTTAAAACAATAGACATGGCCACGTGTTGTGTTCTGATTGGCCGAAAAAGGTTCCTGCGGATCGCGCAGTGTGGTGCGTTGGATCTAATGACAATCGTGCGGCACAAATCAGCGCTTACCCTTTCATTTAATGAATCTATCGTAGCCACGCGATCTAGATCTAATGGCCGCGGTGCGAGTGACCACGAATGGGCGGCGCTGGCGACGGCGAGTGGCGGCGGCGCGGTTAGATGGTACAGTTGTCGGCGATTTAGGAGGCTAGAGAGAGAGAGAGGAGTAGCTTACAGTGATCGCAAGAGTGTGGCGAAGCTCAAGGAGTGCTTGGTTGGCGAAGGGGCACACAGAGTCGAAGTGGATTGCTCGTCGGAGATCGAGACAGCGTCGGGTGCCCTCTGTTGGAGATACGGTGCATGCCAGCGAGAAAGGAGGGTATGGTTAGATGCGCAATGATGTGGCGAGTACAGGAGCATCAATGAGAAGGGGATGCGCGGTCGGATGTTACCAGTAGAGGTCGCCGAAGTTAGAGCAGACGGCGGCGCTGCTAAGACGTGGTCGTTGCCGAGCCTATGGGGCGCGCGCGGGCATACGGAGGGTGCTGGAAGACGCGCACGCTGATGGCGAGCAAGCTCGCGGGGACTGGGAGGCAAGGGCGGCGAGGAGCGGCCGGAATCGCTTGCAAAGCTCGTCGGAGCAGAGAGAGGTCTCGGGCGAAATCGGAGCGGCCTGGTGGCGGAGAGGGTGGGGTGAGCTAGGGGAAAGAGAAAGGAGAAACATGCGCTTTAACGAGCATGGTCGCAGGGAGTAATCGTCGCGGCATTAATGCGAATTGAATCGAGTTTTAAACGGCAGAAACGGCCGGCGAGGTCAGCGGGAGGGGTGAAGACGATGACTGACGGGTGGGGTCTGTTTGACAGCGAGAGAGAGAGAGAGACGATGGGGTCCAGCGGTCAGGGACGGTGCGGGTGTGGTTTTTGGTGGAAAGCACTTCGCGAGAGGGGGAAAGAAATGGGCTTGTTGGGCCTGGACTGGTCTAGGTTAGATGGGCTGGGTCCTTTCCATTTTTTTGTTCTGATTCATTTTTATTTTTCTATTTTGATTTTGTCCAAATGATTTCAAACCTTGTTTGAATTCAAACCCTTTTCAAATGTTCAGTATATTTCTATACTGTTTTAAATAGTTATTTTAAGTCTATTTTATAATAATTCCTTTATTCTTTTATGGTTTATATTTTATTTAAAATAGGCTCTTGCCCTTATTCAAATAAGATTTAAAAAATAATTTCCATTCTTATTTAAATTCAAATTTTTATCAAAACCTTTTCCAGTAGGTTTTATTTATTCAAAAGGGTGTTGAAAAATTCATTTTGATTTATTTGAAATATTTTTAACATGGTTTATTAATCATTTAAAAAGAGTAAATGTCTTTATTTAAATCAAAATAAATATGACTTTAATTCTATATAAATTTTATTTAAATGATTCCTTTATTTCATTTGCTTATGGATTTGGCCAAGATTTAATTTGGCTTTTAAATATTCCTTATTTATTCATTTCTTCCCTATGTTATAAAATCCATATCTTTTTATTTTAAGAACCAAACTTGGTGATTTCAAATTTGTAAAATCTTATTTAATATTTGTTTATATTTTTAAATCACATTAGGATTAATTTGATCACAATTTGGTATGGATTCTAGATAGGAGCTTTATTACCTTTGGAATTTAATTTCTTTATCTTATTAACTTCATAAGATTTTATCTATGGATCCAAATTGAATGAAATCAATTTCTATGGTTTCATAATACTTTTATTTATCAATCTTGATCATTTATAAATGTTTGTTGATAAATTTTTATATGGATCAAATCCTTAGTCTTTGAGATATCTTGGAAATGATTTTCTTCCATTAGGGTTTTAGGGTTTTGGTTTATTTTCCAAGTGTTTAAATTTCAAGATGCATTTATGAAGAATGCATTTCACTTGATTTGAATTTAGTTGGATTCAAATTTTATTCAAAGTTTGTTCAAGATGGGTTTTGATGTTTCCATTTGGAATCAAAAGTTTCTTTTCACCCTAAATTTCAACAATTATTTATTTTATTTATTTATTTATTCACATTTCAAAATTTGGAGGGATGTGACAACGGCACCTTGTGGGTTTACGCATCTGCTTGTACGAGTTGACAAATTCACTAAATGGATAGAACATAAACCCATTAGAAAGCTTGATGGGGCAACATCCCTCAAATTTTTCTGGGATCTAGTTGTGAGATTTGGTATCCCAAACAACATCATCACCGCAATCACAGCAACTTATCACTCGAAGAAGTCGAGGCTTACTGTCACGAGAAAGGCATCCGCCTTGACCTATCATGTAAGACTAGTTTGTGTTAGTGTAGGATTCTATGACCTGTCCAGCTAGGACTTTTCCTTGTAGCCCTAGGTTCTAGCACCTTTATAAGCCAGACCTCTGGGAGCCTTTAGGGCATCGATTGACACACCTCACACAACAAACCTATCTCTGTAACTCAGCGTATTGCCATAATAGTGATTTATGAAAGGAGTAGGATTCTGCCACCGTTGTGGGATATGAACCTGGGTAAGTTGTGTTACCTTGTACCCGCCAGCTCGCCCCCTTCCCCCACCTCTCTAAACACGCTCAGTGAGGACCCTCTATAGTGTCCAACCTCTTCGTGGCCGTAGCCATTGAGCGTGTCCAATTCTACGGCAATGTTCCGATTGTCCCACCCACTGAATTCTGGATCCCGGAAAAGTCGAACCCCACCCTCTTCTCCATTGTTCCAATCGGGGACATACACCTCTTCATCGATGAAACCGACTCAGGCACTAGTTCCCAGGAAGTCGAACACGCATCAAGGCCCGCACGGACCGCCTCCGGGCAGGACATGTTTGCGGAAGGATCGAATCCGGATCTATCTATGGAGTTTGCCGGCTTAGATCGGAAATATTCAAGGCCCACCGAAACCTACCTTGTGCAAGATGTAATGGTGGAAGACCAATGCAAATCCGCCGGGTTACCCCGCATGTCAGGAAAGCAACGGTCGCACTTTGTCAGCATTGTGACCATCTTTGATCTGGCTCGTTGTGATCAAAAAGATGGTGAACACCCCCGATATTACCTCACCAGATGGCTCCGGCTAAGGGCCGACTTGAAGGAATATCCCAGCAATGACGCGATCTACCACTTCATCAAAGGGCTCACGCGCGGCACACTTCTCCGGCATACACTCAGGAGGCAGCAGGCCATTGGGAACCTCACTCTCGCCCAGATGGTCGAGTCCGTTAACAGTTTCACATCTACCGATGAGAAGGCCCAGGCCAACCTCGCCGTCCTACCTAGATCATCTCAACCACCGTCTATCGGCCCCGTTGCCTCGGCATCGTCTTCCATCGTCAAAGAACCTAACGCTCCCTTCGACTCTGTTTTGGGTGCAATCTACGCCAACATCAGCGTGGACTCGGAGGAGCTCGATGCAAACATGAAGAACTCGACACTGCCATGAAGGATATCAAGGAGGAGATCTAGCGCGAAGAGCATGCCGACAAGGCCATCACTTCCCATCAGTTGCTAGTCGCCATCGGGAGCGTGATCGAAGAAGATCAGCAAATCGGAGTAGCTCTGCCAAAGCCACGTGATCCCTCCGACAACGCCGATGATACCACCGATTCGGCAAGGAACATGCCTCCTTCGGCTTTTTGGAGAAATGCCCTAGAGGTAATAATAAAAGTAGTTATTATTATATATTTGTGTTTATGATAAATGTTTACATTCATGCTATAATTGTATTAACCGGAAACATTATTACTTGTGTATTTTGCAAACTTGTTAGAGTCCCTAGTAAAGCCTCTTATTAAACTAGCTTGTTGGTTAATATATGATCATGGTTTCCTGATCACGAACATGGAGATGTTATTAACAACAAGATCATATCACTAGGAGAATGGTATGATGGACATACTCCTATATATAAGCGTAGCATAAAGATCAAGTCATTTCAATAGTTTATTTGCTATAAGCTTTGAGATACATAGTAACCTAAATCCTTCAACCATGAGATCATGCTAATCATCATCACCAGATGGATGCTTTGATGACATCAAGCACCACTTCGTAACTGGGTGGTTATAAAGTTGGCATTGAGTGTTCGGAACGTATGTGTTGAGGCACATGGATCAAGAGTTCGATTTGTCCATCCATATGACGGATAGGTATATACTCTGGGCCCTCTCGGTGGAATGTCATCCAGTTAGCTTGCAAGCATGTGACTGGCTCACAAGGGATCACATATCACGGAAAAGAGAAAAGAGTACTTATCGGTAACGAGGTTGTACTAGGTATGCAGAGATACCAAGGATCACACCTCGGATAAGTATTATATCGCGAGACAAAGGGAAATTGGTATCGTATGTAAATGGTTCATTCGATCGCAAAGTAATCGTAGAAATTTGTGGGAGCCATATGAATTTTTAGATTCTTCTATTGGTTATTGGTCAAAGAAGAGTCTTGGTCATGTCTGCATTATTCACAAATCGTAGGGAGACACACTTAAGGATTCGATGTTGTTTGGTATTTATGGAATGTGAGTACAAATACCAAATGTTGTTCGGAGTCTCGGATGGGATCCGAGATATCACGAGGAGATCCAAAATGGTCTAGAGAATAAGATTCATATAAGGAAAGTCCAATTCCGGAGTTCGGGAATGATTCCGGTGTTTTCACCAGAATGATCTAGAAGGGTCTAGAAGGTTTACTGAACCGGAAGGGGAAGGGTGCATGAATGTGGCATGACAAAGTGGAATGATTGCATCTGTCCTAGGTAAAAGTGTTGTGCAAATAAAAGAGAGAAATCAAACTCCAAAATTGAAAGTCAAAAGGAAAGTTTGAAAGTCAAACTGGGACAATGTATACTGGTGGAGGGAGGAGAGGAAATCTTCTCGCTCCACCACGCGCCAAGGAGAAGAGGGAGTTGGGGAGGATTCGACCTCCCCCTCGCCTAGCCGCCCTCCCTCTCATAAATAGATGGTAGGGGGTTGCCCTCCAACACACCTCTCCAAGCCCCACCCCAAGCCGCCGCCGCACCAAGTCGCCGCTGACCACCTCCTCCTCCCCTAGCCACTAAACCCTAGATTACTGGGGAACCCTTCTACTCCATCTTCTTGCATCGTCTTAAGGCGAAAACCTGCGGGATCTACCCTCTACTTCTGTCACCATGCTGTCGTGCTTCTGGAATCACGAGGAGAGAGATACAACCTCTACTGCCTGCTAGAACAAGGGAGAGGAAGGTCTTCATCGATTACCGAATTTGTGACGCGGCTCCTGAAGGATCGTCTACGTGATCTTGAGATTGGAAAGTGTACGTCTACATCACCCATGAGAATCTGCTCTTATTAACCGCTTTGGAATCTTCGAGGGTGAGTACTCTCATCGACTCGTTTCTACAATCTAGTAGATAGATCTTGGCTTGTGTGTGTTCATGCGGTAGAGATTTTTTGTTTTCCATGCTACGAGCCCCTACAGTGGTATCAGACCCGTGTCAATATGTAGATATGTTGCACGAGTAGAACACAATGGTCATTATGGGCGGTGGTGCTTTTATTATCAATTGCTTCTTATGTACTTTGGATATTGCGCTATGGTGGGATGAAGCGTCCCAGGCTAACCTTACATGACAGTGTTCATGAGACTTGCTCCACGCTCAACATGCAACGTGTATTGCATAAGTGGCTTTGCGGGTGTCTGTCTCTCCCATCAATGTAATGATTCAATTTACAATGGGCACTTGATAGTCCAAGCATCAACGTTGTGGTTCTTGTTCTTAAGTTAGAACGGTACTTATTGAAAGCCCCAAACCACGCAAAATATGCAAAGAAAATTAGAGGCGTCTAACTTTGTTTTGCAGGGGTGTGATGTGATTTCATATGGCCATGATTGTGATTATATATGATGTATGTAATGTTCCTTATTGTAAGTCGACAACTGACAGGAGCCTTATGGTTGTCTTTTAATTTCGTTAAGACCTGTGTGTCTATTATTAAAATTAGTTGTAATAGTTGAACCTCGTGGACGACAACCATGGAGCGGTGCCATTGACCTTGACGCCACGCCGGTGATGATGGAGATCATGTAGGTGCTTGAAGATGGAGATCGGAAGAACAAGAAGAAAGGGCATATCGTTGTTGGAGATATGCCCAAGAGGCAATAATAAAGTGGTTATTATCATATCTTCATACTTATGATAAATGTTTACATACCATGCTATAATATATTAAACAGAAACATTAATACTTGTGTGATTTGTAAACATGTAAGAGTCCCTAGTAAAGCCTCTTATTAAACTAGCTTGTTGGTTAATATATGATCATGGTTTCCTGATCATGAACATTGAGATGTTATTAACAACAAGGTCATATCATTGGGAGAATGATGTGATGGATATACTCCTATAGTTCACTTGCTATAAGCTTTCAATACATAGTAACCTAAATCCTTCAACCATGAGATCATGTTAATCACCATCACCATATGGATGCTTTGATGACATTAAACACCACTTCGTAACTGGTTGGTTATAAAGGTGGCATTGAGTGTTTGGAAAGTATGTGTTGAGGCACATGGATCAAGAGTGAGATTTGTCCATCCATATGACTGATAGATATACTTTGGGCCCTCTCGGTGGAATTCCATCCAATTAGCTTGCAAGCATGTGACTGGCTCACAAGGGATCACATATCACGGGAACGAGAAAATAGTACTTGTCGGTAATGAGGTTGAACTAGGTATACAGAGATACTGACGATGAAACCTAGGATAATTAAAGTATCACGAGACAAAGGGAAATTGGTATCGTTTGTAAATGGTTCATTCAATCATTAAGTAATCATAGAAATATGTGGGAGCCATATGAATTTCCAGATTCCACTATTGGTTATTGATCGGAGAAGAGTCTCGGTCATGTCTGCATAATTCACGAACTGTAGGGAGACACACTTAAGGATTCGATGTTATTTAGTAGATATGGAATGTGAGTAAAAAGAACGAATGTTGTTCGGAGTCTCGGATTCGATCCGGGATATCACGAGGAGATCCGGAATGGTCCAGAGAATAAGATTCATATAAGGAAAGTCAATTTCCGGGGATCGGAAATGTTTTCGGTGTTTTGGCCGGAAGATTCTAGAATGTTCTAGAAGGTCCACCACCCCGGGAGGGAGTCACTTGGAGAGTGGCATGCCCTATGGGCTAGCCGCACCAAACCCTAAAGGGTCAATTCGGCCAAGACTAGTAAAAGGGTCAAACCCTAGTTTGAATAGTCAAATCCTAGTTTGAAAAGTCAAACTCTAGTTTTTGGTAAGAGGGAAGTCTTGGTGGAAAAGGTTTCAACATCTTCCTTTAGAGGCCGAGTTAGGGAGGGTTTCCACCTGGGCTGGGAACACCCTTGGACGCCCCCACCTATATAAGGAGGGGTGGGGCGCACCCCAAGGTATCCCCCTTGCTCGAGGCGCACAAGACCCAATCCCTTGGCCGCCACTGCCCCTCCAAGCCGCCGGCGCCTCCCCTCTAAACCGTCGCTACCAGCTATACTAAACCCTAGCCGCTAGCTGCCCTCTTCCCTCGCGTCTAAACCCTAGCCCGGAGGCTCCCTCTACTCCACCATACCCTCTCCGGCTTAGGCGAAGCCCTGCGGGATCTCCCCTCTACTTCTGACTCCATGTCGTCGTGCTGCCGGAATCGCGAGGAGAGAGCTACAACCTCCGCTGCCTACTGGAACAAGGGAGAGGAAGGTCTTATTCAATTACCGAATGTGTGACCAAGTGCGGGAGCGCTACTGGAACGCGGCGCCAAAAGGATCATCTACGTGATCTTGAGATCGGCAAGTGTACGACTACATCACCCACGAGAATCTGCTCTTGTTAACCGCTTTGGAATCTTCGAGGGTGAGTAATCTAATCAAATCGGTGCTACAATCTAGTAGATAGATCTTGTCTTGTGTGTGTTCATGCGGTAGAGATTTTTTGTTTTCCATGCTACGAGCCCCTACAGTGGTATCAGACCCGTGTCAATATGTAGATATGTTGCACGAGTAGAACACAATGGTCATTATGGGCGGTGGTGCTTTTATTATCAATTGCTTCTTATGTACTTTGGATATTGCGCTATGGTGGGATGAAGCGTCCCAGGCTAACCATACATGAGAGCGTTCATGAGACTTGCTCCACGCTCGACATGAAACTTGTATTCCATAAGTGGTTTGCGGGTGTCTGTCTCTCCCATCATAGAAATGATTCAATTTAGAACAGGCACTTGATAGTTCAAGCATCAACGTTGTGGTTCTTGTTCGTAAGTTAGAACGATACTTAATGAAATTCCCAACCCACACAAAATATACAAAGAAAATTAGAGGTGTCTAACTTTGTTTTGCAGGGGTGTGTTGTGATGTGATATGGCCATGATTGTGATTATATATGATATATGCAATGTTCCTTATTGTAAGTCGACAACGGGCAGGAGCCTTATGGTTGTTTTTTAATTTCTTTAAGACCTGTGTGTCTATTATTCAAAGTAGTTGTAATAGTTGAAGCTGGTGGACGAAAACCATGGAGCGGTGCCATTGAACTTGACGCCACGCCGGTGATGATGGAGATCATGTTCGTCCTTGAAGATGGAGATCGGAAGCACAAGAAGAAAGGCCATATCTTTGTTCGATTATGCCCAAGGTGCAATAATAAAGTGGTTATTATCATATCTTCATACTTATGATAAATGTTTACATACCATGCTATAATTGTATTAAACGGAAACATTAATACTTGTGTGATTTGTAAACATGTAAGAGTCCCTAGTAAAGCCTCTTGTTAAACTATCTTGTTGGTTAATATATGATCATGGTTTCCTGATCATGAACATTGAGATGTTATTAACAACAAGGTCATATAATTGGGAGAATGATGTCATGGACATACTCCTATAGTTAAGCGTAGAATAAGATCAAGTCACTTTAATAGTTCACTTGCTATAAGCTTTCAATACATAGTAACCTAAATCCTTCGACTCTGTAACACCCTCAGAATCGGACCTATGCAAGTTTTAGCGAAACCTGCCAAACCCGCATAGAAACGATTCAAAGGTGCCCACCAGGCACTTTCGTGCGGGTGGAAAACGAAGTAATAACATTACACAACAGTCCTCGATGGGACCCACAGAACGGATATATATAACAGCGACTCCATGAGTCAAGAATACAGATATACAACACAAAGATCCAAATCACCTTGAGAATGATAGAGCGTCCGACTACGGACAAGAGGCAAATGGGGCTAAGAGCCCTGCAGAATAACCAATGGCGTCCATAACCCTGCCAAAGCCGGAAGGGTAACCCTGCTAACGACGTCGCATCTCAAAACCTGCTTAAACAAAAGGGGTGCCGACAAAGGGCAAAGGAAAAAGAGGAGCGTCAGTACTGAGGCCAGTACACAGCGAGTCTAGAATTCGGCGGTCCTCGCCTACATAGGTATGGTGGATCGGCAGCGGCAAAGATGCACTAAACAACCTATAGAGACTCGATACAATGGCGGATATCGAGAGGGATAAGAATGACCTAACCGGATCCAACCTGAAGCTATCACCAAACAAACCCATCTCGGTGTTTCCTCGAGACCAAACGAGGAAGTCACCGAGGAACTCACACGGTTGGCGCTTTATTTATTCATTATCGTTGCAGCGATTACTAGTCGATGTAGATAATCATCCCGACAAAGTAAGCGATGGGCACTTTTAGTTGACCATTCCGTTATAGTTGCAACAATTACTATTCGACATGAGCATATGAGATAAACCCAAAACCCAGGCTTGTTGGTACTTTTATTCAGCCATTCCGCTAGAAGCAATACTTACTAGTCGTACAATGGTCGCAAGCGACACTCCAAACAAGCAATTGTGGGCAGTATTAATTAGCCATTCCATTATAGTGAAGCTGATTACTAGTCATTATAAAGTCAAATTTATAGCAATAAACTTTAGTTATGCTTGTCTATGGTCGAGATAATGTGCTCCAAGTCGTCCATATCCGCGGACACGGCTTTCAGAAAGTTTTACCCGGCCGGGGTGCACCAATAGCAACACACGCTCGATCAACCTCGGAAAAACCAAAACAACACCCAACGAGGCTTTCACGACTGAACAATCACAGGATTTAGAAATATTTCAGGGGGCCACCCCATTGAGTAGATCCCGCAACGGAGTAAGCAAGCTCCGAGACGGACTCAAGGTTTGCGCCAATGGCTGTAAGCGACTGGGAACCCGAAAACTCGGGGTGTCGATACCGCGTAATCACTCCGCTTACCTAAACAGTACAGTGTGCTATCTGTCGCACAATTTAAATACATAAGTAGCATGGCATAAGTACAAGATCGTAAATAAAACCTCAAACTAGTTTGTGGCCCCAAGAAATAAGACTGAATCAAGCTCTGGCTCAGGGGGGTCCCATATACCTCCCGGATGTGGATAGCGCGATAAATCAAGGAACAGGTATCAAGTACTCGGGGTCCTACGGGACACAAGTGGGCGTTCGGAAACCAAATATTATCTATCACCCACCGATGCCTCTGCTTATTTCAATTTTAGTTGTTAAACAGGAATTAAAGTGGGCGATAAGTAAAACTATGATCATCTCCAACATCAACATGCGGCAATACATCAACAACTGTGGCACTGGACGACACGCAACAGCACTGGAGCATGCGACTACGACGCGCAGGTCCAACTATCTACCAAACAACAGGTAATAGGATGTGTCCAAGGCAATATAGGGCTGCACGGTATATCACAGGTACGGAAACTAAAGCATCGCAACACAGATAGCAGTAGATCAACAGGAAGGAGTAAAACACTATAAAAGTAAGATAGGTAGAAAGGGGGAGATGCTCGCCTGAAAACATTGTCGAAGGTTCATCCGAAGATCGGGGCGAAGCTCACATCAACTCAACGGCCCAATCCGCGAAGAAGCAAAACACTAGAAGAAACACCGGATGCACTATTTAATACAACGGCAGAAGATCGGCATGATGCATGTATGATGTATGACATGGCAAAGGGTGCGATGCAATTAGGTCATATTAAGCGGAACCGGGGTCCCGACAATTAATTAGATGGTTCAAGTTATTTAACCACCCCGCAAATTAAATGTTGTATTAACATGGCAACAGTGAACACCGGTTCGATGCACAGATTTAAATGAGGCCAATATAAGGCTAGGTTTGCCCGCATATGGGCCCCATATTTAATTATTAGGTGAATCGGCCCCCAAACCACATGATATGCATGCGAGATGAATGATTTGATGTGCAACAATTGTATTATATTATGAAATTGGGGTTTCGGGAAGGGGTTCACACATTAGGGGGTCTCGACGAACTTGGGTTTCGGGTTCGGTCTCGTGGTCCAGGTTCGACGGAAACGTTCTCGGATAATGAGGTAGGTCTTGGCGCATCCGTGGTCTTCGGGGTCATGTTGTCGGTCTTGTCGTCTCGCGGGACCTTGGCGTCCGGGAGGGCGCTCGGGTCGATGGCGAACTTGAGTGGGTTGGTTACCGGTTCTTCGAATCCGTGAAGTAGATCTTGTCGTCCGGGCGTCGATGCTTCCGGAAGGAGAACTTGGCGATCCCGAGGGTCTTGATGTTCGACGGGTTCGGGCGCGCCGGGATCGGGCTTCAGGGTTTGTTCTTCCGATCCTTGAAGAAGGTCATGGTGGTTCCAGGGAGGAAGCCTTGGTGTTCCGCGAAGGGTAGCTTCGGACTGCGACTTTGTGGTCGTTGGCGAACTCGGATGGTCACCCGGGGTTCATCGAATCTGCTCGGCCGATGTCGATCTTGGCAGGGTACCATGTGGCCGATCTTGTTACGATTGTCCGCGATGGAGGTCTTGTCGATGAGAGGGCCTTGGCATCTTAATCTCGTGCGGGATATGGTCCTTGTTCCGGCCTTGGTCAACAAGCGTTTCCGCCACGTCGCCATGTCTTCTCGCTGATGCGGCCCGTTACTTGCACGGAGGCAGAGGAACTAGCTGCGGTGGGCTCGTACGCGGGGGGTTCTCTGCACAGCGGCTCGCGGCACACGACGGTGAGGCCTGAGCGACGGCGACGTGGAAGCGAGGCCGGCGGGGCTCGTACGCGGGGACGGCGGCACGTAGGCGAGGGAGCCGGCGAGGCAGAGCTCGCTGCAGGGAGGGGGGGCAGCGGACGACGAGGAGCTTGGCTGGCGCGGGGTGTGGTGCTGGAGGAAGGCGGGGCCACGGCGGGCGGACGCGGCCGGGGAGAGGCAGCCGGGGGACGCGGGGTGGAGCCCGCGACGCTGCGGGCCGGGCGACGAGGGCGAGCTGGCTGAGGGAGGCGAGCCGCTGGCGGAGCCTGGCGCGGGCGCGGCGAGCCTGGGCGACGGGCGCTGGCGGCGACGGGGCCAAGGGCCGAAGTGAGGCGGGCGGCGGAGGAGAGGTACCTGGCGGGGCTTGCAGGGTGAGGCGGGGGCGGCGCGCGGCGAGGGCGGAAGGGCGGAGCTGGGGAGGGCATGGCGAGGGGCGCGCGCGGTGGGGAAAGCGGCTGCTCGAGGCGGGCTGCACCGGGCGCGGAGCTGGAAGGGTGGAGGGAGCGTCGGGTGAGGGAGAGGAGGGAGGCGTGCGGTGAGGAGAAGATGGGGTGGGGAGAGGCGAGCCGACAGGGTGGGGCCGGGTGGGGGCCCAGCGCGTGGAGCTGTGCGCGTGAGTGCAAGTCTTTGGCGTGTGAGTGGGTGTGGTGGGATGGTTGGGTGTGTGTGGGGTGGGCTTAGCCTAGGTGGAGAGAGGGAGTGGGGTAGGTGGCAGCTGCTGATTGGAGGGGTGAGGGAGAAAGGTGACGTGGCGGCCAACGATTGGAGGGGGTGAGGTGGAGGGGAGGGCTGGGTAGGTTAGTATGTGAACTTAGGATTTAGAGGGGCGGTTAGGTGGACCGATTTATAATTCCGGGGGTGGTCGTTCGGGTCATTCGGCCCGTTCGACTGCCCCACTAAAAAAAATAATATAAATTTTATTTGTTTTAATAACACCGTTTGCAAACCGATAGTAGACAAACAAAAATAATTCGGAGGCCCGGGGTTTGCGTGTTGAACGAAGACGAGGCGTTTGGAAAACAAAAATAGGTTTTCGAAATTAGTTTTTGACAAACAATACATGATGATGACGATGCAATGCACAAATTTAACGCGATTTTCTAGTAGTGGTTTTGCGGGATGCCACAATTCGACACCACTAACAAAGGATCTCGCCCTCGAGATGCGCCTCATGGTACCGGAAAGGAAGGTCGGCGATCTGAATCTTCTCGCTTCATGTAGATCCTCGCGACACCGCTAACAAGAGGTCGTTGTCCGTCTTGAAAATGGCGACACCACCAACAAAGGGTCGTTGATCCTGATCACCGAGGGAACACTCCGGAGAACAAAGGACGAAGGTAGAGGTATCCACAAATAAAGCCACCTCTAGCTTCGATGGAAAGAGGGAACCGATGCATTCTCATCCAATTCACTGTACAAAAGCTAATAGAAGGGGTAGTCGGCATGGGGGCCAATCCATCACGCACCCAAACTATTACTTTGCACAATCAGTGGAAAGCGTGCAACCATTCTCGGAATCAGACTGAAGATCTCGACAAGCGAGGTTCGGATCAAAGGAGGAATGCAGACTCTGCATCGGATCTGGCGTAGATGATGTCGTCACGTCGGAAACACCGGAAAGCACAAACAAGGAACAAAGGAGGGTACCACAGACGAAGGATTCTTCGGATAGCATGAAGACCGGATGTAGCAACACCGTTTTCAAAAGAGGAAGCGAAACCCTGAAGGTACGACGGAATCCCAACCACGAGAAATCCTGGACTCGAAGAGAGAGAAGAGAGCGGATTCAAAACACGTAGAGGTAAGAGGAGAACAGCAGAGGGGTAAGGAGTAAAATCAGACCTAATCAGAACTATCCAACCGATTTTCAAAAAAATAGTTTTGACACTTCTACTACGGCCGTTTGCTAGGTTATCCTACAGGCTGGACTTGTGGGGTATCGCAACTGCTGAGCTCTGATACCACTCTGTAACACCCTCAGAATCGGACCTATGCAAGTTTTATCGAAACCTGCCAAACCCGCATAGAAACGATTCAAAGGTGCCCACCAGGCACTTTCGTGCGGGTGGAAAACGAAGTAATAACATTACACAACAGTCCTCGATGGGACCCACGGAACAGGTATATATAACAGCGACTCCATGAGTCAAGAATACAGATATACAATACAAAGATCCAAATCACCTTGAGAATGATAGAGCGTCCGACTACGGACAAGATGCAAATGGGGCTAAGAGCCCTGAAGAAAAACCAATGGCGTCCATAACCCTGCCCAGGCCAAGCCGGAAGGGTAACCCTGCTAACGACGTCGCATCTCAAAACCTGCTTAAACAAAAGGGGTGCCGACAAAGGGCAAAGGAAAAAGAGGAGCATCAGTACTGAGGCCAGTACACGGCGAGTCTAGAATTCGGCGGTCCTCGCCTACATAGGTATGGTGGACTGAAGCGGCAGCATGGACTAAACAACCTATAGAGACTCGATACAACTGGCGGATATCAGAGAGGGATAAGAATGACCTAACCGGATCCAACCTGAAGCTATCACCAAACAAACCCATCCTGGTGTTTCCCCCTCGAGACCAAACGAGGAAGTCAGCCGAGGAACTCACACAGTTGGCAGTTTTATTTATTCAGTTATCGTTGCAGCGATTACTAGTCAGATGTAGATAATCATCCTGACAAAGTAAGCAGTGGGCACTTTTAGTTGACCATTCCATTATAGTTGCAACAATTACTATTCAGATACAGATAGCATGAGATAAACCCAAAACCCAGCAGTTGTTGGTACTTTTATTCAGCCATTCCGTTGTATTTGTAATACTTACTAGTCAGGTACAATGGTCGCAAGCGACACTCCAAACAAGCAATTGTGGGCAGTATTAATTAGCCATTCCATTATAGTGAAGCTGATTACTAGTCATTATAAAGTCAAATTTATAGCAATAAACTTTAGTTATGCTTGTCTATGGTCGAGATCAGGTCCAAGTCGCCCATATCCGTGGACACGGCTTTAGAAGTTTTACCCGCCGGGTGCACCAATAGCAACACACGCCGATCAACCTCGAAAACCAAAACAACACCCAACGAGGCTTTCACGATCGAACAATCACAGGATTTAGAAATATTTCAGGGGCCACCCATTGAGTAGATCCCGAACGGAGTAAGCAAGCTCGAGACGGACTCAAGGTTTGCGCAATGGTCAGAAGCGATCGGGAACCCGAAACTGGGTGTCGATACCGTAATCACTCCGCTTACCTAAACAGTAAAGTGCTATCCGTCGACAATTTAAATACATAAGTAGCATGGCATAAGTACAGGATTGTAAATAAAACCTCAAACTAGTTTGTGGCCCCAAGAAATAAGATCAATCAAGCTCGCTCGGGGGTCCCATATACCTCCCGGATGTGGATAGCGCGATAAATCAAGGAACAGTATCAAGTACTCGGGTCCTACGGGACACAAGTGGGCGCTCGAAACCAAATATTATCTATCACCCACCGATGCCTCCGCTTATTTCAATTTTAGTTGTTAAACAGAATTAAAGTGGGCGATAAGTAAAACTATGATCATCTCCAACATCAACATGCGGCAATACATCAACAATCGTGGCATCGGACGACGCACAAAGACTGAGCATGTATCACGACGCTGCAGGTCCAACTATCTACCAAACAACAGGTAATAGGATGTGTCCAAGGCAATATAGGGCTGCACGGTATATCACAGGTACGGAAACTAAAGCATCGCAACACAGATAGCAGTAGATCAACAGGAAGGAGTAAAACACTATAAAAGTAAGATAGGTAGAAAGGGGGAGATGCTCGCCTAAAAACATTGTCGAAGGTTCATCCGAAGATCGGGGCGAATCTCACATCAACTCAACGGCCCAATCCGCGAAGAAGCAAAACACTAGAAGAAACACCGGATGCACTATTTAATACAACGGCAGAAGATCGGCATGATGCATGTATGATGTATGACATGGCAAAGGGTGCGATGCAATTAGGTCATATTAAGCGGAACCGGGGTCCCGACAATTAATTAGATGGTTCAAGTTATTTAACCACCCCGCAAATTAAATGTTGTATTAACATGGCAACAGTGAACACCGGTTCGATGCACAGATTTAAATGAGGCCAATATAAGGCTAGGTTTGCCCGCATATGGGCCCCATATTTAATTATTAGGTGAATCGGCATAAGGCCCCCAAACCACATGATATGCATGCGAGATGAATGATTTGATGTGCAACAATTGTATTATATTATGAAATTAGGGTTTCGGGAAGGGGTTCACACATTAGGGGGTCTCGACGAACTTGGGTTCCCGGGGTTCGGGGTCGGTCTCAGGGTCCAGGGTTCGACGGAAACGTTCTCGGATAACAGAGGTAGGTCTTGGCGCATCCGTGGTCTTCGGGTCATGTTGTCGGTCTTGTCGTCTCTCGCGGGGACCTTGGCGTTCCGGGAGGGCGTTCTCGGGGTCGATGGCGAACTTGAGTGGGTTGGTTACCGGGTCTTCAACTGTGAAGTAGATCTTGTCGTCCGCCTCGATGCTTCGGAAGGAGAACTTGGCAATCCCGAGGGTCTTGATGTTCGACGGTTTGTGCGGCCGATCGGGCTTCGTGGTTTGTTCTTCCGATCCTTGAAGAAGGTCATGGTGGTTCCATGGAGGAAGCCTTGGTGTTCCGAAGCGGTAGCTTCAGATCGCGACTTTGTGTTCGTGGCGAACTCGGATGGTCACCCGGGTTCATCGAATCTGCTCGGCCGATGTCGATCTTGGCAGGGTACCATGTGGCCGATCTTGTTACGATTGTCCGCGATGGAGGTCTTGTCGATGAGGGCCTTGGCATCTTAATCTCGCGGCGGGATATGGTCCTTGTTCCGCCTTGGTCAACAAGCGCTTCCGCCATGTCGCCATGTCTTCGCCGATGCGGCCGTTATTTGCACGGGAGGCAGAGGAACTAGCCGTGGGCTCAGACGCTGGGGTTCTTCGACAGCGCCTGCACACGACGGTGAGGCCTGAGCGACGGCGACGGGAAGCGAGGCCGGCGGGCTCAGCTGGGGACGGGCAAGACGAGGCGAGGGAGCCGGCGAGGCGAGCTCACTGCAGGAGGGGGGCAGACGAGGAGCTACGGGCGCGGGGTGGTGCTGGAGGAAGGCGGGCCACGGCGGGCGGACGCGCCAGGGAGAGGCAGCCGGGACGCGGGTGGAGCCCGCGACGCTGCGGGCCGGGCGACGAGGGCGAGAGCCGCTGAGCGAGGCTGGCGGAGGCTCGGGGCGCGGGCGGCTGGCGAAGCGAGCCGGCGGGCGACGGGCGCAAGGCGGCTGACGCCGCTGGGCGAGGCGGCGGCGCAGCGGAGGAGAGGTACCCGGCGGGGCTTGCAGGGTGAGGCGGGGTCCGGCGAGCTGGGGCGGGCGGTGGCGCGGGCGAGGCGGTGGGGAAAGCGGCTGCTGGAGGCGGGCTGGCGCCGCGACGGAGCTGCTAAGGTGGAGGGAGCGTGAGGTGAGAGGAGGGAGGAAGGCGGCGGGAAGGAGAAGATGGGGTCAGGGGAGAGGCGAGCCGACAGGGTGGGGCTGCTGGCAGGTGGGGCCCAGGCGTGCAGTGGAGCTGTGTGCGCGTGAGTGCGTGCGTGCTGGCGTGTGAGTGGGTGTGGTGGGATGGTTGGGTGTGTGTGGGGTGGGCTTAGCCTAGGTGGAGAGAGGGAGTGGGGTAGGTGGCAGCTGCTGATTGGAGGTGTGAGGGAGAAAGGTGACGTGGCGGCCAACGATTGGAGGGGGTGAGGTGGAGGGGAGGGCTGGGTAGGTTAGTTGGTGAACTTAGGATTTAGAGGGGCGGTTAGGTGGACCGATTTATAATTCCGGGGGTGGTCGTTCGGGTCATTCGGCCCGTTCGACTGCCCCACTAAAAAAAATAATATAAATTTTATTTGTTTTAATAACACCGTTTGCAAACCGATAGTAGACAAACAAAAATAAGGAGGCCCGGGTTTATGTGTTGAACGAAGACGAGGCGTTTGGAAAACAAAAATAGGTTTTCGAAATTAGTTTTTGACAAACAATACATGATGATGACGATGCAATGCACAAATTTAACGCGATTTTCTAGTAGTGATTTTGCGGGATGCCACAATTCGACACCACTAACAAAGGATCTCGCCCTCGAGATGCGCCTCATGGTACCAGAAAGGAAGGTCGGCGATCTGAATCTTCTCGCTTCATGTAGATCCTCGCGACACCGCTAACAAGAGGTCGTTGTCCGTCTTGAAAACGGCGACACCACCAACAAAGGGTCGTTGATCCTGATCACCGAGGGAACACTCCGGAGAACAAAGGACGAAGGTAGAGGTATCCACAAATAAAGCCACCTCTAGCTTCGATGGAAAGAGGGAACCGATGCATTCTCATCCAATTCACTGTACAAAAGCGAATAGAAGGGGTAGTCGGCATGGGGGGCAATCCATCACGAACCCAAACTATTACTCTGCACAATCAGTGGAAAGCGTGCAACCATTCTCGGAATCAGACTGAAGATCTCGACAAACGAGGTTCGGATCAAAGGAGGGATGCAGACTCTGCATCGGATCTGGCGTAGATGATGTCGTCGCGTCGGAAACATCGGAAAGCACAAACAAGGAACAAAGGAGGGTACCACAGACGAAGGATTCTTCGGATAGCATGAAGATCGTATGTAGCAACACCGTTTTCAAAAGAGGAAGCGAAACCCTAAAGGTACGACGGAATCCCAACCACGAGAAATCCTGGACTCGAAGAGAGAGAAGAGAGCGGATTCAAAACACGTAGAGGTAAGAGGAGAACAGCAGAGGGGTAAGGAGTAAAATCAGACCTAATCAGAACTATCCAACCGATTTTCAAAAAAATAGTTTTGACACTTCTACTACGGCCGTTTGCTAGGTTATCCTACAGGCTGGACTTGTGGGGTATCGCAACTGCTGAGCTCTGATACCACTCTGTAACACCCTCAGAATCGGACCTATGCAAGTTTTATCGAAACCTGCCAAACCCGCATAGAAACGATTCAAAGGTGCCCACCAGGCACTTTCGTGCGGGTGGAAAACGAAGTAATAACATTACACAACAGTCCTCGATGGGACCCACAGAATGGATATATATAACAGCGACTCCATGAGTCAAGAATACAGATATACAACACAAAGATCCAAATCACCTTGAGAATGATAGAGCGTCCGACTACGGACAAGAGGCAAATGGGGCTAAGAGCCCTGCAGAATAACCAATGGCGTCCATAACCCTGCCCAGGCCAAGCCGGAAGTGTAACCCTGCTAACGACGTCGCATCTCAAAACCTGCTTAAACAAAAGGGGTGCCGACAAAGGGCAAAGGAAAAAGAGGAGCGTCAGTACTGAGGCCAGTACACGGCGAGTCTAGAATTCGGCGGTCCTCGCCTACATAGGTATGGTGGATCAAGAGGCAGGCAAGATGGACTAAACAACCTATAGAGACTCGATACAACCTGGATATCGAGAGGATAAGAATGACCTAACCGGATCCAACTCGAAGCTATCACCAAACAAACCCATCCCGGTGTTTCCCTCGAGACCAAACGAGGAAGTCAAATGAGAACTCACACAGTTGGCAGTTTTATTTATTCAGTTATCGTTGCAGCGATTACTAGTCAGATGTAGATAATCATCCTGATAAAGTAAGCAGTGGGCACTTTTAGTTGACCATTCCGTTATAGTTGCAACAATTACTAATCAGATACAGATAGCATGAGATAAACCCAAAACCCAGCAGTTGTTGGTACTTTTATTCAGCCATTCCGTTGTAGTTGCAATACTTACTAGTCAGGTACAATGGTCGCAAGCGACACTCCAAACAAGCAATTGTGGGCAGTATTAATTAGCCATTCCATTATAGTGAAGCTGATTACTAGTCATTATAAAGTCAAATTTATAGCAATAAACTTTAGTTATGCTTGTCTATGGTCGAGATACTGTGCTCCAAGTCGTCCATATCCGCGGACACGGCTTTCAGAAAGTTTTACCCGGCCGGGGTGCACCAATAGCAACACACGCTCGATCAACCTCGGAAAAACCAAAACAACACCCAACGAGGCTTTCACGACTGAACAATCACAGGATTTAGAAATATTTCAGGGGGCCACCCCATTGAGTAGATCCCGCAACGGAGTAAGCAAGCTCCGAGACGGACTCAAGGTTTGCGCCAATGGTCAGAAGCGATCGGGAACCCGAAAACTGGGTGTCGATACTGTAATCACTCCGCTTACCTAACAAAGACAAAGGTGCTATCTGTCGCACAATTTAAATACATAAGTAGCATGGCATAAGTACAGGATTGTAAATAAAACCTCAAACTAGTTTGTGGCCCCAAGAAATAAGACTGAATCAAGCTCTGGCTCAGGGGGGTCCCATATACCTCCCGGATGTGGATAGCGCGATAAATCAAGGAACAGGTATCAAGTACTCGGGGTCCTACGGGACACAAGTGGGCGTTCGAAAACCAAATATTATCTATCACCCACCGATGCCTCTGCTTATTTCAATTTTAGTTGTTAAACAGGAATTAAAGTGGGCGATAAGTAAAACTATGATCATCTCCAACATCAACATGCGGCAATACATCAACAACTATGGCACTGGACGACACGCAACAAAGATCGAGCATGCGATCACGACGCAGTGGTCCAACTATCTACCAAACAATGTAATAGGATGTGTCCAAGGCAATATAGGGCTGCACGGTATATCACAGTACGGAAACTAAAGCATCGCAACACGTATAGCGTAGATCAGGAAGGAGTAAAACACTATAAAAGTAAGATAGGTAGAAAGGGAGATGCTCGCCGAAAACATTGTCGAAGGTTCATCCAAGATCGTAAGCTCACATCAACTCAACGCCCAATCTGCAAGAAGCAAAACACTAGAAGAAACACCGGATGCACTATTTAATACAACGGCAGAAGATCGGCATGATGCATGTATGATGTATGACATGGCAAAGGGAAAGGGCGTAATTAGGTCATATTAACCGGGGTCCCGACAATTAATTAGATGGTTCAAGTTATTTAACCACCCCGCAAATTAAATGTTGTATTAACATGGCAACAGTGAACACCGGTTCGATGCACAGATTTAAATGAGGACAATATAAGGCTAGGTTTGCCCGCATATGGGCCCCATATTTAATTATTAGGTGAATCGCATAAGGCCCCCAAACCACATGATATGCATGCGAGATGAATGATTTGATGTGCAACAATTGTATTATATTATGAAATTAGGGTTTCGAAGGGTTCACACATTAGGGGTCTCGACGAACTTGGGTTCCCGGTTCGGTCGGTCTCGGTCCAGGGTTCACGGAACGCTTCTCGGATAATGCAGGTAGGTCTTGGCGCATCCGTGGTCTTCGGGTCATGTTGTCGGTCTTGTCGTCTCTCGCGGGGACCTTGGCGTTCCGGGAGGGCGTTCTCGGGGTCGATGGCGAACTTGAGTGGGTTGGTTACCGGGGTCTTCGAATCCGTGAAGTAGATCTTGTCGTCCGGGCCTCGATGCTTCCGGAAGGAGAACTTGGCAATCCCGAGGGTCTTGATGTTCGACGGGTTTGTGCGCGCCGGGATCGGGCTTCAGGGTTTGTTCTTCCGATCCTTGAAGAAGGTCATGGTGGTTCCATGGAGGAAGCCTTGGTGTTCCGCGAAGGGTAGCTTCGGACTGCAACTTTGTGTTCGTTGGCGAACTCGGATGGTCACCCGGGGTTCATCGAATCTGCTCGGCCGATGTCGATCTTGGCAGGGTACCATGTGGCCGATCTTGTTACGATTGTCCGCGATGGAAGTCTTGTCGATGAGAGGGCCTTGGCATATTAATCTCGTGCGGGATATGGTCCTTGTTCCGGCCTTGGTCAACAAGCGTTTCCGCCACTTCGCCATGTCTTCTCGCTGATGCGGCCCGTTACTTGCACGGAGGCAGAGGAACTAGCTGCGGTGGGCTCGTACGCAGGGGGTTCTCTGCACAGCGGCTCGCGGCACACGATGGTGAGGCCTGAGCGACGACGACATGGAAGCGAGGCCGGCGGGGCTCGTACGCGGGGACGGCGGCACGTAGGCGAGGGAGCCGGCGAGGCAGAGCTCGCTGCAGGGAGGGGGGGCAGCGGACGACGAGGAGCTTGACTGGCGCGGGGTGTGGTGCTGGAGGAAGGCGGGGCCACGGCGGCGACGCGCCGGGAGAGGCAGCCGGGGACGCGTGGAGCCCGGCGACGGCTGCGGGCCGGGCGACGAGGGCGAGAGCTGGCATGGGAGGCGAAGGCGCGGCGGGCGGAGCTCGGGCTGGCGTCGCGCGGCCTGGCGGGGCGACGGGGCGCTGGCTGCGACGCTGCGCCAAGCGAGGCGGCGGCGCAGCGGAGGAGAGGTACCCGGCGGCGGGGGCTTGCAGGGGTGAGGCGGGGGTCCGGCGGCGGAGCTGGGGGCGGGCGCGTGTAACACCCTCAGAATCGGACCTATGCAAGTTTTAGCGAAACCCGCCAAACCCGCATAGGAACGATTCAAAGGTGCCCACCAGGCACTTTCGTGCGGGTGGAAAACGAAGTAATAACATTACACAACAGTCCTCGATGGGACCCACCGAACAGATATATATATAACAGCGACTCCATCAGTCAAGAATACAGATTTAATATACAAAGATCCAAATCACCTTGAAAACGACAGAGCGTCCGACTACGGACAAGATACAAATGGGGCTAAGAGCCCTGAAGAATAACCAATGGCGTCCATAACCCTGCCCAGGCCAAGCCGGAAGGGTAACCCTGCTAACGACGTCGATCTCAAACCTGCTTAAACAAAAGGGGTGCCGACAAAGGGCAAAGGAAAAAGAAGGAGCCAAGATCGAGGCCAAGACACGGAGGTTAGAATTGGCGGTCCTCGCATACATAGGTATGGTGGATCGAGCAATGAAGCATGCACTAAACGACCTATAGAGACTCGATAACCGGGCGGTTATCGAGAGGGATAAGAGTGACCTATCCGATCCAACTCAAGCTAACACCAAACAAACCCCTCCGGTGTTTCTCGAGACCAAACGAGGAAGTCAACCGAGGAACCCACACAGCTTAGTTTTACTTATTCATTATCGCAGCAATTACTAGTCGTTTAGTTAATCGTCCGATAAAATAAGCAAAGGCACTTTTAGTTAACCATTCCGCTAGAAGTTGCAACAATTACTAATCGACATAGCATGAGATAAACCCAAAACCCAAAGCATGGTTGGTACTTTTATTCAGCCATTCCGCTAGAAGGTGCAATACTTACTAGTCGTACAAATGGTCGCAAGACACTCCAAACAAGCAATTGTGGGCAGTATTATTTAGACATTCCATTATAGTGAAGCTGATTACTAGTCATTATAAGTCAAATTTATAGCAATAAACTTTAGTTATGCTTGTCTAGGGTCGAGATCGCGTGCTCCAAGTCGCCCATATCCGCGACACGGCTTTCGAAAGTTTTACCCGGGTGCACCAATAGCAACACACGCCGATCAACCTCGAAAACCAACTCAAAACCCAACGAGGCTTTCACGATCGAACAATCACAGGATTCAGAAATATTTCAGGGGCCACCCTTGAGTCTACCCGCAACGGTAAGCAAGCCCGAGACGGACTCAAGGTTTGGGTGGACGGTCAGAGCGATCGGGAACCCAAACTGGGCTTGTCGACACCACAGAAACGCTTTCCCGATCCTAAACAGTACAGGTGCTATCCGTCGCACAATTTAAATACATAAGTAGCATGGCATAAGTACAGGATCGTAAATAAAACCTCAAACTAGTTTGTGGCCCCAAGAAATAAGATGAATCAAGCTCGCTCGGGGGTCCCATATACCTCCCGGATGTGGATAGCGCGATAAATCAAGGAACAGTATCAAGTACGGGTCCTACGGACACAAGTGGGCGCTCGGAAACCAAATATTCTCTATCACCCACCGATGCCTCGCTTTCCATTTTAGTTGTTAAACAGAATTAAAATGAACGTAATTAAAGCTAAGATCATCTCCAACATCAACATGCGGCAATACATCAACATCGTGGCATCGACGACACGCACAAAGACTTGAGCAAGCGACTACGGGCACAAGTCCAACTATCTACCAAACAACAGGTAATAGGATGTGTCCGAGGCAATATAGGGCTGCAAGGGATATCACAGTGAAACTAGAGCATCGCAAATACGTATAGCAATGTAACAACAGAGGGAAGTAAATACTATAAAAGTAAGATAGGTAGAAAGGGGGAGATGCTCGCCTGAAAACATTGTCGAAGGTTCAACCGAAGATCGGGGCGAAGCTCACATCAACTCAACGGCCTTATCTGCGAAGAAGCAAAACACTAGAATAAACACCGGATGCACTATTTAATACATCGGCAGAAGATCGGCATGATGCATGTATGATGCATGACATGGCAAAGGTGCAATGCGATTAGGTCATATTAAACGGAACCGGGGTCCCGACATTTAATTAAATGGTTCAAGTTATTTAGATACCCCGCAATTTAAATGTTGTCTTAACATGGCAAAAGATAGCACCGGTTCGCTACACGTTTAAAATGAGGCCAATATAAGACTAGATTTGCCCGCATATGGGCCCCATATTTAATTATAAGATGAATCGGCATAAGACCCCCAACCCACACAAATATGCATGCGAGTATGACAATTAATATGCAACAAGTTGGATTATATTATAGAATAGGGTGAAGGGGTTCACACATAGGGTTCGGTAGATCTTGGGGTTCCGGGGTTCGAGGTACGGTCTCGGGATCCGGATCTGGGGTTCAGGGTTCGACGGAATCGTTCTCGGACTCCGGGATCGTTCTCAGCTAACGGAGGTAGTTCTTGTCGCATCGGGGTCTTGGTATCCTTGAGTATGATTATGGATCTTGGCGTCCTCGAGGGGGGGTACTTGCAGTATCCGGGGCAGAAGGTCTTGCGGTTTTCCGTGTCTGCGGTTCCATGAAGGCGTGCTTGTCATCCGTGATGGCGAACTCAATGTCCCGAGAAGGTCTTGGCGTTCCGTGTAGACGACCTCGGCGTTCGGGATCTTGACGGGCTTGGCGTCCTTGTAGAAGATCTTGTCGATGATTCTTCTAGCGATTATCGGGTCCGCCTTCTCTCATCAGTCATGGGGCGCCCTTGGTCGGTTCTTCAGAGTGACATCGCGATTCTTCAGGCCGAGACATGGGGTTCCTTGTCGTGGTAGGGCGCTAACCGAACCAAACCGAGGTGTTGAGACATGGAGACAAAGAGCAAGCATGCGGCCCACGGGGAGGTTGTAGGATGCATGGTGGCATGAGACCAAGAGGAGAAAAGAGAACAGCAGCCACGGCAGCTGAAGACGGCGGGACGTGACGCTGGGCTCCGGCGACGGGGCCACGAGGACGGGCGGAACGGCGGGACGGAGCAAGGCGGAAGGGGTCGCCGCGGAGGTGGGGAGACGCCAGCGACGAGGTGGGGATTCGAGCGCGGCGGGCGGAGCGGGTGCGCTGGCTCGGGAGGAGCGGGCGAAGCGAGGCCGGGCCAGCGTGGGCGGCGATGGCGGAGGGAGGGCCGCGGGAGCCGTGGCGGGCGGGCGAGGCCGCTGGGCGTAGAGATGGAGCTCAAGGGAGGAGGCGCCGCGGCGCAGAGGAGGGATGAGGCGCGGAGCGCTGTGGACAACGAGGGGCGCTGCGGCGCCTGGCCGGAGGTGGCTTGGGACGGGAGGCTGGCCAAGGCGCGGAGGCGAAGCGAGGAGCGGCGGAGCGAGGTTGGCGGAGAGGAGGAGCGCGAGGCGGGCGAGGCTGGCCGGGCGGTCGCGACTGGTGGCGCGAGGCCCGGGCGGGTAGGGGTCGGCGACGGCTGGGGCTGCCGCGGGTGGGAGGAGCAGGGCGGTGAGGGGCGAGCGTGGGCGTGCGGTGGACGAGCGGTGGGGGAGGAGGCGGAGAGGTGGCAGGGGCGGCTGCAGGAGGCAGAGGGCGGGAGGAGCCTGCGGTGGAGGTTGGGGAAGGAGGCAGGGTGCCGGCAAAGGCCTTGGGGAGAGGGCTGAGGGGGGAAGAGGGGGGGGGGGGCCCGTGGGTGGGACAGGGGCTGCGGGATTGGGTGCGTGCGTGGGTTGTGTTGCCCTGTGTGTGGCGGGTGGTGAGTGGAGAGAGAGAGGAGAGGGATTAGGTGGGGAGGTGGTGGGCTGATGTGTCAGCGTCTGATTGGAGGGGGTGAGGGAAGAGGGTGAGGTGGCACACACTGATTGGGTGGGATGATGTGGAGAGGAGGGCGTGGGTAGGGTTTTAGGTAGCTGTAGGATTTATTGGGGTGTACAGGTGGACCGATTTAAAATCCTGGGGGGGTGGTCGTCCGGGTCAATCGGCCCGTTCGACTGCCCCCACAAAAAATAATTAAATATTTTTATTTGTTTTACAAACACCGTTTGCAAACCGATAGCATCCAAAACAAAATAATCCGGAGCCCCGGGTTTGGCGTTTGAATTAAGACGGGCGTTTAGAAAACAAATCGGGCTTTGCGAAAATAGTTTTAAGCAAACAACATATGATGATGACGATGCAATGCTCAAATTCAACGCGATTTTCTAGTAGTGGTTTTGCGATGCCACACCGACACCACTAACAATGGATCTCGCCGAGATCCGCCTCGTGGTACCGGAAGGAAGGCCGCGGTCCGCATCTTCTCGCTTCATGTGGATCTCGCGACACCACTAACAAGAGGTCGTTGTTCGTGATCGCCGAGAGAACACTCCGGAACAAAAGGTCAAGGTAGAGGTATCAACAATAAAGCCACCTCTAACTCCGGTAGGAAGAGGGAACCGATGCATTCTCATCCACTTCAATGTACAAAAGCGAATAGAAGGGGTAGTCGGCATGGGGGCCAATCCATCATGCACCCAAACTATTACTCTGCACAATCATGGAAAAGCGCAAACATTCTCGAATCGATCAAGATCTCGGCTGCACGAGGTTCGAATAAAGGAGGATGCGCATCAGATCGAATCAAGCGATGATGTCATCGCCGGAAAACGCCGAAGGCACAAACAAGGAACAAAGAACGGTACCACAAAAGACGGATTCTCAGCAAGATGAACACCGGATGGTAGAACACCGTTATCGAGAGGAGGAAGCGAAACCTCAAGGTAATGACGGAAACCCAACCCTCGAGAATTCCTGGACTTGAAGAAAGGTAAGAGAGTAGATTCAAAACACGCAGAGGTAAGAGGAGAACAGCAGAGGGGTAAGGAGTAAAAGCAGACCTAACCAGAACTATCCAACCGATTTTGCAAAATAGTTTTGACACTCTACTTCGGCCGTTAGCTAGGTTATCCTACAGGCTGGACTTGTGGCGTATCGCAACTGCTGAGCTCTGATACCACTCAGAACACCTCGAATCGACCTATGCAAGTTTTAGCGAAACCCGCCAAACCCGCATAGGA
The DNA here is from genome assembly GCA_030063025.1 of Avena longiglumis. Classification (NCBI taxonomy): domain Eukaryota; kingdom Viridiplantae; phylum Streptophyta; class Magnoliopsida; order Poales; family Poaceae; genus Avena; species Avena longiglumis. The sequence goes on along the minus strand of CP125977.1, from coordinate 177,196,881 downwards.
ACGATTCAAAGGTGCTCACCAGCACTTTCGCATGGTGGAAAACAAAGTAATAACATTACACAACAGCCTCGATGGGACCCACCAATGTATATATATATAACAAATGACTCCATCACCAAGAATACAGATTTAATATACAAAGATCGAAATCACCTTGAAAATGACAGAGCGTCTACCACGGACAAGATACAAATGGGGCTAAGAGCCCCAAGAATAACCAATGGCCCATAACCCTGCCTGTGCCAAGCCGAAGGGTAACCTCGCTAACGACGCCGATCTCAAACTTGCTTAAACAAAAGGGGTGCCGAAAGGGCAAAGGAAAAGAAGGAGCGCCAAGATCGAGGCCAAGACACGGCGAGGCTAGAATTCGGGCGGTCTCGCCACATAGGTATGGTGGATCGAAGGCGGCAAGATGCACTAAACGACCTATAGAGACTCGATGCAACCGGCGGTTATCGAGAGGGATAAGAGTGACCTATCCGGATCCAACTGAAGCTAACACCAAACAAACCTCCGGTGTTTCCTCGAGACCAAACGAGGAAGTCAACCGAGGAACCCACACAGTTGGCGCTTTACTTATTCGCTTATCGCTGCAGCAATTACTAGTCGTTTAGTTAATCGTCCCGATAAAATAAGCAAAGGGCACTTTACTTAACCATTCCGCTAGAAGTTGCAACAATTACTAATCGACATGATAGCATGAGATAAACCCAAAACCCAGCAGTGGTTGGTACTTTTATTCAGCCATTCCGCTAGAAGTTGCAATACTTACTAGTCAGTACAATGGTCGCAAGCGACACTCCAAACAAGCAATTGTGGGCGATTATTTAGACATTCCATTATAGTGAAGCTGATTACTAGTCATTATAAGTCAAATTTATAGCAATAAACTTTAGTTATGCTTGTCTAGGGTCGAGATATCGTGGCTCCAAGTCGCCCATATCCGCGACACGGCCGTAAAAGTTTTACCCGCCGGGTGCACCAATAGCAACACACGCCGATCAACCTCGAAAACCAACTCAAAACCCAACGAGGCTTTCACGATGAACAATCACAGATTCAGAAATATTTCAGGGGCCACCCTTGAGTCTACCCAACGGCAAGCAAGCTCGAGACGGACTCAAGGTTTGGGTGGACGGTCAGGAGCGATCGGGAACCCAAAACTGGGCTTGTCGACACCGCGTAAACGTGTCCCGATCCTAAACAGTACAGTGTGCTATCTGTCACACAATTTAAATACATAAGTAGCATGGCATAAGTACAGGATCGTAAATAAAACCTCAAACTAGTTTGTGGCCCCAAGAAATAAGACTGAATCAAGCTCTGGCTCAGGGGGGTCCCATATACCTCCCGGATGTGGATAGCGCGATAAATCAAGGAACAGGTATCAAGTACTCGGGGTCCTACGGGACACAAGTGGGCGTTCGGAAACCAAATATTCTCTATCACCCACCGATGCCTCTGCTTACTTCCATTTTAGTTGTTAAACAGGAATTAAAATGAACGGTAATTAAAGCTAAGATCATCTCCAACATCAACATGCGGCAATACATCAACATCTGTGGCACTGGACGACACGCAACAGCACTTGAGCAAGCGACTACGGCGCGCAAGTCCAACTATCTACCAAACAACAGGTAATAGGATGTGTCCGAGGCAATATAGGGCTTGCAGGCAAGGATATCACAAAGCGGAAACTAGAGCATCGCAAATACGTATAGCAACAGAACAACAGGAGGGAAGTAAATACTATAAAAGTAAGATAGGTAGAAAGGGGGAGATGCTCGCCTGAAAACATTGTCGAAGGTTCAACCGAAGATCGGGGCGAAGCTCACATCAACTCAACGGCCTTATCCGCGAAGAAGCAAAACACTAGAATAAACACCGGATGCACTATTTAATACATCGGCAGAAGATCGGCATGATGCATGTATGATGCATGACATGGCAAAGGTGCAATGCGATTAGGTCATATTAAACGGAACCGGGGTCCCGACATTTAATTAAATGGTTCAAGTTATTTAGATACCCCGCAATTTAAATGTTGTCTTAACATGGCAAAAGATAGCACCGGTTCGCTACACAGATTTAAATGAGGCCAATATAAGACTAGATTTGCCCGCATATGGGCCCCATATTTAATTATAAGATGAATCGGCATAAGACCCCCAACCCACACAAATATGCATGCGAGTATGACAATTAATATGCAACAAGTTGGATTATATTATAGAATAGGGTGAAGGGGTTCACACATAGGGTTCGGTAGATCTTGGGGTTCCGGGGTTCGAGGTACGGTCTCGGGGTCCGGATCTGGGGTTCAGGGTTCGACGGAATCGCTCGACCGGATCGTTCTCAGCTAACGGAGGTAGTTCTTGTCGCATCGGGGTCTTGGTATCCTTGAGTCTGATTATGGATCTTGGCGTCCTCGAGGGGGGGTACTTGCAGTATCCGGGCAGAAGGTCTTGCGGTTTTCCATGTCTGCGGTTCCATGAAGGCGTGCTTGTCATCCGTGATGGAGAACTCAATGTCCCGAGAAGGTCTTGGCTTTCCGTGTAGACGACCTCGGCGTTCGGGATCTTGACGGGCTTGGCGTCCTTGTAGAAGATCTTGTCGATGATTCTTCTAGCGATTTTCGGGTCCGTCTTCTCTCATCAGTCATGGGGCGCCCTTGGTCGGTTCTTCAGAGTGACATCGCGATTCTTCAGGCCGAGACATGGGGTTCCTTGCCGTGGTAGGGCGCTAACCGAACCAAACCGAGGTGTTGAGACATGGAGACAAAGAGCAAGCATGCGGCCCATGGGGAGGTTGCAGGATGCATGGTGGCAGAGACCAAGAGGAGAAAAGAGAACAGCAGCCCCGGCAGCTGAAGACGGCGGGACGTGACGCCGGGCTCCGGCGACGGGGCCACGAGGAGGGGCGGAACGGCGGGACGGAGCAAGGCGGAAGGGGGTCGCTGGCGGGAGGTGGGGAGAGACCGGGCCAGCGACGAGGTGGGGGATTCGAGCGGCGGCGGGGCGGAGCGGGTGCGTCGGGCTCGGGGAGGAGCGGGGCGAGCGAGGCCGGGCCGGGCGGGCGGGCGACAGATGAGGGAGGCAGGCGGCGGGGAGCCGAAGGGCGGCGAGGCACAAGGCAGAGAGATGGAGCTCGGGCGAGGTGGCGGCGCTGGCAGAGGAGGGATGAGGGTGCGCGGAGCGCTGTGGACAGCGAGGGGCGGCGGCGGCGCTGGCCGGAGGTGGCTTGGGACGGGAGAGGGCCTGCGCGTGAGGCGAAGCGAGGAGCGCAGAGCGAGGTTGGCGGAGAGGAGGAGGGGCCGCGAGGTGCGGGCGAGGGCTGCCGGGCCGGGCGGTCGCGACTGGGCGCGGAGGCCTGGCGGTAGGGCGGCGACGGCTGGGGCTGCCGCGGGTGGGAGGAGCAGGGCGGTGAGGGGCGAGCGCGGGCGTGCGGTGGACGAGCGGTGGGGGAGGAGGCTGAGAGGTGGCAGGGGCGGTTGCTGCGGTGAGGCAGAGTGGCGGGGAGGAGCTCGTCGGTGGGAGGTTGGGGAAGGGAGGCAGGTGGGTGCGGGAAAGGCCCTGGGGAGAGGCTGCTGCGAGGGGAAGAAGGAGGGTGGGGCCCGTGGGTGGGACAGGGGCTGCGGGATTGGGTGCAAGGGTAAAGGTTGCCCTGTGGCGGGTGGTGAGTGGAGAGAGAGAGAGAGGATTAGGTGGAGGTGGTGGGCTGATGTGTCGCCTTCGATTGAGGGGGTGAGGGAAGAGGTGAGGTGGCACACACTGATTGGGTGGGATGATGTGGAGAGGAGGGCGTGGGTAGGGTTTTAGGTAGCTGTAGGATTTATTGGGGTGTACAGGTGGACCGATTTAAAATCCTGGGGGGGTGGTCGTCCGGGTCAATCGGCCCGTTCGACTGCCCCCACAAAAAATAATTAAATATTTTTATTTGTTTTACAAACACCGTTTGCAAACCGATAGCATCCAAAACAAAATAATCCGGAGCCCCGGGTTTGGCGTTTGAATTAAGACGGGCGTTTAGAAAACAAATCGGGCTTTGCGAAAATAGTTTTAAGCAAACAACATATGATGATGACGATGCAATGCTCAAATTCAACGCGATTTTCTAGTAGTGGTTTTGCGGGATGCCACAATTCGACACCACTAACAATGGATCTCGCCCTCGAGATCCGTCTCGTGGTACCGGAAGGAAGGCCGGCGGTCTGCATCTTCTCGCTTCATGTGGATCCTCGCGACACCACTAACAAGAGGTCGTTGTTCGTGATCGTCGAGAGAACACTCCGGAACAAAAGGTCGAAGGTAGAGGTATCAACAATAAAGCCACCTCTAACTCCGGTAGGAAGAGGGAACCGATGCATTCTCATCCACTTCAATGTACAAAAGCGAATAGAAGGGGTAGTCGGCATGGGGGCCAATCCATCACGCACCCAAACTATTACTCTGCACAATCAGTGGAAAAGCGTGCAAACATTCTCGGAATCGCATCAAGATCTCGGCTGACGAGGTTCGAATAAAGGAGGGATGCATCAGATCGAATCTGGCGAGATGATGTCGTCGCGTCGGAAAACGCCGAAGGCACAAACAAGGAACAAAGAACGGTACCACAAAAGACGGATTCTCGTGCAGCATGAACACCGGATGGTAGAACACCGCTATCGAGGAGGAAGCGAAACCTCAAGGTACGACGAAACCCAACCTCGAGAATTCCTGGACTTGAAGAAAGGTAAGAGAGTAGATTCAAAACACGCAGAGGTAAGAGGAGAACAGCAGAGGGTAAGGAGTAAAAGCATCTAACCGTAACTATCCAACCGATTTTGCAAAATAGTTTTGACACTCTACCGCCGTTAGCTAGGTTATCCTCAGTCGGACTTGTGGCGATCGCAATCGCCGAGCTCGATACCACTCAGAACACCTCGATCGGACCTATGCAAGTTTTAGCGAAACCCGCCAAACCCGCATAGGAACGATTCAAAGGTGCCCACCAGGCACTTTCGTGCGGGTGGAAAACAAAGTAATAACATTACACAACAGTCCTCGATGGGACCCACCGAACAGATATATATATAACAACGACTCCATCAGTCAAGAATACAGATTTAATATACAAAGATCGAAATCACCTTGAAAATGACAGAGCGTCCGACTACGGACAAGATACAAATGGGGCTAAGAGCCCTGAAGAATAACCAATGGCGTCCATAACCCTGCCCAGGCCAAGCCGGAAGGGTAACCCTGCTAACGACGTCGATCTCAAACTTGCTTAAACAAAAGGGGTGCCGACAAAGGGCAAAGGAAAAAGAAGGAGCGCCAAGATCGAGGCCAAGACACGAGGCTAGAATTGCGGTCCTCGCCACATAGGTATGGTGGATCGAGGCAGCGCAAAGATGCACTAAACGACCTATAGAGACTCGATGCAACCGGGCGGTTATCGAGAGGATAAGAGTGACCTATCCGGATCCAACCTGAAGTTAACACCAAACAAACCCCTCTGGTGTTTCCTCGAGACCAAACGAGGAAGTCAACCGAGGAACCCACACAGCTTGGCGCTTTACTTATTCGCTTATCGCAGCAATTACTAGTCAGGTTTAGTTAATCGTCCTGATAAAATAAGCAGTGGGCACTTTTAGTTAACCATTCCGTTGTAGTTGCAACAATTACTAATCAGATACAGATAGCATGAGATAAACCCAAAACCCAGCAGTGGTTGGTACTTTTATTCAGCCATTCCGTTGTAGTTGCAATACTTACTAGTCAGGTACAATGGTCGCAAGCGACACTCCAAACAAGCAATTGTGGGCAGTATTATTTAGACATTCCATTATAGTGAAGCTGATTACTAGTCATTATAAGTCAAATTTATAGCAATAAACTTTAGTTATGCTTGTCTATGGTCGAGATACTGTGCTCCAAGTCGTCCATATCCGCGGACACGGCTTTCAGAAAGTTTTACCCGGCCGGGGTGCACCAATAGCAACACACGCTCGATCAACCTCGGAAAAACCAACTCAAAACCCAACGAGGCTTTCACGACTGAACAATCACAGGATTCAGAATAAATATTTGGGGCCACCCTTGAGTCTACCCGCAACGGCAAGCAAGCTCGAGACGGACTCAAGGTTTGGGTGACGGTCAGGAGCGATCGGGAACCCAAAACTGGGCTTGTCGACACCACAGAACGTGTCCCGATCCTAAACAAAAGTGCTATCTCACACAATTTAAATACATAAGTAGCATGGCATAAGTACAGATCGTAAATAAAACCTCAAACTAGTTTGTGGCCCCAAGAAATAAGATCGAATCAAGCTCGCCTGTGGGGTCCCATATACCTCCCGGATGTGGATAGCGCGATAAATCAAGGAACATGTATCAAGTACTCGGGGTCCTACGGGACACAAGTGGGCGTTCGGAAACCAAATATTCTCTATCACCCACCGATGCCTCTGCTTACTTCCATTTTAGTTGTTAAAAAGGAATTAAAATGAACGGTAATTAAAGCTAAGATCATCTCCAACATCAACATGCGGCAATACATCAACATCTGTGGCACTGGACGACACGCAACAGCACTTGAGCAAGCGACTACGGCGCGCAAGTCCAACTATCTACCAAACAACAGGTAATAGGATGTGTCCGAGGCAATATAGGGCTGCAAGGGATATCACAGGTGCGGAAACTAGAGCATCGCAACACAGATAGCAACAGAACAACAGGAGGGAAGTAAATACTATAAAAGTAAGATAGGTAGAAAGGGGGAGATGCTCGCCTGAAAACATTGTCGAAGGTTCAACCGAAGATCGGGGCGAAGCTCACATCAACTCAACTGCCTTATCCGCGAAGAAGAAAAACACTAGAATAAACACCGGATGCACTATTTAATACATCGGCAGAAGATCGGCATGATGCATGTATGATGCATGACATGGCAAAGGTGCAATGCGATTAGGTCATATTAAACGGAACCGGGGTCCCGACATTTAATTAAATGGTTCAAGTTATTTAGATACCCCGCAATTTAAATGTTGTCTTAACATGGCAAAAGATAGCACCGGTTCGCTACACAGATTTAAATGAGGCCAATATAAGACTAGATTTGCCCGCATATGGGCCCCATATTTAATTATAAGATGAATCGGCATAAGACCCCCAACCCACACAAATATGCATGCGAGTATGACAATTAATATGCAACAAGTTGGATTATATTATAGAATAGGGTGAAGGGGTTCACACATAGGGTTCGGTAGATCTTGGGGTTCCGGGGTTCGAGGTTCGGTCTCGGGGTCCGGATCTGGGGTTCAGGGTTCGACGGAATCGTTCTCGGACTCCGGGATCGTTCTCAGCTAACGGAGGTAGTTCTTGTCGCATCGGGGTCTTGGTATCCTTGAGTCCGATTATGGATCTCGGCGTCCTCGAGGGGGGGTACTTGCAGTATCCGGGCAGAAGGTCTTGCGGTTTTCCGTGTCTGCGGTTCCATGAAGGCGTGCTTGTCATCCGTGATGGCGAACTCGATGTCCCGAGAAGGTCTTGGCGTTCCGTGTAGACGACCTCGCTCGGGATCTTGACGGGCTTGGCGCCCTTGTAGAAGATCTTGTCGATGATTCTTCTAGCGATTTTCGGTCCGTCTTCTCTCATCCATGGGGCGCCTTTGGTCGGTTCTTCGAGTGACATCGCGATTCTTCAGGCCGAGACATGGGGTTCCTTGCCGTGGTAGGGCGCTAACCGAACCAAACCGAGGTGTTGAGACATGGAGACAAAGAGCAAGCATGCGGCCCACGGGGAGGTTGCAGGATGCATGGTGGCAGAGACCAAGAGGAGAAAAGAGAACAGCAGCCCCGGCAGCTGAAGACGGCGGGACGTGCTGCCGGGCTCCGGTGACGGGGCCACGAGGAGGGGCGGAACGGCGGGACGGAGCAAGGCGGAAGGGGGTCGCTGGCGGGAGGTGGGGAGAGACTGGGCCAGCGACGAGGTGGGGAATTCGAGCGGCGGCGGGGCGGAGCGGCGCTGGCCTGGGAGGAGCGGGAGGCGAGGCCGGGCGGCAGGGCGATGAGGGGAGGCGCCAAGGGGAGCTAAGGGGGGCGAGCCACACAAGTGAGAGATGGAGCTCGGGCGGAGGTGGGCGGCACCGGCAGCGAGAGGAGGGATGAGGGTGCGGCGGAGCGCAGTGGACAGCGAGGGGGCGCTGCGGCGGCGCGCCTGGCCGGAGGTGGCTTGGGACGGGGAGGCTGGGCCCGTGCGGGGCGGAGGCGAGCGCGGAGGAGCGGCGGAGCGAGGTTGGCGGAGAGGAGGAGGGGCGGCGAGGGCGGTGAGGGGAGCTGCCGTGCCGGGCGGCCGCGACTGGTGGCGGCGCGGGCGGGGGTCGGGCGACTGGGGCTGCGCTGGGTGGGAGGAGAGGCGGTGAGGGGCGAGCGCGGCAGTGGACGAGCGTGGGGAGGAGGCTGAGGTGGCAGGGCGGTTGCTGCGTGAGGCAGAGCGGGAGGAGCTCGGGTGGGAGGTTGGGAAGGAGGCAGTGCTGTGCGGTGAGTGGCTCGGGGGAGAGGCTGCGCGCGAGGGGGAAGAAGGAGGGTGGGGCCCGTGGGTGGGACAGGGGCTGCGGGATTGGGTGCGTGCGTGGGTTGTGTTGCCCTGTGTGTGGCGGGTGGTGAGTGGAGAGAGAGAGAGAGAGGAGAGGGATTAGGTGGGGAGGTGGTGGGCTGATGTGTCAGCGTCTGATTGGAGGGGGTTAGGGAAGAGGGTGAGGTGGCACACACTGATTGGGTGGGATGATGTGGAGAGGAGGGCGTGGGTAGGGTTTTAGGTAGATGTAGGATTTATTGGGGTGTACAGGACCGATGAATCTGGGGGTGGTCGTCCGGGTCAATCGGCCCGTTCGACTGCCCCCACAAAAAATAATTATATATTTTTATTTGTTTTACAAACACCGTTTGCAAACCGATAGCATCCAAAACAAAATAATCCGGAGCCCCGGGTTTGGCGTTTGAATTAAGACGGGCGTTTAGAAAACAAATCGGGCTTTGCGAAAATAGTTTTAAGCAAACAACATATGATGATGACGATGCAATGCTCAAATTCAACGCGATTTTCTAGTAGTGGTTTTGCGGGATGCCACAATTCGACACCACTAACAATGGATCTCGCCCTCGAGATCCGTCTCATGGTACCGGAAGGAAGGCCGGCGGTCTGCATCTTCTCACTTCATGTGGATCCTCGCGACACCACTAACAAGAGGTCGTTGTTCGTGATCGTCGAGAGAACACTCTGGAACAAAAGGTCGAAGGTAGAGGTATAAACAATAAAGCCACCTCTAACTCCGGTAGGAAGAGGGAACCGATGCATTATCATCCACTTCAATGTACAAAAGCGAATAGAAGGGGTAGTCGGCATGGGGGCCAATCCATCACGCACCCAAACTATTACTCTGCACAATCAGTGGAAAAGCGTGCAACCATTCTCGAATCGATCAAGATCTCGGCACGAGGTTCGAATAAAGGAGGATGCATCAGATCGAATCCGGCGTAGATGATGTCGCCGGAAAACGGAAGTCACAAACAAGGAACAAAGAACGGTACCACAAAAGACGGATTCCTCAGCAAGATGAACACCGGATGGTAGAACACCGTTATCAGAGGAGGAAGCGAAACCCTGAAGGTACGACGGAAACCCAACCCTCGAGAATTCCTGGACTTGAAGAAAGGTAAGAGAGTAGATTCAAAACACGCAGAGGTAAGAGGAGAACAGCAGAGGGGTAAGGAGTAAAAGCAGACCTAACCAGAACTATCCAACCGATTTTGCAAAATAGTTTTGACACTCTACTTCGGCCGTTAGCTAGGTTATCCTACATTTGGACTTGTGCGACGCAACCGCTGAGCTCGATACCACTGTAACACCTCAATCGGACCTATGCAAGTTTTAGCGAAACCCGCCAAACCCGCATAGGAACGATTCAAAGGTGCCCACCAGCACTTTCGTGCGGTGGAAAACGGTAATAACATTACACAACAGTCCTCGATGGGACCCACAACAGATATATATAATGACTCCATCAGTCAAGAATACAGATTTAATATACAAAGATCCAAATCACCTTGAAAACGACAGCGTCCGACTACGGACAAGATACAAATGGGGCTAAGAGCCCCAAGAATAACCAATGGCGCCCATAACCGCCTGTGCCAAGCCGGAAGGGTAACCTCGCTAACGACGCCGATCTCAAACCGCTTAAACAAAAAGGGTGCCGACAAAGGGCAAAGGAAAAGAAGGAGCCAAGATCGAGGCCAAGACACGGCGAGGCTAGAATTCGGCGGTCCTCGCCTACATAGGTATGGTGGATCGAAGCGGGCAGGCAGATGCACTAAACGACCTATAGAGACTCGATACAACCGGCGGTTATCGAGAGGGATAAGAGTGACCTATCCGGATCCAACTCAAGCTAACACCAAACAAACCCTCTCGTGTTTCCCTCGAGACCAAACGAGGAAGTCAACCGAGGAACCCACACAGCTGGCGCTTTACTTATTCATTATCGCTAGCAATTACTAGTCAGGTTTAGTTAATCGTCCTGATAAAATAAGTAGTGGGCACTTTTAGTTAACCATTCCGTTGTAGTTGCAACAATTACTAATCAGATACAGATAGCATGAGATAAACCCAAAACCCAGCAGTGGTTGGTACTTTTATTCAGCCATTCCGCTAGAAGTTGCAATACTTACTAGTCAGGTACAATGGTCGCAAGCGACACTCCAAACAAGCAATTGTGGGCAGTATTATTTAGACATTCCATTATAGTGAAGCTGATTACTAGTCATTATAAGTCAAATTTATAGCAATAAACTTTAGTTATGCTTGTCTAGGGTCGAGATATCGTGGCTCCAAGTCGTCCATATCCGCGACACGGCTTTAAAGTTTTACCCGCCGGGTGCACCAATAGCAACACACGCCGATCAACCTCGAAAACCAACTCAAAACCCAACGAGGCTTTCACGATGAACAATCACAGGATTCAAATATTTCAGGGGCCACCCTTGAGTCTACCCGCAACGGTAAGCAAGCTCGAGACGGACTCAAGGTTTGGGTGGACGGTCAGAGCGATCGGGAACCCAAATCGGGCTTGTCGACACCGCGTAAACGTGTCCCGATCCTAAACAAAGACAGTGCTATCTGTCGACAATTTAAATACATAAGTAGCATGGCATAAGTACAGGATCGTAAATAAAACCTCAAACTAGTTTGTGGCCCCAAGAAATAAGATGAATCAAGCTCGCCTGGGGTCCCATATACCTCCCGGATGTGGATAGCGATAAATCAAGGAACAGTATCAAGTACTCGGGGTCCTACGGGACACAAGTGGGCTCGAAACCAAATATTCTCTATCACCCACCGATGCCTCTGCTTACTTCCATTTTAGTTGTTAAACAGGAATTAAAATGAACGGTAATTAAAGCTAAGATCATCTCCAACATCAACATGCGGCAATACATCAACATCTGTGGCACTGGACGACACGCAACAGCACTTGAGCAAGCGACTACGGCGCGCAAGTCCAACTATCTACCAAACAACAGGTAATAGGATGTGTCCGAGGCAATATAGGGCTGCAAGGGATATCACAGGTGCGGAAACTAGAGCATCGCAACACAGATAGCAACAGAACAACAGGAGGGAAGTAAATACTATAAAAGTAAGATAGGTAGAAAGGGGGAGATGCTCGCCTGAAAACATTGTCGAAGGTTCAACCGAAGATCGGGGCGAAGCTCACATCAACTCAACGGCCTTATCCGCGAAGAAGCAAAACACTAGAATAAACACCGGATGCACTATTTAATACATCGGCAGAAGATCGGCATGATGCATGTATGATGCATGACATGGCAAAGGTGCAATGCGATTAGGTCATATTAAACGGAACCGGGGTCCCGACATTTAATTAAATGGTTCAAGTTATTTAGATACCCCGCAATTTAAATGTTGTCTTAACATGGCAAAAGATAGCACCGGTTCGCTACACAGATTTAAATGAGGCCAATATAAGACTAGATTTGCCCGCATATGGGCCCCATATTTAATTATAAGATGAATCGGCATAAGACCCCCAACCCACACAAATATGCATGCGAGTATGACAATTAATATGCAACAAGTTGGATTATATTATAGAATAGGGTGAAGGGGTTCACACATAGGGTTCGGTAGATCTTTGGGTTCCGGGGTTCGAGGTTCGGTCTCGGGGTCCGGATCTGGGGTTCGGTTCGGAATCGTTTCGGACCGGATCGTTCTCAGCTAACGGAGGTAGTTCTTGTCGCATCGGGGTCTTGGTATCCTTGAGTCCGATTATGGATCTCGGCCTCGAGGGTACTTGCGATCCGGGAAGGTCTTGCGTTTTCCGTGTTCGCGGTTCCATGAAGGCGCTTGTCATCCGTGATGGCGAACTCGATGTCCCGAGAAGGTCTTGGCGTTCGTGTAGACCTCGGCGCTCGGATCTTGACGGCTTGGCATCCTTGTAGAAGATCTTGTCGATGATTCTTCTAGCGATTTTCGGTCCGTCTTCTCTCATCGGTCATGGGGCGCCTTGGTCGGTTCTTCAGAGTGACATCGCGATTCTTCAGGCGAGACATGGGGTTCCTTGCCGTAGGGCGCCAACCGAACCAAACCGAGGTGTTGAGACATGGAGACAAAGAGCAAGCATTGCCCACGGGAGGTTGCAGGATGCATGGTGGCATGAGACCAAGAGGAGAAAGAGAACAGAGCCATGGCGGTGAAGACGGCGGGGTGTGACGCTGCCCGCGACGGGCCACGAGGAGGCGGAACGGACGGAGAGCAAGGGAAGGGGGGCTGGCGGAGGTGGAGAGACCGCCAGCGACGAGGTGGGATTCGAGCGTCGGCGGGCGGAAGGAAAGGCTGGGCTCGGAGGAGCGGGGCGAGAGGCGGCCGGGCGGGCGGCAGGCGAGGGAGAGGAGGCAGGGCGGGGAGCCGTCTGGGCGAGCAAGGCGGGGCAAGTAGAGATGGAGCTTAGGCGGAGGTGGGCGGTGCAAGGCAGAGAGGGATGAGGGTGGCGGAGCGCGGTGGACAGCGTGGCGGCGCGCTGGGCCGAGGTGGCTTGGGACGGGAGGCTGGCCTGCAGGGCGGAGGCGAGCGGAGGAGCATGAGCGAGGTTGGCGAGAGGAGGAGGGCGGCGAGGTGCGGGAGGAGGGGCTGGGGCGGTCGCGGATCGGTGGCGGCGGGCGCCGCGGTAGGGGTCGGGCAGGGGGCTGCCATGGGGAGGAGCAGGCGGTGAGGCGGGCGGCGGTGGACGAGCGTGGGGAGGAGGCTGAGAGGTGGGGGGGTTGCTGCGGTGAGGCAGAGCGCGGGAGGAGCTTCCGGTGGGAGGTTGGGGAAGGGAGGCAAAGGCGGGTGCGGGGGAGAGGGTCAAGGCGAGGGGGAAGAAGGAGGGTGGGGCCCGTGGGTGGGACAGGGGCTGCGGAATTGGGTGCGTGCGTGGGTTGTGTTGCCCTGTGTGTGGCGGGTGGTGAGTGGAGAGAGAGAGAGAGAGGAGAGGAATTAGGTGGGGAGGTGGTGGGCTGATGTGTCAGCGTCTGATTGGAGGGGGTGAGGGAAGAGGGTGAGGTGGCACACACTGATTGGGTGGGATGATGTGGAGAGGAGGGCGTGGGTAGGGTTTTAGGTAGATGTAGGATTTATTGGGGTGTACAGGTGAACCGATTTAAAATCCTGGGAGGGTGGTCGTCCGGGTCAATCGGCCCGTTCGACTGCCCCCACAAAAAATAATTAAATATTTTTATTTGTTTTACAAACACCGTTTGCAAACCAATAGCATCCAAAACAAAATAATCCGGAGCCCCGGGTTTGGCGTTTGAATTAAGACGGGCGTTTAGAAAACAAATCGGGCTTTGCGAAAATAGTTTTAAGCAAACAACATATGATGATGACGATGCAATGCTCAAATTCAACGCGATTTTCTAGTAGTGGTTTTGCGGGATGCCACAGTGTGGGAGGGCTGAGCTGGGGCTGAGGCGGGCGGCATGAGGCGGGGGAAAGCGGCATGCTCGAGATGGAGGCCGGGCGGGCGCGGAGCTGCGAAGGGTGGAGGGAGCGTCGGGTGAGGGAGAGGAGGGAGGAAGGCGTGCGGGGAGGGAGAAGATGGGGTCGGTGGGGAGAGGCGAGCCGACAGGGGTGGGGCCGCGGGCCGGGTGGGGCCCAGGCGCGTGGGTGGAGCTGTGTGCGCGTGAGTGCGTGCGTGCTGGCGTGTGAGTGGGTGTGGTGGGATGGTTGGGTGTGTGTGGGGTGGGCTTAGCCTAGGTGGAGAGAGGGAGTGGGGTAGGTGGCAGCTGCTGATTGGAGGGGTGAGGGAGAAAGGTGACGTGGCGGCCAACGATTGGAGGGGGTGAGGTGGAGGGGAGGGCTGGGTAGGTTAGTTGGTGAACTTAGGATTTACAGGGGCGGTTAGGTGGACCGATTTATAATTCCGGGGGTGGTCGTTCGGGTCATTCGGCCCGTTCGACTGCCCCACTAAAAAAATAATATAAATTTTATTTGTTTTAATAACACCGTTTGCAAACCGATAGTAGACAAACAAAAATAATTCGGAGGCCCGGGGTTTGCGTGTTGAACGAAGACGAGGCGTTTGGAAAACAAAAATAGGTTTTCGAAATTAGTTTTTGACAAACAATACATGATGATGACGATGCAATGCACAAATTTAACGCGATTTTCTAGTAGTGGTTTTGCGGGATGCCACAGACCATGAGATCATGTTAATCACCATCATCGGATGGATGCTTTGATGACATCAAACACCACTTCATAGTTGGGTGGTTATAAAGGTGGCATTGAGTGTTCAGAAAGTAAGTGTTGAGGCACATGGATCAAGAGTGGGATTTGTCCATCCATTGACGGATAGATATACTATGGGCCCTCTCGGTGGAATGTCATCCAATTAGCTTGCAAGCATGTGACTGGCTCACAAGGGAACACAAATCACGGGAACGAGAAAATAGTACTTGTCGGTAACGAGGTTAAACTAGGTATGTAGAGATACCGATGATGAAACCTCGGATAAGTAAAGTATCACGAGACAAAGCGAAATTGGTATCGTATGTAAATGGTTCATTCGATCATGAAGTAATTGTAGAAATATGTGGGATCCATATGAATTTCTAGATTCCTCTATTGGTTATTGATCGGAGAAGAGTCTCGGTCATGTATGCATAATTCACGAACCATAGGGAGACACGGATTCGATGTTGTTTAGTAGATATGGAATGTGATTAAAGATACCCAATGTTGTTCGGAGTCTTGGATTGGATCCGGGATATCACGAGGACATCTGGAATAGTCTAGATAATAAGATTCATATAAGGAAAGTCAATTTCTGGGGATCGGAAATGTTTTTGGTGTTTTGACCGGAAGCTTCTAGAATGTTCTAGAAGGTCCACCACCCCGGGAGGGAGTCACTTGGAGAGTGGCATGCCCTAGGGGCTAGCCACACTAAACCCTAAAGGGTCAATTCGACCAAGACTAGTAAAAGTGTCAAACCCTAGTTTGAATAGTCAAATCCTAGTTTGAAAAGTCAAACTCTAGTTTTTGGTAAGAGGGAAGTCTTGGTGGAAAAGGTTTTAGCCTCTTCCTTTGGAGGCCGAATTAGGGAGGGTTTCCACCTGGGCTAGGAACACCCTTGGACGCCCCCACCTATATATGGAGGGTGGGGGCGCACCCCAAGGTATCCCCTTGCCCTAGGCACCCAAGACCCAATCCCTAGGTCGTCGCTGCCCCTCCAAGCCGTTGGTGCCCTAGATCCCCTCTAAACCGTCGCTGTCGTCTATACTAAACCCTAGCCTCCGGATGCCCTGTTCCCTCAGCATCTAAACCCTATCCCTAAGGCTCCATCTACTCCACCATACCCGCTCCGGCTTAGGCGAAGCCCTGCGGGATCTCCCCTCTACTTCCGACACCACGTCGTCGTGCTGCCAGAATCGCGAGGAGAGAGCTACAACCTCCTCTGCATGCTGGAACAAGGGAGAGGAAGGTCTTCATCGAGTATCGTACGTGTGACCGACTGTGGGAGCATTGCCGGACCACGGCGCTGAAAGGATCATCTTCATGATCTTGAGATCGGCAAGTGAACGGCTACATCACACACTAGAATCTTCTCTCGTTAACCGCTTTGGATCTTCGAGGGTTAGTACTCTATCAACTCATTGCTACAATCTAGTAGATATATCTTGGGTTGTGTGTGTTCATGCGATAGAATTTTTTGTTTTCTATGCTATGAACCCCTTCAGTGGTATCAGAGTCGTGTCTATATGTAGATCTATTGCACGAGAAGAACACAATGATCATTGTAGGCGGTGGTGCTTTTATTATCAATTTCTTCTTGTGTAGTTTGCATCTTGCGAGATGGTTGGATGAAGCGGCCCGGGCTAAACTTACATGACATTGTTCATGATACTTGCTCCACGCTCGACATGTAAATTGTATTGCATAAGTGGCTTTGCGGGTGTCTGTCTCTCCCATCATAGTGAAGATTTAATTTACAATGAGCACTTGATAGTTCTTGCATCAATGTTGTGGTTCTTGTTTGTAAATTAGAACGATACTTATTGGAAAGCCCCAAACCACGTAAAACATGCAAAGAAAATGAGAGGCATCTAACTTTGTTTTGTAGGGGTGTGTTATGATGTGATATGGCCATGATTGTGATTATATATGATGTATGCAATGATCCTTATTATAAGTCGGCAACTGGCAGGAGCCTTATGGTTGTATTTTATTCGTTAAGACCTGTGTGTCTTTTATTCAAAGTATTTGTAATAGTTGATGTTGGTGGATAACAACCATGGAGTGGTGTCATTGACCTTGACGCCACACCGGTGATGATGGAGATAGGAAGCACAAGAAGAAAGGCCATATCATTGTTGGATATATGCCCAAGAGGCAATACTAAAGTGGTTATTATCATATCTTCGTACTTATGATAAATGTTTACATACCATGCTATAATTGTATTAAACGGGAACATTAATACTTGTGTGATTTGTAAACATGTAAGAGTCCCTAGTAAAGCCTCTTGTTCAACTAGCTTGTTGGTTAATACATGACCATGGTTTCTTGATCATGAACATTGATATGTTATTAACAACAAGGTCATATCATTGGGATAATGATGTGATGGACATACTCCTATAGTTAAGCGTAGCATTAGATCAAGTCATTTAAATAGTTCACTTGCTATAAGCTTTCAATACATATTAACCTAAATCCTTCGACCATGATATCATGTTAATCACCATCACCAGATGGATGCTTTGATGCCATCAAACACCACTTCGTAACTGGGTGGTTATAAAGGTGGCATTGAGTGTTCGGGAAGTATGTGTTGAGGAACATGGATCAAGAGTGGGATTTGTCCATCCATATGACAGATAGATATACTCTGGGCCCTCTCAATGGAATATCATCCAATTAGCTTGCAAGCATGTGACTGGCTCACAAGGGATCACATATCACGGGAACAAGAAAAGAGTACTTGTCGGTAACGAGGTTGAACTATGTATGCAGAGATACCAATGATGAAACCTCGGATAAGTAAAGTATCACGTGACAAAGTGAAATTTGTATCGTATGTAAATGGTTCATTCAATCATGAAGTAATCGTAGAAATATGTGGGAGCAATATGAATTTCCAGATTCCTCTATTGGTTATTGATCTGAGAAGAGTCTTGGTCATGTCTGCATAATTCACGAACCGTAGGGATACACACTTAAGGATTCGATGTTGTTTAGTAGATATGGAATGTGAGTAAAAAGACCGAATGGTGTTCGGAGTCTCGAATTTGATCCGGGATATCACGAGGAGATCCGGAATGGTCCGGAGAATAAGATTCATATAAGGAAAGTCAATTTACGCAGATCGGAAATGTTTTTGGTGTTTTGACCGGAAGCTTCTAGAATGTTTTAGAAGGTCCATCACCCCGGGAGGCAGTCACTTGGACAGTGGCATGCCCTAGGGTCTAGACGCACCAAACCCTAAAGGGTCAATTCAGCCAAGACTAGTAAAAGGGTCAAACCCTAGTTTGAATAGTCAAATCCTAGTTTGAAAAGTCAAATTCTAGTTTTTGTAAGAGGGAAGTCTTGGTGGAAAAGGTTTCATCCTCTTCCTTTGGAGGCCGAGTTAGGGAGGATTTCCACCTGGGCTAGGAACACCCTTGGACGTCCCCACCTATATAAGGAGGGGTGGGGGCGCACCCCAAGGTATCCCCCTTGCCCTAGGCGCCCAAGACCCAATACCTAGGTCGTCGCTGCCCCTCCAAGCCGCCGGCACCCTAGATCCCACCTAAACCGCCGTTGCCATCTAGACTAAACCCTACCTGTCGACTGCCCTCTTCCCTAGGTGTTTTAACCCTACCCCCGAGGCTCCCTCTACTCCAGCATACCTGCTCCAGCTTAGGCGAAGCCCTGCGGGATCTCCCCTCTACTTCCGACACCACGTCGTCGTGC
Organism: Avena longiglumis; assembly: GCA_030063025.1. NCBI lineage: Eukaryota > Viridiplantae > Streptophyta > Magnoliopsida > Poales > Poaceae > Avena > Avena longiglumis. The sequence continues at coordinate 177,178,387 of CP125977.1, read as the reverse complement.
TGCCGTAATCGCGAGGAGAGAGCTACATCCTCCGCTACATGCTGGAACAAGGTAGAGGAAGGTCTTCATCGAGTATCATATGTGTGACCGACTACAGGAGCGTTGCTGGAGCGCGGCGCCGAAAGGACCGTCTATGCGATCTTGAGATCGGCAAGTGAACAACTACATCACCCACGGGAATCTTCTCTCGTTAACCGCTTTGGATCTTCGAGGGTTAGTACTCTATCAACTCATTGCTATAATCTAGTAGATAGATCTTGGCTTGTGTGTATTCATGTGATAGAATTTTTTTGTTTTCCATGCTACGAACCCGTTTAGTGGTATCATAGCCGTGTCTATACGTAGATCTGTTGCACGAGTAGAACAGAATGGTCATTATGGACGGTGGTGTTTTTATTATCAATTGCTTCTTGTGTACTTTGCATCTTGCGGGATGGTGGGATGAAGCGACCCCGGCTAACCTTACATGACATCGTTCATGAGACTTTCTCCACGCTCAACATGCAACTTGTATTGCATAAGTGGCTTTGCGGGTGTCTGTCTCTCCCATCGTAATGAAGATTCATTTTAGAACGAGCACTTGATAGTTCTTGCATCAACGTTGTGGTTCTTGTTCGTTAGTTAGAACGATACTTATTGGAAAGCCCAAACCATGTAAAACATGCAAAGAAAATTAGAGGCGTCTAACTTTGTTTTGTAGGGGTGGGTTGTGATGTGATATGGACATGATTGTGATTATATATGATGTATGCAATGATCCTTATTGTAAGTCGGCAACCGGTAGGAGCCTTATGGTTGTATTTTAATTTCATTAAGAATTGCGTGTCTTTTATTCAAAGTATTTGTAATAGTTGATGTTGGTGGATGAAAACCATGGAGATGTGCTATTGACCTTGACGCCACGCCGGTGATGATGGAGATCATGTCCGTCCTTGAAGATGGAGATCAGAAGCACAAGAAGAAAGGCCATATCATATCACATATTGTGAATTGCATGTGATGTTAATCCTTTTTATGCATCTTGTATTGCTTAGATCGTGATGGTAGCATTATAAGATGATCCCTCTCACAAAATATCAAGTTATAAAGTGTTCGTCCTTAGTAGGCACAGTTGCCAAGACTCGTTGTTTCGAAGCACCACGTGATGATCTGGTGTGTTAGATTCTGCGAGTGTATACAACGGGAGCAAGCCAGATTTGCTCATGCGGAAACTAAGGTTAAATCTTGACGAGCCTAGCATGTACAGACATGATCTCGGAACACGGAATACCGAAAGGTAAAGCATGAGTCATATAGATGATATGATGAACATGATGATTGTTCGCCTTTGAAACTCCATCATGTCTCGTGATGATCGGACTTGGTTTAGTGGATTTGGTACGTGTGATCACTACAACAATTTGAGGGATATTGTTTTGAGTGGGAGTTCAACAGTAATATGATTAAAAGTTGAACACTATTTATTATAAATTAAATAAAATTGAATTTGCATAGTTGTTGTAGGCATTGGCAGCCGTTTACCACCTTGCGGTTAGTTATAATTGAGATAATAGAACTATAGAGTTCTGGTTAGTTACTTTATGAACTAGTATCGTATTGTTTTGAACTGATAATCTAAAGTTTAAAAGTCCTATTGCAAACTTTCAGTAAGTTCCGATTACTCCGTGAAGTTTAATAATTGGTATTAAATCAACGGTAATAATTCTAGTGTTAATATATTAGTATCATGTTTGTCTCCATGATTCTTGATATTTAAAAGATCATTTTAATATCAAGGTAATCGAGGATCTAAAAGAGTTTTTCAGAAACCATCATGTGTGGAAGATATTTCGATATCTGAAACCAAGTTTTGGTTGCAACATGATGGAGTATAATATGGAAAAATTTATGTTCTCATATTTGATGAGAATTTACAAAAGGTTAGAGACACTAGTGATGGTGCCGACGTGGAGCAGTTTGTTGGAAATCCCAAGATCAAGGTGTGATGAGCACAACAACAAGTCTTACATCAGTAGAGACCGAGGTTATCGAACCAGAAGGAGGAAGGAAATGTCACATAGGTGTTGCAAGCAACGCGGAGACCTGCACAACACAAACTCAAGACTTTGCCCCAACGAATCAGTGAGGTTGTCAAGCTCACCGGTTTGCTGTAACAAAGGATTAAATGTATGGTGTGGAAGATAATGGTTTGCAGCAAGTAAACAAGTAACAGTGGAAGATGTATCAATGGTAAAGATTGGACCGGGGTCCATAGTTCACTAGAGGTGCTCTCCTTAGATAAACAACATGGCATGAAGGGTAAACAAATTACAACAAGGCAATTGACAAGAACTGAGCAAGGCATAATAATGCAATTACTAGTCAGAAATATCCTGTGAGATTCGATTTGGCAATACAACAAGATACATAGACCATCATCCGACTACATATATGACTAGAAGTCCACCTTTAGGTTATCATCCGAACCCCCTCCAGTATTAAGTTGCAAGCAACAGACAACTTCTTTAAGCAAAGTGTGTAAGGTAAACCGTCCACATGTTCCATGAACAAGAGACCGTTGTTTTCTCCCAAGTGGCGACAGAACATCTACAACCAAAGAGATTTCTGTCATTTCCCTTGGAAACTAGAGGCATGAACCCACTATTGAGCATAAATAACCCCTCTTGGAGTCACTAGCAACTATTTGGCCAGGATAGCTACTAACAACGGAGAGCATGAAAGATCACAAACAACACAAACATGATAGAATCATAAAAAAACCATTAATCAAACCAACATAATAATCTCAATATCCATCGGATCCCCGCAAACACAACATGCATGATTACAAATAGATTAGATCTTGATCATGAACGGAGCTCACAAGATCTATACATGAAAGCACAAAGGAGGAGATACAACCATCTAGCTACTACATGGACCCATAGTCCAAGGTGGAACTACTCACGCATCATACCGGAGAGAAGGCCTCCGGGATGATCTCTCCTCCGGCAGGGTGTCGGGAAGAACTACAGATCCCCCTGATCTAAGGACGATGGTGGCGGCGGCTACAGACGGTTTCGTGGAGATTTGATCGGGTACTTAGGGTTTCTGCATCGAGGGCTTCTTATAGGTGAAGGGGGATACCGAGGCGGCGGCCAGGGTGGCCAAACCCTAGATAGGTGCGGGGCTGGGCCCACCCGTGCCTGGGGTGGGTCTGGCCCTCCCGGCTGGCCCCTCCGGCTCTCCTCTAGACTTCTTGTTCCCCACGGAAAGTAATTGACTTTGACGTTTGTACCGTCCAATTCCGAGAATATTTCTTTACTAACTTTTATGAAACCAAAAAAAGCAGAAAACAGGCATCTGGCACTGTTGCAACTTGTTAATAGGTTAGTACTAGAAAACATGTAAAAAGCACCTCAAAGTGTAGAAAAGTAAAGCAAAGTAGATACTAAACAAGCATGAAGCATCAAAAATTATAGATATGTTTCCTATGTATCAACATCCCCAAGCTTAACTCCTGCTCGTCCTCGAGTAGTTAAGTGATAAAATAATAATTTTCGACGTGACATGCACCCTCACAATAAAGATCCAAACCATTTGCAAGCATTGAAAGCTGGGATCAAAGAACTCTAAACATGTGCATGAAAGATGGATTCTAACAATAGGACATAGTAACTATGCATGCAACATGACAAGCTACAAACAAAGATCATGAATAACATGAATTGAAAAACGTTTGTTTGTTTCACATGTAGAAAACATAGCATAGTGGCAAACAACTTGTCCCTCATAGAGTAGCAAATAGATGCATAGGACACCTGCAAAGTTCGCAAGGGTGACTAGAAACAAGTAGAACAAGACCAAGTAATATCACAATATGCATCAATTAATAAGCTTTGGAACACTACACACAGAATGACAACTATGCTCTCTTAATGGTGCCTAAAGGTAGAAGGTGGAGACTCAAATAATGGTGGAAGAAAGGCCTTTTTGTAAAGGAAGAAGGAATTTCAAGTTTCAAAAAGAGCTTCCAAAAATTATGGTACTTGTTAGCTTTCAGCCCTCATTGCCCCTATCATAAGCATCTTGAAGTGGTTAAGGTTAAAGTGGCAAAGATGGAGTACATTCTTGACGAAGTATAAGTTGGCAATCTCAAGTCCCTTGAATACGAGGGCCACACCTCATGCATACTCAACTTTGGGTCCAGGTAAGTTCTTGCCACTGTAAGTATTTGCATATCATTGAGAATCGCCAACGAGGTACCCCTTGCACATGGTATAGGAGCTTTCCCATAACCAAAATGACAATGCAAGCAGACAATGAGCATCTCAGCAATCTTTTTATTTACCATATGCATTGCTTTTTATTGAGGATGCTTCATAGATAGCTCACTATGGTGATGCTGCAAGTTTCCACCATGATTAGGCATGGCTTAGGCTAGCGGCCCAGGCGTTTCTCTAACATAGGATACAAACTCCATGGACTTAAAAGTTCCCTCTTTATTTCACACCGGTGACATCCATAGACAAAAAAACATGATATCAACCGAGTACAAAGTACAAGTGCAATGTTGAAAATGTTCCGCGTGACAGCACGGTTCTGCTAATTTCAACTTATAAGTGCAATCATATACAACAAAGTTGTCACAATGGTTCAAGTTTATTAGGGGCAAAGGATATAAAGTGTGCCATCAAGTTCGTGAGGGCTTTAATCACTAAGTTTTCACATAACAAAATAGTTTTTAATTAGAAGATAGATGAAAACAAGGATATACTTGGAATGGTGTAACACACCATGCATAGGAGTTTATAGTGGACACTTTGGAATAACTTGGTTTCTTGGGAGTTTGGAAGCATGAGTAAAGCTTACTCATACAAGTGGAGGCTAGCAAAAGACTGGGAGCAACCAACTAAGAGAGCATAATGGCCAAAATCATGCAGTGCAACAAAACATAGTAATCAAAGCAAAGAGTGGTACTACAAGTCAAGGAATGAATGATCATAGAGGCTAATGGTGACTTGTCATAGTCATAACATGGTGTGAGCATGTGCCAAGTCAACCCAAGCAAAGAATCAAAGGAGAATACCAAAATACTATGCTTTTGCATGCTAAAACAAGGCATAATTTATTCAAGGCACACTAAGCAATCCCAATTGTTTGGAACAATACATGCTACATCTATAATCACTAAGCATAAGGTCAAAATAACACATAGCATGTCATGCTAAATTCTAAGTCACAGTCAATGCAAGCTCCTCTTGCACTTCAAGCAAGAACTTACTGCTCCTTTCCAAACACCAAGCAAACTTATTTGCAAAACAACACAGCGAAAACGGGGGTCCAAACTACTTTATTCAAGCAAACTAAACAACATAAGCAAAGCAAACGAAAACTAAGACGCTCCAAGAACAACACAACTGTGTTTGAAACAATAAAAACGAAGTGTCTAGATAGACCTGAGATTTTTATTGATGAAGAAGGGGATGTCTTGGGAATCCCCAAGATTTGACGCTTGTACCTCTTGGATATTTCTTGGGGTGACACCATGGTGGCATGTCACATCCCAATATTTTAGAATTTGGGACTAGAAAAAAATTGTTTTTACATGTCATTCATGAGCATTGCATTGCATCCATACAAAATTTGCAAGAATTGAATTCGAAAACCCTAACCCTAATAGGTTTTGCAAATACTCCTATAAGGAATAAATATGGATTTTATAAATCCACTATAATTGAACTAAAGAAAAATGTACAAAAATGATCCTAAGATGATCTACACGATTTTACAAAATTTTAGAAACAAATTTCAGCTCATTTGGAGCTATAAAACAAAATCTATAAAAGAATTACTAAAACAGTAAATAGAATAAAAACAAAACATAAAAAAACCTAACTAAACTAAACCTAACCCGGCCCAGCCCGCCTAACCTATCTACCACGCGTCCCCCGTCCACAAGCAGCACGCAGCAGTAGCCGCCAGCCCGCTCCCGTCCCAGACGCAGCCCATCACAGCCACCCCTCTCCCCTCTAATTTTTTCCCACACCCGCTAACGCCGAGGGCCCACACCGCCTTCTTCTTCCTCGCAACGGACTCCGTGTTCGTCATGACCCTGACGAACTGCCCGCGTATTCCGCTCGGATTCGGCACGAATCTTTGGCCCCCTCCCCACGAAATCCTGCAGATAAAATTCCCCGAGCCCCCTCTCTGAAACCCCTGTGAAACCCCTATTTTTCCTACCACCAGGCTGCTGAATTGGATCTGCGCCACCGCCGCGCCATTACCGACCATCAGGAGGTTGCTTCCCCAGTCGAGTGCATCACCCCGTCCCTTCTTTACCCCTCTATCCTTCTCTTCGTTCAACACCGCATCGCCCTGACCTTATAATACATCCCGCAGGTCACCAGAGCCACGGGAGACCTCACCGGAGTTCGCCTCCACCCGAGCGCCTCCATCCACGCCTCGTTGTCACCAGAAGGATCCCGATCCGATGAAAAGATCAGCACCGATCGCGCCGTGCGTCTCCTCCCCTCGTAGTCCGCTTCTTCGCGTCGGAGAACCACCGGAGCGCCCTCCACCGCCTCCATCTGTACCCTCCACCGCTGTGCCGTCGTCGTTGACCACCGTCATCGCTGCTGACCCCCTATCTCAGGAAGCACCGGTTCCCAGCCGACGGATGTGCATCTGACGGCGCGGATTAGACCAAGATCTGAAGGGGTACCCGCCAATCGTTACGCGCCTCATGGCCATCTTGTTGTCACCCGGCCACGCCAATGCCGCGTCGTCAACACCAGGTCAGCAACCCGTGTCCAGTCAGCGCAGCATATTCCCAGGGAATAATCCTTTTAAATTGAAATTTATTTAAAATAGAAAAAAATAGTCAGATCTTGTAAAATGCATATAAAATTGAATAGATGTCTAAAAATTATAAATAATATATGGTTGTATTCATAAAAATGTGTATAATAATAATATATGATTATATATAATGTTTACGGTATAGTTTTACTGTAATAAATTAAATAATTTAATGGATATTTTAGACTAAATAAATCATAGTAAATTATCTGTAGATCATAAAAATATAAATAAGATATATATGGATTCATAATTTCATATACAACATTAATATACTGTTGGATCCAACTTTTACAGTGCATAAATTACTGTAGTAATTTAAATAGCTTTAATTGTCTTTTAGGTTAATAAATTCATAGGAAATTATCTGTAACTCCGAAAAATATGAACAATATGTCGAAATAAAGCTAATCTAAAGTACAATAATAATCACAGACTATATCTAATCTTTACTGTACATATTTACCGTAATAATTTAATTAGTTTTAATGGCTTTAGAAATCATTAAATTCATAGTAAATTATTTGCATATCACAAAAATATAAATAATATACCGATGGAAAGATGGTTCCATGTAGATCATCAATATGCAAATGGTTCAGGAAAATACTATAAGGTTCTGCAGCAATTAAATAAATAGATTAATGGATTATTTAGAGTATTAAAATCATAGTAATTCAAGTACTCCTCAGAAAATTACAAATAATATGTCCCTCGAATCAAAATTCCGTGGAGATTACAGATATAATTTTAGTTTGATTTTTAGGCAATAGAAACTATATAAATGATTTAAAATCCATTATACACTCTTTAAATCATAAGAAAAAGATTTATAAATCCTATTAAGGTGAATCCAATTGCTACTGGTTTGTATTAACATTACCTATCCAGTACACTCCTGAACTAAATTTAATATGTCAATTAGAACAGAGGTTGCAACAGAACTATTAAAACCCCTATATTGACAATGAAGATTTAATAACAAATACTATTGCATCAAATGATCTCCTGCATGCATCATGTATTTTAGTAATGTTTAGAGAACTAATTACAACCATTGTGACATATTAAATCATCATGTATGTATTTCCCATCATTGTTTTGTTGTATTGTGCATAATTGCATTGTTTTGAATGGTGTGCTTGTTGTGCACTTGTTTTGATCGACAGATTGCGAGGAGTGCAACATTTGTGATTGTGACGAGTGCAACCTTTTACATGTGGGGATTATCTAAACGACTACATCTACAACAAAGGCAAGTAGAGCTATCATAAAAGTCCTATTATTTTTCCTATGCATGTAGTATGATTTTTAGTAGTAATGCATGTGTAGGTGTTTTACTACTATGCTATGCTATGACACCCAGGCATGATTGCCATATCTCCATGACTTGATTCCTTTGAGCCATCGTATTGTAGTTGCTTAGCCATGCTTATTAGATGCGCAAAAGGGAATTCATGATTGATTATGTTATAGAAAAGTTATGTTTTGTTATAATGAAAACAACTGGAATTTAATAAATCTCCTAGGTGTGATGGATTGATGTTTTTAGATGGTTTATTGCGGAAAACACACCTAGGCTTCAGAGATTGGACAGGTTTATATTGTAGTAGCTTCAAGTACAGCCGCATGTCATTATTTGTCTTGACTAAGTAAGTTGTGGGAACTTGACCCGACGTGACTAGCAGATGTAGGAGATGTAGGTTGGTATGGGTCCGTCCTGAGGGCTCAGGGTTCTGCTTCTAAAAGGTTTCGTCTTGGTTTTCTCCCTACCATGGCACAAAATGAGTGTAATGGTAAGAGCGGGTTGACTGGGTCGTGCGGGTAAAGTGTACAACCCCTGCAGGGTGTCTAAACTAAGTACTTAGTCGTGTCCCCGGTTATGGACAACTATGAGCAACTGGGCCTAGAACTGTTTGGAAGATCTCACTCATCCCAATTTCTTAATTACTAAAACTTGATGGGTGAACATGGGTTTAGGAGCATACGAAAGCTAAACTGTCTTGTTTCTACATGGGTTTATGATGGTATGTCCTTAGAAGATTGTTTGTGAAGAAAGAAAAGTATTTTGAAAGTAGGGAAAAGTGGTATTGCTTTTAGAAAATGAGCCTGAACTCTACCTAGCCAAATATGCATGTAGTCGATAGATCCTCTGTACTCATTAGTTCTACTTGCCAATACATTCAAAGTATTGACCATTCGTGGCTGCAACATTTCATGTTGCAAGTTGTTCCGTTTCTGAGTGATCGATGTAGGTCGCGAGACTCCCTCAAAGATTGTTCGCCCGTGGAACATTTGAAGAATGGAGATCTATCTTGTTATTGTTTCCGCTGTGTACCTGTGTAATATAATGTAAATTCTGGATCATACTCGTTGTATTTATGATGCACAGTTATATTTGGTATCATTTTGTACTGTGTGTGCCAGTGAAACGATCCAGGGATTGGCACTATATACATGAACTCAGCCTTATCAGGCAAGGGTGTTACATGGCATCCCCAAGCTTGAGCTTTTGTCCATTCTTCATCTCATTGCATCATTCTCTCTCTACACCTAAATTTTTTCGTTCATACAAAACTTCACACAATCTTCATTAGCAACATTAGTGTATTCAAAAGATATTAGACTCCTGGAAAAGCTTTGTAATAGCAAGGCTTTTCACTAAAAACACAAGATACTGTAGTAAATTCTTCAAAAAGCTCAATTCAGTTAAAGATAACTCAAAAAGGAATCAATAAGAAGCAAATGCAAATAATGACAGAAATCTGTCAAAACAGACCAGCAGGTAGAAACCGATTTTTTCGAACACCTTCTGTTGCTCAAATCAAAAAGTGTTGAACTAACGAAAGTTACATAACATACTGGGTATTTATTTGTAAATTTTTAGCTCAATACAAGTTACATAGCCTCCTCACGAATTTGTTTGGTGGAGGATAGAAATCTGTTTCGGGACAACAACTCCCCAAATCTTATTTCCCTCTCATTAGAAGTCATTCTTGGCACAAAAAGCAAACAAAAAGGATAAGGAGAGGTAATTACTGAAGTAATAACTTCCAAGACTCAAGGAAACTCTTGGGTTATCTCCCAACAAGTACTTTTCTTTAACGCCTTTAAGGTAGGCACAAGAAGCAAGAAGAGTCAAGTATTTTCAAATTAGGAAGCATTAATATCCATACTTGCAAAGTCTTCAACTATGAAAGGTATCTCATCCAAATGGGTTTTGGAGGATCCCTTATCGTCTCTCTTTGGTCTACTACTTTCATCAAAAATATTTTCAGGAGAAATCCAATCAAAATTCTTTTCAAAGGCTTCATGCATTCCAACAAGCTTAAAGGGTATGGGTATCTTAAATTCTTCTCTAGGCTTAGTTTTATCAGAAATACCCACAACATCTACACCCTAGCAACATCATGAAATTCTTTTGATAAAGTTTCAAGTATGAATTCTCTCTTTTCAGCATTCTATTATTCTTTTAGTTTTAGGAACAAGAATTGTATGAAGGGGTTAAGGATAACAAACCTAGCTTCCAACATATGAACTAAAGAAGCTGCAGCAATCTCGTAACTAGGAGAAAGTTCTTCTAGAGATTTATCCTCAATATCCTCATGATTGCTAACATAATTAAAGAATTCTTCAATATTATCTTTCCCAATTATGGAGCCACTACCTATTGCAAGATCTTTTAGGGCGAACTTGGGGATAAACATGGTGAGCTAGAGCAAGGTGGTAACTAGAGCAGGAACTAATTTTTTTGTGTTTTTGAATAAAGCAAGCAAACCAAACTAGATTAATTTTTTTGGGTTTTTTGAAAAGAGGCAAACAAAACCAAGCAAAAGAAACAAAGCAAACTAAAAAAAATAAAGAGAAAGGAAGTGAAGGACTCCCCTAGTGAACACGTCCTTGGCCTCCCCGGCAATGGTACCAGAAAACTTGTTGATGGTGCTGACATGGAGCACTTTGTTGGAAACCCCAAGAGCAAGGTGTGATGAGCACAACAACAATTCTTCCTTCAGTAGAGACCAAGGTTATCGAACCAGAATGTAAGATCCCTCCTTTGTAAAGGAAAGGATCCCTGTGATTGCAATGCTAGTCCCTGGATCAATGCTAGCATCCACAATTTAAGATGAAGTACACAGAAACAAAGGTCATTATTACAAGTCATTCCAGTGACAAACATAGTCTTTTACAAACTCCATGGCCATAGGCCTAGTACAAGAGTTCAAATATGTAATAAGATAAATAAGTCTTCATCTTCATGTGCCACAGGCTAGCATGTTGAGTGTAGAATCATAACCCCTAATCATCATCAGAATAACCTGCAACATCACAAGTTACAGCCACATTGGGTCAATACATTGGAATAGTATTGGCAAGTGATACCTTAGTAGAATATTGGTAGACTAAATACTATATGCATTTTGGCTAAGTGTAGCTTAGGCTTGCTTTGCTCAAAATAGGTTTACCTATTAGTTGAAAACACTAAGTTTTTCTTTGTCAAAATCTTTCCCAAGGAACCACCAATAGGCATTGGGGAACCTTCACCCTTGTTCAACCACAAGTTTTTACTTAGAAATTGGGATGAGGAGATTCTTGATAGCTTCCATGTCTTGATGCTCAAGTTGTACAATACCAGGGACATGGCTAAGTACTTATATTCTTCCATCTGCAGTGGTTGTGCACTTTCCCCACAAGACTTGATTTTCACCAAGACATGACCTTTCAGAAGCCTTCCCTTATACCAAATGGACGCGCTCCAACCTATCATCCCACTACCACCAACTGTCCAAATGGCTAAGTTATTGCTACCTATATGATCCAGGCAGAGCCCATAATGCCAAGTGGCTGCACTAGAAGCTTCTTAACATTTGGCATCTCAAATCCCTTTGTTCCTGGGTGGCTTTCCACAAGTGAGATACACAAGGTAAACCATAGAAATGGGCCTTGTGTAACCACTCAACATAAACCATTCCTTCCATTCCACCCAGGTGTTTCATTCACTTAGTTGTTTTATTAAGTGTCGGGGGGTTAACCTCGGGTAGGTCAGACGGGAAAAAGCAGTCTTGCCCCGTCAGTTCTTGAAACTACGGCCTAGGTCGGCCGAATCGTTGATATGTCGGATGAATGGAGGCAAGAAGCACGATATCAGTATCAAGTGGTTATCGGCCGAGTTAATGAGAAACTTCGGGATTACCCGGATGATCTTCATGCGGTAAGGAGCAGGCGAATAACATGAGGTAAGGCCGGGTTAAGCGAAGCTTGCAGGAGAAGGAGAAGCTTAGGGTCAAACCATATGCAGCTAAAATGAATCTGAACAGGCCAAGCGCAAGAGACAAGGAGGCGCAGGACGAGAGGCGAAGGAGGTCACGGAGGTGACAGTCTTTGCCCGAGGCTTGAAGGGGGCTTGGAGCTTTGCCGTCATTAGAAGGGAGACAGGGAAAGGAGGCCGGAATTACTACTTTGGGACAAGCATATTCCTCGAATATGCTTGCCCGTCGACCTAAGGGCACCCAAGGTACCCTTTATAAGGGAAGTCAGACCACAAGGGGAGAGAGGTCTTTGAGAAAGCGTTAGGTGAGAGATTCACATTGTTCCCCGAAAACAGCTCGAGGAGCACTTGTAACCCATCGGAGAGAAATAAAGTTCACCACTTTGGCAGCTTGAGTGTAAAAACAGTTGCATCTTCCCTCCCCAGATCCCACTAGCATCCATTGGCCCCATACTTTAGCCTACCCATGGCATCTGCCGTGCCACCACCACGGCAGTTGGCGCCCAAGTGGGGCCCGGTGTGCTAGCCGGAGTTGTGATCCGGACGGAAACTTCATCAACACCGGCGCGTTGTTTCTGGCGTGGTCCAGAGATTTGGTCTCTGTGACTATGTCAGAGACAATGCAGGGAGCTTCAGGGGGAAAACTCCCCCGCGCAACGGGATCTTCATCGGCCTGGGCGAGCACAGGATCTACGTCGGCGTCGACGTCTCCGATGTTTATCCTCATCAGGTTGTTGTTGCAGGGGAACCACCTCGAAGCGCAGCGAGCAGTCCATCAGGAGAACGTCGGGCCCGCGGTGTTGAGGTGATGGTCGCAGCAGGAGCGCAAGCGGGAGCAGCATTGGCCGGGTCAAGCAGAGAACCCGCCGCGGGCACACAGGTTCCGCCCAAGCAGATCACACTGCAAACCACTGAGGTAATTCCGCCGGTGACAAACCCGGCCGAGCTACATGACACCACCCCAAAGGCACCAAGAGTGAGAGGGCCACCTCTGGAGAGACCAGAGAACATTCTTCAGGCAACTATAGAGAACTTAACCACGCCTGTGGCGCCGATGATCCGCAAATGCTCAGCGAGTTAGAGGAAACCGAGCAAAGGTCTGGTAGAGGCCCAAAAGTATCGACCTATGAGTCCTTGAACAGACCACGAGAGAATATGCAAAAGCTAATAAGCGATATCGCACCCGGTGGACGAACTGAGATTAAGAGGAAAGAACCTCATGAGTGATATTAACAAAGAGCATGAAGCTCACAGAGCGAATCAGGCGATTTGGGTTTGCCGAGTCAAGACCGGCGAAAAACCTAAGAGCGGCGAATGCCGCAGCATTGGAACTAGAGGGGTTAACAGGGGAAGCTCGGCAGAAGCAACAAGAAAGAGTGAATGAGCTGGTGCGCATCGCGAACCAGCAAAATGAGGAAATGCTCAGAGCTAACCCGGCAAGACCAGGGGCTTCACGAATGGTTCATTCGTGTGGCATCCCGCAAAACCACTACTAGAAAATCGCGTTGAATTTGTGCATTGCATCGTCATCATCATGCATTGTTTGCCAAAACTATGTTTGCAAAGCCCGTGTTGTTTTCTAAACGCCCCTCTTTATTTTCAAACATCAAAACCGGGTCCCCGGAATACTTTGTTTTGGCCGCTATCGGTTTGCCAACGGCCCGTTTTAAACAAATAAAATTTATATTATTTTTTTGGCCGGAGCAGTCGGACGGGCCAACCGACCCGAACGACCGCCCCAGGTTTAAATCGGTCCAACCTCACCTGCCGCCCTTCTATTCCTAAACCTACCCAAACTCCTACCCAATCTTCCCTCCACCTCACTCCCACCAATCCAGACCCGCCACCTCACTTTTCCCTCACCCCTCACCCACTCAGCTTCTGCCACGTGGCCCTCTCACCCCATCCCTCAAACCTCTCTCTTTCCTGGCCACACACCCACACACAGGTCCCACGCGCCAGCCCTCCCCAGAAAGACCCCCCCCCCGACCCCCCCCCCCCAACCTCCACATCCCATGGCCCCGTCCCCGTGGTCCCACCTGTCACCACTCACCAAGACCCGCCGCACGCCACTACCGGCCACACCGCCCACTCCCTGCCGCGCCTGGGCCCTCCCAGCGGGACCCACCACGCCCCATCCCCGCTCACTGTTTCTCTTCTCCCCCCTTTCTCTCCCGTTCTCGCCCCGCGTCCCCCGAGCCGCTCGTTCCCCCTCGCCTGGCCCTCTCCTCCCCCGTCCCGGCGCCGCCTCCGCGTCGCCACCTCCGCCGCTTCCTCTCCCGCGGCCATGCGCCTCCGCGCAGCCCACCTCCGCCGCCCCAGTCCGCCTCATCTCCGCGCCCGAGCCCCTCCATCCCCGCGAGCAAGCGCCGCCGCCGTTCGGGCCGTCCGCCCGAGCCTCTGCCCGCTGCGTTACAAGGCCTCCCCGCACCCTCGCGTCCTCGCCTCAACCGCCGCCCGGGCGCCCTTCCCGTCGTCGACCCCGGGAGACGCGCGGCCGCCCTCCGTCGGACCCAGCGACCCCAATCAGCGCCCACGCGTCCGCTCGAGCTTCGTCGGCCCCGGCACCGACCTCCGGCGGCCGCCGCACCGGCCGGTCCCGCCCGTGCTCCCTGACAAGCGACCAGCGAGCCCGCCCCGGCCCACGTTCCCTGCCGCCTCGATCGTCCCCGGTAGCTCCTGCCTGCACGCGGGAGCCGATGACCTCTCCAGCGTCGAGCCGTCTTGGACTCCCTGCGTGTATGTGCCCTGCCTGTGTGTTTGGAGACAACAAGATCGACGCCAGTAAACGGACCCCGCAAACCCCAAGCTCCCTCCCGTCAAGATCGCCATTCGGACCAGAGGAACCCCGGACAACGAGCTCAGCACCGACAAACTATCGAGATCCCGAGTGCTTCTTCGTGGAGGCTAGGGGCGAAGGAGCCGAGTTTGACAAGACCCACCTCGCATAGCGTCGAGCCCCGGACCCGGAGTTCCCCGGACATCAAGAACTACCACGATCCGACCAAGACCCGATGCCCTGAACCTCGACGAACCCCCGGACACCGAGAATCTCCCTCGGACGCCAAGATCTTCTCCACGGAACATCGGGATTCCCCCGGACTACAAGACCGCCTCGATGGCGCGGACCCGACAAGAGCGTCGCAACGACAAGAACGACGGCAACCAAGACGGTACCGATGCCCCGACGCCGGGCCAAGTACTCCTTCATGGGACGCCGAGACCCCCGCACCCGGAGACGAACCCGTACCCGGAGGCCGCGGAAGCGACAAGATCCACTACCCCGGAATCCGAGAACGTTTCCGCCGAACCCCGAACCTCAGATCCGTCGAACCCCGAGACCGACCCCGAACCCCGGAAACCCCAAGATCGTCGAGAACCCTAATGTGTGAACCCCTTCTCGAAACCCTATTTTTCTAACATCATAACAACTTGTTGCATATTGAATCATTCATCTCGCATGCATATCTGTGGTTTGGGGGCCTTATGCCGATTCACCTAATAATTAAATATGGGGCCCATATGCGGGCAAATCTAGTCTCATATCGGCCTCATTTAAACATGTGTAGCGAACCGTTGCCATCTTTTGTCTTGCTAAACAACATTTAAATTGCGGGGAATCTAAATAACTTGAACCACCTAATTAATTGTCGGGACCCCGGTTCCACTTAACTTGACCTAATTGCATCGTACTTTGCCATGCCATGCATCATACATGCATCATGCCGATCTTTTGCCGTAGTATTAAATGTTGCATCCGGTGTTTATTCTAGTGTTTTGCTTCTTCGCGGATAAGGCCGTTGAGTTGATGTGAGCTTCGCCCCGATCTTCGGTCGAACCCTTCGGCAATGTTTTCAGGCGAGCATCTCCCCCTTTCTACCTATCTTACTTTTATAGTCTTGATTCCCTCCTGTTGATCTATTGCTACCGGTGTTTGCGATGCTTTAGTTTTCCGTACCTGTGATATTCCCTGCAGCCTTATATTGCCTTGGACACACCCTATTGCCTGTTGTTTGGTAGCTAGTTGGTCTTGCGCGTCGCCGTCGCTTGCTGTATTGCTGTTGGGTGTCGCCATATGCCACGGTTGTTGATGTACTGCCGCATGTTGATGTTGGAGATGATTCTAGTTTTACTTATCGTCACTTTAATTTCTGTTTAACAACTAAAATTGAATAAGCAGAGGCATCGGTGGGTGATAGATAATATTTGGTTTCCGAACGCCCACTTGTGTCCCGTAAGACCCCGAGTACTTGATACCTGTTCCTTGATTTGCGCGCTATCCACATCCGGGAGGTATATGGGACCCCTGAGCGAGCTTGATTCAGTCTTATTTCTTGGGGCCACAAACTAGTTTGAGGTTTTATTTACGATCTGTACTTATGCCATGCTTTATCGCTTTATTTACGATTGCGACAGATAGCACACTTGTCTTGTTAGGATCGGGACACGATTCCGCGGTGTCGACAAGCCCGTTTGGGGTTCCCGATCGTTCACTGGCCCACCCAAAGACCTTGAGGCCGTCTCGAGCTTGTCTACTCCGCTATGGATTCTACTTAAGGGGCCCCTGAAATATTTCTGAATCTCGTGATTGCTTTGTCGTGAAAGCCTCGTTGGGTTTTGATTTGGTTTTTCCGAGGCTGATCGAGTGTGTGTTGCTATTGGTGCACCCGGCCGGTAAAACTTTCGAAAGCCGTGTCCATGGATATGGACGACTTGGAGCACAGTTTCTTGATCATAGACAAGCATAACTAAAGTTTACTGCTATAAATTTGACTTATAATGACTAGTAATCAGCTTCACTATAATGGAATGGCTAACTAATACTGCCCACAATTGCTTGTTTGTTTGTCGCTCGCGACAATTGTACCTGACTAGTAAGTATTGCACCTACAACACAATGGCTGAATAAAAGTACCAACAACTGCTGGGTTATGGGTTTATCTCATGCTATCTGAATCTGATTAGTAATTGTTGCAACTATCACGGAATGGTTAACTAAAAGTGCCCACTGCTTACTTTATCAGGACGATTATCTAAACTTGACTAGTAAAGTGCCGCAACTATAACTGAATAAATAAAACTGCCAACCGTGTGAGTTCCTCGGTTGACTTCCTCGTTTGGTCTCGAGGGGAAAATGCCAGGATGGGTTTGTTTGGTGATAGCTTCAGGTTGGATCCGGTTAGGTCATTCTCACCCCTCTCTGATAACCGCCAGTTGTATCGAGTCTCTATAGGTTGTTTAGTGCATGATGCCGCTTTCGATCCACCATACCTATGTAGGCGAGGACCGCCGAATTCTAGCCTCGCTGCATCGGCCTCGATCGACGCTCCTTCTTTGTTTTCCTTTGCCTTTGTCGGCACCTTTTGTTAAGCAGGTTTTGAGATCGACGCCTAGTGGTTACCCTTCCGGCTTGGCAGGGGTTATGGACGCCATTGGTTATTCTTCGGCTCTTAGCCCCATTTGCTTCTTGTCCGTAGTCGGACGCTCTGATTTTCAAGGTGATTCGGATCTTGTATATTATATTCGTATTCATGACTCTTTGAGTCGCCATTATATATATCTGTACGTGGGTCCCATCGAGGACTGTTGTAATGTTATTACTTCGCTTTTCCACCCGCACGAAAGTGCTTGGCACCTTTGAATCGCTTTCTATGCGGGTTTGGTGAATTTTGCCTAAACTTGCATAGGTCCGATTCTGAGGGTGTTCTGAGTGGTATCGAGCTCGGCGGTTGCGATACCCCACAAGTCCAAATAGGATAACCTAGCTAACGGCCGAAGTAGAGTGTCAAAACTATTTTGCAAAATCGGTTGGATAGTCTGGATAGGTCTGATTTTACTCCTTACCCCTCTGCTGTTCTCCTCTTACCCCTACGTGTTTTGACTCCGCTCTCGTCTCTTTCTTCGAGTCCAGGAATTCTCGTGGTTGGGTTTCCGTCGTACCTTTAGGGTTTCGCATCCTTCTTCGATAACGGTGTTGCTGCATCTGGTCTTCATGCTATCCGAGGAATCCTTCGTCTGTGGTGCCGTCCTTTGCTCTTTGTTTGTGCCGTCCGGTGTTTTTCCGACGCGACGACCTCATCTATGCCATATCCGATGCAGAGTCTGCATCACTCCGTTGTTCCGAACCTCGTTTGTCGAGATCTTCAGTCTGATTCCGAGAATGGTTGCATTCCCTTCTACTGATTGTGCGGAGTAATAGTTTGGGTGCGTGATGGATTGGCCCCCATGCCGGCTACCCTTTCTATTCGCTTTTGTACATTGAAGTTGATGAGAATGCATCGGTTCCCTCTTTCCAACGAAGATAGAGGTGGCTTTATTTGTTGATACCTCCGCCTTCGATCTTTTTGTTACCGGAGAGTTCCCTCGACGATCACGGACAACGACCCCTTGTTAGTGGTGTCGCAAGGATCTACACGAAGCGAAGACGGAGAACGCCGACCTTCCTTCCGGAACCATGAGGCGGATCTCGAGGGCGAGATCCTTGTTAGTGGTGTCAATTGTGGCATCCCGCAAAACCACTACTAGAAAATCGCGTGAATTTGTGCATTGCATCGTCATCATCATGCATTGTTTGCCAAAACTATGTTTGCAAAGCCCGTGTTGTTTTCTAAACGCCCCTCTTTATTTTCAAACATCAAAACCGGGTCCCCGGAATACTTTGTTTTGGCCGCTATCGGTTTGCCAACGGCCCGTTTTAAACAAATAAAATTTATATTATTTTTTTGGCCGGAGCAGTCGGACGGGCCAACCGACCCGAACGACCGCCCCAGGTTTAAATCGGTCCAACCTCACCTGCCGCCCTTCTATTCCTAAACCTACCCAAACTCCTACCCAATCTTCCCTCCACCTCACTCCCACCAATCCAGACCCGCCACCTCACTTTTCCCTCACCCCTCACCCACTCAGCTTCTGCCACGTGGCCCTCTCACCCCATCCCTCAAACCTCTCTCTTTCCTGGCCACACACCCACACACAGGTCCCACGCGCCAGCCCTCCCCAGAAAGACCTCCCCCAGGCCGACCCCCCTCCTCCAACCTCCCTGTCCCGCGGGCCCCGTCCCGCCGTGGTCCCACCCGTCAGCCACACTCCCCACCAAGCCACCAAGACGCCACTACCACCGCCCACTCCTGCGCGCTGGGCCCTCCCAGGGACCCACCACGCCCATCCCGCTCTGCTTTCTCTTCTCCCTTTCTCCCGCTTCGCCGCGTCCCCGAGCCGCTCCTCGCGCCTCTCCTCTCTCCCCGCGCCGCCTCGCCGCCACCTCCGCCGCTTCCTCTCCCGCCATGCGCCTCACAGCCCACCTCCGCCTGATCCGCCTCATCTCCGCCCGAGCCTCCATCCCATGAGCAAGCGCCGCCGCTGCCGTTCGGCCCGCGCCCGCCCTCTGCCACTTTGCGTTCGCATGGCCTCGACGCCCTCCCGCGTCCTCGCCTCAACCGCCGCCCGGAGCGCCCTTCCTCGCCGTCGTCGACCGCGGAGACGCCCGGCCGCCCGTCGGACCCGCGAGCGACCCCAATCAGCGCCCGCGCGTCCCGCTCGAGCTCGGCCCCAAAGACTTCGACCTCTGGCCGGGCGCCGCCGCACCCTTCGGCCGGTCCCGCCCCCGTGCTCCCCAGCAGCCGACGACCCGACGCGAGCCCGCCCCGGCCCACGTTCCCTGCCGCCTCGATCGTCCCCGGTAGCTCCTGCCTGCACGCGGGAGCCGATGACCTCTCCAGCGTCGAGCCGTCTTGGACTCCCTGCGTGTATGTGCCCTGCCTGTGTGTTTGGAGACAACAAGATCGACGCCAGTAAACGGACCCCGCAAACCCCAAGCTCCCTCCCGTCAAGATCGCCATTCGGACCAGAGGAACCCCGGACAACGAGCTCAGCACCGACAAACTATCGAGATCCCGAGTGCTTCTTCGTGGAGGCTAGGGGCGAAGGAGCCGAGTTTGACAAGACCCACCTCGCATAGCGTCGAGCCCCGGACCCGGAGTTCCCCGGACATCAAGAACTACCACGATCCGACCAAGACCCGATGCCCTGAACCTCGACGAACCCCCGGACACCGAGAATCTCCCTCGGACGCCAAGATCTTCTCCACGGAACATCGGGATTCCCCCGGACTACAAGACCGCCTCGATGGCGCGGACCCGACAAGAGCGTCAGAACGACAAGAACGACGGCAACCAAGGCGGTACCGATGCCCCGACGCCGGGCCAAGTACTCCTTCATGGGACGCCGAGACCCCCGCACCCGGAGACGAACCCGTACCCGGAGGCCGCGGAAGCGACAAGATCCACTACCCCGGAATCCGAGAACGTTTCCGCCGAACCCCGAACCTCAGATCCGTCGAACCCCGAGACCGACCCCGAACCCCGGAAACCCCAAGATCGTCGAGAACCCTAATGTGTGAACCCCTTCTCGAAACCCTATTTTTCTAACATCATAACAACTTGTTGCATATTGAATCATTCATCTCGCATGCATATCTGTGGTTTGGGGGCCTTATGCCGATTCACCTAATAATTAAATATGGGGCCCATATGCGGGCAAATCTAGTCTCATATCGGCCTCATTTAAACATGTGTAGCGAACCGTTGCCATCTTTTGTCTTGCTAAACAACATTTAAATTGCGGGGAATCTAAATAACTTGAACCACCTAATTAATTGTCGGGACCCCGGTTCCACTTAACTTGACCTAATTGCATCGTACTTTGCCATGCCATGCATCATACATGCATCATGCCGATCTTTTGCCGTAGTATTAAATGTTGCATCCGGTGTTTATTCTAGTGTTTTGCTTCTTCATGATAAGGCCGTTGAGTTGATGTGAGTCACCGATCTTGATCGAACCCTTCGGCAATGTTTTCAGGCGAGCATCTCCCCCTTTCTACCTATCTTACTTTTATAGTCTTGATTCCCTCCTGTTGATCTATTGCTACCGGTGTTTGCGATGCTTTAGTTTTCCGTACCTGTGATATTCCCTGCAGCCTTATATTGCCTTGGACACACCCTATTGCCTGTTGTTTGGTAGCTAGTTGGTCTTGCGCGTCGCCGTCGCTTGCTGTATTGCTGTTGGGTGTCGCCATATGCCACGGTTGTTGATGTACTGCCGCATGTTGATGTTGGAGATGATTCTAGTTTTACTTATCGTCACTTTAATTTCTGTTTAACAACTAAAATTGAATAAGCAGAGGCATCGGTGGGTGATAGATAATATTTGGTTTCGAACGCCCACTTGTGTCCCGTAAGACCCCGAGTACTTGATACTGTTCCTTGATTTGCGCTATCCACATCCGGAGGTATATGGGACCCCCGAGCCGAGCTTGATTCGATCTTATTTCTTGGGGCCACAAACTAGTTTGAGGTTTTATTTACGATCCTGTACTTATGCCATGCTTCTTCGCTTTATTTACGACAGCGATGATAGCACACTGTACTGTTTTGGATCGGGACACGTTTACGCGGTGTCGACAAGCCCCGTTTGGGGTTCCCAGTCGCTCACAGCCGTCTACCCAGACCTTGAGGCCGTCTCGGAGCTTGTCTACTCCGTTGCGGATTCTACTTAAGGGGTGGCCCCCTGAAATATTTCTGAATCTTGTGATTGCTTTGTCGTGAAGGCCTCGTTGGGTTTTGATTTGGTTTTTCCGAGGTTGATCGAGTGTGTGTTGCTATTGGTGCACCCGCCGGTAAAACTTTCCGAAAGCCGTGTCCATGGATATGGACGACTTGGAACGATTTCTTGATCATAGACAAGCATAACTAAAGTTTACTGCTATAAATTTGACTTATAATGACTAGTAATCAGCTTCACTATAATGGAATGGCTAACTAATACTGCCCACAATTGCTTGTTTGTTTGTCGCTCGCGACAATTGTACCTGACTAGTAAGTATTGCAACTACAACACAATGGCTGAATAAAAGTACCAACAACTGCTGGGTTATGGGTTTATCTCATGCTATCTGAATCTGATTAGTAATTGTTGCAACTATCACGGAATGGTTAACTAAAAGTGCCCACTGCTTACTTTATCAGGACGATTATCTAAACTTGACTAGTAAAGTGCCGCAACTATAACTGAATAAATAAAACTGCCAACCGTGTGAGTTCCTCGGTTGACTTCCTCGTTTGGTCTCGAGGGGAAAATGCCAGGATGGGTTTGTTTGGTGATAGCTTCAGGTTGGATCCGGTTAGGTCATTCTCACCCTCTCGATAACCGCCCTTGTATCGAGTCTCTATAGGTTGTTTAGTGCATGATGCACGCCGCCATCCACCATACCTATGTAGGCGGACCGCCAATTCTAGCCTCGCTGCAATCGGCCTCGATCGACGCTCCTTCTTTGTTTTCGCTTTGCCCTTTGTCGCACCCTTTTGTTAAGCAGGTTTTGAGATCGACGCCGTTAGCAGGGTTACCCTTCCGGCTTGGCCTGGGCAGGGTTATGGACGCCATTGGTTATTCTTCAGGGCTCTTAGCCCCATTTGCTTCTTGTCCGTAGTCGGACGCTCTACAGTTTTCAAGGTGATTCGGATCTTGTATATTATATCTGTATTCATGACTCTTTGAGTCGCCATTATATATATCTGTTCTGTGGGTCCCATCGAGGACTGTTGTGTAATGTTATTACTTCGTTTTCCACCCGCACGAAAGTGCCTGGTGGGCACCTTTGAATCGTTTCTATGCGGGTTTGGTGAATTTTGCCTAAACTTGCATAGGTCCGATTCTGAGGGTGTTACAATTCGGCAGGGGCAGCACCTGCTTTATCTGCGGCAGCAGCATCTTCACCCGGAAACAACGCTAGAAAAGAAAGAGCAGTAACCTCAGGGAAGAGGAACAAACAAATTGTTCCATATGACCCAGCAATAGCTGGAAAGGCAAATGAGAACAGAGGCAATGCAGGCCGAGGTAATAGTGGAGAGAGAAACCACGGCCGTGTGGAAAGGGACGGAGGCGGCCGAGGTAATGAGGAACACGGCAGGAAAGAACCTGCAAGAGACAATCACGAAAACCAAACCCCGGCCGAAATAAGGAGAGAAGTGCCGCTCAACCCTCAACCAAGACCTGAGCCTCGGCAAGAAAGAGAAGTGAGGCCAGCTCGCTACAATCAGGTGAATGAAAGGTATAATGATGGATATTCTGAGCTAGAACACGTAAACCAAGGAGGAGACAATCACTATGGGATGCAGGATAGAATCCTGTACAGAGACTTGCCAGCAAGTGATGCAAGGGTAAAGTTAGATCGGTTATATCGGTCCGAGCTGTTGGAAGAGCAAGGTCCACCGGGTCCGGCGTGTTTCGGACCACGGATCATGGGCGAACCACCGGTACCAAATTTTCGTTGGCAAGAGGCACAAAACGCATAATGGAAGTACCAAGCCGCAAGACTGGTTAATTGATTATGCTACCGCAGTGAAAATAGCAGTGGCAACTTGAGATGGGCGAGGTATGTCCCGCAGATGTTGGAAGGACCAGCCGAGTATGGTTGAATAATCAACCAGCAGCGGTATCAACCTGGTTAGATTTTGAAGAGATGTTTGTCGAACTTTACCAAAGACATACAAGAGACCGAATAGACCACAAAGAATAGCCATGTGCAAGAGGCCGAATGAAACAGATAGAGAGTTTTTAACTCGGTGGTGTAACCTAAGAAATTCATGTGAAGGAGTTATTGAATCGCAAGCGATCGCTTGGTTCGCGCAAGGCTGCCGTTATGGCAGTGTGCTGTGGCAACGCCTGCAGAGAGATATGCCAACCACACTGGCCGAAACTATCAGAATAGCGGACTCCTATGCTTTGGGTGATCCGACCCAACCAGAGTTAATGTCGGCGGATCATCGTGAGCAGCAGGACCAATACACGAGAGAATTGGCCGGATCATCTAGGCGTGATTTTAGAGGAAGAAGGAGAGAGGAGAGGCCGGATTATAGATATAATTCGGCCCAGGTGGCAGCTGTGGCCCAAGAACAGCCGAGTCACGGAGTAACTCAACGGCAGAAAAATGGACCTCAACAGTGGACCGCAAGAAGTGACGGAAAAAGGCAATGGACCCCAGAGCAAAAGAAGCAATGGCAAGAAGTCAAGTATACATTTGAATCCATGTTGGACCAGCCGTGTAAATTTCACACATCAAACCCATCTAGACCAGCCAATCACACAACCCGGCAATGTGCTTGGATGAAGAATGCGATGGGTAACCCGGCAGGAGTTCAAGCTCCCCATCAGATGCAACAACAACATCAGCCGCAGTTAACTGGAGCAAATACGCAACAACTGATGCTGCCGCCCCCTCCTCCGAGGTATGATAACTCGGATCGGAGAGATGCGGTGCATCAAGTAATGAACCAGGGGCAGGACGGAAGGATAAATCCGGCAAATGCTGGACGCAATGATTACAGAGAACATCACCAGTCTTACTGCGTGTTCACAACAGAACAGCAGGACAAACAGAGTGTGCAGCGCCGACATATGGAAGTAAATGCAGTTGTACCAGCAGTGCCAAGATACCAGCCATGGTCAGACCAGGAGATAACTTGGAGTATAAAAGATCACCCCAGAATAATGCCGAGTCCAGGATCATACGCACTTGTGTTGGATCCGACATTTGTGGGACCAAGCATCAATGTGAAATTCTCAAAAGTACTCATTGATAATGGAAGCAGTATTAATATCATGTACAAAGATACCATGCACAAGCTCGGCATATCACAGAACATGCTGCAATCCACAAGGACAATTTTCCATGGGATAGTGCCAGGGCTTTCATGTGAGCCCATTGGTAAAGTCCGAGTGGACGTCTTATTCGGTACAAGAGATAACTGCAGAGCAGAAAACTTGGAATTTGAAGTGGTTGATCTGGAAAGCTGTTATCATGCTCTACTCGGACGGCCCGCGATGGCCAAATTCATGAGCAGTTGTCATATAGGTTATCTAAAGATGAAGTTACCCGGACCGCAAGGGGTGATAATAAATGGGGATTACAAGAAGTCAATGGAGTGTGCCTCGCCGGGTCAAATTTGGCGAATCATTGGTCATAGCGAGAGAAAAGAAAAGGATTCAAGAGGTAGCAGCCCTCGAACAAGACAATTAAGCATGCGGCATTGGCCAACCCTCATGGCAGCGTGTCTTTCCAACCAACCAAGGAGACGAAGAAAATTCAGATTGATGAGCAATTCCAGAGCGATGTCACTATTGGTGCAGGTCTCGACGCCAATAGAAGGCGAGCTCACCAACTTCCTCCGTGAGAATCGGGACATATTTGCATGGTCCACTCAAGATCCGCAAGGTGTGCCGAGGAGTTGGTGAGCACTCTTTAAACGTCGTGCCAGGAGCACGGCCGGTGAAGCAACCTCTCCGCCGCTTCCAAGACAGAGAAAAGTGATAGGAGATGAGATAGCTTCGCTTCAGCGGGTTTATCATGGAGGTGCTTTATCCGGATTGGTTATCAAACCGTGCTAGTAGAAAAGAAGAAAGATGACCCTAATGTAGCCATTGTGTGGCGAATGTGTATCGACTACACTAACCTAAACAAGGCGTGTCCGAAAGATCCTTTTCCATTGCCTAGAATAGACCAAGTCATTGACTCGACCGCTGGTTGTGAGTTGTTATCATTTGTAGACGCCAGATTCTGGTTTCCACCAGATACCGTTAAATCCGCCGATCAAATAAAGAATGCATTTATTACCTGCACGGGCTTATTGTTATCGCATACGATGCCATTCGCCCGAGAAATGCGAGCAACGTATCAAAGGTGCATGCAAAAATGTTTACATGATCAGATAGGGAAAAATGTGCAAGTATATGTGGATGATGTAGTCATCAAAACTAAGGAAAGCAGAACCTTGCTAGAAGATATACGGCAAACTTTCGCGAACCTGAGAAGGTTCCGAATGAAACTTAACCCGGAGAAATGCACATTTGGCGTGCCGGCGGGAAAACTACTCGGTTTCCTTGTGTCCAGCCGAGGTATCGAGGCTAACCCGACGAAGATACGAGCAATAGAAAAAATGGAATTGCCGAGGTGTTTGAATGATGTACAAAAATTCACGGGTTGCCTCGCCGCTTAGTCGATTTGTATGTCGGCTAGGAGAAAAGGCATTGCCACTCTATCACCGATGAGAAAGTCGGACAAATTCGGCCGGACTCCCAGCCGACATTATGTTCCACGAGTTGAAAAAGATGCTAGTTACGGCACCCATTTTAGCTTCCCATTATCGAAAGAACCTATGCTACTTTATATAGCGGCTACAAATCGAGTAGTTAGTACTGTGGTTGTAGTAGAACGGCTTGAAGAGGGTAAATCAGTTCAGAGGCCAGTATATTATTTAAGCGAAGTATTATCCACTTCAAAGCAAAATTATCCACATTATCAGAAGATGGCCTATGGAGTATATATGTCGGCAAAAAAGCTTAAGCATTACTTTGAAGAGCATCCAATCAGAGTAATATGTGAGGCACCCATAGCCGACATATTGAACAACAAGGACGCAAGTGGCCGAATAGCAAAATGGGCAATCGAGTTATCACCGTATGCTCCACAATTTGATAGGAGAGATGCAATTAAATCTCAGGCTGTCGCCGACTTTCTCGTAGATTGGGCCGAGGTGCAATATGAGCCACCCTTGCCAGATCCAAATTACTGGACAATGCACTTTGATGGTTCCAAACTAAGGAACGGTTTGGGCAGGAATAGTGCCGACCTCGCCTAAAAAGATCAATTGAAGTATGTACGCAAATACATTTTGCTGGCCCAACAACGTTGCAGAATATGAAGCACTAGTCCATGGATTAAAAGTCGCAAAAGAAATGGGAATACGCAGAATCCTATGCTACGGTGACTCGGATCGGTAGTATGCAAGTGTCAGGCACTTGGGATGCATTAGATGCTAACATGGCTTTATACAGATTCCATGTGCAGAAGATCAGTGGATATTTTGAAGGATGTGAATTCCACCACATACCACGAGCAGAAAATGACGCTGCTGACACATTGTCAAAGTTAGGATCAACTCGGCAATCGATTCCGCCAGGTATAGCCCTTGAGCACCTCAGGAAACCGTCAATAAACCCATCACCAGAATCCGAATCAATCTTTATCCCAGAAGGTTCTGCAGAGAATCATACACCAATGGAGATAGATCCGCAGCAAAATTCGGAACCCCTAAAGAGGGGGACAGCCGAAGTAATAGCGATCATGGAAGGGGCCGAGCTATGTATGTCGGCAGAGAGCATGGAGATAGACAGTGAAATCACTGCAGAAAGAGCAACGCCGACATGGGCGCAACCCATATTTTCATACCTAAGAGACGCAGTATTGCCGAGTAATGAAGTATTAGCCAGACAAACCGTCAGAAGAGCAAAGGCCTATACAATCATAAACAATGAGTTATATAAGAGAAGCGTAACGAACGTGTGCGCGTGAGTCCCGCGAAGGTCGAGATCCTTCTAGATATACACCAAGGAGAATGTGGGCACCATGCCTCGCTCGCGCTTTAGTAGCCAAGGCATTCGTGCATGGATTTTATCCAACGGCGTTAAGAGAGGCGTAAGAGTTAGTCAAGAAATGCAATGGGTGTCGAGATATGCAACGAATACATATGCCGTCGGCCGAGTTAAAAACAATACCCATTACTTGGCCATTTTCGGTGTGGGGTTTAGACATGGTAGGGCCTTTTAAGCCGGCAAGAGGAGGAATGACCCACATCTTGGTCATGGTCGACAAGTTCACAAAATGGATTGAGGTAAAACCAATCAAAAAGTGTGATGGGCATACAGCAGTGAAATTTCTCAAGGATATCATCTTGAGATACGGATACCCACACAAGATTATTACGGATAATGGCACGAACTTTGCGTAAGGAGCTTTCGCTAGATTTTGCCAAGAGAAACACATAAGACCGGATGTTGCCTCGGTGGCTCACCCAAAGATCCAATGGGCAAGTCGAAGATCTAATGGGCTGGTTTTATCAGAATAAAACCACGGCTAGTCGAACCATTGCAAAGGTCGGCAGGATGTTGGATTGAGGAATTACCAAAGTATTATGGAGCCTCGTGACTACTCAACAGATCAACAGTTACACACCATTCTTTTTTGGTATATGGGCAGAGGCCGAAGCTTCCAATCGACATAATACATGACTCGCCAAGAGTTACTCAATATACATCTTCGAGGTGAATGAAGTAGCTCGGCAAGATGTCAGAGACCTGTTGGAAGAAGCCCGAGAATTGACATTATCACGATCAGCCATTTATCAATGTAACTTACGGTATCACAGCAGAAAGTGAATCCAAGAGTATTCAAAGAAGGAGATTTGGTACTCCGGTGCAACGCACTACCGGCATGCACAAATTGTCACCCCATGGAAGGACCATTTATCGTGAGCAAAGCATTGCACAACGATGCATACTATCTGATTGACGCCCAATCACCTGGAGAAGGCAAGGCAAACAAAGCTGGCGAAGAAACGAAACGCCCCTGGAATGTGGCTTTACTTCGGCCATTTTACTCGTAGGATCATGTCTCAAGGTCACCAATGATGTACTTGCACCTCGACACCCAGAGCGGTGACTCGGGGACTGCCGAATGTTATATTTATTTCATATCGTGTATGTAAACCTCGGCGCCCTGAGCAGTTACTCGGGGACTGCCATATGTGATGTTGTCTCATGTTTGATGTTCAAACCTCGGCACCCAGAGCAGTTACTCGGGGACTGCCATATGTGATGTTATTTCATATTTGATTTTTGGACCTCGCACCTGAGAAGCGATTACTGGGACTCCCATATGTGATGTTATCTCATATTTGATTTTTGGACCTCGGCACCTGAAAAGCGATTACTCGGGACTGCCATATGCAATGATTATTAAGTGTTATATGCTTAGACTTTGGCATCCAGGCAATAGCTCGGACCGCCAGTATCTTATACTTATCTCTTTCGCGTTACACTTGAACATTGGTGATCGAGCAAAGAACTTGGAGAGTGCAACATGTTATTTTCTTTTCATGTTACGAATATGCATCTTGGTGCCCAAAGCATTGACTCAGGAATTATCATAGGATTGTCAAATTCATGAACACATAAACTTTAGCACTTAAACCAACAACTCAGAAATTATGAACCAACAAGGCAAAAAAGTAAATCCTGAAGGATGAAGAAGTTATGAGCCAACCAGGCAAGAATTCGGACGAGCATTCACTTAACTAAAAGTCTCAAAGGCGCATAGCAAAAGAACCTCGAATCATACGAGTTGATAGATTTTTTCATTTACATTGAACACCCGGCATACCAGGGATCACGAATAACTTAGGCATCGTTCGTTGGAAGAGGAACCACTTGTTCAGGTGCGGGGCACTCCGAAGTAGGAGGAACTTCGACTGAGGTTGCCTCGCCTTCCGCCGACCCAGGAGTGACTTCGGCGGTATCACGGGGTTGTTCAGAGCGCCAAGACGCTGCGGTAGAATGCCCGGTGCCTTTCGAGGAAGATCGTGCATCACCATTGCTATCTGAGCTTGAGCTAGAGCTATTGGATGTGGCCGAATCATCTTCACCTTCCCGTGCTCGCAGAATCATCACCCAAAGCATCTTCACCGCGCCTCTTCATCCGAATCTTGGAGAAAACTCGCCCTTCATTCCAAATGTGCACATCGGCATACTCGACAAGCGGAAAGCCCGAGCTTGTCAAGAGCAACAAAGGTGGGATCTTCAACCCACCGGAGCCAGCTGGCAGATTCATCGAATGTCAAGGGAGATATCTTCATACCATGACATGATTACAAGAAGGGCCATGTCGGCGCCAAAGACGCCAGCAGATTCCCTCCAAAGACTCAATCGCTTCTCGATGCCTTCACCGCCACCAATAACTTGACCTCGTCGATATCGAGACCCCGAGGAATTCGCCAGAGTGCATGATAAGCTTTGATAGCAGCCTCCACCAAGTCCCGACCCATGATTTTCATCGGACCAACCGCAGCGCTAACAAAGAACCAAGAAATCCTCCATCGAGTATTCAAGTCAATATTAGCTTCACCTCGATTTAACGCGAGCCGCAAGAACAGCTTTAGTACTCACGGGTTTGGACTCGGGAAGTGACTCACGAAAACATGGACATGTCAAAGGATAGTAGCGGCGACAAAGAAAAAATACAGTTCAGGCCAAATAACTTACGATGGATATAGCTCATCATTATTTGAAGATCCTTAGCCCAAATAGCTTTACTCTTCTAAACGAGCAATTTCTCGCTCAAACCGCGAGTTTTAAGCTCGGCAGCTTTGAGGAGTTCTTTGCTCTTCTCCGATCCGTAGTCACCGCTCTTTCCAAAGAGAATTCTTGATCAACCTTTTCTAGCTCGGATTTCGAGAGAGCTTGAGTAAATTCACCTCGGATCTCAAAGCGGGTTATCTCATCATCCTTCTCTTGCTTATACCAATGAACTGCGCTTTGTTCTAAAAATGAAGCATCACGTCGGGCATGGGCACGCAATCTTGTTTGACGCTGCAAAGTCTTGCAACTCGGCTTTACCACAACCCAACGCAATAAGGAAACTCAGCATAGATACTAAAAGAGGAAGGAGCAAGGGGGAAAGGAAACTAACCTTCCAAGGACTTGACCTTCTTTTCAAGGCGGATATTGAGATTATTGATATTACCTATTCAGCAAAAAGTAAGCCGGCGCTCCGTGGACAAGTATATAAGAAAGTTGGGAATAAGGAAAAGAAACTATCAACTCACCAGCTTTCTTCGCGACGGGCAGAACTTTCTCATACTTCTCTTCCAACTTGCGGTGCAAGAAGAGCAACCTCTGGAACTCGGCAGTCCGTCGATCATGGGCAACCTAAGAAATGGAGCACAATAATAAAACAAAAGTTAGAAACTACAACACATCCGAATCAAGCAAAGCTTAATTCGGCTCTAGGTGGCTGGATATTCAAAGCTATACCAGATCCGAATCAAGTAAAACTTAATTCAGATCTAGGTGACTGGATATTCAAAGCTATAACAGATCCGAATCAAGCTAAGCTTACTTCGGCTCTAGGTGGCTGGATATTCGAAGCTATACCAAATCCGAATCAAGTAAAACTTAATTCAGATCTAGGTGGCTGGATATTCAAAGCTATAACAGATCCGAATCAAGCAAAGCTTAATTCGGCTCTAGGTGGCTGGATATTCAAAGCTATACCAGATCCGAATCAAGTAAAACTTAATTCAGATCTAGGTGGCTGGATATTCAAAGCTATAACAGATCTGAATCAAGCTAAGCTTACTTCGGCTCTAGGTGGCTGGATATTCAAAGCTATACCAGATCCGAATCAAGTAAAACTTAATTCAGATCTAGGTGGTCGGATATTCGGTTATATCAGATCCGAATCAAGCAAAGCTTAATTCGCTCTAGGTGGTCGGATATTCAAAGTTATACGCATCCGAATCAAGTAAAACTTAATTCAGATCTAGGTGGCTGGATATTCAAAGTTATAAGATCCGAATCAAGCTAAGCTTACTGGCTCTAGGTGGTCGGATATTCAAAGCTATACCAGATCCGGATCAAGTAAAACTTAATTCATCTAGGTGGTCGGATATTCAAAGTTATACAGATCCGAATCAAGCAAAGCTTAATTCGGCTCTAGGTGGTCGGAGATTCAAAACTAGGCCAGATCCGAGTCAAGAAGGACTCAACTTGGCTCTATGAGAAGGGAAATTCAAAGCTACGCCAAAGCTAAACAAACTATGAACTAGGTGGCGAACTAATGGAACCTTAGAAATAAATACGTCAAACTTCCAAGCATACAACAAGTTATTTCCTTGCAAGTTTCGGGACTAGAGAGTATGATAACATGTGGAAAATAATTTAAGACCCGGAGATAAAACAATTACCGATTCATTTTGTTCAGTATCAACGATAAACCGGGCGGCTTGGTCGGGCCACCGATGTCGAAAGTCGAAGGGTTGATTAACCGGATTGCCCTCAAACCGATCGCCGCATTCCGCTTATTGGCGAATTCAACCACGCCCGAGGTTACCGCTTAGCTGTCCGGTTAAAACTTTACCCCGGCAAAGGTCCAACCGCGACACCGCAGACTCTTATGAAGAGCAAGTCGATCGCCAAAGGGCGAGGTAACAAAGGTTTTGGCGATACCGCCTTTGCGCAAAGGCTCTGCGATACTTGGTTGAGAGGTGCCGCAAGACTTTTCCGAGAAGAGGTCTTGACGGCGATAACATCGCTTTCTCCTTAGAAGAAGCACCGCAGGACGTATGCCTCCGAGGTAGGAACGGAACCTTAGGAACAAGAGAGGTTAAGCTCGCAGAGGGCGCCGGGTAGCGATCTTCTCAGAGGTCGGTGCGACCATAGGAGCTGCCGGAGTAGATGGAAGCTCAATTGTAACTGGGGCCCATAGAGGGGCAGCTGGCTCAACGAAAACATCGGAGGGCCGGATCGGATCCGGATCAATGGGAGAAACCTCGGGGCATCACGGCTAACAAAGCGATTATCGAGGCAGGGGAGAAGGTGACGAATAGGACTAGGAACTCGTGTCATCACGGGAGGAGGAGATGGCGGCCGAGTCGGACGGCTAGTCATACTAGGACCGCCGGGTTTAATGCAGAGGAGCACTGCAAAATACGAAAGAAGATTCGTTAGAGTGAGAAATGTAAAGAGAGAAACAAGAAATATAGGCAGAGGAACTTACCCAGAACCCGGCATAGTCTTGCGCCTGGAGGATTCGAGCGATTTTTACTCGCTTAGGAACCGCATCCGAGGCAATCAAGGAGCCCCTGCTTCCCGAGATAACGGGAGGCCGAGAAGCAATGGGTTCAAGGCCATGAACCTGGCCGGCCGGATTAGCTGGGAAAGCAAGCCGGAAATGCATAAGAAATAGGCATGGCGGCAACTACCTCAAGAATTTGGACCTCGTCAATCACCTTCCTCCTCCCGGCCGAGGTTTTGCCGCGAGCTCGAGCGGAGCAGGATCTCGACTTAGGGACGAACTCCTCGTAGTCCGCTCTTTGTATCCGGGTACTCCTATCCGGGCCGTGGAGCTGCAGAACTCGCATCCTCGCTTCGCTCAAAGAACCTCTTCACGACTAATAGAGAGAATCATGATAACTATACTATAAAAACTGAGGAAAAACAGAGTGATGAGGATTGGGCTTACCTCGGGAGGAGGATTGTCGCGGGTGAACGGTTTCAACCCCGTGTCCAGTCATCGTGCATCTCCGTCTTGAAAATAGCTCCTGACGCTTACATGATGAGGTAGTTGTCCAACTCCACGGTCGAGACTCGGTTAGGGTCCAGGGGACCACTCATGTAGCACAGCTTGTGGGTCCTTTGTTGAAAGGGGCAGATCCGGCTACTAATAAAAGTGGCCATCAAGTCCTCTCCGCATAACCCGCTCGAATCAACTCCTTCACCGAATCTCAAGGCCTCGGCTAGGGCATGAGTCTTCTTGGATTATATAGCCAATTCACTTTGGAGGGGGCCAATTGAGAACGGTGGGAGCGAATCTTGTCTTCCGCCTCCGTTCTTGACGAGAAGAATGACTTGTGCCATTTCTTGCACGACTCAATCCGGTGACACGAGGGAACACGGATTTCCTCCGAGGTGTAATAGACGCCGCCCACATTGGGTGAGCAGCTTCCGGAAGGATGCGAGATTTGTCGGGAACAACGTTGGAGCGGATCCGAAGAACTTCGACCAGACATGTACCGATGGCCACAGTCAAGTAACCTCCGGCCGAGATAAAAGCGGAAAGAGAAGCTATGGCGTCATGGAAGATGATGCGGTGAAGGTCAAGTAATCGAGAAACTCTCTAGCAAAATCGCTAAGAGGAAGACCAAGCCGCGGCGAAGTGGGACATGAAGACCACATACTCACCCTCTCGAGAATCGAGAGGATTCGCCGGTAAACGACAGAAACCTCGCAGAATCCGAAGTTCGGATGAGCCATTCAATCGCGCGCGAGAGCCTCGCCACGATCCACGCCAGCCCGAGCCAGCCATCGTCCTCAACTAGAGCACCGCTAAATGAACTAGACATAGTTCCGGAGAGATCGCCGGAGGAAAAACTAGCGGAGGAGGGTTTAGAGCTACAGGCCCGTCGGAACTTTGCA
Source organism: Avena longiglumis (assembly GCA_030063025.1). NCBI lineage: Eukaryota > Viridiplantae > Streptophyta > Magnoliopsida > Poales > Poaceae > Avena > Avena longiglumis. The sequence continues at coordinate 177,144,199 of CP125977.1, read as the reverse complement.
AGAAAACAATGGCGAAAAGAGGAGAAACCGTCGCCGAGTACGGAAGTTACGCCAGACGATCTAGAGCAAGGACAGGGCAAGATGGCGGAAAGGACTCACCGGCGGGACACCGCCAGAGCGCGGGAAAGGCCGAACGACGCCAGAGAATCTCGCCGCGAAGCTCTGAATGGCAGCGGCGGAGCGAGAGAGCACATGACGAAGGAGGAAGGAGAGCGACGAAGCGATAAAGGGAAAGGTGAACCCAACGGCGCGTTTCCCACTTTATAGGCAAGCAATGAACAGGGAATGGGATCGTGGGTGGCGCGACCCGTGTGGATCGTGGGTAGCACGAACGCACGACGGTGAATGGAGCCACACCAACGCCACATACAAAGAACAGTTGTTACGATCCCAAGAGGAGCGGAACACGAGGCGTCAGAACGGGCGGCGCAGAGCATGTGGTTCACGTGGCTTGTCAAGAAATGCGAAAAGGACCTAAAAACTAGGAGAGCAATGATGGGGTAACACGAGGACTTAGCGTATGGAGGAAGGAGCGAGAGAACCTCGGACAAGGCCGTAGCGGAAACAAGACTAAAGAAGGTGTTGAAGCTGATAGGCCCGCCCAAAGTAATTGACAGGCCACACCAGCCGGGGACTAATGTCGGGGTTAACCTCGGGTAGGTCGAGACGGGAAAACAGAGGTATCGCCCAAGTGTTGCCGAAGCTACGCCTAGGTCGGCCGAATCGCTGATATGTCGGCCGATGAATGGAGGCAAGAAGCACGATACAGTATCAAGTGGTTATCCGCCGAGTTAATGAGAAACTCGCCGGATTACCCGGATGATCTTCATGCGTGTAAGGAGCAGGCGAATAACATGAGGTAAGGCCGTTAAACGAAGCTTGCAGGGAGAAGGAGAAGCTTAGGGTCAAACCATAGCTGCAGGCTAAAAGGAATCTGAACAGGCCAAGCGCAAGAGACAAGGAGGCGCAGGACAGAGGCGAAGGAGGTCACGGAGGTGACAAAGGTCAGCCCGAGGCACGAAGGGGGCCGCTGGAGCTTTGCCGTCATTAGAAGGGAGACAGGGAAAGGAGGCCGCCGAATTACTACTTTGGGACAAGCATATTCCTCGAATATGCTTGCCCCGTCAGCCCTAAGGGCACCCAAGGTACCCCTTTATAAGGGGAAGTCAGGACCCTGAAGGGGGAGAGAGGTCTTTTGAGAAACGTTAGGCTGGAGAGATTCACATTGTTCCCCTGAAAACAGCTCGAGGAGCACTTGTAACCCATCAGGAGAGAAATAAAGTTCACCACTTTGGCAGCTTGAGTGTAAAAACAGTTGCATCTTCCCTCCCCAGATCCCACTAGCATCCATTGGCCCCATACTTTAGCCTACCCATGGCATCTGCCGTGCCACCACCACGACATTAAGCAAAACACAAGTCCGAAGACTTAGAAATATTTTATCATAGCATGAATATATAACCACCCTTGGTTGCTACTAGCTAGGCTAAGCATGGCATAGACAAGCATCTTAACTTAGAAATTTCTAGCAATTCTACAACTACTAGGATTTCCCAAGCATAGCATATAGATCAAAATATTCATGCAAGTCTAGCAAAATATTTCTAGTGCATAGTTGAAAAACATAGGAATAATATCATGAAGCACCACTTGCCTTGGTAGTTTGGAGAGTAGCTACAATCCTCACAATCACAATCACTATTTGCACCAAAATCTACACATAAAATAATGGCACAAAATCACATACACAATTAATACAAGCAAAAATACATGAATGCATGCAATATGCCATGTGATGATTTTCTACACCAAACAAGACAAGTGCAGTGTACTGAATCATAAGCAAGTACAAAACAAGCTAAATAAACTTTATTTGAATAGCAAAACATTTTCCAAATAATTAATATAAACAAATTAGGCCTACACATGTTTCTGTAAAAACAACCATTCTAACAGAGGAAAAACTTTAAACACATTGCATAAATGAAAAGGATTTTATCTCCTGATTCCATTGATATAAAATTTGTCAAATTTGGACGTAGGAATCAAAAGTTATGATTTAAACAAGTTTAACCATCTAATTGATCTAATTCAAATTTTTAAACCGAAATTCATGCCACGCGGCAGCTTCTGGTTGGTTGGTACCGCTTCGCGCTGGATCGTGCTCGTGCACCGTCAGATCTACTTAACATCTGCAGCTCAGATCTACCCATACCTCTTTGACTATGTTCTATCGCGTTCGTCCGATCTACATCGCACGGCTCACAGCGATTGACCATCGAGTGGCGGCGCTGGCGGTGGCGACAGGCAGCGGCGTGCTCTGGCTGCAAGCTTGCCGGCGAACTAGGTCGCGCGGGGAGGTGTGAGGATGCTCACCAGAATCTCCATGGCGAGGGGATGCTAAACGTGTGCTCGGTTGGCGAAGGGGTGTACGGAGTCGATGTCAATTGCTCGTCGGAGACCGAGACGGCGTCGGTTGCTCTCGGCTGGCGACGGAGACGACGTTCTGGGCCACGCTAAGACGAGAAAAGGGTGTCGTTAGGTGCGTAGGATGCTGGGGATCACACGCGTATCAAACAGAGGGAGAGGGGAAGCTGGGTCTTACGGGGAACGGTCGCCGGAGTTCGAGCAGACGGTGGCGAAGCTCAGTCGATGACGTTGCCGAGGCTACAGAGCATGCGTGAGCAAGCGGAGGATGTCAGTAGGTGCGTACGAGGATGCAGAAACAGCTAGTCTAAACCATAGGCAGAGGGGAACGCAGTGCTTACCGGAATTCGACGACGAGCTCGTCGGAGCAGAGGGGCGTCCAAAGAAAAATCCGAGCAGCCTGGTGGCTCCGATGGGGTGGGGTTTGGGGGAAAAGGAGGAGGGCGGCATGGTGCTTAAGTAGGCAAGGACGTGGGCGTGAATTACTCGAGCATTGAATGGGAATTGAAGCCACAGAATTAAACAGGAAATGCCTGGAGAGATTTGGGGAAGAACTGGTCACTGGGGGTGGAGACGATGACTGCCGTGTGGGCCGCGGTTGTGAGCGAGAGAAAAGAAGAGGAGGTGGGTCCAGACATTCAGCGACTCTGTGGGTGTGGTTGCGAGTAAAAGAAAACGTTTCGCGGGAGGGAGTTGCTGGGCTAGATGGGTCGAACTGGGCTGGGTTGGGCCAAATTGGCTGTTTGCTTTATTTTTTTCTTACCTTTCACTTTTCTTTTTCTGTTTGATTTTCTAGAAATGATTTTTCAACTCTAATTCAAATAAGTTTGATTTCAAATCTTCTCTAGATTTTTATACAGTGAACTTTGTACTCAAATGTGTGTCAAACACTTCTGTTTACTCAAACACACTTTGAACACTTGAAAAATAAAATAAAACCAAGCCTTTATGAGATATAAATAATAGGCATAAATTTGGTTTTATATTCATACTTTGTTTTGAAAACTTTTCCCAAGCCTTGGAAAACCCTTAAGTTGAACTCAAGACATTACTGAATAAAATAAGTATCTTTCTCATTAGAAAGTAGCACTAAGGCTAGAGCATACTTACATAAAATAATGAGTAACATATGCTCCTATTTTTGAAATGGTTTTGAAATGGAACCCTAAATGCTCATGGATGCATGGATGGTATGCATGAGTTTTGAAACATGATTTTAGGGATGTTACACAGAAGAAGGAAGGAAACGTCACATAGGTGTTGCAAGCAACGCGAAGACCTGCACGACACAAACTCAAGACTTTGCCCCAACGAATCAGTGAGGTTGTAAAGCTCACCGGTTTGCTGTAATAAAGGATTAAATGTATGGTGTGGAAGGTAATGGTTTGCAGCAAGTAAACAAGTAACAGTGGAAGATGTATCAATGGTAAAGATTGGACCGGGGTCCATAGTTCACTAGAGGTGCTCTCCTTAGATAAACAACATGGCATGAAGGGTAAACAAATTATAGCAGGGCAATTGACATGAACTGAGCAAGGCATAACAATGCAATTACTAGTTAGAAAGATCCTATGAGATTCGATTGGGCAATACAACAAGATACATAAACCGCCATCCGACTACATCTATGACTAGAAGTCCACCTTCAGGTTATCATCCGAACCCCCTCCAGTATTAAGTTGCAAGCAACAGACAACTGCTTTAAGCAAAGTGTGTAAGGTAAACCTTCCACATGTTCCATGAACAAGAGACCGTTGTTTTTTCCCAAGTGGAAACAGCACATCTACAACTAAAGAGATTTCTATCATTTCCCTTGGAAACTAGAGGCATGAACCCACTATCGAGCATAAATACCCCCTCTTGGAGTCACTAGCAACTATTTGGCCAAGATAGCTACTAACAACGGAGAGCATGAAAGGTCACAAACAACATAAACATGATATAATCATAAAGACAAAACCATTAATCAAACCAACATAATAATCTCAATATCCATCGGATCCCTGCAAACACAACATGCATGATTACAAATAGATTAGATCTTGATCATGAACGGAGCTCACAAGATCTATACATGAAAGCACAAAGGAGGAGATACAACCATCCAGCTACTACATGGACCCATAGTCCAAGGTGGAACTACTCACGCATCATACAGGAGAGAAGGCTTCCGGGATGATCTCTCCTTCGGCAGGGTGCCAGGAAGATCTTTAGATCCCCTTGATCTAAGGACGATGGTGGCGGCGGCTATAGACGGTTTTGTGGAGATTTGATCGGGTACTTAGGGTTTCTGCATCGAGGGCTTCTTATAGGTGAAGGGGAGACCGAGGCGGCGGCCAGGGTGGCCAAACCCTAGCCAGGCGCAGGGCTGGCCCACCTGTGCCTAGGGTGGGTCTGGCCCTCCTGGCTGGCCCCTCCGGCTCTCCTCTGGACTTCTTGTTCCCCATGGAAAGTAATTGACTTTGACTTTTGTCCCGTCCAATTCCGAGAATATTTCTTTACTAACTTTTCTGAAACCAAAAACAGCAGAAAACAGACATCTGGCACTGTTGCAACTTGTTAATAGTTTAGTACAGAAAACATGTAAAAATCATCTCAAAGTGTAGAAAAGTAAAGCAAAGTAGATACTAAACATGGAGCATCAAAAATTATAGATACGTTTCCAACGTATCAACTAGTCGTCCTAATCCTCCAAAAGGTTTTGGAGAGCAACATTATACTCGTGATTCACCGTTATAAGCTAATGTAGCTTGATCATGAATATTAGATGTAGATAAAATGTTTACTACACTACAAGATTACTAAAGAATGGAATTTGAAAGAACACCAAGCATTTGATGATAGTGATCTACTCCAAAGTGCAAGACCAAAGACATTGGTATTTAACTATACATGCTTTGGACTATGTGTCATGAGTATGGCACCACTGTTGATGTTCATAGATTATTTAGAAAGGATAAAGAAATGCTGAAAGAGAAATCTAAGAAATATATGACAGAAAAGAAAACACTGGAATTGTTCAGCTTAGGTATATAGAAGATATACATGTTATGGCTATATTCTTTGCTTGTTAAACAATGTGGTTCTTAAGTATTGGATACTGAATTTGTTGGTGTGAATCGTCATGCGAAACAACAGAATTCATGAACTACAATGGCCTAAGTAACTAGCAAGAGAATGTGTGATGATGTTCATCGAGAACAAATAAAGTGTTGATGTGTTTCTCGTTGACATTAAAGCTTGCCTTCAAGATTTGTTTTATCAGGTATTATGAGAACAAAAGGGTTGTTCAAATAATTGTCGTAATCCATAAAATATGGATGATTTACAAATCTCGTTGGATAAATCACATCCATAAAATAAGTGCTAAAATTGTCGAGATAAAATTGATTGAAAGATCACATAGGAAGTGACATCGCCGTTTAAATTATATTGGAAAGAAAACATGAAGAAACTCCATGTGGATGGAATTTTGGAGTCTTTTGATTTTGATCAAATGACGCTTGTGAAACTTTCCTAGAGATAATTATAACTTCGTTCATAGGCAAAAAGTGAATGAATGACTAGCTTATTGGAACTTGTACATATAGATGTATGAAGCTCATTATGTGTAGTCGAGATCGATGGATTTTAACTTCATACGCTTTCTCCAAAAATTTGAGTGAATATATGAATATTTACTTAATAAGGATGAAGTGTGAAACATTTGAAAAGTTCGAGGACTTTCAAGATGAAGTGCAAAATCAATGTAACAAGAAAATAAAGAATTTATGATAGGATCATAAAGGAAGATATTTGAGTTACAAGTTTAGCATAACACCTAAGATTTGAGGAATTGTTCCATGGATTTGCGTTTCTCGAAACACCATATGAGTATGGAATAATTGAGATATGTAATAAAACCTTGTTTGACATGGTAAGATTAAAGGTGTCATTTATAAAACTGCCATTGTATTTTAAATATTATAAGATTTAGTGACTACCGCTTTTTCACTGAAAATAGCTCCATACTGATCCCTTGAAATGACACCATATAAAGTTATGGTTTGGGATAAAACCCAAGTTGTCCTTTTTAAACATTGGTATGCTATGCATAAGTAAGATGTTTACAACCAAAGTCGGATGAGAGTGTATTTGTAGATTATTTCGAATAATCGTTGAGTATTCCTCCATAACACCAGAGACAAAAGTGTTTGTCGCTTAGAACATCAAGTTTCTTTAATAAGAATTTTTTCATGAAAAGTTTAAGTGGGAGGACAATAGAACTTTGATAAGGTTAAGAGAACCTTAGCTATATGTGCAAAGTTGCGCAGCACCGTAAAACGTTCTAGAGGCAGCAACAACGCTCATGGCTCACATGCCTCAAAGGTCATGATCACGGAGGTCTCAATTCCTATTGAACAAAGTAGGTCGAGTAAACAATCAAATACCAAGATTTGAGAGTTAGATCATTATTTGAAAATGATGAACCGACTACATGCAAAGAAGCAATGATGGGCCCTGACTCCATCAAAATGGCTTGAAGGCATAGAATCTGTGATAGTTCCATAAACGAGAAATCAAGCTTTGAACTTGGAAGACCCTCTGGAAAGGTGTAAGACCTCACAGTCATGTTTGGATCTATAAAGAAATAGACATGGATGTTTCACATCTATGAAATAGTCGACATGTTGAGAAAGAGTTCACAACAATGTTTAAAGGTTGGCTATGACAAGATTTGATCTTTCATAGCGATATTTAGTCTAGACGGATTAATGTAGCAACCACTACATATAATTCTGTTATATGGTAGTTGAATAAACAAAACAAAGTTCTTTTAATATAATTGTTACCTAGGACGTGCACATAACACGATCCAAAGGGTTTTGTTAATTCAAAGGATGCTAAAAGCGTATGCAAACTTCAATGGTTGAAATAAGCATCACGGAGTTGGAATCTTCACCATGATGAAACTGTTAAAAGAGTTTAATCTCATGAGAGATGATGAAGATGCTTGCATTTACAAGAAATTAAGTGGGAGCGCTAAGACATATTTCTAATACATTATGTGGAATACATATTGTTAATTGGAAATGATGTATCTTTTATTAACACAAGTTAAGAATTTCATTTTGATGAAAGACTTAGGAAAAACCCGAATGTTTGGCATTAATATCTATATGGATAGATTGAGACGCCAATATGGTTGTGCCAAATGTACATAGATGAGAGATTTGAATGAGTTCAATATGGAAATGACAAGAAAGGTTCTTGCCATATAGAAAGGATTAAATCAAAATTCAAGTGTGTCGACACTTGGCATAAGTGAAACAAAGATTCAAGTATTTTGATACTTGATGATTACAAAGAGAGTTTATCGATCAAACTATGATATGTACACATCCAGATATGTCCTATACTCTAAATATTATGAGCATTTACCAGAATGATTCATAAGATGATCATTGGATGATAGTAAGGATATTCTTATGATCTTTTGGAAGAATTAAGAATATATTAAATTTGTAGAAGTGATAAATATATGGTTAGTTCATTGTAAAGTATTACATTGATACTAGTTTTGTCATAAAGTACATATTAATTTTATCTCAATACAAACTAAGGTTGGCACAATATAATGGAAAGTAAGTTCCATAATGGATTTGGATGAATTCCAAAGTTACAACATTGTGAAAGATACTACAACAAAAGGCTAAGTATATGACTGCTATCATAGCAATAGAAGAGGGCATTCGTATCAAGTAGTCTGTTATTAAACTAGGTGTGGTTCACAGCAGGATAGTACCATGAAGATATATTGTGTGACAATATTATCAACATGTTTAACCCTAAGGAACTAAAGGTCTCTGTCACATCCCAAAATTCTCCTAATTTTGGAATGTGAAATAAATAAATAAGTTTGATTGATTGTTTGACTATGTTGAAAATTCTCAAAGAGAAGAAACTTTTTGAATAGAAAATCCTCTCAACCTTGAAATCAAAATCTTATATTCTTTTGTTATGACCTAAGTAGCCATATAGGCAAAAGAGCATGGATTGATTATGGATTGTAGAATTGGTGTGCAAGATTTCAAAATAAAAATCATGAAGCATTCATAAGCATTTCATTACATTCATGCAAAGTTATCACAAACTGAATCCAAATCCTGGTATCTTAATCCTATAGTTGATTCGCCCAAATGTTCCTAAGGAAATTAAATTGGTTTTATAAAAACCCATTGTTGCTAAGGAATAAATTATTGATAATTATAGCCTAAAGAGATCCAATTAATACTACAAAATTTTAGAAACAAAATTGAGCTCATTTGGTGCTAGTATGAAAAAGTTATGGAATAAATACAAACAAATAAAGATATAAATAAAATGGAATATACAAGGATTTATAAATCCACTACTTCCAAACTAGTAAAAAGATTACAAATTTGATCCTATAATGATCTATTCGATTTTAGAAAAATTTAGAAACAAGAATAATGTCATTTGGAGTTCGTATGCAAAAGATATGAGGAAAACAAGTAAATAGAAAAAAAAAGATTTTTTTTTTCTAACGGGCCGGCCCACCCGGACCGGACCGAGCCAGCCACGTACGAGGATCGATCAAGTTGCTTTAAAATGCGTGCGAATTAGTTTTTAACAAACCTATCTCTACTCAAACTGCTATAACTTTTTATCTACAACTCCGAATCGACTTCCGTTTGTTTCTACACCGTCCCAAACCTCCATATATCTCGTCGATCCACAACTGTACGAGTTTCCCTTCTCGAAATCCCGAATCTACACATGCCCGAATCTTATTTCGCTTTTTAACCCATCTAGACTTCGTCGTTTGCCTTCGGTCAAAAACAAAAGTTGTAGGAATCGTCGAAATCTTTCAATCCCGACAAACCTCACCTCTTTTCATCTACCACAGCCGGAGAATTTCGTATCGCAATATATCAGATCTTACGGTGTAAATCCAAGATGTACTCGCGCTCGTTTCTTCAAATCCAAATTCCTTTGGTGAGAAGGTAGGAATAATGATTCCCCACAACTTTCGTCTTCTAAGTTTTTCAATTTGACCTATGGATTTGTCTCTCTAACACAGATCTGTTTCTTGTCTATTCTGAGCCAAAATCGGGTCAATCTCTTCTTCTAGCCACCGGATCCTATCCAGACGGTCGAGACCAAACAAACCGGTGTGTGCCATGTCGTTAATCCGGTCAGCTTCCTCATCAACTCCACGTCAACGTCAGATCAACATCTAGTCCCAGTCAGCATGCAAAGTCAACCTGTCCAGTCAACGGAATATTCCGTTCGAATTTAAAACTGCATATTATAGATCTAACTTGTAAAATTTATTAGAAATTCATATCACGTCCAAAAATTGCGTATAATATATCAAATTGAAGATAATTTTACGTAGAATCATCTTATCAGAATAGATCCAACTTTTACTATACGTGGTTACTGCAGTAATTTAATTGGTTTTAATGGTCTTTTAGGTCAATAAATTCATAGGAAATTATCTGTAACTCCGAAAATATGAACAATATATCAAATTGAAGCTACTGTAATGTACATTAATAATATCTAGTTGGATCCAGCCTTTGTGGATAATTTAACCCGTAGCAATTTACTTAGTTTTAATGGCTTTATAAATCATTAAATTCATAGTAAATTAATTGCTTGTCACAAAAATATAAATGATATATCGATGGAAAGCTGGTTCCATGTAGATCATCAATATGCAATTTGTTCAGCATTTTACTGTAAGGTTTTGCCGTGAAGATTTAAATGGTTTAATGGCCTATTTAGAGTAATAAATTCATAAGAAAATAAATACTATTCAGAAAATTACAAATAATATGTCCCTGAAATCACAATTCCGTGGAGATTACAAATATAATTTTATTTTGATTTTTAGACAAAAGAAACTATATGAATCATTTAAAACCATTAAACACTATTTAAATCATACAAAAAGATCTATAACTCCGATTAGGGTGAATCCAAGTGCTAAGGTTTTGTATTAACAATATCTGTACACAGAAATTGCATGACAAATTATTTGGTACTGTTAAAACAGAAATTCATACAGAAATCTTTAAACCCATTGAAATAGTGTTTTAATCATAAGAAAATATCCATAACTCCTTTTTAGGTGATTAAAATTGCCACTGTCTCTAAATTGCATTACCTCTATCCAGTAGCATCTAGTTCACAATTTAATACGACATAAGCATATTTAGTTCAATTAAAGTGGTATACACCATATTAAATCGATACAACTTTAGTAATAAAAGCTTTAGTGCATTAAATGACTTTCCACATGCATCATGTAATCTAACTATGTTCAGAACTAAAGTAACAACCATTGTGACTTATTAAATTGTCATGCATGCATTTGTTGTATCTGTTTGATCTCTATGTGCTATTGTTTATGTTGTATGCAATTGTTTGATCGATAGATTGCGAGGAGTGTAACATGTGTGATTGCAACTACTATGATTGCAAGTATTGTGGTTATAACGAGAGCAACCATTATATCTATGAGAATTATGAGGATTATCTAATCGACTACATCTACAACAAAGGCAAGTGGTGTTATCTTGGTCATAAATGTCCTATTGTTTTCCTATGCATTATAGATGTTTTTGTAGAATTGCATATGTAGGAATTGATGTTTATATGCTATGCTATGTCCCATATTATTCCCTAGCATTCCTTGTTTATGAGCCACCGTTGGTAGATGTGCTTAGCCATGCTATGATGAACGAGGGCTGGGTTACATCACTGAAGTTGTTTCTAAATGTGTTGGTTTGCGAAAACTAAAACAACTTAATGAATGAATCTCCTGGGTGTGATGGGATTGATAATTTTTGGTGGTATCATTGCGGAAAGGCGCCTAGGACACTGAGAAATGATTGGTTTCTTTGTTTGGAAGCTTTCGTGTGCAACCATGTGCCAATAATGAAATGGGTGGTTGGCTGAACTCAGTAGGTTGTGGTAACTCGAACCCGCGTATCCAGAGATGTAGATAGTGTAGGTTGGACCGGTGCGCGTCGGGATTGGGGAGCTACTTCCCGAACGGTTCCTTCTTGGACTTCTCCCTATCATCACCCAATATGAGAGTGGTGGTACGAGCTGGGCTGTCCAAGTCACATGGGTAAAGTGTACTAACCCCTGCAGGGTGTATAAACTAATCGATTAGCCGTGTCCCCGGTTATGGACAATTTGAGCGACCTGATACTGATGTTATGATATTTCTCACTCATCCTTATTTCTTAATTACTTAAAACTTGTTGGTTGAACATAATTGGGTAGGAGCACCTGGGAGTGAACCAGAGTGTCCTATTTATCGTATTGGAAAACTATTTTGTTACAAATGTTAGGATAAAATTGTTGCTTTATGCAAATGAGCCTGAACTCCACTTGGCCAAATAAGCATGTAGTTGATAGATCTGTTGTTAACCACTTTAGCCTACTTGCCAAACATTCAATGTATTGACCATTCGTGGCTACAACGTTTCATGTTGCAGGTTATATCGTATCCGAGTGATCGTTCATAGGTCGCGAGACTCCACTCAACAATTGTTCGCCTGTGGCACATTTGAAGGATGGAGATCTACCTTATATTCGTTTTCCGCTGTGTACTTGTATAAATAATGTAAATTCTGGATCATATTCGTTGTATTTATGATGCACAGTTATATTTGGTATCATTTTGTACTGTGTGTGCCAGTGAACCGATCCAGGGATTGGCACTATACACATGAACTCAGCCTTATCAGGCGAGGGTGTTACAAGATCGATTGGGGAGCTACTTCCCGAACGGTTCCTTCTTGGACTTCTCCCTATCATCACCCGATATGAGAGTGGTGGTACGAGCTGGGCTGGACAAGTCACATGGGTAAAGTTTACTAACCCCTACAGGGTGTATAAACTAATCGATTAGCCGTGTCACCGGTTATGGACAATTTGAGCGACCTGATACTGATGCTATGATATTTCTCACTCATCCTTATTTCTTAATTACTTAAAACTTGTTGGGTGAACATAATTGGGTAGGAGCACCTGGGAGTGAACCAGAGTGTCCTATTTATCGTATTGCAAAACTATTTTGTTACAAATGTTAGGATAAAATTGTTGCTTTATGCAAATGAGTCTGAACTCCACTTGGCCAAATAAGCATGTAGTTGATAGATCTGTTGTTAACCACTTTAGCCTACTTGCCATACATTCAATGTATTGACCATTCGTGGCTGCAACGTTTCATGTTGCAGGTTATATCGTATCTGAGTGATCGTTCATAGGTCGCGAGACTCCACTCAACAATTGTTCGCATGTGGCACATTTGAAGGATGGAGATCTACCTTGTATTCATTTTCCGCTGTGTACTTGTATAAATAATGTAAATTCTGGATCATATTCGTTGTATTTATGATACACAGTTATATTTGGTATCATCTGTACTGTGTGTGCCAGTGAACCGATCCAGGGATTGGCACTATACACATGAAATCAGCCTTATCAGGCGAGGGTTTTACAAGATGGTATCAGAGCTGTTTGTTGACTGTAGGATCGTGACCGTAGAAATGGATTAGTAATACAAGACCTCTATTAGGAGAACTATCATATTTTCTACTCACTAGAGTTCTTATATTCCTTATCTATCTTTTCTAGAACCTCTTTCTATTCAAACATTTATAGTTGTCCATTCTTATGATACCTATATGAGAGTTAGCTAAGTAAAAGAACAAATAGTATGACAGAAATAAACATCTCATCAAGTTTGGTTAGGTCTAGACCACCATATTTTATCTTTTTAGGAGATCATCGCTATCGTATTAGCATATTGTTCTTACCAACTTATGTGATATAGGTTGCTTGCTTGTTTGTACTGAACCATATTGTGTGATGCCTTGCTTAGGATCTGTTGTTTTGAAACTCTAAAGGTGCTGGAGTTTTCGTGTGGTTTTAAAATTATTTTAATGGTTTGAATTGATTGAAATTCGTGGAATTACTGCTGCAGTTTTCTGCCAGAACTGTTGTACCGTGAGATTTTTCATATTTTATTGGTAACTCAGAAAAATCTAAAAAAAATAGGATCTGGAGCGTAATTATCTGTAGTATATGCACAAAAATTGGCTAAAATTCCGGACGAGTTTAAGTCGGTCAGAAAAATTCGTGAAACCTGTTGTACCGTTTTGACAGATTTTGTTTGTTGCTTATATGTTGCTCTATTTTACTCTAGTATTGTTCCCAATGCTTTCAAACTATTTTGTGGTTATATACTACTAAATTTAGACCTTTGTATTATTGTTATGCAAGTTCTTGCTTGTGTGTTGATTTCTTATGCTTGTTTCCTTGTTTGTAACATTGATTGCTTCATATAGTTATGGGTAGGATTATTTTCTTAGTCGTTTCTTTCCTATAGAATCTATTCTTCCCTATATTGAACCCTGGGAGATATAATGATGTGTTAAGCGGAAGGTTTGACAACACAATGCATTTAGGAAGGAGAATGCTTTATCTAATGGAAAAAAATGTGGGAGTATGAAGTGTTGAAATGATGTTATGTAGTAGATTATGCAACCTGAAAGTTGAAGTATCGTTAGTTTAGTTTTAGTAGTAGCTTTGTTGACTGAATACATGGGAGTCTACATCGAGCATTAGTTCGTGCCCATGGAAACATTCTTCAAGGCAAGTGAGAATGCCCGAGTGATAGAAAAACGTGATTCACCTATCCTCATACAGGATAATGATTTGGGTGCAGGATGGATTGATCACCATTCCTACTACTCTTATCATTCGCTCTTGTACTGTTGGCTTTGCGAATCTTGAGTGTCTTTTTAGCCTTAGCAAAGAGCCGACGCTGAGCCTAGACCATATAATGGTATATTGTTCCACCTTTACAGAAGCATTCATTGCTAAGCGTAGGAATGAACAGTAAGGATGAATTTCAACCGTGTTTAATGGGTATCGTGAAGCAAACGTTTCCTAATTGCCCACCATGAGAGTTTTTCTAGTTTAAGAAGTGCTTTCTCGGAAACTATCAATCATGATGTTTAGAATGTGCTAGAGACATTGTGCCAATAAAAGTCTAAAGGAGAACCAATCTGAGCAAAGTGAATCCTCAAGAAGTGACCTAGTCAATTTTATTTTAAGGGTGGTAGCATCCTAATGGATCCCGAACCTTTCTTTCTAGCCTTCCCAAATCTCGGGACGAGATTTCTTTTAAGGGTGGTAGTCTGTCACATCCCAAAATTCTCCTAATTTTGGAATGTGAAATAAATAAATAAGTTTGATTGATTGTTTGACTATGTTGAAAATTCTCAAAGATAAGAAAATTTTTGAATAGAAAATCCTCTCAACCCTGAAATCAAAATATTATATTCTTTTGTTATGACCTAAGTAGCCATATAGGCAAAAGAGCATGGATTGTTTATGGATTGTAGAATTGGTGTGCAAGATTTCAAAATGAAAATCATGAAGCATTCATAAGCATTTCATTACATTCATGCAAAGTTCTCACAAACTGAATCCAAATCCTGGTATCTAAATCCTATAGTTGATTCGCCCAAATGTTCCTAAGGAAATTAAATTGGTTTTAGAAAAACCCATTGTTGCTAAGGCATAAATTATTGATAATTATAGCCTAAAGAGATCCAATTAATACTACAAAATTTTAGAAACAAAATTGAGCTCATTTGGAGCTAGTATGAAAAAGTTATGGAATAAATACAAATAAATAAAGATATAAATAAAATGGAATATACAAGGATTTATAAATCCACTACTTCCAAACTAGTAAAAAGATTACAAATTTGATCCTATAACGATCTATTTGATTTTAGAAAAATTTAAAAACAAGAATCATGTCATTTGGAGTTTGTATGCAAAAGATATGAGGGAAACAAGTAAATAGAAAAAAATTCTAACGGGCCGGCCCACCCGGACCGGACCGAGCCAGCCATGTACGAGGATCGATCAAGTTGCTTTAAAATACGTGCGAATCAGTTTTTAACAAACCTATCTCTACTCAAACTGCTATAACTTTTTATCTACAACTCCGAATCGACTTCCGTTTGTTTCTACTTGTTCCCTACTCCAAGGTCTATCTCTACACCATCCCAAACCTCCATATAATATAGTGGAGCCACAGCTGTACGAGTTTCCCTTCTCGAAATCCCGAATCTACACATGCCCGAATCTTATTTCGCTTTTTAACCCATCTAGACTTCGTCGTCTGCCTTCGGTCAAAAAACAAAAGATGTAGGAATCGTCGAAATCTTTCAATCCCGACAAACCTCACCTCTTTTCATCCACCATAGACAGAGAATTTCGTATCGCAATATATCAGATCTTACGGTGTAAATCCAAGATGTACTCGCGCTCATTTCTTCAAATCCAAATTCCTTTGGTGAGAAGGTAGGAAT
Organism: Avena longiglumis; assembly: GCA_030063025.1. NCBI lineage: Eukaryota > Viridiplantae > Streptophyta > Magnoliopsida > Poales > Poaceae > Avena > Avena longiglumis. Next base: position 177,128,354 of record CP125977.1, on the reverse strand, counting down.
AATGATTCCCCACAACTTTCGTGTTCTAAGTTTTTTAATTTGACCTACGGATTTGTCTCTCTAACACATATCTCTTTCTTGTCTATTCTGAGCCAAAATCGGGTCAATCTCTTCTTCTAGCCACCGGATCCTATCCAGACGGTCGAGATCCAATCAAACCGGTGCTGTCATGTCGTCAACCCGGTCAGCTTCCTCATCAACGCCACGTCAACGTCAGGTCAACATCTAGTCCCAGTCAGCATGCAAAGTCAACCTGTCCAGTCAGCGGAATATTCCTTGAAATATTCCGTTCGAATTTAAAATTGCATATTATAGATCTAACTTGTAAAATTTATTAGAAATTCATACCACGTCCAAAAATTGCGTATAATATATAAAATTGAAGATAATTTTACGTAGAATCATCTTATCATAATAGATCCAACTTTTACTGTACGTGGTTACTACAGTAATTTAATTGGTTTTAATGGTTTTTTAGGTCAATAAATTCATAGGAAATTATCTGTAACTCCGAAAAATATGAACAATATATCAAATTTAAGCTACTGTAATGTAAATTAATAATATCTGGTTGGATCCAGCCTTTGCGGATTATTTAACCCGTAGAAATTTAATTAGTTTTAATGGCTTTATAAATCATTAAATTCATAGTAAATTAATTGTTTGTCACAAAAATATAAATGATATACCGATGGAAAGCTGGTTCCATGTAGATCATCAATATGCAATTAGTTCAGCATTTTACTGTAAGGTTTTGCCGTGAATATTTAAATGGTTTAATGGCCTATTTAGAGTAATAAATTCATAAGAAATAAATACTATTCAGAAAATTACAAATAATATGTCCCTGAAATAACAATTCCATGGAGATTACAGATATAATTTTAGTTTGATTTTTAGAAAAAAGAAACTATATGAATCATTTAAAACCATTAAACACTATTTAAATCATACAAAAAGATCTATAACTCCGATTAGGGTGAATCCAAGTGCTAAGGTTTTGTGTTGACAATATCTATACAGAGAAATTGCATCACAAATTATTTAGTACTGTTAAAACAGAAATTCATACAGAAATCTTTAAACCCATTGAAATAGTGTTTTAATCATAAGAAAATATCTATAACTCCTTTTTAGGTGATTAAAATTGCCACTGTCTCTAAATTGCATTACCTCTATCCAGTAGCATCTAGTTCACAATTTAATACGATATAAACATATTTAGTTCAATTAAAGTGGTATACACCATATTAAATCGATACAACTTTAGTAATAAAAGCTTTAGTGCATTAAATGACTTTCCACATGCATCATGTAATCTAACTATGTTCAGAACTAAAGTAACAACCATTGTGACTTATTAAATTGTCATGCATGCATTTGTTGTATTTGTTTGATCTCTATGTGCTATTGTTTATGTTGTATGCAATTGTTTGATCGATAGATTGCGAGGAGTGCAACTTGTGTGATTGCAACTACTATGATTGCAAGTATTGTGGTTATGACGAGAGCAACCATTATATCTATGAGAATTATGAGGATTATCTAATCGACTACATCTACAACAAAGGCAAGTGGTGCTATCTTGGTCATAAATGTCCTATTGTTTTCCTATGCATTATAGATGTTTTTGTAGAATTGCATATGTAGGAATTGATGTGTATATGCTATGCTATGTCCCATATTATTCCCTAGCATTCCTTGTTTATGAGCCACCGTTGGTAGATGTGCTTAGCCATGGGTGTTCTGTATATTACCGTGTAATATAGATTAGTTGACTCTAGTGCAAGTGGGAGACTGTTGGAGATATGCCCTAGAGGCAATAATAAAATTAGTTATTATTATATCTTTGTGTTTATGATAAATGTTTACATTCATGCTATAATTGTATTAACCGGAAACATTAATACTTGTGTGATTTGTAAACTTGTTAGAGTCCCTAGTGAAGCCTCTTTGTAACACTAGCTTGTTGGTTAATAGATGATCATGGTCTCCTAATCATGAACATTGAGATGTTATTAACAACAAGATCATATCATTAGGATAATGGTATGATTGACATAATCCTATAGATAAGCGTAGCATAAAGATCAACTCATTTCAATAGTTCCTTTGCTATAAGCTTTAAGATACATAGTAACCTAAATTCTTCGACCACGAGATCATGCTAATCACCATCACCAGATGGATGGTTTGATGATCATAAAACACCACTTCATAACTGGGTGGTTATAAAGGTGGTATTGAGTGTTCGGAAAGTATTTGTTGAGGCACATGGATCAAGAGTGGGATTTGTCCATCCATATGACGGATAGGTATACTCTGGGCCCTCTTGGTGGAATATCATACATAAGCTTGCAAGCATGTGACTGGCTCACAAGGGATCACATATCACGGTACGAGAAAAGAGTACTTATCAGTAACGAGGTTGAACTAGGTATGCAGAGATACCGACGATCACACCTCAGATAAGTATTATATCGCGAGACAAAGGGAAATTGGTATCATATGTAAATGGTTCATTAAATCGCAAAGTAATCATAGAAATATGTGGGAGTCATATGAATTTCCAGATTCCTCTATTGGTTATTGATCGGAGAAGAGTCTGTGTCATGTCTGTATAATTCACGAACCGTAGGGATACACACTTAAGGATTCGATGTTGTTTGGTAGTTACTGAATGTGAGTACAAAGACCGAGTGTTGTTTGGAGTCTCATATGGGATCCGGGATATCATGAGGAGATCCGGAATGGTCCAAAGAATAATATTCATATAAGGAAAGTCCAATTCCGGAGTTCGGGAATGATTCCGGTGTTTTCACCGGAATGATCTAGAAAGGTCTAGAAGGTTTATCGAACCGGAAGGGGAAGGGTGCATGAATGTGTCATGATAAAGTGGAATGGTTTCATCATGTCCTAGGTCAAAGAGCTGTGCAAATAAAAGAGAGAAATCAAACTCCAAAATTGAAAGTCAAAAGGCAAGTTTGAAAGTCAAACTAGGACAATGTATCCTAGTGGAGGGAGGAGAGGAAATCTCCTCTCCCTCCACCACGCGCCAAGGAGGAGAGGGAGTTGGGGGAGGATTCAACCTCCCGCTCCCCTAGCCACCCCTCCCTCTCATAAATAGAGGGGAGGGGGATGCCCTCCAACACACCTCTCTAAGCCCCACCCCAAGCCGCTGCCGCCGCACCACCATGTTGCCGCTGCACCAAGTCGCCGCGGACCTATCCGCCGTCGACCACCTCCTCCTCCCTCATCGGAGAACCCTTCTACTCCATATTCTTGCACCGGCTTAAGGCAAAGCCCTGCGAGATCTCCCCTCTACTTCCATCACCATGTCGTCATCCTGCCGGAATCACGAGGAGAGAGCTACAACCTCTGCTGCCTACTGGAACAAGGGAGAGGAAGGTCTTCATCGAGTACCAAACGTGTGACCGACTGCGGGAGCGCTGCCGGAACATGGCGCCGGAAGGATCGTCTACGCGATCTTGAGATAGACAAGTGTACGACTACATCACCCACGAGAATCTGCTCTCGTTAGCCGCTTTGGAATCTTCGAGGGTGAGTACTCTAATTGACTCGTTGCTATAATCTAGTAGATAGATCTTGGCTTGTGTGTGTTCATGCGGTAGAAATTTTTTGTTTTCCATGCTACGAACTCCTACATGGCTATGCCCACGCAATAGTCGCAGGAACTTGCCACCGGGCCCAGCAACACCAATCTGGCAAATCCCCTGCCTCCGCCATCTACGTTTGTGACTGCATACATTACTCCTACAAATAGAATGATGCAAGACAACCTACTCGTCGAGCCCCATGATTGTGTCCCATATCCGGTCCATCGTCCATCTTGATGAGAAACGCTAGTAGCTCCTGGAGGAGGCACAGAACATCCCGGAGCAAGGCGCAAAGCTAGATAGGGATCTGGCCAGGGCGCAAAAATTGATCGAAGCGGCGAAATCCATGGAGACGGAGTACAAGAATTTGCTGAAACAAGTGAATACCAAGAAGGCTTCGGATCACATTGTCCGCAATCTCGGCTCCTGGCGTAACTTGGGGTGGGCTCCGAAGCCGGCACAAGCTAAGCCATACATTAACAAAGATGGAAAGCAAGTCATGCCAACGCCCACCCTCAACACGGCTGTCGCCAAGACCTTACTCAAGGAGGATAGATCGCCCACAACACTGGATCAGGTCTATGACCATCTCGCCAAGGCAGTCAAACAGCAGATAAAGACCACCTCCCAAAGGCTTGAGTCTGACCCAGCATATTGCCATTCTAGCGCTCACAACTAGTACATGGCAAGATCTCCTCATGATGTCAGATCTCGCACAGGTTCATCAGAACAAAGGAGGGATACACACAATAGGACTAATGCTATCCCCATATCCTTTGACCATGGAGGTAAAGCTCAGCCCCATCGCTCGCCCCCATCACACCGGGATTCTCGTCATCACGAAGACCCAAAGGCTCACCATAGTATGAGCATGCCTCCACCTAGACGCCCATAAGGTGGCATCGTCATCCACGATAATGTGGAGTAGCCTCGGCATGACAGAGAGTGTAGTGGAAACAACGGGCATAGGAGCAGGTCGCGCCATGACCCTTCACGTCCGACAAGCAACCATGACAGGCGCGAGGAGTCGTAGGAGGGAAACAACAATAAGGCTTACCCACTGCCGCCACCGCACCTAGCAGCCACCATGGTGGAGGAGGACCACATAGATCGTGTAGCCCTTCCCATGGCAGCGATAAGCACAAAGGGAACCTGGAGCCGTATGATGCGTGTTCACGCATTGACAAGATCTATGAAGTCCGGAAAGAACATTACCTAGGACCACGTTGTTTCGGCCTAATCATACGGGCCACAACTTACCCCAAGGGTTTCCGGATTGACAAGACTATCAAGCCCTATGACAGAATCGCCAGGCCAGCTACATGGTTACAGGACTACAATGAAGCAGTAGAAATCACAGGGAAACCCCAATCACACCAAGTACCTCCCATTGATGTTGACCGGCATCGCCCGCCAATGTATCGACGACTTGCCAAATAAGTCCATATGCAATTGGTTGGACATGCATGAAGCATTCACCAAAAATTTCGAGGGTACGTACAAGTGTCCCTGAACTGTCGGTGACCTATAGCGGTTCATACAGGAAAAGGACGAGTACTCTCGGGCCTAACTCTCTCGTTGGATGGATATGAAAAATTCCTACGCGGGAGTGCACGATCAAACCGCCATGGCCTATTTTATCGGTGTCTTGGAGAAAGGAACCTTGCTCCAACGTATGTTGAATCACCTCCAGGACAATCGCAAGCTAGATCTCAAACAAATAATTTCCTTGGCCAGCGAGTTCGTATGATTCTCATAGTTCCCTACCTGCAGTGGCTATCCCCACCCAAGCTAAGAAGAACAACAACAATAAGCAGAAGAATCCTCCTGAAGAAAAGCCGGCATCCGACATGGTCACCATGAAGTTCACCGGTAGAGGCGAAGGCATACATCATAGCCATGGCCAGGGGGTTGGTCGTGGGCAGTAGCGAGGTAGTGAAACTACCCCGACCGCATCCCGTGTTCCCAGACGTATGAGGAGTACCACGATATGTCGTTTTTCCTTCACCTCAACGCCAATGACAAAGCCGCTCACACCAACCGCCAATGCAAGTTTATCAAAGATCTCAAGGAAGACCTGGAGCCTGGCTACAAACAAAGCCGGAAGAATCAACCACGAGGCAAGGGCAAAGGGAAGAAGAAGGAAGATGAGTCCAAGGATGCAGATGAAATGGATGAGGACATGGATCCCAAACACGCCGACAAGGGCGATGGCAAGGGAAAGAACCCCTTCAAAAATAAGGCTCCCGTCTACCACACTTTCCTTGGCACCCCAACCGTCCAGGAACAGAAGACCTCTTTGAGGATACTAATCGCCACCCTACCCCCATTTCCCTAGTACCTGTGCTAGTCGGAAGTTCCAATTACTTGGGAAAGAAAGGATTGTCCCTATAGAGAACCAGTATTCCATGGTCACAACCATTTGATTAACGTAGTGAGTTCACCAAGTGCCTTGTGGACAATGGAAGCAGCATCAACATCATGTACCTGGATACACTACACAAGATGGACTTGAGGGAGACCAACCTAAGTCGTACCAACATCGTGTTTCATGGCGTCGTTTCTAGCCGGGAAGATCCTCCCTTGGGTGCATTACCCTTCCGGTCACCTTTAGTGATGTTAACAATTACTGCTAAGAGCGCATGACCTTTGTAGTGGTCCCCTTTAAGAGCGAGTACCACATCATATTTGGACGCGACATCTTCCACTCCTTCCTCGCCAGGCCATGTTTTGTCTACAACAAGCTCAAGATACCCGGGACAAACAGTATCATCACCGTTTATGGAAGCTTCACAAAGGCAAGGGAGTGCGAGCTCAGTGAAGCCACCTTCATAGCCATCCTATATGAAGAAGAATTCAAGGAGATCCAGCGCCAGGTTGATGCCTTGGAGCTGCCGGCTTTGAAGAAAGAGATTTCTAACTCTGACCTTGCATTCAAGGCTGCCATTGAAACCAAGCCAGTGGAACTTGTGGTAGGCGATGTCTCCAAGACCACCACCATTGGGACAAGATTGGATCCCAAATAGGAAAGCGCGCTCGTTGAGTTCCTCCGTGAGAACAAGGACATCTTTGCCTGGCAACCCGACAACATGAAAGGTGTTCCTAGGGAACTTTCTGAGCACAGCTTAAACATTGACCATAAATCCAAACCAACGAAACAACCTCTGCGACGCTTTGGGGAGGAAAAGAGACGCGCCATAGGCAAAGAGATAGCTAGGTTCCTTAACGCTAATTTTATCCGAGAAGTCCTTCACAACCAGTGGGTGGCCAATCATGTACTTGTGACCAAAAAGGGAACCAAATAATTAAGAATGTGTGTTGATTACACTGGCTTAAATAAGGCGTGTCTGAAGGTTCTGTTTGATTTTCCTCGCATTAACCAAATCATTGACTCGACGGCTGGCTCGAAACTTCTAAGTTTTCTAGATGCATACTCAGGATACCACCAAATCATGATGAACAATTCAGACCAAATGGCCACTTCGTTCATCACACCCTACGACACTTACTACTATGCCACGATGCCCTTTGGGCTGAAAAACGCTGGTGCTATGTAACAGCGGACGATGCAGCGTTGCCTCCACAACCAAATCGGTCGAAATGTAAACGCTTACATGGATGACATTGCGGTGATGTCCAAAAAATCAAACGACCCCATTACTGACTTAAAGTAAACCTTTGATAACCTCCTAAAGTTTAACATGATGCTCCACCCTAAGAAGTGCTTCTTCGGGGCTCCTGCTGGCAAATTGTTGGGCTTCATCGTTTCCTATCGCGGAATTGAGGTTAACCCGGAGAAGGTCAAGGACATCCTCAACATCAAGTGTCCGACACGCTTGAAGGACATCCAATGGATCACAGGCTGCCTTGCAGCAGAAAGTCGGTTCGTCAGATGACTTGGAGATAAGGCCATGTCGCTCTACAAGTTGCTCAAGAAGGTAGAAAAATTCATATGGACGGATGACGCAGACGCAACACTTCAGGAGTTGAAGAGAATACTCTCCTCTGCACCTATACTTGCAGCACAGGAGTCAATGGAGCCTATGTTAATCTAGATGGCGGCAACCAACCGGGTAATCAACATCATCGTCATGCTGGAGCGGCACGAACCAACGCATGAGTACGTCGTTCAGCGACCAGTTTACTATGTAAGCGAGGTCTTTACGGAGTCCAAGCAGCGTTATCCGCACTACCAGAAGTTATCTTACGGAGTTTCCTTGCTTCTCGAAAGCTAAGGCACTATTTCCAAGAGCACCCAATCATAGTAGTGAGCAAAGCTCCACTATCTGACATCATCAATAACAGTGACGCTACATGGAGAGTGGCAAATTGGGGCATTGAGCTTGCCGCCTTTGAAACCACATACAAGATACATGATGTTATCAAGTCTCAAGCATTGGCGGATTTCATTGCAGATTTGACTGAACTGCCAGCAGATACTCCTATGCCAGAGCCATAGTCTTGGGTCATACACTTTTACGGATCAAAGCTACTCAATGGCTCAGAGGCTGGTGTATTGTTACAATCACCAATAGGAGATAAGCTCCAATATGTCTTGCAGATCCACTTCAACGCTACAAACAACATGGCGTAATATGAAGCACTCATTCACGAACTTCGCGTAGACATGGATATTGGCATCAAGCGCATAGTTTGTTGTGGAGATTCCGACTTGGTTTCCCAGCAGGTGGCTGGCACCTGGATAGCGCAGAACCCTATGATGGCGGCATATCAAGACGAAGTAGACAAGATAGCCAAGTGCTTTGATGGGTACGAAGTCAAGTACATCAAAAGGGAGGACAATGAGGCGGCAGATCTACTGTCAAAGCTTGGATCAACCTACAAACCAATTCCGCTTGGTGTTTTCCTAGAGCATCTATGGACCCCATCCGTGAGGGAAGCAGACCCTGAGAATCTGGATAGAGTTGACTCATTTGTTAATACAGTAACACTGGTCCCTCCACCTTGGACGAAACCGTTCATGGACTACCTCAAAGACGGAACACTGTCCGCCGACGAAGTCGAAAGACGGAAGATGTCACATCCCAAGATTTTCCAAATCTTGTAATGTGAAAATAAATGAATAAAATAAAACTTTGTTTGATTTTCAGAGCCAGAAGAAACTTTCAAATCCAATTGGAAACCTTCAAACCAATTTGGATTAAATAAATCCCAAAAGGATTAAAAAGATAAATATTTATTAAAGGAAAAAAATAAAAATATTTTACTACTACTTTGAAATCTTTTATAAAGGTTTTGGTTTTTCAAAGGGAAAAGAAATATTTTAAATAAAGAATACTTTATAAAACCAAAGTAAACCTTGGCCAAGAATTTGAAATAAAACATTTTGTTTTGAATAAAAATAGCAAAGGTTTATTTAAAATAAAATAATAAGGAATTAATATCCAAATTTTATTTAAATAAAAGGTTTTACCATTTTAATTAAAACATCAAACTTATTAAATTGTTTAAAATAAGTTTTCTAAGTATTTTATATTCTCAAATAAAACCTACTGAAGTGTTTTGGTTTTATTTTAGTTTTCAAAATAAAGATTTTAATAAAACAAATCCTATTTGAATTATTAACTAAGGTCCATTTTATTTAATTATTAATGGACCCTATAGCAAAAAATATTATTTTATTTTAAAAAAGTATTTCAAGTATCTTATATTTTCAAATAAAACCTACTGAATTGATTTTGAAAATATTTTGGATTTCAAACAGAGATGTTATTAATAAATCAAACCCTATTTGATTAATAAACCATGGCCCATTTTATTTAATAAATGAATGGAACCTAAAAAGATTTAAAGTATTATTTTATTTCTGGAATTGATCTTTGTTACTGAACAGAACTTATTTACAAATGTCAAAGTTTGGTGATTGTTTGATTTGAATTGGACATTGTTTGTTTGTTTGGAAATTCAAAACAGAATATAGAAATAGAAAACGAAAAAGAATCAAAAACAGAAAAAAAATAAGAAAGAAATCGACCCAACCCAACAGCCCAACAGCAGCCCACCTAGCCCACCTGTTCCCACGCCCCGAATCGTTTTTCCTCACTCAGGAACTTAACCACGCAGAGACTGACCAGTGGACCTCACTCTCATTTCTTTTCCCACTGACCGGTGGACCCCGCCTCTACTGCTCATCGTCCACACCCGCGCGACCCCCTCTCCCCCAAACCTCGCTGTCGTTGCTGCCTTCAATCCACGCGTTCAATTCGCCATAACGCCGCGCCTTTACCTCGCCTTGACCATGCTCGATAAAACGCCAGCGCCTTCTCCTCCGTTCCCTCGACGCCAACCTCTCTTCGCCACCAGTGCTCGGAATCAGCTCGAACCGCGCAGCTCGACGAGCTTCCTCTCAAATTCGGTTGTGTCCTCACCCCTTGCCTCCCTGCACCCTAGCAGCTTCCCACTCCCAGACCTCCTCCCACCCTCTGTTCGACCGCGGACGCCTCAGGCGTCGGCTTTACAAGCTCGACGACGCCGCAACCTCTCCGACGACCTCCCGGTAGCACCGCCCGTTTTCGATCACGCAAACCTCCTTGCTTTGGCCTTGCAGCTAACCAAGTCCTCCATTTGTCTTCTCGTGGACCACAAGATCTCCCGTCGTCGACTGAGCCGCCAGACGCCGTTGCAAGCTCCGGTGAGAAATTGCAGCAAACCTCGTGCGCCCCTTGCCCCGTCGACCACACGCCGAGCTTCACCACGACCTCGCGACCTTGGTGAGCCCCTTCTCGTCCTCTCTCGCTTCCTAGACCACCGGCACCGTCTACACCTGACCGCGCCACCAGTCGGCGCCGCGTCGGCGCCGCTCGTATATGGTCAAACGCACCAGTGCCGTAGGATCTCGATCCGACGCTTACGATAGATCGCTTGAGCTGCGAAGGGGTACGTTCTCTGTGTCGCACGATCGGACTTGATCCAACGCGCCAGAATAGCCAATCCAGACGAAACGGTATGGGCGAATGAGATTAAGACGCGTGGCACCAGACGTTTGAGAATAGAGATTGAAATCAGATTTAAATGCCATTTTCAAACCTCCGTAACTTTCAAACCACACGTCCAAAAATTACAAATTTTATATCAATGGATTCAGTGGAACAAGACCTAGCCAACCATGCCCTTAGTTTAGCAAATAGTATTTGTTAGTTTGCTTGTTTTTGCAGATTCTTTTGTGAGCTTGTTTAGAGTATAAAATTGTTTAAAATTGATTTTAGGGTTAAAACTTTTGCAAAATGGTTTGTTGTGACCTTACTGACCTTAGGAACCCACCCATGGTTTTGAAAATAGATTTGGAAAAGTTTAGGATGGAATATTAGATTTGGTCCATTTCTAGCCAAATAAAAATAATGGATTTGTTTATGGAAATGATTTTCAGTAAAGAACTTTGGAGAAAAATGGTTTAGACCAAACCTACTGACCCAAAACACCAAGTTTTGCAATAGCAACTCATTTGGTGAAAAACATAAAGTTTTACTTTGATAAAAATAATTTTCACCACATAAAATAATGATTAGATTTAAAAATGGTTTATGGACCAAAACCCTTTTGCAATTGACTTTGCCATTTTGGTGAATGACCAATTTGGAACCTACAAAGTTTAGAAGCCTAGTGGAGACCATCCTTGCAATAGAACCAACCTTTGCATGCTTATGCATGACTTAGATTCCATTACTTTGTGTGTGAAAAATTGTTTGTTTGACTTTGGTTTGGAATGTGAATTGAATTTGTGTTTTCTTGATTGGCTTGTAGTGAAGTGTGAGACTAGCAAGATCAAGGAGTGAACCACCATTCCCTACCAAAAAGGCAAGTGATGCTTCATACTTTTTGTCCCATTACTTTCACTATGCATTAGTGATTTTGCTAAGTAAAACTTGCATGGAATTTTTGCTGAGTATGAACCTTGCTATAAGAAAACCTAGTAGATGAATCCCTAGTAGGATTTTCCTAAGTTAAGATTCCTAGTACTATCAAGCTTAGCCTAGCTAATAGAAAACATGGGTGGAAAATATATTCACACTATGGAAAAATCTCTAAGTCTGAGGACTTATGTTTTTGTTTAATAAAACAACTAAGTTAATGAATCCCCTGGGTGGAATGGGCTTGCTTGGTGGTTTTTGGTTGAGTGGTTCACAAGGCCCATGTTTATGGTTGACCTTGTGTATCTCACTTGTGGATGGCCACCCAGGAACAAAGAGATTTGAGATGTCAAATGTTGAGAAGCTTCAAGTGCAACCACTTGGCAATATGGGCTCTGCCATGATCATATAGGTTGCAAGAACTTAGCCATATGGACAGTGGGTGGTAGTGTTTGATAGGTTGGAACGTGTCCATTTTGGTCTAAGGGAAGGCCTCTGAAAGATCTTGTCTTGGGAAACCAAGTCTTGTGGGGAAAGTGCACCACCTCTGCAGAGTGTAAAATCTAAGTACTTAGCCATGTCCCAGGTAAAGGACAATTTGAGCATCAAGACATGGAAGCAATCAAGAATCTCATCATTCAAATTTCTAAGTTAAAATCTTGTGGATTGAACAAGGGTTGTCTGAAATCTTCAATCTTTGATTGAGAGATGCCTTGTAAAGGATCTCCAATCTTTGATTGAGAAAAAAATGATTTTATCAAAGCAAAAACTTAGTATTTTCAAAGGTTAAGGAAAAATCTATTTTGAGCAATGCAAGCCTCAACTCCACTTAGCCAAATGCATACAGATGATAGATTCCACTATACTACCATAGTATCACTTGCCAATACAATTCAGATGTATTGACCCTTGTGGCTGTAACTTGTAATGTTGCAGGTTTGATTGATTTTAGTGAAGATTGATTGATTAGGATTACAAAGTCTACAACCAACATCTGCCTGTGGCACTTTGAAGATGAAGGACCCCATGCTTATAGTTATTCCGCTGCAATGTAATGTAATGGCCAAATGAGCTATGTATTGATGTAATAAAATTATGTTATTCCTGGTTATAAAGTTGTATTATGACCTTTGTTTCTTGGTATTACATCTATACTGTGGATGCTAGCTATTGATCCAGGGACTAGCATTGTAAACACATGGGGCTCTATCTTATTAAAGATTGGGACCTCTACAGAAGATAGTACATAGAGAAAAAGGCTATACCATAATAAATGGACAGCTATACAAAAGAAGCACCACAAGAGAGTTCCTATGTTATGTTTCCCAGCAACAAGGTATGGACATCCTTTGTGAGATCCATCTCGGAGATTGCGGGCATCACGTTGCTCCCCGATCTATGGTCTCGAAAGACTTCCGACAAGGATTCTACTAGCTGACCGCGAAGGTGGATGCCGACAAGACATGCACTGGGTGTCAGTATTATGCATCGAAACCACATGTTCTAGTTGAAGAATTACGAACTATACCAATTACTTTGCCATTTGCAGTCTGGGGGCTTGACATGGTTGGTTCACTACAGATGGCACCTTTTGGGCTTACGCATCTGCTTGTAGTAGTTGAAAAAATCACTAAATGGATAGAAGCTAAACACATTAGAAAGCTTGATGGGGCAATAACTCTCAAGTTTGTCTGGGATATAGTGGATAGGTTTAGTCTCCGACATAGCATCATCACCGACAACGGCAGAAACTTGTCACTCGGAGAAGTCGAGGCTTACTTCATGAGAAAGGCATCCGCCTTAACCTTGCGTCTGTGGCACACCCACAATCTAATGGTCAAGTTGAGCGAGCCAATGGGCTAACTCTACAGGGAATAAAGCCACGTCTAGAAGCACCGCTCCATAGAGCAGCTAGAGCTTGGGCGGAGGAATTTCCATATGTTTTGTCGAGTTTAAGAACTACTCCCAATAGATCCATCGGCTATACCCCTTTCTTCATGGTATATGAAGCAGAAGCAGTCCTACCTTCCGACATCCTCTATGATGCACCAAGAGTCGCAGCCTACGAGGAGGATGACACTGAAGAATCCAGATGCTTATCTCTGGACCTGCTCAAGGAGGAATGCGTTCTGGCAGCCCAAAAATCCACCATCTACTAGCATAAGCTATGTAGCCACCATAGTCGCAGCATTAGACATCGCTCGTTTAAAGAGGGGGATCTAGTGCTCCAACTTAAGAAGAAAAAGTCACACAAATTATCCCCGCCTGGGGAAGGATCGTTCGTCATAAGAAAAGCGTTGCTCAATGGTTCCTATTACCTCATCGATATCCAAGAGTTCAAAGATAGGCCAAACGAAGATCATAAGTGCAAGCGACATGACCCCGATGATGACTATCTAGAGTTTGATCAGCCATGGAACATAGCGCAACTACGTCTCTTTTACACTTAGCATATTTTCTTATATACTATGTACGTTTATATGATCAATGAAATAAAGCATTTGGTTCACTCATATGCGTGAGTCTTTTACCTTATTTAGTGTTCCTTTTGGATCATGTAAAACCCTTTATGCACAAGTTTTGCATTTGCACTTGTGAAAATTCCGCCTATGGGCGTTAGCTTAAGTTTTCTGGTCTACACATTTTCTGTTGTTTTTATGTGGATTCTAGAGTAGTGACTTTTTAGGCACTCAAAGCCGGCGATTTTGCACTTAGGTTCTAGATGGTCCATTAGGAATCATTGCCTAAGGGCATGGTTCTGTGCTAAAGGTTTTCCGTCTCATGAAAGTTCATGCATAAAATCTAGAATAGTGGATAAACCAGCACTTGCTTAAAAAATCTACAAATATATACATGTTGGGTCTAGATAAGAGTAGCAGGAGGCTTTTAACCAAGTTTTACGCCTTACATCTGACATTGTTTTCTGCATAAACATATTACAACACCAGAGAGACAAATAATACAAAGTTTTTATATTCCTATGGTGCAGGAGACTTTTAGGCTGCATTGTCGGAGACTGGAGAGACATCTTGGGAATCATCCACGAAGTCGGCAGCTTTCGGTGACTCATAACCCACTGGGTCATTGTTTATAACTTCCAAGGGTACGAATATGTCTGCCTTGACTAACTTGGAGATCCTGGTGTCATAGCCAGAAAGGGAGGTCCATATAGCTTCGTTGTCAACCTTGTTTCCCTCTTTGTCCATGTTAGGCATGACATCAGTTACCATGTTGATGTCGGCATTGTTTTAGTGCACCTTTGCCATGGTCAATGTCATCCTAGCGTCGGCCCGGATAGAAGAACCTTTCTATCTTACAATGCACTCAGGGGCTCGGCGGAGCATCTCTAAGTACTTCATCACTGAGTCCATGGCCTTGATGTTGATGTCTAGGGGCTTGGCTATCTCCTTAGCTTGGGCGATGGAAGTGTTGATGAAGTTCCCTGCATGAACCATGCATTCCTTCAGAGGCGGAGAATTTTCACCCCCAAGTTGGCTAAGCCAATGGGAGCTTCTTTTCCGACAAAGAAATGGGGTCATGAGTTCAAAAATTACATTAAGTACCTGGCTTGCAAAAAATGAAAATAAGGAGGAAGTTTACCAAAGATGCTAGTCTCAGCTTGCTGGCAGGTCTCCACCAAAAGGTGTGCCGTTCCTTCTGGAGAGTCTTGTACGCCTCGAGGATGCGTGCATTTTGCTCGTGGGCAGCTTTCTTTTGTTCCTTGAGAAGGGCAATTTATTCCTTCAGACGGTTCATATCAGTGTTTACACATCCTTGCAGAGCCTTCATTGCCTCTTCATGCATCTTGAGTGACTTAGCCCTTTCTTCCTTCAAGATCTTGTTTTCATCATCGAGTTCCTGAATATGTTTGGATTGCTAGACAATGCTCACAGCTTCTACAAGTCAGAGAAATAACAGCACAATGAGTACTCGGAGGAATCAAGCTCGAGAACAAGTTGATAAATGAACTAAAAAGAAAACAGATTCTTATCTCTGGTGATTTTTTCCTTCAGAAAGGAAATTTTACCCTTTTAGGCTTCTAGCTCCTTGCGCATCTTAGAAAAAATCTTGTTGGCGGAAACCTTTCGAGCATTTTCATTCTACAGAATATAAAGCTTAGTATACTTGGAGCATCTAGCCAAAACTATATTATTTTCACATAGAGGCTCGGGGGCTACAGTATAAGTTTTTACTCCAAGCTATGCTTAGTCCTCTTTAAAGAATCTAGTCGGATCTAGTTTAGTTTCAACTAGAGGCTTGGGGGATACAGTATCGAAATTTACAACACTATGTATGATACTCTAAGAGCATCTAGTCGGAATTATTCATTCAACCTAGATGCTCGGGGGCTACACTATCAAAGTTTCTTTCTTAGTCACTCTTAGAGCACTCAGACCAAAATACCTAGGGATTTCTATTTTCGTGCTCTTGGTTCGTTAGTTGTACTCAGTTTTCCCCACCTGCTTAACTTTTTCTCACTTTCCCCTCGCTATGTTACGAAACCCTCACTGGCGCTCGGACAGAGGGATGTCGTCAGGTCAAATGCTTGAGCGTTACATGCTGACTGGTGGGACCGCGTTGGGGCGGGTCGTGCGTTGAGCATTACGTTACGTGGCCTCGACCATTACATGCTGATGGGTGGGGCTGTGATGGGAGGGGTCTTGCATACGTGGTGAAGGGTGGGGCCGCATTGGGACGGGTCTTGCATACATGATGAAGGATGGGACCGCATGGAGACACGTCGGACCAGCCATTCTCGCTCACACAAAGCATTCGCTTCCCTCGAGCCGAGAACAGCTCCCACACTGCCCCTCCGCTTCCCCTCCGTCGTGCCCTCCTATTTTATGTCATCCTTGGCCCCGGATCCGCCCCTCCCCCTAGATGCGGAGCCCACTCCACCTCCGGATCTGCTCCCGCCCCCGCTAGATCTACCCCTTTCTTGGAACAGTATGCAACACCGGCTGGTGTACCGGCCATCCGCGTTGAACACAGAGAAGTTTGGGTGGAATCGGAGGGATCTAACACATGGATTCCATCTGGTTAAGCATTGTTTCCCTTTGTGGATTGATTATTGGAAGTATTTGAGCGTGAATCGCTGGTGCTCAACTAACTTCCTTGCTTTTCGAATAGGATTGATCTAGTGCTGGCATTTCAGCTGGCGGTTAGACTGGATACTAGCGTAATTCGTGGTTGTGAACAATATCTCTCTGGATTTTCCTTCCTATCGGTGGTTGCAACGTCCATAACTCTCGGATATTTGATAGATAAAATCTATTATAAATTCCCCTGGAGCAGAGGCGAGTCAGTTGATTTGCAATATTTCAACATTAGCGAGCAAAGATTGCTCTCACTAACTAGCGAAGATGATCTGGTAATGCTTTTCTCTTTGAATGCTGCCGAATGTTTTGGTCGAATTTGTCTCCATGTGCAACCTAAAATTGAGCACACTGGAAAGAGTGTTAAATCATCATCTAGTGGTCACGTATCATCAGGTGGTCGGGCATCATGTGTCTCTGTTGTCTCTGCTAATAGTGTGCACCCCAACGCTTCTTGTAGGTCCACAGCAGTACCATTTGTTCACACTGCGAGTGTAAGCCAAACCGCTCATGTGGCCGACGTGGAGGACGAGGCAGAGCCTGACGATGGAGTGCCTCCACTAGATGATGAGGATGAGTTGATGCTTCCTGAATTAGTAGATAGATTCAGTAAACATGCACTAGAGGATCAATACACTAAGGAAATGGCCCACGGTGCCAGATTTGATGACACTGATGATGAAGGGAACACGGAGAACAATGATAGCCTCGTTTTATTCGAGTACGATGGTTAGGACTTTCCGGTAATTGAGTGTGATAGGGATGATCCTAAGCTTTCAGAAGGCACCAAATTTGAAACGATGCGATACTATCATAATGCCCTTACAACATATTGCATTCTCACCAATAATGATTATGATGTTATTAAGAGTGAGTGAGCAAGGTTCACAGTGAAGTGTCCATACAAAAGGTGTAGGTGGAGGATGCATGCATCCACTATGCTCAAGAGCTATTTGGTTCAGGTATTACAATCAGTTGTGTATTTTAGATCATTCTGTAGAGTTTGTTAAGTGTACCTAACATTTTCATTATGTTTCAGATAAAAGGAACAGATGCAAACATTCTTGTCCACGTCAAGGGGTACAGCCAAAGGACAACACAAAACTAGCAAAGACTAGGTGCTTGGCAGATGCAATCACGGATTCGATGAGAGATAAACCATCACTTGGTGCAACAGTGCTCATAAAAGAAGTTATTAAAAAGTTTAATATTACAATACCTTACACGAGGATGTTCTTTGCAAAGTAAATGGCTCCTGAGAGGATCAATGGTCCATGGAATGAAAGCTTTCAGTTGCTTTATAGCTTCAAAGCTGAAGTGGACATGGCTAGTCTAGGTAGTGTTGTATAAACAAACAGGCATAAAGTTCAGTACAAAATAAGAGGGAAGACAATGGAAAAGGCTTGCTTTAGAAGGGATTTTGTTTGTTTCAAAGCTTGCTGTCAATGGTTTCTGGATGGTTGCAGGCCTTATTTGGTCGTGGATGCAACAACTCTTCATGGCAGATTTAAAGGACAGCTATTAGCTGCTACTGCAGTTGATGGCCACAATTGGATGTTCCCTGTTGCTTATGGAGTTTTGGAGAGTGAGTTAGAGGAAAGTTAGACTTGGTTTTTGGAGAATTTGCGTGACCTTGTAGATCATCCACCAGGACTTACTATCCACACGGACGCTTGTAAAGGTTTGGAGAAAGTTGTAGAAGAAGTATTCCCCGGAGTGGATCATAGGAAATGTATGCGACACTTAGTGCAGAATATTACAAAGAAATTCAAGGGTAAATTTTATACTGACAACCTATGGCCATCTTCATACACATAAAGTTTGAGGAAGCATCTGTATCATTTGGAGGTGTTGTATAAACAAAAACCTGTGGTGAAGGAGTACTTGGATGCACATCATGGAATGGTGTGGTCAAGAAGCTGATTCAATGAAATTTGCAAGGTAGACAATGTAACAAGTAACCTTGCAAAGAATTTCAATGAAAAGGTCAAGTCATTGGAAGGGATTATGATGTGGCAAATATTGGATAAGATTAGATAGATGATCATGATAAAGATCGATTTGCGTCAAAGAATTGCATCAACAGTATATGCTGGCCATTTCATCCTCCCATCTTTGATTAAGGATTTGCATGCTAGGCAAAACAATTGAAGATGAAATGCATTAGAATAAGAATGGAGGATGAGGTAACGTACACTAATAGTAAAGATAGGCATTGGAGGTATCCACTGAGTTTTGTTGATAGGACATGCCATTGCAGGAAATGGCAGATTCGTAGAAAACCCCGCATACATGCATTGTTTTTCATGGGTGTTCTAGGAGGTGAAGAGGGTGAAGTTGATCAGTACGCGTCGGAGTATTTTTTTCCGTTGCCAAATTTAGGGCAGCATATGCTCAGAATGTTCCAACCTTGTTGGGAAAAGGCCAATGGATGGAAGTAGATCCAGGCTTCAAGCTATACCCTCTAATTTTTACTAGACCAGCAGGTAGGCCAAGGAAGAATAGGATGAGAGCTAGTGCAGAGGATGGTGCACCACCTCAACGACGTAAGTGCAAACATTGTGGGGTACTAGGGCACATTGCTAGGCTTTTAAAAATGTAGTGGACCCAGCTTATGGAATGGGTGATCATGCAGGAGCAAAAAATGTAGATGAGAATGAAGTGTTTGAACGAGAGGAGAATGAAGCAATGGATACATTGCAGATTGAACCAACGGATCAAGAGTAGATTGGACCAAATGAATAGGAGATTGGACCAAATGTAGGGGAGATCGAACCAATGGATAGAGAGGAGATTGAACCAAATGCATAGGAGATTGAACCAAATGAAGAGGAGATTGAACCAAATGCAGGATAGATTGAACCAGTCGATCGAGAGGATATTGAACCAAATGCAAGGAGATTACATCAACTGCATGGGGGATTGAAGCAGAGTTCAAAAGTAAAGGAATTACACGAGCGGATATTGATGAAATGGAGGCAAAGGTTTTTGAACTGTATGAACACGTGATTGAACCAATTGTACGACAGACTGAAGCACTTGATTCATTGGATGCAGAAAAAAAGAACAAAGGGAAAAAAGGAAGAAGCTGATGGTGAACTCCGAGAATATTCCTGCTAGGATCACTAGGAGCAAGGTGGTGAACCAGCGAAAAACACTAGGAGCAAGAAAAAAATGGATTTGAATTATTAATTTGAATTTGTATGATAAGTTTGAACTACTGTCAATATTTGTATTGAATTCGAACTAGTGTGACGCTCCCAAGTTTGTATGTTGTATAATCCCATAATGTATGTGTTATTGCAAGTTTCTATGGTCATGGACCTAGTTGCTTAGCACTGCTCAGTTTTTCCCTCGACATGTGGTCAACACATGGGGTTTAGCTAGTTCATGGCTTAAACGTTGACCAGTTGATCCAAAATTTGGCACACTTGTGTATCTTGGATTGATTTACCATATAAAATTGGAAATTTTGTATTAACTTGTAATCAGTCACATATTTCTTTTTCTAAGTGATTAAATTCAAACAATGGTTTTAGGGTTAGTTTAATTCAAAAAAAAGTCAAAAAATAGTGCAGCCTTCAAATGGAGTCTTGTTATGTTGCCTACAACCTAGCATGAAAAATAAAGGAAAAGGAAATAAAGAGAAATGGACTTATCCCCTAAACCACTTCTTAAACCCTTCTTGGAATGAGTTACTAGCTATGAAGATGCATGACTTTCTACTCGATCAACCTCCAAAATATCCCATCCCAAAAGATACTTTGTCTAAATGAGGCCAAATTTGGAACACTTGTGTACCTTTGAGTTGCAAACAATATAATGTTGGCCAAGATGAATTATTTTATTCAAATAACACATTTTCCATTTTTTATGCCAAAATCTTGAAATTCCCTTACTCATTTTTTATCGGAGTGCCCTTGTTTTCCTTAGCTCTACTCAGTTTTCCCCTCCCTCTAAAGTTTTCCTCACTTTTCCCCTCCCGCTAAAGTTTTCCTTACTTTTCCCCTCTCTCCCAACTCAAACCCTCACAACATCTCAACTTGCACTCAGTTTGGCTGATGCGCTCTGATTGGTTGAGATGTATGTCACACGGATCTTGGCCAACCATCGTTGGATACATCATGATCTAACGGACTGGAGGTCTCTCTCTCCCGATGGGTGCACCTACCTTGTACGGAGAGGAGAGCCCGACAGGCTGGATGTCTCTCCCTCCCTTTCCCTGCCGCACGTATACCAACTGCATCAGTTTGGCTGCGCTCTGATTGGTCAAGATGTATGTCACACGGATCTTGGCCAACCACCGTTAGATACAGCATGATCCGACGGGCTGGAGGTATCTCTCTCTCGATGAGCACACCTACCCTGTACACAGAGGAGAGCCCGACAGGCTGGATGTCTCTCCATTCCTTTCCCTATCGCACATATACCAGACGCATCTTCCTCCCCTCCTATCGATGTACGGCGGCGTGGCTGTCCAAACAGCGTGCGGTGGCGCGGTTCTAAGCGTGGCAGTCCGAACGGTGTGCGGCGGCGCGGACCTAAGCCTGGCGGTCCGAACGGCATGCGGCGGCGTGGAACTAAGCGTGGGGGTTAGAACAACGTGTGGCGGCGCGGATATAAGCCTGGCATGCGGGGTCAGAACGGCTTGCGGCGGCACGGATCCAAGCGTGGCGGTTGGAACGGCGTGCGGCAGTGAGGATCTAAGCGTCTGAAATTTTTGTCTATGTCTGGCTCACTCCTATTCACCTCCTCAGATCCGTTGCTGATGAAAGACACTGAGGCGGTGGTGGTGCCGACAGTGGTCATTGATGCAATGATGATTGAAGCCATCATCCGCAACATCACTACGACAATGCAGATCAAGCCCTCGTGAACCAATGCTATGGGAGGTAGGCCGCGGCCGCGGCTGGCACGTCGAGGTGCACTTCGACGGTGAAGGCCGTATGTACATTGTGGCCGGATGGATGGGAGCACTTTGCCCGTACTTCTTGGAGTACACATGCGGCCGGGAGGGTGGCTAGCTCACCGTCCACTTAATATTGGGACAAATTTGAGCCTAATTTGAACCAAAATTCCACGACTTAAAATATATGTATGATTTGAATAAATTTGATACAATCTCTGACCCATATTAGTTGATTTAGATTCATCTAGATATGAACGTATCTAGTCAATTTTTAGTGCTAATATGGGTCAGAGGGAGTATGTATTTGAGCCGTGAGACCATTGGATATGCTCTAAAGCTGATTCATAAGTAGTAGTACTTGCTTTGAAAATCTCCGGTGGGCTTGTATAAATTTGATCGAAATATGTATCATTTGACTCAAAATTGATCCTTTCGATTCATACTACTTGTCGTTGAAATGGATGTATATAGCACTAAAACATGTCTAGATAAATCCATTTCAGTGACAAGTAGTAATATGGATTTGAGGGATATGATCTAAAGCTTATTCATAAGTAGTACACCCTCTGACCCAAATTAGTTGATTTAGATTTTTCTAAATTCGATTGTATCTACACATGAATTAGTATTAGATTCATCCGTATCTTGATGAATTTGAGTCAAATAATTTGGATCGGAGGGAGTAGTACTTTCTTTGACAGATCGACTCTCTAGAGAAGAAGAATGCAGCGTCAAGAAGAACGGGGAATGGATGCTGCCATCAACGTTGCAAGTCTACATGGCAGTCACGATGGCAGTGAAACAATAGTCATAACTGATAGGGCCCCCAACTTGACCCTCTAGGCATTTGGCACGTCAACTATGGGCAGCTAGATCCAATGGCAAGCAAGCCGAGCCTCGCAATGCATTCTCTTGACAACTCTGGGACCACAAAGTGACTAAATTAGTAGGAACTCATAACCATCCATTGAATAACAATTCTACTCTCTAAATTAGCTATCAATTCAAATAATCATTACACGTGTCACCTTCACCACAACCCCATACAGTAACTGTTAGGACGGGGATGACAACTCCTAAAACTGCCCACATGAATCTACTATTCTCCTCCCCCTTCACTTGAAGTTCATGTTTTAGATTTTCTACCACTTGATCACATACGGCAAGATCAGTCTCAAGTGTCAACTTCTCTTTGCGAATAATCTCTGATTTCTTCTTTCTTCC
Organism: Avena longiglumis; assembly: GCA_030063025.1. NCBI lineage: Eukaryota > Viridiplantae > Streptophyta > Magnoliopsida > Poales > Poaceae > Avena > Avena longiglumis. The sequence goes on along the minus strand of CP125977.1, from coordinate 177,105,640 downwards.
TCAACAGTACACTTTAGCTCTAATATCAATAGGTTTTTACGGGCCAATTCATCACCTAAATTGGCAACCATCTCCTCCAAATCCATCCTCTATCTAGACCACTGGATTAATTCATCTTGGTATGCAATGTACCATGGATCAACGGCTTGCATAGCACACTATAAAAATCCCAAAATAAACTCAATTAAAATCAGTCCGACAGGCCATGGCGGCACTTCAAATTCAACGGTAGTACAAAGAGAAGGATCTACCTGCATTTTCGACGTGGTAGGAGAAGGAGAATGTGGCCACGATATGATAGAATCCCCACCCTCGCCGGTGTACCCTCTACGTCTAGACATTGAAGACTAATTTACCCCTGTAATATCAAGGAAATTACGGGAACCGAATCGATTAGGGTGGGCGGAGCAGGAGCGAAGGTATTACCAAGCACTACTAGCAATTGCTGCGATCGTTCATCGAGCTATGGAGGTGGAACAAAATCCCACTCGTCGTCAGCGGCGGACCTGCCTGCGGTCGGTACTTCCTCAACATACAATGTATGTGGACGAAACAGATGCTGGAGCCATGGTTGAGGTGCAGCGCGGCAGTCCGTTCGACGCCACCGTAGGACGGAGCCGCTAACGCGCCGACGATGGCTGCTCTGTCCGCTGGTGGGATAGGAGCTTCTCGGGGCTGGGGGCTGGGAGCAGGTGAGAGAGAATACCTCAGTGTGTCATACACGACCTCACCTGTCAATGTTTGGGGGACTAGATGCTCCGGGATTTTTGACTATTTGCCAATTTTGCATATCTGCCAAACTTTTTTTTTGAAATTTGCATATTTGCCACATAATCACCATATGTCAGTGACACACAAAATGGCAAATATGCAAGCTGCAACATAAAACATGGCAAATATGCAAATCCCCCTCCAGCCCTTGGTCATTGGCTTCCATGGGCCCATATGATGGCCCCATCGTTCATTGGCTTCGATGGCCCCATAGAATAGCCCCATTTGTCATTGGCTGCACGGGCCACCCAATCAGGAAAAGAGCAGCCCACTAGTCAGCGAGAGATGGATGGCGGGTCCGACGTGTATCCTGGCCCCACCCATCAGCATGTAACAGCCACGGAAGGACCCACCCCAACACGGTCCCACTGGTCGGCATGTAACGGTTGAGGCCATGTAACATAACGCTCAATGCACGATCCGCCCCAACGCGATCCCACCAGTCAGTATATAATAGTCAAGCCTTTGACATGACGTCATCCCTCCGTCTGAGCGCCTACGAGCGCCTGTGAGGGTTTCATAACATAGTGAGGGAAAAGTGAGGAAAAGTTAAGCGGCTAGAGAAAACTGAGTACAACTAACGAACCAAGGGCATAAAAATAGAAATCCCAAATACCTATGGTTTTCCATCTAAGTCCTTGGGGGCTATAGTGGGATATATGCGTGAGATGCAAGGTATCGAAGACTTACAATGGCAATGATCTTGAGGTTATTGGCGGCTTCTATACACCGATTACTGAATGTAAATGTATTTCATCGGAGGATCTCCGCCTGCTTGAGCAGTTCTTCAAGTCCATATGTAGGAGTCAAGGTTGTGCCAGGAGTACCAATTGCCAGGGAAGAATTGGCTCTAGCCTGCCTTGGGATGATTGTTGCATCTACAGGCTTAGAGGCTTTCGCTTGGCTTGTTGTCACTGCAATTTTGCCTCCCACCATCAGCTCCTTCCCTTTCTCGGTGGCATCCTTAGCCGAAGCTTCATCCACTTTGAGTGCTCTCCTGTGTCGCTTGGCCGCCGTGAATGACGACCATGCCGGCAGTTCTTGGGACATCTTGTGAAGGATTATTTTCCATCCCATGGCAGAGGGTTCAGGTGCATCGGTAGAAGGGGAATCGACATAGCTGGCAGAAGGCTTGACGACAGGAGTAGGGGGAGCGATGGTGGGATAAGACTGGGAAAACATCTCGCAAATATTTTTGGAGCCTCCAGAAATTTTGGAGGTCTTCTTCAAACTCAAGTTTGTCTTTTTTTCTAAAACATACAAATGACAAGTATAAGTACAAAAAGAAGCAATGCAAACGACAAAGTCGGAGAAAAGAAGGATTACACAATGGTTGGTGCTTTGTTCAAAGGGATGCCGGCGGTTTTTCATTTCTTCGCCTCTAGGGAGGCGGTGGATTTCCTGGAGACTCCACTCTCCACTTTGTTCTTCTTGCCCACGGCAGCAGCGTCAGAGGTGGAGCTCTTCCGCTTTCGTGCTGCCGGAGCCTCGTTGTCGAACACGACATTGACATCCTTCATCCATGGGTCGTAGACTTGGGCGGCCATGTCGGTGTCCTCCAAGTCCTCCACCTGTAAGTGAATAAAGTGTTAGACGGATTGATGCATCGAAGGCAGAAAAACTGGAGCATATACAAAGCAACAAAGGAATCACTTTACCCTTGGGAATTTGCCGTCTTCGAACACATCATACATGATGGCGAAGCCACGCTTCATGTCCTTCACCTTAACTATGTACTTGAGACAAAGCTTGATGGAGTCATTGGAGAAGTTATCCTCAGAGATCATGTGGGTATCTTTCCTATCCTTCGTAAAATTTTGCATCAGCTTCATGCGATGTTGAAGGGGTTGGATTCGCCTGACGAACCAGCAAATGGCTAGGTCCAAGCCGGTCATCCCTCTGTCAACAAGCCATTCTATCCGCCTTAAGGCGCGAGAAGCTTTGTCGTTGGAAGGCAGGAGGTCTTGGGACCTCCACGTGGTGGCTTTGGCGGCTGCCCCATTAACGAAGTCAGGGTAAGATCCTTCTCATCCAGCCAGAGGGATATCCGGGTCATAGAAGTAGCTCCTCTCCTAGCTCTTGCAGGACTCATGTTTCTAAGTCTTCCTTGCTATCGTCAGATTCCCTCTTGACAGTGAAGGGATATATGAACAGATCTAACCTAGGCCTAATTCCTAGGTATCCTTCACACAAAGCTACAAAATTGCTAAGTGCAAGAATACTATTGGGAGAGATGTTATGAGGTAGAACCTGGAAATTTTGCAGGACTTGCAGGTAGAAGTCGGAGACCGGGAGGGTGACGCCACGCACCATCCACGTCTTGAGGTACACCTTCTCCCCGACATGAGGATAAGGGGCCACCTTTCTGGCCGGTGCCGGCCGCCAGACCAATCTCTCCGCCGAGGGAAGGTACCCTTTGGTGACCATTTCTTTTCGATCAGTGATGGAGAGATCCGAGCCTCTCCATGACCCCTTGTGGGAGTCCATATCTTCCTCCAGTGGCTCGAATGCCACCAAATTTTTGTCACCGCCAGTGGATTCCACCACCACGAAGATCGGCACTGCCACTCCCTCTGGCGGGACGTGCACCTCGAACGAGGGCTTCATCAAAGCCTCGTCAGATGCCGCCATAGATGGGAGGTTGCTGTTGATGGCCATTGGAGGGGGAGATGGACTCGGAGATGAAGAGGCTGTTAGGATTTTTCCATGCATGGAGCCCGAGGAGACCTTGGCAAGAGGAAGAAGACAATGCAGGGAGATGAATGCGGGTAAAAGAAAAATGACCTCCGCAGTAAAAAAATGTATAGCCCTAGCATAAATATTCATGCATGATTTGTCCAATAGTCGACTCATGGGCAACGTGTGTGCATGCGTGTATGTAAACTTCACCATGTTTCCCCATTGCCGCTTGACGTTTCGTATTTCATGCGCGGGATAATCGTTATGATTAAAACCGCTGCCATATGTGAGTTTCGAGGAAGCGTAGGTTGTAACCTATGTCATCTTACTGACATCAGTAGACAAATAGTCTCATCTGAATATTTCGACATAGACGGTTCCTATCCGGCTACGAGAAAACTAAGGTGGAAGACTCGGTAATTCTTCGAATTACATATTGAAGACGGAGAATACTGCAAGGTTTTTTGGAGGACTACAAGATATTGCTTGACGAATTGTCGACATCACCTAGACAGAGCATTTAAACTGAAGGGGAAGACGGCGCAAGATCTCAGTGTTCTATGGGGGCTACTATTGGGGATATGCTAAATGGGTACCACCATTGCATGTCCCTAATATGGCTAACCCGGGTGGCCCACAGTCGGTAGCAAGGCCTATGGCCTGCTAGGTGACCTAGTTAGATGGATCCAGAAGGGAGGCCCATGCCGGATAAAGGAAGGCTACGATGAAGTCAAGATCCAACCTGGAGCCTTAGCCCACATAGCATCATCACCGACAATTGCAGCAACTTATCACTCGGAGAAGTCGAGGCTTACTGTCACGAGAAAGGCATCCGCCTTGACCTAGCATATAAGACTAGTTTGTGTTAGTGTAGGATTCTATGACCTGTCTGGCTAGAACTTTTCCCTGTAACCCTAGGTTCTGGAACCTTTAAAAGCCGGACCTCTGGGAGCCTTTAGGGCATCTACTGACACACCTCGTATGACAAACCTAACTTTGGAACTCGGTGTATTGCCATTATATTGATTTATAGCAGGAGCAGGATTCTGCCACCATTGTGGGATTTAAACCTGGGTAAGTTGTGTTACCTCGTACGTGCTAACTCGCCGCCTTCCCCCACCTCTCTAAACACGCTCTGTGAGGACCCCCTCCATGACGTACACATCAGCAATACCATGACACGCGGAAGCCTTCCAAGTGTTGGAGATATGCCCTAGACGCAATAATAAAAGCAGTTATTATTATATATTTGTGTTTATGATAAATTATGGGCGGTGGTGCTTTTATTATCAATTGCTTTTTGTGTACTTTGCATCTTGCAGTGTGATGGGATGTAGCGGCCCAGACTAACCTTACATGACATCGTTCATGAGACTTTCTCCACGCTCAACATGCAACTTGTATTGCATAAGTGGCTATGTGGGTGTCTGTCTCTCCCATCATAGTATAGATTCAATTTACAACGGGCACTTGATAGTTCAAGCATCAACATTGTGGTTCTTGTTCGTAAGTTAGAACGACACTTATTGAAAGCCCCAAACCACGTGAAATATGCAAAGAAAATTAGAGGCGTCTAACTTTGTTTTGCAGGGGTGTGCTGTGATGTGATATGGCCATGATTGTGATTATATATGATGTATGGAATGTTCCTTATTGTAAGTTGGCAACCGACAGGAGCCATATGGTTGTCTTTTAAATTCCGTTAAGGCCTGCTTGTCTATTCAAAGTAGTTGTAATAGTTGAAGATCATGTTCATGCTTGAAACGGCGCCATTGACCTTGACGCCATACCGGTGATGATGGAGATCATGTTCGTGCTTGAAGATGGAGATCGGAAGCACAAGAAGAAAGGCCATATCATATCACATATTATGAATTGAATGTGATGTTAATCCTTTATGCATCTTGTATTGCTTAGTTTGCGATGGTAGCATTATAAGATGATCCCTCAAGAACAAAAATTTCAAGTTTTAAAGTGTTCATCCTTAGTAAGCACCGTTGCTAAAGCTCGTTGTTTCGAAGCACCACGTGATGATCGGGTGTGTTAGATTCTGCGAGTGTATACAACGTGAGCAAGCCAGATTTGCTCATGCGAAAGCTAAGGTTTGATCTTGACGATCCTAGCATGTACATACATGGTCTCGGAACACGGATCACCAAAAGGTAAAGCATGAGTCATATAGTAGATATGATGAACATGTTGATTGTTCACCATTGAAGCTACATCAACTCTCGTGATGATCGGTTTTGATGTGGTGGATTTGGTTCGTGTGATCACTAAACAATGTGAGGGATATTGTTTCGACTGGGAGTTCACCTAGATTAATTTAACTATTAATTAGAACTCAATTTGTCATAAACTTAGTATAAACTATTGCAAATATGTTGTAGATCAATGGCGGCCCCTACCATCAATTTTAATGCGTTCCTAGAGAAAGAAAAGTTGAAAAACAATGGAAGCAACTTCGCGGATTGGTTCCGCAATTTGAGGATTGTCCTCAATGCTGGTAATTTGACCTATGTGATGGATGCACCGCTGGGTGACCCGCCTGCAGCTACTGCTACCGATGAAGTAAAGAATGTTTACCTCACTCGGAAGAATCAGTACTCCACAGTTCAGTGTGATATCTTGTATGGTTTGGAATCGGAGCTTCAGAAAAGGTTTGAGAACCATGACCCACATGATATTGTCCGTGAACTCAAAATGATATTTGAGGCTTATGCGGCAGTTGAGAGTTATGAGGCTTCTGAAAAATTCTTTAACTGCAAGATGGAAGAGGGCAGCTCCATCATTGAGCACGTGCTTAAGATGTCTGGGCACGCAAATAAACTCCAAAGTTTGGGTATAGTGATTCCTAATTCTTTGGGGATTCACCGTGTCCTCAAATCACTACCACCAAGTTACAAGAACTTTGTGATGAACTACAATATGCAAAACATGGACAAGACGTTGCCAGAACTCTTCTCCATGTTGAAATATGCAGGAGTGGAGATCAAGAAAGAGCACCAAGTGTTGTTGGTCAATAAGACCACCAAATTCAAGAAGCAAGGCAAGTCTAAGAAAAAGGGAAACTTCAAGAAGGGCAGTAAGAAAGTTGTCGTGCCAGCGAAGAAGACCAAGGCTGGGCCTAAGCCTGATACTGAGTGCTTTTACTGCAAGGGAGAAGGTCACTGGAAGCAGAATTGCCCAAAGTACTTGGCGAATTTGAAGAACGGCAACATCAAAAAGAAAGGTATATCCGATACTCATGTTATTGATGTGTATCTCACTAGTACTCGTAGTAGTTCCTGGGTATTTGATACTGGTTCGGTTGCTCATATTTGTAACTCGAAACAGGTACTGCAGAATAAATGGAAGCTAGCGAAGAACGAGGTGACGATGCGCGTAGTAAATGGATCAAAGGTTGATGTGATCGCGGTCGGCACGCTACCTCTTCATCTGCCATCGGGATTAGTTTTATACTTAAATAATTGTTATTTGGTGCCTGCGTTGAGCATGAACATTATATTTGGATCATGTTTATTGCGAGACGGTTACTTGTTTAAGTCCGAGAATAATGGTTGTTCGATTTATATGAGTAATATGTTTTATGCACATGCACCTTTGATAGATGGTCTATTCTTATTAAATCTCGATTGTGGAAATACACACATTAATAACATTGAAGCTAAACGTTTGAAATTGAGCGATAAATCGACCTATATGTGGCACTGTCGTCTTGGTCATATTGGAGTGAAGCGTATGAAGAAACTCCATTCCGATGGACTTCTTGAGTCACTTGATTTCGAATCACTTGAAAGATGCGAAGCATGTCTGATGGGTAAAATGACTAAAACTCCATTTTCTAGTATGATGGAGCGAGCTATGGACTTATTGGAAATCATACATACCGATGTGTGTGGCCCAATGAGTGTAGCATCGCGCAGTGGTTATTGTTATGTTCTTACCTTCACGGATGACTTGAGTAAATATGGGTATATCTATTTCATGAAACATAAGTCCCAAACTTTCGAGAAGTTTAAGGAATTTCAAAGTGAGGTAGAGAATCAACCTAACAAGAAGATTAAATTTCTACGATCTGATCGTGGAGGTGAATATCTAAGTTACGAGTTTGGCGAGCATTTAAAGAAATGCGGAATACTTTCACAATTGACACCGCCGGGAACACCACAGCGTAGTGGTGTGTCCGAACGTCGTAATCGAACTCTCTTAGATATGGTTCGTTCTATGATGTCACTTACAGATTTACCGTATCGTTTTGGAGTTATGCATTAGAAACAACCGCATTCACTTTAAATAGGGCACCATCTAAATCCGTTGAAACGACACCGTATTAATTATGGTTTGGGAAGAAACATAAATTGTCGTTCCTTAAAGTTTGGGGTTACGAAGCCTATGTAAAGAAGTTACAGCCAGACAAGCTTGAACCCAAAGCGGAAAAATGCGTCTTCATAGGATACCCGAAGGAAACTATTGGGTATACCTTCTATCATAGATCCGAGGGCAAAATCTTCGTTGCCGAGAATGGATCCTTTCTAGAGAAGGAGTTTTTCTCGAAAGAAGTGACTAGAAGGAAAGTAGAACTCGACGAGGTTGTTGAACCTTCTCTCGAACTTGCGAGTAGCGGAGCACCGGAAGTAGTTCCTGTGGCGCCTGCTCCAATAAGAGAGGAAGCTAATAATGTTGATCATGAAACTTTGGTTGAAGTTACTACAGAACCTCGTAGGTAAACGAGAACTCGTACCACTCCTGATTGGTATGATCCCGTTATGAGTGTCATGTTGGTGGACAACACCGATGACCCTGCGACATATGAGGAAGCGATGATGAGCCCAGATTCCAATAAATGGCAAGAAGCCATGAAATCCGAGATTGGATCCATGTACGAAAACCAAGTATGGACTTTGGTGGACTTACCGGATGGCCGGAAGGCTGTCGAGAACAAATGTATTTTCAAGAAGAAAACAGATGCTGATGGTAATGTAACTGTCTATAAAGCTCGACTTGTCGCAAAAGGGTGTCGACAAATTCAAGGAGTTGACTACGATGAGACTTTCTCACCAGTAGCGAAGCTAAAGTCTGTAAGGATTATGTTAGCAATCGCTGCATATTATGATTATGAGATATGGCAGATGGATGTCAAAACGACGTTCCTCAATGGAGACATTGATGAAAAGTTGTATATGATGAAACCCAAAGGTTTTGTCGATCCTAAAGATGCTAACAAGGTATGCAAACTTCAACGGTCCATATATGGATTGAAGCAAGCATCCCGAAGTTGGAATCAACGTTTTGATAAGGTAATCAAAAGCTTTGGTTTTATACAAACTGATGGAGAAGCTTGTATTTACAAGAAAGTGAGTGGGAGCTCTGTAGCATTCTTAACACTATATGTAGATGACATATTGTTGATTGGGAATTATGTAGACCTTCTTAATAGTGTCAAGGATTATTTGAATAATTGTTTTTTAATGAAAGATCTTGGCGAAGCATCTTACATATTAGGCATAAAGATTTATAGAGATAGATTGAGACGCCTAATATCATTGTCACAAAGTACATATTTGGACAAAGTTCTAAAGAGGTTTGGAATGGAAGATAGCAAGAAAGGGTTCTTGCCCATGTTGCCCAATACGACCTTGAGTAAAACTCAAAGTCCTGCATCGGCAGAAGATAGAGAAAGGATGAGCAAGACTCCCTATGCCTCAGCCATAGGATCTCTTATGTATTCCATGCTATGTATTAGACCCGACATTGCATATGCTATTAGTTTGACTAGCAGATATCAAAGTGATCCAGGAGTGGATCATTGGACAGCGGTAAAAAACATCCTTAAGTACTTGAGAAGAACTAAGGATATGGTTCTTTCTTATGGAGGTGATGAATAACTCGTTGTTAATGGTTACATCGATGCTAGTTGGAACACCGATCCGGATGATTCTAAATCTCAATATGGATACGTATTTACTTTGAATGGTGCAGCAGTTAGCTGGAGGAGTGCAAAGCAAAGCGTTGTGGCGAGATCTTCAACTGAATCGGAATACATAGCTGCTTCAGAGGCTTCACAAGAGGCGATATGGATGAAGGAGTTCATTACAGAGCTCGGTGTGGTTCCAAGTGCGCTGGACCCAATGTCTATCTACTGTGATAACATGGGCGCCATAGTCAATGCGCAAGAACCAAGGTCACACAAGAAGCTGAAGCACATCAAGCTACATTTTCACGCTATTCGAGAACATGTCCAAGATGGTGACATAAAGATTTGCAAAGTACACACAGATCTGAATGTGGCGGATCCGTTGACTAAACCTCTCGCGAGGTCAAAACATGACCAGCACCAAACCGCCATGGGTGTTCCGTATATTACCATGTAATCTAGATTAGTTGACTCTAGTGCAAGTGGGAGACTGTTGGAGATATTCCCTAGAGGCAATAATAAAAGCAGTTATTATTATATCTTTTGTTTATGATAAATGTTTACATTCATGCTATAATAGTATTAATAGGAAACATTAATACTTGTGTGATTTGTAAACTAAATTAGAGTCCCTGGTAAAGCCTCTTTATAATACTAGCTTGTTGATTAATAGATGATCGTGGTTTCTCGATCATGAACATTGAGATGTTGTTAATAACAGATCATATCATTAGGAGAATGGTATGATGGACATACTCCTATAGATAAGCATAGCATAAAGATCAAGTAATTTAATATAGTTTGTTTGCTATAAGCTTTCTGATACATAGTAACCTAATTCCTTCGACCATGAGATCATGCTAATCACCATCACGGGAAGGATGCTTTGATGACGTCAAACACCACACCATAACTGGGTGGCTATAAAGGTAGCATTGAGTGTTCGGAAAGTATGGGTTGAGGCACATGGATCAAGAGTGGGATTTGTCCATCCATATGACGGATAGATATACTCTGGGCCCTCTCGGTGGAATGTCATCAAATTGTCTTGCAAGCATGTGACTGGCTCACAAGGGATCACATATCACGAGAACGAGAAAAGAGTACTTATCACTAACGAGGTTGAACTAGGTATGCAGAGATACTGACGATCAAAACCTCGAATAAGTAAACTATCGTGAGACAAAGGGAAATTGGTATCGTATATAACTGGTTCATTCGATCGCAAAGTAATCGTTCAAAATGTGGAAGCCATATGAATTTCTAGATTCCTCTATTGGTTATTGATCGGAGAAGTGTCTCGGTCATGTCCGCGTAATTCACGAACCGTAGGGAGACACACTTAAGGATTCAATGTTGTTTAGTAGATATGGAATGTTAGTAGGGATACCGAATGTTGTTCGGAGTCTCGGATGGGATCCGGGATATCATGAGGAGATCAATGGTCCGGAGAATAAGATTCATATAAGGAAAGTCCTATTTCGGAGTTCGGGAAAGTTTCCGATGTTTTCATCGGAGAGGTTCTAGAAGGGTCTAGAAGGTTCACCGGTCCGGAAGGAGAATGGTCCATGAATTTGTCATGGGTATGTGGAATGATTGGATCATATCCAAGGTCACTTGGTGTTGGCATTTGAAAGAGATAAATAAAGCTCTAAATTGAAAGTCAAACGGAAAGTTTGAAAAGTCAAACTGGAACAATGGTTTCCTAGTGGGATAAGAAACAAGTCTTTCTCTCAATCCAACTTGGGTTGGGGTTTGGATTCAAACCCACCCCTCCCAAGGTTGCCCCTCCTTCTCATAAATAGAGGGGGATGGCTGCCCCAAACAACACAAGCCCTTGCCCCTTTCCACAAGCCGCCGCCGCCGCCCTAGCCGCCGCCGACACCTCCTCCTCCCGGATCTCTAAACCCAAGATTTCCGGGAAACCCTAATCCACCATAACTCGCATCCGGCTTAGGCGAAGCCCTGCGGGATCTTCCCTCTACTTCCGACACCACGCCGTCGTGCTGCCGGAATCGCGAGGGAGAACTACAACCTCCGCTGCCTGCTGGAACAAGGGAGAGGAAGGTCTTCATCGAGTACCGAACGTGTGACCGACTGCGGAAGCGCTGCCGAAATGCAGCGCCAGAAGGATCGTCTACGCGATCTTGAGATCGGAAAGTGTACGACTACATCACCCACGAGAATGTGCTCTCGTTAACCGCTTTAGAATCTTCGAGGGTGAGTGTTTCTATCGACTCGTTGCTACAATCTAGTAGATATATCTTGGCTTGTTTGTGTGCATGCGGTAGAAAATTTTTGTTTTCCATGCTACGAACCCCTACACCAAGGAAGGTGTAGCAACCATTCGCGGTGCGGGATAGCCTGCCGTGAGGCCTCGACAGCCTGTCGAGGCAGGTGCACCACTGGAGAGGGCGGGCGCACAGCGCAATGTAGATCGTCGATGCCGATGGTTAGAGTAGAGGCGCAATGCTGACGATGGCGTTGGGCAAGTCAATCTGATCTATGATCGGTAAACCAAACAAGAAAACTGATCAAGAGATCAGAGAAAAGTACCTACAGGGCAACCGATCACGGTCGGCGGACGAACCATGCGTACGGGTTGTGCAGCCCCCAGTAGATATCATGGAGATCGACCTCCCCGGGGACAGCACGATGGAAGTGTATTGCTCGGCGCCATAGGAGGGGGCAGTGCAAGGTTAGTGAAAGGGCATGTATACCCCCATGTATGGTTTTGGTAATTAATGACAATCTCTATGGACTAATGTGTAATTTGAGTTTCACTTGTAGGTTTGTCCATTGGCATCACTTGGGCCATGTATTGGTCTCAAGGTTGGAAGATGAAGAAATGTCCAAGGGCTTTGTGCCCATTGGAATCATGAAGAAAGAAGGAGCTTGAAGGTCGATCAAGGCATGTGCAAAGAGTTGCATCAAGATGGATCAACCTCAAGTAAGGATGAAGGAGGACGAGCTCAAGATGCGCCATCTCTAGAAGATCTCATGCTTGAAGCTTGCCATCCTCGTGCTCATGGAATGATGAAGACAAGTTCAAAGAAGAGGTTTCCCCATGGAATATGGGGGAGAATTTTGCAAGTCTTCATCAAGCTAGAGCGAGCAAGAGCAAACAAGAAAGGTGCTACCACTATAGAAGAACACGACAGTCTACATCAAGTTCAAGTGGGACGCTCAAGGCAAAGGTATGTTGATAGGGCTTCTCTTTTGCCGGTCTCGTGTTGTTAGTTGGGAGACCGGGGTTAGGGTAGATAGCCGTACTATCAAGAGGGGCTCTCAAGCGGGTGTCTCGTTTGCATTGTTCGGAGAGAGCTCAAACCTTTGCATTCATAGCATCATCTTTCTTGGTTGTTATTTGTTTCTTGTCCATGAGAGGATCTAGAGCTTGTGGTCATCATCATAACAAGCTCTAGTTCATCATCTAAGGATTTCACTTGCATATCTTATTGCGGTTTTTGATCTTGCGAGTTTTCCGGCTCCACACCTTGGGGGATGCTTCACATATATATTTATGATATTTTCTCCCAAGGTGATACCCAATATTTCCGGCTCCACACCTTGGGGGATTCTATTCGTCGTTATCTTTCCAACAAAATTGGTTTCATCCCGTTTGGAGTTCGGATGCAAAAGTTATTGCGTTTCTGGTTTTCTGGTTTCTGGAATTTCCCTGACCGGAAGTTCCGGCTTCCCACCGGAAGTTCCGCTCAAACTTATTTCTGCGGGTTGTTCTACATTTTGTTCCGACGCTAGTTCCGCCCAAGTTCCGGTGGCGGTTCAGTAACCTTCTGTTTTGAAGTGTGCTATTTGTCGGAACTTGGCCGGAACTTGGCCGGAACTTGCATCGGAACTTGTCCTGGCAAAAGTTCTTGAGCGGAACTTCCGCCTGAAGGCCGGAACTTCCGGTCAGACTCGCTTCTCAAAAATTCCGCCCTTGTTCCGCCCCAAGTTCGGTGAAGGCTCGGTAACCTTCGCATTTTGAAGCGTTCTATTTGCCGGAACTTTGTCGGAACTTGCTCGGAAGTTCACCGGAACTTCCGGTCTGTTTTGACCAGAACTTCCGTTTGTGCTTCTGGAGCAGGCGTCAACGGTCTGATGACCGTTGGAGCCAGGTTGGGCGGAACTTCCGCCCCAGAGCCGGAAGTTCCGGCCATGATTCGTTTTTTCAGTTTCTCGCTCTGCAGTTTTCGTCCGTTGGCTGGGTTCCACCGGAACTTCCGGCCTCCCACCGGAAGTTCCGGCCAGGTGTCGCGAATGCCCATAACGGGCAGATCTGGGAGTCCTTTAAAAGGGCTCCTCTTCCCCTTCGTGGGCACAAGCTTTTATTCTTGGTTCTTGGCTTTCTCTCTCTCCTCCATTGTCAACCTTGAAGAAGCTTTCCCTCTCCCTTTCCCCTCCTATGATTCTTGCATCTTTTTGAGGGATTTGAGAGAGGAGATCTAGATCTACAATCCCCCCAAGTCAAATCCCTTCTTTGTGAAGGAATCATTGGGATCTAGATCTTGGAGAGTTTTGTGTTCTCCTCTTGTGTTCTTCCTCCCTTATTCCCCCAATAGCTTTTGTAGCTTTGTTGGAATTTGGGAGAGAAGGATTTGCCCTTGCATTTGGTGCATAGGTTTGAGTCCTACTCTTGTGTTCTTCCTCCCTTATTCCCCCAATAGCTTTTGTAGCTTTGTTGGAATTTGGGGGAGAAGGACTTGCCCTTGCATTTGGTGCATAGGTTTGAGTTCTCCTCGGAGATTCAGCGAGTTCAAGCTTGTGAGCTTGTTTCTCTTGGGTTCCTTGGAACCCTAGACGGTTGTGTGGTTGGATTGTTGACCTTTTGTGGTCTTGTTGACCTTTTATGGTCTTGTAGCCTTTTGTGGCGTTGTTGGCCTTTTGTGGCATTGTTGGCCTTTTGTGGCATTGTTGGCCTTTTGTGGCATTGTTGGCCTTTTGTGGCTTTGTTGTTGGGAGCCTCCAATTGAGTTGTGGAGTTAGCCCCAATCTTGTACGGGTTCGGTGACCGCCCTCAAGCGTCCCATAGTGGAGCAAGTGCCCGCCTTTTGTGGTGCGCACTTGGGAGAATAGGGTGAGCCTTTTGTGGCGTCGGTGAGTTGCGTGCTTCCGCATCCGGGGTGAGGCCTTGTGTGGCGTTGGGTGAGCATCGAGCCACCACACCTCGAGGTGAGCCATTTGTGGCATTCGGAGAGCATTGCGCCATCGCACCTCTCCAACGGAGACGTAGCTTCTTTGGAAGTGAACTTCGGGAAACAAATCTTCGTCTCCGCGTCCATCGGTTATCTCTCAACCGAACCCTTTACTTATGCACTTTACATTGTGATAGCCATCGTGCTTGAAGTACTTATACCTTGCTATCACCTTGTTGCTTGTATTGCTTAGCATAGGTTGTTGGTGCACCTAGGTGAACTTAGTGGCTAGGTTTTGTGCTCAATAAATTAAACGTTAGTTTTATTCCGCATTTACTTGAGCCTAAACAGTAATAATTTTAAAAGCCTATTTACGCCCCCCCCCCTCTGGGCGACTTCCTTTGTACTTTCAGTTAGGGAGAGGCGGCGACGACGCTAGGGTTTTGGCGGTGGCAGCTCTAGGATAGGATCGAATTTGGGGCTGATACCATATAGAACAATAGAGAAAGATTAGCGGAATATGATGTATATATTATTAAGCCTCGTGGGCGGGTATATATAGACGTACAAGAGATCATCTTGCAGTACAAGTTAGGCTAGAGTCCTAACTATCTTAAACTTTTATAACAACCATGTCCATACAATACTCAAACACTTTGAAACATGGTTTGGAGATAGCCCAATCCATTTGTTGTAATCGTGTCAGATTCCATGGAAGTGATTGAGACTATGAAGAACGGGGCAATCAGTCATGGAGTAGCAGCTAGGGTCATTGATGACTGTTATCATCTAGCATGTGATTTTATCAAAATTCAATTTGTATATGTACCCAGAGAATCCAATAGTGTAGCTCTTGAGTTAACAAAAATAGCTAGAGGATTTGCTCAATCCACTTGAATTGACGATCCCCAGCTTCTATCCTACCTCTTCTATTAGGTGATGTAACTTTGGTTTCTAATGAATAAAGAGGTCGGAAAGTTGTAAAAATAAGCATTGTGATTGTATGGCCTGCCATCACATAGAATAGAGCGGTTATTTACAATGAGATGTTTGGGTAGGTGCTTAACAAAATAGTCCAATATTAACCTCCAACGTAGGATGGTCATGTGCTTATTTTGTAAGCATTAATAACACATATGATTAAGAAGTGCCTCTATACATAACCAAGGAGACTCAAAAAGATTTGATTATTTCCGATCAAGTTTTTTTGGCAAAGAGATGGCGGAAAACAGAACTATCGACTCGCTAAATTGAGTGTGGTTTACCACCCAAAGATCAAGGTGGGTTATGTATTCATGATCTTGAGGCCAAAAATACTTCCCATCTAGGTAAATGATTTTTTAAGCTTCTTACCGAAGATGGCGTAGGGCAAACCCTCCTAACAAGAAAATATATGGGATCAAGTGCCTTGTCCCAAGTATATTGGAAGCCTTTAGACTTGCACTTTTGGGATGGTCTAATGGCTATGAAGAAACACTTCTCCCGCTTTGGATCGTTTCTGATTAAAGATGGGTCAGAATAAGATTATGAAAGGACAAGTGATTGGTAAATACTACACACCAAGAATAATATCCATCTCTATATACTATTATTCGTCACAAGAGAGATATTGTCTCCATGTTCATGGAGTCTTCTCGATGTCAGGAAGAGATTTAGTTCTGATCCTAGGCTTTCATCTTGGAACGTTTTGATTCAATGTTTTGCAGTAGTGTATTAACTATCACTAGGGATCGATAAATTTTGATGGAATCTACATGAGGTATCTTCATCGAGGACTTTTCCTCACCAAAGATAACCTTGTAAAGCGGTATTGGCATAGAAGTACAATGTGTGAATTTGCGGTCAGTCATCCAAATAGTTTCTCGAATTTATCCACCTCGTAGCATCGTCAATATTTTTGGAATCTGGCTACATGGTATTGATTGTCAGGAATATGCAACTTGTATTCCTCTGGGGGCCAAAGGCCACAATATATAGTATAGGTACAGGGCAAATATGCAGGAAGCCCCCTAACATATGGGGGAAATACAATACAGATATATACATCTAACACCCCCCTCAAACTCATGGTGGATCCACAACATTGAGTTTGGAGAGTAAGAAATCATGCTGCGCTCTGGTCTGTGCCTTCGTGAAGAAATCCGCCAACTGTAAATCTGAAGGCACATACTAAAGCGCAACATCCCGAGCATGCACCTGAGCACGTGTATAGAAAGCATCAACACCAATATGCTTGGTAAGCTCATGCTTGACCGGATCACGTGCAACACTAATAGCATCTGTACTATCAGACAAAGTCAGACTGGGTGTGGTAATAGAGACCCAAAAATCCGCAAGTAACCACCGTAACCAGGTCACCTCAGCAGTCAACAAGGCCATAGCACGCAACTCAGCCTCGACACTCGAACGAGAAACCGATGTCTGTTTCTTCGTCTTCCAAGCAATAAGCGAACCACCAAGAAACACACAGTAAGCAGAAAGGGAACGGTGATCCGAAGGATCACTCGCCCATGTAGCATCCGAATAGCACTGGAGCTGGAGGGAGCTAGAACGCGTGAAGAAAAGACGATGAGTGATCGTACCACGAACATAACGAAGAACACGGAGAAGATGACTATAGTGAACAGTGGTAGGAGCAGAAACAAACTGACTCAGAATATGAACAGGATAAGAGATGTCAGGACGAGTGACAGCAATATAAACAAGACTCCCAACAAGATGACGATAACGCGTCGGATCAGAAAGAGGATCACCATCAGTAGGTTGAAGCTTAACATTAAGCTCCATAGGGGTCTCAACAGTGCGCTCATCCCCAAGAGCAGCACGAGCAAGAAGATCCTGAATGTACTTTTCCTGGGAGATATAAAAGCCATCAGAAGTGGAGGAAACCTCAATCCCAAGAAAGTATCGAAGAGGACCAAGGTCAGTCATAAGAAACTGATCACGAAGACGAGCCTTAACACAGGCGATATACTCACGATCATCACCAGTAATGATCATATCATCAACATAGAGAAGAAGAAGAGTGTGTCCACGAGGAGAAGTGTGAACTGTTGGAATTATGCCCTAGAGGCAATAATAAAGATGTTATTATTATAATTCTTGTTCATGATAAAGTTTATATTCCATGCTAGAATTGTATTAAGCGGAAACTTTAATACTTGTATGGTTTGTGAACAACACCGTGTCCCTAGTACGCCTCTATGGACTAGCTCATTGATCAATGATGGTTAAGGTTTCCTAACCATAGACATGAGTTGTCAATTGATAATGAGATCATATCATTGGGAGAATGATATGATGGACAGACCCAAACTAAGCGAAGCAATTAGATCGTTTCATCGTGTTCATCTTTGCGAAGCTTTTCCTATGTCAAATATTGTATTCCTTAGACCATGAGATAATGTAACTCCCTGGTATCGGAAGAAAGCTTTGAGGTCATCAAACGTCATCCTATGAGAGGGTGATCATAAAGGTGTCTCTCAGGTGATCGGAAAGTATCTGTTGGGTTGTATGTATCGAGATGGAATTTGTCCCTCCCAAGTCGGAGAGATATACTTGGCCCACTCGTGTCGATATCAACACCGCTTGCAAGCATGTGTTTAAGGAGTTAATCACAAAGTGATATCGGATTACGACGAGTAAAGTACTTGCGTGAGCGAGATTGAACTAGGTATGGCCAGTGCAAGCGATCGAATCTCGGGCAAGTAAAATATCGCGAGACGAAGGGAATATATATATGGGATTGATTGAATCCGGCATCGTGGTTCATCCGATATGATCATCGATGAATGTGTGGGAGTCAATATGGGTGCCTGACCCATTGTTGATTATTGATAGAAGATCATGTGCATATTCTCGAACCCGCAGGTCACACACTTAACGTATCTCGACGCTAGGATAGATTGGATAACTGGTTTATGAATTTTTGTTGAGTCTCGGATGGGATCCGGGATATCACGAGAGGTTCGGAATGGTCAGGAGAATAAGATTCATATAAGGCGGTGCAGTTTTGGAGTTCGGAATTGTTAGGGTTAATCGGTATTGTCCGAAGCTTCTAGAACCTTCGGAAGGGGACCAACGTGGCCCCACCTTCGGGAGGGGCATGGGCCTATGAGGGAGTGTCCTGGCCGCATTGGGCCAGGGCACAAGGCCCATAGGGCCCAGCCGATCTAGATAAGTTTAAACTCGTTTAAACTAGAGATAGGATTTCTAGATAAGGGAGAGTTTAAATCGTTTAAACTAGAGATAGGATTTCGGATAAGGAGAGTTTAAATTGTTTAAACTAGAGATAGGCTTGGAGGAGGGCAGGGCTGGCCCCTCTATATAGAGGGGTGCGCCTCCCCTACTACTCCACACCTTCCTCCAAGCCCTAGCAACCTTGATACCTTCCTCTCTCCCTCCCATTGTTTGTGGCGAAGCCTGCAGTGAAATTCTCCACCATATACACCACGCCGTCGTGTTGTAGATCCAATATATCTCTCCACCATACTCGCTGGTCCGAGGAAGGAGGAGACGTCGAGGTGCTGCACATGTGCATCTCATGGAGGCACCGCCACTTGTGGTGCTAGATCGGATCGGATCACGAGGAGGAGAAGCGAGTACGACTACATCACCCACGTTTCGACGAACGTTCCATTGTGCGAATCTTCAAGGGTATGAAGATCTAATCCAATCTCTCTCGTTGTTTGCATCTCCTAGATTAGATCTTGGCTTTCCCTCTGTTCGCTCCGTAGAAAATTTTGATTTACTATGCCGCGAAACCCTTCAGTGGTATCAGAGGTAGATCTATGCGTAGATGTGTTTCACGAGTATAACGCAACATGGTTGTTGCGGGCGTTGATGTTTTCTGTTGCAAGCCTCTTGTTTGTGTTCTTCTTATGACGCGGGATAGTGAGATTGAAGCGGTCCAGGCCAACCTTACGCGACGTCGTTCGCGAGACCGGCTCCGCACTTGACGTGTGGCTTGTACCACACATGCGGTGGTGGATGTCGATTTCTCTCACTATAGTTGTCATGGGATTAACACCGGAGTTTGGCAACCATAATATCACCGTTGTGGCTTTCCGTAGGTAAGAATCGTTCTTAGCATCTACTCCCATAAGCCACGTAAAACATGCAACAACAAAGTAGAGGCGTCTAACTTGTTTTTGCAGGGAGTGTTTTCTATGATATGGTATGGCCCAAGATGTGATGTGTATATTGTATGCAATGATCATGTTTTGTAATGTTTCACGACTTGCATGTCGATGAGTACACAACCGGCAGGAGCCATATGGTTGTCTTTATAATTGTGTATGACCTGCGAGTCAACTTCTTATACGCCATGTAATAGCTTTACTTTATCGCTAAGTAGTTAGCAATAGTTGTAGTTGCTATTCGTGGTGGAGGCAATCATGGTGGAGTGATGGAGATCATGTCGGAACGCACAAGATGGAGATCATTGCGCGAGGATTGGCTATACCATGTCACATAAGGTTATATGAATGTGATGTTTATCCTTTTATGTATCTTATCATGCTTAGATCACGACGGTAGCATTATAAGATGATTCCTCACTTAAAGATAAAGATAAAAACTGTGTTCTCCCCAAGTATGCACCGTTGCGAAAGTTCGTCGTGTCCAAGCATCACGTGATGATCGGGTGTTATAGACTCTACGCTCACATACAACGGGTGCAAGCCAGTTTTTGCACACGCGGAAATACTTGGGTCTATCTTGACGAGCCTAGCATGTATAGACATGGCCTCGGAACACAAGAACCGAAAGGTTAAGCATGAGTCATATGAATGATATGATCGACACTTTGTTGTCCACCATTGAAACCACATCTCTTCTCGTGATGATCGCATTAGGTGTGGTGAATTTGGATCGTGTTCACTAAACAACTTGAGGGATGTTGAATTTAGTGGGAGTTCATCTAGTAATTTGATTAAGTTGAACTATTTATCATGAACATAGTCTAAATTGTACTTGCCAATACTGTAGATCACATGGCCAAGTCCAACTTCAACTTCAACGTTTTTGCTGAGAAAGAAAAGCTTAGAAACAATGGGTCTAACTTCACCAATTGGTTCCGCAATCTAAGAATCATTCTGTCTGGCGGACAAAAGGACTATGTCCTTGGTAAAGCGTTAGGTGACCCCCCTGCTGCAACTGCGCCGGCTGATGAGAAAGCTGTCTATCAGTCGTGCAAAGATGATTATGGTGTGATTAAGAGCACCATGTTGTTTTCTATGGAACCGGAGCTTCAAAATCGTTTTGAAACCTATCCCGGGCCCTTTGAGATTCTCGAGGAGCTAAAAACCATGTTTCAGACTCAAGCCCGTTCTGAGAGAAATGAGATCTCTAAGAAATTCCTTAACTACAAGATGGAGGAAGGGAGTTCCGTTAGTGAGCACGCCATTAAGATGTCGGGCTACACTCAACGCCTTGAGCAACTGGACTACAAGATTCCAGAGGAGCTCAAGATAGACACTCCTAGCTACAAAAGTTTTGTAGTAGATCACAATCAGATTGGTTCCACTGATATGATCACTGAGCTCTTCACTAAGATGAAAGTAGCGGAGGTGAACATCAAAAGGAATAATCATGTGTTGATGGTCAACAAGCCCTCCTTTAAGAAAGGTAAGGGAGCAAAGAAGCCCTTCAAGAAGGCGTGGCGGCAGCTTAATGCCCTCGCTGAGAAGAAGCTCAGTCGGTCCTAATGGGACCTTGAGTGCTTCTATTGCAAGGACAGGGTCCTTTGGGCATAATTGTCCAAGTACTTAGCGGACAAGAAGGCTGGCACCATCAAAGGTATATTTGATATACATGTTATTGATGTTTTCCTTACTAGCCCTCGTTGTAGTGCACGGGTATTTGATACGGTTCAGTTGCTAATATTTGTAACTCGAAGCAGAGCTACGGAATAGGCGGCTTCTGCGAGGATGAGGTGACGATCGCGTTGGCAGCGGATCAAGAGTTGATGTGATGGCCGTCGAGACGCTCTCCTTAGTTTTACCTTGGGATTAGTTTTAAACCTTAATAAATGTTATTATGTGCTGTGTTGAGCATGAACATTATTTCGGATCATGTTTATTGCAAGACGGTTATTCATTTAAATCGGAGAATAATGGTTGTTCTATTTATATGAGTAACATCTTTTATGGTCATGCACCTCTTGTGAATGGTTTATTTCTTCTAAATCTCGAAAGGGATGAAACACACATCCATAACATTGAGGCTAAGAGATGCAAAGTAGATAGTGATAATACTACTTATTTACAGCATCTTCTAGGTCATATTGGTGTAAAGCGCATGAAGAAACTCCATTCGATGGACTTTTGGAGTCTCTTGATTTTGAATCATTTGACACATGCGAACCATGCCTCATGGGCAAGATGATCAAAACCCGTTCTCGGTATGATGGAGCGAGCAACGGACTTGTTGGAAATCATACATACCGATGTATGCGGACCGATGAGTGTTTCAAGCGGTGGATATCGCTATTTTCTCACTTTTACCGATGACTTAAGTAGATATGGGTATATCTATTTAATGAAACATAAATCTGAAACGTTTGAAAAGTTCAAAGAATTTCGAATGAAGTGGAGAACCATCGTAATGTAAAGATTAAGTTTCTACGATCCGATCGTGGAGGTGAATATTTGAGTTATGATTTTATCACGCATCTTAAAGCAAGTGGAATCGTTTCACAACTCACGCCACCGGAACACCACAGTAGCAATGGTGTGTTCGAGCCGGAATCGAACCCTATTAGATATGGTCCGATCAATGATGTCTCTTCTTGATTTGCCGTTATCATTTTGGGGTTATGCATTAGAAACCGCTGCATTCACTTTAAATAGGGCTCCATCTAAATCCGTTGAGACGACACCGTATGAACGTGGTTTGGTGCTAAACCTAAGTTGTCGTTTCTTAAAGTTTGGGGATGCGAAGCTTCGTCAAGAAGTTGATGGGACAAGCTCGAACCCAAAGCGGAGAAATGCGTCTTCATAGGATACCCTAAGGAAACCATTGGGTATACCTTCTATCACTGAACCGAAGGCAAAGTGTTTGTCGAAGAACGGTTCCTTTCTTGAGAAGGAGTTTCTCTCGAAAGAAGTGAGTGGGAGGAAAGTAGAGCTAGACGAGGTTATTGAACCTTCTCTTGAATTGGAGAGTAGCGCATCACGAAATTGTTCGGTGCCTTTGCACCAACAATAGAGGAAGCTAATGACAAGGATCATGAAGCTTGGACGATGTTGCTCTTGAACGTCGCAGTCGACAAGGTCGCGTGCCCTCCCGAGTGGTACGGCACCTGTCTTGACTGTCTTGTTGGTAGAAGCGGTGAACCTACGAACTATGAGGAAGCGATGATGAGCGGACTCGAGAAATGGTGGAAGCCATGAAATCCAATTGGGATCCATGAGCGAAAACCAAGTATGGACTTTGGTGGATCCTCCTAGCGACCGAAAGGCCGTTGAGTGCAAATGGATATTCAAGAAGAAAACGGACGCGGATGGTAATGTTACCGTCTATAAAGCACGGCTTGTCGCAAAAGGTTTTCGACAAGTTCAAGGTGTTGACTGCGATGAGACTTTCTCTCCCGTAGCGACGTTTAAGTCCATTCGGATTTTATTAGCAATTGCTGCGTTTCATGATTATGAAATATGGAAGATGGATGTCGAGACTGCGTTCCTCAATGGCAACATTGATGAAGAGTTGTATATGATGCAACCCGAAGGTTTTGTCGATCCTAAGGATGCTGATAAAGTATGAAAACTTCAGCGTTCCATTTATGGACTGAAGAAAGCATCTCGGAGTTGGAACCTTCGTTTTGATCAAGTGATCAAGAGCTTTGGATTTGTTCCAAATTGCTACGAAGCTTGTATCTACAAGAAAGTGAGTGGGAGCTCGGTGACGTTTCTGGTACTATATGTGGATGACATATTGATTATCAGAAATGACATCAACATGCTTAACGATGTGAAGAGTTATTTGAACAAGTGTTTTTCAATGAAAGACCTAGGTGAAGCTGCTTATATATTGGGCATCAAAATCTATAGAGATAGACAAAGACGCCTGATAGCTTTAAGCCAGAGTACATACCTAGACAAAGTTACAAAAGGTTCGAATGGATAAGGCAAAGAAAGGTTCAATGCCTATGTTGTCGGGTAAGATATTGAGCAAGGCTCGGTGTCCGACTACGGTAAATGATAGGAAGCTATGAGCAAAGTGCCTTATGCCTCGGCCATAGGTTCCATCATGTATGCCATCTTGTGTACTAGACGGATGTGTCCAATGCTCTTAGTTTGACGAGATATCAAAGTGATCCGAGTGGAACATTTGGACAGCCGTGAAGAACATCCTAAAGTACCTAAATAGAACTAAAGAAATGTTCTTAGTCTATGGGGGTGATGAACGACTTGTCGTAAAGGTTACGTCGATGCTAGTTTCGACACCGACAAGGATGATTCCAAATCTCGACAGGATACGTTTATATTTTGAATGGAGGAGCTGAGTGGAGAAGTCGCAAGCAAAGCGTGATCGCGGGATCTACAAAGGAAGCGGAATACATGGCTGCTGCGAAGCGTCAAGTGAAGGAGTTTGGATCAGAAACTTCATCACTGAGCTTGGCGTGGTTCCAAGTGCATTGGACCCACTGGAGATATTGTGTGACAACACTGGCGCCATAGCACTCGCTAAGGAACCAAGATATCATCCAAAGACCAAGCATATCAACTGCAAGTTTCATATAATCCGAGATTATATAGCAGATGGAGATCTGAAGATTAGCAAAGTACATACGGATCTGAATGTCGCAGATCCATGGACTAAACCTCTTCCACGTGTTAAACATGATCAACACCTCAGTGCCATGGGTGTGAGATTGTTGCCAAATGTAAACTAGATTATTGACTCTAGTGCAAGTGGGAGACTGTTGGAATTATGCCCTAGAGGCAATAATAAAGATGTTATTATTATAATTCTTGTTCATGATAAATTTTATATTCCATGCTAGAATTGTATTAAGCGGAAACTTTAATACTTGTGTGGTTTGTGAACAACACCGTGTCCCTAGTACGCCTCTATGGACTAGCTCATTGATCAATGATGGTTAAGGTTTCCTAACCATAGACATGAGTTGTCAATTGATAATGATATCATATCATTGGGAGAATGATATGATGGACAGACCCAAACTAAGCGAAGCAATTAGATCGTTTCATCGTGTTCATCTTTGCGAAGCTTTTCCTATGTCAAATATTGTATTCCTTAGACCATGAGATAATGTAACTCCACGTATCGGAAGAAAGCTTTGAGGTCATCAAACGTCATCCTATGAGAGGGTGATCATAAAGGTGTCTCTCGGTGATCGGAAAATCTGTTGGGTTGTATGTATCGAGATGGAATTTGTCCCTCCCAAGTCGGAGAGATATACTTGGGCCCACTCGGTGTCGATATCAACACCGCTTGCAAGCATGTGTTTAAGGAGTTAATCACAAAGTGATATCGGATTACGGAGCAGTAAAGTACTTGCCGTGAACGAGATTGAACTAGGTATGACGGTGCGACGATCGAATCTCGGGCAAGTAAAATATCGCGACTTAAGGGAATATATATATGGGATTGATTGAATCCTGGCATCGTGGTTCATCGATATGATCATCGATGAATGTGTGGAGTCAATATGGGTGCCCAGACCCGATGTTGATTATTGATAGAAGATCATGCGCATATTCTCGAACCCGCAGGTCACATAACGTATCTCGACGCTAGGATAGATTGGATAATTGGTTTATGAATTTTTGTTCGGTCTCGTATGGGATCCGGGATATCACGAGAGGTTCGGAATGGTCCGGAGAATAAGATTCATATAAAGGCGGTGCAGTTTTTGGAGTTGAATTGTTCGGTTAATCGGTATTTTACGGAAGCTTCTAGAACCTTCGGAATGGGACCAACGTGGCCCCACCTTCCGGGAGGGCATGGGCCTATGAGGGAGTGTCTGGACGGGCGCATTGGGCCAGGGGCACAAGGCCCCATAGGGCCCAGCCGATCCTAGATAAGTTTAAACTCGTTTAAACTAGAGATAGGATTTCTAGATAAGGGAGAGTTTAAATCGTTTAAACTAGAGATAGGATTTCTGGATAAGGGAGAGTTTAAATTGTTTAAACTAGAGATAGGCTTGGAGGAGGGGCAAGGGCTGGCCGCCCCCCCTCTATATATAGAGGGGTGGTGCGCCCCCTCCCCCCTACTACTCCACACCTTCCTCCAAGCCCTAGCAGCCTTGCTACCTTCCTCTCTCCCTCCCGACTGTTTGTAGGCGAAGCCCTGCAGCAGAAATTCTCCACCATATACACCACGCCGTCGTGTTGTAGATCCAATCTATCTCTCCACCATACTCGCTGGTCCGAGGAAGGAGGAGACGCCGAGTCTTGCCGTGTGCATCTCACGGAGGCACCGCCACTTGTGGTGCTAGATCGGATCGGATCGCGAGGAGGAGAAGCGAGTACGACTACATCACCCACGTTCAACGAGCGTTCCATTGTCGAATCTTCAAGGGTATGAAGATCTAATCCAATCTCTCTCGTTGTTTGCATATCCTAGATTAGATCTTGGCTTTCCCTCTGTTCGCTCCGTAGAAAATTTTGATTTACTATGCCGCGAAACCCTTCATGAACAAACAACGCTGGATCATGAGCACTAGGGGAGAAACCAGCAGCAGTCACTACAGAAGCAAAGCGCTCAAACCAGGCACGAGGGGCCTGTTTGAGGCCATAAAGAGAACGTCGGAGACGACAAACCATCCCCTCGGGAACAGAATACCCAGGAGGAGGCTGCATATAAACCTCCTCACTCAACTCACCATTAAGAAAGGCGTTCTGAACATCAAGATGGGACACAGACCAGTGACAAACAGAAGCAACAGCAAGAAGAGTACGCACAGTGGTCATATGAGCCACAGGAGCAAAGGTCTCATCATAGTCACGACCATGCTCCTGTTGAAAACCACGAGCCACAAGACACACTTTATAGCGCTCAAGAGATCCATCAGAGCGAGTCTTAATCTTATAGACCCACTTACACGTGATAGGACGAACACCGGGAGGGGGAGAAACAGGATCCTAGGTGCCAGTGCGCTCAAGCGCAGCAATCTCCTTAGCCATGGCCAGCTGCCATTCAGGATGATGCTTAGCATCCCGATAAGAAGTTGGCTCGGAGGCAACAGAAAGACCATACTGACTAGGAGAGTAATGGTTGGGGGCACGACGCTGACGAACAGGAGACCTCGCCGGAGAGCACACCCCAAAGACGGAGACCGAGCATGTGAACGCGCATAAAGGCAGCGAAATCAGGATAATTCGTGCCATCAAAGACCACCGGGCAGCGAGGAATCGCAACATAACCCGATGAAGAAGACATCTCCTTTTTTTGACCAGATCTAGATCTAGATCTAATTGATTCTGACACAAGCAGACGAAAACCGGCCGGCGGCGGAAGACAGCAGCAGGTCTGCGAGGCTGGCGTCGAGAAACCGCAGCGGGAAGCGGCGCCGCGTTGTGGTGGCGGGCCGGGAGGTCGCACGTTCGGTCAGGCGAACGTGGGGGAGCAGCAGCAGGCCAAGGGCGGCGAGCCAAGGGCGTCAGGCGTTCTGCACACGCCAAGGGGAGCAGCGGTGTGGGGACGCGGCGGGAGACATGCGGGAGCACTCCACGGCGTCGGGGTACACGCCAAGGGAGCAGCGTCGGGCGAGCTTGGGGCGTCGCTCCAAGGGGAGAACGCGTCAGGCGTGGGGCGTCGAGGGGAGCACGCGTCGGGAGGAGATAGCACCGATCTGGAGCAGCAACACCAGGTGGGGATCGGCGAGCGATCCAGAGACAGATCTGGATCCGAATTGGACCAGACGGAGATGCAGACGGAAACGCAGACGGACGAAACGGGCGGCGACCGGCGGCGACGACGACGGCAAGGCCGTCGGCGGCAGGGACGGTGGCGGAAGACGAAGTTGTGAGAAAGAGGCTAACCTAGCTCTGATACCATGTCAGGAATATGCAACTTGTATTTCTCTGGGGGCCAAAGGCCACAATATATAGTACATGTACAGGACAAATATGCAGGAAGCCCCCTAACATATGGGGGAAATACAATACAGATATATATATCTAACATTGATCACAGGTTTAGAATTCTTACCAAGGTGGGAGATCTTGCCGTTATTTGGTCACTTTAGCTATATAAAAATGATAAGGGTTTTAATGATATTTTTTCTCTTATTTAGGTTATCTACCGATGCATCGGTACGACCCTTTATGGCCATCTATACATAGTTTGGAGAATCACCATCTATTTACAGACGTATCTACACGATTGAAGGACACTCGAGGGATATTTTATCTAACATGGATGACAGCATGACCTTCGGATAGGTACTCCATCTCCATAGGTGTTTTACACCTTTCGTGATGATATATATTTTGCATGTTTGTTTTTTATTATTGGACATGTTTCGGATATGTG
This sequence comes from Avena longiglumis, assembly GCA_030063025.1. Taxonomy (NCBI): domain Eukaryota; kingdom Viridiplantae; phylum Streptophyta; class Magnoliopsida; order Poales; family Poaceae; genus Avena; species Avena longiglumis. The sequence continues at coordinate 177,077,632 of CP125977.1, read as the reverse complement.
CATCCTAGTTATGCAGAGACCGGATGTAGTGGTTAAATCTTTTAAATAAAGCATCATTTACGAAAAAAAAATTATCCAGGTAAGAACAAAAGGGTGTAGATTAAATTCAAATTGTTACTTCATGACGTGGTTGTATTTTCTATCTTCAACAGCTCACATATTACCGCCACTAAAGTTAGCACTCATTGTTAAGCTAAGTGTAACACCCTCTGAATCGGCCCTATGCAAGTTTTAGCGAAACTCGCCAAACTCGCATAGAAACGATCCGAAGGTGCCCACCAGGCACTTTCGTGCGGGTGGAAAACGAAGTAATAACATTGCACAACAGTCCTCGATGGGACCCACAGAACAGATATATATATACAACAGCGACTCAAAGAGTCAAGAATACAGATATAATTCACAAAGATCCAAATCACCTTGAAAATGATACAGCGTCCGACTACGGACAAGATGCAAATGGGGCTAAGAGCTCTGAAGAATAACCAATGGCGTCCATAACTCGCCTGAGCCAAGCGGAAGGGTAACCCCGCTAACGACGTCGATCTCAAACCTGCTTAAACAAAGGGTGCCAAAGGGCAAAGGAAAAGAAGGAGCGTCGATCGAGGCGAAGCACGGCGAGACTAGAATTCGGCGGTCCTCGCCTACATAGGTATGGTGGACTGAAGCGGCAGCGGCAGCACGCACTAAACAACCTATAGAGACTCGATACTACTGGCGGATATCAGAGGGGGGGGTAAGGGAGACCTATTCGGATCCAACCTGAAACTATCATCAAACAAACCCATCCTGGCGTTTCCCCCTCGAGACCAAACGAGTAAGTCAACCGAGGAACTCACACGGTTGGCAGTTTTACTTATTCAGTTATAGTTGCGGCACTTTACTAGTCAGGTTTAGATAATCGTCCTGATAAAGTAAGCAGTGGGCATTTTAGTTAACCATTCCGTTATAGTGGCAACACTTACTAGTCAGATACAATTAGCATGAGATAACCCCAAAACCCAGCAGTTGTTGGTACTTTTATTTAGCCATTCCGTTGTAGTGAAGCTGATTACTAGTCAAATCGGATACAAGTCAATTTATAACAGTAAACTTTAGTTATAGTTGTCTATGATCAAGCACTGTGCTCCAAGTCGTCCATAACCGCGGACACGGCTTCTCGAAAAGATTTAACCCTGCAGGGGTGCACCAAAGTATCCACAGGCACTTCGACCCTTTTTGCCAGATCAGTTAACATACACCCATCGGTATGTCGGCGGGGCCTAAGTCACGACGTTCCCAGACCCAAAGCAAGTACGTGGGGGCCACCCCACCAAGTCGACACCCGCAACGAAGTCGGCCGGTCTCCGAGACGGACTTGGGGTTTGGGTAGACGGCTGTGAACGACAGCAAATCCCCAAACGGGGACTGTCGACACCGCATGACGTGACCCGATCCTAACAAGATGCAGGTGCTCCTCGCACAAACGTAATAAAGCGATAAACATGGCATAAGTACAGGATAGTAAATAAAACCTCAAACTAGTTTGTGGCCCCAAGACAATACTTTGAAATCGGTAATAATCAATGGGGGCCCATATCTCCCCACCGTGGTTAGCGCTCGATCTCGAACAGTGTCAAGAACTCGGGTCCTACGGGACACAAGTGGGCGGTCGGAAACCAAATCTTACCTATCACCCACCGATGCCTCTGCTTAATTCAATTTTAGTTGTTAAACAGTAATTAAAGTGAACGATAAGTAAAACCATGATCATCTCCACATTGGACATGCGGCACTTCTCCAACAACTGTGGTACTTGACGACAAGCAAAAACACTTGAGCAAGCGACTACGACACGCGGGTCCAACTATCTACCAAACAACAGGTAATCGGATGTGTCCAAGGCTATATATGGCTGCAAGGGATATCACGGGTACGAAAACTAGAGCATCGCAACACAGATAGCAAAGATCAACAGGAGGGAATAAATACTAGAAAAGTAAGATAGGTAGAAAGGGGGAGACGCTCGCCTGAAAACATTGTCGAAGGTCCAACCGAAGATCGGGGCAAAGCTCACATCAACTCAACGGCCTTATCCGCGAAGAAGCAAAACACTAGAAGAAACACCGGATGCAATATTTAATTCAACGGCAGAAGAACGGGCATGATGCAGGTATGATGCATGGCATGGCAAAGGTGCGATGCAATTAGGTCATATTAAGCGGAACCGGGGTCCCGACAATTAGTTAGGTGGTTCATGTTATTAACCTACCCCGCAATTTAAATGTGGTTTTAGCATGGCAAAAGATAGCACCGGTTCGCTACACAAGATTTAAATGAGGCCAATATGAGACTAGATTTGCCCGCATATGGGCCCCATATTTAATTATGAGGTGAATCGGCATAAGGCCCCCAAACCAATGATATGCATGCGAGATGACAATTTAATATGCAACAGGTTTTATGTTTAGCATTTATAAAATAGGGCTCGGAAAAGGGGTCACACATTAGGGTTCGGCAGATCTTGGTCCGAGGGTTCGGGGTCGGTCTCAGGGTCCAGGGTTCGACAGGTCGGTCTCGGCGGAAACGTTCTCGGGTAAATGGGGTAGATCTTGTCGCATCCGTGGTCTTCGGGTCATGTCGATGGTCATGGCGTTCGGGATGAAGCACTTGTCGCCTCCGGGGAGCAGGACTTGGTTCGGCGTCGGGGACGCATCGGATCCGCCCTGGTCGCTGTCATTCTTGTCGTCGTGCAGATCTTGTCGGGACCGGGTAGAAGAACTTCTCGTCCTCATGGCGATCTCGGTGTTCTTCAGGTTCGGGTTTTGGCGTCCGAGGGAAGTACTTGGCGCGGCGCCAGGTTCGGACTTCGCCTCCGGGAACGGGTCTTCAGGGTCTCGACGAACTTGGTGTTTCCGGCATCTCCGAGTCGAGGATCTGGGCATCCGGGTTCTCGGTCTCTGTAGTTGATGATGATCTTGGTATTAGAGGGCACTCACGAGCAGACAAAGATCTTGTATCTTGACACCTCGCGAGCACACAGATTCTATGTAGATCTTCACGAGGGGACGACGACGAACAACAAGGCACGGGGTGACCACAAAGCTTCACAGGATACGCGGATCGAAACCGAGGGCGAAGGACGGCCGCGAGCGACGCGCCAAGGCAGGCTCAGGGTCGGCTCGCCGGCGACGCAGCGCCCTTGAGACGGCGTGGCGAGGCGGAGGGGACGCGGGGTCGGCGGGGAGCGGCGGCGACGGGACGGGAGCCAGGCGAGTGTGGCATCCCGCAAAACCACTACTAGAAAATCGCGTTGAATTTGTGCATTGCATCGTCATCATCATATGTTGTTTGTCAAAAACTATTTTCGCAACGCCCGTTTTGTTTTCTAAAACGCCCCATCTTTATTCAAATATAAAAAACCGGGTCGCCGGAATATTTTACTTCGTCTGCTATTAGTTTGCAAAAGGCTTGTTGGAATTAAATAAAACGTTTAATTGTTTTAGTGGGGGCAATCGAACGGGCCATATCGACCCGAACGACCACCCCCAGATTAAATCGGCCCACCTGAACCCCCCAACAAATCCTACAGCTACCCACCTATCTACCCACACACTCCCTCCACCTCACCCTCTCCAATCCCTGAACGCCACATCAGACTACCCCAATTTTCCCACCAACCATCCTTTGCCACCTCACCCCTCCTCTCTCACCCCTCTCTCCCTGCCCACACCGCACACTCACACATGCAAGCCGCTGCAGCTGGGCCCCACGCGCGCAGCCCCTCCGCTCCATCTGCCCCAGTCCCAGCACCCTGGCCCACGCTCGGTCCCACCCGCTGGCCCCTGTCCCCCACCGACCGCCCCCCACCCCGATGCCCTCTCTCTCCCTTCTCTTCCTCCCCGCGTTCTTCCCCAGCGCCGACGCCGCTCACCCCCGCAGCTCCCACCGCCGGCGCGCGCTTCCTCCGCTCCTCCCCGCCACCGCCAAGCATCACCGCAGCGCCGCCTCTGCCGCGTCCGCGCCCCTCCCCGCTCACGCGCTCCCTCCTCTCCCCTCGCCGGCTCATGGCCTGCCTCACGTCTCGTCGGCCGCTGGCCTCAAGGCCTTGTGACGCCGCCTCGCCGCCGCCTTCCTTCTCCTGCCGGCCTCCTCTCCTCGTCCCGGAGAAAGCGCCCGGAAAACCCCGTCCGCCCGCTCGCACCCGCCCATGAGCAGCCTCGGCACCTCTTCCCGGTGACCTCACTGCTTGGCGCCAGCCCTCCTTGTCCGCGCCGAGGCCCTCGCCGCCACCGCCTGCCTCACTGCCGCCGCTTCTATCGCAGAGCCGCCGTCGCCGTGCTCGTCCGCCTCCGGCCGCGCCCGAGCCGCCAGAGCCCCTCGCGCCCCCGTCCGCAGCAGCTGGCCCTCACCACCGTTCTGCGCGCCCCTCGCCGGTTATCTCCCTCCGCGGCCACCCCCTTTTCCTCCTCGTTTCCCTGCGTTCCGCCAAGTCGGTCCTGCCATCGGCCATCGCCTCGTTTTCTCTGGAGCTCGCTTCCGGACGCCCTCGAGCCTCCGCCCACCTGTGCTCTGGCCGCCCATCGCTGACGTCGATGCAGGAAGATGAACCCGAGGATCCATCGACAAGACCTCCGACGCGGAACCCCGAGACCGCCGACAAGACCGACCCATAACAAGTTCTCCGTTTCCGTCGCCAAGATCTCCGCACGAACAAGGCCAACCCGATGCCGGCCACAGATGATCGAGATGACATACTAAGATCTTCGACAGGGAACGACGAGAACTTCTGCCGGAGTCCAAAACCCCGAAGGCCAAACCCGATGGCTCGACATGATCTTCCTCGGGGAACGCCGAGACACCGTCGAACCCAGCAGACCGAACCCCGGTACCGGACAAGTTCGCCATCGACCTCGAGAACGCCTACACGGACCAACAAGATCTACCGCCGGACGCCAAGTACTCCTTCACAGACCCGAGGATCCGAAGGCCTTCTTCCCGGATCCGGAGACCGAACCCGGGCGCATCAAGTTCGTCGACCCGAGACCCCGGATGCGCCAATACCTACCCCCGCTATCCGAGAACGCTTCCGTCGGACCCCGAACCCCAGATCCGTCGAACCCTGAGACCGACCCCGAACCCCGGAACCCCAAGTTCGTTGAGACCCCCCCCTAATGTGTGAACCCCTTCCCGAAACCCTATTTTATAACATAATACAACTTGTCGCATAATAATTGTCTTGCATGCATACATTCATGTGGTTTGGGGGCCTTATGCCGATTCACCTAATAATTAAATATGGGGTCCATATGCGGGCAAATCTAGTCTTATATTGGCTTAAATTTGTGCATCAAACCTTTGTCATATCTTGCCTTGTTAAAACAACATTTAAAATGCGGGGTAGCTAAACAACATGAACCACCTAATTAATTGTCGGGACCCCGGTTCCGCTTAATATTGATCTAATTGCATCGCATCTTTGCCATGCCATGCATCATACATGCATCATGCCGATCTTCTGCCGTTGTATTAAATATTGCATCCGGTGTTTCTTCTAGTGTTTTGCTTCTTCGCGGATAAGGCCGTTGAGTTGATGTGAGCTTCGCCCCGATCTTCGGTTGAACCTTCGACAATGTTTTTCAGGCGAGCATCTCCCCCTTTCTACCTATCTTACTTTCATAGTATTTATTCCCTCCTGTTGATCTATTGCTATCTGTGTTGCGATGCTTTAGTTTCCGTACCTGTGATATACCGTGCAGCCCTATATTGCCTCGGACACATCCTATTACCTGTTGTTTGGTAGATAGTTGGACTTGCGCGTCGTAGTCGCTTGCTCAAGTGCTGTTGCGTGTCGCCATGTTCCACAGTTGTTGGAGTAATGCCGCATGTTTGATGTTGGAGATGATCATAGTTTTACTTATCGTTCACTTCTATTCCTGTTTAACAACTAAAATTGAAGTAAGCAGAGGCATCGGTGGGTGATAGATAATATTTGGTTTCGAGCGCCCACTTGTGTCCCGTAGGACCCAGTACTTGATACTGTTCCTTGATTTATCGCTCTATCCACATCCGGAGGTATATGGGACCCCTCGAGCGAGCTTGATTCATCTTATTTCTTGGGGCACAAACTAGTTTGAGGTTTTATTTACGATCCTGTACTTATGCCATGCTACTTATGTATTTACGATTGTGCGAGGAGCACCTTTGTCTTGTTAGGATCGTGGCGATTCCGCGGTGTCGACAAGCCCAGCCACACTTTCGGGTTCCCATCGTTCTGGCCGTCCCCACAACCTTAAGTCCGTCTCGGAGCCGGCCGTTGCGGGTTCTACTTTAAGGGCCCCTGAAATATTTGAATCCTGTGATTGTTCACCGTGAAAGCCTCGTTGGGTTTTGATTTGGTTTTTCCGAGGTTGATCGAGCGTGTGTTGCTATTGGTGCACCCGGCGGGTAAAACTTTACGGCCGTGTCCGCGGATATGGACGACTTGGAGCACAGTATCTCGACCATAGACAAGCATAACTAAAGTTTATTGCTATAAATTTGGCTTTATAATGACTAGTAATCAGCTTCACTATAATGGAATGGCTAATTAATACTGCCCACAACTGCTTGTTTGGAGTGTCGCTTGCAACCATTGTACCTGACTAGTAAGTATTGCAACTACAACGGAATGGCTGAATAAAAGTACCAACAACTGCTGGGTTTTGGGGATTATATCATGCTATCTGTATCTGTTTAGTAATTGCCGCAACTATAACAGAATGGTCAACTAAAAGTGCCCACTGCTTACTTTATCAGGATGATTATCTACATCTGACTAGTAATCGTTGCAATGATAACTGAATAAATAAAACTGCCAACTGTGTGAGTTCCTCGGTGGACTTCCTCGTTTGGTCTCGAGGGGGGAAACACCAGGATGGGTTTGCTTGGTGTTAGAATCAGGTTGGTTCCGAATAGGTATTTCTTACCCCTCTCTGATAACCGTTAGTTGTATCGAGTCTCTATAGGATGTTTAGTGCATCTTTGCCGCTTGATCCACCATACACGTGTAGGCGGACCGCGAATTCTAGCATCGCTGCATCGCCTCGATCTTGGCTCCTCTTTTCCTTTGCCCTTTGTCGGCACCCTTTTGTTTAAGCAGGTTTTGAGATCGGCGTCGTTAGCGTGGTTACCCTTCCGGCTCGGGCAGGGTTATGGACGCCATTGGTTATTCTTCGTGGGGCTCTTAGCCCCATTTGCATCTTGTCCGTAGTCGGACGCTCCATCTTTCAAGGTGATTTGGATCTTTGTACCGTATATCTGTATTCTTGACTCATGGAGTCATTGTTATATAAATCGCCTGTGGGTCCCATCGAGGAATTGTTGTGTAATGTTATTACCGTTTTCCACCCGCACGAAAGTGCTGGTGGGCACCTTTGAATCGTTCTATCGGGTTTGGCGGGTTTCGCTAAAACTTGCATAGGTCCGATCGAGGGTGTTCTGAGTGGTATCAGAGCTCAGCAGTTGCGATACCCCACAAGTCCAGCCTATAGGATAACCTAGCTAACGGCCGCAGTAGAGTGTCAAAACTATTTTTGCAAAAACGGTTGGATAGTTCTGATTAGGTATGATTTTACTCCTTTCCCCTCTGCTATTCTCCTCTTACCTCTACGTGTTTTGAATCCGCTCTCTTCTCTCTCTTCGAGTCCAGGATTTCTCGTGGTTGGGTTTCCGTCGTACCTTCAGGGTTTCGCTTTCTCCCTTTTGTAACGGAGGTGCTACGATCATCAATCTGCAACTTGTCTGTTGTACCTTCCTCCAATCTTTTGTTCTTGAGCTCTTTATCCATATGTGTTCCTTGCTGGATATCCGTGTCGTTGAAAAACATATGAGAAGGACGAGCATTGGTGAAGTTGGAGTATACCTTGAGCATGTGTTGTTCATGCCAATGGAGCCATCGCGAAACCTAATCATTGTGTCTTTCATACGATTTCTGTGGTATCTTCCGGTGTTTTCCGACGCAACGACACCCTCTACGCCAGATCCGATCTGATCCGCATCCTCCTTTGTTCGAACCTCGCTTGTCGAGATCTGATCGATTCGAGAGTTGGTTGCATAATCCGCCTATTCGTGTGCAGAGTAATGGTTTGAGTGCGGGATGGAGTAGCTACCGTACCACTACTCTTATCATTCGCTCTTGTACGCCGAATCAGTGGATCCAGCAGTTTTACTCCGTCCACGGGAGTTAGGGGTGGCTTTATTTATGGATACCTCTACCTTCGACCTTTTGTTTCCGGAGTGATCTCTCGACGATCACGGACAACGACCTCTTGTTAGTGGTGTCGCGAGGATCTACACGAAGCGAGAAGACGCAGATCGCCGACCTTCCTTCCGGTACCATGAGGCGGATCTCGAGGCGAGATCCATTGTTAGTGGTGTCGGTGTGGCATCCATAAAACCACTACTAGAAAATCGCGTTGAATTTGTGCATTGCATCGTCATCATCATATGTTGTTTGTCAAAACTATTTTATAGCCTGCTTTTGTTTTCTAAGCCCCATCTTTATTCAAATATAAAAACCGGTCGCGGAATATTTTACTTAAATCGCTATTAGTTTGCAAAAGGCTTGTTGGAATTAAATAAAGCGTTTAATTGTTTTAGTGAGGCGGTCGAGCGGGCGTATCGACCAACGACCACCCCCAGATTAAATCGGCCCACCTGAACCCCCCAACAAATCCTACAGCTACCCACCTATCTACCCACACACTCCCTCCACCTCACCCTCTCCAATCCCTGAACGCCACATCAGCCTACCCCAATTTTCCCACCAACCATCCTTTGCCACCTCACCCTCCTCTCTCTCCCCTCTCCCACACCGCACTCACACACCACGCCTTGGCAGCAGGCCTCCAGCCTCAGCCTCCACCCCCAGTCCAGCACCACTGCCCTTCAGTCCCACCAGCTGGCCCTGTCCCCATGACCGCCCCCACCCCGATGCCCTCTCTCCCTTCTCTTCCTCCCGCATTCTTCCCAGCGTGGCGCGCTCCCGCAGCTCAGCTCCGCGCACTTCCTCCGCTCCTCCCATCCTTGGCCCGCCTCACTGCGTCCGCGCCCTCCCGCTCACTCCCTCCTCTCCTCGCCGGCTCATGGCGCACCGCCTCCACCGCCTCCGTCGGCCCGCCCGGTGGCTCCAGCCGCCTCGCCGCCTTCCTCCTCTGCCGGCCTCCTCTCCTCGTCCCGTGAGCAAGCGCCACCGCCGGAAACCCCGTCCGCCCGACGCTCGCACCCCCGCCAGAGCAGCCTCGGCGCCTCTTCCCAGTGACCTGCACTGCGCCAGCTGCTGAGCCTCCTGTCCGCGCGCCGAGGCCCTCTCTTCGCCACCGCCTGCCCTCGCCAAGGCCGCCTATCGCAGAGCCGCCGTCGCCCGTGCTCCGCCTCGCGCGCCTCCGGCCGCCGCCAGGAGCCCGCTTCCCGAGCCCCTCGCGCCCCCGTCCGCAGCAGCTGGCCCTCACCACCGTTCTGCGCGCCCCTCGCCGGTTATCTCCCTCCGCGGCCACCCCCTTTTCCTCCTCAGTTTCCCCTGTGCCGCGTTCCCGCCGCCAAGTCCGGTCCTGCTCGCTGTCGGCCATCGCCTCGTTTTCTCTGGAGCTCGCTTCCGGACGCCCTCGAGCCTCCGCCCACCTGTGCTCTGGCCGCCCATCGCTGACGTCGATGCAGGAAGATGAACCCGAGGATCCATCGACAAGACCTCCGACGCGGAACCCCGAGACCGCCGACAAGACCGACCCATAACAAGTTCTCCGTTTCCGTCGCCAAGATCTCCGCACGAACAAGGCCAACCCGATGCCGGCCACAGATGATCGAGATGACATACTAAGATCTTCGACAGGAAGCGAGAACTTCACGAGTCCAAAACCCGAAGGCCAAACCGATGGCTCGACATGATCTTCCTCGGGAACGCCGAGACACCGTCGAACCAGACCGAACCCGGTGCGGACAAGTTCGCCATCGACCTCGAGAACGCCTACACGGACCAACAAGATCTACCGCCGGACGCCAAGTACTCCTTCACAGACCCGAGGATCCGAAGGCCTTCTTCCCAGATCCGGAGACCGAACCCGGCCGCGTCAAGTTCGTCGACCCGAGACCCCGGATGCGCCAAGACCTACCCCCGCTATCCGAGAACGCTTCCGTCGGACCCCGAACCCTAGATCCGTCGAACCCTGAGACCGACCCCGAACCCCGGAACCCCAAGTTCGTCGAGACCCCCCCTAATGTGTGAACCCCTTCCCGAAACCCTATTTTATAACATAATACAACTTGTCGCATAATAATTGTCTTGCATGCATACATTCATGTGGTTTGGGGGCCTTATGCCGATTCACCTAATAATTAAATATGGGGTCCATATGCGGGCAAATCTAGTCTTATATTGGCCTCATTTAAATTTGTGCATCGAACCTTTGTCATATCTTGGCTTGTTAAAACAACATTTAAAATGCGGGGTAGCTAAACAACATGAACCACCTAATTAATTGTCGGGACCCCGGTTCCGCTTAATATTGATCTAATTGCATCGCATCTTTGCCATGCCATGCATCATACATGCATCATGCCGATCTTCTGCCGTTGTATTAAATATTGCATCCGGTGTTTCTTCTAGTGTTTTGCTTCTTCGCGGATAAGGCCGTTGAGTTGATGTGAGCTTCGCCCCGATCTTCGGTTGAACCTTCGACAATGTTTTTCAGGCGAGCATCTCCCCCTTTCTACCTATATTACTTTAATAGTATTTATTCCCTCCTGTTGATCTATTGCTATCTGTGTTGCGATGCTTTAGTTTCCGTACCTGTGATATACCGTGCAGCCCTATATTGCCTCGGACACATCCTATTACCTGTTGTTTGGTAGATAGTTGGACTTGCGCGTCGTAGTCGCTTGCTCAAGTGCTGTTGCGTGTCGCCATGTTCCACAGTTGTTGGAGTAATGCCGCATGTTTGATGTTGGAGATGATCATAGTTTTACTTATCGTTCACTTCTATTCCTGTTTAACAACTAAAATTGAAGTAAGCAGAGGCATCGGTGGGTGATAGATAATATTTGGTTTCCGAACGCCCACTTGTGTCCCGTAGGACCCCGAGTACTTGATACCTGTTCCTTGATTTATCGCTCTATCCACATCCGGGAGGTATATGGGACCCCCCTGAGCCAGAGCTTGATTCAGTCTTATTTCTTGGGGGCACAAACTAGTTTGAGGTTTTATTTACGATCCTGTACTTATGCCATGCTACTTATGTATTTACGACAGCGAGGAGCACATCAGATCGCTTAGGATCGTGGCACGATTCCGCTGTGTCGAAGCCCAGCCACACTTTTGGGTTCCCGATCGTTCACCGTGCCACAACCTTAAGTCCGTCTCGGATCCGCCGGCTTGCGGGTTCTACTTTAAGGGTGGCCTGAAATATTTCTGAATCTGTGATTGTTCACCGTGAAAGCCTCGGGTTTTGATTTGGTTTTACGAGGTTGATCGAGCGTGTGTTGCTATTGGTCCCCGCCGGGTAAAACTTTCTGAAAGCCGTGTCCGCGGATATGGACGACTTGGAGCACAGTATCTCGACCATAGACAAGCATAACTAAAGTTTATTGCTATAAATTTGGCTTTATAATGACTAGTAATCAGCTTCACTATAATGGAATGGCTAATTAATACTGCCCACAACTGCTTGTTTGGAGTGTCGCTTGCGACCATTGTACCTGACTAGAAAGTATTGCAACTACAACGGAATGGCTGAATAAAAGTACCAACAACTGCTGGGTTTTGGGGATTATATCATGCTATCTGTATCTGTTTAGTAATTGCTGCAACTATAACAGAATGGTCAACTAAAAGTGCCCACTGCTTACTTTATCAGGATGATTATCTACATCTGACTAGTAATCGCTGCAATGATAACTGAATAAATAAAACTGCCAACTGTGTGAGTTCCTCGGTGGACTTCCTCGTTTGGTCTCGAGGGGGGAACACCAGGATGGGTTTGCTTGGTGTTAGAATCAGGTTGGTTCCGAATAGGTATTTCTTACCCCTCTCTGATAACCGTTAGTTGTATCGAGTCTCTATAGGATGTTTAGTGCATGATGCCGCTGCCGCTTCAGTCCACCATACCTGTGTAGGCGAGGACCGCCGAATTCTAGCCTCGCCGTCTTGGCCTCGATCGACGCCTCTTTTTTCCCTTTGCCCTTTGTCGGCACCCTTTTGTTTAAGCAGGTTTTGAGATCGACGTCGTTAGCGTGGTTAACCTTCCGCTTGGCTCGGCAGGGTTATGGACGCCATTGGTTATTCTTCGTGGCTCTTAGCCCCATTTGCATCTTGTCCGTAGTCGGACGCTCCGCCTTTCAAGGTGATTTGGATCTTTGTACCGTATATGTATTCTTGACTCATGGAGTCGTTATATAAATCTGCTCGTGGGTCCCATCGAGGACTGTTGTGTAATGTTATTACTTGCTTTTCCACCCGCACGAAAGTGCTGGTGAGCACCTTTGAATCGCTTTCTATGCGGGTTTGGCGGGTTTCGCTAAAACTTGCATAGGTCCGATTCTAAAGGTGAGGCAAAGGAGGGGAGGGCGAGCGAGGCCCGGCGCAGCGGGGCGAGGGATCCCACAGGGCGAGGCTAACGGGACAGGGAAGGAGGAGGAGCCTGGGAGAGGAGGTCAGCGGCGGGGCCGAGGCGGGCGGCGGCAGCGGCTCGGCTGTGTGGAGGCGAGGTCGGACGGGGAAGAGGGAGGAGCCGGCGGGAGGAGGAGAAGGCGGCGGGCGAGACGTGGCCGAGCGAGAAGAGGGCGGCGGGAAGGGCGGACCAGCTGGTCGCCGGCGCCACGCGGGAGGAGGAGGCAGGGGGCGACGGAGAGAGATGGGGCGGGGCGGCGCGGTCGGCTGCTTGCGTGGAGGAGCCTGGGAGCGGCAGGCGCGGCTGGAAGAGAGAGGGTGCGGGGAGAGAGAGGAGGGAGGAGGCGTGTCGGTGTGGGGGTGGGACCGAGCGGACAGGTGGGGTCCAGGGGGTGGTCGGTTCCAGTGAGGTGGGAGGAGCGTGCGTTGGGTTGGGTGTGTGTTGTGTGTGTGAGGGGTGAGGAAAGGCCAAGTGGCGGCAGGGGATTGGTAGAGGTGAGGGGAGAGGGTGAGGTGGCAGCGTGGGACTGGTCGGGGTGAGGTGGAGGGAGGGGTGTGGGTAGATAGATTGGTAGGTTTAGGAATTAGGTGGACCGTTTTGGAACTGGGGTGGTCGTTCGGGTCATTCGGCCCGTTCGACTGCCCAACTAAAAATAATTTAACATTTTATTTTATTTGCAATACATTTTTGTAACTAGTTTTTAGACAAACAAAATATCCGGACGCAGCCGGGGTTTTAATTTGAAATAGAAGGAGGGCTAGTTTCGGAAAACCATAGTCTTTCGCAACATAGTTTCAGGTAAAATTAATATGCATGATGATGTAATGATGATGCAATGCACAAAAACAACGCGATTTTCTAGTAGTGGTTTTGCGGGATGCCACAATTCGACACCACTAACAATGGATCTCGCCCTCGAGATCCGCCTCATGGTACCGGAAAGAAGGTCGGCGATCTGCGTCTTCTCGCTTCGTGTAGATCTTCGCGACACCACTAACAATGATGCTTTCCTCGTCTTGAAAACGGCGACACCACCAACAAGACGTCGTTGATCCCGTTCGTCAAGAAAACACTCCGGATAAACAACGAACGAAGTTAAAGGTAGGGCCACCTCTAGCTTCCATGGAAGGAGTAGAATTGCATCGATCCACCATTCAATATACAAAGCAAATGATAAGAGTAGTGGTATGGTCGCGACTCCATCCCGCACTCAAAGCATTACTATGTACACGAATAGACAGAATATGCAACCAACCCTCGGAATCAGACTGAAGATCTCGACAAGCGAGGTTCGGAAACAAAGAAGTGATGCAGACTCTGCATCGGATCTGGCATAGAGGATGTCGTCGCGTCGGAGAACGCCGGAAGACACAAACAAGGAACAAAGAATGATACCGTAGCAGACGGATTCCTCAGGCAGCATGAACACCGGACGTAGCATCACCGTTACCAAAGGAGGAAGCGAAACCCTGAAGGTACGACGGAAACCCAACCACGAGATATCCTAGACTCGAAGAGAGAGGAGAGAGCGGATTCAAAACACGTAGAGGTAAGAGGAGAATAGTAGAGGGGTAAGGAGTAAAATCAGACCTAATTCAGAACTATCCAACCGATTTTCAAAAATAGTTTTGACACTCTACTTCGGCCGTTAGCTAGGTTATCCTACAGGCTGGACTTGTGGGGTATCGTAACTGCTGATCTCTGATACCACTCTGTAACACCCTCTGAATCGGCCCTTTGCAAGTTTTAGCGAAACTCGCCAAACTCGCATAGAAACGATCCGAAGGTGCCCACCAGGTACTTTCGTGCGGGTGGAAAACGAAGTAATAACATTGCACAACAGTCCTCGATGGGACCCACAGAACAGATATATATACAACAGCGACTCAAAGAGTCAAGAATACAGATATAATTCACAAAGATCCAAATCACCTTGAAAATGATACAGCGTCCGACTACGGACAAGATGCAAATGGGGCTAAGAGCCCTGAAGAATAACCAATGGCGTACATAACTCTGCCCAGGCCAAGCCGGAAGGGTAACCCTGCTAACGACGTCGATCTCAAACCTGCTTAAACAAAAGGGGTGCCGACAAAGGGCAAAGGAAAAAGAAGGAGCGTCGATCGAGGCCGACACGGCGAGACTAGAATTCGGGTCCTCGCCTACATAGGTATGGTGGATCAAGCGGCGGCAAGACGCACTAAACAACCTATAGAGACTCGATACTCGGCGGATATCGAGGGGTAAGGAGACCTATTCGGATCCAACCTGAAACTATCATCAAACAAACCCATCTGGCGTTTCCCTCGAGACCAACGAGGAAGTCAACCGAGGAACTCACACGGTTGGCGCTTTACTTATTCGTTATAGTTGCGACTTTACTAGTCGGTTTAGATAATCGTCCGATAAAGTAAGCGATGGGCATTTTAGTTAACCATTCCGTTATAGTGGCAACACTTACTAGTCGACAATTAGCATGAGATAACCCCAAAACCCAGCGGTTGTTGGTACTTTTATTTAGCCATTCCGTTGTAGTGAAGCTGATTACTAGTCAAATCGGATACAAGTCAATTTAAACAAGTAAACTTTAGTTATAGTTGTCTATGATCAATTTGTGCAACTGTGTCCAAGTCGTCCATAACATGACACGGCTTCGAAAAGATTTAACCTGCAGGGTGCACCAAAGTATCTACAGCACTTGACCCTTTTGCGATCGGTTAACATACACCCATCGGTATGTCGGCGGGCCTAAGTCACGACGTTCCTGCACTAGCAGCACGTGGGGCCACCCCACCAAGTCGACACCAACGAAGTCGGCCGGTCCGAGACGGACTTGGGGTTTGGGTAGGCAGTGAACGACAAGAATCCCCAAACGGGACCGTCGACACCGCCAAACGTGACCCGATCCTAAGCAAGATGTGCTCCTCGCACAAACGTAATAAAGCGAAACATGGCATAAGTGCAGGATAGTAAATAAAACCTCAAACTAGTTTGTGGCCCCATACAATACTTTGAAATCAGGTAATAATAATCAATGGGGGCCCATATCTCCCCACCGTGGTTAGCGCTCGATCTCGAACAGTGTCAAGAACTCGGTCCCACGGACACAAGTGGGCGGTCGGAAACCAAATCTTACCTATCACCCACCGATGCCTCTGCTTAATTCAATTTTAGTTGTTAAACAGTAATTAAAGTGAACGATAAGTAAAACCATGATCATCTCCACATTGGACATGCGGCACTTCTCCAACAACTGTGGTACTTGACGACAAGCAAAAACACTTGAGCAAGCGACTACGACACGCGGGTCCAACTATCTACCAAACAACAGGTAATCGGATGTGTCCAAGGCTATATATGGCTGCAAGGGATATCACGCACGAAAACTAGAGCATCGCAACACGTATAGCAAAGATCAGGAGGGAATAAATACTAGAAAAGTAAGATAGGTAGAAAGGGGAGACGCTTTGAAAACATTGTCGAAGGTCCAACAAGATCGGGCGAAGCTCACATCAACTCAACGGCCTTATCCGAAGAAGCAAAACACTAGAAGAAACACCGGATGCAATATTTAATTCAACGGCAGAAGAACGGGCATGATGCAGGTATGATGCATGGCATGGCAAAGGTGCGATGCAATTAGGTCATATTAAGCGGAACCGGGGTCCCGACAATTAGTTAGGTGGTTCATGTTATTAACCTACCCCACAATTTAAATGTGGTTTTAGCATGGCAAAAGATAGCACCGGTTCGCTACACAAGATTTAAATGAGGCCAATATGAGACTAGATTTGCCCGCATATGGGCCCCATATTTAATTATGAGGTGAATCGGCATAAGGCCCCCAAACCAATGATATGCATGCGAGATGACAATTTAATATGCAACAGGTTTTATGTTTAGCATTTATAAAATAGGGCTCGGAAAAGGGGTCACACATTAGGGTTCGGCAGATCTTGGTCCGAGGGTTCGGGGTCGGTCTCAGGGTCCAGGGTTCGACAGGTCGGTCTCGGCGGAAACGTTCTCGGGTAAATGGGGTAGATCTTGTCGCATCCGTGGTCTTCGGGTCATGTCGATGGTCATGGCGTTCGGGATGAAGCACTTGTCACCTCCGGGGAGCAGGACTTGGTTCGGCGTCGGGGACGCATCGGATCCGCCCTGGTCGCTGTCGTTCTTGTCGTCGTGCAGATCTTGTCGGGACCGGGTAGAAGAACTTGTCGTCCTCATGGCGATCTCGGCGTTCTTCAGGTTCGGGTTTTGGCGTCCGAGGGAAGTACTTGGCGCGGCGCCGGGTTCGGACTTCGCCTCCGGGAACGGGTCTTCAGGGTCTCGACGAACTTGGTGTTTCCGGCATCTCCGAGTCGAGGATCTGGGCATCCGGGTTCTCGGTCTCTGTCGTTGATGACGATCTTGGTATTAGAGGGCACTCACGAGCAGACAAAGATCTTGTATCTTGACACCTCGCGAGCACACAGATTCTATGTAGATCTTCACGAGGGGACGACGACGAACAACAAGGCACGGGGTGACCACATAGCTTCACAGGATACGCGGAGCGAAACCGAGGGCGAAGGACGGCCGCGAGCGACGCGCCAAGGCAGGCTCAGGGTCGGCTCGCCGGCGACGGACGCGCGCGCGCCCGCGCAGGACGACGTGGCCGAGGCAGAGGGGACCGGGGTCGAGGGGCGGGCACCTAACGGGACGGGAGCCCGGGCGAGGCAGCGGAGGGGGCGGAAGCGAGGCGGCCAGCGACGGGCGGAGGGATCCAGTGGCGGCGAGGCTAACGGGAAGGAGGAGGAGCCTGGGAGAGGAGGTCGCGGCGGGTGGTCGCTGAGGCGGCGAGAGCGGCTCGGCCAGGTGGAGGCGAGGTCGCGGACGGGGAAGAGGGGAGCCGGAGGAGGAGAAGGCGGGCGGCGTAGACGTGGCCGGAAGAGGCGGGCGGGGCGGGCGGACGAGCGCTGGTCGCCTTGGGCGCGCCGTGGGAGGAGGAGGCAGGGGGCGACGGAGCGAGATGGGGCGGGGCGACGTGGTCGGCTGCTTGCGTGGAGGAGCCTGGGAGCCGCAGGCGCGGCTGGAAGAGAGAGGGCGCGGGGAGAGAGAGGAGGGAGGAGGCGTGTTGGTGTGGGGGTGGGACCGAGCGGACAGGTGGGGTCCAGGGGGTGGTCGGTTCCAGCGGGGTGGGGTGGGAGCGTGCGTTGGGTTGGGGGGGGTGTTGTGTGTGTGAGGGGTGAGGAAAGGCCAAGTGGCGGCAGGGGGTTGGTAGAGGGGAGGGGAGAGGGTGAGGTGGCAGCGTGGGACTGGTCGGGGTGAGGTGGAGGGAGGGGTGTGGGTAGATAGATTGGTAGGTTTAGGAATTAGGTGGACCGTTTTGGAACTGGGGTGGTCGTTCGGGTCATTCGGCCCGTTCGACTGCCCCACTAAAAATAATTTAACATTTTATTTAATTTGCAATACATTTTTGTAACTAGTTTTTAGACAAACAAAATATCCGGACGCAGCCGGGGTTTTAATTTGAAATAGAAGGAGGGCTAGTTTCGGAAAACCATAGTCTTTCGCAACATAGTTTCAGGTAAAATTAATATGCATGATCATGTAATGATGATGCAATGCACAAAAACAACGCGATTTTCTAGTAGTGGTTTTGCGGGATGCCACACTAAGTAAGATAGGTTTGTCTATGTCTAAGTTGTCTATGATTTCCTTTAAGCTCTACCTACTTACAGAAGTGCAAGCTTTATTTTACTAAACTAGAGTTGCACTTCTTAAAATCAATACAGACCAAATAAAATCTTAGTCAACCTATAATTGAAAAAATAAGGATAGAGTATAAAATTTTCTCCTATTTTTAAATTTAGACTTAGTGAAAAAAATCAAACTTTTATAGCACCCTACTTCTATGAAGTCTAAGATATATAGGAGAATGGAGAGGTTTGATTTGTCTACTTCCACGACGTCACAGTATCAATTTAAGGGCGCATAGAATTGCCCCTAAAATCATTGAAGTGCCCCTAATTATTTTTAGATGCACTTTAAAAGTGTTAAATTAAATCTGTGTTGCTAAAAGTATTTGCCGCACATTGAGAAAAATTCCCTAAAATGTGTAAGGGAGAAATGAGGTTGGGAAGGAATATGGACGGCGTTAGACTTTTTCGGTTACCGGCGTTGGTGGAGACGGCCAAGGGCGGGTGACGCTAGGGTTTGAGGAGGAGCAGTTACGCTAGGGTTTGAGGAGGGAAGGTGACGCCGCTTTCATTGTCATCGCTCTAACAGGAAATAAGGTTGGAGCGTTGCGGGCCTCGGGGAATGTATCCCATCATATGGCATTTTGATGTCATTTCGGGTAAATGGCGGGGTATGTGATGCTTGCGATTGGTGAAAAGTCGATAGGTATTTGTTATATGATTTTCCGGAGCACTTTACTGAAATGCCTCTAAATTGATTTATAGAGGCACTATGCAGAATTGCCCATACAAAGAATATTTTCAGAGGCACCAAGTTTATTTCAAAGGCAACACCGAGTGAAAAGTGCCCCTAAAAAGGCATTTTAAGAGGCACTTAGTGAAAATAGCCCTAAACCTTATTTTTAGAGGAAGGGAAGTGCCCTTAGAACTTTAGGGTCACATGGTGTCTAGTGTGTGTAGTTTATGTAATTTATTGGCGGACATGTCGATACTCTTAACTAGGTCATGATCAATTTATTTGGCCTGATGCATTGACTGATAGACCGATCTGTAAGTCATGCATGAATTCGTAATATAACAATGGGATGACATTGTACAATTATAAATCTTCAGCAAAGTATTAAAGTGATGTATACTATTGATTATGATACATTCAGATCATTAAATTAAGATTTAGTAAATGTTTATTTGTGTATTTCTCAATTGAACGGGCAGAAAATTATGCATACATAGTTTTATTATACACTTAGCATGTGTTAAGATTAATATCACCATGATATTTCTTAGCAAACATTTCCCCTCCCTCTCCTCCTCCCTGCCAAGGCGGCTAGGGTTTTGTCGCCTCACGTCGATGCCGCCGCCGATCTGCCTCGCTTCTATGGCCTTCGGACCATGGAGATGGGGCGTATCTAGGCCCCTCGCTGTCGGGATGGCTCAGTTTGTCTGTTTTTAGGATTCAAGTTTGGTGGGGCAGCATTTAGTTGGTGGCGGCAGCGTCTCTTCTAATAAGGTCTTCCTGACTTCAGCCCCATCTTGACGGCGACATCAAGGAGCTTGTGGAAGTGGTGTGGTCCTCGAGAACTTCTTCTGGCTGTGAGGACCTGTGAGGATCTTCGGATCATCAAGGAGCTTCACCGACAGTTCATGCTTCTTCGTCTCCAGGACGGATATGGTCTTTTTGACCCATTATCGTCCATAAATAACAACGTCATGCCGACTTAGGAAGGACGACAGCGGCGACACGCCATTGACACGGTCTGGATGTTGAAGATAAGGGCTTCTCAAGGATTTCAATTTAATTTTCAATTTATTTTTTATTTTTATTGAGCTGCTACGTTCAATTTTTCTTTTAATGCTAGAGTCCTATTTAAAAAAAATTATTTCACCATACACAAACATATCGTGCAGATATAACATCCAATATTGATAAAAATAACATCCAATATCCGATATAAGCCGCAAGATACTTCAAACCTTTGATAAGAGGAGCATGAACAGAACCAAACAGTGACATTAACCAGAGACAGAGAGAAGTAACTTGCATTTTTCTAGTCAATTCAAGAACAGCGTCAAGAAACTTCTACTACATTTTCTAGTCAATTCAAGAAAAGCGTCAGATCCTAGAAAAGTACCCCACCTCGGACCAGGACTTGCAAATTCATGATCCATCCATCAACCACAGCTCGCTCAAGGCTGTTCACCGTACTACTAATCCGGAATCACTCATTGCCATCA
Source organism: Avena longiglumis (assembly GCA_030063025.1). Classification (NCBI taxonomy): domain Eukaryota; kingdom Viridiplantae; phylum Streptophyta; class Magnoliopsida; order Poales; family Poaceae; genus Avena; species Avena longiglumis. The sequence goes on along the minus strand of CP125977.1, from coordinate 177,057,096 downwards.
TCAGATCCCAGAAGTCCTAGTACATTTTTTTATGATGAATCAAATCTTAGGACCTCGGACCAGGACTTGCAGCGTTCCGTCCAATCCTGGCAGCGTAGCGTAGCTGACTCATGAGTCATCAGGTTTGGTTAATTCGACAACAGGCTACGAAAAGAAAGAATCTCAATTGACACTCTCCTTAGTGTTTAGTACGACTGCTGCGAGCCAGATCGAGCACTCGCCGTCGCCGGTTGGTTGCCGGAGTGGTCTGGAGCCGCGCAGGTGGAGGAGCCGTTGATGTTGAAGCCAGAATGGATGGGCGGCATCGAGGCCATGGCGGGTGCTGGCGGAGTAGCGGCGTAGGTGGAAGGGAGCGGAGTGCCGGCGGCGAGGGAGGCGCTGCGGCGTGCGCTGTGGCCGCCGAGGAAGTTGTGCTTGTTGTTGTGCATCCAGACCTTGAAGACGCCCTTGCCGACGCCGATCTCGCGGCAGCACTCCTGGACCACCGCCTGGTCGCTCTTCTGCAGCCGCCACCCCAGCCTCTCCGACAGCGCCTGCATCTGCTGCTTCTGCTCCGGGCTGAACTTGGTGCGGATCCGCTTTCGTGCCGCCGACGCATCAGTCGGTCCAGGGGCGGGGACAGAGGGCCTCGACGCTATCACGGTTGTGGAAGAACCTGGCGCGCCGGTGCTCAGCGAGAGAAGCATGTGTGTTGCAGACATGTACCCGGGCGGCGGTATGTCAGCTGGTGCCGGCAACGGCGAGGCGGGGCGGTTGTTGTCGTCGTCGTCGTCGTAATCAGAGCCCTCGTCCGAATCCTCCGAGTAGTCGTCGCCGGGAACCGGCGGCCTGTTCTCCGGCGTCTCCTCGCCGCGCTGCTGCGGGTGGACAGCCTGCACGAGGCGCGGCGGCGGCGCGGCGTGCGTGGGCACGGGGGGCAGCGCGAGGAGAGGCGGGGAGGGGGATGCCTCGGGGAGCCGGCGGTGGAAGTTGCGGTGGCAGCCGCACGCGGCGCACTTGAGAGAGCTGGGGTTGAACGGGTTGAACGGGTTGGCCGCCGGCGAAGGCATGAACTCGCCGCAGCCGTCCACGGCGAGCCCGCCCAGGCTGGCCGCGTGGTTCTTGAGGCACTCCCGGTACACCGACTCGCCACCCGCCGACGGCCTCATCTTTTTGGCCGCCGCGCCGCCGTTCGAGAACACCACCGGCCGGTACTTGACACGCATCGTCGCCTCCATGACCTCCACACCCGGCTGCACACTGCTCCAACTAGCACCAAGGTTGGGGTCCAGAGTCCAGACACCAACTTGCACCAAGATTAACGCTTAAGCTGTGCCAGTTTTATCCATGGGGAAGAACAAGGAGGGAGGAAAACTACAGGTAAGGAGGCGAAGAGGAGGCGAGGAGATAAGAACAAAACGAAGCAGAGTGAACAAAAAGAGGATGAATAAATACGCGGATAAATATTGAGCAGTGACAAAGACGAGACGACATCACTAGGGCGATACAAGGTCTTGGCGTGTTAGCAATCCAGGCCCTCCAATCTGATTCAAGGGGTAGGATCAAAGGCACATTTAGTACTGTCACCTACCATGGCATATTGGCATGTCAGTCCTTGTATTCTTTCAATTGTGGCACATGCTTTCGGGCTCCTTTCTCTCCCTCTCACGTTTCCAATTTATTATCGTAGAGTGTATAGCATAAAACCAGGATGTTTTTTTTATAAATTTTACAAAACCACTACTTTACGTTCAATCACAAAAACAACCATTTTAAATAAGTTTTTAGCAATGTGCACTAAAACAAATTGTCAATGAGTTGACCTCGATTATGACTAGGAGGACCACCGGACCGCCTATTAGAACTAAATTGATGATGTGGACTAGGCCTAACTTATCAACCATATTAAAAAGCTTAAAATATTCTAAAAATAAATAATATCCCAGGTCGATCTAGTCTTCCCTGACAACGGCATGGTCGTCGGCGACCGTCCTCCTATAGCAAGAGCACTGGGTAGAACATGGGCAGCGGCAGCGAGTAGGGGCAATAGTCTGAGCGGGTGCAGGAAGCAGCTAGAGCAGCATCCACGCGCTAGGCAACTGGAGCAGCACAAGCCGCACTTGCCGGACTCGCCATAGGAAGGGATGGCGCATGCGGGAGGGGACAGGGTTGATGGGTTGGCCACTCCGGCAAACAGGGAGCAACGACAGCGAGCAGGGGGTGAAGGTGGCACTCCGACGAGCAGGAGCATGGACGTGTTTGGTAGGTCGGTTGTACCCAGAAATTCCCAACTCACCCCACTATTCTCTGTTTGTTAAGTCGGGTCGGGTGTACCTAGCTATGTCCACCTCATGCAAAAAGAGGCCCTCAGCCCTGTCGAGTTGTGAACCTCAAATCGAGCTTCTCGACTCAGCTTGGCTGAGTCCATCCCGCGTCTGCCGCTCAGCGCGCTAGGGGTCGCGGCCCCGCTAGACTCGTGCTACTCATTCTGCGTCGCCCATGACCGCGTCTCAGCTCTCCACCTCTTCAAGCACGCACGCCGACTCTTCCGGCCTCGCTCCACCATGCCCAGATCGACAGATCCTCTCGCCGCGGAACGGGTCCCGCGCATGCCCCGCGCCTCACTGCCCTGCGATGGCCGCTAAGCCGCTTGCCCAGGGGCCCAACACAGGCGGGATGGAAGCGAGCATGAGGCGGTGGGTTCGCGTGGAAACTGCTTGGCGGTGATAGTTGTCTTGATGGGCGGGCCATCGAAGCGGAACACTCTACGCGCTTCCGCTCGGCCGGCGGCGCCTTCGCCCCGTACCCCCGCAGTTCTTCGCGCTGCGGGCACCCCGCTCGCTGGGCGCCAGCTGAAGCTCTACATGAAGCGGCTGTTGCGGAAGGGGCTAAGGGCGGGTGATGGTTGTAGCGTGGCGGCGGCACGCCCCGCGGAAGCGCAGCGCTGCTCCACGCCGGCATCAACACGCAGCGGCGGCTCCACGCCGGCAGCGGCGGCTCCAACCTCCCAGGGACCCGATTGCTTTTCATATTTATAGCCAGGGACCCGATTGCTTTTCATATTTATAGCCAGGGACCCGATTGCTTTTTATATTTATAGCTAGGTACCTGATTGCTGATTACTAATGTCTGGCCTAGTTCGTGTCATACGGGACAACCAAACACAATCTCAACTGAGCACATCTCAGCTCATACAACCTACCAAACACAGCAAATAAAATCAACTTGTAAGTGGGCATAGCTGGACTCAGCTTGTATGAGGTGAGATAGTCCACCCGGGCTACCAAACACACCCTAAGGATCAAGGACAACCCTCGGGGGTTGTAACACCCTCAGAATCGGACCTATGCAAGTTTTAGCGATTCCCGCCAAACCCGCATAGAAACGATTCAAAGGTGCCCACCAGGCACTTTCGTGCGGTGGAAACGGCATAATAACATTACACAGGTCCTCGATGGGACCCAGCAGATATATATAACAATGACTCAAAGAGTCAAGAATACGATATAATATACAAAGATCCAAATCACCTTGAAAACGCAGAGCGTCCGGCCACGGACAAGATGCAAATGGGGCTAAGAGCCACGAAGAATAACCAATGGCGTCCATAACCTGCCCGGCCAAGCGGAAGGGTACCCCACTAACGCGTCGATCTCAAAACCTGCTTAAACAAAAGGGTGCCGACAAAGGGCAAAGGAAAAGAGGAGCGTCGATCTTGAGGCGATGACAGCGAGACTAGAATTCGGCGGTCCTCGCCTACATAGGTATGGTGGACTGAAGCGGCAGCAGCAGCATGCACTAAACAACCTATAGAGACTCGATACAACTGGCGGCTATCAGAGAAGGATAAGAAAGACCTATTCGGATCCAACCTGATGCTACCATCAAACAAACCCATCCTGGTGTTTCCCCCTCGATACCAAACGAGGAAGTCAACCGAGGAACTCACACAGTTGGCAGTTTTATTTATTCAGTTATCGTTGCGGCAATTACTAGTCAGGTATAGATAATTGTCCTGATAAAAGAAGCAGTGGGCCCTTTTAGTTATTCATTCCGTTGTAGTTGCAGCAATTACTAATCAGATACAGATAGCATGAGATAAACCCAAAACCCAACAGTTGTTGGTACTTTTATTTAGCCATTCTGTTGTAGTGGCAATACTTACTAGTCAGGTACAATGGTCGCAAGCGACACTCCATCAAACAATTGTGGGCAGTATTATTTAACCATTCCATTATAGTGAGGCTGATTACTAGTCATTATAAGTCAAATTTATAGCACTACTTTAGTTATAGTTGTCTATGATCGAGATACTGTGCTCCAAGTCGTCCATATCCGCGGACACGGCTTTCAGAAAGTTTTACCCGGCCGGGGTGCACCAATAGCAACACACGCTCGATCAACCTCGGAAAAACCAAACAAAACCCAACGTGGCTTTCATGACAAAGCAATCACAGGATTCAGAAATATTTCAGGGGGCCACCCCTTGAAGTCTTACCATAGAACGTAAGCTAGCTCCGAGACAGACCCAAGGTTTGGGTAGACGGCTGTGAACGACTGGGAACCCAAAACTGGGCTTGTCGACACCGCGGAATCGTGTCCCGATCCTAAACAGTACAGGTGCTATCCGTCGCACAATTGTAAATACATTAGTAGCATGGCATAAGTACAGGATAGTAAATAAATCCTCAAACTAGTTTGTGGCCCCAAGAAATAAGACTGAATCAAGCTCTGGCTCAGGGGGGGTCCCATATACCTCCCGGATGTGGATAGCGCGATAAATCAAGGAACAGGTATCAAGTACTCGGGGTCCTACGGGACACAAGTGGGCGTCGAAACCAAATATTTTCTATCACCCACCGATGCCTCGCTTACTTCAATTTTAGTTGTTAAACAGGAATTAAAGTGAGCGATAAGTAAAACCATGATCATCTCCAACATCAAACATGCGGCAAGGCTCCAACAACTGTGTGGCATTTGACGACACGCAACAAAGACTTGAGTAAGCGACTAAGACGCGCAGGTCCAACTATCTACCAAACAACAGGTATTAGGGTGTGTCCAAGGCAATATAGGGCTGCAAGGGATATCACGGGTACGAAACTAGAGCAACGCAACACAGATAGCAATAGATCAACAGTAGGGAAATAAATACTATAAAAGTAAGATAGGTAGAAAGGGGGAGATGCTCGCCTGAAAACATTGTCGAAGGTTCAACCGAAGGTCGGGTCGAAGCTCACATCAACTCAACGGCCTTATCCGCGAAGAAGCAAAACACTAGAATAAACACAGGATGCAATATTTAATACTACGGCAAAAGATCGGCATGATGCATGTATGATGCATGGCATGGCAAGGTGCGATGCAATTAGGTCATATTAAACGGAACCGGGGTCCTGACAATTAATTAAATGGTTCAAGTTATTTAGAACCCCCGCAATCTAAATGTTGTTTTAGCATGGCAAAAGATAGCACCGGTTCGCTACACAATTTAAATGAGGCCTATATAAGGCTAGATTTGCCCGCATATGGGCCCCATATTTAATTATAAGATGAATCGGCGTAAGGCCCCCAAACCACATGACAAGCATGCATGCAAGATGAATGATTAAAGTGCAACAGGTTTTATATTTAGCATTTATAAAATAGGGCTCGGGAAAAAGGGGTCACACATTTAGGGTTCGACGAACTTGAGGTGCCGGGGTTCGGGGTCCGGGGTTGGTCTCAGGGTCCGGATCTGGGGTTCGGTCTTGGCGGGATCGTTCTCGGATAACTGAGGTCGATCTTGTCGCATCCGGGAGCAGGACTTGGGTCGGTGTCGGGGCGCATTGGGTCCGCCCTGGTCGATGTCGTTCTTGTCGCATTTGCGGTCTTCGGGTCATGTCTACGGTCATGGCGTTCGGGGTGAAGCACTTGTCGTATTCGCATCGACGACTTTGGCGTCCGGGTTCTTGACGAACTTGGCGTAACCGGAATGGAGGGCTTGCCGTATCGGGGAGAAGATCTCGAAGGGTGCCGGCTTCAATTGTCGATGGCGAACTCGGGCTCGATACCGGGGGTCCTTCGGGTTTATCTCGATCGATGTCGATCTTGACTGCCAGGATGTTCAGAAGATCTTGTCGCGATGAGCTTTGGGTTGAGAGGTTATCTTGCATGGTATTGCAGCTATGCCACGTTGTGGTACTTGGCATGGTTGGCCTAGCCAACTTGGTTTAACCAGACTCACCACGCACTGAGGGACACAGCAACAAAGAAACTGCACTGCAAGCTACCCACGAGGAACAACAGTCCAAAGCGAGCTTTGGGCGAAGACGACGGACATCTGCTGGAGTTCACAGACGAGGAGCCGGGTAGCACCGTCGAGGCGACGCGAAGGTGGTGACGACGGGGACCGAGGAGGAGGCCGATGGGCGGCAGCAAGCAATGAGGTCGGCACGGCCAAGCGCGAGCCCGAGGAAGGAGCGGCGCGCCGGCTCGGGCAGGGGACGATGGCGAGGCGAGAATCGCCGGCGGCGCGGGAGGACGAGGGGGAAGGTGGCCTTGGCGCACGACAGACCGGTGTCTGCGGGAGGCGCGTGACGCTGGCCGAGGCGAGCACCGCAACAGCCGGGCGAGGAGGGTGGCTGCGGGTCGGCCCAGGATGCGGACGGGAGGGGAGATCTGGCGAGAAGGCTCAGCGGAGGAGGCGCAGAGGCGGCGCCCGGCTTGGCGGGGACGTCGGAGGAAGAGCGATGGGCGGAGCGAAGTGGGTGGAGGAGGCCGGAGGAGGGCCGGGGCGAGCGGGCGGAGGCCGCCGGCGACGCGGAGGGGGGAGCGGTGTGGCATCCCGCAAAACCACTACTAGAAAATCGCGTTGTTTTTGTGCATTGCATCGTCATGACCGCATGCTCATGTCATCATGCCACATTGCATTTGAGCATCGTCATCATCTTGCATTTGCTTGCATAAAACTATTTGCGGAAAGCCTGGTTTTGTTTTCTAAATGCCCCGTCTTTTATTCAAACATCAAAACCGGGTCACCGGATTATTTTGTTTGTCCGCTATCGATTTGCAAACGGTCCGTTTAAATAAATAAAATATTGCATTATTTTTAGTGGGGGCAGTCGAACGGGCCGACCCGACCCGAACGACCACCCCCAGAATAAACGGTCCATTTTAATCGGTCCACCTAACCCGCCCTTCTAAATCCTACAGCTACCCACCTATCTACCCACACACCCCCTCCACCTCACCCCCACCAATAACCTGCTGCCACCTCACCCTCTCCCTATCCCCCAACCAATCAAACTCTGCCACATCATCCCACCAGCCACCCCCCTCTCTCTCTCTCCCCACTCTCCCTGACCCACCCACACACACGCGCGCGCGCAGCCACTCTACTCCCGGCCCCACCTCTCCCTGGCCCGCGCGCAGCCCCGCTAACCACCCACGCGACCCCACGCGGGTCCCACCCCTGTCGGCCCTCCTCCCACGTCTCTCTCCTCCCCGCACGCAACCTCCCTCGCTCTCCTTCCCCAACCTCGCCTCCAGCGCCCCACCGCCGCCCCGCCTCCTCTTCCCCGCCTCCTGCCCTCCGCGAGCCACCCATGCGCGTCCTCCTCGCCGCTAACGCCCGCCTTGCCCGTCTGCTCTCCACCGCATCGCAGCCGCCGCCAGAGCTCCACCGCCGCTCCGGCCATGAGCTCCAAGACGCCCTCCTCCGCATGACGGCCGCCGCCGCCGCCGCCAAGGCTGAGCTGCCCCGCCCCTGAGCCTCCCGTCGCGCCGATCCGAGCCTCCCGCCGCGCTGCCCCGACCTGATCGCGCTGCCGTTCACCGCGCCACCTCCTCCCCGACCCTCTTCCAGCCGCGGCCCGAGCACGACGTACCCCCCCGCTCGTCTCCCTCTCGCGGCCAGCGGTCCGCCTCGACCCCCGTCGGCCTCTGCCTCGCCGGTTCCCTTCCGGCCGGCCTGGGCCGTCTCGCCGTCGGCCGCAGCTAGGAGCCCCTAGCCGCGTGCGTGCTACTGTCCCTCCCCGCGAGCACCTTCCCGCGTCGATTGCGATCATGGACGTCTCGGCGCCAGCACCTTCACACCAACCGTCCTTGTCACGGTGTGAGGGTCCGATCCGCTCAAGCGTCTCCCGTGGCAAAACCATATCACAATGTCGCCAAGATCTTCCAAGTACAGATCAACGCCAAGTTCCGCCAAGACCCGTTATCGGACTCCGAGGCCCGCCAAGTTCTTCCACGTGGACCCAATGAACCGCAGACCGACCCCGTGACGAGTGCATCGACCCCCACCAAGATCTGCCGACGCTGAGAACTCACGATAACGCCAAGGCCCGTTCCCGGAGGCGAAGTCCGAACGTGAAGACCACCAAGCTCTCCTTCCCGGATTCGACGCCCCGAGACCATCACGAGGAGGCGAAACGCCAAGGCCTTCGACACGGAACCCTGAACCCCGACGAACCCCCGGACGCCAAGATCGACTCGATGACGCGGACCCGACGAGATCCTCGCGACGATAAGAACGGCACCGACCCGGAGGAATCCGATGCGCCCCCGACGCCGAACCAAGTCCTGCTCCCCGGTGCAACAAGTACTTCGTCCCGAACGCCATCACCGTCAACATGGCCCGACCACCACGAATGCGACAAGACCTCCCTCTGTTATCCGAGAACGTTTCCGTCGAACCCTGGACCCTGAGACCGACCCCGAACCCCGGAACCCCAAGACCGTCGAGACCCCTCAATGTGTGACCCTTACCCGAGAACCCTATTTTATAATTTGCCAACTACATAAATTGTTGCATATTAATTGTTCATACATGCATCCTTGTCTGTGGTTTGGGGGCCTTATGCCGATTCACTGCATAATTAAATATGGGGCTCATATGCGGGCAAATCGAGCCTTATATTGGACTCATTTAAACTTGTGTAGCAAACCGGTGCTATCTTTTGCCATGTTCAAACAACATTTAAAATGCGGGGTAGCTAAACAACATGAACCACCTAATTAATTGTCGGGACCCCGGTTCCGCTTAATATGGCCTAATTGCATCGCACCTTTGCCATGTCATCCATCATACATGCATCATGCCGATCTTCTGCCGTTGTATTAAATATTGCATCCGGTGTTTATTCTAGTGTTTTGCTTCTTCGCGGATAAGGCCGTTGAGTTGATGTGAGCTTCGCCCCGATCTTCGGTTGAACCTTCGGCAATGTTTTCAGGCGAGCATCTCCCCCTTTCTACCTATCTTACTTTTATAGTATTTATTCCCTCATGTTGATCTATTGCTATCTGTGTTGCGATGCTCTAGTTCCCGTACCTGTGATATCCCGTGCAGCCCTATATTTCCTTGGATACCTCCTATTACCTGTTGTTTGGTAGATAGTTGGACTTGCGCGCCGTAGTCGCTTGCTCAAGTGCTGTTGCGTGTTGTCAAGTGCCACAGTTGTTGAAGTAATGTCGCATGTTTGATGTTGGAGATGATCATAGCTTTACTTATCGTTCACTTTAATTCCTGTTTAACAACTAAAATTGAAGTAAGCAGAGGCATCGGTGGGTGATAGATAACATTTGGTTTCCGAACGCCCACTTATGTCCCGTAGGACCCCGAGTACTTGATACCCGTTCCTTGTTTTATCGCGCTATCCACATCCGGGAGGTATATGGGACCCCTGAGCGAGCTTGATTGATCTTATTTCTTGGGGCCAAACTAGTTTGAGGTTTTATTTACGATCTGTACTTATGCCATGCTACTCAGATTTCTGATTGTGCGAGGAGCACTTTGCTTGTTAGGATCGGGACACGTACGCGGTGTCGACAAGCCCAGCCACTTCGGGTTCCCGATGTCACGTACCGTCCACCCAAACATTGAGTCCGTCTCGGAGCTAGCTTACTTCGTTGCGGGTTCTACTTAAGGGGTGGCCCCCTGAAATATTTCTGAATCCTGTGATTGTTCAGTCGTGAAAGCCTCGTTGGGTTTTGTTTTGGTTTTTCCGAGGTTGATCAAGCGTGTGTTGCTATTGGTGCACCCCGGCCGTGTAAAACTTTCTGAAAGCCGTGTCCGCGGTTATGGACGACTTGGAGCACAGTATCTCGACCATAGACAAGCATAACTAAAGTTTATTGCTATAAATTTGACTTTATAATGAATAGTAATCAGCTTCACTATAATGGAATGGCTAAATAATACTGCCCACAATTGCTTGCTTGGAGCGTCGCTTGCGACCTTGGTACCTGACTAGTAAGTATTGCAACTACAACGGAATGGCTGAATAAAAGTACCAACAACTGATGGGTTTTGGGTTTATCTCATGCTATCTGTATCTGATTAGTAATTGATGCAACTACAACGGAATGGTTAACTAAAATGGCCCACTGTTTATTTTATCAGGATGATTATCTATACCTGACTAGTAATTGCTGCCATGATAACCGAATAAATAAAATTGCCAACTGTGTGAGTTCCTCGGTTGACTTCCTCGATTGGTCTCGAGGGGGAAACGCCAGGATGGGTTTGTTTGATGGTAGTATCAGGTTGGATCCGAATAGGTCCCTCTTACCCCTCTCTGATTGCCGCCAGTTGTACCGAGTCTCTATAGGTTGTTTAGTGCATCTTGCCGCCGCTTGATCCACCATACCTATGTAGGCGAGGACCGCCAATCTAGCCTCGCATCTTGGCCTCGATCGACGCTCCTTCTTTTTCCTTTGCCCTTTCGGCACCCTTTTGTTTAAGGGTTTTGAGATCGACGCCGTTAGTGGTTACCCTTCCGCTTGGCCTGGGCAGGGTTATGGACGCCATTGGTTATTCTTGAGGCTCTTAGCCCCATTTGCATCTTGTCCGTAGTCTGACGCCTCCCTTTTCAAGGTGATTTGGATCTTGTACCGTATATCTGTATTCTTGACTCTTTGAGTCGCTGTTATATATATCTGTTCTGTGGGTCCCATCGAGGACTGTTGTGTAATGTTATTACTTCATATTCCACCCGCACGAAAGTGCCTGGTGGGTACCTTTGAATCGTTTCTATGCGGGTTTGGCGGGCTCCGCTAAAACTTGCATAGGTCCGATTCTGAGGGTGTTACAAGCGGTGCCGGGGAAGGGAGGTGTGGTGGCGGGAGGGAGCGGAGAGGCGGTGACGCACGGGCGGGCGCCTGCCAGGGAGAAGGGAGGCACGAGAGGGAGGTGGGGAAGAGGAACAGGGCCAGGGGGGCGTGGGGCGCGGGTCCAGGCGGGGACGGGGCGTGGGCCCGGTGTCGGATTGTGTGCGTGAGTGTGTGTTGTGCCGCTGGGTGGGTTGGTGGCGTCGTGTGCTGCGTGTGTGGGGGACAGGGGATGGGTCCAGGTGGAGAGAGGAAGGAGAGAGGGAGAGAGGAGGTGAGCCAAGTGGCAGCGTGGGATAGGGTAGAGGGAGGGGAGAGGTGAGGTGTCAGGTGGGGATTGGGTGGGCTGATGTGGAGGGGGTGTGGGTAGATTAGGTTGGGTAGACTAGGGATTAAGGGGTGGACCGTTTTGGAACTGGGGTGGTCGTTCGGGTCTATCCGGCCCGTTCGACTGCCCCGCTAAAATAATATAATAATTTTATTTAATTCTAAATGCACCGTTTGCAAACCGATAGCAGACAAACAAAAATATTCCGGAGACCCGGGGTTTGCATTTTGAAAACAAGTCGGGGCGTTTTAGAAAACAAAAACAGGTTTTTCCGCAATAGTTTTATGCAAGCAAATGCAAGATGATGACGATGCTCAAATGCAATGTGGCATGATGACATGAGCATGCGATCATGACGATGCAATGCACAAAAACAACGCGATTTTCTAGTAGTGGTTTTGCGGGATGCCACAATTCGACACCACTAACAATAGATCTCGCCCTCGAGATCCGCCTCATGGTACTGGAAAGAAGGTCGGCGATCTGCATCTTCTCGCTTCATATAGATCCTTGCGACACCACTAACAAGGGTTCATCCTCCATCTTGAAATCGGCGACACCACCAACAAAGGGTTGTTGTTCCTGATTGACGAGAGAACACTCCGGAGAACAAAGGACGAAGGTAGAGGTATCAAACGATAAGGCCACCTCTAACTTCCATTAGAAGAGGAAAAGTTACATTGATCCACCAGTTCGATGTACAGAGCGAACAGTAAGAGTCGGTTAGGGTGATCAATCCATCCCGTACCCAAACTATCAACTATATACATGAATAGGAAAATCAGGCAACTCAACTCTCGAGATTTTAGAATGAAGATCTTCACAAGCGATATTCGGAACAAAGGGATGATGCCAGCTCTGCGTTGGATCTGATGTAGATGAGGTCATCACATCGGAAAGCGCCGGAAGATACAACAGGAATCATATGAAAGACACAATGATTAGGTTCCGCGATGGTTCCATTGGCATGAACAACACATGCTCAAGGTATACTCCAACTTCACCAATGCTCGTCCTTCTCATATGTTTTTCAACGACACGGATATCCAGCAAGGAACACATATGGATAAAGAGCTCAAGAAAAAAAGATCGGATGAAGGGCACAACAGAACAATTGCAGATTGATGATCGTAGCACCTCCGTTACAAAAGGGAGAAAACGAAACCCTGAAGGTACGACGAAAACCCAACCACGAGAATTCCTGGACTCGAAGAAAGGGATGAGAGCGGATTCAAAACGCGTAGAGGTAAGAGGAGAATAGCAGAGGGGTAAGGAGTAAAATTAGACCTAATCATAACTATCCAACCGATTTTTGCAAAAATAGTTTTGACACTCTACTTCGGCCGTTACCTAGGTTATCCTACATCTTTGGACTTGTGGGGTATCGAATCGCTGAGCTCGATACCACTCAGTAACACCCTCGAGAATCGGACATATGCAAGTTTTAGCGATTCCGCCAAACCCGCATAGAAACGATTCAAAGGTGCCCACCAGCACTTTCGTCGGGTGGAAAAGAAGTAATAACATTACACAACAGTCCTCGATGGGACCCACGAGCAGATATATATAACGACTCAAAGAGTCAAGAATAGATATAATATACAAAGATCCAAATGACCTTGAAAAGCTGAGCGTCCGCTACGGACAATATGCAAATGGGGCTAAGAGCTCGAAGAATAACCAATGGCGTCCATAACCCTGCCTGTGCCAAGCCGGAAGGGTACCTCGCTAATGGCGTCGATCTCAAAACCTGCTTAAACAAAAGGGGTGCCGAAAAGGGCAAAGGAAAAAGAGGAGCGTCAAGATCGAGGCCAAGACAGCGAGACTAGAATTCGGCGGTCCTCGCCTACATAGGTATGGTGGACTGAAACGGCAGCGGCAGCATGCACTAAACAACCTATAGAGACTCGATACAACTGGCGGCTATCAGAGAAGGATAATAAAGACCTATTCGGATCCAACCTGATGCTACCATCAAACAAACCCATCCTGGTGTTTCCCCCTCGATACCAAACGAGGAAGTCAACCGAGGAACTCACACAGTTGGCAGTTTTATTTATTCAGTTATCGTTGCGGCAATTACTAGTCAGGTATAGATAATTGTCCTGATAAAAGAAGCAGTGGGCCCTTTTAGTTATTCATTCCGTTGTAGTTGCAGCAATTACTAATCAGATACAGATAGCATGAGATAAACCCAAAACCCAACAGTTGTTGGTACTTTTATTTAGCCATTCCGTTGTAGTGGCAATACTTACTAGTCAGGTACAATGGTCGCAAGCGACACTCCATCAAACAATTGTGGGCAGTATTATTTAACCATTCCATTATAGTGAGGCTGATTACTAGTCATTATAAGTCAAATTTATAGCACTACTTTAGTTATAGTTATCTATGATCGAGATACTGTGCTCCAAGTCGTCCATATCCGCGGACACGGCTTTCAGAAAGTTTTACCCGGCCGGGGTGCACCAATAGCAACACACGCTCGATCAACCTCGGAAAAACCAAACAAAACCCAACGAGGCTTTCACGACAAAGCAATCACAGGATTCAGAAATATTTCAGGGGGCCACCCCTTGAAGTCTTACCATAGCGAAGTAAGCTAGCTCGAGACGGACCCAAGGTTTGGGTAGACGTGAACGATCGGGAACCCAAAACTGGGCTTGTCGACACCGAAATCGTGTCCCGATCCTAAACAAAGACAGGTGCTATCTCGCACAATTGTAAATCTGATTAGTAGCATGGCATAAGTACAGGATAGTAAATAAAACCTCAAACTAGTTTGTGGCCCCAAGAAATAAGATGAATCAAGCTCGCTCGGGGGTCCCATATACCTCCCGGATGTGGATAGCGCGATAAATCAAGGAACAGGTATCAAGTACTCGGGATCCTACGGGACACAAGTGGGCGTTCGGAAACCAAATATTTTCTATCACCCACCGATGCCTCTGCTTACTTCAATTTTAGTTGTTAAACAGGAATTAAAGTGAACGATAAGTAAAACCATGATCATCTCCAACATCAAACATGCGGCAAGGCTCCAACAACTGTGGCATTTGACGACACGCAACAACACTTGAGCAAGCGACTAAGACGCGCAGGTCCAACTATCTACCAAACAACAGGTAATAGGGTGTGTCCAAGGCAATATAGGGCTGCAAGGGATATCACGGGTACGAAAACTAGAGCAACGCAACACAGATAGCAATAGATCAACAGGAGGGAATAAATACTATAAAAGTAAGATAGGTAGAAAGGGGGAGATGCTCGCCTGAAAACATTGTCGAAGGTTCAACCGAAGGTCGGGTGAAGCTCACATCAACTCAACGGCCTTATCAGCGAAGAAGCAAAACACTAGAATAAACATAGGATGCAATATTTAATACTACGGCAAAAGATCGGCATGATGCATGTATGATGCATGGCATGGCAAGGTGCGATGCAATTAGGTCATATTAAATGGAACCAGGGTCCCGACAATTAATTAAATGGTTCAAGTTATTTAGAACCCCCGCAATTTAAATGTTGTTTTAGCATGGCAAAAGATAGCACCGGTTCGCTACACAATTTAAATGAGGCCTATATAAGGCTAGATTTGCCCGCATATGGGCCCCATATTTAATTATAAGGTGAATCGGCGTAAGGCCCCCAAACCACATGACAAGCATGCATGCAAGATGAATGATTAAAGTGCAACAGGTTTTATATTTAGCATTTATAAAATAGGGCTCGGGAAAAAGGGGTCACACATTTAGGGTTCGGCGAACTTGAGGTGCCGGGGTTCGGGGTCCGGGGTTGGTCTCAGGGTCCGGATCTGGGGTTCGGTCTCGGCGGGATCGTTCTCGGATAACTGAGGTCGATCTTGTCGCATCCGGGAGCAGGACTTGGGTCGGTGTCGGGGCGCATTGGGTCCGCCCTGGTCGATGTCGTTCTTGTCGCATTCGCGGTCTTCGGGTCATGTCTACGGTCATGGCGTTCGGGGTGAAGCACTTGTCGTATTCGCATCGACGACTTTGGCGTCCGGGTTCTTGACGAACTTGGCGTAACCGGAATGGAGGGCTTGCCGTATCGGGGAGAAGATCTCGAAGGGTGCCGGCTTCAATTGTCGATGGCGAACTCGGGCTCGATACCGGGGGTCCTTCGGGTTTATCTCGATCGATGTCGATCTTGACTGCCAGGATGTTCAGAAGATCTTGTCGCGATGAGCTTTGGGTTGAGAGGTTATCTTGCATGGTATTAAGCAGCTATGCCACGTTGTGGTACTTGGCATGGTTGGCCTAGCCAACTTGGTTTAACTTCAGACTCACCACGTACCAGGGACACACGGCAACAGCAAACCTGCAGCTGCAAGCTACCCGCAGGGAACAACAGGTCCATCGAGGAGCTTTGGGCGAAGACGACGGACATGCTGCTGGAGTTCACGGACGAGGGAGCCCGGGGGTAGCACCGTCGGGCGCCGCAGCGAGGTGGACGGCAGGGACCCGAGGAGGAGGCCGATGGGCGGCAGCTGCCCGAGTCGAACGCGGCGGGCGGCAGCGGAAAGGAAGCGGCGGCCAAGGGCTCGGGCATGGGACGATGGCGGCGAGAATCGCCAGCGGGAGGACGAGGGAAGGTGGCCTTGGCGCCTGACAGGACAGCGGTGCTGCGGGGAGGCGCCGGAGCCAGCGGTCGAGGCGAGCACCACAAAGAGCGAGGAGGTGGCTGCACGGGTCGGCCCTGAGGATGCGGACGGAAGGGAGATGCGGTGAGGAAGGCTCGAGCCGGAGGGCGCAGAGGCGGCGAGGTTGCATGTGGCGGGGGCGGCCGTCGGAGGAAGAGGTGGGGTGGGCCGAGAAGCTTCGGGGGTGGAGGCTGGGCGGGGCGGGGCGAGGCAGGCGGAGGCCGCGGCGGAGGGAGGGGTGCTGGGGAAGGAGGTGTGGTGGCGGGAGGAGGCGGAGGCGGTGGCCAGGGCTGCCAGAGAGGAGGCGAGAGGAGGTGGGGAAGAGGAACAGGGCCAGGGGGCGTGGGGCGCGGGTCCAGGCGGGGACGGGGCGTGGGCCCGGTGTCGGCTTGTGTGCGTGAGTGTGTGTTGTGCCGCTGGGTGGGTTGGTGGCGTCGTGTGCTGCGTGTGTGGGGGACAGGGGATGGGGCCAGGTGGAGAGAGGAAGGAGAGAGGGAGAGAGGAGGTGAGCCAAGTGGCAGCGTGGGATAGGGTAGAGGGAGGGGAGAGGTGAGGTGTCAGGTGGGGATTGGGTGGGCTGATGTGGAGGGGGTGTGGGTAGATTAGGTTGGATAGACTAGGGATTAAGGGGTGGACCGTTTTGGAACTGGGGTGGTCGTTCGGGTCTATCCGGCCCGTTCGACTGCCCCGCTAAAATAATATAATAATTTTATTTAATTCTAAATGCACCGTTTGCAAACCGATAGCAGACAAACAAAAATATTCCGGAGACCCGAGGTTTGCATTTTGAAAACAAGTCGGGGCGTTTTAGAAAACAAAAACAGGTTTGTCCGCAAATAGTTTTATGCAAGCAAATGCAAGATGATGACGATGCTCAAATGCAATGTGGCATGATGACATGAGCATGCGATCATGACGATGCAATGCACAAAAACAACGCGATTTTCTAGTAGTGGTTTTGCGGGATGCCACAGGGGTTCTTTTTTATTTTTTATTTTTTATTTTTTATTTTTATTTCTAATTGGCCTGACATATGGGGTCTAGTGCACATCAAAAAATTGGTCATAAGAGCATCTCTAGCAGACACCGTAAAAGTATGGACTAGAAAACATGTTCCCAGGTCAGGTTTCTCGCGTTTATACAGGCCGGACGCGACGGGGCGGAACAGAAACCACAAAACCGAACCGAAAAAGAGAATATTCGATTTAGATTTCACCCATCGCTTCGTCGTCTTCGTGTACAAATAGGAGGCGCCGACGCGTTCATCCCTATCCATCCCCTTCCTCTCCAATCTCCACCACGCCGCCATGGAGATGCCCACGTTGAACTTCTATGAGGCGGTGATGTTCGCGCACTTCGACATTGTCGCGCCGTCGGCAGGGACGGTGCCCTACGGATGGCGCATCAGCTATACGGGGGTGCCGGTGGCTCCGCTCCCGGGCCGATCCGAGATGGAGAGCAACATCATGGCGCGCCGCCGCTAGATGCCCGCGTGGAAGAGGGCGCTGCCCCGGTACGCGGCGTGGAAGAGGTTCCATCCAACGACAAGGAGGAAGCCGGCGGCTCGGGGGAGGAGGACGACGACGCGGAGGACAGGGCAGAAATGAAATTGTTGACTAGTGGTTAAATCAATGAACTAGATTTATGTAGGATGTGAAATCATAGATTTTTTTAGAAAGAACTCGTGGTTGAATCAATGGGCTGCAACTATGTTTTCGCCTCGAGTTAGATATCTGTCCCGGATCAATTTCTGTCACAGCGAGGGTTGGGGACGTGACCGTCGAGTGGCGGAGGCCTTGTCCGCGGGCGGAATTTGTCTGCCGGGGCCTAAGTCGACGGTGGCGCCCGACGGCGGCGGCGATGACGGGTGGACGCATAAGGGAGGGGAACGCGCTAAAACTTCCGCCCCGCCAAGTATCCCGTGGTTCCCAGGTCGGGCACGAAACCTGGGGATTTGTGGTTCCGCGGGGGTGTTTTCTCGGGGACCCTAAAAAATTCGGTCCGGGCGGTTTTGGGACGTCTGTTCTGACCACTTTTCTCACACGAAACCGAATAGTGGCGGTTATTTTTCTGGTTCCGCCCTTTTATGGTGTCTGCTAGAGATGCTCTAACTAGGGGACCTACTATGAGAAATGGTGTCAATTCAAGTTTAATTCACATTTAGTGCACATTGCAAAAAAAATACCAGAGCAGAAGTGGTATTTCTTCGATTAGCTATATACTCCTTACTATAACTAACCAGTCTATAAATTGATTTTGGTTACTAGTTGTCTGCCTTAAATCAATGGTGGTTGGAAAATGTTAAGCAATAAAAGAGTCCAATGGAAGTGTTGATGAGTAGAGAATTTTGATGCAACTTTGGAACCGAGAAATTTCTTATATATTTTTTTCTGCTTAAGAACCTCCATGGCCTCTTCATCGGGTGTGACACCCCTGGACGCGCTGGATCCGTCAGTGCTGTATCCGTCAGAGCTACCTGTGTGCGCGCCCACAACCGTCGACGCCCTCGTGATGAGGCTTTAGCCCCTGATTTTCCTATAGTGCTCCATCACTCGAGTGGTTTCGGGGGATGGGATGTCGGCCTCCCTCTAGTTTGACTCTTGGACGTCCCTTGGTCCGCTCACCGACGCTCTCCATGTGGCCTTCTCCCATTTCCTATCACCTCGGCTGACAGTGGCTGAGGCCGTTAGAGATGGCATCCTCCACATCCAGCTACAATCGCGTGTCACTCCTTAGGAGGAGGTCGAGCTGACGTTCCTACATGCTCGCCTGCGTGCTCTCCGGCTCATGAGCGACTCCGACCACTGCGATGTTACACTCTGTTCCATGGGAGAGTTCCATACTAGCGATGTGTACCGAGCTTTATGCTCCTCGAGATGAATTGTACCGCACCCGGAGGCTAACTGGACCAAATTTGTGACGCCCCGAGTCCGAGTGTTCTTATGATTCGACGCCTCGGTCGGAACTGGATACGTGCTCACTTGTTCCATCTAGTGTGCATTTGCTCCCTGCATTGCGAGTTTTGTCTAGGCGTGTGGTGACCCAAAATACCACTGCATGATGTAGTACACTATAGTTGTTGACATAACACTAATGAAATATCATCCACTACTATTACATCCCTCGGAGTGGTACAACAGAAACATCGTAGGTCCAAGACATGACGATAGGTTACAACTTACTCTTACCAAAAGATCCATAGAATAGTCTAGGTTATAGAAGAAGAAAGCAACTTATTACAAAGAAGAACCAGAAAACAACAACTCATAACTATCATACTAATAAGACTAGTATCTAAACTATCTGGCTTGCATTTGCTGCTATTGTAATTCTCTATACAAGTAAGTTTTATGGCTAGAGATTATATTCCTATCTAATCAAAAACTTCGTCTTCATATCTATTGATGTATGTAGACTTTATAGACTTCATTGAATTATCTTTAGACTCCTGGTGTATCCTCTTTAGCATCACTTGATGTTAATGACGTCTTCCATGGTTTTATAATATAGCAAGGGTTAAGAAGGTACGGTTGAGTATGAGCATACTCAACAAGTTTACTAAAAAGGAGCGTTTGATGCACTATCTACAGCCACAGATCATAGGTCGTAGGCTATACAGGTTTTGTAAACATTTCTTCAAAGGTTGATTTTATTCTGGAAAACTATGTCTGTCAGCCTTCACAGGTTTACTAGAAATTCGTGAAGTTCCTTTCCTGTAGCATTCGCAACTTCTTCCCAAAACAGGGAGTAACATGTCACATTTTTATACACTCTACAGAGATGTGTTGCTTTACCCATGAGAGATCCTTATCCATGTTGCACAACCAAGTAGCGAGCTTTTCCAAAAACTTCCTTGGTATGGGGCCTGGTATAAGGACCCAAGCCGATCACTACCCTTCTTTGTGACCCCGCATGCCCCCTTGGTGTATATCATGCCCACCTTCTGTATTATGGCAGTGAAATATACAGACTGTTATAGATGCCAGAACTACTATGAGACGTTGACCCATATGATGTATAATCTTCTACTAATTAAACCATGCTACAAGGATTTCAGCCACGGCCTACGCATCCGTTGACATGCAAAAGGAAGAAGATTCAGCTGATTTCACCGTCCCATTCCAGATCTCATGGTTAACGCGTATTATACGGCGCAAGAATAACTAACGATATTGGTTGTTAAATCCTAAATATTATGTTCATTTACAACTTAAGTATTCATAGTAGGTATTACCACTTGGTAAATACCCCATAATCATATCATTATGAAAAATAGAGTTTTTTTCGTCTTTTTTGAGATGTATTGCTAATACTGGATAGCAAATAACCAAAGGACATGAGCAAGTGTGAACTTGCCTCTTATGATTGTAAGATTAAGCACTCACGGTCTTTGAAACAATAGAAGATCCAATATCTGAAAACAACATCATTGATCCGGTAAGGACTAATGTTTAAAGAAGCAAGATGCTATTATGCATAAGTAATGCAATGCAATTTTGTAAGCTCAAATCACCGGAATAAATTTTGATGATCTAGTTTGTGGATTTGTGATGATTTCTTTAGAATGTATTACCCTTTTATATTAGTTTCAAAATTGTTCTTCTTATTAAGCCCCGTGAGAGTGTGTGAAATACTTTTAGATACAATAAAGTAACATACAGTAATCACCCAAGTGTTGAATGATATACAATGACTTCTTATATAAAGATTCGTTATGCTATTAGAGACTTTAAGGAAATAGCTACATCTTACCTTTAATGTATCATAAAAGAATAACTTTTGAAGAAAAGCTTACTTTACAAAGTAAAAGCAGTTAAACTTGTAAATAGTTACTATTAGGGGTTTTCCTACTATTAAATAAATCATTGTTATAATTGTGTTAACCATATTACTTGTATCTTGGACTTGTATATCACTTACATGAGATGATACTATAATATTTTTACTTCATAATACTCCATAAGGTTAAATAATAACAATATTACTTTTATTTGTGTGGTGGATTGTTGTTATTATAAGTGAATGAGATAATTTACCCACTTAGGATTTAGTGATTATACTTTATAGGGATTTCTATTTTCGTGCTCTTGATTCGTTAGTTGTACTCATTTTTCTCCAGCCTCTTAACTTTTCCTCACTTTTCCCCTCTCTATGTTATGAAACCCTCGCAGGTGCTCCCAGGCGCTCGGACGGAGAGATACCGTCAGGTCAAAGGCTTGACCATTACATGTTGACTGGTGGGATCGCGTTGGGGTAGGTCGTGCGTCGAGCGTTACGTTACGTGACCTCGACCGTTACATGATGACGGGTGGGGTCATGTTGGGACGGGTCCTACATACGTGGTGACGGGCGGGGCACCGTTCGGATGGGTCTTGCATACATGGTTAAGGGTGGGGCCACATGGAGACACGTCGGACCGGCCATTCTCGCTCACTCAAAGCATTCGCTTCCCCCGAACCTAGAACTGCCCCCACACCACCCCTCCGCTGCCCTGCCGTCGTGCCCTCCTACCTTATGTCGTCCTCGGCCCCAGAGCCGCCCCCTACTCCTAGCCACGGAGCCCACTCCACCTCCAGCTCCGCTACCGACCCCGCTAGATCTACCCCTTTCGCGGAACGGTATGCAACGCCAACAAGTGCACCGTCCATCCGTGTCGAGCACAGAGAATATTGGGTGGAATCGCTGGGATTTAAAGCATGGATTCCATCTAGGTATGCATCATTTCCCTTTTGTGGGTTGATTATTAGGAGTATTTGAGCGTGAATCGCTGGTGCTCAACTAACTGCCTTGTTTTTCGAATAGGATTGATCCAGTGCTGGCATTTCGGCTGGAGGTTAGTCTGCATATTAGCGTAATTCATGGTTGTGAATAATATCTCTCTGGATTTTAGTTCCCAACGGTGGTTGCAACCTCCATAACTCTTATAGATTTGATATATAAAATCTATTCTAAATTCCCCTAGAGTAGTCGCGATTCAGTTGATTTGCAAGAGTGTTTATAATTATGAAACTCTCCCACGGTCTCAAAATATAATGGACACAACTCTTGCACAGTTGGTGTTTCACTTTCAAATTAAAAAAATATACAACTCTTAATGTACAAGAGTGTTTATAATTGACACAACTCTTGAACACTTTAAAATTGAAAAACTTATGCAACTCTTAATGTAAAAGAGTGTTTGTAATTGACACAACTCTTTAACAGTTTTAAATTGAAAAAAATTATACATATCTTAATGTAAAAGAGTGTTTATAATTGACACAGCTCTTGAACTCTTTCAAATTAAAAAAATATACAACTCTTAATGTAAAAGAGTGTTTATAATTTACACAACTCTTGAACACTTTCAAATTGAAAATATAATACAACTCTAAATGTAAAGGAGTGTTTATAACTGACACAACTCTTGAAAACTTTCAAATTATAGTGTCATAAGAAAATCTTAAGTGTTTACCATTTTTAGAGCGTGAAAAGTGATCCCTAAACTTGCGTATACAAAAATTATAAACCTTTGAACACTGTGAAACCACACTTAATACGTGATAATGATGTACTAAGAAAATCTTGAGAGATTATCATTTTCATAGAATGTAATGCATAACTTGCATATGGAAAAAAGTATACACCTTTGAACTCTTGAAAATTGCAATTAGGAAATGATAATGTTGTGCTAATAAAATCTTGATCATTTATCATTTTCATGGAGTGAAATATAATGCAAAAATTATGCACCTTTGAACACTTTACCTTCAAATTATATTCAAAATCATTTGTTTATGGAGTTAAAGCATCGATGGCAAACTCATTATTTTGCATGGATAGAGAGTGCCCCCGATAGATACAGGGGTTATCATGTCCGCTAGATCACAGAGGATCAATCAAAGGATCAACGGTTGGTGGGTACGATCCGCGTGACAACTGTCTCGACCAATCAGAGCATAGCAGCCAAGATGAGCACATGTGTGATAGTTTGCGACTAAGAGAGAGGTGAAAACTGAGTAGAACTTAAAAACCAAGGGCAAAACTGAGTAGAACTTAAAAACCAAGGGCAAAACTGACAAGGGGGTTCAAATAGAAAATAGAAAGGGATTTAAAATTGGAAAATGCTTCTTTTATATAATAAAATACATATTGGCATACATCAAACTATTTGCAATTCAAATATATATCAGTTTGATAATTATTGCCTCATTCAGACAAATTATGTTTTGAGGAGCGATGTTTTGGGAAGAGGCTTGAGTGGAAAGCTATCAACCTTCATAGATAGTAGGCGTTTTGAGAAGTGGTGATTTAGGTTAAAACTTGATTTATATACATTTCTTATGGTGGCAGGTCACATAATAAGACTCCATGGGTAGATGCCACTACGTTTTGATCTTTTTGAATTTGTTGTGCATAAAATGACTCAATTAGCTAGCTGAAACCCATTCGCTGACTCTGTATTGACCATCCACCGGAGGGTAAAAGTGAGTATATTGCACACGGCAGTGTTAATACTGGAGGGCAAAACTGAGTACAACCAAAGTGCCAGTGTTACACTCGAGGGTATAACTGAGCATAACTAAGTGGACAAGGTTAGACACGAGGGGGAAAATGTGACGCATGGTACGCGTGTTGCAGTGCACGGGGTGGTAGCGGACGCTTGTGGCCGTGCACGGTGAAGTATCATACGCGGTTATGCGGTGCACGGTGGTGCAACGAAACGTCTTCTCCCTGCACCTTTATAGAGGCCTTCTCACTCTCACTTGTCACTCGCTCACTCAGTCACGCAACCATCTCCACTGTCCCATCACCTTCTGAAAACCCCCAAGAAAACCCCAACCACGCCAGAGATGGAGAAGAATGGTGCGGTGGCCATCGTCGCCTCTAAGGACGCCGATAAGGAGGCCCCCATCCCCGTACAGGCCCCTATCGAGGCATCGAAGGCAGCCGCCATCCCCGTCCAGACCCATGTCCCTGCTCCCACCGTAGATGCCGAAGAGGAGGCCCCCATCCCCATATAGGACCTCGTCGAGGCATCGAAGGCAGCCGCCATCCCCGTCCAGACCCCCGTCTCCGCTTCCGCCATAGCCGTCGGCGAGGAGGCCCCCATCGTTCTCCGGCAGATCCCGCACGGCCAGGACCCTTACGGGGACAATGATTACATCAGGCCGGAGAACCTCTACGATACCAGCTTAGCCGACCCATCACTACAAGGAATCTAGCTATATATGACCCTCCATTTTCTTCACAAAATCGTTATAATAGTTTGTTTATGATGATTCTATGACAATTTTGAGATCGTCGAAAGCTGGGCGTCGCAAATAAACTATAACGACGATTTTGATGAAATCGTCATAATCGTCTATGACAATATTTGATCGTCATAACGTCTATTACGATCCAATATCATCACGGGCTATCTAGCCTAGCCAAGTCAGATCCTACGTGGCCGATCCTACGTGGCCGATCCTACGTGGAAAAATTGTGACAAAATTAAATCGTCGTAAACCGAAATCAGCCCAGTCCATTTCGGTTGCTTACTTGGGCTAAGCCCAATAATTCTGGTCTTTTACTTCCTGTCATGGGTCATTAGTGTTATGGGCTCTGGACATTGTGTTGCGCATTTTAGTTTTGGGCCTTGGCCTTTTTACTGTCCAGTTACTTTCTAGCGTTTTCTATTTTTCTGAAACATTTCTGTCAATATAATTTGGGCCATGGCCTCTTTAGAGCCCAAATAATATTCGATCGAGTACAATTTTCAGCCATTTTTCCATATTTCTTCTATCCCGAAAATTATAAGATGATTCTGCCCATCAATTTCTATTCATCATATTACATAACATTTGTTTAACTCAAACATAGAAGGTATGGAAAATTTCAAATAACAGCCAAGAATAGTCTTAGTCTGTTACACAATTGTTACATGGTTCATGCCAAACAGCCAGATACTTTAACTGCTGGTGTACAAGTAGCTCTAAAATTATAGGTCTTCAAGATTTTCTCAAATTTCTTTGGCTGGAACACTTGGAAAAGAGAGGAAAAGCCAAATTTTTAGAGTCGAGATATAGCAAAAAATTGGCAACTATTACGAAACAGTAGAGATGCAAATGTAACAATGCAAGAGATTTTAACATGCAAGCGATTTTAAGAGATTTTAGTATCATTTTGGCACGTAGAGTAACAATGCAGCACATATTTGTTGATAAATTCTCCAAGTAGTTCAAATATTGCCAGGGCATCTTAGTAAGTATAGTATGATACCAAAATGATTTCGTTAATGCAAATACAATACACCATGTGAATCTACTTCAGAAGTTAATGCTGGCAAGAACAAATAGTTCATTGAATGGCACACTCAATCACAAAATAGACAAAAACAGTATTTTACATACAATGCTTTCACATATAATCATAAAAAATGTCCAAGACATTACATAACTGACATGTATGACGATAGTCTAGTTCACGAACCAGTCCAGCACTGTCACTGCACCTCTGTTTGGATGTCCAGGTCGAAGACACCAGATCCTTGCAGGGCTCCAACTCCCGTTCCTTGTGCCCACGCTCCCGTGGAGGCTTGAAGCTGGAGTCCGGAGGCGCCTGGAGAAAGAAAGAGCAAGTTTGATGGCATAGAAGTTTCAGTTGACATGGTTTCTTACACTAGCCTGGACTATTTATGGTCTCACTTTCTTCCTATTTCTGGAATATTCAGCTAGTATGCACATGATTATTTTAATAAGAAACTGCATTAGCTTTAAGCTGATGTGCTGTAAGTACTAGTGTATGTCATATAAGAGATCTGCCACTGTAGTACCTCTAGTTCATTCAAAACAGACGCAATATGCACCAAAAGGAGTTCATTTAGAGATAGATAAAAATATACCTCTAGTTCCATATAATCCTATAGGCTCATTCAATTATTTCCTTATAGAATCCAATATGGTACTCCGATTTGTTTACGGACCCTACAAGACTACAACAATATTGTTTAGCCCGCAGGAAAGTCATAAAATCAAATTTGAGCATCAATAGTACTATTATTTCTTTATAGACTCCATTGAGTATTTGTTACAACATCCATAGTGAAACAAACATTATTCGAGTACTCTCGTTGTTACTGCTATTGTTATCTACAACACAAGGGAAAACACAGAACTCCATCACAATGTACTCATAAGCAACACATCACTACAAGTAATTTTGAATTTACATTATGGTTACATCAAATTTATCTATTATGCAGTGAAATTTAGTTAAACAAGTACTTATGAAAGCTGCTACATTGACCTCTTACGAAAGCCTGAAGCTCTGACTCATGGATTGAGAACAAACACTACAAGAAGAAACCCCATACAACAATACATACTTGGCAACGGCCTATAGATCTGTTGCAAAATTTTATTGTAGATACAGATTTATGCGTTGGAGCCACGTTCGTTGCTTTTTTAGATGGACACATCCATTGTTTATTAGAGAGATTGTATTGTACAAAGATAAACTATGAGCCCAGCCCACTAACCACAATTATCTATTAACCCAACAGCCACGAAGGCATGCCCGCACGCTGCAGTCCCACTTCCTTCTCCTCCTCCAAACCTAGCCGCCTTTCCCAAACCTATCGGCCTAGGTTCCTTGCGGCGTTTCCCCAGGGCTCCCTACGCCGTGGGCGAGCTGTGCCTCCACCGGTGATGCAGCTCACGCGCCCTAGTACTCGCCTTTAGTATGAGGACAGAGGACGTCTCAAAGGACTGATTCAGACAACCAATATGGATTTGGGCCGCGCCATGATACGAAGGTTTCTCAAAGAGCCATGGAGGTGAGTTATAGCAGGGAGGCGCGGCAGAGTTACGACACGTTAGAGGTTCGGGTTCGAGGTGCAATTTCGTTTTCCTCCTTTCAGATTAATCTCCCCTTTTCCCTTGCATAACCCGTGTTCTCCAATTTTATAGGACTACATTGGACACTAACCAAAAATTGACACAGATAGTATAGATAGATGATCTTCATGTACTGTACTAGTTGTTAGCTAAGGAAAAAAGGTAAGTAGCAGTACGGCATCATTTTGTTTCGCATATACCCTTTCAATCATTGCCTGTAAGCTGGAAAATCAAACACTTATTGATAGGTCTTGGCTGTACGGAGGACAGGATTTTGCCTTTCCTCCAAGATCCATTTGATCCAAAGGTTCTACATACGTATCTTTGATGCGTCACGTCAATTGGCTAAAAAGGAGAAGGCCACATCACTCTAGCAAAGGAGATGAAAGAACGCAATACATTGCATTTTGCATTTGAGATACCTCTTTCCATTTTATAAAAACACAACCACTTCACATCACCCACAGTGGCTCATATGGAATAATAGAAATAGTGACTCTCCCTTAATATTAAAACTTAATTTCCCCAGAGATCTCTTTAGCCTAAGTTCTACCTAAGTACTTAGTGCATTGATCAAATGATCAGACCACCAATGCCATAATAAGTACAATTTCCCCAAAACTGCATGACCTTTTATCTTGATGCAAACTGCAGTTAATCATTTATTCAATGTTACTGAACTTGAGATACTCCTCTTATGTCATGCCATACATGTGTGATGGTGCAACAGGTAGAGGTAGTAGCGCCGCTGGTGGGAGAGATGCCACAACAAGAATGTGCAAGCGGGTGCACATCGGCGACAACAACCAGGTCGACCGGGAGGTATTAATTTCTCCACCTTTTTTACGTTTCATATCATGTTAAGTTCTTTTTTGTCCTACTATGATTGACCATTCTATGGATTATTGAGTTAGGAACTTTGATCTGTTGTTACATGGACAATTTAACCAAAGTATTTTGGTTTCTGTTTGATGCATTTAGTTCGTACCCTGCCGTGGATATTTCTTATCTTGATTTCTTGCTGTATTTTCCATTGACGTGGTAACCACTTTGAGTGTGGGTCTAATAGGCTAATATGAAATGCACAGGATTCGCAAAAATGTGAGTATACCGCCACTTTGGCATTACACCAAGGTGAGTATACCTACAAATTTCTAAGAAAGTACTTGGTAGAATTCACTATGCCCTTACACACATGTTCTGCCACTTTGATACTAAAAATGAGATTTTTATTTGCAGGTCACATACATTAGCAAGACATGCTATTTGATTATCAGCTTCGGACGATGTTAGGCCAGATATTAGAACCAACATGTATAGGACTCTGTTCTTCACATAATTTTCATGTATGGAATGGTGTTCCAAAAATAATATACTCCCTCCGTCTTAAAATAGATGTCTGAAGTTTTTCAATTTTTGGATGAATATATATAATAAATAGTCTAGATTCATCTAAATTTTGGCAAATCTAAGACATATATTTTGAGACAGAGTGAGTACATAGGATATCATGTTTTTATTCAAGTTTGTAAATTGTATACTCCTCAAATAATTTTCTTGTATGGAATAGTTGAAATAATAATTATTGAATGATTTGCGAGAAATGCATTCATACTCAATGATTTGGGTGATGTGGCATGTCTCATATGAATTACGTACTGTCACCAAGAAAAAATCTGCCATATTCTCAATGATCAAACCATCCAGTTCACAAGATAATTTTTTATTAAATGGACGTTTCGATCTGTATGGGGATGCCGCTACCAACGCATGTAGTAGTTGCCTGAATCCGTAGCTAAATTTGCAACGTTTATCCCATTGGTTACCAACGGCTCTATATGCATTGCATTCTACCCTAGCAACACCCAAAAACGCAACACATTTTTATCTGTTGGTATGGTCGCTAGCAACGCCTATATGCACATTTAGATACACATAATGGCGTTGCTGTAAAGGGGGTCTTCTTGTAGTGAAAAGTAGAGCACACAGAGCAACTTGTTTTCTTTCTCGTATCCATCTTTTTGGTACCGGTCAGATGTAGCCGGTATAGAGAACATACTGAGCATTTTGGTACCCATGATTAAATTATCCAATTATTTGTTTGAGTAAAACTAATGGGAGAAACAGACAGCTTACTACCATCTCTAAATCAGACCTAGTAATTTCACTAATCGGATGATTGACTATAGATTGCTAGCTCAATTATACCAGGGGATCAAACGGTTCCTAGACCAATTATTTAACCCTAGAGCACAAAGCTAAAAGCCTAGACAATATTATGCCAAGGAATCAATCCTAGTAGTTGCGAAAAAATAGCACTGTCATCGTGGAGTAGGTTGAGATCAAGCATGCCAGATATAAGATAAATAACAACGACAGAAAACATTCAAGGTAGCTACAACTGCAATTCGTTGGACACCACCATTTCCATGGACATGAAGTAAAATTCAGATCCAACATGCATTGTGTTTAAGGATAACAAATGAAATGACTTGAAAAATTCTCATGCACTATAGGTGGTAGGTTCAAATTACACATATCATGATCTCATAACTACAGGAGCCAGACTACTCCAATTAGTGCCAAATCAAGAACATGCACGAGTACAAAGCACTAAATCAAGAAATCATGACAGGAGTGAGGCGTGGAGGCGGTGATCAAAGTGGAGAGGAGGGTATCGTCGGAGGGAGAAAGGGTGAGAAAGAGTGAGTGAAGGTTGGTAAAGCGATGGACGAGAGCAAGATTCAAATCAAAGTGAAGAGAAGTAAAGGGATAGGGAGGGAGGAGGATTGCTTTCTGTTCTTGTGGTGAGCAGCAAGAAGTGAAGAAGTGCAGATGGCGTGAGCGGCCTTCGAAAAGGAAGCAGATGATCGGTCAGAATGGCCTGGCCTGAAGCCTTCAGAAGCAAAGTCGACTTCCGTGTTCATCTACATCCTTCAACATCAATGGGCTGATCCCACACTGATTCATCCACATAGCCCACAACAAAAAAGATTGAACACGGGATCCACATCAAAGATCAGGAAGATTGCACGCTGAAGAGAGGAGAAGAAGATCCCCGAAGAAGAGGCAGGAGAGAAGAGGGGAGGCAAAGATTCAAAAAAAGCAAACGCAGATGATTTCCAAAGTGCCGCCAAGATGATCTACTCATAGATCCGGCGCGATGATGGATGCGTGTCTTGCCGATCGCCGAACGGTGTCTTGCAGGGATTACCGGCCATTGAAGAACGGAAAGGGCGAACGATGTGGTACTACGCGAGGTAAGGGATGCCGTAGAACACGCACGGTGTCGGGCGGCGTTTTTCGGGTAAGGTGAGTAGTGGTGAGAAAGAAGGTGGTGGAGGCGTGGGGAGGCGAGGCGTGGTGTTCTTGGCGGATGAGCTGGAGGCGGTTGGATGGGCGATTTCTGATGTCGACTAGCGATGATATTGTCGAGATTAGAATGAAGACGGGGATTTCCATTCAAATTTGCCATTTTGGGAAACATCCGATTTATTGATTATTTATTAAAAAACATTTAAATTATAATTTTAAATAAATAAAAAAGCAAAAAACATCTATACAGAGTATAGGAAGAGAAATGGGAAGAGACATAGCGAACAGGACACATACGAACGGAGGATTAGACGAGATCCTGAGAGACCGACTTCCTTCAACCGGAGAATCCTCAAAAGAAAAAGAAGAGAAGAACGGAGACAACTCGAGAACCCTTCTCCTCCACCAAACCTCCCTAGAAATCGAAGCCATGACCTAGGAGTAAGTCTTCATCGACGCTTGATGAATGATGATGAAGATGAATGATATGATCTTGAACCGATCATATCTAATCAACCTTGATCCCCCTCCACCTCAGAGATCCTCTACTCAACTAATCTCACCCCCATCCATTCCCCTTTTCCTTTATCCTACCTTTTTTTTCAGATTTCTTTTCGAGCAAGAAAAAAGTCAAGAAAAAAAGAAGAGTCATTTGCTGAAAAACCACACCAAAACCATTGATGATCCCGACTCCCCCGCCAGATCAGGATAAGAAAAAATAGAAAAGGAGAAGAAGAGAAAGTTCTAAGGGAAATGATGGAAATGGATCCCAATGGGATAAACACCATCGATCGATGATTGCCACTTCACCAATAGAGCTCCTGAAGAGCTTAAAAGATACCGAGCCAGCCAGCGATGTGAGAATGTGATGAAGAAAGAAGAGAAGAAGAGAGTTGGTTAAAGATGATGATGAAGAAGTGAAAAAGGAAAGTTAAGAAAATCGTGGATTGGGAAAGAAAGGAAAGAAGGACAAAAAGCGATGAATATAACCTCAAACCCGCCGGAGGACAGGATTACATCATTGCCGGAACTCGACGGCCTCCTATCTCTCGCGATAATACCCGCTCACACGGCTTGCGGAGGTCAGGTCACCCTCACGCCGCCTCGACGCCGCCACCACCATCGGGTGACGGCGAGTGGCGGCGAAACTTTTCTTGCCACCGGCGGCAGACTGGTACCAATCATGGATGCCTTCCGGATTTCCCATATCGAAAGACGACGGCGACGACGACAAGCACGCAGAAACAAGGAAGGAAAGATTCGAAGAAATTCTAGCGCGCAGCGAGAAAAGCTCAAAGAAGATGGCAACAGTGAAATAGGAATGGCTGTGGTGAAAACAAACAAACTTTTCCCCAATGATTATAAGGACGAGGACGATGCACGACGACCGTCCATCGGGAAGACCTAGAGTCAACATCAAGATCTGACCGTCCACGTGTTAGCACAGCAGCGAACCGTCGCTCACACGCCGTCCACTACGCATGGAAATTGAGGCGACGCCGTAATTATCTCCACGCCGCGATGGACCAGTCAACTCAAAGTTAGAAGGTGGGACCCATGTTCATCGAGTCAAGTCATCTCTGGCGCCGCAGACACTTGAGGTCACCGATCGTCAGCACTGACGTCATCAAAAGCTATACTAGCAACGGTTACAATTTTTCGGCTATACCATGGAACTATTCTTCGAGTCCTACGTCGAGTCTGCGACTCCACTACGGACTCGGGGGCTACTCCCATAGGGAGGATGGATTCAAGCATCCAAAAAATTATGTCCTATGGACCTGAATCCAAACAACGTCCGAATTAAAGTCTCTACTCGAGTCTACGACTCGAACAGACACTCGGGGGATACTCCCAGAGGGAGCGCTGGTCGCGCACCCTATGAATTCTTCGACTGCGATCCTTCGAACCAGCATGCAAAAACTTCTCGGCAACTCTGCCCCAATTAACGATAAGTGAGTAACATCCTCCTTGGCCACCCTAAACATCTCCGCGGTGATAAACATTTGGATGATGTGTCTGCGACACAAAGATAAGACCTACATATATCATATGATGGCCTGGCAACACACATGACTACGCTCTGCTAGTAAGAATCCGTGCCAACAGGCACGTTGAAAAATCCCGACGGACGCGTTGGGTACATCATTTAAAATTCACTGGAATTCCACTCCTGTAAGTCCTCTGCGGCCTGAGTCGAATTACGCCATCATATGTTCCGGGTTTGATTCGAGGGACTTGAATCTGAAGAAGATCGTGTTATTTTGTCCTAAGACAGTTAACTGACCCTGATCTGTCGGGAGAGTCAGGCACACGCATCAACAATCCCTACACACTCAAATCATTCTCTAGACAAACAGAGCTGCACCCGAAGGATTGAAGAGTCCTCAGCCGAATCTACGATTTGACTGAACACTCGGGGGCTACTGACATGGTTATACCCTGCGGGTACACGATCTTAGCATACCCCAAGGAAGGCCCACGAGAACACGCGCCAGCCCATGCAGATTTTTGGGTGGCCAGGGCCCATGACGCCTTCGGATCCTAGGAGAGCAAGACTAGAGTAGATAGAATATTCAAAGGGGAAAATGCTAAAACCTGTAACCGACTCGATCTGTGCCTGGGACCTGCCTATCTCTATATAAAGTCTAGGAGGGAACGACAAGGAGGGCACTTCGCATACCATCGCATACACACCTCCATGCCAGATTACATCTACGCACCCTTGTAACTTTCGGTTCCGCCGTAATCAAGAGCAGACAAGCAGGAGTAGGGTTTTCCCTCCGGGGGCCTGAACCTGGGTAAACCTTGTGTCCCCGTGTTGCTTGTTTTATAACCGTTCCGCGATCTCCAGCATCCTCATCTTCTCCAAAACTCAAACTCATAACAATGGGCATTGACGAGATTAAACCTCGTCACCAGAATCACGGCATAGTTTATGATAATGTGCCCATATTTTGCATGCATGTGCATCTTAGGATGGCAAACAATGTTGCAGGAGGAAGTTTTCCTTTTCATCGCATAGAAAAACCATTTTCCATTTTCCGAGCGCAAAAAACGGGGCGTTTTGTGAAGCAACCACCAAATGACCGTTTTAGAATGCTACCACCCCATTTTTCAAAAATAGTATAGCACCTTACATGGACAATGTCCCAACCGAGAGAGCTCAAACCTTTCCGTCCACCCCTGACAAAAAAGAAAAATTCCTACTGAATCGATAGGAAGTGGGTCCGATTTGAACTACAGGTACATGATGTGATGCCCATGATTTTTTGAAAAAAATGATTTTTAGACTCAAAATATGCTATTTCTTTAGAGATCCAATGCAATTCTAGCGATGCTCATCACCTAGCTAAGAACCTCCATGCCCGTCGTTTTGACCATAGTTCGAAACAGGCATAAAAAATTCAAAAATTGTCCGATCAATGCAAATTTTTCGCGTGGTGTCTTATTATGTGACATAGCTTCATGTAAAAAATATCAAACTTGGTATATTGCAGGTGTCTCAAAAAACCTTCTTAGAAATGACCTATCATGTCTGAGGTTTCATGGATTTCGACCCAAACGACGAGTGTTATAGCCAGAATCACGGCATAGATTGTGATAATATGCCCATATTGTGCACGCATGTGCATATTGAGATGGCGAAAAATGTTGCAGGAGGAAGTTTTCGTTTTAGTCGTACGAAAAAACCATTTTCTATTTTACGAGTGGAAAAAATGGGGCGTTTTCTGAAGCAACCACTGAATGAACGTTTTTGAATGCTACCACCCCATTTTTCAAAAATAGTATAGAACCTTACATGGACAATGTCCTAACCGAGAGAGCTTAAACCTTTCCGTCCACCCCTGGCAAAAAAGACAAATTCCTGCGGAATCGGTAGGAAGTGTGTCCGATTTGAACTACAGGTACATGATCTGATTCCCATGATTTTTTGAAAAAATGATTTTTAGACTCATAATATGCTATTTATTTAAAGATCCAATGCAAATTTAGCGAGGCTCATCCCCTAGCTAAGAACCTTCATGCCTACCATTTTTACCATAGTATGAAACAGGCATAAAAAATTCAAAAACGGTCGTCCGCTCAATGCAAATCCTTCGCGTGGTGTCTTATTATATGACATAGTTTCAAGGAAAAATACCAAACTTGGTATATTGCAAGTGTCTCGAAAAAACCTTCTCGGAAATGACCTATCATGTTTTCATGGTTTTCATGCCAAACGACCAATGTTATGGCCAGAATCATGGCATAGTTTGTGATAATGTGCTCATATTGTGTATGCATGTGCATCTTGTGATGGCGAACAATGTTGCAGGAGGAAGTTTTCATTTTCGTCGCATGGAAAAACCATTTTCCATTTTTCGAGCGCAAAAAACGGGGCGTTTTCTGAAGCAACCACCAAATAAACGTTTTTGAATGCTACCACCCCATTTTTCAAAAATAGTATAGCACCTTACATGGACAATGTCCCAACCGGGAGAGCTCAAACCTTTCCGTCCATCCCTAGCGAAAAAGACAAATTCCTACCGAATCGGTAGGAAGTGGGTCTGATTTGAACTACATGTACATGATCTGATGCCCATGATTTTTTGAAAAAATAATTTTTAGACTCACATTATGCTATTTCTTCAGAGATCCAATGCATTTAGCAAGTCTCATCCCCTAGCTAAGAACCTTCATGCCCGCCATTTTGACCATAGTTTGAAACGGGCATAAAAAATTCAAAAACGGTCCGATCAATGCAAATCCTTCGCGTGCTGTATTATTATGTGATATAGTTTCAAGGAAAAATACAAAACTTTGTATATTGCAAGTGTCTCGAAAAAACCTTCTCAGAAATGACTTATCATGTCTAAGGTTTCATGGCTTTCGGGCCAAATGACCAATGTTATGGCCAGAATCACGGCATAGTTTGTGATAATGTGCCAATATTGTGCATGCATAAGAATCTTGTGATGGCGAACAATGTTGTAGGAGGAAGTTTTCCTTTTCGTCGCACGGAAAAACGATTTTCCATTTTCCGAGCGCAAAAAACGGGGCGTTTTGTGAAGCAACCACCGAATGACTGTTTTACAATGCTACCACCCCATTTTTTAAAAATAGTATAGCACCTTACATGGACAATGTCCAATAAGGGTATCTCAAACCTTTCCGTCCACCCCTGGTAAAAAAGACAAATTCCTACCGAATCGGTAGGAAGTGGGTCTGATTTGAACTACAGGTACATTATCTGATGCCCATTATTTTTGGAAAAAAATATTTTTAGGCTCACAATATGCTATTTCATCATGGTAATTCATCCACTCAACTTATTAATTTTTTAAATCAAAATGCTAGTTTCAAAATTATATTTCGAATTATGATATTGTCCCTACCATGGACTAATATGGGATTAGCAAATTCACCTTTTTAAATAATCAAAGTGTTTCTGATTGAGATCCTAAGATGATCTGCTGAATTTTATAAAAATTTAGAAACAAAAATCAATTCTTTTGGACTTATTATGAAAAATATGCAAAATAATTAAAAAAAATGAGAATAGAAACGAATAAAAAACTGTTCTAACTGGACCAGCCAAGTTGGCCCAGACCTAAACTACCGCAAATATGCTCAATTTTAGCTGCAACACGCTTCCCACAAAGACCCAGTCCTACAAAGGCCTAGTCCTAAAAGCCCAGGTCTGGAAAATAAATGTTCTTATAGGCGGTGTTATAGTAATAAAACACAAAAGCTTGGTTGGTGAAGTGGTATGGCTCGCTAGGAGGGACCCTGGGAGGGATGCCTGGTCGCGGGTTCAAATCTCGTTGGCCATATTTTTTTGCAGATTTACTAAGGAATTTCCTGGTTGCATGTCAGTTTAGAGATGGTCCCACGCATCATCTTGGGTAAATATAGGTCCTGATAAATTAAACTCAAACAGTGCCACGTAAGCACATATTTACACATGGATATGACACGCAATCAAAAGCTAACACATAGACATGACACATAGGCGTAATTGGTGATGTGGCTGAGTACCTATTTCATCTTATCCTTATTTGGATGCTATGACGATTTTAAATCGTCGTAGTGAGCTATAGATAACGTCGTAGGTTATATCCGCTAGGTTATGACGATTTCAGCTAATGAAATTATGACATTTCTGAACAAAATCATCATAAATTTGAAAGGTTTTGAACCTCTAAAACGTCTTACGACCATCTGGTGCAAAATCATCATAACTCTATGACGATTTTGTGCATGGTCACTATTAGAAGGTCATAGAATAACACATTCCTTGTAGTTCATGGTCGGAGGTAACTGGGGTTTTCTCCCCTTCCTTTGTTCTTCCCCCATTCCCATTGCTGGATGATAGATCGTGTGTTATTTGGGCTCGGCTGTTCATATTTTCAATCGTTGGATGCTAGGTATTTTTACAGTAGCTAATCCTCTTGTGTTAGATCTCGTATTTCGATGAATGCCCCTAGTTGGGATCAGTACTAGCACCGATCTGTAGTTGGGATTAGTATTCGATTTGGTAGAGATTTGGGGATTGGGAAATAATCAGGGGATCTCAATCGGTTAATTTATGCAAGTAATCAATCCTGATAATCAAGGTATCTCAATCATGTCCTTATTGCACTCTACTGTTTTTTCCAAAAGGTCGATAGCAGCGACATCTATAGTGACGACGAGTCCACGGACACAAAGACTCGTCAGGTGCTTAGGAAGCGCAAGTCCGGCCAGTTCAACAACTTCTTCGCCGGCGACATCTACATGTGCCCCTTCTGCACTAGGGGCCTCGCCACCGACTTCAACTCCCTCATGAGGCATGCCGAGGATGTGAAGACCTGCGACCTGTCAAAGAACGTCCACGCCTTCAAATCCAAGCACCTGGCGCTTGTTTTTCACCTCCGCAATCTCCAGAAGGTGGCCATCGAGGAGGGTCGCATGCCCCTATCAAGCCTAAAGCGCCCAAGGTCAAGGTATTAGGCAGCAAGAAGTGGAGGAAGCGCAAGAGGGAGGAGGCGGAGGCCCTCATAGCGGAGGCCATGAGGGGCCACTGATCTTGAGCTGATACTGCTGCTGTAAAGCAGCTTCTTTCATTTTGTTGTCTATGTTGAACTTGTCCGCTGCTGCTGAGCAGCCGATTTGTCGAACCTTGTTGAAGTCCCGTACTATATATCCTATATTTGCTGCTTTATGTATATCTACTCTGTTTATCTACATATTTATGGTGCTGGTTAGATTTGCCGCTCTATATTTGCTACCAGATTGGGAAAATACGAGGGCCAAAAGGAACCATGAATGAATAGAGAAGCTGCTCTAGATTCGCTACCTTTTTGGGCAAAAACTAACACAACTGTTCATGACATAAAGGGGAAAAGTCGCTCTTAAAAAGGCCAATCATAAAAATAACAAAAATAAATCTTCCAATTTAGGCAATAGGGCACACCTAACTACCAAACGCGCCCCAAATGGTCCCACACCACATCCCCAAAACGCGTTCCCAACATGCCGGCCCCATGCAGTCCAACATGGGGGGGTCCTACTATGGGACCCGACTAAACATGGCCCCACTTGTCAGCATGTAACAGGGGCGTCATACTTGTTAGCACGTAACGAAGAGGGTCCACTACGGGACCCAACTGAATGCGGCCACACTTGTCAGCACGTAATGGCGAGGGTCCACTAATGGGACCCGACGGACAACGAGTTTCAGGCCGATGCGAGAGTTTCAGACAAGGAGCTAGGCAAAAGTGAGAAAAAGTTAAGTGACTGGGAAAAAGTGAGTACAGCTAACGAACCAGGGACACAAAAATAGAAATCCCAAGAAAAGGATTTCTATTTCCGTGCCCTTGGTGTGTTAGTAGTACTCACTTTTCCCGAGCCGCTTAACTTTTCCTCACTTTTCCCCTCTCTCTATTCTAAAACCCTCGAAATTTCTCGGATGGAGGGATGCCGTCAGGTCAAAGGCTTGACCGTTACATGCTGACCGGTGGGATCGCACTGGGACAGGTCATGCGTTGAGCGTTACATTACGTTGCCTCAACGGTTACATGCTGATAAGTGGGGCCCCATTGGGACGGGTCCTGCATATGTGGTTAAGGGTGGGGGCGCGTTGGGACGGCTCCTGCATATGTGGTGAAGGGTGGGGCCTCATGGATACATCTCGGACCATCCATTATCGCTCACCCAAAGCATTCGCTTCCCCTCGAGCCTGGAAACAGCTCCCACACCGCCCCTCTGCTGCCCCGTCGTCGTGCCCTCATACCTTATGTCATCCTCACCCCCCGAGCCACCCTCCCCCGGGCCGCAGAGCCCACTCCACCTCTGGCTCCGCTCCCGCCCCCGCTAGATCTACCCCTTTCGCGGAATAACATGCAACACCGACTAGTGTATCACTCTTGCCCGTTGACCGTGAATAAGATTGGGTGGAATCGGAGGGATCTAACTGATTAGTTGTAAACGTATCTATAATTTTTGATGCTCCATGCTTGTTTTGTACCAACTATCTTATGTTTTGTTTACACTTTGAGGCATTTTTATACATTTTCTAGAACTAACCTATTAACAAGATGTCACAGTGCCACTTTCCTGTTTTCTAATGTTTTTGGTTTCAGAAAAGCTAGTAAAGAAATATTCTTGGAATTTGACGGAACAAAAGCCAAAGCCAATATTTTACTGTAACGAAGACGGAGTCCAGAGGGGGGACGAAGAGGCGCCATAGGGCGTCCACACCACCCCTACGCACGGGTCCACCCTGGGCCACACCAGGGTATGGTGTGGACCCCCTGGTCCTCAATCGACCTTGTCCCTTCGCCTATATAAACCCCATGAGGCTAAAACCCTAAGTACCCGATCAGAAATGCACAAAAAAGTCCATAGCCGCCACCACCATCGTCCCTAGACCGGGAGGGATCTGAAGATCTTCCCGGCACCCTGCCGGAGAGGGGAGATCACCCTGGAGGCCTTCTTCATCACCATGTTAGCCTCCGGAATGATGCGTGAGTAGTTCATCCTTTGACTATGGGTCCATAGCAGTAGCTAGATGGTAGTTTCTCCTCTTTGTGCTATCATGTTTAGATCTTGTGAGCTGCCTATCATGATCAAGATCATCTATTTGTAATCCTATATGTTGTGTTTGATGGGATCTGATGGATATTGAGTACTACGTCAAGATTGATTATTGATTCTATCATGTATATGTTGTTAGTGATCTTGCATGCTCTCTGTTGCTAGTAGCTACTCTAGCCAAGTACTTGCTTGTGACTCCAAGAGGGAATATTTATGCTCGATAGTAGGTTCATGCCTCTAGTAATCTGGAGGAGTGACAGAAACCTCTAAGGTTGTAGATGTGTTGTTGCTACTAGGGAGAAAACAACAATCCTTTGTACAAGGGCAATTGTATTGTTTACTTTACACACTTTGCTTAATGTAATTATCTGTTGCTTGCAGCTTAATACTGGAAGGGGTTCGGATGATAACCTGAAGAAGGATTATTAGTCATAGATGCAGTTGGATTATGGTCTATTTATTATGTTGTAATGCCCAGACGAATCTCATAGCGGTCATCATGACATGTACATGCATTGTTATGCATTCTCTATCCTATCAATTTCCCAACTGTAATTTGTTCACCCAACATGGTATTTATCTTATGGAGAAACACCTCTAGTAAACTATGGACCCCGGTCCATTCCTTCCCACTGATATTCAATCTACTGCCTACCATTTACTTTCTGCAATTACTACAAGTAATTACTTTCTTCCACACTATATGTTTAATCCTTTGTTTTAAGCAAACCGATGATCTTGACAACCTCACTGTAAGTTGGGACAAAGTATTGTGGTTGTGTTGTGCAGGTTCCACATTGCTAGCAACACCTTCGAAGTTGTTTCCTTACTCCTACTGGTTCGATAACCTTGGTTTCATAACTGAGGGAAAACTTGCTGTTGTGCTCATCATACCTTGCTCTTGGGGTTTCCCAATAGGCCCCGAAGTGACTTAGCCACATCAAGGAATCTCTGGCGCCTTTGCCGGGGAGTATAGGGACTATTCTGTAAGGGGGGTCTCTCACAACCAATCTCTTTACTTTGTTTTTGTTTTGTTTAGTTTATTTTGCTTTGTTTGGTTTACTTCTTTTTATCAATAACACAAAAAATTAGTTCCTAATTTAGTTATTATTTTTGTTTTCTTGCTTTACTCTTGCAAAAATGACTACTCCTGAAAACACTAAGTTGTGTGACTTCACTAAGAGAAACAACAATGATTTAATTTGCACACCTATTGCTCCACCTGTTCCTGAAGCTACTTTCTATGAAATTAAACCTGCTTTGCTGAATCTTGTTATGAAAGAGAAATTCTCTAGTGCTAGTACTAATGATGCTGCTGCTCACCTTAATAATTTTGTTGAACTTTGTGAGATGCAAAAATATAAGGATGTAG
This sequence comes from Avena longiglumis, assembly GCA_030063025.1. Taxonomy (NCBI): domain Eukaryota; kingdom Viridiplantae; phylum Streptophyta; class Magnoliopsida; order Poales; family Poaceae; genus Avena; species Avena longiglumis. The sequence continues at coordinate 177,016,435 of CP125977.1, read as the reverse complement.
ATGGGGATATTATTAACCTTAAATTGTTTCCTTTCTCTCTAAGAGGAAGATCTAAAGATTGGTTGCTATCTTTGCCTAAAAATAGTATTGATTCTTGGATTAAATGCAAAGATGATTTCATTGGAAAATAGTATCCTCCTGCTAAGATTATATCCATGAGAAGTGACATAATGAAATTTAAAAAATTTGATAATGAACATGTTGCTCAAGCTTGGGATAGAATTAAATCCTTAGTGAAGAATTGCCCCACTCATGGACTGACTACTTGTATGATTATCCAAAACTTTTATGCAGGGCTGAATTTTACTTGAAGAAATCTATTGGATTCAGCTGCTGGAGGTACCTTTATGACTATCACTTTGGGTGCTGCAATAAGGCTCTTGGATAATATGATGGTAAATTATTCTAAATGGCACACTGAGAGAGCTCCACATGGTAAGAAGGTAAATTATTTTGAAGAAACCTCCTCCTTGAGTGATAAAATTGATACTCTTATGTCTATGCTTGTTAGTGGAAAAGCTCACGTTGATCCAAATAATGTTCCTTTAGCCTCTTTGGTTGCTCAAGAAGAGCAAGTTGATATGAACTTCATTAGAAGTAATAATTTTATCAACAATGCTTATAGGAATAATTTTTCTAATATTAATTATAGGCCATATCGTTCTAATAATGGTAATGCTTATGGAAATTCCTACAACAACAATAGAAGTGCACCCTCTAAACTTGAAGTCATGCTTAAGGATTTTATTAGTAAAGAAACTGCTTTCAATAAAACTGTTGAGGAAAATCTTGGAAATATTGATGATCTTTCTTCTAAAGTTGATATCCTTTCCCATGATGTTGAACTTCTTAAATTAAAGGTATTGCCTCATGATGTTAAAGAAAGCAAGACTTTGAATGCCATACAAGTTAGAATTGATGAAAATGTTAGGATGCTAGATGAATTGCATGCTAGGTGGGAAAGACAAGATGAAATTGCTAGAAATAGTAGTATGACTAAAGTTTGTACCATTACCACCACTAGTAATGTTGATGAAGTCCCCATTCCTTTTGCAACATTGCCTGAACCCAATGGAACCTTTTCCAATAAAAATGCTGAAAATTTTCGAAATATGGGAAACAATAGTTCTACTACTTTGAATGATAATATTGATTTCGATCTTGATGGCTGCAATATTTATGAAGTAGTTATGTTCTTGCAAAATCTTGCTAGAATTCCTAATGCCAGTGCTATGAATATGGCTTTTACAAAACATATTACAAATGCTCTCATGAAAATTAAAGAAGAAAAATTGAAAGATAAAGCTTCTATTCCTAGGAAATTAGAAGATGGTTGGGAGCCCATCATTAATATGAAAGTGAATGATTTTGATTTCAAAGCTTCATGTTATCTTGGTGCTTGTGTCTCTATTATGCCTAGAAAGATTTATGAAATGCTTGATTTACCACCTTTGGAAGATTGTTATTTGGATGTCCATCTTGATGATAATGCTAAAAAGAAACTCATGGGGAGAATTAATGATGTTCTTATTATGGTTAACCAGACCTTTGTACCCATTGATTTCTATGTTTTGGATATTAAATGCAATGCTTCTTGCCCTATTATTTTGGGAAGACCTTTTCTTAGAACTGGCGGCGTCATTATTGATATGAAGGAAGGCACCATTAAATATCAACTCCCACTCAAGAAATGTATAGAACACTTCCCTAGAAAAAGAGAGAAGCTATCTTTGGATTCTCTTATTGGAACAAAAATTGATGTTGATGCTTCTTCATTTGAAAATACTTGATTCTTGCTTTCTGTGCCTAGCTAAAAGGCATTACATAAAAGCACTCTTGGGAGATAACCCAATTTTTATTTTAGTAAGTTTTTCTTTTGTTGATTCTTGGAAGTTATTGCCTCTGTAATAACCTATCCTTATCCTTTTTGTTTGGTTTTTGTGCCAATAATAACCTCTAATGAGAGGGAAGTAAGATTTGGAGAAGTTGCTGTCCCGAAACAGATTTCTGTGCTTCACTGTAAAAAATCGTGCAAAAACCCAGTATGTCGGATTGAGCTGTAATTTTTTATGAGAATGCCCCTGTTATTTACCCAACTTTCGTTAGTTTTGCACTTTTCGATTTAAGCAACAAAAGATTTTAGAAAAAGTCGGTTTTTGCCTGTCTGTTTTACAGATTTCTGCCATTATGTGCATTGCCTCTTAATCGGTTTCTTTTGAGTTCTTCTTGATCACTTGAGCTTTTAAAAGGAGTTTCTACAGTATCTTATGTTTTAATGGAAGTTTTGTTGATTTGAAACTGAACCCAAAGGCTTATTATCTTGAATACACTAATGTTGCTAATGAAGATTGTGTGAAGTTTTGTATGAAGGAAATTTTCAAGTGTAGGGAGAGAATGATGTGATGAGATGAACTATGGAAAAAAGATCAAGATTGGGGATTCCACCCATGTCACCCCAAGAAATATTCAAGGTACAAGTGTCAAACCTTGGGGATGCCCAAGGCATCCCCTTCTTCATCAATAAAAATCTCAGGTCTTCTTTCATGATACATTATTTTTATTGCTTCATGCACTATTGTGTTGTTCTTGGAGCATCTTTGTTTTTATATTTTTCTTTGTTTGCTGTAATAATTTTTTCATACCCCAACATACCTATTTTGGAGAAGTCATACCTAGTTCTTCATTTCCTAGAACACTCTAGTTTTCACTCTTATTGTTCTATGAGTGTTCTGTTTTGCTAGCACTGCGTTTAGTTTTAGTTTTCTTATGCTTTTTGCTTAGAACTTTTTAGTTCTTATTTTTACTTAGGTGAGACAAGCTCTCTAATCTTTATTGATTATTATATTTGTGATTTGTTTCTAATAAGTCGGTTGGTGTTGGAAAAGAGTAGAAAGTTTCATGCTTATAGTGGTACAAAAAGAAGCTTGTTTTGATTGTGGCTTAGACTTTATCATGTCATGTTAGATGTTGCTTTGACCATATGCTTAGTGATTATTGTGTAGCATGACTTGTTTCAAATAATTGAGATTGCTTAATGTGCCTTGAAAGAATCATGCGTTGTTTTAGCATACAAAAGCATAATATTATGGTATTCTCCTTTGATGCTTTATTTGGGTTGACTTGGCACATGCTTACACCATGTTATGACTATGAACCAGTCACCTTAGCCTCTATGATCATTTAGTTTTTGACTTGTGATATCACTTTATGCTTTAATTAATAATGTTTTGTCGCTCTGCATGATTATGGACATTATTGCTCTATTAGTTGGTCGCTCCCAGTCTTTTGCTAGCCTCCACCTGTACTGAGTATGATCTCTACTCGTGCATCCAACTCCCAAGAAACCAAGTTATTCCAAATATTCCACTATAAATTCCTAGGCATGGTGTGTTACACCATTCCAAGTATTTTCATGTTTTTATCTATCTTCCAAATTAAATTTTTGTTATGTGAAAATTAGTGATTAAAGCTCTCACAAACTTGATGGCACACTTTATTTTCTTGCACTCAATAAACTTGAACCATTGTGCCAATCTATGGTTCTTATATGCTTGCAAATTATAAGTTGGGAATTAGCAGAACCATGTTGTCATGGGGAACGCTTTCGACATTGCACTTATTCTATTCAGTTGATATCATGTTCGTTTGTTTATGGATCCTGGCGGTGTGAAATAAAAGGAGAGATTGTAAGCTCATGGAGTTTGTACATGTGTTAGAGAAATTCCTGGGCGGCTAGCCTAAGCCATGCCTAATCATGGTAAAAACTTACAATGTAACCATAATGAGCATTCTGTGAAGCATCCTCAATAAAAAACCTATGAAAATAGAAAATAAAAAGATCGCTGAGATGCTCATTGTCTGTTGCCTTGTCATTTTGATATGGGATAGCTCCTGTATCATGGGGCAAGGGGTATCCCATTGGTGGTTCTCTATGATACACATATACTTACAATGACAAGAACTTGCTTGTGACCAAATTTGAGTAGCATGAGGTTCGGTACTCGTACGCAAGGAGCATGAGATTTTCAACTTATGACTTGTCAAGCATATAATCATATTTGTGTCACTTTAACCTTAATCACTTCAAGATGCCTATGATAGGGGCAATGAGAGATCAAAGCTAATAAGTACCATAATTTTTTGGAGCTCTTTATGAAACTTGAAATCCCTAGTTCCCTCTGTGAAGGGCCTTTCTTTTTACTTTTTTTGAGTCTCCATCTTCTATCTTTATGCAAAAATTAAGAGAGCATAGTTGTCATTCTTAGTTCAATGTGCATTGTCCCAAAACTTGTTGATTGATTCATAATTATGGTATTGCTTGTTCCTAAATTATTTGTATCTAGTCACCCTTATGAACTTTGAAGGTGTTCTATGCATTTATGTTTTGCTATTCCATGAAGGACAAGCTGATTACCACTCTTGCTATGTTTTCTATATGTGAAACAAACAAATGTCTTTCAATGCGTTGTTATTCATGATCTTTTGTTTGTGTTACCTTTCATGTTGCAACATAGTTGCTTTATCTCATTGTTATAAATATATCTTCCATGCTTATGTTAGAGTACTTTGATCCCAACTATCAATGCTTTACAATAACTTGATCAAGATTGTGATGGTGCATGTCACCTCAAAAATTATTCTTTTTATCACTTACCTACTCGAGGACGAGCAGTAGTTAAGCTTGGGGATGCTTGATACGTCGTAAACGTATCTATAATTTTTGATTCTCCATGCTTGTTTTGTACCAACTATCTTATGTTTTGTCTACACTTTGAGGCATTTTTATACATTTTATGGAACTAAACTATTAACAAGATGCCATAGTTCCAGTTGCCTGTTTTTTGCTGTTTTTGGTTTCAGAAAAGCTAGTAAAGAAATATTCTTGGAATTGGACGGAACAAAAGCCAAAGTCAATATTTTACTGTAACAAAGACGGAGTCCAGAGGGGGGACGAAGAGGCACCATTGGGCGGCCACACCACCCCTAGGCACGGTTCCACCCTGGGCCATGCCAGGGCAAGGTGTGGATCCCTGTTCCTCAACCGACCTTGCCCCTTTGCCTATATAAACTCCCTCAGGCAGAAACCCTAAGTACCCGATCAGAAATCCATGAAAAAGTCTGTAGCCGCTACCACCATCGTCCCTAGATCGGGAGGGATCTGAAGCTCTTCCTGGAACCCTGCAGGAGAGGGGAGATCATCCTGGAGGCCTTCTTCATCACCATGCCAGCCTCCGGAGTGATGCATGAGTAGTTCATCCTTGGACTATGGGTCCATAGCAATATCTAGATGGTAGTTTCTCCTCTTTGTGCTATCATGTTTAGATCTTGTGAGCTGCCTATCATGATAAAGATCATCTATTTGTAATCCTGTATGTTGTGTTTGTTGGGATCCAATGGATATTGAGTACTATCATGTCTATGTTGTTTGTGATCTTGCATGCTCTCTGTTGCTAGTAGCTACTCTGGCCAAGTACTTGCTTGTGACTCCAAGAGGGAGTATTTATGCTCGATAGTAGGTTCATGCCTCTAGTAATCTGGAGGAGTGACAGAAACCTCTAAGGTTGTAGATGTGTTGTTGCTACTAGGGAGAAAACAACAATCCTTTGTCCAAGGGCAATTGTATTGTTTACTTTACACACTTTGCTTAATGCAATTATCTGTTGCTTGCAACTTAATACCATAAGGGGTTCGGATGATAACCTAAAGGTGGATTATTAGTCATAGATGGAGTTGGATTACGGTCTATGTATTATGTTGTAATGCACAAACGAATCTGATAGCAATGATCATGATATGTACATGCACTGTTATGCATTCTCTATCCTGTCAATTGCCCAAGTGTAATTTGTTCACCCAACATGTTATTTATCTTATGGAGAAACACCTCTAGTGAACTATGGACCCCGTTCCGTTCCTTCCCACCGATATTTAGTCCACTGCCTACTGTTTACTTTCTGCAATTACTACAAGCAATTACTTTCTTCCACACTATACGTTTAATCCTTTGTTTTCAGCAAACCGGTGAGCTTGACAACATCACTATAAGTTGGGACAAAGTATTGTGGTTGTGTTGTGCAGGTTCCACGTTGCTAGCAACACCTTGGAAGTTGTTTCCTTACTCCTACTGGTTCGATACCCTTGGTTTCATAACTGAGGGAAAACTTGCTGATGTGCTCATCATACCTTGCTCTTGGGGTTTCCCAACAGGTTCTGAAGTGACTGAGCCACATCATTACCCATGGATTCCATTTGGGTAAGCATTTTTTCCCTTTATGGATTAATTATAGGTAGTATTTGAGCGCGAATCGCTGGTGCTCAACTAACTTCCTTGCTTTCTGAATAGGATTGATCCAGCGCTGGTATTTTGGCTGGCGGTTAGACTGGATACTAGCATAATTCATGGTTGTGAATAATATCTCTCTATATTTTAGTTCCCATTAATGGTTGCAACCTTCATAACTCTCAAAGATTTAAAAGAAAAATATATTCTAAATTCCCCTGGAGCCATGGCGATTCAGTTGATTTGCAATATTTTAACATTAGAGATCAAATATTTCTCCCACTGACTTGCGAAGCTGATCTGGTAATGCTTTTCTCTTTTAATGCCAACGAATGTTTTGGTCAAATTCGTCTCCATGTGCAACCTAAAGATGAGCACACGGGAAAGAGGGTTAAAGCATCATCTGGTAATCAGGCATCATCAGGTGGTTAGGCATCATGTGTCTCTGTTGTCTCTGATAATAGTGTGTGCGCCCATGCTCCTTGTAGGTCCACAACAATACCATATGTTCGCACTGCGAGTGTAAGCCAAATCTCTCATGTGGCCGATGTGGAGGACGAAGCAGAGCCTAACGATGGAGCGCCTGTTGGGGATATGCTATATGGGTATCCTCATAGGATGTCTCCTATCCGGATAACCCGAGTGGACCACAGTTGGTAGAAAGGCCCATGGCTTGCTGGGCAGCCCAGTTAGATGGATCCAGAAGGGAGGCCCATGCCGGATAAAGGAAGGTTACGGAGGAGTCACCGACGTACCCGGAGCCTTCGAGTGCAAGACACATTAGACTGATTGTATATTGTGTAGGACTCTGTAACCTGTCCAGATAGGACTTTCCTTGTAACCCTAGGACCTGGCGACTATATAAGTCGGGCCTATGGGAGCCTTTAGGGCACAAGTCATACCAATTAACTCATACCTCGCATAGCGAACCGATCCTTGTAACTCGGCGTATTGCCATTATAGTGATTTATAGCAGGAGTAGGATTCCGCCACCGTTGTGGGATCTGAACCTGGGTAAGCTGTGTTACCTCGTACCTGTCAACCGTCTGCCTTACCCCACGTCTCTAAACACGCACTGTGAGGACCCCTCCATGGCGTACTCGTCGGCAATACCACGATAGTTGGCGCCCACCGTGGGGCAAGAGGAGCTTCAGGCTCTATAGCGGGCGAGGTCCAAGATCTTCGCAGGAATCAGCGAAACCGTAGCCATCAGCCGCGTTCTCTTCTCTGGCAATGTTCCGATCATCCCTCCTGACGAGTTCTAGATCCCGGCGAAGATGAACCCTACTAGATGCTCGATCGTCCCCATTGGAGATATCCACCTCTTCATCGGCGAAACCGACTCGGGCACTAGTTCCCTGGGAGTCGGAGGAACGTCAAGACCTGCACGGACCGCCTACAGGCAGGATATGTTCACGGGAGGATCGATGTCAGATCTCTCTTTGGAGTTTGCCGGCAAAGAACGGAAAAATTCAAGGCCCACCCAAACCGCCCATATGCAGGATATAATGGTGGAAGATCGCTGCAAGTCTGCCGGCTTCACCCGTGCGTCTGGACAGCAGAGATCCAAGTTCGTCAGAGTGGTGACCATATTCGATTTGGAGCGTTGCATTTAGAGAGAGGGCGAAAACCCCCACGATTACCTTGCCAGGTGGCTCCGTATATGAGCCGATTTGGAACATTACCCCAATGATGATGCTATGCATCACTTTGTGGAAGGACTGGACCAGGGTACGCTTCTCCGGCATACTCTAAGGTGGCAACAGGCTTCAGGATGACTCACTTTCTAAAGCATAGTGAACAACGTCAACAACTACGCGGACGCTAAGGAGGCAGCCCAGACAACTCTCACGCTCCTTGAAGGATCCCCTCCGCCTCAGCCACCGCCACCACCACCTCCAGCCATCATCGCCGCAGCTGCGCCACCACCTCCAGTCATCATCGCTGCTGTTTCACCTCCACCGCTCGTCATCAAAGAAACCCCGGCACCCTCCGACTCTGTTCTTGACACGCTCTACACCGACATCAACGCTGACTCGGAGGAGATAGACTTCAGCCCAGAGGATCTAGACTCTTCCATGTAGGAGATGGAAGAGGATTACAAGCGCGACGAGTAGGCCAACAACGCTGTCATGTCCCGAGAGGTGTCCGTCACCATTGGGACGACGATGGATGAAGATCAACCCGGACAAGCTCCACCTACAGCGCTAGACAAGGGGAAGGGGACCACCTGTTACTGCCGACAATGATCGCGCAAAGGTCATGCCCCCTCCGCCAAACCCAGTGCAGTAGCCGCGGGAACTCGACACCGGTCCGAGCAACAACACCGCAAACCCGCCGCCTCCGGCATCCATGTCTGCCGCTGCCCAAGTCACTCCAGCTAATAGAGTGATGTACGGCAATCTACTCGTCGATCCCATGACCGTGGCTCATATTCGCAATGTAGTCCAGCTTGACAAGAAGAGCCAGCAGCTGCTGGATGAAGCGCAGGCCATCGCGGAACAAGGCGCTAAGCTGGATCGAGATCTGGCCAACGCGCATAAGTCAATAGAGAAAGCTAGAGCAATGGAGGCCGAGTACAAGACTCTTCTATAGCAGTAGAAGGCTAAGAAAGCTCCAGCTCGCGTTATCAACGATCCTGGTGTGTGGCGAAACCTAGGATGGTCTCCCTCAAAGCCGGCACAAGCCAAGCCATACATTGACAGTGAAGGCAGACAGGTGATGCCCACCCCTCTCCTCGACCTCGCAGTCGCCAAGACCCTTCTGGAGCAAGATAGATCACCCGCAGCTGTGGACCAGGTCTATGACCTTGTGGCCAAGGCGGTGAAACAACACGAAAAGGCCACCTCTCAGAGGCTTGAGTTATACCCAGCTTTTGCCAATCTAGCCAGCCAAAGCCACCAAGGGACAGATCTCCTCATGATGTCGGGTCCCAGACGGGTTCATCAGAACAAAGACGGAGGGATGCATGCAACATGAAAGAAGTTATCCCCATATCCTCCGACCATGGAGGCAAGGCCCATCCTCGTCGCACATCTCCATGGCCCCGCTCTCCACGACACCGCGAAGACCCCAAGGCTCACCATCGCACGGATATGCCTCCGCCAAGGCAGAGCGGCATCGTCATCCATAACAACACAGAGCAGACCCGTCATGATGGGGAGCACAACAAAGGACACAAGAGCAGGTCGCGTCATGACCCTCCACGTCCCACAAGCAACCGCGACAAGCGTGAGGCATTGCAGGAGGGTAACAACAAGAAGGCTAACCCACCGCCACCTACGCCTCCGTCGCCCCCTAGCAGCCATCATGGCGGAGGAGGCCCGCGTCGTTCACGCAGCCCATCCCCTGATGGCAAGAAGAAGAAAAGAAACCCAAAACCATACGACGCATGTTCACGCTTGGACAAGATTCACGAGGCCCGGGAAGGACAATACTTGGGACCACGTTGCTTTGGACCTGTAATACGGACCACAACTTACCCCAAGGGTTTTCGGATTGACAAGACCATCAAGCCCTATGATGAAACTGCCAAACCAGCTACGTGGTTGCAGGATTACGGCAACACGGTGGAGATCACCGGGGGTAACCCCAACGTCGCCATCAAGTACCTCCCCCTGATGCTGGCGGGCACGGCCCGATAATGGATTGATGATTTTCCAAAGAAATACATCTGCAATTGGTTGGACATGCAAGAAGCATTCACAAAGAACTTCGAGGGTACGTATAAGCGTCCCTGTACTATTGGCGATCTATAGCGGTGCGTGCAGGAGAAAGACGAGTCATCTCGCGCATACCTCTCTCGCTAGCTGGATATGAAGAATTCCTGCACAGGAGTGCACGCCTAGATCGCCATGGCCGCCTTCATCGATGGATCGGAGAAAGGTACGTTGCTCCGACATAAGTTGAAGTGCTTGCAGGACGATCATCGGCTAGATCTTAACCAGATGATCCAGCTAGCCAGTGAGTTCGCAGCTGCCGACGACGATGCTCGCGGCTCCTTGCCGGCAACGGCCTTTCCAACCCAAGCTAGGAGGAACAACATCACCAAGCGGAAGAGCCCACCAGAAGAAAATCAAACCTCCAACATGGTCGCCATGACTTTTGCAGGACGAGGTGATGGCGGACAACGTGGCCGAGGACGTGGGGCTGGTCGTGGGCAGCAGCGAGGCAGTGAAACTACCTCGGCATCGCTCTGTGTTCCCCAAACCTATGAGGAGTACCTTGATATGCTGTGCCTTGTACACCTCGACGCCAATGCCAAAGCCACTCACACCAATCGCCATTGTAAGTTTGTCAACGATCTCAAGGAGGACCCGGAGTCCGGCTACAAGCAAAGTCGGAAGAATAGACCGCAAGGCAAGGGCAAGGAGAAGAAGAAGGAAGATGATTCCAAGGATTCAAGTGACATGGATGAGGATGTTGACCCCCAGCACGCCGCCAAGAGCGATGTCAAGGGCAAGAACCCCTTCGAGAAGAAGGCGGCCGTTTTCCACACTTTCCTTGGGAACCCCACTGTCTGGCAATAGAATACCTCTATGAGGATACCGATGGCCAATCTACCCCTAGTTCCCCAGTACCTGCACTGGTCAGTAATTCCAATTACTTGGGATAGGAAGGATCACCCAAACCTCATCCCTACGGAGAACCAGTATACCATGGTCATTAACCCCCTGATTGACGGCAATGAGTTCACCAAATGTATGGTGGATAGTGGAAGCAGCATCAACATCATGTACCTGGATACACTCCACAAGATGAACTTGACGGAGGCTAACCTAAGGCGCACCAGCACCATCTTCCATGGCGTAGTTCCTGGTCGGGAGGCTCGGTCCCTTGGGTGCATCACACTTCAGGTCGCTTTTGGTGATGTTAATAATTACCGCCAAGAACACATGACCTTTGAGGTGGTCCCCTTCAAGAGCGTGTACCACGTCATATTCGGCCGCGACATCTTCCACGCCTTCATGGACAAACCATGCTTCGTCTACAACAAGATCAAGATACCCGGACCAAACGGTGTCATCATCGTATCCAGAAGCTTTACCAAGGCAAGGTACTGCAAGATTGCAGAAGCAGCCTCTGCGGAAGCTGTCCTCTACAGCGAAGAATTCAAGGAGATCCAGAGCAAGGTCGATGCCTCGGAGATGTCGGCGTCGAAGAAGCAGATTTCTGACTCTGCCCCAGCTTTCAAGGCCGCCATCGAAACCAAGCCGGTGGAACTTGTGGTAGGCGATGCCTCCAAGACCACAACCATTGGGACAAACCTGGATCCCAAATAGGAAAGCGCGCTCGTTGAGTTCCTCCGTGAGAATAAGGACATATTTGCCTGGTAACCTGCCGACATGAAAGGTGTACCTAGGAAACTTGCCGAGCACATCTTGAATATTGATCCAAAATGCAAACCGGTGAAACAACCTCTATGACCCTTCAGAGACGAGAAGAGACGCGCCATAGGCAAGGAGATAGCTAGGTTACTTAAGGCTAGTTTTATCCGAGAAGTCCTTCACAGCCGATGGGTGGCCAATCCTGTACTTTTCCAAAAAAAGGGAACAAAATAATTAAGAATGTGTGTTGATTACACCGGCTTGAACAAAGCGTGTCCCAAAGATCCGTTTGCTTTGCCTCGCATTGACCAAGTCATAGACTCGACGGCTGGCTTGGAATTTTTGTGTTTTCTTGATGCATACTCAGGATACCACCAAATTAAGATGAGGAAGTCAGACGGCCACTTCGTTCACCACACCCTACGACACGTTTTGCTATGTCACGATGCCCTTTGGGTTGAAAAACGCAGGTGCTACCAACCAGCGGACAATGCAATGTTGCCTACATGATCAAATTGGTCAGAACGTTCATGCCTAAAAAGTCAAATGAATTAAATCTCCGACTTAAAAGAAACCTTTGATAATCTCGAGAAATACAACATGATTCTTAACTCTAAGAAGTGCGTCTTCGGGGTTCCAGCCGGCAAATTGTTGGGCTTCATCATTTCCCAGCATGGAATCGAGGTGAACCCGGAGAAGATCAAGGCTATCCTAAACATAAATCGTCTGACATGCATGAAGGACATACAACGGCTAACAGGTTGCGTTGCAGCAGTTAGTCGGTTCGTCAACCGACTTGGAGAGAAGGCTCTGCCGTTGTACAAGTTGCTGAAGAAGGCGGACAAATTTACATGGATGGACGAAGCAGATGCAGCACTGAAGCAGCTAAAGTAGATACTATCCTCGGCGCCTATCCTTGCAGCACCTGAGCCTATGGATCCTATGTTAATTTACATGGTGGCCACTAACCGGGTAATCAGCATTGTCATTGGGGTAGAGCGGAAAGAAACATGCTACGAGTATGGAGTTCAATGACCATTTTACTATGTAAGCGAGATTTTGAAGGAGTCCAAGCAGTGTTACCCGCACTACCATAAGATATCTTATGGAGTGTTCCTTGCTTCTCGGAAGCTAAGGCACTAGTTACAGGAGCACCCTATCATAGTTGTGAGCAAAGCTCCACTATCCGACATTATCAACAACAGGGACGCTATAGGAAGGGCCGAGAAGTGGGGCATTGAGCTTGTCGCCTTTGAGATCACCTATAAGAGACACGACGCTATCAAGTCACAGGCCTTGGCGGATTTTATTGCATATTGGACGAAGATGCTACCCGATGCCGGAGCCAGAATACTGGGTGATGCACTTTGATGGATCAAATCTACTCAATGGCTCGGGGGCTAGTGTACTGCTATCGTCACCAACCGGGGAGAAGCTACACTATTTTCTGTAGATCCACTTCGAGGCTACGAACAACATGGCGGAGTATGAAGCACTCATTCACGGACTACGCGTAGCCAAGGATATTGGCATCAAGCGCATAGTTTGTTGTGGAGATTCTGACTTGGTTGCCCAGCAGGCGGCTGGCACCTGGAACGCGCGGAACCCTATGATGGCGACATATCGCGATGAAGTGGACGAGATAGCCAAGAGCTTCTTGGGCTACGAAGTCAAGTATGTACCTAGGGAGCAAATCAAGGCGGCTGATCTGATGTCTAAGCTTGGATCAGGGCGCAAACGAATCCCGCCTGGTGTTTTCCTGGAGCATATACGGACACCATCCGTAAAGGGAGCAGACATCGAGAACCCAGATAGAGTTGACTCTTTCGTTCACACAGTAACAAAGGTCCCTCCGGCTTGGACACAACCGTTCATGGAATATCTCGTACACGGAACTTTGCCTGACGACGAAGTCGAAAGACGACAAATAGTACGTCAAGCAAAGGGCTATACCATAATCAATGGACAACTCTACAAAAGAAGCACCACTGATGTATACCTTAAGTGTGTTTCCCAGCAAGAAGGTATTGAAATCCTGCGTGAGATCCATCTCGGAGATTGCGGGCATCACGCCGCTCCTCGATCATTGGTCTCCAAAGCCTTCCGACAAGGATTCTACTGGCTGAATGCGAAGGCGGACACCGACAAGCTGGTTGAGACATGCATGGGATGCCAGTATTATGCCCGACAACCCCATGTTCCAGCATAAGAATTGCGAACGATACCAATAACTTGGTCGTTTGCAGTCTGGGGGCTAGACATGGTTGGTCCATTACAGACGGCACCATGTGGGTTTACGCATCTGCTAGTAGCAGTTGATAAATTCACCAAATGGATAGAAGCTAAACTCATTAGAAAGCTTGATGGGGCAACTGCCCTTAGGTTTGTCCGAGATCTAGTGGTGAGATTTGGTCTCCCACATAGCATCATCCCGGACAACGGCAACAACTTATCACTCGGAGAATTGGAAGCTTATTGTTGGGACAAGGGCATCCAACTTGACCTAGCATCTGTGGCACATCCACAGTCCAATGGACAAGTTGAACGAGCCAACGGATTAATTCTGCAAGGAATCAAGCCACGTCTTGAGGCACCGCTACATAGAGCAGTTGGAGCCTGGGCGGAGGAACTACCATCTGTGCTGTGGAGTTTACGAACTACACCCAACAGATCCACCGGCTACACCCCTTACTTCATGGTATATGGTGCAGAAGCCATCCTGCCTTCCGACATCCTTCACGATGCACCAAGAGTTACCGCCTACGGCGAAGATGACGCTGAAGAATATCGACGCCTAGATGTGGACCTTCTCGAGGAAGAGCGTGTTTTGGCATGCCAAAGATCCGCCATCTACCAGCAAAAGCTACGCAGCTACCATAGTCGCCGCGTTCGGCATCGCTCGTTTAGAGAGGGGGATCTGGTGCTCCGACTTAAGCAGAAGAAGTCACACAAATTATCCCTGCAATGGGAAGGACCGTTCATCATAAGCAAGGCGTTGCTCAATGGGTCTTACTACCTCGTTGACAATCGTGAACTTGAGGATAGACCCAGCGAAGATCATAAGAGTAAGCGACATGACCCGGATGATGACTATCCGGAGCTTGATCGGCCATGGAACATAGCACAACTTCGTCCTTTTTACACTTAGCATATTTTTATCTACTGTGTACCTCTTATATGATCAATGAAATAAAGCTCTCTGGTTCACTCATATTTCTGAGTCTTTTACCTATTTTAGTGTTCATTTTTGGATCGTATAAAAACCTTTATGCGCAAGTTTGCATTTGCACTTGTGAAAATTCCTCCTACGGGCGTTAGCTTAAGTTTTCTGGTCTACACGTTCTTTGTTGTTTTTATGTGGATTCTGGAGTAGTGACTTTTGGCACTTGTTGTCGGTGATTTTGTGCTTAGGTTTTTGACGGTGCCATTGGGCATCATCACCTGAGCGCATGGTTCCGACTCACGAAAAGTCAAGCATAAAAACAAGAGTAATGGATAAGCCAGCACTTGCTTAAAAAATAATTACATGATGGAACCAGTTCTTGAGTAGCAAGAAATTACAACTATTGTTTTTTCCGCCTTAAGTTAACATAGTATTTTTTCCTCATACACAAATTCTAGATGAAACAAATATTACATAGTGTTTTCATTCCTCTGGCGCAGGAGACTTGGAAGCAACATCGTCGGCAGCAGGAGAGCCATCATCTTCGAAGTCAGTGGTCTTGAGGGACTCGGAGGAGCTTTAATGGTCACCGTCAATGGTCTCTAAAGGCATGAAGATGTTGTGATCGACCAACTAGGCAACCCTAGTGTCAAAACCCGCGAGCGATGACCAGATAGCCTTGTGTTCAATATTCTAGCCTTCATCGTCTACGTCGAGAAGACCCGAGGTTACCATGTCGAGGTCGGCGTCTTCATAGTGCGCCTTAACCATTGACAGCGCCATCCTTGCGCCAGCCCTGGTACATGAAGCCTTCCAGCTTACAATACGCTTGGGGTCTTGGCGCAAGATCTTCGAGAACTTCATCACGGAATCCATCGCCTTGATATTTATGTTGAGGGGCTTGGCTATCTCCTTGGCTTGCTTGACGGCGGTGCTGATAAAGTTGCCGGCGAGGACCATGCATTCCTTTGGCGGAGTAGGAGACTTGGTCAAACCAATAGCAGATGCATTTCCGACAAGGGAGCACATGCATTCAGTAACACAAAATTCAAAGTATCTGGCTTACAGAAGTACAAGACGGAGAATCACTTACCAAAGATGCTCGCCTCGGCTTGCTGGAGCGTATCTGCCATGGAATCCCGCTCTTGTCGGAGGATCTTGTATGCTTCAAGATTGCGCTAATTCTGCTCATCGGCATCTCTCTTCTGCTCCTTCAGCATCGCAATCTCCTCCTTCAAGCAGTTGATCTCAGTGTTAGCGGACTCCTGCAGGGCCTTCATGGAATCCTTATGCATCTTGAGGGTATCGGTCCTCTCCTGCTTAAGTATCTTGTTTTCTCTATCCAGCAACTAAATGTGCTTGGACTGCTCAACAATGTCTTTGGCCTTGGCGATGGTTACTGCAAGTCGGAGAAAAAGACCAGTACATAGTGAGTAGTCGGAGAGTGATGGCACAAGACCAAGTCGGAGTACGAAAACGAAAGGAAAAACAGACTCTTGCTCTTGGTGATTTATTCCCTCAAGAAGGTAGTTTTACCCTTTTCGGCTTCCAGCTCTGCGCGCATCTTATGGAAATTCTCGTTGGCGACACCTCTCCACGCATTCTCATTCTGTGGATAGAAGATCAGATCCACTTAGTCTACTTGGATCATCTAGATGGATAACTATCCACCTAGAAGCTTGGGGGCTACGGTGAAAGTTTTAACTTGGCAAAATACTTAGTCTTTCTTTAAGCATCTAGTCGGAACTAATTTAGTTTTCAACTAGACGCTTGGGGGCTACAGTACGAGTTTTAAATTCAGTAGATATGCTTAGTTTTTCTTTAAAGCATCTAGTCGGAACTAATTTAGTTTCAACCAGAAGCTTGGGGGATACAGTATTGAAGTTTACAAACACTGTGTATGCTAATCTGAAAGTATCTAGTCGGAATAATTCATTCAAACTAAATACTTGGGGGCTACAGTGCGAAGTTTTCTAGCTTAGTCACTCTAAGAGCATTCAGATGCAAAGACCTATGGTTTTCTGTCTAAATCCTTGGGGGATGCAGTGGGATACTCATATGAAATGCAAAAGGTTAATAAAACTTACAAGAGCGATGATCTTGAGGTTGCTAGCGCCCTCGGAAATCAACTTGCTGAAGGAAAGGTTGTTTCCTCGCAAGATATCTGCTTGTCGGAGAAGATCCTCAAGACCACAGGTTGGAGATGTCGGCGCTGCACCAGGAGCCAGAGTGGAGCTACTCGGCGTAAGCGCCGGGTAGACTATCTTTGGGAGCTCTGTGGTTATCCTGGCTGCAGAGGCGCCGCCTTCGACTGTTCCTCCCACCATCACCGCCTTACCGCTACCAATGGCATCCTTAGCCGGAGCTTCAGCCATTTTGGTTGCGGTGCTTTCTTGCGTCGCCTGATCACCGGCAACGACGAGATCCGCGAAGGCAGCTGAGTCCACTTCCATGGCGGAAGGGTCAGATGCATCCATAGCCGGAGAGCTTGTCGGAGTAGTTGTAGGCTGGGCGCTAGGAGTGACAGGGGCGATGGCGGGAGATGCATGGTGGGACACATAACGATGCAGCATGTCTTTAATGTTTTTAGAAGCCCCCGATGTTTTGTAGGTGTTCTTCAAACTTAAACTGGCCTTCTTCCTGAAATGTGCAAAAGTATAAGTACAGGAATAAGATGAGCAATGGAAAATGTCGGAGGAAAAGAGACTTACACAATAGTGGGAGCTTTGGTAAAAGGGATCCCGGTGATATTTCTTTTCTCCGCCTCCAGGGCGGCGGTAGTCTTCTTGGAGGCTCCACCCTCTGTCTTCTTCTTCTTGCCTCCGTCGGCAGCGTCAGAGGTGGAGCTCTTCTGCTTTCGCGCCAATGGGACTTCATCGTCGGTCATGACGGTGACTTCCTTCATCTTGGGGTCGTAGATTTGGGCAGCCATGCTATCCTCCTCTAGACTTTTGAGCTGTTAAGTGAAATCCCAAAGTGTTAGATGAGATGATAATGGCTAGATGGAAGAACTTGAATACATGTCAAACACGGAAAATACATACCTCTGGGCACTTGTCGTCTATGAACATGTCGTAGGTGATGGCGAAGCCATGCTTTATGTCCTTCACCTTGACGATGTCCTTAAGGCGGAGCTTGATGGAGTCACTCGAAAAGTTATCCATGGAGATACGAAGGCTATCCTTCCTATCTGTGGTGTACTGATGCATTAACTTCTCGTGGTGCTGCAGAGGCTGGATCCTCCTGATGAACCAGCACATGGCTAGGTCCAACCCGGTCAAACCCATCTCCACGAAACATTATATCCGCCTTATGGCGCGGGAAGCATCATTGTCGGAGGGAAGGGTGGCTTGGGACCTCCATGTTTGGGCTTCGGCGGTGGCTCCATCGACGAAGTCCAGGTACATTTCTTCTCGGCCGGCCAGAGGGATATCTGGGCTATAGAAGTACGACCGCTGCCAATTCTTGCAAGATTCATGGCCGACGATGTCGGGGAACCGCCGGCCAGGCCGGATCTTAAAAATAATCTTTCCACAATTTCTGATCCCGTCCTTGCTTGCTCTTCTTCCCGCTTGACGGTGAAGAAGTAGATGAAGAAATCTAACCTAGGCCTAATCCCTAGGTAACCCTCGCAAAGCGCCGCGTAGTTGATAAGCGCAAGGATACTATTGGGGTAAAGGTTCTGAGGTCGAACCCGGAAGTGTTTGAGGATAGCGAGGAAGAAGTTGGAGATGGGGAGGGAGATGCCACGTACCAATTGTACTTTGAATTACACCTTCTCTCTGGCTTTGGGAGAAGGGGTAACCTCAACGGCCGATGCCGCCCGCCAGACAAGCCCCTCCGTCGTAGGGAGGTAGCCTTCGACGAGCAGTTCCTTGATGTCATTATTGGTGATGTCTGAGCCACGCCAGTCCCCCTTATGGGAGTCGCTTTCTTCCTCTAGCAGCTCCATCTCTGTTGGATTATGGTCACCGCCGGTGGACTCAACCACCGCGGACTTGGGCAGCAGCAGGCCCTCTGGGGGCACTTGGACGGTGCTTGCCGGCTTCGCCGCAGCATCGGCCGCCGCCGCCATAGAAGGATTAGAGCTGCTTCTCGCCATTGGATGGAAGGGGAGGTTACTGGGGAGATTGGGAGGCTAGGGTTTTTAGCATGCGCGTGGAGGGCTCGAGGAGGTGCTCGCAGGAGGAAGACGAAGGCGTAGGGAAAGAATGAGGTGAAAAGTAAAAATCCATCGTAGTTGTAATTTATAACCCCTGGCGTCAAGATTCGTGCAAGGTGATCGAATGGTCGGCGCGTGGACGACGTGTGCGGGCGCGTGGGCGGAAATTTCGCCATGTTCCCAACCACCACCGCAAACGGTTCGTATCCTTCGCGCGGGAAAAAGGGCATGATTGTGTTCTCTGCATGTGTGAGTTACGAGGCGCCGTTGACCTATATCTACGTCGTCCAAGCTGTCACTAGCAGGTGAACCATCACATTGGAATATTTCTTCATGGACGGATCCAGTCCAGCTACGAGAAAAGTGCGATGGAAGATTCAACATTTCTCTGACTTACAAATTGAAGACGGAGAGCATTGCAGGGTTCTTGGTAGCACTACAAGATATTTCTTGACGATTTGCCGACATCCATCTAGACGGAGCATTCACCCTGAAGAGGCAAGGCGGCGCAAGATCTCAGAGTTCTCTGGGGGCTACTATTTGGGATATGCTATATGGCTATCCTCATAGCATGTCTCCTATCCGGATAACGCAGGTGGCCCACAGTTGGTAGCATGGCCCATGGCCTGCTGGGCGGCCCAGTTAGATGGATCCAGAAGGGAGGCCCATGCCGGATAAAGGAAGGCTACAGAGGAGTCACCGACGTACCCGGAGCCTTGGAGTGCAAGACACGTTAGACTGATTGTATATTGTGTAGGACTTTGTAACCTGTCCGGCTAGGACTTTCCCTATAACCCTAGGACCTGGCGACTATATAACTCGGGCCTATGGGAGCCTTTAGGGCACAAGTCATGCCAATTAACTCATACCTCGCACAGCAAACCGATCCCTGTAACTCGGCGTATTGCCATTATAGTGATTTATAGCAGGAGTAGGATTCCACCACCGTTGTGGGATCTGAACCTGGGTAAGCTGTGTTACCTCGTACCCGTCAACCGTCTGCCTTACCCCATGTCTCTAAACACGCACTATGAGGACCCCTCCATGGCATACTCGTCGGCAATACCACGACAGCGCCTCCACTAGATGATGAGGTTGAGTTGATGCTTCCTGAATTGGTAGATAGATTCAGTAAATAGGCACTAGAGGATCAATACACGGAGGAAATGGCCCACAGTTCTAGATTTGATGACATTGATGATGAAGAGAATGTGGAGAACAATGGCGAGGACTTGCCGGTAATTGAGTGGGATAGGGATGATCGTAAGCTTTCATAAGGCACCATATTTGAAATGATGTCGGACTGTCGTAATGCCCTTACAACATATTGCATTCTTACAAATAATGATTATGATGTTATTAAGAGTGAGCCAGCAAGGTTCACAGTGAAGTTCCCATACAAAAGGTGTAGGTGGAGGATGCATGCATCCACTATGCTCAGGAGCAGTTTGGTTCAGGTATTACAACCAGTTGTGTATTTTAGATCATTCTGTAGAGTTTGTTAAGTGTACCTAACATTTTCATTATGTTTTAGATAAAAAGGAACCGATGCAAACATTCTTGTCCACCGCAAGGGGGACAGCCAGAGGACAACACAAAACTAGCAAAGACTAGGTGGTTGGCAGATGCAATCATGGATTCGATGAGAGAGAAACCATCACTTGGTGCAACAGTGCTCATAAAATAAGTTATTAAAAAGTTTAATATTACAATACCTTACATGAGGATATTCTTTGCAAAGGAAATCGCTCTTGAGAGGATCAATGGTCCATGGAATGAAAGCTTTTAGTTGCTTTACAGCTTCAAAGCTGAAGTGGAGATGCCTAGTCTAGGTAGTGTTGTACAGATATACAAGCATAAAGTTCAGTACAAAATAAGAGGAAATACAATGGAGAAGGAGTGCTTTAGAGGGGCTTTTGTTTGTTTCAAAGCTTGCTGGCAAGGGTTTCTAGATGGTTGCATGCCTTATTTGGCCATGGATGCAACAACTCTTCATGGCAGATTTAAAGGACAATTGGTAGCTTCTACCGCAGTTGATGGCCACAACTGGATGTTCCATGTTGCTTATGGAGTTTTGGAGATTGAGTCAGAGGAAAGTTGGACTTGGTTTCTAGAGAGTTTGCACGACCTTATAGGTCATCCACCAGGACTTACTATCCACACGGACGCTTGCAAAGGTTTGGAGAAAGCTGTAGAAGAAGTATTCCCTAGAGTGGAGCATAGGGAATGTATGCGACACTTAGTGTAGAATTTTACAAAGAAATTCAAGGGTAAAGTTTATACGGACAACCTATGGCCAGCTTCATACACATGCGGTTTGAGGAAGCATCTGTATCATTTGGAAGTGTTGTACAAACAAAAACCTGCGGTGAAGGAGTACTTGGATGCACATCATGGAATGGTGTTGTGAAGAATCCAATTCAATGAAATTTGCAAGGTAGACTATGTAACAAGTAACCTTGTAGAGAGTGTCAACGCAAAGGTCAAGTCATTGAAAGGGCTTATGCTATGGCAAATATTTGATAAGATTAGGCAGGTGATCATGATAAAGATCGATTTGCATCAAATAATTGCATCAACAATATATGTTGTCCATCTTATCCTCCCCTCTTTGATTAAGTCTTTGCATGCTAGGGCAAACCAATTGAAGATGAAATGCATTAGAAGAGGAATGGAGGCTGAGGTAACATACACTAACAGTAAAGATAGGCAATGGAGGTATCCAGTGAGTTTGGTTGATAGGACATGCCAATGCAAGTAATGGCAGCTCCATGGGAGACCCTACATACATGCAATGTTTTTCATGGGTATTCTAGGAAGTGAAGAGGGTGAAGTTTATATGTACATGTCAGAGTCTTTCTCCATTGCCAAATTTAGGGCAGCATATGCTCAGATTCTTTGTTGGGAAAAGACCAACGGATGCAAGTGGATCCAGGCTTCAAGCTACACCCTCTAGTTTTTACTAGACCAGTGGGTAGGACAAGAAGAAGAATATGAGAGCTAGTGTAGAGGATGGCGCACCACCTCGAAGACATAAGTACAAAAATTTTGAGATCCTAAGGCACATTGCTAGGCTTTGTAAATATGTAGTGGACCCAACTTATTGAATGGATGATCAGGCGGGACCAGCAAATGCAAATGAGAATAAAGTATTTGAATGAGAGGATAATGAAGAAATTGATACATTGAAAATTGAACCAATGGACCGAGAGGATATTGAACCAAATGTGGAGGATATTGATTCAAATGCAGGGGAGATTGAAGAAATTGATTCATTGGATGTAGAGAATAAAGGAATGACAATATAGGATATTGAAGAATTGTGGCCAATGCAGTTTGAACTAATGGACCGAGATGAGATTGAACCAATTATATGATAGACTGAAGTAGTTGATTTGTTGGAAGAAGAGTTGAAGAATAAAGGAATCACACGAGAGGATATTGAAGAATTGTGGCCATGGCTGTATGAACCAATGGATCGAGACGTGATTGAACCAATTGTACAACAGACTAAAACACTTGATTCATTGGATGCAGAGAAAAATAACAACAGAACAAATAGAAGAAGATGATGGTGGACTCCAAGAATATTCCATCTAGGACCACCAAGAGCAAGGTGGTGAACCTAGCGAAAAACACTAGGAGCAAGAAAAAATTGAATTTGAATTTATATGATGAATTTGAACTACTATCAATGTTTGTATTGAATTCAAACTAGTGTGACGCCCCCAATTTTGTATGTTGGATAATCCCATAATGTATGTGTTATTGCAAGTTTCTATGGTCATCTACCTAGTTGCTTAGCACTACTCAGTCTTTCCCTCGACAGGTGATCCGCCATAGCAAATGTTGACCAATTGATCCAAAATTTGGCACACTTGTGTATCTTGGATTGATCCACCATATGATATTGGAAATTTTGGATTTACTTGTAATCAGCCACATTTTTCTTCTTCTATGTGACTAAATTAAAAAAAATAGTTTTAGGGTTAGTTTAATTAAAAAAAAGTCAAAACATAGTGCAACCTTCGCATGGAGTCTTATTACGTTACCTACAACCTAGCATATAAATAATAAAGGAAAATGAAATAAAGAGAAGTCAAAACATAGTGCAACCTTCGCATGGAGTCTTGTTATGTTACCTACAACCTAGCATATAAATAATAAAGGAAAATGAAATAAAGAGAAATGGACTTATCCCCTAAAACACTTCTTAAACCCTTCCTGGAATGAGCTACAGCTATGAAGATGCATGGATTTCTACCCAATCCACCCCCAAAACAACACATCCCAAAACATACTTTGTCTAAATGAGGCCAAATTTGTAACATGATGAATGCAAGTGTATATTGTTTTTAGCTAGTTTCGAACTTCAGATATCGATCCCACATGGAGCCCAAAGGTAAGTGTTTATCAGCAAAGTCTCTGTCCCACCAGAAGTTGTCAGAGGTCTTCGTGTGAATTGACTACAAGTGTTGAGAATGAGAATAGAGTTTGGATTTAAACGAAAGTACTTAAATAAAGCTAAAATGTAAACTTCGGAAATAAAAAGCATAAAAGCAAAGAATGATTTGTTTGTTGTTTTCTACAGATGACAAACTAGGCATGGGGAGTTTCAGTTCATGGTGATAGTGAATGTGCCGGGTGGATGAGTGATAAGTGTAACAATTATAATCTTATAAGTATGTGTGTAGGCGAGCAACCCATAATTAGCCGGAACTCCTCTTGGTAGATTTCATCCCAACTCCAATAATCCTACTAGCCTCTTTACCACAACCATTGTCATTCACTAGATGATTAAGATCCTTCAGGTTGCTTAGCAATTAAGCTCCTTGGATCGGACTAATGCAATAAGCTCGGTGGTTCCTCGTTATCCTCGAGTCAAACTAGTTTACCATTGATATCCACGTGTCACTCGGGGGTCGAAAGTCTGCTAGGAAACAGGATTCTATCCATGTAGAACAAAGATCATGTTGTCTAGGCCCTTAATTGGACAAAAGGCATTAAGCGTCCCACAGATAGTCAAGCACACATAATATAGTAATTAAAATCAACCAAAAACTTGATGGAAAATAATAGGCACATCACATCTCACCAATCCCCTACATCTCCCACGCCCAAGGTGTAACACCCCCGGTCACTCCGGACCGACGGCTGTCACTTCTGGCAGCTCAATAGGATCTCTAGACTAACCCCACAGACCAACACTAGTCTTTTCTGCACACTTTGTCCTCACTCGTGCGCACCCGGTACCCACTTCCCGCTTGGTCACTCATCCTAGAATTGCTCTAGGCCAAGCACGCTTAACCTTAGAGTTCTTTTCGAATGAGCTTCCGGAAAAGAAGTTGCAACTTGTTGGTATGGGTTTCCTATCAATCCTATTGAGCCATGTGCCAGGGTCTCACATACACCCACCCTTAGAAGATCGACGTCCTCGTCGATCAACCACAAGCCAGGAACGTTCCCTCTTGACACACGTCTGTGCGTCTAGTGCCGACATATTGCCATGTCGTGCTGACCCGCACACGCCCATATAACCGCGAGGGTCGGCTCTGATACCACTTGTAACACCTCCGGTCACTCCGAACCGACGGCTGTCACTTCTGGTAGCTCAATAGGATCTCTAGACTAACCCCACAGACCAACACTAGTCTTTTCTGCGCACTTTGTCCTCACTCGTGCGCACCCGGTACCCACTTCCCGGTTGGTCACCCATCCTAGAATTGCTCTAGGCCAAGCACGCTTAACCTTAGAGTTCTTTCCGAATGAGCTTCCGGAAAAGAAGTTGCAACTTGTTGGTATGGGTTTCCTATCAATCCTATTGAGCCATGCGCTAGTGTCTCACACATGAGATAAGAAAGCATCATCGATATAATTAAATAAAGGGAGTTCTTCTTGATAATACCGTGGAGATCCACAATAAGAAATAGAAGTAAGTCCAACACAATTCAAGATGGGGAGAACAATCTCAAACCCTAATCTTGCAAGGTGGAGATCTCTCTCTCTCTCTCAAGTACAAGTGATGGCTATGGAGGTGTGGTGGCTAGGAGATCGAAGATCGTGGAGCGAGATGAAGAACATCTTCCCCTTCTTCTCCGGATCCCTTCTTTCTCCCTTCTAGATAGTGTGGTGGATCGTGTGTTCTATTTTCGACCTTCGCCCCTTCATGAAAGTTGTCCCTTTTAATAATACAAAGGAGATGGCAATTATACGGTGGGAACTATACGATGGCGGCCCGTATAGTTGCTCGTTAAAGCTTCCGTGTCCTCTCCTCGATTGCTTCCAAAAAGGGACTTTCTTGTTTTTGTCTGAATATTGTGTTTTTATTGTTAAATCCCTCTGTTGATGTTCAGAACCTGAAATACACATTAAAAACCAAGTTTTATTCTCTACCGAAGTATTAGCGTTAGGTAAATCTAGAAAACCATCAAATCCAAACGAAAACCATCGATAGAAACCATCAAAAATGTGTAGAATCTCACAGTTATCATAACACTTCTTAGACCCTTCTTATTCTAAATAACCCATCCCAAAACAACTTCTTAGTCCCTTCTTACAATGAGCTGCTAGCTATGAAGATGCATGGATTTCTACTGAATCCACCTCCAAAATAATCCATCCCAAAACATACTTTGTCTAAATGAGGCCAAAGTTGGAACACTTATGTATATTTGAGTTGCAAACAATATAATGTCGGCCAAGATGGATTATTTTGTTCAAATAACACATTTTCCATTTTTATTCCAAAAGCTTGAATTTCCCTTACTCATTTTTGTATTCGAGTGCCCTTGTTTTACTTAGCTCTACTTAGTTTTCCCCTTCCGCTATACTGTCATGGTATTGCCGACGAGTACGCCATGGAGGGGTCCTCATAGTGCGTGTTTAGAGACGTGGGGGAAGGCGGACGGTTGACGGGTACGAGGTAACACAGCTTACCCAGGGTCAGATCCCACGACGGTGGCGGAATCCTACTCCTGCTATAAATCACTATAAGGGAAATACGCCGAGTTACAGGGATTGGTTCACTGTGCGAGATTGTCTGAAGTTGTCTATGAACGTCTGAGATTGTGCCCTAAAGGCTCCCATAGGTCCGACATATATAGTCACCAGGACCTAGGGTTATAGGGAAAAGTCCTAGCCGGACAGGTTACATAGTCTTACACCGTCTATTACTAGTCTTGTGTATCTTGCACTCCAAAGCTCTGGGTATGTCGGTGACTCCAATCGTAGCCTTCCTTTATCCGGCATGGGCCTCCCTTCTGGATCCATCTAACTGGGCCGCCCAGCAGGCCATGGGCCATGCTACCAACTGTGGGCCACCCGGGTTATCCGGATAGGAGACATGCTATGAGGATACCCATATAGCATATCCCCAACAGTAGCCCCCGGATAACTCCGAGATCTTGCGCCGTCTTGCCTCTTCGTATGGAATGATCCGTCTAGATGAATGTCGGCAATTCGTCAAGCAATATCTTGTAGTCCTCCCAAAGACCCCTGCAAGGTTTTCTCCGTCTTCAATACGTAAGTCGGAGAAATGCTGAATATTCCATCGTACTCTTCCGTAGCCGGACTGGATCCATCCATGCCGGAATCTTCTGATGTGACGGCTCATCTGCCTATGTCAGCTAGGATGACGTAGGCTTAGGTCAGCGACGCCTCGTAACTCACACATGCAGAGAACGCAATCATGTCCGATTTTCCCGCGCGAGCGATACGAACCATTCGAGGTGACGGTTGGAGACGTGGAAAAATTTCCGCGCACGTTCGCAAACACGTCGTCTACGCGGCAACCGTCCGATCAAGCTGCACGAATCTTGACGATGGAGATGATAAATAGTAACCATGGTGGAATTTCTACCTTTTACCTCATTCTCTCCTCGCGTCGTATTCTTCCTCCATCGTGTGCCTCCTCGAGCTCTCCTTGCAAAACTCGCGAAAACCCTAGCCTCAATCCACAACAGTCACCTCCAACCTCTCCCCATGGCCAGCAGCAGCACCTTCCCCTCCATGGCAGCGTCGAGCTAAACCACGGCGAAGCCGGCGAGCTCTATCGTCGTGCCCCCAGAGGGCTTGGTCATCCCCGCATCGGCGGTGATTGAGTCCACCGGAGGCGACCACAATCTAACGGCGCTGGAGCCGTTGGAGGAGGAGCTAGACTCGCACAAGGACAACTTGCGCGGGCTCAGATATCACCGACCATGACATCCAAGAGCTGATCGCCGAGGGCTACCTCCCTGTGACGGAGGGGCTAGCCTGGCGGGCGGTGCCGGCCGGCGAGGTGACACCTTCTCCCCAAGCCGGAGAAAAAGTGTACCTCAAAGCCCAACTGGTACGCGGCGTCTCCCTACCCATCTCCAACTTCTTCCTCTCCGTCTTAAACCACTACAGGGTCCAGCCCCAGAATATTTCTCCCAACAGTATCTTAGCGCTTAGCAACTACGCAGCGCTCTGCGAGGGTTACTTAGGGATAAATCCTAGGCTAGACCTCTTCGTGTACTTCTTCATCGTAAAACGTGAAGCCGGAGCTAGTAAGGAAGAACTTAGGAATTGCGGCACCATAAGCTTCAAGATCCGTCCTGGCCGGCGGTTCCCCGGCATCGTCGGTCACGAGTCCTGCAAAAACTGGCATCGGACGTACTTCTACGGCCCAGATATCCCTATGGCTGGCCGACAAGTAACGTACCCGGACTTTGTTGACGGAGCCGCCGCTGAAGCCTCTTCATGGAGATCACAGGCCTCCCTTCCCTCCGACCTCGATGCTTCCCGCGCCATAAGGCGGATAGAATGGTTCGTAGAGATGGGTTTGACGGGCTTGGACCTAGCCATGTGCTGGTTCATCAGGCGAATCCAACCTCTGCAGCACCGCGTGAAGCTCATGCATGACTATACCAGTGATAGAAGGGATAGCCTCCACATCTCCGTGGACAACTTCTCGAGCGACTATGTCAAGCTCCGCCTTAAGGACATCGTCAAGGTGAAGGACAAGAAGTGTGGCTTCACCATCACCTACGACATGTTCGTAGACGGCAAGTGCCCAAAGGTAGGTATTTATTTTCCGTGTATGACATATACTCCAGTTCTTCCGTCTTGCAAATGTCATCTCATCTAACACGGTGACTTCTCACTTAACAGCTTAGCGATCTAGAGGAGGACAACCTGGCTGCCCAAATCTACGATCCAAAGATGAAGGAAGTCACGTTCGTGTCCGACGATGATGATCCGTTGGCGTGAAAGCGGAAGAGCTCCACCTCTGACACTGCCGACGGAGGCAAGAAGAAGAAGACGGAGGGTGGAGCCTCCAAGAAGACTACCGCCACCCAGGAGGCGGAAAAGGGAAAAGTTACCGAGATCCCCTTTGCCAAAGCACCCTGATGGGGATATGCCTACTGGGGTATACCCAGCAGGACGTTTCCGACTGGCCCGTGAGCTGGCGAGTGGGCCTGCGTAACGGCGAGTGGATTGAAGCCCAGCAAGGCACCGAGCGATTGGAAGATGAAAGCCCAGGCGAGTAGATAGGCCCAGTCGGATTAGGTTAAACAACTACCGAAGCTTTAACTGAATCGGTTGAGATATGTAAACCCTAGGGGAGGTGAGCCTATATAAACCTTCCTATAGGGCGAGTAGAGACACGTTCCATCATACACCCAAGCGACTCGCTGCCTAGCCGCCGAGCTCGCCCATTGTAACACCTCCATAATACAATCTAGCAGGAGTAGGTCTTTACCCTCCGGGGGGCCGAACCTGGGTAAAACCCTGTGTCTTTGCCCTCATCTCGCACCGCAGATGGCTGGCCGCCCTTGCCCCTCGTTCTACTACGCATTGCCGATTGCAGCATCTGCCGTGACTATTCCCACGACAGTGGCGCCCACCGTGGGGCCTGGCCGGTCCGGCCGGTGTTCTGCGGCAAGATCAAATCTTCCCATCAACGAGACGGTCGCCACCGGCCGCATGATAGCGATCGGCGAGATGCTCCAAATCTTGCCGAGCAGCTACATCCCGGCGACGCGACCCGTCACGCTCAGCGTGATCCTGCCAATCGGCACGATCAGCCTCTTCGTCGGTCTCACCGACGTCATCATCTCGGAGGATTCGGCTCGCATCCGCGAGTCGCCACCGCGCGATCGGCTCTCCGAGAGCCAGATCCGCACGATCCATCGCCTCGCCTCCGAGTACAACTCGGCCCACAGCAACGTGGTCGGGAACTCAGCAGCCGCAGAGGATGCGGACCTCACCGACGACGCCGACTCGGCGACCCCGGCATCACTCGCCGGATCCATCACCGCGGCCTCATCCGCGGGCTCCATCGCCCAGGTCTCCAACGTGGGAGACTTCGAGGACCCCTCCATCCTCGGGATCTTCGAATTCGACTCCGGGTCGGAGAATTCCGCCGACCTCAGCGGAACGGTCGCCACGCGACCTACATGGCAACCGCACCGATCGCGGAGGATCCATTCTCCACCCCAATCCTCCTAACGCCACGGCAACGGAGGTCGAGGAGCTCCTGGCTGGCGGAGGCGGTGCGCAAGGAGCAAGCCGAGCGCGAGAAATTTCGCCTCGAGCAGGTGACGGCGCAGGAGCTATCACGCTACCACCAGCAGCGGATCAGGTCACGCCTGAACCCCACCGTTCAGCGCGCCTGAACCGGCGACAAAACGACCGGTCCGCGTGGCGGCGCGATCTGCGAGCAGCGCCACCAGGAGGAAGCGCGGCCCCGCCAGATCAACGGCGGGCGCCCACCTCCGCCCAACCGCACCTCCGAGGACCAGCGGATAGTAGTCTCCTCACGGGGCGAGGCAAGCGGCCTCCCATGTTCTCCACCCCAATGGACAACCTCGTGGCAGGCGAGCAGCAATATGACATCACGACCACGGCGGCGCGCCTCTGATTCAATACGTTAGGGCCCTGCTCGCGAAGGCCGTCGAGCACCAAAGAGCGGGCGCCGACTCGGCAGGTCGAGTATACTCGCGTTCCTCGGGAAGCAGAGCGGCCTCGGCGGCCAGCGGCAAACACCCTCAGCGCCCGCCACGAGCCACTGGCTCCAACACCGACCCGCGACGCGCCTCTCCACCAACGACCCGGGCCTGCAACTAACCTCGCGCTGCCAACGGGCAACCCATCGACGCCCGCACCACATCATCAACAACCAAAGTTAGCGCCGCCCACCGACGACTTGCGACATACCCTAACTAATCGCGACGGCGAGCCCATGGTCGCTCGGTCGACTCGGACCCAAGTGCTTGGACCAATGATCCGAGGCGAAGTACCCGCCAAACTTCAGGCGCCAAGGAGATAGAAAAGTACGATTCCTCGACCCGCCGTCTGGCTCGACACATACCTCATGGCGATGGGGATCGCAGTCCGACCGCTAGCGCCGTTACCTCCCACGATGATGGAGGGGCGTGCGGGCGGTGGATCAACACCCTCCCGGGGCGATATCGACTCACAGGAGGAGATGCGCGATGACTTTGTCAGGCACTTCGAGTGCTCCTACACCCGCGCCACCACCATCGAGGTCCTGGAGCGATGCGTCCAGGGACCCCGCGAGTCGACCCGCAATTGGGTCCAACGGTGGCAAGAACTTTGGTACAACGCGGCCGGCATCCACCCGGACACTACGATCCATTGCTTCAAGACCTCATGCCGCTACGAGCCCCTGGTCGCCAAGCTCAAGCAACACTCCCGCACACTCGACAACATCCCCGACCTCCTCGAGATTGCCAAACGGTACGCCGAGGAAGATCCAAACCAGGAAACTGACGACGAGTCAGGAGGTCAACGCCGCACGAGCGGCAACGACGGCGGACGCCGATCCGACCTACGTTACAGCAGCACTCGCCTCACCGTCAAGCGCCGCAGTGACGGGCGAGTCGACTTCGTCGCCAACGCCGGGCACGCGCAGCGTGAGCCCAAGAGCTTCCGCCGCGACGGAGGACAACGCCGTGACGGCGAAAACTACAAGAACAAGCCAAGGTTCGACCCTGCGGCCCTCCTTAACCAACCATGTGCGTTTCATCTCAGGGAAGGGAAACCCGCAACGCACACCACCGCCGACTGCCACACGCTCAGGGAAATCGAGAAGGCACGGCGAGCGCGGGAGGACCCCGACAACGACCCGCCAAACGGCGGAAAATTCGGCAAAGTGGCCGGCTCGCTCCACACCTTCACAGGCTTCAACACGGCGCGAAGAAGGTCATCGCCGCTATCGCCGCCGTTAACGGTGGCGGTGGTCGTTCCCGCTTCTAAACTGGTGAGAACAGCCCATCACCGAGCCGTCAAGACCACTCGCCACGCGCCAGTACCGGGGCGAGTCGCCCTGGTGGTCAAGCCCAAGGTCGGCGACTACTGGCTCCCCAAGACATTGATGGACGGCGGCAGTTCCATCAACATCCTGTACCTCGACACCTTCAGGCGGCTGCGGCTCCCGTAGTCAATGATCGAGACGACCCACACCATGTTCCACGGTATCGTCCCCGGTCGGAAGGCGTACCCGATCGGCAAGGTCACACTGCCAGTCACCTTCGGCACACCGGCAAACTTCCGAACCGAGCGGATCGTCTTCGAGCTGGTGCCCTTCGACAGCCCCTACCACTACGTCCTAGGGCGCCAGGCGTTCGCTAAATTCATGGCAGCGCCCCACTACGCGTACAACGCGATGAAGCTCCCCGGGCCGTGCGGCGTCATCACCATCAACGGCGACCCCGACATGGCCGCCGAGTGCGAGGCCAAAGGAGCCGAGCTCGCTGACGCCGTTATCGCGGCGGAGACCAACCACACCGACGAGCTCGCCAAGTACGCGAGCGGTGTCAACAACGACGACCCCACCATACTCAAGAAGCCCAACTCAAAGGGCGCAAACACCTTAACCTTTGAGGCCACGACACACACCCGCACCGTCGAGCTGGTCCCAGGCGACTCCAGCCAGACGGTGACGATCGGGACGGGCATGAGCCCAGCATAGGAAGGCGCGCTCATCGAGTTCCTCCATGAGAACATGGACATCTTCGCATGGAAACTCTCTGACATGCCCGGTGTCCCTAGGCATCTCGCTGAGCACAAGCTAAACGCCAACCCCAAAGTGCAACTTGTCAAGCAGTCGCTGCGGCCCTTCAATGAAGAACGCCGTCGAGCAATCGCCGAGGAAGTGCAGCGTCTACTCGCTGCCGGCTTCATCCGGCCAATCAAGTACTCCAAGTGGCTGGCAAATCCAGTCCTGGTCGAGAAGAAGAACGGGACCTGGAGAATGTGTATCGACTACACAAACCTGAACGGCGCCTACCCAAAGGAGCAGTTCGTCCTCCCGCGGATCGACCAGATAATCGATTCAACCGCGGGCTCGGAGTCACTCTGTTTTCTCGATGCCTACTCTGGGTACAACCAGATCAAAATGGCCGTAGAAGACGAGGAGAAGACGACGTTCATCACGCCATTCGGAGCTTTCTAATACACCGCCATGACCTTCGGCCTCAAGAACGCCGGGGCAACCTACCAGCGGTGCATGCAAGAATGCCTCGCGAGCCAAATTGGCCGCAACATCCATGTCTACATCGACGACGTGGTAAAAAGTCCGCTTCGCCAGGCGACCTACTCACCGACACGGCGGAAACATTCGCCAACTTGCGAAAATACAAGATAAAGCTTAACCCAGAAAATGCACCTTGATTGTACCAGCGGACAACTCTGGGTCGTCGTCTCCAAGCGAGGGATCGAGGCGAACCCCACGAAGATCGACACGATCGCCCGGCAAACCCGAGTGCTGCGCGTCCAAAAAGCTGGTCGGCGAGCGATAGCGGCTCTCGGTCGCTTCATCCCCGCTTTGGCGAAAAGGCGATGCCCTATCGCCTAATGCGCAGAACCCCACCTTCCGGTGGGACAAGGAGGCGACGGCGCTCGCGACCTCAAAAAGGTGCTACTCGCGCGCATCGCCGCCGCCCACCGACAAAGAACCCATGCTGGTTTACGTCGCGGCGTCAGCGTCGTCGGCGCCGTGATGGTCGTCGGCCGGAAGAAGGAAAGGCGCCCGATCCGCGGCGGTGTACTACATCAGCGAGGTCCTCACGAGTCGCGCCCGTGTACCTGATACCAAAAGCTAGTATACGCGGTCTTGAGCTCGTGGCGCTGCCACTACTTCCAGGAGCACCCGATCACGGTCGTTTCCTCAGCACCACTGCAAGACATCATCCGCAATCGCGAGGCGACCGGGCGGGTCGCCAAGTGGGTCGTCGAGATCGGCGTCCACAACATCAAATACGAGCCGCAAAAAGCGATCAAGTCGCAGGCCCTATCGGACTTCATCGCCGATTGGGAAGAGGCCCAGCAGCCAGAGAAGCTGCCATACCTCCATTACTGGAGCTTACACTTCGACGGCTCCAAGAACGCGGACGGCGCAGGCGCAGGGATCGTGCTAACTTCACCGAAGGGCGACAATCTCCGCTACATCCTCTGCCTCGACTTCACACCTTGCACCAACAACATGGCCGAGTACGAGGCCCTACTCCACGGCATGCGAGCTGCCAAGGAGATGAATGGCAACCGCCTACTTTGCTATGGAGATTTCGACCTCGTCGCGGGGCAAGTCGCTGGAACCTGCGATGCCGTCTCCCCCACCATGGCGGCGTACCGCCAAGCAGTGGACAAGTTGGGCAGACACTTCACCGGCTACTCCGTCGAGTGGATCGACAGGCGGAAGAACGAGGAGGCCGACGCACTCTCTCGCATCGGGTCGGCTCGACTCGCACCACCCGCCGGCGTTTTCCTCGACACAATCTCCAAGCCATCAGTCTCTCCCCCGAGGGAAATCGACATCGGAGTCCCACTCCAACCAGAGGCAGCCTTGGTCGCACTCGTCAACGAGCCAGACGACTGGACCAAGCCCTACATCGCCTACCTGGAAGCCGGCACCTGCGGCGAGCGAGACGCTCGGATGATCGCTCGTCGATGCAAGTCCTACACCATCATCGACGGCGAGCTCCATAAGCGCAGCGTCACTGGCGTATTCCAACGTTGCGTCCAACCAGCTGAAGGACGCAAGATCCTCCACGACATCCACTCCGGTGACTGCGGCCACCACGCCGCTGCTCGCTCCCTGGTCGCCAAGGCTATGCGACATGGTTTCTATTGGCCCACCGCTACGCCCGATCTTTGTCGATATCGTCCAGCGTGCGCGGGTGCCGGCACGCCAATCAGACGCACGTACCGAGCTCGGCGCTCAAAACAATCCCCATCACCTGGCCATTCGTCGTATGGGGCATGGACATGGTAGGCCCCTTCAAGAAAGCCCCCTCCGGCTACACCCACCTGCTGGTTGCCGTCGACAAATTCACGAAGTGGATGGAGGCCAAGCCAGTCCGGAAATGCGACGGGAAGACCGCCACTAAATTCCTACGCGAGCTCATATATCGCTGCGGGTTCCCAAATAGCATCATCACGGACAACGGCACCAAATTCGCCAGGGGACCATGGCCGAATTCTGCGAAGAGCACCACATCCGGCTCGACCTCGCGTCAGTCGCCCACCCGGAATCCAACGGCCAGGCGGAACGGGCCAACCAAAGCATCCTCCACGGCCTGAAGCCACGACTCCAAGTACCACTCGAGCGCACCGCCGGGTGCTAGGTAGAGGAGTTGCCTTCTGTCATCTGGGGGATCCGCACCTCAGTCAACAGATCGACGGGATTCACTCCCTTCTTCATGGTCTACTGATGCGGGCAGTCATGCCCGACCTCGAACACGACTCGCCGGGTCGTCCACTATCTGAGGTTGCAACGAGCTTGCCCGCCAAGGCGGGATCGACCAACTCGACAAGCACGTGACCTCGCTCGGTCACGAACCGCTATCTACCGGGGACTCCGCCGCTACCACAGCGGCGGGTGAAAGCTTCGCACCTTCCGAAGGCGACACGGTGTTACGCCTCATCCAGGACAAGAAGGGCATGCACAAGCTCTCCCCTCCGTGGGAAGGCCCATTCGCCATCGGGCGCGTGCAAACGCGGCGCCTACTACCTCATCGACGTCCGCGGGGGCGGCGAACTCGACGTCAAGCGACCATGGAATGTAAACCTCCTCCGGAAGTTCTACTCCTAGAACCCCACACATGTACTCTCCAATCGCTATGAAATAAAAAGAAACGGTTACCGAAAATTGCGCCTACTCTCCATGACTTGTGCCACTCGCACTCGTAATAACAGCGTTACGCTAATTGCAGAAGTCAACCTTTGGCACAGCGATCGGCACGGCTAAGTAGTGCGGTGTAAGAGCACTGAACCACCTCAGGTCTTGCATCGTCCACGAAAAACGCCAACCCGGAGCCCCATTGGAGTCGCCTAGCTCGACTGGTTCTACGAGCCAAGACAACTGCCCTCGCTTCTCACAGCGACCTTGGTCCTCCGCATCCTCGGCATAGCGACTCGAATGGCTAAGTACCACTCTCGGGGACTGAAGACCAGTTCGTTGCGAGCGGTCAGGGAAAACGCCAAGTAAGAGAGCATGCCGGGACTGCGCTTGTGACCCACGGGCCAGGCAGGAGTGACGCTCACACCAACGCTAAGTCCTCAACCACCCTTAAGTCGCGCCTAGAACTACCAAGTACCACGCCGGGGACTCGGCCACCCGACCTCGTTCACAAGACGGAAAGCGGTAAATCTGAGCACTCAAGGGAGTCGCCTAGCGACTGGCTCTTCGAGCTCGGGCGAGTCGACCAAAACATCAAAACACATGACAACAACACATACATCGTATACAAGGTGAACCCCACAAAAAGGGCGGACGCGCTCGGGGACTCGTTCAAAAATCAATCACAAACACACAACAAAATACCAAAATAGACACAACTTCTCATCCAATTGGGTATTGCACTGTTTCATGTTACAAAATATGCCCGCGTGGCAGACCTGCTGCTAACGCCACAAGGCAAACCATCCTACTCTGCAGGCTTCGATGACGATTCGCCAACATCCCGGCTATTGCGGATGAACGCCGTGTACGGGTTTGATGGATACGTCGTCAGCTCACCCGCCATCGCCGCGCGAAAAGGTTGCTCGACCTTGAAGTCACGATGCGGCGGCTCGGGGTCGTTCGGCGCGACGACCGTCTCCTGTTACGGAAGGAGGTCGCCCATTGCCTAGACACGTTCTGAATACGTGGCGGCACGGTCCTGCAACTTGAGGACCTCGGACAGCTCCACCACGCCAGTCGACGATGGATATCCACTCGTCACATCGTCGATGTCGAAATCTTCGGGGAAGTGGGCGAGTCCAAGGCTCAAGGCCGTCGACGCTCCGCGCCGAAACGCCGACCGCGTCATGTACTCAACGGCCGTGGGCGCCTTCTCCAAATATTTCCACACCTCAACGAGGTCGCTGGGAATCACCTCCGTGGGCGATATCTCTTGAAGATAGGCACGGATGCACGTCGCCGACAATGTCGCCGAGTCGACGAGCATAATACGCACTGCCTCGCGTCGAGCGAGCTCGCCTCTCCTTCGCTATCGATGATGCGACCTGCGAGTAGAAGACAACAATGAATATGACGGACACTACAAAAGAGACAACCACCGGAAAATAAGGTATACTCACCAAGCAGCGGATGGGCGAGTTCCGTGATGAAGCATTGAAGCGATGTATGGTCGTCCTGAAGCCCAGCAATGAGGACTTCCGACACCTTGCGATCCTCCTCAGCGGCTGCAATGGTGGCCTTAGCTCGCTCGTCAGCTGAGCTCGCTTCTTCCTTCGCTTCCCGCAGCTCGCGCTCGAGGTTGGCGATCCGCTGTTCAGCGGCACTCAAGGCCGATTGCGCCGCCGCTAATTCACCAGCTGGGACAAGCCCCTGGCGAGCTTCCTCTGCCTTCGCAGCAAAAGCCTGAAGCCATTTGTTCGCTTCCTAGACGATGGCCAGCTCCTTCTCCGCGTGCTGCTTCGCGGCCAATCGGTCCGCCGACTCAAGCTGCAAAACCTGCACATCACCAAAAAAGTTAGTCAAAGCAAAATTCCTAAGTGCCCACCCGCTGAAATTCAGCGAGTGCGCACTCGGGGACTGGCGATTAAGAAATTCCTAAGTGCCCGCCTGCTGAAATTCAGCGAGTGCCTTTTCGGGGGTGGCGATCAAAATTCCTAAGTGCCCACCCGCTGAAATTCAGCGAGCCTTTTCGGGACTGGCGATCAAGAAATTCCTAAGTACCCACCCGCTAAAATTTAGCGCGTGCGCACTCGGGGACTGGATGCGAAAAATAAAAAGATGAGAAATTATAAGAATCAGGCCGCCGCAAAGCACCGACCTGATCCTCGGGGACTGGATGTGCCTGGATGGCTGCGCCAAGCATGCCATGGAGTTGTATCGCGTCCATGGACACGAGTAGCGCTGGCGTGTGCCCACGACGTTGGTCGACTTCAGTGTCGGCGGTCCCAGGAGCGTGGCTCGAGGGCGCAGCCCCACTCGCCGTGGCTGCCTTGGTCACGAAGCGTGGGAAGGTAGCGATAGAGGCACCCGCTCCAATAGAGGTCGCCTCCGCCGTTCCAGGCAAGGAAGCACCCTCCTTTGTAGACGCGGCTGCCTCCGTCACGGGCCCGGCTGGTGCAATCGCCGTGTCATCAGAGATAGTGACGGTATCGTCACCCTTGGCCTTGTTGCTGCCATCCGCCGAGACGACGACCTCGTCCGCCTTCCTCTTGCGGGAAGGATCCTCCTCGCTAACGGCGGATGGCACCTTAGCCACGGTCGGATGGCCCATCCTCTTCACCCCGGTCCTGTGCATCAATCGAATAAGCAAAAAAAATTGAAGTAACTATGAAAAACAAGGATAGGTGAGTGCACTCACTTGGCGGCCCAGGATAAAGCGTAGCCCCGTGCGGAGGCGGCTGGTTTTTCGATTCGGGGCCGATCGGCGAGCCCCATCTCGTGACGTCGCGTGCCCAAGACACGGACGGCTTCTTCGTCGTTGAGGCCGTGGAGCCTGCAGGATATCTTCGGCGAGCCTCCTTGCGGCCCAGGCTGTCAGCTGAGCCTCCCCAGCCCGAGGCTGGGCGAATGGCGGAGGCATTGAAAGCGGCACTTCCTCGATCATCGTCTAGTTCGGCTGCCCTTTGGCGCGTCCTCACTGGCGGGCTGGGAGCATCGGAGCTGCTTTCGAGTCGGTGGCCCGGCTTGGATGGCTTCGTCTTCTTCTTCGGGGGGGCCTTGCCTCCATTTCCTTCTTCTTCTTCTTCGACGGAGTGGCTTGACGGCGCGAGGTGGTCTCTGGGAGCTCGTCGTCGTCATCGTGACGCTCGAGGCTTCTGCTTGCCTCGATCTCGCGCTGTCGTTGTCCACGGGTCTTTCGGACCAGCGGGGCGACCTCCTCCTCGGACTCGTCGTTGTCTTCCTCGTCGCCCTTGGCGGCGGCGCCTTCACGTCTGGCGGATGAGCCCGAGCTCTCGTCGTCCGAAGGAGGGAGCCACCCTTCCACCACTTGGAATAGCTGCAACGAATACAGAATGAATCAGAATTACCGCGACTACATAGACTGCCACTGCGAGCAAAGTAACGTGGTTACCGTTAGAGCTGGACGCTTCGCGGTATAGGGGGCGACCCCAGCCTGCGCATCCAGGTACACCGCCTGGGTAATCTTCTTCAGCACCGGGAGGTAGTCCTCCGATTTCCATTAAAGGCGGGGCCTTCGTCGAGTCTCCGAGTCGCCTCGGCCACGTAGAACCACGACTTCTTCGATCGCTCGGCCTTGGCGGGCATCGCAGATCAAAGAATGAGGCTTTGGACTTGAGTTGGAATGTCGGGCCGCCGCTAGCATTGGGTCACTTTGCTTCCTCGCGATCGATCCGTGGGCAGATCTTGCCACAAGGGAAGTAGGGCGGCAGCCAAGTAGCATTCACGAGCGCCACGAAAATGGCGAGCTGCTCGATCTTTGTGGGGACCCAGATCTGAATCTGGATCCGTGGTAGTAGCGCCGGAAGAACAGGCGTGAAACCCTAGCCCCGCTCGAGATGGTGGTGAAACGGATGAATTCCTCTCTCGCGGGTTTGGGGTCGTTTCTCGGCGGGGAATACGCCAACAGCGGCTCGGGATCGGCCTCCTCGAAGAGGCTTGCGCCCTCGTGCATTTGGATCTACCCCACGGTTCGGTGGAAAGGGCCATGGCCAAGGGGTTGGTTGGGGGTCAGAGGATTTCGGGTCGGATGGATCGCGATTCGAGGGAAGGAAAATGCGCACAGTCGGAAGAAGTGGTGAGAAGTTGGCTCTACAATCGCCTGCCATTCCCCTTATATAGTTGGTGTTACGCGCCAAATCAGGAAGCCGTTACCACGCGATGATTACGCCAAAAGTTACCGTTGGATTACCCCAACGGCTAGTTTGACCACGCCTGACGGTCCAACTCCGGCCACTCGGCTCGCCGACCCAATCACTATGATAGTGTTTCGCCGACTCGACTCGCCAAAGCCGCGACTTGGATTACTGGTTTTCTCCTTTGTACAGGAGCCCGCCGACGATTATTTGGATGCCTACTCGAGGTCAGATACTGAATGCCGCCACCACCTCGCCTAATCAGCGACGGCCTCGGGGACTCGATGGGGATATGCCTCCGGGGTATACCGGCGGGGCGTTCCGGCCGGCCCATGAGTGGCGAGTGGGCTGCGTAGCAGCGAGTGGATTGAAGCCAGCAAAGGCACCGGCGATTGGAAGATGAAAGCCCAAAGTAGATAGGCCGGTGGATTAGGTTAAACAACTACCAAGCTTTAACTGAATCGGTTGAGATATGCAAACCCTAGGGAGGTGAGCCTATATAAACCTCCCTATAGGGCAGTAGAGACACGTTCCATCATACACCCAAGCGACTTTGCCTAGCCCGAGCTCGCCCATTGTAACACCTCCATAATACAATCTAGCGAGTAGGTCTTTACCCTCAGGCCGAACACAGGTAAAACCCTGTGTCTTTGCCCTCATCTCGCACCGCAGATGGCTGGCCGCCCTTGCCCCTCGTTATACTACTCGCTGCCGATTGCAGCATCTGCCGTGACTATTCCCACGACACACCCCCACTTGTGTAAGCTTCTCTTCCTCTGACATTGTCTATTTATCTGTCTTGCTCCTGTACTAATGCATTTTGCACGTTTCAGGAAGAAAACCACGACCAGCCTCAAGAAAACCTCCAAATCATTGGGAGCTTCTAGAAATATTAAGGACATGCTGCATCACGACGCATCTCCCACCATTGCCCCTATCACTCCCTCCGTCAAACCTTCGTCTGCCCCAACAAGCTCACAAGCTAAGGAGGCATCTGGCCCTTCCGCCATGGAAGTGGACTCAGGTGCCTCTACCGAGGTTGCTGTCGTCGGCGAGCAGGCGACGCAGGAGAGTGCCGCCCACCAAATGGCTGAAGCTCCGGCTAAGGATGCCATCGGTGGCGGTAAGGCGGTGGTGGAAGCAGGTACTTCTTTCGTTGGCGGCGCCCCTGCACCCAAGAAAACCATAGCCTATCCAAAGATAGTCTATCCGGTACTTACACCGGGTAGCACTGCTCTGGTCCCTGGTGCGGCGCCGACATCTCCGACGTGTGGTCTTGAGGAGCTCCGCCGACAAGCAGAAATCTTGTAAGGAAACAGCGAATCCTTTGGCAAGCTGATGGCCGAGAGTGCTACGAACCTCGAGATCATTGCACTTGTAAGTTTTATTTGCCTTTTGCATTTCATATGAGTATCCTACTGTAGCCCCCGAGGATGTAGACGAAAAACCATAGGTTTTGCATCTATATGCTCTAAGAATGACTAAGTTAGAAAACCTCTCACTGTAGCCCCCAAGCATGTAGGTGGAATGAATTATTCCGACTAGATGCTTTAAGAGTAGCATACACAGTGTTTATAATTTTCAATATTGTAGCCCCCAAGCCTCTAGTTGTAACTGAATTAGTTCCGACTAGATGCATAAAGAAAATCTAAGCATATATTCGAGTTAAAAACTTTATATTGTAGCCCCCAATCCTGTAATCAAAAACTGAATTAGTTCCGACTAGATGCTTAAAGAAAAGCTAAGCATAATGCTAAGTCAAAAACTCTTGT
Source organism: Avena longiglumis (assembly GCA_030063025.1). Taxonomy (NCBI): domain Eukaryota; kingdom Viridiplantae; phylum Streptophyta; class Magnoliopsida; order Poales; family Poaceae; genus Avena; species Avena longiglumis. The sequence continues at coordinate 176,975,469 of CP125977.1, read as the reverse complement.
TGTAGCCCCCGAGCGTCTAGGTGGAAGATTTCCGGCTAGATGCTCCAAGAAGACCAAACAACATTTTAACTTTGACCTTTTTTCCATAGAACGAGAGTGCTCAGAGGGGCATGGCTAATGCCAAGTACCGTAAGATGCTGCAGACACAAGTGAAAGGGTAAAACTGCCTTCTTGAAGGAACAGATCACCAAGAGCAAGCGTCTGTTTTCTTTTTCGCATTCCGACTTGGTTTTGTGCCCATATTCTCCGAGTACTCACTGTGTACTTTGCTTTCTCCGACTTGCAGAAACCATCTCCAAGGCCAATAATATTGTCGAGCAATCCAAGAACATTCAAGAGCTGGATAGCGAGAACAAAATTCTTAAGCAGGAGAGGAAGGACATGCTGAAAATGCATGAGGAGTCGATGAAGGCCCTGCAGGATTCCGCCACCGAGGAAATCAATCGCTTGAAGGAGGAGATTGCGATCTTAAAAGATTAGAAGCGAGCTGCCGATGATCAGAATCAACGCCATAGCGAGGCGTATAAGCTCCTCCAACAAGAGAAGGAATCCTTGGTGGACACCCTCTGGCAAGCTGAGGCCATTTTTTGGTAAGTTTTCTCCGTCTTGGATTTCTGTAGTCTGGGTACTCTGAATTGTTGAACTCATGCGCTCCTTGTCGGAATTTGCAGCTCCTATGGGTTTAACCCGATCGCCTCCTCCAGCCAAGGAATGCATGATTCTTGCCGGCAACTTCATCAACACCGCCATCATGCAAGCTAAGGAGATCCCCAAGCCCCTCCAGATAAACATCAAGGCATCGGACTCCATGGCGAAGTACTTGGAGATTCTGCACCGAGCCCCCAGCGTATCACAAGCTGGAAAGCTTCATGTGCACGGGCTGGCGCAAGGATGGCGCTGTCAATGGTGAAGGAACACTACGAAGATGCTGACATCGACACGATGACCTCTGGCATTCCCGACGTAGACGACGATGGCAAAGAGATTAACCATGAATCCATCACATGCCGTCATGCTATGACACCAGAGTTGCCGAGTTGGTAGACGTCAACGTCTTTGTGCCAATGAACACCATCGACAGCGGCAACCAAGTTTCCTCTGAGTGCCTCCACAGCGCCGACTTCGAGGGTGGTTCTCCGACTGGTGATGACGCTTCTTCCAAGTCACTGCGTCAAAGGAATGAAGAATAACTTTGTAATATTTGTTTCACCTTTGGTGCATATGCGGAAAAAACTTGTTTATGTAACTTAAGGCGGAAAACAATGGTTGTTATTTCCTGCTGATCAAGAACTAGTTTCCAGCATGTATATATTGTTTTAAGCAAGTGATGTCTTATCCATTACTTTGGTTCTTATGCTTGACTTTTTGTGAGTCGGAAGACTCGTTGTCGGAACCATGCACTTAGGTGATGATGCCCAATGGCACCGTCAATAACCTAAGCACAAAATCGCCGACTATAAGTGCTGAAAGTCACTACTCTAGAATCCACATAAAAACAACAAAGAACGTGTAGACCAGAAAACTTAAGCTAACGCCCGTAGGCGGAATTTTCACAAGTGCAATCGCAAAGCTTGTGCATAAAAGGTTTTACATGATCCAAAAATGAACACTAAAGGAGGTAAAAGACTCAGAAATATGAGTGAACCAGAGAGCTTTATTTCATTGATCATATAAGAGGTACACAATTAGATAAAAAATGCTAAGTGTAAAAAGGACGTAGCTATGCTATGTTCCATGGCCGATCAAGCTCTGGGTAGTCATCATCCGGGTCACGTCGCTTACGCTTATGATCCTCATTGGGTCTATCCTTCAGTTCATGATTGTCAACAAGGTAGTAAGACCCATTGAGTAGCGCCTTGCTTATGATGAACGGTCCTTCCCATGGCGGGGATAATTTGTGTGACTTATTCTGCTTAAGTCGGAGCACCAAATCCCCCACTTTAAACGAGCGATGCCGAATGAGGCGACTATGGTAGCTGTGTAGCTTCTGCCGGTAGATGGCAGATCTTTGGCATGCCAAAACGAGCTCCTCCTCGAGAAGGCCCACATCTAGGCGTTTGGATTCTTCAGCGCCATCTTCGTCGTAGGCGGCAACTCTTGGTGCATCGTGAAGGATGTCGGAAGGTAGGACGGCTTCTGCTCCATATACCATGAAGTAAGGGGTGTAGCCGGTGGATATGTTGGGTGTAGTTCGTAAACTCCACAGCATAGATGGCAATTCTTTCGCCCAGGCTCCAGCTGCTCTATGTAGCCGTGCCTCAAGACGTGGCTTGATTCCCTGCAGAATTAATCCATTAGCTCGCTCAACCTGACCATTGGATTGTGGGTGTGCCACAGATGCAAAGTCCAGTCGGATGCCTTTCTCCCAACAATAAGCCTCCACTTCTCTGAGTGACAAATTGTTGCCGTTGTTGTGATAATGCTATGTGGGAGACCAAATCTCACCACTAGATCCCGGACAAACCTGAGGGCAGTTACCCCATCAAGCTTTCTAATGGGTTTAGCTTCTATCCATTTAGTGAATTTATCAACTGCTACAAGCAGATGCGTAAACCCACAAGGTGCCGTCTGTAACGGTCACACCATGTCTAGCCCCCAGACTGCAAACGGCCAAGTTATTGGTATTGTTCGCAATTCTTCAGCAGGAACATGTGGTTGTCGGGCATAATACTGGCATCCCATGCATGTCTCAACCAGCTTGTCGGCGTCAGCCTTTGCGGTCAGTCGGTAGAATCCTTGCCTGAAGGCTTTCGCGACCAACGATCGAGGAGCAGCGTGATGCTCGCAATCTCTGAGATGGATTTTGTGTAGGATTTCCATACCTTCTAGCTGGGAAACACACTTTAGGTATACACCCGTAGTGCTCCTTTTGTAGAGTTTCCCATTGATTATGGTATAACCCTTTGCTCATCGTACTATTTGTCGTCTTTCGACCTCGTCATCAGGCAAAGTTCCGTGTTCGAGATATTCCATGAACGGTTTTGTCCAAGCCGGAGGGACCTTGGTCACCATGTTGACGAAAGAGTCAGATCTATCTCGGTTGTCGATGTCGGCTCCCTTCACGAATGGTGTGCGCATGTGCTCTAGGAAAACTCCTGGCGGAATTTGCTTGCGCCCTGATCCTAGCTTAGACAGCAGATCAGCCGCCTCGTTTTGCTCCCTAGGTACATACTTGACTTCGTAGCCCAAGAAGCTCTTGGCTATCTCGTCCACTTCGTCTCGATATGTCGCCATCATAGGGTTCACAGATTCCGTGCCACCCACCGGGCAACCAAGTCGGAATCTCCACAGCAAACTATGCGCTTGATGCCAATATCCTTGGCTACACGTAGTCCGTGAATGAGTGCTTCATACTCCGCCATGTTGTTTGTAGCCTCGAAGTGCAGAATGTAGTGTAGCTTGTCTCCTGTTGGTGACTGTAGCAATACACCAGCCCCCGAGCCGTTGAGAAGCTTTGATCCATCAAAGTGCATCACCCAGTACTCTGGTTCCGGTAACGGAGTAGCTTCTGGCATCTCCGTCCAATCTGCAACAAAATCCGCCAAGGCTTGTGACTTGATAGCGTCGCGTCTCTTGTAAGTGATCTCGAAGGCGACAAGTTCAATGCCCCACTTCGTGACCCTTCCTGTAGCGTCATTGTTATTGATTATGTCGGACAGTGGAGTCTTGCTCACCACTGTGATTGGGTGCTCCTGAAAGTAATGCCTCAGCTTCCGAGAAGCAAGGAATACTCCATAATCTATCTTCTGGTAGTGCGGGTAACGCTTCTTGGACTCCGTCAAGACCTCGCTCACATAGTAAATTGGTCGTTGAACTCCGTGCTCATAGCCTGGTTCCTTCCGTTCTACCACAACGACGATGCTGATTACCCGGTTGGTTGCCGCCATGTAGATTAACAGGGGCTCACCGGGCTCGAGCGCTGCAAGGATAGGCGCTGAGGAAAGAATCTCCTTGAGCTGCTTCAATGCTTCATCTGCCTTGTCCGTCCATGTGAATTTGTCTGCCTTCTTCAGCAACTTATACACTAGCAGAGCCTTCTCTCCAAGTCAACTGACGAACCGACTAACTACTGCAACACAACCTGTTAGTCGTTGAATGTCCTTTAGGCATGTCGAACGGTTTATGTTCAAGATGGCGTTGATTTTCAACGGGTTGACCTTGATTCCGCGCTAGGAAACGATGAAACCCAACAATTTTCCGGCTGGAACCCCGAAGACGCACTTCTTAGGGTTAAGCATCATGTTGTATTTCCGGAGATTATCAAAGGTTTCTTTTAAGTCGGAGATTAAGTCGTTTGACTTTTTAGACATCACCGCGATATCGTCCACATAGGCGTGCACGTTCCGACCAATTTGGTCATGAAGGAAACGTTGCATTGTCCGCTGGTACGTAGCACCTGCGTTTTTCAGCCCAAAGGGCATCGTAACATAGCAAAACATGTCGTATGGAGTAGTGAACGAAGTGGCCAATTGGTCCGACTTCCTCATCTTCATCTGGTGGTATCCTGAATATGCATCGAGAAAACACAAAAGTTCCGAGCCAGCCGTCGAGTCAATGACTTGGTCAATGCGAGGCAAAGCAAACGGATCTTTGGTACACGCTTTGTTCAAGCCGGTGTAATCAACGCACAATCTTAATTCATTGGTTCCCTTTTTGGGGACAAGTACAGGATTTTCCACCCACTGGGTGTGAAGGAATTCTCGGATAAATCTAGCCTTAAGTAACCTAGCTATCTCTTTGCCAATGGCGTGTCTCTTCTCATCTCCAAAGTGTCGTAGAGGTTGTTTCACTGGTTTGGATTTTGGATCAATGTTTAAGCTATGTTTGGCAAGTTCCCTAGGTACACCTTTCATGTTGGCAGGTTGCCAGGCAATGATGTCCCTATTATCACGGAGGAACTCGACGAGCGCGCTTTCCTATTTGGGATACAGGTTCGTCCCAATGGCGGTGACCATGGAGGCATCGCCTACCACAAGTTCCAGACTTGGTCTCGATGACGGCCTTGAACGCATGAGCGGAATCGGATATCTGTTTCTTTGACGCGGGCATCTCTGAGTCATTAACCTTGCTCTGGATCTCTTTGAATTCTTCGTTGTAGAGGACAGCTTCTGCAACGGGTGCTTCATTGATCTCGCAGTCCCTTGCCTTGGTAAAGCTTCCAGATACGGTGATGACACCGTTTGGTCCGGGTATCTTGAGTTTGTTGTAGACAAAGCATGGCTTGGCCATGAACGTGTGGAATATGTCGTGGCCGAATATGACGTGGTACACGCTCTTGAAGGGGACCACCTCGAAGGTCATGCGCTCTTGGCGGTAATTATTAACATATCCAAAGGCAACCTGAAGTGTAATGCACCCAAGGGACCGAGCCTCCCGACCAGGAACTACGCCGTGGAAGATGGTGTTGGTCCGCCTTAGGTTTGCCTCCGTCAAGTTCATCTTCTGCAGTGTATCCAGGTACATGATGTTGATGCTGCTTCCACTATCCACCATACATTTGGTGAACTCCACGCCATCAATGAAGGGGTTGATGACCATGGCGTACTGGTTCTCCGTAGGTATAAGGTCTGGGTGGTCCGTCCTGTCCCAAGTTATTGGAGCCTCCGACCAGCACATGTACTGGGGAACTGGGGGGAGAGTAGCCATCAGGATCCTCAGAGAGGTCTTCTGTTGTCGAATGGTGAGGGTTCCAAGGAAAGTGTGGTACACTGGAGCCTTCTTCGTGAAGGGGTTCTTGCCCTTGTCGTCGCTCTTGGCGGCGTGCTTGGGGTCAATGTCCTCGTCCATGTCACATGAATCCTTGGACTCCTCCTCCTTCTTCCCCTTGCCCTTGCCTCGCGGTCCGTTCTTCCGACTTTGCTTGTAGCCGGACTCCGGGTATTCTTTGAGGTCATTGACGAACTTGCAGTGTCAATTGGTATGGGTGGCCTTGCCGTTGACGTTGAGGTGTACGAGGCACGGCATATCGCGGTACTCCTCGTAGGTTTGGGGAACGCGGAGCGGCGCCGAGGTAGTTTCACTTCCTCGTCGCCACGACCAGCCTCCTTCCAGGCCACGTTGTCCGCCATCACCTCGCCCCGCAAAGTCATAGCGACCATGTCGATAGATTGCTTTTCTTCCGAGCGGTTTTCCTCTTTGTACTTTGTTCCTCCGAGCTTGAGTTGGAGCAGACGTTCTTGGGAAAAGAGTCTGCGAGAATCGCCGCAACCGCGAACTCACCGCCAACTGGATCATCTGATTTAGGTCAAGCTGGTGATTTTCCTGCAAGCGCTTCAGCTTATGTCGGAGCAACGTGCCCCTTTCCAACCGATCGATGAAGGCGGCCATGGCGGTCTGAGCGTGCACTCCTGCGCAGGAATTCTTCATGTCCAGCCAGCGGGAGAGGTAGGCGCGATATGTCTCGTCTTTCTCTTGCACGCACCGCTGTAGATCGCCCATAGTGCAGAGACGCTTGTATGTACCCTCAAAGTTCTTGGTGAACGCTTCTTGCATGTCCAACCAGTTGTAGATAGATTTCTGTAACTACCTCGGTGAATTACGCTCCTAATTACAAGCCTGGATGAGCGGAAATGGTTGAAATAGTACGGTGGGGCCCAAATGCCACTCACAGGTAGACATTTCGGCCGTCCCAACGACTTCCAAACATCGGGACAAGAACGGGTGGCGTAATCGGCAGGCGAAGAGATCAACTACATACACAAATGAGTATGTATGCAAGCCACCATACAACAGTACATCGAAGCCATTCCATCTAAAAGAAATAAAAATATTGCAACGCCATACGGCAAGATCCAAATATCATAGATAGATATAATAGTTTAGGGTAGCTCCTTATACATCAAACATCAAAGTATCAGGCGGAAGCGGAAAGCAAGATCCGAGTACGGATAAGAAGCAAATCGGCATAAGATGCCCCATAAATAAACACATCCCACCCACAGATCTCACGGATCCCCGTTCCCGGAATCTCTACACCGAATGATCGTTGCCCACATCGTCCGTCTCCTCCACCCAGTATCCATCTTGTGAGTGTACCTGTTCATCTGAATCAAATAATTTATCGTGTAAGACCCTAGGGGTACTCAGCAAGTCTTTATGCCACTAAAGGGGACACAACCTGGGGTGACGTAATTGCAGCAAAAGATAAACCCTAAAAATTTCTATAGATACTGCTAACCATACGCTTAACCAAAGATAGCGGATGTCCGTGAAATAATAACGGCGGTTATAAGAATATTAACAGATCCATCCTCCTCCTCGCTTACCAACGAAGAAGCGCATTTAACAATCCCCATCCGCTGTTTTATTATCCATTCCATGAGTGTTGCACTATTTACTAGTCATTATTTAGTCAAGTTAAAAGCGGTACTTTAGTTATGCTTGTCTATGATCGAACCGTTGTCCAAGTCCATAACCGCGGACACGTCTTTCGAAAGTTTTACCAAGGGTGCACAAATAGCAACACACACTCGATCAACCTCGTAAAACCAAATCAAAACCCAACGAGGCTTTCACGACAAAGCAATCACAAGATTGAGAATATTTCAGGGGCCACCCCATTAAGCTACCCAGAACGGTTAGTGACTCAAACGGACTCAAGGTTGCGCCAATGGTCAGAACGATCGGGAACGAAAATGTGACTGGCTTGTCGACATGAAAACACCGCTTACCTAAACAAAGACAAAGACATCGCACAATTTAAATAAAGCGGTAAAACATGGCATAGGTGCAGATAGTAAATAAAACCTCAAACTAGTTTGTGGCCCCAAGAAATAAGAATGAATCAAGCTCGCTCGGGGGTCCCATAAGCCTCCCGGATGTGGATAGCCGAATATTCAAGGAACGGAATCAAGTATTCGGGTCCCACGACACAAGTGAGCATGAAAACCAAATAGCATATATTGCTCATCGATGCCATTTTCATTAGTTATCCCATTACTACTCAAAGTTAAGTTGTATAGGTACCTCGTTATCCATCGACACTCACATACCCTACACATGTCGTTTCACGACTCGCGTGGGCTCTCAAACAACCCCGTAGTAATGGCTCATGGGATGGAGGAACAAGCTTTGGTGGGGTTTAAAAGTAAAGGCTATGCAATACTTGGGATTCAGTTTAATGCAATCGTGACTCAATGATGCAAGAATAAGATAGAGGCAATATGTACTATATGTATGCAAGCATGTGGTAGTGCTTGCTGGCAGCATTTGAAGCGAGAAGGATCTGGGTAGTGCTCCTGGTTCTCTTGGTATATCCCCTGCTCAGTGTCTATTCGAAGAAGAACCAAACAAACAAGGGCCAACATAAATAAAGTACACAAGCATATGAATAAGATGCGACAAGCAAACAATCATGCCATGATGAATGATGCACAATTTGCATGGCAATAAAGTAGCATGGCATGGGTGAGGTGTGGAATACAAGAAATAAGCATTTTATTAAATTATTTAGGCATGTTTTACTCCCATAAACAGTTTTGATTATTCAATATTTAAATGATGCATGCTTCAATTCAAATCACGGAATGCATAAACAGAAAGGTCTCGTCGAACTGATCATTTTAGACATATCATTTGTTAAATTTGGAGTTATAAATCAAAAGTTATTAATTAATTAAGGTGGAAGGGCATTTTATTGTAATTTTGAACAACTTGAATTTTAAAGTGTCCAAAATATATTTTGAAGGCCATATTTGAATTCCTCACATTTTTCTTATTTGAAAACATATATTATATGTATTATTTGGAATTATATTTTGAAAGTTATTTAAAAACAGATTTGAATTTGAATTTAAAACAAATTTGAAAAGGTTTTAATTAAACAGCACGCAGAAAACATTTTGTACTCGCTCAGACCTAGCTACAGACAATGACAGGTGGGGCCTGGCTGACTGGACTCCACAGCGCTCAGAAATCTTTTTACACCGGGGCTTGACCTAGCCACAGCAGATGACAGGTGGGCCATCACTCGGGGAGACCCACTGCGCACACGTGCACCTGCCGGGGATTGCGGGCTGGGAGGAACAAAACTCCAGGGACCTAAAAGGAAAAACACGGTTGGATGTCTGACGAAACTGAGTTGATCTCTGCAGAAACTGCCAGCTGAACCCAACGATCGGAGGACGATGGCAACTGAACGAAGCCAAATTTCGCGTTTCCGCAAAAACCAAAACTGGAGAGGGGGCTTCGTTCTACAAGTTCCGTTTAGGAAGTATCTCCGGAGGAGGGTCACAGAGACGGGGATCTGGCAACGAACAACAGCTCAAAACAGGTGTATTCCTGACGAACTGACGGAGAACCTAAACATCGTCTCTGATTATCAGAAAACCAGACAGGAAATTCGCTGGGATCAAAAGAATCAAGGAAACTGACGCTGGACTAGATAGATGAGAGAGGGAAAAGGATTCGGTACCTCACCAGGAGTCCACGTACGTCCTCACGCGGTCGGTCGTGGACGGGGCGGCCAGAACTCGGTACTGTCGGACTGCAGTTTATCTTCTGTAAAACTTACAAAAACTGCAGCACACGCGCCGGGAATCAGAAGCGTACGACGACGAGGAAGTAACACGGATGGGGAAGAATGGGAATTGAAGCGGGGGCTCACCGGGAGGTTGTGGACGTCTACGGTGAGGTTGTAGGAGGACTGAAGCGGTCGGAATCAACGACGAACGCCGGTGACCATAGTGGTTGCCGAGGACGAATTCATCGCGTGCGAAGCATCTACCGCTCGGTTCTAGGCATGGAGATGAAGATGACGACGAGGCAGAGTCGATGAGCTCCTCTTCTGGGCCTGGGAATTAAGGGAACAACAGAGCGACGAAGAAGCCGAGCTCGTTCCTCTCTCTCTTGTTCAGTAACATGGCAGAGAGAGGGAGGGGAACAAAGAGATGTGGCGGCGGAAGGAAAGGGAGGCAGCTAGGGTTCTTGGAGGGGCTCCACGGCATGAGGATAAGAAGGGGACGGCTGACGGAGGCGGAACGGGGACCTGCTCCTCCGTCTCTCTCTACAGAGCGAGAGGAAAGCGACAGGGACGAAGGCGCACAGTAAACGGCGTCGGTTCTGTCGTGAAGGGGTAAGCGGGCCAGCGAGAGGGAGGAGGGGAGGTTCCTGGGCTGCTGCTCTCTCTCTTAATTCTTTTAATGTTTTATTATTTGTTTTTTTGTTTGTTTCAAATTCAAGCAAGCATTTTATTTCAAATCGTTTTGAACCATGCAGATAATTTTGAGCAGAGAATTTTGGAACACCAAAGATAGACAGAAGGGAAAAATAGAATTGGAGATGAGTGATGCCCACATACATAATAGATGTATGTGCCATTTTGGCATTTTACAAGATTAGTGGCTTGAGGGTTTTAGAAAAGAATAAAATCATTTGTTAAATATGGAACCCTAGCAATGAATTCCCACATTGTAGAAAACAAAATATAGATAGGTAAAAGAGGTGGAGATATTTGTGATAGCAACTACACAACCAAGACAAAACAAATGCAAGCTAGATATGATGCTCAAATGCAATGTGGCATGATGACATGAGCATGATATAATTATGATGCAACAATTATATATATGAAGTAGCCATTATATTACTAGATCAAGTAGCATTACAATTGTTAGACAATTGGGATGCTACAATTTCTCCGGAAAGTCGTCGATCCATTGACGGGCCGTGCCCGCCAACATTAATGGGAGGGACTTGACGGCGACGTTGGGGTTGCCTCCGGAAATCTCCACCGCGTTGTCGTAGTCCTGTAACCATGTGGCCGGCTTGGCAGTGCCGTCATAGGGCTTGATGGTCTTGTCAATCCGAAAACCTTTGGGGTAAGTTGCGGACCGTATTGCAGGTCCAAAGCAACATGGTCCCAGGTATGGTCCTTCCCGGGCCTCGTGGATCTTATCGATCCGCGAACGTGCACCGTATGGCTCCGGGTTCTTCTTCTTGTCAACTAGGGATGGGCTGCATGAACGACACGGGCCTCCTCCGCCATGGTGACTGCTTGGTAGTGACGGAGGCGGAGGTGGCGGTGGGTTAGCCTTCTTGCTGTTACCCTCCTGCGATGCCTCATGCCTATCGCGGTTGCTTGTCGGACGCGGAGGGTCATGGCGTGACCTACTCCTGTGTCCTTGGTTGCGCTCTCCGTCATGACGGGTCTGCTCTGCGTTGTCGCGGATGACGATGTCACACTGCTTTCGTGGGGGCATATCCGTACGATGGTGAGCCTTGTGATCTTCGCGATGTCGGGGGGACCGGGGCGATGGCGATGGGCGACGAGGTCGGGCCTTTTCTCCGTGGTCGGAGGATATGGGGATAGCATCCTTCCTGTTGCGCGCATCCCTCCGTCTTTGTTCTGATGAACCCGTCTGGGACCCGACATCAAGAGGAGATCTGTCCCTTGGCGGGTTATACTGGCTAGACTGGCAAAGCGCTGGGTCGGACTCAAGCCTCTGAGAGGTGGCCTTTTCCTGCTGCTTCACCGCCTTGGCCACTAGGTCATAGACTGCTCCACCGCCTCAAAGCGATCTATCCCGCTCTAGAAGGGTCTTGGCGACGGCGAGGTTAAGGAGAGGTGGGCATCACCGCTTTTCATCACAATGTATGGCTTGGCTTGTGCCTTCGAGGGAGACCATCCTAGGTTGCGCCGTACACCGGATCATTGATGACGCGAGCGAGCTTTCTTGGCCTTCAGCCGCAAAGAAAGTCTTGTACTCGGCCTCCATTGCTCTAGCTTTCTCTATGGACTTCTGCGCGTTGACCAGATCTCGATCTAGCTTAGCGCCTTGCTCCGCGATGGCCTGCGCTTCCTCCAGCAGCTGCTAGCGCTTCTCGTCAAGCTGGGTCACGTTCCGGATATGAGCGACGGTCAGTGGATCGACGAGGAGATTGTCGTACATCACTCTATCAGCTGGAGTAACTTGGGCTGCTGCAGACATAGATGTCGGAGGCGGCAAGTTTGCGGTGTTGTTGTTGCTCGGGCCGGTGCCGAGTTCATGCGTCTGCTGCACTGGGTTAGGCGGAGGAGGCATGACCTTTGCGCGATCATCGTCAGCTGCAATAAGTGGCCCCTTCCCCTTCTCCAGCGTTGTAGGCGGAGCTCGTCCGGGTTGATCTTCATCCATCACCGACCCAATGGTGACAAACACCCCTCGAGACGTCACGGCATTGTTGGCTTGCTCGTCGCGCGTGTACTCCTCCTCCATCTCCTGCATGGCGGAGTCTAGCTCTTCTGGACTGAATATGCACTAAAGTCAGCATAAAGCGCGTTAATAATAGAGTCGGAGGGTGCCAGGACTTCCTCGATGACGGGCGGTGGAGGTGCAACAGCAGCGACGATGACTGGAGGTGGCGACGCAGCTGCGACGATGGCGGCCAGAGGCGGTGGTGGCAGTGGCTGAATCGGAGGATCTCCATCAATGAGCACAAGCGCTGTCAGAGCTGTCGCGTCAGCCTCTCCGTAGTTGTTGATGGTGCTCACCATGCCTTCAAGAGTAAGGCGTCCCGACGCCTGCTGCCGTCTTAGAGAATGTCGGAGAAGCGAGCCACGGTCCAGTCCTTCCCCTAAGTGATACATAGCATTATCATCGGGGTAGTGGGCCAGATTGGCTCGTATACGGAGCCACCTGGCAAGGTAATCGCGGGGGTTTTCGCCCTCTTTCTGAACGCGACGCGCCAGATCGAAGATGGTAACCACTCCGACGAACTTGGATCTCTGATGTCCAGACGCACGAGCGAAGCCGTGGATTTGCAGTGATCTTCCACCTTTATATCCTGCACAGGGGCGATTTGGGTGGGCCTTGAATTTTTCCGATCTTTGTCGGCAAACTCCAAAGAGAGATCAGACATTGATCCTTCCGCGAACGTATCCTGCCCGTAGGCGGTCCGTGCGGGCCTTGATGCTCCTCTGACTCCCAGGGAACTAGTGCCCGAGTCGGTTTCGCCAATGAAGAGGTGGATGTCTCTGATAGGAACGATCGAACACCGTGTAGGGTTCGTCTTCGCCGGGATCCAGAACTCGTCAGGAGGGACGATCGGAACTTTGCCGGAGAAGAGAACACGACCGATGGCTACAGTTTTGCTGATTCCCACGAAGATCTTGGTCCTCGCCTGCTGAAGAGCCTGAAGCGCCTCTTGCCCCACGGTGGGCGCCAACTATCGTGGTATTGCCGACGAGTACGCCATGGAGGGGTCCTCACAGTGCGTGTTTAGAGACGTGGGGGAAGGCGGGCGGTTGACGGGTACGAGGTAACACAGGTTACCCAGGTTTAGATCCCACGACGGTGGAGGAATCCTACTCCTGCTATAAATCACTATAAGGGCAATATGCCGAGTTACAGGGATTGGTTTGCTGTGCGAGATTGTCTGAAGTTGTCTATGAACGTCTGATATTGTGCCCTAAAGGCTCCCATAGGCCCGACTTATATAGTTGCCAGTACCTAGGGTTACAAGGAAAAGTCCTAGCCGGACAGGTTACAGAGTCCTACACCGTCTATTACTACTCTTGTGTATCTTGCACTCCAAGGCTCCGGGTACGTCGGTGACTCCAATTGTAGCCTTCCTTTACCCGGCATGGGCCTCCCTTCTGGATCCATCTAACTGGGCCGCCCAGCAGGCCATGGGCCATGCTACCAATTGTGGGCCACCCGGGTTATTCGGATAGGAGACATGCTATGAGGATACCCATATAGCATATCCCCAACATATACTTTTCCTCACTTTTCCCCTCTCCCCTGTCTCAAACCCTCACAATAGCTCAACTTGCGCTCAGTTTGGATACACTCTGATTGGTCGAGATGTATGTCACATGGATCTTGGCCAACCACCATTGGATACATCATGATTCGACAGGCTGGATCTCTCTCTCGCCCGATGGGCACACCTACCATGTACGGAGAGGAGAGCCCGATAGGCTGTATGTATCTCCCTTCCTTTACCCATCGCACATATATCAACCACATCAACTATGCTAAGTTTGGCTACGCTCTGATTGGTTGAGATTTATGTCACACAGATCCACTGCTCCTAGCATAACTAGGGTTTGGCTTGTGAAGCGTTGCTAGAGCTATTATCTCTGTTGTGCTTAGCCATGCTTAGCTGTTATCGCTGGTCCATCCGGTTGATGAATCAGAACTGCGAATGAACCTAGTATGCCAGGATGACATGGTAACATTAGAGATGAAAGTTAAGCATGCTAAGGCTTGTATGGGAGGCCATGGTGGGTTATGGTTTTTGAAATCACATACTTACCACTACTAGGACCTGAGTTCTTGCCTATGGACCAAGACGAGCGTACAGCCACACGGGGGCCTGGAAACCCCATCGACCAACTATGCCCATAGGGGAACTGACGAGGGGTAACCTCGGCAATTCCCATGATAAAACAAATACTCCTATGGAGTCGACATTTTCAGCCTAAGAAAAGCATATATTTTGAGACTACACTCAAATCCAAGTATTCCTCTGTAGCCTCGGGGGCTACTCCCATCGGGAGCACTGTCGTGCACCCGATAGATATTCTGAAGCAATCTTATGAGTATTACATGCTTATATCCTCATACGGCTACTCCCATCGGGAGCACCAATAAAATATTAAAGAAGTTGATAACTTCAGCTATTCCAACAGCCAAACAATGTAGTCGATAAAATTCTCTCAGACCACGTTTACCGCAATAACATGTCTGAATGTCGTGTCCACGACATGAAGATAAGACCTCAGGATTTACTCTAAAGTGGCTTGGTAACCGCACACGAATGCGCTCTGGCAATATTTATCCGTATCTGCGATATGATGAAAAGTACCGATGGACATGTACCCAAAATATAAGCACGGGAATTCAGTATTCGATAAGACCTTCGTGTCCCAAACTGAATTATGCCAGCAAATAACAAGTTCAATCCTGGGGACTTGAATTTGATATAGGTTCACGTTATTTTTTCCCAAGTGAAATTAACTGATTCCCGATCTGTCAGATGCATCAGAATTGTTGTACCAAATCCCTACAAAGCTTAAATGAATAAAAATTTCTTCTTACAGCAAAAACTTCAGCTAAAACAGCTAAACAGAATTTTGACACTCGACCCAAATCTACGATTCAGATAGAGTCTTGGGGGCTACTTAGATGGGAATGTCCTATCGGGTCCCTATGATTAGTTACCCTAGGCGCATAACATGTTATGGACCATGAAGGCCTAACGAAGTACAAGAAGCACCCGACGGAATAAAGATTTTCCTTACCAATTGAGGAATAGTCATGAACCGACATATAGTTCGCATTGTAAACATAAACTTGTAATCTCTCCGGCTATGGATCTAGGACCCAGCCTCTCATATAAAGGCTAGGAGGACCCAACAAAGAGGGCACCTTAGTTTTCTAGCAATCCGCCATGAGCTAGATCGGAACTAGAGAACCGGCGACTTTGTGACCAAGCTTGGTCAATAATCAGACTACATTGACTTTCTTGTTTGTCCGATCAGCCGATGAAATCACCAGCGCTCTCTTTTCCACAAAACCATAAGTCCATAACCATGGTCATTGCCGAGGTTACCCCTCGTCAGTTCCCCTATGGGCATAGTTGGCCGATGGGGTTTCCAGGCCCCCGTGTGGCTGTACGCTCGTCTTGGTCCATAGGCAAGAACTCAGGTCCTAGTAGTGATAAGTATGTGATTTCAAAAACCATAACCCACCATGTCCTCCCATACAAGCCTTAGCATGCTTAACTTTCATCTCTGATGTTACCATGTCATCCTGGCATACTAGGTTCATTCGCAGTTCTGATTCATCAACCGGATGGACCAGCGATAACAGCTAAGCATGGCTAAGCACAACAGAGATAATAGCTCTAGCAACGCTTCACAAGCCAAACCCTAGTTATGCTAGGAGCAGTGGATCAGGGAATATAGGATTCAAAGGTAACATGCATTATATAGGATTACTCCATCTATCTATAAAAGACTTTGGAATCGTATGCACATGGCAGGAATGAAATACTTTGAAAACATAGGATTATATCATGTGTGGGGTTTCGCTTGCCTTTTCCTATTGATATCGAGAAAGAAGAGTTCCGGACACCTGGTACTTGACTTGATTATAGTTTATAAAGTATTGGTCTTCAATCTTCGACGGTGTTGACCATGGGCTTCGATCTCAATCTCGATATCATACTCTACCGGGAAGAACCAAACACCGGAAAGAAGGGGAAACAATAAACACATGGCATATGTGCAATGCTCAAACATGGATGATGATATGGCAAGTTAAATTGCACTAAAATTGAAATCCTAAAAATGTTCGACCATTTTAAACAGGTGACGAGGTTCGATCTCGTCAATTCCCATTGTTATGGACTTGGGTTTTGGAGAAGATGTGGATGTTGGAGATTGTGTAACGGTTAACAGACAAGCAACATGGGACACGAGGTTTACCCAGGTTTAGGCTCCTGGAGGGAAAACCCTACTCATGCTTGTCTGCTCTTAATTACGGCGAAATCGAAGGTTACATGGGTGCGTAGATGCAATCTGGCGTGAGTTGTGTATGAGGTGAGTTGAGGTCCTCCTTGCCATGCCCTCCTAGCCTTTATATAGATAGGCAGGCCCCGGGTTTAGGTCGAGTCGGTTATAGATTAGGGTTTGTGCCCTTTGAAATTCTATCTACTCTAGTCTTGCTCTCCAAGGATCTGAAGACATCATGGGCTTGGGCCACCCGAAATATCCATAGGCCGCGTGTCTCGATGTGGGCCTTGGGGTATACCAATGTTGTGTACCCGTGGGGTATAACCATATCAGTAGCCCCCGAGTGTTTAGTCGAATCGTAGATTCGGCTGGGGACTCTTCAATCTTTTGGGTGCAGTAGAGCCTGTTATTTTAAAGAGAAAATGTTTTAGTTCATAGGGATTGTTGATGCGTGTGCCTGACTCTCCCGACGGATCAGGGCCAGTTAACTGTCATAGGAAAAAACAACACGATCTTCTTTAGACCCAAGTCCCCAGACTAAAATCCAGAACGAATGCTGGCGTAATTCGACTCAGGCCATTAAGGTCTTATAGGAGTCGAATCCCAATGGTTTTCAAGTGATGTACCCAACGCGCCCGTCAGGATTTTCATCGTGCCTATTGACACGGAAGTTTATTGGCAGAGCGCAGTCAGGTGCGTTACCAGGACATCTGATAATATATGTAGGGTTTATATTTGTGTCATAGACACCGCATTCGAAATTTTATCACCGCGGAGGTGTTTCGGGTGGCCAAGGAGACTGCTTCTCACTTAGAGTTGGTTTGGGCAAAGTTGCCAAAAATATTTTGTCGTATTTGATCTGAAAGATCACAGTCGAAGAATTCATAGGGTGTTTGGCCAGTGCTCCCTATGGGAGTATCCCCCGAGTGTCTATTCGAGTCATAGACACGAGCAGAAACTTTTAGTTCAGTTGTTTTCATCTTAGGTCCGAAGGACTCAATTTTTTTGGATGCTCGACCCATCGTCCCTATGGGAGTAGCCCCCGAGTCCGTAGTGGAGTCGTAGACTCGACGTAGGACTCAAAGATAGTTGCGAGGTGTAGTACCTTAATCATTTCTCAGGTGTGCGGCCAGCGCTCCTGATAGGAGTAGCCCCCGAGTAGTTGCTCGAATCATAGATTCGAGTAAGTACTTGGTTGATCAGCCGAAAACTTCCAGCCGTTGCTAGCTTAGCCTTGATGACGTTAGTGCTGACAATTGGTGATCTCAACCGTCTACGGCGGCAGATATGATGCGACGGGACGACCGTGAGTCCCACCGTCTGACTTGAAGTTGACTAGTCACGCGCAGACGTGGCAAAAATTATGTCATCTCCTCGGTTTCCATGCATAGTGGACGGCGTGCTGGCGACGGTTCATTGTTGTGCTGACACGTGTAGGGTTGTATCTTGGGTGCGCGCTAGGGCTTCTGGATCAACGGCTCATGTTCGTCTTCTTCCTCTTTTAATACCGTGGGTAAACATTGATTTTCGTTTTACCCTTTGCCATTTGCTCATCGCCATTGCTTTCATTTTCACGAGCACTGCTTCTCTCCACTTCACAGTAGAAGTTCTTCGTTCCTTTCCCTCTTCTTTTCTTCGCGCACACCGCCGCATTCGACGCCGTGCGATGGGCAAGTCGAAGAACACCACCGCCGAAGCTGGCTCAAGCGCCGCCGCCGGTGGCAAGAAAGCCGCCACGACCACCAGTATCAGGGACGGCGGGTGTAGGCGCATAGAGGTGCGCGACGGGGATCTGTGCAAACTGCGCAATTCTGGGTTAATCTCCCAGAACCAGGCGGACGCCATCCTCCCTGGTGATGAGGTAATCCCCCGCCCACCCGTAGGGTTTCGGGTGATGTTTGTAGCCTTTATCATCCGTGGTCTTTCGCTTCCTGTCCATGATTTCCTTCCTGTACAACTCTTCTTCTATGGGATTCAAGTACATCATTTGTCTCCCAATTATCTCCTCCATATCGCCTTCTTCATAACTCTTTGCGAATGCTGGCTCGGTATCGAGCCGCACTTTGGCCTCTTCCGGAAGATCTTTTCGTGAAGAGGCAGTCCGGCACCAATGGAGTCTATCCTCTTGGCGGCTGCATCATTTCCATCCGCCCTTTAGTCCAATTCTTCTCCTTTTCTATCTGCGAGTCCATCCAGCAATGGCGCTAGAAGTGGTTCTACATCCGTGATGCTAAGCTGGACGGTCAGCAATATGGGCTTGCCCCCTTTGATTCCTCCCAGTAGATCATATGAAAGAGATCATGGAAGAACCACATCCTTGAAGTTTAATTCGAAGAGGTGGAGAGGCTCTACCAGTGAGTGGAGGCTCTTCAGCTGGTGCCAAGAAAAGAGGTTAACAGTGTCGACATCATCCACACCTTCCTCAAGCGTCGGGTGTAGCCGCTCCAAGCGAGGGTGCATCCGATGTTCCTCTATGCCGGCTCCAGCGATCCGACTAGGGTTTCATCCGAAGATATCTTCGGGTGACCTGGATAGGGCCCTTTGTCCCCTACTGAAGTCCAAGGTCGATGAGGACCTCCCGGGGAAATCCTTTACCCCTCCTCTTAGCGCTAATAAAAGGGTTTCCCAGGTGATGATTCTTCGTGCGTGTAGCGCTTTTTCAAGTGTGTTCTGTTTGCTGTTTGATGTTGTTACTTATCTTGTTTCTCTTTTCTTGTCTTTCTGCAGCGCCTCAATGTAACGGGGCCTATGCCTCCTCTGTCTGAGAAGTATGCGGAGGCGTCGGACAATGAGGAGCTGGACTCCGAGCCCGAGCTTCCTCTAGTGCATTCGCCTACTGCGGATGCTCCTGAGGTGAGTTAAGAGCGGACCCGAAAGCATTCTCGGAGCGAGTCTTCAGATTCGTCTACCTCGCTGACTCCAAGGGGTTCGTCCTTCCTCGAGCATCATGGCAAGGATGATGGTGCGTCATCTGTGCCTTTTGCTGCTATGCCCCTTCGGGCAGTAGCGCCACAACTGCCGGCCAAGAAGAAAAAGCACAAGGCGGCTCCCGTCTTCAACTTATCGGACATAGAATCATAAGTGACTGCACCTGAGTCTTTTGCTGTCATCTGTCTGGGTAGTGTAGGTTGTTGTATGATCAACCTTTTACTTACAGCCATTCTTCGGAGGATCCCCTTAACAAGGACACCCAGGTGGTTGTAGGGGAGTCAAAGCTGACAGCTCCTGCCCCCCAGGTGGTGGCCGACTCTAAGTACTACGGTCCAAACTCTTCCAAGCGAGAAGCTCGGGCGGTCATAGCTTAGAAGACCACACGCGGAACATCGGAGTCCCCGCTTGGACACGTAAGTATTTTCTACTTTATCCCTTGGGAGTAGCCCCCAAGCACTTTTGAGTGACCTGCTGGTCGTTTTGCTCTTGCGGGGCGGAGCCCCCGAGCCCTTTCCGATGGTTTCTAGGTCTTCTTCTTTTGTTTATTTTATAGCCCTTTGTGCACAGCGCCAACCTCCTTTTCCAGAAGCACCTGGCGCTGGAGGATAGCATGAATCAGCTTCAAGGTACATAATTTGTCAACCTTGTTATAGTTCACCTGTCGCAAGGATTTTTCTTGTAATGATCAGGTGGATCTTCATGTTGCAGATGAAAACAATGTGGCTCTCCGAAGACTGGATGCTGTTGAGAAGAGCCTTGGCGTAGCGGAGAAGAAGGCTGCAGATGCTGCGGAGGCCAAAGATCCCTTGCAGAAGGAGGCTGTCGATCGCGAGGAGCAGCTCGCTGCTGCAGCGGCTTCCCACGAGAAGGATATGGCAGATAATCTTATGGCTGCAGCCAAAGCTTTTGCCGGTGAGTTTTCCTTGACTCGTTTTTGGGTCTTGTGTCTTTTTGACTGTGTTTTTCTTTTCTCATTGCTTTTCTTCTTTGTTTCAGATGCTTCGGGCATCACATTTGATCGTAGTGCGGTGGAGCATGGAGATGCATTGGCTGATGCTACCACAGCGGTCGAAGATCGCTGCGCTGCTACCGCTGGCTCCTTGGCGAAGGCCAAAGAAGTGCTCACGCGCTTATATAAGGAGGTCATCCCATGGCTTCTTCGAGCAAATCCAGCACCGGGGACGCGACCTCACGTCGGAGCTAGACCGCGTCGCTGACTCACGCGTTGGCGTGGCGCAACCCATCTATAGCACCTCCGCCAAAAACATCAGAGCGGTCGAAGTAGTAGCCGTGGAACTGAGACACCTCGAGGGAGAGGAGCTTCGTCGCCAGCAGGAACGCGTCCAGCTCCTCGTCGCCACCGCTAACAAATAGCAAGCCGAGGGAGGCCTCTGTCAAGCGGGCAACACCCGAGACATAGTCCCCCGCAAAGGCGTGGACCAGACGACGCATGGAGGAAGCAAGCACCAGTAGGCATCTTACCCAGACGGCACCGGGCAAAACAGCCGCCCTCGTGGCGTATTCGGCAATCGCGGCCACCGCAACCGCGACGTCGCCATCACCAGCGTGAGTCGTGCGGCGGCTGCAGGAGCCTCCAAAGAAAGAAAGCATGAGCGCCATAGGAGGGAGCTGGCGCAAACAAGAACCCTCCCGTATCCCGCCTGAACGGATGGCTTGGCCCCTGGGAACCGGCTGACGGGCGTGAGCGCATCGACTTCCTGGTGCAGTTGCGCGCCCTAGAAGAAGAAAGTTCGGTTGGACCAAAATGTTTCGGCCCGCGCATCTGGAACAAGCCATTTCCAAAGGGTTTTTCGCTTCCAAGAGACACGCCAAATTACAACGGCACCGTCAAGCCCGAGGATTGGCTGGTGGACTATACCGCCACCGTGGGAATTGCCAATGGAAACCTCCGCCTGGCCGTTTGCTACGTCCCCCTCATGCTCGTCGACTCGGCAAGAACGTGGCTCAACAGCCTCCCCGACAATAGCATCAATGTCTAGTTGGACTTCTAAGAAGCGTTCATTCACAACTTCACCGGAACGTACAAGCGACCGGGTCGGCCTCGCGAGCTTGCCCTATGCATACAAGGAAAGGACGAATCCGATCGCGCATACCTCACCCGGTGGACCAGCATGCACAACTCGTGTGAAGGGGTGCGCGAGCATTATGCAATCGACTTCTTCACCAACGGTTGCCGAGACGGCACCATGCTGAAGCACAAGCTCGGTCGGGCAGATCCACAGACCATGGCCTAGTTCATGGCCATTGCGGACAAGTACGCCACCGCCGACGCGGCCATGAAGAAGCCTATCGTGGTGGACGACCAGGGACATATTGTGATGGACGAGCAGGCAGAGCGCCGCCAGCCGGGGGAGCACCACCCTAGGCGGCACGGCCACGACAACCGCCATGGAAAGAGGAAAGACGACCATTCCGACAGCCGATACGGAACCAAGCAAGTAGCAGCGATGCACGAGGACCCAGCCGCAGGCGGTAGCCGGAGGTAGAGACCGGATGACAGACCACCACGGACCAATTACACCATGGAGTCCATGCTCGATGGACCGTGCAAGTTCCAGAGCGGCGGCAGCAAGCCCGCAAACCATACAACGCGCCAGTGCAGCTAGACGAAGAAGATGGCTGAAGACGGCGGTGTCTCACATACTCTAAACGACCAGCCAGGGGGGCTCGTAGCCGGAATCGTAATAACCTCGCCCAAGGGCGATCAGCTAGAGTACGTGCTACAGATCCACTTCATGGCATCAAACAATGTCGCCGAGTATGAAGCACTCATCCACAGGCTCAAGATGGCCAAGGATATAGGCATCCAGAGGATACTCCTTCGGAGATTCAGATCTGGTGGTGCAGCAAGTCTCAGGTGAATGGGACACGAGGGACGCCAACATGGCCCTCTACCGTTTCTTCGTTTAGCATCTGTGCGCTTGCTTCGAAGGATGCGAGTTCCACCATGTACCCAGGGCCAACAATGAAGCCGCTGACGCCCTAGCCAGAGTCGGCTCAACAAGACAGGCCATACCGCCTGGAGTCTCCCTCGAGCACATGCTCAAGCCTTCCATCACTCCCTCCCTAGAGTCTGACTCCATAGTGCTCGACGCAGACCCAGGGGCAGCCGGAGCGGCACACCCGGGGACTGCTCCACCGCATTCGGGGACTACTCCACCACACTCGGGTACTGCCTCACCGCACCTAGGGACTGCCTCGCCGCACCCGGGGACTGCCTCGTCGCACCCAGGCACTGCCTCACCACACCCGGGGACTGCCGCCAGCAAGCATCCACCCGGCAAACCCCTTGATGCTCCAAAGCCAGCTGCGACGGTGTACGCCATCCGGGAAACGCCCGACTAGGCCAAACCATTCATGAACTTCTTGGCCAAGGATGAGCTCCCAGAAGAGGAAGTGGCAGCGCGACAAGTGATACGAAGGGCAAGCGCATACACTGTCATCAATAACGAGTTGTACAAACATAGTGTCTGAGGCATCTATCAACGATGCATAAGCCAAGAGGAGGGAATCAAGCTCCTAGTGGACATACATCAGGGCGAGTGCGGTCACCACGCTTCGTCAAGGGCAATAGCAGCCAAGGCTCTTCTCCACGGTTTCTATTGGCCAACAACACTAAAGGACGCTCAGGAACTGGTTAAGGCATGCAATGGATGTCAATGATTTGGCCAGCTGAAGCACATGCCATATGTAGCACTCAAGACGATACCAATTACTTGGCCGTTTGCAGTCTAGGGGCTGGACATGGTCGGGCCATTCAAGACAGCTCGATCTGGTATGACGCACATGCTCGTAGTTGTAGACAAATTCACCAAATGGATCAAGGTGAAGCCCATGAAGAAGCTGGATGGGGCAATAGTGATCAAGTTCTTCACGGACATCATCATTCGGTTCGGTTACCCACATAGCATCATCACAGACAACGGCACCAATTTCGCCAAGGGTGTCTTCGCTCGCTTCTATGGAGAAAAAGGCATCCGCATAGACCTAACCTCGATCTCACACCCTCAGTCGAACAGGCAGTGCGAGCGCGCTAATGGCCTGGTCCTAGCCGGAATTAAACCAAGACTGATCGAGCCACTCTTCAGGTCACCAGGATGCTGGATAGAGGAACTTCCAGCCATGCTATGGAGCCTGCGCACCACCCCCAACCGTTCAACCGGCTTCACGCTGTTCTTCCTCGTCTACGGGGCAGAGGCCACCCAGTTCGACACACCCCGCAAACAGATCTACACGGAGCAAGTGGCCAAGGAAGAACGTGAGGACAGCGTGGACCTGCTCGAGGAGGCACGCGAGCTATCCCTATCTAGATCAACAATCTATCAGTATAACTTGCGCCGCTACCATGCCAGCCGGATCCGGCCCACCTCTTTCCGTGAGGGGGATCTGGTGTTGCGCCTGGTCTAGAGCACGAAGGGAATTCACAAGTTATCTCCACCTTGGGAGGGGCCATTCATCATCAGCCGAGAACTGCACAATGACTCATACTACCTTATAGATGCCCAGTAGACGGTGAAGAACAAGGCAGATCGCTTTGATGAGGAAACCGAACGCCCATGGAACGCGAATTTACTCCGTCCATTCTACACTTGAGAAAGAAGTGTATGTATCTTACTTCCATGTAATAAATGAACAATCTTGGAAGCCTCAACACAGTTTTGAGGATCCTGTCACCACTTCTGACTTTAAACCGGCCCTAGAAATCTTTACAACAAGGTTGCCGACTGGCCCAGACGCCCACGATTTCTACAGGCGGTTGAGTATTATACGGGGCACCTAGATCCCATTCTTCGGTTCCGGCTTCAGACCGCAAGTCGGCTATCGACCCAACAAGAGCAAAAGTTCAAAGTACCCTTTACAAGAAATTACCCAAGGAGAAAACCAGGGCGCCCGGACGAACCGGCTGTGCCTGCACGAGCTAATCCAATAACAATACACCAAAGTATCGCGAGGTACGCCAACCTAGTTACCCCTTCGGTTCCGGCTACAGACCGCAACCCAGCTAGTAGCCGGCAAGGTCAAAGCTTGAAAGGCCAATGCTCGCTGAGAAAAGGGACAAGTTAATGACCTAGTTCGAAAGGGCATCATTTTTGTATTCTATCTTAGTTGCGAACGAACACACAAGTAACGAAACTAACTCAAACAACGTTGTGTCTTTTATTGCACGAGCCACAACTTGACAGGAAACAAGGTGGCAAAGAGCTTCGACCCGACCGGCTGTAGCCGGCCCGAACCTCGGGAACTACACCCAGTGGGTGCGCTCCCACGCACCCATGAGAACAAGCAAGGTGGCAAAGAGCTTCGACCCGGCTGGCTACCCCAGCCGGCCCGAACCTCAGGGACTACACCTAGTGGGTGCGCTCCCGCGCACCCATCAGAACAAGTAAGGTGGCAACGAGTTTCGACCCGGCTGGCTACCCCAGCCGGCCCGAACCTCGAGGACTACTGTAACACCCTCAGAATCGGACCTATGCAAGTTTCAGCGATTCCCGCCAAACCCGCATAGAAACGATTCAAAGGTGCCCACCAGGCACTTTCGTGCGGGTGGAAAACGAAGTAATAACATTACACAACAGTCCTCGATGGGACCCACAGAACAGATATATATAACAACGACTCAATGAGTCAAGAATACAGATATAATATACAAGGATCCAAATCACCTTGAAAACTATGGAGCATCCGACTACGGACAAGATGCAAATGGGGCTAAGAGCCCTGAAGAATAACCGATGGCGTCCATAACCTTGCCCAGGCCAAGCCGGAAGGGTAACCCTGCTAACGACGTCGATCTCAAAACCTGCTTAAACAAAAAGGGGTGCCGACAAAGGGCAAAGGAAAAAGAAGGAGCGTCGATCGAGGCCAAGACAGCGAGGCTAGAATTCGTCCTCGCCTACATAGGTATGGTGGATGAAGCGGCGTGGCAAGATGCACTAAACAACCTATAGAGACTCGATACAATGGCGATAGTCGAGAGAGGTAAGATAGACCTATCCGGATCCAACACAAGCTAACACCAAACAAACCCATCACGTGTTTCCCCTCGAGACCAAACGAGAAGTCAACCGAGGAACTCTCACGATTGGCGTTTATTTATTCGATTATCGTTGCGGCAATTACTAGTCGGTTTAGATAATCATCACGATAAAATAAGCGATGGGTCATTTTAGTTAACCATTACGTTATAGTTGCAGCAATTACTAATCGATCTGAGATGGCATGATATAATCCCAAAACCCAGCAGTTGTTTGTACTTTTATTCAGCCATTCCGTTGTAGTTGCAATACTTACTAGTCAGGTACAATGGTCGCAAGCGACACGCCAAACAAGCAGTTGTGGGCAGTGTTAATTAGCCATTCCATTATAGTGAAGCTGATTACTAGTCATTATAAAGTCAAATTTATAGCAATAAACTTTAGTTATGCTTGTCTATGATCGAGATACTGTGCTCCAAGTCGTCCATATCCGCGGACACGGCTTTCAGAAAGTTTTACCCGGCCGGGGTGCACCAATAGCAACACACGCTCGATCAACCTCGGCAAAACCAAATCAAATCCCAACGAGGCTTTCACGACTGAACAATCACAGGATTCAGAAATATTTCAGGGGGCCACCCCTTGTAGTCTACCCGCAACGAAGTAAGCTAGCTCCGAGACGGACTCAAGGTTTGTGGGTGGCGGTACATCGGGAACCCAAAACTGGGCTTGTCGATACCGCGTAAACGGGTCACAATTCCTAAACAGTACAGTGTGCTCCTCGCACAATTTAAATACATAAGTAGCATGGCATAAGTACAGGATAGTAAAAATAAAACCTCAAACTAGTTTGTGGCCCCAAGAAATAAGACTGAATCAAGCTATGGCTCAGGGGGGTCCCATATACCTCCCGGATGTGGATAGCGCGATAAATCAAGGAACAGGTATCAAGTACTCGGGGTCCTACGGGACACAAGTGGGCGTTCGCAAACCAAATATTCTCTATCACCCACCGATGCCTCTGCTTACTTCAATTTTAGTTGTTAAACAGGAATTAAAGTAAACGATAAGTAAAACTATGATCATCTCCAACATCAACATGCGGCAATACATCAACAACTGTGGCACTTGACGACACGCAACAGCACTTGAGCAAGCGACTACGACGCGCAAGTCCAACTATCTACCAAACAACAGGTAATAGGATGTGTCCAAGGCAATATAGGGCTGCACGGTATATCACAGGTACGGTAACTAAAGCATCGCAACACAGATAGCAATAGATCAACAGGAGGGGAATAAATACTATAAAATTAAGATAGGTAGAAAGGGGGAGATGCTCGCCTGAAAACATGGTCGAAGGTTCAACCGAAGATCGGTGACTCACATCAACTCAACGGCCTTATCCGCGAAGAAGCAAAACACTAGAAGAAACACCGGATGCACTATTTAATACTACAGCAGAAGATCGGCATGATGCATGCATGATGTATTACATGGCAAAGGTGCGATGCAATTAGGTCATATTAAAGCGGAACCGGGGTCCCGACAATTAAATATATGGTTCAAGTTATTTAGAACCCCCGCAATTTAAATGTTGTATTAACAAGGCAAGGTAAGTTACCGGTTCGCTACACAAATTTAAATGAGGCCAATATGAGACTAGATTTGCCCGCATATGAGCCCCATATTTAATTATAAGGTGAATCGGCATAAGGCTCCCAAACCACATGACAAGTATGCATGCATGATCAATCAATATGCGACAAGTTGTATTATATTATAAAATAGGGTTTCGGGAAGGGTTCACACATTACGGGTCTCGACGATCTTGGGGGTTCCGGGGTTTGGGGTCGGTCTCGGGGTTGGATCCGGTTCGACGGATCGGAGATCGTTCTCGGACTCGGGTTAGGGTCTTATCGCATCCGGGTTCTCGGCGAGCTCGGAAGGAGAACTTGTCGTTCGTGGTCTCGGTGTGGTGAAGCTTTTCGGCGTCCTCGGTTCCACGTCGACGGCCATGGTTCCTCGATGGAGAACTTCGGTGTCCGTGACAGTTCTTGTGGGGTTCTCGGCAGGCGGGCGGGCACCTGCAGAGATGGTCGGGCAGGCGCACGCAGACCTTGGCGGCGCGGTGGTCGCCAGAAGCGGCGGAGAGGCGGTCGTGACGCGTCTGGCGGTCATCGGCGCGAGGGCAGGAGCGAGCCTAGGCGCAGCAGCAGAGGTGAAGGGAGGCGTGGCGGCGGTGGTGCAGGCGGAGCAGCCAGGCAAGCAGAAGCGGGCGGCTGGCCGTGGCGGCAGCGAGGCGCTGGGCGGAGGTGGGCGGAGCATGAGAGCCCGGGAAAGGAGGCGAGCTCGCGGGCAGGCTGAGGTCGGAGCCGCAGTCGCGGCCGGGCGCGCGGAGCGAGCCGAGGCAGAAGAAGCGCAGGAGGCGGCGTCGCCGACGCACGGGAGGAGGACGGGGCGACGGAGGCGGATGCGGGGCCGGGTGGCGGTGGAGCGAGGTCGACAGTGCTGCGTGGGGCAAGGGCGGCGGAGGGAGGTTGCAGGGAAGGGCGGCGCGGTCTGCTCGGGAGCCATGGCAGAGAGGGGGAGAAGCTTGGGGGCGGCGCGGGGTGAGCAGGGGGATGGGAAGAGGGCGCGGCTAGGTGGGGAGGAGGCGAGCGGGGCGGTGGTCGCCGGCGGGGACGGGGCTGCTCGAGGGAGGTTCTAGGGAGAGGTGGCGCATGCGGGGACGGGGCAGGTGGGGGGGGGGTTTGGGTCCCAGGGCAGGTGGGGGATCGGGTGTGGGGAGGGTTGGTGTGTGGTGTTGGGTGCGTGTGTTTGTGTGTGGGGCAGTGTGGGATGAGAGAGAGAGAGAGGTGGGGAGAGGGGTAGGATTAGGTGGCAGTTTAGGATTGGGTAGAGGGGGAGAGAGGGTGAGGTGGCGTTTCGGGATTGGTCCGGGTGATGTGGCTGGGTTGTGTGGGTAGATAGGTTGGTAGGAATAGGATTAGAGGTGGACCGTTTGTAAAATCCTGGGGGTGGTCGTTCGGGTCGATACGGCCCGTTCGACTGCCCCCGCTAAAATAATTAAAACTTTTATTTAATTTAAAAGCACCTTTTGCAAACCGTCAGCATTCAAACAAAAATAATCCGGAGACCGGGTTTGCGTGTTTGAATGAAGGTGGGGCGTTTGGAAAACAAAGCTGGGTTTTTCCGAAATAGTTTTATGCAAGCAAATGCAAGATGATGACGATGCTCAAATGCAATGTGGCATGATGACATGAGCATGCTGTCATGATGATGCAATGCACAAAAACAACGTGATTTTCTAGTAGTGGTTTTGCGGGATGCCACAACTACGCCCAACGATTGTGCCACCATGCGCACACACGAAAAACGCCAAGGACGAGAACATCCAATAAGAAAAGAGACAAATTTAACTTAAGCCAAAAGGGGCGTCAAGCCAATAAGAGGAACACGAAGGTTCCGCATAGAATCCAAAGTCTTACAGCAAAATTCACCATAGAGCAGGACTGACGCACATCAATTTTTCAAGAAAAATACTCCTGGCATACCAGGGATTAGGGCTCAGGAGTTGGACTAGCAGAAGGAGCATCAGCTGCTGGAGTAGGAGTCGGTCTGGTAGAGGGAGCACTGGCACCGGCCGCAGGTACTTGGCTGGAGGAGGCAATGTTTGCGGTGCTCGCGGGATCCGGTATCCAGTGGTATGGCATCGTCTCGGAGGGGTCGTGGAAGTCACACTCCAGATCCACGTACGTGTCGATCTTCACCCCACAGGACTTGATCGCCGAAATGCTCTCACGGAGGCTCTCGTAGCTGGTTCTGGATCGAAAGCCACTAGTGAGAACACCCAGATCCGCATCTGGATACCAGGACTTCACCAGGGCCAGTTCCATCTCCATGCCGCCGTGCGCCTCCCACTCCTTGTGGATCTCCAGCACGTCAATACCACGGGTCAGGGCGAGCGCCCAGCTGGCAATATCATGTGGCTCACATATCTCCAGCCAGACGTACTGTAAGAAGTCATTGGCGAAGTTGCGAAGATCGTCGCTCTCCTCTGCCAGAACCTTGACCAGGTCCCAGGTGGTCAGATCGCGGCCAGCCTCCTCTGCCGGCAGCTTTTCGAGAGCCTGATCGGTCGACTCTGGGTAGTGAGCTGTAGTCGGGGGAAGGAGTAAGCGGCAAGAGACAGGTCGATTTACCACAGTATAGAAGAGGCAAGGAAATTCAAACTTACTAACGACCAGCTCGGCGATTTCCTAAAGCTGTCGGGTCAGATCCTGCTCCCGAGAACGGAGAGCCTTGACCGTTTCCTCCCTTTGGGCGGAAGTCGACTCCAAGGTCTTTAGCGCCTCCCCCCGGGGTGTCAGCCACCTTCTTGCTCCTCTCCACGGAAACCTCCAGTTTGGGTTTGGCCGCAACCAGTTGGTCGAACTGCACCTGACGTGCCTTGTTCGACTCCTCCAGCCGGGGCACTTGAGCCTTGAGGTGCTCCACCTTCCTGTCCTTATCCAAGATCACGGCTGTAGGAGGATAACCGATGGTCAAAAAATGGGAAAAGGAGGCCAACCACCAAGACAGATCAGAGGAAGCAATCTTACGGCCCAAATCCTAAGTATTCTTCACAGACTCTGAAAACGCTTTCTGCAAAGAGAAAGGAGTAAGGAAAAGAGCTAAAATCCGGCTACAAAAATCCAGGTGCGGCAAACGAAAATGAGGAGAGACAACTACCTCCATAAAAACAGAAAAAAATCGCCTCGCCAAGGCCCTTTTCCATTTCCTCAACCAGGTGGCGAACCTGGCCGAGTTCAACGGGCGCCGCGCCTGAGATCTGGGCGAGTATGGCACCCGGCGTCAGCACAGCTGGAGCTGGCCTTGAGCCAGTCACCACAACCCCGTCTTCATCAACAGCCGCGCTCGAAGGCGCAACCACCACTAGCTCCCTCCCCGCCGAGCCGAAGGCACCCGGATGGCCGCCGCCTGCAGCAGCCGACTGCACCATCGCGGCCCCCTCCGTCACTTTCGTGATTACGGGCCTGTAACATCCCAAAAACCATGGTTTCAAAACTCATTCATATCATCTATGCATTTCATTCATTCATTTAGGGTTTATCAAAAATCACTTAGAAACAGAAGTTGAGTCTATGATTTCATGTGGACATTTGATTCCAATATGACCATCACACTTTGAAATTTGGAAGCTTAAGTACTTGTTTACTTGACTCCATTGTTGGAATGTTTGTGTGAAGCTTTAACCATGATTCAAAACTTAGAAGTGATTCAAAAACCCTAAAATTCAAAATATTTGCAACTATAGCAAAATCTCTGTTCATTTTGAAATCCAAGCTTGACCAAACCCTACAAAGTAATCACTTGGTTAAAAGACTGCATTTTGAAACCACAGAACCCTACAAGGATCCCCAGATTTGTTTGAAATCAAAAAGGATTTGAATTCATAACAAAATCAATTCAGAAAATAGGAAACAGAAAAAGGGCAAAGAAATGAAAAGGCCATGCGGCCGGATCGCCCAACAACTAATCCAAGCAAGCCCACCGGCACTTCTTTTCCTCCTCTCACGCCTTGAGACGCTGACAGACGGACCCCACATTCACCTAGCGCGTTCCGCTGACAAGCGGGCCCTATCTGCGCTGGCATCGTCTTCCCCAAACTCCCGCGACCACGTCGCAGGAGCGATGATGGCGTGATGGCGGCGGCTTAATTGGGCCATTTAACGCAGGCGTTTCTGTCAAGGCATCGGCTATAAGTTCCCCACCTCCCCACGATCATTTCCCCGGTCAATCGCACTCACGCCACCAGGCCGTCCACGACTTTCGAGACCGAGACCGCAGAGATAGAGCTCACTCCGCGATCGATTCCGTAAGTTCGAGCTCCCTGCCCTCTTTCTTGCCATCTGTTCCGGTGAGTTGTTGCGCACCTCGACCTCACTAGTTCATCCTATCGCCCAGGCCACCGGTTCCACTCGACACCTCAAGCACCGACGGCATCAACTCGACGAGTTCTTCCGGTAGCCGCAGACCGTCCCTCGCCTCCCGTTCATGCTCACGACATCCCCATGACCCGTGAACCTAATCGTGTCGCTCTTTTTGCTCCGAGGAGGCTCACGGCACCGTCCACGACGACCATCTCGCCAACCAACGCCGCCACAAACTCCGGCGACCAATTCAGTAAAACCGAGCGCCCTTGCCTCTCTTCCACACGAGCTTGCTTGCGTGTTTTGCGCAACTCTTGATGCCAGCGCTCGTGTTAGGCGACACCAAACCTCGGCAAGCACCACATGCAAGCAACCGGGCGCCGCATTACTCGACGAGCTCTGGCCCGTACCAAGACGCCTTCGCAGCAACACCACCTCGAGCTTCAAGCCGCCTTGGATCTGGTAAGCGCATCCTTGCATCCTAGAACGGCCCGAGCGCACCACCGTAAACAGAACACGCCCGGCCGAACACCGCCAGCCATACCGTTTACGGTTGATAGATTAGCCGTCGGATCTTGATCCCGCGTGAAACAGATCACTTAACGAAGGGTAAGGACAGATCTGAGCGCGCATCGTTAGTTAGATCCAGCACCGAGAGACGATCCGGTGCGAAGCGATGCAGGCGAATGAAAACATGACGTGGCTAGGTTTAGTTTAAAAGCAGAAATTAAAACCAGATTTAGATTCAAACTTCAAATGCTTATAACTTTTGAATGCCACGTTGGATTTTTGCAAACTTTATACCGTTGGATTCAGGAAACAAGACCTTTCTGAATATCCACTTTATTTAACATATAGTAACAGTTAAAATGCTTTTATTGTGAAACATGTTTAGGGCTATTTTAGATATGGTTTAAATCTTGTATATTAATTTGGAGCCAAATAAGTTTAGTTGGCAAACTTGTGTCTTGTTAAGTTTACGTACTCATGAACATGTTTGGTATAATTTTCAAAAATCACCACTTAGTAAATTCTTGCATGCATGCATCCATATTATTTTGGTTGCATTTTTATTGTGTGTAATTGTGTGCTATTGTTTCTTGTGTAGATTTTGATAGTGATTGTGATTGTGAAGAGTGCTACTCCCCACACTACCAAGGCAAGTGATATTTGCATGAATATATATTGTCCTATGTTTTTGAACTAGCATTAGATATTTTATTATATTTTTGCATAATATTTTGTCTAATGGAAAGGTGGAAAATCCTATGTAGTCTACTAGCATTGTTAGGAAGTTATTACTAAGATAAGTTGCCATACTTGCTTAGCCTAGCATATAGCAAACAAGGGTGGTGAACATCTATATATATATATACTATATGATAAAATATTCTAAGTCAAGAGACTTATGTTTTCTTAATAAAACTACTAAGTTAAATAAACCTCCTGGGTGGAATGGAATGTATGGGTTATGTTGAGTGGTTACACAAGGCCATGGACTTGGGTTGTGTATCACACTTGTGGAATGCCACCCAGGCACAAAGAGGTTTGGAGGCCAAGTGTGGAGAAAGCTTACAGTGCAACCACTTGGCAAAATGGGCTCTGCCATGATCATATAGGATGCTAGAACTTAGTCATATGGACAGTTGGTGGTAGATGGGATGATAGGTTGGAGCAACGTCCATTTGACTAAGGAAAGGCTTCGAAAGGTCTGTCTTGGGAAACCAAGTGCAGTGGGAAAGTGCACAACCTCTGCAGATGGAAAACCTAAGTACTTAGCCTTGTCCAAGGAAATGGACACTTGAGCATCAAGACATGGAAGCCACAAGAATCTCATCACTCCAACTTCTAAAATTAAAAACTTGTGGGTGAACAAGGGTGAAGGACCTCAATGTCTATTGATGGTTTCCTTGGGAATGTTTTGACAAAGAAAACTTAGCAATTTCAACTAATAAGTAAAACTTAATTTTAAGCAAAGCAAGCCAAGCTACACTAGCCAAATGCATATAGAACTATAGACCACTTAAAATATACTAAGGTATCACTTGCCAATACTATTCCAAAGTATTGACCCTCTGTGGCTGTAACTTGTGATGTTGCAGGTTACTCCGATGATGAGTAGGAGTCATGAGTCTACACTCAACATGCTTGCCTGTGGCACATGAAGATGAAGACTTGTGTTTATTTACTTATTCCTAAAAACTCTTGTATTAAGCCTATGGCCCTGAGTTGTAAAAGACTATGTTTTATCTCTGGAATGAATGTAATAAACGACCTTTGTATCTGTGTACTTCATCTTAAACTGTGGATGCTAGCATTGATCCGAGGACTAGCATTGCAATCACAGAGATCCTATCCCTATAAAGGAGGGTCTAACAGATGGTATCGAACCTTTGTTGCTGTGGGATTATGACCCTAGGACTGGAAAAACCATTAAGGAAAAAGTTTTTCAACTACTTCTACACTTGTCTATTCTTCTCGTAAAACTTTTCTAATCTTTTTCAACTTTCTTTGTAGATGAACTCCATCAACGAAGCTGTGAAGAAGGGACCACTCATGACCATGACCTGGGAATGTGAAACTGAGTTTCCCAATATTCTCAAGGACCTCATGGAGGCAATGGATGCACATGGTGAAGCCGTGTACAAAGGCTTTCCAGTGATGGATGAAGGAGTGGAGTATTGGTGGGTACAACTTCACTTGTACAAAAACAAGGAAGACAACCACAAAGAAAGGGGATTCTGCATGTACACCAACACTACTATGCACACCACATTCTTTGAGTCAGCCAGGGATGCGTCTTGGAGGACTATCAAGTAACTAAGTGCTAGAATCAAATGCAGAATGCTCAACCTCCAAAAGGACTTGGAAAAAGAAAAGGAACTTACCCAAGAGTTGGAAGACAACAACCAAGAAATAAGGGGAGATGTTATAGACTTAGTGATAGAGTCAAGGGAACAAGATTGGTGGATTGCCTCGAGGAACATTGTGTTCAATAATAGATCCCGTGAGATTGGGCTGTAAGGGACACTTCATTAGTTGGACCACCACTTATCACCTTATTTTCAAAAGATATTTTAAATAAGTATGGACCTTGAATGATGTAATGAATTAATGTATGCATGGCTTGTGTGACAATTATGTTTCATGGATATGTATGAATGTTTGCCTTGATTATCTTAAATTGCATTGTTCTAACTTTTAAATCTTATAAATAGATGCCTGTTGCCATCAGCACCGTTGAGGAGTTTCGAGTTACTCGTTTTGGTCCCCGTATCGTTGAGCTTACCACTCTGCTTGATCTCCCTCTTCCCACCATCACGGTGTACCCACTCACCAAGTTCGAGAGGAAGGACCTCTGGGGCTTCAAGGTGACCCAGCCAGGGCCTTGGTGAGCCTACTCTGAGGCCATCGTCTTCAAGTTGATGCACGATGGCGGGGAGAGGCATGGAGGTAGTCATGCAGGACTGATAGGGGCGACTATTAGGCGACACTCCAGACAGAGTTAGGGTACTCACTTTCACGTCTTGATGAGACGTGATGTTGTGGAGAGTCCATCGACTTGAGGACGACTCGAGGAGCACCGCGCCGTCTTTATCTTCGAGGACTTAGAGACTCTTCTCGGACACGTGATACGGACGGGACGAGCGTCATGCTTGGTAATGACGAGCTACAGTGCGACAGCGAGAAGGACAAGCTTTTGCGCAGCAGATGAGATGATCAAGGAGATGGAGACAAAATTTGAGGCCAGGACCGCAAATTCAAGAGTCAAGAAAGCGTCGGGATAGGAACAAGAGAATCCGGGACATGGTGAGGAGCTGAAGTCTAAGGACTTGAGCTTGAGCGGTGAGATGGTTATTGAGAGGCTTCGCTCCCGGAGAGGGCTCTCAAGGCCAAGATCGATTCCTTGACCACTACGATTGAGGAGAACAAGACCGCGATGGAGAACGCAGGTCTTACCTTCGTCGAGGAGGAGATTGACGTTGATGAGTAGACATGATCACTCGTTTATCTTGTTATTCATACTTGTTTTGTGAACTTGTTTTGGACCATCCGACATGTGGATGGCTTGCCACTTGTGTGTATCACTTCATGAACTTGTTATGTGGTTGTTGAACTTTATTTTCTTGTGTTGCTTAATATGTGTTGTTTAAGTTGTATTGTAAATAAAACATCTAAGGGTATCTCATTCTTATCTATTTGAACAAACCACAGATGCCTCCCCGTCGCGCAAACCCCAACCCCAACAACATCACCCCGGAAATGCAACAAATGATGAATGCGCAAACACAACTTATGCAAATGATGACGTTCATCCGAACCGAATAACAACAACAACAACAACAACAATGACCCCAACAACAACAACAACAACAACAACAACCCTCCGGGTTTCGATATGCTCACCAGATTTACTGCCGAGGCCAGCAAAGTTTTCGAACAATCGATCCCATGACAGCCAATGGTGGTTGCGTTACGTGAACAAAGACTTGGTGATGATGGCACTGATGCTGAAAAAGTCAGATTCGCAGCACATTTGTTGGAAGGACCAGCCGCCACATGGTGGGATAACTTCCAAATCACCACTCCCATTGATGAAGTGACATGGGACATATTTGAAGATGGGTTTCGCACCGCTCATATCTCGTCAGGGATAATGAGTCTGAAAAGAAGGAGTTTCACAACTTGAAGCAGGCGCCATCGCGATTAATGGCGAGAATCGTAGAAGAATTCAACAATCAAGCGCTATGCACCGGATGAGGTTGATCGATGCCAAGAGAAAGGAAAAGTTCTTGGAAGGCTTGAATGATGAGCTGAACCTACAGTTATCAGCATATGTTCCAACTTATCGGTCTTTGTGTGACAAGGCTGCTATTTTGGAGAGTAAAATGAAGCAAGTCGAGAGTAGGAAGAGGAAACACTCCGACACAGCTCGGGATCGTCTCACAAGCGATCTCATTTTGATGACGATGGCTCAGGATCCCATAAACATGGGAAGTTCAACAAGCACCACAACCACAAATCATGACAACAAGCACCGTAGTCATGACAATGATAAATACAAGAACCACAAGGGTGGACATAAGAGCCACCAAGTGGAAATGGTAGTGGAGGTGGAGGTCGTATGTCAAAAAGGACATCGTCAAAGTTGAATGCTTCAAATGCAAGAAGCTGGGGCATTATGCTAATGAGTGCCACGAAAAGAAAGTTGAAGGACCTAACAAGCCAAATCCTTTCCGGAAAGGACAGGTTAACCACATCAATGTGGAGGAGGTCTATGAGGAGCACGATGCGTTCTTTGGTAAGTTCAGACTCAATTCAATTTCAGCGTTTGTACTCTTTGATCTGGTGCATCTCATTCATTCATATCAAAAGCATTTGTTGAAAGGAATGAACTACGGTAGAAACCATTGGGTGTCCTATAAGAGTAAGTTCTCCGGGGGAGAAATGATAGTAAACTCGGATGTCATGACTTAGTCATAGAGTTTGGAAAACATAAGTTTCCGTGAACCTAATAATCCTGAATTCCCAAGGGTTGGATGTAATATTGGGAATGGATTGGATGGCTAAGTATGAGGGAGTATTAGATTGTGCCAATCGTGCGATTACACTCACAACCCCGAAGGAAAAGAATAAAGTTTAAGTCAAACTTTGAATTCAAAGGAAGTAAGCTAAATTCTCTTAAGGGGTTAGCATGGACAATGTGCCAATTGTGTGTGAGTATCCGGATGTGTTCCCTGAGGAATTACCAGGAATGCCACCAGACAGAGATGTGGAGTTTCTAATAGATTTGGTACCAGGTTCTGGACCAATAGCTAAGAGACCATATAAAATGTCAGTGGATGAGCTGAAAGAACTCAAGAAACAACTAGGAGAACAGTTACAGAAAGGGTTTATACAACCAAGTTCTTCATCTTGGGGAGCCCCGGTATTGTTTGTGGAGAAGAAGGATAGAACACAAAGATTATGTATAGATTATCGCTCTCTCAACGAGGTTACCATTAAGAACAAATATCCTTTGCCAAGAATCAATGACTTGTTTGATCAGCTAGAAGGAGCATGTGTATTCTCGAAGATTGATCTTAGGTCAGGCTATTTTCAACTTAAGATAAGAGAGCAAGACATACCTAAGACAGCATTCACCACAAGGTATGGATTATGCAGTACCTTTGTGATGCCTTTTGGATTAACCAACGCTCCAGCATATTTCATGAATATGATGAACAAAGTGTTCATGGAATTCCTTGACAAGTTCGTTGTCGTTTTTATCGACGATATCCTAGTCTACTCCAAGAGCAAGGAGGAACATGAAAGACACTTGCGATTGATACTTGAAAAACTAAGAGAACATAAACTTTATGCCAAATTCAGCAAGTGTGAGTTCTGGCTAGAGAAAGTTGGATTCCTTGGTCATGTTATGACAAAGGATGGTGTGTGATGGATCACCGCCAAAGTTTCAAGTGATGACAGTTGGGAATCACCCAAAATGTGAAAGAAGTTCGTAGTTTCCTCGGCTTAGCAGGTTACTACAGAAGGTTTATTGAAAATTTTTCGAAAGTTGCTAAACCTATGACAGAATTACTAAATAAGGACAAAAAGTTTGCATGGTCTGAAGGTTGTGAAGTCAGTTTTCAGGAATTAAAGAAGAGACTTATATGACACCAGTTTTGTATGCACTTTGATTTGGAAAAAGATTTCCAAGTGTATTGTGATGCTTCTCATCAAGGCTTAGGTGCCGTACTCATGCAAGATGGTAGAGTCGTAGCTTATGCTTCGAGACAACTCAAAACTCATGAAGTAAACTACCCTACTCATGATTTGGAGTTAGCCTCTGTCGTTCATGCACTCAAAACATGGAGACATTACATAGGTAAGCGGTGTGAAGTATTCACCGATCATAAGAGCTTGAAATATATCTTCACCCGAAGGAGATCAACATGAGACAAAGAAGATGGCTAGAACTTATTAAGGATTACGACTTAAGTCTACAATACCATCTGGTAAAGCAAATGTGGTAGCCGATGCTCTAAGTCGTAAGACATTTGTAAATGGCCTTACTAAAGGGAATTGCGGAAGACACTGTGTAAGCAATTCAAAGAACTCAGATTGGAGATTGTACGGAAGGGCATCTCATGTCCTTGGATGTTCAACCCACTCTTTTGGACAAGATCCGAGTTCAAAAGAGCGAGGAAATTGAAAAGATTAAAGTAAACATTGGTCTAGGGAAAGCCAAGAGTTTCCATATTGAGCAGGTACTTTATGGCACGGAAAGCGTATATGTGTTCCACAAGACCCGAGTTGCGAAACTGATCTTACAAGAAGGTCACAACTCTCCATATTCTATTCATCCGGAAACACCAAAATGTACATGGATATGAAAGAGAGATTTTGGTGGAACAATCTCAAAAGGACATAGCCGAACATATCGCTTTGTGTGATGTATGTAGCGAGTCAAAGCGGAGCACGAAACCAGCAGTCTGCTTCAACCATTGCCTATTCACGAATGGAAATGGGAAAATATTGGTATGGATTTCATTACGGATTACCAAGGACTAGATCGGGATATGATTCCATATGGGTGGTAGTGGATCGTCTAACCAAAGTGGCTCATTTTATACCGTGAAAACAACTTATACAAGTGCCAAACTAGCAAAAATTTACATGAGCAGGATTGTATGCCTTCATGGTGTGCCAAAGAGTATTGTGTCCGATAGGGAACTCAATTCACATCTCACTTTTGGAGACAACTTCATGAATCCTTAGGAGCGAGGTTGGAATTGATCGCCTTTCATCCTCAAACAGATGGTCAAACAGAGAGAACCAATCAAATTCTAGAAGACATGTTGAGGGCATGCGCTTTGGATTATGGAGCAAGTTGGGATGAAAGTTTACCCTACACAGAGTTTTCTTACAATAACAGCCATCAATCAAGTATTGGAATGGCACCGTTTGAGTTACTCTACGGAAGGAAGTGTACCACCCCATTGTTGTGGAATGGCGTGGGAGAAAGAAGCTTATTCGGACCTGATCTTATCAAAGAAGCCGAAGAAAAAGTCAAGTTGGTTAAAGGCAGTTGAAGATAGCACAATCCCGATGAAAAGCTACAGGATTCTAAGCGTAGGAGGTCACCTATGAAGTTGGGGATAGAGCTTATCTCGAGTATCGCCACTCGTGGAGTGAAAAGATTTGGAGTCAAAGGAAAGTTGGCACCAAGATATGTTGGACCATTCAAAATTCTAAGTCGCAGAGGAGAAGTTGCATATGAAGTTGAATTGCGGAATCACTATCGTGATTCATAACGTATTTCATGTGAGTCGACTTAAGAAATGTCACCCGAAATGGAAGAATCCTCTTTGAAAGATACCATACCTTTGGAAGAGGTTCAACTAGAAAGTGATCTCACTTATGAGGAAAAGCCGGTTAAAATTTTGGAGACCACGAAAGAGTCACGGGACCAAGACTATCAAGTTTTGTAAAGTGCAATGGAACCATCACTCTGAAGAGGAAGCAACATGGGAAGAGAAGATGATCTTCGGAAGGACCATCCTCACCTATTTTCTAGCCAAACCGAATCTCGAGGGCGAGATTCATCTTAAGGGGGTTAGATTTGTAACATCCCAAAAACCATGGTTTCAAAACTCATTCATATCATCTATGCATTTCATTCATTCATTTAGGGTTTATCAAAAAAATCACTTAGAAGCAGAAGTTGAGTCTATGATTTCATGTGGACATTTGATTCCAAAATGTCCATCACACTTTGAAATTTGGAAGCTTAAGTACTTGTTTACTTGACTCCATTGTTGGAATGATTGTGTGAAACTTTAACCATGATTCAAAACTTAGAAGTGATTCAAAACCCTAAAATTCAAAATATTTGCAACTATAGCAAAATCTCTGTTCATTTTGAAACCCAAGCTTGACCAAACCCTACAAAGTAATCACTTGGTTAAAAGGCGCATTTTGAAACCACGAACCCTACAAGGATCCCAGTTTGTTTGAAATCAAAAGGATTTGAATTCATAACAAAATCAATTCGAAAATAGGAAGCGAGAAAAAGAAAAGGCAAAGAAATGAAAAAGGCCATGCGGCGAGATCGGCCCAACAACTAATCCAGCCCACCGGGCACTTCTTTTCCTCCTCTCGCTACGGACGCCTTGCCTTGAGCGGCAGACGGACCCCACATTCACCTAGCGCGTTACGCTGACAAGCGGGCCCTATCTGCGCTGGCATCGTCTTCCCCAAACTCCCGCCCGCGACCACGTCGCAGGAGCAGTGATGGCCGGTGATGGCGCGGCTTAATTGGGCCATTTAACGCGCGAGCGTTCTGTCGAGGCATCGGCTATAAGTTCCCCACCTCCCACGATCATTTTCCCCGATCAATCGCACCTCACGCCACCGGGCCGTCCACGACTCACTCGAGACCGCCGCAGATAGAGCTCACTCGGCGATCGATTCGATAAGTTCGAGCTCCCCTGCCTCTTTCTTGCCATCTGTTCCGGTGAGTTGTTGCGCACCTCGACCTCACTAGTTCATCCTATCTTGCCCGCCACGGTTCCACTCGACACCTCAAGCACCGGCGGCATCAACTCCGACGAGTTCTTCCGGTAAGCACAGACCGTCCCTCGCCTCCCCGTTCATGCTCACGACATCCCCATGACCCCGTGAACCTAATCGTGTCGCTCTTTTGCTCTGAGGAGGCTCACAGCACCGTCCGGCGACCATCTCGCCATAACGCCGCCACAAACTCCGGCGACCAATTCAGGTAAAACCCGAGCGCCCCTTGCCCTCTCTTCCACACGAGCTTGCTTGCCTGTGTTTTGCGCAACTCTTGATGCCACTGGCTCGTGTTAGGGCGACACCAAACCTCGGCAAGCACCACATCGCAAGCAACCGGGCGCCGTTACTCCGACGAGCTCTGGCCGTACCGACGCCTTCGCCAAAGCAACACCACCTCGAGCTAAAGACGCCACGCGCGGATCTGGTAAGCGCATCCTTGCATCCTAGACGGCCCGAGCCCGGCACCACCGTGAACGAACCGCGCCGGTCGAACACCGCCCGCCGCCGTTTCGGTTGATAGATTGTAGCCGTCGGATCTTGATCCCAGCGTAAAGCAGATCACTTAACGAAGGGGTAAGGACAGATCGAGCGCGCATCGTTAGTTAGATCCAGCGGCACCGAGAGGCGATCCGGTGCGGCGATGAGGCGAATGAAAACATGGCGTGGCTAGGTTTAGTTTAAAACGAAATTAAAACCAGATTTAGATTCAAACTTCAAATGCTTATAACTTTTGAATGCCACGTTGGATTTTGCAAACTTTATACCGTTGGATTCAGGGAAACAAGACCTTTCTGAATATCCACTTTATTTAACATATAGTAACAGTTAAAAATGCTTTTTATTGTGAAACATGTTTAGGGCTATTTTAGATATGGTTTAAATCTTGTATATTAATTTGGAGCCAAATAAGTTTAGTTGGCAAACTTGTGTCTTGTTAAGTTTCTGTACTCATGAACATGTTTGGTATAATTTTCAAAAATCACCACTTAGTAAATTCTTGCATGCATGCATCCATATTATTTTGGTTGCATTTTTATTGTGTGTAATTGTGTGCTATTGTTTCTTGTGTAGATTTTGATAGTGATTGTGATTGTGAAGAGTGCTACTCCCCACACTACCAAGGCAAGTGATATTTGCATGAATATATATTGTCCTATGTTTTTGAACTAGCATTAGATATTTTATTATATTTTTGCATAATATTTTGTCTAATGGAAAGGTGGAAAATCCTATGTAGTCTACTAGCATTGTTAGGAAGTTATTACTAAGATAAGTTGCCATACTTGCTTAGCCTAGCATATAGCAAACAAGGGTGGTGAAAATCTATATATATATATACTATATGATAAAATATTCTAAGTCAAGAGACTTATGTTTTCTTAATAAAACTACTAAGTTAAATAAACCTCCTGGGTGGAATGGAATGTATGGGTTATGTTGAGTGGTTACACAAGGCCATGGACTTGGGTTGTGTATCACACTTGTGGAATGCCACCCAGGCACAAAGAGGTTTGGAGGCCAAGTGTGGAGAAAGCTTACAGTGCAACCACTTGGCAAAATGGGCTCTGCCATGATCATATAGGATGCTAGAACTTAGTCATATGGACAGTTGGTGGTAGATGGGATGATAGGTTGGAGCAGCGTCCATTTGACTAAGGAAAGGCTTCGAAAGGTCTGTCTTGGGAAACCAAGTCTGGTGGGAAAGTGCACAACCTCTGCGGATGGAAAACCTAAGTACTTAGCCTTGTCCAAGGAAATGGACACTTGAGCATCAAGACATGGAAGCCACAAGAATCTCATCACTCCAACTTCTAAAATTAAAAACTTGTGGGTGAACAAGGGTGAAGGACCTCAATGTCTATTGAT
This sequence comes from Avena longiglumis, assembly GCA_030063025.1. Lineage (NCBI taxonomy): Eukaryota > Viridiplantae > Streptophyta > Magnoliopsida > Poales > Poaceae > Avena > Avena longiglumis. Next base: position 176,932,738 of record CP125977.1, on the reverse strand, counting down.
GGTTTCCTTGGGAATGTTTTGACAAAGAAAACTTAGCAATTTCAACTAATAAGTAAAACTTAATTTTAAGCAAAGCAAGCCAAGCTACACTAGCCAAATGCATATAGAACTATAGACCACTTAAAATATACTAAGGTATCACTTGCCAATACTATTCCAAAGTATTGACCCTCTGTGGTAACTTGTGATGTTGAGTTACTCCGATGATGAGTAGGAGTCATGAGTCTACACTCAACATGCTTGCCTGTGGCACATGAAGATGAAGACTTGTGTTTATTTACTTATTCCTAAAAACTCTTGTATTAAGCCTATGGCCCTGAGTTGTAAAAGACTATGTTTTATCTCTGGAATGAATGTAATAAACGACCTTTGTATCTGTGTACTTCATCTTAAACTGTGGATGCTAGCATTGATCCAGGGACTAGCATTGCAATCACAGAGATCCTATCCCTATAAAGGAGGGGTCTAACAGGGCCTGGCAGAACTGGCTGGAGCATCGCTCCAGGCCGGGTTCACGCCAGCCCTAGGATGGAGGAGGGGGGTCTCGGAGTCCTGAGCGGCCATGAAGAGCTGCGCCACCCGCAAAGTAGCGGGCCCTTGGTGCAGCACTCTCACGGCCGGGGAACCCTGAGGAGCCACAGGCGGAGTCGTCGGGGCAGGCGCGGGCACACTCAGAGACCCTGCAGCTTCCTCAGCCGCCGGAGGCAGGGGAGGGGCAACGGTGGTAGCACCAGAGCCACCCAGCAACACCACCTTGCTACGAAGGGAAAAAGTAATAAAGGCTCGGCAGAAAGAAAGGAAAAGAGCCAAGGAGAGCCAGGGAGAATACTCACCCGGCGAAGGACGGCACGGCGGCAGCTGGGCACGTTTGGCGCGTTCTCTTCTGCTCCGCGGCAGCCGGCGCAGTGACGGACGCTGCCCTCTTCCCCCGAGCCTTCGCTGTGGCCTTCTCCCGACCGGCCTCGTCCTTGGCGGCATCGACTATAACAAAAACAAGTTTCAACCACAAACCCATGGGCAAGACAAAGGCGGAATCTGCACCCAGAAGTTACCATGAGGATCCGAGGGGTCGTCGTTCGCCCGGACGGGAAACCCTTCGGGCTCCGTCTGGGGGTACTTCTTAGGCTTCCTGTCCACCAAGAAGGTGGGGAGTGTGAAGTCACCGATACCGTCCTCAGCATGCTACGCCATAAACAACTACCCAAATAGGGGAGCATAAGGCACCCAAGGAAAAGCTACCAGGGAGAAATATGAACACCAAAAGAAGAGAAAACAAGGGCAACTCACCTGAGGTGGCAGGAGGCCGCGATGGTACGGCAGGAAGTAGTACGCCCAGTTCGCCTCCACATGGAACTTGGAGATCATAGAGATACAGTTCCGCAGGTCCTGGTACGACACATCCTTCCGTGATGTCCGGGTAAGGTCATCGACGGTCGACAGGTGGCACATCTTGTGCGACCGCTTCTATAGTGGAAGCACGCGGCGTGCCATCCACGACAGCGCGATACCCCGAGCGGTGAGCCGCTCCATCGCCACCATCGCCTCCACCTGGGCGGCCATCCGGTCGATGTCCGCCTAGGCCCCCATCCCCTTCATCGTCCAGGCCTTATGCATCGGGGGCACGTTGACGAAGGGTGTCAGGCAGATCCAATCAACCTCCATGGCATTGCTCACATAGAAATATGAGCGCTGCCATAGCTTGACGGTGTCAGGGAGATCGAGCTGCGGCATCGACGACGAGGGCTACGGGTAGACGGCGCAATAGCCCGTCTCCGTCAGCATGCCATCCTTGATGATGTTTTGGGCCTTGAGGTGGAAGAACTTGAGAAAGTTCGCCACCTCGGGCCAAACCCCAAGGTACGACTAGCAGCATGCCGCATGATGCGACAGCTGCATGATGGCATTGGCGCGGAGGTGGTGGAGTTGGAGGTCAAAGAAGACAAATAGTTGAAGCTGAAAGGGGTTGACCGGGAGGCCGAAGCCGTGGGCGAAGTGCGCGAGGAAGACGACGCGCTCCCCTGGCTGGGGGTCAGGCACCCGCTCCCACTCCGGCACGAGCCGGTGCTTCACCAGCAGCCACAAGAGGATAAAGTTCCCCCGTTGGTACTTGTAGACGAGGTCCTCGGTCACAAAGGACCCGCACCAACCTCCGCACTGCTCCGACAGCATGTCGGCAGGAGGAGCGGCTATGGCAGATGGATGCTGGCGGCTCCGGCGACCACAAAGGGGTGGCGCAAAAACGGAGTGCGTGGGAGCATAGAGAAACAGGGAAGGAAGAGCTGGAGGAAGACAAAGTGCAAGCCTCGTTCCCCCCAGGGCCCTATTTATCCCCGTGGAGGGTCAGCATCACCTCCTCAGCTCTCGCACGACATGTGGCCACAAGACGCTCCAGTCCCGCGACACTACGGCTTCGGATCCTTCGTGCCACCACAACCCAGCGCAGAAGATCTGCAGGCGTTACCAGGAGACGAGCCATGCGCGCTCTCCCCGAGAAACCGCTGTGGCAAGTGGCGTGCACAGTTACCAAAAAAATGGCGCAGCGACGCGGAAGTCAAACTGATGCGACGTGCGCCAGAGCAACAGTCGTGGCTGACAACAACACTGACCTCATCAAACTGACTTTTCGGCTCCAGCTTCGCCAGACGTTCGCTGCCTTCGCTGTTTACACCCAGTTGGTGGCCATCGATTCCGCAGCCGGTGGAACCTAGCCGGAAAGCAAAAGTAAAAGGCTACAGCTGGACTTCATCAACAAACTACACCAAGAAACAAAGGAGCTCGCAAGACCTTTCCCACCGGCCAAGTCCTTACACGCTCAGGGACTAGTGTCGGGGGGATAACCCCCGGATGGGGAAACCCAAGCCTAAGTATGCCGGCTCCAGAAGATACAGGCCACATGTCCATCAAGCAGGACAACTCTAGCCACCTGGCTAGGATTAAAGCTTTCCCTTCTGGCCCGTCTAGCCGGATAGCCAGAAGAACCGGTCGGGTGGCCACTTCCACCCGCCTAGCCTCGGATTCGATGGAAAGCGCGAAGGGGGATATTGTCCTTGCGGGGTATGTCCTCTGGCTCCTTTCGTCATCAGACAGGCTGGCGCGCCGCCATGACCGGCGCTACCCAACAAAGATAAAGTAAAGCGGTCATCTGACCGCCAAAGCAGTCCGGGTGGCCGTTAAAGCAAGTTTGACGCCCCAAAGGAAGCCTGGGTGACCGCTAAAGAAGAAAATGACGCTAAAAAGGGCTTACTGGGTCCTGTCCCACCGGCTAGACCCTGCAGTCGGCCCTGCCCTGCAAACCCGTATCCAAACAGTAAACCTAGAGCCCAAATTGTAACCTACCTCCCCCGACCAGTATATAAGGGCGGGTAGAGTTGGGGTTCTAGGGAAGTAAGATCCATAGTAGCAAGAGCTTGCCTCTAGTTCTTCTTCCTCTAGCCATCGATAGTTGCTAAGGAAACACTGGGCGTTCGCCCCCCATATAGTTGATCTTGCAGGAGTAGGGGTGTTACCTCGCTGAGAGGGCCCCGAAACTGGGTACGTCGCTGTGTTTGTAGTTCACCATGCCCAACCCGTTGCGTGAGCCACCGATTGCATCCGAGTGTCCCTCTTTAGCCATCCCCGATGGCACTGTCGTGTTCCACACCACGAAAACCGATGAGGAAGATAGCATTGGTGGCGCGCCCACCTGGGCTGGACGCACCACCCAGGCTATCTTGGGCCTCCTGGCCCTCCTGGTGGGATTCTTGTGCTCCAGATGCTTCTCGTGGATAAATATTGGCATTCCCAAATGTGCAGGTCCATTTGACTTCACATAGGTCCTAAAACATCAAAAACATTGAAAACATGGTTTTTCTACCCTACCGAGTTATAGCCAAAATAAAGGGGATCATTGGTAAATCCCCAAAAATCAATATAAAACATGGTATAGCATTATATATGATGCAAATATGTGGGAAAACACATTAACAAACTACAAAGTTCATGTATGCATTTTACATGCATCAGTCGCATGCCCCCGATCAAGCCCAAGGTGCCCAAGGCGCCCAAGGTCAAGGGACTGGGCAGCAAAAAGTGGAGGAGGCGCCAGAGGAAGGAGACGGAGGCCAGGAGGGCGGAAGCCAAGAGGTGCCACTGATCTTGTGTGCTGATGCTGTTGTAAAGCAACTTCTTTTGTTTTGTTTATGTTAAACTTGTGCGTTGCTGCTGCTGAGCAGAAAAATTGTCGAACCTCGTTAAGTACCGTACTATATATCCTATATTAGCTTCTTTATCTACATCTGCTTTGTTTACTGAATGTATTTATACTGATGGTTAGATTTTCTGCTCTATATTTCCTACCAGATTGAGCAAAAATGAGGGCCAAAAGGATCAATGAATGAACAGAGAAGCTGCTCTAGATTCGCTACCAATTTGGGTAAAAAACATAACTATTAGCGAGAGAGAGAGGGAAAAGGCGCTCTTAAAACATCTAATCATAGAAATAAAAATAATAAAACTTCCAATTTAGGAGAGAGGTGCGCACTTAATTACCAAACGTGCCCCACATGGTCCCACACTACGTCCCCCATGTCAACATAACGCGGTCCCAACCAACTGGCCCCACGCGGTCCCACATGGTATGGCCCCACATGTCAGCATAACGCATTCCCCACCAACCATCCCCTCATGGTCCCACACCGCGCATCCCCACACGTCAGCCAACGATTAACCTGACGGCAGCTGCCGTTCGAGCTCTTTGATGAGTTTTAGAGAAGGAGATGGAAAAAGTGAGGAGAAGTTAAGTGGCTGTGGAAAACTGAGTACAAGTAAGGAACCAACGGCACGAAAATAGAAATCCCTAAATTGAGTGTGTTCTTAGCGAGTTCCCTAGGGATTACTGGCATATCTGATGGTACTCATGCAAAAATATCCCAGCGCTCATGGAGGAACTCGATAAGCGTGCTTTCCTATGCGGGACCAATATTAGAGGCCACAAAGGTTGTTTTCTTCGAGTCCTTGGGGTGAACCTGGATTTATCTTGTGTCCTTTGCGGTGTCAAAAGCTTGGTCGGGCATAACCCGTGCTTCTGGCAGGAGTTCTATGTCCGTTGATATTTTTAGCTGCTCAAACTCTTTTTCCATCCTAAAAGATTCAGAGATTTTTTTGAATTCTCGATCACAGTTGTCAGATCAAGTGAAACTCCCTCTCACTATGATGATCCCATTGGGTGATGGAATTTTCTTCATTAATTAGGCATAGTGCAGTGCCGCCATGAATCTTGCGAAAGCTGGGCGCCCGAGGATCGCGTGGTACTGTGATGGCCAGTTCATAACTTCCAATTCGAGCTTCTCGCACCTAAATTTATCTCTCAATCCGAAGACAACATCAAGATAGATTTTGCCTAAATGAATTTTGTGTTTACCTTGGACTATTCCGTGGAAGGACGTCTCTGTTGGTGCTAGATTCGTCAAGGAGTAGTTCATAGCTCGCAACGTTTGGCATAAATGAGGTTGATGCTTCTTCCTGCGTCCATGAAGACTTTGCTCATATCGAACCCGCCAATTTGTGCTTCCCCAATTAGAGTCGAATGACCCGGTCGAGGTACTCGAAGCGGGGTGATCAGCCCTGCGAAATGTGATTTACTGCTCTGACCAATGAAGATATCCGGGAGTTGGAGGTGGTGTCGTTACTTCCATATTGACTTGTCGAGTGATCAGTTTTTGGATTTTGTTTGATGGGCACCCTTTTTGGATCATCGACATTGCTCCTCTAGACCTTGGGTACTCTTCCTCTTGGTTTTTGTTTCCTGCGGGTCGTGGCTGGCTTGCTGGCGCTGGCCCTGGTGGAGGTGGTGGTGATGTGATAGCGAGGGTTCCTGGTGCGAAAGCGTACCAGAGATTTGTTGCATTGTTTACTTTGGCGTTACATACTGCCTGCATCCCCAGGAAGCTGTGGAAATCTTTCATGAGGTGAGTCGAGCGTCTCCTTCCCTCAGAGTCGACGAAAATTGCAAATTGCATGGTCTTTCTAACATATGCATTGGGGACATCGAGGGCTCTCTCGGTCAGTATTGCTGAGTTGGTCTGCTTTTGCGCTTGTCATCTTGACTGCCACGGTATTCGCTACCACGGTTGTCGTTTCTTCGTCTGTTGTTTCCGACGAAACCAACTGCGACGTAGTTTGGCCTACTGTACCCATCGTAATTGTGTATTCTTCTGTTGTCATTAATGTGCATGTGATGATCATCCTCAGGTGATCGCCCACGCTTGTTATGTACATCGTCTTCACCATCAGCCCAGCGATTTGTCATGTCCATTATCTAAGAGATTGTTTTTGGCTTGTCGTGGCCCAACTCCTCGATAAAATCCTTTCGACACAGACCATCATTAAAGTCATGAATTACCCTTTTGTCGGAGATGCTTTCAGCGGAATTCTCGATCATATTCCACCTTTGAATGTATGCTTGGATTGACTCTCCAGGCTTCTACTTGCATGCTCACAATTCCTTGATGGATGCGGGTCGCTTGAATGTGGATTTAATGTTTTGGATGAACTTGTACTTCGGGTCACTCCAGCCACTGATTGATTCTTCGGGTAGCTGTGTGAGCCATGAGCGCGCCGCGCCACTCAAGTGTAACTGGAGGCTCTGCATAGCCGTAGCTTTTGAGCCACCCTGAAGTTTTACAGTTTGAAAATAATCGGCTAACCACACTTTGGGTTCTTGGAGGAAGTCGTACTTGTTGCGGTCATGAGGGAGCTTGGAATCCTTAGGTGTAGCATCCCAGTTGTCTAACCCCTGTAATGCTACATGTTATAATAATAAAAAGGGCCACTTCCAACATATAATTGTTGCATCATCATCATATCATGTTCATATCATCATGCCACCTTGCATTTGAGCATCATACAAAACCCTTTCTTGTTTGGTTCTTATCTCATGTGCATGATTATTTGTAGTTGCCTCTTGATATTGTATTTGGTTCTTAATATATTGTTAAATGCCCAAGTTGAGTTGAGGGCATCTCTCTTATTGACTCCACCACCTTTTCTTTCACCACCTTATAATTCCACCATCCAACTAATCTGAGCTTGGCATTTTGTTGATTTATCTCTAGCTCATGTTGGTTGGTTGGATTCCACCCAAAATCTTTGCTTGGCCTTGCCCACCTTTTGGGAATGCATATGAATAATGCCATATTAATATTATTGTTTTCACAAGGATAAATTTGGCATTAATTATCTTGCATGGGCCATGCAAGTGCCACCTTTCTAGTATTTGGTTTTTACTTGAAATTCTAAGTGGATCATCTTTCCTTTGTTCAAATCTTTTGTTGGCTTGTAGTTTGTCCTTCACCATATCATCTATCTCTATCTCCCTTAGCTAAACCCCTATCCCCTTCTCCATGCATACACATGTGATCATGTGTAAGCATAAGAACCACCCCATCATCACATGATCATCTCTCTCTCCATCTTCCTCTTTTTCTTGCCTTGATCTTGTTAGGGCTTGTTTGAAGTTTGCATGATCAAGTAAAGTACCACCTTCCTCTATCCTTACCCCCTCTTATCTAAACCCTAAACCTACCCATGCCAAACCCATCCTAGCTAAAGGCCTACACCACACCTTGCTAATCCCAACCCAAAGTACCCCTCTCCCTCTCCACTCTAGCTATCAACCCTAAACCTATCTAGCATGGCCCCATCCCACCATGTCCTATCTACCCTCTCTCACCATCAAGGACACACACCCTCCCCTCACCTAACCTAGATCGAGCCGGCCCTCTCCCTCTCACTTCTTTCCTCTCTTCCCTCTCCCTGCCTAGGGGCCCCCTCTCTAACCCTACCTGCCTCGAGCTCCCCTGGCCCACCGCAGCCTCGGCCCCACTGGCCCGGCCAGCCCGAGCACGCCGCCACCACAGACGCCATGCACGTGAGGTGCAACCCGGCCTCCCCACGCTAGCCACGCCATCTACCCGCCTTGTTGCCCTTATCCTTCCCTCGCCTAGCTTTCCCAGATCCCCCAGGCCTCTTCCTCCCCATACCTGCCTTCTTCCTCCCTGATCCATAGCCCCACATGGCCTCTAAACCCTAGCAATGACCCCCTCGCTCCAGAGTTCCCAGGCGCGCCAGAAGACGGGGACGCCGACCTCCCCGCCGCCGTGACGCCGGAGCTGGATCTTGCCGAGGAGCCGCGCCGCCGCGTGCCCGTGATCGCCAGACGCCTCGCCAGCTGCCCGCCTGCTTCTCGCCTTCCCCGCCAACCGCAGCCGCCGAGCTGCCGGTGAGCTCCTCTTCCCCAGACAACGCCTCTCTCCTCTCGCCGTGCATCGCCGTCGCTTTCGGTCGAGCACTCTGCTTGGCGCTTGTCGCGTCGCGTCTTGGCGGCGCAGCTGCAGCAGAGATCCGCCATGTTGAGCCCTGCGCTACGGTCCTCCTTCGCGCAAACATCCCAAACCAAAGATGCAGACCGATGAACCCTCTTCCCTTTTCGTGTTGGCCGCGATGCGATTCACCCAGTGGTCCGCTCGCCATCGTCGATCAAACAACGGCCAGTCGCAGTCGCCGGCAGAGCGCTGCGCCGCTGCCGTCCGACAGCGTTCGGCAATTTTACGATTAGACCCTCAGCCTTTCTCCCGCCTAAACCCGCCGTCCCTCGGTTCCACCTGTCAGCGTCAGTGCTCTTTTGCAAAAAGGCTCCCCATCTCCCCGCATATCAACCCGCGGTCCCGATGTTCCTCAGCCGCTGGCGTGTGGGACCGCAAGCCCTGGGGCCCCACACAAGCGCTGTGGGTGTGTTGGTGCGAGTGAAGCGATTTACGTTCTGCATTTAAATTCAAACTTTGTTTAAATGTTTTCAAATTCAAATTCAATTCAGATTTCAAATAACTTTTCCTTAGTAATTCCAAATCACACAAATGATATATGTTTGGATATCAGAAAAATGCCAGGATTTCAAATATGCCATCCAATTTGCCTTTTGCACATTTAAAATTCCAAGTTTATTTAAATTACCACAAATTCCACTGGAATTTAAATAATTAATAACTTTTGATTTATAATTCCAAATTTAGCAAATGATATGTCTAAAATGATCAGCTCGACGAGACCTTTCTGTTTATGCTATCCTTGACTTCAATTGCAGCATGCATCATATAAAAATATAGTGAACAGCAACTATTATGGCAACAAATGTGATCCAAAACCCCATTAAAATGTTATTTCTTGTCCTCCACACCTCACCCATGCCATGCTACTTATTGCCATGCAACTTGTGCATCATTCATCATGGCATGATTGTTTGCTTGACGCATCTTATTCATATGCTTGTGCTCTATATTCATGTTGGCCTTGTTTGTTTGGTTTTCTCGGATAGACACCGGCGGGGTTATATCAAGAGAACCAGGAGCACTACCGGATCCGTCCCTCGCTTCAACCGAGTTGACAGCAAGCACTTCCACATGCTTGCATACATACGATACCTATTGCCTCTATCTTTTCTTGCATCATTGAGTCAATTGCATTAAATTGAATCCCAAGTATGCATAGCCTTTACTTTAAACCCCACCAAGCTTGTTCCCCATCCCATGAGCCATTACTACAGAGTTGTTTGAGCCATGCAGTCGAGAACAGCATGTAGGGTATGTGAGAGTCTGTTGGATAATGAGGTACCTAAACAACTTAACCCGAGTAGTAGTGGGATAACTAAAGAAAGTGGCACCGTGAGCAACATCCGCTATTTGGTTTTTCTGCTCACTTGTGTCCCGTAAGACCCCGAGTACTTGATTCCTGTTCCTTGATTTATCGCGCTATCCACATCCGGAGGTATATGGGACCCCTGAGCGAGCTTGATTACATCTTTATTTCGGGGCCACAAACTAGTTTGAGGTTTTATTTACTATCCTGTACTTATGCCATGCTACTTTCTGTATTTAAATTGTGCGACAGATAGCACACTGTACTGTTTAGGTAAGCGGAGTGATTACGCGGTATCGACACCCCGAGTTTTCGGGTTCCCAGTCGCTTACAGCCATTGACGCAAACCTTGAGTCCGTCTCGAAGCTTGCTTACTTCGTTGCGGGTCTACTCAATGGGGTGGCCCCCTGAAATATTTCTGAATCTTGTGATTGTTCAGTCGTGAAAGCCTCGTTGGGTTTTGATTTGGTTTTTCCGAGGTTGATCGAGCGTGTGTTGCTATTGGTGCACCCCGGCCGGGTAAAACTTTCTGAAAGCCGTGTCCGCGGATATGGACGACTTGGAGCACAGTTTCTCGATCATAGACAAGCATAACTAAAGTACCGCTTTAATCTGACTAAGTAACTTGACTAGTAAATAGTGCAACACTCATGGAATGGTTAATAAAATTGCCAACGGATGGGGGGGTTGTTCGTCCGCCTTGTTGGTAAGGGAGGAGGATGGATCGATGAGATTACCATTATAATCGATGTTCTTAATTCACGGACATCCGTCTATCATTGGTTAGGCGGATGGTTAGCGTTATCTGTAGAACTGCTAGGGTTTATCTTTCGCAATTGCGTCACCCTGGTTGTGTCCCTTTAGAGGCATTAAGTCTTCTTGAGTACCCTTAGGGTCTCACGATAAATTCTTGGTTCAGATGGACGGTACCCTCACGGAGACGGATCTTGGGTGGAAGAAGCGAATATGTGGGCAACGATCTCGGTGTAGAGATTCCGGAACGGGATCCGTGAGACCTGTAGTTGGGATGTGCTTATTTCTATGGCATCTTATGCCGATTTGCTTCTTATCCGTACTCGGATTTTGTTTGCCGCTTCGCATGATACTACGATGTGTGTTGTATGAGGAAGTATCCTAAAATATAGATCAATCTAGGTTATTTGAATCTTGCCGTATGGCGTTGCTATATATTTCCTTTCTAGATGGTATGGCTCGATGTACTCTTGTATGGTGGCTTGCGTACATACCCACTTGTGTACGTAGTTGATCCCTTCGCCGATTACGCTGCCCGTCTGAGTCCCGTTGAGAGGGTAGTGGTTGGGACGTCTGAAAGGACTACCAGTGAGTGGCTTTTGGGGCCCCACCGTACTATTTCAACCACTACCACTCATCCAGGCTTGTATCTAGGAGCGTAATTCACCGAGGTAGTTACATTAGGTACCAGGTTTTGCGAATTCAACGGGTAAAGCAACTGGCACCGCAAGGTTCACGCTCATCCTCACTTTCTGCATCTGAATATCTTTGGCTGCTGCGCTCTTCACTCGATCTGTCAATCCTTCTCTGTGTGATGTCGTTTTGGCATCATCTCCACGCGAGGAATGTGTGAATCGCATGTGGTGAGGTGAACTTGAATTTCTGGTGTTCCTCGTATGCCGAGGGTTGCTGCAATGGCGAGGTGATTTATCGGCTCACTGAACAACTCCGTGTTCTCCTTGCGCAAGGGTTTTGTCGACCATGCCGAGTCCCATGAGGGTGGAACAATGAATAGCTGCCCACAGATCATCGGTTGCTGGCCGGGTTGTTAAGAGGTAGGTCTTGTCCGTGACAAGGGCGGCTTGTGTTGTTTTTTCTTTAATATTTCCCGTAGAGTCCACTAACATAAACGAAAGTCCAGATCTTTGGCTAACTCGTGCCTTTCGGCTTCAGGTATGCGTTGCAGCCACGAAGTGCCCCTCCTGGGTTGTGGTCCTCCGGTGACGCTGCCAGAACCTCGGGTAGAATTGATTTGTGCCCGACGGAGGATGGATTCATCGTTTAACCTTTCTCTCTTGTCGAGAGACCTTTGTAATCGAAGCAAGTCCCTTATCTTGTGGTGTAGCAGATATTGATAGGCCATCCACTCTTCCCGTGTGGCATCTGTTGTCATTAGTACTGCACCCGAAAAAGCGGCGGGACTTTTTCCATGTTGCTGGAGGTATCCAAAGTGTTATGCGCTCGCCTTCATGTTCCCCTTCCCTTGGTCATTTCTCGACGGATCCTGCCTCTCCTCACGACGTCCTGCGTTGTCATCCGACAAAATATCATTGGGGTTATATATCGGGTTACCATTGGAGTCCACAGGTGTTGAGTTTCCTCCTTCTTCCAGGATCGCACACACTTGGTGGTGCATGATTTATGATCGACTATCATCGTTGCCATACCGTAGGAGACACTGTTTGGCGAACCAGTGAAGTCCTAGGGATCTTTATCTGGGTAGGACTCGGCCTTCCGGATTCTAGAGTCGATACTTTCTTCAGTTTCGTCGAGAACAATGCTTGATGAGCTTGGGCTATGCAGCAATGTTGATTGTGAGTCTGATCTGAAAGAGAGGTTGTCATATAGATCAGGTAGATATTTCAGATCTGTGAAGTTTCCGTAGTTTTCGTTGATGTTTGTCGGATTGGTTACGGCCTTTTCAGTTGAGCCGATGGAATATGTAGGTGTCGCCATGGGTGGTGCGGGTTTGGACGACGGATCCGAGTAGATCGGGGCTGAAAGGAAGACATTTTTAGATTCTCCCACGTGAAAGTGGAAACTTCTAATCATAATATCGGTCTCCTAGTCGAAGTCGATAGGAGCCGATAAAGGAGTGGGCGGGCATGGAGCAACGAGATCGTGATGGACCCCACCGACCTCAGTAGTCGAGTTGGTGCTTGGTGGAGAGGAGGCCGCAGAATACATGACTCCAGCGTTAATATTTCCCACAGACTACATTCACGAGAGGTAACCTCGGCAGTGCCCATGGTTATGGACTTAGGGTTTCCTGAAAAAGAGAACGTTGGGGATTTCGTTGGCTGATCATACAAACAAAGGAGTTGATATTATGATTATGGTGGAAACTTGATTACAAAATCGCCGATTCTCTAGTTGTGATCTAGATCACATCGGATTGCTGGAAAACTAAGGTGCCCTCTTCGCCGGGTCCTCCCAGCCTTTATATGAGAGGCTGGATCCTGGAACCGTATCCGGAGAGGTTATAGGCTTATGACTACAATACAAACTTTATGTCAGTTTGTAGTTCTTTCTTGTTTGGCAAGGCAACCTTTTATTCGTCGGATGCTCCTTCGACTTATTTGGGCTTCATGGGTCGTAGGCCTTTATGCGCATAGGGTAACTAATCATAGGGACCCTATAGGCCATACCCATGTCACTGCGAGATTAAAATACCCCAAACTATTGTATGACATTTAGAATGTCCAGGGATCCATTTTTATTAAGTAATTTCCATGCCTGTTTATTAAATTCAAATCTCAAATTATTTGAAAGAGATCTACTAAATAAAATGTTTATGAATTAGGGTTTTTGAGTTTTTGTTCATTATTTGAAGAACCATTTGAACTATGAATTTTTCTTTCTACCTAATTAAATGGAATGTTAAAGAATTAGATTAGTAAACAATGATTACCATAATAATTCTTTTTGGTATGGCATCATATAATACTTATTACCTCTATTATAGTGGTTTATCTCTTTATAGATTTTAAAATTTGTGATTCTTTCTATTTAAAGTCCATTTGTTTTTAATGTTTATAACTATTCTTAGGAATATTTTTATGATTAACTGAGTAATGAAGGGAATTATAATTAATAGAAAAGTGGATAAGAGTCAATAAATATCTTCACTAAACTGTTACACTTAAACCATCCTACCTATTTTCAAAATAGGTATGAATAATTTCTTAAACTAGTTATTTACTACCTTTTTAAGTGTGGTCAATGTCTTGGTAAAAACTTAACATGTAATGGTTTAGTAGCATATATTACTTATTTACCAAAGTGCTTTAGATGACATGTACTAATTACTTAGGTGTTTTATTTCCTAGTACACTCTATGAACTCCATAGGATTTATTAATCTCTTGTTCATTTATGACTATTACTTAAGACCAAGGTTAAGTACATTACCTTTAAACTTATGATCATGGATGATATATCAATTTAGAGTAGAATAGTAATATGATTTGCTAATGTGTATTATAAATAGGTATGATTGATGGTTCCTTGGTAACTTAGCTTTGGGTTTTACAAGAATGAATAAACATGGAACTTATCATGGCTTGATATATTCTTGGTTAAAGGTTTCACAAGATTTCCTTAATTTCCATACTTCATAAGTCTGGGATCCCAACTAAGGAATTCCTTTCCTAGATATACTACTACTTCACATCAATTATCATGCCTTAACATGATGAGTTTGCTTCACAATTATACTCTTACCAATCATTTCTCCTTCTTGATCCATTTGTGATTCCAATGAGCTTGACACTAAATCTCTACAAGTTCCACCATAGAGATTACTCTCACTTCTAGAATACTTCTAATGAAGCTCCAATCACTTTGACAAGTTTTGATCAAAAGTGCAAAAAATATTCAGATTTTCTATGCATAAATGTAATGCATACACCTGATCTCTACTTATTTCTAATCTCTAATGTTGGGATGCTACAATATCGTCTGTTCGAGACTCATCTATTGAGAAGTTATGTTCTTCAGGTGCCCTCGAAAAAACCTTAGTAATTTGTAACGTGCAACTTTAGTTGCTCATGGCCCTCAATTGTTCCCTCATCTTGAATTAGAGAGTGAATAAGTTTCTTCCTATGTCTTCCATTAGCAATACTATGAAAGTATCTTATATTCGAATCCCCTTCCTGAATGAATTGAGATTTAGAACGCTGGTACCATTGGATCTCCTCCTCGCGTAGAAGTCATGATATATGTACATTTAATTGGCTCTTGAGATCAGTTTCATGCTTCGAAAGTATTCGAACTTCTGATATAGCTTCGAGGTCGTCAATAACTGACGAAAGTCGTTGCTTTTCTTGTTTAAAAATATGTGTTGTGTAATGTGTCCAACCACCAAGGTGTTTGCATATCACACATATTTTATTATTCCACCTCTGTATTAGGGTATGTTTAGCAATAGATCCTTCCCATACCAATTGACTATATCATGGAAGCCCTCACGGTGTAACCATCCAAGTTCAAACCATAAATGGAAAGGACATTGTGGTCTAGGCAATCCCGTGGTCAATAATATGGGATCGTGGTCTGATAGAGCCTTTGTACGTTCTAGAGCATGTGCACATCATTGTGGATTTCCCAACTAGTGTCCATTAGTACACGGTCTAGATTTTTGTATGTAGGTTTGGGAAGGTTGTTTTCCCATGTAAACTTTCTTCTATGACTAAAACATCTCTTAAATCCAAGTTGTTAATAACTGTGTTGAATAAGAAATGCCAATGATTATCAAATCTGTCTTTATTCTTCTCGAATGGAAATCTGAGTAGGTTAAAATCCCACCAACGATAATAGGATATGGGTTATCTGTTGTTAGGTTAACCATTTACCAAATAAAATTGGCTTTAAACTCCTCCTAGGCTTTGTTACGGCGACAAGAATCCACGTGAAGTTATCGTCTTTGTCATGGATATGAAGTTTAACATGATACTCACCATCCAAACTAACCAAAACATCCATGCATCTATTATGACTCTCGATAAAATGTTCCCATATCTTTCATGAGGTGGACGAGAATGACACACAAAACCTATACTGCCCGAAGGTCAGTTAAGAAGACTCTGAGTAAAATCCCGTCTACCGTTTTTGAAATAGCCATAAAATCCAAGTTATGATCCCGAGAATAATTAGCAATATGTAAATAATTAGCCAAATCACTAAGACTTGTGCTATTGAAAACATATCATTCTTTGAGAAACTATTGGAGATTTTGAAACTTTTGCCTATTTCCATGGTTTTTAACTTCTTATTGTAGGGGGATCTCGATTTCCGTCCCGATGCTTTAAGCTTATATAGACACCTCACCGACTAGAATAGAGAGAAGCTTACTATCCGCTGTGGCATTCACCTCCTCGTGATCTAGATATGTGGTATCCTACATAGTCGAAGTGTTAGAAATAATCGTAAGATGGTCAAATTACATATATTCTTCAAGACATCTGTCGAAATAGTAAATTCCTTCGAGTTGGAACCTTGTAGGATTCCTTAAAAAATCCTTTAAACCAAAGAGGCAGTAGAAGAGTCCATCTGCTCTTAGCGGACGTGCCTTGCCGCAATGGTGAAATACACAGTAGTAAATGTTGTCGATTAATCTTAAAACTTGTACCCAGCTGTCTCGTCCTCGTATTCTGGGTAGGATGATCCTTACCACGTTCTCTCTCTGTTTGGAATTATAGATCATACGTGCATACCTAGTTTATTAATTTAACTAACAAAATATAACTTATGTATCATAAAAGTTATACTATTAAAAAATATAATCTCTAAAGTTTCTAATGATATAATTTTTATGCTATATTATTTATATTTTTTTGTTCAAATTAGTAACCTAGTTATCCGCGCGGGACTTATAATGCCAAACGAAGGGAGTACTTCGACGTTGAAATATTGCCGCGTCGTTTTCGACGGAGTCATGTGAAATCCAAATGTATCTAGCGCGGCGCGGGGCACACACGCGTCCGTCCGGAGGGATATCGGGGGCTCTACTCCTCCGATCTTTGACCAACGACAGACCGTTGCGATCACGGCCGGTTTTTCTGCTGCGTCCAGCTGAAATCTCCAAAACTGAATAACGAAAAAGGAAACAGATGGGCGCTGTGCATGCATCAGAGATGAGATGCCAATGAATGGCCAGGAAACAATGATCCTGAGACCTGACGGGTAAGCTGATCTGGGCTGACACCTAGGCAAAAATCTCATGAGGTAATTTCTTCTTCCTTTGCGCAATCCAATCTACAGCTCGGCTTGTTTTTTCTGCGCCAACATCATTCATTATTGTCTCTGCTTCTCTTCGTAAGATGATTTCTGTGGACCAGGTGATTCTTGAGAATCTGTGGCGAGGCGAGATCGAGTCTGGCTGCTTCATTTGTGGATGATTTGCTGTTCCTTGGATGGTGGTGGAGAGAAAGATGCAGCCATTGCCCCCACCAGAGCACAGGAGGGTGTTCCGCTTCGTCATCTTCCTGGCCCTCACCCTCCTGGCCTTCTCCTGCTGGGCTCTCGTCAACTCTCGGATCAACGACGCAATCCTGATAGCCGATGCCAACAATACGCCATTGCTCGCCGGCGATGACGATGACAGGCATAATAATGGTGGTGACCATCCGACGTCCATCCCGGCGGCCGTGCCGGTCGGCAGTGACACGACGGTGAGCGCCGTCAGGATGAGCGGTCCGATTGTCCGGGAGACGCCGTTGGCGGGAGCCGCAGGAAGAGGAGAGGGCGAGGGATCATGCGACGCGGAGAGCGCACAGGTCAGGGTGTACGTGTACGACCTGCCCCCGGAGTTCCACTTCGGCATGCTCGGGTGGGACGGAAAGACGACGGCATGGCCGGACGTCGGGGACGCCCGCGCCGTGCCGCACTACCCCGGCGGGCTGAACCTGCAGCACAGCGTCGCCTACTGGCTCACGCTTGATATACTGTCCTCCACCCTGCCGCCCCAGAATCTGAGCAGGCCGTGCATCGCCGTCAGGGTGACGAACGCCAGCCTCGCCGACGTCTTCTTCGTGCCCTTCTTCGCGTCGCTGAGCTACAACCGGCACTCGGGCCTCCGGGGGAGGGACAGGGTGAGCAGGAACAGGGTCCTGCAGGCCGAGCTGGTGAAGTACCTGATGAGGCAGGAGGAGTGGAGGAGGTGGGGCGGCAAGAACCACCTCGTCGTCCCGCACCACCCCAACAGCATGATGCAGGCCAGGAAGAAGCTCAGCGCCGCCATGTACGTGCTCTCCGACTTCGGGAGGTACCCGCCGGATGTCGCAAACCTCAAGAAGGACATCATTGCTCCTTACAGGCACGTGGTTCCGACTCTCGGAGACCATGACTCGCCAGCGTTCCAACAACGGCCAGTCCTGGCGTACTTCCAAGGCGCAATTCACAGGAAAGATGTAAGTGGCACGACGTTCTCTTCTTTGTGCCCTGCCCTGTTACTAAACACAATCTCTGGTGATTTCAGGGTGGGAAAGTACGTCAGAGGCTGTACCAGCTTCTCAAGGACGAAAATGACGTGCACTTCACCTACGGCAGCGTCCGGCAGAACGGGATCAGACGTGCCACCAAGGGCATGGCGTCCTCCAAGTTCTGCCTCAACATCGCCGGGGACACTCCCTCCTCGAACCGCCTCTTCGATGCCATCGTCAGCCACTGCGTCCCCGTCATAATCAGCGACGACATCGAGCTCCCTTTCGAGGATGTCCTCGACTACTCTGAGTTCTGCGTCTTCGTCCGTGCCTCCGACGCAGTGAGGAAGGGCTTCCTGCTGGGCATGCTCCGAGGCGTAACTCGGGACCAATGGACCACCATGTGGAGAAGGCTCAAAGAGGTGGCTCATCACTTTGAGTATCAGTACCCTTCTCAGCCAGATGATGCTGTTCAGATGATATGGGGAGCAGTGGCTCACAAGATGCATTCTCTCAAGTTGCAGCTTCACAAGAGCAGTAGGTTTCAGAGAACACATTCAGAATCATGAAGCTCTAGCTATTCAGAGCAAATCCTTCAGAAAACTGAGAGTTGCAAATGTCCTGTGCAGCTCATCTTGGTAAGTAGTTTTGATTAAATGTAGGAATGAAAGGTGACTAGTTGCCATTATTATGCATTGTTTGGCTAATCATTATTTTTTGGTTCTTTTGAGAGGTATTCTTTCTGTATTTCTTTCACATTCAAAAAGACCAACAGTACTATATGAGGGTTATAAAATGGCAGTCAAATTGCGCACATCATGTGTGATCTCAGCCCTTGCTGACAAGTAAAAGCAAACGGAAGTGAAAGCAACATACTAACAATGATAACTGTAGCATCATGGCGGTAAGCCCATCAGCAAAAGAGTCATCAATTTGTTTGCACCACGCAGACGAGTGGTCAGCGGAAGTCTGGCTGGCCTGTTGACGTGAGGCAACGATGCAACATCCTGCTATTAGGGTTCACACGCTTCGGTGCTGTTATGACTTCTGTGATCGGGAGGTAGACGTAGTGAGTGTTGCAGATGCAGGAAGTGATGCCACTGAAGCCAGCAAACGCTGCATGAACCTGCAGGCAAGGCAACATCATGATATTTTTCATATAACCAGACTACAGAAGTTTACAAATATGAATCGCAAGGGTGTTCAGGACAAATAGTTAGCTTACAGCATTTTGTCCAAGTACGGTGCACAAAATTGCATCAGATGCATTGGCACGGCATGCCCGTACCATGTATGTCGGATCAATGTATTTTACATCAGCGTGAACACCAATGCCCTTGAAATGCATCTTAATCTGTGGAGTTTAATCAATGTTACTAAATTATGGCGTAAGAATGACAACCTCTAAACTGCAAGTGAGAAATAGTTAGATGGAAGTACATGATACAGTTTAGCAACCTCTAATAAGCAAAAGGAAATGCTAGTAACAGAAAACAGAAAGGGATCAGGTTAACAACAAAATTCAATGCCATCGTCAACATTTAAACTTATCACACCCTGTAAATTATGACACCAAATAGGCAAATACAAACCTTTTGTTGCATGTGAACACCAATGTCGCTAAGTATTACATTTCCTGATGCATCAGTTGCACCTGAGTTTTGCAATAATTCCTGTAATGAAAAGTAAGAGAGGTAAAACTTTGGTTTTCATTTCAGTTGCTTGCCAGCGTTATATGGGATAAAAGAAGCCAAAGGCATAACAACCACAGTGAATTTTAGCTTACTTGTCCTGCAGCTTCAGCAACACAAACCACACAGAATCCCTTGGTCTTCAATAAATGCTCAAGGTGCTGTAAGACACCATATTCTCCGTCTAGTGTGAACGGGACCTTTATTCATACAGTATACTTCTGTTGGACATCCATGAATGAGAATAAATGATTAAAAATCACTGCAACGCTTACGAACCTCTGGTATTAAGCAGACATCAACCTGCCCACTTGAAAGGGAAGCATGCATTGCAATGAAGCCGCTGCTTCTTCCCATCAATTTGACCAAACCGATACCATGGTATGCGCTACGTGCCTAAAAACAGTAGTCATTCATAAAGTAAACAAGAGTACTCACATGTATGATCTTTCACTCCACTTTTCAGCACTTAAACATTGTCATCCTGGAACAGCCTAGCACTAACAATCAAGAAGAACATGCAGAAGATTCCTTTCGGTTACAATGCAATAATCAGTTTTGGTCTTTCCATTTGTTTCATTGTAATGTACCATGGACAGAAGCCCTGTACTAATATAATATACTAGAGTACGGTTCTCCCAGAAAAGAAAGAGGATAACATCGCCAGTCTACCTCTATATAGGCGGAGTTAATGGCCCGTTGAGCTTCTTCAACAGCTGTATCAAAGCCAAATGTCTTATCCATTAAAGGTATATCATTGTCAATGGTCTTTGGAACTGCCACAACTGAAACTTTGAGCTTTCTCTTACGGCACTGCAATTATGGGGTGGGATAAAATAAAGTGAGCATGAAGAAGACACATACTATGCAACGTTCAATGTGATGAATCTTGAGGTAAGATGAAACAGAATGAATGGTGGGGGCTTTCTACGTCCGTGCATCTGCACCTATCTTGGTTCGAACACAGGCAAAGTTTTATTTTTTTTCCGCAGGTTCATGGGCTAATATGATATTGAATGAAGGAATGAAAAGTTGAAGAGAAATGTAAAGGCATAAGAACCTCATCATGGATGGCATTAGCTCCTGCATGGGTACCATTTCCACCAAGTACAAAGAGCATATCAATTCTTCTTGCCTACACAAACCATTAATGTTCGTAAACTAAGCTATGCTTATTTTACATGCAGTATAAAAGATTGCTTACCTGTATACTATCAACAATTTCACTAGTTTTAGCTCCTCCACGGGAGACTCCTAGAAAACTTCCACCGGCAAGATTAATATTCTCCACTATACCACGTGAAAGCTGAATGTGGATGGTGTTATCAAAATGAAATTTGAGAACATCATGAGCAGTTATATTTTGACGAGTTTATAAGAGAAGTATTCTTACAGGCATTTCTTTTAGGCCCTTTTCAAAAAATCCACGATAACCAAATGGAATTCCAACAATATTCTTAACTCCGTAGGTCTCTAGGGTGAATACTACCTGCAGATGCAAATAACAAGTCATATGCTCAATGCTAATACACTAACACTTGCTAGAAACGGACAGAGTAAATGCTCATTGAAATTGAAAGAATAAAACAGAATTACAGAACGTAAAACTACATGGACATTTCAAGTGAGATTTATAATGCTCACATTCAGAATTCAGGATCAGGTGACACATAAGTACAGTATCAATCTTGTTGCGGTTCACATTAGAAGAAAATTAGTGTTGCAAGTGTAAAACGTTGTGCATATAATTCAATGAATTAGTTTTTGTTTTTATTTCGTGTGTAGCTAAATGGGGAAATTATAAGATAATCAAATCTTCACAAATGGGTTTTCCTGGGATAACCACAATGCTAAATTGTTTCATAATTGATTAACCTTATTCCAGTTAAAGTGTAAAATGAATAGCAGATTCATGTACCAAAAGTTATAGGCACAAATGTCAGCAATATGGAATTGTTTGAAAAATGCTACAAGAAAAGAACCTGTCTGATGACATCATTCAAACCAGGACAGAGACCTCCACAGGTAACTATAGCAGCTTTTACTTCATCTGGCTCATAGTATATGTCCTTACGAGGCCCTGCACGATGCACCCTACAAAAAGCTATTTATCACTGCTTGGCCTTTTAAAACTATCAATAGTTAAATCTAACAAACAGGTAGCATTCCGTTGTTGAAAATAAAAGGGCAGAAGTTGATGTGACATAACACATAACAATCATGTGAAGAAAGATGGTATCCATATGGCATTGAAAGAACTAATAAACAGACAAGCTAGAACTAGAAGATACTATACCATTGCTCCACCCAGCTACAATCAGGATCAATGCACTCTGCTCCAGCAGAACTAGGCGAGGCATACTTTATCACCTAAGGTAGCAATGGTATGTTAAGTGCTCGGCATACCAGGAACAGAATAAAGCTGTTTTTGCTGAACTGCATGCTTCTTTAGGTACTAAAATGTAGTCATGATGTGCATCACAGAAGTTAGTTGGTGAGGAAGCAAGTGCAGTCCAATACATACATCACAAAACTTATATCTGCCACCATTACAGAATAGATGTTTTAAATCCATGCAGCAAACAGTAGGAACTTTGATGACTAAGATACAGAAGTATTTAGATTCACCATATGAGAATAACAGTAGTTGGTTTTCTATCACAAACATCATATACATACTTCCTATTTTACAACTTTAAATAATTATTATTAATAAAAGTTCCCATTCAAAGCTATGCATGATCGTTTAAACTTCTGCAACAGGAGTAATTGATTTCCCCCAGCTTAATGATGGCTCTAAGCCCTGACATGTTAAATATCAAATTAGTGCTGAAGCTTTCCTATGATGCATCAGTCAAAACATTTGTGCAGAGTACTAACCTTCATAAGTGCTCGGTCATCATTGTTCACGTAACCATTCCACTTGTCCATAGGTGTACTAGTTTCGTCACATGTAGGATCTCTACCAGAGTAATAGCAGATGGGATTGTATAAGAAAATGGCATGCTACTAATTTATTAGCTTGGAAGAATGTTAGCGAATTCATTTAAAGATAACAAAGAAGAGGGGCTCATGAAACCTTTTTTTCTTGAGTGAGAATGTGGTTGGCCTTGGTTTCAAATCATATATATCTGTAATATGTGGCAAATTAAAACGCTCATCCCAGTCTTTCTGAAACTTCTGTTTCCAAGATGGATCACTGAAATCTAGTTCCGCTTTCGTGGAAGTAGCTTTAACACAAAGTGGAATGGGCCTTTTTGTCTTCTTGCTTTTGCATTCTTTGGCATTTGAATGAGAATAACCATATACAAACTGATCTCTTGTTGGATGCAGCCACTGCTGCTGTGTGTTACAAAAAGTACCACTGGTCTTTAAAGCAACAGCCATCCCAGTTCCCAACTAAGGACAGCCAGTTCACAGCGGTCCTAGAGTGATCTGCAGATGAAATTCCAGTTTTACGTTATATATTCAGACAATGCAAGAAAGAAGTTATAAACAAGCTGGACAGTTATCTGAAGAAGACTTTCGATCCAATGCTGGGAAGTAATAACCAGCACTATAGGATGGACACATCGTTTATTGCATTGTAAATTAACGAGAGGGCAAAGACACAGAATAAGAAAAGCACGGTTGGCATGCTGTTTCAGAATGAATTCAAGCTTCCAGTCCACCTCCACCCCCACTCACTCAAACATCACATCACAAAATGAGCAACAGCTGGTGAATGCTTGCACTCGACCTTTAGTGAGGCCTAACAGGTACAAGATACTTCAAGAAGCCATGGCTCTAACACTTACTGTGTAACTAAACTGTATTCACACAAGACATTTCTCAAGCTTGAGATATATATATATTGGCGCTATTTGACACCCAGGGTGTAGAATAGTTATTCTACACCCACCCTCTATCTTTAGAACCGTATATTATTTTTACGTCACGTAAATTTTGTATTACTTCGTAAGTTGAGAAGAACATAATAAAATTTAAAAATGACATAATTTTTTTTGTTTACATACCGTAAAAAAATTCGACGTAAAATACATATTTTTGGTGTTTTTTACACTATAATGACTCAAAAAATTTATTTTTGTGTCAAATTTTTTGGTTGTGGTGATTATATGAACATAATTATTCGTATACAAAACATAATTTTTTAGTCTAACAGCGTAAAATTATGTTGGGTACAAAACATATATATATATACTTCACAATTCATTGAGATATAAAGCCCCTGAGAAAAAAGATTCATTTGCAATGTGGCGCGATACGAGAACCAAGCTCAAACGTGCATGTCTTAGCTGTCTAATAATATGGTCACCTACACAAATCAAATTCCAAGTCATGACCACCAAATAACAGTCCAACAGAACATCACAAGTTCAAGGATGTGTACAGCTTACATAGCCAATGCTTAGTAAGTCGAATGCAGATTCTCTATCCCGCCGTATAAATGCGGAGGTGTAAAGTAATTTGGTTTAGTACTAGGTGCTTTGGAACGATCCGATCAGGAAAACAAATGGATCTGTGCATCTGTGCCTCGAATATCAGTGTGCATCTATGCCTCGAATGAAGCAAAGTGGAGGACCATGCGAATGCCGAATGAGGTACATAGTTAAGACTCCATGGGTACTATACAGCCCTAGCGTTTCCCAATCGGAATCCTAGTCCTCAGAAGCAAGTAGTACTCCTGCAGGCTACAGCAGTACAGCCGGACCTCGCTAGTCCCGGTCGGGGAAGGCCAGCCCAAGCTACAAACCCGACATCCCATGGTCCCAGCCGCTTCCACATACCCGTCGCCTGCAATCGATCGAGCAAGCACGGTCGAGATTCGCGAATCTCAGCAGAGAAAGCGAAGCCTGGCACCAAGCTCGACCGTGAGGCACCACACCAGCCGGCGATTTGGACCGGAGCGATTCAGCAATGCAGCAATAGGGGGGAGGGAAGGGGACGAGCACGCACCTGCCCTGCTCCGATTCCGGGGGAATGGCGAATCCAGGAGGAGAGAAAGCTATTGGTGGTGTCTGGTGTGCTTTCTGTCCCTTTCTTTCTGCAGTCATTTCCGAGTAGTTTTCCGCTCCCTTCGTGCGCGGCGGAAACTGAGGGCGCGTTTGCTAGCCCAGGAGTGACGGAAATATGCCCATTGGTTGCCCGCATATCTTTTTGTCACGAGTCTGAACCTCAAACTATCTCTCAGCCAGCCCGGAGATAACACTTTGGAAAAGACTTTGTGTACGACAATTTTGTTACGATCCCTGTACGATAAGACTGTGGCCCAACTTTGCCATGCATGGTTCAAATTCTGACATGTGGCCCAGCATTGCTCCGATGTGTGATGTCGTACAAAAACGATCCTGCAGCTGTGTCGTATGTATAGCATTGCTCTAACACTTTAATCAGCCGTTTCTTTGGAGACAGCCTCGCTACTATGTGCAAAAGAACGCGGCGGCTGAGATCGTGCAATCAGAGAAATGAAGGAATTCGCTAATCTTTTGATTTATGATTCTTAGAGCATCTCGACTTGTTGGTCGTACCCAGGCCGAAAACCGGACCAATTTTCAAACGGACGAATCGCATTTTTGGCCTGGGTACGCCCAAGTCTCTCACTCGCATACCCAGGCCGCGTTCCCAAGTTCGACTAAATTCACTTAAACTCGGCGAAATATGGGCGAATATAGGCGGAATTTTATTAAAGTAGGCAAAGGAAACATAGTACATCGGTTTTCATAACTAGAAAAGGACGTCGTCGTGGTCGACGCCGGACGCCGCAACTACAGGACGAGATCTTTAAATGAATTGAGCAATCAAACATAGTGTTTCTTAACATTTAAGCAAATATAAACTAGACAGGTCATTTAAAAAAATATGAAAGTAGGAGTATATCCCGGAATGCAAGATATGTTGGGCGACTCATAATTTGTGGTGAGCTACACAATGGGCATATAGTTACTTTCTTAGCTAGGATTCAACATGATAGAAATTATAATGGCATTATAAGAGAACTTGTAGAGCAGGAATACAAACCACAAATAAACTACAGAGTAGAGGATAGTTATATTGTTGCTTAAGATGAACTAGCACCAGATAAGGAAACAATGACATCGCTTGTGAACTTGTAGAAGAGGCTATGCAAACCAACATGTTTAGTGTTCCATTTTTGAGCTCCATGCAAGGAAAAATAAAATATTCAGGGTTGCATCTTTTAAAGATCTAGATGGCAACAACAAAATTATAATCAAACTAGGATGATGAGTATAAAAGGGTACTACGTAATAGCAGAATGATGCCAGGAAGGAAATAATAGCAGGAACTTAGCATAGGATGAACCATATAGATTCAGTAACGTGTGGAGCAAGAAATCCACACAAATATTTTCCAATGATTTTACATTTTGCAAGAACTACACAATAGCAGGCAATTACTATTGTAGGGATTAGCTAAGAACATGTGCAGGACAAAATAACAAATATGTGCATAACTTGAAATTTCTAAAGCGGCGAATGAAAATCAACATGTATAGTGACCTTGTATGTAGCACAAAGAACAGGCATGCCCAGTGACTTGTATGTACTAGCACGATTTACAAAAATGCAGTTCACTGCGACAGGCTTGAACCTGATATACTGCTGACAAAACAAAAAAGGGGTTGAAGATTTGGTTACTTTGGTCAAAGAGGCGTCTAAGCATCGTTGGTACCGTGCGGGTGATTTCTAGGTAACCGAGGATGCTGCGGTTGCGGGGAAGCAGATCTTGGGCGGTCACGGAAGCAGATCTTGGACGGTGGAGGAAGAAGATCTTGGGCAGTCGATGCCAGCTTGAGCATGGTGGACGAGAGTGTTGCTAAGGCAGATGTGGTGCAGCAAACGGCGACACATGTGTAGCTGGTCTGGAGCGATGGACAGAGAACTCATTGAACTAGATCCCGACCGATGGACACTGGTGAAATGGCTCTGGTACGGTTAGGTAGCTTTCGGCAACGAGGAAGCAGAGCTTGAGCGGTCGACGACGCCATTGGCACGTTCAGCGGGACCACAACTCCGGTGCAGTTGTAGAGAGACCCGATGAACTAGATCTGTTGGGGTGTGTGGCATCCCGCAAAACCACTACTAGAAAATCGCGTTGTTTTTGTGCATTGCATCATCATGACCGCATGCTCATGTCATCATGCCACATTGCATTTGAGCATCGTCATCATCTTGCATTTGCTTGCATAAAACTATTTTTGAAAAGCCTGGTTTTGTTTTCTAAACGCCCCGTCTTTTATTCAAACGCCAAACCCGGGTCTCCGGATTATTTTGTTTTGGCTGCTATCGGTTTGCAAACGTTGCTTTTAAAACAAATAAAATATTATATTATTTTAGTGGGGCAGTCGAACGGGCCAAATCGACCCGAACGACCACCCCAGTACAATCGGTCCAGACCAGTTCAGAACGGTCCACCCCTTAATCTTAAAACTACCTACACCTAGTCTAACCAGCCCCCTTCCACATCACCCTGGCCAACCCCCTCTTGCCACCTCACCCTTTTTCCTCACCCCCTCCAATCATCGCGCGCCACCTCATCTTCCCTCACCACTCCCACCACTCAGAACCGGCCACGTCACCTCTCTCCCTCTCTCCCTCTTTCCCTCCTCTCTCACCCAATCCCAACCCCCACCCCCACTCTCTCTCAGCCGGCCCACACACGCGCTACACACACGCACGCCACGCGCCTCTCCTGGCCCACCCCTGGCCCCACCTGTCCCGCCCTCATCCTCTTCCTCCCGTCTCTCTCACTGACCATGAGCCCCCAAGCCTGGCTCACCTACCCCTCCTCCGTCCGGCTCCTCTCATGGCCCTCCCCACCGTCACCGCCTCGCCAGCGCCGCCCTCGCTTCTTCTCTCCGCCTCGCCTCCCAGCTCGAGCCTCACGGCCTTCCCGCTTCCGCCACCGCCTGCCTCTCTCCGGCGCCCGCTCGAGGCCGCCGCTCCTCGCTGCCCCGCGCTGACGCCTTCTCCTGGCTTCCCGCCGCCTCAGCCCCTGCAGCTCCCAGCTCCACGCCGCCCGTCGCGCCCGCGGCCACCCGAGCTCCTCCTCGCGCCGCCGCCCACCTCCTCTCCCGGCCTTTCCGCCTCCGCTGCCGCGCGCTCCTTCCGCCGCCGGCCTCGCCGCCTCGACTGCCGTCCGCCGCCAAGCACCGCCCGCCTCCCCGCTCGAGCCAAGCTCTGCCGTGGCTGCCGCCGCGACGACCCCGCCGGCCACCGCCCCGTCATCCGCGCCAGGTCGCCTCCGTCGGGCCCACCACCCTCTGGTGTGTCGCTGCTCTACATACCCCACCCTTGCCGCGTTGCCAGCTCGCCTCTGCCTCGAGTGGCGCTGCCCCGGTGTCGTGCCTTGCTTCGTCGTCACCAGGCCTGTAGGGTGTTCGAGCAGTGGCCGCGCGGAACATGGCTCGTGGGCACGCAAGCACCCTGGTCCATCGTCAACAAGATGGTAGGACACGACCAGGACTATGGGGTCAGTCGGTTCGACAAGACCTTCGTATACGCCCGTCGTTTCTACCATCGGTGCCACTCGAAGACCGCATCAATGGGTAACGCAAGTTCTCCATCGACCACCGGAGTCCGGAACGTCGAGGCCCCTTCGCAGATCCGAGGCCCCGAATCGAAGACCGTACCTTCGCGAAACAAGTTCACGACCAACAACTAAAGTCAGAACCCCTAGGTCGTCAACATGGATCTAGAGAATCCCCAGACGACGAGCTCTCCTACCTGAACCCGAAGACCGCAGATGCGACAAGTGCTTCTTCCCGGACGCCAAGGTCGCCAATGCGAATACGACAAGTTCTTCGCCCCGGATGCCTAGACCGACTCGATGGCGCGGTCCCGACAAGACCTTCGCAACGGCAAGATCGACCCGTGGGACCCGACAAGATCTGCACGACGACAAGAACGACGCCGACCAGGGAGAATCCGATGCGCCCCCGACACCGACCCAAGTCCGGCTTTCCGGAACGCCAAGATCCACCCCAGTAGTCCGAGAACGATCCCGTCGCACCCTGGACCTTGAGACCGACCCCGAACCCCGGAACCTCAAGTTCGCCGAGACCCCTCCCGAAAACCCTATTTTATAACTTAATACAACTTGTCGCATATTAAACATTCATCTTGCATGCATCTTTGTGTGGTTTGGGGGCCTTATGCCGATTCACCTGATAATTAAATATGGGGCCCATATGCGGGCAAATCTAGCCTTATATTGGCCTCATTTAAATTTGTGCATCAACCCGATACTATCTTTTGCCATGTTAAAACAACATTTAACTTGCGGGGTAGATAAACAATGTGAACCATATAATCATTTGTCGGGACCCCCGGTTCCACTTAATCTTGCCCAATTGCATCGCATCTTTGCCATGTCATGCATCATACATGCATCATGCCGATCTTCTGCCGTTGTATTAAATAGTGCATCTGATGTTTATTCTAGTGTTTTGCTTCTTCGCGGATAAGGCCGTTGAGTTTATGCGAGCTTCGCCCCGATCTTCGGTTGAACCTTCGACAATGTTTTTTAGGCGAGCATCTCCCCCTTTCTACCTATCTTACTTTTATAGTATTTATTCCCTCCTGTTGATCTATTGCTATCTGTGTTGCGATGCTCTAGTTTCCGTATCCGTGATATCCCTTGCAGCCCTATATTGCCTTGGACACCCCCTATTACCTGCTGTTTGGTAGATAGTTGGACTGCGGCCTTAGTCGCCGCTCAAGTGTTGCTATGGTCGTCAATGCCACGCTTGTTGGAGCCTTGCCGCATGTTGATGTTGGAGATGATCATAGTTTTACTTATCGATCACTTTAATTCTGTTTAACAACTAAAATTGAAGTAAGGAGAGGCATCGGTGGGTGATAGATAATATTTGGTTTTAACGCCCACTTGTGTCCCGTAGGACCCCGAGTACTTGATACTGTTCTTGATTTATCGCTTATCCACATCCGGAGGTATATGGGACCCCCGAGCTGAGCTTGATTCAGTCTTATTTCTTGGGGCCACAAACTAGTTTGAGGTTTTATTTACGATCCTGTACTTATGCCATGCTTTACTGTTTTATTTAAATTGTGCGACAGATAGCACCTGTACTGTTTAGGATAGGGACACGATTCCGCGGTGTCGACAAGCCCAGTTTTGGGTTCCCAGTCGTTCACAGCCGTATATCCAAACCTTGAGTCCGTCTCGGAGCTTGCTTACTTCGTTGCGGGTAGCTTAATGGGGTGGCCCCCTGAAATATTTCTGAATCCTGTGATTGCTTTATCGTGAAGGCCTCGTTGGGTTTTGATTTGGTTTTTCCGAGGTTGATCGAGCGTGTGTTGCTATTGGTGCACCCCGGCCGGGTAAAACTTTCTGAAAGCCGTGTCCGCGGATATGGACGACTTGGAGCACAGTATCTCGACCATAGACAAGCATAACTAAAGTTTATTGCTATAAATTTGACTTTATAATGACTAGTAATCAGCTTACTATAATGGAATGGCCTAATAATACTGACCACAATTGCTTGTTTGGAGTGTCGCTTGCGACCATTGTACCTGACTAGTAAGTATGGCAACTACAACGGAATGGCTAATTAAAGTACCAACAACTGCTGGGTTTTGGGTTTATCTCATGCTATCTGTATCTGATTAGTAATTGTTGCAACTACAACGGAATGATTAACTAAAAGTGCCCACTGCTTATTTTATCAGGATGATTACCTAAACCTGACTAGTAATTGCTACAACGATAACTGAATAAATAAAACTGCCAACGGTGTGAGTTCCTCGGTTGACTTCCTCGTTTGGTCTCGAGGGGGAAACGCCAGGATGGGTTTGTTTGATGTTAGTATCAGGTTGGTTCCGAATAGGTCTTTCTTATCCCTCTCTGATAGCCGCCAGTGGTATCGAGTCTCTATAGGTTGTTTAGTGCATGCTGCCGCTGCCGCTTCAGTCCACCATACCTATGTAGGCGAGGACCGCCGAATTCTAGCCTCGCAATCTGGCCTCGATCGACGCTCCTCTTTTCCTTTGTCCTTTGCCGCACCCTTTTGTTTAAGCAGTTTGAGATCGACGTCGTTAGCGGTGGTTACCCTTCCGGCTTTGGGCAGGGTTATGGACGCCATTGGTTATTCTTCGTGGCTCTCACCCCATTTGCATCTTGTCTGTAGCTGGACGCTCTATCGCTTTTCAATGTGATTTGGATCTTTGTATATTATATTTGTATTCTTGACTCTTTGAGTCAAGGTTATATATATTCTGCTCATGGGTCCCATCGAGGACTGTTGTGTAATGTTATTACTTCGTTTTCCACCCGCACGAAAGTGCCTGGTGGGCACCTTTGAATCGTTTCTATGCGGGTTTGGCGGGTTTCGCTAAAACTTGCATAGGTCCGATTCTGAGGGTGTTACAGGGTGGGCATTAGTGAAGTAGCTCTGCAGCGGTGCACGAGACCGCATCTCAAGCGGCTCAGGACATCGTGGAATTGCCGTCGGCCGGTGCGCGCGGTGGTCGTGGAGCTGAGGGCGTGGGAGAGGAGCTTGGGATTTTTGGAAGGGCCCACGGGAAAAACTGTGTGAATCGGGACTATGGAGGTGAAAATAAAAATAATTACGATCATGCCTCCAAGCTACCGACTATAGATTGCCCATAGGGCGTCTAAATAATGGGTAGAATGGTAATTTTAAAGCCCAAAGTTTTTGAAATGGAGGGGCGTGAAATGCTTCAAGGTTGGTTTGTGATTTTGTCGCTCGATTGAGATTTTAAATTTGGCTAGCGTCCATCTACTAGTAGAAAAAATGTAGTAGACCGTACGCTATCTATCCAGAAATTCAAGGCCAAGAGTCACATAAACTGATCATACATATCCATATGTTTGCACAGAAACTGGATACCGCGTAGGCGGTAAATTTTGTCGCCTGACTGAGTTTTTGAATTTTGCGAGCATCCAAGTAATAATAGAAAAATGGTACTACCTGGTTAGGAGATTTTGCCTCCAAATGTTTGAAACCGAGTGGCTGATACGTCCAAAATGTATCTACTTTCTTGAACACTTTGCTATTATTTCTTTTCTAAACTTGTGTGATTTGGATACAACAAACACGGACTGACGCTGTTTTCAGCAGAATTACCTTGGTGTCTTGTTTTTGTGCAGAAAATGAACTATCACGGAAAATCCCGGAAAATATGCAAAAAACTATTTCTCACCAGAAGATCCATGGAGCCAGAAGGGGAGACAAAGGGGAGGCCTGGGGGGCCTAGACCCACCCCAGGCACGGGCCCACTGACCCTGCGCCTGGGGGAGGTTTGGCCACCCCAGGCAGCTCATCGGCCTCCCTCCGCGCCTATAAGTTGCCTTCTGACCTAAAAACTCAGGGGGGTTCGATAGTTTTCCAGAAAGAGTTCCGCTCTGCCGTCACCACCAGAAACCAAGATTCGGATTCAGAAACTCCGTTCTGGCACCCTGCCGGGACGGGGAATTTGGAGAGGATCATCGTCATCACCACCGATGTTTCCCTCATCCATGAGTGAGTAATCCCCCAATGTAGGCTTGGGGATGGTAAGGATTGGATGAGTTCTATCATGTAATCGAATAAGATTTGTTAGGGCATAGTGCCTAGTATCTCTATTAGTGTTATTTGACTTTGTTGCAACTTGTTGTGCTTAATTGTTGTCACTAGGGCCCGAGTGCCATGATCTCAGATCTGAACTTATTATTGAATCATTATGATAGTATTGTTTATGATCTTATCTGCAAGTTGTGTATAATTAGGTGATTGGTAGATTGTATCTTGAGTATTTTGCTACTGTAGGTGATAGGTTGTTTGAGCTTGCATGCTTTTTCTATGCTTAGAAACTTTGTTTTGATGCATGTGTAGTCCTTTAGCAAGTTCCTATAGGAGTTTCTCAGATTTTATCAACTTAGAAATCACTTGGTTTGATGGTTGTTTAAAATTTCAGCAAAGGGAAGTCATGGACCATCACACCTTTGGTGACATTTTTGAGAGTGATGCACCTAGAAGGGAAAGGCTCCCACGGTCATCTACCAGCTCCAGACCCTCATACAACAAGGATCTCATCACTCCGCGGTTTGGTGACGAGGGAGATGAAGGGGATGCTCACCCCTCCAGCTTTCCTTGTCAAACTTTCTTGCGAGCTGCTGGGATTCTTAACGATTTCATGGATTTGATTGAGAGGGTTGGTCTAACAAGTTTCATGCAGGATGAGAGTGCACAATATGCTTCAGTTACTAAAACATTTGTGGAGAGTTTCTCCTTCACCAATAGTTTGTTCAATCCTTCTGTGTCTTTTAGACTTTATAGTAGGGCTCATTCTATGCCTTTGAAGAAATTTTGCAAGGCCCTGGGTGAAAGGATACGGATGTCGCCTAGAGGGGGGGTGAATAGGCGATTAAAACTTTTCCTAGAGTGGCTCAACAAAGGCATAATAAAACTAGTGTTTACTTTGTAAAGCACAACCTAGAAACAACTAAGGTTTACCTATGTGCACCAACAACTTATGCTAAGCAATACAAGCAACAAAGTAATAGCAAGATATATATTACTTCAAGCACGAAGGCTATCACAATGTAAAGTGCATAAGTAAAGAGCTCGGGTATAGAGATAACCGAGGCACGCGGGGACACCGATATTTTACCGAGTTCCTCCCAACATGGAGTACGTCTCGTTTGGAGAGGGGGTGGTATCAAACCACCAACGCCACAAAAGGCCTCCCTTATTCTCCGGCGAATCTCACCCCAATGGGATCGATCCACGCTTCCACTATCGGTGCACTTGTCGGTGGCAACCGGAACCTCTCACAAGGTTGGGGCACAACTCCACAACTTAATTGGAGGCTCCCAACAAATTCCACAAAATGCCACAATGCCACCAAGGCCACAAAACCGTCTAGGGTTCCAAGAACCCAAGAGGGACAAGCTCCAATGAGCAATTCAAACCAAATCCTCTAAAGAGAACTCAAACCGATGCAACAAATGCAAATGGCAAGAACACCACAAAGATGCTCAAATCCCTCACTCTCAAGTTCCAACAAAGCTACCAAAGCTATTGGGGGAACAAGAGAGGAGAAATCAAAGAGAGACACAAAATCCCCCAAAATCTAGATCCCCAAAGATGCACTCACAAAGAGATGAATCGGTTAGGTCAAAACGTGGGGCTAGATCTCCTCTCTTTTCCACTCAAATATGGGCAAGAATCATTGGAGGGAAAAGATTAGGCAAGCTTCAAGATCTAGAGCAAGTGTGGACAAAGTTTAGCCTAATAGATAATAGATGAGTTGTCTAAACTGAAAAAGGACAAAGCCTTAAATAGAGGCTCAGAAACTAGCCGTTCGGGGCGTTTTTCGGTCAGGACCGGTAGTACCGGTTTTAAGCGGGACTACCGCTCGCAACCATTGCAAAAGGGAAAGTCAAAACATCAGACAACTCACCAGATCGAACTCACGCAGACGAAGGAAAAATCGGGGCTAGCTGAAGCGCGTGCGTGCGCAGGAACCTAGGCAGGTGCGGGGCCAACTCTGGCCGGCAAGAAGCAGCAAGACGCGGCAGCGCATGCGAGCGCTATGCATGCAAGGCGATGGCTGGCGCAAGGCGTGGAGGCGACTAGCGACCGCATGACGCGAGGCGAGCAGCGGCCAGCAATGAAGCGAACGCTGCGTGCAGCAGCAATGGCGTCAACGCCGCATCGCAAGCGAGCGCATGAGAGCGGCATGCCCAGGCGCCGGGTTACCGAGCGGACGCAGCTGCGATGAGAGACATGCAAAGTGGGCCGATCGGACGAATTAGAGGAAAATATTCGGCGGCCGGTAGTACCGCCCACCGGGCAGATTACGGGCCGGTCCGTAGGGACCGAAAATGGTACCGGGCCAGACCGAAAATAGGCTGCGCGTGCCATGCCCGAGCGGTACTGGGCTGCGGTAGTACCGCTCGGCCCAGTTTTTCTTTTTCTTTTTCATTTAAAACGGCAAATATTCAAATGATTATAACTTTTAAACGGTAGCTCCGATTGACCCGATTCTAATTGCGTTGGATAGAGGACAACAAGGGATTCCCAATAAAAAGTGGAAATATTGATTATCACCAAGTGAGAAAGTATCAAGTAGAATAATGTGATATACCTCACTTGGTGAGAAACCGAAAAGCCGCATAAATCAAAATCGCAATAAGATACAAATGGGAGATCCGATTTAGATGAACAAGAGCTTGTTATGGTGATTACCACAAGCTCTATATCATCACATGGATAAGACCAAATAACAACCAAATATGATGATGCAAGTATGCAAAGGTTTGAGCTCTCCGAACGATGTGAACGAATTACTCATACGAGAGCCCCTCTTGATAGTACGGTTATCTATCCTAAACCCGGTCTCACACACACAACGTGAGACCGGCAAAAGGGAAAACCTATCAATATTATACCTTTGCCTTGAGCATTCCACTTGAGCTCGATGTAGACGGTCTTGCCCTTCTCAAGATGGAACGCCTTTCTTAATTCCTCATCATCGACCTCGCATATTGAGCTTGCCCAACATATCTTCTTTGCATTTCATCGACCTAGAAGACAACACATGCTCCAAGCAATGCCAATGGACAAATCCTACAAGTATAACTTAATACACACATTAGTCCATAAAGATTGTCATTAATTACCAAAACCACACATGGGGGCCCAACATGTTCTTTCACTGGGACTTGGTACAAATGGGTCATCAAAGAAGATTACAGCTCTTCCCGCTGATTTGTAGGAACTATACCGAGGAATAACCAATGATGATGACCGCAGAGCTCAACGAGGGAAGATAAAGAACATTCAACTTCCAGCCATCAGGTACTTCACCTACTATCTTACCACCAGTGTTATTGGTAGGGAGAACACTAGAAATATATCCAACTATCAATTGGCCTTCTTAGATGCTGCGCTCTACAGTGAGGATAAGTATAACCTTGGTTCCCTCATTGCTCGTCGTTTAGCTGCTAGGGGACCCATTTATGGGGGAATTATTGCTACTCGTATTGCTGCTGCCTTAGACATTTCTGTTGATCCCCATGATACAGTTTTGGCTCCTTAGAGACTTGATATTGCTGCCATGAAGGCGCACCACTTTATCACCTCTAGCTCTACTCTTGATAACTTGGTTTATAGAATACCATTTACTGGCGGGGAAGAGAGAGATCCCTCTACCCCAAAAAACTTTGTTCAGTATTTCTCAGGGACCTTGGTCACGCACGAAGGCGGAGATGGATGACAAGCTGCGCTTTCTCAACTTCCACGGGCACTATCAGGGGGGAGCGCCCGCATACGACCCTGCTGTACACTACACAGGGGAGGCCTCGAGCTCGTACCAAGACGAGGGAGTTTCCTCGACATACTACGGAGGTGCATCTACTTGGGCAACATGGGATTGAGCCCCACTTAGGCCAAAAGCCTAAGCTTGGGGGAGGTACACCGACATCACACTCATCTACATATACTGTTCAGTCGGTTCTTTGTATATCCATTGTTTCGCTTTCTTTTTGGTTCTTGTTGCTTCTTTCTCAAAAACCCAAAAATACCAAAAATATTTTTGTTGTTTCTCTTGGTTTGTTTATTTGCTTCTTTGCTATGGTTTTCCTTAAAATAAAAATCCAAAAAGATTTTGCTTTGCTTTTTCTTTGTTTGCTTGTTTCTAAAAAAACCGAAAACACCAAAAATATTTGTTGTTCTTCTTTGGTTTTGTGAGTTCTTCACAGGGTTCAGCCGTCCTCAGTGGATATTGGTTTTCATGTTAATTATTCAATTCATACAAGTGAAGGGCAATAATGAAGATTAAGACAACTCGAGGTGTGGTAAGAGGCTGGTAATGAACTCTATTTGTTTTATTTTTGTACATATAATCATCATTGTGAGCATGCTTAGCCTGTTTGTGTAAGGTGTATGTCATTATGGATGCTTAGTAGTTCTTGCTTGTCTATGATTAGCTCCATCTTGCTAATAGTTTGTAGCATGTCATATGAATGTTTGCTTGCATTTTTTATTCATACTTTGGTATGATATTGTGGTATCCTCCTCTGACTGTTCATGTGAATCGACTTGGCACATGCTCACACATGCATATGACTAATCAATAGTCAGTAAGCCTTGATGATTTATTTTTCCTCAGAGTTCTTGTATCACTTTCATGCCATAGTTAGTCCTGTTTTGTTGCAAGCATGATTATGACAGCTATTGCTCTCTCGTTTGTCGCTCCCTCTCTATTGCTAGCCTTCACTTGCACTAAGTATGTTCTCTAGCTGTGCTTCCAACTCCCCAAAACCAATATTGCCAGATGTGTCCACCATATCTACCTATTAGCATCATTTTCTACTTCATTGCATATTCCATATGTCGTGTTTTCTTCCAAAATAAAATGTTTGTCTGTTTTGAGAAAGTTAGTTAGTAAAGCTCTCACGAACTTGATGGCACACTTTATTCCTTGAACTTAATAATTCAGAATTATTGTGACTAGTCCATGCAAGTTATATGATTGCTTATTATATACTGGGAGTCAGCAGAACCGTGCTGTCACGGGGAACGCTTTCAACACTTTTTGGATATCTCATCCAGTTGATTCCTTGCTCTTTTGTTTATGGATGTCGACGATGTGAAATAAAAGGGGAAGTTGTTAGTTCATGGAGTTTATACATTGTGTTAGAGAAACACCTGGGCCGCTAGCCTAAGCCATGCCTAATCATGGTGGAAACTTGCAACATCACTATAATGAGCATCTATGAAGCTTCCTCAATAAAAAGCTATGCATATGGTAAATAAAAAGATTGCTGAGATGCTCATTGTATGCTTGCCTTGTCATTTTGGTTATGGGAAAGCTCCTGTACCATATGCAAGGGGTACCCCGTTGGCGGTTCTCAATGATATGCATGTATTTACAATGAGAAGAACTTTCAGGTGACTTGGGATTTTCAGTCTATGGTTTGTCAAGCATATGATTCGGAGTGGGCCTCACTTTCACCTTAACCACATGAAGTTGCCTGTTATAGGGGAAATGAGAGCTCAAATCTAATGAGTACCTTCCTTTCAGCATTAGGAAGCCTTTCAAACCTTCACAAAAACCGTTTTCACAATTTTGTTGAGTCACCACTCATTTTATGAGCACCTTCTTAAGAGCATAGTTGTCATTCTCGTGTTTGTTCCAAAACTTGGTTAATTATGTCATGACTTTGATGCTTGTATCTCTGATATCTTTATCTCTAGTCTTCATGTGAACTTCAGAGGTGCCTCAACATTTATATTGTGCTCTTCAAACAAAGGCAAGCGAGATACCACTCTATCATACCTTATTATGAGCATTGCAATGTTGCTTATGTTTATGTTTCATGCTACTTATTATTATTGAGTTGGTTTATCTTCATAGCTTGCAATGACTATTGAGTAGACTTAGTTTCACACTCTTTATTATGAATTGTCTAAGCATCCACTCCTGTGCTGAGAATATATACATCATATGAATCAAAGTGTTCGTGAAAGTTTTTTATCGCTCGCTAAATCGAATTGCTTGAGGACAAGCAATAAGCTAAGCTTGGGGGGAGTTGATACGTCCAAAACGTATCTACTTTGTCGAACACTTTTCTATTGTTTCTTCTCTAAACTTATGTGATTTGGATACAACTAACACGGACTGACGCTGTTTTCAGCAGAATTACCTTGGTGTCTTGTTTTTGTGCAGAAAATGAACTATCAGGAAAAATCGCAGAAAATATGCCAAAAACTAGTGGCGCGAAATGATTCGGGGTCGGTGGGTTATTTTGCCCCTCGATTACGACTTTGAATTTGGTTGTCGGCCAAGTTCTAATAGAAAAAAGGTTGTGTAGACCGTCCATCTGTTCAGAAATTTAAGTCGCGAGTCACATCCACTGATCCCTCCGATTCAAACGAGATAGGCGGTAGGTTTTGGCGTCCGACTTTGATTTTGAATTTAGAGATTGTCCAAAGAATAATTTAAAAAATAGGTTGTTCTCTCTCTCTATTTCAAGAATTCAAGTTTGGGCAACAAATAAATGTTCTAAGTAGCTTCGATTTAAAAATATAGTTCTGTTTATCATAAGCGCATGTGAAAATGGTGTGCAACCAAGGTCTACTAATTATTTAGGTGTCAGCACAG
Source organism: Avena longiglumis (assembly GCA_030063025.1). Lineage (NCBI taxonomy): Eukaryota > Viridiplantae > Streptophyta > Magnoliopsida > Poales > Poaceae > Avena > Avena longiglumis. The sequence goes on along the minus strand of CP125977.1, from coordinate 176,894,048 downwards.
AATCTTCTATAGGAAGCACTAAAAAAATGGTAGTACTAATTCAGATCAAATAAAAAGCCTGCTGCAAAACAAATACTACTGCATACTATCAAAACACAAACACCAGTTACACGAGTATATGTATATCACATAAAACAAGGTTTCATCAGACATGCATAGGACCCCAAAACGAGCAGACAACTCTAACATTCCAGCCCCTGCAGCTCCGTGACTACAACACAAACAAAGGTGCCGCCATAGTTCCATCAGCTACCAAAACAAACAAACAAACATCAGACTGCGGATCCAAATAACATAACCTAAGATAACACATGCTTGCCCAAACAAGCCTTGTTTGTTCATCCAAGTGTTATTTTCATATCCTTGATGTTACAGTCTAAATCAGTTAGGTTGCTGACATGACTTCCTTTTTGTTTTTTTTTGATTTAGCACTCTGAATCACGCCGGTTGCTGAAGAAAATGAACGAAATGATCAACAAAATGGTAGGTGTACAAAGATGTAAGGGTTGCACATGAATTACTATACTAACCAAGTGTCATTAAGTATGGATGTAAAGTACACCAACATATAGGAGATCCGAACTTCTTACACTTCATGCTGCTGAGATCTAATTTGAATACTCCCTCCTTCGCTCATATAACCACCATTTCTCTATCCTAAAATGCGCAGAGTAACCTTACTAAATCTTTCCCATCAGATACCCATGATTTCTCAAGGCCAAGGAGAGTATCCAACTCAACCTTTATATGAGGCACCCAAGCTTCCCACTTGTGTGTTGATGATCTTGCACTAGACCACGTGCATAGAGTGAAATCTCTTATAACTGCAAGGACAACATCTCCATTATGCTCCTTAGAGATGAAAAAATTGCGTTTGGAAATATCATGTGTCTCATGTGGGCACTCAATATAACACAGTTTTGTTGTCACATTGTCGAAGGCAATTATATGTCTGGACTTCATTGTTGGCCAGTATAAAATGCCCCCTATGAGATTTGCCGGCCTGTGATCAGTCTTAGCCAGCATCTCAGAACGTTCAATCTATTTCTCCCACTTTCCAAACTCTGATGAGTACCTCTGGACCAGTGCTTGGTTACCATTGGTTACTATCCAAACAACCCAGAAATTGCTGCAACCATGTGAAGAAAATTGCCCATGGTTTCTCGAAAGAGAATTGTCCCGCTGTCATACTCACGTTTCCGCCAAATTGGTAGTTCTGGTATCACTGTTCCACTTCCACTGATTGGATCCCAGGCCATTATCATGTTAGACCCTTGCGGAAAATGAAGTAGCACCCTACCATTGCGACATCCGAGTACATATGGTTTGAAGTCTTTATGAACTTCCACTAGGTTGTCCCGCTTATGGAAGATGGCTTGGTTAAGATTATGATCTATTATGAATCGAGCATCCTCAAAGCTGTTGGTGAAAAATCCAAGTAACGGCATTCCTGTGTTGTGTGACAGGATTAGATTTTTGAAATTATTGCTTCCCATAAAGTCCATCCAATGTTGTTGGGCGACTGATGCCCTCAGTATGCAGGATGGGTGTGGAGAAAGCCTGACAAGAATCTGACCGACTACATCGCTTGGCAAGTCGTTGATCGTTGCATATGTTCTTACACTGAAGCTGGTAGGATGATGCAAATAGCACAAGTGCATCATCAGAATCAAGTAAACTGCACAAGGCACAATGCACAATCCTAAAAAAGAATTAAGTAAATAGCATAACACATCATATAATTTGACAGAAAATCTTATCATCGAAATTTCATAAACTACACGCATCCGAAAAACTACCTAAAAAGCAGAGTGTGTCAACAAAATACCTAAACAACACAAGGAATCAACTAGAGTAGTACAAAATCACCAAAATGCTTCACCATGTCTTAACAAGGCAAAGGGAATGAAGAACAATTTTTTTAGAGGTCACCAAGGAGGACAGAAAGGCCCCCACCTGAATTTTCTCGTTTTATCATAAAGAAGGGGATAAAAATGGACGCAAGTTCAATGACTTGGTGAACCCAGGTATGACAGTGACTTGCCCCAAGATCCACCTTCCATCTTAGATTCAAGGTATGATAGTAGCTCATATTTTAAACTATAAAGTAAAACTATTCAAAAAATTGACAAAAAATCAGTAAATCATAGGTGCCTAGGTTTGAATCCTATAAAAGTTTCATCCCATTCAGATCACTAGTTTGTGATTAAATAGTTTTTATTTTTCCAGTACTACTAGTTTAAACTAATATCCACTGCATCCAAAAAAACCTGGAGCGGAATACATAAAAGAGGGAGGGAGTAAGGGAGACAACATCCAATGCATAACTTACAAAGAGGTCGATGAGTTCTGAGCAGATGGAGCACGCGCCGCCGATGAATGACGAGCCACAACCGCTGATGCTGAAGAAGCACGACCATGAGATGACACATTCCTAGCATCCCACGCAGCCATCGCCTTCGTAGCGGCAGCCAACATATCCAAATTTGATCCAGCAGCAGCCGACGAGGATTTTGACCGCGCCTCCACCGCTTTCCAAGCATCACTCAACACTGTCCAAGATTCTGATGCAGTACAAGCATCGGCCTCCGCATCCGCTTCACATCTATCCGCTAGTGCTGCTTCAGCATCCACCTCTGCTTTACAATCATCCGCCGATGTAAAAAAAGCATCCGCCAACACTGATTCCATTTCTTGGAAATGCCACCAGCTTATTTACTTTGTAATGTCCGAAATAAATGTATTATATCCATCAGAAAGCACGTAATCGCTGGAGGTTGGGGATGTATGTACCAGCGAACGTCGTGCGGTGGTGCTCAATGGTGGAGTGGCGGGGACGGTCTAGTCGAGGGAGAGCGGCCAGGCAGAGAAGATGTCTCAATGCGGTTAAGAGAGGGCTTCCTCAAAACTAAATTTTGCCCCGCTATATTTTTTGTAAACCCCGCTTTTTGTGTGGAAAAACCCTGTTGTATTAATAGTAGCAACCACACGACTAAGGATCCCGCCTTGCGTTGCTCAGTTTCCTGCAAGTTTTGTATTCGTATGATACAATGAATTGCTTGATATAAAATGTTCTAGGTGGTAGAAGCATGCCGTTATAAATGACATCAAGTTCTAGAGTTCAAACATCGACCTGAAATTCCACAATCTATAACTTAAAGTTTTGGTTTACTACCAGATTACATGTTTAGAGTAAGTCCAGCAGCACCCCTATATTTTCTCCCCTATATATGTACTAGTAAGTCGCCACGGCAAGCACGTGAGTATCAATGGGATCTTTTAGATGCTACAATGGATAAGATCCAACGGTTAGAAGTTTTTGGATTTGCCAATCTTCATCAAAGAGTCAAAGTGTAAAGTTATTCGTACACTATATAGTGACGAGTAAGTTACATGTGCCTTGCACACGTGAGAATCAGATAATAGAAGTATGACATATCATTTTTATATATAACTATAATAGGTGAGGCTTAAAAATAATTATAATTTTGAGCGTCGTCCATAAACTATCGGGTGTATATTTGGTTCTTGTACTTTATATCATGTAGAAATAAACCTATTAGCTACCTAATACTCGACATATATGCTCTGGATAAATGACAAAGAAGATTTCAGAATTGTTGAGAAGTGTGTTGTGAGATTTGTGCATAGCGATCATTGCGCTAAAGATTATCAATAGAGAATCTTCTAGATGCTAGAATGGACAGAATATCCAACGGATTGCAAACGTGGGATTTGCTGGTCGATCTGACCCAATAGTCCAAGTTCAAGCAAAGTTATTCATACACTATATATAGTGCTAAGATTATATAATAAGTAAACCTCACAAAATTTAAAATCTGTATAATGTATGGTTGTATATTTGGTTCTTGTAGTTTGTATCATGTAGAAGTCAACGTTTATTATTATCTATACCTAATACTTGAAAATCTTGGTAACATGGTCTAGACGAGAATATTAATTCTAGAACGGTGAAGAAGTGTGTTTTGAGGTTTATGCATAGCGTTCATTATGCTAAAGACTATCAATATTATCTTCTAGTAGATACTAATAAATTGGAAAACAAGATCTAATGGCTGGCAATGTTGGGATTCACGAGTCTTAATCCAACATTCAATATTCAAAGATAATCATACACTATATAGTGGTAAGATAAGATAGGAGTTTAGGGTTTCGGTTTTAGGGGTTCGGGGTTTAGGGGATTTTCAATAATGTTCAAGCTATATGATTATATTTGTGAAATATAATAGCGTTACCACAATTTAATGAAAGTATCTAAAATTTTGATCTATAAGTGCATGATACCTCCTGAAGGTAATATGCCCGAGAGGCAATAATAAAGTGGTTATTATATTATTCTTTATTTATGATAAATGTTTATTTCTCATACTATAATTGTATTAATTTCGAAACATTAATACATGTGTGTTTAATAAACAAATAGAAGGTTCCTAGTTATGCCTCTCTTATAAACTAGTTCGTTGATTAACAAGATGATCAAGGTTTCCTGATCATGGACATGGGATGTTGTTAATAACGAGGTCCCAACATTGTTGGAATGATGTGATCACCATTCATCTGAAATATAGCATTACGATCAAAGTCATCGTGTTTATATCGCTATAACATCATACGAAGTAATCCTAGTCCTTAGACCATGAGATCATGTCAATCACTAACACTGGAAGAGTATCTTGATAACATCAAACGTAACACCGTGATAGGGTGACTATAAAGGTGGGTTCAGTGCTAAGAAGGTGTTATGTAGAGGCTCATGGATCAAGAGTGGAATTTGTCCATCCCGATGAATGATAGATATACTCTGGGCCCTCTCGGTGATATCACATTAGTTATTAGCTTACAAGTAAGTGATGTGATCACTAGAATGTTATATCACGGGAACGAGAAAAGAGTGAATGTTGGTAACAAGATCAAACTAGGTACGGAGATACTGATGATCGAATCTCAGACATGTAATATATCGCGAGACAAAGGGATTGAGTTATGTAACACCCTCAGATCGGCCCTATGCAAGTTTCAGCGATTCCCACCAAACCCGCATAGAAATGATTCAAAGGCGCCCACCAGGCACTTTCGTGCGGGTGGAAAACGAAGTAATATCATTATACAATAGTTCTCGATGGAACCCACATAATAGATATACAACAACGACTCCATGAGTCAAGAATACAAATATATAATACAAAGATCCAAATCACCTTGAAAATGATACAGCGTCCGAGTACGGAAAAGATGCAAATTGGGCTAAGAGCCCTGAAGAATAACCAATGGCGTCCATAACCCTGCCCAAGCCAAGACAGAAGGTAACCCTACTAACGACGTTGATCTCAACCAGGTAAACAAAAGGGGTGCCGACAAAGAGCAAAGGAAAAAGAGAGAGCGGTCAGTATTGAGGCCGGTACACAGCGAGTCTTAGAATTCGGCGGCTCTCGCCTACTTAGGTATGGTGGACTGAAGCGTTAGTGAAGCATGCACTAAACAACCTATAGAGACTCGATACAACTGTCGGCTATCAGAGAGGGATAAGAAAGACCTATTCGGATCCAACCTAATTCTACCACCAAACATACCCATCCTGGTATTTCACCCTCGAGACCAAACGAGGAAGTCCCGCCGAGGAAACTCACACGGTTGGCAGTTTTATTCATTCTTTCCGTGGTGGTTATCCAACCTACTAGTCATATCGGATACAAGTCATATTATAACAGTAAACTTTAGTTATATTTGTCTATGATCGAGAACTGTGCTCCAAGTCGTCCATAACCATGGACACGACTTTTCGAAAATATTTAACCCTGAAGGGGTGCACCAAAGTTTCCACATGCACCTACACCCTTGTGTATGGTTTGCAACATAGAAAACAAAAAAATTCCTACGATGGGAACAACTAAGTACCAAGATCTATCTACTAGATACAAGCAATGGGTGGATATACATCCATAGAATACGTACCCTCGAAGACCGAATAGCATTAACAAGGTTGCACTCATGGATGATGTAGATGAACGCTTGCCGATCTCAAGATCATGATGAAGTCCATCTGGTCCAGCCGGTCCAACACCATCAAGTCCAGCACCGCAAAACAGTGGTGCATCCATGATCGCACACACGTCCTGGTACCCCGACAACCTCCGCGCCCTCGCTCCAGTGAAGTAGCGGAAGCAACAAATCCTTCCAGAAAAAGCCATCGAGAACATGTATCTCGCTGATCCGAGACCATGGGGAAATTCTAAAGGGGGAGAGAGATCCTCCGCGAGGAGGTGTAAGTGAGAGAGAGGGAGAGGGGCTCCTTTTATAGGAGGAGGGGGGCACCCCAAGGGGTGTGGCCGGAGTCCATGGTGTCTACCCCCACCCCTTCCTCCATTATGTGGGTGGAGCTCCCACTCAAAATTAGCCCCTTCATTTCTCCACTCAAAATCCCACTCAAAAATCCCATTAAATTTCCACCAAATTTAATGCAATCTCTCTTTAAATAAAACTCCTTTTATTTATTCAGAATTTTGTCAATTACTTTAATGGACAAATATTCACATATAACCCCTTGCTAGTATTTAATTTCACATGCAGAAACACTTTCAGCAATTTCACCCGAAATAGTTTCGGTGTCTAGTGAAATAAATTCCAGCACTTTATTTTTCTTTCTCTGGCATATCATTTGCTCCGAATGCTGTCGGTATCCCTTAAGAGTGTCACCCTACGGTTAGTGAATAATGTAGACATGATCGAAACCCCTCTCCGATCAATAATCAGCAGCGGTACCTGGAGATCCGTACTGACTCCCACACATTCAACGATGACTTCTGTGATCGTGTGAACCTTATACACATGTAATTCAATCCCTTTGTCTCGCGATATGTTACATGTCCGAGATTCGATCATCGGTATCTCCATACCTAGTTTGATCTTGTTGCTGACATGTACTCTTTTCTCGTTCCCGTAATATAACATTCTAGTGATCAAATCACTTATTTGCAAGCTAACTAATGTGATATCACCGATAGGGCCTAGAGTATATCTCTCCGTCATCGAGATGGACAAATTCCACTCTTGATCCATGAGCCTCAACATAACACCTTCGTAGCACTAGACCCATCTTTATAGTCACCTTGTTACGGTGTGACGTTTGATGTTATCAAGATACTCTTCCAGTGTTAGTGATTGACATGATCTCATGGTCTAAGGACTAAGATTACTTTGTATGATGTTATAGCAATATAAACACAATGACGTTGATCGTAATGCTATATTTCGGATGAACGTTCATCACATCATTCCAACAATGTTGTGACCTCGTTATGAACAACATCCAATGTCCATGATTAGGAAACCTTTGATCATCTCGTTAATCAACGAGCTAGTTTGTAAGAGAGGCATAACTAGGAACTTTCTTTTTGCTCATTAAACACACATGTATTAACGTTTCCGTATTAATACAATTATAGCATGAAAAATAAACCTTTATCATAAATAAGAAATACGATAATAACCACTTTATTATTGCCTCTCGGGCATATTCCCTTCACCTTGTTGTCAGATCAGGTAGGTACAAGATCACTAAACATACACTCAACGGTATGTCAACGGGGTTTTAGACACGATGTTTCCCAGACCCAAAGAAAGCACATTGGGGCCACCCCACTAAGCTACCCGTAACGAAGTCGACCAGTCTCCGAGACGGACCCAGGGTTTGTGCCAATGGCTGTAAATGACTGGGAACCCGAAAGTGTGACTGGAATTGTCGGTACCGCGAAAACATTCCACATTTGTTCCTAAACAGTACAGGCGCTCCATGCACAATCGTAAATAAAGAAGTAAAGCATGGCAAAAGTACATGATAATAATAAAGCCCCAAACTAGTTTGTGGACCCCAGTACAGTACTTTGAAATCAGGTACTAAATCGATGGAGGTGCCCACACACCCCACCTGTGGTTAGCGCGCTCGATCTCGGAACAAGTGTCAAGTATTCGGGGTCCTACGGGACACAAGTGGGTGGTTAAAAACCAAATATTGTCTATTACCCACCGGCGCCTCTGCATTATTTACGTACTTTCAATTTAAGTTATTAAACGATAATTAAATCCATGATCATCTCCACCATTAATCATGTGCCAACCACCCCACAACGGTGGAACATCGATGACGCGAAGCAGCACCTGAGCAAGCGACTACGACTCGCAAGGCCGACTATCTACCAAACAACATGTAATAGGAGGTGTCCGTGGAAATATAGAGGCTGCATGGAAGTATAAAGGGGTACATAATTTATAGCATCGCAACACAGATAGCAATAGATCAACAGGAGGAAATAAAGACTAGAAATATAAAATAGGTAGAAAGAGGGAGAATGCTCGCTTGGAAAACATTGTCAAAGGTTCACCAGAGATCAGGTCGACACTCACATCAACTCATCGTCCTAGTCCATGAAGAAGCAAAACACTAGCACAAACACCGGATGCACTATTTAATACTACGACAGAAGATCGGGCATGATCCATGTATGATGTATGACATGGCAAAGATACGATGCAATTAGGCAATATTAAGCGGAACCGGGGTCCTGGCATTTAATTAGATGGTTCATTTTGTTTAGATACCCCGCAATTTAAATGTTATATTAACAAGGCAAAATATGTCACCAGTTCACTACACAAATTTAAATGGAGCCAATATAAGACTAGAAAAGGCCGACATATGGTCTCCATGTTTAATTTAGGTGAATCATCAAAACACCCCAAACACCCACAATATGTATGCAAGCATGATCAATTATATGCAACAAGTAGATATCATTTATAAAAACAGGGTCTCGGAAAGGGGTTACACATTGGTCCAAAGATCTTGGTGTTTCGGGGTTTGACAGTTTCGGGGCTTCGGATCTAGGAAAGAGATCTTGCATTCCATGAGGTAGATATTGTCATCGGTTCCTTGTCGATGGTCTTGACGATGGTTCGTCGAATGCCACCAGGTTCGGTACGGTCTTCTCTCATCTTATCGCACAGCTTCGAGGTAGGTCGGTCTTGGACGACATGGATCGAACGCGGGACACCAACCACTCAGATGGTACAAACCCTCGGACAAACTTTTCATAGGGAAACGATAACTTGGAGCTGTAGAACACTACTTGGAACAAGATATGTGGCATCATGCAAACAACAGAAGGGATCTCTGGCAGAGAACGATAGGAACCAAAATAAGTTAGCAGGAGTCCACAAGGTTGCTTGCCTTCCAGCATGTGACAGTGAGGCGACGAGCTGAAAAGCAGAAAACGGTGTGACACTAGGACACGCGCAGGGCTCACAGGGACAGAATTGGCCACGATGGTGGTGGCCAGAGAACCTGAAACTGGTGACGGAGAGCAGCGTGTCGGGGCAGAGAGTACGCGAGGAGGCGGTGGAGCTCCAGGCGGCCGAGGGACAAGGGCGTCGCGGGACGGCCATAGGTTGTAGGGGATGGCCGATGACGGGGGAAGGCCGACGGCGGGCGATGCGTGCTGACGGGCCCATGCGTGGCAGCGAGGAAGGACGATCGAGGTGAGGTTCCATGCAGGCGGCATCAATGGAGCTTGGGGGTGGCACTGGGCAATGAGGAGGAGGCGTCCGAGATCCTGGCCACGCTCGGGATCGATGGGGGGAGAGGTGGCAGAAGCGCTACCAACAGGGAGGCGCTGGTGGAGGCAGAACCGAGCTTGAGGGAGAATGAGCTCGGGCGGCCAGTGGTGGCAGGGTTTGAGGCGTACGCGGGTGAGGAGGGAAACCAGGGGGAAGGTGCATGGCAGGGACCGCGAATGGCGAGAGCGGTGGCAGTGATTGCGGGGGAAGAGAGTTTGCGGGAGGGAGCAAGCGAAGCGCAGGGTCGCGGTATGTGGGATGGGGTGGGGATCCCGACGCATACGGGGTGGGGCCAAGCGTCGAGCCGGTCGGGGAGGGGAGGCGTGTTGTGTGTGTTTCCTGGGTGCGTTCATGTACTGTGGCACTAGGGCCGGTCGTGTGTGGTCATGGGCATGCGGGAGGGTGTGATACGTCCAAAACGTATCTACTTTCCCGAACACTTTTGCTATTGTTTCTCCTCTAAACTTGTGTGATTTGAATACAACTAACACTGACTGACGCTGTTTTCAGCAGAATTACCTTGGTGTGTAGTTTTTGTGCAGAAAATCAACTATCAGGAAAAATCCCGGAAAATATGCCAAAAATCCTATTTCACCAGAAGATCCACGGAGCCAGAGTATGATACGTAGTGGAGGCCTGAGGGGACCACACCCCCTGCCGCACGAGTGGGCCCAGCCTGCGCCTAGGGGGGGGGGGGTGCGGCCGCCTCAGGCACCCCCTCGGCCTCCCTCTTCGCCTATAAGATACCTATTGTCCTAAAAACCGAAGGGGGTTGTCGTTTATCCAGAAAGAGTTCCGTTGTGCCACCACCACCAAAAGCCGTGATTCGGAACCAGAAACTCCATTCTGGCAACCCACCGGGACAGGAAATTTGGGGAGGGTCATCGCCATCATCATCACCAACGCCTCTCCCTCAACTATCAATGTTTCCCTCATCCATGAGTGAGTAATCCCCTGCTGTAGGTTATGGGGATGGTAGGTGAAAGGACATTTACTGTCATAATCACTTTTGGTGTTCGTTAACAACAATTAGATCATTTTACAGTTTATTACTGTCTACAGGTGGTTATAATGCTAAGTGAAAAGGACCCTCACACTATGGAAATTTCCTGCAAGTTTGACATGTTTCTGGAAATTCCAGACCGGAGTCTCCGGTGTGGACCGGAGTTTCCGTAGGAGTCCCCGGTGGGGGCATTAGGATTCTAGCAGGGACAGTCTGTAAGGTGGTTCGGAGCAAGGTCCGGAGACTACTGCAGAGTCTCCTGTGTGAGCCTCAGACCGGAGTCTTCGGTGATACTGGACCGGAGTCTCCGGCCCACTTGGCTCACAAAAGGGCTTGGTCAATTAGAAGACTGGTCTGGAGATCGACCGGAATCTCTGGTGTAGATCGGAGTCTCCGGCATGTAGGCCGGAGTCTCCGGTCTGACTTTTCTCCAACGGTCAGAAAACGGTTCGTGGAGGGGGCTACTTATAAATAGGGGACCTTATCCCCTTCCTCTAGCTGCTCGACCCACTCAAGAACACTACCTCCATTAGAGCCACCAAATCAACAAGATCTCTTCATCTAACCATCCAAAGTCATTGATCTTTAGAGAATCGAAGGAGGAGGCCTTGATCTACAGCTTCACCAAGAGAGATCTTCATTTCCCCCTCATTCACTTGAGGGCCCCCATGCTCTAGTGTTTCTTTGGAAACCCTAGCTTTGATTTGGTTCTTACAAGCATGTCTTTGATTGTTTTGGCAGCTTTGCTTGTATTTGGAAGCCTCCAATTAAGTTGTGAATGTGTGCCCCGAACTCGTTGTAAAGGTGCCGGCTTCCACCTCGAAGGTTGCCGATATAGTGGAAGGTGAATCGAATCCCTTGGGGTGAGGTTCATCGGATAACAAGGGAGGCCTCTCGTGGCGTTGGTGGTTTGAAACCACCCCGTCTCCAAACGTAGACGTACTTCCCCTCAAACGGAAGGAACTACGGGAAACAAATCCTTGTGTCTCCGTGTCCACCACTTTGGTTACTTCTATCCTTTACCACACTTTACTTACTTGTTCTTGCTTAGTGTTGTGCTAGTTAATGCTTGTTTGGCATATAGATAAATTCACCTTTTAGTTGCATAATCTAGATAATTTACCTTTCTTGTCAAACCCTAATTTGAAAAAGAAGAAAATTTGAAGTAGCACCTATTCACCCCCCCTCTAGGTGCACATACGATCCTTTCAATTGGTATCAAAGCCTCGGCTCTTTATTCGGGCTTTACCGCCTAAGAGTATATGGGTAGCAACGATGGGGAAGCCGGTGGTGTGCCTCCCTCGGTGACTATGGATGATCTCAATAACTTGGAAACAAGATTGAGCTCCACCATGGCCAACGAGATCAAACAATTGCACAAGTTACTTAAGAAACTTGTTAAAGATAAAGGTGTCTCATCATCTCCTTCTCCCCAAGAGGAACTTCCACCATTACCTAAGGGGAATGCCCCGGTATCACCCGAGGGTATGGTGGTGGGGGGTAATCAAGATAACACTTATTCCTCCACAAAAAGGGATGGTGGGAAGGGAGAGCACCATGACTCATGGATGGTACACTCCCGACCCTCCAATCCCTCACCCTCATATAAACAATAGAGGAGACCCACATAAGCTAGAGGCATCTACTTTTGCTCAATGGCAATCTCTAATGAAAACTCATGTGCGCAGCTCTTGCATTGAACTATGAAACATCATTGAACAAGGACTCTATATTGGGGATCCAAACAACTTGACAAAAAGAGAAGTTGTCAATAGTCAACTCAATGCCACTATGTTGCACATGATTCAACAAGGATTGGCTACAAAGGATTACCCACACATTGAGCACCTCAAAACCGCCAAGGAAGCTTGGGATGCTCTCACAGTGTTGTTTGTTGGGAATGAGAGCATGAGAAGGAACCGGTATGATGCACTAAGCAATGAAGCCGAAGGTTTCTATATGAAGGAAGGTGAAGATCATGAAGACATGTACCATAGGCTTAAGACCACCGCCACCGCTTTTAGAAATGTGGGTGCCTCACATGTGGATGATGCTTGGATAAAAAGGAAATATGTGAGTGCACTCATGCCCTCTGAGCCCATCGACTTGAAGAGCCTACAAGGAAGACACAAGTACCACCTCATGACCTCCAATGAAGTTATGCAAGAGATGGCCTCTTTCAAGGTTGCCGCCAAGAATGCCAAAGATGCCCGTGCTCGAGCCCTTGGAATGAGCAATGTTGTCAACCTTGCATTGAAGGCCAAAGTTGTGGAACATGGGGATGAAGATGATAGTGATGAAGGCCTCTCCATGAGCCACCTCGATGATGTCAAGATTGCTCATGGTGAATATATGGCCTTCTATGCAAAGAACTTTTGGAAGAACCCCGCCAAGTCCAAGATGGAAATGCAACGAAGAAGCAACCCAAATGGAAGAAGAGAAAATGTCGCTAAATTGAGAACTTTCTTCAATTGTGGTGACCGCTATCACTTTGTGGTGGGTTGTCACTATGAGAATAGATAAGATCATGGGGGTAAACTTGTGTTGAAGAAAAATTCCAAATATCCTTACAAGAAACCCTTCATCAAGAAGAATCCCATCAACAAGAAGTCGGGTGAAATTGTGTTGATCACTCATGAAGAATACTCCTCCGATGACGAAGATGATGAAGATAATGAAGAGGAAACGTCAAGTGGTGTGGCTGCTCTTGCCACTACTTCTACTCCCACATTATCCCTCTTCGATTTCCCAAATGAGAATCTCTCCAACAAGAATGTCACTTGCCTTATGGCAAGAGGAACGGAGGTATCTTCATCATCTCACCCCACCCTCTTGAGTAATGATGCAAATGATGATGAAATGTCTCTTGAGGTTAAAAAGGAAATAGCTGCTTTTGATGAGTTCACGAATAACTTGCAAGGGGAACACAAGAGACATTTTTTGGACCTCTTAGATCAACTTTCTCACACCCAAGAGCTTCTTGATGAAAGATGTAAACTAGGAAGAGAAAACATGATTGAGGTAGAAGCCCTAAATAATGCTCTAGAAGAAGAACAAGAGACTAGGTTGTCCCTTGAACTAAAACTTGAAGGGCTTGATGGGGAAAATGATTTAATTGTGAATAGACTCATTAAGGAACATGACCTTGCTATTGCTAAATATAAAAGGGGTAAAAAGTACAAGATTGAGTTTGGTGTGGTTCATGAAAAACTTGCCGAGGATTTTAGTTTACTTAACAAGGCTCACAAGGCTTTGTAAAGTGAACTCTTGTCACTCACAAAGTCCCATGAAAAGCTTCAAACTCAATTGACTAATATTTCTTCACCTAGTAATTTCATTCCATCTAGTAGTACAACTATTCTTGAAGAGAATGCTAGGTTGAAGGGGGAGCTTGCTAAGGCCGCATTTCCAAAAGGTAACAAGTCCATTGATGACCTCTTGAGTAAGCAAAGGTCAAATGGTGAGAAAGGGGGCATTGGTTTTGTCTCCAAAGCCAAGAAGAAGAACAACAACAAGATGAAGAAGGACAAGCCCGCACAAGAAAAAAACAAGGACATTGTGGATAGTAAGACCACAAGTGGTAAAACTATGTCTCATGATGATTTTGTGGGAAGTGCTAACCCTCACTATGTTCTATTATTATGGTGATGTGTATGCACAATATTTGGCCCATATGATGGTCATATTGCTTGGTCTATTTGGGTCCCCAAGACCCTTGTTGCTAACAAAAGAGGACCCATTGAAAAATGGGTACCTAAAAATTAGCTTGATCTTTTATAGACATATGCTTCCGGAGGGTCAACATGGGTGCTTGATAGTGGTTGCACAAGTCATATGACCGGAAGCTCTTCTATTGTCAAGGATTTAAGGCCAAATGATGATCAAATATCCGTGACATATGCCGACAAGTCAAAGTCTAAGGTAATGGGTTTTGGCAAGGTGGTGGTTGCCCACGATATTACACTCGTGGACGTCATGCTTGTTGAGACCCTTGGTTACAATTTATTTTCAGTCCGTGCTCTTGGAAAGATGGGTTTTGCCATCTTTATTGATGATGATATTGTGGTCCTCATGTGGAGAAAGTCTCTCAAGGTAGCTTTCGTTGGGTACGTTGAAAATGACTTGTATGTGGTGGAATTTTTAGGGCAAAACACTACAAGTGTGATGTGCTTATTCAGAAAGGCCGATGTGGATTGGTTATGGCATCGCCGACTAGCCCATGTCAATATGAGAACTTTGCAAAGTCTCCACAGGGAGGGCCATATTGTTGGACTAAAATAAAATGTTTCCTTTGCCAAATATCGTGTTTGCAGGGCTTGTGTTCAAGGAAAGATGCATGATGCTCCCCACAAGCCAAAGAAACGCATCAAGTCAACAAGGATCTTTGGTAGGTCCTTGGTATGTTGGTCTTCTAAGAAGCAAAATTGTATATCTCTCTCCACCGCCGAAGCCGAGTATGTGGCTGCTGCTAGTGCTTGCACTCAGTTGCTATTGATGAGGAAAAATTTAAAGGAATACGGTGTCCATTGTGACAAAGTTCCTCTTCTATGTGACAATGAAAGTGCTATCAAGATTGCCTACAACCCGGTGGATCACACAAGGACAAAGCATATTGATATTCGGCATCACTTCATTAGAGATCATGTGGCTCGAGGTGATATTGATCTATCTTATGTGTAAACCAAAGACCAAATTGCCGACATCTTCACAAAGCCACTTGATGAAGCAAGGTTGTGCTATTTGAGGAACGAACTAAATATCATAGATTCAAAGAGCTTGACTTGATCACCTTGCATACTCACCTATGTCTTGACCCTTATTTGGTTTAGGTGCAGGCATGGATATAGGGGGAGTGCGGTCCTAATTTATTGGACTATACCTCCCCCCATTATGCCCAAAGAAATCAAAATCATTTCTCTTAATAGCATTTTGTGATATGTGAGCTTAAATGATGAGTTTCGGTAATGTACCCAAGATATATCTTCGTGGTGCCAAGCCGAGTATACTCAAATATGGTGGCCTAGGCCACCATCTCACATTCGAGAGGTTGGTGCTTACTCATGTTTGTCATTTGTTGGTTCATGCCTATTTGGAGCTTTCTTGAACATTTTTATTGGATTTCTATGGCTCTTATTGATTCTTCACATATTGACATCTTAACCCAAGCCTATACCCTGTCTTAAAACACTCTATCTCTCATATATGTCCCCATACACAAAACCTGGAGTTTTTGGTCGAGGAGGACTGGAGTCTCTAGTGCACTTGCACCGGAATCTCCGGTATAGACCAGAGTATCCGGTCCAGACGGTTTCTGCCACCTAAAGGGAGGGGACGGGTTGAACTGAAACAACAGTTTCACTTCTTCCACCCCCGTTACCCTCCCTCCAACCCGTCGCCCTCTCCTCCAAAACTCCTCCCCGGAGGTCAAGAAGCCCCTAGGATCCGCCGTGCCGCCGGCCAACCTTCTCCTCTCCTCCAATGAGCAAGAGAACCACGCCAAGAAGGCCAAATATGACAATCTTCAGTCTTTGGCCCACATGTCAAACGATGAGTTCCGTGAGCTGAGGAAGACTGACTTCTATGACCTGCCACGTACCAGCGATGATCCTCGTTACTGGAGGAAGGAGCAGGCTGTGTTCATGAAGGATGTGTATGGTGTGCTCACTAAATCACCTGTGTGTCCCTAGAAGTCCATGAAGGATGTGTAAGGACATTTACTGTCATAATCACTTTTGGTGTTTGTTAACAACAATTAGATCATTTTACAGTTTGTTACTGTCTACAGGTGGTTATAATGCTAAGTGAAAAGGACCCTCACACTATGGAAAGTTTCCTGCAAGTTTGACATGTTTCTGGAAATTCCAGACCGGAGTCTCCGGTCTGGCTGGACCGGAGTCTCTAATGTGGACCGGAGTTTCCGCAGGAGTCCTCGGTGGGGGCATCAGGATTCTGGCTGGGACAGTCTATAAGGGGGTACGGAGCAAGGTCCAAAGACTACTGCGGAGTCTCTGGTGTGAGCCTCAGACCGGAGTCTCCGATGCTGCTGGACCGGAGTCTCTGGCCCACTTGGATCGCAGAAGGGCTCAGTCAATCAGAACACTGGTCCAGAGATTCACCGGAATCTCCGGTCTAGACCGGAGTCTCCGATGTGCAGGCCGGAGTCTCTGGTCTGAATTTTCTCCAACAGTCAAAAAACGGTTCGTGGAGGGGGGCTGCTTATAAATAGGGGACCTTATCCCCTTCCTCCAGCTGCTCAACCCACTCAAGGACAATACCTCCATTAGAGCCACCAAATCAACAAGATATCTTCATCCAACCATCCAAAGTCACTGATCTTTGGAGAATCAAAGGAGGAGGCCTTGATCTACAGCTTCACCAAGAGAGATCTTTGTTTCCCCCTCATTCACTTGAGGGACTCCATGCTCTAGTGTTTATTTGGAAACCCTAGCTTTGATTTGGTTCTTACAAGCTTGTCTTTGATTGTTTTGGCAGCTTGCTTGTATTTGGGAGCCTCCAATTAAGTTGTGGGTGTGTGCCCCAAACTCATTGTAAAGGTGCCAACTTCCACCTCGAAGGTTGCCGATATAGTGGAAGGTGAATCGAACCCCTTGGGGTGAGGTTCATTGGAGAACAAGGGAGGCCTCTCGTGGCGTTGGTGGTTTGAAACCACCCCCTATCCAAATGTAGATGTACTTCCCCTCAAAAGGAAGGAACTACAGGAAATAAATCCTTGTGTATCCGCGTCCACCACTTTGGTTACTTCTATCCTTTACCGCACTTTACTTACTTGTTCTTGCTTAGTGTTGTGCTAGTTAATGCTTGTTTGACATATAGGTAAATTCACCTTAGTTGCATAATCTAGAGAATTTACCTTTCTTGTCAAACCCTAATTTGAATTTTTTTTTGAAGTAGCACCTATTCACCCCCCCTCTAGGTGCCCATACGATCCTTTCAGTAGGGATTGGATGAGTTCTATCATGTAATCAAATAAGATTGTTAGGGATGGTGCCTAGTATCTCTATTAGTGCTATTTGACTTTGTTGCAACTTGTTGTGCTTAATGCTTGTCACTAGGGCCTGAGTGCCATGATCTCAGATCTGAACTTATTATTGAATCATTATGATAGTATTGTTTGTGATCTTATCTGCAAGTTGTGTACACATATCATTGTCCGGATCCAAAGGCCCCGAAGTGACACAAATTGGGACAACCGGAGGGGATGGCTGTGATGTGAGGATCACATGTGTTCATGGAGTGTTAATGCTTTGCTCCAGTGATCTTTTAAAAGGAGCACTTTAATTGCCAGTAGTTCCCTTTCGGCCCGGCTGCAACGGGCTGGCGGGACAAAAGATGTTGTGCAAGTTCTCATTGCGAGCACACATGACTATATATGGAGTACATGCCTATGATTGTTTAGTACTTGGATGCTTATTCTTATTTATTTGCAATTGCCCTAGATATTGAAGTTACATGAATATACTCGTCCATGCAACGCTCGTCCATCAATCCCTATGCCTACCGCACTCATATCCTACTGTTTGCTACTACTGTTACTATTGCTCCTATTTTACTGCTGCTGTTAATTTGCTATTGCTACTACAAAACTGTTGCTACTGATAAAATTCTATGAGCAAGAACTATTTCCAGGTGCAGCTGAATTGACAACTCAGTTGTTAAGGCTTGCAAGTATTCTTTGGCTCCCCTTGTGTCGAATCAATAAATTGGGTAATACTACCCTCGAAGACTATTGTGATCCCATATACTTGTGGGTCATCAAGACTATTTTCTGGCGTCGTTGCCGGGGAGCATAGCTTTATTTGTAAGTTCACTTGGATCTATTATTGTTCACTGCTACTCCTTTCATCATGGGGAAGTCTCGTGATGTAAAGTTTCCTATTTTACCATCCACTACAAGAAGAGGTACCGTCCTAAACACCTCTATTGCTCTTGATTCACCGTCTGTTATAAGTAAGCTTGTTACACCACCACCACATACTCATGCTACACACACTGCTACTACAGCTGAATCTGAAACTGCTTTTATACGCATGATGTTACTTCTACTATGCTTGATGCGAGTGGTTCATTAGGTTCTTTCCTAGATGCTACTATGGCTAGTCTAGGAAATACTGAAACTCCTAGTGAAGACACTGTTACACCTGTTAGCTCACCTAAGTCTAGAGAGAGATATGGTACAAATGATGGTTACATTGAGTTTACTAATGAATTTATTGAAGAGTGCCAAAACACACATGGTGCTAGTGCTATTAAGACTCTCCTTGCAAGACGTACCATTATTCCTAAACTGTCCTCTGATCCTAAGTTTACCACCTCTCCCATAGATATTAAAGATAAAGATTATGATTTCTCTCTTGATTTATCCTATTTAGACATTGTTGAGAAAGAACCTTTTTGTGGGACTGAAAATGAGAGTTCTATGGCTCATATGAATGAGTTTTCCACTATGAGTGCTTTATTCTCTGATGATTTTAAGATGCGCAAGTACTTTGTTACAAAGATCTTCCCTTTTTCACTAAAAGGAGAAGCTAAGGCTTGGTTTAATAGATTACCTCCTGGTTCCATTGATAGCCCTGATTGCTTCTTTCTTCTAGAAATATTTTCCTCCCAATTCTAGACATGCTGCTTTGCAGAGACTTTTTGATTTTAAACAGGGAGAAGAAGAGAAATTGCCTGAGTCATGGACAAGGTTCTGTGCCTTGATTCATGCACATCCTGGATGTCCATTACCTAAAAATTAGCTTCTTGATATTTATTATAATGGACTAACTGATGATTCTAGGACATACCTGGATAGTTTTGCTGATTGTGTTTTCAGGAAAAGAACTCCTACAGATGCTGAAGAATTAATGGCTAAAATAAGCAAGAATTATGATGATTGGACTTCAACTGAGCTAAATACACCTAAGCCTATTACTCCTGAACCAGTTGTGCTTGAACCAGTTCCAACACCAACACCAAAGAAGAGGAGAGTAATTGCATTAAATGATAAAGTGATGAAGGAAGCTATTTAATGTCTTAAGGAGAAAGGTATTAGAGCTGAAGATGTGAAAAATCTACCTCCTATAGAAGAATTATGCAAGCCAATTCCCCACTCATCTACTATTGAGGTACACTCTCTCCACTTTGATGAAGGTGATATTCCCTATGGTAAGCCTCTTGATCAATGCTTAGAGGAACTTGACACATTTATAGTTAAACAAGGTAATTTTAATAAACAAGTTCAGAATCATTTATTAGAAAACTCTAGAGCTATTAAAGAGTTGATATTGTGGAAAGAACTGCTAATGATATTAAAATTCTTTGTAAACACTTTCAAATGGTTCAAACTCATATTGATCAACTTGCTAAGGTACAAAGATATGCTAGTTAATGCCTCAGGAGATAAACAAGCTTATGCAATTAGAACTAGGAGTGGTATAGCTACGCAAGATACCTTATATCCTGAAGGACACCCTAAAAGAATTGAGCAGGATAGCTACGCAACAAGGTGAAAGTAGTGGTAGTCCTCGTAAGAGAAAGAAAAAGAAACATAAAATAGTTGAGGAACCACTTGAACCTGCTATAGATCCTAATAATATATCTGTCTCTGATGCTGAAACTAAAAGTGGTGATAAAAATGATGCTCCTGATAAGGAGGAAGTCGAGGAAGAACCTGAGGAGCACACTAAGAACACTAGGTACACTAAGGAAGATTTTATTGCTAAAAACATGGTAGCGAGATAGAACCTTGGGTGCAGAAACCTATGCCTTTTCCAGGTAAGAAACACAAGTCAATGGAGGAAGAACACTACCACAAGTTTTTTGAGTGGATGAAACCTTTATTTTGCAAATTCCTTTGACTGATGCTATTAAGTTACCTCCTTATTCAAAGTATATGAAGGATATTGTCTCTAATAAAAGGAAGATTCCTAATGAGGAGATTGCTACTTTGCTTGCTAATTATTCCTTCAATGGTAAGGTTCCAAAGAAACTTGGTGATCCAGGTATACCAACTATTCCTTGCTCTATTAAGAATAATTATGTTAGAACTGCTTTATGTGATTTGGGAGCTGGAGTTAGTGTTATGCCTTTTTCTCTCTATAAGAGACTCCAGCTAGAAAAGTTGATACCAACTGATATATATCTTTGCAAATGGATGATAAGTCAACTACTATTCCTATTGGTATATGTGAGGATGTTCCTGTTCAAATGGCTCATAATTTTTTGGTTTTAACTGATTTTGTTGTGCTTGAGATGCCTGAAGATGATAATATGTCTATTATTCTTGGGAGACCTTTTCTTAATACTGCAGGTGCTGTCATCAATTGTAATCAAGGAAAAGTAACTTTTAATATTAATGAAAAAGAGCATACTGTTTATTTCCCCAAGAAGGTTGCTAAAAGCTATTGCCTGAACTCCATTGAAAATATTGAGAGCATCAAGGTTGGAGAAATATATTGTCCCATTCCATAAGAAAGTTTTGAAACTATTATGATTGGGACCATTGCTATCAAGTTTGAGGTAACATAATCACCTTGTCGAATGCAAAGTTTTGTTTCATATAAGATTGTTTTGGTAACAAGACTTGATCAACCTTGTTAACAAAAGGATTTTAATGAACAAAATAATGTTTTCACTTTGGTTATACTTGCTCACTTTTACTTTTCTCCTTCCTAGTCTTTGATTTTTCTCTTGTTAGCTTTAGTTTTTCTAGTTGTTTGCTTGTTAGAGTGTCTTAGAACTTCTGTAGTTTGGTTTTGGTTTGCTTTTACTTCTTCTACAAAAAATCTTTTCTGCGAGAAAATCAATTTTCATACCCTAAAAATTGGCCAAAAATAAAGTTTCCCAAAAAATTCCAGAAAATTCATATTAAATTTTTCCTCGAAAAAAGGGGCAGAGGGACACCTGGAGGGGCCCAGGGGGAACCACCAGGACAGCACACCCCTGGGTGGCGCGCCAGCCCTAGGTGGCGCCTGGCCAGGGTGTGGCCCACCTATGGCCCTCCAAAGTGCCTCCTCCCAACCATCTTCTTTCTCCCTCCCGAAAAACACCGGAAAACTTTCTCAAGCTCGAGTTCTTGCCTATCTTGCTCCCAATTTTCGATCTCATTGCCCAGCCCATCTTTGCTGCTGATTTTTGGAGGAATTGCTCCTTTGTATGTGCCTCCTCCGCTTGTCCAATTAGATTTGTGATTGGTAGATTATATCTTGAGTATTTTGCTGCTATAGGTGTCAGGTTGTGTGAGCTTGCATGATTGTTCTATGCTTAGAGATTCTATTCTGATGCATGTGTAGCCGTCTAGCAAGTTCCTATAGTAGTTTTGTAGGGGTTCGTAGCATGGAAAACAAAAAATTTCTATCGCATACAAACAAACAAGCCAAGATCTATCTACTAGATTGTAGCAACGAGTCGATGGAATAACTTACCCTTGAAGATTCCAAAGCGGTTAACGAGAGCAGATTCTCGTGGGTGATGTAGTCGTACTCTTTCCGATCTCAAGATCGCGTAGACGATCCTTCCCAAGACTGCTCCTAAGTAGCTCCGTAGTCGGTCACACGTCGGTACTCGACGAAGACCTTCCTCTCCTTGTTCCAAAGAAGCGGAGGTTGTAGCACTCTCTCACGATTCCCAAGACAACGGCGTGGTACCGGAAGTAGAGGGGAGATCCCGCAGGGCTTCGCCTTAAGCCAGAGCGAGTATGGTGGAGTATGAGAGAGCTATTAGTGGTCTAGGGTTTAGACACACCAATTAGAAGGATCTAAACCGAAGGCTAGGGCAATTAGAAGCTCTAAACCAAAACGGCTCTAAACTGGAGGCTGTGGCTAGGGTTTAGATTTAGAGGATAGGAACTTGTGTGTCTAGAGGAGGGGGCCCTGCCCCTCCTTTTATAGGTGGGAGGTGCGGCCAAGGGGAGGGAGTCCCTCCCCAACTCGTCCTTGGGTGGTGCGCCGGCTTGGAGAGGAGGGACTCCTCCCCCAAGTCGGTTTCAACCTCCTCCTTCCTCTTTCCCTCACTTTCCTGTTTTAGCCGTTTGACTTTCAAACTGGCCGTTTGATTTTTCAGTTTGGGATTCAATTTAATAATTTATTTGGAACAGCGAGAACACTTAGTACATGATGCAATCATTCCAATATGCAATGACACATTCATGTACCCCTTCCCCTCCGGAGTGCCGGACATTCCGGAACCTTCTAGAACATTCCCGATGAAAACACCGGAATCATTTCCGAACTCTGAAACGGGACTTTCCTTATATGAATATTATTCTCTGGACCATTTCGGATCACCTCGTGATATCCCGGATCCCATCCGAGTATCCGAACAACATTCGGTCTCTTTCTCATAATACCATAACTACTCAAACAACGTCGAATCCTTAAGTGTGTCTCCCTACGGTTCGTGAATTATGCGGACATGATCGAGACACTTCTCCGAACAATAACCAATAGAGGAATCTGGAAATTCATATGGCTCCCACATATTTCTATGATTACTTTTGCGATCGAATGAACCACTTACATACGATACCAATTTCCCTTTGTCTCACGATAGTTTACTTATCCGAGGTTATGATCGTCGGTATCTCTGCATACCTAGTTCAACCTCGTTACTGATAAGTACTCTTTTCTCGTTCCCGTGATATGTGATCCCTTGTGAGCCAGTCACATGCTTGCAAGCTAATTGGATGGCATTTCACCGAGAGGGCCCAGAGTATATCTATCCGTCATATGGATGGACAAATCCCACTCTTGATCCATGTGTTTCAACCAATACTTTCTGAACACTCAATGCCACCTTTATAGCCACCCTGTTACGGTGTGGTGTTTGATGTCATCAAAGCATCCATCTGGTAAAGGTGATATGCATGATCTCATGGTCGAAGGAATTAGGTTACTATGTATCAGAAAGCATATAGCAATTGAACTATTGAAATGACTTGATCTTTATGCTACGCTTATCTATAGGAGTATGTCCATCACATCATTCGCCTAATGATATGATCCTTTTGTTAATAACATCTCTATGTTCATGATCAGGAAACCATGATCATATATTAACCAACAAGCTAGTTTAACAAGAGGCTTTACTAGGGACTCTTATTTTAGTTTACAAATCACACAAGTATTAATGTTTCCGGTTAATACAATTATAGCATGGTATGTAAACATTTATCATAAGTGTGAAGATATGATAATAACCACTTTATTATTGCCTCTTGGGCATATCTCCAACAGTCTCCCACTTGCACTAGAGTCAATAATCTAGTTTCAAATCTTTGTGTATTCAACACCTATGGCTTTCCGGTGTTGCATGTACACGATTGCTAGTACAACTGATCTCCGGATCTGACACTTCCAGGTCCGTGTGTAATTGCATGTCTTTGCGTCTCTACGCATCATTCATTCTCTAATGAGATGGCTTTGTATAAATTTGGTCTTTCGGTGTGACCTTTAGCTTTTTGGGGTTAAAACATGTTGATAATATTGTTGCACAATATATCTTCATAGTATTATCCCACTGTGAACTACACCTAGTTTGATAACAAACTACTTGACACAAATGCCCTCTTTTGCTGCTAAAATAGCAGTCATATACTTAGCCTTTTGTTGTAGTATCTGTCACAATGTCTTTAACTTTGGAACTCATCCAAATCCATTATGGAACTCACTTTCCATTATATTGTGCCACCTTTAGTTTAGATTGAGATAAACTTAATTTGTACTTTGTGACAAAGCTAGTATCAATGTAGTACTTTTACAATGAACTAACCATCTATTTGTCACTTCTACAAATATTATACTCTTAGTTCTTCCAAAAGATCATAAGAATATTCTTACTATTGTCCAATGATCATCTTATGAATCATTCTGGTATATGCTCACAACATTTAGAGCATATGACATATCTGGATTTGTACATATCACAGTATGATTGATATAAATACTCTTTGTGATTTCATACATCAAGTATCAATCTATACTTGAATCTTTGTTTCACTTACCAAGTGTCAATACACTTGAATATATCATCAATATTGAACTCATTCAATCCTTTCTGTGCAACAAGAACCTTTCTTGTAGTTTCTATATTGAACTCATTCAATATATCATCTATGTACTTCTGGCACAACCATATTGGCGTCTATTGATGCCAATTATTTGGGTTTTGCCTAAGTCTTTCATCGAGATGAAATTCTTATCTTGTGTTAATAAAAAGATACATCACTTCCAATCAACAATATGTCTCCTACATAATGTATTAGAAATATGTCTTAGCGCTCCCACTTAATTTCTTGCAAATGCAAGCATCTTCATTGTCTCTGATGAATTTAAACTCTTTTAACAATTTCATCATTGTGAAGATTCCAACTCCGCGATGCTCACTTCAACCATTGAAGTTTGCATATGCTTTTAGCATCCTTTGGATTAACAAAACCCTATGGACCGTGTCATGCACACGTCCTAGGTAACAATTCTATTAGAAGAACTTGTTTTGTTTATTCAACTATCATATAACAAAATTATATGTAGTGGTTGCTACATTAATCCGTCTAGACTAAATATCTCTATGAAAGATCAAATCTTGTCATATACAACCTTTGAACATTGTTGTGAACTCTTTCCCAACATGTCGACTATTTCATATATGTGAAACATCCATGTCTATTTATTTATAGATCCAAACACGACTGTAAGGTCTTACACCTTTCTCGAGGGTCCTTCAAGTTCAAAACTTGATTTCTCGTGCATGGAAATATCACGGATTTTATGGCTTCAAGCCATTTGACGGAGTCAGGGCCCATCATCGCTTCTTTGCATGTAGTCAGTTCATTATTCTCAAATAATGATTCAACCCTCAAATCTTAGTATTTGATTGTTTACCCGACCTACTTGTTTCAATAGGAACTTGACCACAACCTTTGAGGCACGTGAGCCATGAGCATTGTTGCTGCCTCCGGAACACTTTTCGGTGCTGCGCAACTCTGCACATATAGCTAAGGTTCTTTTAACCTTATCAAAGTTCTATTGTCCTCCCACTTAACTTTTCACGAAAAATTCCTTCTCAAAGAAACTTGACGTTCTAAGCGACAAACACTTTTGTCTCCGGAGTTATGGAGGAATACTTAACAGTTATACAAAGATAGGTTCATCCGACTTTGGTTGCAAAACATCTTTCTTATGCATAACATACCAATGTTTAAGAAAGGACTACTTGGGTTTAATCCCAAACCATAACTTTATATGGTGTCATTTCAGCGGATTATGATGGAGCTCTTTTCAGTGGAAAACGGTAATCTCTAAAGCTTTTAATCTTTAAAATACAATGGAAGTTTTATGAATTACACCTTTGATCTTACCATGTCAAACAAGGTTTAATTACATATCTCGAACGCTCCATACTCTTATGGTGTTTCGGGAAAATGCAAATCCACGGAACGATTCCTTAAATCTTTAGGTATTATGCTAAACTTGTAACTCAAATATCTTCCTTTATGATCTTATCATAAACTATTTATATTCTTGTTACAATGATTTTGCACTTCATCTTGAAAATCTTTGAACTTTTCAAATATTTCACACTTCATCCTTATTAAGTAAATATTCATATATTCACTCAAATTTTTGGAGAAAGCATATGAAGTTGAAATCCATCGCTCTTGACTACACATAATGGATTTCGTACAACAATATGTAAAAGTTCCAATAAGCTAGTCATTCGTTCCCTTTTTGCCTATGAACGAAGTTTTAATTATCACTAGGAAAGTTTCACAAGCGTCATTTGATCAAAATCAAATAGACTCCAAAATTCCATCCATATGGATTTTCTTCATGTTTTCTTTCCAATATAATTTAAACGGCGATGTCACTTCCTAAGTGATCTTTCAATCAATTTGTCTTTCGACATTTTTAGCACTAGTTTTATGGATGTGATTTCTCCAACGAGATTTGTGAATCATCCATCTTTTATGGATTACGGCAATTATTTGAACAACCCTTTTGTTCTCATAATACCTGATAAAACAAATCTTGAAGGCAAGCTTTGATGTTTAACGAGCAACACAATAACCCTTTATTTGTTCTCGATGAACATCATCACATATTCTTTTGCTAATTACTTAGGCCACTGTAGTTCATGAATTCTGTTGTTTCGTATGACGATTCATACCAACAAATTCAGTATTAAATACTTAAGAACCACATTGTTTAATAAGCAAGGAATATAGCCATAACATGTATATCATCTATATACTTAAACTGAACAATTCTAGTCTTTTATTTTCTGCCATATATTTATGAGATTCTCTTTCAGTATTTCCTTTTCTATTTGAAAGAATCTATCAACATCAATAGTGGAGTCATACATATGACACATAATCCAAAGCTTGTATAATTAAATACCAATGTCTTTGGACTTGTACTTTGAAGTAGATCACCATCATCAAATGTTTGGTGTTCTTTAAAATTCCTTTCTTTAGTAATCTCTTGGTGTAGTAAATATTTTACCTACATCAAATATTCACCCTTATCATGGAATTATCCATGATCAAGCTACTTTTAGTTTATAACGGTGAATCATGATTATAATGTTGCTCTCCAAATCCTTTTGGACGATTAGGACAACTAGTGTCTCCAACCTTTTGCAAATTCTCATCAAAATATGAGAACATGAACTTTTCCATATTATACTCTATCATGTTGTAACAAAACTGCTTCAGATATCACAATATCTTCCACACATCATGGTTTCTGAAACAACTCTTTCAGATCCTAGATAACCTTGATATTAAGACAATCCTTTGAATATCAAGAATCATGGAGACAAACATGATACTTATACACTAACACTTGGAATTGTCACTCTTGTTTTAATACCAATTATTAAACTTCATGGAGTAACCAGGACTTACTGAAAGTTTGCAATAGGACTTTTAAACTTTTAGATTAACACTTCAAAACAATACGATACCAGTTCGTAAAGTAACTAACCAGAATTCTATAGTTCTATCATCTCAATTATAACTAAGCGCAAGATGGTAAACAGATGCCAATGACTACAGCAACTATGCAAATTCACTTTGATTTAGTTTATGATAAATTGAGTTCTAATTAATAATTAAATTAATCTAGGTGAACTCCCACTCAAAACAATATCCCTCACATTGTTTTAGTGATCACACGAACCAAATCCACCACATCAAAACCGATCATCACGAGAGTTGATATAGCTTCAATGGCGAACGATCAACATGTTCATCATATCTACTATATGACTCATGCTTTACCTTTCGGTGATCCGTGTTCCGAGACCATGTCTGTACATGCTAGGCTCGTCAAGATCAACCTTAGCTTCCGCATAAGCAAATCTGGCTTGCTTACGTTGTATACATCGCAGAATCTAACACACCCGATCATCACGTGGTGCTTCGAAACAACAAGCTTTAGCAATAGTGCTAACTAAGGGTGAACACTTAAGAAATTGAAATTGTGTGCTTGAGGGATCATCTTATAATGCTATCGTCGTCTAATAAGCAATACAAGATGCATAAAGTATTAACATCACATGCAATTCATAATATGTGATATGATATGGCCTTTCTTCTTTGTGCTTCCGATCTCCATCTTCAAGCACGAACATGATCTTCATCATCACCGGCATTGCATCAAGGTCAATGACGCTGCTCCATGGTTGTCTTCCACCGGCTTCAACTATTACAACTACTTTGAATAGACACGCGGGTCTTAACAGAAATTAAAGACAACCATATGGCTCTCGCCGCTGTCGACTTACAATAAGGAACATTGCATACATCATATATAATCACAATCATGGCCATATCACATCATCAAGACATCCTGCAAAACAAAGTTAGACGCCTCTACTTTCTTTGCATATTTTACGTGGTTTGGGGCTTTCGATAAGTGACGTTCTAACTTACGAACATGAACCACAACATTGATACTAGTATTGTTAATCACCTGTTGTAAATTGGATCTTAACTATGCTAGGAGAAACAGGCACCCGCAAAGCCACTTATGCAATACAAGTTGCATGTCGAGCGTGGAGCAAGTCTCATGAACGATGTCATGTAAGGTTAGCCCGGGCCGCTTCATCCCAACATACCGCAAGATGCAAAGTACACAAGAATCAATCGATAATAAAAGCATCAACGCCCACAATGACCATTGTGTTCTACTCGTGCAACAGATCTACATATAGACACGGCTCTGATACCACTGTAGGGGTTCGTAGCATGGAAAACAAAAATTTTCTATCGCATACAAACAAACAAGCCAAGATCTATCTACTTGATTGTAGCAACGAGTCGATGGAATAACTTACCCTTGAAGATTCCAAAGCGGTTAACGAGAGCAGATTCTCGTGGGTGATGTAGTCGTACTCTTTCCGATCTCAAGATCGCGTAGACGATCCTTCCGCCAAGGCCCCAAGGCGCTCCGTAGTCGGTCACACGTTCGGTACTGACGAAGACCTTCCTCTCCTTGTTCCAAAGGCGGAGGTTGTAGCACTCTCCTCGCGATTCCGGCAGCACAACGACGTGGTACCGGAAGTAGAGGGGAGATCCCGCAGGGCTTCGCCTTAAGCCGGAGCGAGTATGGTGGAGTATGAGAGAGCTATTAGTGGTCTAGGTTTTAGACACACCAATTAGAAGGCTCTAAACCGAAGGCTAGGGCAATTAGAAGCTCTAAACCAAAACGGCTCTAAACCGGAGGCTGTGGCTAGGGTTTAGATTTAGAGGATAGGAACTTGTGTGTCTAGAGGAGGGGGCCCTGCCCCTCCTTTTATAGGTGGGAGGTTCGGCCAAGGGGAGGGAGTCCCTCCCCAACTCGGCCTTGGGTGGTGCATGTAACACCCTCGGAATCGGACCTATGCAAGTTTGAGCAAAATTCGCCAAACCCGCATAGAAACGATTCAAAGGTGCCCACCAGGCACTTTCGTGCGGGTGGAAAACGAAGTAATAACATTACACAACAGTCCTCGATGGGACCCACAGAACAGATATATATATAACAGAGACTCAAAGAGTCAAGAATACAGATATAATATACAAAGATCCAAATCACCTTGAAACCGATAGAGCGTCCAGCTACGGACAAGAAGCAAATGGGGCTAAGAGCCCTGAAGAATAACCAATGGCGTACATAACCCTGCCCAGGCCAAGCCGGAAGGGTAACCCTGCTAACGGCGTCGATCTCAAAACCTGCTTAAACCAAAAGGGGTGCCGACAAAGGGCAAAAGAAAAGAAGGAGTCAAGATCGAGGCCAAGACACGACGAGGCTAGAATCATGTCCTCGCCTACATAGGTATGGTGGATCAAGCGGCGGAAACATGCACTAAACAACCTATAGAGACTCGATACAACTGGCGGATATCAGAGAGGGATGAGAATGACCTAACCGGATCCAACCTGAAGCTAGCACCAATCAAACCCATCCTGGTGTTTCCCCCTCGAGACCAAACGAGGAAGTCAACCGAGGAACTCACACAGTTGGCAGTTTTATTTATTCAGTTATAGTTGCGGCACTTTACTAGTCAGGTTTAGATAATCGTCCTGATAAAAGAAGCAGTGGGCCCTTTTAGTTAATCATTCCGTTGTAGTTGCAACAATTACTAATCAGATACAGATAGCATGAGATATACCCAAAACCCAGCAGTGGTTGTTACTTTCATTTAGCCATTCCATTGTAGTTGCCATACTTACTAGTCAGGTACAATGGCCGCAAGCGATACTCCAAACAAGCAATGGTGGGCAGTATTATTTAGCCATTCCATTATAGTGAAGCTGATTACTAGTCATTATAAAGTCAAATTTATAGCAATAAACTTTAGTTATGCTTGTCTATGATCGAGATACTGTGCTCCAAGTCGTCCATATCCGCGGACACGGCTTTCAGAAAGTTTTACCCGGCCGGGGTGCACCAATAGCAACACACGCTCGATCAACCTCAGAAAAACCAACTCAAAACCCAACGAGGCTTTCACGACTAAACAATCACAGGATTCAGAAATATTTCAGGGGGCCACCCCTTGTAGTCTACCCGCAACGAAGTAAGCTAGCTCCGATACGGACTCAAGGTTTGGGTGGACGTCATGAGCGATCGGGAACCCAAACTGGGCTTGTCGACACGCGAAACGTGTCCCGATCCTAACAAGACAGTGTGCTCGCACAAACGTAAATACATAAGTAGCATGGCATAAGTACAGGATCGTAAATAAAACCTCAAACTAGTTTGTGGCCCCAAGAAATAAGATGAATCAAGCTCGCTCGGGGTCCCATATACCTCCCGGATGTGGATAGCGCGATAAATCAAGGAACAGGTATCAAGTACTCGGGGTCTTACGGGACACAAGTGGGCGTTCGGAAACCAAATGTTGTCTATCACCCACCGATGCCTCTGCTTATTTCGATTTTAGTTGTTAAACAGGAATTTAAAGTGTACGATAAGTAAAACTATGATCATCTCCATCATCAACATGCGGCAATACATCAACGACTGTGGCACTTGACGACACGCAACAGCACTTGAGCAAGCGACTACGACGCGCAAGTCCAACTATCTACCAAACAACAGGGAATAGGGTGTGTCCAAGGCAATATACGGCTGCAAGGGATATCACGGGTACGAAAACTAGAGCATCGCAACACAGATAGCAATAGATCAACAGGAGGGAATAAAGACTATAAAAGTAAGATAGGTAGAAAGAGGGAGATGCTCGCCTGAAAACATTGTCGAAGGTTCAACCGAAGATCGGGTCGACACTCGCATCAACTCAACGGCATTATCCGCGAAGAAGCAAAACACTAGAAGAAACACCGGATGCTATATTTAATACAACGGCAGAAGATCGGCATGATGCATGTACGATGCATGGCATGGCAAAGTGCGATGCAATTAGGTCATATTAAGCGGAACCGGGGTCCCGACAATTAATTAGGTGGATCAAGTTATTTAGAAACCCCCGCAATTTAAATGTTGTATTACATGGCAAAAGATAGCACCAGGTTCGTTACACAAATTTAAATGAGGCCAATATATAAGGCTAGATTTGCCCGCATATGGGCCCCATATTTAATTATGAGGTGAATCGGCGTAAGGCCCCCAAACCACCTGATATGCATGCAAGATGACAATTAAATATGCAACAAGTTGATATCATTTATAAAATATGGTATCGAGGAAAAGGGTCACACATTTAGGGTTCGGCGATCTTGTTAGGGTTCGACGAACTTGGGGTTCCGGGGTTCGGGGTCGGTCTCAGGGTCCAGGGTTCGACGGATCGGTCTCGACGGAAACGCTCTCGGTCCACGGAGGTAGGTCTTGGCGCATCCGTGTCTTCGGGTCATGTCGATGGTTCGTCGTCTCATGCGGAGATCCTGGCATCCGGAAGAGAGTACTTGTCGCACATGTGGCCTTAGGGTTCCATGACGATGACCTTGTCGCTTGGTATCCGTGTGGGAGAACTCGAGGTCGATGGCGAACTACTTCGTACGGGGTCTCTCGGAGATCTTGGCGCGGCACCGGTTTCGGGATCGGCCTTCCTGAACGGGGTCTTCGGTTTCCATGAAGGTGTACCCCAAGATCCGTGTCGAGGCATCGGGGTTTTTGGGTCGGTCTTGGCTGCTGCAGACACACGAAGAACATGTTGTCCAACATGGGTGACACACGCGCAAGCGTCCTCTTTCCTACGAGAAGGAGCCGGTCCAGTGAGCGTGTTCTCAGGAGCACCGTCTTGACAGGATGCGGCTCACAGAGCGGGACATGGCCCACAGGGTGGAGCTCGAGGGATGCTGCGAGGAGGAGGTCTTGGCGGGCTCGGCGACGAGGTCAGGCCGGCGGACGTGGGCACGGGGAGGCGACGCATGCTGCCGGCTAGCGAGGCCGGGCGGCCATGGGGCTCGATGGCGAAGGGTGCGGCGAGGGCCGACGAGGCCGCGAAGGGTGGCGGAGGCGGCATGGCGCAGAAGGAGGGTCGTCAAGGGAGCGGTGGGGCCGGTGGCGGAGGAGGTGGCCAGAGCGCGGCTGCCGCGGGAGGCGGGCGGGCGGGGGAGGCCGGAGAGGGCTGGCGGGGCGGCAGCTGGCTCGGCAGGCTGGCGGTGACGCCAGCCCAGCGGAGAGAGGCTGGCGGCGCGGCCAGCCGGCGCGGCGTGAGCGAGCTTGGGAGGAGCGGGTCGGAGAGGCTCGGTCGTCTGCCTTGAGAGGCGGCCAGGGGAGACGAGGCCTGGGCGGAGGCTGGCCGGAGGAGAGGGCAGGGCCGACGGGCTGGGTGGAGCGGCGGGTTCTGCAGGCGGGCGGAGGCCAGACGAGCGAGGCGAGGCGAGACTGCCGGGCAGCGGAGCGGTGTGGGCCTTGGCGCAGCTTGAGGAGAGGAGGAGGAGAGAGGCGGAAGGCGATGGGGAAGTCTGGCGGGGTGCGCGCGTGCCAGGGAGAGGAGATGGGGCGAGAGGTGGAAGAGGAACAGGGCGTGTGGGGGAGGCGGTCGTGGTGGGCCAGGGGGACAGGTGGGGCCCAGGGACGCGTGTGGAGCGCGGTGGGAGGTGTGGGTTAGGCTGCGGGTGGCCCAGAGGGGGTGGGGGCCCAGTCGAGGTGGGTTGGAGGCTGTGGTACGTGAGTGCGGGTGTCTGCCAGTTGGGAGGGGATGGCAGGTGGGGTGGGTCCCAGGCGCGGTGGGGGGTGTCTGATTGGGGTGTGGCTGATTGTGTGCTGGGAGGGTGAGAGAGAGAGGAAAAGGGGAGTGTGGGTTTGTTCCGGGTGGCGTGGCGTGTGAGTGGGTGAGGAAGAGGTGAGGTGTGAGGTGTCAAGTTGGGTGTTGGCTGGGGTGGGCTGGGTAGGAAGATTGGTAGATGTAGGATTTAGAAGGGCGGGTGTAGGTGGACCGTTTGTAAAAACCTGGGGGTGGTCGTGCGGTTCGGGTTGGCCCATTCATTGCTCCCAAAAAAAATTAATAAATTATTTTTTTTCACAGCGTTTTTGCCCCGCCTTAAAAACAATTAATTAATTTATTTATTTTTCAACCTGCTGGTAATCCGTCCATGACAAAACAAAATAATCCGGGGACCCGGTTTTGATGTTTGAATAAAGAGGGGGCGTTTTAGAAAACAAAACGGCTTTGCGAAAATAGTTTTGGACAAGCAACATATGATGATGACGATGCAATGCACAAATTCAACGCGATTTTCTAGTAGTGGTTTTGCGGGATGCCACAATTCGACACCACTAACAAGGGATCTCGCCCTCGAGATCCGCCTCATGGTACCGAAAGGAAGGTCGGCGATCTGCGTCTTCTCGCTTCGTGTAGATCCTCGCGACACCACTAACAAGAGTTCGTTGTCCGTGATCGTCGAGAGGTCACTCCGGAAACAAAAGGTCGAAGGTAGAGGTATCAACAAACAAAGCCACCTCTAACTCCGATGGAAAAGGGGAACTGATGCATTCTCATCCACTGCACTGTACAAAAGCGAATGGAAGGGGTAGTCGGCATGGGGGCCAATCCATCACGCACCCAAACTATTACTCTGCACAATCAGTAGAAAAGAGTGCAACCATTCTCGGAAACAGACTGAAGATCTCGGCAAGCGAGGTTCGGAAACAAAGGAGTGATGCGGACTCTGCATCGGATCTAACGTAGATGATGTCGTCGCGTCGGAGAACACCGGAAGGAACAAGCAAGGATCAAAGAATGATACCACAGCAGACGGATTCATCAGGCAGCTTGAACACCGGACGGTAGAACACCGTTATCGGAGGAGGAAGCGAAACCCTGAAGGTACGACGGAAACCCAACCACGAGAATTCCTGGACTCGAAGAAGGAGAAGAGAGCGGATTCAAAACACGTCGGGATAAGAGGAGAATAGCAGAGGGGTAAGAAGTAAAATCAGACCTAACCAGAACTATCCAACCGATTTTTCAAAATAGTTTTGACACTCTACTTCGGCCGTTAGCTAGGTTATCCTACAGTTGAACTTGTGAATATCAAGCTGGCTCGATACCACTGTAACACCCTCGGAATCGGACCTATGCAAGTTTGAGCAAAATTGCCAAACCGCATAGAAACGATTCAAAGGTGCCAGCACTCGTGCGGGTGGAAAGCAAGTAATAACATTACACAACAGTCCTCGATGGGACCCATGAGCAGATATATAATGGAGACTCAAAGAGTCAAGAATACAGATATAATATACAAAGATCCAAATCACCTTGAAACCGATAGAGCGTCCAGCTACGGACAAGAAGCAAATGGGGCTAAGAGCCCTGAAGAATAACCAATGGCGTACATAACCCTGCCCAGGCGGATATCAGAGAGGGATGAGAATGACCTAACCGGATCCAACCTGAAGGTAGCACCAATCAAACCCATCCTGGTGTTTCCCCCTCGAGACCAAACGAGGAAGTCAACCGAGGAACTCACACAGTTGGCAGTTTTATTTATTCAGTTATAGTTGCGGCACTTTACTAGTCAGGTTTAGATAATCATCCTGATAAAAGAAGCAGTGGGCCCTTTTAGTTAATCATTCCGTTGTAGTTGCAACAATTACTAATCAGATACAGATAGCATGAGATAAACCCAAAACCCAGCAGTGGTTGTTACTTTCATTTAGCCATTCCATTGTAGTTGCCATACTTACTAGTCAGGTACAATGGCCGCAAGCGATACTCCAAACAAGCAATGGTGGGCAGTATTATTTAGCCATTCCATTATAGTGAAGCTGATTACTAGTCATTATAAAGTCAAATTTATAGCAATAAACTTTAGTTATGCTTGTCTATGATCGAGAATCTTGTGCTACAAGTCGTCCATATCCATGGACACGGCTTTGAGAAAGTTTTACCCGGGTGCACCAATAGCAACACACGCTCGATCAACCTCGGAAAAACCAACTCAAAACCCAACGAGGCTTTCACGATGAACAATCACGAGATTCAGAAATATTTCAGGCCACCCTTGTAGTCTACCCATAGCAGTAAGCTAGCTCGAGACGGACTCAAGGTTTGGGTGGGCCAGTGAGCGATCGGGAACCCAAAACTGGGCTTGTCGACACCGCGTAAACGTGTCCCGATCCTAAACAGTACAGTGTGCTCCTCACACAAACGTAAATACATAAGTAGCATGGCATAAGTACAGGATCGTAAATAAAACCTCAAACTAGTTTGTGGCCCCAAGAAATAAGACTGAATCAAGCTCTGGCTCAGGGGGGTCCCATATACCTCCCGGATGTGGATAGCGCGATAAATCAAGGAACAGGTATCAAGTACTCGGGGTCTTACGAGACACAAGTGGGCGTTCGGAAACCAAATGTTGTCTATCACCCACCGATGCCTCTGCTTATTTCAATTTTAGTTGTTAAACAGGAATTTAAAGTGTACGATAAGTAAAACTATGATCATCTCCATCATCAACATGCGGCAATACATCAACGACTGTGGCACTTGACGACACGCAACAACACTTGAGCAAGCGACTACGACGCGCAAGTCCAACTATCTACCAAACAACAGGGAATAGGGTGTGTCCAAGGCAATATACGGCTGCAAGGGATATCACGGGTACGAAAACTAGAGCATCGCAACACAGATAGCAATAGATCAACAGGAGGGAATAAAGACTATAAAAGTAAGATAGGTAGAAAGAGGGAGATGCTCGCCTGAAAACATTGTCGAAGGTTCAACCGAAGATCGGGTCGACACTCGCATCAACTCAACGGCATTATCCGCGAAGAAGCAAAACACTAGAAGAAACACCGGATGCTATATTTAATACAACGGCAGAAGATCGGCATGATGCATGTACGATGCATGGCATGGCAAAGTGCGATGCAATTAGGTCATATTAAGCGGAACCGGGGTCCCGACAATTAATTAGGTGGTTCAAGTTATTTAGAAACCCCCGCAATTTAAATGTTGTATTACATGGCAAAAGATAGCACCAGGTTCGTTACACAAATTTAAATGAGGCCAATATATAAGGCTAGATTTGCCCGCATATGGGCCCCATATTTAATTATGAGGTGAATCGGCGTAAGGCCCCCAAACCACCTGATATGCATGCAAGATGAAAATTAAATATGCAACAAGTTGATATCATTTATAAAATATGGTATCGAGGAAAAGGGTCACACATTTAGGGTTCGGCGATCTTGTTAGGGTTCGACGAACTTGGGGTTCCGGGGTTCGGGGTCGGTCTCAGGGTCCAGGGTTCGACGGATCGGTCTCGACGGAAACGCTCTCGGTCCACGGAGGTAGGTCTTGGCGCATCCGTGTCTTCGGGTCATGTCGACGGTTCGTCGTCTCATGCGGAGATCCTGGCATCCGGAAGAGAGTACTTGTCGCACATGTGGCCTTAGGGTTCCATGACGATGACCTTGTCGCTTGGTATCCGTGTGGGAGAACTCGAGGTCGATGGCGAACTCGCCCGGTACCGGGGTCTCTCGGAGATCTTGGCGCGGCACCGGTTTCGGGATCGGCCTTCCTGAACGGGGTCTTCGGTTTCCATGAAGGTGTACCCCAAGATCCGTGTTGAGGCATCGGGGTTTTTGGGTCGGTCTTGGCTGCTGCAGACACACGAAGAACATGTTGTCCAACATGGGTGACACACGCGCAAGCGTCCTCTTTCCTACGAGAAGGAGCCGGTCCAGGCGGAGCGTGTTCGGCCGGAGAGCACCGTCTTGACAGGGATGCAGCGCTCCTGGAAGCAGGACATGGCCCACAGGGTGGAGCTCGAGGGATGCTGCGAGGAGGAGGTCTTGGCGGGCTCGGCGACGAGGTCAGGCCGGCGGACGTGGGCACGGGGAGGCGACGCATGCTGCCGGCTAGCGGAGGCCGCGGACGGCCATGGGGCTCGATGGGCGAAGGGTGCCGGCGAGGGCAGCGAGGCCGCGAAGGGTGGCGGAAGCGGCGCGGCGCGCAGAAGGGTCGTCAGGGAGCCGGTGGGGCCCGGGTGGCGGAGGAGGTGGCGGAGCGCTGCTGCGCCGAGGAGGCGGCGGGGGCGAGGCGGAGAGCTGGCTGGCGGGACGATGGCTCGGCAGGCCTGGCGGTGACTCGCTGCTCTGGAGAGAGGCGCGGCGCCAGCAGCCGGGCGCTGGCGAGCTTGGGAGGAGCGGGCGGAGGCTCGGTCGTCTGTGGGGAGAGGCGAGCGGAGACGAGGGGCTGGCTGCGGAGGAGAGGGCAGCAGGGGCTGGGGTGGGCGGCGGGTTCTGCGGGGCAGGCGGAGGCGGGGCGGAGGCGAGGACTGCGGGACGGCATGAGGGCGGTGTGGGCCGGCGGGCTGTGAGGAGAGAGAGGAGGGAGGAGGAGAGAGGCGGCCGGCGATGGGGAAGTCTGGCGGGGCGCGCGCGTGCCAGGGAGAGGAGATGGGGCGAGAGGTGGAAGAGGAACAGGGCGTGTGGGGGAGGCGGTCGTGGTGGGCCAGGGGGACAGGTGGGGCCCAGGGACGCGTGTGGAGCGCGGTGGGAGGTGTGGGTTAGGCTGCGGGTGGCCCAGAGGGGGTGGGGGCCCCAGCGGTCAGTGGGTTGGAGGCTGTGGGTACGTGCGGTGCGGGTGTGCTGCCAGTTGGTGGGGAGGGCGCGCTGGCAGGTGGGGTGGGTCCCAGGCGCGGTGGGGGGTGTCTGATTGGGGTGTGGCTGATTGTGTGCTGGGAGGGTGAGAGAGAGAGGAAAAGGGGAGTGTGGGTTTGTTCCGGGGGTGACGTGGCGGCGTGTGAGTGGGTGAGGAAGAGGGAGGAGGTGAGGTGTCAGAAGGGGGTTGGTTGGGGTGATGTGGCTGGGGTGGGCTGGGTAGGAAGATTGGTAGATGTAGGATTTAGAAGGGCGGGTGTAGGTGGACCGTTTGTAAAAACCTGGGGGTGGTCGTGCGGGTCGGGTTGGCCCGTTCGACTGCCCCCACTAAAACAATTAATTAATTTATTTCTTTCAACCCGCGTTTTTGCAATCCGTCTGCGGACAAAACAAAATAATCCGGGGACCCGGTTTTGATGTTTGAATAAAGAGGGGGCGTTTTAGAAAACAAAACGTCTTTGCGAAAATAGTTTTGGACAAGCAACATATGATGATGACGATGCAATGCACAAATTCAACGCGATTTTCTAGTAGTGGTTTTGCGGGATGCCACAGTGCACCGGCTTGGAGAGGAGGGACTCCTCCCCCAAGTCGGTTTCAACCTCCTCCTTCCTCTTTCCCTCACTTTCCTATTTTAGCCGTTTGACTTTCAAACTGGCCGTTTGATTTTTCAGTTTGGGATTCAATTTAATCCTTTATTTGGAACAGCGAGAACACTTAGTACATGATGCAATTATTCCAATATGCAATGACACATTCATGTACCCCTTCCCCTCCGGAGTGCCGGACATTCCGGAACCTTCTAGAACATTCCCGATGAAAACACCGAAATCATTTCCGAACTCCGAAACGGGACTTTCCTTATATGAATATTATTCTCCGGACCATTTCGGATCACCTCGTGATATCCCGGATCCCATCCGAGTCTCTGAACAACATTCGGTCTCTTTCTCATAATACCATAACTACTCAAACAACGTCGAATCCTTAAGTGTGTCTCCCTACGGTTCGTGAATTATGCGGACATGATCGAGACACTTCTCCGAACAATAACCAATAGAGGAATCTGGAAATTCATATGGCTCCCACATATTTCTACGATTACTTTTGCGATCGAATGAACCACTTACATACGATACCAATTTCCCTTTGTCTCACGATAGTTTACTTATCCGAGGTTATGATCGTCGGTATCTCTGCATACCTAGTTCAACCTCGCATCGATAAGTACTCTTTTCTCGTTCCCGTGATATGTGATCCCTTGTGAGCCAGTCACATGCTTGCAAGCTAATTGGATGACATTTCACCGAGAGGGCCCAGAGTATATCTATCCATCATATGGATGGACAAATCCCACTCTTGATCCATGTGTTTCAATCAATACTTTCTGAACACTCAATGCCACCTTTATAGCCACCCTGTTACGGTGTGGTGTTTGATGTCATCAAAGTATCCATCCGGTAAAGGTGATATGCATGATCTCATGGTCGAAGGAATTAGATTACTATGTATCAGAAAGCATATAGCAATTGAACTATTGAAATGACTTGATCTTTATGCTACGCTTATCTATAGGAGTATGTCCATCACATCATTCGCCTAATGATATGATATTGTTGTTAATAACATCTCTATGTTCATGATCAGTAAACCATGATCATATATTAACCAACAAGCTAGTTTAACAAGAGGCTTTACTAGGGACTCTTATTTTAGTTTACAAATCACACAAGTATTAATGTTTCTGGTTAATACAATTATAGCATGGTATGTAAACATTTATCATAAGTGTGAAGATATGATAATAACCACTTTATTATTGCCTCTTGGGCATATCTCCAACAAGTTTATCATCATTTATCAACTTGGAAATCACTTGTTTTGATTTTTGTCTAAAAATATCTGAAAGGAAGATGAGTGCATACCCACTGAATCAATATGATTTGATGGTACCTAAGCCAATGAAATTTCATCGTGAGGAAGGAGTCTTCCCTTCCATATATCCATGCCATGAATTTATGAGAGCCGCGGGAATCCTCCAGGATTTCCAAACTATGATTACCAATGCAGGGTTGGAACACTTTGTTGAAGGAGAACCACTTTAGTATGTCAAGCTAACCATGGCTGTAGTGCAGGAATTCCGGTTTACTTGGTCTTCATCTAATCCCATGGTCCATTATAAAATATACAATATAGCTGTCGACCTGCCTTTTGCTGATTTTTATGCAGCAATTAGAGTACCTCATTGGGGATCTTGTGAGAAGATCAAGGAGAGGCCTAAGTCACTTATGGATTTATATGCTGAAATTTGCCAAGGTTTTGACTTCTCGAAGGAAAGTGGTAAAATTCAGAACATTCAGTTCCCATCTATTAGATATTTTGCCTATTTCATTACCAAGTGTGTTCTTGCTAGAAAGTTATCTTCTTTTGATCTAGCTTTTATCTCAGCTGCTTTGAATAGGGATAAATCTTATAACTTGGGTGCTTTGATAGATTACCGTCTTACCACTAACCGCGAGAAGGGTGGAATTTGTGGAGGTATCATTTCCTCTAGGTTGCTAGCTTTCCATGGTTTAGAGCCATACTATTCAGATTATCGTTCCCCATAGAGAGGCTTGATCTTGATTCCATGGTTCAGCATAATTTTGTTTCCTTAGGGGCTACTGTGAGAAGTTTACCGTTTGAATTATCCTTTGTCAAGCATGGTTGGAGAGGGGGTAGGACTGAGAAAGTAGTTTATTTCCCTGCACCTGTTTTGTTTAATTTTGATAACAGGCAAGGATGGTCACTCACGGGGGAGGAGTTTGACACATAGGTGGCGGAGCTCTCCCAGCAAGAGGAGAATATTGGAGAGGATGCCTAAGATGATTCGGTTCATCCCACCAACTTGGGAGAGTCTTCATACCAGAAGCCCTCCTATGATTGGGGCGCGTCTTCTTCATCGCAAGTGCCTGACTATGATCATTCCTATGATGACCCACCAGCTTGGGGTTACTACCCACGCTATTGAGCCCCACTTAGGCTAAAAGCCTAAGCTTGGGGGAGGTACACCGACATCACACTCATATATATATATATATATCATGTTTCATCGGTTCTTTGTATATCCATTGTTTCGCTTTCTTTTTGGTTTTTGATTATGCTTTCTCAAAACATAAAAATACCAAAAATATTTTCGTTGTTTCTCTTGGTTTGTTTCTTTCCTTTTTAGATTTGGTTTGCCTTAACGAAAAACCAAAAAGTTTTTTGCTTTGTTTGCTTTAAAAAATCGAAAACACCAAAATATTTGTTCTTCTTCTTTGGTTTTGTGAGTTCTTTGCAGGGTTCATCCATCCTTAGTGGATTTTGGTTTCATGTTATTATTCAAGTCACACAAGTGAAGGGCAATAATGAAGATTAATACAACTTGAGGTGTGGTAAGAGGCTGGTAACAAACTCTATTTGTTTTCAGTTTTGTACATATACTCATCATTGTGAGCATGCTTAGTCTGTTCATGTAAGGTGTATGTTATTTATGGATGCTAAGTAGTTCTTGCTTTCTTGTGATTAGCTCCAGCTTGCTAATAGTTTGTAGCATGTTATATGAATGTTTGCTTGCATTGTTCTATTCATATTTTGGTATGATATTGTGGTATCCTCCTCTGAATGTTTCATGTGAATCGACTTGGCACATGCTCACGCATGCATATGACTAAACAATAGTTAGTAAGCCTCGACGATTTATTTTTCCTCAGAGTTCTTGTATCATTTTCATGCCATAATTAGTCTTGTTTTGTTGCAAGCATGATTATGACAGTTATTGCTCTCTCGTTTGTCGCTCCCTCTCTATTGCTAGCCTTCACTTGAACTGCGTATGAGCTCTACTTGTGCATCCAACTCCCCAAAACCATTATTGCCAACAGTGTCCACCATACCTACCTATTAGCATCATTTGCTATTCAGTGCATATTCACCATGCCTTGTTTTCTTCCAAATAAAATGTTTGCTTGTTTTGCGAAAGTTAGTTAGTAAAGCTCTCACGAACTTGATGGCACACTTTATTCCTTGCACTTAATAAACCTGAACCATT
The DNA here is from genome assembly GCA_030063025.1 of Avena longiglumis. NCBI lineage: Eukaryota > Viridiplantae > Streptophyta > Magnoliopsida > Poales > Poaceae > Avena > Avena longiglumis. Next base: position 176,851,777 of record CP125977.1, on the reverse strand, counting down.
GTGACTGTCCATGAAAGTTATATTCTTGCAAATTATATGCTGGGAGTTAGTAGAACTGTTCTGTCACGGGGAACGCTTTCGACACTTATGGATACATATCCAGTTGATACCATGCTCTTTTGTTTGCAGATGTCGTCGGTGTGAAATAAAAGTGTAGCTTGTGACTTCATGGAATTATATATATGTGTTAGAGAAACGCCTGGGCTGCTAGATTAATCCATGCCTAATCATGGTGGAAACTTGCAGCATTACCATAATGAGCATCTATGAAGCATCCTCAATAAAAACCTATGCAAATAGCAAATAAAAATATTGCTGAGATGCTCATTGTCTGCTTGCCTTGCCATTTTGATTATGGGATAGCTCCTGTATCATGTGCAAGGGGTACCCCGTTGGTGGTTCTCTATGATATGCATGAATTTACAATGAAAATAACTTACAGGTAACTAAATTTGAGTAGCATGAGGAGCGGCCCTCGTACTCAAGGGACATGGGATTTCCAGTTTATGGTCTGTCAAGCATATAACTCATATTGGACCTCGCTTTCACCTTTAACCACATGAAGATGCCTATGATAGGGGCAATGAGAGCTCAAAGCTAATGAGTACCTTACTTTCAGCATTTGGAAGCCTTTAAAACTTTTCAAAACCTTTTCACTTTCTTGTCGAGTCACCACTTATTCTATGAGAACCTTCTTGAGAGCATAGTTGTCATTCTTGTGTTTGTCTCAAAACTTGGTTAATAATGTCATGACTTTGATGCTTGTATCTCTGATATTTTTACTTCTAGTATTCACTTGAAATTTAGAGGTGCCTTGGCATTTATATTGTGCTCTAGAAACAAAGGTAAGCGAGAAACCACTCTATCATACCTTATTGTGAGCATTGCAATGTTGCTTATGTTTATGTTTCATGCTACTTATTATTATTGAGTTGGTTTCTCTTCATAGATTGCAATGACTATTGAGTAGACTTAGTTGCATACTTATTATTATGAATTGTTTAAGTATCTACTCCTGTGCTGAGAATATATACATATTATGAAGCAAATGTGTGCGTGAAAGTTCTTTTATCGCACTCAGTTTTCAACTAAATTGCTTGAGGACAAGAAATAAGCTAAGCTTGGGGGGGGGGGGGTTGATACGTCCAAAACGTATCTACTTTCCCGAACCCTTTTGCTATTTTTTATCTTCTAAACTTGTGTGATTTGGATACAACTAACACGGAATGCCGCTATTTTTAGCAGAATTACCTTGGTGCCTAGTTTTTGTGCAGAAAATCAACTATTAGGAAAAATCCCAGAAAATATGCCAAAAATCCTATTTCACCAGAAGATCCACGAAGCGAGAGTACGAGACGGAGTGGAGGCCTGAGGGGCCCACACCACCTGCCGCGCAGGTGGGCCCAGCCTGTGCCTGGGGGGGGAGTGTGGCCTCCTCAGGCACCCCCTCGGCCTCCCTCTTCCCCTATAAGATACCCCTTGACCTAGAAACAGAGGGGGGTTCGTCGTTTTTCCAGAAAAAGTTCCGCTACGACGCCACCACCAGAAGCCGCGATTCGGAACCAGAAACTCCGTTCTGGCACCCTACCAGGACGAGGAATCTGGGAAGGATCATTGCCATCGTCATCACCAACGCCTCTCCATCAACCATCAATGTTTCCCTCATCCATGAGTGAGTAATCCCCCGCTATAGGCTACGGGGATGGTAGGGATTGGATGATTTCTATCATGTAATCGAATAAGATTGTTAGGGCATGGTGCCTAGTATCTCTATTAGTGTTATTTGAGATTGTTGCAACTTGTTGTGCTTAATGCTTGTCACCAAGGCCCGAGTGCCATGATCTCAGATCTGAACCTTATTATTGAATCATTATGATAGTATTGTTTGTGATCTTATCTGCAAGTTGTGTACACATATCATTGTCCGGATCCAAAGGCCCTGAAGTGACATAAATTGGGACAAGCGAAGGGGATGGCTGTGATGTGAGGATCACATGTGTTCATGGAGTGTTAATGCTTTGCTCCGGTGATCTATTAAAGGAGCACCTTAATTGCCAGTAGTTCCCTTGAGGCCCCGCTGCAACGGGCTGGCAGGACAAAAGATGTTGTGCAAGTTCTCATTGCGAGCACGCATGACTATATATGGAGCACATGCCTATGCTTGTTTAGTACTTGGATGCTTATTATTATTTATCTGCAATTGCCCTAGATCTTGAAGTTACATGTTTAGACTCGTCCATGCAACACCCGTCCATCCATCCCTATGCCTACCGCACTCATATCCTACTATTTGCTACTACTGTTACTATTGCTCCTGTTTTACTGCTGCTATTACTTTGCTATTGCTACTACAAAACTGTTGCTACTGATAAACTTCTGTGAGCAAGAACTATTTCCAGGTGCAGCTGAATTGACAACTCAATTGTTAAGGCTTGCAAGTATTCTTTGGTTCCCCTTGTGTCAAATCAATAGATTGGGTAATACTACCCTTGAAGACTGTTGCGATCCCCTATACTTGTGGGTCATCAGGGTGCCGGGTTGGTGTGCACTAGCGGTGGGGAGGAGAATTGGGGGTGGTGGCGGCTGGGTGAGGTTTAGGGTTAGGTTTGCTGTGGGGTGGTAGGCTGGCTGGTTGGGCCTTTGGGCCTGGCCGGCTGCCTCCCCCAATTTTAGTAAAATATTTTTATTTAATATTTGTTTGTTTTAGTTTTAATAAAAGACTTTGTAGATAGTTTTAGACATAAAAAATATCCAAAGAGCATGGGGTTTTAAATTTGAAATAAAAGAGATGGATAATTATAAAACAAAATAGGGTTTTAATGAAAATAGGTTTTAGGCAAAAGATGCATGATGACATGAGCATGCGGTCATGATGATGCACAAAACAAATACACATCGATTTTCTAGTGGTGGTTTTACCCGGGGTGCTACAATTCAACACCACTAACAATGGATCTCGCCCTCGAGATCCGCCTCATGGTGCATGGAAGAAGGCCGATGCTCCGAATCTTCTCGCTTCATGTGGATTCTCGCGACACCACTAACAAGGAGTCTTCCTTCATTTTGAAATTGGTGACACCACCAACAAGGGTTGTTGGTCACGTTCGTCGAGAGAACACTCCGTATAAACAAAGAAGAAGGTCGAGGTCTCAAAAAGGGAAGTCCACCTCTAACTTCTATGGAATGAGTAGAATTTCTTAATCCACCGATTCAATGTACAAGAGCGAATGATAAGAGTAGTCGGATGGTGATCGGTCCATCGGGCACCCAAAGCATTAATCTACACATGAATAGGAGAATTATGCAACCAATTCTTAGAATTCAGACTGAAGATCTAATCAATCGAGATTCAGAAACAAAAGGATAAAGAAGTCTCTTCATTAGATCTGATGTAGATGAGGTCGTCGCGTTGAAAAACTCTGGAAGATACAAAGAAAAAACATTAGTGAATTTTTGGTCCAGTAAAAGGTACTATAGAGGAAAATTCCTCAGATAGAACAAAGACCAGATGTCGAAGCACCATTACAAGAGGATGGAAGCAAAAACCTGAAGGTACGACCGAAACCCAACCACGAGAATTCCTAGACTCAAAGAAAAGATAAGAGAGCAGATTCAAATCACGCAAAGGTAAGAGGAGAAAAGAAGAGGGGTAAGGAGTAAAAGCAGACTTAATCAGATCTATCCAACCGATTTTGCAAAATAGTTTTGACACTCTACATCAGCCGTTAGCTAGGTTATCCTATAGGCTGGACTAGTGGGGTATCGTAACTGCTGAGCTCTAATACCACTCTATAACACCCTCAGATCGGCTCTACGCAAGTTTCAGCGATTCCCGCCAAACCCGCATAGAAACGATTCAAAGGCGCCCACCAGGCACTTTCGTGCGGGTGGAAAATGAAGTAATATCATTACACAATAGTTCTCGATGGAACCCACATAACAGATATACAACAACAACTCCATGAGAGAAGAATATATATATATATATATATATAATACAAAGATCTAAATCACCTTGAAAACGATACAGTGTCCGAGTACGGACAAGATGCAAATTGGGCTAAGAGCCCTAAAGAATAACCAATGGCGTCCACAACCCTGCCCAGGCCAAGCCGGAGGGGTAACCCTGCTAAGGACATCGATCTCAACCAGGTAAACAAAAGGGGTGCCAACAAAGAGCAAAGGAAAAAGAGAGAGCGGTCAGTACTGAGGCCAGTATGCAGCTGAGTCTTAGAATTCGGCGGCACTTGCCTACTTAGGTATGGTGGACTGAAGCGGCAGCGAAGCATGCACTAAACAACCTATAGAGACTCAATACAACTATAGGCTATCAGAGAGGGATAAGAAAGACCTATTCGGATCCAACCTAATACTACCACCAAACATACCCATCCTAGTATTTCCCCCTCGTGGCCAAACGAGGAAGTCCTGCTGAGGAAACTCACACGGTTGGCAGTTTTATTCATTCTTTCCATGGTGGTTATCCAACTTACTAGTTATATTAGATACAAGTCATATTATAAAAATAAACCTTAGTTATAGTTGTCTATGATCAAGAACTGTGCTCCAAGTCGTCCATAACCACGGATATGGCTTTTCGAAAAGATTTAACCCTGTAGGGGTGCACCAAAGTTTCCACACGCACCTACACCCTTGTTGTCAGATCAGATAGGTACAGGATCACTAAACATACACCCAACGATAAGTCGACGGGGTTTCATACACGATGTTTCCCAGACCCAAAGCAAGCACATGGGGGCCACCCCACTAAGCTACCCGTAACGAAGTCGGACGGTCTCCGAGATGGACCCGGGGTTTGTGCCAATGACTGTAAACGACTGGGAACCCGAAAGTGTGACTAGGCTTGTCGATACCACGAAAACATTCCACATTTGTTCCTAAATAGTACAGGCACTCCACGCGTAATTGTAAATAATGCAGTAAAGCATGGCATAAGTACATGATAATAATAAAGCCCCAAACTAGTTTGTGGCCCCCAGTACAATCCTTTGAAATCAGGTACTAAATCGATGGAGGTGCCCACACACCCCACCTGTAGTTAGCGCGCTCGATCTCGGAATAGGTGTCAAAAACTTGGGGTCCTACGGGACACAAGTGGGCGGTTAAAAACCAAATATTGTCTATTACCCACCGGTGCCTCTGCATTATTTACCTACTTTAAATTTTAGTTATTAAACGGTAATTAAATCCATGATCATCTCCACCATTAATCATGTGCCAACCACCCCACAATGGTGGAACATCGACGACGCGAAGCAGCACCTGAGCAAGCGACTACGACTCGCAAGATCGACTATCTACCAAACAATAGGTAATAGGAGGTGTCCATGGAAATATAGAGGCTGCAGGGAAGTATAAAGGGGTACAGAACCTATAGCATCGCAACACATATAGCAATAGATCAACACGAGGAAATAAAGACTAGAAATATAAAATAGGTAGAAAGAGGGAGAATTCTCGCCTGGAAAACATTGCCGAAGGTTCATCGGAGATCAGGTCGACACTTGCATCAACTCATCGGCCTAGTCCGTGAAGAAGCAAAAAACTAGCACAAACACCGGGTGCACTATTTAATACTACGACAGAAGATCGGGCATGATGCATGTATGATGTATGACATGGCAAAGATGCGATGAAATTAGGCAATATTAAGCGGAACCGGGGTCCTGACATTTAATTAGATGGTTCATGTTGTTTATATACCCAGCAATTTATATATTGTATTAACAAGGCAAAATATGTCACCGATTCGCTACACAAATTTAAATGGAGCCAATATAAGACTAGAAAAGGCTGACATATGGTCTCCATGTTTAATTTAGTGAACCGTCGAAACACCCCAAACACCCACAATATGTATGCAAGCATGATCAATTGTATGCGACAAGTAGATATCATTTATAAAAACAGGGTCTTGGAAAGGGGTCACACATTGGTCCGAAGATCTTGGTGCTTCGGGGTTCGACAGGTTTGGGGCTTCGGATCCAAGAAAGAGATCTTGTGTTCCATGAGGTAGATATTGTCTTCGATTCCTTGTTGATGGTCTTGACGATGGTTCGTTGAATGCCACCAGGTTCGGTATGGTATTCTCGCATCATGTCGCATAGCTTCGAGGTAGGTCGGTCTTGGACGACATGGATCGAACGCGGGACACCAACCACTCAGATGGTACAAACCCTCGGACAAACTTTCCATAGGGAAACGATAACTTGGAGCTGTAGAACACTACTTGGAACAAGATATGTGGCATCATGCAAACAACAGAAGGGATCTCTGGCAGAGAACGATAGGAACCAAAATAAGTTAGCAGGAGTCCACAAGGTTGCTTGCCTTCCAGCATGCGACAGTGAGGCGACGAGCTGAAAAGCAGAAAACGGTGTGACACTAGGACACGCGCAGGGCTCACATGGACGGAATCGGCCGTGATGGTGGTGGCCAGAGAACCTAAAATGGGCGACGGCAAGCAGCGCGTCGGGGCAGAGAGTACACGAGGAGGCGGTGGCGCTCCAGGCGCTCGAGGGACAAGGGTGTTGCAAGACGGCCGTAGGTTGCAGGGGTTGGCCAATAACGGGGAAAGGCCGACGGCGGGCGATGCGTGCAGACGGGCCTGCGCGTGGCGGCAAGGAAGGATGACCGAGGCAAGGTTCCATGTAGGCAGCATCGATGGAGCTTGGCGGCAGCGCTCGGCAACAAGGAGGAGGCGTCCGAGATCCTTGCCGCGCTCGGGATCGATGGGGGGGAGAGGCGGCGGAAGCGCTACCAACAGGGAGGCGCCAGTGGCGGAAGAACCGAGCCGGAGGGAGAACGAGCTCGGGCGGCCAGCGGTGGCAGGGTCTGAGGCGAATGCGGGTGAGGAGGGAAACCGGGGAGGTGGTTCATGGAGGGGACCGCGAATGGCGAGATCGGCGGCGATGATTGCGGGGGGAGAGAGTTTGCGGGAGGGAGCAAGGGAAGTGAAAGGTCACGGTACGTGGGCTGGGGTGGGGATCCCGAAGCATACGGGGTGGGGCCAAGCATCAGGCCGATCGGGGAGGGGAGGTGTGTTGTGTGCGCTTCCTGGGTGCGTGCGTGTACCGTGGCGCTGGGTGATGACCCACAATTATAGGGGATCACAATAGTCTTCGAGGGTAGTATTAACCAATTTATTGATTCGACACAAGGGGAGCCAAAGAATACTTGCAAGCCTTAACAACTGAGTTGTCAATTCAGCTGCACCTGTAAATAGTTCTTGCTCACAGAAGTTTATCAGTAGCAACAGTTTGTAGTAGCAACAGCAGCAGTAAAACAAGAGCAATAGTAACGGTAGTATCAAAAAGTAGGATATGAGCGCGGTAGGCATAGGGATGGATGGACGGGCGTTGCATGGACGAGTATAAACATGTAACTTCAAGATCTAGGGCAATTGCACATAAATGAGATAAAGCATCCAAGTACTAAACAATCATATCCATGTGCTGCATACATAGTCATGCGTGCTCACAATGAGAACTTGGACAACATCTTTTGTCCTGCCAGCCCGTTGCAGTGGGGACTCTAGGGAACTACTGGCAATTAAGGTGCTCCTTTTAATAGAGCACCGGAGAAAAGCATTAACACTACGTGAACACATGTGATCCTCACATCACAGCCATCCCCTCCGGTTGTCCCAATTTCTGTCACTTCGGGGCCTTTGGATCCGGACAATGATATTTGTACACAACTTGTAGATAAGATCACAAACAATACTATCATAATGATTCAATAATAAGTTCAGATCTGAGATCATGGCACTGGGGCCCTAGTGACATGCATTAAGCACAACAAGTTGCAACAAAGTCAAATAGCACTAATAGAGATACTAGGCACCATGCCCTAACAATCTTATTCGATTACATGATAGAACTCATCCAATCCCTACCATACCCATAGCCTACAGTGGGGGATTACTCACTCATGGATGATGGAAACATTGATGGTTGATGGAGAGGCGTTGGTGATGACGATGACGATGATCCTCCCCAAATTCCCCGTCCCGGTAGGGTGCCAGAATGGAGTTTCTAGTTTCGAATTGCGGCTTCTGGTGGTGGCAGCACAACAGAACTCTTTCTGGAAAAACAACGACCCACCCACGGTTTTTAGGTCAAGGGGTATCTTATAGGCGAAGAGGGAGACCGAGGGGGTGCTTGAGGCGGCCACACCCCCTAGGCGCGGGCTAGGCCCACCCGCACGGCAGGGGTGTGTGGGCCCCTTAGGCCTCCACTCCGTCTCATACTCTGGCTCTATGGATCTTCTGGTGAAATAGGATATTTGACATATTTTCCGGGATTTTTCCTGATAGTTGATTTTCTGCACAAAACTAGACACCAAGGTAATTCTGCTAAAAACAGCGTCAGTCCGTGTTAGTTGTATCCAAATCACACAAGTTTAGAGGAGAAACAATAGCAAAAGTGTTCGGGAAAGTACATACGTTTTGGACGTATCAACCCCCCTCCCCAAGCTTAGCTTATTGCTTGTCCTGAAGCAATTCAGTTGAAAACTGAGTGCCATAATAGAACTTTCACGAACACATTTGCTTCATAAGATTTATATATTCTTAGCACAAGAGTAGATACTTAAACAATTCATAATAAGAAGTATGCAACTAAGTCTACTCAATAGTCATTGCAAGCTATAAAGAGAAACCAACTCAATAATAATAAGTAGCATGAAACATAAACATAAGCAACATTGCAATGCTCATAATAAGGTATGATAGAGTGGTATCTCGCTTGCCTTTGTTTGTAGAACACAATATAAATGCCAAGGCACCTCTGAAGTTCAAGTGAAGACTAGAAGTAAATATATTAGAGATACAAGCATCAAAGTCATGACATAATTAACCAAGTTTTGAGACAAACACAAGAATGACAACTATGCTCTCAATAAGGTGCTCATAGAATAAGTGGTGACTCGATAAGGAAGTGAAAAGATTTTGAAAAGTTTGAAAGGCTTCCAAATGCTGAAAGTAAGGTACTCATTAGCTTTGAGCTCTTATTGCCCCTATCATAGGCATCTTTATGTGGTTAATGGTGAAAGTGATGTCCAATATGAGTTATATGCTTGACAGACCATAAACTGGAAATCCCATGTCCCTTGAGTACGAGGGCCGCTCCTCAGGCTACTCAACTTTAGTTACCTGTAAGTTGTAACATCCCAGCATTAGAGCTTATAAATAAGCCGGACACAGATGTGTGCATTGCATTCATGCAGCGAAAATCTGAATAATTTTCGCGCTTTTAAATAAAAACTTGTCAAAGTGATTGAAGCTTCTCTTAACCTAATGGAATTGAAGTAGATCATCAAGTTGTCTGCGATAAGTTTCAATATGACCTTTGCTAAAACCTATTTTTTGGGTAAACATGATTTGATCTAAGGGTAGATCAAATGTAATAAGAGTTAAACCCTAATACATGACTTAATGATTTATATTTGATCCTTAGGTGATCATATCATAGTATTCATTATAATCACTCATGAATACCAAATTATAAAAATAAAACAAATAATAAGAATGTAACAACTATATCTTAATCTCATCTACTTATACCATGAGTATCATGGTAATACCTAACTCTACTTCTTAAGTGAGATTGAGTAAGAAAGAAACCAAGTCCAAATCAATCACCATATATCTTTCTTTCCATATCAATCTTTATCATCTCTATTGAATCCTATCCTTATATTTGTTGTTCATCAAGATTGAGAAATAAACTATTGATTCACCAATTCTTAACCTATCAATTCTTGACCTATCAACTCTTGTACTTATTATACCATTCACTTAAGGCTTATAAAGAAAGAAGTCAGAAGAGGTAAATAGTGATGCTAGTTTTAGATGTTATCTATAGGATGGGAGTGATTGGAGGAAATCAAATCAATATGGTAACAAAGAAGATTACAAGGATGAAGTCTGAAGATAGTTACCAAGAGTAGTCCTATTGGATCAAGTAGGTATAGTCAATTAATTATATCTCTTAATCCAATAGAGCTAAACAGAAGATAATTATAATACAACTATAATATTGTATTGATGAAGCCTTGTTCAGCCAACTAGAAACCTGAATCATAAAAGATCAAAGGATTATAATGATCATGCCTTATTCACTAATATTGAATGCTTATACCATGTATAAGTGACATTGGTGGATAAAACATGATTGAACCATAGTATAGATTTATTATCCTTGATCAGTCATTACAAGTCACATTAATATAATGTGAGATTGGAATGTTAGATATTGGAGTCAAGTAGAGACAAGATAGCATGATTAAAAATAATGTTAGAGCAACATTGGATTAAAGAAGTAGTATTTTCCTCTTTGGAAATACTAAGCACTTGAAGTGAAGCGGGATTTAATGTATACATCTATTGAAGTGATATTAGTAAAGGATGATTAAGGAAGAGTATGATTGGAGTTAGAAGTAACCACTTGTTTGATTGTGGATTATCAGTAATAGAGTAGTTGATATAGCCAAGTATAGATATACAAGATTATGAAAGCTTTAGTGTTAAGTTCATTGGACCTACAAATGGATTTAGAAGAATAAAAGGTGAATAAGAAGATTCTTGTGAAGCAAAGCTCATCATGTTAACACATGATGATGGATATAGAGAAGTAATATATCTAGGAAAGGAATTCCTTAATTAGAAGTCCAGAATTATGAAGTATGGAATATAGGAATCCTTATTAAATACTAGACCCTAAATATTTACCTAACATATTATCCATTTCATCTGATTGATCTATCATCTTATTTACACAAAGCTTCATAAACAGATTTACTATATCAAATCACCTGAGCACATCTTTGTCATATTCAACCATCATTATCATAGGTGCTTATGGAACTATCTTTATTAATTGTTTCTCATAAGTTATCCTAGAAAACAATTCCACTATTTTACTTTAAATGGTGATATTAATAAAATCACAAACATAAAGAAAATAGGTTTAGCCATTAACCTTTATTCACATTAACAAAATAAAATAAGTATAGTAAGTACCTTAAACCCTAGGGTGAGTAATTACAATTCAGAACTCTAAACTTATTAATAAGTTTTCTCATCAACATCTCATAAATATTCTATCTATAATCATTAGACAAAGTCCTTAATTCATTACTCTAACCACTCATCCCATATGAGCATGGAATAAGTGGGGATCCAATATTATAAACCATTATACCCTATACTATGTGACTAAATACATATAAATAAACCCTATGAATATTATCAAACATTTTCAAACTTAATTACTCCTAATAAAAGTGAAAACAATGTTATAGAAAAGAATATATAAGGGAAATAAAGAAAATATCACTTTATGCAATAAAAGTTTACCAATATTACTGAAAACATTTTAGGAATTGCTGCAATTATTTAGCTGATAATTTTCTATAGGAAATATTCAAACAATTGAGTAATATAAAATTCTAAAAAGAAAAGTTCAAACCAAATATAAAATACAAACCTGAAAACAAAACAGAAAATGAAAAAGGGAATAAAACCAGAAAAAAACAGAGGGAACACCAATCTGGCCCACGACCCACATTCTCAGGGGACTAACTGTCGCTCGCATGTAGCAGCAGCCACGAGCCGCTCACTTCGCTGCAGCCCAGCAACGGCCCAAGCCCGCGTACCCTTTTGGAAATCTAATCCGTCGTCTTCCTCTCCCGGCAAGCTGCTCGCTGGAAGGTCACCGACCACCCGATGCCGCCATCGATGTCACGCCGCCACCGAGGCCTTCGCGGGGATAAGATCAACACGGCGACGCCCTAATCCTTATCCTGGTCACTCCACGCGTGCTCTCTCTCTCTGTCATCCTGATTTCTTCCCCTCTCACTGAAACCCTAGATCTAGGTCACCGTTGATTGCCGCTGCTATGAACTTCCCCATGCTCCATTGATCAAACACACAAACTCGCCTAGCTCCCTTGGACCTCTGGGTCCAAAGAATTGAAGAAGGGCGCCGGGAATCGATGCTAATGACTCCATCTCCCCGGAGCCCGACGACCACAGCCGCCACCATTACTGATGCTAGAGCCTTCCTCCAGTCTCGCCGAGCCTCCTATAGCAACAAGGGTAAGCTCCTGATTCGACTGAACCCTCTCCTGGCCTTCCTTGTCCTCTGTACCGACCTGTCACCGTGCGCTATCGTGCTGGTTTCGCTGTCGTCGTCGCCGGTGATGTTTTCGGTCTCCCCAGGACGCCGCGCCGCCTTTTTAGGTAGCCTAGGACCAGTAGTTTCTGATTCGTGTTGGATTGCATCGTCACCTGCGCCATAGCGCCGCCGCCGTGGGGTCGCCAACGTCTGTTGACTGCCGCCGTGTGACCTAGCCTGGTCAACCTATGTGGGTCCCTCTCTTTGCTTAGGTGTCACACTGACGTGGCCATGGCCCACCTATCATTGTCCAGGAGTAAGAATAGAAACAGTAACAAATGCAATTGCTACTGTGAGGTATGCCATGTGTCAACTGGCCCACGGGTCAGGGACCCTGGGTAAGTTAGCTTTGGTGTAAACAGTTTAATGTTTATTTAAGAATAATTAAAACATTATAAATCCAAATTTCAATATTCTAGAAATAAAATAAAAGGATTAAATCTTGTAAATTTAATATCTCTTGTTTTATAAATCGGAAAAATACATATAATATATGAAAATGTTTAGAAAAATAAAATCTACAACTTGAAACTATTATTAAATATTATTATGATAATTATTTAAATAAATATTATTTAATAAATACTTTAAAAAGTTTTAATACTTTGATAATTAGTATTTTAATAATGGTAAATGTTAAAAATATAAATAAAATACCAAAAATCTTAGAAAAATAATAATTAGAGTTTAAAGCTATAATAATGCATCATTATTTCACTTACTTAAATATTTATTATTTATTAAGTATTTTTAAAGTAATAAACCTTATTAAAATCATATATTATTATTTATAAATCACAAAAATAAATGTAATATACCAAAATGATCACAAAAATAATACCTATATGTTAAAAATGTGATATTCCACTTTTGAGTTAAATAAAAAGTTAAACACCTTCATAACTTGATTTAAACCTATTTCTTTAGTTAATAATTCATATAATGTCAAATGGGTAGAAACTTGGCAAACAACTTTTTGTTCCTCTAGTTGGACACTTATTTTTCTTCCTCTAGTTCTTGGGTAGAAACTTGGCAAACAACTTAAGAAGCACTTGTAGCCACAGTATACAGAAGGAATAAGAGATCTAGCTCTGAGTACATCGATTGCCATAGTGTTTTCTCACTGTTCTGCGTGTGCACTGCACTCTCTCTTCCTGGATTCCTCATGCGTTTATACGATCCCAACTTAAGCCTACCACAGACATCTGTCGTGTTCCACGCCATGACACCACCGCTAGGGCCTAGGAGGAGAGAAAGGGGAAAAGTCTACTACCTCCACACACGTCGCGCGTCGTAAAGCTAGGAGGGAGTCAGAATCGATGTGACAAGAAAGCAGGATGTGAAATTCACGAAATGGGTGGGTGTATAACGGCACGGATCTTAGAGTCTATATGGATGGACATGATAGATTTTGCACCCATGTGTACAAGCACAAAATCCATTCTAGCGCTGATTTTGGAAGGACTACTATTTAAGAGACATTTTTTTTCCGTATTCCACATAAAATATTGATTTTGCACAAAAATAATTTATGTGGGCGCACATAGAATGTGGAGATGTAATCCCTCTGTATCAAAATATAAGATGTTTTAAATTTATAAAAAAATGTATCTAGACTTCTCTTAGTGTATCGATTCATTCAAAATCTGAGTGAACCTATATACTAAAAAAAGTCTAGATACATTTGCTTAACAAAGCTAAAACATCTTATATTTTGAAACGGAGGGAGTATTTCTCAAAAAAATGTGGAGCTGTATAGGCAAATAAAAATTCAAACAATTTGAAATGTATTGTTTTTGTAAAGATAGCAAATGACATGAGATCGTGATATTCCTGTTGAAAAGACGAGCAGATATGCATGGAGCGGCTGGCCGTAGCATAGTTTTCCTCTTGAGAAAAAAACCAGTATAGAAATGTCAATCATGGATGAATATAATGGTAAGAGAAAGCGAACTTTACGCGATCCCTCCTGCTAAAGGAAACTCCCAGCGACGCGCAAAAAATAGAAGGGCGCGTCTAGGCGCTCGTTCGCCGTCCCTGACGCACCTCCCGAAAACGCAAGTTCCTGTCGTACATGTCTCTCACGGAACAGGAAAGAAAAATAATGTAATTAGCGCATCCTTTACCTACCTGGCTGTCTCTGTACGCACCCAAGCATCACCGCAGATGGTCTCTACCGGTGGCTGTTGTTTCGCGCATCGCCGGCGGGCAGGACACACCAGCACCATCTTCCTGCTCCACCTCTGGCAGGGGCACCACCGGCCTCCGCTAGTCCCGTTAGGCGCGGCCGCTGCTGATGTTGCCGAAACCACCTCCTGCCCGGTCTGTCGGTGTTAGCGTTCACTTGGCTAGCCCAGTACTCGAACCACATTTTGGATGTTTATGCGTTCATAGTCCAACAATAAAAAGAGATCCCACTCTAAAATCCGGACTAAAAGGAGGAAGGAATATCTTTCTTATAAGTTGGATGTGGCCTCCTCCCATAGGCGAGGTGAGACTAAACCAAGCAGCCTCCACTAGTCAATAGAGGGGTCCTAACATCCCATCCCCCTGAGAAATTTCTCAGGAAGGCATGACGATGCTGGATCTGATACCAGATGTTAGCGTCCGTTTGGTCAGCCCAGCACTCGGCCTACGTTCTGGACATTCATACGATCATAGCCCAACAATAAGAAGAGATGCCACTCCATCCCAAAAGCCCGGACTGAATGGAGGAAGAAATCTCTCCCTTATAAGATGGGTGTGACCTCCTCCCGTAGACGAGGTGAGACTAAACCAAGCAGCCTTCACCGGTCAACAGAGGGGTTCCCACATCTCATCCCCTGAGAAGCCCCTTAGAAAGGCATGACGATGCTGGCTCTGATACTAGATGTTAGCGTCCACTTGGCTAGCCCAGTACTCGGCCCACATTCTGGACGTTTATGCGCTCACAGCCCAACAATAAGAAGAGAGCCCACTCCATCCCAAAATCCGGACTAAAAGGAGGAAGGAATCACTCCCTTATAAGCTAGGTGTGGCCTTCTTCCATAAACAAGGTGGGACTAAACCAAGTAGCCTCCACTAGCCAACAGATGGGTCCTAACAGCCAATATCCTCCATCTTCCATTGCGCAAGGTCCCCGGCATTCCTCAGCGTGAGACTTGTCAATAGCTTCTCCCCCGACCTGCTTCCTTGCTGAAGGTTCGAGCGCGAGCTGCCTGCCATGCCTTACTGACGGTCGTGACCTCTCGTAGATGCCTACTTAGTTTGTTCGTATGGAATTGCCGTGTGTAGACTGTGGATACACCTGATCAGCCCTTGGGGTGTGTGTGTTAATCTCTCCTATAGTTGTAGTACACACCGAAAGTAATTGAATTGGTTGTGGCTGTTTGTTTAGACGTGAAGAATAGGAGAATGAAAAATCCTCTATTTTTCTGAGCGATAGTTATCTGCTGCAGGTATAAAGTTCTTCAAGGAATTTCGGTTCCCAAATAACTTTGGTGCCTAACATAAAAAACTTGGTGTATATGCAAATTTGGTGTCCGACGAGGCTATTTTGTTTTTCGACGAGGCAATTTTGGTGCCCGACGAGACAACTGTCGTACCATACGAGACAACTTGAATTCCCAAGTGAGCAACTTTGGTGCCCGACAAGGCAATTCGATACACAGAGTAACTTTGGTGCCCAAACCAGGCAACTTGGGTGCCCCGAAAAATCAACTTCGATGCATAATGAGAAAATATCGGTGCCCGATAGAGCAAATTCTATGCCCTACTGAGCAACTTTGGTGCCTGACGAGGTAACTTTTTGTCAACACCCGGATTTTTCAATCCTAGATGCCTGTTATGCCATACATCGCAATCCCAGGATTACCATTTTTGCGAGACATAACAGAATTGGATACCATAGTACATCATCCATTACAAACTTCACATAAGTTCTTACACGAATAGGGATCTCATGATCCAGTTCTTAATACAACATCAAGCAGCGGAATACGTAATAATAACGGTAGCATAGGCGAAGCTCCATCTTCGGGGTCACAGGCAATGCTGACGATAGGAGATGATCCTAGTTATCGTAACCTTCCTGGGGTCCATCTTCTAGGTACTCCTCTTCATAGTCTGGCCATGGAAATAGCCAGGGACAAAGCCATGAGTACTCTTTAAGTACTCGCAAACTAATACTAACAGGTAAAGGGGTTTTTGGATAATAGGACACTAGGCTCTAGGGTTGTTTTGCAAAAGTCAGATTTATCTCTACTAAGTTCCAAAGCTAGTCACAATTTTATAACTCCTAAGTGGGATCTTGTAACTCATGTCACAACTCTGTTGTGGTCAAGTCAAAGTCTCAATTCATTTCACAAGTCAATTTTGAAAAGTCTGACGAGGGAACAATATGGCCACTCAGCTGTCCATAATCATGACGCTATTCAATAGTTTGACACTCTGCAGAGATTGTACACTTTCACCACAACATTTGGTACATCCGTCAGAACAAATCCTGAATTCACCATACTCGATGCGGATAATCAATCCTAACCTTTCAATTACACGCCCTAGTATAAGCACCTCTCCTGTGAGTTTGGCCTCCCAACCATGACCAACTGTCATCTTGGGTACTGCACAGGTGGACAATCTTCACAAGGTAGCCTCGGCTCAGACCTTGGCTGTGAGGGAGCTAATACTAAGGTACATAAGTTTCCAGTCAAGCCCTACCCAATATTCGGGTATTGTGGTTGTACGATAAAATTGGAATGATATCGCATCCAGACAACCATCAGTTTTATAAAAGGGCTAAGGCTCATGCCTCAACATTTTCATCCCCAAAATCATCAGGTGTTCGGAAACACATGTCCAAAACATTTCAATAGAATGATCCATCATTCCAAGGTTTTCATAATGAGGCTTTTTGCTGATCCTGGAAAAGGGCTTTAACACCGGTTCTTCTATGTACCGGTGTTAAAGGGGGGGCCGTACCAGCGTGGCTCGTGCGGAAAAAAGGAGCCCCCCTTTAACACCGGTTCGTGCCACGAACCGGTGTTAAAGGACCCTGCAACAGTGGCCCGCGCAGCCTCCCCCCTTTAACACCGGTTCATGGCTTGAACCGGTGTTAAGGGGGGGGGGGGCTATATAAGACACCACAGCCCACACCCCACTCTTCCATTTTTTCACTATCTCATTTTGGAGCCTAGCAAGAGGGTGTGAAGAGTGCTAGTTTGTGTTTTTTTCATATGCACAAAAGGTGTTCGGTGAAATGCCCGAGAGCTCAAAATAAGTTTTCTCGTTGCTCTTTCCTTCTCGGTCGAGGTCGGCAACTATCCTTTCATGTGTCATTGATGTACTATATATATAAATGGTCATCTCCCTATTAATTTTTGATATATACTACATATTAATGCAGATGAACCGACAATGGATGTACGATGACCGCCGCACTTCCGAGTACATTACGGGCCTCCAAAATTTCATCGTTGTGGCTAATGCAAACCGTGGTCACAATGGTTTTATGTGTTGTCCGTGTGTTCACTGTCAGAACAAGAAAGACTACTCAAATACCAGAACTATTCACGCCCACCTGCTTCGATCCGGTTTCATGACCAGCTATAATTGTTGGACCAAGCACGGAGAAAAAGGGGTTATGATGGAAGACAACGAAGAAGAGGATGATGACAACTATCATAATATGTATCCTGAATATGATGATACTGCAACGGGGGTAGATAATGAAGATCAAGAGGCAACATATGGGCCCGCTGATGACGATCTTGGTCGGGCCATTACTGATGCAAAGGAAGAATGTGAAACTGAAAAGGAGAAGGAGAAGCTGGAGCAGATGTTAAAGGATCACAAAACATTGCTGTATCCAACTTGCGAAGATGGCCACAAAAAGCTAGGTACCACACTGGATTTGCTGCAATGGAAGGCAGAGAACGGTGTGACAGCATTTTCAAAGTTGTTGGTAAAATGAAGAATCTTCTTCCAAGAAATAATGAGTTGCCGACGGTACATACCAAGCAAAGAAGGTTGTACGCCTCTAGGATTAGATGTGCGAAGATACGGCTGCATTAATGACTGCATCCTCTATCGCGGTGAGAAGTACGATAATTTGGATGCATGCCGGTATGCACTGCACTACGGTATAAGATCAGACGAGACGATCCTGGCGATGTTGAGGGCGAGGCCCCTAGGAAGAAGGTTCCTGCCAAGGTTATGTGGTATGCTCCTATAATACCATGGTTAAAACGTCTCTTCAGAAATAAAGAGCATGCCAAGTTGTTGCGATGGCACATGGAAGACCGTAAGAAAGACGCGATGTTGAGACACCCCGCTGATGGGTCACAGTGGAGAAAAGTCGAGCGAGAGTACCCGGACTTCGCACGTGACGCAAGGAACTTAAGGTTTGGTCTAAGTACAGACGACATGAATCCTTTTGGTGAGCAAAGCTGCAGTCACAGCACCTGGCCTGTGAATCTATGTATCTATAACCTTCCTCCTTGGTTGCGTATTAAGAGGAAGTTCATTATGATGCCAGTGCTCATCCAAGGCCTGAGGCAACCCGGCAACGACATTGATGTGTACCTAAGGCCATTAGTTGAAGAACTTTTACAGCTGTGAGCCAAACCAGGTGTACGTATGTGGGATGAGCACAAAGGGGAGACATTTGACCTACGAGCATTGCTTTTCGTAACCATCAATGATTGGCCTGCTCTTAGTAACATTTTAGGGCAGACAAACAAGGGATACAATGCATGCACACACTGTTTAGATGAGACTGAAAGTGTATATTTGGATAAATATAAGAAGGTTGTGTACCTAGGGTATCGCCGATTTCTTAGAACTGCATCCAAGAAGAAAGAAAGGCAAGCATTTCAAACGTCTGGCGAACCGGAGGAAGCCTCCTCCGCATGCCGGTGAGGAGGTATTTGGTATGGTCAAGGACCTAGAAGTAATCTTTGGAAAAGGTCCTGGCAGTCTATCTGTTCCGAATGACTATGCCGGACACGCGCCCATGTGGAAGAAGCAATCTAAATTTTGGGACCTACCCTATTGGAAAGTCTTAGAGGTCCGCTCTTCAACCGACGTGATGCACGTGACGAAGAATGTTTGCATGAACCTGCTAGTCTTTCTAGGAGTGTATGGGAAGACAAAAGATACACCGGAAGCACGGAAGGACCAGCAACGTCTGAAAGCCCCTGAAGATCCTATGCATCCTGAGAACGAGAAGGGTAAACGATGCCACTTAACTCCTGCCAGCTACGCTCTTACCAAAGCAGAGAAGGAAATCTTTTTTGAATGTCTGAGCAGTATCAAGGTCCCGTCTGGCTTCTCGTCGAATATAAAGGGAATAATAAATATGGCAGAGAAAAAATTCCAAAACCTGAAGTCTCATGACTGCCACGTGATTATGACACAATTGCTTCCGATTGCATTGAGGGGGCTTCTACCTGAAAATGTCCGAGTACCCATTGTGAAGCTATGTGCATTCCTCAATGCAATATCTCAGAAGGTAATCGATCCGAAGCCTACTAGGGTTACAAACAGATGTGGCCCAATGTCTTGTCGACTTTGAGTTGGTGTTCTCACCATCCTTCTTCAATATTATGACGCATCTCTGGTTCACCTAGTAGAAGAGATTGCCATTCTCGGTCTGTATTTCTACACAATATGTTCCCCTTTGAGAGGTACATGGGAGTCTTAAAGAAATATGTTCATAACCGTGCTAGGCGGAAGGAAGCATATCCAAGGGCTATGTAACAGAGGAGGTCATTGAGTTACGTGTTGATTTTATTCCTGACCTTAAGGCGATTGGTGTTCCGAATCACGACATGAGGGAGACTGCGTGGAAAAGGCACCCTAGGATGTAAAGCAATGATATGTAGGACGGCATTCTCTCAATCAAGCACACTACACGGTTTTACAAAGATCTATCTTGGTTGCCCGTATATCAATGAACACAAGAATTTAATACGCCTCAAACACCGGGCGATCGATGAATGGATTATAAGTGAACACATGGCGAGTTTTGGCGGCTGGCTGCAAAGACTTCTCACGAATAACACCACTGTTGTGGATCAGTTGTACTTGTTGGCCAGGACACCATCTTCGACTGTATGTA
Source organism: Avena longiglumis (assembly GCA_030063025.1). Lineage (NCBI taxonomy): Eukaryota > Viridiplantae > Streptophyta > Magnoliopsida > Poales > Poaceae > Avena > Avena longiglumis. Next base: position 176,831,480 of record CP125977.1, on the reverse strand, counting down.
CTTTCCAAGGGTACGAGATAAATGAGAATACATTTTACACGATAGGCCAAGATAAAAAGAGAACCAACCAAAATAGTGGTGTCCGCTTCGATGCAGCAGAAGACAATGGGAAGAAGACCACATATTATAGGTTCATAGAGGAGATATGGGAACTTGACTATGGACCTAATTTTAAGGTCCCCTTGTTTCGATGCAAATGGGTCAAGCTAACAGGAGGAGGGGTTGAGGTAGACAAGAAGTACAGAATGACAACGGTGGATATCAACAATCTTATGAAGGTAGACAAGAACTTAGACGAACCATTCGTCCTAGCCAATGATGTGGCTCAGGTTTTCTATGTGAAGGACATGTCCTCCAGACCAAAAAAAAAGAAAAAATATGTAAACGAATACATCATATGATGAGCCAAAGCGTCACATAGTTCTTTCAGGGAAAAGAAACATCGTGGGAATCGAGGACAAGGCAGACATGTCAGAAGATTATAATAAGTTTGATAAAATTCCGCCCTTCACAGTGAAAACTGACCCAAGCATTCCGTTAAGTAAAGAAGATGCTCCATGGTTACGTCTGAAGCGATCATAAGGAAGGACATATGCCAAGAAGGTCATGCTCATATTATGTAACTCTAGTTCATGTTTTTCACGGTTTGTGGCTTGACCAAAGGATATCTTTCGCGGTTTGTGGATTGACCGGGACTATATATAGGGGGGACCGGTTTTGTAGTCTCAGTTTTTAATATTAATAAATGTCTTGAGTGTTACTCTTGTTTTGTGGATGGACCGGGACTATGAGAAGAAGTTGTCCCGATTCGTACTTACCATTAAGATCTGATCTCCAAACGCGCGTGGTCACATATTAGGGAGTGCCTCTATGACCGGTTTCTTGGAGATGCCGGAGGACTGGGCTCCGTCGGCATCTCCCTGAAACTGGCCGTAGTGGTGTCCCTGCTCTCGAAAACCATCTTGCAGCTTGTAACTTCTCTAACTAGATCAATACACCTGGGAGCTAACTAATTTCACATATTAGGGAGTGCCTCTATGACCAGTTTCTTGGAGATGCCGGAGGACTGGGCTCCGTCGTCATCTCCCTGAAACTAGCCGTAGTGGTGCCCCTGCTCTCGAAAACCATCTTGGAGATGCCTCAAACTGGCTAGAGGACTGGACTCACAAGGATGCCTATTTATAGTACAAGCAGCTCGACATAGTGTCGACACTTACGAAATAATGTCGACAGTCACCCCTATTATTAGTGCTGACTCGTGTTTTGTCCCGGTTGGTGTCTCCAACCGGGACTAAAGGTTCATCTTTAGGTTGGTGACACCATCCGGGACAAGGTACACACCGCACGACATAATGTCGACACTCACCCCTATCATTAGTGCTGCCTGGCCCAGCCTGAAATCCCTCCAACCGTCCCATTTTTAGAACAAAGTCATATTTCTTCTGTTAACAGTATATGTATTAAATGAGCCATTTTTCTTCCTTCTATTTCTTCCCTCCATTTTTCTTCCCGCCATTTTTTCCCGCCAGTTCTTACCGCCAGTTCTTCCCTCCAGTTCTTCTCGCTAGTTCACTATATATATATATATATGTAGGGTTGGCCTCCATTGTCATTGCACATCTCTAGACTCATATCTGCAACCTCATCACTCTTTCCCATGGCTTCCACCGTAGCACTAACCCCCAGGGAGGCGGAGGCGCTTTGCGCCTCGAACTACCCCTGCCCGCCGGGCTACTGTGTCCCCGTCGGCTGGATGCTGAGCGCCGGAGGCGTGCCGGTTCCTCCTGTCCCTCTAGGTGTGGCGCGTCGGATGGCCATCACGAACCACTACTACTTCGAGCTCACGCCGGAGCAGCGGAGGAATCCCAGATGGCATCCCGACTATTTTCCTACTTGGGAAGCCTTCTTCGTGGATCGGCATGAGAGGGCGCTCGCCAGGCACGAGGAGGACGGCCCACCTCTTCCTAACTTCAATGAGGCTGGCCGTCGGCTATGGTGGCGCGGTCGGACTCTCCAGAGCGTCATGGCCTATGACACTGCCGCCGACTCTAACCCCCGTCTGCGCTACCCTCAAGTCCAGCCCACGCGTACTCAGCCTTAAAGGTTCAATTACGGTGACCCCAACGACGACAACGACGACAGCAGCGGCGAGTACAACGACTACAGTGGCGAGTATTACAGGTGTAGGCAGGAGCATGACTGAATCACTCCAACATTCCGAAACAAGTTCGGCCGATTGTTACTTAATCTGGCCATGTATCTTAATTTTCAGTTCTTTTATGTATCTTAATTTTTAGTCGTGCTTTATGTAACTTACTATTAGTTGCATTTTGTATTTTAATTCTAGTTCTATCTCCTTCACAAAATGACCTATCTCATTCGAGGTTTCTTGGCTTTCGCGTCAAATGACCAATGTTATGGCTAAAATAAAGGCATAGTTTGTGATAATATGGCCATATTGTGCATACATGTGCATCATGGCATGACAAACAATGTTGCAAGAGGAAGTTTTCCTTTTTATCGCACCAAAAAGGCATTTTCCATTTTCCGAGCATAAAAAACGGACGGTTTTGTGAAGCAACCACCAAATGGCTAATTCAAAAAACCACCAACACATTTTACAAAAATACTAGACCACCTTATATGGACAATGTACCAACAGGGGGATCTGAAACCTTTCCGTCCACCTCTGGTGAAAAAGACAAATTCCTGCCGAATCGGTAGGAAGTGGGTCAGATATGAACTACAGGTACATGATACGATGCTCATGATTTTTTACAAAAATCATTTTTAGGTTCACAATATGCTATTTTATCAAAAATCCAATGCAAGTTGAGCGAGGCTTGGCCCCGAGCTAAGAATCTTCATGCCCGTTGTTTGACAAAGTTTGACGATAGTTTAAAACGGGAATAAAAAATAAAAAAAGATCGAAACAGTGCGAAACCTTCACGTGGTGTTATATTATGTGACATAGTTAGAAGGAAAAATCTCAAACTTGGTACATTGATTATGTCTCAAATAAACCTTCACAAAATGACCTATCTCATTCGAGATTTCTTGGCTTTCGGGTCAAATGACCAATGTTATGGCTAGAATCAAGGCATAGTTTGTGATAATATGGCCATATTGTGCATACATGTGCATCATGGCATGTCAAACAATGTTGCAAGAGGAAGTTTTCCTTTTTATCGCACCAAAAAGGCATTTTCCATTTTCCGAGCATAAAAAACGGACGGTTTTGTGAAGCAACCACCAAATGGCTAATTCAAAAAACCACCAACACATTTTACAAAAATACTAGACCACCTTATATGGAAAATGTACCAATAGGGGGATCTGAAACCTTTCCGTCCACCTCTGGTGAAAAAGACAAATTCCTACCGAATCGGTAGGAAGTGGGTCAGATATGAACTACAGGTACATGAGTACATGATACGATGCTCATGATTTTTTACAAAAATCATTTTTAGGTTCACAATATGCTATTTTATCAAAAATCCAATGCAAGTTGAGCGAGGCTTGGTCAGATTCAAGTGTATACAAAAGATGCGGCATTTAAATATCTAATCAATTCAAAAATGTTAATACAAAAGATGCGGCATTAAAATATGATTTTCTCTAATAAAATAGGGTTAGATTCCTTTTTAGATGCTTAATATTTCTTATGTTCAAAGTTTTAGGATTTGAAAATTTATTTTTGTTTGAATTGAATAATCAAAATTTATATGTAAGTGTTTTAATCATTTTGAAAATTTTCATCTAAAGTAAATATAAAATGTTTTTACATGAATGGATAGATATTATTTTTCTGAAAATTATGATATATTATTCATATTTTTCTGAGTTGAAATGAAAAAGATATGATTTTTCTAAATTCATATCCTATTTTTTGAATTAAAAATGCCCCTTTAATGCATGAAATAAATGCCCCCCTTTAACACCGGTTCCAGCCACGAACCGGTGTTAAATGGGGGGGGGGCATTTATTTCGTTTCGCACGCGCAGCCCCCTTTAACACCGGTTCCATCCTTTAACACCGGTTCATGGCTGGAACCGGTGTTAAAGGGGGGGGGGTATTAAATGCGCGCCTTCCCCTTCCTTCTTCCCCCAGAGCCAGATTGAACCCGCCGCGTAGAGAAAAACAGAGAGCAGAGCCGCTGGCGCCGTCCAGCCCTCGTCATCGCCGCCCTCACCCTCGCCGTTGCCGCCCTCGCGTCAGCCGCCACCGCCAACTCGATCGGAGCCGCCATCGCCCTCGCGGCGCCAACACCGCCACCGCGCGCGCACCCCCAAAACCGACGACGACGCCGACGCCTACAAGAATCCCACCGTCGTGATCGTGGTGAGCTATCGGACCTCCTGGTCCTCTCTGTTTCCTCCCTTTTGCGTTGCTGTCCCGATGAGCTCGCGGTGGCGGTGGAGCTCGCGGCGGCGGTGGAGCTCGCGGTGGCGCCGACCCGCAGTTTTCAGTGGCGGCGACGCGCGCGGTCCTTGGTGTCTGGGAGGCGGGCGACACCAGAGCAGTGGGGGATGGCCCAGGCCCAGGAGCGGTGCGGGGACGACCTCCCCTCTCGGCTGCGGGGGCGACCTAGGTGGGGTGCAAGCTCCGGTGGTGGCCATATGGGCTGCGAGCTCGCGCGGTATGCCAGCGATGTCGGGGTGTATGCATGGTCCTTCTCGGGTTGCAGGTGTGTCCGCTGGCAACGACGGCACGACGTCCCTCTCTTCGGCGATGCGATGTGTTGTTTGTCGTCGGAGTGGTGGCTAGAGTTCACGGATGTCGGTGGCGGCCTTACAAGGTGGACTGCGCGGGCAGCTCTTTGGCGAGCGTCGTGGCTTCTCCCCTCGGTCTAGGGCCTATCTTGGGGACAACGGGCGGGGCAGAAGACGGGGAAAACCCTTTACCATAGGTCTCTGGGGCCGCCGATGCTGCTACCTTCTTCGTCACAGGGCTCCGGGTGAAAACACTTTACCATAGGTCTCGTTGGTCGTTACGCTCTTGGGGGCGTCGTTGTGGAGCTCTGACTCATCCTGATCTTGGCTCATTGACTTCGGTGGCAAGTTTAGGTTCTCCTCTGTTTTTCTTGCTTATTTTGATCTGCTTTATAAAAGGGATATCCCCTCCACATTGTATCTGTTCTGCCAAGTTGTTTGCCGTCGCTGCCGTCACTCCGGTGACCATACTAAGGCGGCGCCGCTACTATAATGCTTGCCTCGGCCTCCTCTTTCGAACAACGCCCGTTTTAGGTAGGCCGTATCACGCTACCTCGCGCGCCCTAGGTCGCTCTCCAACGCCGCCAGCCTCCGGTCAGCCACTGTAGCTAGCCCCTCTCATATGCATCCGGGATTTCTCCGAATTAGGGTTTGGACCCCTCGGAACTCGTTTAAAATGATCAAGCATCCTTAGGGTTTTAATTTCATTTGTGTATTTATTTGTGTATTTTTGTATGAATAATATGTATATTTGTGTATGAATCCAAGTCCACTTGAATGTTTACTCTCTTACTCTAGATAATATTATTGTTTTAGAAACTATGGATCCACTTAGTAGAAACCTTGAAGAAGAAGAAATAATGGAGAACATTATTGATGAGGACACCTCACAATATCTGAACTTGGAGGGACATGATGACAACTCAAGTAGTCATGGAGAAGATGAAGACTCCGGTGAACGCAATTTAGTGATTACAAAGTCCGGCGAGGTATATGCATTGATTAAGCCTCTGCTGACTTCCACCAACAATCTTCTTCTACATGTATTAATTAATGCTTCTTTCTTCTTTTAGCCCTCTGGATCGACCAGCCAGCAACCATCTTCTTCTACGAAAAAGAGCAAGCGAGGCGCGAGCCATCGGTTGAAAGATCGTGCAAATTTCACGATCGAATCAGTCTGTGTTGATGGCAGGCCGATGGAGCCCAAGAAGGCCGCAGACAAATTTGTACGTCAGGCTGGAGTTCTTGTTAGGGACCAAATCCCAATCAGAATTGAATATTGGAATAAGCCAAAGAAGGGCGACGGTACCTTTGTCAATGAAAGATCCAAAGAAATGCTTTGTAATTCGTTGTTGGTAAATTTCACCCTTCCGCTAGAGGAGGATGAAAACAACCCGGTTATAAAGGAAAAGGTCAAAGAGTGGACTCTAAAGAAGATGGCTGACCCTTTCCGCGACTGGAAGACAAAATTGAACAAATTTGTCAAAGCTCGCGAGACTCCAAATTTCAAAGACGCATATTATGCGAAGATAAGACCTCACTGGCCCGAATTTGTGGCATATAAGGAAGGTGCTATAGCTAAAAAGAGGTCAGAAACCAATACGCTAAATGCCCAGAAGAAGGAATATCACCAGAGGACGGGGTCAGGTGGCTACATATCTCAGAGGCCTAAGTGGGAGGAAGTTGAGAAGGCCCTGCGCGCTAGAGGGATCACACCCCAGGCAGATGAGTGGGACCTATGTGCAAAGACTTGGTTCTACGGAATTGGGGCAAGGTTGCACCCAGAAACAGGATTGTGTATCTTCCCAACCCTCCTTGCCAAACCCGTCACTGAACTCATCACGGCATACGAGGAAACAGCCGCCAGGACCTTCCATCCCGATAGAGAGAATGACCAGCTCACACGCGCCATCGGTAAAAAAGAACACCCTGGACATGCACGAGGCACAGGGGGTATGACGTGGAAGGATGGGTTTGCCGAGTGGAGCGACTCTTACAGATGGCGCGGCAGAAAATAAAAAGAGCGTACAGAGCGGATGACACAGATAGAACATGCACTTGTGGCGCTGCAGGCGCAAGTGAATGCACAAGAGAGCCATTAAGCTACCGGCCCATCTCAGCAGCACGAAGAGCCTGCATTGGAAGCTGCCGGCGGCCCAGACTCTGTGCGGAAAAGCAGCGTGGCTTCCACGGAGAATGTATAGTCCACGCTTGAAATGGCGGGTCCTCGATACCCCGTGGATGAGATCACGGAGAGCGAACACGTTGAGCTGCATGTGAGATTAATGGGCTTATCCATTAAGGTGGCTGTCGGCTATGCCTTACCTCCTGTAGCTGGTGGAACTTACCACTGCCGACCGATTCCATATGGCTATGCTATTGTCGGGGTGGATGAGGTTGTGAAGGAATATGAGGAAGCACAACTTGACCATCCTACAGGTGAAGGGGAAACTCAACTCAAATTTGCAGTGAAAACAACCATTCTTTGGAAGAAGGAACACATCGTGCTTCCAAATTGGACGCCACTGGCACCCCATCTCTCCACAGTCGTGATCTGAGCGCTTCAGCTATCTCTGTGGCAGCCATCTCCGGCTTCAGCCATCTCTGGCAGCAGCCATCTCAAGGCCCACCATCTCCGTACAGCCATCTCTCCTGCCCGTCAGCCATCTCCGGTGCTTCAGCCATCTCCTCAGCGTAAGCGGAAGAGCACTGCCACGAAGAGCATCACTAGCACTGCCACAAAGAAATCTGCAGGAAACCGTACGCCAAAGAGTTCAAAAAACTACGTCCCGCAGCCTTCCGCCAAGCCATTGCCGGTTTTACCGTGGAATCGCAGCGACGAGGAGACCAATAGGATCTCGGAAGAAGAGGTCAAGAAATTCTTTGCACCTATACGGGCCAAGCCAAAGGAGAAAATAGATCCGGCGGTGGTGGAGAAGTTTTACAAAAATCTTTTGAAACCTGAATCCCCACTTGTGCCGGACTACGAGCGCCAGATTTTGAAGGGGGATGCAAGGCGCCGTAGGGAGACTAAAAGTAGCAGTCGTGCGGCACCCCAGAAAATAGTTCCCATGCTCGGAGAGCAGGAAAACCAATCATGGGCCCCGCTCCAAGTGTTCGACACACGGGACGCTCCTCCCGTAAATGATTATGAGGCAGAGCTACAAAGAAAGGCCAATGAGATGGGGATGACTTACATTGCATACTTGAACATCATGGGAGACAACTTGCCCAAATGCAATGCCAACCCCATACAGCCATGGAAGTATGGGAAGAATCTCGTCAAGAAAGAGGAGCTCAGGAATCTACCAACAAAGATGGGAAGATTGCACAAGTGGTACCTTGATTTCTGCAAGACGAGAAAGGAAGAATGGATCACAGTGCATATAAGAGATGTGATTTTCTTGTGCGGAGACGACGAGATCGACTTCAACATTCAAGACTTGCATTTTCTATTCAATCAGAAGGAACTCGACAAAGCTGCCATCAGCCTTTCTTGTGTGTAAGTACTATTTCTGTAATTTATATCTCATATCATTCACTTCATTAATTGCATGTATATATATATGCTCAGCATAAATGTATATACTATTATGCAGGAAAAAGGTTATGGAATGCATGAAAGGAGGCCCTTTTGACATTGGGTTCGTTGACCCAAATAGAGTTCATGAAGAAGTGGTAAGAACCAAACCCGGGCAAACAGAAGATTACTTGCTAAGGTCTTTACTGAGACAACAAACCAAAAGGGAAATACTATTGCCTTACAACTTCTCGTGAGTACTGTTACCCTCTCTTGTAGACATTCATTTCGCTTACTCGATGTTAAGTGTAATCGATGATGAGTTATGCGTGCGTAGGTTCCACTTTATTCGCTAGTCATTCAACCCGACTCAGAAAAGTCCTTGTCATGGACTCGTATTTAAAATAAAAAGAGCTATGGGCACTTTATAGAGATGCTCAGGTAATTTCAATCATATTATCGCACTAGATCGGCAACTTCGTGACAACAAGTAATTAATTACTCCTTTATCCATTTTCTTTGCTTGAGTGGTTTGAAAAGGTTCACGGCAGGCCGTGGGTGAATGGTCAGAAGAACTAAAATTTGTAGACCAAAATGTAAGTAATACTAGCTAGCTAGGTCTGTGTATCTCTTTGATTCTGCTTCCAATTCCATTATATCATGCTTTATTGATTATTATTTTGATTGAACTCTCTATTCTCGTAAAGTGCGCGCATCAGGGACCCGACAATAACTTATGTGGATACTATGTTTGCGAGTTCATTCGCAACACGATATGTGTGATGGGCCAAGCCACACTAGAACAACTTAGAGTAAGTAAACAAAGTCCACAACATTATTTTATTACCATCAATTGTGTTGAGTTTTATACTTATATATATATTGACCCCATTCTTCATATATATTCAGATCGAACGGATGCGGGACCAACTCCTACCATTTGACCGCATACGAGCCATTCAAGAGGAATTGGCGGGGTTCATACTTGATGAGGTCGTCACGCCTGGCGGAGAACTCTTTAGATATCCACCAAAATGAACGTTGTATATATGCTTGAACGTGTTTGTCTTGTACTTGATGCTTCAATGTTTACGGAGAATACCACACAATGACGATTTTTGTGTATAATAATAGTTGCTTAATTATTCATGTACTCATATGTACTAATGACGATGTATGTTTATACCGATCCCGATCGATTCCCCCTCCCCCTCCCGTAGAAATACGCCCAGAACGGGGCAGAGGCAGAACTCTGCCGCGGCAGAGATTTATCTCTTTTTCCTGCCGTGGCAGAGAACCTTTAACACCGGTTCGTGTTACGAACTGGTGTTAAAGGGGGGGGGGGCTGAGCCCTACGGCAGACCCACGTGCGCCACCCTTTAACACTGGTTCGTATAAGAACCGGTGTTAAAGGGACCCCCCTCTAACACCGAACCCTCAACAGCGGTTCTACAACCGCTGTTAGAGGGCCCTCCAAACCGGTGTTAGAGGGGGGGGGGTCTGCACTAGTGCTGCCATGCCTTACTGACGGTCGTGACCTCTCGTAGATGCCTACTTAGTTTGTTCGTATGGAATTGCTGTGTGTAGACTGTGGATACATCTGATCAGCCCTTGGGGCGTGTGTGTTAATCTCTCCTATAGTTGTAGTACACACCGAAAGTAATTGAATTGGTTGTGGCTGTTTGTTTAGACGTGAAGAATAGGAGAATGAAAAATCCTCTATTTTTCTGAGCGATAGATATCTGCTGCAGGTATAAAGTTCTTCAAGGAATTTCGGTTCCAAAATAACTTTGGTGCCTAACATAAAAAACTTGGTGTATATGCAAATTTGGTGTCCGACGAGGCTATTTTGTTTTTCGACGAGGCAATTTTGGTGCCTGACGAGACAACTGTCGTGCCATACGAGACAACTTGAATGCCCAAGTGAGCAACTTTGTTGCCCGACAAGTCAATTCGATACCGATAGAGTAACTTTGGTGCCCAAACCAGGCAACTTGGGTGCCCCGAAAAATCAACTTCGATGCATGATGAGAAAATATCGGTGCCCGATAGAGCAAATTCTATGCCCTACTGAGCAACTTTGGTGCCTGACGAGGTAACTTTTTGTCAACACCCGGATTTTTCAATCCTAGATTCCTGTTATGCCATACATCGCAATCCCAGGATTACCATTTTTGCGAGACATAACAGAATTGGATACCATAGTACATCATCCATTACAAACTTCACATAAGTTCTTACATGAATAGGGATCTCATGATCCAGTTCTTAATACAACATCAAGCAGCGGAATACATAATAATAACGGTAGCGTAGGCAAAGCTCCATCTTCGGGGTCACATGCAATGCTGACGATAGGATATGATCCTAGTTGTCGTAACCTTCCTGGGGTCCATCTTCTAGGTACTCCTCTTCATAGTCTGGCCATGGGAATAGCCAGGGACAAAGCCATGAGTACTCTTTAAGTACTCGCAAACTAATACTAACAGGTAAAGGGGTTTTTGGATAATAGGACACTAGGCTCTAGGGTTGTTTTGCAAAATCCATATTTATCTCTACTAAGTTCCAAAGCTAGTCACAATTTTATAACTCCTAAGTGGGATCTTGTAACTCATGTCACAACTCTGTTGTGGTCAAGTCAAAGTTTCAATTCATTTCACAAGTCAATATTGAAAAGTCTGACGCGGGAACAATATGGCCACTCCAACTGTCCATAACCGCGAACGCGGCTATTCGAATAGTTTGACACTCTGCAGAGATTGTACACTTTCACCACAACATTTGATACATCCGTCAGGAACAAATCCTGAATTCACCATACTCAGTATGCGGATAATCAATCCTAACCTTTCAATTACACGCCCTAGTATAAGCACCTCTCCTGTGAGTTTGGCCTCCCAACCATGACCAACTGTCATCTTGGGTACTACACAGGTGGACAATCTTCACAAGGTAGCCACGGCTCAGACCTTGGCCGTGAGGGAGCTAATACTAAGGTACATAAGTTTCCAGTCAAGCCCTACCCAATATTCGGGTATTGTGGTTGTACGATAAAATTGGAATGGTATCGCATCCAAACAACCATCAGTTTTATAAAAGGGCTAAGGCTCTTGCCTCAACATTTTCATCACCAAAATCATCAGGTGTTCGGAAACTCATGTCCAAAACATTTCAATAGAATGATCCATCATTCCAAGGTTTTCATAACCATTTTTCCACCAAGTATTCCCATCTAAAGTTGATCAAGTTTTATGCTTAGCACTAGCATCTACAAGTGGTGTTAAGCACGAATGAGGGGTGGTAAACTAGGGGAGTTTCAACTATGTATAACCTTATATCTCAGGATGATATCAAGGTGTCTAATCTTAGGCCAAATTTTATGCTCTTTATGCAACCTTCAGATAACTTTCTAGTATCTACCAAACTCTTAAGTAAACTCTAAGTAAGCTTTGATAAAGAAATAAAGTAAGAAGCTTGCAAATAAAACTAGGATTGGTTTCTCAAATGGGTATGATCATATATGCTTAAAGCATATAGTAGGCATGGTAACAAGCAAGTATTTGCTTGCATAGGTAAAGTATCTTGCAAGCGTTAGCTTGCATCAATGTCAATATAAGCTTGCTAAATTGCAAGTGTTAGCTTGCATTGGTATAGTATCAGCTTGCCTTGTGCAGAGCAGTGGTTGAAGTTCTCCTTGGCTTCTTCTTCGTAGTAACCTCCTTCCTCCTCGTATCCTTGGTCGGTACTAGCGTCTATGAATAAATACGAGGTACACAATCACCAAATAATACTTAACTACTTGCAATCATCACACACAAGGGTCCTATAGATGATCTAGCATCATCTCTAACATCACAAGGTTAAGGCTTGGTTTAATTCCTTTTATTTTTAGAAAAGTAATTTCTACTCATTGAAAAACTACTTAAGATTTAATATTCTCCAACCCAAACATGGGATCATGTTGACACATGTCATCACCACATATTGTAGTCCAAGGGAATGTGATTTAAAGTGGTGTCACAATTTAATAAGGTTTTACCCTTTTATTTTATTTATATATCATGACTAGAAATGCCATGTAGCATTATTTTATTACTTGAACATTATTTCTGCAAGTAAACCTATATATTTTTATATATTCTGAAAGGTATGGTTAAATGTGATTTTTGAGAGTTGGAATCAACTCAAAAGCTATTATGGTTTAAATTTGAAAAATGTTTGAATGCAGAAAAGCTTCTGCCTTGTTATTTTTACCATGGTTGATCTATAGATCCAAATGACTTGAATCCAACGGGCTTGGATTTAGCATTCACAGGCCTTTCCAACAAAATTGGTTCCATTCAATTTGGTGCACTGAATCGATCTGGATTGATTTGAAAATGGGTACAAAAGTGTGTTTGAATTAAAAAGAAAAAGATTTAATTCAAATCACTGGGCTGCGCGGGAAAAGTTACTGGGCCGTCCTGCTAAGCGCAGTGCTCCCGCGGGATGCTTAAGTGGGTGTCCCCACTTGCCAGTGAGACAGGGAGGGGCGAAGCGGTACGGGGCAACATGGGTCGTTCGATCTGATTCTAATCCAACGGCTGGGAGTCATCGTCGACGCGAGACAACGCTGGCGAGAAAGAAACCTAGCGCGGCCAGTGAGGGTTGCTGGGGGCTCACCGAGGTGCTGGCGAGGGTCGGCGAGGCGGGCGAACGACGAAGTCGGCGACGGTGAACTCAGGGGTGGTCGCGGCAGCTCCTGGGGTGGACGAAATCGATGGCTCCCTTCTTCTCCAGAGGCGGCGGGCTCCGGTGAAATTCCGGCGAGGTGGTACTCGCCTTGCTCCGGAAACGGTGTGGCACGATCAGTGACGAGAGGGGAGTGAGATGGTGTGAAGAAATCATGCGGGGGTAGCCTCTATTTATAGTCGAGCGAGGGGACCAACGGGGCGCACGGTGAGCTCGTCTGGGGCGATGTTACAGGCGGCTATTGGCATGGGCGATGGTAGGTGACGGTGCGGTGTTCCCTAGCGATGCTCAACGACATGGTTTCGAGGCGTGGGACAGTGCGGCTTGGTCTGGAACAAGCGACGCTCTAAGCGGCAGAGGCGGCGTCTTCGACAGCGAGAGGTGGCTGTGCGTCACGGGGCGGTGAACGGGGATGTCTGGCGGTCTCCTGGGTCGGTGGGGATTGTGTATGCACGCAGCGAGGGCGGCGCGCGGTCTGTGGGCTTCGGTCGAGGGTGGCGCTCTGACGCATGCTCGGCATGGTCGTTGGCAGTCTGGGCGCGATCCGTGCGTGTGGTCCAGTGGTTGGCAAGGTTCGAGAGTTGGACAGGGAGTGGCGGTGGACGGTGGGCTGCCTCCCAGACATGCTGGCTAGGCTTGCTACTGCTCCTAGCTTGCTGTCGACTATGGGGTGGCAAGGGTGTGCTCGGCTGTTCACCATTGATGGCAATGGCAAGCTCACAGTGGTGCTAGTGCTTGGTTAATCTTCCTAGATGATCTACTGAGCTGGTTGTGAGCTAAATAGGGAACAAGTTAGGCCAATTTTACTGCACACTATAGTGTTTGATGTTTGTTTGATTTGTATCTGCAACCTGTTTGATGAAATGGCCGCATGAATTCAAGTTTTGAATTTTGAAAAGATTTTTGGTGGGTTTGCTAGGTTGGTGCTGGTGAGTCTGCAAATGCTTGGGTTTTGAAAGTTGAGCTTGTTTGAGTGGTTTTTGAAAAAGTGGGATCTTCCCATATGATGAAGATTCAATTTTGAATTGTCATTTAAACTATGCATTTGAAAGTTTCTGGATGATCACAAAGTGGGCCTTGATACCTTGTTATGAGTACATTCAAGGGGTGCAAAGATCCAGAAAAGTTTCTGTTAGGTTCTGAAAGTTCGAGACAGCTAAAGTAGGCATGGGAGTTAAATTGGTCAAAGTGACCATTCCTTTAATATATTTGTTTTGATTTACTTGTCTTTAGGAAAAGTGTGGGAAATGTTTTAGATGATGTTTATTTCACCAAAGGAACATTTTACAAGCAATGAAACAATCAAAGAAGGTGGTTCCAAAAAATTTCAAAATCCATGCATACACATATGCATGCATTCATAATTTTATTTAGAAAAGTTTTTGTTAACCCTAAATGTTGATGACTAGTGCTTGAGGGTCCAAGCTTAGTATTTTTGGGATGTTACAAACCTTCCCCCTTAAACAAAATCTCGTCCCGAGATTTGAAAAAGGACGAAAAGATTACCTAGGATTTGAAGAGATCGGGAAACTCCGTCCTGATGTGATCTTCGCGCTCCCAGGTAGCTTCCTCTTCTGTGTGGTTGCTCCACTGAAAATGAGAAACTTGATGCTTCGGGTTCGGGTAGTTCGAAAAGCTTCTTCCAAAATACGGATGGGTACTTCGGGATAGGTCAGGTCATCTTTTATCTCTATGGTCAGATGGTAGATATTCTTGAACACTTCGGTCTTCTCGGGGACTTCGAGACACTTGCGAAGTAACGAGATATGGAACACATTGTGTACTGCTGGCATCTCTTCGAGTAGCTCCAATTGATACGATACTTCTCCTCGACGGTTCAGAATTTTGAAAGGTCCGATATATCTAGGGGCTAACTTTCCTTTGAGTTGGAAACGCTGCATTCCCTTCAATGGCGACACTTTCAAATAAACAAAATCTCCTATGTTGAAGGCGAGGTCTCTACGTCTCTTGTCGGCGTAACTCTTCTGTCGGGATTGGGCGGTCTTGAGGTGCTCACGAATCTTGTGAACCTTCTCTTCTGCTTCTCGTAGGATGTCGGGTCTGAAAATCTGACTCTCTCCTACGTCTGACCAGTTCAAAGGGGTATGACACTTTCTTCCGTACATGAACTCAAATGGGGCCATTTGCAAACTGGCTTGGTAACTGTTGTTGTAGGAAAATTCTGCAAATGGCAGACAGTCTTCCCACTTGGATCCATATTCTAACACGCATGCTCTCAACATATCTTCGAGTATTTGATTTACTCGCTCCGTTTTTCCATCGGCCTGAGGGTGATACGCGGTACTGAAATCTAAGCGGGTTCCTAAACCTTCTTGGACTTTCTTCCAAAATCTCGAGGTAAACTGAGTTCCTCGATCAGATACGATGTTCTTGGGGACTCCGTGCAAACTGACGATTCTAGCGATGTATAACTCCGCTAGCTTCGAACTCTGATATGTGGTTTTGACGGGCAAGAAATGGGCGACTTTGGACAATCTGTCCACTATGACCCAGATAGAGTCATTTCCCCTACTAGAAGTAGGTAGTCCAGTGATAAAGTCCATTCGTACAGAATCCCATTTCCATTCCGGAATCTGCAAAGGTTGCAACAATCCAGCGGGTCTTTGATGTCCTTCCTTGACTCGCTGACATATATCACACTTGGTGATATAGCTTCCGATTTCTCTCTTCATCTTATGCCACCAAAATTGCTCTTTCAAATCTTGATACATCTTAGTTCCTCCGGGATGGATAGAATAAAGAGTATCATGAGCCTCCTTCAAAATAACTTCTTTCAACTCAGAATCTGCTGGTATACAAAGGCGTCCTTTGTACCACAGAACTCCTTCTTCGTCTTCGGTGAATCCGGGTACTTTGCCTGTACCGATACGACGCTTGATTCCATCGATATTGGCATTTCCCTTCTGCGCCTCTTTAATCTAACTGATCAAAGTGGGTTGAAGTTCTATGCTAGCCAAAAATCCTACACTTACTAATTCCATTCGAAAATCTTCCATCTCTTTGTGCAAACTTGGTTGCTCCTTCAAAATCATGGAGTTCAAGCGGCACGACAATCTGCTAAGGGCATCGGCTACTACGTTGGCTTTACCAGGGTGATAGTGAATGTCCAGGTCATAATCCTTGATTAGCTCAATCCATATTCTCTGCCTCATATTCAACTCCTTCTGAGTGAATATATACTTTAGGCTCTTGTGATCCGAATAGATCTCACAACGATTTCCCATCAGGTAATGTCTCCATGTCTTCAGGGCTAGAACTACGGCTGCGAGTTCGAGGTCATGGGTTGGGTAATTTTGCTCATGTTGCTTCATTTGTCGGGATAGATAAGATATAACTTTGCCTTCTTGCATTAGCACACATCCGAGACCAATCTTGGATGCGTCACAATACACATCGAAGGGCTTCGTGATATCTGGCATGATCAAGATTGGGGCTGATATCAATCTCCTCTTGAGTTCTTGAAAAATCGCTTCACACTTGTCTGTCCATTCAAACTTCTTGTCCTTCTTCAGCAATTGGGTCATGGGTCGGGCGA
The DNA here is from genome assembly GCA_030063025.1 of Avena longiglumis. Lineage (NCBI taxonomy): Eukaryota > Viridiplantae > Streptophyta > Magnoliopsida > Poales > Poaceae > Avena > Avena longiglumis. The sequence continues at coordinate 176,814,961 of CP125977.1, read as the reverse complement.
TACTCGAGAATCCTTCTACGAATTTGCGGTAATATCCCGCCAATCCGAGAAATGCACAAACTTGGGTTTGAGTAGTTGGGGCTTGCCAATCTTCTACATCTTTCACTTTGGCAGGGTCAACGGCAATTCCTCCGGCTGATACAATGTGACCGAGGAATCCTACCTCCTGTAACCAGAATTCACATTTGCTAAACTTGGCATACAACTGATGCTCTCTAAGGGTTCCAAGAATAGTCCTTAGGTGTAGCTCATGTTCTTCTTTTGATTTGGAATAAATCAAAATGTCATCGATGAAAACAACGACAAACTTATCCAGGAAGTCCATACAAATCTTATTCATGAGGTTCATGAAATAAGCGGGGGCATTAGTTAATCCGAAAGACATGACTGTATACTCGTATAGTCCATATCTGGTGGTAAAGGCAGTCTTTGGAATATCCTCTGCACGAATTTTGAGTTGATGATAACCAGTCCTAAGATCAATCTTAGAAAACACTTTGGCACCGGTCAACTGATCAAACAAATGTTCTATTTCGGGCATGGGGTACTTGTTCTTGATGGTGACATCATTCAACTTGCAATAATCCGTACACAGACGGTTACCTCCATCCTTCTTGTCCACAAACAAGACAGGTGATCTCCATGGGGACGCACTTGGTTGAATTAATCCAATTTCCAACATGGAATCCAGTTGCTTCTTCAGTTCTGCGAGCTCTGACGGGTTCATACTATAGGGTCTCTGGGCTATGGGTCCTGTTCTGGGGATTAGTTCAATGATAAACTCGATATCCCGATCTGGGGGCATACCGGGCAAAACATCTAGAAATACATCGGGGTATTCATAGATTATCCGGACTTGGTCAATGGTAGGTTGGGCTATACTCTTGTTGCATTTGAATTGATGAGGTAAGGTTTCAGATATATGCTCGACTGATATTCCGGCGGTACTGGTCATAGTGATGGATTTCTTGGCACAATCAATCAATCCTTTATGTTTGGACATCCAATCCATTCCTAGTACTACTTCCAAACCTTTAGTTCCGAGTACTATAAGATTTGCATAAAAATCTATGCCATGGATTCAGATAGGGATGGCTTTGCAAATTTGCCTAGCCTTTGTGGTTGATCCGGGAATTTGCACAATCATCGCATGCTTCAATTTGGTGGGTTGAATTTTACTAGTGCATGCAAATTCTTCGATGACAAATGAATGCGATGAATTCGATGACAAACAAATGATGCAAAAACAAACAACAGTACTGAATTACTTAAAACATACCCATAAAAGACGTCGGCCATTGAGCTTCTTTTCAAAGATGCATGAGAAAAAGACGCCATTGAGGTTGAGTGAATCTGGGCAAAATCTTCTTTGAACACTTCTTGCCGGGCATCGGGCAATGTAGCATTCTTCTTGTTGGGGCATAGTATAGTGGCCTTTATTTCCTGATCATAACAAGTCACTTGACTTGTCTTTGGCTACTGACATGCACAATTGCTTCCCTCGGGGCAGTGTTGGTGTTGGCGGTAACATTGTTGTTGTTGAACTTGGGTGGGGCACGATTGAAATTGCTAGAGTTGCCGGGGTTGTTGTGATTTCCTCCGAGTCTAGGGTTTCCACGGTTGGGATAGGTTGGACGGTTCATCGGGGGTCTGTTGGTTCTTGGGGCAAATCCTGGAGATGGGTTGGGGCGATACTTTGGGGTCTGATGGGTTCCTGGGTTATGCATCATGCGACGCTTGCGGTTCTCATTGGCTTGGTTGATCTTTCCTTCCATCTGGATCGCGGAGTCGAGAAGGGCTTCAATATCCGCAAAGGGGATATTGCCTAATACCGTCTGCATCTCGTCATGCAGACCATTCAGAAATCTTTCTTTCTTCTTGGCTTTAGTGTCTATTTCATCCGGGGCATACCTAGCTAATGGCAAAAATTTGTCACGGTATTCCACTATAGTCATCCTTCCTTGCTTTAGCTCTCTGAACTCGTCTCTCATTCTCTTGATCAAACTCGGTGGCACATGAGTTCTGCTAAACTTGACCTTGAATTCCTCCCAGGTCATCATCTGGCCTCCGGTCATTGCACGAACGCTGTTCCACCATGCTCTAGCATCTCCGGCTAGATAATGGGTGGCAAACAGAACTTTCTCGTTGGCTTCCACTCCAACGACTTCTAGGTCATTTTCCATGGTTTTCAGCCAATCATCGGCGTCTAGGGGCTCTTCCGACTTAGTGAAAACAGGTGGGTTGGTGTTCTGGAAATTCTTGAGCTTAGATCCATGATTGTCCTGATTTCCGTGGCCTTGGTTGTTGTGGGCTAGCTGGGCTATCTGCTATAGGGTGGCTAGGTTGGCTTGACATTCCGCTCTTTCAGCTTCACGGTCAGAAGTCAACATTTGTAGAATCTGCAACATCGGGTCCGGGGATGAACCACTTCCTCCACGTGGCATCTGAAGATTGAGATAGATCATGAGAAAAGAGGAAAATTTCTAAGGTGTCGGGGATTTTGAAAAGTTTTAAAGGTTTGACTCAGATTTTCTAGCAACTTGCTTTCCATTCATTCATAGCACACAGTACAACACACACCACAACAAAGAAAAACAGATGGTTTTAAGAACCATTCTGAGAACTACGATACAGTGGGACCGAATACTACTCACTACGCTAGTGCTCAAGTGCTACTAATACTAGGAGTCTGTGGCTTCATCATCTTCATCATCATCGATGAAGGCGAAATCATCCTCATCGGTGAAGAAGTCCATGGCCTGATCCTCCAGAAAATCATCGTCATCGCTGCGATAGGAGTAAGGGTATCCACGAAGATCCTCTCTGGCATTGTCCCTTTCCTCCAACTGCATATCTCTCTCGTGGATGGTCTCATCCAAAGATGAGATGCGGTGGCGAAGACGGTCAATGATGCGCTCCTTCTTGTCGAGCTGACGGCGGCGAGACTTGCGATCCTTTGCTAGCATGGCGATGGTCTGATCCTTCGTCTTGATGATGGCAGACTTGTGGTTGGAGTAGTCACGGCAGTTGTCCAACTCCTGTTGACGATCGTACATCATGAAGCTAAGGTGGTCCAATTGAGTCTTCAGCTCGGGGTGGTATGGGGCTTCCAGGGGTTGTCAATTTGCATCACGCCTTGGGCAAAACTCAAAGCGAGTACCCTTGATCTGATTGATGCTTTTCCCACACAGACGGGAAAGAGCTTCCTGCATTGCTCTGGCAAGTCCATCGAGCCAGTTGTTTTCCCTCAAGGTAAACTAAATTCCCTCCGCAGTGGGAGGTTCAATCTTTCCTCGGAGACTTGCAACAATTAGCCACTGCAGGTCTTCTCCTCCTTGATCATTGAGCTGAGCTCCGAAGAACTCGGGGTGCAGACGCCCGGAAGTTCAAAGCTGGTCCAAATCCCTCTCAAAGATAAGGTCTCCTCCATTCCCAAGTTGGTAAAACTTGCTGTACTTCACGTCCATCTATAAAAATAGAGGATGAGTAGGTTAGCAAAGTGATCAAGTGTGTCAAAATTTTATGTATTTTGCAAGAGTTTTTGAGGAACATGAATTTTTATGAAAGAATCAAAGAGATAAGAATGAGAATAAGTTTTTGTAAATATTTGTTTTCTTTGGTTTTGAAACTAAGTTGTTGGTTCAAACGTCCAGTCTAACTAGGGTCTCCTATGGTCAGGATGGATCTGATACCAACTTGTCAACACCCGGATTTTTCAATCCTAGATGCCTGTTATGCCATACATCGCAATCCCATGATTACCATTTTTGCGAAACATAACAGAATTGGATACCATAGTACATCATCCATTACAAACTTCACATAAATTCTTACACGAATAGGGATCTCATGATCCAGTTCTTAATACAACATCAAGCAGCAGAATACGTAATAATAACGGTAGCGTAGGCGAAGCTCCATCTTCGGGGTCACAGGCAATGCTGACGATGGGAGATGATCCTAGTTGTCGTAACCTTCCTGGGGTCCATATTCTAGGTAATCCTCTTCATAGTCTGGCCATGGGAATAGCCAGGGACAAAGCCATGAGTACTCTTTAAGTACTCGCAAACTAATACTAACAGGTAAAGGGTTTTTTGGATAATAGGACACTAGGATCTAGGGTTGTTTTGCAAAAGCCAGATTTATCTCTAATAAGTTCCAAAGCTAGTCTCAATTTTACAACTCCTAAGTGGGATATTGTAACTCATGTCACAACTCTGTTGTGGTCAAGTCAAAGTCTCAATTCATTTCACATGTCAATTTTGAAAAGTCTGATGGGGGAACAGTAGGGCCACTCCAACTGTCCATAACCGTGGACGCGGCTATTCGAATAGTTTGACACTCTGCAGAGATTGTACACTTTCACCACAACATTTGATACATCCGTCAGGAACAAATCCCGAATTCACCATACTCAGTATGCGGATAATCAATCCTAACCTTTCAATTACACGCCCTAGTATAAGCACCTCTCCTGTGAGTTTGGCCTCCCAACCATGACCAACTGTCATCTTGGGTACTGCACAAGTGGACAATCTTCACAAGGTATCCTCGGATCAGACCTTGGCCGTGAGGGAGCTAATACTAAGGTACATAAGTTTCCAGTCAAGCCCTACCCAATATTTGGGTATTGTGGTTGTACGATAAAATTGGAATGGTATCGCATCCAGACAACCATCAGTTTTATAAAAGGGATAAGGCTCATGCCTCAACATTTTCATCACCAAAATCATCAGGTGTTCGGAAACACATGTCCAAAACATTTCAATAGAATGATCCATCATTCCAAGGTTTTCATAACCATTTTTCCACCAAGTATTCCCATCTAAAGTTGATCAAGTTTTATGCTTAGCACTAGCATCTACAAGTGGGGTTAAGCACTAATGAGGGGTTGTAAACTAGGGGAGTTTCAACTATGTATAACCTTATATCTCAGGATGATAGCAAGGTGTCTAATCTTAGGCCAAATTTTATGCTCTTTATGCAACCTTCAGATAACTTTCTAGTATCTACCAAACTCTTAAGTAAACTCTAAGTAAGATTTTATAAAGAAATAAAGTAAGAAGCTTGCAAATAAAACTAGGATTGGTTTCTCAAATGGGTATGATCATATAAGCTTAAAGCATATAGTAGGCATGGTAACAAGAAAGTATTTGCTTGCATAGGTAAAGTATCTTGCAAGCATTAGCTTGCATCAATGTCAATATAACCTTGCTAAATTGCAAGTGTTATCTTGCATTGGTATAGTATCAGCTTGCCTTGTGCAGAGCAGTGGTTGAAGTTCTCCTCGGCTTTTTCTTCGTAGTATCCTCCTTCCTCCTCGTATCCTTGGTCGGTACTAGCGTCTATGAATAAATACGAGGTACAAAATCACCAAACAATACTTAACTACTTTCAATCATCACACACAAGGGTCCTATAGATGATCTAGCATCATCTCTAACATTACAAGGTTAAGGCTTGGTTTAATTCCTTTTATTTTTAGAAAAGTAATTTCTACTCATTGAAAAACTACTTAAGATTTAATATTCTCCAACCCAAACATGGGATCATGTTGACACATGTCATCACCACATATTGTAGTCCAAGGGAATGTGATTTAAAGTGGTGTCACAATTTAATAAGGTTTTACCCTTTTATTTTATTTAAATATCATGAATAGAAATGCCTATGTAGCATTCTTTTATTACTTGAACATTATTTATGCAAGTAAACCTATATATTTTTATATATTCTGAAAGGTATGGTTAAATGTGATTTTTTGAGAGTTGGAATCAACTCAAAAGCTATTATGGTTTAAATTTTTAAAATGTTTGAATGCAGAAAAGCTTCTGCCTTGTTATTTTTACCATGGATGATCTATAGATCCAAATGACTTGAATCTAACGGTCTTGGATTCAGCATTCACAGACCTTTCCAAAAAAATTGGTTCCATTCAATTTGGTGCACTAAATCGATCTGAATTGATTTTTGAAAATGGGTACAGAAGTGTGTTTGAATTAAAAAGAAAAATATTTAATTCAAATCACTGGGTTGCGTGGGAAAAGTTACTGGGCCGGCCTGCTAAGCGTAGTGCTCCCGTGGGCTTCTTAAGTGGGTGTCCCCACTTGCCAGTGAGACAGGGAGGGGCGAAGCGGTACGGGGCAACGTGGGTCGTTCGATCTGATTCTAATCCAACGGCTGGGACTCATCGTCGATGCGAGACAACGTTGGCGAGAAAGAAACCTAGCGCGGCCAGTGAGGGTTGCTGGGGGCTCACAGAGGTGCTGGCGAGGGTCGGCGAGGCGGGCGAACGACGAAGTCGACGATGGCGAACTCAGGGGTGGTCGCGGCAGCTCCTGGGGTGGACGAAATCGATGGTTCCCTTCTTCTCCAGAGACGGCGGGCTCCGGTGAAATTCCGGCGAGGTGGTGCTCGCCTTGCTCCGAAAATGGTGTGGCACGATCAGTGACGAGAGGGGAGTGAGATGGTGTGAAGAAATCGAGCGAGGGTGGCCTCTATTTATAGTCGAGCGAGGGGACCGACGGGGCGCACGGTGAGCTCGTCGGGGGCGATGTTACAGGCGGCTATTGGCATGGGCGATGGTAGGGGACGGTGCGGTGTTCCCTGGCGATGCTCAACGACATGGTTTCGAGGCGTGGGGCGGTGCGGCTTGGTCTGGAACATGCGACGCTCTGCGCGGCAGAGGCGGCGTCTTCGACGGCGAGCGGTGGCTGTGCGTCACGGGGCGGCGAACGGGGATGTCTGGCGGTCTCCTGGGTCGGTGGGGATTGTGTATGCACGCGGCGAGGGCGGCGCGCGGTCTGTGGGCTTCGGTCGAGGGTGGCGCTCTGGCGCACGCTCGGCATGGTCGCTGGCGGTCTGGGCGCGGTCCGTGCGTGTGGTCCAGTGGTTGGCAAGGTTCGAGCGGTGGACAGGGAGTGGCGGTGGACGGTGCCTCCCGCACATGCTTGGCTAGGCTTGCTGCTGCTCCTAGCTTGTCATCGACTATGGGGTGGCAAGGGTGCTCACTGTTCACCATTGATGGCAATGGCAAGCTCACAGTGGTGCTAGTGCTTGGTTAATCTTCCTAGATGATCTACTGAGCTGGGTGTGAGCTAAATAGGGAACAAGTTAGGCCAATTTTACTGCACACTATAGTGTTTGATGTTTGTTTGATTTGTATCTGCAACCTGTTTGATGAAATGGCCGCATGAATTCAAGTTTTGAATTTTGAAAAGATTTTTGGTGGGTTTGCTAGGTTGGTGCTGGTGAGTCTTCAGATGCTTGGGTTTTGAAAGTTGAGCTTGTTTGAGTGGTTTTTGAAAAAGTGGGATATTCCCATATGATGAAGATTCAATTTTGAATTGTCATTCAAACTATGCATTTGAAAGTTTCTGGATGATCACAAAGTGGGCCTTGATACCTTGTTATGAGTACATTCAAGGGGTGCAAAGATCCAGAAAAGTTTCTGTTAGGTTCTGAAAGTTTGAGACAGCCAAAGTAGGCATGAGAGTTAAATTGGTCAATGTGACCATTCCTTTAATATATTTGTTTTGATTTACTTGTCTTTAGGAAAAGTGTGGGAAATGTTTTAGATGATGCTTATTTCACCTAAGGAACATTTTACAAGCAATGAAACAATCAAACAAGGTGGTTCCAAAGAATTTCAAAATCCATGCATACACATATGCATGCATTCATAATTTTATTTAGACAAGTTTTTGTTAATCTTAAATGTTGATGACTAGTGCTTGATGATCCAGGCTTAGTATTTTTGGGATGTTAGACTTTTGTGCCCGACAAGACAACTTTGGCAGGCCATTAGGACAGCGCTGTCGTGGTACATGAGTACGTCACTTCTTCGGGCAAGCCGCTGCCCGACGAGGCAACATCGGAGCCCGACGAGGCAACTTTGGAGCCCGACAAGACAACTTCTGTGCCTGACGAGGCAAATTCTGTGCGTGGCGAGGTAACTTGGGTAGGCCATTAGGATGGTGTTGCCATGGTGCATAAGGACGACCCTTCTTCGGACAAGCCGTTGCCCCAACGACACAACATTGGAGCCTGACGAGGCAACATCGGAGCCCGACGAGGCAACTTCGGAGCCCGATGGGGCAACTTCGGAGCCCAGGGAGGCAACTTTGGAGCCTGGGGAGGCAACTTATGTGCCTGAGAGAGCAACTTTGTTGCCCGACGAGGCAACTTATGTGCCCGAGAGGCAACTTCGGTAGGCCATTAGGACGGTGTTGCCTGATGAGGCAACTTTGGAGCCCGGGGAGGCAAATTATGTGCCCGACTGAGCAACTTCTATGCCCGAGGAGTGATACGTCCAATTTGCATCACCATTATATATCATAATTTGCATCTATTCATTGATATATTTCTTATTAAGAGGTGTTACTTATGTCTTTTCATCTGTTTTTGCATGTTGGATGATTCTTGGAGGATGAACTGCCGGAGTCAGGATTATGATGGAAAAAGAGGTGTTTTGATGCAATTTCGCGAAGATCAGAAAAATACCAGGAAAACTACGGAAAATCATATTTTCCCAGAAGATGAAGAAAGCAAGAAGGGGAGGCGGAGATGGGCCACGGGGGCCCACACCCCCCAGGCGCGGGCCACCCCTAGGCCGCGCCTACAGGGGGTGTGTCCCACCTGGCCCACCTCTGGCTCCACCCTCTCGCCTATATCTTCTCCTTGAAACCCTAAAACACAGGGAGCAACCACAGAAAGATTCCGCCGCCTCTCCGGGGCGGAAAATACCGAGAGAGAAAGAGCTCTCTGGCAGACAGATTTCTACCGGGAAAATTCCTTCCCAGAGAGGGGACGATCGTCGGCATCAACACCATCATCAATCTAGACTTCATCGGGATCATCATCATCCACACCATCATCTCCACCAGCACCATCATCACCACTACATCCCGCTGTAACAATTGTGTTGAATACTTGCATAGTTCTTAGGGGAAACTTTCCAGGTGTTGATTACTATTGTAGTTGATGCTTGTGAGTGGAACCATTGGAATATTGTTTATGTTCAGATTGTTATCCATCACCATATCATCTTTGATCTTGATCCATATGATGTCTCGTGAGTAGTTCGTTTAGTTCTTGAGGACATGGGAGAAGTCATGTTGTTAGTAGTGGATTTGTGTTGATATATTATTCAATGGTTTAGTATTTAAGTTGTGGTGCTATTCTTCTAGTGGTGTCATGTGAACGTCGACTACATGATACTTCACCATTTATGGGCCTACGGGAATGCATTGTGTATTTGACTACTAATTGTGGGGTTGCCGGAGTGATAGAAACCTGAACCCCCGTTGGGACACCATTGCACAAGGGAGCGTAGGATCTCAGAGTTTAAGGCTATGGTTAGTTTTATATCTTAATTGCTTTCCTGTAGTTGCGAATGCTTGTAGGGGGTTTAATCACAAGTATGTATTAGTCCAAGTAAGGTCGGTACATTATCATAGGTTCACCCACACAACACTTACAACACCAAAGAAGACTACTCAGCTATTTGAAGCGAAAGCACTTGACAGAATTCCCATGTGTCCTCGAGAACGTTTGGTCCTTATAAGTATTTCCACCGGCTTGTCCTTTACTAAGAAAGGATTGGGACACTTGCTGCAATTGTTCGTTGTCTTTATTACTTGCACTTTATTTCTTTGCTTTATCAGAAAACCCCTAAAAATCCGTTTGCTAAGTATTTACAGAGATTTCCTGCTCCATACCACTAGTCAACACCTTCTGCTCCTCATTGGGATCGACACTCCTATTTATCGAAAGTACTATGATACACCCCGTATACTTGTGGGTCATCAAGGAGGAAACTTCGGTAGGCTATTAGGATGGTGCAGTGGTGGTGCGTGAGGATGACCCTTCTTCGATCAAGCCTCTGCCCGACTATGCAACATCGAAGCCTGACGAGACAACATCAGATCCTGGTGAGCCAACTTTGGATCCTGACGAGGAAACTTTTGTTCCCGACTGAGCAACTTTGGTTCCTGACGAGGCAATATCGAAGCCTAACTGACATGGGTATGCCCTACATGTGCCTGGTGTTAGCCTACCCGGTGTCACCTTGGCAGAGGCCCACGTAATTATCCACTACGGATGGAGAATCCCAGGAAGGATTCGGGTGACTAAGGCCCATACGGACGGGACTTCTTGAAGAGCACGGCTAGCTAACGATAGAATTTCAAAGGGTGAAACCCTAATATGTAACCGACTTGGCCTACCCGAGACCTGGCCTCCCCATATAAAGGCCAGGAGGGCACAGCGAGGAGGATCTCTCTCTCTCTCTCTCAACTCTCATACAAACACCTCACGCCAGATTCAATCTACGCACCCTTATAACCTTCGGTTCCGCCATCAATCAAGAACAGAATGTTGGAGATATGCCCAAGAGGCAATCATAAAGTGGTTATTATCATATCTTCATGCTTATGATAAAAGTTTATATCCATGCTATAATTGTATTAATTGGAAACATTAATACTTTTCTGGTTTATAAACATGTAAGAGTCCCTAGTAAAGCCTCTTGTTAAACTAGCTTGTTGGTTAATATATGATCATGGTTTCCTCATCATGAACATTGACATGTTAGTAACAACAAGGTCATATCATTAGGAGAATGATGTGATGGACATACTCCTATAGATAAGCGTAGCATAAAGATCAAGTCATTTCAATAGTTTGTTTGCTATAAGCTTTCAGATACATAGTAACCTAAATCCTTCGAACATGAGATCATGCTAATCACCATCAATGGAAGGATGCTTTGATGACATAAAACATCGCTTCGTAACTGGGTGGTTATAAAGGTGGCATTTAGTGTTCAGAAAGTATGTGTTGAGGCACATGGATCAAGAGTGGGATTTGTCCATCCATATGACAGATAGATATACTCTGGGCCCTCTCGGTGGAATGTCATCCAATTGGCTTACAAGCATGTCACTATCTCACAAGGGATCACATATCATAGGAACGAGAAAAGAGTACTTGTCGGTAACGAGGTTGAACTAGGTATGCAGAGATACCGATGATCAGACCTCGGATAAGTAAAGTATTGCGAGACAAAGGGAAATTCATATCGTATGTAAATGGTTCATTCGATCACGAAGTAATCGTAGAAATATGTGGGAGCCATATGAATTTCCAGATTCCTCTATTGGTTATTGATCAGAGAAGAGTCTCGGTCATGTCTGCATAATTCACAAACCGTAGGCAAACACACTTAAGGATTCGATGTTGTTTTGTAGATATGGAAAGTGAGTAAAGAGACCGAATGTAGTTCAGAGTCTTGGACGGGATATCACGAGGAGATCCGGAATGGTCTGGAGAATAAGATTCATATAAGGAAAGTCCAATTCCAGAGTTCTGGAATGGTTCCAGTGTTTTCACCAGAATGTTCTAGAACGGTCTAGAAGGTCCACCGATCTAGAGTGGGAAGGGTACATCGATGTGTCATGACAAAGTGGAATGGTTGCATCATGTCCTAGGTCACTTGTCTGTACACTTGTAAGAGATAAATCAAAATCTAGTTTGAAAGTCAAAATAAGGCAATTTGAAAAAGTCAAAGTGGGACTTTGGTTTCCAAGTGGAGGGAGAGGAAGGAATCCTACTTAAGGGATTCCTCCCTCTCCCTTCCGCCGGCCACATGATGTGGAGTTGGGGAAGGACTATCTTTCCACAACCCCCCTCCCTCTCATAAATAGAGGGGAGGGGGCGCCCCCTTGCACCCCACAAGAAATCCTAGGTTAGCCCCCGCCCCCCTCTAGATGCGGCTGCCCTAGATCTCCTCTAAACCGCCATCTAGCTAATCCCTGGTCGCCGGCTACCTCTAAACCCTAGATCGTCAAGGTCCTCTCTCTACTCCACCATAATTGCTCCGGCTTAGGCGAAGCCCTGCGGGATCTCCCCTCTACTTTCGAAACCACGCCGTCGTGCTGCTGGAATTGCGAGGAGAGAGCTACAACCTCCGCTACCTGCTGGAACAAAGGAGAGGAAGGTCTTCATCGAGTATCGTATGTGTGACCGACTGCGGAAGCGCTGCCGAAACGCAGCACCGGAAGGATCTTCTACACGATCTTGAGATCGGCAAGTGAACGACTACATCACCCACGAGAATCCTATCTCGTTAACCGCTTTGTATCTTCGAGGTTTAGTACTCTATCGACTCGTTGCTACAATCTAGTAGATAGATCTTGGCTTGTGTGTGTTCATGCCATAGAATTTTTTTGTTTTCCATGCAATGAACCCCTACAGTGGTATCAGAGCCGTGTCTATGAGTAGATCTGTTGCATGAGTAGAACACAATGTTCATTGTGGGAGTTGATGATTTTTTTAACATTCCAAAAATATTAATCAATATTATCAAGTTCCAATCACCCTAGTTTAGGGGTAACAAAAACTTTTGTTAATTAAAATCAATATGAATGCATGTGTGTGTGTGTGTGTGTGATGAATGCATGAATGCTTGCCATGACTTGTTTGATTGCTATGAATGGCAAGGATTGGTTTAAAGATGAAAACAACAACATCTAAATAATTTCCAAGCAGAATCAAATGAAGAGAAAATCAAAAATAAGATATATACGCAAATGGTCATTTTGACCAAAGTTAACCGCTAGACCACTTTGAGTGTTTCTAGTCCAAGATTTCTAACATAAACCAATCCAATTCTTTTCACCCCTTGCTAGAACCAGTACAAGTGAACCCAAGCCCACCTTGCAAACCAACAGAAACATTTTGCAAATCTATTCAAATGACAATTCAAGATTGAATCAAGTGTAGGTACTAAGATCACCATTTCTCAAAAACCACTCAAAGCACTTTACCTTGCCAAACCCAAGCAACCATATACTACCAAGTATGTGACCAGAGCACTCACCAAATTTCATTCAAAAATTTCAAACTTAAATTCTTGTGGCCATTTCATCAAACTGTTGGTGAACACAGTAAACACTGCCTAACTTCTACTGTTTGTGATCAAAGCTTTGTCCAATTCTTGTCTCCAATTCTCACCCTTTTTCTCCCCCAGTGACTACCAGTGAATTGATCAACCTATCACCCCTATCCTTGCACCAGTGCCATGCCACCCGAGCTCTCCCTTGCCAGCCGACCATGGCTAGCTAGAAGGAGGCACGCCGCGCCCGTTCACCATGTCCAGGAGGCAGTTGACCGTCCCCCGCCACCCCTGTCCAGCCCTCGCCCACAGATAGGCCCTGGACCATGAATAACACGTCGAGCCCACCGTCTCTGCGCCATGCCAAGAGAACGCCAAAGCGCCGCGCCCGACACACACGTACACGCCGCACCTCGCCTTTGCCGCCTGTGCCTGCAATCACCGCAACACCAGAAACCCCCCAGACATCCCCGTTCGTTGTTGCGCGACCCATAGCACTGGTGCATCATCAAAACCACCGTCGGTGCCACTAAGAGCACCAGCCTGTTCCGACCAACCTCGACCGCCCCTTGCCACGCCATTAAGTCCTTGAGCATCGCCAGGAGACCGGGCACCGGCCTACACCCTCCGCCATGCCATTAGCTCGCTGTACCATCGACCCTGACGAGCTCTGCCCATGCCGCACTGCCTCTCTCGCTCGACTATAAAAGGAGGCCACCCCAGCCCCAATTCGCCACACCATCTCACTCCCCACCTCTCACAGAACCTCCCTCGCCCTTCCTCGGAGCAAGGCGAGCTCCGCATCTCCAGAATTTCACCGGAGCCCGCCGCTGCAGAAGGAGAAGGGAGCCGTTGATTGGAGCGGTCCCAGGAGCCGCTGTGACCACCGTTCGAACTTCCATCGTCGACAACGTCGTTAGCCCCCAACACCGACCCTAGCTAGAGCCCCGGTGAGCCTCACACGACCCCACCGCCGCGTTAGGGTTTAGACATGATCGGAATTGTTCATCGTCGATGATGAACCCTAGTCGTTAGATTATATTCTAATCGTAGGGCCTGGATAGAAGGATACCGCTTTGTGTAATTGGAGTCGCTGACAGATGGGGCCATCACTTAAGTTAGCCCGCGCGCTGCGCTATGCGCGGCTGGCCCAGTTAGTTCCCGCGCGACCCAGTAGATTCAAATTTAGATTTTTCCATTTTGGTTCAAACTCTCGTTCTATCAGTTGATTCAAAAATTAATTCAGAGAGATTCACTTAACAAAATTGCATGAAACCAATTTTGTTAGAAAGTTATTGAAATTGTTAATCCAAGACCGTTGGATTCAAACCATTTGGAATTATAGATCAACTATAGAAAAAATAACAAGGCAGATACTTTTCTGCATTCAAAGATTTTTCAAAAATCAGCCATAAATGCTTTTGAGTTGATTCCAACTCTCAAAAATCACATTTGACAAGACATTTCTGAATATGTAAAAATATCTAGGTTTACTTGCAGTAATGATGGACAAGTATTAAAAGAATACCCCATAGGCATTTCTAGTCACTTTAATTAATTAAAATAATAATGTTAAACCTTATTAAATTGTGACACCACTTTAAATCACATTCCCAAGTATTAAAATATGTGGTGATGACATGTGTCAACATGATCCCCTATTTCAATTGGAGAATATTAAATCTTAAATAGTTTTCAATGAGTAGAAATTACTTTTCTAAAAATAAAATAAATAGGACTAGATCCTTAATTCATGTGATGATGATAGATCATCTAGTGTGAACCTTGTGTGCCTAATATAAGTAGTTAAGTATTGTTTGGTGATTGTATACCTCATATTTATTTATAGACGCTAGTACCTACCAAGGATACGAAGAGGAAGGAGACTACTACGAAGAGGAAGCAGAGAACTTCAACTACCGCACTACTCAAGGAAAGCTATCTAATGCAAGCCATCTTAGCAAGATAACACTTGCAACTTTGCAAGCTATATAACCTATGCAATGCATTAGGCATGCCTTGGTTATACACCTTTATTATACCAAATCCCAGTTTTACTTGCAAGCTTTATTCTTTTATTTCTTTATCGAAGTTCTTTATTACTTCTAGTTAGTATTTACTGAGTTTTGGAAAGATATTAGAGGTAGCATAAAGAGCATAAAAATTGACCTAAGTTAGATAGAACTAGATGTCATACTGAGGCATGAGACTAGATTTGGATAAGTCACACTTGATTAGCACCCCTCATTAGTGATTACCCTCAACTTTAGTGGCTAGTGCTAAGCATAAAACTTGCTCACTTTAGATGGGAATACTTGGTGAAAATGATTATGAAAACCTTAGAATAATGAGTCATTCAAATGAAATGTTTTGACATGTGTTATGAACACCATATTATTTGATGATGAAAATGTTGAGGCATGAGACTTAGCTCCTTTATAAAACTGATGGTTGGGTTTGGATGTGATACCATTCCAATTTTACCGTACAAACACAATACCCGAATTTGGGTAGGGCTTGACTGGAAATATATCTTAGTATGGGTTCCCTTGCGGAAGAGGTTTGAGCTGAGGCTACCTCGTGATGATTGTCCACCTGTGCAGTTCCCAAGATGACAGATGGTCATGGTTGGGAGTCCAAACTCATAGGGGGGTTCCTATACTAGGGTGTATAATTGAAAGGTTAGGATTGATTATCCACATACTGAGTATGGTGATTCAGGATTGTTCCTGACGGATGTATCGAATGTTGTGGTGAAAGTGTACCACCTCTGCAGAGTGTCAAACTATTCGAATAGCCGCGTCTACGGTTATGGACAGTTGGAGTGGCCATACTATTTTGTCTTCATATGTTTTCAAAGTGACTTGTGAAATGAACTATGAATTTGACTTGACCACAACAGGGTTGTGAACATGAAAACTAAGTTCCCACTTAGGTGTTGTAAAACTTTAAACTAGTTCTCTTTACTTCTAAACTCATATAGAGATAAACCTGGCTTTTTGCAAATAAACCTAGAGCTTAGGATTCCTACTTGAACCACTTTACTTGTTAGTGATAGTTTGCGAGTACTTAAAGAGTACTCATGGCTTTGTCCCTGGCTATTCCTATGGCCAGACTATGAGGAGGACTACCAGGATGATGGATAGCAGGAATTCTATGACAACTAGGATCATCTCCCAACGTCAGCATTGCCTGTGACCCTGAAGATGAAGCTTCGACCATGCTACCCTTATTATATTATTCCGCTGCATTGTTTGTATTATGACTGGATCATTAGATCCTTTATTTGTAAGACCTTTATTATGGTCTGTAATGGATGATGAACTATGGTACAAATATGTTATGTCTCGCAAAAATGGTATTCCTGGGATTGCGATGTATGGCATAACATGCATCTGGGATTAAAAATCCGGGTGTTGACAAGTTGGTATCAGAGCTGTCCTCACCATAGGAGACCCTAGTTAGAATGGAAGCTTGAATCAAAAATTTCGTTTCAAAACAAAAGAAGTGAGTATTTATGAAAACCTATTCTCGTTCTTACCACTTAGATTCTGTCATGAAAATTCATGTCCCTCAAAAATTCTTACAAACTTACATAAAATTTGACACACTTGATCACTCTACTAATTTACTCATCCTACATTCTTATAGATGGAGGTGAAGTATAGAAAGTTCTACCAGTTGGGAAATGGAGGACAGCTCATCTTTGAGCGCGATTTGGACCAACTTTCAGAACTTCTTGAGCACCCGCACACCAAGTTCTTCGGAGCACAGCTCAACGATCAGCAAGGAGGATAACTACAATGACTGATTGTTGCCAATCTTAGAAGCAAGATGGAATCACCCACCTCAGAGCGAATCCAATTCACCTTAAGAGAGAACAATTGGCTAGACAGACTTGCCAGGGCTATGCAGGAAGCTCTTGCCCGTCTATGTGGGCAAAATATCAATTAGATCAAGGATACTCGCTTTGAGTACTACGCAAGGTGTGATGCTACGGGACATACATTGGAGGTTCCACAACATCCAGAACTGAAGCATCACGTGGATCATCTCAGCTTCATTATGTATGATAGGCAGAAGGAGTTGGACAAAGCCCTCTCATACGCCAACCACAACTATGCCATTGCAGTCAACAAGGACCAGACCATCGCCATCCTTGCGAAGGAGCGCAAGACCTTTCGCCGTCTATGTGACAAGAAGGATCGCATTATTGCTCGCCTTCGTCACAAAGTGATAGACTTGGAGGATACCATCTATGAGCAGGACATGCTGCTTGAAGAGAGGGAGAATTGTCACATCCCAAAATTTTCCAAATTTTGAAATGTGAAAAATAAATAAAAAAAAGAAACAATTGTTGAAATTTAGGGTGAAAAGAAACTTTTTCCTTCTAAATGGAAACATCAAACCCCTTCTTTAACAAATTTGAATGAAAAGGGAATCCAACAAAAATTCAACCAAGTGAAATACATTCATCAATGGATGTATCTTGAAATTTAAACATTTCGAAAATAAACCAAAACCCTAAAACCTTAAGGGAAGAAAATCATTACCAAGATCTCTCTAAGACTATGGATTTGATCAATATAAAATCCATCAACAAACATTTATAAATGATCCGAAATGATAAACAAAAACATTATAAAACCATAGAAATTGGTTTCACCAATTTTGGATCTATAAATAAAAAGATATGGATTTTATAAGACAAAGAGAGAAATAAATAAATAAGGAATATCTAAAGGTCAAATAAAATCTTGGCCAAATCCATAAACAAATGGAAATTATTGAAAAATAAAAAGGAGTAAAAGATTATTTCAATAAAATAATAAGGATTAAGCAATATCCAATCTTATTTAAATAAAGACAAATTGCCTAAACAAAATAATAAATCCCAATAAAATTATTTAGAAGACAATTTAAAACTTGAATTAAATCCATAAGCAAATAGAATAAATATAATCCAAATCCAAATAAAATAAAGGGATAATTAATATTCAAATAAAAGCATATGGGATTGAAACCATATTCAAATTATATTTAAATGAAGACAAAATCCCTAATAAAAATGATTAATTAAATCATGAGGAAATAATAATAAAAATTTCCAAATGGATTATAAGTTATCCAATTAACTAAAAAGAATAAATGAATAATTAAATAAAATTATATGGTTTGGAACCATATTTAAATTCATTTAGATAAAGACAAAAGCCTCAAATATTAAATCATAATAAAATGTTTTAAATAATTAAAAGTGAATTATTTAAACACACTAATGAATAAATAAAACCTACTAAAAAGGTTTGATAAAAATTTGAATTTAAAATAGGTGTTTAAATCATTTGAATAAAATAAAATGGTTTGGAACCCTAAGAGAATATAAGAAATATTCTAAATAGGTGTTTAAATCATTTGAATTTAAAATAGGTGTTTAAAATGGTTTGATAAATATTTAAAATCTTAGTTAAATAAAGACAAGTGTCTATTTTAAATAAATATTTAAACCCTAAGAGAATATAAGAAATATTCTAAATAGATTATTTAAACACACTTTATAAACAACAGTAACCTACTAAAAAGATTTGATAAATATTTGAATTCAAACAGGTGTTTGAATCATTTGAATAAATTCAAAACAGAAAATAGAAACAGAAAAAGGAAAAGAAAACAGAGAGAAAAAAATGAGAAAACAATCCAACCCAGAAAACCCAGCCCAACTTGGCCCAGCGAAGCCCACCTCTCTCCCCCTCGCGAATCATTTTCTCACCCGCGAACAAACCCGCACAGTCCCTGATCATCAGACCCCATGCATACCCCTCTCATTCGCTGACAACGGACCCCATCGCCTGCTCATCGTCTTCTCCACCCCGTGACCTGTTCCCCCTCATTCCTACAGATGTTTCTGGTCGATTAAATCTCGCTTGAATTCGAATCAATGCGCCAGTAATTCCTCCCCCTGACCTTGCCTACTTAATCGTCTGTCTCCCCTCTTCCTTTTGCCTCAGTCGCCAGCTCCTCTCTGCCACCAGAATGCTGCAATTGCATGCCCGAACCTCCTCTTTTCCGACGAGCTGCAACAATGATTCCGGCGACACCCGACCTCCCCACTGCCCCTGGCTCACAGGCGTCTGATCCCCAACTCCTTGCACATCTACCAGTAGCTCTAGCTAGGCCGCGCGCGCTTCGGAACATCGGCAAGGACAACGCCAACTCGCCACCGCCTTCGGCTTCGACTCCGGCGACCTTTCTCCAGTAATACCTGACCTCCCCTTCCCCTCTGAATGATGCTACTGCCCTCGCCAATCTCCAACGTGTCTAACGGCACTGTCTGTTTGTCTTAGCATGCCCTGTACCCTCGCCTCTATCAACGACTGTGCCCACCCGACGCAGACACAAACTCTGGTGAGTAATCTACACCAACCCCGTGCGCCCTTGGCCTTTCCATAAGAACGTTTAGCATCAGCACGTCATTGCAAACACGGTGAGCCTCTGCCCTTTCTTCCTCACTTCCTGTATTCTCCGGACCAGCACTGGCAGAGCCGTGCCACCCACCTATTGTCGAATCGCTGAGAGCCATCAGACCTATATCGTAGGGATGCGATAGAACCACTTAAACGAAACGATACCCTCAATCTGCACCGTGCGATATAAATGAGATCATGCGGTCTACATAGCATGATCCTTCCAAAGCGGTATGACCCAATAGAAACATGACGCGTGGCAGATCTGTCTGATTAGAAATTCCAGAAATGAATTTTGAATGTTTAAACTTGTAAAATATATAACTTTTGTTCTGCTTGGCCAAATTTTACAAATTTTATATCATTGGATTCACAAAAATGTGAAATTTGCAACCATGCCCTTAGTTTAGTAATTTGCTTCTGGAAAATTAGTTGTTTTTGCAGAAACATTTGTAGGTCTATTTTGAGTATAAAAATTATTCTAAAAATGATTTTAGGGTAAAATCTTTTGCAAATGATTTTTTTGAACCTACTGACCATAAGAACAAACTTTTGAGTTTAGAAATATATTTTGTTAAACACAAGGAATTATTCCTTGAATAAAGGCATTTCTAGTAAAACAAAAATGTTTGCTATGATTTAAAAATGCTTTTCGAGCTAAACCTTTTGCAAATGGTTTGATTTAAACTCTTTGAACCTAAACACTAAGTTTTGGATTTAAAAATGTATTTGACCAACCCTAGAAAATTATTACTTTGATTAAAGGCATTTCTAGTAAAATAAAAATGATTTAAATGGCCCATTTCCACTAACTTGGTTTTAAATGGTTTTGCTACTTTTACAAATGACCAATAGGTGTTTTAAAATGTTTATAGCTTTAGTAGAAACCACTTTTTTCAATAAAAAAATCTTTTGCATGCTTGCATGCATTGTTTTGTTTTCTTTATTTTATGTGATGAATTATTTGAATGCTAGTTTGAATATGTGCTTTCTTGATTGAATTGTCGTAAACTTTGAAGAGTGTGACTATTGCAAGATCAAGGAGTGAACCTAGTTTCTCTACCAAAAAGGCAAGTGGTTCTTCATACATTTTATCCTATTATTTTCACTATGCATTAGTGATATTTTGAGTAGGACTTACATGGAATTTTTGCTTAATAAAACAACTAAGTGAATGAAACACATCGGTGGAATGGTAAGTGCTTGGATGGATTTTTGTTGAGTGGTTACCAGGGCCCCATTTTCATGGCCTACCCTATGTATCTCACTTGTGGAATGCCACCCAGAAAAAAAGATATTTGAGATGTCAAATGTTGAGAATCTTCAAGTGTGGCGACATGGCAATATGGGCTCTGCCTAGATCATATAAGTTGCAATAACTTAGCCAGATGGACAGAAGGTGGTAGGGGGTGATAGGTTTGGAACACGTCATTTTGGTCTAAGGGAAGGCTTCTGAAATATCTTGTCTCGATGCATGTCGAGTCTTGTGGGGAAAGTGCACCACCTCTCGAGAGAGTAAAATCTAAGTACTTAGCTGTGTCCCCGACAATAGACAATTTGAGCATCAAGACATGAAAGCTATCAAGGATCTTCTCATCCCAATTTCTAAGTTAAAAGCTTGTGGTTGAACAAGGGTTAAAGGATCATCAATTTTATTGGTAGATGCCTTGGGTGATTTTGATAAACAAAAACTTAGTGTTTTCAACTTATAAGAAAAACCTTATTTTGAGCAAAGCAAGCCTAAGCTCCACTTAGCCAAATGCATATAGATGATAGACTCCACTATACTACCATAGTATCACTTGCCAATACAATTCAAATGTATTGAACCTTGTGGCTGTAACTTATTATGTTGCAGGTTTGTTTGATGTTAGTGAAGTGTGTTGAATAGGATTACAAGTCTACAACCAACATGATTGCCTGTGGCACTTTTAAGATGAAGGACTCCATGCTACTTAGTTATATCTGCTGCATTGTAATGAGATAGCCAAATGAGCTATGTAAGATGTAATGAATTATTTTATTCCTGGTTATAAAGTTGTATTATGACCTTTGTTTATTGATATTACATCTTAAACTGTGGATTCTAGCTATTGATCCAGGGACTAGCATTGCAAACACAGGCATCTCTACCTTATCAGGTTGGGATCTCTATAGATGGTATCAGAGCACTGTGTTGCCTGTAGGATTTGTAACCCTAGGATTGGACAAAACCTCTTAGAAAAACAGGAGTTGTATTTGTTCCAAACTTATTAACAAACAATCTTGTAAACTCTTATCTCAACCTTTTTGGTTTTGATTCTACATCTCTTCCTTTTCAACTTGTTGGACAAAACTTCACCATGAGCAAGGACTTCAACATCACTAGTGACTTCAACTTTAGTTTCATCAAGGACTTCAACTTGGACATCACTAAGGACTACAAGTGAGACAAGATTATTACTCAAGACTTGAAGACTAAGGAAACACAACCTAGAAGGAGCCATCATCACCTTTGAAGTTTTGTGTCCAAGATGCAAGAATTTTTCCAAGGAAACTATGATCTCATTCAAGAAGAAACAACTAGGAAGAATGGATTGATATCAAGTGATAACCATAGTTGGACCACCATACTAGTGTTTAATTTAGATCATATATTAATCACACCAACTCATGTGGTGTAGGAAAAATATTTTGTTGCCTAAAAATATGCTTGAACCTTGTTGTTTGAGTGGAATGCTTGATTATGATTGCTTGCACATTGCTTGTGTGCATTGTTGTGTGTGAGTAGACTTCTTACCTAGAAATCATTTGCCTAATCTAATCCCAATTCAACTGAAACAGATGACTTCTCCAAGAAACTCCAACATCAAGGATGGTGAAAACAACAACAACCAAGAGATACACATGAGAGAACAACTACTAGCAACCCAAGCCCAGTTGAGTCAAGTGACAACTCAGTTTTTAGCCAACAAAATGAGTTAGATCCAACCATGTAAAATTTCTTGGAAACCCAATCCCAATTGTTGCAAAGTATGACAAATAAAATGATCAACATGAGAAACAACCTTTCCCAAGGAGATTGAGACAACAATGATATCAAGGATGATATTATAGAAGGAACTCAAGCTTGCAATATTTGTGGAGACATGGGACACACTTCTAAAGAGCATGAGGACCAATGCCCTATGTAACACCCTCGCCTGATAAGGCTGAGTTCATGTGTATAGTGCCAATCCCTGGATCGGTTCACTGGCACACACAATACAAAATGATACCAAATATAACCGTGCATCATAAATACAACGAATATGATCCAGAATTTACATTATATTACAGTGGAAGGCAATTACAAGGTAGATCTCCATCCTTCAAATGTGCCACAGGCGAACAATTGTTGAGTGGAGTCTCGCGACCTATGAATGATCACTCAAATACGATATAACCTACAACATGAAACGTTGCAGCCACGAATGGTCAATACATTGAATGTATGGCAAGTAGGCTAAAGTGGTTAACAACAGATCTATCAACTACATGCTTATTTGTCCAAGTGGAGTTCAGGCTCATTTGCATAAAGCAACAGTTTTATCCTAACATTTGTAACAAAGTAGTTTTCCATTATGATAAATAGGATACTCTGGTTCACTCACAGGTGCTCCTACCCAATTATGTTCACCCAACAAGTTTTAAGCAATTAGGAAATAAGGATGAGTGAGAAATATCATAGCATCAGTATCAGGTCGCTCAAATTGTCCATAACCGGGGACACGGCTAAGCACTTAGTTTATACACCTCGAGGGTTAGTACACTTACCCATGTGACTTGGCCAGCTCGTACCACCACTCTCATATTGGGTGATGATAGGGAGAAGTCCAAGAAGGAACCATTCGGGAAGTAGCTCCCCAATCCCGACGCGCACCGGTCCAACCTACACTATCTACATCTCTGGATACACAGGTTCGAGTTACCACAACCTACTGAGTTCAGGCAATCGCCCATTCCATTATTGGCACATGGTTGCACACGAAAGCTTCCAAACAAAGAAACCAATCATTTCTCAGTGTCCTAGGTGCCTTTCCGCAATGATACCACCAAAAATTATCAATCCCATCACACCCAGGAGATTCATTGATTAAGTTGTTTTAGTTTTCGCAAACCAACACATTTAGAAACAACTTCAGTGATGTAACCCAGCCCTCGTTCATCATAGCATGGCTAAGCACATCTACCAACGGTGGCTCATAAACAAGGAATGCTAGGGATAATATGGGACATAGCATAGCATATACACATCAATTCCTACAGATGCAATTCTACAAAAGCATCTGCAATGCATAGGAAAACAATAGGACATTTATGACCAAGATAGCACCACTTGCCTTTGTTGTAGATGTAGTCGATTAGATAATCCTCACAATTCTCATAGATATAATGGTTGCTCTCGTCATAACCATAATGCTTGCAATCATAGTAGTTGCAATCACACACGTTGCACTCCTCGCAATCTATCGATCAAACAATTGCATACAACATAAATAATAGGACATAGCGATCAAACAAATGCATGCATGACAATTTAATAAGTCACAATGGTTGTTACTTTAGTTCTCTAAACAATATTGAAGTATATGATGCATGCAAGAGACCAATTAATGCAATGGAGTACTTGTTATTAATAATTACTTGCCAATATAGGATTTTTAATAGTTCTATTGTAACGACTGTTCTAACTGTAGAATTAAATTTGTTTCTTGGGTTTACTGGATAGAGGACGTTAATACGAACCAGTAGGCGTTGGATTCACCCTAATCGGAGTTATAGTCTTTTTATATGATTTAAATGGTGTTTAATGGGTTTTAAATCATTTATATAGTTTCTGTTGCCTAAAAATAAAACTAAAATTATATCTGTAATCTACACGGAATTGTGATTTCAGGGACATATTATTTGTAATTTTCTGAATAGTATTTATTTTATTATGAATTTATGACTCTAAATAAGCCATTAAACCATTTAAATCTTCACGGCAAAACCTTACAGTCAAAGGCTGAACTAATTGCATATTGATGATCTACATGGAACCAGCTTTCCATCGGAATATCATTTATATTTTTGTGACAAGCAATTAATTTACTATGAATTTAATGATTTAGAAAGCCATTAAAACTAATTAAATTGCTACAGGTTAAATAGTCCGCAAAGGCTAGATCCAACCAGATATTATTATTGTACATTACAGTAGCTTCAATTTGATATATTTTTCATATTTTTCGGAGTTACAGATAATTTTCTATGAATTTATTAACCTAAAAGACCATTAAAACTAATTAATTTACTGTAGTAACTAAGTACAGTAAAAGCTGGATATATTCTGATAAGATGATTCTATGTAAAATTATCTTCAATTTGATATATTATACGCAATTTTTGGACGTGGTATGAATTTCTAATGAATTTTACAAGTTAGATCTATAATATGCAATTTTAAATTCAAACGGAATATTTCAGGGAATATTCCGCTCACTGGACAGGTTGACTTTGCATGCTGACTGGGACTAGATGTTGACCTGACGTTGACGTGGCATTGATGAGGAAGCTGACCGGGTTGACGACATGGCACGCACCGGTTTGATTGGATCTCGACCGTCTGGATAGGATTCGGTGGCTAGAAGAAGAGATTGGCCCGATTTTGGCTCAGAATAGACAAGAAACAGATCTGTGTTAGAGAGACAAATCCGTAGGTCAAATTGAAAAACTTAGAACACGAAAGTTGTAGGGAATCATTATTCCTACCTTCTCACCAAAGGAATCTGGATTTTAAGAAACGAGCGCGAGTACATCTTGGATTTACACCGTAAAATCTGAAATATTGCGATACGAAATTCTCCGGTTGTGGTGGATGAAAAGAGGTGAGGGTTGTCGGGATTGAAAGATTTTGACGATTCCTACAACATTCGTTTTTTGACTGAAGGCAAACGACGAAGTCTAGATGGGTTAAAAAGCGAAATAAGATTCGGGCATGTGTAGATTTGGGATTTCGAGAAGGAAAACTCGTATAGTTGTGGCTGCACGAGATTATATGGAGGTTTGGGACGGTGTAGAGATAGGTATTGGAGTAGGAAACAAGGAAAAACAAATGGAAGTCGATTCGGAGTTGTAGATAAAAAGTTATAGCAGTTTGAGTAGAGATAGGTTTGTTAAAAACTGATTCGCACGCATTTTAAAGCAAATTTGGTCAGGTAAGTGCGCGCATGTAGCTGCTCCGGTCGGTCCGAGTGGGCCGGCCCGTTTAGTTTTTTTCTTTTTCTTTTTCTATTTACTTGTTTCTTTCATATCTTTTGCATACGAACTCCAAATGACATGATTCTTGTTTCTAAATTTTTCTAAAATAGAATAGATCATTATAGGATCAAATTTGTAATCTTTTTACTAGTTTGGAAGTAGTGGATTTATAAATCCTTGTATATTCCATTTTATTTATATCTTTATTTGTTTGTATTTATTCCATAACTTTTTCATACTAGCTCCAAATGAGCTCAATTTTGTTTCTAAAATTTTGTAGTATTAATTGAATCTCTTTAGGCTATAATTATAAATAATTTATGCCTTAGCAACAGTGGGTTTTATAAAGTCAATTTAATTACCTTTAGGAACATTTGGGCGAATCAACTATAGGATTTAGATACCAGGATTTGGATTCAGTTTGTGAGATCTTTGCATGGATGTAATGAAATGTTTATGAATGCTTCATGATTTTCATTTTGAAATCTTGCACACCAATTCTACAGTCCATGCCCTTTTGCCTATATGGCTACTTAGGTCTTAACAAAAGAATATAAGATTTTGAATTCAAGGTTGAGAGGATTTTGTATTCAAAAAGTTTCTTCTCTTTGAGAATTTTCAACATAGTCAAACAATCAATCAAACTTATTTATTTATTTCACATTCCAAAATTAGGAGAATTTTGGGATGTGACACCTGGTCGGGCATGCCTGCAGACGGGTTGGCGAGGCACCTGCATGCGTTCTGGTGCTCAGTTGGTGTCTTCGAGGCTGGGCAGTCGAGAGGCGGTGAGGCATGGGTGATCTCCCAGACAAGGTTGGCATGGCTAGTTTCCTTCCTACCTTGCTGTCTACACTGGGGTGGCAAGGATGCACTCGGCTGTTCACCATTGATGGCATTGCCAAGCTCACAGTGGTGCTAGTGATTAGTTAAGATTGTTAGATGATCTACTAAGGCTAGTGGTGTCCAGAGAGGGAACAAGTTAGGCTCAATTCACTGCTCAAAACAGTGTTTTGATTTTGTTAGATTTGTATCTGCAAGGTGTTTGATGAAATGGCCGCATGAATTCAAGTTTTTAATTTTGAAAAGATTTTTGGTGGGCGTGCTAGATTGGTGCTAGTGATTCTGCAGATGCTTGGGTTTTGAAAGTTGAGCTTGTTTGAGTGGTTTTTGAAAAAGTGGGATCTTCCCATATGATAAAGATTCAATTTTGAATTGTCATTGAAACTAAGCATTTGAAAGTTTCTGGATGATCACAAAGTGGGCCTTGATACTTTGTTATGAGTACAATCAAGGGGTGCAAAGATCCAGAAAAGTTTATGTTAGTTTCTGAAAGTTTGAGACAGCCAAAGTAGGCATGGGAGTTAAATTGGTCAAAATGACCATTCCTTTATTTTATTTGTTTTGCTTTATTTGTCTTTGGGAAAAGTGTGGGAAATGTTTTAGATGATGTTTATTTCACCTAAGAAATATTTTACAAGCAAGGAAACACACAAACAAGGTGGTTCAAAAGAATTTCAAATTCAATGCATACTCATATGCATGCTTTCATAATTTTATTTAGAAAAGTTTTTGTTAACCCTAATTTTGATGATTAGAGTTTGATGATCCAAGTTCAATATTTTTGGGATGTTACACCCGCCGCCCTTTGGGGAGGATAAGATCCTCGTGACGTCGCCCTGGCTATCCTCATCCATTCCCCCTCTCTCCCCAGACCTCCCTATTCCTCTTCTGCTGCCGGTCCAAAACCCTACCGACAGCTCGTCGCCTTCCCCGGCCACCCCAGGTCCCTCTGAGACCACCACGAGCTCCGCCTCACTATACCGGTTTTCCTCGCCAACGGAATCGAGCCCGAGCGCTGCCAATCGACCGCATCGCCCGCTTCTTCCCTGGCACAGACGTGCTCCGCCGCTCGCCTCGCCGCCGCTCCGGTCACCGCATCGCCTCGCTGTCACCATCAATCGCACCAGGGTGAGCATACGATGCTCAAGGCACCCTCCTTTGCCTCTCTAGTGCTCTGTGCCACGCTCTCTCCATAGATTAGAGAGCACCTCCGCCGTCTGTCGTCGTTGACCAAGCTCCGGTGACCAAGAATCAGAGGCACCGTGTAAGGCTCCCAACCTTTAATAAGGTAGAGATCCCTGTGTTTACAATGCTAGTCCCTGGATCAATAGCTAGCATCCACATTTAAGATGTAATATCAAGAAACAAAGGTCATAATACAACTTTATAACCAGGAATAAAATAATTTATTACATCTTACATAGCTCATTTGGCTATCTCATTACAATGCAGCAGAATATAACAATAGCATGGGGTCCTTCATCTTCAAAGTTCCACAGGCAGACATGTTGGTTGTAGACTTGTAATCGTAATCATTAAACTTCACTAATAACAATCAAACCTGCAACATAACAAGTTACAGCCACAAGGGTTAATACATTTGAATTGTATTGGCAAGTGATACTATGGTAGTATAGTGGAGTCTATCATCTATATGCATTTGTCTAAGTGGAGCTTAGGATTGCATTGCTCAAAATAGATTTTCCTTATCATTTGAAAACACTAAGTTTTTGTTTGACAAAAATCACCCAAGGCATCTCCCAATAGAAATTGGTGATCCTTTAACACTTGTTCAACCACAAGTTTTACTTAGAAATTAGGATGAGGAGATTCTTGATAGCTTCCATGTCTTGATGCTCAAATTGTCCTTTACCAGGGACATGGCTAAGTACTTAGATTTTTACTCTCTGCAGAGGTGGTGCACTTTCCCCACAAGACTTGGTTTCACCAAGACAAGATCTTTCAGAAGCCTTCCCTTAGACCAGAATGGACGCGTTCCAACCGATCATCCCCTACCACCAACTGTCCATTTGGCTAGGTTATTGCAACCTATATGATCCAGGCAGAGCCCATAATTCCAAGTGGCTGCACTTGAAGCTTCTCAACATTTGATATATCAAATCTCTTTGTTCCTGGGTGGCCATCCACAAGTGAGATACACAAGGTAAACCATACAAATGGGCCTTGTGAACCACTCAACACAAACCATTCCTTCCATTCCACCCAGGTGATTCATTCACTTAGTTGTTTTATTAAACAAAACACAAGTCCTTGACTTGGAAATATTCCATAGTATGAATATATATTCCACCCTTGTTTTCTATTAGCTAAGCTAAGCATGATAGTAGTAGGAATATTAACTTAGGAAAATTCTTCTAAGGTTTCGTCTACTAGGATTTCCCATGGCATAGTTTACACTTTAGCAAAATTCCATGCAAGTCCTACTTAGAAATATCACTAATGCATAGTGAAAATAATGGGACAAAAGTATGAAGCATCACTTGCCTTGTTGGTAGAGAATATAAGTCACTCCTTGTCCTTGCAATATTCACACTCTTCAAATCACTACAATTCAATCAAGCAAGGCACAAATTCAATCTACCACTCAAGCAACATCACATAAAATAATAGAAACAAAACAATGCATGCAATCTTGCAAAAGGTTGTTTTATTTGTAAAAGTGGTTTCTAATAAGTTATGAACATTTGGAAACACCATTTGGTCATATTATAAAGTGGCAAAACCATTTGCAAAAGATTCTATCTCTAAACCATTTTTAAACCAAATCATTATTTCATGTGGTTGAAAATGCCTTTAGCAAAGTAATAATTTTTATAGGGTTTACCAAATACATTTTCAAATCATAAAACTTGGTTTTTGGGGTCAGAGAGTTTAAAACAAAACATTTCCCAAAGGTTTTCTTCCAAAACCATTTTTAATAATTAAACCATATTTTTATTTGTCTAGAAATGGTTTAAATCCAACATTCATTCTTTTGCTTCACCAAATACATTTTTGAAACCACCAATTGATTTCTAGGGTCAGTAGGTTCAAAACAAACCATTTGCCAAAGGTTTTATCTCAAAAATCATTTTCGAACAATTTTTATATTCTAAACATGCATATACAAGTTTCTGCAAAAACAATCAATTTAGCAGAAGCATTTTACTAAACAAAGTGCATGGGAAGAAAGTACTTGTCTTGCTGAATCCATTGATATAAAATTTGCAAAATTTGAACGTGTGGTTTGAAAGTTATGGATTTTTCAAATTGGAACATCAAATAGAACACAATTTCTGTTTTAAAACATCTCTGGCCACGCGTCTGTATCCTACTGGCCCATAACGGTTCGGTAGGATCGCGTGATGTAGGTCGCAGGATTTAAGTGGGATTGTGCGGTGCAGATCAAGCGTAACAGTTTGGTTTAATTGAT
Source organism: Avena longiglumis (assembly GCA_030063025.1). NCBI lineage: Eukaryota > Viridiplantae > Streptophyta > Magnoliopsida > Poales > Poaceae > Avena > Avena longiglumis. Next base: position 176,785,062 of record CP125977.1, on the reverse strand, counting down.
CTATCGTATCCCTACGATCTTCATCTAACGGCTATCAACACAACGACCAGGAACTGGCGGTGCTGAGCGACGGTGAGCGGCGGCGATGCTCGGCTAGCGGCGGAGCCGGCGAAATAGGAAGCAAGGGGACAAGGGGAATGGCTCACCAGAATCGCCTTGACGCACTGATGCTCAACGTGGCCTTCGTCAGTCAAGGGGCGCACGAGTGTAGTCGGAATTCCTCGCCGGAGATGCTCCTGGCGTCAGCACGTTCGGGAGTCGTCGGAGGCGAGGCTACGGGTCACCCTACGGCAAGTGGAAGGTACGGTTAGACGCGCACGATACCAAGGAACATGCGAGCATTAACGATAAGCACCGGGGCGGTCCGAGCTTACCAGAGAACCTCGCCGGAGGAAAAGCAGACGGTGGCGGCGGTGGTCGTCGTCGTTGCCGAGGTTCTGGGGCGCGCGGGGACGAGCTGGCGCTACGGGGAGATGCGCCAAGGTCTGGGGTTCACGCTTGTGTGCTCGAGGAGGCGAGGGGCGACATCGACTGGCCGGAATCACTCGGTGAGCTCACCGGAAACAGCGGCAGTGCAAAGCAAAATGGAGGCAGCCTGGTGGCTCTCGAGGCGTGATGTTTGGGGGGAAAGAAAGAGGTGAAACGGGCGCTTAAGTGAGTGTGGTCAGGGGGCAAGGATCGCGCGGCATTGAAGAGAATTGACGACGTGAATCAATCGGCAGTAACGGGAGGAAGAATTGGTCGTGGGGTAGACGACGAGGTGAGCTGGCGGTGGGGCTGCCAAGTCAGTGAGGTGCGGGTTTGTATGTGGGGTCGTTCTGTCAGTGGTCGAGGGGTGCGGGTTTGAGTGATAAAAGAAACAGAGAGGGGGTTTCAAGGGCTTAGTGGGCCTGCTGGCTGGGTCGACTTGTTCTCTTTTTTTTGTTCTGAATGATTTTCTCTTTTTCCATTCCCAATTTCTGTTTTGATTTTTGTTTAATTAATTCAACATCAATTTGAATTCAAACCTCAACCAAAATTTGTGTATGTTTGACTACTGATTAGTAATATAATCTAAAGTCAATTTTTGAATAAAACTTTATTCTTTTTGGGGTCTTTTAATTATTCAAATAAGCCCTTGTCTTAAATCAAATAAGATCTAATAAAATTTTCAAACACCATTTAAATTTCTAAATCCTTCCAAAACTTTTCAGTAGGTTCTTATTCAATTATAAGGATGTCAAAATAATTCACTTTGAATTATTTGGAATAATTTTAATATGATTTATTAATCATTTTAAATTGGGTACCTATCTTTATTCCAAAGAAATTAAATATAGTTTTAATTCCATAAATTTTACTTGGAAGATTTATTTAAATTAATTAAACAACTTTTATTCCACTTGGGTAATTCCAAAATACTATTTTCTCAAGATTTATATAATTATTCTTATTAGTGATATGTCTTTATTCAAATAGAATTTGGTTCATGCCATTCTATTTTATTTGGAAAATTCTATATCCATTATTTTATTTGGATTTGGATTATATTCATTCCATTTGCTTAATGGATTAGGCCAAGATTTAATTTGGTCTTTAAATATTCCTTATTTAATATTTCTTTCTTCATCTTATAAAATCCATATATTTTTATTTATAGATCCAAACTTGGTGATTCCAATTTGTAAAATCTTATTTAATATTTGTTTATCCTTTTAAATATCTTTAGGATTATTTGCTCACCATTTGGTATGGCTTTTAGATAAGGGATTTGTTAGCCTTGGAATTTACTTTTCCTTATCTTATTAAATTCATAAGATTTTATCTATGGCTCCAAATTAAGTGAAACCAATTTCTATGGCTTTATAATATTTCTATTTGTCTTTCTTGATCATTTGTAAATATTTGTTGACAAATTTTTATATGGATCAAATCCATAGGCTTGGAGATATCTTGGAAATGGTTTTTATTCCATTAGGGTTTAGGGTTTGGATTTATTTCCCAAGTGTTTAAATTTCTAGATGCATTTTATGAAGAATGCATTCCACTTGTTTTGAATTCAGTTGGATTCAAACATTAACCAAATTTTGTTCCAGATGGGATTTTAATTTCTATTTAGTAACAAAAAGTTTCTTTTCACCATAAATTTCAACAATAATTTATTTTGTTTATTGTTTTTTTCACATAACAAGATTTGGAAAATCTTGGGATGTGACAGGCTACCACCCTTAAAATAAATCTCGTCCCGAGATTTGGGGAGGCTAGGGGTTACAAGTTGGCTCAAAGCAACTAGGGTAGTACCACCCTTAAAAAATTTCCAACTAGATTACTTCTTGGCTTGCTTGGGATCTTGTTGAAACTTCTCTGGGCAAACATCTGCATAGTGTCCTTTGTTTCCACACTTGAAACATGTGACTAGGCTGAGATCCTTCATAGGCTTTATCTTGTGCTTCATCTTTTCTGGACAATTGCTTGCATAACATCCTTGGTTACCACAATTGTAACATGTGATAAGGTTGAGTTCTTCATGTATCTTCTGTGGACAAGTTGACACGTAGTGACCTAACTCTTTGCAGTTGTTGCACCATACTTGGCTAATCTCCTTATACTTTTTCTTCTTCTCTGGATATTCATTGGCATAGTCTCCCATTTCTTTGCAATGACAACATTGCACATGGCTTTTGTCCTTCTTTTTCTTGGGTTTCTCCAAAGCTAAGAGTGCTTCTAATTCATGTTCTTCATATGTTATCTCAAAGGTAGGAAAGTTTCCTGGTCTCATTGACCTTTTCTTATTCCTTGGATAAAACATATGTCTCCTCTTTGGTCCTTTAAATTGAGTCATATTGCATGGAGGTGCAAGCTGAGATTTTCCTTTGTCTTCATCCTTCTTGGTAGAATTGGCTCTCTCATGGTAGTCTGCAATCAGTTGTTGCACTCCACCTTGTTTCCTTTGTTGAACTATGGAATAGATGGGGCATTGGATAGGGACATGATTATTTCCTTCACATAGGAAGCAAGTAGCTTGAGATGTGGGGCTTTGATTGGTTGGATGTTTCTCTTCACAATTGGGACATTGATCTTCATGTTCCTTGGAAGTGTGATCCTTGTCTCCACAAACCTTGCAAGATTGAGTTCCTTCTAGAATATCATCCTTGACATCCCTGTTGTCACAAACTCCTTGGGAAAGGTTGACTTTCATGTTGATCATTTGAGTGGCCATCCTTTGCAACAATTGGGATTGAGTTTGCAAAAACTTTTGAATGGTTGGGTCTAATCCATTGTTGTTGGCTAAAAACTGACTTGTCACTTGGTTCAACTGGGTTTGGTTTGCTAGTAATTGTTCTCTCATGTGCATCTCTTGGTTGTTGTTGTTGTCATTCTTGATGTTGAAGTCTCTTGGAGAAGTCATCTGTTTGGGTTGGGTTGGGATTAGAATAGGCAAAAGATTTCTAAGGAATCAATTCTAATCACACACATCACAATTCACACAAGCAAAGTGCAAGCAATCACAACCAAACATTTCACTTAAACAACAAGTTTCAAGAATATTTTTAGGCAATAAAATATTTTTGTTACACCACATAAGTTGGTGTGATTAATTTAAACTAAACATGGTGGTCCAACTATATGGTTCATTTGAGATCATTCCTTCCTTCTTGGTTGATTCTTCTTGAACAAGATGTTTGTATCCTTAGAGAATTTCTTGCATCTTGGTCTCAAAACTTCAAGTTGATGATGGTTCCTTCTAAGTTGTGTTTCCTTAGTCTTCTAGTCTTGAGCAATATTTCTTGTCTCACTTGTAGTGCTTAGTGATGTCCAAGGTGAAGTCCTTGTTGAGAATAAGGTTGAAAACACTTGAAGATGTTGAAGTCATTAGAGTTGATGAAGTCCTTTGCACATGGTGAAGTATTTGGCCATGGGGTAGGCTTTGTCCATCAAGTTTGAAACAGAAGAGATGTAGAATCAAAACCAAAGAATGGTTGAGGAAAGGGTTTACAAGATTGTTTGTAAATAAGTTTTGGAACAAATACAACTCCTATTTTTCTAAGGGGTTTGTCCAATCCTAGGTTTACAAATCCTACAGGCAACACAATGCTCTGATACCATCTGTAAGTCTCCCAACATTTAATAAGGTAGAGATCCCTGTGTTTACAATGCTAGTCCCTGGATCAATAGCTAGCATCCACAGTTAAGATGTAATTTCAAGAAACAAAGTTCATAATACAACTTTATAACCAGGAATAAAATAATTTATTACATCTTACATAGCTCATTTGGCTATCTCATTACAATGCAGCAGAATATAACAATAGCATGGGGTCCTTCATCTTCAAAGTGCCACAGGCAGACATGTTGGTTGTAGACTTATAATCCTAATCATTAAACTTCACTAATAACAATCAAACCTGCAACATAACAAGTTACAGCCACAAGGGTCAATACATTTGAATTGTATTGGCAAGTGATACTATGGTAGTATAGTGGAGTCTATCATCTATTTGCATTTGGCTAAGTGGAGCTTAGGCTTTCTTTTCTCAAAATAGATTTTCCTTATCATTTGAAAACACTAAGTTTTTGTTTGAAAAAAATCACCCAAGGCATCTCCCAATAGAAATTGGTGATCCTTTAACCCTTGTTCAACCACAAGTTTTACTTAGAAATTGGGATGACGAAATTCTTGATAGCTTCCATGTCTTTATGCTCATATTTTCCTTTACCAGGGACATGGCTAAGTACTTAGATTTTTACTCTCTACAGAGGTGGTGCACTTTCCCCACAAGACTTGGTTTCACCAAGACAAGATCTTTCAGAATCCTTCCCTTAGACCAGAATGGACACGTTCCAACCTATCATCCCATACCACCAACTATCCATTTGGCTAGGTGACTGCAACCTATATGATCCAGGCAGAGCCCATAATGCCAAGTGGTTGCACTTGAAGCTTCTCAACATTTGACATCTCAAATCTCTTTGTTCCTGGGTGGCCATCCACAAGTGAGATACACAAGGTAAACCATACAAATGGGCCTTGTGAACCACTCAACACAAACCATTCCTTCCATTCCACCCAGGTGATTCATTCACTTAGTTTTTTTATTAAACAAAACACAAGTCCTTGACTTGGAAATATTCCATAGTATGAATATATATTCCACCCTTGTTTTATATTAGCTAAGCTAAGCATGATAGTAGTAGGAATCTTAACTTAGGAAAATTCTTCTAAGGTTTCATCTACTAGGATTTCCCATGGCATAGTTTTCACTTAGAAAAATTCCATGCAAGTCCTACTTAGAAATATCACTAATGCATAGCATTATTGATATTTCTAATGGGACAAAAGTATGAAGCATCACTTGCCTTGTTGGTAGAGAATATAAGTCACTCCTTGTCCTTGCAATATTCACACTCTTCAAATCACTACAATTCAATCAAGCAAGGCACAAATTCAATCTACCACTCAAGCAACATCACATAAAATAATAGAAACAAAACAATGCATGCAATCTTGCAAAAGGTTGTTTTATTTGTAAAAGTGGTTTCTAATAAGTTATGAACATTTGGAAACACCATTTGGTCATATTATAAAGTGGCAAAACCATTTGCAAAAGATTCTATCTCTAAACCATTTTTAAACCAAATCATTATTTCATGTGGTTGAAAATGCCTTTAGCAAAGTAATAATTTTTATAGGGTTTACCAAATACATTTTCAAATCATAAAACTTGGTGTTTGTGGTAAGAGAGTTTAAAACAAAACATTTCCCAAAGGTTTTCTTCCAAAACCATTTTTAATAATTAAATCATATTTTTATTTGTCTAGAAATGGTTTAAATCCAACATTCATTCTTTTGCTTCACCAAATACATTTTTGAAACCACCAATTGATTTCTAGGGTCAGTAGGTTCAAAACAAACCATTTTCCAAAGGTTTTATCTCAAAAATCATTTTAGAACAATTTTTATATTCTAAACATGCATACACAAGTTTCTGCAAAAACAATCAATTTAGCAGAAGAATTTTACTAAACAAAGTGCATGGTCAGAAATTACTTGTCTTGCTGAATCCATTTATATAAAATTTGCAAAATTTGGACATGTGGTTTGAAAGTTATGGATTTTTTAAATTGGAACATCTAATAGAACACAATTTCTGTTTTAAAACATCTCTGGCCACGTGTCTGTATCCTACTGGCTCATAACGGTTCGGTAGGATCGCGTGATGTAGACCGCAGGATTTAAGTGGGTTTGTGCGGTGCAGATCAAGCGTAACAGTTCAGTTTATGTGATCTATTGTATCCCTATGATCTTCATCTAACGGCTATCAACACAACGACTGTGAACCTGGCGGTGCTTATGAGCGGCGGCGATGCTAGCGGCGGAGCCGACGAAATAGGAAGCAAGGGAACAAGAGGAATGGCTCACCAGAATCGCCTTGACGACCGATGCTCAACGTGGCCTTCACCAAGGGCGCACGAGTGTAGTCGAATTCCCGGAGATGCTCGCGCCAAGACGCTCGGGAGTCGTCGGAGGCGAGGCTACGGGTCACCCTACGGCAAGTGGAAGGTACGGTTAGACGCGCACGATACCAAGGAACATGCGAGCATTAACGATAAGCACCGGGGCGGTCCGAGCTTACCAGAGAACCTCGCCGGAGGAAAAGCAGACGGTGGCGGCGGTGGTCGTCGCCGTTGCCGAGGTTCTGGGGCGCGCAGGGACGAGCTGGCGCTACGGGGAGATGCGCCAGGGTCTGGGGTTCACGCTTGTGTGCTCGAGGAGGCGAGGGGCGACGTCGACTGGCCGGAATCGCTCGGTGAGCTCGCCGGAGACAGCGGCAGTGCAAAGCAAAATGGAGGCAGCCTGGTGGCTCTCGACGCGTGATGTTTGGGAGGAAAGGAAGAGGGGAAACGGGCGCTTAAGTGAGTGTAGTCAGGGGGCGAGGATCACGCGGCATTGAAGAGAATTGACGACGCGAATCAATCGACAGTAACGGGAGGAAGAACTGGTCGCGGGGTAGACAACGGGTTGCATGCTGACTAGGACTAGATGTTGACCTGACGTTGACGTGGCGTTGATGAGGAAGATTACCGGGATGACGACAAGGCACGCACCGGTTTGATTGCATCTCGACCGTCTGGATAGGATCCGGTGGCTAGAAGAAGAGATTGACCCGATTTTGGCTCAGATTAGACAAGAAACAGATCTGTGTTAGTGAGACAAATCCGTAGGTCAAATTAAAAAACTTGGAACATGAAAGTTGTGGGGAATCATTATTCCTACCTTCTCACCAAAGGAATTTGGAATTGAAGAAACGAGCGCGAGTACATCTTGGATTTACACCGTAAGATCTGAAATATTGCGATACGAAATTCTCCGGCTGTGGTGGATGAAAAGAGGTGAGGTTTGTCGGGATTGAAATATTTCAACGATTCCTATAACTTTCGTTTTTTGACCGAAGGCAAACGACGAAGTCTAGATGGGTTAAAAAGCGAAATAAGATTTGGACATATGTAGATTCGGGATTTCGAGAAGAAAAACTCGTACAAATATGGCTCCATGAGTTTATATGGAGGTTTGAGATGGTGTAGAGATAGGTATTGGAGTAGGTAACAAGTATAAACAAACGGAAGTCGATTCAGAGTTGTAGATAAAAAGTTACGAGAGTTTGAATAGAGATAGGTTTGACAAAACAGATTTTGCATGGATTTTAAAGCGCGGCTGGGAGTCAACTGTACATGTCTAGCCGCCTGGCTCGGTCCGGTCGGACCGGGTGGGACGGCCCGTTTAGTTTTTTTATAATATATACTTGTTTTCCTCATATCTTTTGCATACGAACTTTAAATGATATGATTCTTGTTTCTAAATTTTTCTAAAATTGAATAGATCATTGTAGGATCAAATTTGTAATATTTTCACTAGTTTGGAAGTAGTGGATTTATAAATCCTTGTATATTTCATTTTATTTATATCTTTATGTGTTTGTATTTGTTCCATAACTTTTTCATACTAGCTCCAAATGAGCTCAATTTTGTTCCTAAAATTTTGTAATATTAATTGGATCCTTTTAGGCTATAATTTAGCAATAATCGCTGTCTTAGCAATAGTGGGTTTTATAAAGTCAATTTAATTTCCTTTAGGAACATCTGGGCAAATCAACTATAGGATTTTAGATATCAGGATTTGGATTCAGTTTGTGAGAACTTTGCATGGATGAAATGCTTATGAATGCTTCATGATTTTCATTTTGAAATCTTGCACACCAATTCTACAATCCATAATCAATCCATGCCATTTTGCCTATATGGCTACTTAGCTCTTAACAAAAGAATATAAGATTTTGAATTCATGGTTGAGAGGATTTTCTATTCAAAAAGTTTCTTCTCTTTGAGAATTTTCAACATAGTCAAACAATTAGTCAAACTTATTTATTTATTTCACATTCCAAAATTAGGAGAATTTTAGGATGTGACACCCTAATTGTGAAGTGAAACATCCAACTAAACAATGCCCCACATCTCAAGTTACTTGTTTCCTATGTGAAGAAAATGATCATGTCCCTATCCAATGCCCCATTTATCCTATAGTTCAACAAATGAAATAAGATGGAATGCATCAAATGTTTGGAAACCTCCATAAGGGAACAACTTCTACCAAGAAGGATAAGGACAAAACCAGAACTATGCCTCATAAGGCCATACCCAAAGTGACCACAAAGTGTTGTTACTCATGTGGAGAAGAAGGCCACATCTCTAGTGACTTCCCCAAGAAGAGAGAAATATTTCCCACCTTTCAGGTGAAGTATGAAGAACATGAACTAGAAGAGCTCCTAGCTTTGGAGAGACCCAAGAAGAAGAAATGTCCCAACCCCAACAAGAAAGACATTAGCCAAGTGCAATGTTTAAATTGTAAAGAGATGGGACACTATGCCAATGAATGTCCAGAAAAGAAGAAGAGTCAAGGAAATAAACAAGAAATAGTGATGCCAAAGATGAAAGAAGATGTTAGCCAAGTGATGTGCAACAAATGCAAAAATCCAGGCCATTATGCATCACATTGTCCAGAAAAGAAAAAGTACAAGACAAGCAAGCCTGTGAAGGATCTCAGCCTTGTCACATGTTTCAAGTGTGAAAATCAGGGACATTATGCAAACAACTGTCCAGAGAAGTTACATCAAGATCTCAAGTAAGCCAAGATGTAATCTAGTAATAAATCCTTTAAGGGTGGTAGTACCCTAGTTGTCTTGAAGCCAACTTCTATCCTCTAGCCTTCCCAAATCTCGGGATGAGATTTATTTTAAGGGTGGTAGCCTGTCACATCCCAAAAATTTCCAAATTTTGAAATGTGAAAAATAAATAAACAAAAGAAACAATTGTTGAAATTTAGGGTGAAAAGAAACTTTTTGCTTCTAAATGGAAACATCAAAACCCTTCTTGAACAAATTTGAATGAAAAGGGAATCCAACAAAAATTCAATCAAGTGAAATGCATTCATCAATTGATGTATCTTGAAATTTAAACATTTGGAAAATAAACCAAAACCCTAAAACCTTAATGGAAGAAAATCATTACCAAGATCTCTCTAAGACTATAGATTTGATACATATAAAAATCCAGCAACAAACATTTATAAATGATCAAAAATGATAAACAAAAATATTATAAAACCATAGAAATTGGTTTCACCCATTTTGGATCTATAAATAAAAAGATATGGATTTTATAAGACAAAGAGATAAATAAATAAATAAATAAATAAATAAATAAGGAATATCTAAAGGTCAAATAAAATCTTGGCCAAATCCATAAAAAATGGAAATTATTGAATAATAAAAAGGAGTAAAAGATTAATTAAATAAAATCATCAGGAATAAACAATATCCAATTCTATTTAAATAAAGACAAATTGCCTAAACAAAATAATAAGTCCCAATAAAATTATTTAGAAGACAATTTAAAACTTGAATTAAATCCACAAGCAAATGGAATAAAGATAATCCAAATCCAAATAAAATAATGGGATAATTAATATTCAAATAAAAGCATATGTGATTGAAACCATATTCAAATTATATTTAAATGAAGACAAAATCCCTAATAAAATGATTAATTAAATCATGAGGAAATAATAATAAAAATTTCCAAATGGATTATAAGGTATCCAATTAACTTAAAAAGAATAAATGAATAATTAAATAAAATTATATGGTTTGGAAACATATTTAAATTCATTTAGATAAAGACAAAAGCCTCAAATATTAAATCATAATAAAATGTTTTAAATAATTCAAAGTGAATTATTTAAACACACCAATGAATAAATAAAACCTACTAAAAAGTTTTGATAAACATTTGAATTTAAAACATGTGGGATTGGAAACATATTTAAAATATTATTTAAATAAAGACAAGTGTCTATTTTAAATAAATATTTAAACTCTAAGTGAATATAAGAAATATTCTAAATAGATTATTTGAACACACTTTATAAACAGTAGTAACCTACTGAAAAGATTTGATAAATATTGGAATTCAAATAGGTGTTTGAATCATTTGAATAAATTCAAAACAGAAAATAGAAACAGAAAAAGGAAAAGAAAACAGAGAAAAAAAAGAGAAAACAATCCAACCTAGAAAACCCAGCCCAACTTGGCCCAGTGAAGCCCACCTCTCTCCCCCCCTCGCGAATCATTTTCTCACCCACGAACAAACCCGCACAGTCCCTGATCATCAGACCCCACGCATACCCCTCTCATTTGCTGACAACGGACCCCCATCGCCAGATCAGCGTCTTCTCCACCCCGTGACCTGTTCCCCCTCATTCCTACGGATGTTTCTGGTCGTTTAAATCTTGCTTGAATTCGAATCAATGCGCCAGTAATTACTCCCTCTGACCTTGCCTACTTAATCGCATGTCTCCCCTCTTCCTTTCCCCTCAGTCGCCAGCTCCTCTCCGTGACCAGGCTATTGCAATCGCACACCGAACCTCCTCTGCTCCGACGAGCTGAGCGACGATAGAACCACTTAAACGCTCGAACCTCCTATGGTCGAATCGTTGAGAGCCGTCAGATCTAGATCGTAGGGATGCGATAGAACCACTTAAACAAAACGGTACGCTCAATCTGCACCGTGCGATCTAAATGAGATCATGCCGTCCACATAGCATGATCCTGCCGAAGCGTTATGAGCCAATAGAAATATGATGCGTGGCAGATCTGTCTGATTAGAAATTCCATAAATGAAATTTGAATGTTTAAACTTGTAAAATCTATAACTTTTGTTCTTCTTGGCCAAATATTACAAATTTTATATCATTGGATTCACAAAAATGTGAACTTTGCAACCATGCCCTTAGTTTAGTATTTTTCTTCTAGAAAATTAGTTGTTTTTGCAGAAACATTTGTAGGTCTATTTTGAGTATAAAAATTATTCTAAAAATGATTTAGGATAAAATCTTTTGCAAATGATTTGATTTGAACCTACTAACCATAAGAACAAACTTTTGAGTTTAGAAATATATTTTATTAAACACAAGGAATTATTCCTTGAATAAATTCATTTCTAGTAAAACAAAAATGTTTGCTATGATTTAAAAATGCTTTTTGAGTAAAACCTTTTACAAATGGTTTGATTTAAACTCTTTGACCCTAAACACTAAGTTTGATATTTAAAAATGTATTTGACCAACCCTAGAAAATTATTACTTTGATTAATGGCATTTCTAGTAAAATAAAAATGATTGAAGTGGCCCATTTTCACTAACTTGGTTTCAAATGGTTTTGCCACATTTAAAAATGACCAATAGCTATTTTAAAATGTTTATAGCCTTAGTAGAAACCACTTTTTAATAAAACAATCTTTTGCATGCTTGCATGCATTGTTTTGTTTTCTTTATTTTATGTGATGAATTGTTTGAATGCTAGTTTGAATATGTGCTTGCTTGATTGAATTGTAGTGAACTTTGAAGAGTGTGACTATTGCAAGATCAAGGAGTGAACCTAGTTTCTCTACCAAAAAGGAAAGTGGTGCTTCATACATTTTGTCCTATTATTTTCACTATGCATTAGTGATATTTTGAGTAGGACTTGCATGGAATTTTTACTAAATATGCTATGCCTTGGGAAATCCTAGTAGATGATGCCTTAGTAGAATTTTACCTAAGTTAAGATCCTTACTACTATCATGCTTCCCCTAGCTAGTAGAAAACAAGTGTGGATTATATACACATGCTATGGAAATTTTACTAAGTCTTTTGACTTATGTTTTTTGCTTAATAAAAGAACTAAGTGAATGAAACACCTCGGTAGAATGGTAAGTGCTTGGATGGATTTTTGTTGAGTGGTTACCAGGGCCCCATTTTCATGGCCTACCCTATGTATCTCACTTGTGGAATGCCACCCAGGAAAAAAGAGATTTGAGATGTCAAATGTTGAGAATCTTCAAGTGTAGCCACATGGCAATATGGGCTCTGCCTGGATCATATAAGTTGCAATAACTTAGCCAGATGGACAGAAGGTGGTAGGGGTGATAGGTTTGGAACGTGTCCATTTGGTCTAAGGGAAGCCTTATAAAAGATCTTTTCTTGATGCATGTCGAGTCTTGTGGGGAAAGTGCACCACCTCTCGAGAGAGTAAAATCTAAGTACTTAGTCGTGTCCCTGGAAATAGACAATTTGAGCATCAAGACATGGAAGATATCAAGGATCTCCTGTCAACACCCGGATTTTTAATCACAGATGCCTGTTATGCCATACATCGCAATCTCAGGATTACCATTTTTGCGAGACATAACAGGTTGGATATCATAGTACATCATCCATTACAAAATCATACATAAGGTATTACACAAATAAGGATCTCATGATCCAGTTCTTAATACAATTCAAGCAGCGGAAGAACGTAATAGTAACGATAGCGTAGGCGACGCTCCATCTTCATGGTCATAGGCAATGCTGACGATGGGAGATGATCCTAGTTGTCGTAACCTTCCTGCGGTACGTCATCCTGATACTCCTCTTCATAGTCTGGCCACGGGAATAGCCAGGGACAAAGCCATGAGTACTCTTTAAGTACTCGCAAACTAATACTAGTAAGTGAATAGGGTTTTTGTAGTAGGATACTAAGCTCTAGGGTTGTTTTGCAAAAAGCCAGATTTACCTCTACTAAGTTCAGAAGCAAAGAAAGCTAGTTGAAAATTTTATAACACCTAAGTGGGAACTTGCATTTCATGTCACAACTTTGTTGCGGTCAAGTCAAAGTCATAAATCATTTCATAAGTCATTTTGAAAACATCTGACGATACAACAGTATGGCCATTCCAACTGTCCATAATCGCGGACGCGGCTATTCGAATAGTTTGACACTCTGCAGAGATTGTACACTTTCACCACAACATTCGATACATCTATCAGGAATCAATCCCGAATTCACCATACTCAGTATGCCGATAATCAATCCTAACCTTTCAATTACATGCCCTAGTATAAGCACCTCTCCTGTGAGTTTGGCCTACCAACCATGACCAACTGCCATCTTGGGAACTACACAGGTGGACAATCTTCACAAGGTAGCCTCAGCTCAGACCTTGGCCGCAAGGGAACCCATACTAAGGTATATAAATTTCCAGTCAAGCCCTACCCAAATTTCGGGTATTGTGGTTGTACGGTAAAATTGGAATGGTATCGCATCCATACAACCATCAGTTTTATAAAGGTCTAAGGCTCATGCCTCAACATTTTCATCATCAAAATCATCTGGTGTTCAAGAACACATGTCAAAACATTTCAGTAGAATGACTCATCATTCTAAGGTTTTCATAACCATTTTCACCAAGTATTCCCATCTAAGTTGATCAAGTTTTATGCTGAGCACTAGCATCTACAAGTGTGGGTAAATACTAATGAGGGGTGGTAAACAAGTGTATCTTATCTAAGTAAATCTCATGCCTCAGGATGACATTAAAATTATCTAACTTATGCCAAGTTTTATGCTCTTTATGCTACCTTCAATTATCTTTCTAGAATCTACAAGTCACTAAGTAAACTCTAAGAGAAAGCTTTGATAAAGAAAATAAAGTATTAATCTTGCAAGTAAAACTAGGATTGGGTATCAAGTGGTGTAAGCTTGCTAAGTTGCAAGTGTTAGCTTGCTCAGTTAATAGCTTGCTAATTCAACTATTAGTATTAGGCTTGCAAGGTCGCAAGTATAGGATTTCTAAGATATTAGTATAAGCTTGCCTTGTGCAGAGCAGTGGTTGAAGTTCTCCTCGGCTTCTTCCTCGTAGTATCCTCCTTCCTCCTCGTATCCTTGGTCGGTACTAGCGTCTATAAATAAATACGAGGTACACAATCACGAAAAAATACTTAACTATTTCTAATCATCACACAAAGGTTCACACTAGATGATCTATCATCATTACTAGCATTACAAGGATTAAAACACTTGTCTTATTTATTTTATTTGAGAAAAGTAATTTCTACTCATTGAAAAACTAATTAAGATTTAATATTCTCCAACTGAAACATGGGATCATGTTGACACATGTCATCACCACATATTTCAGTACATGGGAATGTGATTTAAAGTGGTGTCACAATTTAATAAGGTTTAACCTTTTTATTTTATTTAATTAAAGTGACTATAAATGCTTATGTGGCAATCTTTTATTACTTGATCATTATGTTTCTAAGTAAACCTAGATATTTTTATATATTCTGAAAGGTATGGTTAAATGTGATTTTTGAGAGTTGGAATCAACTCAAGAGCTCTTATGGTTCAATTTTGAAAATTGTTTGAATGCAGAAAATCTTCTGCCTTGTTATTTTTACCATGGGTGATCTACAAATCTAAATGGTTTGAATCCAACGGTCTTAGATTAAGCATTCCAATACCTTTCTATCAAAATTGGTTTCATGCATTTTGGTTCAGTGAAACGAGATGGGTTGATATTTGAATATAGGCACAAAACTGTGTTTGAAATTAAATGAATAAAAGTAAATTTGAATTATTGGGTCGCACGGGACGTTTAACTGGGCCGGCCCACTGTGCACAGCACACGCGCGGGCTAGTTAAGTGGCTGTCCCCACGCGTCAGTGAGACAACGAGTGGCGAAGCGATACGGGGTGATCTAGGCCGCACGGTCTAACTCTAATCGAACGGCTCTGGTTCATCGTCCACGTCGGGCAGCGCCAGCGAGACAGAACCCTAGCGCAGCAGGTGGGGGTCGTGGGAGGCTCACCGGGGCTCAGGCGATGGTCGACGATGGGGGAGAACAACGAAGTCGACAACGGCGATTCTCCTGGTACCGGCAGCTTCCCCTGGGGCGGCTCCAGTCGACGGCGCCTCTCCTCCTCTGCAGCGGAGAACTCCGGTGAAATTCTGGCCACCTGGTGCTCGCCTTGCTCTGGGAGTGAGTGGGTGTGATCAGTGAGAGGTGGGGAGTGAACTGGTGTGAAGAGTTCAAGCGGGGGAGGTCTCCTTTGATAGTGGCTGAAGGGGGCCGACGGGCGCGAGCTGAGCTCGTTGTGGTCGATGACACAGAGTGCTACTAGCATGGGCGACGGTAGGGGGCGGTGCTGTGCTCCCTGGTGAAGCTCAACGGCGTGGTGGTGAGGCGTGGGGCGGTGTTGATTGGTCGGAATGCGTCGATGCTTTGGGCGGGTCCGACATCAAATTTAATGGCGCACGGGAGCTCCTGGTCGTGCGGCGGCGAACGAGGTTGTCTGGCGGGGTGCTAGAGTGTTGGCGATCACACACGCAAGCGGAGAGGGCGGCACGCGGTCTGTGGGCGCTGGTCGAGTGTGGCGCACTGGCGTGCTCTCGGCTCGCACGCAGAGAAACTGGGCGCGTGCTTGGTGGGTGGTCCAGTGGCTGGCTGCGCTCGGGGCTGGGATAGGGAGTGGCGGTGGACATTGCTGCGTGTTCCAGACAAGGTTGGCAGGACTAGTCCTTCCTCTAGCTCGCTGGCGACATTGGGGTTGGCAAATGGGCTCGACATGGTCACCATTAATGGCTATACCAAGCTCACAGTGGTGCTAAGGCTTGTTAATTGGTATAGATCATCTACTGAGAGTGTAGTGAGAGCTAGAGAGGGAACAAGGTTGGCCAAAATCACTGCTCACTATAGTGTTTGTTGTTTGTTTGTTTGCTGCAAACAAGGTGTTTGATGAAATGGCCGAACAAAATTCAAATTTGAATTTTGGATTCAAACTTGGTGGGTTTGCTAGGCACATACTAGGGAGTCTCTGGTTAGTTGGATTAGTCAAGGTCACTGGTTTGGTTGGGTTTTGAAAATGTGTGATATTCACATATGATGAAGATTCAATTTTGAATTGTCATTTGAATGAGGTTGCCAAATGTTTCTGCAAGTTTGAAAGGTGGGCTTTGCTTCACTTTTACTTGGTCTAGCAAGGGGTGAAAAGAATTGGAAAAGTTTTTGTTTGAAATGTTGGACTAGAAACACTCAAAGTGACCTAGTGAGCAAGATTGGGAAAAATGACCATTTGCCTTAATTGATTTGTTTTTGATTTTCTCTTTATTTATTTCTGCTTGGAAATGTTTTATATGATGTTATATTCATCTTTAAACCATTTCTTGCTATTTAGGTTAATCACACAAGTTCATTCATGCACTTATCAAATTACCACATACACACATGCATTCATATGATTTTTGTTAACCTTAATTTTAGTGATTAGAGTTTGATGATCATTGTTTTATATTTTTGGGATGTTACAAACCTTCCCTCCTTAAATAAAATCTTGTCCTGAGATTTTAAAAAGAAGAAAAAAAGATTACCTAGGATTTAAAAAGATCGGGAAACTCTGTCCTGATGTGATCTTCTCGCTCCCAGGTAGCTTGTTCTTCAGTGTGGTTGCTCCACTGAATCTTGAGAAACTTGATGCTTCGGGTTCTGGTGGTTCTGAAAGCTTCCTCCAAAATACGGATCGGTACTTCGGGATACGTCAGGTCATCATTGATCTCTATGGTCTGGTGATCAATGTTCTTGAAAACTTCGGTCTTCTCCGGAACTTCAAGGCATTTGCGAAGTAACGATATATAGAACACCTTGTGCACTACTGACATTTCCTCGGGCAGTTCCAATTGATATGATACTTCTCCTCGACGATTCAGAATCTTGAAGGGTCCGATATATCTGGGGGCTAACTTTCCTTTGAGCTGGAAACGTTGCATTCCCTCAAAAGCGACACATTGAGATACACAAAATCTCCGATATTGAAAGCGAGGTATCAACGTCTCTTGTCGGTGTAACTCTTCTGTCTTGACTAGGCAGTCTTGAGGTTCTCATGAATCTTTTGAACTTTCTCTTCTGCCTCTCGTAGGATGTCGGGTCCGAAAACCTGACTCTCTCCTACTTTCGACCAATTCAAAGGGGTGCGACACTTCCTTCCATACATGAATTCAAATGGGGCCATTTGCAGACTAGCTTGATAACTATTGTTGTATGAAAATTCTGCGAAAGGCAGATAGTCTTCCAATTTCGATCCATACTCTAGCACACATGCTCTCAACATATCTTCGAGTATTTGATTTAATCGCTCCGTTTTTCCATCGGTCTGAGGGTGATACGCTGTGCTGAAATCCAGTCGGGTTCCTAAACCTTCTTGGACTTTCTTCCAGAATCTCGAGGTAAACTGAGTTCCTCGATCCGATACAATGTTCTTGGGGACTCCGTGCAAACTGACATTTCTAGCGATGTACAACTCCGCTAGCTTCGAACTTTGATATGTGGTATTGACTGGTAAGAAAAGGGCGACTTTGGACAATCTGTCAACTATGACCCAGATAGAGTCATTTCCCCTACTAGAAATAGGCAATCCGGTGATAAAGTCCATTCCAACTGAATCCCATTTCCATTCCGGAATCTGTAAGGGTTGCAACAGTCCTGCGGGTCTTTGATGTCCCGCCTTGACTCTCTGACAGATATCACACTTGGCAATATAGCTTCCGATTTCTCTCTTCATCTTATGCCACCAAAATTGCTCCTTCAAATCCTGATACATCTTTGTTCCTCCGGGGTGGATAGAATAAAGAGTATCATGGGCCTCTTTCAAAATAACTTCTTTCAACTCCGAATCTGCTGGTACACAAAGACATCCTTTGTACCACAGAACTCCTTCTTCGTCTTCGGTGAATTCAGGTACTTTGCCTGTATCGATACGACGTTTGATTCCGTCGATACTAGTATTTCCTTTCTATGTCTCTTTGATCTGACTGATCAAAGTGGGTTGAAGTTCTATGCTAGCCAAAAATCCTTCACTCACTAATTCCATTCGGAAATCTTCCATCTCTTTGTGCAAACTTGGTTGCTCCTTCAAAATCATGGAGTTCAAGCGGCACGGCAATCTGCTATGGGCATCTGCTACCACATCGGCTTTACCGGGGTGATAGTGAATATCCAGATCATAGTCCTTGATTAGATCAATCCATCATCTCAGCCTCATATTCGTCTCCTTCTAAGTGAATATATATTTTAGGCTCTTGTGATTCGAATAAATCTCACAACGGTTTCCCATCAGGTAATGCCTCCATGTCTTCAGGGCTAGAACTACGACTGCTAGTTCAAGGTCATGGGTTGGATAATTCTGTTCATGCTGCTTCAGTTGTCGGGATAGATAAGATATAACTTTGACTTCTTGCATTAGCACACATCCGAGACCGATCTTGGAGGCGTCACAATACACATCAAAGGGCTTCATGATATCCGACATAATCAAGATTGGGGCTGAAATCAATCTCCTCTTGAGTTCCTGAAAACTTGCTTCACATTTGTCAGTCCATTCAAACTTCTTGTCCTTCTTCAGTAATTGGGTCATGGGTCTTGCAATGCTCGAGAATCCTTCTACAAACTTGCGGTAGTATCCCGCTAATCCGAGAAATGCATGAACTTCGGTTTGAGTGGTTGGGGCTTGCCAATCTTCAACATCCTTCACCTTCGCAGGATCAATGGCAATTCCTTCGGCTGATACAATATGTTCGAGGAATCCTACCTCCTATAACCAGAATTCACATTTGGTAAACTTGGCATATATCTGATGCTCTCTAAGTGTCGTGGTGGTGGCACGACAGATGCCATGGGTAGGCTTAAGTTGGGGGCCGAATGGGTGCTTGTGGTCACCGGGGAGGGAGTACACGGTCGAGCCATGCACGAAGAACAAGAAGAACTCTCCACACTTGACAATTTGATTGATACCCCCAAGAATACAAGTGCTCCTTGAACTATATTGGCTAGAGTATGCAACACTTGTTCTCTACTTGGTCCAACCTCCCTCTACTGCTGCTATGCCCTCCCTTATATAGGTAGTGCTAGCTAGCTAATACCCCTTTGGGTTCTAGGGTTTACTATTTGGATCTTGGTCCCTATAATATGGGCCGGGTTATGGGCTTGCCTTAAGCCCATAGGCCCGGTCCATAAAGCTTGACAGCTAACGGTCTTCTGGTACACTGCTTCTTGTTCTTTTCGGCGTCACGTAGTTACTTTGTACGTCAGCGCTTGATTTGGGCGTCACCCGGCTCCTTTTGTGTCACCCGGTGTCGCCCTTCTCTTTTGACCATGCTTTACCATGGTCCTTCCCGAACCTTACTCGGAAAGGTGCCACGCGTCCTTCCTGACTCGGCCCTTCCTCGGTTGACTCGTTCTCGTTGGTACCTGCAAGGGTTGCAACTTTGTCCTATACGGGCCGAGATAGTTATATCTCGGCTTTCTTGCTTATCTTACCCGACCGTTCTTAACCGGCCTGGTTCATTTTTTACTCGGAGCCAACCCAGCTGCGCTATGTTTCCCCTCTCGTGACCCTACCAGGGGTTATCCCCCCGACATTAGTCCCCGAAGCTGGTGAGGTCTAGCAGTTCAAACTATTAGGCGTCTCCAGGTTCCTTTTGTGTGAATGGAACTTAGTTTTTGTCTTTTATCTGCCTCAGTTTTGCATCTTGCCGGCTTAGTCTGACAATTCCGGGTCAATTCTTTGACTTCTTGGCTCATTCTTGCCTCGAGCCGTGTTATTTTGGCCAATTCCGGGTCATTTTCGGCGCACTTCAGTCACTGACAGCTAGTAATCATGATTACTTGCCTCAATTTTTGTTCCAAGCTCTGGCGGCACAGTGACGGCTGCGCAGTTATTCCTCGTCACTGTGGCAGTCCCATCGGTCTGCGCCTCTTGTCCTTCCAGCCGTGACGTGGCACCAGATTTTTCGTGTATCTTTGGCTACGTGGCGCTCGCTGACTGGCTCACCCAACGTGGTACACGGCCACACGCTGGCCGCACGGCGCAGTTAGATCCCACGATGGGGTTTTTTACTGCCCTTAAGTAGGGGTTGAGGGGTTTCCACTTCCCCACGCCCGTTCAGTTTCCTTAACCTTTATTCTTCCTCGCGCCTGCAAGATTGAACTGCCTCCTTTGCGGTTCCTTCTCCCTCTTGCTCGTGCGCTCCGATTGCCCCTGTCCTCTTCCAATTCTAGAACGGGTACTCGCTGTTCCAAGCCTCTCCTTTCCGTGTAGGAGACAGACTCCGACGACCCCATGGATGCTCGCGACGGTGCTGATGGTGCCGAGGAGCAGGAGGTCCCCGCCGACGAGCGCAGTGGCTGGGAAGGCTCAAAGGTCTCCACCGAAGAAGTGGAGTGGCTCCGGTCCACCAGACGCATTCCACTGCAAGTGGATTGCCGCCTCCCCGCCGGTGAGATCTCCCCCAAACATCAAGATGGCGAGCGGGTGGTTTTTCTTTCACACTTCGAACGCGGTTTCGCTCTTCCTATGAGCACCTTCTTTTCCTTGTTTATTTCTACCTTCCATCTGCAGACCCACCATCTTCCTGCCAATGCAATTGGCTCTCTCTCTCTTGTGCTTCATATCTGCCTGCGAGGCCTATCTTGGAATCTGGCCTACAGTTGCTCTGTGGGCCAAGTATTTTCGCTTAAAAGTTCAGGTTGTTCCCAGCCTGAAGTTCCTCTTGCCGAGAAGAAACCTACTCGGTGCGGTGCTGTCAGCATCACGCCTAGGAGGGATTCCATCTTTCCTCGGGTGGCTGGTATCGATTCCTGCAAGAAGTGGCATAGAACCTTTTTCTATGTCAAAAACAGCGGGTCCACCAATAATATCCGGCTCCCCCTTTCTCGGACGAGGTCCCCAACAAGAAGTACTGGCAACTTGACCCACGCGACCAAGACGCTGCGGTAAACGAGGCAAACGCTATCCTGGAAAGGTTGCTGTTGCCGGATGAGAACTTTCATATTGCTGACTTTGACCTCATGTGCACCTTCATCTCACGCCGGGTAAGCCCCATCCAACCCAGGAGTCACAAGATGTGCTTCATGAGCGGGTACCGTGATCCCACTCGGTATTCCACTAAGGAGCTCACTCATGACTCCATCACCCACCGGGTAAGCTCCATCTTCAAATTGAACTTGGCGGATGACTGGGCTTGGAGTTGCCCACCGTTTAGCCGGGTCAGGCCTATCCGTTGGGTAAGTTTTCCGAATTACCTGCTCGCCGAGTGGGATTTAGCTCTTTTGCCACTCTTTAGTTTAGTTCTTTAGTTTCTCATTCTGTTTGTCTCTCGCAGAATCTCCTTCACCAGGTTGATGACAGTACTGTCCCTCCTGCTGGTTATCATGGGGACCGCTCTGACTCGGACGAGATCGAGTATGACCTGGAGTGCTTCATGCCAATCCCGCACACTGCAGCCGCTTCTGCTTCAGGTAAGAGTCAATCTCGCAATCCCTTACAAGACTGGTCTGACGATGATGAGGATGATGATTGTACAATTTTGAAGGTATATGTCTTGTGAGCTTAACCTTTTTGCTTATCCGAGTAAGCCTGTTATTTACTTTTGCAGCTGGCCAGGTACACGATATCCCTCCTCTCGCCGTGGGCAGAATCGGCAAGATTCCCGTCGCTAAGCCGAAGCGATGCGGAACCTCCTCCAGCACTCAGCCGGCTAAGAAAAACAAGCCTAGTCCGGCAGCTGCTGCTGCCAGCTTGAGTGAGACTCGCCAAGTCATTGGCGCCGAGTCACGCCGAAGTCGTCATGACCCGGTCGTCACCGGGTAAGTTTGTTTTTACTTTGCCTTCTCTGTTCTTTTCCTTTTCATCCTTGATGTTCTCTCATATATGTCTTGTTATTTTCAGTGTCGCACCTTTGACGGTGAATCAGGCTGCTTCTAGCATTGCCTCGCCGCTTAGGCCTGCACCTCCTCCAGCCGACTCGGCGGCGCCGAGTCCCGTCCGGGTTGAGGCTAGCACTATTGAGGCTCACGCTTCTCAGTGTCAGTCAGACCCGTTGGGTCATTCGGCTAGCTCCCCTGGCGCTGGCCAGGAGAAACTTCTTGATCTTGGTGCCCACAAGTCTGGCACCGAGAAACCCTCTGCCACCAGTTCCTCTGGCATCATCCCTCAAGCTGATGTGAATGAACAACTTCCTGATCTTGGAGCCAGCAAAACTGCTGAGTCCAGTCAGGGGGCTCCAAAACCTTCACCAAATCTTCTTGCTCGCTCTCAAATTCTGTCAAAGGGCCAGACCCAGCCCAAGGCTTCTGGTTCTTCTCGCCCCTCTTCTGGTGTAGAATCCCATTTGTCTAGTAATAAAATTGGCTACTTCCTACATATAATTGTTGCATCATCATGTTATCATGCTCATGTCATCATGCCACCTTGCATTTGAGCATCATATAAAACCCTTTCCATGTGGTTCTTATCTCATATGCATTATTAATTGTATTTGCCTCTTGATATTGTATTTGGTTGTTGATATATTGTTTAATGCCCAAATTGGGTTGAGGGCATGTCTCTCTAAATCATTCTACCTAATGTTCATTCGATGGCCCCTTGTGATAAATGTTTCTCTGGATTCCACCATGCATGTACATGTGGGCTTCTAATTGTCTTGTTTATATTTAAATCATGCCCATGTACAATGTGCGGATTCTTGTCACCTTTGTCCCTCTACACTTTGCCTACATGATCTTGTGGGTAGTTCACCATTCCTATAGCATGTGGATTCTTTTATTGGGATTTGTGTTTGTCAATCATACCCACATGCTAAATGGATTGATCCATTGTATTCTACATGCTCCCATGCACATGTCTAATGTTTTGCATGATCCATTCTTTAGGGGCCCTTCTTGTTTTATGGGGAGCACCATTATTTTAAAATTATAAATGTTTTGATTAACCTCACCCCTATTTTTGTTTGCCAAAATCTCTTTATTCTTGCATCATGTCCAAATTGATTCATGGACATATCCTATCTATTCTTCCACTCCCTTTTCTCCATTTAAGTGCTAAAATCTTCTATTTAAAATATCCAAAAGAATTCACAAGAAAGGTTATTGAAAATTGAACCAAGTTCAAACAAACAACTAAATAAAACAAACCAGGAATAGTAAAGAGAGAAAGAACATACTGGCCTTCTCGTCAAGACATGCCCAAACCAGTAGCCTGTGAATTTTCCTCCTCCTCTCACTGGCCCAGACCCTTCATGCGACGTCATCTCTGCTCTTCTTGGTCTCCCGACGCCGCCTGCTGCACCTCCTCTCGAAGGCCACGACAATGGGCAGGTGACCGCCTCTCCGCCGGCCTCGCCACCACCCAACCCTCATCCTCTTCTTATCCCCCAAGGCGCGGAGGCCTCCTCGAACCCTAGCTACTCCTTCCCTCCCTCCGCCGCCACGCCCTGACTGACGGCAGCCCATCAAACGTGTTGCAGCCTGGCCCCGCCTCCCGTACTGTGTACCGAGCGACCCTCCCCGTATGTGTTATGGCCCTGTTCTTCTCTCCCTGCCTCTAGAATCGACGCGGTTTGCCGTTTTGCGCAGGGTTCGGCGTGGCGACAATCCCCGGTGTTCTTCCGGCGACCTCGCGACCCCGCGTCACCGGGAATTGGTCCCTGAAGGTCCCCGCTAGCTCCGCCTTAGCTTTCCCCCTCGCATACCTCGGTGAGCTCCCTTCCCAGGCCCGCTGGCCAGCCTCGCCAATGCTCGCTTTCAGAGCAAGCTCGCTGTCAGTTGATGCAAACCCCCAGCTCCCCTTCCTGTTCGATGGTGAACCGCGGTGAACCTAGGCACCCTCCGACGTTTCGTCCTGAACCATAGTTGTAGCACTAGATGCCCTCTACCTTTTCTGTTTTTGCGACATCATCAAATTCGGAGCATACTCGTCGTCATCCTCGTTCGAAGATAGGACCAAAAAACCCGACCTCGCAGTTTCCGTGTCAGCCGTTTCCCCTCTGTTCATCGCTGTTTACCGGCTGCTATAGACCTCCTCTAGAGAAACCTTGAATACAAGATTTATATGTCTAAGTGTGATCTACACTTTTCGTTTTTACACCATCCCTAAATACTGCCTAGTTTGATCGCCTTCATCCTCCGAAGTTCAGCTCAGCTAGCAGGTTCGTGTTGTTTTTCAGTTTCGTCAGAGAGTAGGGCAGCCGCAATTTTTGCAAAAGAGCCCCTCGCTTTTTGTTCTCTCCAACCCAGCCTCTGGCTGCCCACGTGGCACGCCCGCATGCTCACTCACAGAGGGCCAGGCACTGTGACCCCACCGATCGGCGACTGGTAGCTCTAGACCGAGTAAGAAAAACCTTCGGATATTTCTTAAATCAATTAAAATTTCAGTAAATGATTAATATCAAATAAATTCATAACTATTTAAATATTTGGAATTTGAATTCAAACCTTATATGAAATATGTTTTGTTTTTGAATGTCAATTCAAATATTTAATCAAATATTTTTAGAATTGATTTAAAATAGTCAACCCTTTGACTTTGACTTAATTTGGCTAATTTTGACTTTAAAATAAAATTAAATTCATAATTCCAAATAATACAAATAATATATGTTTTTGAATCAGAAAAATGTGAGGATTTCAAATATGCTATCCAAAATATATTTTGGGCACTTAAAATTCCAAGTTGAATTAAATTACAATAAAATGCCCTTCACCTTAATTAATTAATAACTTTTGTTTTATAAATCCAAATTTAACAAATGATATGTCTAAAATTATCAGCTCGACGAGACCTTTCTGTTTATGCATTCCATGTTCTTAATTGCAGTATGCATAATATAAATATAATGTAAACAACAACTAATATGAGGATAAAATGTGGCCAAAACTCAATAAAATGTTTATTTCTTGTATTCTACACCTCACCCATGCCATGCTACATTATTGCCATGCAACTTGTGCATCATTCATCATGGCATGATTGTTTGCTTGTCACATTTTATTCATATGCTTGTGCACTTTATTTATGTTGGCCTTGTTTGTTTGGTTCTTCTTCGAATAGACACTGAGTAGGGGATATATCAAGAGAACCAGGAGCACTACCCAGATCCTTCTCTCGCTTCAACTGAGCTGCCAGGCAAGCACTACCACATGCTTGCATACATACAGTACCTATTGCCTCTATCTTATTCTTGCATCATTGAGTCGCGATTGCATTAAACTGAATCTCAAGTATTGCATAGCCTTTACTTTTAAACCCCACCAAGCTTGTTCCTCCATCCCATGAGCCATTACTACAGGATTTGTTTGAGCCCTGCGAGTCGTAGAACAGCATGTGTAGGGTATGTGAGTGTCTGATGGATAACGAGGTACCTATACAACTTAACATGAGTAGTAATGGGCTAACTAATGAAAGTGGTACCGGTGAGCAATATCTGCTATTTGGTTTTTCCT
This sequence comes from Avena longiglumis, assembly GCA_030063025.1. Classification (NCBI taxonomy): domain Eukaryota; kingdom Viridiplantae; phylum Streptophyta; class Magnoliopsida; order Poales; family Poaceae; genus Avena; species Avena longiglumis. The sequence continues at coordinate 176,759,394 of CP125977.1, read as the reverse complement.
GCTCACTTGTGTCCCGTAGGACCCTGAGTACTTGATTCCTATTCCTTGATTACTCGCGCTATCCACATCCGGGAGGCTTATGGGACCCCCCTGAGCCAGAGCTTGATTCATTCTTATTTCTTGGGGCCACAAACTAGTTTGAGGTTTTATTTACTATCCTGTACTTATACCATGCTTTACTGCTTTATTTATGATTGTGCGAGAGCACTCAGACTGCTTAGGATCGGCACGATTCCGCGGTATCGACAAGCCCAGTTTTGGGTTCCCGATCGTACTGACCCACCCAAACCTTGGGTCCGTCTCGAGTCAGCTAACTGCTATGGGTGTACTCAATGGGGTGGCCCCCTGAAATATTTCTGAATCCTGTGATTGCTTTGTCGTGAAGGCCTCGTTGGGTTTTGATTTGGTTTTCCGAGGTTGATCGAGTGTGTGTTGCTATTTGTGCACCCCTGCAGGGTAAAACTTTCTGAAAGCCGTGTCCGCGGTTATGGACGACTTGGAGCACAGTTTCACGATCATACACAAGCATAACTAAAGTACCGCTTCTAATTTGACTAAGTAGCTGACTAGTAAATAGTGCAACACTCAGGGAATGATTAATAAAATTGCCAACGGATGGGGGGTTGTTCGTCCGCTTCCTCGTTGGTAAGCGAGGAGGAGGATGGATCTGATGATATTACTGTTATAACTGTCGTCATTAATTCACGGACATCCGTCTATCTTTGGTTAGGCGGATGGTTAGCGATTATCTATAGAACTGCTAGGGTTTATCTTTTGCTGCAATTGCGTCACCCCAGGTTGTGTCCCGTTTAGAGGCATAAAGACTTGCTGAGTACCCCTAGGGTCTCACACGATAAATTGTTTGATTCAGATGAACAGGTACAACTACGAGATGGATACTGGGCGGAGGAGACGGACGATGTGGGCAACGATCATTCGGTGTAGAGATTCCGAACGGGATCCGTGAGATCTGTGGGCGGATGTTGCTTATTTATGGGGCATCTTATGCCGATTTGCTTCTTATTCGCTCGGATCTTGTTTGCCACTCACCGATACTACGATGTGTGATGTATGAGGAGATATCCTAAACTATTATATCTATCTAGGACATTTGAATCTTGCCGTATGGCGTATATTTCCTTTCTTTTTAGATGGAATGGCTCGATGTACTATTGTATGGTGGCTTGCATACATACTCATTTGTGTATATAGTTGATCCTTCGCCGACACGCCGCCCGTACTTGTCCCGATGATTGGAAATGGTTGGGACGGCCGAAAGGTCTACCTGTGAGTGGCATTTGGGCCCCACCGTACTATTTCAACCATTTCCGCTCATCCAGGCATGTATCTAGGATCGTAATTCACCGAGGTAGTTAAAATTGGTATCAGAGCCATCCCGCCCTTCAGGGTCTCAGCCAAATGGTCGTTGTCAGTCTAGCAAATATTTTGGTAGTTATGTATACTAGGGAAAAACAAAACGCGAGAGTAGGACTGCTTCCAGTTTTCTTCTTACCCACCCACCCACCCTTTTCTGGTAAGGAAGTGTAACGTTTTCAATCCTCTTCTTAAAAATTCAAACTAGGATTCACATGTTCTGGGTTTCCGTAGTACCATAGGTTGTGTGTTTGTGTGTGTGTATGTGTGTGTTATTCCTTGTCTATCTGTTGCATCCAAGTTGTTATCATAATCGGTCTTTTGGTTATCAACTGTTGGTACATTCCATACCGACAGGCTTTGCAATCCGACGCGATCTATCTGATTCGTTGTATACCGACGCGATCTGTCTTACTCTTTGTTATCCGATGTTATCTTGTTTGGGGTGTTCGTTTCCGTAGTTACTAATCTTTTGGTTCAACGTGAGAAGAAGGGGTTAGGATATGTGTTCCACTTATTCATGTGCGGAGTAATGATTTGAGTGCGGGATGGACTCGCGACCATACCACTACTCTTATCATTAGCTTTTGTATATTGAATTGGTAGAGTCACTAATCTTGATTCGTTAAGTAATTTTGCGCATCTATTGGTATTTTAATGCTGAAATTTGTGGAAAATTTTTCTTTGATATATATGTGTACCACACTCCTTTTCAGTCGTGTGCGATATGCTTAATATCTTCTAGGTGCTTTGAACTTTGTTGATATTGTAATATCATCTTAGTAAATTGTATCCTTTAATCTTGGTTAATTCCATCTTGGTACTATTTTGGATTATTATTATTCTCCATTATAGTACTGACTTTGTTTTATATCAATCACAGGATGGATCCACCACGCTGCTCGATGAGGACATACCACCCGAATCGGGTCCGTTGTCAAACATCGCCAATGCCTTGGCAGCAATGCAGAACCAGAAGGCGTTTTGAGGAAAGTGTCAGGAGGAATGAGTTTGCTCCACTACCTCCACCTCCCAAGCGAGGAGACATCAAAAGCTTCCTGAAGTTCAACCCTCGCCAATTTGATGTGTCTGATCAACCACTTGATGCTGATGATTGGTTGCATGAGATGTCAAGGCTACTGGAGACTGCTGATGTTCCTGAGCAAGAATGGGTAAAGTGTGCTACTCACCTGCTGAAGGGAGATGCAGCTCTCTGGTGGGAGAATTACACCAAGGCAAACCGACCGGTTTTCAGCCTACTTGGGAACAGGTTCACTGGAGCATTCAAAGAGCGATGTCTCGAAATTGTCATGGAAAGGATGAAGGAAGTGTTTCTCAACCTCAAGCAGGGAAATGATAATGTCAATACCTACATCAGGAACTTCATGAATCTTTCTCGTTATGGTGGCGATGAGATCTCCGACGACAAGAAGAAGCAAAAGAGGTTCCGGCAAGGGCTCAATGCATCGATCAAATATGCAATCACACATGCAAGGCCGGCGTCTTTTCTGGAACTTTAGCATACAGCTCTGCAGGAGGAAGCAAGTAGGCAAGTGTTTGAGGAGTCAAAGAATCACAACCGTGATGCACCAAGCTCTTCAGCTATGTCAGCTCCTTCTAAGCGGCGTGTCTGGGTTCCTAACACCCCACCGTCGCTCCCGTCTCCACCAAGACCTGCAAGCTACGCGGCAAGGCCACCAAACTTCCTCACTGCTGCTCCCAGGGGCTACAACCACCACTACCCTGGAGTGCTTGGCGGAGTCCCTGGCTACGTTGCTCCACGTCCACCTGGTGCTTGTTTCACGTGTGGAGACTCTGGACATCAAAGCTCGAACTGTCCGATGAAAAACAAAGCTCTTCCTCCACCCCCTCCAAGATCTGCGGCAAGCTCTCCTTTGGTTCGTGCACCACCACCTCGGGCTCTCAACATCAACACCAAGCCCGGGTCTACTGTTGCTCGTGCCAACTGTGTCAACGCCGCTTGCCGAGCATGCACCGGAGTTGTGATGGGTATGCTTTCCGTTAACTCAGTCCTCGCACGAGTTTTGTTTGATTCGTGCATCGCATTCATTTGTTTCTCAAGTTTGCAAATGAGAATGAGTTAGTCTTGGTTCCTCTCCTTAAGCGGTTAATGGTCCTTTCTCCGGAGCAAACATGAGGGCTGTTCATATCAGCCATGGCAATCAAATTGAGATTGGTGGCTCTTCGTTCTCGGCCCTTAATTGTTCTGGGCAATTCTGACATTGATGTCATCTTGTGCATGGATTGGTTGACAGCAAATGCAGCAGTGATTGATTGTGCTGAACGCTCGGTTTCTCTAGAGATTCCTGAAGGCCATATAGTCTTTTCTCCAAGTCCGACCTGCTATCCAGCTTTTCTCTTTGGCGGCTCAATGATGATGCTATGGAAGCTATTCGAGTGTTCCGTGGTCCGTGAGTTCCCGGATGTCTTTCTGAAGAGTTGGGTATGCCTCCGGATCGTGAGGTTGAGTTTGTAATTGAGCTTGAACTGAACGGCTCCTATCTCCAAGCGGCCTTATAAAATGGGTCCTGCTGAGTTGGCTGAACTCAAACGACAGCTTGATGAACAAGAGAAGTTGGGTTTCATTCAACACAGTACTTCTTCTTGGGGTAGCCCAACAATCTTTGTGAAAAAACGAGACAGGACTGATAGACTTTGTGTTGACTATCGGGCTCTCAATGCTAAAACCATCAAGAACAAATATCCCCTTCCGCGGATTAATGATCTCTTCGATCAGCTAGCTGGAGCTGTGGTGTTCTCTAAGCTTGACTTGAGAAGTGGTTATCACTAAATCAAGATTCGCAAGGAAGATGTTCCTAAAACAGCTTTCACCACCCGCTATGGCCTGTATGAGTACACGGTCATGTCCTTCGGTCTCACCAACGCACCTGCTACCTTCTCGAGGCTTATGAACTCGGTTTTCATGGAGTACCTTGATAAGTTCGTTGTGGTCTATCTGGATGACATCCTAGTCTATTCTAAGTCAAAGGAAGAGCATGAAGAACACCTTAGGTGTGTCCTAAACAAGCTTCGTGAGAACCGTCTGTATGCAAAGTTCTCCAAGTGTGAGTTTTGGCTGCCTCAAGTAACCTATCTTGGTCACGTTATCTCTGCCAAGGGCATTGCAGTCAACCCGGAAACTGTGAAGACAATTGTTGAATGGCTTCCTCCTGTTAATGTCAAAGAAGTGCGGAGTTTCCTTGGTTTGGCTAGTTATTTCCGTCGCTTCGTTCAGAACTTTTTGAAGATAGCGAAGCCTCTTACCGATCTCCTCAAGAAAGGCAAGAAATACCTTTGGACTCCTGCATGTCAAGCAAGCTTTGAGACACTCAAAGAGAAGCTCACTTCCACGCCAGTCTTGGTTCCTCCGGATACATCTAAGCCTTTCCAGATATTCTGTGACGCCTCTTTGCAAGGATTAGGTGCGGTCCTTATGCAAGAAAAACAAGTGGTTGCTTATGCCTCTCGACAGTTGAAGACGCATGAGATCAACTATCCTACACATGACCTCGAGCTCGCAGCAGTTGTCTTTTCTTTGAAGCTATGGAGGCACTACTTGCTTGGCAACCGTTGTGAGATCTTTTCTGACCACAAGAGTTTGAAGTATATCTTCACTCAGCCTGATCTCAACCTTCGGCAGAGGAGATGGATTGAAGCAATCAATGATTTTGATTTGACCATCAACTATACTCCCGCAAAGCTAATGTCATGGCCGATGCCCTCACCAAAGCTTATGTCAACAACCTCATGATGGAAGGACAATAGCCTCTCTTGTGCGAGGAATTCCGTCACTCAACCTGAAATTGTGGAACAAGGGCATCTCGAACCTTCCGCTACTCCTCTCTTGGAAGAAAAGATTCGCTCGTCACCTTGGTGATCCGACACCAAAAGATCATCTCCAAACTTCAGCTTCAAGTATGAGTCTTTCCACGTCGATGATCAAGGCACGCTTTTCTTTGAACACCGGATGTTTGTTCGAACTACCCGGGTTTGAGAGAGCAAGTTCTCAAGGAGGCGACGATTCTGTTTCTATCTATCCACCCCGGCAGCACAAAGATGTACATGGACTTGAAAACACAATATTGGTGGCCGGATTGAAACGATATTGTGCCAAGTATGTCTCGAGTGTGATGTCCGCAGAGTGAAAGCTGTCCATCGAAACCTTCGGTCTTCTACAGCCATTGAAACCCCGGAATGGAAATGGGAGAAAGTAGAGATGGACTTCATCACTGGTTTTCCAAGGTCGCAAGGGCAACAATGCAATCTTTGTTGTCATTGAGCTCTCTAAAGTGGCTCACTTCTTCCCGTCAAGGAAACAATTTACGGAATTGATTGGCTGAGCTCTATATCAATGAATTGTCTCTTGTATGGGGTTCCGCTTGAGATCAGTTCGCCTGGTGGAGCATCTTCACTTCAAGTTCGGGAAAGTTTCCAAAATTCTTTGGGAACAAAGTTGAACTTCAGACAGCTTACCACCCCATCGCAAGGACAAGTTGAAAGGATCAATCGACGGAGGATATGCTTCGTGCTTGCGTCATCTCTTTTGGCATGAAGTGGGAAGAATGTCTTCCTTATGCTGAATTCTCTTACAACAACAGCTTCCAGAAAAGTCTGAAGATGGCACCATTTGAGGCTCTCTATGGCCGCAAGTGTAGAACTCCAATTGGCTGGTCAGGTGCAGGAGAAAGAACTTGGTTTGGCCCTGACATTGTAACTCAAGTGGAGGAGAAGGTGCATATCATTCTTGAGAATCTGAAGATTGCTCAAAGTCGCCAGAAGAGCAATTATGACAGGAAGCACACGGACATGGTGTATGTCCCTGGTGATCTCGTTTACCTTCGTGTCACTCCCATGAAAGGCACGCACCGTTTTGGTATCAAAGGAAAGCTGGCTCCTAGATACATCGGTCCTTTCAAAATTCGTGGAAGAAAAGGAGAAGTTGCTTATGCTCTTGAGCTCCCGGAAAAACTCAAGGTTCATGATGTTTTCCACATCTCTCAACTCAAGAAGTGCTTCAAAGATCCCGGAAGGACCGTGGATCATGAGCTAATCAATCTCCAAGAAGATCTGTCTTATCAAGAACACCCCACAAAAATCCTTGAGACCGCAGAAAGAAGGACTCGCAACAAGTCCATCAAGTTCTGCAAGGTGCAGTGGTCGCACCATTCCGTTGATGAAGCCACTTGGGAGCGTGAATATGAGCTCCGTGCCAACTATCCTACCCTCTTTGAGTCTTCTTCTTCTTCCTAGAATCTCGGGGCGAGATTCCTGTTTAGTGGGGGAGAGTTGTAGCATCCCATTTGTCTTTAAAACTGTAATGCTACTTGGCTTAGTAATAAAATTGGCTACTTCCTACATATAATTGTTGCATCATCATGTTATCATGCTCATGTCATCATGCCACCTTGCATTTGAGAATCATATAAAACCCTTTCCATGTGGTTCTTATCTCATATGCATTATTAATTGTATTTGCCTCTTGATATTGTATTTGGTTGTTGATATATTGTTTAATGCCCAAATTGGGTTGAGGGCATGTCTCTCTAAATCATTCTACCTAATGTTCATTCTATGGCCCCTTGTGATAAATGTTTCTCCGGATTCCACCATGCATGTACATGTGGGCTTCTAATTGTCTTGTTTATATTTAAATCATGCCCATGTACAATGTGCGGATTCTTGTCACCTTTGTCCCTCTACACTTTGCCTACATGATCCTGTGGGTAGTTCACCATTCCTATAGCATGTGGATTCTTTTATTGGGATTTGTGTTTGTCAATCATACCCACATGCTAAATGGATTGATCCATTGTATTCTACATGCTCCCATGCACATGTCTAATGTTTTGCATGATCCATTCTTTAGGGGCCCTTCTTGTTTTATGGGGAGCACCATTATTTTAAAATTATAAATGTTTTGATTAACCTCACCCCTATTTTTGTTTGCCAAAATCTCTTTATTCTTGCATCATGTCCAAATTGATTCATGGACATATCCTATCTATTCTTCCACTCCCCCTTTTCTCCATTTAAGTGCTAAAATCTTCTATTTAAAATATCTGAAAAGAATTCACAAGAAAGGTTATTGAAAATTGAACCAAGTTCAAACAAACAACTAAATAAAACAAACCAGGGAATAGTAAAAGAGAGAAAGAACATACACAGGCCTTTCACAGCTGACAGAGCCCAGCGGCAAAGAGCCAGGAATTTTCCCTCCTCCCTCTCGCTGGCCCAGTACCCCTTCATGCGACGTCATCTCTGTTCCTCTTCTTGGTCTGTCTCCCGACCGACGCCGTCTGCACCCTCCTCTCTGAGCGCTCACGACAGCGGGCAGGTGACCGTCTCCCGCCGTCAGCCTCGTCACCACCCAACCCTCATCCTCTTCTTATCCCCCCCAAGCCGCGGAGGCCTCCTCGAACCCTAGCTACTCCCTCTTCCCCTCCCCTCCGCCGCCATGTCTGGACCGACGGCAGCTCCGGCGCCTGCCTGAAACGTGTTGCGTGCAGCCTTCGTCCTCGCTCCCGTACTCCAGGTACCGAGCGACCCTCCCCGTATGTGTTATGGCCCTGTTCTTCTCTCCCTGCCTCTAGAATCGACGGTGACCGTTGTTGCCTGCAGGGTTCTGACGTAGGCGACCCTCCTCGGCGTTCTTCCGGCGACCTCGCGACCCCGCGTCACCGGGAATTGGTCCCTGAAGGTCCCCGCTAGCTCCGCCTCAGCTTTCCCCCTCGCATACCTCGGTGAGCTCCCTTCCCAGGCCCGTCGGCCAGCCTCGCCCTGTGCTCTGTTTCAGAGAGCAAGCTCTGTCGTCAGGTTCAGTACCAAACCCCCAGCTCCCCTTCCTGTCCGACGATGAACCGTGGTGAACCTAGGCACCCTCCGACGTTTCGTCCTGAACCATAGTTGTAGCACTAGATACCCTCTACCTTTTCTGTTTTTGCGACATCATCAAATTCGGAGCATACTCGTCGTCATCCTCGTTCGAAGATAGGACCAAAAAACCCGACCTGGCAGTTTCCGTGTCAGCCGTTTCCCCTCTGTTCATCGCTGTTTACCGGCCGCTATAGACCTCCTGTGGAGAAACCTTGAGTACAAGAGTTATAGGTCTAAGTGTGATCTACACTTTTCGTTTTTACACCATCCCTAAATACTGCCTAGTTTGATCGCCATCGTCCTCCGAAGTTCAGCTCAGCTAGCAGGTTCGTGTTGTTTTTCAGTTTCGTCAGAGAGTAGGGCAGCTGCAATTTTTGCAAAAGAGCCCCTCGCTTTTTGTTCTCTCCAACCCGCAGCCCCGCTGCTGCGCCTTGCGCTCAGTGGCCAGGCCCTAATCGATCGGCGACTGGGTAGCTCTAGACCGAGTAAGAAAAACCTTGATATTTCTTAAATCAATTAAAATTTCAAGAATGATTAATATCAAATAAATTCATAACTATTTAAATATTTGGAATTTGAATTCAAACCTTATATGAAATATGTTTTGTTTTTGAATGTCAATTCAAATCTTTAATCAAATATTTTCAGAATTGATTTAAAATAGTCAACCCTTTGACTTTGACTTAATTTGGCTAATTTTGACTTTAAAATAAAATTAAATTCATAATTCCAAATAATACAAATAATATATGTTTTTGAATCAGAAAAATGTGAGGATTTCAAATATGCCATCCAAAATATATTTTGGGCACTTAAAATTCCAAATTGAATTAAATTACAATAAAATGCCCTTCACCTTAATTAATTAATAAATTTTGTTTTATAAATCCAAATTTAACAAATGATATGTCTAAAATGATCAGCTCGACGAGACCTTTCTGTTTATGCATTCCATGTTCTGAATTGTAGCATGCATCATATAAATATAATGTAAACATCAACTAATATGAGGATAAAATGTGGCCAAAACTCAATAAAATATTTATTTCTTGTATTCTACACCTCACCCATGCCATGCTACATTATTGCCATGCAACTTGTGCATCATTCATCATGGCATGATTGTTTGCTTGTCGCATTTTATTCATATGCTTGTGCACTTTATTTATGTTGGCCTTGTTTGTTCGGTTCTTCTTCGAATAGACACTGAGTAGGGGATATATCAAGAGAACCAGGAGCACTACCCAGATCCTTCTCTCGCTTCAACTGAGCTGCCAGGCAAGCACTACCACATGCTTGCATACATACATTACCTATTGCCTCTATCTTATTCTTGCATCATTGAGTCGCGATTGCATTAAACTGAATCTCAAGTATTGCATAGCCTTTACTTTTAAACCCCACCAAGCTTGTTCCTCCATCCCATGAGCCATTACTACAGGAGTTGTTTGAGCCCTGCGAGTCGTAGAACAGCATGTGTAGGGTATGTGAGTGCCTGATGGATAACGAGGTACCTATACAACTTAACCTGAGTAGTAATGGGCTAACTAATGAAAGTGGCACCGGTGAGCAATATCTGCTATTTGGTTTTTCCTGCTCACTTGTGTCCCGTAGGACCCCGAGTACTTGATTCCTGTTCCTTGATTACTCGCGCTATCCACATCCGGGAGGCTTATGGGACCCCCCTGAGCCAGAGCTTGATTCATTCTTATTTCTTGGGGCCACAAACTAGTTTGAGGTTTTATTTACTATCCTGTACTTATACCATGCTTTACTGCTTTATTTACGATTGTGCGAGGAGCACCTGTACTGTTTAGGATCGGGACACGATTCCGCGGTATCGACAAGCCCAGTTTTGGGTTCCCAGTCGTTTACAGCCGTCCACCCAAACCTTGGGTCCGTCTCGGAGTCAGCTAACTTTGTTGCGGGTGTACTCAATGGGGTGGCCCCCTGAAATATTTCTGAATCCTGTGATTGCTTTGTCGTGCAGGCCTCGTTGGGTTTTGCTTTGGTTTTTCCGAGGTTGATCGAGTGTGTGTTGCTATTTGTGCACCCCTGTAGGGTAAAACTTTCTGAAAGCCGTGTCCGCGGTTATGGACGACTTGGAGCACAGTTTCTCGATCATAGACAAGCATAACTAAAGTACCGCTTCTAATTTGACTAAGTAGTTGACTAGTAAATAGTGCAACACTCAGGGAATGGTTAATAAAATTTCCAACGGATGGGGGGTTGTTCGTCCGCTTCCTCGTTGGTAAGCGAGGAGGAGGATGGATCTGATGATATTACTGTTATAATTGTCGTCATTAATTCACGGACATCCGTCTATCTTTGGTTAGGCGGATGGTTAGCGATTATCTATAGAACTGCTAGGGTTTATCTTTTGCTGCAATTGCGTCACCCCAGGTTGTGTCCCCTTTAGAGGCATAAAGACTTGCTGAGTACCCCTAGGGTCTCACACGATAAATTGTTTGATTTAGATGAACATGTACAACTACGAGATGGATACCGGGTGGAGGAGACGGACGATGTGGGCAACGATCATTCAGTGTAGAGATTCCGGGAACGGGGATCCGTGAGATCTGTGGGCGGGATGTTGCTTATTTATGGGGCATCTTATGCCGATTTGCTTCTTATCCGTACTCGGATCTTGTTTGCCGCTTCCGCCTGATACTCTGATGTGTGATGTATGAGGAGATATCCTAAACTATTATATCTATCTAGGACATTTGAATCTTGCCGAATGGCATTGCTATATTTCCTTTCTTTTTAGATGGAATGGCTCTGATGTACTATTGTATGGTGGCTTGCATACATACTCATTTGTGTATGTAGTTGATCCCTTCGCCTGCCGATTACGCCGCCCGTACTTGTCCCGATGATTGGAAATGGTTGGGACGGCCGAAAGGTCTACCTGTGAGTGGCATTTGGGCCCCACCGTACTATTTCAACCATTTCCGCTCATCCAGGCATGTATCTAGGAGCGTAATTCACCGAGGTAGTTACATATGGCAAATCCACCTCTTCCAAGCAAACAACTCTAGTTTGCGCTCTGGGTTCTGCTCCTCAGATTCGGCCTCCTACGTCGACGACCGTGTTCGCTTCAACGGGTAAGGGGGAAAAATCCGCGGCTGCCGGGTCAGGTGATGACTCCAGGGCTGTTACCCTCCATACCTCTGCCGCTGCAACCCGTGCCACTGTGGGATCCGCCCTGAAAAAACGGGTCGAGTTCTCACTCGGACGCTCAGTGGCAAAAGCCTTGGTTCGGCTGAAACTTACACTGTGGCATGGAATGCAGCAGGCGAGCAGGAGGTCAGCACTCGTGCCGGGAAGAAGATGAAGCTGGGCCCCAAGGCCGTCTCCGACATGACCCAGCAGGCCATTTTCCTGATGGCCCGCGTCGACGAAGTGAATGAGGTAAATTAACTTCTTACTCTTTTGTATCATTGAGCATTTCCTTTATACATATCACCTAGTCTTCGAGGTTACAATCGATTAAGAAACTTACTTGGCTGTAAGCTCTTCAATAGTCACTTAGCCTTCAAATCCTTCATTCCAAGCTTGTATGTTAGAACTTTGATCCCTAGCCCTCGAGGTTACTGTCGAGTAAGGAACTTACTCGGCTGTAAGATCTTAAGCTCTTTTGATTTGTTTTATGACAAACTCATGTTAGAGCTTCAATCCCTAGCCCTCGAGGTTACTGCCGAGTAAAGAACTTACTCGGCTGTAAGCTCTTAAGCTCTTTTGATTTCTTTTATGACAAACTCATGTTAGAGCTTCAATCCCTAGCCCTCGAGGTTACTGCCGAGTAAAGAACTTACTCGGCTGTAAGCTCTTAAGCTCTTCTTTATTCGGACGGTCGACTGCCTTGACTCTTCCTTATTGTCTAACTTCTTTGATTAGCTTACGCACAACGAGCGCACCAAGGTGCACCAAGCTCTCGTCCTGGCGCATCGCAAGCTTGAACTTGCGTATGAGAAGCTGCAGACTGACACCTTCGGCCAAGGTAATATCTTTGCTTTTCTATTTTTTGGTGTAATTTTCCTTGGTTCATCTTTTCATTTTTCCTCTCACTCTTGTCCCAGAGCCACTGCTCAGTCCACCATCAATGAACTTCACTTGCAAATCAGCGAGGCTGAGAGTAAATTTCTTACCTCCGTAAGCCAATTGCTGAAATTTTTCTGTTGGTACTCACAAATTTTGTTCTCAATAAGCAGAGAAGCACCAAGCCGAACTCTAGAAGGAGTGCGATGAGGTGACTCGGCTAAAGAAATTGATGGCCGAGACGAAGGAGAAACACTTGGCCGAGGTGAAAGGACTGAAGGAGGAGCTTGCCGAGAAGAGCGAGCAGCAGGCTGCTAGCGCCGAGAAGACTAAGAAATTGCTCGACGAGGCCGAGTCATTGGTCGAGTCGACCAATATGAACCTCGACGCCCTTTAAGCCAAGACCAAGACTTGGCATAGCAATCTCGCTGCCATCAACTTCTTTCTCGGTAGTGAGTTCTTACTCTTTACGCATTGTCCAAGTCCTGCTGGATTTCTTCCATCTTCCTTTGCTATTTGCTAACTTTCACTTTTTTGCTTGTAGAGAACTTTCCTGAGGCCAACATGTTTGCCATCCAAGCCATGAAGAAGGTGAGAGCTGAGGCTGGTGCTCCTGCTGACGGCGATGTGTCCATGGAGGAGCTCCTTGCAGCGGTGTCTGAACGGGTCAAGACCCTCATATCTTGTGGTGTGTACTTGCTCAAAGCGGCTATCCATGCGTTTCGCATGGTCTGGACGGATGAAGACCCACCCGAACTCATCGAGCCACTCGCCGACAGAATGCTCCTCACTGAAGACCGGCTGGATCAATGGCGCGAGTCGGCCGGCCGGGATGCAGCGGACAAGGCTCTCTCCTTCGTGCTTTCTTGGTATGACAACCTTGACGTTCTTGCTTGCATAAGGGGAGATGGCAAATGGTTGAATGACCCGGAGCTGATCAAGAAGCGCCAGGAGCGAGATTATGCTATGATAGAGTACACCATGGTACACACTTGGTGTGAAGGGCCTAGCTTCCTCGACCTTGGCGATCCGCTTGTCGAAGTTCCTGCTGAAGATGGTGGTGATAGCGAGGCGACCGAGTCAGATGATCCAGACGACCCGACCGCAGATCCCCCTCACCTGGCTGATGCTCCAAGCACGCCTGCTTCCGAGAATGCTCCTCCGAGTTCTCCTGCTCCTTAGGCCAACAAATACTTGAACTTTTATTAGATCCTCGGTATGCCGGGTACATATGTAATGTACAATGCACTCAAAGTTTGATTATGTGCCTTTTGATAGGCTTTATATGTTTGCATCATGCTCTTAGTGCGAATCATTCAAGGGCAAGTCCACGAGTTTCATTCTGCCATGTCACCTTTCGTTGCCGTTGGCCCTTGTCTACCATTTTTCGGTGTTCGACATTAGGATCTCAAAGGACGAAGGATTTAGTTAGCGGATATGAAACTTGGGTAACTTGGCCGAGATTACTCGACACATAGTATAACACAACCTGCAGAGAGTTAGGCACAAACTAGAGCCGACTCGCGTTTCTCCCTTGTACTTATCCGGCGTTCGTGTTTACCCATCTTAGATCTTTTTCTCTTGCTTGCCATGAAGCCGTGTTTTCGGACAACAGCATAGTCGAAGATCTGATTTCTTCCGAGTAAACACTACTTGTTCCGAAATAAATTACGGGTATCACGCCAACCGACGTAAAATAATTGAAATGGAAAGCCTAAGGGATAGTCCCCGAGTCAGTTTTCCGAATCATACCACTTTATTATTAGCACATAGATGGCAAACACATCCGGCATACGAGAGTTCGAGTGATACATGCATTGCTTCTCCTAAGTGTAGAAGGGACGAAGCAGTGCCACATTCCATGGCCTTTTGGTTTCATGTCCTGACATGTCCGCCTTGTTCTTTTGCGCTTCACACGCGTCTATGAGATAATAGGAATCATTGTGCAATGCTTTGCTTACAATGAATGGACCTTCCCAAGGAGGCGATAATTTATGCATTCCGGCTGTGCGCTGCACCAGCCTTAGCACCATATCTCCTTCTCGGAAAACATGAGGTTGCACTTTTCGGCTGTGGTAGCGTCGGAGGTTTTGTTGATATATAGCAGATCTGGAAAATGCCAGTTCCCTTGCTTCTTTGAGTAAATCTGCTCCATCTTCTCAGGCCTCTTTCAACTCGGCTTCCGAGTATTGCCTTATCCTTGGCGAGTCATATTCTATGTCGGCCGGCAAGACTGCTTCAGCCCCATATACAAGGAAAAATGGCGTATAACCAGTTGATCGATTCGGAGTCGTTCTTAAGCTCCACAGTACCGAGGGTAGTTCCTATATCCAACAACCAGGTGATCTCTAGAGTGGTTCCATTAAGCGGGGTTTTATCCCGGACAGAACTAAGCCATTAGCCGTTCAACTTGTCCATTTGATTCTGGATGGGCGACTGACACTATGTCAAGTCTTATTCGGTGTTTCCCACAGAAGCGAGCAAAAGCCCCTTCGGCAAAGTTTGTGCCATTGTTAGTGACCACACTGTGCGGGTAGCCATATCTGAGGATTATATCTCTTGGAATGTGACGGCTATATTACCGTCCAATTTCTTGATTGGCTTCACTTCTATCCACTTGGTGAACTTATCGATCATGACCAAGATATTAGTCATGCCTCCCCTTGCTGGTTTGAATGGTCCTACCATATCCAGGCACCACACTGCAAAAGGCCACGTGATTGGTATAGTCTTCAATTCTGACGCTGGCAAATGTGACTTGGACGCATAGTGTTGACAACCACTACATTTCCCGACTAACTCTTGTGCTTGTGCCAATGCGATTGGCCAGTATAATCCATGTCGGAATGCCTTGGCTACCAATGCTCTTGATGATGCATGGTGCCCTCACTCTCCTTGATGGATATCCAATAAAATCTCCTGGCCTTTCTCTGAACTAATACAACACTGTAGTACACTTGTCATGCTTCGTTTGTATAGTTCCTTGTTGATTATGTTGTATGCTTTCGCCCTTCGTGATGTTTTCCTTGCCAACATTTCGTCACTTGGCAAGGTTCCATCCTTCAAATAACGGAATATTGGTCGTGCCCACGTTGGTATTAGTGGTTCCGGGTATGCTTCAACATCAATATCCATTGGTTCCACCGAGATATGCTCAGCCGACATAACCTGAGGAGTCCCTGAGTGTGATTCGGCTACCCCTGAGGTGAATGGATCAGTACCCGAGTGACTCGAACCTACCCCTGAGTCAATATCCATTGGCACTGCCTCTGATTCCTGACTCGCCGGGATGACCCTGATTGATTCGGACTCTGGTGAGGGCGTGATCGATGGCTTCCTGAGATGCTCCAATGCTACCCCTGGTGGTATTGCTTGTCTAGATGATCCTAGCTTGGATAACACATCTGCTGCCTCATTTTCTGCTCTATGAATGTGATGGAATTCGCAACCGTCAAAATATCCCGAAATTTGCTGCACGCGGAAGCCATATAATGCCATGTTTGCGTTCAGTGCGTCCCAATGTCCAGAAACTTGCTGAATCACCAAATCCGAATCACCAAAACACATGATCCTTTTGATACCAATTTCCTTGGCTACTTTAATGCCATGGACGAGTGCTTCATACTCGGCAACGTTTTTAGAAGCAGCAAAATGAATCTGCAAGACATACCTCAGTTGACCCCTCTTTGGATATGTGAGCACTATCCCGGCGCCCAGACCCATTTTTGTATTGGACCCGTCAAAATGCATTTTCCAGTAATTTGGATTTGGCAGCGGTGGCCCGTACTGTATCTCCATCCATTCTACAAAGAAATATGCAACGGATTGAGATTTTATTGCATCCCGCCTATCATATTGCAGAGTGTATGGTGCTAGTTCAATGGCCCATTTGTCTACTCGGCTGCTGGAATCTTTGCTGCCCAATATATCTGAGATAGGTGCCTCGCATATTACCCGGATGGGTGTTCCTGAAAATAATGTTTCAGCTTCTTTGCTACCATATATACCCCATATGTCATCTTCTGATAATGCGGGTAATTCTATTTCGAGATAGAGAGCACTTCGCTCAAGTAATATATTGGTCTTTGGACTGATTTGCCCCTTCTCCATGTTCAACCACTATTACTGCACTTACAACCCTGTTGGTTGCGGCAACATAGAGCAGTATTTGCTCCTTGGATAGTGGTGACGCTAATATTGGTGTTGTTGCCAACATTTTCTTTAATTCATGGAAAGCGCTATCAGCTTGCTGTGTCCATGTGAATTTGTCTGATTTCTTCATCAGCTGATATAGTGGTAGGGATTTTTCGCCTAGCCTACTAACAAACCTGCTCAATGAAGCCAGGCATCCAGTAAACTTCTGGACGTCATTGAGGGTTTTTGGCAATTCCATTCTTTCGATGGCCCTGATCTTTGTCGGGTTAGCTTCAATTCCTCGGCTGGATACAAGGAATCCGAGTAACTTGCCAGCCGGAACACCAAATGTACATTTTTCTGGGTTAAGTTTCATCCGGAATCTTCTCAAGTTTGCGAATGTTTGACGCAAGTCCTCGATTAGAGTATGAATTTGTTTGGTTTTTATTACCACGTCATCGACGTATACTTGAATTTTTTTGTCCAATTGATCTTGCAAGCTTTTTTGCATGCATCTTTGATATGTTGCGCCTACATTTCTTAATCCGAATGGCATGGTGCGATAGCAATAAGACCCATACGGGGTGATAAAAGCTGTCTTTATTTGATCATTTGGATTCAGTGGAATCTGATGGAATCCTGAATACGCATCCACAAATGAAAACAACTCACACCCAGCAGTAGAATCTATGACTTGATCGATCCGAGGCAGAGGAAGTGGATCTTTTGGACACACCTTGTTGAGGTTCGTGTAATCAATACACATGCTCTATACCAGTGCCACGTTCGGGTCATCTTTCTTCTTCTCGACCAGGACTGGATTGGACAACCAGTCCGGGTGCAGCACTTCCATGATGAATCCAGCAGCTAAAAGTCTTGCAATCTCGGCCGCTATTACTTTCCTCCTATCTTCGGCGAAGTGGCGGAGGGGTTGCTTCACCGGCCTTGCATCTGGTCTTACATGAAGAGAATGCTCAACCAGCTCCCTCGGAACTCCTTGCAGATCTTGAGTGGACCATGCAAATATGTCCCGATTCTCACGGAGGAAGCTGGTGAGCTTGCTTTCCTATTTATCTATAAGGCCCGCCCCAATGGTTACTATGCGCTTTGGGAAAGTTTCATCCACCTGCACCTTCTTGGTTTCTTTGGTAGCTTGAAATGACATACTGCCATGCGGGTTGGTGAGTGCCGGCATGGACATTTGTGCTGCTTTGGCCAATGATGCCACCTCCAACATCTGACTTTTCTCTTGAGCTATGACGAGTGACTCGGCCAGTGACAATCCGGCTGAGGCACAAGCAATAGATCTTTTGTAATCTCCTTCAACTGTGATCACCCCACATGGGCCTGGCAGCTTCATCTTCAAGTAAGCGATGTGAGGAGTAGCCATGAACTTTGACATAGCCGGGTCTTTGCGCCCTTGACTCGATTTGCCGAGTTAAGCTCTCGGATAGTGATATCCACATCCTATTGTAACTGTGCCAACTCCTTTGCTTTCTCCAGGACTTTTATCCTGGCTTATTCCAACTCGGCTTGAACACGCGATGGGTCAGTTGCTTGTGCCACTAGCTCTGCCAACTTGTCTATCGCTTCCTGCAGCTCCTTAGCTCTTTTTCTTCTAGCAATGTTCTTTGGTTTCTCTAGCGGCGCCTTCGCTGTTCTTGCATCCCTTGGCGTTTCCTCATGATTTCCTCCCTCTGTTTTTTCATCTACCACTGGAACTACAGTGGGAGCTACAGGGTTTGGGGCAGTCATCATTACCTCCATGGAGACGAGTTGGAGAGGCTTCCCAGCGACTATTGCCGATGGGGGATCTGGTGCCAAGACGACGTGCTCAGGATATGCGTGCTCCACGCGCACCACGATGTAGACCTGGTGCTCGCCGAATTTGATGAAGCGACCGCCCCTAGGGAACGGCTTGGTCCCGAAGCATCCCGCGTTGTCGCTGACGAAGTTGAGCGCTCCAAACCTCTGGATGAGGCCAGAGTAGACGCGCTCGCCGGTCTTGGCGATGATGTTGCCCGTCCGGATGAAAACTCCATCAAGCACCTGCTTCTGCCCCACGGTGGGCGCCAACTGTCGTGGTGGTGGCACGGCAGATGCCATGGGTAGGCTTAAGTTGGGGGCCGAATGGGTGCTTGTGGTCACCGGGGAGGGAGTACACGGTTGAGCCATGCACGAAGAACAAGAAGAACTCTCCACACTTGACAATTTGATTGATACCCCCAAGAATACAAGTGCTCCTTGAAATGTATTGGCTAGAGTATGCAGCACCTGTTCTCTACTTGGTCCAACCTGCCTCTACTGCCGCTATGCCCTCCCTTATATAGGAAGTGCTAGCTAGATAATACCCCTTTGGGTTCTAGGGTTTACTATT
Source organism: Avena longiglumis (assembly GCA_030063025.1). Lineage (NCBI taxonomy): Eukaryota > Viridiplantae > Streptophyta > Magnoliopsida > Poales > Poaceae > Avena > Avena longiglumis. Next base: position 176,740,574 of record CP125977.1, on the reverse strand, counting down.
TGGTTCTTGGTCCCTACAATATGGGTCGGGTTATGGGCTTGCCTTAAGCCCATAGGCCCGGTCCATAAAGCTTGACAGCTAACGGTCTTCTGGTACACTGCTTCTTGTTCTTTTCGGCGTCACGTAGTTAGTTTGTACGTCAGCGCTTGCTTTGGGTGTCACCTAGCTCCTTTTGTGTCACCCGGTGTCGCCCTTCTCTTTTGACCATGCTTTACCATGGTCCTTCCCGAACCTTACTCGGAAAGGTGCCACGCGTCCTTCCTGACTTGGCTCTTCCTCGGTTGACTCGGCTTGTTGGTACCTGCAAGGGTTGCAACTTTGTCCTATACGGGCCGAGATAGTTATATCTCGGCTTTCTTGCTTATCTTACCTGACCTGGTTCATTTTTTACTCGGAGCCAACACAGCTGCGCTATGTTTCCCCTCTCGTGACCCTACCGGGGGTTATCCCCCTGACACTAAGGGTTCCAAGAATGGTCCTTAGGTGTAGCTCATGTTCTTCTTCTGATTTGGAATAAATCAGAATGTCATCAATGAAAACAACGACAAACTTATCCAGGAAGTCCATAAAAATCTTATTCATGAGGTTCATGAAGTAAGCGGGGGCATTGGTTAATCCAAAAGACATGACAGTATACTCATATAATCCATATCGGGTGGTAAAGGCAGTCTTTGGAATATCCTCAGCGCAAATCTTGAGTTGATGATAGCCAGTTCTAAAATCTATCTTAGAAAACACTTTGGCACCAGTCAACTGCTCAAACAAATCTTCTATCTTCGGCAGTGGGTACTTGTTCTTGATGGTGACATCATTCAACTTCCGATAATCCGTACACAAACGGTTACCTCCATCTTTCTTGTCCACAAACAAAACAGGTGATCTCCATGCTGACGCACATGGTTGAATCAGTCCAATTTCCAACATGGCATCCAGTTGCTTCTTCAGTTCTGCTAGTTCAGAAGGGTTCATACTATATGGTCTCTGGGCTATGGGTCCGGTTCCAGGTATTATTTCAATGATGAACTCGATATCCGGATCTGGGGGCATACCGGGCAAAACATCTGGAAATACATTGGGGTATTCACAGACTATCCGGACTTGGTCAATGGTTGGCTGGGCTATACTCTTGTTGCACTCGAATTGATGGGGCAAGGTTTCAGATACATGCTGGACTGATATTCCGGCTGTACTGGTCATGGTTATGGCTTTCTTGGCGCAGTCAATTAATCCTTTGTGTTTGGACATCCAATCCATTCCTAGTACTACTTCCAAACCTTTAGTTCCGAGTACTTTTAGATTAGCATAAAAATCTATGCCATGGATTCGGATAGGGATGGCTTTGCAAATTTGCCTAGCTTTGGTGGTCGAACCAGGTATTTGAACAATCATAACATGCTTCAATTTGGTTGCTTGAATATTACTAGTGCATGCAAATTCTTCAGTAACAAATGAGTGCGATGCTCCAGAATCAAACAACACTCTTGCAAGTACTGAGTTAACAGAAAACATACCCAGCACGACATCTGGCGCTTATTGGGCTTCTTCAGCATGCATGAGAAAGAGACGGCCGTTGCGGTTGAGCGAATTCCCTGGAGCAAACCTTCTTCCGGGCTGAACACGACGCTTCTGCTGAGCTGGGGCATTTGCATTGGGGGCTGCGGCAATCTTCTTGGGGTACTCATTGGAATAGTGACCCTTGGTTCCACATTCAAAACAAGTAACTTGCGACTTGTCCTTGGCTGCAACAGGCACAACATTGCTTCCAGTCCTTGGGGCAGTGTTGGTGTTGGTGGCAGCATTGTTGTTGTTGAAGTTGGGTGGGGCACGGTTGAAATTGCTGGAATTGCCGGGGTCGTTGTGGTTTCCTCCGGGCCTTGGGTTTCCACGGTTGGGATAGGTCGGATGGTTCATCAGGGGTCTGTTGTTTCTTGGGGAAAATCCTGGAGATGGGTTGGGGCGATACTTTGGTGTATGGTGGGTTCCTGGTTGATGCATCATCCAACGCTTGTGGTTCTCATTTTCTTGGTTGATATTTCCTTCCATATGAATGGCAGAGTCAACTAAGGCTTCAATATCTGCAAAGGGGATATTGACTAACACTGTCTGCATTTGATCGTGCAGACCATTCAAGAATCTCTCTTTCTTCTTGGCTTCAGTGTCGATCTTATCCGGTGCATACCTAGCCAATGACAAGAATTTTTCATGGTATTCCACTATTGTCATTCTCCCTTGTTTCAGTTCCCTGAATTCATCTCTCATCCTCTTGATCAAACCCGGTGGCACATGGGTTCTGCTGAACTTGACTTTGAACTCTTCCCAAGTCATCAGCTAACATCCTGTCATTGCGTGAACACTGTTCCACCATGCTCTTGCATCTCCGACCAGATAGTGGGTAGCAAACAACACTTTCTCATTAGCTTCCACTCCTGCAACTTCCAGATTGTTCTCCATGGTTTGCAACCAATCATCTGCATCTAGGGGCTCTTCTGACTTAGTGAAAACAGGTGGATTGGTGTTCTGGAAATTCTTGAGCTTAGATCCATGGTTGTCCTGATTTCCATGGCCTTGATTGTTGTTGGACATCTGAGCTATCTGTTGAAGGGTGGCTAAGTTGTCTTGGAATTCGGCTCTTTTGGCTTCACAGTCAGAAACCAACATTTGCAAGAGTTGCAACATCGGGTCCGGGGATGAGTTGCTTCCTCCGCGAGGCATCTGAAGATTGAGGTAGATCATGAGAAAAGAGGGAAATTTCTAAGGTTCAGGGGTTTTTGAAAAGTTTTTTAAAGTTTGACTCGGATTTTTCTAGCAACTTTCTTTTCATTCATTCATTCATTCATTCATTCATAGCACATGATACAAACACACACCACAACAAAGGAAAACATATGGTTTTAAGAACCATTCTGGGAAACTACGATACAGTGGGACCGAATACAACTCACTAACACTAGTTCTCAGGTGCTACTACTCCTTGGAGGCAGTGTCCTCATCATCATCATCATCATCATCGATGAAGGCGAAGTCATCCTCATCGGTGAAGAAGTCCATAGCCTGATCCTCCAGAAAGTCATCATCATCGCTAAGATAGGAGTAGGGGTCTCCACGAAGGTCTTCCCCTGCATTCTCCCTCTCTTCCAACTGCATGTCTCTCTCGTGAATGGTCTCCTCCAAATCCGTGATCTGGTGGCGAAGATGGGAAATGATGCGCTCCTTCTTGTCGAGCTGACGACGACCAGACTTGCAATCCTTCACTAGCATGGCGATGGTCTGATCCTTCTTGGCAGCAATGGCGTACTTGTGGTTGGCGTTGGAACGGGCATTATCCAACTCCTTCTGACGGTCATACATCATGAAGCTGAGGTGGTCCAGTTGACTCTTCAGCTCGTGGTGATATGGGGCCTCCAATGGCTGTCCCATAACATCATGCCTTGGGTAGAACTCAAAACGGGTACCCTTGATTTGGTTGATACTCTGCCCACACATACGGGCAAGAGCTTCCTGCATTGCCCTAGCCAGTCCATCGAGCTAGTTGTTCTCTCTTAAGGTGAACTGAATTCCCTCTATAGTGGGAGGTTCAATCTTTCCTCGGAGACTTGCAACAACTAGCCACAGCATATCTTCTCCTTCTTGATCATTGAGCTAAGCTCCGAAGAACTCGGGGTGCAGACGCTCCAGCATCTTCAACAACTGGTCCAAGTCACGCTCAAAGATGAGGTCTCCTCCATTCCCCAACTGATAAAACTTATTGTACTTCACGTCCATCTATAAGAATATAGGATGAGTAAGTTAGTAGAGTGATCAAGTGTGTCAAATTTTATGTACTTTGCAAGAATTTTTGAGGAACATGAATTTTCATGAAAGAATCCAAGTGATATGAATGAGAATAAGTTTTTTTGTAAATACTCACTTCCTTTGACTTTGAAACTAAGTTTGTGATTCAAACGTCCATTCTAACTAGGGTCTCCTATGGTCAGGATGGCTCTGATACCAACTTGTCAACACCCAGATTTTTAATCACAGATGCATGTTATGCCATACATCGCAATCCCAGGATTACCATTTTTGCGAGACATAACAGATTGGATATCATAGTACATCATCCATTACAAACCATACATAAGGTCTTACACAAATAAGGATCTCATGATCCAGTTCTTAATACAATTCAAGCAGCAGAAGAACGTAATAGTAACGATAGCGTAGGTGACACTCCATCTTCATGGTCACAGGCAATGCTGACGATGGGAGATGATCCTAGTTGTCGTAACCTTCCTGCGGTACGTCATCCTGATACTCCTCTTCATAGTCTGGCCACGGGAATAGCGAGGGAAAAAGCCATGAGTACTCTTTAAGTACTCACAAACTAATACTAGTAAGTGAAGGGGGTTTTTGTAGTAGGATACTAAGCTCTAGGGTTGTTTTGCAAAAAGCCAGATTTACCTCTACTAAGTTCAGAAGCAAAGAAATCTAGTTGAAAATTTTATAACACCTAAGTGGGATCTTGCATTTCATGTCACAACTTTGTTGCGGTCAAGTCAAAGTCATAAATCATTTCATAAGTCATTTTGAAAACATCTGACGATACAACAGTATGGCCACTCCAACTGTCCACAATCGCGGACGCGGCTATTCGAATAGTTTGACACTCTGCAGAGATTGTACACTTTCACCACAATATTGGATACATCTGTTTGGAATCAATCCTGAATTCACCATACTCAGTATGCGGATAATCAATCCTAACCTTTCAATTACACGCCCTAGTATAGGCACCTCTCCTATGAGCTTGGCCTCCCAACCATGACCAACTGCCATCTTGGGAACTGCACAGGTGGACAATCTTCACAAGGTAGCCTCAGCTCAGACCTTGGCCGCAAGGGAACCCATACTAAGGTATATAAATTTCCAGTCAAGCCCTACCCAAATTTTGGGTATTGTGGTTGTACGGTAAAATTGGAATGGTATCGCATCCAGACAACCTTCAGTTTTATAAAGGTCTAAGTCTCATGCCTCAATATTTTCATCATCAAAATCATCTGGTGTTCAAGAACACATGTCAAAACATTTCAGTAGAATGACTCATCATTCTAAGGTTTTCATAACCATTTTCACCAAGTATTCCCATCTAAGTTGATCAAGTTTTATGCTTAGCACTAGCATCTACAAGTGGGGGTAAATACTAATGAGGGGTGGTAAACAAGTGTATCTTATCTAAGTAAATCTCATGCCTTAGGATGACATTAAAATTATCTAACTTAGGCCAAGTTTTATGCTCTTTATGCTACCTTCAATTATCTTTCTAGAATCTACAAGTCACTAAGTAAACTCTAAGTGAAAGCTTTGATAAAGAAAACAAAGTATTAAGATTGCAAGTAAAACTAGGATTGGGTATCAAGTGGTGTAAGCTTGCTAAGTTGCAAGTGTTAGCTTGCTCAGTTAATAGTTGCTAATTCAACTAGTAGTATTAGGCTTGCAAGGTTGCAAGTATAGGCTTGCTAAGATATTAGTATAAGCTTGCCTTGTGCAGAGCAGTGGTTGAAGTTCTCCTTGGCTGCTTCCTCATAGTATCTTCCTTCCTCCTCGTATCCTTGGTCGGTACTAGCGTCTATAAATAAATACGAGGTACACAATCACCAAACAATACTTAACTATTTCTAATCATCACACAGAGGTTCACACTAGATGATCTATCATCATTACTAGCATTACAAGGATTAAAACACTTGTCTTATTTATTTTATTTGAGAAAAGTAATTTCTACTCATTGAAAAACTAATTAAGATTTAATATTCTCCAACTCAAACATGGGATCATGTTGACACATGTCATCACCACATATTTCAGTACATGGAAATGTGATTTAAAGTGGTGTCACAATTTAATAAGGTTTAACCTTTTATTTAATTTAATTAAAGTGACTAGAAATGCCTATGTGGTAATCTTTTATTACTTGATCATTATGTCTATAAGTAAACCTAGATATTTTTATATATTCTGAAAGGTATGGTTAAATGTGATTTTTGAGAGTTGGAATTAACTCAAGAGCTCTTATGGTTGAATTTTGAAAAATGTTTGAATCCAATGGGCTTGGATTAAGCATTCCAATACCTTTCTAACAAAATTGGTTTCATGCATTTTGATTTAGTGAAATGAGATGGGTTGATTTTTGAATATAGGTACAGAACTGTGTTTGAAATTAAATAAATAAAAGTAAATTTGAATTGTTGGGTCGCGCGGGACGTTTAACTGGGCCGGCCCACTACGCACAGCGCACACGCGGGCTGGTTAAGTGGCTGTCCCCACGCGTCAGTGAGACAACAACTGGCGAAGCGGTATGGGGTGATCTAGGCCGCGCGATCTAACTCTAATCGAACGACTCTAGTTCATCATCCACGTCGGGCAGCGCCGGCGAGACAGAACCCTAGCGCGGCAGGTGGGGGTCGTGGGAGGATCACCGGGGCTCAGGCGATGGTCGGCGACGGGGGCAAACAACAAAATCGACGAGGGCGATTCTCCTGGTACCGGCAGCTTCCCCTAGGGCGGCTCCAATTGACGGCGCCTCTCCTCCTCTACAGCGGTGAACTCCGATGAAATTATGGCCACCTGGTGCTCGCCTTGCTCCGGGAGTGAGTGGGCGTGATCAGTGAGAGGTGGGGAGTGAACTGGTGTGAAGAAAACGAGCGGGGGAGGTCTCCTTTTATAGTGGCTGAAGGGGACCGATGGGCGCGGGCTGAGCTTGTTGTGGTCTACGGCACAGAGTGCTACTAGCATGGGCGACGGTAGGGGGCGGTGCTGTGCTCGCTGGCGAAGCTCAACGGCATGGTGGCGAGGCGTGGGGCGGTGCTAATTGGTCGGAACGCGTCGAACCTCTGGGCGGGTCCGACAACAAATTTAATGGTGCACGGGTGCTCCTGGTCGCGTGGCGGTGAACGAGGTTGTCTGGCGGGGTGCTAGAGTTTTGGCGATCATGCACGCAAGCGGCGAGGGCGGCGCGCAGTCTGTGGGAGCTGGTCGATTGTGGCACACTTGAACGCTCTTGGCTCGCACGCAGAGAGACTGGGCGCGTGCTTGGCGGGTGGTCCAGTGGATGGCTGCGCTCGGGGCTGGGGCATGGAGTGGCGATGGACGGTGCTGCGTGTTCCAGAAAAGGTTGGCGGGACTAGTTCTTCCTCTAGCTCGCTGGCGACATTGGGGTTGGAAAATGGGCTCGACATGGTCACTATTAATGGCTATGCCAAGCTCACAGTGGTGCTAAGGCTTGTTAATTGGGCTAGATCATCTACTGAGAGTGTAGTGAGAGCTAGAGAGGGAACAAGGTTGGCCAAAATCACTGCTCTCTATAGTGTTTGTTGTTTGTTTGTTTGCTGCAAACACGATGTTTGATGAAATGGCCGAAAGAAATTCAAATTTGAATTTTGGATTCAAACTTGGTGGGTTTGCTAGGCACATACTAGGGAGTCTATGGTTAGTTGGATTAGTCAAGGGGCACTGGTTTGGTTGGGTTTTGAAAATGTGTGATCTTCACATATGATGAAGATTCAATTTTGAATTGTCATTTGAATGAGGTTTCCAAATGTTTCTGCAAGTTTGAAAGGTGGGCTTTGCTTCACTTTTACTTAGTCTAGCACGGGGTGAAAAGAATTGGAAAAGTTTATGTTTGAAATCTTGGACTAGAAACACTCAAAGTGACCTAGTGAGCAAGATTGGCAAAAATGACCATTTGCCTTAATTGATTTGTTTTTTATTTTCTCTTTATTTTTTCTACTTGGAAATGTTTTATATGATGTTATATTCATCTTTAAACCATCTCTTGCTATTTATGTTAATCACACAAGTTCATTCATGCACTTATCAAATTACCACATACACACATGCATTCATATGATTTAAATTAATCAAAGTTTTTGTTAACCCTAATTTTAGTGATTAGAGTTTGATGATCATTGTTTTATATTTTTGGGATGTTACATCTCCTCATCCCAATTTTGAAGTTAAAATCTTGTGGTTGAACAAGGGTTAAAGGATCATCAATTTTATTAGTAGATGCCTTGGGTGATTTTGATAAACAAAAACTTAGTGTTTTCAACTTATAAGAAAAACCTTATTTTGAGAAAAGCAAGCCTAAGCTCCACTTAACCAAATGCATATATATGATAGACTCCACTATACTACCATAGTATCACTTGCCAATACAATTCAAATGTATTGACCCTTGTGGATGTAACTTATTATGTTGCAGGTTTGTTTGATGTTAGTGAAGTGTGTTGAATAGGATTACAAGTCTACAACCAACATGATTGCCTGTGGCAATTTGAAGATGAAGGACTCCATGCTACTTAGTTATATCTGCTGCATTGTAATGAGATAGCCAAATGAGCTATGTAAGATGTAATGAATTATTTTATTCCTGGTTATAAAGTTGCATTATGACCTTTGTTTCTTGATATTACATCTTAAACTGTGGATGCTAGCTATTGATCCAGGGACTAGCATTGTAAACACAGGGATCTCTACCTTATCAGGTTGGGATCTCTAGAAGAATGCAGGGGAAGATATCCGTGGATATCCTTACTCCTACCTCAGCGATGATGATGACTACCTGGAGGACCAAGCCATGGACTTCCACACTGATGATGATGATTCTGCCTTCATTGATGATGATTATGAAGACACTGATTCTGATGAGTAGTAGCACTTGAGCACTATCGTAGGTGTGAGTTGTATCTGGTCCATTGTATCGTAGTTTCATAGAATGGTTCTTAAAACCATCTGTTACCTTAGTGTGGTGTGTGTTTGTATTGTGTGCTATGAATGAATGAATGAAAAGCAAGTTGCTAGTGGCAAAACCAGAGTCAAAACTCAAAGTTTAAAAACTTTTCAAAAGCAAATCCATGAACCTTACAAATTTCCCTCTTGTCTTATAATCTATCTCAATCTTTAGATGCCTCACGGAGGAAGTAGTTCATCCCCGAACCCAATGCTGCAAATCTTGCAAATGTTGGTTTCTGACCGTGAAGCTGAAAGAGCCGAATGTCAAGCCAACTTAGCCACCCTTCAACACATAGCTCAGATGGACAACAAGAATCAAGGCCATGGAAACCAGGACAACCATGGATCCAAAATCAAGAACTTTCAGAATACCACACCACCCATTTTTAGTAAGTCTAAAGAGCCATTAGATGCGGATGACTGGCTGCAGACCACGGAGAACAACTTAGAAGTCGCAGGAGTGGAGGCCAATGAGAAAGTACTGTTTGGCACCCATTATCTGGTAGGAGATGCAAGAGCTTGGTGGAATAGCGTTCGCACCATGAATGGAGGACAGATGATGGCTTGGGATGAATTCAAACTCAAGTTCAGCAGAAATCATGTGCCACCAGGTTTGATTTTGCGGATGAGGGATGAATTCAAGGAGCTAAATAAGGGAAGAATGACTGTGGTAGAGTACTATGACAGATTTCTATCTCTGTCTAGGTATGCCCCTAATGAGATTAGTACTAAAGCCAAGAAGAAGGAAAGATTCTTGAATGGTCTGCATGATGATCTGTAGACAGTATTAGTCAATATCCCGTTTGCTGACCTTGAAGCCTTAGTGGATTCTACAATCCAGATGGAAGGCAAGATCAACCAAGCCAATGAGAATCGCAAGCGTCGAATGATGAATCAACCAGGAACCCACCATACCCTAAAGTATTGCCCCAACCCTTCTACGGTATATGCCCCAAGAAACAATAGACCCCCGATGACCCGTCCGAACTACCCCAACCGTGGAGGAGGAAACCCAAGGCCCAGAGGAAACCACAACAACAACCCCGGCAACGCCAAAAATTTCAACCGTGCACCGCCCAAGTTCAATAACAACAACACCAACAACACCAATACTGCCCCAAGGACTAGAAGCAATGTCGTGCCTGTTGCAGGAAAAGACAAGTCTTAGGTTACTTGTTATGAATGCGGAGTCAAGGGCCATTACTCCAATGAGTTCCCCAAGAAGCTTGCATAAGCCCCCAATGTGAATGCCCCAGCTCGGCAGCAACGCCATGTTCAGCCTGGAAGAAGATTTGCCCCAGGGAACTCACTCGACCGCAACGGCCGTCTGTTTCACATAAATGGTGAAGAAGCCCAGGAAGCGCCAGATGTCATTCTGGGTATGTTTTCTGTTAACTCAGTACTTGCAAGGGTGTTGTTTGATTCTGGAGCATCGCACTCATTTGTTGTAGAAGAATTTGCATGCACTAGTAAGATTCAACCAACAAAATTGAAGCATGTTATGATAGTTCAAATACCTGGTTCAACCACCAAAGCTAGACAAATTTGCAAGGCCGTACCTATCAGAATCCATGGCATAGATTTTTATGCTAATCTAATAGTACTTGGAACCAAAGGTTTGGAAGTAGTACTAGGAATGGATTGGATGTCGAAACATGAAGGCTTAATCGACTGTGCCAAGAAAGCCATAACCATGACTAGTACCACTGGAGTATAAGTAGAGCATGAATCTGAGACCTTGCCCCGTCAATTCAAGTGCAACAAGAGTCTAGCCCAACCAACCATTGACCAAGTCAGAGTAGTCTGTGAATACCCCGACGTATTCCCAGATGTATTGCCCGGTATGCTGCTAGATAGGGATATCGATTTTATCATTGAACTAACCCTGGAACTGTACCAATATCTCAGAGACCTTATAGTATGAACCCGTCTGAATTAGTGGAGCTAAAGAAGCAACTAGATGCTATCCTGGAGATAGGTCTGATTCAACCAAGTGCGTCGCTATGGAGATCACCTGTCTTGTTTGTGGATAAGAAAGATGGAGGTAACCGTTTGTGCACGGATTATCGGAAGCTGAATGATGTCACCATTAAGAACAAGTACCCACTACCGGAGATAGAAGACATGTGTCGTGGTATTGCACGGCAGATGCTACTGGGGGTAGCTTATGTAGAGGGAGCAAGGCGACGTAGGAGAATCCAGGAGCGAGATTGGCACACGATGTACCCAGGTTCACGTCCCCTCGGTGGAGGATCGCTACGTCCTGCTGTCAATCCAGTATATGTTCATAGATTGGTTTACAAGGAAGCCGCGGTAGGCGGAGGGAGACTAGATCTAATGAAAGATATCCCCGTGGGGGTGCCCCTAGTGGCTTTATATATCAGCCAGTTAGGGTTTACAAGTATTTGGTGGGCTTTGTATTGAACTCGCCGTCTTGGGCCTCCAGTCGGAGCCACTCGTCTAGGTCCAGCATGCGCCCGATCAGATTAGTCGACCCGCTGGCTTGGCTTCGGCTCGATCCAGCTGGCGAATCCGCTTCGTGGGTATACCCCGATTGGTATTCCCCCATCAGTAGTCCCTGAGCGCGTTGTTGATTCGACGCGGGCTTGAGGCAAGGCGCAGAGAGTCTTGACGATGGGTCGTGGCGAACGGCGCCGAGCTCCTAAACTGAGTCCGCGGTGGCGAGTCCCCGAGCATGTTGAGTACGCGAGGATGAGTCCGCGGTGGCGAGTACCCGAGCGTGTTGAGTACGAGAGGGCGAGTCCGCGGTGGCGAGTGGCGAGGTCGAGCGACCGGCGAGTGCCGCTGTCTGGAGCGCGTCGAGTCCCCGAGCGCGGCGAATGCCGAGGTCGAGCGACCGGCGAGCGCCGCTGCCTAGAGCGCGTCGATTCCCTAAGCGCAGCGAGTGGCGAGGTCGAGCGACCGGCGAGTGCTGTTGTCTGGAGCGCGTCGATTATCCGAGCGTGGCGAATGACGAGGTCGAGCGACCGGCGTGCGCCGCTGTCTGGAGCGCGTCTAGTACGCGAGGGCGAGTCCGCGGTGGAGAGTCCCCGAGCGCGGAGAGTACGCGAGTGGAAAGTTCTTGGTGGCAAGTCGACGAGGGCAAGCCGCGGTCGTGGAACCACACGTACACGCAGCATGCCTAGGAGTAGTCCCCGAGGCTCGAGTTGGCTTGGAGAAGGGACTTGAGGCTCTTTAGAGATGCATATTCTCAACATAGTAGTGGTTGCTGCCGAGCATGGCGAGTGGCAAGGTCGAGCGCCCGGCGAGCGCCGAGTCCCCGAGCGCGACGAGCGGCGAGGTCGAGCGACCGACGGGTCCCGAGTCCCCGAGCGCGGAGAGCGGCGTGGCCGAGCGACCGGCGAGCGCCGAACGACCAAGCGCGGCGAGTGGCGCGGTCTAGCGTGCCGAGTCCCCGAGCGTGGAGAGTGGCGAGAAAGACACCGCTTTTCTGAGAAGGAGGAAAAAGTACGATGTTAGCATGGCGAGTCCCTGAGCATGGCGAGTCCGCGAGGGCGAGGTCGCAATGGCGAGGCCATGATGGCGTGGCCACGGCGAGCGAGTCACCAATCGTGGCGTGTCGTGGATGATAGCCAGTCCGCGAGGGGAGAGTCCCCGAGTGTGGCGAGTTCGCGATGATTGCGAGTCCGCGAGGGGAGAGTCCCCGAGTGTGGCGAGTCCGCGATGATTGCGAGTCCGCGATGATGTTGATTGCGCTATTTTTGTTAGCGAGTCTCTCGTCTTGGCCCGGGGGGCCAGTCGCATGGCGACTCCAAAGATGGCTCTCGACTTGGCGTTCTTCCTAGACGATCCGAGGCTCGGTTTTCGAGTGCTCGTCCGCAGTACTTGGCCGTGCGAGTCGCGCTGTCTAAGGTTGAGGAGGACATGGTGTTGTTTGTGTAGCACTACCATTTGTCTTGGCCTGGAAGGCCAGTCGAGCAAGGCAACTCCAATGATGGCTCTCGGTTAGCGTTTTTCGTGGACGATCCGAGACTCGGTTTGCGAGTCCTCGTCCGCACTACTTGGCCATTGTGAGTCGCTCTTTCAAAGGTTGACAAAGGCGAATAGATTTTTCCCGGGGGGAAGAGACACCCAGTGGTGAGTCCATGCAGCGTGGCATGCGACCTCTCTGGCGACTCGGACAATAAAGGTCCCTTAGTAGGCACGGCGTACGCATTCGACGTAGCGGATGGGGTCGTACGGTAGACGTATGGTCGCGCTATGGCGAAGTCGACGCGGCGGACACGGGGTCGGCGCTGCGGACGGAGGTCGCACTATGGCGAAGTCAACGCGGCGGACACTGGTTCTACGCGGCGGACGGAGGTCGCACTATGGCGAAGTCAACGCGGCGGACACTGGGTCTACGCGAAGGACGGAGGTCGCGCTATGGCGAAGTCGACACGGCGGACACTGGGTCTACGCGGCGGACGGAGGTCGCGCTATGGCGATGTCGACGCGGTGGACACGGGGTCTACGCGGCGGACGGAGGTCGCGCTATGGCGATGTCGACGCGACAGGCGAGTCCGCAACGGGCAAGTCCCCGAGCCTAGCGAGTCTGCGTTCAAGCGTGTCCGCGTTTAGGCGACTTCTCAGAGGCCGGTCGTGGACGAAGAGGCCGATATCGCCGCATCACAAGGGCGTCTATACCCACGTATTTTTTCTTAGTACTTTTTTTCTTAGTACTGATCTTTTCCGCGCTCGTGTCACCGATCAATCGCCTCTTGCTGCCAAATTTGCCAGCTCGTTGCGGCGTACCGACCGGATCAATCGATCAGCTCCATGATAGGCGAGCTCGTAACAAGCAGTGAGTCACTCGATCATGCATAAGTTGAAAATAGGGATTAGTATTCATGATTAATTAAACAACCCAGTCAACGGTACTTGCGATCGATACGGATTGAATTAAATACGAGGAAAACATGCACCGATCTGGTGGTACTACAGATTGAATTAAATACAAGGAAACCATGCATCGATCTCTGGTACTACAGATCAAATTAATAAGAGGAGAGCATGCACCGATCTGGTAGTACTACTACAGATTGAATTAAATAGTACTACAAGGAAACCATGCATCAATCTCTGGTGCTACATATTGAATTAAATACAAGGAAAGCATGCACTTTACCGATCGATGTCAGGACTGAGTTGGTATTTGCTTCGGCGTATTGGGCTTAAGTCCGGGACGTCGCAGCACCGGGCCGCACCACTCCAAGCGCCGCCGCCCATATTGGATCAGCGTATGGATGAATTATTTCCAGGTATAATGGAGCTTCATCAACACGGCGTCGTGTTGGACGGCAGGCGGCTAGAACCAGCTCGATGCGGCCTGGCGGTGAGGGATCCCGCCCGGATTATCACCCTCCAAGCACCGCTTGCCCCACGGTGGGCACCAACTATCGTGGTATTGCACGGCAGATGCTACTGGTGGTAGCTTACGTAGAGGGAGCAAGGCGACGTAGGAGAATCCGGGAGCGAGATTGGCACACGATGTACCCAGGTTCACGTCCCCTAGGTGGAGGATCTCTACGTCCTGCTGTCAATCCAGTATATGTTCATAGATTGGTTTACAAGGGAGCCGCGGTAGGCGGAGGGAGACTAGATCTAATGAAAGATGTCCCCGTGGGGGTGCCCCTGGTGGCTTTATATATGCAGCCAGTTAGGGTTTACAAGTATTTGGTGGGCTTTGTATTGAACTCGCCGTCTTGGGCCTCCAGTCGGAGCCACTCGTCTAGGTCCAAAGATGCGCCGATCAGTATTGGGCAGTCGACCCGCCTGGCTTGGCTCGATCCGGTGGCGAATCCGCTTCGTGGGTATACCTCGATTGGTATTCCCCCATCAACATGTTTGACCAGTTGACCGGTGCGAAAGTGTTTTCTAAGATTGATCTTAGAACTGGTTATCATCAACTCAAGATTCACGCAGAGGATATTCCAAAGACTGCCTTTACCACCAGATATGGACTGTATAATTACACTATCATATCTTTTGGATTAACCAATTCCCCCGCTTATTTCATGAATCTCATAAATAAGATTTTTATGAACTTCCTGGATAAGTTTGTCATTGTTTTCATCGATGATATTCTGATCTATTCCAAATTAGAAGGAGAACATGAGCTACACCTAAGGACCATCCTTGAAAGTGTTAGAGAGCATCAGTTGTATGCCAAGTTTAGCAAATGTGAGTTCTGGTTAAAGGAAGTAGAATTCCTCGGACATATCGTGTCGGCAGGAGGAATTTCTGGCGACCCAGCCAAGGTTAAGGATGTTGAAGAATGGCAAGCCCCAACCACCCAAACCCAAGTTCGCGCATTTCTCGGATTAGCGGGATATTACCGCAAGTTCATAGAAGGATTTTCGAGCATCGCAAGACCCATGACCCAATTGTTGAAGAAAGATAAGAAGTTTGAATGGACGGACAAATGTGAAGAAAGTTTTCAAGAGCTTAATAAGAGATTGATCTCATCCCCAATCTTGATTATGCCGGATATCACGAAGCCTTTTGATGTGTTTTATGACGCATCCAAGATCGATCTCGGATGTGTGCTAATGCAAGAAGGCAAAGTCATATCCTATCTATCCCGACAAGTGAAGCAACATGAGCAGAATTACCCTACCCATGACCTTGAACTAGCAGACGTAGTTTTAGCCCTGAAGACACGGAAACATTACCTCATGGGTAACCGCTGTGAGATTTATTCGGATCACAAGAGCCTAAAGTATATTTTTACCCAAAAGGAGTTGAATATGAGGCAAAGGAGATGGATAGAGATAATCAAGGACTATGATCTTTACATTCACTATCACCCCGGAAAAGACAATGTGGTAGCAGATGCTCTTAGCAAATTGCCGTGTCAATTGAACACCATGATTCTGAAGGAGCAACCAAGTTTGCACAAGGAGTTGGAAGATTTTAGAATGGAGCTAGTAAGTGAAGGATTTTAGGCTAGCATAGAACTTCAACCCACTTTGATCAGTCAGATCAAGGAGGCGCAGAAAGGAAATGCTAGTATCGACGGAATCAAACGTCATATCGATACAGGAAAGGTACCCGGATTCACCTAAGATGAAGGAGTTTTGTGGTACAAAGGACGTATCTGTGTACCAGCAGATTCAGAGTTGAAACAAGCTATTTCAAAATAAGCCCATGATACTCTTTATTCTATCCATCCTGGAGGAACCAAGATGTATCAGGATTTGAAGGAGCAATTTTGGTGGCATAAGATGAAGAGAGAAATCGGAAGCTACATAGCCAAATGTGATATCTGTCAAAGAGTCAAAGCAGGACATCAGAGACCCGTAGGACTTTTGCAACCATTGTAGATTCTAGAATGGAAATGGGATTCAGTTGGAATGGATTTTATCACCGGTTTGCCTACATACAGTAGGGGAAATGAATCTATCTATTTCATAGTGTATAGACTGTCCAAATTCACCCATTTCTTACCGGTCAAGACCACTTATCAGAGTTAGAAGCTAGCAGAGTTGTACATTGCTAGAATAGTCAGTTTGCATGGAGTTCCCAAAAACATTGTGTCGGATCGAGGAACCCAGTTTACCTCGAGGTTTTGGAAGAAAGTCCAAGAAGGATTAGGAACAAGACTAGATTTCAGCACAACTTATCACCCGCAGACTGATGGACAAACGGAACGAGTAAACCAGATCCTTGAAGATATGTTGAGAGATTGTGTGTTAGAATATGGATAAAAATGGGAATATTGTTTGCCTTTCGTAGAATTTTCATACAACAACAGTTACCCAGCCAGTTTGCAAATGGCCCCATTTGAATTTATGTATGGAAGGAAGTGTCGTACCCCTTTGAATTGGTCGGAAGTAGGAGAGAGTCAGATTTTCAGACCCTACATCCTACGATAAGCCGAATAGAAAGTTCACAAGATTCGTGAGCACCTTAAGACCGCCCAATCTAGACAAAAGAGTTATGCAGACAAGAGACGTCGAGACCTAGCCTTTAATATCAGAGATTTTGTGTATCTGAAAGTATCACCCTTGAAAGGAATGCAATGTTTCCAACTCAAATGAATGTTAGCCCCCAGATATATTGGACCCATCAAGATTTTGAATCACCGAGGAGAAGTATCATATCAAATGGAACTGCCGGAGGAAATGTCATCCGTGCATAATGTGTTTCATATCTCGTTACTTCGCAAATGCCTAGAAGTCCCGGAGATGACCAAAGTTTTAAAGAATAATAATCACAGAACCATAGAGATCAACGAGGACCTAACATATCCCAAAGTACACATTCGTATTTTGGAGGAAGCCTTCAGAACCACCAGAACCCGGAGTATCAAGTTTCTCAAGATCTAGTGGAGCAACCATACTGAAGAAGAAGCTACCTGGGAGCAAGAAGATTACATTAGGACTGAGTTTCCATATCTCTTTAAATCCTAGTTTTCTTTCACTTAAATATAAGGACGAGATTTTGTTTAAGGGGGGAAGGTTTGTAACATCCCAAAAATATTAATCAAGATTATCAAGTTCCAATCACCCAAGTTTAGGGCTAACAAAAACTTTTGTTAATTAAAATCAATATGAATGCATGTGTGTGTGTGATGAATGCATTCCATGACTTCTTTGATTGCTATGAATGGCAAGGATTGGTTTAAATATGAAAAAAACATCATCTAAATCATTTCCAAGCAGAATCAAATGAAGAGAAAATCAAAAATAAGATATATAAGCTAATGGTCATTTTGTCCAAAGTTAACCACTAGACCACTTTGAGTGTTTCTAGTCCAAGATTTCTAACAGAAACCAATCCAATTCTTTTCACCCCTTGCTAGAACCAGTACAAGTGAACCCAATCCCACCTTGCAAACCAACAGAAACATTTTGCAAATCTATTCAAATGACAATTCAAAATTGAATCAAGTGTAGGTACTAAGATCACCATTTCTCAAAAAACCACTCAAACCACTTCACCTTTCCAAACCCAAGCAACCAGATACTACCAATTATGTGACCAGAGCACTCACCAAATTTCATTAAAAAATTTCAAACTTAAATTCTTGCGGCCATTTCATCAAACAGTTGGTGAACACAGTAAACACTGCCTAACTTCTATTGTTTGTGATCAAAGCTTTGTACAATTCTTGTCTCCAGTTTCACCCTTTGTCTCCCCCTAGCGACTACCAGTGCATTGGTCAACTTATCACCCCTACCCTTGCACTAGTGCCATGCCACCTGAGCTCTCCCTTGCTAGCCGACCATGGCTAGCTAGAAGGAGGCACGCCGCCCGTTCACCATGTCCGGGAGGCAGCTGACCGTCCACCGCCACCCCCTGTCCAGCCCTCGCACATAGCCAGGCCCTAGACCATAGAGAACATGCCGTGCCCACTGTCTCTGCGCCATGCTGAGAGCACGCCAGAGCGCCGCGCCTGACATGTAGGTACACGCCGCGCCTCGCCTTTACCGCCCGTTCCTGCAATCACCGCGACACCAGAAACCCCCCAGACATCCCTGTTTGCCGCCGCGTGACCCGTAGCACCCGTGCAACGTCAAAACCACCGCCGGTTCCGCTCAGATCACCAGCCTGTTCCGACCAACCTCGACCGCCCCTTGTCGCTCCATTAAGTCCTTGAGCATCGCCAGGAGACCACGCACCAGCCTACACCCTCCTCCATGCCATTAGCTCGTTTTACCGTTGACCCCGACGAGCTCTGCCCATGCCGCACTGCCTCTCTCGCTCGGCTATAAAAGGAGGCCACCCCAGCCCCAATTCGCCACACCATATCACTCCCCACCTCTCACAGAACCTCCCACACCCTTCCCCGGAGCAAGGCAAGCTCCGCATTGCCGGAATTTCACCGGAGCCCATCGCTGAAGAAGGAGAAGGGAGCCATTGATTGGAGCCGCCCCAAGAGCCGTTGTGACCACCGTTCGAACCGCCGTCATCGACAACATCATGCGCCCCCAACGCCGACCCTAGCTGGAGCCCTGGTGAGCCTCACACGACCCCCACCACGGCGTTAGGGTTTAGACCTCACCGGAGCTGTTCGTCGTCGACGATGAACCCCAACCGTTAGATTAGATTCTAATCATAGGGCCTGAATATAAGGATACCATTTCGCATAATTGGAGTCGCTGACAGATGGGGCCATCACTTAAGTCAACCCGTGCGTTGCGCTGTGCGCAGTGGGCTGACCCAGTTAGTTCCCGCGCGACCCAGTATATTCAAATTTATATTTTTCCATTTTAGTTCAAACTCTGTCAGTTGATTCAAAAATCAATTCAGAGAGATTCACTGAACCAAATTGCATGAAACCAATTTTGTCAGAAAGTTATTGAAATTGTTAATCCAAGCCCGTTGGATTCAAACCATTTGGAATTATAGATCACCTATATAAAAAATACCAAGACAGAGACTTTTCAGCATTCAAACATTTTTCAAAAATCAACCATAAATGCTTTTGAGTTGATTCCAACTCTCAAAAATCACATTTGACAAGATCTTTCTGAATATGTCAAACTATCTAGGTTTACTTGCAGTAATGATGGACAAGTATTAAAAGAATGCCCCATAGGCATTTCTAGTCACTTTAATTAATTAAAATAATAATGTTAAACCTTATTAAATTGTGACACCACTTTAAATTACATTCCCAAGTATTAAAATATGTGGTGATGACATGTGTCAACATGATCCCCTATTTTAATTGGAGAATATTAAATCTTAAGTAGTTTTCAATCAGTAGAAATTACTTTTCTAAAAATAAAATAAATAGGACTAGATCCTTAATTCATGTGATGATTGTGATGATGCAAGATCATCTAGTGTGAACCTTGTGTGCCTAATAGAAGTAGTTAAGTATTGTTTGGTGATTGTGTACCTCGTATTTATTTATAGACGCTAGTACCGACCAAGGATATGAAGAGGAAGGAGACTACTACGAAGAGGAAGCATATGAAAACTTCAACCACTACACTACTCAAGGAAAGCTATCTAATGCAAGCCATCTTAGCAAGCTAGAACTTTGCAAGCTAACACTTGCAACTTTGCAAGCTAGATAACCTATGCAATGCATTAGGCATGCCTTGGTTATACCCCTTTATTATACCAAATCCCAGTTTTACTTGCAAGATTTATTCTTGTAGTGACCTCGGATCAAGTAAGATCCTAAGTCCCTGTGAATAACATGCTAGTCCCTGGATCAATAGCTAGCACTCACAGTCGATGAAATATCATGTAAAACACAAGTCTTTATTACATGAATAGAGTAATCCAGAGTTTACATTATTACAACAGAAGTGATATAAATACAACTTGGAGTCCCATCAATGCCACAGGCAGGTTGAGTGAAGACCCGCGATCCTAGCGCACCTTTCAATGATCTCCGAAATTCTGCACATGAAACGTGCAGCCAACAAGTTGGGTCAATACTTTGAATGTATTGGCAAATTACACCAAGGAGAGAAAAGACTATCTCTACATGCAAGGCTGGTATAGGCTGTAGACACTACAAGGAATCTGGCTATATATGACCCTCAATTTTCGTCACAGAATCGTCATAGTAGTCCGTTTATGACGATTCTATGACGATCGTCAAAAAAGGGCGTCGCAAATGAACTATAACGACGTTTTGATAAAATCGTCATAACCGTCTATGACGATATTGAATCGTCATAACGCCTATGACGATCCAATATCGCCATGGACCTTCTAGCGTGCCATTTCGGATCCTACGTGGTCGATCCTCGTGCAAAATTGTGACGAAATGAAATCGTCTTAAATCAAAATCAGCCCATCCATTTTAGTTGCTTACTTGGGCTAAGCCCAATAATTGGCTTTTCTTTTCTAGTCGTCGGCCTTTTATGGTGTGTCTCTCTCGGCCTTAGCCTTTTATGGCCTCTTTTCTATTTTGGACCTCGGCCTTTTACGATACATTTCTGTTTGGGATAGGCCCGCTTTTCTTTCAATTTTCATACATAATCGAAATCGAGTACATCAATTATTTTTGATAATCAAGAATATAACGATATTTTCATTGTTTAAATCAAAGATACTGATATACAAAATAATAATCCAGGTTTGAAAATACAACAAAAAATGAATATGCATAACTCTATTACAATATTTCCGATGTTCAAATGGCAGATACTGATATACAAAATAATAATCCAGGTATAATAATACAACACAAATTGAACCTTCCATCATAATACAAGGCTGCAACAGAATGTAAAACCACTACAGGACATCCCTTGAACAGGTAACATCCATCGACGGTCAGAGAACGAGGAAACAAAGCATATCCTTCCAGCCAACCAAACTCGACTCCAAAGCTAGATGCCCCTTGCTATTGCATTATCAGGACCTCTCCCCTACACAAACAACACATCAAGTTGCTAACTGCTTATGGTATATCAAATAACACAGCATGCATGCTTCCAAAAAAAATTATAATCAGACCATAACTATAAAATAGAACTTTACCATGCTATGAAACAATATGTATCTATCCTGCAAGAACAACATTCAAAACATAAATGCACCTGTATAGCCTATGAGCAGCTAACAGCTAATAGTCCTAATTTAGGTATCATATCAGACAATGATACATACATGAATTCAACTCAAATTTATAATGCATGAATACTAAGATATTATCTCAAGGTTTTCAAAAATATTAAGATGATGCATTACTCTAGCATAACCAAAATAGAAGCATCAGATTACATAGATACAACAGAAGAGAGCCAATAAACATCCCAGTTCAGACATCTCTTTCTCCACAGAAGCTATCGTGTGGTCAGAGAGGTTATAAAAATTTAATATGGGCACTATAGATTGTCAATAGCTGAGGCAAATAGATGATTCTGCATGATCCATAGGGACGATAAAAGCAACATGTATACACTACTTCCTAATAATAGATAAATGCCGGACAGAAACCCCACCAGTAATCCTTCTTTCAGAGCAAGGGACTTGGCCATCTCAATAGATTCATCACTTGAAACCTGCCAAACAATTTGAATGACCAAAAGGTTACACAAGGTAAAAGAAGCGTGAGATGGAAAGACAAACAGAAGTATCGGGCAAACTTCTATTGTCAAGAGAAAAGTATAATCGGCAACTAAGCAAACATAAGGTGGTAGAAAATTGCCCATATAGTGCCTTCCCTACAACACAACTTAATACAAGAGGAAACTCACGTATGCGGTTTCATCAATGATGTCAACGCCCAAGACACTGTGGATAAAACCAGCTCCAATTCCTTGGATCTTGTGTGGCCCTGCTTACGAAAATTGGATCTCATGAGTTCAGAACAGGCAGTGTCAAGAAACAAAGCAGAGTATTTCTGGTGCAAAATGGTCCTCAAGGTCCCCTCTTCCTAATTGATATTTTTCTTTTTATAAACCCTCCGATAATTCTTACTAGACGCAGGAGAAAATGAACAATACCGCAGATCAAGGCAACATACATGAATATCAGAATGCAGATAGACACCGTCAACTATATTACTCTAATACAAATGGTCAAGCGGCATACGCAAAAAGAAAACAGATTCGTTATATTCCAGTCTAATCACAGCAACTAAACGGAAGCCAGTCTAATCACAGCTAATACATACCAAAATCACAAGTAACAAATTATATTCCACGAAGTGCAAGTTATTATTGTTTGTAACGCTAAACTATTCTCAAACATCATAAGCACAAAACAGGGGGGAGGGGAGGTAGTGTCGATTTCACCCACCGTGCCTGGAGTGATGAATCCCTTCTCCTCTGCATTAGTGATCATACTGTATCCAATCCTGCACAAGAACAAAACGACGGCATCACGCAGAAGAAATCTTAGCAACAAAATTACAGAATGATGAATTACAAAGGTCACCTAAATTCACCAAAATCGTGTACTGGAATAGGTAACTGAAACAGTATTCTAGACTAACAGACCATGCATCCAAACTAATAACAGACCATGGATCCAAACCAAGCAACAACCTCTCCCTAGAGGGCGCGGATATTGCTCCAGTGTATAATGGGAAAGGTGAGGGGAGGTTATTCATACCGAGCATGGAGGTGCCGACATAGAGGTTGCGGAGGGTGGAGGTGAGGTCTTCTCCAGGCGCTCCTGCGTCCATCAAATCCAAGCTCCGGTGAGAGTTCCTGCAGAAAGAGAGATGGACTAAGAGAAATCAAGATAGAGAGGGGGTGAGAAGGGGTGTGTAGATCAGGCTAAGATGTCGCTACATCCGGCGACCCCGATGACAGATCTGGCGGCCTCATGGATCTCAGGGCCGCCGCCAACGAGGCTATCCATCGCCAATCACATCCAGCGGAATTCAAAGAAGACCAAGAAACCCTAGAACATGCGAGTATAGGGGAAGGGACAAGGCAGAAAACCTAATCCGTGTACTCATTACTAAAACTTGGTAAAACCGAACGTTCTACAGGAATTGGGACAGAGCCCGCGAGATCCATCAGTAAACTCGCGAGATCTAGACAAAGACTCGCGAGATCTGGCCTCTAGACCACACATTTCACGCACAGGGAGAAGGATGGGGGGCTATTTTCTTACCGACACGTCGACGAGATGGGCGGCGAGGTTCTCAGCGTCGATGAGCGCGCGCCGCCTCCACCATCGCCCGCTTCTTCTTAGCTTTCCTCCGTGACCGCGCCACCTCATTTTGCGTCTTGGTCCCGCGCGCCGCCTCCATCGCCGCCCGCTTCTCCTCAGCTTTCCGCCGCGCCGGCGCCACCTCTCGGTTGGTAACCCGTGGCTAGGGAAGAGGCGTTGGTTGTAGCGGAGCAGATCTGGCTATTCGAAGTGGGGATTGGGGAGGAGATGCTAGGGTTCATGGGTTACTAAGGAGGGGAGCGGTTTTGGTGGCGGTCGAAGGTGGTGCCGAGGTGAGGAGGGGTGCTGGAGACCTGGGCTGGAGGAGATGGTGTGGCATCGGGGAAGGAGGAGATAGGGATAGGGAGGGGATGGGATCAAGATGGCGCTCATGGGTGGGTGGGAGAGGAGGGGAGGCGGCGCTCGTGGGAGAGGAGGGGAGGGTTGTGGTTGCGCGATGCGGCGATAGGGTGGGTTGGATGCGGCTAACCCTAACGTCAACGCGCGCAAATTTGGTGGGCGTGAGGGTTCATCTAGGGCGTTGGATTGATATGCGATCAACGGACAAAATCAAGTTCTAGACTCTGATCCAGGGCAATAGGGTTCCTGAGTTCTGATTGGCCGGAGAAGAGTGTCCACAGCTTGACATTTATCTGAGGCAAAAAAGATTTTTTATGAAGAACCTACTGAGAATATGTTGTAAAATGGTACCACCTCATTTTTGTAAAATATTATACCACGTTTTTATTATAAATCACCAAGTGCTTGGACCATAAAATATATCCATACACTCTTATCAAAAAGCTATTCCAAGGAAAAATACCAAACTTGGTACATTGAGTATGTCTCAAAAAACCCTTCACAAAATGACCTATCATGTTCGAGGTTTCGTGGCTTTCGGGTCAAATGACCAATGTTATGGCTAGAATCAGGGCATAGTTTGTGATAATGTGCCCATATTGTGCACACATATGTATCATGGCATGGAGAACAATTTTTCAGGAGGAAGTTTTCCTTTTCGACGCACGGAAAAACCATTTTCTATCTTCTGAGCGCAAAAAACGGGGCGTTTTATGAACCAACCACCAAATAAAAGTTTTAGAATGGTACCGCCACATTTTGTAAAAATATTAGACCACCTTACATGGACAATGTACCAACCGGGGTATCTCAAACCTTTTCAGACACCTGGCGAAGACAAATTCCTGCCGATTCACAGGGAAGTGGGTCCGTTTGAACTACAGTACATGATCCGATGCCCATTCTTTTGAAAAATGTGTTTTAGACTGCAATATGCTATTTCTTTAGAGATCCAATGCAAGTTTAGCGAGGCTCGGCCTCTAGCTAAGAACCTTCATGCCCGCCGTTTTGACCATAGTTTGAAACGGGCATAAAAAAATAAAAAACGGTCCGATCAACGCAAATCCTTCGCGTGGTGTCTTATTATGTCACATAGTTGCAAGGAAAAATACAAAACTTGGTAAATTGAGTATGTCTCAAAAAACCCTTCACAAAATGACCTATCATGTTCGAGGTTTCGTGGCTTTCGGGTCAAATGACCAATGTTATGGCTAGAATCAGGGCATAGTTTGTGATAATGTGCCCATATTGTGCACACATATGTATCATGGCATGGAGAACAATGTTGCAGGAGGAAGTTTTCCTTTTCGACGCACGGAAAAACCATTTTCCATTTTCCGAGCGCAAAAAACGGGGCGTTTTGTGAAGCAACCACCAAATGACAGTTTTAGAATGGTACCGCCACATTTTTTAAAAATATTAGACCACCTTACATGGACATTTTCCCAACCGGGGTATCTCAAACCTTTCCGTACACCCCTGGCGAAAAAGACAAATTCCTGCCGATTCGGTAGGAAGTGGGTCCGGTTTGAACTACAGGTACATGATCCGATGCCCATTCTTTTTTGAAAAAATGTGTTTTAGACTCGCAATATGCTATTTCTTTAGAGATCCAATGCAAGTTTAGCGAGGCTCGGCCTCTAGCTAAGAACCTTCATGCCCGCCGTTTTGACCATAGTTTGAAACGGGCATAAAAAAATAAAAAACGGTCCGATCAACGCAAATCCTTCACGTGGTGTCTTATTATGTGACATAGTTGAAAGGAAAAATACCAAACTTGGTAAATTGAGTATGTCTCAAAAAACCCTTCACAAAATGACCTATCATGTTCGAGGTTTCGTGGCTTTCGGGTCAAATGACCAATGTTATGGCTAGAATCAGGGCACAGTTTGTGATAATGTGCCTATATTGTGCACACATATGTATCATGGCATGGAGAACAATTTTTCAGGAGGAAGTTTTCCTATTCGACGCATTTGAAAAACCATTTTCTATCTTCTGAGCGCAAAAAAGGGGCGTTTTATGAACCAACCACCAAATAAAAGTTTTAGAATGGTACCGCCACATTTTGTAAAAATATTAGACCACCTTACATGGACAATGTACCAACCGGGGTATCTCAAACCTTTCCGTACACCCCTGGCGAAAAAGACAAATTCCTGCCGATTCGGTAGGAAGTGGGTCCGGTTTGAACTACAGGTACATGATCCGATGCCCATTCTTTTTTGAAAAAATGTGTTTTAGACTCGCAATATGCTATTTCTTTAGAGATCCAATGCAAGTTTAGCGAGGCTCGGCCTCTAGCTAAGAACCTTCATGCCCGCCGTTTTGACCATAGTTTGAAACGGGCATAAAAAAATAAAAAACGGTCCGATCAACGCAAATCCTTCGCGTGGTGTCTTATTATGTGACATAGTTTCAAGGAAAAATACCAAACTTGGTAAATTGAGTATGTCTCAAAAAACCCTTCACAAAATGACCTATCATGTTCGAGGTTTCGTGGCTTTCGGGTCAAATGACCAATGTTATGGCTAGAATCAGGGCATAGTTTGTGATAATGTGCCCATATTGTGCACACATATGTATCATGGCATGGAGAACAATGTTGCAGGAGGAAGTTTTCCTTTTCGACGCACGGAAAAACCATTTTCTATCTTCTGAGCGCAAAAAACGGGGCGTTTTATGAACCAACCACCAAATAAAAGTTTTAGAATGGTACCGCCACATTTTGTAAAAATATTAGACCACCTTACATGGACAATGTACCAACCGGGGTATCTCAAACCTTTCCGTACACCCCTGGCGAAAAAGACAAATTCCTGCCGATTCGGTAGGAAGTGGGTCCGGTTTGAACTACAGGTACATGATCCGATGCCCATTCTTTTTTGAAAAAATGTGTTTTAGACTCGCAATATGCTATTTCTTTAGAGATCCAATGCAAGTTTAGCGAGGCTCGGCCTCTAGCTAAGAACCTTCATGCCCGCCGTTTTGACCATAGTTTGAAACGGGCATAAAAAAATAAAAAACGGTCCGATCAACGCAAATCCTTCGCGTGGTGTCTTATTATATCACATAGTTGCAAGGAAAAATACAAAACTTGGTAAATTGAGTATGTCTCAAAAAACCCTTCACAAAATGACCTATCATGTTCGAGGTTTCGTGGCTTTCGGGTCAAATGACCAATGTTATGGCTAGAATCAGGGCATAGTTTGTGATAATGTGCCCATATTGTGCACACATATGTATCATGGCATGGAGAACAATGTTGCAGGAGGAAGTTTTCCTTTTCGACGCACGGAAAAACCATTTTCCATTTTCCGAGCGCAAAAAACGGGGCGTTTTGTGAAGCAACCACCAAATGACAGTTTTAGAATGGTACCGCCACATTTTGTAAAAATATTAGACCACCTTACATGGACATTGTCCCAACCGGGGTATCTCAAACCTTTCCGTACACCCCTGGCGAAAAAGACAAATTCCTGCCGATTCGGCAGGAAGTGGGTCCGGTTTGAACTACAGGTACATGATCCGATGCCCATTCTTTTTTGAAAAAATGTGTTTTAGACTCGCAATATGCTATTTCTTTAGAGATCCAATGCAAGTTTAGCGAGGCTCGGCCTCTAGCTAAGAACCTTCATGCCCGCCGTATTGACCATAGTTTGAAACGGGCATAAAAAAATAAAAAACGGTCCGATCAACGCAAATCCTTCGCGTGGTGTCTTATTATGTGACATAGTTGAAAGGAAAAATACCAAACTTGGTAAATTGAGTATGTCTCAAAAAACCCTTCACAAAATGACCTATCATGTTCGAGGTTTCGTGGCTTTCGGGTCAAATGACCAATGTTATGGCTAGAATCAGGGCACAGTTTGTGATAATGTGCCTATATTGTTCACACATATGTATCATGGCATGGAGAACAATTTTTCAGGAGGAAGTTTTCCTTTTCGACGCACGGAAAAACCATTTTCTATCTTCTGAGCGCAAAAAAAGGGGCGTTTTATGAACCAACCACCAAATAAAAGTTTTAGAATGGTACCGCCACATTTTGTAAAAATATTAGACCACCTTACATGGACAATGTACCAACCGGGGTATCTCAAACCTTTCCGTACACCCCTGGCGAAAAAGACAAATTCTCGCGATTCTAGGAAGTGGGTCAGTTTGAACTACGGTACATGATCCGATGCCCATTCTTTTTGAAAAATGTGTTTTAGACTCGCAATATGCTATTTCTTTAGAGATCCAATGCAAGTTTAGCGAGGCTCGGCCCTAAGCTAAGAACCTTCATGCCCGCTGTTTTGACCATAGTTTGAAACGGGCATAAAAAAATAAAAAACGGTCCGATCAACGCAAATCCTTCGCGTGGTGTCTTATTATGTGACATAATTGCAAGGAAAAATACCAAACTTGGTAAATTGAGTATGTCTCAAAAAACCCTTCACAAAATGACCTATCATGTTCGAGGTTTCGTGGCTTTCGGGTCAAATGACCAATGTTATGGCTAGAATCAGGGCATAGTTTGTGATAATGTGCCCATATTGTGCACACATATGTATCATGGCATGGAGAACAATGTTGCAGGAGGAAGTTTTCCTTTCGACGCGGAAAACCATTTTCCATTTTCCGAGCGCAAAAAACGGGGCGTTTTGTGAAGCAACCACCAAATGACAGTTTTAGAATGGTACCGCCACATTTTGTAAAAATATTAGACCACCTTACATGGACATTGTCCCAACCGGGGTATCTCAAACCTTTCCGTACACCCCTGGCGAAAAAGACAAATTCCTGCCGATTCGGCAGGAAGTGGGTCCGGTTTGAACTACAGGTACATGATCCGATGCCCATTCTTTTTTGAAAAAATGTGTTTTAGACTCGCAATATGCTATTTCTTTAGAGATCCAATGCAAGTTCGGCGAGGCTCGGCCTCTAGCTAAGAACCTTCATGCCCGCCGTTTTGACCATAGTTTGAAACGGGCATAAAAAAATAAAAAACGGTCCGATCAACGCAAATCCTTCGCGTGGTGTCTTATTATGTGACATAGTTGCAAGGAAAAATACCAAACTTGGTAAATTGAGTATGTCTCAAAAAAACCTTCACAAAATGACCTATCATGTTCGAGGTTTCGTGGCTTTCGGGTCAAATGACCAATGTTATGGCTAGAATCAGGGCACAGTTTGTGATAATGTGCCCATATTGTGCACACATATGTATCATGGCATGGAGAACAATGTTGCAGGAGGAAGTTTTCCTTTTCGACGCACGGAAAAACCATTTTCCATTTTCCGAGCGCAAAAAACGGGGCGTTTTGTGAAGCAACCACCAAATGAAAGTTTTAGAATGGTACCGCCACATTTTGTAAAAATATTAGACCACCTTACATGGACAATGTCCCAACCGGGTTATCTCAAACCTTTTCGTTCACCCCTGGCGAAAAAGACAAATTCCTGCCAAATCGATAGAAAGTGGGTCCGGTTTGAACTACAGGTATATGATTTAAAGCTCATGATTTTTGGTAAAAATCATTTTTAGACTCACAATATCCTGTTTCTTCAGAGATCCAATGCATTTTTAGCGAGGCACATCACCTAGCTAAGAACCTCTGTGCCCGCCGTTTTGACCATAGTTTAAAACGGGCATAAAAATTCAAAAACGGTCCGATCAATTATCCCTACCTTGAACTAATGTGAGATTAGTAAATCCATTATTTTGAAATAATACAAGTATTGATAATTAACAACCTAGGAGGATATAACTGAATTTTATAAAAAATTAGAGCCAAAAATCAATTTATTTGGACTTCTTATGAAAAATATACTGAAAAATTAAGAAAATAGAAAAGAAAAAAACTTTGCTAAATGGACCAGCAAGCCAGACCGGATCTTATCTACTGCCACCGGTTGCCAAGGCCCATGCCATAGTTAAAAAAAGAAGAGGGAAGGACTATCTTTGGTAAGGCCCATGCCCAACCAATAGGTTGGAATCATTTATAAACACGTAGCGCGGTTTTAGTACAACGAAGCGGTGGTGGCAGGGTGGTTAGATCCTCTCGTTTAGTTGGAGAGATGCCTGGTTCGAGTCTTGGTGGCACCCCATTTTTTGCGCCATTTATTTGTCAAAGCCCAATTACTAATTATTATAATAAAACAACTATACGATTACAACACCAAAGTCGTGATGGCGTGGTGGTTGTCCACGTGCTGGCCAGTGCGCTAGGTCCCAGGTTCGATCCCAGCGTCTCCTTTTTTTATATTATTATTTCCCAAATAGGTTTAGACACATACACATGCCACATAAGCATAATTGTTGAGGTGGCAAACTAGTTAATTTAATATATATTATTTTAGACAATATGACGATTTAAATTGGTCATAATGGGGTATAAATAAGACTCTAAGCTATATCGTGTAGGTTATGACGATTTCTTATGGTGAAATTACGACGATTTTAACACAAATCGTCGTAATTCTATAGGATTTTGATCTCTCCAAACATCGTATGACCATCTTGTGCGAAATCGTCATAAATCTATGACGATTTAATTCCTCGTCACTATGAGAAGGTCACAAATTAACACATTTCTTGTAGTGAGAGTTCATTTTCTCAAAGCTAGTTTTCTTAAGTAGAGAGAAGAAGAGAGGATTGTCCTACTTTGTAAACATTTTCTTAGATAAAATAAGGTCGAGTGGCACACAAGGATATTACGCACCAAGTGTCCAAACAACCAAACACTTGGATATTACGCACCAAGCGTCACTTGGATATTACACACCAAGTTCCCAAATTCCCACCCATTAGCGATATATTACGCCATGGGGTTTCAAAACTTTGTTTTAGAAAAGAGAGAGGAAGATCCTTGAGGCTCCATCCTTCAGACGCTCATTGTTGTTACATTTACGTGAACACGGTGATCGATCGATTGCAATACTCTCGAGAGTTTGTGAACTTTACCCACAATCCACGATCAAGCCCTTTTACGACAAGACCATGGCGAGGATTTCCTTAGTAGCCCTCTACCTTCGGATCCAACCGTGCCAAGAATCCTCCAAATGTTGGTACCCAGGTGAGGTTTCCCACTAAGTACTAGGCCAAGACAGAGCCCATAATGTATTGTGGTTGCACTGGAAGCTTCTGAATTCTGAAACATGGCAGACTTCTTTGATTCCTGGGCGGCCGTCCTCCACCAAAATCTCACTCGTTGTCCCGACAACCATTCCGCCCAGAAGAAAACTTAGTTTTATTTTGAAGTGGATTTGAGAAGAAAAGTTTGCTCTAGAGAGCCTTTATACTTGGAAAAATCCTTTGTCTTTCGAACCCCCCAACGGTACTTTGTATGTATAGCATAGCAAGCAATACTTTAGTAAAAACAGGGGTAACCTATTAGGATGGGAAATCCTAAGTATAAAGCTACTCATGGCATACTACAAAATCATCACACTTGCAAAATAATACTAAGAAAAAAAATTCTACTAGATCATCCTACACATGCATACTACGGAATTTTGAAGATCACATGCATAGAATCAAAACTGGGACAAAGTTATGAACAAGTGGTGTAACTTGCCTTATGTTGATAATATGGGTGTTGATTATATTTCCCTGCAGCAATCGCACTCTCCGAACAATCTAATACGAGGACAAGGTAGTTCCAATCAAAACAATTGCAAACATAACAAACACGACAAGGATGATCGAAAACATGCATGATGATTTAACATAACACAATGGTTATAATTAGTTTTATGAACATTAATATATCATATGATGCATGTATGAATTCATTTAATGCAATAGGGTACTTGTGATTAATGATTACTTGCCAATATAAGGGTTTTGATAGTTCTTGTGTAACGCCTGTTCTAACTGTAGAATTAAAATTGTTTCTTGGGTTTACTTGGATAGAGGACGTTAATACTGAACCAGTAGGCGTTGGATTCACCCTAATCGGAGTTATAGATCTTTTATATGATTTAAATAGTGTTTAATGGGTTTTAAATGATTCATATAGTTTCTGTTGCCTAAAATCAAACTAAAATTATATCTGTAATCTCCACGGAATTGTGATTTTAGGGACATATTATTTGTAATTTTCTGAATAGTATTTATTTTCTTATGAATTTATTACTCTAAATAAGCCATTAAACTATTTAAATCTTCACGTCAAAACCTTACAGTAAAATGCCGAACTAATTGCAGATTGATGATCTACATGGAACCAGCTTTCCATCGGTATATCATTTGTATTTTTGTGACAAGCAATTAACTTACTATGAATTTAATGATTTATAAAGGCATTAAAACTAATTAAATTTCTACGGGTTAAATAATCTGCAAAGGCTAGATCCAACCAGATATTATTAAAGTACATTACAGTAGCTTCAAATTGATATATTATTCATATTTTCGAGTTACAGATAATTTCTTATGAATTTATTAACCTAAAAACCATTAAAACTAATTAAATTACTGCAGTAACCACGTACAGTAAAAGTTGGATCTATTCAATAAGATGATTCTACGTGAAATTATCTTCAATTTGATATATTATACGCAATTTTTGGACATGGTATGAATTTCTAATGAATTTTACAAGTTAGATCTATAATATGCAATTTTAAATCCGAACGGAATATTCCGTGGAATATTCAATGACTGACAGTTGACTTTGCATGCTGAATGGGACTAGATGTTGACCTTACGTTGACGTGGCGTTGATGAGGAAGATGACCGGGATGACGACATGGCACGCGGTTTGATTGGATCTCGACCGTGCGGATAGGATCCGGTGGCTAGAAGAAGAGATTGACCCGATTTTGGCTCAGAATAGACAAAAAAATAGATCTGTGTTAGAGAGACAAATCCGTAGGTCAAATCGAAAAACTCAGAACATGAAAGTTGTGGGGAATCATAATTCCTACCTTCTCACCAAAGGAATTTGGATTTGAAGAAACGAGCGCGAGTACATCTTGGATTTACACCGTAAGATCTGAAATATTGCGATACAAAATTCTCCGGCTGTGGTGGATGAAAAGAGGTGAGGTTTGTCGGGATTGAAAGATTTCGACGCGATCTTCAACTTTCGTTTTTTGACCGAAAGCAAACGACGAAGTCTAGATGGGTTAAAAAGCGAAACAAGATTCGGGAATAGGTAGATTCGGGATTTCGAGAATAGAAACTCGTACAGCCATGGCTCCACGAGTTTATATGGAGATTTAGGATGGTTTAGAGATAGGCCTTGGAGTAAGGAACAAGTAGAAACAAACGGAAGTCGATTCGGAGTTGTAGATAAAAAGTTATAAGAGTTTGAGTAGAGATAGGTATAGAAAATCAGTTTTCGCACGCTTTTTGGAGCAACCGACCTGTACATGCGCGCGCGTGGGGCTCCCGGTCGCTGGCTGGTCTGGTGGGCCGGCGGCCCGCCCGTTTTTTTTTTAACTTATTTCCCTCATATCTTTTGCATACGAACTCCAAATGACATGATTCTTGTTTCTAAATTTTTCTAAAATCGAATAGATCATTATAGGATCAATTTTGTAATCTTTTTTACTAGTTTGGGGGTAGTGGATTTATAAGTCCTTGCCTATTTCATTTTACTTATATCTTTATGTGTTTGTATTTATTTCATAACTTTTTCATACTAGCTCCAAATGAGCTCAATTTTGTTTCTAAAATTTTGTAGTATTAATTGGATCTCTTTAGACTATGATTTAGCAATAATCGCTGTCTTAGCAATAGTGGGTTTTATAAAGTCAATTTAATTTCCCCTTGGAAACATTTGGGCGAATCAACTATAGGATTTAGATACCAGGATTTGGATTTAGCTTGTGAGAACTTTGCATGGATGAAATGCTTATGAATGCTTCATGATTTTCATTTTGAATCTTGCACACCAATTCTATAATGCATAATCAATCCATTCCCTTTTGCCTATATGGCTACTTAGGTCTTAGCAAAAGAATATAAGATTTTGAATTCAAGGTTGAGAGGATTTTCTATTGCGAAAAGTTTCTTCTCTTTGAGAATTTTCAACATAGTCAAACAATCAATCAATCTTATTTGTTTATTTCACATTCCAAAATTAGGAGAATTTTGGGATGTGACAATTCTTTTATTTATTTATCAATGTTCTTTATTACTTCTAGTTAGTATTTAGTGAGTTTTGGAAAGATATTAGAGGTAGCATAAAGAGCATAAAACTTGGCCTAAGTTAGATAGAACTATATGTCATACTGAGGCATGAGACTAGATTTGGATAAGTCACACTTGATTAGCACCCCTCATTAGTGATTACCCTCAACTTTAGTGGCTAGTGCTAAGAATAAAACTTGCTCACTTTAGATGGGAATACTTGGTGAAAATGATTATGAAAACCTTAGAATGATGAGTCATTATAATGAAATCTTTTGACATGTGTTATGAACACCATATGATTTGATGATGAAAATATTGAGGCATGAGCCTTAGCCCCTTTATAATACTGATGGTTGGGTTCGGATGTGATACCATTCCAATTTTACCGTACAACCACAATACCCGAATTTGGGTAGGGGCTTGACTCGAAGTTTATATATCTTAGTATGGGTTCCCTTGCGGAAGAAGTTTGAGATGAGGCTACCTCGTGATGATTGTCCACCCGTGCAGTTCCCAAGATAACAGATGGTCATGGTTGGGAGGCCAAAATCATAGGGGGTTGCCTATACTAGGGTGTATAATTGAAAGGTTAGGATTGATTATGGTGATTCAGGATTGTTCCTGAAAGATGTATCAAATGTTGTGGTGAAAGTGTACCACCTCTGTAGAGTGTCAAACTATTCGAATAGTCGTGTCCGCGGTTATGGACAGTTGGAGTGGCCATACTGTTCCGTCGTCGGATGTTTTCAAAATGACTTGTGAACCTCTCCACAAGAGGCCTGATTCACTTCTCTACTATCAGTGCACTTGTCGGTGGCAATCCGTAACCTCTCACAAAGGTTGGGGCACTTCTCCACAACTCAATTGGAGGCTCCCAACAAACAAGCTCGAGGAAAGATTCACAACTTAATTGGAGGCCCGAAGTAATCAACAAACCTGCAAAACAACTAAACCATCTAGGGTTCCAAGAACCCAAGAGTAAAAAGGTTCTCACATTTCACCGAGTCAAATCCTCACCGAGAACTCAAACCGATGCACCAAATGCAATGTTAAGAACACACGAAGTGCTCAAGTCCTTCTCTCCCAAATTCCACCAAATCTACAAAAGCTAATGGGAGAATAAGAGAGAAAGAACACAAGAGGAAATCCACAAAAGAAACCCCAAAATCTAGATACCAATATGTTCCCCTCACATAGAGGAGAGATGGATTGGTGGAGTTGTAGATCTAGATCTTCCCTTTCAAATCCGCCAAAAGATTCAAGAAATATGGGAAGGATTGAGAGTATTTGGAAGATCTTGAAGGTAAAAAAATGGAGGTGAGAGATAATGCAAGCCACCATCCTAAGGAGGAAGAAGGGGTCTATTTATACCCCTCCCCAACGAAATATGACCGTTTGAGACCTCCTAGGCCGGATAATCCGCCCCTCCCCTGGATAATCTGGGTTCCCCGGCCCAAAATATGGCTAAGGACTTAGCGGCGCGGCCCTATGTATAGGAGGCGGATAATCCCCCCCCCCCCCGATTTTTTGGCCGAATAATCCGCCCCACCAAAAACTGGCAGGACCAGCAAAATTGAAACCATCAAAAACTCTGATTTTGATGATCTTGGGCTCATTTCGAAGATAGTAACGAGCTCCACAAGATCATGTAGGGAACCATCATAGTCCATCAAGGAATGATAGAACCAAATGATGAAAGTTTTAACCTATCTATAAAAGTCAAACCGGTAAAACCTCCAATATCGAAAACACAATAGAGAGTGCATATAAAATCCGTTTTCGATGAACTTGAGCATGTCATAGATATTGACACAATATCTAAATCCTCTCATGGATAAGACCCAAGAAATATGATGCCAAGTATGCAAAGGTTTGAGCTCTCACTGAGGGATATGTTCAAGTTACTCACTCGAGAGCACCTCTTGATACAACGGTTATCTATCCTATAAACCGGTCTCCCCAACTAACACCACAAGACCGGTAAGAAAGAAACCCTATCTAGGTCATACCTTTGCCTTGAGCAATCCACTTGAGCTTGATATTGACGATCTTGTCCTTCTCAAGATGGAACACCTTTCTTGATTGCTCTTGCACGCTCTCGCTTGACGAAGACTTGCAAGTTGCTCCCCCATATACCGTGGGGAAACCTTTCCTTTGAACTAGTCTTCATCGATCCATGATCACCGAGGATGGCAAGATTCAAGCATGAGATCTTCTAGATATGGCACATATTTAGCTTGCACATCATTTCTTCTTTTCTTTATTATGTTGATGTCCTGAAGGTACACCAAAGATATTACTCCATCTTATTCTTCAAGACATACTTGCCATAGGCTCAACTTATACTTGACTAATCTCTGGACCATTCCTTGAAACCTTTATCAACACTTGATCTTCTTCACTTTCTTATTCTTCCAACCTTGAATACAACATATGGTTCAAGCATTATCTATGGACAAATCCTACAAGTAAAACTCAATGCAAACATAAGTCAATAAAACATTGTCATTAATTACCAAAATCACACATGGGGGCACACACACGTTCTTTCAATATCCCCCATTTTGGTAATTGATGACAATCCTTTGAGAGGGTTTATATAATCAACTTAAAGAATAAAAATGGTTGCGCCAACATCAAATACTACACAGGTATGTGATGTTGGTACACCCAAAATATATAGAGCAAGCTCCCCCACAATATATGCACCTGTGATGAACTTGAATTTTATTGCATATATTGCCAACCATTACCGTTGGTGGAGTTTCCTCTATATATTCAAATGCAAAGAAACAACAAAGATGCAAGAGCATGAGCATCAAATTCTTAAGAACAAACTCAAAAAATATAAACCAACTTCCCTTAAACCCTCCAAAACTTATCCCCCATTGGCATCGATTGCCAAAATGGGTGAATAGTTCTAGATGACCAATATAGTGAGAATTCCTCCAAAGGTGTGCATTTAAAACAAATTTCTTATGATTTGAAACATTTACACATATCCAATGATGAATACTTGGAGGGAATCAAACTGTATTGAGAATCAAAAGATTGCAAAAGGATAACAAGGTGAAGAAGCAACAACGAATGAATCAAGTAATAAAAAATCCAAAGAACCGCTTAACACATGGAAGATACAAAATGAAAGATAGATATTATGATAAGATAAAAAGAGACTGTTCTAAATAATATGAGGAGGCTCCCCAAGGTTTTTTCACAAATTATAATTTGAATTTGAATACAATATGGACAAACATGGCATCCTCACTTCCTCGATATTATTTCAAACACAACTATGTACAAAAGAGCATATACCAAGGCATAAAATTGCAATAAACAAATGGTTGAGCAACGAGTAAGATACAACATAATAACAGGCTCAACAACAAGGATGTGTGAGAGTCATGACAAAGCATATTATAAGACTAATACAAGGATGGGCATTGAGCATCAACATAGTCTTCAGTGAATGGTATTCCTTAGTATGACCATATAACACACACAAATCAAAGGAGATATCAAAAATAGGGAAGTAACATCTCTCATGTGTATAAGTTTCTAAGTGGACAATCTCATGAAGATATTTATCAACAAAGAAACATGTACACACAAAATAGATACTAAAAAATAGAGAAAGATATCCAAAATGAAGTCATACAATATATCAATAAGATGTTTTGCTTGATAGCATCGCCAAAAGGCTCAAAGTTATCTTATTGTACATTGATGAACTTCCACCACAAACATATCAAATACATCACAACTATTACTAAGGGAAAATAGATAGTTGGAGTGTATTGAGAAAGGCAACACATGTCATAAAGAGAAATCAACTACACAAATTCATCATTATAGCACATGAGAGCACTTGAGGAAAAGATAGGCAATATAATTGCTAGATTGACATATTTGGGATTGGTGAATCATGAGCATGATTTTGTATAATCCCCATTATATGCACTCTTCTCAACTTATTCACATATGCAATAGAGAGCTTTATTTAAGGCCAAAGCAAGAACCACAAAAATTGCAAGAATACAAAAATCCATGCCAAGATGCAACCTACAAGACGTTCGAAGACGATATGTATGCATGAGTAAGAGATACTTGTTACCGAGATATCATTGGTGTGATCAAGTAGATAGGAGTTTGTTGACCATCCTATCTTTATCTAATTTCCATTGAGTCATCATGTAACATCCCAAAAATATTAATCAAGGTTATCAATTCCAATCACCCAAATTTAAGGTTAACAATAACTTTTGGTAATTAAAATCAATATGAATGTGTGAGTGTATGTGATGAATGCATGAATGCTTGTGTGGACTTGTGTGATGGTTATGCATGGAAAGGATTGGTTTAAATATAAAAACAAAATCATCTAAATCATTCCCAAGCAAAATAAAATCAAGAGAAATTCAAAAAACAAACCATATAAGCAAATGGTCACTTTTGCCAATATTGCTCACTAGACCACTTTGAGTGTTTCTAGTCCAAGATTTATAACAGAAACAAATCCAATTCTTTTCACCCCTTACTAGACCAAGTAAAAGTGAATCCAAGCCCACCTTGAAAACCCACAGAAACATTTGGCAACCCTATTCAAATGACATTTAAAAATGGAATCTAGTTCATATGGTAAGATCACCATTTATCAAAAGCCAACCAAACTAGTTCACCTTAACAAATCCAAACAACCAGAGACTACCTATTATGTGCCTAGTACACTCACAAAATTTCATAAAAAATTAAAATATAAATCTCTTGCGGCCATTTCATCAAACACCTGGAGACACAAATCAAACTTGGCCAAACTTCACTGTTTTGAGCATTGATCACCCTAAACCTTGTTTCCCTGTGATCATCCCTGTCTCCCCCAGTGACAACCATCGCATTAAACCAATCTAGACCCTACCCATTGCACCATGCCGTGCATGCCTGAGCCACCCCTTGCCAGCCGACCATGGCAAGCTAGCTAGAGCCATCGTCGCCCCTAGCCACCATGTCTAGGAGGCAGGCCACCGTCCATCGCCACCCCCTGTCAAGCCCTTGAGCACTGCCAAGCCATGGACCACATCGAACATGCTGCGCCTAGTTCATCCCTGCCATGTCTAGAGCGCGCCAACTCGCCGTAGCCGACTGCCTCGCACAGACCACGCCTAGCTCTCGTCGCCCGTCTACATGATCACCATCGTCCCAGGAGACCACTAGACAAGCCCGTTCGCCGCTGCACGACCAGGAGCGCATGTGCGTCGTCAAAAAACATAGTCGGTGGCGCTCAGAGCACCAGCACGTTCTGATCAAACCACACCGCCCCTTGCCGCATCATCAAGCCATTGAGCACCGCTAGGAGACCGTGCACCGTCCCCTAGACTCAGCCATGCCGATAGTCGCCTGTACCGCCGACCCCGACGAGCTCTGCCCGTGCCGCACTGCCCCTCTCCCTCACCTATAAAATGAGGCCTCCCCCGCACCATTTCTTCACACCATTCCACTCCCCACCTCTCACTGATCCTTCCCACTTCTTCCCGGAGCAAGGCGAGATCTATCTCTACGGAATTTGGCCGGAGCCTGCCGCTGCTGGAGGAGAAGGGCGCCGTCGATTGTGGCCACCCGAAGAGAGGCCGCCAATACCAGGAGATCCGCCGTCATCGACAACCTCATCCGCCCGCATCGCCAACCATCGCCTGAGCCTCGGTGAGCCTCCCCAGACCCCCACTGGCCATGCTAGGGTTAGTCCCCATCGTGTTCCGTTCTGATTAGGACGATGGTCGTGAGCCGTTGATCCCGCATCTAATCCTATGGTCGTAATCGCCCCATACCCCTTCGCCACCCTCTGTCTCACTGACGAGTGGGGACACCACTTAAACCCACCCATGCGTGCTCTGTGCGCAGTGGGACGGCCCAGTAACTCTCCCGCGCAACCCAGTTAGTTCAAATTAGATTTTTCCATTTATTTTCAAACCCTAGTTTTGTCTGTTGATTCAAAAATCAATTCAAAGAAATTTACTACAAATAGCATGAAACCAATTTTGTTAGAAAGATATGGAAATTATTAATCCAAGCCCTTAGATTCAAACCATTTGGACTTATAGATCACCTATACTAAAAGTGACAAGGCAGAGACTTTTATGCATTCAAACATTTTTCAAAAATCAACCATAAATGCTTTTGAGTTGATTCCAACTCTCAAAAATCACATTTGATAAGACCTTTCTGAATATATAAAAATATCTAGGTTTACTTGCAGTAATAATGGGCAAGTAATAAAATAATACCCCATAGGCATTTCTAGTCACTTTAATTAATTAAAATAATAAGGTTAAACATTATTAAATTGTGACACCACTTTAAATCACATTCCCAAGTATTAAAATATGTGGTGATGACATATGTCAACATGATCCCATGTTTTAATTGGAGAATATTAAATCTTAAGTAGTTTTTCAATGAGCAGAAATTACTTTTCTAAAATAAAATAAATAAGACTAAGTCTTTATTTCATGTGATAATTGTGATGATGCTAGATCATCTAGTGTAAACCATTGTGTGCCTAATAGAAGTAGTTAAGTATTGGTTGGTGATTGTGTACTTTGTATTTATTTATATATGCTAGTACCGACCAAGGATACGAAGAGGAAGGAGACTACTACGAAGAGGAAGCAGAGGAGAACTTCAACCACTGCACTGCACAAGGAAAGCTAAGCTAAAACCATGCAAGCTAA
Organism: Avena longiglumis; assembly: GCA_030063025.1. NCBI lineage: Eukaryota > Viridiplantae > Streptophyta > Magnoliopsida > Poales > Poaceae > Avena > Avena longiglumis. The sequence goes on along the minus strand of CP125977.1, from coordinate 176,700,005 downwards.
TCCTTGCAAGCCCCACAATATCAATGAACCTATGCAATGCATTAAGCATGCTTTGGTTATACCACTTGATTATACCAAATCCCAGTTTTACTTGCAATCTTGATTATTTTATTTCTTTGTCAAAGCTCTTTATTTAAGTTTACTTAGTGAATTGTAAATTTTGGAAAGATATTTTAGGTACATAAATAGCATCAAAATTTGACTAAGTTAGGTAGAACTAGATGTCATCCTAAGGCATGAGATTAGACTTATATAGGTCACACTGATTATCACCCCTCATTAGTGCTTACCCCCAACTTTAATGGCTAGTGTTAAGCATAAAACTTGATCACTTTAGATGGGAATACTTGGTGAAAATGATTATGAAAACCTTAGAATGATAAGTCATTCTAATGAAATGTTTTGACATGTGTTATGAACACCAGATGATTTGATGATGAAAATGTTGAGGCATGAGCCTTAGCCCTTTATAAAATTGATGGTTGTGTTCGGATGCGATACCATCCCAATTTTACCGTAAAACCAAAATACTCAAAATTGGGTAGGTCTTGACTGGAAGTTTATATATCTCAGTATGGGTTCCCTTGCGGCCAAGGTTTGAGCTAAGGCTACCTCGTGATGATTGACCACCTGTGCAGTTCCCAAGATGACAGATGGTCATGGTTGGGAGGCCAAACTCATAGGAGAGGTGCCTATACTAGGGTGTGTAATTGAAAGGTTAGGATTGATTATCCGCATACTGAGTATGGTGATTCAGGATTGTTCCTGGCGGATGTATCTAATATTGTGGTGAAAGTGTACCACCTCTGTAGAGTGTCAAACTATTCGAATAGTCGCGTCCGCGGTTATGGATAGTTGGAGTGGCCATACTGTTCCATCGTCAGATGTTTTCAAAATGACTTGTGAAATGAATCATGACTTTGACTTGACCACAACAGGGTTGTGAACATGAAAACTAAGTTCCCACTTAGGTGTTATAAAACCTTAAACTAGTTTCTTTACTTCTGAACTCATATAGAGATAAACCTGGATTTTTGCAAAATAACCTAGAGCTTAGGATTCCTACTTGAAACCTCTTTAACTGTTAGTGATAGTTTGCGAGTACTTAAAGAGTACTCATGGATTTGTCTCTGGCTATTCCCATGGCCAGACTATGAGGAGGACTACCAGGATGATGGACAATAGGAAGTCTACGACAACTAGATCATCTCCCATCGTCAGCATTGCCTGTGACCCCGAATATGGAACTTCGCCCATGCTACCATTATTATATTATTCCGCTGCTTTGATTGTACTAAGACTGGATCATGAGATCCTTTATTTGTAAGACATTTATTATGGTTTGTAATGGATGAGGAACTATGGTACCAATCTGTTATGTCTCACAAAAATGGTAATCCTAGATTGCGATGTATGGCATAACATGCATCTGGGATTACAAATCCGGGTGTTGACACATCACTTCTTCCTTATGAAAGAGACAAGCATCCAATGCATATCCAATGTACCTAAAACAAAATTCAAGTACAATATGGTCCCCAAACATATAGGGTCGAAAGTAGTTAGACAACAACAATACATAGGAGAGATTCCATGTAAATATGCGCATATTGATATGAAATTGAATTCCATGCACATCTTAGCCAATTAGGATTTGCTGGAGTTTCCCCTACATATTGGATCAAGGAAAGGAAGCATGCCATAATATATATATTTGGTAAATATGCATGCACACGAATTTCAAAAACCAAAGGAGATACAATCTGAACAAAACACCAAGTAAACCAAGAAGGCACACCAAAGTGTGACACGACAAAAGGTTGTTCAAACTATATCAAAAACCAAATCAACACATGGTAGACCACACAAGTCCAACAAATGAACTAGACAAAAACCAAAGAGAGCGAGATGAAAAAAACACAAATTCTCAAGGGTTTATTTCATTCTAAAAGGTCAAAATAATCAAAAAGGAATGAGGAAAATCCAACTCCCCAAAAGAGCAAGGTTTAAATAACCAAAGAAAACTCTCCACAATTTTCATGATGGGACAAAGTACCAAAACGAAAAGGTTTATCTTCCAAATACATAAAACACGATATGGGTCAAAACATGTTATGAAGAAGCATAAAACTAGTGTTCTAAATAATATAGGACAACTCCCCCATGATTAGTGCATTATTTAAGATTTTACATTCGAATACAAAATGCACACACATGGTATCATCATATCTTCCTACATCAAATAGGTCACTAAACGATTTCAAGTTAAAGAAATATCCATAAGAGGCAAGGAAGACATGGGAGTCAACACAAAGCATTTTCTTGGAAAAATATAAACAAAAGCCAAATTGAAAATGATCAAAAAGACCTACCACCTATTATAGTACCGATTGTCCAAGGACAAGGGATATGCAATTATTTACGGGTGGTAGTTTGCAAATATATCCAAGATCATATTCACGAAAAGAGGCAAAAAGATCCAACACGAGACAACTAATGGACATTATAGAATTTGAATTTATCATGAGTATGGCATACCACATAGAGACTAGAAATCTTGCAATATCAATACTAAGTGGCATTCCTCATGTACACACATTTTTAGGATAGTTGAATGCCCAAAACACACGACTCTCCAAAAATAGGATAGTCCAATTTCTCACAAGAGCCAAATAAGATAACACATTCAATAACATCTCAACACAACAAAACAAGTACATGGTGTGCAATACAACATACGCAAATAAAATTGATAACTCAAGATAGGTAAGTGGTAAGCACAACATATATAAACACATGCAAGGTACACAACCAACACATGCACAAGGGGCGAGTAACTTTCAATGTAAATGTGTTGAGAACATGTTACCGCAAGGAGGAGAAATGGATATATGATAGAGATATGATAATCCAAATGACTTGGCTTGAGAAAATATAATTGATGAAGTTCCCTTAATTCTTCATGATGTATCCAAGTCTCCAGTGACCTCCAACCAACACCTATTGATCAAGTTTTATCTAGATGGTCCCCAACCAAGTTGGGTCCTAAGAAGTTAGTAAAAATAGGCTTGGTCACCCAAATGGTTATTTTCTTGACACCACATTGTGCACCAACATATTTAGAAAACACATTGCCAACCTCATCCTTACGAAGAGAATAAACATCATCAATCATGATAGGGTTGGATGAGGAGTTACCAATGGCGCATGAATAAGAGTGGTGACCTTTCTCATGGCATATGTAGCAAGTTCTTTTCTTCCCTTTCTTCACACTTGATTTCTCCACCATAGGAGTATTATCTTGATTCTTCTTGGTAAGTGGCCTTTCTTCAACTTGTGGTAGACCAAGACCTTGAACTTGAGGGCTATTACCTTTTTGCTTCTCACTAAGAGTCTTATTCTTCAATGGGCAATATTTAACATGGTGCCCTTCAATTTTGCACTTGAAGCAAATAATCTTGGCTGTATTCTTGACTTGTTCTTGGCCCTTCTTCTTATTTCTCTTGAACTTATTCTTGTTAGTGTACTTGTTATTGATATTGGATTTGAATCCAAGCACACTCTTGTCATTTGGGAATTTTTGCACACTCAAGATCTTGTTGAGTGTGGCCCTCCCTTCATGACCCTTTTTCAAGTCCCTCTTCAAAGATGAGACTTGGGCCTTGAGCTCTTTGATTTCCTATACATGGTTAGTATCAACACAAATACTAGAGGAAGTAGAAGCTTCATTGTTAGAGCAACAAGGCATGGGATGTAATTCATTATAAGATGACGCAATAATATGAGATGATGAATTACTAGGAATAGCACATGGAAGTATGACATTTGTAGTGGATATGGTTCTAATGTCCAGATGAGTCTCACTAGATGTTACCTTCAACACAATAGCCTCATGAGCTAACTTTAGCCTATCATGGGAGACTATAAGATCCTCATGAGAGCTTGATAGCATAACATTACTTTCTTCCAATTTCCCATAATTGCTGGTTAGCAAAGCAAGTTGAGCTTTTGTCTCAACATTATCCTTCAAAATAGATGCTTCACAAGAAATAGAGTTAGTAGCACAAGCATCATTATAATTAGAAATAGAAGAAGACAATTTAGCAAGCTCATTATATTTTCTTTTGAGATCAATTGCCACCTCAAGAGCTTTATCACGTGTTTCCTTTACTTTAGACACTTCTAGATTAAACGCCTCCTCAAGAGATTCCTTAGTGGTTTGTTCCTCTTCAAGATCTTCATTTAGATTAGCAATTTCATTAGCATACTCACGCTCACGGAAACTCATCTTATCAATGGTGTTCTCATTCTCCTCGCTTTGTTCTTCTAACTTATCAATATGTTCTTTGCTCTTAATAAAAAAATCCAAGATTTCAACAAAGTTAGAGCAAGCAATATTATTCTTAACAAGGGAACGATAAATAATATCACCATTTTCATATAAAGAATCAACATAAAACTCTTCTTTCTCATTATCCTCATCCTCATCATCACAAGAGGTATTGGGTTCCAAAGTAGGAGTTACCTTTGAATCCCTAGCCATAAGGCATAGGTGGGTATCGGAAGAAGGTGAAGATGAAATTGAATTTGTAGCTCCATTCGAAACCTTGTCTTGGCCCATATAATCTTCGGTTTCCTCTACATGGTTAGTAACACACGCACTAGAGGAATAGAAGCATTTTTATCATGGCAACAAGACAACACAAGCATATCATCATAATATTTATTCAATCCATTTCTATATGATATGCAAGGACTATCAACACAAGCATGTAAGGAGTTTGTAGTGCTAGAAGTGTTAAAGTACCAAGATAGATCATATCAACTATATAGAGATGACGGATTACAAATAGTAAGCACACTATCCATATTGCAATTTATATCACCACTTACCATATCATTACCTTGTGAAAAATCACATGTTGGTGAAGTGGTAGAAGATGAGAACTCATATCGACCGGAAGTGGAAGCAACACAATCATCCTCAAAAATATTGGACACAACATATTTATCTTGAAGTTTTGTCCATAACTCATGAGCGCTCCAAAAAGGTATGACTGAAGAAGTAGCTACATGGCTCAAAGCATTAACAAGCACATTAGAAGCTTGAGCATCGAGATATAAGTTTTTCTCATCCTCACAAGATTGATTAAAGAAATCCATTGGAGGAGAAAAACCTATATCTACAATTCGCTCCAAATTTGGGTCCATGGACCAAAAATGATTAAGCATACGAATTTTCCAAATCTCATAACATGTGCCATCGAATATGAAAATATCATCGTGCACTAATCCCCTAGACGACTTATTTAATCTCATGGAGGTGAAGCCCAAAAGTAGAGACCAGGCCCTGATACCAATTGAAAAGGACACAGATGCCACCTAGAGGGGGGGGTGAGTAGGCGGTTTAAGATATTGCGAGATGGGCTTAACAAAGGCGGAATAAACTAGCGTTTACTTTGTCAAGCACAAAACCTATATAAACTACGGTTCACCAATGTGCACCAACAAATTATGATAAGCAAAACAAGCAACTATGTGATAGCTAGATAAAATACTTCAAGGACGAAGGCAATCACAAAGTAAAGTGCATAAGTAAATAGGTCGGGTATAGAGATAACCGAGGCACACGAAGACGATGATTTATTACCGAGTTCCTCCCATAAAGGGAGTACGTCTCATTGGAGGGGTGGGTGGTACTAAGACCACCACGCCACAAAAGGACTCGCCCTATTCTCCTGTGAACCTCGCCACAAGAGGCCTAATTGACTTTTAGGTGGCAATCCGTAACCTCTCACCCTATCGGTGCACTTTTAGGTGGCAATCCGTAACCTCTCACAAAGGTTGGGGAACTTCTCCACAACTCAATTGGAGGATCCCAACAAACAATCTCGGGGAAAGCTCCACAACTTAATTAGAGGCCCCAAGTAATCCACAAACCTGCAAAACAACTAAACCGTCTAGGGTTCCAAGAACCCAAGAGTAAAAAAGCTTCTCACCTTTCACCCAGTCGAATGCTCACCGAGAACTCAAACTGATGCACCAAATGCAATGGCAAGAACACACGAAGTGCTCAAGTCCTTCTCTCCCAAATTCCACCAAAGCTACAAAAGCTAGTGGGAGAATAAGAGAGGAAGAACACAAGAGAAAATCCACAAAAGAAACCCCAAAATCTAGATCCCAATATGTTCCCCTCACATAGATGAGAGATGGATTGGTGGAGTTGTAGATCTAGATCCCCCTTTCAAATCCCCCAGAAGATTCAAGAAATATGGGAGGGATTGAGAGTATTTGCAAGCTCTTGAAGGTTAAAACAATGGAGGAGAGCGATAATGCAAGCCACCAGCCTAAGGAGGAAGAAGGGGTCTATTTATACCCTCCCCAACGACATATGACCGTTTGAGACATCCCAGGCCGGATAATCTACCCATCCCCCAGATAATCCAGGTTACTCGGGCCAAAATATGGCTAACGACTACGTGATGTTGCCCTATGTATAGGGGGCGGATAATCCCCCCCCCCCGGATTTTTGGCTGGATAATCCACCCCACCAAAAACTGGTAGGAACAACAAAACTGAAACCATCATAACTTTTGCATTCGGACTCCGATTTTGATGATCATGGGCTCATTTCGAAGAAAGTAATGAGCTCCACAAGATCATGCAGGGAAAAATCATAGTACAGCAAGGGAGGATAGAACCAAATGATGAAATGTTTAACCTGTCTATAAAAGTCAAACCGGTAAAACCTCCAATATCGAAAACACAATAGAGAGTGCATATAAAATCTATTTTCGATGAACTTGAGCTTGTCATGGAGATTGACACAAGATCTAGATCCTCTCGTAGATAAGAACCAAATAATAACCAAGAAATATGATGCCAAGTGTGCGAAGGTTTGAGCTCTCACCGAGGGATATGATCAAGTTACTCACTCGAGAGCCCCTCTTGATAGAACGGTTATCTATCCTATAAACCGGTCCCCAACTAACACCATGAGACTGGTAAGAAAGAAACCCTATCTAGATCATACCTTTTCCTTGATAAATCCACTTGAGCTTGATATAGACGATCGTGTCCTTCTCAAGATGGACCACCTTTCTTGATTTCTCTTGCACGCATTCGCTTGATGAAGACTTGCAAATTGCTCCCCATACACCATGGGGAAACCTTTCCTTTGAACTAGTATTCATTGATCCATGATTACCGAGGATGGCAAGCTTCAGTCATGATATCTTAGATATGGCACATCTTTATCTTGCATGTCATTTATTCTTTCTTCATTATGTTGATGTCTTGAAGGCACACCAGAGATATTACTCCATATTATTCTTCAAGACATACTTGCCATAGGCTCAACTTCTACTTGACCAATCTCTGGACCATTCCTTGAACCCTTTATCAACACTTGATCTTCTTCACTTTCTTCTTCTTCAAACCTTGAAGCCAACATATGGTTCAAGCATTGTCTATGGACAAATCCTACAAGTAGAACTCAATGCAAACATAAGTCCATAAAACATTGTCATTAATTACCAAAGCCACACATGGGGGCACACATGTTCTTTTAGTGTTGTGATGTGATATGGCCATGATTGTAATTATATATGATGTATGCAATGATCCTTATTGTAAGTTGGCAATCAGCAGGAGCCTTATGGTTGTCTTTTAATTTCGTTAAGATCCACGTGTCTATTATTCAAAGTAGTTGTATTAGTTTATGCTGGTGGACCACAACCATGGAGCCGTGCCATTGACCTTGACGTCACTCCGGTGATGATGGAGATCATGTTCGTGCTTGAAGATGGAGATCGGAAGCACAAGAAGAAAGGTCATATCATATCACATATTATGAATTGCATGTGATGTTAATCCTTTGATGCATCTTGTATTGCTTAGATCGAGACGGTAGCATTATAATATGATCCCTCTCACAAAATATCAAGTAATAAAGTGTTCGTCCTTAGTTAGCACCGTTACCAAAACTCGTTGTTTCGAAGCACCACGTGATGATCAGGTGTGCTATATTCAACGTGTGCATACAACGGGAGCAAGCCAGATTTTCCCATGCAGAAAGTAAGGTTAATATTGATGAGCCTAGCATGTACAGACATGGTCTCGGAACACGGATCACAGAAAGGTAAAGCATGATTCATATAGTAGATATGATGAACATGTTGATTGTTCGCCTTTGAAACTACATCATCTCTCGTGATGATCAGACTTGATGTAGTGGATTTGGTTCGTGTGATCACTAAAACAATGTGAGGGATATTTTTTGGAGTGGGAGTTCAATAGTAATATGATTAAAAGTTGAACACTATTTATCATAAATTAAATCAAAGTGATTTTGCGTAGTTGTTGTAGTCATTGGCATCTGTTTACCACCTTGCGCTTAGTTATAATTGAGATAATAGAACTATAGAATTCTGGTTATTTACTTTACGAACTGGTATCATATTGTTTTGAAGTGTTAATCTAAAGTTTAAAAGTCCTATTGCAAACTTTTAGTAAGTTCCGGTTACTCTGTGAAGTTTAATAATTGGTATTAAATCAAGAGTAACAATTCCAGTGTTAGTATATATAAGTATCATGTTTGTCTTCATGATTCTTGATATTCAAAAGATTGTTTTAATATCAAGGTTATCGGGGAGCTGAAAGAATTGTTTCAGAATCCATCATGTGTGGAAGATACTGTGATATCTGAAACGATGTTTTGGTTGCAACATGATAGAGTATAATATGACAAAATATATGTTCTCATATTTGATGAGAATTTGCAGAAGGTTGGAGACACTAGTCGTCCTAATCCTCCAAAATGTTTTGGAGAGAAAAATTATACTCGCGATTTACCGTTATAAGCTAAAGTAGCTTGATCATGAATAATTACATGATAAGGATGAATATTTTATGTAGGTAAAATGTTTACTACACTAAAAGATTACTAAAGAATGGAATTTGAAAGAACACCAAACATTTGATGATGGTGATCTACTTCAAAGTGCAAAGTCCATAGACATTGGTATTTAACTATACACGCTTTGCACTATGTGTCATGTGTATGGCTCCACTATTGATGTTGATAGATTCTTTTAAAAGTAAAAGGAAATGTTGAAAGAGAAATCTAAGAAATATTTGGCAGAAAAGAAAAGACTAGGATTGTTCAACTCGGGTATATAGATGATATACATGTTATGGCTATATTATTTGCTTATTAAACAATGTGGTTCTTAAGTATTGGATACTAAATTTTTGGTGTGAATCGTCATTCGAGACAGCACAATTCATGAACTGCAATGGCCTAAGTAACTAGCAAGAGAATATGTGATGATGTTCATTCGAAAAAAACAAAGTATTATTGTGTTAATCGTTAACATAAAAGCTTATCTTCAAGATTTGTTTCAATAATTGTTATTTCGATCAGGTATTATGAGAACAAAAGATTGTTCAAATAATTTCCGTATTCCATAAAAGATGGATGATATACAAGTATAGTTGGAGAAATCACATCCATAAAACTAATGCTAAAATGTCAAAAGACAAATTATTGAAAGATTACTTAGGAATTGACATCGCCGTTTAAATTATAGTGGAAAGAAAACATGAAGAAACTCCATGTAGATGTTCATAGGCCAAAAGGGAACAAATGACTAGATTATTGGAACTTGTACATATAGATGTATGAAGCCCATTATGTGTAGTCGAGAGCGATGAATTTCAACTTCATATGCTTTATCCGAAAATTTGAGTAAATATATGTATATTTACTTAATAAGGATGAAGTATGAAACATTTGAAAATAATCAAAGACTTTCAAGATGAAGTGGAAAATCATTCTAACAAGAATATATATATTTATGATTCAATCATAAAGGAAGATATTTTAGTTACTAAGTTAAGCAAAACACCTAAGATTCTAGGAGTCGTTCCATAAATTTGCATTTCCCGAAACACCATAAAAGTATGGAGTGTTTGAGATATGCAATGAAACCTTGTTTGACATGGTAAGATCAAAGGTGTAATTCATAAAATTGCCAATATATTTTAAAGATTAAAAGCTTTAGAGACTACCGCTTTTACACTTAAAAGAGCTCTGTCATGATCCATTGAAATGACACCATATAAAGTTGTGGTTTGGGGTAAAACCCAAGTTGTCCTTTCTTAAACATTGGTATGCTATGTATAAGTAAGATGTTTGCAACCAAAGTCGGATAAACATGTCTTTGCATATTATATCGAATAACCATTGAGTATTCCTCCATAACACCAAAGAGAAAAGTGTTTGTCACTTAGAACGTTAAGTTTCTTAAGAAGGATTTTTTCATGAAAAGTTAAGTGGGAGGACAATAGAACTTTGATAAGGTTAAAAGAACCTTAGTTATATGTGTTAAGTTGCGCAGCACCGGAAAGTGTCCCGAAGGCAGCAACAATGCTCATGGATCACTTGTCTCAAAGTTTGTGGTCACGAAGGTCTAAGTTACTATTGAATCAAGAAGGTCGGGTAAATAATCAAATACTTAGATTTGAGAGTCAATCATTGATTGTTTGACAATGGTGAACCGACTATATGCAAAAGAAGCGATGATGGGCCCTGACTCCATCAGATGGCTTTAAGCCATAGAATCCGTGATAGTTCCATACACGAGAAATCAAGCTTTGAACTTGAAAGACCCTCTGGAAGGTGTAAAACCTTACAATCATATGTGGATCTATAAAAAATAGACATGGATGTTTCACATCTATGAAATAGTCGACATGTCGGGAAAGAGTGTGACACCCCCGGAATTAGGGCTAAACAAATCCTAGACCTCCATCTGACATAAGCTTAACCTTGAGCTCAAGAATATCCAACGAAGAATCAGTAACACAACAGTGACCCTATCACACAAAATTATTACAGCGAGCTCATAACTGAGCTGAGAACCAAATTATTACAAGCAGAGGTCACTGACCACAAACATCAAACAGCGGAAGGCAAATTATGCTATTAAGTATAGAAAAATTAACAAATGGCCTAGGAGGCCTAAAGCATAACGATGACGTCCCAGCCCATAGATTCCAGGCTGCCGGCCGGGAACCCCAAGCTACTCGTCGGTGTCGATGTAGTACAGAACTCGTCTTCAGGTGAACACTTACTCTGCCAAAAGTATCAACAAAGCAAGGGTGAGTACAGGGTGTATTGCGCAATACTTACGGCTGGTGGAGTTGTTTTGCATAAAGCCATCTTTGTTCATAAAACAAGGGATAGAGAAGAAGCTCGTCTATTCAGAATATTTTAAGAGGGGATAAGAGAAAGAAATCTCCAAAATATTAACCATCATCATTGATATCCACCAAGTCATCATCTCTTGAACTAGGATCACCCCCTCGTACCCATGAGGAAGCATCCTTAAGCACACGTTGATCTACCAAGTTTTATGATTAGGTTAAAGTTCTCTATGATCTTAGAATCTGGTCACTAAGCGTTCATAACCGTGAACACGGCTTTTCGAAAAGATTATTACCCTGCAGGCGTGTACAACTTTACCCACACGTACTAACCTTCTCTTAAGCCACTAGATAAGCCCTCTTCCTTGGAAGGCCGGCAGAGGGTGGTTAGACACAACCTTTACCTTGCTTTCGCCAAGACCATGAGTCACGCAATAAGTATGGTTCCGCCGTAACGGGTCAAATCCCGAAGCCGGTATTTAAAGATGTGAGGTGAGGTTGGTTTACCAGGGGCGCTATCAACCCCAACCAACCGCGGCCATGCTTCCCTACCTGTTATGAATGCACCTTCGCCCGGCAAATCTTTCAAAAGGTTTTCTATGCATATGTCGAAAGGAACGCCCGAACTATGTGACTCATGGAATCTACTAGGCAAGTTAGTTGCTCGTGAGGTTTTCTAGGCCCCGTGTGGTTGTACGCTCGTCTCGGTTCCAAAGGCACTCAGTTCCTAGTTGTGGCGAGCATGGGACTAGAAAAATCACATACCACTGTGGCCTCCCATACAAGCCTTAGCATGTTTAATATCATATCACTGATCTCATCTCATCATGATCTCCTTCCATACTAGATTCTCTGCATCTGATACATCATCTGGATGAAGCAGACTCAACAGCTACGCATGGCTAAGCAGGACACAGATAATAGCTCTAGCAGTGCACACAAGCCAAACCTAGTTATGCTAGGAGCAGTGGATCAAGTAATATAAGATCAAAGGGAGTAATTCCACAGATAGGATACTCTATCTATCGATAAAAGACCACAGTAGAATCGTATGCATCATGGCAGGAATTGAAATGCTTTGAAAATCATAGGATTATATCATGCTGGGGCTATGCTTGCCTTTGTCAGTTGATAGCAGATAAGCAGACCTTCGGGAGCCTTGTACTTGACTTGGTTACAGTTGGTCAAGTATTATTCGTCGATCTTCGACGGTGTTGATCTCGGTCTTCGATCTCTATCTCGATATCGTATTCTACCGAAGAAGAAGCAAACATCGGAAATAAAGGGGAAACAATCAACACATGGCATCGATGCAATGCTCAAACAAGAATGATGATATGAAAAGTTAATTTGCATTGAAATGTAACCCTAAGGCATGCTCGACAATTTAATCAGGGTTCCGAGGGGTGAAAACCCTAACTCGGGGAAACTCTGTATGTATATGAGAGGGGTTACTATGTTATTCTAATTATACTTGTCATTTAAGTTGTTAAACAATGCATGATTATAGCTTAAAGAGACATCTCTCATTTTTCTGAACATTTTGATATATTATTTGTATTTTCTGACTTAATATGAATAAGTAATTGATTTTACAATATTTATTCAATTTGTGGATTTATTTAAATCAATTAAAATGTTTTACTGCGTCATTATGATGTCAGCACAGGGGTGGGGGTCGTTTTTCACTTGGGAAGAGCCTAGCCATAATGGCTGACGTGTGGGGCCAAAGCCACATCAGCATCCACGCAGCCAAAGTGGGGCCTAGCCTGGTTTAACCGGTCTGACCGCGCGCTTGCTGACGTCAGCATGATGTAAGCACGACGTCATGCCGACAATGACTCTCAGGACGGCGATAGGGGCGGCGGATGACGGCGAGCGAGGCTGCGGGGATAGGCCTGTTCGAACCAGTGCAGCGAGACAAGCCTATTAGTGGCGGCACCGCTTGCTAACGATAACCATAGCACAGTAAACGGCGATGCACGGTGGCGGAGCTTGCAGATCAACGGCGAGTGGTGGATGCAGCAAGCGATCAAGGCAATCGAAGGGTGCCTGAGCACCAGAAGCTCACCCCAGAGCGGTTGATGGTGACGGCGAGGCGGGGCGGTGGCCGGAGCGATGGTGAAACGAGCGGCGGAGGTCATAAGGGTCGGGGAAGATGCAGTCGAATCCAGCGGTTCTCGAGCTTCCCGGCTCGATTCCTTTGGCTAAGCGATAGAGCACGGCGAGGCGGATCTTCTAGACATCACGGCGAGGCTCGGGGCGGCCTGCAACGGAGGCGACGCATGGTGACTGTGGCGCCTAGGGTTTCGGCCAGCTCGTAGAGAGGGAGGAGGAGAGCGCTAGGGAAAAATGGGAGAGGATAAGACTAGAGGGGAGAGGCAAGGATTCGTCGGCCTTCTTATCCCCTCGCAGACGCGGAATGGCGGCGGTGTGCATAGCGACAGCGTCGGGCGGCATCCGCGTGGCCACACAGCTGCTTGGATGCGAGGAGGAAGATGACGAACAGGGTGGGTGAAGGGGTATGGGCTAGATGGGCCGGTTGCGGCTGCTGCGGGCTGCACGCGGGCGGCAGGTAGCACAAGGGAGGGTTCTGGCTTTATTTTTTCCTGTAGAACATTTTCTAATTCTATTTTGTATTTCTCTTTGTAATTTCATTTTAAAATTTGTTTTGTATCATTCAAAAATACCAAAGACTTTATAAAATACCTGAAATAATGTGGGGCCCTTTTAGTCCATTTGGGATCCATAAATTTTGGTAGTTTTCAAATTATCAAAACCATTTGAATGCTTTTAGGGAGAGAGGGGAAGATTAGGGTTTAGGGTTGTAATTGTTCTCTTGTTGCATGTCCTTGATGGAAATGATGCTCATGATGCACAAACAACCCTAATTACAATTTACTAAAAACTGGGGTGTTACATCTCTATCCCCCTTACGAGAATCTCGACCCGAGATTCCAAAGGTAGGAAGAGAGACAGAGAGAGAAATAAACAGGGCCACTTCTAAGGATAAGAGGGAAACACACTAAACGACACAGAGGGTATCTCATGGTTAACTCATGGATGGAGTGTTTAGAAACAACTCTGAGATGACGAACATGAAACACACCAAGTTAAGAGAGGAAATAAGAGGAGAAGGTTTTCAAATTGTCAGATAGATGGTCTTCATAAGGATTGATACCATGGAACTTACATGAGGTTTTGAAGCTTCTGAAGAAGAAAGCTTCCAACAGAAAGAACATGACCACATACTTCGATAAGGAACCTCTACTAAACGGCTTAGGTAGGGATTTCAGGTTGTAGAGATATGTATCAACAAAACCAAACTGTTGAACTACTTTTGAAACAGAAGGGTCACTCTTTCATTCAACAGAAAGCCAAGACAGAATGTGTTTTGGTGGAGCGGACTCATAAGAGTCGCATGAAACATGTATCAAAAGAAACTATTGATTACTAAAATCATAGTCACTCTTAAAACATGGCTAAGAAAACGAAGGAAACTCTTTATTCGTCCAGGTATACCAAGATCTTTACCAAAGATCATGATATCACTTTACACCACCAGGATGATTAAGTAGGAATATTCCTGATGACACGAGAAAAGAAACTTCATTCTCAGACTTCAATTATTTGGCACAACAACAGTTGCCAACATAAAAGGGTTTGGAGGATCGTCCGAGAGACATTAGCAAACATACTTCAAATTTTCTCCTTGATGTTCGGGAAATCAATCATCAAGTAAAGGTCGGACTTCGGATACAAAGGAAACCATAAGCACAACTTCTATAATAAATTATAGAAGAAGCCTCATGAAGAGTGGTTGTTATTGCTGATTTAAGTGAATATGAAAATAGGTATTTTCGGCCAAGTGTGTCAACCATTACATCAATCTTGCCAGATTTACAAAGAGACCTATGTCAAAACCTTGAGGAGCACCAACCATCATTGCTGCTTGAGATTTAGCTTTGGTTAGGTGGGATGATACTTCAGACTCAGCATGTCCGAGTAGAAAGTTTGCAACATTTACCGCGAAGGTAAAGTTACTAGATTCTCAAGACAGTGATTACAGTGTAAAAATCCAAAAGATTGAGCTGGATTTCTAGACCCATGTATTTAACAACTAGTCGAGAGACAACTGCACATACATAAATTACTAACAATAAAACACACATGTATCCTTAAGAAACGGAGATAACTCTACTCGAATCCACGAAGACATCTTTCATCATTTGCACGTGAACCAGAGAAGGTTACTTTTAACATCCAGAACGCATACTTCAAGATGACACGAAGATGGTTCTCCAAAGTTTCCAACATTAATACCCAATGTTCCATATGAATTCAATTTAATCATGGAGAAGATAAGGATGTCATTGATGGGCTCAACAATAAAATTATCTAGACACTCCAATAAGATGGACTCATATGTTGCGTGAACAAGGCAAGAATACTGGTCAGATCAAAGGACATGAGGATGTACTAAAGTGAAACATCACAAGTAGCAACACCATCAAGATAGTCCTTGGAACTGAGTTTGATTTGATGATAACCCAAATCAAATCAAAGGTGAGGGACGATAACATATCCACGAAGGAGATACTATCTTTCTTCATCACAAACAAAATTAGACATCCCTTTAAGATGAACTAAGTAGGATAGAACATTTGTCTTATAACTCTCCAAGTTGTTGTTTAAGCTCATCCAACTAGTTCAGGGAATATCCAGTACGGATCCTTGGAGAAAAGAGCAGTTCAGAGAACTTTCTTGCTCAAGAACCTGATGGCACGGTCATGTGGCAACAAGGCGATACTTTTAGGAAGACATCCATAATATCACGAACCACCGATATGTCACTTAGTTCGAGAGGAAACTTGCTTGGTAAGGCAAGAAGACATAGTCTCAGAGCTTCAGCACGAGCCTAACTCTTTGACTAAAGAGAGCGTACCAGAATAACGGACTTGGTAGCACAATCAAACTTCACTTAGTGATAGGGTTAACCAATCACACTAAGAATGACACAAATGTCCTTACAGTTCAAAACAATAAGAATTGCTAAGAATATTAGATGGCCACATTATTACGCACACGCATCACTTACGAGCGCGAAAGCTCAAGGAAGGGTGGGTAAATATGTGTAAGAACATCACTTCATTAAGGGGCCATGAAACTTAACACGGCCTCTTAGTATATAAGAGTGTGATACTTTTAAGATAGAACATATAGAAGATAATCAATGCCTCTTGATCTGCGGATTACAACACTTTGACCTGGTCCTAGAGATGACGAGGTACTGGAGTTTGTTTCTCCTAGACATCCCGAAATGGTTTGTCTTGACGAACCACAAGAGTATCTTGCATCAGAAGACACCAATGCACATTTACTACTTGGCTACTAACTAGTAGACAAAGGTCAGAACACAACAAGGGGAAAGGAACATGCTCAGGATAGGATCCCGAGATGTGGATGCATAGATTAAAAATCTTCCGAAAACCAATGCAGATAAAGGGGTGAAGTGTGGCAGAGTCATGAGTATAGATGCGAGACTCTCGAGGAGTACTCTTGTCGTGATCTATTTGGTTCCATTAAAGAACATCTGCCATAGCATGTGGTAGGGGAAGTCCTTATTTGTCAGAATTCAATCGCGACAAAGACCACAAGCTTGAAGGCTAGAATTGTAGTACCAGCCATCCTGGGGTAATGTGTAAACATTAACGACAGGGGACAAAGGAATGGATCTTGGGTTAAAGGTCAGCTTCATGTACAAGATTCACAACACCAGAATCAAGCACAATCTGGGATCTTAGGCTCAAGTACAAGGGTTAAAACCCAAATAAAGGAATAACTACTACTTGAGTGGCTTAGTGTACACTACAAGGTAGTAATCACAATGTAGCTTCCAAAAGAAGAAACATCTTCTGAAGTACCAAACAAACAAAAAGGAGGCACACGAGGCGAAAGGAGACCTCGAAGCCTAGAACAGAACATTGTGAATCATTATATGGTAGGATCCAAAAGATAGAGAGATCATGATAGAAAGGAATCTCTCATATGAACAAGATCAAGGGAACAAAGAATTCACAACTCACACAACTCTAGAGAACTCAACACTAGGTCAACTAGTTGAGAAACGACATGCCAAAAGGGCACCTAAGCTTTGAAAGATTAGAAGAGATATCAAAACTTTTACAAATCAACACCAGATAAGATAACCCAGAGGTAGATCGAAACTGGATAAGAAGAAAAAGAAGCATACTAGAGTTTTCGCAAATACTTTTCATCTTTAAAATAATTTTCACAAGCACTAGACTCAACATCTACCCATAGCAAGGTTTTCCTACGGTCGGTACTGCTCTGCTACCAAGAGTTGTGACACCCCCAGAATCAGGGCTAAACAAATCCCAGACCTCCGTCTAACATAAGCTTAACCTTGAGCTCGCGAATATCCAGCGAAGAATCGGTAACACAACAGTGACCCTACGACACAAAATTATTACAACGAGCTCATAACTAAGCAGAGAACCAAATTATTACAAGCAGAGGTCACTAACCACAAACATCACAAGTTACAGCCACAGTGGGTCGATACATTGGAATAGTATTGGCAAGTGATAGCTTAGTAGAATATTAGTTTCTAGCTCCTACATGAATTTGGTTAAGTGTAGCTTACGCTTGCTTTGCTCAAAATAGGTTTTACCTATTAGTTGAAAACACTAAGTTTTTGTTTGACAAAAACTCCCAAGGAACCACCAATAGACATTGGTGAACCTTTACCCTTGTTCAACCACAAGTTTTTAACTTACAAATTGGGATGAGGAGATTCTTGATAGCTTTCGTGTCTTGATGCTCAAATTTTCCATTACCGGGGACACGGCTAAGTACTTAGATTCTTCCTTCTCGAGAGGGGTGCACTTTCCCCACAAGACTCGACATGCATCAAGACAAGATCTTTCAGAAGCCTTCCCTTAGACCAAAATGGATGCGTTCCCAATCCTATCACCCCCTACCACCAACTGTCCATTTGGCTAAGTTATTGCAACCTATATGATCCAGGCAGAGCCCATGTTGCCATGTGGCTGCACTAGAAGCTTCTTAACATTTGGCATCTCAAATCCCTTTGTTCCTGGGTGGCTTCCACAAGTGTGATACACAAGGTATACCATAGATATGGGCCTTGTGTAACCACTCAACATAACCCAAACATACCATTCCACCCAGGTGATTCATTCACTTAGTTGTTTTTATTAAGCAAAAACACAATTCAAAGACTTAGAAATAATTTCCATAGCATGTATATAATCCACCCTTGTTTGCTACTAGCTAGGCTAAGCATGGCAATATAGCAAGTATCTTAACTTAGAGGAAATTCTAACAAGTCTACAACTAATAGGATTTCCCAAGCATAGCATGTAGATACTTAGCAAAAACATCATGCAAGCCCTATACAAAATATCACTAATGCATAGTTAAAATATTGGGACAAAAATATGAAGCACCACTTGCCTTGGTAGTTGGGCGAGTAGCAACAATCCTCACAATCACAATCACCACTAGCACCAAAATCTACACATAAAATGATAGCACCAAACTTATATTCCAAACAAATTCAAGCAAAAATATATGAATGCAAGCAATTGCCATATGATGATTTTTCTAAACTAAAAAATACAAGTAAAACAGTACTGAACAATAAACTAAACATTTATACACCAATTAAACATAATTTGGCTTTTAAAACATTTTCCAAATAATTTTTATACACAAAATAGGCCTACAAATGTCTCTGCATAACATTCTATTTTTAACAGAGGCAAATTACAAAACCAAGCCGACAGATGTGTAGTACTTATTTTTGTGATTCCATTGATATATTATTTGCATTGTTGGATAAACATAACAAAAGTTATTGAATTTACAAGTTTAGTCATCTAATTAAATCAAATCTGAATTTTTAAACAAAAAACCCTGACACGCGACAGCATCTGATTGGCGTGTACCGGTTCTCTCTGGATCACGCGTCCGCATCGTTAGATCTAACTAAATCCAACGCACCAGATCGAATCTTACCCTTTCTTTTCTAATCTAATCTATACCGCTAGATCTAAGATCTACAGTTCAGATCCTTGCGTACCCCTTCGCTGGAAAATCTAATCGCAACCGCTGGATCCAGATCCAGCGGATCACGTTGCTTTGACCATTCGCGGGCGGCGCAAATGGCCTCCACGGCGGCTGTGCATCTGCCGGTGACGTTATGGCGAGACCAGAGGGCAAAGGTGAGGGTTCTGACGCTTACCGAGGTCGTGGAGACACGGCGAAGCTCAACGTGCAGGTGGACGGGGTCGAGGCGCACGGACACGGCGTGAATTCCTCGTCGGAGTTGCGGGCGGCTTCGGGCTCGTTCGGAGGTGGTCGTTGTCGATGCTACAAGGCATGAGAAAGAGAGCCAGGGGCAGTGTTAGATGCGCATGGTCACGGTGAGTGCACGCATAGCAATTAGAGAGACAGAGGGGGGCTAGTATTACCGTGATACTTCACCGGAGTGGTTCGTGACAGCGGCAGCGCGAGCTCGATTGTGGACAGCCTAGCGACGCTCTGTGGTTGGCGAGTGAGGGGAAAAGAGAGGAGTGGGGAGGGTATTAAGTAGCCGGGGCGAGATGAGGAATTACGCCTGCAGTACTCGTATTCAAGCGTGAAATCAACGGGAAGAAACGGCCGCGGCGGAGCTAGTCACGGGCGTGATTTGGGGACGATGATGACTGGGCTTGCTGGGCTGGCGTGTGAGGCCAAGGCGTCAGTGAGAGGGGGGTGCGAGATTGAGTGAAAAACAGAGAGGGGAGGGGGTTTTCCTAGGTGGGCTTGCTGGGCTGGCTACTGGGCCGCGGTTGGGTTGGGCTAGATAGGTTAGCTATGTTTATTTTTTTCTTGTCTCTTTTTCTATTTTTGTTTTGATTTTCTAAAACCATTTTCAAATGCTATTCAAATGATTTTGAATTCAAACCTCCTCTGGATTTTTGTAAAGTGACCCAAGCACATATTTGTTTATAAAACATTGCTGCTTGCTCACAAATACTTTGGCCCATTGAAAATAGAATTAAAACCATGCCTTATTTAAATATTTATAATAGGCACATAAATGGTTTTAAGTTTAGATTCTTGTTTTGAAACTTTGAGCAAGCTTTGAAATCAACATTCAAACCTTTTCTGGTTGAAACAAAGTTTTCTCATGATTTGAAAATGGAAATAAAGTCATTGCCTTTCTTACATAAAATAATAGGTAAATAATTGGCTTCTGTTTTGCAATCTTATTTGAAAATAATTTAAAATGCATGAGGATGCATGAATGATGTGCAAACTTTATAAATCATGATTTTTGGGATGTTACAAATCTAACCCCCTTAAGGTGAATCTCGCCCTCGAGATTCAGATTGGCTAGCAAATAGGTGAGGGTGGTCTTTCCGAAGATCATCTTCTCTTTCCCATGTTGCTTCTTCTTCGGAATGGTGGTTCCACTGAACTTTGCAGAATTTGATAGTCTTAGTCCAAGTAACTCTTCCCGCAGTCTCAAGAATCTTGATAGGTTTCTCCTCATAAGTGAGGTCACTTTCCAACTGGACCTCTTCCAAAGGTATAGTATCCTTCAAAAAAGTCTCTTCCATCTCCGGATGGCATTTATTTAGATGACTCACGTGAAACACATTATGACTACAGACAATGATTCAGGCAATTCAATCTCATATGCCACTTCTCCTTTGCGACTCAGAATCTTGAATGGTCCAACATACCTTGGTGCCAATTTTACTTTGACTCCAAATCTCTTCACTCTACGAAGTGGTGATACTCTAAGATAAGCTCTATTACCCACCTCATAGGTGACTTCTCTACGCTTTGGATCTGCGTAGCTCTTTTGTCGGGATTGTGCTATCTTCAATCTGTCCTTTACCAACTTGACTTTCTCTTCAGCTTCTTTGATTAGTTCTGGCCCGAACAAATTTTTTTCTCCAAAACCACTCCATAGCAATGGTGTAGTACACTTTCTTCCATAGAGAAATTCAAACGATGCCATCCCAATACTGGCTTGATAGATGTTGTTGTAAGAGAATTCTGCGTATGGCAGACTTTCATCCCAACTAGCACCATAGTCTAGGGCACATGCCCTCAACATATCCTCCATAATATGGTTGGTTATTTCTGTCTATCCATCAGTTTCAGGATGAAAAACAGTGTTGAATTATAATCTCGTTCCCAACGAGTCATGCAATTGCCTCCCAAAATGGAAAGTGAATTGAGTTCCCCTATCAGACACAATACTCTTGGGTACTCCATGCAGACACACAATTCTATTCATATAAATCTTGGCTAACTTAGCACTTGTATAGGTTGTCTTCACAGGTATCAAATGAGCCACTTTAGTTAGGCGATCTACCACGACCCAAATAGAATCATATCCTGATCTAGTCCTTGGCAGTCCGGTGATGAAGTCCATGCCAATCTTGTCCCACTTCCAACCAGGAATCGGTAGTGGTTGTAACAATCCTGCTGGTTTCTGATGTTCCGCTTTCACTCTACTACATACATCACACAAAGCAATATGTTCAGCGATGTCCTTCTTGAGATTATTCCACCAAAATCTTTCCTTCACATCCATGTACATTTTGGTGTTACCCGGATGAATGTAATATGGTGAGTTGTGTGCTTCTTGTAAAATCAGTTTCCGAAGCTCCAGATCTTACGGAATGCAGATACGTCTTCCATACCATAAAGTACCCTGTTCGTCTTCATGGAATCCTTTAGATTTCCCTTTGCTAATTTTTCCTTTAATCTCTTCAATTTCCTTGTCCAACTTTTGGGCTTCCCTGATTTTGTCCAACAAGGTGGGTTGAACATCCAATGACATGAGATGTCCTTCAGGCACTATCTCTAATCTGAGATCTTTGAATTGGGCACACAGATCATCTGGCAATTCTCCCTTAGTGAGGCCATTCACATAAACTTTGCGGCTTAATGCATCCGCTACAACATTTGCTTTACCGGGGTGGTATTGCAAACTCAAGTCATAGTCCTTGATTAGTTCTAGCCATCTTCTTTGTCTCATGTTGATTCCTTTATGAGTGAAGATATACTTCAAACTTTTGTGATCTGTGAACACTTCACATCGTTTTCCCAAAAGATAATGTCTCCATGTTTTGAGTGCATGTACAACAGAGGCTAACTCCAAATCATGAATAGGATAATTCACCTCATGAGTTTTGAGTTGTCTCGAGGCATAAGCCACAACTTTCCCTTCTTGCATCAAAACTGCACCTAATCCTTGGTGAGATGCATCACAATATACTTGGAAATCTTTCTCCAAATCTCGCAGACATAAGACTGGTGCTGTTACTAGTCTCTTCTTCAACTCTTGGAAACTGAGTTCACATCCTTCGGTCCAATCAAATTTCTTGTCTTTCTTAAGTAACTCTGTCATTGGCTTAGCTACCTTTGAAAAATTCTCAATGAATCTTTTATAGTATCCTGCCAAGCCAAGGAAACTACGTACTTCTTTCACTGACTTAGGAGATTCCCACTCAGTTACAACTGACACTTTTGCGGGATCAACTTCTACACCATCTCCTGACACAATATGTCCAAGAAATACGACTTCATTTAGCCAGAATTCACACTTGCTATTTGGTATACAGATTATGATCCCTAAGCTTCTCAAGTATCAATCGCAAATGTTCTTCATGCTCTCCATTGATCTTGGAATAGATAAAAATGTCATTGATTCTAGGCAAAGGATATTTGTTCTTGATATTTACCTCATTGAGTGAACGGTAATCTATGCATAACCTTTGACTTCTATCCTTCTTTTCAACAAACAAAACTAGTGCTCCCCAGGACGAAGAACTTGGTTGAATAAATCCTTTCTGCAACTGTTCTCCAAGCTGTTTCTTGAGTTCCTTCAACTCATCAACTGACATCTTGTAAGGTCTCTTTCCTATTGGTCCTGATCCTGGCAGCAAGTCAATCAGAAAATCAACATCTCTATCTGGTGGCATTCCAGGTAATTATTCCGGAAACACATCCGGATACTCTCTCACAATTAGCACACTGTATATGCTAACCCCCTTAAGAGAATTTAGCTTACTCCCTTTTGATTCAAAGTTAGACTTGAATCTAATCCTTTTATTATACAGGGTTGTGAGTGTGATAGTACGATTGGCACAATCTAGTACTCGTTCGTACTTAGTCATCCAATCCATTCCCAAAATAATATCCAATCCTTGGGAATCTAGGATTATCAGACTAACGGGAAACTTATACCTCCCAAATTCTATCACTAGATCATGACATCCCGAGTTCACTATCATTTCTCCACCAGGAGAGCTTACTTTTATAGGACACCCAATAGTTTCAACTGGAATTCCATTTTTATCAACAAATGCTCTTGATATGAATGAATGTGATGCGCCAGTATCAAAAAGAACAAGTGCTGGAATAGAATTGAGTTTGAACTGACCAGCCACAACATCCGACTCTTCATATATTTCCTCCACATTGATGTGGTTCACTTGTCCCTTTTGGAAGGGATTGGGCTTGTTGGCACCTTTAACTTTCTTTTCTGGGCACTCATTAGCATAGTGCCCCATCTTCTTACACTTGAAGCATTCAACCTGACTGAGATCTTTCTTTACAGGCTGACTTCCACTTCCACTTCCACTATGGTGGCTCTTGTGTCCACTCTTGTGGTTCTTATACTTGTCATTATCATGACTACGATGGTCCTTGTGTATCATGATGACGGTTGTGGTTGTGGTGATTGTTATACTTTCCATGTTTGTGGAATCCAGAACTCCCACTATCATCCTGATGGGAACGCTTGTGAGATGATCCCGAGTTGTGCTTATCAAAGCTATGCTTCCTCTTTCTGCTCTCAACCTGTTTCATCTTGTTTTCCAAGATGGTAGCCTTGTCACAAAGTGATTGATAGGTTGGAACATAGGCAACAAACAACTACAGGTTCAACTCATCATTCAGTCCTTCGAGGAATTTCTCCTTCCTCTTTGCATCTATATCAACTTCATCCGGTGCATAACGCGCCAGATTGTTGAATTCCTCAATGTACTCAGCCACACTACAGTGACGCTGCTTCAGATTGTGGAACTCATTCTTCAAATTCATCACTACGGATGAGATGTGAGCTGTAAGGAATCAATCCTCAAAGATAGCCCATGTCACATCCTCAAGAGGAGTGGTGATCTGGAAGTTATCCCATCATGTTGCTGCTGGCCCTTCAAGCAGATGTGCTGCGAACCTGACCTTTTCCTTGTCGGTGCAGCCAACAGTCACTAAGTCCTTGTTCACTGAATGTAACCAGTCATTGGATATCATTGGATCAGTGGTTCCCGAGAACTTTGCAGGCCTTAGTCTCAGAACTCTGGTGAGCATGTCAAATCCCGGAGGATTATTCTGATTGTTGTTGTTGTTGTTATTGTTGTTGTTGTTATTCTGATTCTGGTTCTGCATGAACTTCGTCATGATTTGCATCAGTTGAGCTTGTGCTGTCATCAACTGCTGCATCTCGGGAGTGACGTTGTTGTTGTTTTGGTTGGGGTTGGCACGTCGGGGAGGCATTTATGGTTTTAATAAGGATAAGAATGAGATACCCATAGATGCTTAACATGCACAATACATCACATAGAACAATCACAATGACCAATGTCAAAATAAAATAGAGTTTGAACGACATAAACAACAGGTTTTGAAAATGCAAACACACCATAGCAAGCCATCCACATGTTGGATGGTCATTGCGACTCAATAATCAAAGTATGGTAGATGAAACATAGTTGAGTAGTCTACACTACTCCTCCGCATTGATCTTCACTTCAACAAGGGTAAGACCTGCATTCTCCATGGCGGTCTTGTACTCATCAACACTAGTGGTCAAGGCCTCAATCTTGGCCCTAAGAGCCCTCTTCTGTGAGAGAAGCCTCTCGATCACTCCTTGCTGGTGCTCAAGCTCGAAGTCCTTGGCCTCTAACTCTTCCTTCATCTCCCTGATCTTCTTGTTCCTGTCTTGGACTCTTTTCTCCTGGCTCTTGAACTTCTTGTCCTGGCTTTCAAATTTGGCATCCATCTCTTTGACGATCTCGTCTTGCTCCGCGAAGAGCTTGTCCTTCTCCCGTAGCTGAACCTGGAGCTCGTCATTGCTAAGCATGATGTTGGTCCTATCAGTGTCAAGGTGTCTAATAAGACCCTCTAGGTCTTGAAGGTACAGACGAATCGGCTCCATCGTCTCTCTAGTAGCATCATCGTACTCTATAGCCTCACCCTCCTCGTTGCGTCTCCTGAACGGGTGAAAGTAGAGACCTCTAAGCTAGATGGAGTGCCTCCCTACCAGGCGTCCAAGTAAGTCCTGTATGACTACATCTAAGCCTCTCTCCTTGTCATCATGCATCAGCTTGAAAGTGATAGTCTCCGTGGGTGGCTCTGCCTGGCGTCCCGGCTGTGTGACTCTGAAGCCCCAAAGGTCCTTCCTTTCAAACTTGGTGAGCTGAAGTGTCGTGATGCTAGGTAGTGGAAGGTTGAGCACGCTAGTGAGCTCAATGAGACGAGTACCAAAATGAGTTCCCTTGAACTCCTCGGCCGTGCTAATAACAACGTTAGGCATCTATTTTTATAAGGTAGAGAAAAGTTAGAATCAACACAAGTAGAGAAAATTCACAAGACAAAATATCGCAAGCACATCTTTTAGCAATAAACACACAAGTCATGGCATACACAAATCCATTACAAACACCAAAGGTTCAACATAACTTAGACAAATTTTTGGAAGTAAAAACGATAAGCGTGGTGGTCCAACTAACGAAGTACATTACAATTCTCACTCACTAGACAAAATAGCTATCAGGGCATCCTTAGGGGTCGTCTGTCTATCTTGTTCACAATACTCACATATTAAGTCTATGATGTCTCCCCTTAGTTGTTGGTTGGTAGTATCTAATTCTTGGGTATGCTTCTTTTCTTCTCTAAGGTCATTTTGAGTGTTGAGCATTCTGCACTTGAGTCTATCACCAAGCTCCTTGATGGCATTCGAAGCTGTATTTCTTGTAGAGTCAAAGAATGTTGTGTGCATTTCAGAGTTGGTGACCATGAAGAATCCCGATTCTTTGTGGCTGTCTTCCTTGTTTTTGTACAAGTGAAGTTGCACCCACCAATACTCCTCTCCTTCATCCATCAAAGGGAATCCTTTGTACAAAGCTGCACCATATATCCCCATGGTAACCATAAGGTTCTTGAGTGCCTTGGGAAATTCAATCTCACACTCCAAAGTCATGGTCATGAGTGGTCCCTTCCCGACGGCTTCGTTGATGGAGTTCATCTACAAATAGAGATGAGAAAGAACATTAGAAAAGTTTACAAGAAGAAAAGACAAGTGTGGAAATTTTCCAAAGTGTTGAAATTTTTCCTTAGTGGTTTCTTAGTCTAATCCAACCTAGGGTCATAATCCTACAGGCAACACAGTGCTCTGATACCATATGTAAGACCCCTCCTTTATAAAGGTAAAGGTCCCTATGATTGCATTGCTTGTCCCTGGATCAATGCTAGCATCCATAGTTTAAGATGAAGTACACAGAAACAAAGGTCATTATTACATCGCCATTCCAGAGATAACATAGTCTTTTACAACTCCATAAAATAAAGTAAAGTCTTTACCTTCATGTGCCACAGGGAAGAATGTTGAGTATAGATTCACAACCCTAATCCTCATCAGAGTAACCTACAACATCACAAGTTACAACCACAGTGGGTCAATACATTGGAATAGTATTGGCAAGTGATAGCTTAGAAGAATATTAGTTTCTAGCTTCTACATGAATTTGGCTAAGTGTAGCTTAGGCTTGCTTTGACATGGTTATACCCTACGGGTACCCGATGTTAGCATACCTGGTACAGCCCGATGGAAGGCACACTCGACGACCTACCAGGGTCCACGACGCCTATGATGGTTCGGCTGCTATGAATCCCATATGGACACGGACTCCCAAGCGCACAAGACAAGGAAAGCTCAAGACTAGAGTTTGAATACAACTTGTAACCTACTCATATCGGTACCTGAGACCTAGCCTCCCCATATATAAAGGCTAGGAGAGGCCAACGAGGAGGGCACCCCCAATAGACTAGACCACAATAGATCTACAGTTGTAGATCTCTCTCTCTCTCTCTCATACTCCCGCATACACACCTCCACGCCAGATTGCATCTGCGCACCCCTGTAATCACTGGTTCCGCCGTAATCAAGAGCAGACAAGCAGGAGTAGGGTTTTCCCTCCGGGGGCCTGAACCTGGGTAAACCTCGTGTCCCCGTGTTGCTTGTTTGCTAACCATTCCACGATCTCCAGCATCCCTATCTTCTCCAAAACCCAAGTCCATAACAATGGGCATTAACGAGTTGAAACCTCGTCAATTGGCACCGTCTGTGGGAAACGGGGACGCTGATTGTGCGATCGTGATGGTTCAATCTGAAGCAATCTACGATTCAAAAACCACCGGGAAAACAGATCTACTTCGACTCCCACGCGTCATCATCCAGATTGGATCTCTCGTCAACTCATCTTCTCATCATCAACATCGGCCGAATCAGATCACATCTGGTGATTCGTCGTGTCGGCACGCTCCGCTTCGTCATCAACAAATCCGCCATGTTGCACCCCACCTTTACCACGGGTGCATGGCTAAATTGGCGTCAGACCTGTTCTGACATGGAGGCACGTTCGTCAACCACCAGGGGATTGAGTGATACTTCACGAGTCACAACGAAGAAGACCAGATGCTATCAGCTAATTGATTTCTTCACGTCGGACTGGCAGCCAAGGTCGTGTCGTCGTACTCCATCCATACAACAATCACTGGATCAAGCCCCATGTTGATGTTCAAATCAGGTTCAACTCAAGTCAAATCGGGAGAGAAACAAATTAATTCTCCCCACGTGACCTTGTCCCATACGCATGCATGCATCGGGGCAAGAGGCCTGGAAATCTGACAGCAATACGGAAGGCAGAAGAGCGAAACTCGGATTTGACTCATCCTGGCAAGAATCTTTCGGCGCCTGGCAGCTGGGAAAATTTAGAGGCCAAAGTATATTTATGTTGTACGGCACGCGCCATACAAAAATCCAATATCTTCGAATTCCGAGATCGACAAAAAAAGAAAGGCAAAGGGAAAATCCCATGTGAGTTTCCGTCAATCGATCAAGCTCAAGGACAAGAAAAAAAATTATACCAAGCGCTTCTTCACGTGATTCAACCAAAGGTCAAAGGAAAAACCAGATCTCAATCAAATCTAGCTAGCCTGGCCCTTGATCGGTGCTTGCGATCAGATCAGCCAAACAAATGCATGGATCTCACTTCGACTCCATCTGTTGTGCCGATTCCGGATGACAAAATTCTGACGATTCTGCTCCGTGGCTTCGTCCGAGGTCTTGTGATCCTTCACCTTCAGCTCTACGCTCGGGGGCTACGGTGACTCCGTCGCGTGACCCGCCGAGTCCTCGACAATGGCGACCCGCCACAGTTTTCGACTCCAGTGCTCCGCGGAATCTTCGGTTGCGGTGACCCGCTGCATCTTTTCAGATGCGGTGACCCGACGGGATCTTCGATTGCGGCAACTGGCCGCATCGGCTTCAGCGACCACGACTCGGGGGCTCCTTCGAATCCCACGACCGCGACCCGCAGGTCGTATTGGCTCTCGTGACCGCGATCTGCCGGTTGTGTTGGCTTCCGCGACCCGTTCACCTCATCGACAACAAACAAAGCTAAGTTCACTATTCAAAGTTGATTTTCTTTCTTACTTTAAGTCGCACTCGAAACACTCGGGGGCTGCACCCTCTTCGAGTAACCTAATGCGCCATCGGCTCCACGCACTCAAGCACCTCGAACGCGACAGCCCGAGTAGCTGATTTTGCCTGATCGCCGAATCCTTGAACTCCGAGTGACTCGGCAAGGTACTGAGACTAAGGTTAATCAGGCTAACGAAAAGGCCTAGCATACAGTGCAAAAGTGTCGACTCGATCGGCAACAGAATTTTACTATACAAACCAACAGGCAAATATTTCTTGCAAGATACAGGTACTTCACAAATTCTTAATGTTTTCTACAGCTTACAAGGACGTCGACTACGTCGAGCTATTCTATCGGGTCCTCCAACAAGAGTCGACAAAACAGCTGGCTACGCCATACACACAAGACCCGAGTCGAGTCCCTCCTCGGATGGTTGCATCGCTTGATGCTACAAAAAAGCGGCGCTGGACGCTCACCCGACAGAAGCAACTACGTCGAATTCATCCGCAACATCAACTCCTTCCGGCTAGACTGCCGCATCACTCCGCTATGTCAACTCCTGGATCCTTATGCATGAGACGCTGACTCGAAGCACTTCCGGGTCAGTGGTTTCTCCTTGCATAAGTCCCCACTCGAGTCTACGACTCGACTAGACACTCGGGGGCTACTCCTATCAGGAGCGCTGGTCACGCACCCGATGTACTTCCGGGTCAGCGGTACGCCCACGAGATTGCCGACTGCAACTGCACGATACAAGACTCGAATCTCTGCCCGAGTCTACGACTCCGCCAGACACTCGGGGGCTACTCTAAACTGGAGCGTTGGTCGCGCACACATAAAATCTTCGGCTAACAGCTAAAAGTACTACCTCGAATCTACGATTCGAGCAACTACTCGGGGGGCAACTCCTATCAGGAGCGCTGGCCGCGCACCCGAGGCATAAATAAGGTACTACACAAATGACCTATTCTTTGAGTCCTATGTCGAGTCTACGACTCCACTACGGACTCGGGGGCTACTCCCATAGGGAGGATTGATTCAAGCATCCGAAAAAATTGTTTCCTACGGACCTGAGGCCAACAACGGCTGAATTAAAGTCTCTGCTCGAGTCTACGACTCGAACAGACACTCGGGGGCTACTCCCATTGGGAGCGCTGATCGCGCACCCTATGAATCTTCGACTGTGATCCTGCGGATCAGTATGCAAAAACTTTTTCGGCAACTCTGCCCCAATTAACGCTAAGTGAGCAACGTTCTCCTTGGTCACCTGAAACACCTCAGCGGTGATAAACATTCGGATGATGTGTCTGTGACGCAAAGATAAGACCTACATATATCGTCTGATGGCCTGGCAACGCACACGACTGTGCTCTTCTAGTACGAATCCGTGCCAACAGGCGCGATGAAAAATCTCGACGGACGCATTGGGTACATCATTTAAATTCACTGGAATTTCGCTCCTGTAAGTCCTCCGCGGCCTGAGTCGAATTACGCCAGCATATGTTCCGGGTTCGAGTCAAGGGACTCGAACCTGAAGAAGATCGTGTTGTTTTGTCCTAAGACGGTTAACTGACCCTGATCCGTCGGGAGAGTCAGGCACACGCATCAACAATCCCTACACATTCTCTAGTAAACAGAGACAGCTGCACCCGAAAGATTGAAGAGTCCTCATCCGAATTTACGATTCGACTGAACACTCGGGGGATACTGACATGGTTATACCCTACGGGTACCCGATGTTAGCATACCTGGTCCAGCCCGACGGAAGGCCCACTCGACGACCTACCAAGGTCCATGACGCCTATGACGGTTCGGCTGCTATGAAGCCCATATGGACACGGACACCCAAGTGCACAAGACAAGGAAAGCTCAAGACTAGAGTTTGAATACAACTTGTAACCTACTCGTATCGGTACCTGAGACCTAGCCTCCCCATATATAAAGGCTAGGAGGGGCCAACAAGGAGGGCACCCCCGATAGACTAGACCACAATAGATCTACAGATCTAGATCACCCTCTCTCTCATACTCCCGCATACACACCTCCACGCCAGATTGCATCTGCGCACCCCTGTAATCACCGGTTCCGCCGTAATCAAGAGCAGACAAGCAGGAGTAGGGTTTTCCTCCGGTCCCGAACACAGGTAAACCTCGTGTCCCCGTGTTGCTTGTTTTCTAACCGTTCCGCGATCTCCAGCATCCCCATCTTCTCCAAAACCCAAGTCCATAACAATGGGCATTGACGATTCGAAACCTCGTCATGCTTTGCCCTTGTTCAACCACAAGTTTTTAACTTAGAAACTGGGATGAGGAGATTCTTGATAGCTTCCATGTCTTGATGCTCAAATTGTCCATTGTCGGGGACACGGCTAAGTACTTAGATTCTTCCTTCTCGAGAGGTGGTGCACTTTCCCCACAAGACTCGACATGCATCGAGACAAGATCTTTCAAAAGCCTTCCCTTAGACCAAAATGGATGCGTTCCCAATCCTATCACCCCTACCACCAACTGTCCATTTGGCTAAGTTATTGCAACCTATATGACCCAGGCAGAGCCCATATTGCCATGTGGCTGCACTAGAAGATTCTTAACATTTGGCATCTCAAATCCCTTTGTTCCTGGGTGGCTTCCACAAGTGTGATACACAAGGTAGACCATATATATAGGCCTTGTGTAACCACTCAACATAACCCAAACATACCATTCCACTAGGTGATTCATTCACTTAGTTGTTTTTATTAAGAAAAAACACAAGTCAAAGACTTAGCAATAATTTCCATAGCATGTATATAATCCACCCTTGTTTTATACTAGCTAGGCTAAGCATGGAAATATAGCAAGTATCTTAACTTAGAGGAAATTCTAACAAGTCTACAACTACTAGGATTTCCCAAGCATAGCATGTAGGTACTTAGCAAAAACATCATGCAAGCCCTATACAAAATATCACTAATGCATAGTTAAAATATTGGGACAACAATATGAAGCACCACTTTACTTGGTAGTTGGGGGAGTAGCAACAATCCTCACAATCACAATCACCACTAGCACCAAAATCTACACATAAAATGATAGCACCATACTTATATTCCAAACAAATTCAAGCAAAAATATATGAATGCATGCAATTGCCATGTGATGATTTTTCTAAACTAAACAAGACAAGTAAAACAGTACTGAACTATAAACTAAACATTTATACACCAATTAAACATAATTTGGCTTTTAAAAAAATTTCCAAATAATTTTAAACACAAAATAGAACTACAAATGTCTCTCCATAACATTCTATTTTTAACAGAGGCAAAATACAAAACCAAGCCTACAGATGTGTAGGATTTATTTTTGTGATTCCATTGATATATTATTTGCATTTTATGGATAAACAGAACAAAAGTTATTGAATTTACAAGTTTAGTCATCTAATTAAATCAAATCTGAATTTTTAAACGAAAAACCCTGACACGCGGCAGCGTCTAATTGGCGCGTACCGGTTCGCTCTGGATCACGCGTCCACACCGTTAGATCTAACTAAATCCAACACACCAGATCGAATCTTACCCTTTCGCTTCTAATCTAATCTATACCGCTAGATCTAAGATCTGGGTTCAGATCCTTGCGTACCCCTTCTCTAGAAAATCTAATCGCAACCGCTGGATCCAGATCTAGCGGATCACGTTCCTTTGACCATTCGCGGGCGGTGCAAATGGCCACTGCGGTGGTTGCGCGTCATCCGATGACGTTCTGGCGAGACCAGAGGGAAAAGGTGAGGGTTCTGGCGCTTATCGAGGTCTTGGAGACACGACGAAGCTCAACGTGCAGGTGGACGGGGTTAGGGCGCACGGACACAACGTGGATTCCTCGTCGGAGTTGCGGGCGGATTCGGGCTCATTCAGAGGTGGTCGTTGTCGACGCTACAAGGCATGAGAAAGAGAGCCAGGCGCAGTGTTAGATGTGCATGGTCACGGTGAGTGCACGCGTAGAAATTAGAGAGACAGAGGGGGGGATAGGTTTACCGTGATCCTTCACCTGAGTGGTTCGGGATAGAGGCAGCGCGAGCTCGATTGTGGACAGCCTAACGACGCTCTGTGGTTGGCGAGTGAGGGGAAAAGAGAGGAGTGGGGAGGGGATTAAGTAGCCGGGGCGAGAGGAGGAATTACGCCTGCAGTAACTCGTATTCAAGTGTGAAATCAACGGGAAGAAACGGCCGCGGCAGAGCTGGTCACGGGCGTGATTTGGGGACGATGATGACTTGGCGTGTGGGGCCAAAGCGTCAGTGAGAGGGGGGTGCGAGAGTGAGTGAATAACAGAGAGGGGAGGGGGTTTTCCTAGGTGGGCTTGCTGGGCTGGCTACCGGGCCGCGGGTGGGTTGGGCTAGATAGGTTAGCTGTGTTTATTTTTTCTTCCTTTCTCTTTTTCTATTTCTGTTTTGATTTTATAAAACCATTTTCAAATTATATTCAAATGAGTTTGAATTCAAACCTCCTCTGGATTTATGTAAGTGACCCAATCACATATTTGTGTATAAAACATTGCTGCTTGCTCACAAATACTTTGGCCCATTGAAAATAGAATTAAAACCATGCCTTATTTAAATATTTATAATAGGCATATAAATGGTTTTAAGTTTAGATTCTTGTTTTGAAACTTTGAGCAAGCTTTGAAATCAACATTCAAACCTGTTCTGGTTGAAACAAAGTATGCTCATGATTTGAAAATGGAAATAAAGCCATTGCCTTTATTTCATAAAATAATAGGCAAACAATTGGCTTATGTTTTGCAATCTTATTTGAAAATAATTTAAAATGCATGAATGATGTGCAAACTTTATAAATCATGATTTTTGGGATGTTACAGATGAAAACCCTAACTCGGGGAAACTCCGGATATATATGAGAGGGTTTACTATGTTCTTCTAATTATACTTGTCATTTAAGTTGTTTAACAATGCATGATTATAACTTAAAGAGATGGCTCTTATTTTTCTAAACATTTTGATATATTATTTGTATTTTTCTGACTTAATATGAATAAGTTATTGATTTTACAATATTTATTTAATTTCTGGATTTATTTAAATCAATTAAAATGTTTTACTGCGTCATTATGATGTCAGCATAGGGGTGGGGATCTTTTTCACTTGGGCAGAGCCTAGCCATAGTGGCTGACATGTGGGGCCAAAGCCCCATCAGCATCCACGCAGCCAAAGTGGGGCCCAGCCTGGTTTGACCGGTCTGACCGTGCGCTTGCTAACGTCAGCATGACGTAAGCACGACATCATGCCGACGGTGACTCTCAGGACGGCGATAGGGGCAGCAGATGATGGCGAGCGAGTCTTCGGGGTTAGGCATGTTCGAACCAGTGCAGCGAGACCAGCCTATTAGTGGCGGCGCTGCTTTCTAACGGTCACCGGAGCACGGTAAATGGCGACGCGTGGCGGCGGATCTTGCAGATCAACGACGAGCGGCGGATGCAGCAAGCGATCAAGGCAATCGAAGGGTGCCTAAGCACTAGAAGCTCACCCCGGAGCGGTTGATGGTGACGACGAGGCGGGGCGATGGCCGGAGCGACGGTGAAACGAGCGGCGGAGGTCGTCGGGGTCGGGGAAGATGCAGTCGAATCCAGCGGTTCTCGAGCTTCCCGGCTCGATTCCTTTGGCTAAGCGATAGAGCATGGCAAGGCGGATCTT
Source organism: Avena longiglumis (assembly GCA_030063025.1). NCBI lineage: Eukaryota > Viridiplantae > Streptophyta > Magnoliopsida > Poales > Poaceae > Avena > Avena longiglumis. The sequence goes on along the minus strand of CP125977.1, from coordinate 176,665,290 downwards.
CTATACGTCACGGCGAGGCTTGAGGCGGCCTGCAATGGCGGCGATGCACGGCGACTGTGGCGGCTAGGGTTTCGGCCAGCTCGTAGAGAGGGAGGAGGAGAGCACTATGGAAAAATGGGAGAGGATAAGACCAGAGGGGAGAGTCAGGGAATCGTCGGCCTTCTTATCCCCTCGCAAACGCGGAACGGCGGAGGCGTGCATCGCGATGGCGTCAGGCGACATCCGCGTGGCCAAGCAGCTGCTTGGATGCAAGGAGGAAGACGACGAACGTGGAGGGTGAAGGGGTATGGGCGGATGGGCGGCTCTGCTCTTTGTGATGCAGGCCATGAGGGAGGGTTTGGGCTGGCCTGGGAGGGTTCTGGCTTTATTTTTTCCAGTAGAACATTTTCTGATTCTGTTTTGTATTTCTGTTCGTAATTTCATTTTCAAATATGTTTTGTATCATTCAAAAATACCAGAGACTTTATAAAATACCTGAAATAATGTGGGGCCCTTTTAGTCCATTTGGGCTCCATAAATTTTGGTATTTCTCAAATTATCAAAACCATTTGAATGCTTTTAGGGAGAGAGGGAAAGATTAGGGTTTAAGGTTGTAATTGTTTTCTTGTTGCATGTCCTTGATGGAAATGATGCTCATGATGCACGAACAACCCTAATTACTATTTACTAAAAAATGGGGTGTTACAAAGAGTTCACGACAATCTTCAAAGGTTGACTATGACAAGATTTGATCTTTCATAGCGATATTTAGTCTAGATAGATTAATATAGCAACCACTACATATAACTTAGTTATATGATAGTTGAACAAACAAAACAAGTTCTTCTAATAGAATGATTACCTAGGACGTGTACATGACACGATCCAAAGGGTTCTGTTAAATTCAAAGGATGCTAAAAGCATATGCAAACTTCAATGGTTGAAATGAGCATCGAGGAGTTGGAATCTTCATCATGATGAAACTGTTAAAATAAGTTTAATTTCATTGGACATGATGAAGGTGCTTGCATTTGCAAAAAAATAAGTGGGAGCGCTAATACATACTTCTAATGTATTATGTGAAATACATATTGTTGATTGGAATTGATGTATCTTTTATTAACACAAATTAAGAATTTTATATGGATGAAAAACATAGGAAAAACCCGAATATTTGGTATCAATATCTATATGGATAGATTAAGATGCTAATATGGTTGTGCCAAATGTACATAGATGAGATATTGAAAGAGTTCAATATGGAAATGACAAGAAAGGTTCTCACCACACAGAAAGGATTAAATCTAAATTCAAGTGTATCGACACTTGGTAAGTAAAACAAAGATTCAAGTATTTTTACTTGATGAATGAAATCACAAAGAGTATTTTTCAATCATATTGTGATATGTACACATCCAGATATGTCCTATACTCTAAATGTTATGAGCATATGCCGGAATGATTCATAAGATGATCATTGGACGATAGTAAGGATATTCTTATGATCTTTTGGAATAACTAAGAATATATTATTTTTTTAGAGGTGAAAAATAGATGGTTAGTTCATTGTAAAGTGCTACATTGTCACTAGTTTTTTCACAAAGTAAAGAATTAAGTTTGTCTCAATCTAAAGTAAGGGTGGCACAATATAATGGAAAGTAAGTTCCATAATGGATTTGGATGAGTTCCAAAGTTAAGACATTGTGACAAATACTACTACAAAAGGATAAGTATATGTGTAGAGGTCCCAACCTTTAATAAGGTAGATATCCCTGTGTTTACAATGCTAGTCCCTGGATCAATAGCTAGAATCCACAGTTTAAGATGTAATATCAAGAAACAAAGGTCATAATACAACTTTATAACCAGGAATAAAATAATTCATTACATCTTACATAGCTCATTTGGCTATCTCATTACAATGCAGCAGAAATAACTATATAGCATGGAGTCCTTCATCTTCAAAGTGCCACAGGCAATCATGTTGGTTGTAGACTTGTAATCCTATTCAACACACTTCACTAACATCAAACAAACCTGCAACATAATAAGTTATAGCCACAAGGGTCAATACATTTGAATTGTATTGGCAAGTGATACTATGGTAGAATAGTGGTATCTATCATCTATATGCATTTGGCTATGTGGAGCTTAGGCTTGCTTTGCTCAAAATAGATTTTCCTTATCATTTGAAAACACTAAGTTTTTGTTTGTCAAAATCACCCAAGGAACAATCAATAGGAATTGGTTAACCTTTACCCTTGTTCAACCACAAGCTTTTAACTTAGAAATTGGGATGAGGAGATCCTTGATAGCTTCCATGTCTTGATGCTCAAATTGTCCATTGCGGGGGACACGTCTAAGTACTTAGATTTTACTCTCTCGAGAGGTGGTGCACTTTCCCCACAAGACTCGACATGCATCGAGACAAGATATTTCAGAAGCCTTCCCTTAGACCAAAATGGACGCGTTCCCAAACCTATCACCCCCTACCACCAACCGTCCATCTGGCTAAGTTATTGCAACCTATATGATCCAGGCAGAGCCCATATTACCATGTGGCTGCACTTGAAGCTTCTCAACATTTGACATCTCAAAACTCTTTGTTCCTGGGTGGCATTCCACAAGTGAGATACACTAGGGTAGGCCATAAATATGGGGCCCTGTGTAACCACTCAACATTACCCATTCACACGATTCCACCCAGGTGATTCATTCACATAGTTGTTTTATTAAACAAAACACAAGTCTTAGACTTAGAAATATTTCATAGCATGAATATAATCCACCCATGTTTTCTACTAGCTAAGCTAAGCATGATAGTATTAGGGATCTTAAATTAGGAAAGTTTTACTAAGGCATCATCTACTAGGATTTCCCAAGGATAACATACTTAGTAAAATTCCATGCAAGTCCTACTCAAAATATCACTAATGCATAGTGAAAATAATAGGACAAAGTATGAAGCACCACTTCCCTTTTTAGTAGAGAATATAGATTCACTCCTTGATCCTGTAATTGTCACACTCTTCAAATTTCACTACAATTCAACCAAGCCACAAATTCAATCTAGCATTCAAACAATTCACCACATAAAATAGAGAAAACAAAACAATACATGCAAACATGCAAAAGATTGTTTTATTTGGAAAGGTGGTTTTTAATAGGCTATAAACTTTTTCAAACACCTATTGGTCATTTATAAAAGTGGCAAGGTCATTTGAAAGCAAGTTAGTGAAAATGGACATTTAATCATTTTTGTTTTGCTAGAAATGATTTAAATCGAAGTAATAATTTCTAGTGTTTGACAAATATATTTTTAAACACAAATGCTAGTGTTTATGGTCAAAGTGTTTAATATTAAACCATTTTCAAAAAAGTTTCACCTAAAAACCCTTTTTAAATCAAAGCAATATTTTATTTTGTTGGGAATGCCTTTAAACAAAGTAATAATTTTCTAGGGTTCACCAAATATATTTTTAAATCCTAAAACTTGGTGTTTCGGGTCAGAGAGTTTAAATCAAACCATTTTCAAAAGGTTTGGTTCAAAAAGAATTTTTAAATCATATTCAACATTTTTATTTAACTAGAAATGCTTTTATTCAAAGGAATAATTCCTTAATGTCAGAAAATATATTTTTAAATCCATAAGTTGGTTTTTATGGTCAGTAGGCTCAAAACAAACAACTTACAAAATATTTTACCCTAAAAACATTTTTAGAATAAATTTTATACTCAAAATAGGCCTAAACATGTTTCTTCAAAAACAACCAATTTTACAGAAGCAAAATACTAAACAAAGGGCATGGTTGAAAAGTATTATTTTTCCTGATTCCAATGATATAAAATTTGCAAAATTTGGACGTGTAGATTGAAAGTTATGGATTTTACAAAATCTAGCATCTAATAGAAAAGTTTCTGTTTTTAAAACAAAGCCTGTGCCACGTGGAGAAATTCTATTGGAACATACCATTTCACACGGATCAGTCAGTGTGCATCGTCAGATATAAATAGAATCATGCGGCACAGATGCAAACTTACCCCTTCGCTTAAGATTCTATCATGACCACTAGATCAATATCTAACGGCTCAGGGCTGTGACCAAGTACTGGCGGCGCTCGACGGTCGCGTGCAGCGGCGACGCTTGGCCAGAAGTGTTGTTGACGAAATAGGAAGCGCAAGAGAGGGAGGAGAGGATCACTGTGTTCGCAGGTTCGCGCTGATGCTCGATGTTGTCTCTGTTGGCCAAGGGGCTCACGGGCGCGTCGTTGATTGCTCGCCGGAGTTCACGACGGCGTCGGGCATGCTCTGGTGTCATCGGTGGCAAAGCTACGATGCACAGAAATGCAAAATAATCAGTCAGGAAGATGCACGAGAGAGAGAGAGAGAGACGAGTATGTGTGTGCCATCCAGAGAGAAAGGGACGGTCTGACCTCACTGGGGGTAGTCATCGGAGTTGTAGCAGACCGCGGCAGTGCTCTGTCGAAGACGAAGGCGAGGCTGTGGGGCATGCGCGGGTGATCTAGGGTTACTGGTAGACGCGGGATACACTTGCGAGCATGCTCAGGTGAGTCAGGGGCAGTGGGGGGGTCGGGGCTAGCCGGAATTGCCACAGTGGCTCGTCGGAGATAGTGGGGTTCGAGAGTGAAATCGAGGCAGCCTGGAGGCGATCTGGTGCGAGCGAGTGAGGGGAAAGGGAGAGGGGAGAGGGGTGTTTAAGAGGGCAAGGTCGCGGGGCGAGATTAACGCGGCATTGATGCTAATTCAAGCGCGCATTCAACGGGAGAAACGGCGACGAGGAAGAGGGGAACGGGTCACGCGGCGTAGACGATGATGAGGTGGCGTAGTGGGGTCGCTAGGTCAGTGACTGAGAGGGGTACGGGCTATGGTGAGAAAATGTTTCGCGCAGGGAGAGAGATGGGCTGGTTGGGCCAAGTTGGGCTGGGGTTTGGGGTAGGTTAGTGGGCTGGCGGTTTTCCCTTTTTTATTCTGTTTCTTTTTCTGATTTCATTTTCTGTTTTCAAATTCAAACTCTCATTTGAATTCAGATTCCTTTTTCAAATCTTTTCCAAATATTCAGTATGTTTTAACTCTGTTTATTAATGTATTTCAAAGACCATTTTGGAATAATTATTTTATTTAATTATGGTTTATTATTTATTTATAACAGGCACTTGCCTTTATTCAAATAAGATTTTAATTATATTTTCAAACTCTTATTTGAATTCTAATTTTTTTCAAACCTTTTTCTTTAGGTTTTATTTATTCATTAGTGCAAATACTTCACTTTGAATTATTTAAAATATTTTAATATGGTTTATTAATCATTTGAATTGGGCATTTGTCTTTATTCAAATAAAATTGAACATGTTTTTAATCCCATATAAATTTTATTCAAATAATTCTTTGATTCCATTTAAGTCAATTAAGTAACTTTTATTCCACTTGGGCAAATTACATTTTATTATTTTCTCATGATTTAATTAATCATTTTTATTAGGGATTTTGTCTTCATTCAAATGGAATAGAATTTGGCTAATGCCATATTATTTTATTTGAATATTCCTTATCCCTTTATTTTATTTGGATTTGGATTATCTTTCTTCCATTTGCTTATGGATTTACTTCAAGGTTTTAATTTGTCTTCTAAATAATTTCTTTGGAATTTATTATTTAGTTTAGGCAAGTTGTCTTTATTTAAATAAATTTGGATAATGTTCAATCCTTATGATTTTATTTAAATAATCTTTGACTCCTTTTTATTATTCAACAACTTTCATTCCATTTTTTTGGCCAAGATATAATTTGGCTTTTAAATATTCCTTATTTATTTATTTATTTCTTTGTCTTATAAAATCCATATCTTTTTATTTATAGATCCAAAATTTGTGATTCCAATTTGTATAATTTTACTTAATATTTGTTTATCCTTTTAAATCTCTTTAGGATTATTTTGCTCACAATTTGGTATGGATTTTAGATAGGATATTTATTAGCTTTGGAAATTATTTCCTTTTATCTTATTAAATTCATAAATTTTTATCTATGGTTCCAAATTAAATGAAACCAATTTCTATGATCTTATAATATTTTTGTTTATCATTTTTGATCATTTATAAATTTTTGTTGCTAAATTTTTATATGGAACAAATCCATAGTCTTAGGGAGATCTTGGAAATTATTTCTTCCATTAGGATTTAGGGTTTTGGTTTAACTTTTCCAAGTGTTTAAATTTCAAGATTCATTCATTGATGAATGCATTTAACTTGATTGAAATTTTGTTGGATTCCATTTTCCTTTAAATTTGTTCAAGAAAGATTTTGATGTTTCCATTAAAAGCAAAAAGTTTCTTTTCACCCTAAATTTCAACATTTATTACTTTTGTTTATTTATTTTTCACATTTCAAAATTTGGAAAATTTTGGGATGTGACAGGCGACCACCCTTAAAAGAAATATCATCCCGAGATTTGGGAGGGCTAGAGGTTACAAGTTGGCTTCAAGACAACTAGGGTACTACCACCCTTAAAAAGGTTTTCAACTAGATTACATCTTGGCTTACTTGGGATCTTTGTGTAACTTCTCTGGTCAATTGCTTGCATAATGGCCTTGCTCTTTGCATTTGAAAAACGTCACTTGGCTAATCTTTCTTATTTTCTGGACAATGTGATGCATAGTCTCCCATCTCTTTGCAATTGTAACATTGCACTTGGCTATTATCCTTCTTGCTGGGTTTGGGACATTTCTTATTTTTGGGTCTCTCCAAAGCTAGGAGTTCTTCTAGTTCATGCTCTTCATATTTCACCTCAAAGGTGGGAAATCTTTCTCTCTTCCTGGGGCAGTTACTAGAGATATGTCCTTCTTCTCCACAAGAGTAGCAACACTTTGTGGTCACTTTGGGTATGTCTCTATGAGGCATGGTTCTGATTTTGCCTTCATCCTTCTTGGTAGAAGTTGTTCCCTTATGGAGGTTTCCAAACATTTTATGCATTCCATCTTGTTTCATTTGTTGGACTATAGGATAGATGGGGAATTGTATAGGGACATGATCATTTCCTTCACATAGGAAACAAGTCACTTGAGATGTGGGGCATTGTTTAGTTGGATGTTTCTCTTCACAATTAGGGCATTGGTCCACATGCTCTTTGTAGGTGTGTTCTATGTCTCCACAAATATTGCAAGCTTGAGTTCCTCCCATAATATCATCCTTGATATCATTGTTGTCACAATCTCCTTGGGAAAGGTTGTCTATCATGTTGATCATTTGATTGGTCATCCTTTGCAACAATTGGGATTAGATTTCCAAAACCTTTTGCATGGTTGGGTCTAACTCATTGTTGTTGGCTAAAAACTGAGTTGTCACTTGATTCAACTGGGCTTGGGTTGCTAGAAGTTGTTCTCTCATGTGCATCTCTTGGTTGTTGTTGTCACCATTCTTGATGTTGGAGTTTCTTGGAGTAGTCATCTATTTAGGTTGTATTGGGATTAGAATAGGCAAAAGATTTCTAGAGCAGAAGTCTAATCACAACATCAATTCACACAAGCAATGTGCAAGCAATCACAAACAAACATTCCACTCAAACTAAAAGGTTCAAGCACATTTTTAGGCAACTAAATATTTTTGCTACACCACATAAGTTGGTGTGTTTGATCTAAACTAAACATTAGTATGGTCGTCCAACTATATGGTTTTCTTGAGATCATTCCATTCTTCTTAGTTGTTTTCTGCTTGAATGAGATCATGGTTTCCTTGTAAAATTCTTGTATCTTGGTCACAAAGCTTCAAAGGTGATGATGGTTCCTTCTAGTTTGTGTTTCCTTAGTGTAGCATCCCAGTTGTCTAACACCTGTAATGCTACTTGTTCTAGTAATAAAAGGACCACTTCCTACATATAATTGTTGCATCATCATCATATCATGCTCATGTCATCATGCCACCTTGCATTTGAGCATCATATAAAACCCCTTCTTGTTTGGTTCTTATCTCATGTGCATTCTTAATTGTATTTGGTTCTGGATATATTGTTAAATGCCCAAGTTGATTTGGGGGCATATCTCTTATTGACTCCACCACCTTTTCTTCACCACCTTGTAATTCCACCATCCAACTAATGTGAGCTTGGCATTTTAATTGAGTTTTACCTCTAGCTCATGTGGGTTGGGATGGATCAATTCTAGCTCCACATGCTCCCATGTATGCACCATGTTGTTTTCACAATATTGGTATATGAGAGCCACATGGCCACCTTTGCATGCCTTGTGAGTGGAACCTTTCCTTAGTCTCCATATGGGTTGTTTTGGGGGTATTATCATATTGGGATATTTGGGACTATAAAATATCTAGTGGCACATACACACTAGCAAGTCCCAAATATAATCCAATGTGATCATCTCCTTATACTCCACTTGGAATTCTTTCTAAATTCTTTTGCTTGGGCCTTACTCCACACTTTGGAATGCATAAGAAAATGCCATGTAAATAATCTTGATTTCACAAAGATAAATATGGTATTAATTAATTATGCATGGCCCATGCAAGTACCCCTTTAGCTTGACATTTGGTTTTATTTGGATTTTAAAATGGATCATCTCCCTCTACCCCTTAGGCTTGGTCTTGTTTGATCATGCCAAAACCTCTTCACCATACCCCTCCTTACCATCACCACCTTTTCCTCCCTTTTTCTAGTCTTGGTCTTGTTGGGGTTTGGATTTGGTGCTTGGTTTGATCTTGACAAGGAACACCCTAGCATCTAACCTTCCCCCTCTCCAAACCTAAACCCTAAGCCACCCCCTCTCTCCTCAAATCCCACCTAATTCTAACCCGAGCCCCCCCCCCCAAACCTAAACCCTAGTCCCACACTACCAACCGAGCCGGCCCCCTCTTCCTCTCTTCTCTCCCTGCCCTAGGGGCCCCCTCTAGACCTGCCTGCCCCCGAGCTTCCTTTTCCCTGGCCCTACCTGGCATCCTCCCTCCCAGCTCTCCCCACCTAGCTCCCCTGCCCGGCCGGTCACGTGAGGAAGGACAAGGTGGCACCGAGGCCACCTTTTCCATCTTCCCCTCCCCCACGCAACCTCACCTGCCCCCCTCTCGTTCTTATCCTCCCCCTCGCCCCTCTAGCCTCCCCAGATCCGCCCAGGGCGACGCCCTCATCTCCCCTTCCTCTCCTCTCCTCTACCTAGCCTCGCCGTCCACCGTCGGTCTTCCCCTGCCGCCCATCTTCCTAGCCGGTGGCGTGACGCCTGCGGGTGTCGAGGAAGCTCCGGAGGTCCTCTGCGTCGCCCCCGTACTCAGCAGCGAGGAGGAGGAGCCCCCAGGAACCCTGCACGTCGGCGCCGCCCCGACAAACCCTAGCTCCAGTCCGGCAGCCCCGCCAACGATCGCGACCGCCCCAACCTGTACCGACCACACCAACACCACCGCGGTAAGCCCCTGACCCCCCTGGACATGCTCTGGCCCTGCCTCGTTTCCTGCCGGCGGCGATCGTTTCGCCGAGCACACCGCGTGCACCGGCGAGCGCGCACCTGCCAGTCCGTTATCTCGCCGCGAGGACCTTTTCTAGCCCCGCTACTCCTTTCTGTCACCAGCTCGCAGCCACCGCAGTGGTTCCGCCCCACCGCGCGCACGCCCGCGTCGCGGGTTCGACCCCTGGCGCTGCCGCGATCACAGCATCGCTCGCCACACGCGAGGAGAAGATCCACAGTGGCGCGGGCGCTGTTTTGCACTTACCCCCCTACGCGTTTTGCTGCGTCAACCCGCGCTCCCCCTAAACCCCACTGTCAGTCTCTATGTGCGTTTTATAAAAAGGGTCCCCTAGTTTTGTTTAATCAACCCGCAGACCCCCCCCCTGTACCGCGTGGCAGCCTCGCGCCCAGCCTCTGGCCTGTGGGACCGCAGTGCTTCTGGGCCCGCATGTCATCCGCTTAGGCTAGAGTAGGCCACGGTGTAAAAAGCTTTCTGTGCGTCTGAGTTACCCAGTCATCCTGGCCCCACCTGTAAGCGTCTGTGGCTAGATTAGACTGAATATAAAAAGTTTTTCCTGAATCTGTTGGAATTCAAATCTTTTCCTAATTATTTCAAATTCAAATATAATTCTGTTTTTAAATAACTTTTCAACTATTAATCCAAATAAAACAAATAATATATGTTTTTGAATCAGAAAAATGTGAGGATTTCAAATGTGCTATTCAAATTACCTTTTGGCACATTTAAAATTCCAAGTTGAGTTAAATTACAACAAATGCCATCCTTTCTTAAATATTTAATAACTTTCGATCTATAACTCCGAATTTAACAAATGATATGTCTAAAATGATCAGCTCGACGAGACCTTTCTGTTTATGCTATCCTTGACTTCAATTGCAGCATGCATCATGTAAATATATAATATACAGCAACTAATATGACAATAAAATGTGGCCAAACCTTAATAAAATGACTTATTCTTGTATACCACACCTCACCCATGCCATGCTACTATATTGCCATGCAACTTGTGCATCATTCATCATGGCATGATTGTTTGCTTGATGCATTTTACCCATATGCTTGCGCACTTTATTTATGTTGGCCTTTGTTTGTTTGGTTCTTCTTCGAATAGACACTGAGCAGGGGATATATCAAGAGAACCAGGAGCACTACCCAGATCCGTCTCTCGCTTCAACTGAGTTGCCAGGCAAGCACTTCCACATGCTTGCATACATACAGTACCTATTGCCTCTATCTTATTCTTGCATCATTGAGTCGCGAATTGCATTAAATTGAATCCCAAGCATTGCATAGCCTTTACTTTAAACCCCACTGAGCTTGTTCCTCCATCCCATGAGCCATTACTACAGGAGTTGTTTGAGCCATGCGATGAGAACAGCATGTGTAGGGTATGTGAGAGTCTGATGGATAACGAGGTACCTAAACAACTTAACCTGAGTAGTAATGGGATAACTAATGAAAGCGGCACCGGTGAGCAACATCTGCTATTTGGTTTTTCCTGCTCACTTGTGTCCCGTAAGACCCCGAGTACTTGATTCCTGTTCCAAGATTTATTCGCGCTATCCACATCCGGGAGGCTTATGGGACCCCCCCTGAGCCAGAGCTTGATTCAGTCTTATTTCTTGGGGCCACAAACTAGTTTGAGGTTTTATTTACTATCATGTACTTATGCCATGTTACTTCTGTATTTACGATTGTGCGAGGAGCACACCGTACTGTTTAGGAATTGTGACCCGTTTACGCGGTATCGACAAGCCCAGTTTTGGGTTCCCGATCACATACCGCCCCACAAACCTTGGGTCCGTCAAGTCAGCTAACCGCTTGGTGTACTCCAAGGGGTGGCCCCCTAAAATATTTCTGAATCCTGTGATTGCTTTGTCGTGAAGGCCTTGTTGGGTTTTGATTTGGTTTTTCCGAGGTTGATCGAGTGTGTGTTGCTATTTGTGCACCCCGGCCGGGTTAAAACTTTCTGGAAGCCGTGTCCGCGGTTATGGACGACTTGGAGCACAGTTTCTCGATCATAGACAAGCATAACTAAAGTACCGCTTTAATCTGACTAAGTAAATGACTAGTAAATAGTGCAATACTCATGGAATGGTTAATAAAAATTGCCAACGAAAGGGGGGTTGTTCGTCCGCTTCCTCATTGGTAAGCGAGGAGGAGGATGGATCTGATGAAATTACTGTTATAACTGTTGTCATTAATTCACGGACATCCGTCTATCATTGGTTAGGCGGATGGTTAGCGAGTATCTATAGAACTTCTAGGGTTTATCTTTTTCTGCAATTGCGTCACCCCAGGTTGTGTCCCCTTTAGAGGCATTAAGACTTGCTGAGTACCCTTAGGGTCTCACACGATAAATTATTGGTTCAGATGAACAGGTACCCTCGCAGGACGGATACTGGGTGGAAGAGGCTGATGATGTGGGCAACAATCGTTCGGTGTAGAGATTCCGGGAATGGGGATCCGTGAGATCTGTGGGCGGGATGTGCTTAGTTCTATGGCATCTTATGCCGATTTGCTTCTTATCCGTACTCGGACCTTGTTCTGCCGCTTCCGCTTGTTACTCTGATGTGTGTGATGTATGAGGAATTATCCTAACTTATTATATCTATATAGGTCATTTGAATCTTGCCGTATGGCGTTGCTATATTTCCTTTCTTTCTAGATGGTATGGCTCTGATGTACTCTTGTATGGTGGCTTGCATACATACCCACTTGTGTATGTAGTTGATCCCTTCGCCTGCCGATTACGCCGCCCGTACAGGTCCCGATGAGATGGAAGTAGTTGGGACGGCCGAAAGGTCTACCCGTGAGTGGCTTTTGGGGCCCCACCGTACTATTTCAACCACTACCGCTCATCCAGGCTTGTATCTAGGAGCGTAATTCACCGAGGTAGTTACAATTGGTATCAGAGCCATCCCGACCTTCAGGGTCTCAGCCAAACGGTCGTTGTCAGTCTAGCAAATATATTTGGTAGTTATGTATACTAGGGAAAAACAAAACGTGAGAGTAGGACTGCTTCCACTTTTCTTCTTACCCACCCACCCACCCTTTTCTGGTAAGTAAGTGCACCGTTTTCAATCCTCTTCTTAAAATTCAAACTAGGATTCACGTGTTCTGGGTTTCCGTAGTACCATAGTGTGTGTGTGTGTGTGTGTGTATAATCCCTTGTCTATCTGTTGCATCCAAGTTGTTATCTAATCAGCCTTTGGTTATCAACTGTTGGTACATTCCATACCGACAGGCTTTTGCAAACCGACGCAATCTGTCGTACTCTTTGTATCCGACGCTATCTTGTTTGGGGTGTTCGTTTCCGTAGTTACTAATCTTTAGGTTTCGTCGTGAGAAGAAGGGGTTAGGATATGTGTTCCACTTGTTCATGTGCGGAGTAATGATTTGAGTGCGGGATGGAGTCGCGACCATACCACTACTCTTATCATTCGCTTTTGTATATTGAATCAGTAGAGTCACTAATCTTGATTCGTTAAGTAATTTTGCGCATCTATTGGTATTTTAATGTCGAAATTTGTGGAAAAATTTTCTTTGATATATTTGTGTACCACACTCCTTTCAGTCGTGTGCGATATGCTTAATATCTTCTAGGTGCTTTGAACTTTGTTGATATTTTAATATCATCTCAGTAAATTGTATCCTTTAATCTTGGTTAATTCCATCTTGGTACTATTTTGGATTATTATAATTCTCCATTATAGTACTGACTTGAGTTTTATATCAATGACAGGATGGCTCCACCACGTCGTTCTGATGAGGACATACCACTTGAACTGGGCTCCGCGCTGTCAAACATCGCTAATGCTTTGGCAGCAATGCAGCAGAACCAGCAGCGCTTTGAGGAGAGTGTCAGGAGGAACGAGTTTTCTAAGGGATTTTTTCCAATCCTAGGGTTACAATCCTACAGGCAACACAGTGCTCTAATACCATCTATAGAGGTCCCAACCTTTAATAAGGTAGAGATCCCTGTGTTTACAATTCTAGTCCCTGGATCAATAGCTAGCATCCACAGTTTAAGATGTAATATCAAGAAACAAAGGTCATGATACAACTTTATAACAAGGAATAAAATAATTCATTACATCTTACATAGCTCATTTGACTATCTCATTACAATGCAGCAGAAATAACTATATAGCATGGAGTCCTTCATCTTCAAAGTGCCACAGGCAATCATGTTGGTTGTAGACTTGTAATCCTATTCAACACACTTCACTAAGATCAAACAAACCTTCAACATAATAAGTTACAGCCACAAGGGTCAATACATTTGAATTGTATTGGCAAGTGATACTATGCTAGAACAGTGGTATCTATCATCTATATGCATTTGGCTATGTGGAGCTTAGGCTTGCTTTGCTCAAAATAGATTTTCCTTATCATTTGAAAACACTAAGTTTTTGTTTGTCAAAATCACACAAGGAACAACCAATAGGAATTGGTTAACCTTTACCCTTGTTCAACCACAAGCTTTTAACTTAGAAATTGGGATGAGGAGATCCTTGATAGCTTCCATGTCTTGATGCTCAAATTGTCCATTGCGGGGGACACGACTAAGTACTTAGATTTTACTCTCTCGAGAGGTGGTGCACTTTCCCCACAAGACTCAACATGCATCGAGACAAGATCTTTCAGAAGCCTTCCCTTAGACCAAAATGGACGCGTTCCCAAACCTATCACCCCCTACCACCAACTATCCATCTGGCTAAGTTATTGCAACCTATATGATCCAGGCAGAGCCCATATTACCATGTGGCTGCACTTGAAGCTTCTCAACATTTGACATCTCAAATCTCTCTGTTCCTAGGTGGCATTCCACAAGTGAGATACACTAGGGTAGGCCATAAATATGGGGCCCTATGTAACCACTCAACATTACTCATTCACACCATTCCACCCAGGTGATTCATTCACATAGTTGTTTTATTAAACAAAACACAAGTCTTAGACTTAGAAATATTTCATAGCATGAATATAATCCACCCATGTTTTATACGAGCTAAGATAAGCATCATAGTTTTAGGGATCTTAACTTAGGAAACTTTTACTAAGGCATCATATACTAGGATTTCCCAAGGATAGCATACTTAGTAAAATTCCATGCAAGTCCTACTCAAAATATCACTAATGCATAGTGAAAATAATAGGACAAAGTATGAAGCACCACTTCCCTTTTTAGTAGAGAATATAGATTCACTCCTTGATCTTGTAATTGTCACACTCTTCAAATTTCACTACAGTTCAATCAAGGCACAAATTCAATCTAGCATTCACACAATTCACCACATAAAATAGAGAAAACAAAACAATGCATGCAAACATGCAAAAGATTGTATTATTTTGAAAGGTGGTTTTTAATAGGCTATAAACTTTTTAAAACACCTATTGGTCATTTATAAAAGTGGGAAGGTCATTTGAAAACAAGTTAGTGAAAATGGCCATTTAATCATTTTTGTTTTGCTAGAAATGATTTAAATCAAAGTAATAATTTCTAGTGTTTGACAAATATATTTTTAAACACAAATGTTAGTGTTTATGGTCAAAGTGTTTAATATTAAACCATTTTCAAAAAGGTTTCACCTAAAAACCATTTTTCAATCAAAGCAATATTTTATTTTGTTGGGAATGCCTTTAAACAAAGTAATAATTTTCTAGGGTTCACCAAATATATTTTTAAATCCTAAAACTTGGTGTTTCAGGTCAGAGAGTTTAAATCGAACCATTTTCAAAAGGTTTGATTCAAAAAGCATTTTTAAATCATATTCAACATTTTTATTTAACTAGAAATGCTTTTATTCAAAGGAATAATTCCTTAATGTCAGAAAATATATTTTTAAATCCATAACTTGGTTTTTATGGTCAGTAGGTTCAAAACAAACCATTTACAAAATATTTTACCCTAAAAACATTTTTAGAATAAATTTTATACTCAAAATAGGCCTAAACATGTTTCTGCAAAAACAACCAATTTTACAGAAACAAAATACTAAACAAAGGGCATGGTTGCAAAGTATTCTTTTTCCTGATTCCAATGATATAAAATTTGCAAAATTTGGACGTGTAGATTGAAAGTTATGGATTTTACAAAATCTAGCATCTAATAGAAAAGTTTCTGTTTTTAAAAACAAAGCCTGTGCCACGTGGAGAAATTCTATTGAAACATACCATTTCGCACGGATCAGTCAGTGTGCATCGTCAGATCTAAATAGAATCATGCGGCACAGATGCAAACTTACCCCTTCTCTTAAGATTCTATCGTGACCACTAGATCAATATCTAACGGCTCGGTCTTTGTGACCAAATCTTGGCAAATGGCGGCGGCATAGCGGCGACGCTGGCGAAGCGGCTTAATTAGGAAGCACGAGAGAGGGAGGAGAGGATCACTGTGTTCGCAGGGTCGCGCTGATGCTCGACGTTGTCTCTGTTGGCCAAGGGGCGCACGAACACGTCATTGATTGCTCGCTGGAGTTCATGACGGCGTCGGGCACGCTTTGGTGTCATCGGTGGCGAAGCTACGATGCACAGAAATGCAAAATAATCAGTCAGGAAGATGCACGAGAGAGAGAGAGAGACGAGTATGTGTGTGTCATCCAGAGAGAAAGGGACGGTCTGACCTCACCGGGGGTAGTCGTCGGAGTTGTAGCAGACCGCGGCGGTGCTTTGTCGAAGACGAAGGCGAGGCTGTGGGGCATGTGTGGGCGATCTAGGGTTACTGGTAGACGCGGGAGACACTGGCGAGCATGCTCGGGTGAGTCAGGGGCAGTGGGGGGTCGGGCTGGCCAGAATTGCCATGGTGTCTCATCGGAGACAGTGGGGTTCGAGAGTGAAATCGAGGCAGCCTAGAGGCGATCTGGTGCGAGCGAGCGAGGGGAAAGGGAGAGGGGAGAGGGGTGTTTAAGAGGGCAAGGTCGCCGGGCGAGATTAACGCGGCATTGATGCGAATTCAAGCGCGCATTCAACGGCAGAAACGGCGACGAGGAAGAGGGGATAAGGTCGCGCAGGGTAGACGATGATGAGGTGGCGAGTGGGGTCGCTAGGTCAGTAACTGAGAGGGGTACGGGCTGCGGTGAGAAAATGTTTCGTGCAGGGAGAGAGATGGGCTGGTTGGGCCAAGTTGGTCTGGGGTCTGGGGTAGGTTAGTGGGCTGGCTGTTTTCCCTTTTTTTTCTGTTTCTTTTTCTTTTTCTGATTTCATTTCCTGTTTTCAAATTTAAACTCTCATTTGAATCCAGATTCCTTTTTCAAATCTTTTCCAAATATTCAGTATGTTTTAACTTTGTTTATTAATGTATTTTAAAGACCATTTTGGAATAATTCTTTTATTTCATTATGGTTTATTATTTATTTATAACAGGCACTTGCCTTTATTCAAATAAGATTTTAATTATATTTTAAAACTCTTATTTGAATTCTATTTTTTGTCAAACCTTTTTCTTTAGGTTTTTGTAACATCCCAAAAATATTAAACATGGATCATCAAACTGTAATCATCAAATTTAGGGTTAACAAAAACTTTCCCATCTCAAAATATGAAACCATTCATATGTATGTGTATTTAAATTAGGAGTTCTTTTGAATTGCCATGGTTCTGTGATTCATTGCTTGTAAAATGATTCTTAGGTGAAATAAACATCATCTAAATCATTCCCAAACTTTTCCCATAGAAAAACAACTCAAAATGAATAAATGAAGTGAATGGTCATTTTTTTTCCAAATTAACTATCATGCCTACTTTGGCTATTCCTAGCACTCAAAACTTAACATAAACATTTGTGGAGCTTTGCACCCCTGTTAGTACACATAATGAGGTACCAAGGCCCACTTTGTGATCTGCCAAAAACATTTAAATGCTAAGTTGAAATGACAGTTTAAAATTGAATCTATCTCATATGGGAAGATCCCACTATTTAAAAAACCACTCAAACAAACTCAATTATCAAAACCCAAGAAACCACAGAGTCTCCAGCTTATGCCTAGCACACCCACCAAAGATATTTTCAAAATTCAAAAAGAAGTTTCTTGCGGCCATTTCATCAAACACTTGGCAGGCAGAATTTAAACCAAATCATTTTCACTATTTCAAATAGTGTTCTGGCAAAACTTGTCTCCCATTTGACATTCAATTGATCACCTTGTCCCCTCTGGATCAAACCAGGACCTAAATAACCCACCCCCTACCTCCTAGCAGCATGGCCATTGCCAAGCCGAGCCCACCCCGCCGGCCAACTTGGTCGCCGCCGCAGCAGACCACCTCCCCTCTCTCGCCATGTCTGGTAGTTAGCCAGCACCTCACCGCCGCCCACTGTCCCTTCCCCGAACCAAGCCCTGTCGTGGACCACCGAGAAAACCCCGCGCCCAGTGCCATAGCGACATGCCGAGAACGCGGCAGAGCGCCGCACCCGGAACGTGTGCACACGCCGCCAGTCGACTACAGCCCGTGCCCACCGCGTCGCCACGACCCAGGGAGCACGCCAGACACCCCCGTTCGACGTCCAACGCCCCACAGCCACCGCTAGCCGTCGAAGACGTCGCCTCTGCAGCTCAGAGTGCCAGCTTCGCCCGACCGCTTACCGCCGCTCCTAAGCCCGCATTTAAGTCCTAGAGCACCGCCAGGAGACCGCGCGTCGATCGCGACCCTCAGCCAAACCGCTAGTAGCCCGTAGCCATGTCTCCACTGTCGCCTGCCCATCCCTCTCGGTCTAGCCGTCGAGCCTATAAAAGGAGGCCACCCCCAGCCGTTTGCAGCACACCATTCCACTCCCCTCACCTCATTGATCATCCCACACCTCTACCCGGAGCACGGGGAGCAGCAGCTCGCCGGAATTGTACCGGAGCAGGCCGCCTCTAGAGGAGAAGGGCGCCGCTGATTGCGACCACCCCTGGAGCTGCCTCGACTGTCCCTGAGCTCGCCGTCAACCACCAGTTCGTTTGCCCGCCTCGCCATCGTCGCTGGAGCCCTGGTACGCCCCCTATGCACCCCCACCGAGCCGCTAGGGTTAGAGCTCGTTGGCGACAGGTACGTCGTCGACGACGATCCCCAGCCGTTGATCTCCACTCTAATCCAACGTCCCACAGCCGCGTATTACAAGATTATGAGCCACTGAATGGTAGAACCCCCGCTGAATGACACTAGGCCGGCCCATTAGCATCTCCCGCGCGACCCAACAGTTTAAATTTAGATTTTTCCATTTAATTTCAAACACAGTTCTGTACACAGATTCAAAATTCAACCCAGGTCGATTCTATGAACCAAAATGCATGAAACCAATTTTGTTAGAAAGGTACTGAAATGCTTAATCCAAGCCCGTTGGATTCAAATCATTTGGATCTATATATCAACCTTGGTAAAAATAATCATGCAGAAGATTTTCTGCATTCAAACATTTTTCAAAATTCAACCATAAGAGATTTTGAGTTGATTCCAACTCTCAAAAATCACATTTGTTCATAACTTTCATAATATATAAAAACATATGGGTTTACTTATATAAATAATGTTCAAGTAATAAAAGAATGTCACATAGGCATTTCTATTCACTTTATTTATTTAAATTAAAAGGTTAAATCTTATTAAATTGTGACACCACTTTCAATCACATTCCCATGGACTGAAATATGTGGTGATGACATGTGTCAACATGATCCCATGTTTGAGTTGGAGAATATTAAATCTTAAGTAGTTTTTCAATGAGTAGAAATTACTTTTCTCAAATTAAAATAAATAAGACAAATGCTTTAATCTTGTAATGTTAGTGATGATGCTAGATCATAGTGCACCTTTGTGTGATGATGCTAGATCATCTATTGTGCACCTTTGTGTGATTATTGAAAATAGTTAAGTATTGTTTGGTGATTGTGTACCTCGTATTTATTTATAGACGCTAGTACCGACCAAGGGTACGAGGAGGAAGGAGGATACTACGAGGAAGAAGCCGAGGAGAACTTCAACCAATGCTCTTCACAAGGCAAGCCTTGCTACCCAAGTTTACCTATGCAATCCAATACTTAAAACCTTGCAAGCTAACACTATCAACTATGAAAGTTAGATCACCTATGCAATGCATTAAGCATGCTTGGTTAGACACATTTGATGATACGCAATCCTATTTTACTTACAAGCTTTATACTTTATTTATTTATCAAAGCTTTCTCTTGGAGTTTACTTAAGTGACTTGTAGATTCTAAAAAGATAATTGAAGGTAGCATAAAGAGCATTAAAATTGGCCTAAGTAGATAATCTTGATGTCATCCTAAGGCATGAGATTGAGCTTAACTAATCTCCACTTGTTTACCACCCATCATTAGTACTTACCCCCACTTGTAGATGCTAGTGCTAAGCATAAAACTTGATCAACTTTAGATGGGAATACTTGGTGAAAAGGGTTATGAAAACCTTAGAATGATGAGTCATTCTACTGAAATGTTTTGACACGTGTTCTCGAACACTAGATGATTTTGATGATGAAAATGTTGAGGCATGAGCCTTATACCTTGATAAAACTGATGGTTGTCTGGATGCGATACCATTCCAATTTTACCATACAACCACAATACCCAAAAATTGGGTAGGGCTTGACTCGAAATTTATATACCTTAGTATGGGTTCCCTTGTGTCCAAGGCCTGAGCTGAGGCTACTGAAAGGATATGGATGACGCCTGGAGGGGGGTGAATAGGCGATTAAAACTTTTCCTAGAGTGGCTCAACAAAGGCGGAATAAAACTACTGTTTACTTTGTTAAGCACAACCTAGAACAACTAAGGTTCACCTATGTGCACCAACAACTTATGCTAAGCAATACAAGCAACAAAGTGAAAGTAAGATATATATTACTTCAAGCGCGAAGGCTATCACAATGTAAAGTGCATAAGTAAAGAGCTCGGGTATAGAGATAATCGAGGCATGCGGGGACACCGATATTTTACCGAGTTCCTCCCAACATGGAGTATGTCTCGTTTGGAGAGGGGGTGGTATCAAACCACCAACACCACAAAAGGCATCCCTTATTCTCCGGTGAATCTCACCCCAACGGTATCGATCCATGCTTCCACTATCGGTGCACTTATCGGTGGCAACCAGAACCTCTCACAAGGTTGGGGCACTTCTCCAGAACTTAATTGGAGGCTCCCAACAAATGCCACAAAAGGCCACAATGCCTCCAAGGCCACAAAACCGTCTAGGGTTCCAAGAACCCAAGAGGGACAAGCTCCAATGAGTCACACGAACCAAATCCTCCGAGGAGAACTCAAACCGATGCACCAAATGCAAATGGCAAGAACACCACAAAGGTGCTCAAATCCCTCACTCTCAAGTTCCAACAAATATACTAAAGCTATTGGGGGAACAAGAGAGGAGGAATCAAAGAGAGACACAAAATTCCCCAAAATCTAGATCCCCAAAGATGCACTCACAGAGAGATGAATCGGTTAGGTCAAAACGTGGATCTAGATCCCCTCTCTCTTCCACTCAAATATGGGCAAGAATCTTCAGAGGGAAAAGATTAGGCAAGCTTCAAGATCTAGAGCAAGTGTGGACAAATCTTAGCCTAATAGAAGAGGAAGAAACAAGCGGAACTGAAAACGGGCAAAGGCTTATAAAGAAGGCCCAGAAAATCTAGCCGTTGGGGCATATTTTCAGAACGGTCCGGTACTACCGGATTTAATCGGTAGTACCGCACCCTGTGCCCGTAAAAAAAAAGCAGCTGTCAACGGGTCGGTGGGTGCAGCAAGCAAGAATCGCAGCTGGGCATGGGGCCAATAGCAGAGAGCTGGCGGCGCAGCGGCAGCCGGCGTCTGGACATGCGCTGCAGAAAGTGGGCCGCTAGCTACAGCAGCCAGCCAAAGCCCAGCAGACGGTGAGTGGAGCGGCATGCGCTGCGTGAGCGAGCAACAGCGGCAGCAGCGCATGGCATGCTCGCGAGTGGGGCGAGCAGCGGCCGAGCGGGCAAAGCGTGGGTCAACGCGAGCGACAAAAGCGGCAGCGCGCGATGCATGCGGGCAGCAAGCGCGAGCGGGTGCGGGGCGGCAGGCGCGTGGGGCCAAGGGGCAGCAGCGACAGCGGGGCCCGCGTGCAAAGAGCGGCGGCTGAGCGGTCAACACGGCAGCGCGCAGCTCGAGGCGGGCGTGAGCGAGCAGATCTGGGCGAGCTAGCGAGCGCTGCAGGGAGAAGCTGTGCTGGGGATTTCTGGGATGATATTTCTGGGCCGGCCGGTCGTACCGGCCCACCCGGGTGGTACTACCGGGTCGGCCGGTACCACCGGGAAAAGGTACTGGGCCTGACAGAGAGTGGTTGTGGGACACTCAGATGCGGGCGGTAGTACCGGCCCGCCCGGGCGGTACTACCGCTTGGCCCAGTAAACAGATTTTCCCTTTTCTTTTAAACCGAATAAAAGCCAATACTCAAACGACAATAACTTTTGACTGGAAGCTCCGATTGACCCGATTCCAATTGCGTTGGATAGAGGACAACTAGGGCTTCCCAATAATGTGAGATACCTCACTTGGTGAGACACCGGAAAACCGCATAGATCAAAATCGCAATAAGATATAAAAGAGAGATCCGATTTTGATGAACAAGAGCTTGTTATGGAGATTACCGCAAGCTCTAAATCCTCACATGGATAAGACCAAATAACAACCAAATATGATGATGCAAATATGCAAAGGATTGAGCTCTCTCTGAACGATGTGATCAAGTTACTCATTCGAGAGCCCCTCTTGATAGTACGGTTATCTATCCTAAACCTGGTCTCCCACACACAACATGAGACCGGCAAAAGGGAAAACCTATGAAGATTATACATTTGCCTTGAGTATTCCACTTGAGCTTGATGTAGACGATCTTGCCCTTCTCAAGATGGAACGCCTTTCTTAATTCCTCATCATCGATCCTTGATCACCGAGGATGGCAAGCAACAAACATGAGATCTTCTATAGATAGCGCATTTTGAGCTTGCACAACACATCTTCTTCTCATTTCATCGACCTTGAAGCCAACACATGCTCCAAGAGATACCAATGGACAAATCCTACAAGTATAACTTAATACACACATTAGTCCATAAAGATTGTCATTAATTACCAAAACCACACATGGGGGCCCAACATGTTCTTTCAGCTACCTTGTGAAGATTGTCCACCTGTGCAGTACCCAAGATGACAGTTGGTCATGGTTGGGAGGCCAAACTCACAGGAGAGGTTCCTATACTAGGGCGTGTAATTGAAAGATTAGGATTGATTATTTGCATACTGAGTACGGTGAATTCAGGATTTGTTCCTGACGGATGTATCGAATGTTGTGGTGAAAGTGTACAATCTCTGCAGACTGTCACACTATTCGAATAGCCGCGTCCGCGGTTATGGACAGTTGGAGTGGCCATACTGTTCCCCCGTCAGATGTTTTCAAATGACTTGTGAAATGAATTATGACTTTGACTTGACCACAACAAGGTTGTGATATGAAATTCAAGTTCCCACTTAGGTGTTATAAAACTTTCAACTAGTTTTCTTTGCTTCTGAACTTAGTAGAGGTAAATCTGGATTTTTGCAAAACAACCCTAGAGCTTAGTGTCCTACTACAAAAACCCCCTTAACTTGTTAGTATTAGTTTGCGAGTACTTAAAGAGTACTCATGGCTTTGTCCCTGTTTATTCTCGTGGCCAGACTATGAAGAGGAGTACCAGGATGATGGACCGCAGGAAGGTTATGACACCTAGGATCATCTCCCATCGTCAGCATTGCCTGTGACCCTGAAGATGGAGCTTTGCCTACGCTATCGTTATTATTACGTTATTCCGCTGCTTGAGTTGTATTAAGAACTGGATCATGAGATCCTTATTTGTGTAAGACCTTATGTATGTTTTGTAATGGATGATGTACTGTGATATCCAAATCTGTTATGTCTCGCAAAAATGGTAATCCTGGGATTGCGATGTATGGCATAACAGGCATCTGGGATTAAAAGTCCGGGTGTTTACAAGTTGGTATCAGAGCCATCCTGACCATAGGAGACCCTAGTTAGAATGGACGTTTGAATCAAAAACTTAGTTTCAAAACCAAAGGAAGCGATTATTTATAAAAACTTATTCTCATTCTTATCACTTGGATTCTTTCATGAAAATTCATGTTCCTCAAAGACTCTTGCAAAATACATAAAATTTGACACACTTGATCACTCTACTAACTTACTCATCCTATATTCTTATAGATGGACGTGAAGTATAGCAAGTTTTATCAGTTGGGGAATGGAGGAGAACTCATCTTTGAGCGTGACTTGGACTAGCTTTCGGAACTTCTGGAGCGTCCGCACCCCAAGTTCTTTGGATCTCAGCTCAATGATCAGGAAGGAGAAGATCTGTAGTGGCTAGTTGTTGCAAGTCTCCGAGGAAATATTGAACCTCCCACTGCCGAGGGAATTTAGTTCACCTTAAGAGAGAACAACTTGCTTGATGGACTTGCCAGTGAGATGCAGGAAGCTCTTGCCCGTGTATGTGGGCAGAGTATCAATCAGATCAAGGGTACCCGCTTTGAGTTCTATCCAAGGCGTGATGATATGGGACAGCCACTGGAAGCCCCACATCATCCCGAACTAAAGAGTCAAGTGGACCATCTCAGCTTCATGATGTACGATCGTCAGCAGGAGTTGGACAATGCCCGTGCCTATGCCAACCACAAGTCCGCCATCGCCAAGAAGAAGGATCAGACCTTCACCATGCTAGTGAAGGATCGCAAGTCTCGTCGCCGTGAGCTCGACAAGAAGGAGCGCATAATTGCCCGTCTTCGCCACCGTATCACGGATCTGGAGGAGACCATCCATGAGAGAGACATCCAGTTGGAAGAAAGGGAGAATGCCGGAGAAGACCTTCGTGGAGATCCCTACTCCTATCTTAGCGATGATGATGACTTTCTGGAGGATCAGGCCATGGACTTCTTCACCAATGAGGAGGATTTCGACTTCATCGTTGACGATGATGAGGATGAGGATGATGAGTACACCGACTTCGAGGAGTAGTAGCACTTGAGCACTAATGTTAGTGAGCTGTATCCGGTCCCACTGTATCGTAGTTTCCATAATGGTTCTTAAAACCATCTGTTTTCCTTTGGTGTGGTGTGTATTTGTATCGTGTGCTATGAATGAATGAATGAAAAGCAAGTTGCTACAAAAATCTGAGTCAAACTTTAAACAAAATTTTAGCCACCTCTAAACCTTAGAAATTTCCCTCTTTTCTCATGATCTATCTCAATCTTCAGATGCCTCGCGGAGGAAGTGGTTCATCCCCGGACCCGATGTTGTAGATCCTGCAAATGTTGGTTTCTGACTGCGAAGCTGAAAGAGCAGAACGTCAAGCCAACTTATCCACCCTTCAGCACATAGCTCAGATGGCCAACAACAATCAAGGCCAAGGAAACCAGGACAGTCATGGATCTAAGCTCAAGAATTTCCAGAACACCAACCCACCGGTTTTCACTAAGTTAGAGGAACCCCTAGATGCAGAAGATTGGCTGCAAACAATAGAGAACAATCTGGAAGTCGCAGGAGTGGAAGCTAATGAGAAAGTTCTGTTTGCCACCCACTATCTAGCCGGAGATGCAAGAGCATGGTGGAATAGCGTTCGTGCAATGACCGGAGGTCAGATGATGACCTGGGAGGAATTCAAGGTCAAGTTCAGCAGAACACATGTGCCACTGGGTTTGATCAAGAGGATGAGAGATGAATTCAGGGAACTGAAGCAAGGAAGGATGACCGTAGTGGAATACCATGACAAATTCTTGTCATTATCTAGGTATGCCCCGGATGAGATCGACACTAAAGCCAAGAAGAAAGAAAGATTCTTGAATGGTTTGCATGATGAAATGCAGACAGTGTTGGTCAATATCCCCTTTGCTGATATTGAAGCCCTTGTTGAATCTGACATTCAGATGGAAGGAAAGATCAACCAAGCCAATGAGAACCGCAAGCGCCGCATGATGCATCAGCCAGGAACCCACCATACCCCAAAGTATCACCCCAACCCATCTCCAGGATTTGCCCCGAGAACCAACAGACCCCCGATGAACCGTCCGACCTATCCCAACCGTGGAAACCCAAGGCCCGGAGGAAACCACAACAACCCCGGAAACTCTAGAAATTTCAACCATACACCACGCAAGTTCAACAACAACAATGGCGCCACCAACACCAACAGTGCCCCAAGGACTAGGAGCAATGTTGTGCCGGTTGTAGCAAAGGACAAGTCGCAAGTGACTTATTACGACTGTGGAACCAAGGGTCACTACTCCAATGAGTGCCCCAAGAAGAATGCTGCAGCCCCCAATGCAAATGCCCCAGCTCAGCAGCAGCATCGTGTTCAGCCTGGAAGAAGGTTTGCCCCAGGGAATTCGCTCAACCGCAACGGCCGTCTCTTTCTCATGCATGCTGAAGAAGCCCAGGAAGCGTCAGATGTCGTGATGGGTATGTTTTCAGTTAACTCAGTACTTGCAAGAGTGTTGTTTGATTATGGTGCATTGCACTCATTTGTCACCGAAGAATTTGCATGCACTAGTAAGATTCAACCAACCAAACTGAAGCATGTTATGATTGTTCAAATCCCAGGTTCAACCACCAAAGCTAGGAAAATTTGCAAAGCCGTTCCTATCTGAATCCATGGCATAGATTTTTATGCTAATCTGATAGTACTTGGAACTAAAGGTTTGGAATTAGTACTATGAATTGATTGTATGTCCAAACATAAAGGATTAATTGACTATGCCAAGAAAGCCATAACCATGACTAGTACAACTGGATTATCAGTCGAGCATGTATCTGAAACCTTACCTCGTCAATTCAAGTGCAACAAGAGTATAGCCCAACCTACCATTGACCAAGTCCGGATAGTCTGTGAATACCCCGATGTGTTTCCAGATGTTTTGCCCGGTATGCCCCCAGATCAGGACATCGAGTTTATCATTGAACTAATCCCTGGAACCGGAACCATACCCCAGAGACCATATAGTATGAACCCGTCTAAACTAGCAGAACTGAAGAAGCAACTGGATGCCATGCTGGAAATTGGATTGATTCAACCAAGTGCGTCACCATGGAGAACACATGTTTTGTTCATGGACAATAAAGATGGAGGTAACCGTTTGTGTACGGATGATCAGAAGTAGAATGATGTCACTATCAAGAACAAGTACCCATTGCCCAGGATAGAAGATCTGTTTGACCAGTTGACTGGTGCCAAGGTGTTCTCTAAGATTGATCTTAGAACTGGCTATCATCAACTCAAGATTCGCGCAGAGGATACTTCCAAGACTGCCTTTACCACCTGATATGGATTATACGAGTATACTGTCATGTCTTTTGGATTAACCAATGCCCCTGCTTATTTCATGAACCTCATGAATAAGATTTTCATGGACTTCCTGGATAATTTTGTCGTTGTTTTCATCGATGACATTCTGATTTATTCCAAGTCAGAAGAAGAACATGAGATACACCTAAGGACCATTCTTGGAACCCTTATAGAGCATCAGTTGTATGCCAAGTTTAGCAAATGTGAATTCTGGTTACAGGAGGTAGGATTTCTCGGACATATCATATCAGCCGGAGGAATTGTCGTTGACCCTGCAAAGGTGAAAGATGTCGAAGATTGGCAAGCCCCAACCACTCAAACCCAAGTTCGTGCATTTCTCGGATTGGCAGGATATTACCGCAAGTTCGTAGAAGGATTATCGAGTATCGTAATACCCATGACCCAATTGCTGAAGAAGGACAAGAAGTTTCAATGGACGGAAAAATGTGAAGCGAGTTTCCAGGAACTCAAGAGAAGATTGATTTCAGCCCCCATCTTGATCATGCCGGATATCACGAAGCCCTTTAACATGTATTGTGATGTATCCAAGATCGGTCTCGGATGTGTGCTAATGCAAGAAGGAAAAGTTATATCCTATCTATCCCAACAAATAAAGCAGCGTGAACAGAACTACCCAACCCATGACCTCGAGCTCGCAGCCGTAGTTCTAGCCCTGAAGACTTGGAGGCATTATCTCATGGGAAAACGTTGTGAGATTTATTCAAATCACAAGAGCTTGAAGTATATATTCACTCAGAAGGAGCTGAATATGAGACAAAGAAGATGGATTGAGCTAATCAAGGATCACGGACTGGACATTCACTATCACCCCGGTAAAGCCAATGTGGTACCAGATGCCCTTAGCAGATTGTCGTGCCGCTTGACCTCCATGATTTTGAAGGAGCAACCAAGTTCGCACAATGAGATGGAGGATTTTTGAATGAAATTAGTGAGTGAAGGATTTTTGGCTAGCATAGAACTTCAACCCACTTTGATCAGCGTCACGGAGGCGCAGAAAGGAAATGCTAGCATCGACGGAATCAAGCGTCGTATCGGTATAGGCAAAGTACCCGGATTTACCGAAGATGAAGAAGGAGTTCTATGGTACAAAGGACGCCTTTGTGTACCCGCAGATTCGGAATTGAAAGAAGTGATTTTGAAATAGGCCCATGATACTCTTTATTCTATCCACCCCGAAGGAACGAAGATTTATCAGGACTTGAAGGAACAATTTTGGTGGCATAATATGAAGAGAGAAATCGGAAGCTATATCGCCAAGTGTGATATATGTCAGAGAGTCAAGGCAGGACATCAAAGACCCGCAGGACTGTTGCAACCTCTACATATTCCGGAATGGAAATGGGATTCAGTAGGAATGGACTTTATCACCGGATTGCCTACTTCTAGTAGGGGAAATGACTCTATCTGACAGATTGTCCAAAGTCGCCCATTTCTTACCAGTCAAGACCACCTACCTGAGTTCGAAACTAGCTGAGTTGTACATCGCTAGAATTGTCAGTTTGCACGGAGTCCCCAAGAACATCGTATCGGATCGAGGAACTCAGTTTACCTCGAGATTCTGGAAGAAAGTCCAAGAAGGTTTAGGAACCCGACTAGATTTCAGCACAGCTTATCACCCTTAGACCGACGGACAAATGGAGCGAGTAAATCAAATACTCGAAGACATGTTGAGAGCATGTGTGTTAGAGTATGGATCTAAATGGTAAGATTGTCTACCGTTCGCAGAATTTTCATACAACAACA
This sequence comes from Avena longiglumis, assembly GCA_030063025.1. NCBI lineage: Eukaryota > Viridiplantae > Streptophyta > Magnoliopsida > Poales > Poaceae > Avena > Avena longiglumis. The sequence goes on along the minus strand of CP125977.1, from coordinate 176,636,718 downwards.
GTTATCAAGCTAGTTTGCAAATGGCCCCATTTGAATTCATGTATGGACGGAAGTGTCGCACCCCTTTGAATTGGTCGGAAGTAGGAGAGAGTCAGATTTTCGGACCCGACATCATACGAGAAGTAGAAGAGAAAGTTCACAAGATTCGTGAGCACCTCAAGACCGCCCAGTCAAGACAGAAGAGTTACGCCGACAAGAGACGTCAAGACCTTGCTTTCAACATCAGAGAGTTCGTGTATCTGAAAGTGTCGCCATTGAAAGGAATGCAGTGTTTCCAGCTGAAAGGAAAGTTAGCCCCCAGATATATTGGACCCTTCAAGATTCTGAATTGTCGAGGAGACGTATCATATCAATTGGAACTGCCAAAAGAAATGTCAGCCATGCACAATGTGTTCCATATCTCATTACTTCGTAAATGCCTCGAAGTTCCGGAGAAGACTGAAGTTTTCAAGAATATTGATCACCGGACCATAGAGATCAACGATGATCTGACCTATCCTGAAGTACCCATCCGTATTTTGGAAGAAGCTTTCAGAACTACCAGAACCCGAAGCATCAAGTTTCTCAAGATTCAGTGGAGCAACCACACGGAAGAAGAAGCTACTTGGGAGCAAGAAGATCACATCAGGACAGAGTTCCTAGATCTCTTTAAATCCTAGGTAATCTTTTTCGTCCTTTTTCAAATCTCGGGACGAGGTTTTTTTAAGGGGGGAAGGTTTGTAACATCCCAAAAATATTAAACATGGATCATCAAACTCTAATCATCAAATTTAGGGTTAACAATAACTTTCCCATCTCAAAATATGAAAGCATCCATTTGTATGTGTATTTAAATTAGGAGTTCTTTTGAATTGCCATGGTTCTGTGATTCATTGCTTGTAAAATGATTCTTTTAGGTGAAATAAACATCATCTAAATCATTCCCAATGTTTTCCCAAAGAAAAACAACTCAAAATGAAGTAAATGGTCATTTTTTGCCAAATTAACTATCATGCCTACTTTGGCTATTCCTAGCACTCAAAACTTAACAGAAACATTTGTGGAGCTTTGCACCCCTTTTTAGTACACATAATGAGGTACCAAGGCCCACTTTGTGATCTGCCAAAAACATTCAAATGCTAAGTTTAAATGACAGTTTAAAATTGAATCTATGTCATATGGGAAGATCCCACTATTTCAAAAACCCAAGCAACCACAGAGTCTCCAGCTTATGCCTAGCACACCCACCAAAGATCTTTTCAAAATTCAAAAAGAAGTTTCTTGCGGCCATTTCATCAAACACTTGGCAGGCAGAATTTAAACCAAATCATTTTCACTATTTCAAATAGTGTTCTGGCCAAACTTGTCTCCCATTTGACATTCAATTGATCACCTTGTCCCCTATGGATCAAACCAGGACCTAACTAACCCACTCCCTACCTCCTAGCAACATGGCCATTGCCAAGCCGAGCCCACCTCGCCAGCCAACTTGGTCGCCGCCGCAGCAGACCACCTCCCCCTCTCTCGCCATGTCTGGGAGTTAGCCAGCACCTCACCGCCGCCCACTGTCCCCTCCCCGAGCCAAGCCTAGCCGTGTACCACCGATAAAACCCTGCGCCCAGTGCCATAACGACATGCCGAGCACGCGCCAGAGCGCCGCACCCGGCACGCGTGCACACTCCACCACTCGACCGTAGCACGTGCACACCGCGTCGGCATGACCCAGGGAGCATGCCAGACACCCCCGTTCGTCGTCCAACGCCCCACATCCACCGCTCGCCGTCGAAGACGCCGCCTCTACCGCTCAGAGTGCCAGCTTCGCATGACCGCTTACCACCGCCCCTAAGCCCTCATTGAAGTCCTAGAGCACCGCCAGGAGACCGCGCGTCGATCGCCACCCTCAGCCATACCGCTAGCAGCCCGTAGCCATGTCGCCATCGTCGCTTGCCCATCCCTCTCGGTCTCCCTATCGAGCCCATAAAAGGAGGCCACCCCCAGCCATTTGCAGCACACCATTCCACTCCCCTCACCTCACTGATCGTCCCACACCTCTAGCCGGAGCACGGGGAGCAGCAGCTCGCCAGAATTGTACCGGAGCAGGCCGCCTCTGGAGGAGAAGGGCGCCGCTGATTGCGACCACCCCCGGAGCTGCCTCGACCGTCCCTGAGCTCGCCGTCGACCACCAGTTCATTTGCCCTCCGCGCCGTCGTCGCTGGAGCCCGGGTACGCCCCCTATGCACCCCCACCGAGCCGCTAGGGTTAGAGCTCGCCGGCGACAGGTCCGTCGTCGACGACGATCCCCAGCCGTTGATCTCCACTCTAATCCAACGTCCCACACAGCCCCGTACCGCTTCGCGCGTTATGAGCCGCTGACTGGTAGACCCCCCTGTCAGCTGAACCCCGCGCTGCGGAATGACACTGGGCCGGCCCATTAGCATCTCCCGCGCGATCCAGCAGTTTAAATTTAGATTTTTCCATTTAATTTCAAACATAGTTTTGTACATAGATTCAAAATTCAACCCAGCTCGATTCTATGAACCAAAATGCATGAAACCAATTTTGTTAGAAAGGTACTGAAATTCTTAATCCAAGCCCGTTGGATTCAAATCATTTGGATCTATAGATCAACCTTGGTAAAAAGAACAATGCAGAAGCTTTTCTGCATTCAAACATTTTTCAAAATTCAACCATAAGAGCTTTTGAGTTTATTCCAACTCTCAAAAATCACATCTGTTCATACCTTTCGGAATATATAAAAACATATGGGTTTACTTATAGAAATAATGTTCAAGTAATAAAAGAATGCCACATAGGCATTTCTAGTCACTTTATTTAGTTAAAATAAAAGGTTAACCTTATTAAATTGTGAAACCACTTTAAATCACATTCCCATGGACTAAAATATGTGGTGATGGCATGTGTCAACATGATCCCATGTTTGAGTTGGAGAATATTAAATATTAAGTAGCTTTTCAATGAGTAGAAATTACTTTTCTCAAATTAAAATAAACAAGACAAATGCTTTAATCTTGTAATGTTAGTGATGATGCTAGATCATCTGTAGTGCACCTTTGTGTGATTATTGAAAATAGTTAAGTATTGTTTGGTGATTGTGTACCTCGTATTTATTTATGGATGCTAGTACCGACCAAGGGTAGGAGGAGGAAGGAGGATACTACGAGGAAGAAGCCAAGGAGAACTTCAACCATTGCTCTGCACAAGGCAAGCCTTACTACCCAAGTTGACCTATGTAAGCCAATACTTAAAACCTTTCAAGCTAACACTTGCAACTATGATAGTTAGATCACCTATGCAATGCATTAAGCATGCTTGGTTAGACACATTTGATGATACCTAATCCTAGTTTTACTTACAAGCTTTATAATTTATTTATTTATCAAAGCTTTCTCTTGGAGTTTACTTAAGTGACTTGTAGATTCTAAAAATATAATTGAAGGTAGCATAAAGAGCATTAAAATTGGCCTAAGTAGATAATCTTGATGTCATCCTAAGGCATGAGATTGAACTTAACTAATATCCACTTGTTTACCACCTCTCATTAGTACTTACCCCCACTTGTAGATGCTAGTACTAAGCATAAAACTTGATCAACTTTAGATGGGAATACTTGGTGAAAAGGGTTATGAAAACCTTAGAATGATGAGTCATTCTACTGAAATGTTTTGACACGTGTTCTCGAACACCAGATGATTTTGATGATGAAAATGTTGAGGCATGAGCCTTAGACCTTGATAAAATTGATGGTTGTCTAGATGCGATACCATTACAATTTTACCGTACAACCACAATACCCGAAAATTGGGTAGGGATTGACTGGAAATTTATATACCTTAGTATGGGTTCCCTCACGGCCAAGGTCTGAGCTGAGGCTACCTTGTGAAGATTGTCCACCTGTGTAGTACCCAAGATGACAGTTGGTCATGGTTGGGAGGCCAAACTCACAGGAGAGGTGCCTATACTAGGGCGTGTAATTGAAAGGTTAGGATTGATTATCCGCATACTGAGTATGGTGAATTCAGGATTTGTTCCTGACGGATGTATCGAATGTTGTGGTGAAAGTGTACAATCTCTGCAGAGTGTCAAACTATGCGAATAGCCGCGTCCGCGGTTATGGACAGTTGGAGTGGCCATACTATTACCTCGTCAGATGTTTTCAAAATGACTTGTGAAATGAATTATGACTTTGACTTGACCAGAACAAGGTTGTGATATGAAATTCAAGTTCCCACTTAGGTGTTATAAAACTTTCAACTATTTTTGTTTGCTTCTAAACTTAGTAGAGGTAAATCTGGCTTTTTGCAAAATAACCCTAGAGCTTAGTGTCCTACTACAAAAACCCCCCTTAACTTGTTAGTATTAGTTTGCGAGTACTTAAAGAGTACTCATGGCTTTGTCCCTGGCTATTCCCGTGGCCAGACTAGGAAGATGGACCCACTACTAGGAAAATGGTCGTTTGTGGCGCACCTGAAAGGCCCATCCGTGGCGCACCAGTAGTGCGCCACGGGCCTTGCGCTACGGCTATCTCTCAGCCGTGGCGCACTGCCTAGTGCGCCACGGTTGTGTAGAGATAGGCGTAGCGCACCACCTAGTGCGCCACAGAAGTTTGGCATGGTGCGTTACCCCTTGGATCTTCTGTGGCGCACTACCCAGTGCGCCACTAAACATCCATGGTGCGCTTTAGGGGTAGTGCGCCACAGAAGGTAGAACATGTGCGCCACAGATGTATTTTTGTTTTTTTTAATTTCCAAGCCAGATTATATGCAATACAGATTATATACAATATTACAGCAGATATACACACACGTATACAAGATATACAATTATATATATAAATACCGATATGAAAAACAAGATTGAAACAAATACATATAGATAAGTCTCATACATGAATACATAGTCCAAGTTACATTGTTTTGATCATGTTACAAAGTAGTAGTTGGTGACATGCGAATACATGTGTCGATCGAACAAGTTAGAGCTCTAAGCTCGCTTAGACATCTAAACTAGCTAGCTAGACACAACGCGGGATAAATAACCAAAGAAGATAAGCATGATCACCGCGTGACGAAGGTGTAGGTCTTCATCCGGTTCCTTGTCCTAACTCCCGCTAGATAGCTGTATCTATCTTCCGCCTCGCCATAGTGTTGTACCCTTTGTAGCTATTGTCGCTGAAATGGTGCACTGTCTCCGCAGTCTTCCCAATCATCGAGACTCAGGAACCCGTCCCTTGTACACGACGTACCGCCATCTACAAGTTGACAATAATAACTAACCGTGATTGAAAAAACATGTATAATTAAAGTCGCATATGAAGATACACTTATAGAAAGTACTCTTAAATCAAAAGAGCAAACTCAAAAGCATGCCTCATATATAACTAGCTAGGTCGTTGGACACAGAATTGCTTATGACGGGACTGTTAGCCAAGTAGGATGCACAATTCACGGACTTGTGCATATCACAAGGCTAACAATCCCGTCATAGCACATTCACATATATATTGTGCCACGACATTTCAATCATCGGCATATTCTAAAAAGACAAAATAACTCAAAAGCATGCCTCATATATAACTAGCTAGGTCGTTGGACACGAAATTGCTTATGACGGGATGCTAGCCAAGTAGGATGCACAATTCCGGACTTGTGCATATCACAAGGCTAACAATCCCGTCATAGCACATTCACATATATATTGTGCCACGACATTTCAATCATCGGCATATTCTCGAAAAGACAAAAATAACTCAAAAGCATGCCTCATATATAACTAGCTAGGTCGGATTGTGGAATTGCTTATGACGGACTGTTAGCCAAGTAGGATGCACAATTCACGGACTTGTGCATATCACAAGGCTAACAATCGCCATAGCACATTCACATATATATTGTACCACGACATTTCAATCATCGGCATATTCTCAAAAAGACAAAATAACTCAAAAGCATGCCTCATATATAACTAGCTAGGTCGTTGGACACGAATTGCTTATGACGGACCGTGGAGCCAAGTAGGATGCACAATTCGGACTTGTGCATATCACAAGGCTCACAATCCCGTCATAGCACATTCACATATATATTGTGCCACGACATTTCAATCATCGGCATATTCTCGAAAAGACAAAATAACTCAAAAAGCATGCCTCATATATAACTAGCTAGGTCGTTGGACAGATTGCTTATGACGGACTGAGCCAAGTAGGATGCACAATTCCGGACTTGTGCATATCACAAGGCTCACAATCCCGTCATAGCACATTCACATATATATTGTGCCACGACATTTCAATCATCGGCATATTCTCGAAAAAGACAAAATAACTCAAAAGCATGCCTCATATATAACTAGCTAGGTCGTTGGACACAGGAATTTCTTATGACGGACTGTGAGCCAAGTAGGATGCACAATTCCCGGACTTGTGCATATCACAAGGCTCACAATCTGTCATAGCACATTCACATATATATTGTGCCACGACATTTCAATCATCGGCATATTCTCGAAAAAGACAAAATAACTCAAAAGCATGCCTCATATATAACTAGCTAGGTCGTTGGACACAGATTGCTTATGACGGACCGTGAGCCAAGTAGGATGCACACCCCGGACTTGTGCATATCACAAGGCTCACAATCCCGTCATAGCACATTCACATATATATTGTGCCACGACATTTCAATCATCGGCATATTCTCAAAAGACAAAAATAACTCAAAAGCATGCCTCATATATAACTAGCTAGGTCGTTGGACACAGGAATTGCTTATGACGGACCAAGTAGGATGCACAATTCGGACTTGTGCATATCACAAGGTCGACAATCCGTCATAGCACATTCACATATATATTGTGCGACATTTCAATCATCGGCATATTCTCGAAAAATACAAAAATAACTCACACTTGTCGTCCGAGAACCAAAGAGTAAGCAAAAACCAAAGAGTAAGCAAAAAACCAAGCATTGATTGATATATAATAATAATAAGCAAAATAAGTAAGCGGTGATTCATAAACCTAATAAGATAAGTACACTTGTCGTCCACACACACACAAAGGTCATCTATAGTTTGCAACTACAACTAGGCCAACATCAAGCCTTCGCTCGGCTTAGGAACGGAGGACGCCTCGTCATGAACTTCCTATAGTCACCCCGCATCTCTAGGCGATCTTCTATGTCACGGTTATTCGATATTTCCTCCGTAGAAGATCCCCAAGTCATGACATCACGAAGATGATTGCCCCAAACATCGCTGGATGCGATACATCTCTTGTCTAATATCCGAATCATTGATCTTGGCCTTTGCTTCGCCCACTGCTTGAGATGATCCGGCCAGAATTCTGCTGGTCAAGTAGGAACGCCTCATGTGATGGAGTGAGTAGGCTTCCTTCTTCGTTTTCCGGCTGCTTCACGCAGGGAACTCATTACGTGGTTGAAGACGTGCCGAACTTGACCTTCTTACGCACGAAGCTGGTGCCTTCCGTCGAGGCAAAGCCAGTGAGAGCATCATCCAGAACTTCCTTGATCTTGTCGTAGTTTTTCTTCTTTTCTAGACTCCCCGAGTCGAAATACGTGGCGTGGGAATGCTTCGGCGATAAGGAGATGAGCGCAGTGTTCATCTCGCAAAAAATTCAAATGGAATGTGTTGAAAAAGAATGATGATGATCTAATAAAGCCAATCGACGGTGGCGAATAACGACTTACTCGGGAAAGTAAGGCATGAGAATGTATTCCTTTGTCTTGTTCGCCACGAGGATTCTTTTTAGGTACGAGGCCACGATACGTCGCTCGGGGGAACCCAAGCAGTCACGCATGTAGTAGGGGTCCACTATAGCGATGCCCGTGTGTTCTCTCTAATGATCTGCGTGGCGGCCGAGAGAAAGAGACGGACCATGGTATAGTGCAGCGGTATAGGTGGAACATATTGAAGATGTCCTCGAACCGCAGGAAGAACAGATCCAGCAAGCGTGTCGACGAAGCCCAAGCCTGGTGGCACCTTAACCACGAATACCGGTGCGAGGGATCTTTCTCCGATAGAAGGCGTCTCTATCGTCAAGACGCCGTCATGCACACTCTGCAGTTCGAATGGCGCGAAGCTCGCAAATTTAGGTAGCATGGGCTCACCCGCCACATGAATCCTCCACATAATACCCTCGGGTCTTGGTGGCCCGTCCGAAACCTGATTGGATTCGCAGTTGTTGACGCCACACCGGCTCGAGCTGCTAGATTTTCTTTTCCTGCCTTTTTTCCTTTTGGAGAGCGGGCAGGCACCGCATCTCGAGCACCGCCGCCCTATGTAGTGTGTCAGGCTTAGAATAAAGGGCGGTTGGTTGTATCACCGCTCAGAAGGCGCAAGCCGGAGGCTCCTCGAGAACCAAGCAGACGCTTGGTGATAGTGGCTTTCTGTGGGGCCACCAGCTAGGTCTTCTTTGCCAAACCGAGTGCTTGAAGAAGTGATCATTCCAGTCTTGAAGTCCTCGGCGGATCTGCGCCATGTGCATATCATCAACATGATCATCCGACCCGCTGCGTGGAGGTGACGGCGAGGGCGGTAGGGGCCTTACACGCTTGTCGCCGCACGACAGCGGTGTTGTTGTTCTGTGGCGTGATGGCCCCGCCGTCCCCAAACGGATCATGCTCTTTGGCCATAGCATGAACAAGCCAAGCAACTTCGAGGATGACGACTCTTCTTCATCCGCCTCACGGGGTTGAATGGGAGGTTGGTCGTCGCCGCAGCCTTAGCACCGACTAATTTTAACCTCGCACGCTTATCCGCATCGGCTTTGAGTGGAACGCGCTGCAAGGGTTGAACGATGGTACCTTGGCAACATCCTCACTCGTTGTTCACGTAGCATAAGAGAGTGCAAGGAACATCCGTCTGCGGAAAACATGTACTGGCGTCGTGAGCGAGATGCCACAAGAGTAATATATAGATGGCATGAAAGGCGGTAATTAAAGCAATTTGTTTACCGTGATGGCGCCGAGATCGGCTAATGTCGACGCACCGCACGCGACGGGCGTGCAGAGCGGAAGGGCTGCTTGATGGCGCGGTGCTGGCCGCCGTATTCTCCCTACCGACGGGTGCTTGAGCTCCGGTGCCGCCGACGATGGCGGGGGCACCAACATGTACTCCGGCGCCGGTGATGGCGGGGAGTCACCAACACTTGCGGCGCCAAGGCTAGCGGGCGGAGTCACGAACACGTAGTTCGCTCGATTCGCCGCCCGTTGTTCGAGTGGCTGCCGACCATGCTTGGAATCGGGCACGGCCCTACTCGACCACCCGCACTCCGATTCGCTATTGACTCCACCAAGGCGGTGAAGGACGTAAGGGTGATTGCCAGTTGTCTTGGACGATCTGCGGGATCCGCGCCACTTGTGCCTTAAGTTCTTGAACCTCTGCTTTTCCTCCTCGCTCCTTCCGGCGCCACATGCGTCTCGGCGTGGACCAAAATGATCCACCCAATTCTTACCCCGAGGCCAGACGGCCAGCCGACGACGGCTTCTTCAGAATCGGCTCTATTTTCTTGGCCCGTTCATCGCCTGTTAAAAGGGTTATCCCACTGTGGCCGCCGTCGACCCACAGGATGAGGAACCACAGGATCCATGACTAGCAACAATTTCCTCCTCCTGCGAAGAAGTAACGGTGAATCATTTAGATCATCGATTAGATTTCAATCGTGTTGATCACCGTAATTAGATTATACTTACCACAATTTCTCGATTCCTTCACCGCAGGATCCGCGGTGAGTTGTTTGGTTTTTGGGTCCACATGGTAACGGGCCTCGATGAAGTTTCGAACCTGCCCGGTTCGAATTTAGCAAAGGGTTTTCTATCCCTTGGATCTATACTCTTCGTCCTCCTTATTCCATTTGGCCTCCGCGGTTCAGATCCACCAGATCCGAGATGGTGATGACCTATATTCATCGCTCGGCGCCTTTCCCGATTACTATTGTCCAGGCTCTTTCAGATTCACACCTCTCCTTGAACTCCGAACTGATCTTCGTGATCGCGGGTCAATCTTCCGGATCTCCTCGAGACTTTTGCCTTCTTTATAGATCTTCTTCTTTATCCGGTTCTCCGGTGGCCAGGCGGTGCTCATCTTTGTGAGGGCGGATTTGTTTACTTGCTCCCATGATAATTTGTGTTACGATACTTAGCGGAAACTTGTATCGGCGTGCGGCTTCTCGAAGAGGAGTGCGCAAGTGGCCATTATTATCTTTATGCCGAGATTCTCGGTGTTGATCGAGATGGTTGTCCGGTGATCGCCGCCACTTGCCCACCGCACTTTGACGACAAGGGCGGGCTCCAAAGGAACCCCGATGGGCTCACTGCAATTTCCTCCCCGACTGCGGCCGACCGTGTTCGCCGGTCCTTCGCTTCTTCTTCTTAGGAGGGTTGCTACCACTCCTGTGCCCTCGCCGCCATCGGTGGTTTCATCGTCCGTTCCTTGGCTTCTTCCTCCGCGTCTTCCATCTCATCATCCTCGCTCTCCAAGGATGGTATTCTTCATCGTCTTCTAGACTGGGCCGCCTCCGTAATGTCAATTGTTTATTCGAGGTGCGAGTTCTCCTTCAGCGATGCGCTTAGAACATCCACCGTCGTTATCACACATCTTTGCACTAATAAAAACAAATAATTGGTTAAATGCACGGAAAATCCGCATGACCTTTGCTAATTTTCTTAAACTAGAGTGCCCGATTTCGCCAAAATGGAAGTTAATCAACATTCCGCAAAAATCGGGACTCGTTTCATACAAGAACCTGCATACACACATAATAAAGTGCTTCATATACAAGCACAAGCACAATTTCAAGGTGCTATTGTCCCAAAGAGATAGTAGCAAAACCAACACTACTCTATTTTTCCTTCCAAACCATTTCACAACCACATCCATCCAGTCCCAAAGACAAAGGCCACAACCATATAAACTTTTGTTATCAATTTAAGCATAGCCATATGACAGAAGCTATCTCTTTAAGCAACAATGGCAACCCAATTAAAATAAATCTTGTGAATAAGTAAAGGTAAAAATGAGAATGATCTTACATAAGCATGCCACTTATTGTATGATTCCAATGAAGCAATGTCATTGTTCTAACCACAATGGATGCCCACAATTTGTGCTACAATAAGCCCAAGACCATAGCTAAAAATATAAACCCATGATATATGCTGATACATCAAGGATCAGGATTTATAACTATAATCGAGTTACCTATAACTCAAAGTGGATTTATAACTATAACTGAATCGTTACCTATAATGAATCAGCTATCTACAAGCTACATTTATCGTCATGATTCACAAGATCATCTCGCATCAAAGGAACAAATGGTTCTTGTGCCTTGGTAATTTAACGATCATGCATCAAAGGAACAAATGGTTCTTGTGCCTTGGTAATTTAACGATTTCGGTTTTCCATAAGGACCAAATAAGGACCTGTGTAACATTGTCCATATGCACAAAAGGAAATGCACTTTCTTATACAACAAGAAAAAGGAACTTGGTTTCATGAAACCTTGAGTTACAGGTTCATAGTTAGTGAGTGCAATGTAAACTCGCATATCTTTGTTCTACTACGCAATGTAAACATAGGAGACATGCATTAAAAACACAAGTTTTACTACTGCATATCTTTGTTCTACTATTGCATTTTCATCTACTCGAACCTAACCTAAACCTAACCTGAATCTTGCTACTCGAACCTAACCTGAACCTAACTTTGAAGCTTGCTACACGTAATGTCATTCGGTGTATGTTACGATGTTTTTGACTTATGTAACAACAACTAGCTCAAGCTACAACTAGTCTTGAAACACAGAATGACTTGCGACAACAACTAGTACTTGAAACATTCAGGTTACATGGTTCAGACTGAACATTTCTTCTCTGTTTATATAGGTTGCGGTTCTTGAATCGGAGCTGCAGTGGTGAGCGAGAACCGGCTGGGCGAGATGCTCAGGAGGTGGCTACAAAACGAGGCCTGCAGGCCAGTTCACGGACTTGGTCACGGCCCATCAATCCAACGGCGAGAGAGGAGAGAGGAGAGGAAGATAGGGAGAGAGAGGGAGGTCGGCAGGAGACTCACCAGAGGGAGGCGGAGCTGGACGGCGGGGTGGCGGGTTCCTCCACGGACTCCTCCTCCTCGGACGCGACGACTCGGGCTCCTCCTCCTCCACGCTGGCAGGCTCCTCCTCCTCCACACGTGCATTTGGTGGCTCGGGCTCCACCTCCTCCACGTCCTCCTCCTAGAGCGGCAGATTGAGGCCGGCGGTGGGATGGGGATGGACGATGTGTACGATGAGGCGGCGATGGGAGGCTGGCTCACGTGGTTGATTGACTAGTCCAACCCACACAGCGTAGCGCCACAGCTAAGTGCTTACGGATAACCGTAGTGCACTTATCCAGGGTGCGCTACGCGTGTGTGGGTTGGACTATCAGATAAGTACTTGGTCGTCCCACTAGTTAACACTAGTACTGTCTTACCCCACTGGTTATGCCCTTAGCTCTATTCTAAACGATGAGCACCTGTGTTGAATCTCGGTGCTCCACTTTTATTTTTACTTTAAAAATACTTTAAAATGTTCCAAAAAATACTTTAAAATGTTCCAAAAGTGGTGATACATGCCATACAAATTTTGTTTTGTTTTTAAAATACTTTTAAATATTCCAAAAATGCCCAAAAGTGGTGATATATGCGATAGAAGTTTTATTTTGATTTTAAAATACTTTTAAATATTCCAAAAATGCCCAAAAGTAATAATATTCCAAAAATGCCCAAAAATATGATTTAAAGTATAACTAAATTTCATAATAATTTGTCCATAAATATTACAATCTTTTTCGACCACGCGTTTTACAATATTTTTTGAGCTAGCGTTTTACAATCTTTTTTCCCTTCTTTGTCGCGGTTGAATAATTTAGCCCCGGCACTTTAATGTTTCTTCTTTCGAACGGGCTACCTTTTTTGGGTAGGGTTGTCCTTTTTCTTCTTGTGATGTATGTTGCTGCATCATAGTCGTCGTCATCTTCAATCTTTGGATCGCCGTACTGGTCGAAGTCTTGCTCGTTGGCGACTCCATCCATTCCGATGATGTTTCTTTTTCCTCTCCTCACGACAACACGGCTAGGCTTTGTCGGGTCGGTAATGAAAAAACATTGGTCCACTTTGGTAGCCAGTACCCACGGTTCATTTTTCGCGGCCACGTTTGCACCGGCGGCCTTGGATTTGGCTGCTTCGGGTATAACCATGGTTGTGAAATACCGGTCTTCTCTTTCGACGTTCTTTGCCCATCTGACACGGAACATCGGCACCTTTTCTCCACAGTAGTCGAGCTCCCAGATCTCCTCGATTCTTCCGTAGAATCTTTCCTTCACGTTGTCATCGGTGTATAATTCCGACGTTACGCCTGAGTTCTGATAATCACACTTGTTGTCCTTTTCCTCCGTGTAGAATGTGTAGCCGTTGATATCATACGCCTGATAGGTCACCAGGTTTTGCATCGGTCCCTGCGACAAGGTGAATATGATCTTTTCCGTGTCAGAAGAATGCGAGCGCGGGGGATTATCAAGGAGCGTCTGCCTAAACCAACGCGTGAAATCTGAGTTGTGCTCTTTGATTATTTCTCCCTGCGTCCTCTGTATGCCCCGGTCCATGTACTTCTTCTCGATTAACCTTTTGTGCTTCGCACTCCAAGGATCGACCAGTTCTAAATGCTGTAGACGACGAGGTTTGCTCGATCAAAGTCTGGCGTCGAAAATCGAAGTGCGCATGGTATCGACGACCCTCTCGGTGACCAGATCCGTCGAGCTTGCCAAGGTGTCTGTTGCGGGAAGACCGACGTGGTTCTCGATGTCTAGATAATTCGTGCGTAAAGAGATGCACTCTTCGCCGAAAGCCCTTGGCTATGCTTACATCTGGACGGGACCATTGCGTAACGTATCCTTTGATGTGTCCGTTCATCCTTTCGAACGCCATCATCTGCGGAGAAACATCGGCCCGAGTTGTACGATGTCCTCCACGACATGGACCAGCAGATGCACCATAATGTCGAAGAATGCGGGTGGGAAGTAGACCTCAAGCTCACATAGTATCACCACGATCTCCTCCTGTAGCCTTCCGAGCTGATTCAAGCCAATCGACTTCCTAGAGATGACGTCGAAAAACTTGCATAAGCCAAATAACGTTTCACGGACGTGCTCGTCCATTATCCCTCTTAGTGCGACCGGAAGTACCTGCGTCATTAGCGGCACGGTCGTGAGACTTCATGCCATCGAACCTCTCGCCTCGCCTAGGTATCGCTTATCTTGCCCGTGAGCCGTAAGGAAATTTGACTCTAGAAGGCACTTGAAAAACTGTTTGATCTCATCACGGCTTAGAGTGAAGCAAGAAGGAGGGCAGTAATATTCGTTCTTCTTGAACTTTTACCCTTCCGACGACCTTGTGTCGTCTCCGACTCATGATCATCGTCATCTTCCGATCATCGAGTAGTGCGTCCTCCGTGAAGCTCCTTCCGGATACCCAAGCATATCAGGTCGTGCCTTGCTTTGGACCATCTTTCGTCCTATCGGCATGTTGATTATGGTGGCGACTCTCGCACACGTTTTTCGTGATATGCATGATGTCGAGGCTATGAGGCGCGGAGAAACTTCGATATGGCAACTCGAGCAGACCTTGTTTTCCATACCTTCATCGGTGGCTTGTCTTGTTGCTGCCTCTTCGCTTCTTTCCGTGCTTAGGACAATCTTTCCAGTTTTCACAACTCTTCCACTTCTTCGCTGCTCTACGCCCTGGGATTCCTCGGGTCTGATTTGCCATCGAACAGGTCTCCACGTTTTCTCCATGGATCATTCTTGCCGAGCCACCTCCGTGCGCCATGAACACGGTTTTCGATGACCCCGGATCTTTCTCTAGTTGGAGATAGCTTGTGTTATCCATGCACCTAACGCATCGTGGAATCCTTGGATAACCTGCCCGAGATATACCCGCAACTGGATAGTCTTGCACCATAGTGACCAACGCGGCTCTCATAGTGAAATAATCTTGTGCGACGGCGTCGTAAGTATTGGCTCCAGATTCCCATAACGTGGCTAGCTCCTCTTTCAACAGCCGAGATACAGATTGATGTCGGTACCAGGTTGTTTCGGCCCTTGAATTAGCATACTCATTTGTATGTACTTCTTCTTCATGCACAACCATGGAGGAGGTTGTACATCCATACAAACACAGGGCCAAGTCTTTGCGTCTGCCTGCTACCGAACGGATTGAGTCCATCGGTGCTCGCACCAAGCTCGATGTTCCTCGAATCTCCACCAAATTCGGGAATTCGAGGTCCAATGCTTTCCAATCGCTAGCATCGAAGGTGCGTCGGCAGCTCATCCTTTTCGGGTCATCATCATCTCGGCTTCTTCCTTTCCGCATGCCATCGCATGAGCTTCGCTTCCTTAGGGTCCGCGAAATAGCGCTGCAGACGAGGGGTGATAGGAAAGTACCATACCACTTTTCGATGTGCTTTCTTCCCTTTCTTGTATCGACTCACGCCGCACACCGGACATGTGGTTTTCCCCGCGTCCTCGCCCCGATAAATGATGCAATCGTTGATGCATACGTGATATCTAACGTCGGTAGATCGAGAGGATGACGATTTTCTTGGCATCCTCGATACTAGTTGGACATGTGTTCCCCTCCGGGAGACGATCGTGCTGAATGCCATCATATCGTCAAGCTTGCGTCGCTCAATTTGTGCTTTGCCTTCATCTCCATAGCCTTGAGCGTTACATTCAACCGGTATCATCGGCTGCATCCTTCATACAATGGAGTAACGCGTCTTTCTCAAGTTGCGCAAGCTTGGCTTTCTCTCTAGCGGCAGCCTGGCGTTACTAAATGCGCTTGAAGCAGCTCTTGCACATAAGGGTCCCGCACAGCTCGACGTTGTTCCATCGTAAATCGCTCCTCGCATCTAGATCATCATCATCCCGATGCCTTCGTACCTTCACCATCTCCGAGCCTCTTCATCATCTCGCCCGTTCGCCGTGATGATGATCACCGTCTCCATCATCTACGCCATCGCTTATCCAACGAGTGTATCCATCCATGAAACCATGGCGAGCAGTGCGCTCAGATTCCGAACTGGTCGATCACCCAGTTGAGTTTGCATCTTCTGCACGGACATCTTATATCTGTCTTGTTATTTCGTATCATGTCGGCCGTCGCACATTTCAAAAATCTAGCCACAATGCCTTCGCTCATTAAGCGGACCATTTTTGCCTGCACGATGTACACGGTAGAATTTTGAAGTCTATTAGAACCACATAATGAATGCATGCATGCAATGGTCGATAGAAAATTTCGGCATGACCTATCCTAAAATTAGGACCTTTGCGAAATGCCAAAGTCTTGCCAAAATGGAAATGAATCAACATTTTGGCAAAATAAATGGCAACTTGTTCACATACAAACACAAGAGAGAGAGAGACCGATCCATACACACATGAACATATCATTATCCTCTCCATACACACATGCATGAGCATCATCGATACTCTCCATATACACACACATATGACCATCGATCCTCTCCACACATACACACATCATGAGCATCGATCATCTACATACATATGAGCACATGCATCATCCATATACACATGAACACATCCTTACATGGACAACTTACGAGATGAGAGACCGATCGCGAGAAAGATGGAAAGGGGAGGTGCGCGCGTCGGCCGGAGATGGATAGATGAGAGACCAGAGGCCTCCTCTATTACTTATGTAACATCCAAAGCAAGTTTTACATGCTAAAAATGGTGAATGTGTGGAGAAATTGAGGTGGGAAGGAGAAGATCCCGACTAGATCTAAGGAGGAAGAAGAAGGGAAAGTGAAGTGTGGGGTGGTGGATGTGGTCACACATGTGCACATAAAGTGCTGCCCTAAAAAATCGACACATCCGTGGCGCACAAAGGCGCTTGGGGAGTACAAACATCTGTGGGCGCACTAGGCGGAGTGCGCCAGATGTCTAGTCCCCGTGGCGCACTAGGCGGAGTGCGCCATAGCGTTTGTGGCCTGCAGAGGTGGGCATGCGCTCGGTCGTGGCGCACCATGCACACGTGCGCCACAGATGACCCTAACAACCGTGGCGCGCACATGGCTGCATCTGAAGTTTGGCGTGTGGCCAGGCCTGGCCCACACATATCTGTGGCGCACTTGGGTCATGTGCGCCACGGATGTTCTAGTTATTAGTAGGGCACTGCCCACAGGTGAGCCACGCCTGTTTTAGCCGTGGGGCACTTCAACCATGTGAGCCACGGATGTGCTGATTACCTATAGCCGTTTTCCTAGTAGTGACCGCAGGAAGGTTACAACAACTAGGATCATCTCCCATCGTCAGCATCTGTGACCCTGAAGATGGAGCTTCGCCTATGCTATCGTTATTATTACGTTATTCAGCTTCTTGAGTTGTATTAAGAACTGGATCATGAGATCCTTATTTGTGTAAGACCTTATGTATGGTTTGTAATGGATGATGTACTGTGATATCCAAATCTGTTGTCTCACAAAAATGGTAATCCTAGGATTGCGATGTATGGCATAACAGGCAACTGGGATTAAAAATCCGGGTGTTGACAGTTTTATTTACTCATTAGTGCAAATAATTCACTTTGAATTATTTAAAATATTTTAATATGTTTTATTAATCATTTAAATTGGGCATTTGTCATTATTCAAATAATATCAAATATGGTTTTAATCCCCTATAAATTTTATTCAAATAATTCTTTGATTCCATTTAAGTTAATTAAGTAACTTTTATTCCACATGGGAAAATTCCATTTTATTATTTTCTCATGATTTAATTAATCATTTCTATTAGGGATTTTGTCTTCATTCAAATGGAGTAGAATTTGGTTAATGCCATATTATTTTATTTGAATATTCCTTATCCCTTATTTTATTTGGATATGGATTATCTTTGTTCCATTTGCTTATGGATTTAATTCAAGGTTTTAATTTTTCTTCTAAATAATTTCTTTGGAATTTATTATTTAGTTTAGGCAAGCTGTCTTTATTTAAATAAATTAGGATAATGTTCAATCCTTATGATTTTATTTAAATAATCTTTTACTCCTTTTTATTATTCAACAAATTTCATTCCATTTGTTTGGCCAAGATTTAATTTGGCTTTTAAATATTCCTTATTTATTTATTTCTTTCTTTGTCTTATAAAATCCATATCTTTTTATTTATAGATCCAAAATTTGTGATTCCAATTTGTATAGTTTTACTTAATATTTGTTTATCCTTTTAAATCTCTTTAGGATTATTTTGCTCACAATTTGGTATGGATTTTAGATAGGAGATTTATTAGCTTTGGAAATTATTTCCTTTTATCTTATTAAATTCATAAATTTTTATCTATGGTTCCAAATTAAATGAAACCAATTTCTATGATCTTATAATATTTTTGTTTATCATTTTTGATCATTTATAAATGTTTGTTGCTAAATTTTTATATGGAACAAATCCATAGTCTTAGGGAGATCTTGGAAATGATTTCTTCCATTAGGGTTTAGGGTTTTGTTTTAACTTTTCCAAGTGTTTAAATTTCAAGATTCATTCATTGATGAATGCATTTCACTTGATTGAAATTTTGTTGGATTCCCTTTTCCTTTAAATTTGTTCAAGAAAGGTTTTGATGTTTCCATTAAAAGCAAAAAAGTTTCTTTTCACCCTAAATTTCAACATTTATTCCTTTTGTTTATTTATTTTTCACATTTAAAAATTTGGAAAATTTTGGGATGTGACAATATGACTGCTATTATAGCAGCAAAAGAGGGCATTTGTATCAAGTAGTTTGTTATCAAACTAGGTGTCGTTCACAGTGGGATATTACTAGGAAGATATATTGTATGACAATATTATCAACATGTTTTAACCCCAAGGAACTAAAGGTCTCACCAAAGGACCAAATTTATACAAATCCATCTCATTAGAAAACGAGTGATGCGTAGAGACACGAAGACATGCAAATACGCACGGACCTGAAAGTGTCGGATCCGAAGATCAGTTAACCACTAGCAATCGTGTATATACAACACCAGAAAGCCATAGGTGTTGAATGCACAAAGGTTTGAAACTAGATTATTGTCTCTAGTGCAAGTGGAATACTGTTGGAGATATGCCCAAGAGGCAATAATAAAGTGGTTATTATCATATCTTTATGCTTATTATAAAATTTTATATTCATGCTATAATTGTATTAACCGGAAACATTAATACTTGTGTGGTTTATAAACATGTAAGAGTCCCTAGTAAGGCCTCTTGTTAAACTAGCTTGTTGGTTAATATATAATCATGGTTTCCTAATCATGAACATGGAGATGTTATTAACAACAAGGTCATATCAATAGGAGAATGATGTGATTAACATACTCCTATAGATAAGCGTATCATAAAGATCAAGTCATTTCAATAGTTTCTTTGCTATAAGCTTTCAGATACATAGTAACCTAAATCCTTTGACCATTAGATCATGCTAATCACCATCACTGGAAGGATGCTTTGATGACATCAAACACCACTTCCTAACTGGGTAGTTATAAATGTGGCATTGAGTGTTCAGAAAGTATGTGTTGAGGCACATGGATCAGGAGTGGGATTTGTCCATCCATATGACGGATAGATATACTCCGGGCCCTCTCGGTGGAATGTCATCCAATTGGCTTGCAAGCATGTGACTGTCTCACAAGGGATCACATATCATAGGAATGAGAAAAGAGTACTTGTCGGTAACGAGGTTGAACTAGGTATGCAGACATACCAATGATCAGACCTCGGATAAGTAAAGTATCGCGAGACAAAGGGAAATTGGTATCGTATGTAAATGGTTCATTCGATCACGAAGTAATCGTAGAAATATGTGGGAGCCATATGAATTTATAGATTACTCTATTGGTTATTGACCGGAGAAGAGTCTCGGTCATGTCTACATAATTCACGAACCGTAGGGAGACACACTTGAGGATTCGATGTTGTTTAGTAGATATGGAAAGTGAGTAAAGAGACTGAATGTAGTAAGGAGTCTGGGATGGGATCCGGGATATAACGAGGAGATCTGGAATGGTCTGGAGAATAAGATTCATATAAGGAAAGTCCAATTCCGGAGTTCGGGAATGGTTTTGGTTTTTCACCGAAATGTTCTAGAAGGTTCACTGATCCGAAGTGGGAAGGGTACATGGATGTGTCATGACAAAGTGGAATGGTTGCATCATGTCCTAGGTCACTTGGCTGGACACTTGGAAGAGCGAAATCAAACTCTAGTTTGAAACTCAAAATAAGGCAGTTTGAAAAGTTAAAATGGGACTTTGGTTTCCAAGTGGAGGGAGGGAAGGAATCCTACTTAAGGGAGGATTCCTCCCTCTCCCTTGCGCCGTCCACATGAGGTGGAGTTGGGGAAGTACTCCCCTTCCCCAATCGCCCCTAACTCTCATAAATAGAGGGGAGGGGAGCCCCCTTGCACCCCACAAGAAACCCTAGGTTAGCCACCGCCCATCTCTAGATGCGGCTTCCCTAGATCTCCTCTAAACCGTCGTCTAGCTAATCCCTAGTCGCCGGCTACCTCTAAACCCATCGGCCCTCTTAACCCTAGATCACCGAGGCCCTCTCTCTACTCCACCATACCCGCTCCGGCTTAGGCGAAGTCCTGCGGGGTCTCTCCTCTACTTCCGACACCACGTCGTCGTGCTTCTAGAATTGCGAGGAGAGAGCTACAACCTCTGCTGCCTGCTGGAACACGGGAGAGGAAGGTCTTCATCGAGTACTGTAACATCCCAGCATATAGGACCTAACGAAGGGTAGATTTAGGAATATGAATTTGTGCATGCATTCATTTGTGAGAATGTGGGTAAAATTTTCGCCAAATAAAATCCTTAAGTGATCAATGTTTCTTTCTTACTTTGAGATTAGGTTTAGTCTTAAAGGAGGATTGCTATAAACTTTGATATGATCATAAAGGAATTATGTGTGTTTTGAAATGAGTTTGGATTCTAAAACTTAAGTGTTTTATAATTTAAATGATTTTGATATAAGATTTGAATCATAAATTAATTAAGAGAAAAGTATTATAACTTAAATCTTATTTAAAAACAATATTGGATATGAAATTCATTTCATATTCATAAACAAGTTACAAAGAATGAAACCTACTGAAGTTATTCCAAACTTCACAATTTACAAAAGAGTAAAGAATAAGAATATTCTTTATTAATAAATATATAATCTTTATTATAAATGAACAAAATAAAGATTACAAGAATTATAAAAGAAAAATTACAAAAGAATAAGAAAAATTACATTTGTATATCTACTAACTATATCTAAATCTACACTAAATCTTCATCTTTATCTTTGTACCTGCAAAACAAAGATTAAATAGAAACAAAATAGGATTAGTGTTAGTATATTTCTCTCATATATGTCAGTGAGGTGCACTTGACAAACTCATCACTAAGAAATGTTATAAAGGGGCAAGTTTCACCTATAAGAAAGATTTTATCTTTCATAAATTAAAAGCCAGAATTCAAATGACAGCCAAGAGGGACCAATTCACCAGCCTGGTGAAAGTAAGTTGGTAATAGTAAGTTCAAAATTTCTGAACCTATCCACAAGTGCATAGCAGGCACACAAGCTGGACACACACCAGCATGCAAAGGGTGTGTTGTCGACCTCACAAGCACAGCCAAATATCACAAAACCACAGCACAGCCATGGAGGAGCACATCAGTGCATCTCTCCACTACACAACACACCAGCATAGCCAGGGTAAACAACATCTAAACCAAGAACAGCAGCCAAATCAAACCACCCAGATCAACCCATACATCACCAGGATGGTGACATAAGGAGGGGGATGGATCTGGTGGACAGCAAGGTCAAGCCCAGGATCTAGGAGGAGCAGGCAATCTCAAGAGAAAGCTCAGGAGCCCAGCAAAAGTAGATCAATATCAAGATCAAGATCATCATCAATCTACTACACCAACATCAAATTTTGTGGTGAGACTCATAAAACCATCACATGATTTCATCATATTATCTAAACAAAAGCATGTGTTGCTTTATGGAATGATCTCTCAATAATCACCCAAGAGGGGTGAATCTATCCTAGAGATTTCAAGTATAAGATAAGAAATCAAGCTCAACCACAAGCACTGAACTCACAAACCAACATCACTGAGTTCAGTGTTACTTTTGCAACTTAGATCATTCATTTGATCTTATCAGATCAGGGCACATATCTCCAAGAGAGTAGCACCTCTAATCCTATAAGTTTCAAACAAACTATTGCCCAACTAACTAGGAATTAAATCCTAGAGTCTCAGACCAACATCATAGGCAGAAAAGATAAGAAAAGCTTTCATTTCATCTTGCCATTTTTAATCATAAGACTTATCAAGCTAAGCCCAGAAATAAAAATCCAATCACTTGTGTGCCAGAATACAATGGTATCACAAGGACAAGTTCTTAATGAGATAAAACCAATCTTTGCTTAGTTCCCACAGAGAAAGGGACAAACCACTACATATCATTTTCCTGAAGCCAAGTGCCAGGAATCAACATTAAATTTATCTATACATCCACAAAAATCATTACATGTAATGATTTAATTCAGTATGTATAATCACATACAAGCCAATATTATATTACAGTAAGCAACAACTGAGAGAAACTACTGTCAGTACAAACATTCTGACAGTAGAGTAAACTCTTAGATCAATAACATAATCCAATCAAGGATTCCATTGAAACTCTAGCATGGATCATAGTGGATTACCACTAGAATAAATCTGATAGGCAACTAGCATCATCAAAGCCACTACCAATCATTAACCACAACAGAGCATCATTTCCCATGATCACATATGATCAACACTAGATATAAAGCATCATATATATGATCAACAGGGGGTTATGAACCCTAATCAGAGCAAGAACCCTAATCCAGAGATAAACCCAATCAGCACATAGTCACTCGGCATGAGAAGCCACTAGATACACACAGAGAGAATCATGGAAGTAGTATGGACAAACACCACAGAGACAACTTACCCGAGGTCCTCGCTGACGAATCGAAGAGGAAGTAGGGTGGCCGATGAACCGCGGCGGCACAGGGAGCGCCCAGAGGGGCGCTTCAACCTACACCTGCCACGGCGGTGGCCGTAGCAGCACACGAGCCCAGCACACCACCGCAGGCGGGATCACGATGGCGGCGACAGCACCTTTTCCTAACCCTAGGGTTCGGGAACGGGGTGGACCTGGCCACGGGGAAGCCCTGGAGTCAAATCCAATTGGGTAGAATGAACGAGCATCGTCGACAACCCCAACTCGCACCATGGCGGCGGTCAGAACGGCCGACGGCGGAGGGAATCGACGGTGGCGGCATCGCCGGCCACGGGGTCGAGTCTTAGAAGGAGAGGTTAGGGTCGAGGGAGAGAGGAGGCACAGAGTGGGCTGGGTGGGCCAAAACCCCTCGGGATAATATTTTGACCTTGCCCTATTGGGCCACACCGGCCCAATAAGCCCAAAAGGCCAGCCCAAGTTGTTTAATAAAATCTTTTTGATCAATTAAAAAGACCAAAATGTTCCTAACCTCAATAAAATTATAGAAAATAAAATAAAAGTCCAAAAATTATAAATAAAATATTTTTGGATTCACAATAATCCACTCTGTCCAAACAAAATAAGATATCAAAATTTTGGACATTTAAATTTTTATAGGAATTTTGTAATTTGTATATTCTTTATGGAATTTTACAAAATGATTGAAAGATGATAAAAATAAATAAAAATCACTTTCATTATTTATTAATATTATAGTATTTTTGAACAATACTAAATAAATATTTAGTAATAAATTTAATGTATAATTAATAATTCCTAAAAGAATTATTAAATCAATAAAAATCAAATAAGAAGGGAAATCAAATAAAATAATTCAATATATGCAATAAATATAAAAAAATATTTATAAATGCTTTATTAAAAGGCACCTTATATAGGGAAAATGCATATAGAATTAAATAATGCATTACATTACTTGCATAATCATTTTGCTTCTTTAAATATTGTCCTTACCGGGCAATAATGATGTTTTTGTAGAACTAGAAGCTCAAGGTCCAGTGCAATCATTAGACTTCACTACCTTGCCATCACAAGGCAAGTTCATCACTTTCTCATGTCCTTTGAAGAATCTTTATCAAAGTATTTGCAAATTGTGTGTTATCATATATGCTATAAGAGAAAGAAAATATTATTTTCATAAATAAAGAAATCATAGATATCATCTTAAGTGATGATATAATGGAGCAATAGAACTTAGAGTTCTAATTGCAACAATGATGATCAAGTAGGGACTTAATAACCCCTGACATCAGTGATTCTAGCATCGTATATTACGCGTTAGCCATGAGATTTGGAATGGGACAGAGAAGTCAGCTGTATCTTCTTCCTCTCGCATGAAGCCGGATGTGCAGGTCGTGGCTGTTATCCTCATAGTGTGCATATTAATTGGTAATTCGTAGAGGATATGCAGCATATGGGTCGGAACCCTCATCGTCCCACGATAGTTCTGGCATCTAACGGTTTGTACAAACCATTGCCGTAATTCATTATGTGGGCATGGTGTACACCAAGGAGGCATGCAGGGTCACGAAGGGGGCAGTGATTGGCTTGGACCAACTACTGGGCCCCACATCATGGAATTGTTGACGGGAAAGTACGCCCGGTTGTGCAACAAGGAGTTGATCTCTCATGGGTAAAGTAACGCACCTCTGCAGAGTGTAAGAACTGTAACTTGTTACTCCATGTTCCGGGAAGGAGCTACGAACACGGCAGGAAAGGAACTCCATGAAAGTTCTGGTCAACCTGTGAAGGCCGATTGTCATAGTTTTTCGGATTAAAATCAATCTTTGAAGAAAGATTTACAAAAACTACATAGTACCAAGGATTTATAATTCGAGGTGGTAGTTAGAGCATCAAACTTACCACCTTGCATATAATGAACTTGTTGGGTAACGCTGTTACTCATTCTTTCCTTTGATCCCTTGCTTAGACTCTGAGGATCCCGAAGACGTGCCAATGTATGTAGCCGAATGCCAAGAAGACGTGTTCTACGAGGAACCTGATCTATCTGGAGGAGTTGAAGGCGTGGATTACGAGATCCGCTACGATGTCGATGAGAACGAGTCCACTTAAGTGTCTAGTTAGTAGTAACTAACGGAGCCGAGCAGCATGAACTCTATAGAATAAGTTATTGAGCCCCACTCCTAGTCGGAGTTTTTACTTTTGAATTTCCGATGAACACTATATTTTGGTTTGTAAATTAGATCTTTTGGAAGTCTTGAACTTCCGGTATTGTAATAATAATGTGTGTACTTTTGTAATATGGACCCGCAATGTTTCTGTTGTACCACTCTGAGGGATGTGATATTTATGGAACGGTGTTCTGTGGATGTCATGTCAACGACTATAGTGTACTACACATGCAGTGGTATGCTGGGTCACTACAAGTACCGTACGTGTGACCAACTGCGGAAGCGCTGCCGGAACCCAGCGCCAGAAGGATCGTCTACGCGATCTTGAGATCGGCAAGTGAACGACTACATCACCCACGAGAATCCGATCTCTTTAACCGCTTTGGATCTTTGAGGGTTAGTACTCTATCGACTTGTTGCTACAATCTACTAGATATATCTTGGCTTGTGTGTGTTCATGCGATAGAATTTTTTTGTTTTCCATGCTATGAACCCCTACATAGACAAGCAGGAGTAGGTTTTTCCCTCCGGGGCCTGAACCTGGGTAAATACTGTGTCCCCTTGTTGCGTGTCTGTTAACCATCTCATGATTTCCAGCCTCCCCATCTTCTCTAAACCCAAGTCCATAACAATGGGCATTGACGAGTCGAACCCTCGTCACTAACGAGGCAACTTTGGAGACCAACGAGGCTACTTTGGTAGGCCATTAGGATGGCGCTGCCACGGTGGGTGAGGACGGCCCTTCTTCAGGCAAGACGTTTCCGATGAGGCAATTTAAGGCAAGCCGCTGTTGACGAGGAAAGTTGCTGCTGGACGGAGCAACTTTGTCTCCTGAAGAAGCAACTTTGGTGCGCGAACAAACGACTTTGGTCCGACGAGGCAACTTTGGATTTCGGAGAAGTGTCCGACTAAGCAACTTTGGTGCCCGACGATACAACTTCGACTAGCCATTAGGACAACACTACCGCGTTCCGTGAGGACAACCCTTCTTTAGGGAAGCCGCTGCCGACGAGGCAACATTAGAGTCCGATGGCAACATTGGATCCTGATGAAGCAACTTCGGAGCCCGACAAGGCAACTTTGGTGCCCGACTGAGAAACTTCGGTGCCCGACGAGCCAACTTCTGTGCCCGACGAGGCAACTTTGGTAGGCCATTAGGACGGCACTGCCGCGATGCGTTAGGACGACCCTTCTTTGGGCAAGCCGCTGCCCGACTAGGAAACATCGGATCCCGTGGAGGCGACTTCGGAGCTAAATTAGTTGACTTAGATTTTGTCTAGATTCGATGGTATCTGGACATGATTTAGGATTAGAAACATCCTTATCTTGACGACTTGCCTCGTTGGGCTCCGATGTTGCCTCGACGGGCACAAGTTGCCACATCGGGCTCTGAAGTTGCCTCGCCAGGCTCTAAAGTTTCCTCGTCGGGCACCGAAGTTGCCTCGCCGGGCTCCAAAGTTGCCTCGTGAGGCACATAAGTTGCCTCGTTGGGCACAGAAGTTGCCTCGTCGGGCTCTGAAGTTGTCTCGTTGGGCTCCAAAGTTGCCTCGTCAGGCATCAAAGTTGCTTCGCCGGGCTTTGAAGTTTCCTCTTCGGGCTCTGAAGTTGTCTCGTCGGGCTCCGAAATTTCCTCGCCGGGCTTTGAAGTTGCCTCGTCAGGCACCGAAGTTGTCTCGCCGGGCTCCGAAGTTGCCTTGTCAGGCACAGAAGTTGCCCCGTCGGGCACGGAAGTTGCCTCGCCAGGCAAAAGTTGCCTTGTACCAAAGTTGCCTTGCCAGAAAAAAGTTGCCTCGCCGGGCTCCGAAGTTGCCTCGTCAAGCACAAAAGTTGCCCTGTTGAGCACCAAGGTTGCCTCGTCAGACACAAGTTGCCCTGTCGGCCTCCGGAGTTGGGCACAAGTTGTCTCGTCGAGCTCCAAAGTTGCCTCGTCAGGCTTCAAAGTTGCCTCGTCGGGCTCCGAAGTTGTTTCGTGAGGCACAAAAATTGCCTCGCCGGGCAAAGTTGCCTTGCCAGGCACAGAAGTTGCCTCGCCGGGCACCGAAGTTGTCTCGCCGGCCAATAGTTGCCTCGTCAGACACAGAAGTAGCCCTCTCGGGAACCGAAGTTGCGTCGTCGGGCACAAGTTGCCTCATCAGCCTCCGAAGTTGGGCACAAGTATTAGACAACTTTATACAAGCGGCAAGGAACTTATTTACAATATATATAGATGCATCAGTAGCACGCACCAAAATGCCCGAAAAGGCAACTTCACTCAATAGTACTCCCTCCGTTTCAAAATATAAGATGTTTTAGGTTTGTGAAGAAAATGAATCTAGACTTGTTTTAGTATATAGATTCACTTAACTTTAGGATGAATTTACACACTAAAATAAGTCTAGGTTCATTTTCTTCATAAACCTAAAACATCTTATATTTTAAAACGGAGGGAGTAGGTTAGTAAGCAATTTCGATATACAATTTCATTACAGTAGAGAGAATAAAAAGAGAATGCGCTACCTACTAGCTAGTAATACAGAGAACCTAGTCGTACCACCATTTCAGCGCATTTCAGCAAATACATAGTCTGCACTGTCTGCATGTACTCCAACAGCCACACATCAGAAAAGTCCTGAGTATAACATTTATATTAAATAATTTATATTTTATTGGTCAAGTCCTTTAAAGCGGGACGGAAGGAATAGCAAATTGTTAATTAATGGCATTAAAAGAGAGGCGCAAATTGTCCAGCATGCGAAACCCCGATAATAGGACCTAGTGTATATGAGAGAGATGGAGTACCTGCGACTGCGAGAAAAAAGACTACGTATATGGCATCCCAAGATGAGCAGCGCCGCCGCCGGCGGCGGAACGGGAAGACTGGCCTTCTCCTCGCATTCCTCTGCGTTTCCACCTCCTCCCTCGCGCTCGGGGCAGCCAAGTCCCCCGACGCCGACGCCATCGTGGACCTCGCCAGGTCGGTGTCCAACCTGCCCCCGTCCTGGACCGCCGGCGCTGACATCTGCGGCTACGAGGGCATCACCTGCGACAAAGACTCGGGCCGGGTGACTACCATCGACCTCCGGGACAAGGGCCTGGCCGGGACGCTGCCGTCATCCGCCATGTCCTCCCTCGCCGCGCTCACGGCGCTGCACCTCGGCGGGAACAGGCTCGCCGGCGCCGTCCCGTCGCTGGCCAGCCTCGCCTCCCTCGCCCTCGTCGTCCTCGACGGCAACGCCTTCACCTCCCTCCCGGCCGACTTCCTCAAGGACGTGCCATCGCTGCGGGACCTCAGCCTCGACTCGCTGCCACTGCAGCCGTCACTGGTAGAAAACGCCCCATGCGTCCCGGTTGGTAAGGGCCATTGGTCCCGGTTGCCCAACCGGGACGGGGCAATCGGGACTAAAGCTCCAACCATTAGTCCCGGTTGCCCCACCAACCGGGACAAATAGGGGCACACGTGGCGGCATCGGCGCGAGGTGGAGCATTAGTCGTTCGTAACACGACCGACTAATAACTCTGCCGGCAGAGATTTGGCCCATTTCTCCGCGGCGGAGAATTCATTTGGCACATTTTGTTGTCTTGGCAGCATTTTCGCCACTTTTGTGCATGACAGAGAATTCATTTAGGTTGTTTTATTGTTTATTTAGTGTTTTGCACTTATCAATGAAGGAACCTTATATTACACAAGATCATCATGACAACTTTACATTCAAGACACGGATCGAGTTCATGCACTACATACAAAAGTTGCTATTCG
Organism: Avena longiglumis; assembly: GCA_030063025.1. Classification (NCBI taxonomy): domain Eukaryota; kingdom Viridiplantae; phylum Streptophyta; class Magnoliopsida; order Poales; family Poaceae; genus Avena; species Avena longiglumis. The sequence continues at coordinate 176,607,672 of CP125977.1, read as the reverse complement.
ATGCTACCGCCAATTTCTTGAAAGTTGCTAGTTTTACAATTCCTATTGTCTATACACCGAGTAGTATTCCCCTTGTGTGTTTAGTACTACGCATCCAAGAATCCCGCCAATTCCTCTGTATTGCTCGTATGCGATCCTTTGGCGGAAGACCGTCCGTGAGCGTTCGATCTGATTTAAAAAGGAGTCACCTATATGAATATGAAACTAAACACAATTTGATTGTAATTAAAAACTATAGAAATTGTTTACATACGTGGAGTTGCTCTAAATTCCTGCCCTTCTCATCGCGTCTCTGGGATGAACTCGCATACATAGTATCCACATAGATTGTTACACGGTCCTGCGTCAGGCACTTTACGACAATAGAGTTCAATCAAAATAATAATCAAGCATGATAATAACTGTATCAAAACTAGAATCAAAGAGATGCGCGGATATAGCTAGTGGTGCTTACATCTAGTGGTTGAAATGTAAGCTCCTCTTTCCAAACACCCTAGCCTTCTTGGTGAACCGTTTCCAAGCCTTCGCCGTGAAAAGCGAATAAAATAAGTTATTAAGTACTTGATATCATAAAATTCACGACGTTGCCGATATAGTGTCGTAATGATTAGAATTACCTGGAGAAGTATCGCATGTCCTTCCACGTCTCAAGGGGTTTATGTTTGAGTCCATGACTAGTACACGCCCTTTGTCAAGTTGAATGATTAACATAATATAGTGGTACTGCGAATGCAAAACTAATCAATTATATACTTAACATCGAGTAAGCGAAATAGAAAGTGTATACAAGACAATAACACTCCTTTGGAAGTTGTAAGGAAATAGTATTTCCCTTTTGGTTTCTTGAAACCTTAACGCGTGTACTATATTATCCTCCGTATCACGGGGCTTATTTTGAGATTAGCTTCATGAACCCAATATGGGTCAATGAAGCCAATGTCATAGATTTGTCCTCTGCATTCGAGAATCTTCATTACGCATATTAAAGTATGATTATATACATGCAATAAACAAAATATTATAGATGGAGACTAAATTAATTACGAATTAGTACTTACGGACAATAGGCACTCATGAGAGATTTGTCCAAGGCGTCTTGATTGAATAATTGAAATAGTTCATCAAATTCAATGGATATCATGTCATCGTTTTCTTTCCCATGATGCTTTTTGTAACCCTCGGCACTATCCGATTAGCCCGGCCCTTGTTGCATGCATGTACCAGTTATGCAATCTTCGCATTTTGTTGGAAGATTGTTTACCTCCTCAAGTTTGACGAGAGGTTTTCCGTCTTGGTATTGGTATGCTACTTCACTCACGGGAAGAACTCTAACGGGATAAATCTGGGCAATACTCATACCTTGAGCAGCGGCTTCTCCATATTGTGCAACTACCTACGGATCATCTCTCTTCGCCCCATATTTGCTCGACCCACATTGGTTTGAGAAATCACCTTGAGAGGCGCAAGTCTGTTTTGCTTGTTCTCCGAGCTGGGCAACAGATTTCCGCTTGCATCGATCTTGCTCTTGAGGCTTTTGTGCTGCATGTGACTTGAGAATAGAACGCTCATAGTCCGATGACAGCTTTGGCTCGGTTGATGAAGAGTCTTTAGCATTTTCAACACTTTGGCTTTTCTTCTTTGGTCTTTGGGGAACTCGGCTCTTTCGGCCGCCTCGGCTTAGCGAAAACGTTTCGCATCAACGATCGCCGATCTCCTCTTGATGCATCATACGCTCTCTTGGGAGGAATAGTTGGTACTTTTGGAAGAGGCTCTTGTTTACGTTTCGGCGATCGCTTACGACGCACAGTAGCGGTACGCTTACGCTTTTTATCCTGAGGCGCCGGCGATGGCTCCCGCGGCGATGGCTGCACCGGAGATTGGTGAGGCGAAGGAGCGGGTGAGGCGACGAAGACGGCCAGCGGCGGCGACCTCATGGAGACGGTGAGGCGGGCGAAGATGGCCTTGGCGTGTGATTTGAAGCACGATACAATCCTTGACCATAGAATGGTGGCGTTTTCGTCACCCACGATCACATCCCTTCACCGGCGGTAGTGAAGATCCAAAACCTCAAAGGTGGGCATGATTTCATCCACGCCGACAACAGCGTAGACCTCTGGAACCGGACGACTGTGGTAAGTTGGAGTGGGTCCAATTGGTAAGGCATAGCCGACCGCCACCTGCATTGATATGTTCACAACTTTGACATGTAGCTCGCGATGTGTCATCTACGTGATATCATCCTGGGTAGCCAACAGAGCCATCGTCGGTGCATCATCGGCATCGCCATTGTCATCACCGGGACCTCGGTGGAAGCCACATCGCTTTTCGATTATTCGATAGGCGGTAGCATCGAATGCGGTGTCTGCTGAGATGGGGCGCCGTAGTACTTTGCTCTTTAAGTGAGTTAATTTCATCTTGTTGTTGCTTTAATCGTTCTTCAATTAAACGCATTCGCTCTTTCGACTTTCGCTGCTTCGCCTGTCCTTACTCCTCTGACGGCTTCTATCGGGATATTTCTTCCTCTCTTGAAACCCAGTCCTCCATGATTGGGAGCCTATTGTGCCTCGTGTTCGTCCATCGTGTTCCTTATTTCCAAGGGCGTGTGAGCTCATCATTCTCTCTATCGGAATGAAGTCCCCATCTTTAACCTTCTTCCGCTTTTCTGATCCTCTCGATTGGCAAGGGGTATTCTTTATGTCGTATGTTATATATACACCTCCATTCCGAGTCCAACGTGCCCCCATGCCCGTAAAACCAATTCCTTGCACGTTCTACCCAATCGTCTATCTCTGGGGTGATATTTTTATCACGCAGTTCCTGCTCAAGTTTCTCCCACTTAGGAATGCCACTGTCAGAGCCACCTTGCCCCATAGTATGGTGATACTTCTTGTTAGCGACATTCACTTATTCGTTTCGGACATTTTCTTAGCTTTTTCGATTTCTTGTATTCCACAAACTCATCCCGAATGGTTTTATCTTCTCAAACTGAATATTCTTGAAATCGAGTCTTCTTTTTCACGACATAGTCAAGGTGCAATCTTTTCTTCTTCCATTGGTGAAACTTGGGCCATCTTCTTCAAAGCCCACTCCGACCTTAGCCTCCATGGCTCTCCCATGTTGTAAGGCGTCCTCAACTGGATCCTCCGCATTTGGATCCAGCTCTATCTTCGTAGTTTGAAATTAACCATGAGCCTCTTCCACAAGAAATCTTTGGCGTGGTTAGGGACAAATAAACATGTTCCCTCTTCATCCGCATTAGCAGGCCTATTCCAATTTCAAATGGTGATCGGGATTAAGTCCCTAACGATTACTCGCATTGTGCCACAAATTTGGTTGCGACAACCGGGAGCATCGGTCTGCCGTCTCTGCCGACATCTTCGATCTGAACCTCTCATGGTCTTGCAACTTTTGGTTGGGCCTCGTCGCTCTTTTCGTAGATTCCTTCGATCAGGAGGGCTAAAAGAAGAAAGATCGCGTTACTATTTCTATATAGATAGCAGATGATTAATTAATGAATTGATTTATATTACATGCACCTTGCCGGGCGGTCGTCTTCTCGATTACACAATGCATCGCCTTCTCCCTCAGGAAGGCAACACCTTCAACCTCAAACAAGTTGTCTACTCCGGTAAAAGAGGATCACCCTCACCGAGTTGTTCGAAACGTTGATACGTCTAAATTATCTTCCCCACGGATCACACCTTGGATCAACTCTTCCTTTTCTTCGTCTCGACGTGTGGGTCCATATTTTCGCATAGGTGGAAAACGAATAAGTCAAAGCGGCTAAAGGAGAAAGTTAAAGAGAAACCCTAATATATACATACACAATAATAAAATGAAGAGAAACCCTAAACCTAGCTACAAAAGGAAACCGTGTAGTAGATAGGTAACTTTAGCTAAAATCAACTAAAATCAATATTAGGAGTTCCGAGGGTGTAAAACCTAGTTCGAGAAACCTCGGATGCATATGAGAGGAACATGAGTATAAGGCTACAAAGGAAACTATCCAGCAGATAGGTAACACTAGATACTAACAAAATACCATATTGGAATCGATCTCGATCTCGATATCGTATTCTACCGAGAAGAACCAAATCACCGAAAGAAAGGAAACAATCAACACATGGCATCGATGCAATGCTCAAGCAATGATGATGATACGACAAGTTAATGTGCATTGGAATGTAACCTAAAGCATGCTCGACAAGTTAATCGGGGTTCGAGGGCAAACCCTAACTCAAGGAACTCGGAATCACTGTTAGGGTTACTAGGGTGTTCTAATTAAACTTGTTATTTAAGTTGTTGAACAATGCATGATTATGGCATATATAGATAGTTCTCATTTTCTGAACATTTTGGTATATTATTTGTATTTTCTGAATTACAGATTAAAAGTTATTGAATTTACAAGTTTTATTCAAATTCTGAAATTATTAAATCAAATGTTTAAACCTTTTGCACCATAGTATGACAAGGATAATGATATGACAAGTTAATTTGTATTAAAAAGTAACCCTAAGACATGCTCGGCAATTTAAACGGGGTTCCGAGGGGTGAAAACCCTAACTCGGCGAAACTCCGGAGTATATGAGAGGGGTTGATTTTGTTTTCTAATTAAACTTGTCTTGAAAGTTGTTGAACAATGCATTATTATAGGTTAAATAGTTAGATCTTATTTTTCTGAACTTTTTGATATATTATTTGTATTTTTCTGAGTTATAAATAATTAATTATTGAATTTACAATATTATATCAATTTATGGATTTAATTAAACCATTTCTGAATTTAAACAAAACAGAAAACATTTTTTACACCGCCACTGCTAGCCACGATGGGTGGAGGCGTGGCCACCTCGGCCTCACTTGAGGCAGGGGCACCTAGCCACGATGGGCGAGAGGGGCGTGGCCACCTCACCCTGGACCAGCCACGCTAACCTGCACCATAGAGGCACCTAGCCTCTAAGGGCTGGAAGGTGGGACAGGCGGCCAGCTGACTTGAGCACCACGTCACCACGACAGGCGGCGCGGCAGCGGTGGTCGGCAGCGACCACAGGGAGCGGGGATCGCGAAGATGCGCGAAAAAAGAGCTCGTCGAGGCGAACCATATGGTGGCTGCGCCGCCATTATTGTCGCCGGGCGGCGAGCACAAGTGACAGAGGCGGGCGAAGATGGTCATGGCAGAGCTAGAGAGAGCGAGGCGTGTGAAGAGGTGCTGAGCACGGTGGCTCACCACGAACGCGATGCGGGTCGGGAAGCAAGGGTGGCCGCGAGGCGAATCGGCGGCCGGAGCTCGGGAAGATGGGTTGCGAGCTTGATTAAGGCGGAAAGGGACGATTCCTTTGGCGTGAGAGACGCAGCCGGAGCTCCTCGGCGACGAGCTCGGCGGCGACTGCGGCGTTGGGGGTGGGGGTTCACAATGCGTCGATGAATGAGATGGGAAGAAGAAGAAGAGGAGGGCACCGGTTATAAACAAGGGCCTTTAGTCGGTTGGTGGCTCCAAGGACTAAAGAGGCATACGTCGATTGGAGCCACCAACCGGGACCTATCTCAATATTTTCAGCCCAAGCGTTGGCCTTGAGGTCTTTAGTCCAGGTTGGTGGCTCCAACCGGGACATATTCCCCTGTTTTCAAAAAATTTCACGTATTTTGTCTCTGTTCCCGCCTTATTTTTTATTTTGGGGTTTAAATTTGTATTGTTTTTTAAATGATAATTAATTTGGAATTTAGAAAAACTTTAAACATAAAAAGTGTTTGGATTTGAATAAATAATTCAAAACCATTTTTTGTTTTAAAAAATAATTAATGTAACCATTTAAAATATGAACCATTTACAATTAAAAATGAATTAACTTATATTTTTTTCATATCAATTTGGAATTTAGAAAAAATTTAAACATAAAAGTGTTTGGATTTAAATAAATAATTCAAAAACATTTTCTGTTTTAAAAAATAATTAATGTAACCATTTAAAATATGAACAATTTACAATTAAAAATGAATTAACTTATATTTTTTTAATATCAATTTGGAATTTAGAAAAACTTTAAACATAAGAAGTGTATGGATTTGAATAAATAATTCAAAAACATATTATATTTTTTAAAAATAATTAATGTAACCTTTTAAAATGAATTAACTTATATTCTATTTTTGAATATTAATTTTTAAAACGATTTTTTTGCGCTTTCGGAAAATGGAAAAGGGCTTTTCCGATGCGACAAAAGGAAAACTTCCTCCGGCAACATTGTTCTCCATACCAATTTCCACACACATGCATAATATGGGCACAACATCACAAACTATGCCGTGATTCAACACATAACATCGGTCATTTGGATGAAAGCCATGAAACCTCGAACATGATAGGTCATTTTGTGAAGGTTTTTTCGAAACATGATCAATATACCAAGTCTGGTATTTTTCCTTTCAACTATGTAACATAATATGACACCACGAAGGATTTTCATTGTTCGGATTTTATTTGAATTTATTATGCCCGTTTTGAATTATCTGAATTTCTAACTATGGTCGAACCGGTGTGCATGAAGATAGGGACGCATCGTTAGAACTTGCATTGGATCTCTGAAGAAACCACATATTGCGAGTCTAAAAATGATTTTTCAAAAATCACAGGCGATAGATCATGTACTGTAGTACAACCGGACCCACTTCCTGCCGATTTGAGACATTTGTCCTTTTACCGGGATGGACGAAAAGGTTTGAGATGTACCGGTTGGGAGATATTCCATGTAAGGTGGTCTAGTATTTTAGGAAAATGGGACGGTAGCATTCTGAAACGGCATTTTGCTGGTTACTTCACAAAACGACCCGTTTTTTGCGCTCGGAAAATGCAAAAGGGCTTTTCCGTGCGACAAAAAGGAAAACTTCCTCCTGCAACATTGTTCTCCATACCAATGTCCACACATGCATAATATGGGCACAACATCACAAACTATGCCGTGATTCACACATAACATCGGTCATTTGGACGAAAGCCATGAAACCTCGAACATGATAGGTCATTTTGTGAAGGTTTTTGAAACATGATCAATATACCAAGTCCGGTATTTTTCCTTTCAACTATGTAACATAATATGACACCACGCCAAGGATTTTCATTGTTCGGATTTTTTGAATTTATTATGCCCGTTTGAATTATCCGAATTTCTAACTATGGTCGAACCGGTGTGCATGAAGATTAGGACGGGCATCGTTAGAACTTGCATTGGATCTCTGAAGAAACCACATATTGCGAGTCTAAAATGATTTTTCAAAAAATCACGGGCGATAGATCATGTACTGTAGTACAAACCGGACCCACTTCCTCCGATTCGGCAGACATTTGTCCTTTTACCGGGATGGACGAAAAGGTTTGAGATGTACCGGTTGGGAGATAGTCCATGTAAGGTGGTCTAGTATTTTAGGAAAATGGGACGGTAGCATTGTGAAACGGCATTTTGGTGGTTACTTCACAAAGCGACCCGTTTTTGCTCGGGAAAATGGAAAAGGGCTTTTAGATGCGACAAAAGGAAAACTTCCTCCTGCAACATTGTTCTCCATACCAATTTCCACACACATGCATAATATGGGCACAACATCACAAACTATGCCGTGATTCAGACATAACATCGGTCATTTGGACCGAAAGCCATGAAACCTCGAACATGATAGGTCATTTTGTGAAGGTTTTTTGAAACATGATCAATATACCAAGTCTGGTATTTTTCCTTTCAACTATGTAACATAATATGACACCACGCCAAGGATTTTCATTGTTCGGATTTTTTGAATTTATTATGCCCGTTTGAATTATCTGAATTTCTAACTATGGTCGAACCGGTGTGCATGAAGATAGGGGCATCGTTAGAACTTGCATTGGATCTCTGAAGAAACCACATATTGCGAGTCTAAAATGATTTTTCAAAAATCACGGCGATAGATCATGTACTGTAGTACAAACCGGACCCACTTCCTGCCGATTCGGTAGACATTTGTCCTTTTTACCCGGGATGGACGAAAAGGTTTGAGATGTACCGGTTGGGAGATAGTCCATGTAAGGTGGTCTAGTATTTTAGGAAAATGGGACGGTAGCATTGTGAAACGGCATTTTGGTGGTTACTTCACAAAACGACCCTTTTTTGCGCTCGGAAAATGGAAAAGGGTTTTTTCGAAACATGATCATTGTTCGGCACAAATTTAGTCCCGGATGTATTCTGAAACCGGGACTAAAAATATTTTCCGCCATTTCCCACCTCTTCCCGCCAAGTTTTCCCGCCCTTTCCTTTCTACTAGAGCTTTTAGTCCCGGATGTAGTCACTAACCGGGACTAAAGATATTTCCCGCCATTTCCCAAAGCTTCACGCCAAGTTTTCCCGCCCTTTCCCTCTATATTTAGGGTGATCGTGTCATGGCTAGCCACATCCACACCTTCCTCTCTTAGAACAATGGACAACGCCATCGGGCCATTCGACCCTCGAGAGGAGACCGAGGCGCCTCAACTACCCTTTGTCCATCGGTACCGCCGCCCTTGGCCGGATCTTTGGCTTGGAGGGTTCCTCCCTCAAGGTTCCGCGTCGGTGCCATCACAAACCACTTCTACCACGAGCTCACGCGGGCAAAGGATGGATCCCAGTGGGATCCCGACAACTATGACACTGGAATGCCTTCTTCGCTAATAGGCGTGAAAGGGAGCTCGCCAGTACGAGGGTGATGGCCGCCACCGGTGAACCACAACGAAGTCGGCCGTTGCGTGGTGGGAGAACCGTACTATCATCAGTGATGCGCTACATCGCGGGGAGACCATCTCGCCACGGTGCCCACGAGTCCACCCACAGGCCCCACAGCATCGTCCCGGTAGCGACATCGTCTTCAGAGACCTCTCCCACCCGCCGTGAATCCGAGGCTGGAATGGCCTGTATATGCCATGGATGGGCCGAGGATCCCGAGTGGCGGTGACGATGACGATGATGATGACGACGATGAAGACCACAGCTGCGTACTATAGGACTAGGCATGATTATGACTAAAGGGGCGCTTTTAGGCACCGAGTGTTAGCTAGTCCCGATTTGTCGGTTTTAATATTAATAAATGTCTTAAGTGTTACGTAATAAATAGAGGGAAATGCCTATATAAAGAGAGGGTTCATATTTAGTCTCGGTTGGAGAAACCAACCGCGATCAAGGATTATTGGCAGTGGGCGGACAACACTAATAATAGGGTGAGTGTCGACATTATGTCGTGCGGCTTGTACCTTGTCTGGATGGTGTCACCAACCGGGACTAAAGATGAACCTTTAGTCGGTTGGAGACACCAACCGACTAAAGATGAGTCAAGACTAATAATAGGGTGAGTGTCGACATTATGTCGTGAGTGTCGACATTATGCCGAGCTGCTTGTACTATAAATATGCATCCTTGTGAGTCCAGTCCTCCAGCAGTTTGAGGCATCTCCAAGATGGTTTTAGAGAGCGAGGACACCACTACGGCCAGTTCGAGGAGATGCCGATGGAGCCCAGTCCTCCGGCATCTCCGAGAAATCGTCATAGAGGCACTCTAATATGTGAAATTAGTTAGCTCGAGGCGTATTGATCTAGTTAGTGAAGTTACAAGCTGCAAGATGGTTTTCGAGAGCGAGGACACCACTGCGGCCAGTTTCAGGGAGATGCCGACGGAGCCCAGTCCTCCGGCATCTCCGAGAAACTGGTCATAGAGGCACTCCCGGTCCAGCCACAAAATGGGACTAACACTCAAGACATTTATTAATATTAAAAATTGAGACTACAAAACCGGGACTAAAGGCCACAAACGCGAAGATATCCTTCGGTCAAGCCACAAACCGCGAAAGACATGAACTAGAGTTACATAATATGAGCATGAACTTCTTGGCATATGTCATTCCTTATGACCGCTTGAGACGTAACCATGGAGCATCTTCTTTACTTAACGGAATGCTTGGGTCAGTTTTCACGGTGAAGGCGGAATTTCATCAAACTTATTATAATCTTGACATGTACATCTTGTCCTCGATTCCCACGATGTTTTTTCCCCGAAAGAACTATGTGACGCTTTGGCTCATCATATGATGTATCCGTTTGCATATTTTTTCTTTTTTTGATGCGGAGGACATGTCCTTCACATAGAAAACCTGAGACACATCATTGGCTAGGACGAATGGTTCATCTCTATAACCAAGATTGTTGAGATCCATTTGTTGTCATTCCGCATAACCGGTCTATCTTTACCCTTCCCCATTCAGGTTGACCCATTTGCGGAAACAAAGGGACCTTAAAAGAGACTCCATAGTCTAGTTCCCATATCTCCTCTATGTAACCATAATATGTGTCCTTTTGTCCATTCTCGTCTATTGCATCAAAGCGGACACCACTATTTTGGTTGGTGCTCTTTTATCTTGGGCGATCGTGTAGAATGTATTCCCATTTATTTCGTACCCTTGGAAATTCAATATGAGAAGATGGTGACGCGCCAACAAGTATAGCCGATCTCCAACGGTGGTGTCATTCAAGAGATGTGTTCGCATCCAACCACCGATGACTTCATGTGTTCATCTGTAATCCATGATTCAGCTTCCCGGGTTTTTGAGCGTACAATATTCTTGTGTTCCTCCATATCTGAGCTGCCAAGGTGGAATTATGTAGAACTGTAGTGTGCTTTAGTGAAAGAATCCCGTCCCTACATATCATTGCTTTCTTTCCCAGTGCCTTTTCCACTTAGTCTTCCCTCATGCATGAGTCGAAACACCAATCGGCTTAAGGTCGAATAAAGTCAACACAAAACTCAATGACCTCCTCTGCTCCATATCCCTTGGAGATGCTTCCTTCGGTCTAGCACGGTTATGAACATATTTCTTTAAGACTCCCATGAACCTCTCAAAGGGAACATATTGTGCAGAAATACCGGACCGAGAATGGCAATCTCTTCCACTAGATGAACCAGAGATGCGTCATAATATTGAAGAAGGATGGTGGGAACACCAGTTCAAAACTAACAAGACATTGTACCACATCCTTCGTAACCTTGGCAGAATATCTGGATTGATTACCTTCGAGATATTGCATTGAGGAATGCACAGCTTCACAATGGGTACTCGAACATTTTCGGTAGAAGCCCCTCAATGCAATCGGAAGCAATGCGTCATAATCACGTGATCATGAGACTTCAGGTTTTGGAAATTTTTCTCTGCCATATTTATTATCCCCTTTATATTAGATGAGAAGCCCGACGGCACCTTGATAATGTAAAGGACTTCAAAAAAGATTTCCTTCTCTGCTTTGGTAAGAGCATAGCTAGCACGACTTAAGTGACGCCCTTTATCCGTCTTGTTATCTGTATGCATGTTCTTTGGGTCTTTCATAATTTGTTGGTCCTCCCGTGCTTCAGGTGTATCTTTTGTCTTCCCATACACGCCTAGGAATCCTAGCAGGTTCACGCAGAGATTCTTCGTCACGTGCATCACGTCGATTGAAGAGCGGACACGCAGGACTTTCCAATATGGCAGCTCCCAAAATATAGATTTCTTCTTCCACATGGGTGCGTGTCCTGTAGCGTCGCTGCTCGAACTGATTGACCGCGGGACCCTTTCCAAAGATTACTTCTATGTCCTTGACCATACCAAATACATCATCACCACTGGGAGTTCAGGCTTCTTCGGTGATCTCACCTTTGAAATGCTTGCCTTTCTTTCTTACAGGATGATTGGTCGGAAGAAATCGTCGATTCGCTAGGTACACAACCTTCTTGCATTTATGCAAATATGTACCTTCGGTCTTATCTAAACAGTGGGTGCATGCCTTATATCCTTTGTTTATGCATCACGAAGGTTACTAAGAGCAGGCCAATCATTGATGGTTACGAATAACAACCCTCGTAGATTAAATGGCTCCTGTTTGTTCTCATCCCACGCACGTACACCTGGTTTGCCCCACAACTGTAAGATTTCTTCAACTAATGGCCTAAGGTACACATCAATGTCGTTGCCCATTTGCTTCGGGCCTTGGATGAGCACTGGCATCATAATGAACTTACGCTTCATGCACAACCAAGGAGGCAGGTTGTAGATACATAGAGTCACGGGCCAGGTTCTGTGACTGCAGCTCTGCTCCCCAAAAGGATTCATGCCATCCGTACTTAGACCAAACCATAAGTTCCTTGCGTCACACCGCAAAGTCCGGAAGTCTCTCGATTTTTCTCCACTGTGACCCATCGTAGGTGTCTCAACTCCCCGTCTTTCTTACGGTCTTCTTTGTGCCATCGCAACAACTGGCATGCTCTTTGTTTCTGAACATGCGTTTCAACCTTGGTATTATAGGAGCATACCACATAACCTTAGCAGAACCCTCTTCCGAGGGGCTCTCCTCAACATCACCGTGGTCATCTCGTCGATCTTATACCGCAACGCTGCATACCGGGCATTTATCTAAATTCTCATACTCCTTACATGTAGAGGATGAGTCATTAATGCATGCATGTATCTTTTGCACATCTAATCCCGGAGGATGAGAGTCTTCTTTGCTTCATAGGTACTCTCGGGAAGTTCGTTATGTTTTGGAAACTTGGCTTCATTATTTTCAAGATCTTTTCAAATGAGGAGTCGGTTAGACCACACTCTGCCTTCGCCATAATTCCAAAGGTCGCATCGAGCTTTGTGCTGCCATCTTCACAATTTGGGTACAACAATTTCTTGTGATCTTCTAACATGCCCTCTAACTTCAACTTCTCATTTTCATTTCACAGTCGCTTTGCATCGAAATGACCCTACCAAGTTCATCACCGGCTCATCCGATGCCCGTTCTTCACATTTTTCCTCTCCATTATCTTCCATTGCGGTATCATCAGTATTCAGAAACATATGATGATTGTTGTTATCATCATCTTCTTCTTCACCATCTTCCATCATAACCCTCTTTCCCGTGCTTGGTCCAGCAATTATAGTTGGGCATGAAACCTTTCATAATCGGTGGCGAATGATTTTCGAGGAAGAGTACTCCTTGTTGTTCCGACATTGAACACATGGACAACGATAAATCCATTCTCTTTGTTTGCCGTAGCCACATCGATAAATTTATCCACGCCTTTGATATACCCGGCTACCCACGTCACCGTACATCCATTCCCGACCGCTCATCGCATCATATAAGTAAGTTTATCAAAAACAGGACATCATAAATAGTGAAATAACCAATTCACCGACACATGAATTGTATCAATGACCTAGAAAAGATAAGATTGCTAACCTCGATCGAGGGAAATAAAGAGGAGAAAGCTCAAGTGCGTCTCGAACACCTTCTATATTTTTGTTCTATGAGAAATTCAACGGATTTTTCACTCAAACATTTCAACAAACATCTTCAATGCATGCATGAAAAAACTAGCACACACCCTCACACCTTACACCATTCGAAAAAGCAGTGGAGACAGAGGGCGTTGCATTTATAGAGGGCTTTAGTCGGTTGAAGCCAACCGGGACTAAAGATGCGTCTTGCCACGTGGTGGTACCTTTATCCGGTTGGTGGCCCAACCGGACGCATCTTATCAACCGGACACCCATGCCCGTCCGCTCCAACGGACGTCTGCATTAGTCCCGGTTGGTGGCGCAACCGGGACTAATGCTCCGAGGGGTCGCGAACTGGTCCCTCCCGGAGGCCATCCCCTCGCTGTCGCTGGAGTACTTCTCCGCCTCGGCTGCTAATCTCGCCGGCCCCTTCCCGGCCAACCTCCCGTGCTCGTCCCTCACGACGCTGCGGCTAAACAGGAACAACCTCTCGGGCCCGATCGACGCCGTCGCGTCCCTCAAGAGTCTCACTGTGCTCATGATCGACCACAACTCCTTCTCGGGCCCTATCCCGGACCTGAGCGGGATGTCGCAGCTGGAGAAGTTCAGCGCGGGGGACAACCTTCTCACAGGGTTGGTACCTGCGTCCATGACCAAGATGCCCAGCCTACGGAGGGTGTCGCTGGCCAACAATCTCCTCCAGGGCCCCATGCCCGAGTTCGGCCATGGAGTCGACACAGACGTGCTCGGGAACGACTTTTGCCATCCGGAGCCAGGGCGGCCATGCGACGCCCAGGTCACAACCCTGCTTCAGGTGGCCGCCGGCTTCGGCTACCCGCTCCAGCTCTCAAGGAACTGGTATGGCAACACGACATGTAACATCAAGGATGGTACTGCTAGCTGGGTCGGCGTGGTCTGCAACGGCACAGATGTGACCGAGGTCAGCCTGCAGCGGATGAACCTGTCGGGGACCATATCGCCGGCATTCGCCAACCTGACGGCGCTCGTCAGACTAAATCTGTCCGGCAACCACCTCGCCGGGGCGATACCGGACGCGCTCGCTACGATGCCCCGGCTTGCGCTTCTCGATGTCACAAACAACAACCTGACAGGACAGATTCCCAAGTTCAAACCATCTGTTCAAGTGATGGCCCAAGGAAACAGGTTCGGGAAATCGGTGCCTCCTCCTGCTGCCGGGGTACCTGCTGGGACTACTGCTGGGGGACTCCCTACTGCTGGTACGCCTCCTGCCGATACTGTCTCTTCTTCTCTGCCGGCTAACTCTGCATCCAGGTTTAATCTGGGAATAATCGCTAATGTGATTATTGCTCTTGTTATTGCTAACTGGGGGTAAGATATCGCGAGATAGAATCATGCATCTCAGAGTGGCGCCTGGTTTGTTAATCATGGAATGGAATGTAACATGATGAATACATCGTTTTGTTTCTCCTCTCTTCTTTGCGTTGACAGGGTCCATAACGCCCACCTCACCAAGTCAGAGGGCATACTGTTCGTACCTTTTGGTGCCACATCCCAAATGGTCCGACCCTTCTTGTCCATTCTGGCTATTTTCATATGTTATATATATATGCTACTTGGTGAAACAGAACTATTGAAAAGGTCTTCTTAACACACATATTAATTAAATATATAAAAATTCAAACAAACAACAGTTCAAAAATAATTAACAAAAACACGCCGGGCGATGAGCTTGAACCACGCCACGCTCTAAATGGCAGCGGCAATGGTGTGGTATGAACCAACCGTTCGCATGGCGCAAGCTACATACAATTTTGTTCATACAATCATATGTAGGACAGAATTAGACCAACAATCCCATGGTGTACATATATCTCACAATAAGGCTTTAAACGAGGAACACTAAAACTTGAATCTACACAAGCTTTCCTGCTGACCAATAAAATGGCAGCACTGGTAGATGTGGTAAATGCATGAGGCCACGCTTGCAACCGCCTGCCGTGCTGCGACCATCTTGGACACATTCAGTCATTATGGGGGACGATTTACCTGTACCAAGGTGGTATCGCCAAGGATATATAGCGGTGAAGAAGACGTATGACAGTATCACTACTCACAATGATAGGTATGGCCATGTAAGTGCTATTCATACTACGTGAAATGATATACTCCCTCCGACCATATTACTTGACTTGGATTTGTCAAAATTTGAATGAACCTATATAGTAAATAGTGTCTAGATTTATCCAAATCTAAACAAATTTGAGTCAACTAATATGGGTCGGAGGGAGTACCATGATCTTTGATGCTCCTACTAGGGGTGGAGGCAGGATTGGAGGTTAACAGGGCCAAACATAGCAAATCTCAATTAGAGGGAAGCCTTCCGTACAGAAATTTTCTATGTATACGCTGCCATAGGGGCGTCCAGGGCCCCTGCTCGTCCCCTAGCTCCGCCACTGGCTCCTACTCATTCCGATATCAAGGAAGAGTGTATTGCTTCTGATGCTTGTAAGTGGTGCAATCTGCCAATGGCAAGATCGTCCACTTTGTAAACCACTAGCTTGTCCTCATAAACCACTTATCCTCGAAACCAATCACTAGGATCTTTGAGTAACATTCAGCTAGACTAAAGAGGCTATGATATTTTCCAGATGTACACATGAGACAATCACTTTTGGCGATATCAAAGAAGAAGATATCAGCATGCTCATACTGGGGTGGATCAGATCAAGTTGCAAAATCGGTTGTCCGCTGCTAGATGTGGCGGGAGGGTCTACGATGTATAACTTCCCTTGGAATGATATTGGCACAGAGAGGGGTGTTAGGTTCCTGTTTGAGACACGCCATTGCCTGTCATTGGTGGTAGCAAAACTTATGTGCGGTATATCTTGATGCACGATGTTGCATCTGCACTCACGCTCAAGGACGTGACGAAGTTGAGCGGCACCCAAGGATACTGTCATAGGGCAGGAACCAACGCCCGGGAGGATTTTAGTAGGGGCATGAGCAGCAGGAGCTTCACGATGTCACCGGTGAAGGGGGTGAATGAGCGAGATCATTTCGATGTCTTCACTCTCCGAATGCATGATAAGAATTTCATCGACCGAGACAAGGACACAATGTTCAATTAAGAGCGGTAGCTAGAGGTGGATGAAGGTTCCGGTGGAGGGACTAAAGAAGCGTTTATTGCCCTCGGTCGGATGAAATCCACGTTCCTCGGGCAATATCATCCACTGACGCAGATGAAATCATGGGCCGACTATACCACATCCGGGAGGACAGGCGATGCTAGATCGCCAATGTGTGCCGCACGGCACAGAAGCAAACGTAGTCCAGTAGGTCTTCGGCCAACACCCGCCATCTGACATGGCCGACCAACTCCATGGGGAGAGAAGGCCATGGCGGAGTCACCCCCACGGAGCCACGTTTGCGCTTTTCAGACGGAGACATGTCCATTGATCAATCTGGCGGCAATCATGACCATGTCTGCAAGCCACAAAGAATATAAAATAGGTCACATGTAACCTGGCCCGGAAACTAATTAGGACTGGATCGGTTAAGTCGTGGCAACAATATTTGGCATCGAATCTTACTATTTAACGGCCCGCGAGCATATATAGTAGAGTTGGGCCTTCGCTTTCCATCCTTGACCCACCAGAGATGGCAAACTTATAGGCCTGTTATTGCTTGCTAGACAAAGAGCAGCACGGCACTTTGTTCAGAAATCCTAGAAAAATGTCGACCTTCTTAAAGGTCCCGCACGGCGCTCTCGCATCGACACGTGGTTCATCCTCGCGTGTTTCTGCAATCCCGAATGCCCTTCCCCACACGACATAATCCTTCTCTGGGTTAGTGGGTCGTTATCGAATCTGGATCTTTAGGAGAACCGTTATATTTCTAACTTTTCCTTCTTTCTTCTTTATTTCCTTTGTCCTCGATGGAGACTATTTCTTTTTGCTTGCCACAGCCGTCATCTCCTTTGATTGATTCTCTGCGGTTGTCTCCTTTGAAGCCCATCGTCTCCTTCTCTTTCATCGTCTTTTTATTCATTAAATCAATTTTTCACTGGTCAATTCTTCCTCCTCCGTCGTTTTCTATGTTTTCCCTTTCTTTGTAATCAGTACAAATTGTTGTGCCTACATTCTTTGTTTTTTCCCTTTGATTTTCCGGGCAGTGTGTTTTCTGAAATTATAGGAGTGGGTATTAGCACTTTTAACTGAATCTTCTACATGGGTTGGCGTTAACCTAGATCTTGGTATTATATGGGTGGGCGGTAGAATTTTTCTGGATTTGAAGTAGTACTCATCCTACTCGGTGTTAATTAGGTACGATGTTTCTAGTGATCAAAGTTCACGGTTTGCTTTATGGGTAAGTTCATATTAATTAGTTCGTGGGAAGGTCATTTTTTCAGGTACAATATTCCAACAAAGTACATAATATGTGTTATGGGTAAGTACACACAATTTTTGACGGGGATGTGTGTTGGGGTGGGTGGGGTTCGGGGTTTGTTGTTTCTGGTGGGTGGTTCATCATTCTTTATAAGGTGTAAAAGTACTCTTCGTAGTCTTTTTCACCAACAATTTTTGAATTGAGCAAAGTACATGCTTCCTTTATTTGTGAGTATAGATTATTTTTTACGTGAGAGTGTTGTTGGGGGATGGGATTTTTGGCAGTACTCAGTGTAACACCCCAACAGTTAGGAACCAACAAAGGATAGAAATAGAAATTTGAGCATGTGCATACATTCATCTGTAAAATCCAGGTAAATTTTTCGCCAAACAAAAACCTAAAAAGATCAGGTTTCTTTCACTATCTAGAGGTAGGAATAGCTCTTTATAGTAATTGTTATATATTTTGAAATGACCTTTAGGAAATAATGTGTTTTGGGGGTGATATTTCGAATTCAAATTTGAAATTTAAATCAATTGGAAAATATTTGAAAATTAGAAGTTAGTAATATTAAGTTGTTTTTTGCAAAATGATTTATTAACATTGTTTGATTACATTATATGGAGTATATATTAAACAACAATAAGAATTTAAGACAAGGAAATTTAAATAAGAAATGAATTCTTATTTCTTTTCTTTTATTCCATAATCATATTACAAAGTGAGAATGATAAAAAAATAAAGAAACACATTATAGTAAGTGAATTACAATGAAATGAAATTTTATTAAATTATAAGAATATTATTACAAGATTCTTTATAAAAGAATAAAAAGAAGATTACAAAAATCTATAAAACCTATCTATTCCTATACTACATCTTGAGCAACAAGATCTTGTTCCTGCAAATAAGAAAAACAACTAAAAAGAAATAAAGGGTTAGTTAGTTATTTTTACTCTTAGTGGTGAATAGTGAAGTGCACTGTTCATATTACTTCATTGAGTAGTTAAAAGGGGTCAAGTTTCACCAATGAGCAATATCTGTTCTTTTATATCAAATAAGCCTCAGAACAAGAACATCAACAAGGTAAAAGGGGCAAGTTTCATCAGGACTGTAACCAGTAAAAGGATAAGTAGTGAAAACCCATTTCACTTGATCTGGTCCACAATCAGGCCAAATAGCAAGGCAGCTTAGTCACCTAAATGCATGTAATGTGTTATCCAAATAGCAGCAGCAGTACAAGCACTCAAAAGAGAACACCCTGCCATAGCACAGCCACTAGGGAGCTCATTCTATCTTCTCAAGTACACATCCAAGCACACACTGAGTCTGCCAAAATCCCAAACAAATTCACCAGCCCAGAAACACAACAAATTATCTAAACATCCTCAAGATGGTAACATAAGGAGGGGTTGGTGCAGGTGAATAGCAAGGTCAAGTACAAGATCACAAGAGCTAGGAGGAGCAGGAGCATCACTAGGATGTTATGGGAATGGCCACGACAGATGCTGCAATCGGCAACGAGTAGTAGAACGAGGGGCAAGGGCGGCCATCCTTCTGCGATGCGAGATGAAGGCGGAGACACAAGGGTTTACCCAGGTTCGGCCCCGCGGAGGGTAAAGACCTACTCCTGCTAGATTGTATTATGGAGAGAGTACAAGGCGAAGCTGACGATCGGGCGATTAGTCATTGGGTGTATGATGGAACGTGTCCTCTGTGCGTACCCTAGG
The DNA here is from genome assembly GCA_030063025.1 of Avena longiglumis. Lineage (NCBI taxonomy): Eukaryota > Viridiplantae > Streptophyta > Magnoliopsida > Poales > Poaceae > Avena > Avena longiglumis. The sequence goes on along the minus strand of CP125977.1, from coordinate 176,588,287 downwards.
GAGGTTTATATAGGATCACCTCACTAGGGTTTACAGATCTACAACCGAATTAGTTAAGGATTCGGAGGGTACTTGACCTAATACGACTGGGCCTAGCTATGCTTCTGGGCCTCTAGCTTCCAGTCGCCTGGATCCTTATCGAGTCTCGATCCAGTCGCTATCCTGCAGCCCACTCGCTTGTAGCTTGGGCTAGTAGGAAACGTCCTGCTGGGTATACCCCATTCGGCATATCCCCATTAGTAGTCCCCGAGGCCGTCGTTGATTCGTCGCAGGTGTTTGTTGGCAGTCGGAGTATGCGGGTCCAATTTGGACGCCCAGTCGAATCGGCGGTGGACTCCCTGAATAAAGAAGGAACTTTGTCATTTCAGTCGCAATAACGGCGACCAGTCTAATCACAGCGTGGCGAATGGGTCGGCGAGTAGTCGAATCACTGCTATGGTGATCAGGTCGGCAAATCGTCAAGTCGCTGAAGACAGCGAGTCGAATAGATGAAGTTGGACCATCAACGCCGGTGAAACTAGCCATTGGGTAATCCAACGGTAATATCGGCGTAATCACCGCGCGGTAACGGCTCCCCGAAGATGGCGGGTAACAACCGCTATATAAAGAAAGTTACGGGTGAAGGATGATCACTTCCCACACCTCCTCCGATCTCGCGCACTCTCAGTCTTCCATTCCATGCAGCGACCAGAGCGACCCGCAGCCCTAGGTACTCCAATCGATGGCGCCTCCGACGGAGCCATGGGGCAGATCCAAGTGCACGAAAGCACTATTGAATCATTCGAGGAGGCGGGGATACTCCGCGCCGGGAGATGGCGCATCCCCGCGGCCGGAGAAGTGACTCCAGATCCACGCGAAGGAGAATTCATCTGTTTCACCAGCCACCTGGAGTGGGGGCTCGGATTCCCCACCTCCCTCTTCTTCCGCCGCTTCTGCGCCTACTACGGCATCCAACCGTCGGACCTAGGACCACACAACATCGAGCAACTTACCATCTTCGTGGTGTTTTGCGAGTGCTACCTAGGCTGCCGGCCATACTTCCCATATGGCAAGATCTGTTCCACGGGAGGATCGACCGTGAAGAGAAAGCGGCCGATCTGACATGGCGGCTGACCTTCGGTGAAGTCGAAGGCGTCCATCTTTGATCTGATGTTGCCGAAGAAGGTGGCAAACGAATGGAAGAAGAGTTGGTTCTACGTGACCGAGTCGCCACCGGCCGACGAGGTGGCGCTTCCGATGTACTCCGCCAACCGGCCCGAGCCGCGTCGGCTCCAAGTCACCAAGCTCCTGTTAGACCAGCGGATGGTCGTCGACGAGATGTTGTAGACAATTCGCAACCTGAAGAAGAAGGGCCTCCAGACTATCAATTTTTACAATTGCTGGTTTGGCAGGCGGCTGGTGCCTCTATCTAGTCGCTCCCACTACATGTACGAGTATGCGGGCAAGGATGACCCGACGAAGTCCTATCAGGCCGAGTGGAGGATCAACAACTACACCTTGTCCTTGAAGAATATCACCGAGGCGGAGTATCTTGACGTGAAGGCCGGTGTCGCCCCTTACACTACGAAGCGCCAAGCTCCAACGGTGAGTCCTTTATTTCCTGTGCACTTGCAGTCGCAGATTTGCATTCGTGGTCATGCTAATTTCGTCTTGTTGTTGCAGTTGTTCCAAGTGGTGGAAGGTTGGCTTCCACCCGCAGACGACGAGAACTCGAACTCATCCGCCGAGGATGAATGTGAGTCTTCGCCCGATAAGGGCAGTGTTAAAAGTGACGAGGGCGATGATGACGACGACGATGATGACGGCGGTGATGAGGCCGTGGAAGTCGCCGCTCCCACGGTCCGCAAGACCCGCGGGCAGCATCAACGCGATCTCGAGGCCAGCAAGAGCCTCGAGTCTCACGACAAAGACGATGACGAGCTCCCTGAGCATACCAGTATCACCACCTCGGTTCGCCATTGAAGAAGAAACCACCGCTGTCAAAGAAGAAGAAGAAGCCGGCTAAGCCGGTATCACCACCTCGGTTCGCGAGTAGCTCCGATTCTACCAGTGCGGCCGAGGAAGCTAGGGCCGACGCACCGGCGCATGCAACCGCGGCGGCCGGCGTGACCGTTGTGGAAGGCGAGATGTCGTTGGCATCGCTGCCGCTGCCCTTCGTCCTAGTCACCGGGCTCGGGGCCGCTCCAGCCGCGGGGGCCTCGTCACCGAGGGGAGCACCTGTGGCGATCGCCGCTGATCCTCCTGCCACGGCCTCGTCCTTGAAGAAACCGTCGGTATCTTAGGAACAAAGTGTGTTCGAGACGGGCCTCAGTCGAAAACTGGGGCTGGAGTTGGAGAAGCCGGCCAGCATTCGTACTGGCCTGCGTTTTATCCCAGTCGCCAAGTGAGTATTTCTGAGTCTTTCGTTGTCCACTCGATTAGTGTCCGACTGGCGAGTTTACTGACATCATTGTTCTGCAGGACTGGGGTGAAGAAAATAGGTCACCCTTTGGTGGCCAAGGTCCCGTTGGGTGCCGCGGACGCACTAGTCGACCCTTCGAAGAAGAGGAAGGGCGACGAGGTCGAGGCGCCTGTTGAAGGCGCAAAGAAGGCAAAGGGCAACGAGGTCGTCACGATTTTGGACGAGCCAGCGGTCACCCCGAGTGAAGCTCCGATTGGAGTGGATGCAGGCCTTTGGCCACCGTGGACACGGAGTCACAGCGGGTGGAGCCCGTAGCATCGGTCGGGGCAACAGGCCCATCCGCCAGTGGAGCGGGAGCCACGGTGGCGACGTTCCCTCGCTTTGTAGTGAGGGTCTCCGCGGCGAGTGCATTGGTGCCATCGAGCCAGTTGCCTGAGGTCGTCAGCACGGAGGTCGAGCAGCGTCGCTGGCCTACTCCATTCGTGCTCCCATCGATGGATGCAATGGAGCTTCACGGCATCCTAGGTGCTGCCATCCAGGTATGTCCAGTCCCCGAGGATCGGGACACTGAATTTCAGTGGTCGGATTCTTTTTTTTTAAGTCCAGTCCCCGAGTGTCGATTCATTGAATTTCAACGGCTGGGCACTTAGGAATTTTTCGTTGTCCAGTCCCCAAGTGGCTAGTCACTGAATTTCAGAGGCTAGGCACTTAGGATTTTTTTGCTGTCTAGTCCCCGAGTGGCTAGTTGCTGAATTTTAGCGGCTAGGCACTTAGGATTTTTTCGTTGTCCAGTCCCCGAGTGGCTAGTCGCTGAATTTTAACGGCTAGGCACTTAGGATTTTTTTGCTGTCCAGTCCCCGAGTGGCTAGTCGTTGAATTTCAGCGGCTAGGCACTTAGGATTTTTTGCCGTCCAGTCCCCGAGTAGCTAATCGCTGAATTTCAGCGGCTAGGTACTTAGGAATTTCCTTGCTGATTCTTCCATGGTTGCGTAGGGCCTGCAGCGCGAGTCGGCGGAGCAACTTACCGCGAGGGACCATCTGGAGAGGGAGCTCCTCGTTGTCAGAGAAACGAACGAGCAGCTTCGAGCGACTACGGGTGAGTGGTTGTCGTGCTTGTTACTGGTCGTAGACCTTGTTCTTCTCGTATTCATGGTTTTGTTGATGCATATGATAACGCGGCTGCGGTGGAGAAGGCTCGTCAGGGCCTAGTTCTGGCGAGTGAACTGACGGCTGCGCAGTCGTCCTTGAGCGTTGTGGAGAAGCGAATCGCCGACCTGGAGCGGGAACTCAAGGAGGCAAAGACGGAGGTGACCTCGGCGGATCGGAGGGCCAAGGCAGTCATTGCTTCTGCTGCTGAGGAGCGGAAGATGTCAGATGCACTCGTCGCTGGGCTGCAGGATGACCTCTCCGGTCTTCAGGACTTCATCACGGAGCGCTGTCTCCCGTTGATTGGTGAGTTCTCCTTTGGCGAGTCTCCGAGCGTGCGGGTCGCCTTATTTTGCTGGAGCCTTCCTTCATGCCTTGTATGTTGCGGGAGGATTACGATGATCTTGATGAGGCCGCGATCGTATGGCCGGCAATGCATCACCACTCACAGTTGATTCTGCGTCTTTGTTAGCAACCTGCATCCGGGCGTACCTTTATGAAATCTCGTCCACGGAGGTGATCCCCAGCGACCTCGTTGAGGTCTGGCGCTACTTGGAGAAGGCCCCGGCTGTGGTTGACTTCATGACGCGGTCGGCTTTTTGTCGTGGTGCGGCAACTGCGCTGAGCCTTGGGCTCGCGCACTTCCCTGATGATTTGACCTCGACAACGTCATGAGCGGGTACCCTTCATCGACTGGCGCAGTCGAGATCGCCGAAGTGCTGAAGCTGACCGAGCGGGCTACGATGTACTCCGACCGGGTGTGGGCGATGGGTGACCTTATTCCGTCCCAGGAGACGATCGTTGCCCCGAACGACCCCGAGGCGACACACCGCGACTTCAAGGTGGATCAGCCGTTCCGAGCGGCCATGGAGGGTGAACTCACGATGTACCCTTCGAACCCGTGAGTTCCCTTTATCCGCCGTTGCAGGAGTGGTGGCGCCTCATCGTCAAAGCCTGCGGAGTAGAATAGTTTGCCGACCGGTGTTAGTTAGAATAGATATGTAACTGCCCTTGTAAGCGAACAAATTTTGCTGCCTGAAGGAATGCAAGGATGCTTTTGTCAATGTTTTTCAATTTGATTGTTGGTTGTGCGAGTCCCTGAGCGCGTTCGCCCTTTTATGGGGTTTACCTCGTTTTTATCTGTGTTGTTTGAATTGTTAGTAAGTTAAGGTCAACTCGACATGGCTTAGAAAGCGATCATGGAACAAGGGTGCTCAGATTAGCCATTTTCCGGGCGACAGGTCGGGTGGCGAGTCCGGCGAGCGTGGCACTTGGCGGTTCGAGTCGCATGCCCGAGGTAGGTGAGGTCGAGTCGTATGTTGTGCTCCTCGTAGAATTCCGCCATGGCTCCTTTGGCGAAGTTTGTGCCGTTGTCCGTGATGATGCTGTGCGGGAACCCGTAGCGATAGATGAGCTCGCGTAGGAATTTGGTGGCAGTCTTCCCGTCGCACTTGCGGACTGGCTTGGCCTCCACCCATTTTGTGAACTTGTCGACTGCGACTAAGAGGTGGTTGAAGCCAGAGGGGGCCTTCTTGAACGGACCCACCATGTCCATGCCCCAGATGGCGAATGGACAGGTGATGGGGATGGTCTTGAGTGCTGAGCTCGACATGTGAGTCTGGTTGGCATACTTATGGCACCCGGCGCAGCATTGGATGATGTCGACCGTGTTGGCGTGTGCGGTGAGCCAGTAAAAGCCATGTCGCATAGCCTTGGCGACTAGGGAGCGGGTGCCAGCATGGTGGCCGCAGTCTCCAGCGTGGATGTCCTGGAGGATCTTGCGTCCTTCTGCGGGTTGGACGCAGCGTTGGAACACGCCGGTCACGCTGCGCTTATGGAGCTCGCCGTTGATGATGACGAAGGATTTGCAGCAGCGTGCTATCATCCGGGCCTCCGTCTCGTCAGCGGGTAGGGTGCCTCCCTCCAGGTAGGCGACGTATGGCGCGGTCCAGTCGCTTAGCTCGGCGATCATTGCGACCAGGGCCGTGTCTGGTTGCAGCGGAATTCCGATGTCGATCTCCCTCGGGGGAGAGACGGAAGGCTTGGTGGTTGTGTCAAGGAAGACGCCGGTGGGCGGCGTGAGGCGAGCCGAGCCGATGTCGGAGAGTGCATCGGCCTCATCGTTCTTCCACCGGTCGATCCACTCAACAGAGTAGCCAGCAAAGTGGTCTCCTAGCTGGTCCACTACTTGGCGGTATGCCACCATGGTGGGGGAGACTGCACCGCAAGTGTCGGCGACTTGCCCGGCGACGAGGTCGGAATCACCATAGCAGCACAGACGATTGATGTTCATTTCCTTGGCTGCTCGCATGCCATGGAGAAGCGCCTCGTACTCGGCCATGTTGTTGGTGCAGGGGTGAAATCAAGGTACATGACGTAGCGTAGCTTGTCGCCCTTTGTAGATGTGAGGACGATCCCTATCCCTACACCATCTGCATTCTTGGAGCCGTCAAAGTGTAGGGACCGGTAGTGGAGGTACGACAGTTTCTCTGGCTGCTGTGCCTCCTCCCAGTCGGCGAGGAAGTCTGCTGAGGAGACGACCGTGATTGGGTTCTCCTGGAAGTAGTGCGGCAGTCGCCGCTGGGCTCTGAAGATCGCATATACCAATTTCTGGTACTGCGGGTAGCGCTGGCGCGACTTGGTGAGGACTTCGCTGATGTAGTATACAGGTCACTGCATCGGGCACTCCTTGCCCTCCTCTGGTCGTTTGACGACCATGACGGCGCTGACGACTCGCTCGGAGGCTGCGACGTAGACGAGCATGGGCTCCTTGTCGACGGGGGCGGCGAGTAGCGGTGCCACGAGTAGCACCTCCTTGAGAGCGTGGAGCGCGTCATCTGCCTCCTTGTCCCACTGGAACGTGGGGTTCTTGCGCATTAGGCGATAGAGGGGCATCGCCTTCTCGCCTAGCCGAGGGATGAAGCGACTGAGAGCCGCGACTCGCCTGGCCAACTTATGGATGTCGCGCAGGCACTCGGGTTTGCCGAGCCGGGCGATCGTGTTGATCTTGGTGGGGTTCGCCTCGATCCCGTGCTTGGAGACGACGTACCCCAGGAGCTGTCTAGTAGGTACACCGAAGGTACACTTTCTTGGGTTTAGCTTTATCTTCTACCTCCGCAGGTTTGCAAAGGTTTCCGCCAGGTCTATGAGTAGATCGCCCTGGCGAGTGGACTTCACCACCACGTCGTCGATGTAGACGTGGATGTTGCGGCCAATTTGGCTCGCAAGGCACTCTTGCATGCACCTCTGGTAGGTCGCTCCGGCGTTCTTGAGGCCGAAGGTCATGGCGGTGTAGCAGAATGCTCCGGATGGCATGATGAACGTCGTCTTCTCCTCGTCCTCGACTGCCATTTTGATCTGGTTGTAGCCAGAGTAGGCGTCAAGTAAGCACAGCGACTCGGAGCCCGTGATCGAGTCGATTATTTGATCGATCCGAGGACGAACTGCTCCTTGGGGCAGGTGCTGTTGAGATTTGTGTAGTCGATACGCATTCTCCCGGTTCTGTTTTTCTTCTCGACCAGGACTCGGTTTTCTAGCCACTTGGAGTACTTGATTGGCTGTATGAAGCCTGCAGTGAGTAGACGCTGCACCTCCTCGGCGATTGCTTGGCGACGCTCTTCATTGAAGGGCCGCAGCGACTGCTTGACGGGTCACGCTTTGGGGTCGGTGTTGAGTTTGTGCTCCGCGAGTTCCCTCGGGACACCAGGCATGTCGGATGGCTTCCATGCGAAGATGTCGCGATTCTCACGTAGGAACGATGAGCGCGCCTTCCTATGCTGGGCTCATGCCCATCCCGATCGTCACCGTCTGGCTGGAGTCGCCTAGGACCAGCTCGACGGTGCGAGTGTGCATCGTTGCCTCGAAGGCGGTGGAGCCGCCGCCCTCCGAGTTGGGCATTTTGAGTATGGTGGGGTCATCGTTGTTGACTCCGCTAGTGTACTTGGCGAGCTCCTCCGCATGGTTCGCCTCTGCGGCTATGACGGCGTCAGCGAGCTTGGCGCCTTTGGCCTCGCACTCTATGGCCATGTCGGGGTCGCCATGGACAGTGATGATGCCGCACGGGCCAGGGATCTTCATCGCGTTATACCCGTAGTGGGGCGCTGCCATGAATTTGGCAAACGCCTGCCGCCCAGGACGCAGTGGTAGGGGCTATTGAAAGGCACCAGCTCGAAGACGATCCGCTCGGTGCGGAAGTTCGCTGGTGTGCCGAAGGTGGCTGGCAGCGTCACCTTTCCGGTCGGGTACGCCTTCCGACCGAGGATGATGCCTTGGAAGGTGGTGTAGGTCGTCTCGATCATCGATTGTTGGAGCCGCAGTGTAGCACCCCGGGTAAAACCACTACTAAAAAATTGCATGTCTTATCTCTATGCATCATCATGACATCAGCATGTATCTATGTGTCTAAAAACTATTTTGCTAAAAGCCTTATTTTATTTTCTACATTAATCCCTTCCCTTTTATTTAAAAATAAAAACTCGGTCGATCCGAATATTTGGCTTGTCTAAAATCTAATTGTAAAGTATTTTGTTTTAAATAATTAAATAATAAAAACCTATTTTTTAATCCAGAGGAGGCAGCCCGCCAGGCCCAAAAGCCCGACTAGCCAGCCTACTACCCCAAAACCCTAGATTCCCAACCCTAATACCCCACCTACTCCTACCACAATCCCGTCGCCACCACCCCAATTCCCCTCCCTGCCGCCAGTGCAGACCAACACGACACACACACGCACAAAACGCACACGCACAGTAACCGGACCCACCCCAACACGTTTCCTAACCCCGCTCCCCAACAAGACCCGGCCCCGCCTGGACCCACCACCTCTCTCGTCCCCCTCTCTCTCCCCAGGCTGCGTCCTCTCCACGTGACCCGCGTCGCCCACTCTCGGCAATCCATCATCCATCGCCGCTCTCTGAAAGCCATCGCCAGTCCCTTCCCCCGTCCTTCCCGAGCATCAGCCGCGACCGTCCCACGGCCCCGCTGTCCTCTCCATGCACCGCCGCTTCCGGTTCTCCCGAGTCGTCGGCTGGCCTCGGTGCCGCCTCGCTGAACCTCCTCTGCAGTGCGAGCCCGGCCCTGCGCCTAGCCTCTGCGCCAGCCAGCGGTGTAGGCTGTCTCTGTCTCGCGTCCCCATGAGCTCGTTGTCGCCTTCGCCCTCTCTCGAGCCAGCGTCCGCCTTGCCATGTGGCTCCGTCCGTCGATCGTGAAGCTGTCGTTCAGGCCCCCACTCCTAGCCCGCGTCCGGCCGGTCTACGGGCTCCCCACCGGAGTGAGACCGACCTCCTCTAGCCACAGCGGTGTCCTGCTTGTCTCGTCGTCTGCCTCGCCACCTTATCCTTGTTCCGTCCTCGCCAATGCCGAGTTCCCCCACCCGTTTTTGTCCTCTGTTATGCGTGTGTGAGTGTGCCCTGTTGATTGGTGCTGTTGTTGACCTTTTATACGGTGGTGTTGTGGTGCCTTGAAGATGCTGGTGGTGAGTAGATGTTGGTGTTGTGGACATGGATGCGGCAAAGGATGCACCTGACACCCGATCCGGTGCCGACAAGGTCTTCGTCGCCATCCGAAGTAGGAGACCGCACCTGTGCCACGTCAAGTTCACCTTTCCGGATCACCAAGTTTTCCTTCTAGACACGAAGAGCCTCGGAATCCAAGATCGTCCACTTGGAATTTGAAGTCCCATCCCGTACCCGGCACCGTGCCAAGATCACCCTCACGGATCCGATGGTCGAACCCCCGAAGACCGATTCGGAGATCCTCAAACCCGTCGAACCTCGGAACCCCAAGTTCGTCGATCCGAGATGTGTGACCCCAACCCGACCCTTGTTTTCTAATATGACATATATACCTGTTGCATATCATTTGTACATGCTTGCATATATATTGTGTGGTTTGGGGGAATTATGCCGATTCACATCATAATTAAATATGGAGACCATATGCGGACGATTCTAGTCTAATATTGGTCCCATTTAAATTTTTTGCATCGAACCGGTGAAATATTTTGCCTTGATAAGACAACATTTAAATTGTGGGTATCTAAACAATATGAACCCTATAAATAATTGTCGGGGTCCTGGTTCCGCTTAATATGGTCTAATTTGATCGCATCTGTGCCATGCCATACATCATATCATGATCATGTCGATTCTTCTGCATTAGTTGTAATTGCTGCATCGCTTGTTCCTTTTAGTGTTTGCTTCTTCCCGGATAGGACGATGAGATGTTGTGAGCTTTGACAAGTTCTTCGGTTATGAAACTTCGGCAATGTTTTCCAGGCGAGCATTCTCCTTCTTTCTACCTATTTTACATTTCTAGTCTTTACTTTCTCTTGTTGATCTATTGCTATATGTGTTGCGATGCTATAGATTTCGTATCCTGTTATACTTCCATGCAGCCCTTATATTGCCATGGACACATCCTATTATCTTCTGTTTGGTAGATAGTCGGCCTTGTGAGTCGTAGTTGCTTGTGCAGGTGATGCGTCACGCCGTCGATCTTCCACAGTTGTTGGAGTAATGCCGCATGTTTAATGTTGGAGATGACCATGGCTTTAATTACCGTTTAATAACTAAAAGTGAAGTAGGTAAATAATGCAGAGGCACAGGTGGGCAATAGATGTTATTTGGTTTTTAACCTTCCACTTGTGTCTCGTAGGACCCCGAGTACTTGATACCTATTCTTTGAATATTTGCACTATCCGCATGTGGGCCCATGAAACCCCTTAGCATGAGCTTGAGTCATATCTTATTTCTTGGGGCCACAAAGTAGTTTGGAGCTTTATTACTATCCTGTACTTATGCCATGTTTTACTGTTTTATTTACTATTGTGCGTGGAGCGCCTGTACTGTTTAGGTAAGCAGAGTGTTTTCATGGTATCGACAAGCCCAGTCACACTTTCGAGTTCCCAGTCGTTTATAGCCATTGACGCAAACCTCTGGGTCCATTCCGGAGCCGGCCAACTTCGCCGCGGGTAGCTTGGTGGGGTGGCCCCCCTGAAATATTATATGAATCTTGTGATTTCTTTGTCGTGATGTCTCGTTGGGTTTTCATTTGGTTTTTCCGAGGTTGATCATGCGTGTGTTGCTATTTGTGCCCCCCTACAGGGTAAAACTTTCTGAAAGCCGTGTCCACGGTTATGTACAACTTGGAGCACAATATCTCGATCATAGACAACTATAACTAAAGCAGTGCTATAAATTTGACTTTATAATGACTAGTAATCAGCTTCAGTACAACGGAATGGCTAAATAAAAGTACCAACAACTGCTGGTTTTGGGATGCCTCATGCTATATGTATCTGACTAGTAAGTATTGCAACTACAACGGAATGGTTAACTAAAACTGCCCACTATTTATAATATCAGGATGACTCATGCTATCTATATCTGACTAGTAATTTCCGCAACTATAACGAAACGAATAAAACTGCCAACTGTGTGAGTTCCTTGGTTGACTTCCTCGTTTGGTCTCGAGGGGGAAATACCAGAATGGGTATGCTTGGTCATAGTTTCAGGTTGGATCCGAATAGGTCTTTCTTATCCCTATCTAATAGACGCCAGTTGTATTGAGTCTCTATAGGTTGTTTAGTGCATGCTGCGCTGCCGCTTCAGTCCACCATACTTGTGTAAGCGAGGACCGTCGAATTCTAGTCTCGCCGTGTACTGGCCTCAGTACTGACCACTCTCTTTTTTCCTTTCCCCTTTGTCGGCACCCCTTTTGTTTAAGCAGGTTTTGAGATCGATATCATTAGCAGGGTTACCCTTTGAACGCTTGGCAGGGGTTATTGTGGCATCCATAAAACCACTACTAGAAAATCGCGTTGAATTTGTGCATTGCATCGTCATCATCATATGTTGTGCCAAAACTAATTTGAAAACCTATTTTGTTTTCTAAAACGCCCGTCTTTAAATCAAAACCCAAACGGGTCTCCAAGTTATTTTGTTTTTGGCATGGCGGTTTGCAAACGGTCCAATTAAACAAATAAAAATGTGTATTATTTTTAGCGGGGCAGTCGAACGGGCCGTATTGACCCGAACGACCGCCCCAGAAAACTAATCGGTCCATCCAGCCCTACCTAAATCCTATTCCCACCTAAAACTCTACCCATCTCTCCCAGCCACATCACCCCCTCCTATCAGGACACGCCACCTCAGCACACCCTCTCCCTCTACCAATCCCTCTCTGCCACCTAATCCCGCCAGCCTCACCCCTCCTCTCTCTCTCCACCTCTCCCCCCACGTCAGCAGCCCACACCCCCACCCCGTCCAACCCACCAACAGCACACCACACCCACCTCACACACTACCACTTTGGTCCCACGGTCCCTGACCGCTCCCTTCCACCAACCCTTGTGACCGTCCTCTCCCAGCTCCCACCTCCCCGTCCTCCTCGGCCTGACGCCGTCCTCCCCAGCGCTCGTCTCGCCCGCCTCTCCGCCTTTGCCCGTCTGGTTCCCCTTAGCTGCGCCAGACGCCCTCACCCCGCTCGGCCCGTCCCGCCTCGAGCTCCCGCGCCCGAGCCTTCCAGTCCTCGCCTCCGGCCATGGCTCCGCCGCCAGATCCCATGAGCCGCCATGACCTCGCCCCGCCGAGCTTCGCCCGGCCCGCCCGCTCCCGCTGGTCTCCCTCCGCCCCTTGCGCCTCCCTCACCGGTCGTCCCTGCCTCCGCCTCCTCGCCGCCCCTGTCCCGACCTCGCCCGAGCTCCTCGCCCGCCTTGCGATACCGCCGCCTCCCCGACGCAGCCGGGCGCCCCACCACCGAGCGCATCCGCCGTGCCCCTACCACCTGCCGCCCTGCCCGTCGAGCCGACCTCCGCCGAGCGCCGTCCTCCGCCACCAGGGTCGCCAGGCTCGATCCTCCCCGCCGCCGCGTCCTCTGGACCCCACCTCGCGACCCCGTCCTCGTGCCGTCGAAGCCGGCAGCAAGCCCACCGGCCCGAGTTCCACGCCCCAGGCCCGCGCGTCCTCGTCCCCTCATCGAGAGCCTCTCCGCGGCCACGCCCCTGGGGGTTCCCGTCGTCCTCAGGGGATCGTGGTGGCCGTGACCTCCTTCTGCCGCGGACAGCAGCGAGGCTGAGGGCGATCCCGGTGTCCACCTCGACCATGTCCTTCACCGAGCTACGTCTTGTTCTAGGTGATGTCCCGTCAGATGGCTGAGCTAAGTGAGCTGCAGTTATGTTTCGGGTGACCTTCAGTTAAAAATCAGCGAGATGGCCACGAGTATCTGGTGTCGTCGAAAGCCCACCACCACCCGGATCGTGCCGACAAGACCGGCTCAAGGCCGATGGGCTCGAGGGGTGTGCATGGTGCCACTAGATGACCGCCAAGTTCGTCATCGGAACCACAAGGCCGTTGCAGTTAACTCGACAAGATCTACCACATGAAGACCGTACCGAACCGGTGACCCTCGACGAACCTCCGACAAGATCCCCGTAACGACAAGCTCGCCTACCCGGAACACCGAGTGCACCGGCATGGATCCGGAACCCGAACCGGGAGGACGCCAAGATCGCCACGAGACCGACAAGCACTTCACCCCGAAGACAAGAACGACCCGACTTGAGAAACCGACAAGACCGTCGCTACGACAAGAACGGCACCGATCGAGAAGACCCGATGCGCCCCGACGCCGAACCAAGTCCAGCTTCCCGGAACGGCAGGATCTCCGCCGTGGAAACGACAAAAACAGACGCCATGACCCGACGCCCCCGGATGCGCCAAGATCTACCCCGATCCGAAGTCCCCAACCCTGGAGCCCGAGAATGTTCCGCTGAACCCTGGACCCTGTCGGACCCCGAACCCCGCAACTCCCCAAGATCGTCGAGAACCCTAATGTGTGAACCCTTCCCGAAACCTTATTTTATAACATAATAACAACTTGTTGCATATTGAATTGTCATTCTCGCATGCATATCATGTGGTTTGGGGGCCTTATGCCGATTCACCATATAATTAAATATGGGGCCCATATGCGGGCAAATCTAGCCTTATATTGGCCTCATTTAAACTTGTGTAGCGAACTCGTATTACTTCTTGCCTTGTTAAACAACATTTAAATTGCGGGGTAAAGAAACAACTTGAACCATATAATCATTTGTCGGGACCCCGGTTCCGCTTAATATGACCTAATTGCATCGCACCTTTGCCATGTCATCCATCATGCATGCATCATGCCGATCTTCTGCCGTTGTATTAAATATTGCATCCGGTGTCTCTTCTAGTGTTTTGCTTCTTCGCGGATAAGGCCGATGAGTTGATGTGAGCTTCGCCCCGACCTTCGGGTTGAACCTTCGGCAATGTTTTCAGGCGAGCATCTCCCTCTTTCTACCTATCTTACTTTTATAGTAATTTACTCCTTCCTGTTGATCTATTGCTATCTGTGTTGCGATGCTCTAGTTTTCGTACCCGTGAAATCCCTTGCAGCCCTATATTGCCTTGGACACATCCTATTACCATTGTTTGGTAGATAGTTGGACTTCTTGCGTCGTAGTTGCTTGCTCAAGTCTTGATGTGTGTCGTCAAATGCCACGATTGTTGATGTATTGCCGCATGTTGATGTTGGAGATGATTCTAGTTTTACTTATCGTCACTTTAATTTCTGTTTAACAACTAAAATTGAAATAAGCGAGGCATCGGTGGGTGATAGAAAATATTTGGTTTCGACGCCCACTCGTGTCCCGTAAGACCCGAGTACTTGATTCCTATTCCTTGTTTTTTGCGCTATCCACATCCGGGAGGTATATGGGACCCCGAGCGAGCTTGATTCAGTCTTATTTCTTGGGGCCACAAACTAGTTTGAGGTGTTTTACTATCCTGTACTTATGCCATGCTACTTTCAGTATTTAAATTGTGCGAGGTATCGCACCTTTGTCTTGTTAGGATCGGGACACGATTCGCGGTGTCGACAAGCCCAGCCACACTTTCGGGTTCCCAGTCGTTCTGACCGTCCACCCAAACCTTAAGTCCGTCTCGGAGACAGTGGCCGTTGCGGATTCTACTTAAGGGTGGCCCCTGAAATAATTCTGAATCCTGTGATTGTTCGATCGTGAAAGCCTCGTTGGGTTTTGATTTGGTTTTCGAGGTTGATCGGCGTGTGTTGCTATTAGTGCACCCGGCGGGTAAAACTTTACAAAGCCGTGTCCAGCGGATATGGACGACTTGGAGCACAGTTTCTTGATCATAGACAAGCATAACTAAAGTTTATTGCTATAAATTTGACTTATAATGACTAGTAATTAGCTTCACTATAATGGAATGGCTAAATAATACTGCCCACAATTGCTTGTTTGGAGTGTCGCTTGACCATTGTACTGACTAGTAAGTATTGCAACTTCTAGCGAAATGGCTGAATAAAAGTACCAACAACTGCTGGGTTTTGGGTTTATCTCATGCTATCTGTATCTGATTAGTAATTGTTGCAACTACAACGGAATGATTAAATAAAAGTGCCCACTGCTTACTTTATCAGGACGATTATCTAAATCTGACTAGTAAAGTGCCACCACTATAACTGAATAAGTAAAACTGCCAACCGTGTGAGTTCCTCGGTTGACTTCCTCGTCTGGTCTCGAGGGGGAAACACCAGGATGGGTTTGTTTGGTGTTAGCTTCAGGTTGGATCCGAATAGGTCATTCTCACCCCTCTCTGATAACCGCCGGTTGAATCGAGTCTCTATAGGTTGTTTAGTGCATGCTGCCGCTGCCGCTTCAGTCCACCATACCTATGTAGGCGAGGACCGCCGAATTCTAGCCTCGCCGTGTACTGGCCTCAGTACTGACGCTCCTTCTTTGTTTTCTGCTTTGCCCTTTGTCGGCACCCCTTTTGTTTAAGCAGGTTTTGGGATCGACGTCGTTAGCAGGGTTACCCTTCCGGCTTGGCCTGGGCAGGGTTATGGACGCCATTGGTTATTCTTCAGGGCTCTTAGCCCCATTTGCTTCTTGTCCGTAGTCGGACGCTCTACTGTTTACAAGGTGATTTGGATCTTTGTATATTATATCTGTATTCTTGACTCTTTGAGTCGCTGTTATATATATATCTGTTCTGTGGGTCCCATTGAGGACTGTTGTGTAATGTTATTACTTTGCTTTCCACCCGCACGAAAGTGCCTGGTGGGCACCTTTGAATCGTTTCTATGCGGGTTTGGCGAAATTTGCTCAAACTTGCATAGGTCCGATTCTGAGGGTGTTACAGAGTGGTATCAGAGCTCAGCAGTTGCGATACCCCACAAGTCCAGCCTGTAGGATAACCTAGCTAACGGCCGAAGTAGAGTGTCAAAACTATTTTGCCAAATCGGTTGGATAGTTCTGATTAGGTCTGATTTTTATTCCTTACCCCTCTGCTATTCCCTCTTACCTCTACGTGTTTTGAATCCGCTCTCTTCTCTTTCTTCGAGTCCAGGAATTCTCGAGGGTTGGGTTTCCGTCGTACCTTCAGGGTTTCGCTTCCTCCTCCGATAACGGAGACCTATCGTCCGGTGTTCAAGCTGCTTGAGGAATTCGTCAACGGTGGTACCATTCTTTGTTCCGTGTTTGCGCCTTCCGGTGTTTTCCGACGCGACGACATCATCTACGCCAGATCCGATGCAGAGTCTGCATCCCTCCTTTGTTTCTGAACCTCGCTTGTCGAGATCTTCAGTCTGTTTCCGAGAATGGTTGCACTCCCTTCCATTGATTGTGCGGAGTAATAGATTGGGTGCGTGATGGATTGGCCCCCATGCCGACTACCCCTTCTATTCGCTTTTGTACATTGAAGTGGACGAGAATGCATCGGTTCCCTTTCTCCATCGAAGCTAGAGGTGGCTTTATTTGTTGATACCTCTACCTTCGACCTTTTGTTACCGGAGAGTTCTCTCGACGATCACGGACAACGACCTCTTGTTAGTGGTGTCGCGAGGATCTACACGAAGCGAGAAGACGCGCGTCGCCGACCTTTCCTTCCGGTACCATGAGTCGGATCTCGAGGGCGAGATCCCTTGTTAGTGGTGTCGAATTGTGGCATCCCGCAAAACCACTACTAGAAAATCGCGTTGAATTTGTGCATTGCATCGTCATCATCATATGTTGTGCGCCAAAACTAATTTCGAAAACCTATTTTGTTTTCTAAAAACGCCCCGTCTTTAAATCAAAACCCAAACCGGGTCTCCGGGTTATTTTGTTTTGGCCGCGAGCGGTTTGCAAACGGTCCAATTAAACAAATAAAAATGTGTATTATTTTTAGTGGGGCAGTCGAACGGGCCGATTGACCCGAACGACCGCCCCAGAAAACTAATCGGTCCATCCAGCCCTACCTAAATCCTATTCCCACCTAAAACTCTACCCATCTCTCCCAGCCACATCACCCCCTCCTATCAGGACACGCCACCTCAGCACACCCTCTCCCTCCACCAATCCCTCTCTGCCACCTAATCCCGCCAGCCTCACCCCTCCTCTCTCTCTCCACCTCTCCCCCCACGTCAGCAGCCCACACCCCCACCCCGTCCAACCCACCAACAGCACACCACACCCACCTCACACACTACCACCGCGGCCCCCGGTCCCACCCCTGACGCGCTCCCTTCCACCAACCCGCACGCGACCGTCGTCTCCCTCGCTCCCACCTCTCCCCCGTCCTCCTCAGCCGACCTTGCCGTCCTGGCCAGCTCGGTCTCGCCGCCTCTCCCGCGCCTGCCGCCGTCCTGGTTTCCCCTTAGACGCGGCCAGACGCCGCCCTCACCCCCCGCTCAGCCCCGTCCCCGCCTCGAGCTCCGCGCGCCCCGAGCCTTCCTAGTCCTCGCCGCCTCCGGCCATGGCTCCGCCCGCCGCCAGGATCCCCGCAGGACGCCCGCGACCTCGCCCCCGCGCCCCGCCCGAGCTTCTCCGCCCGAACGCCGCCGCTCCCGCTCGGTCTCCCTCCGCCTGCACCGGGCGCCTCACTCGTCCTGCCTCCCGCCTCCGCCCGCCCACTCCCCGACCTCATGGCGAGCTCCTCCTGCCCGCCTTGCGATGCCTCGCCGCCTCCTCCCGGCCGCGGCGCCCCACCGCCAGCCGCATCCGCCCGTGCCCCTACCACCTCGCCGCCCTCGCCGTCGAGCCTAGACGACCTCCGGCCGAGCCGCGCCGTCCTCCGCCACCAGGGTCGCCAGGCTCGATCCTCCCCGCCGCCGCGTCCTCTGGACCCCACCTCGCGACCCCGTCCTCGCGTCGTCAAAGCCGGCAGCAAGCCCACCGGCCCGAGCTCCACGCCCCAGGCCCGCGCGTCCTCGTCCCCTCATCGAGAGCCTCTCCGCGGCCACGCCCCTGGGGGTTCCCGTCGTCCTCAGGGGATCGTGGTGGCCGTGACCTCCTTCTGCCGCGAACAGCAGCGAGGCTGAGGGCGATCCCGGTGTCCACCTCGACCATGTCCTTCACCGAGCTACGTCTTGTTCTAGGAGATGTCCCGTCAGATAGCTGAGCTAAGTGAGCTGCAGTTATGTTTCGGGTGACCTTCAGTTAAAAATCAGCGAGATGGCCACGAGTATCTGGTGTCGTCGAAAGCCCACCACCACCCGGATCGTGCCGACAAGACCGGCTCAAGGCCGATGGGCTCGAGGGGTGTGCATGGTGCCACTAGATGACCGCCAAGTTCGTCATCGGAACCACAAGGCCGTTGCAGTTAACTCGACAAGATCTACCACATGAAGACCCGTATCAACCGTGACCCTCGACGAACCTCCGACAAGATCCCCGTAACGACAAGCTCGCCTACCCGGTACACCGAGTGCACCGGCATGGATCCGGAACCCGAACCGGGAGGACGCCAAGATCGCCACGAGACCGACAAGCACTTCACCCCGAAGACAAGAACGACCCGACTTGAGAAACCGACAAGACCGTCGCTACGACAAGAACGGCACCGATCGAGAAGACCCGATGCGCCCCGACGCCGAACCAAGTCCAGCTTCCCGGAACGGCAGGATCTCCGCCGTGGAAACGACAAAAACAGACGCCCCCGGATGCGCCAAGATCTACCCCGATCCGAAGTCCCTAACCCCGGAGCCCGAGAATGTTCCGCTGAACCCTGGACCCTGTCGGACCCCGAACCCCGCAACTCCCCAAGATCGTCGAGAACCCTAATGTGTGAACCCTTCCCGAAACCTTATTTTATAACATAATAACAACTTGTTGCATATTGAATTGTCATTCTCGCATGCATATCATGTGGTTTGGGGGCCTTATGCCGATTCACCATATAATTAAATATGGGGCCCATATGCGGGCAAATCTAGCCTTATATTGGCCTCATTTAAACTTGTGTAGCGAACTCGTATTACTTCTTGCCTTGTTAAACAACATTTAAATTGCGGGGTAAAGAAACAACTTGAACCATATAATCATTTGTCGGGACCCCGGTTCCGCTTAATATGACCTAATTGCATCGCACCTTTGCCATGTCATCCATCATGCATGCATCATGCCGATCTTCTGCCGTTGTATTAAATATTGCATCCGGTGTCTCTTCTAGTGTTTTGCTTCTTCGCGGATAAGGCCGATGAGTTGATGTGAGCTTCGCCCCGACCTTCGGGTTGAACCTTCGGCAATGTTTTCAGGCGAGCATCTCCCTCTTTCTACCTATCTTACTTTTATAGTAATTTACTCCTTCCTGTTGATCTATTGCTATCTGTGTTGCGATGCTCTAGTTTTCGTACCCGTGAAATCCCTTGCAGCCCTATATTGCCTTGGACACATCCTATTACCAGTTGTTTGGTAGATAGTTGGACTTGCGCGTCGTAGTTGCTTGCTCAAGTGCTGATGTGTGTCGTCAAATGCCACAGTTGTTGATGTATTGCCGCATGTTGATGTTGGAGATGATTCTAGTTTTACTTATCGTCACTTTAATTTCTGTTTAACAACTAAAATTGAAATAAGCAGAGGCATCGGTGGGTGATAGAAAATATTTGGTTTCCGAACGCCCACTCGTGTCCCGTAAGACCCCGAGTACTTGATTCCTATTCCTTGTTTTTGCGCGCTATCCACATCCGGGAGGTATATGGGACCCCCCTGAGCCAGAGCTTGATTCAGTCTTATTTCTTGGGGCCACAAACTAGTTTGAGGTGTTTTTACTATCCTGTACTTATGCCATGCTACTACGTATTTAAATTGTGCGAGTCGCACTTTGTCTTTTAGGATCGGGACACGATTCCGCGGTGTCGACAAGCCCAGCCACACTTTGGGTTCCCGATCGTTCACGGCCGTCCACCCAAACCTTAAGTCCGTCTCGGAGACAGTGGCCGTTATGGATTCTACTTAAGGGTGGCCCTGAAATATTTCTGAATCCTGTGATTGTTCAGTCGTGAAAGCCTCGTTGGGTTTTGATTTGGTTTTTCCGAGGTTGATCGAGCGTGTGTTGCTATTGGTGCACCCCGGCCGGGTAAAACTTTCTGAAAGCCGTGTTCGCGGATATGGACGACTTGGAGCACAGTTTCTTGATCATAGACAAGCATAACTAAAGTTTATTGCTATAAATTTGACTTATAATGACTAGTAATTAGCTTCACTATAATGGAATGGCTAAATAATACTGCCCACAATTGCTTGTTTGGAGTGTCGCTTGCGACCATTGTACCTGACTAGTAAGTATTGCAACTACAACGAAATGGCTGAATAAAAGTACCAACAACTGCTGGGTTTTGGGTTTATCTCATGCTATCTGTATCTGATTAGTAATTGTTGCAACTACAACGGAATGATTAAATAAAAGTGCCCTTACTTTATCGTGACGATTATCTAAATCGACTAGTAAAGTGCCACCACTATAATCGAATAAGTAAAGCGCCAACCGTGTGAGTTCCTCGGTTGACTTCCTCGTGGTCTCGAGAAACACCAGGATGGGTTTGTTTGGTGTTAGCTTCAGGTTGGATCCGAATAGGTCATTCTCACCCCTCTCTGATAACCGCCGGTTGAATCGAGTCTCTATAGGTTGTTTAGTGCATCTTTGCCGCTTGATCCACCATACCTATGTAGGCGAGGACCGGAATTCTAGCCTCGCTGTCTTGGCCTCGATCGACGCTCCTTCTTTGTTTTCTGCTTTGCCCTTTGTCGGCACCCCTTTTGTTTAAGCAGGTTTTGGGCTCGACGTCGTTAGCAGGGTTACCCTTCCGGCTTGGCACAGGCAGGGTTATGGGCCATTGGTTATTCTTCAGGGCTCTTAGCCCCATTTGCTTCTTGTCCGTAGTCGGACGCTCTACTGTTTACAAGGTGATTTGGATCTTTGTATATTATATCTGTATTCTTGACTCTTTGAGTCGCTGTTATATATATATATCTGTTCTGTGGGTCCCATTGAGGACTGTTGTGTAATGTTATTACTTTGCTTTCCACCCGCACGAAAGTGCCTGGTGGGCACCTTTGAATCGTTTCTATGCGGGTTTGGCGAAATTTGCTCAAACTTGCATAGGTCCGATTCTGAGGGTGTTACAGTTATGGACACCATTGGTTATTCTTCAGGGCTCTTAGCCCAATTTGCATCTTGTCCATACTCGGACACTGTATCATTTTCAAGATGATTTGGGTCTTTGTACTGTATATTTGTATTCTTGACTCATGGAGTCGTTATTGTATATATATGTTCTGTGGGTTCCATCATGGACTATTGTGTAATGATATTACTTCGTTTTCCACTCGCACGCAAGTGCCTGGTGGGAACCTCTGAATCATTTCTATGCGGGTTTGGCGGGAATCGCTAAAACTTGCATAGGGCAGATCCGAGGGTGTTACACGCAGTCGCCTGAATGTGTCCAGGTACAGAATGTTGATGGAGCTGCCACCGTCCATCAGCGTCTTGGGAATCCAGTAGTCTCCAACCTTGGGCTTGACCACCAAGGCAACTCGACCCGGTTATTCGATCTGTGGCGAGTGGTCCTCGCGGCTCCAGGTGATTCGATGCTCGCACCAGTTGAGGAACTGGCGGATGTCGACCTGGGACACCGCCTTGACGACGACGGCGCGGGCGATGACCTTCTTATCGCGCTTCGTGTTGAAGCCGGTGAAGGTATGGAGCGAGCCAACGTTGTTGCCGAATTTCCCGCCATTTGGCGGGTGGTTGTCGAGGTCTTCCCTTGCGCGTCGTGCCTTCTCGATCTCCCTCAGGGAGTGGCAGTCGGCGGTCGTGTGCATGGCAGGCTTCCCCTCCCTGCTGTGGAACACACAGGGCTGGTTAAGGAGAGCAGCGGGGTCGAACCTCGGCTTTGCCTTGTAGTTGCCGCCGTCGCGGCGCTGGCCTCCATCACGGCGAAAGCTCTTGGGCACGCGTGGAGCATAGCCAGCGTTGGCGACTAAGTCGACTCGCCCGTCACTGTGGCGCTTGCCGGTGAGGCGAGTGTTGTTGTAGCGTAGCTCGGGTCATCTCCCGTTGTCGTGGCCGCTCGTGTGGCGGTTCCCTCCCGACTCGTCGTCGGTTTCTTGGTTTGGGTCCTCCTCCGCGTATCGCTTGGCGATCTCAAGGAGGTCTGATATGTTGTCGAGTGTTTTGTACACCCGCTTGATCTTGGCGACCAAGGGCTCGTAGTGGCATGAGGTCTTGAAGCAGTGGATCGTGGTGTTTGGGTGGATTCCAGCCGCGTTGTACCACAGGTCCTGCCACCGCTGGACCCTTCTGCGGGTCGACTCGCGGGGTCCCTGGACGCATCGCTCCAGGTCCTCGATGGTGGTGGCGCGGGTGTAGGATCCCTCGAAGTGCCTGACGAAGGCGTCGCACATTTCCTCCCAGGAGTCGATGCTGTCTGCGGGGACGGTGTTGATCCATTGCCGGCACGCTCCCTCCATCATCAGCGGGAGGTAGCGGGCAGCAAGCAGGTCGGTGTGGCCGGCGATTCCCATCGCCATGAGGTATGTGTCTAGCCACACGGACGGGTCGTACAAGGGGTCGTACTTCTCGATCTCCTTCGGCGCTTTGAAGTTCGCCGAGTACTTTTCGCCTCGGATCATTGGTCCGAAGCACTGGGGACCGACTCGGCTGAGCGATCCCCTTGGTTCGCCGTCGCGGTGGTTAGTGAGGGTATGCCTCAAGTCGCCAGGCTGGCGTGCGCGCCATCTCCGGTTGTTGATGATGTGGGTTCGCGCATCGACTGGCTGCCCGTTGGCAGCGACAAAGTTGTTTGTCGGTCACGGTTCATTAGTGGAGAGTGCCGCGTGTGCGGGTCGGTGTTGGAGCTGCAGGGGCTCGGGTGGTGGGCAGTTGAGGGTGTTTGCCACCATTGGGCGGCCGCTCGAGGCCGCCCTTCTGCATGACGAGCATGAATACATGCGACCCTGGGAGTCGGCTCCCGCGTTTTGTTGCTCGACGGCCCTGGCGAGTAAAGCGTTGGCGTATTGGATCTACAGGTCGCCTTTCCCGGTCACGTTGATGTTATCTACCGCGGCTCGGCTCGCGACGACGTTGTCCATCGGAGTGGAGAACAGCGGGAGGCTGTTTGCATCTCGCTCCCGCAAGGAGACCAAGATTCTTGGCTTGTCCCGGGGGGGCACGCGGCCGGGTGGTGGTGGAGGAGCGCCATTGGCTGTCGCGCCTGGTGGTGGCCAGGAGCTCCCTCCTGGTGGCGCGTTCTCGCAGATCGCGTGATCGGCCACACGGGCCGGGTCGTTCTCATCGTCGAAGTTCAGGGCGCATCCCTGAATGGTGGGGTTCAGGCGCGACCTGATACGGAGTTGGTGGTAGCGCGAGAGCTCCTGCGCCATCACCTGCTCGAGGCGGAATTTCTCGCGCTCGGCTTGCTCTTTGCGGACCGCCTCCTCAAGTCGCAGGCGGAGTTCTTCGACCTCCGTCTCCATTGCAGTCGGCGGGATCAGCGCGGAGAAGGGGTCTAGCGTGGCTTCAGTGCCGCTCGCCATGTAGGTCGCGACGTTGCGCCCGGATCCGGCATGGAATTCGCTAGAGTTCTCCGATCCGGAGTCAGAGTCAAAGATTCCAAGGATGGAGGGGTCCTCAAAGTCTCCCATGTTGGAGACCTGGGTGATGGAGCCCGCGAATGACGCGGTGACGATGGATCCAGCGACTGACGCCAGGGTCGCCGAGTCAGTGTCGTTGTTGAGGGCCGTGTCGTCCGCGACCACGGTGGTTTCGGCCACGTTGCTGTTGGCCGAGCCGTACTCGGAGGCGAGGCGGTGGATGGTGCAGACCTGACTCTTGGAGAGCCAGTCGTGTGGTGGCGACTCGCGGATGCGAGCCGAGACCTCCGAGACGATGGTGTCAGTGAAGCCGACAAAGAGGCTGATCGTGCCGACCGGCATGATCACGCTGCGCGTGACGGGGCGCGCCGCCGGGACATAGCTACTCGGAAAAGATCTGGAGTATCTCGCCGATCGTGATCATGCGGCCAGTGGAGACCGTCTCGTTGATGGGCAGATTGGATCTCGCCGCATAACACCGACCTGATCGGCCAGGCCCCATGGTGGGCGCCACTATCGTGGGAATGGCCATAGCAGATGCTGCACTCGGCAGCGAGTAGTAGAACGAGGGGCAAGGGAGGCTAGCCATCTGCAGTGCAAGATGAAGGCGGAGACACAAGGGTTTACCCAGGTTCGGACCCCCGGAGGGTAAATACCTACTCCTGCTAGATTGTATTATGGAGAGAGTACAAGGGCGAGCTCGACGACTAGGCGACGAGTCGTTGGGGTGTATGGAATGTGTCCTCTGTGCATACCCTAGGGAGGTTTATATAGGCTCACCTCGCTAGGGTTTACAGATCTACAACCGAATTAGTTAAGGATTTGGAGGGTACTTGACCTAATCCGACTAGGCCTAGCTACACTTATAGGCCTCCAGCTTCCAGTCGTCTGTCTCCTTATCGAGTCTCGATCCAGTCATCATCCCGCAGGCCTAATCGCTAGCAGCTTGGGCCAGTAGGAAACGTCCTGCTGGGTATACCCCATTTGGCATATCCCCATCATAGGAGGTGCAGAGCAAGATCAAGTCAGCAAGAACAAGCTAACAAGATCAAGCCAGCAAGACCAAGTCAGCGAGATCAACTAGCACCACAACATCATCACCAACAATCAAGTTGTGTGGTGAGTACACATAAAACCATCACATGATCCAATCATCTTAGATTATCAAAGCATGTGTTGTTTCTATGAATCTTCTCGAGAAAACACCCAAGTGGGGTGTATCCATCACATAAGTAATTTAAATAAAAGCCAATGATCAATCTTTGCAAACAATACCAAGATCTCAGCTTGTGCATCACTGATCTTGGGTAGAAATCTATATTTCTACATCCAAATATACCAACAGTCTTAAATAAAGATTTCTGGGCACACCTTTTAAATAGTAGCACCTCAGAAATCAATATATCTTAAGAATCAATATGAAACAGTAAGGATGTCAAATCATTTTCTTAAAGAGATATAAGAATCATTATTTTACACTTAAGATCAAGGCACATCTATGAGGATCAGCAGGTCAAAACTTTAGTTTCTACCTAGTTATACCTCAGACCAGCATCATAGTCCAAAGAAAATTCATATGCATCATAGGTTAATATATCCAACAGGAATTTGAACTCATTTTAGTCCCAAGCCACACTAGGACACATGTAGAATTTAGCCAATACTAGAATGAACACTTGTGTACCATTCGAAGGAAGGTGTCACAAGTATCTATTCTAAACTAAGCAAATCATACACATAGATTTCACAAGTAGACTTGCAGAAAGATATTCAATCATTTTCCTGAAATAATTAACCAGGAATCATAATCACATTTACACAATCTATCATAATCAGAGAATCATAGGAGTATCATATCAACTCCAATCTGAACATATCCACACAGGCCAGTGTATAAGGATTCAGTAAACAAGTACTGACAGTGCCACTGTCAGTACTAAGAACATTAATCAGTAGTGAAATCCACGCCACTAGAATCACTAGACAATAGCTTAGCACAATATCATCACCACAAGTACTTCTAAATCATTCATTATCCTCAATAATCAACACAGAGGGATAGAACCCTAATCGAATCGATGAACACTAATTAAGGACTGCTCACTAGAAGCACACCGGGGCTAGCAAAAGAGGTAGAGCACAGAGAACAAGAGGGGGAGAAAGAGAGAAATTTTCCCGTGGTCCTCGCTGACGTTTATAAGATGAAGCAGAAGGGTCGACGAGCGCACACGGCGGCATGGGAAGCACTCGTGGGCACTGGAACCTGCGCCAAGCCATGGCGGCAGCCACATCCACACCAACGATCCAGCAGCAGCACCGAGCCACTAGGAGCATAGCACAACACCATAGGAACGACGGAGAAGTACATCACCGACAACCACCAAACCCTAGGGTTCGGGGTGGAGTCATCCTAGACGGGAGACGGGCCTAAAGACAAATCGAGCAGGACCAGATGGCGGAGCAACGTCAACTACCTCACCATGCACCACGGTGGCGGCCGGGGAGGCCCATGGAGGCAGAAATCAAGCGGCAACGGCGTCGGCGGCACCACACTGTAGCATGTAGAGAGCGAGCAGGAAGAACGAGTGTGAGCGAGAGAGAGATGGGTGTGTACTGGGCCGATATGGTCCAGTACCATCCTAGTGGGGGAACTTGCTAGCCCATCTGGGATAGATTGGGCCTGGTCAATCCAATGGGTTTGGCCCATAAGTTAAAAGGAAAATTTAAATGAGTTAGTAAAATACCAAAATACCCCCATGACTTAATAGGTCCTAAAAAAGTCCTAAAATATAAATAATATATCTATGAGTTCATAAAAATACAAGCTACTAAATAACATTAAAAAATATATTTTTAATAGAATAAATTTAGGTTAAAGATTTTTATAATATATATATTTATGGAATTTTATAAAAATAAATAAAATACCTAAAAATAAATAAAAATTACTTTTATCATTCTTAATTAGTGTAGTATTTTATAAAAATACCAAATTGCTATTTAAGGTAGCAAGATAAAACCTTCTAAAGTTAAAATGCTTATTCTTAAAAGAATATTAATAAAATAATAATAAGGGTTAAAAAGTAATAAATAAAAATCAGTTTTTAACTCTTTTACTGATATATTATATTACAAAAATATTAAATATAATATTTACCAAATATTAAGAATTATTATTTAAACAACTTTCTTTATTAAAGAAATTCAAGAAAATTATATAATGGGTAAAACACAAAAATAAATAAAATAATTAATGATGCATTGCATTACTATGCATATTCATTTTGCTTCTTTAAATATTGTCTTTACCGGGCAATAATGATATTTTGTAGAAATAGAAGCTCAAGGTCGAGTGCAAGAATCCGACTTCGCTACCTTGCAATCACAAGGCAAGTTCATCACTTGCTCATGTCCTTTAATGAGTCTTTATCAAAGTAATTGCAAATTGTGTGTTATCATCTATGTTCTGAGAAAGAAATTATTATTTTCAATAGTAATAAAATGTTAGTATCATCTTAAGTGGTGATAAAGATAAAGTGAGCAAGGGAACTTAAGTACCAGTTGCAATGAGAATCATCACATAGGAATTAACAACCAATGACATCAGTGATTCTAGCGTCGTATATTATGCGTTAATCATGAGATTTGGAATGGGACGGAGAATTTAGTTGTATCCTTTTCCTTCCGTATGTAGGCAAGACGACCTTAACGTGACACTGTGTTTCCTTGCGAGGATCCAGCATATGGTGGGCACCCTTAGGCCCCACGATTTTGGTGTCTAGATTATCTATGAGTGGCTGCTGGAGGTATATTCGGACCTATATGGAGCTTGTCAGGAGCATCACCAGCTCATAGAGTCTCGAGAACTCATCATGGTTATAGCTTACCCGGGAAGGGGCTTAACGGAGGTGTAGCCAGCCTCGGAGGATCACGCAGACATATGGGGTCATGGAGAGGGCAGTGATTGGCTTCGATCAGCTATTGGGCCCCACATCATAGAATTATGGACGGGAAAGTACGCCTGGTTATGAAAAATGAGTTGATATCTCATGGGTAAAGTAACGCACCTCTACAGAATGTAAGAACTATAACTTGTTACTCCCTGTTCCGGGAATGAGCTATGAACGCGGAAGGAAAGGAACTCCATGAAAGTTCTGGTCAACCTGTTAAGGCTGATGGGCATAGTTTTTTATAATAAAATCAATCTTTGAAGAAATGTTTACGAAAACTGCATAGTGCCAAGGACTGATAGTCCGAGGTGGTAGATAGTGCATCAAACTTCCCACATTGCATATAATGAACTTGCTGGGTAACGCTGTTACTCACTCTTTCCTTTGATCCCTTCTTAGACTCTAAGGAGCCAGAAGACACTCCGATGTACGCAGTTGAAGGGCAAGAGGATGTCTACTACGAGGATCCAGATCTGTCTAGAGGAGTAGAAGGGGTATATTATGAGATACGCTATGGAGTGGAGGGCAACAAGTCCGAGTAGTTGCCTTAATAATTAGTAGACCAATTGAGCCAAACAACATAAACTTTATATAATAAGTTGTTAAGCTCAATTCGGAGTTTAATTTTGAAACTTTGAATCTTCCGCTAAAACAGTTTAAGTTTGGATTGTAAGTTGAATCTCTTGAAGTCTTGAACTTCTAGTATTGTAATAATAATAATAATGTGTGTATGTTTGTAATATGGACCCGCAATGTTTCTGTTATACCACTCTGAGGGATGTGATATATTTGCTAAAGAGAAATGATCACTATGAGTCAGACTCAATAGAATTGGATCCATTCCGAATAGCGATAATTAGGAATCTTGATCCCTCTCAATCTCTCTTTCAATTCGAGGATCCAGAAAGGTGTTTTCATAGTCACTATGGAACAATGTTATGTGGATATCATGTCAACGACTATAGTGTACTACACATACAGTGGTATGCTGGGTCACCGCACTCAGTCTATTCTTTGTCATGTACAATGTATGAAGTGTCCAAAGTACAGAATAGATGTTACTGGTAAGTACATAATGTTTTTGACTGTGAAGGGTGGTTGGTGGGTCAAGCGGTTGTTGATTGTTGAAGATGTACATTATTTAAGTGTCCAAAGTACATAATGTATGTTACTGGTAAGTACATACTATTTTTTACGGGTGTACAATTTTTAAATTGATCAAAGTACATGCTTTCGTTATTGTTAAGTACAAGTTATTTTTCATGTGGGAGCGAGTCAGGCTACCTTTTGTCATTACAATGTTTGAAGTGTTCAAAGCACATGATACATTTTGCTGGGAGGATCTTAGTGTTGTTTGATTTTTGTTGTGTGTGGTTCATCATTCTTTAGAAAATGTACAAGTACTCTTTCTACTCTTTTTAACGTATAATTTTTGAATTGACCAGAGTGCATAATTTTTTTTAGGTAAGTACAGATTACTTTTGATGTGGGAGTAGGGTGATACGTCCAATTTGCATCACCATTCTATATCATAATTTGCCTCTATTCATTGATATATTTATTATTATGAGGTGTTACTTATGTCTTTTCCTCTGTTTTTGCATGTTGGATGATTCTTGGAGGATGAACTGCCGGAGTCAGGTTTCTGATGGAAAAAGAGGTGTTTTGATGCAATTTCGCGAAGATCAAAAAAATACCAGAAAAATAATGGAAAATTATATTTTCCAAGAAGACGAAGGAACCCAGAAGGGGAGGCATAGCTAGGCCACATGGGACCCACACCCCCTAGGCACGGGTCCCCCTAGGTCGCTCCTAGGGAAGGTGTGGCCCACCTGGTCGGCCTCCAACTCTGCCCTCTCACCTATATCTTCCTCTCGGAATCCTAATACCAGGGAAGCGACCACAGAAAGATTTCCACCGCCACTGCGGGGCGTAAAACACCGAGAGAGAAAGACCTCTCCGGCATACAGATTTCTGCCGGGGAAATTCCTTCCCAGAGAGGGGAGATCGTCGCCATCAACACCGTCATCAAGCTAGGATTCATCAGGATCATCATCATCATCCACACTATCATCTCCACAAGCACCATCATCACCACTCCATCCCGTTGTAAAAATCGTGTTGGATCTTGCATTAGTTCTTAGGGGAAACTTTCACGGTGTTGATTACTTTTTTAGTTCATGCTTGTGAGTGGAACCATTGGATTATTGTTTATGTTCAAACTGTTATCCATTACCATATCATCTTTGATCTTGATCCATATGATGTCTTGTGAGTAGTTCATCTAGTTCTTGAGGACATGGAAGAAGTCATGTTGTTAGTAGTGGATTTGTGTTGAGATATTATTCAATGGTTTAGTATTTAAGTTGTGGTGCTATTCTTCTAGTGGTGTCATGTGAACGTCAACTACATGATACTTCACCATTTATGGGCCTAGGGGAATGCATTGTGTATTTGGCTACTAATTGTGGTGTTGTCGGAGTGACAGAAACCTGAACCCCCGTTAGGACACCTTTGCACAAGGGAGTGTAGGATCTCAGAGATTAAGGCTGTGGTTAGGTTTATATCTTAATTACTTTCCTGTAGATGCGGATGCTTGCAGGGGGTTTAATCACAAGTATGTATTAGTCCAAGTAAGGTAGGTACATTAGCACAGGTTCACCCACACAACACTTACAACACCAAAGAAGAGTACTTAGCTATTTGAAGCGAAAGCACTTGACAGAGTTCCAATGTGTCCTCGAGAACGTTTGGTCCTTATAAGTATTTCCACCGGCATGTCCTTTGCTAAGAAAGGATTGGGCCACTTGTTGCGTTTGTTCGCTGTGTTTATTACTTGCACTTTGTTTTGTTGCTTTATCAGAAAACCCCTAAAAATCTGTTTGCTAAGTATTTACAGAGATTTCCTACTCCATACCACTAGTCAACACCTTGTGATCCTCATTGGGATCGACACTCCTATTTATGGAAGTACTACGATACACCCCCTATACTTGTGGGTCATCAAGAATATTTTCTAGCGCCGTTGCCGGGGAGTGAAGCGCTATTGAAGAGTGGAATTGGTAAAGGAAACTTCTACTGTGAGTATTGCTTTTTGTTTCTATTTGTTGCTTTGTTTCCAATAAGGATAACCCACTTGGTTTTCTGTTTGGGAAAACTACTACCACTGTTAGGGTAGTAGATGAACCATCGCCACTTGAGATAGATCCTTTTAAGATACCTACAAGTATTGTTGATCGTGTTATGGATAATTATTATTTAGGGGATGGAACTGTCCATCCTGGTGATCACTTGATTTTTATCCATGAATTATGCGGGTTGTTTAAGTGTGCAGGTATCACAACTGAATAGGTGAATAAGAAGTTACTCTCTATATCCTTGAAAGGGAGAGCTAAAGAATGGTATAAGCTGCTGAAGAATGCACAATTCATGGAATGGGAGGAAATGGATTATCTCTTTTATTCTAAATTCTATTCTCCCAGTGAGATTCATAAGGATACGAATCTGATATATAACTTTTGGCCTCGTGATGGAGAGAGTACAACTCAAGCTTGGGGGAGATTGAAGTTACTAATGCTTAAATGTCCTATTCATGAACTCCCTAACAATATTATTATCAATAATTTTTATGCTGGGCTTTCTCTTCATGATAAAGATTTACTAGATGCTTCTTGTGCTGGATCATTCACACGTATGAAGGAAGAAGCTAAATGGGATCTCCTAGACTGTATTCAAGAGAACACTGAAGCTTGGGAGAATGACAAAGGAAGAAAGTTAGGTATAAACTATGATTATGAATGCATTAAATCTTTTATGGGAACTGATGACTTCCTTGATATTAGTAATGAGTTTGTTCTTGACTCCCAAAGTATTGCCAATTGTTTTAAGGTCTTTGCCTCTTACATAGAAATTCCCAAAAATAAGTGGAATAAGTACCATGCACCTTATAAAGATGTTGTTAGTCATGTTCCTATTAGAAGCATGAAGTTTGTACTACTAATCATATTGTGCCTGAACCTTATGTTGAGAAAATACCTTTACTAGCTAAGGTAAAGTATTATTCTATGATGATTAGTGCAGATAATAAAGGTACTAAGAAAACTGTGGAGCCTGATGAGCAATTGAATATTGAACCTGTGGTAGCTATTGTGAAAGACCTTGGCACTAGAAATATAGAGGATGGGCATATTGTCTTCTGCGAAGATGCTTCTAATATTGTCTCTCATCCTAGTAAAGTTAGAAAGCTAGTGTTCCTATGCTTTTTGTTAAAATTGGTGATCATTGCTATTATGGTTTATGTGATATTGGTGCTAGTTCTAGTGTTATTCCTTATGAGCTTTACAGGGAAATTATGCATGAAATTGGTCCTTGTGATCTTGAGGACATTGATGTGGTTATTCACCTTGAAAATAAGTAAACCATTTGCCCTATTGGTATTGTAAGAGATGTGGAGGTTCTTTGTGGTAATATTAAGTATCCTGCTGATTTTCTAGTGCTTAATTCAGCAGCTAGTAAAACTTGTCCTATCATTTTTGGTAGACCTTTCTTGAACACTTGTGGAGATAATATAGATTGTAAGGAGAAAGTTTTGACTAAGTTTGATGGAGATACTTATGAGTTTAACTTTTCCAAATTTGCTAAAGCTCCTTGTGAAAATAGCTTGCCTAATAAAGATTTCAGGATGGAACAACTTGCTTCTATTGACCCAGTTTATGACCTTGGGCCTCTTTTTGATGAAT
This sequence comes from Avena longiglumis, assembly GCA_030063025.1. NCBI lineage: Eukaryota > Viridiplantae > Streptophyta > Magnoliopsida > Poales > Poaceae > Avena > Avena longiglumis. The sequence continues at coordinate 176,556,154 of CP125977.1, read as the reverse complement.
GTAAGTATGCTCATTCTGATGATAGAGTTGGTTCCTGTGATAGTTATATTATCAACTTTATTCAAGGTACCACTGAAAGTTATTTTGAGAGAGGGAAACATGGTTTTATGCATCTCAATAATGTTAAGTTTCCCCATTTTATGTTGAAGTTTCATCTGTTTTGTCTTCCTATACTGGTGGCTTTTTGTTTCAACCATTTGTTTTCTCATGATACCCCCATGCATAGGAAGTGGGTTAGACTCAAGTGTGTTGGTTATTTGCTTCTTGATGCTCTCTTTCACTTCAAATATTTATCTCCTGTGTGAGCATCTTTGAAAGTTTCAAGCCTAACATAAAGGCATTAAATAAAAGTACTTGTTGGGAGTAACCCAAGAGTTTGGTAGAGTCTTGGAAGTTATTACCTCAGTAATAACCGCTCCTTATCCTTTTTGTTTTGGTTTTTGTGTGAAGTTCAACTATTTTTTGAGAAGTAGAGGAGTTGTGAAAAGTGGCTGTCCTGGGATAGATTTTTTGTGCTGCATTGTAAAAATTCGTGAGGGATCTCACTACGTCGGATGGAGCTGTATTTCTATGAGCTTGTTCTCCAGTTTGTTACCCAACTTACATTAGTTTTGCACTTTTTGATTTGAGCAACATAAGGTTTTCGAAAAAATCAATCTTTACCTGTTGGTTTGTTTTGATAGATTTTTGTTATCATTTGCATTTGACTCTTATAGAAGCCCTTGTTTTGATGGATTTCAGTTGAAGTGTGAACCAAAAGGTTATTTGTTTTTACTTACACTAATGTTGCCATTGAAGTTTGTTTATTTCCTTGTGAGAAAAGGAATTTCCAGGAGAAGGGGGAAAGGAGTCTGTAGAGTTCGTCTTTGAATAGGTAAAAGTGGTGAAAACATAAGGTTCGTGAAAGCCTAATCTTTTTATATTTTTGATGTTTTTATTACATAAGGAAAGTTACGAGACGGAACAGAGGAGGAAACGGAGGCCCGGGTGGCCAAATCCACCTCAGGCGCGGGCCCCAGCTGGCCGCGCCTGGAGAGGGTGTGAGCCCGCCGAGCTCCGTCTCTGCCTCGTTTTTGTATCAGCACCTTCCTTATGCTTTGAAACTTCGTAATATATAACCCCCCGATTCCCCGAGGTTCGTGCATCATGTTCTCGTCGTGTTTTTGTTTCGATCTGTTTCCATCAGGAAATCTTCTCAAGTTTAGAGCACCATGGTCTCCGCCAACGACAAAGGCAAGAAGCCCGAGGAAGATGATCCTCAAAACCCCAAGGAGGAGGAGATTTTGGTTGGGGATGAAGAAGACATATAGGAGGACAAGCAACCGGACACCCGCCCTACCGTCGCAAGCATTGGAGTGGTGGAAAAACCTACCAACCTTAGGAGGACATCACGGATGTCTACAGGAGGGAAACCTCCACGTCTTATCTACACTCCACGGTCATCTCCTCCACGTACCAAGAGACCCTTCCATACTCTTATACATTAGCATCAATAACAACAGGTGCCCAAAGGGAACTTTCCCTCGATGTGGGATTTGCCTCATTCTAACCATGCAGGGGAGGAACACACTAAGAAGGAAGAGTGGGGAAAGAATAATTGAGGATTTGAGGAAACTGATTGAGGAGCTTATCAAGAGAACACCACCACCACCAAAGGAGTAATCCGTCATCAGGTTTGGCATCCCCTTGGCTTGTTCCAAGCTTGGGGGAGTGTCGAGGTATCACATCGTTATCTTTTACCTTTTTAGTGGATTCATGTCTTTGGTAGAGAGGTTATCTTATAGGTCGGTTTGCATGTGGAAGTATCTCTCCTTTATTTGATTATCTATGTATCCCTTGGTGTGAGTGCCTTTATGGAATATTAATGAGAAGTTTCATCTTTTACTTTTTGCACTTCTTATTTTAGTTTGAAATATCTATTATATGATGGATCTTCTTGATCAGTATTGAAAGATCCCTCCCTTTATAAAGGTAAGGATCCCTGTGATTGCAATGCTAGTCCCTGGATCAATGTTAGCATCCACAGTTTAAGATGAAGTACACAGAAACAAAGGTCATTATTACACATCATTCCAGAGACAAACATAGTCTTTACAAACTCCATGGCCACATGCCTAATACAAGAGTTCAAATATATAATAAGATAAATAAGTCTTCATCTTCATGTGCCACAGGCAAGCATGTTGAGTGTAGACTCATAACCCCTAATCATCATCAGAATAACCTGCAACATCACAAGTTACAGCCACAGTGGGTCAATACATTGGAATAGTATTGGCAAGTGATACCTTAGTTGAATATTTGTAATCTAGATACTATATGCATTTTGGCTAAGTGTAGCTTAGGCTTGCTTTGCTCAAAAATAGGTTTTACCTATTAGTTGAAAACACTAAGTTTTTCTTTGATAAAACTTTCCCAAGCAAACACCAATAGAAATTGGTGTACCTTTACCCTTGTTCAACCACAAGTTTTTAACTTAGAAATTGGGATGAGGAGATTCTTGATAGCTTCCATGTCTTGATGCTCAAGTTGTCCAATACCAGGGACATGGCTAAGTACTTAGATTCTTCCATCTGTAGAGGTTGTGCACTTTCCCCACAAGACTTGATTTTCACCAAGACAGGACCTTTCAGAAGCCTTCCCTTAGACCAAATGGACGCGTTCCAACCTATCATCCCACTACCACCAACTTTCCAAATGGCTAAGTTATTGCAACCTATGTGATCCAGGCAGAGCCCATATTGCCATGTGGCTGCACTAGAAGCTTCTTAATATTTGGCCTCTCAAATCCCTTTGTTCCTGGGTGGCTTTCCACAAGTGAGATACACAAGGTAAGCCATAGAAACGGGCCTTGTGTAACCACTCAACATAAACCATTCTTTCCATTCCACCCAGGTGTTTCATTCACTTAGTTGTTTTATTAAGCAAAAACATAAGTCCAAAGACTTAGAAATATTTTATCATAGCATGAATATATAACCACCCTTGGTTGCTACTAGCTAGGCTAAGTATGGCATTGATAAGCATCTTAACTTTAGAAATTTCTAGCAATTCTACAACTACTAGGATTTCCCAAGCATAGCATATAGATCAAAATATTCATGAAAGTCTAGCAAAATATTTCTAGTGCATAGTTGAAAAAACATAGGAATAAAATCATGAAGCACCACTTGCCTTGGTAGTTTGGGGAGTAGCAACAATCTTCACAATCACAATCACTATTTGCACCAAAATCTACACATAAAATAATGGCACCAAAATCACATACAAAATATATACAAACAAAAATATATGAATGCATGCAAATGCCATGTGATGATTTTCTACACCAAACAAGACAAGTACACAATACTGAATCATAAACAAGTCCTAAATAAGCCAAATAAACTTTATTTGAATAACATAACATTTTTCAAATAATTATTATACACAAATTATGCCTACAAATGTTTCTGTAAAAACAACCATTTTTACAGAGGCAAAACATTAAACACATTGCATAATCATAAAGGATTTTCTCTCCTGATTCCAATGATATAAAATTTGTAAAATTTGGACGTGTGGTCTGAATGTTATGAATTTGGACGTGTGGTTTACAAATCTAATAGATCAAATTCTGTTTTTAAAACCAGAGTCTGGCCACGTGGCATCTTTCTATTCGCCCATACCGTTTCACGTGGATCGACTAGCGTGGACCGTCAGATCTAACTTAAAATTTTTGGCCAGATCTGCTCCGTACCTCTTCGATTAAGTGATCTATCCAACTCGTTGGATCTAGATCCAACGGTGGCCGATCAAGCGACCCAAGTCTGGCGTGGCGGCGGCCGGTGGCGCTCGATCTACTGCCAGCGGTGGATACAGAGGGGGCTGGGGTCGTCGGAGAGGCTTACCAGACTCGCAGAGGTGTGCTGGAGCTCAACGCGGCAGTGGCTTGTCAAGGGGTGCACGGACACGGTGAGAATTCCTCGTCGGAGTGGAGGAAGACGTCGGGTACGGCTGTTCGTCGTCGTGGCCGGAGTTTTAGACCATGCCAGAGTGAAACAAGCGCTGGGTTAGGTGCGCACGAGTCTGGCGAAAACGTGAGCGTCAATAAGAGGGACGGGGGCGGTCAGAATTTACCAGGAGGCGTCGCCGGAGTTGTGCTGATCTTCGGCTGCTTCCAGAGGTGGACGGTGACGACGCTCTAGGACGATACAGAGAAAAAGGAAGGCATGAGAAGATGCGCAGGGACATGTTGATCATGCTCGCATGAAACAGAGACAGGGGGGTGGACGGTGCTCACCGGAATCGGTCGCCGGAGGTCGTCGGTGCTGCGGGGTTCTGAGCTCGATTGCGCGCAGCCTGGTGGCGAGGTGAGTGTGCTAAGCGAGGGGAAATGAGCGGAGAGGGGAGGGGGTCTTATAGCCGGAGCAGGGGCGAGAATCTCGCGAGAAAACACCGGCAATTAAGCATGCACCAATCGCGACAGTAATGGAGTTAACGGCGGCGTCGACGGGGTCATGGGGGTGAGTGGCTCGGGGACGATGCTCGCGTGGCACTCGGGTCCACCAGTCAGTGAGCGCAGGGTGGGCCTGTGCCGCGTGAGAGAAGGAGGGAAAAACCCCGGGTGGGCTTAGTGGGCTAGGTCTGCTGCTGGGATGAAAACGTGGCGCCTGGCCCAGTTAGGTTTTTAAACCTTTTTCTTTTTCTGATTTGATTTTCTGGAATCAATTTCAAATTAATTTAAAAGCATTTGAATTTCAAATCTTTCTGGCCTTTTGTAATATGAATCCTGTATAAATTTGAGTATTAAAGCATGCTGCCTTGCTGGACTTGCATGGTCCTTTGAAGATTTTTAAAATAACAGTGCCTTAGCACGTGGTTTGATGAAGATTAAAAAATGGTTTTAAAACCATATTTGTTTTTGAATTTTTTTGTCCAAAGCTTGGAACTCATCCAACCAATCCTATGAATTCAAACAATGGTTTTTAAACAAATATTTTCTCTCTTGATAGTGGCATTAGATCATAGCTTGCTCACATAAAATAATAGAACTTCGTGCTTTTGGTTTCTAGAAATGAGTTTGAAATTGTCCCCTAAATGATATGCATGCATGAATGATATGCAATCTTTGAAAACATGATTTTAGGGATGTTACAAATCTAACCCCCTTAAGGTGAATCTCGCCCTCGAGATTCGGATTGGCTAGCAAATAGGTGAGGGTGGTCTTTCCGAAGATCATCTTCTCTTTCCCATGTTGCTTCTTCTTCGGAATGATGGTTCCATTGAACTTTGTAGAATTTGATAGTCTTAGTCCGAGTAACTCTTTCTGCAGTCTCAAGAATCTTGATAGGTTTTTCCTCATAAGTGAGATCACTTTCCAATTGGACTTCCTCCAATGGTATAGTGTCCTTCAAAGAAGTCTCTTCCATTTCTGGATGGCATTTCTTTAGGTGGCTCACATGAAACACATTGTGAACAGTGGACAATGACTCTGGCAATTCAATCTCATAAGCTACTTCTCCTTTACGAATCAGAATCTTGAATGGTCCAACATATCTTGGGGCCAATTTACCTTTGACACCAAATCTCTTCACTCCACGAAGTGGTGACACTCTAAGATAAGCTCTATCACCCACTTCATAGATGACTTCTCTACGCTTAGGATCTACGTAGCTCTTTTGTCGGGACTGTGCTATCTTCAATCTGTCCTTAACTAGCTTGACTTTCTCTTCAGCCTCTTTGATTAGTTCTGGTCCGAACAAACTTCTTTCTCCCACACCATTCCATAGCAATGGGGTGGTACACTTTCTCCCATAGAGAAACTCAAATGGTGCCATCTCAATACTAGCTTGATATCCATGTACGTTTTGGTGTTACCCGGATGAATGGAATACGGTGAGTTGTGTGCTTCTTGTAAAATCAGTTTCTGAAGTTCCGGATCTTGTGGAACACAGATACGTTTTCCATACCATAAAGTACCCTGTTCATCTTCATGGAATCCTTTGGCTTTTCCCTTGCCAATCTTTTCCTTAATCTCTTCTATTTCCTTATCTATCTTTTGGGCTTCTTTGATTTTTTCCAACAAAGTGGGTTGAACATCCAATGACATGAGATGTCCTTCAGGCACAATCTCCAATTTGAGATCTCTAAATTACGCACACAGATCATCTGGCAATTCTCCCTTAGTAAGGCCATTCACAAAGACCTTACGGCTTAGAGCATCCGCTACAACATTTGCTTTACCGGGGTGGTATTGCAAACTTAAGTCATAGTCCTTGATGAGTTCTAGCCATCTTCTTTGTCTCATGTTAATTTCTTTCTGGGTGAAGATATACTTCAAACTTTTGTGATCTATGAACACTTCACATCGCTTTCCCAAAATGTAATGTCTCCATGTTTTGAGTGCATGGACAACAGAGGCTAACTCTAAATCATGAGTAGGGTAATTTACCTCATGAGTTTTGAGTTGTCTCGAGGAATAAGCCATAACTTTCCCTTCTTGCATTAGCACTGCACCTAATCCATGATGAGATGCATCACAATATACTTGGAAATCCTTCTCCAAATCTGGCATACATAAGACTGGTGCTATCACTAGTCTCTTCTTCAATTCTTGGAAACTGAGTTCACATCCTTCAGACCAAGAAAATTTCTTGTCTTTCTTTAGCAACTCTGTCATTGGCTTAGCTATCTTGGAGAAATTCTCAACGAACCTTCTGTAGTATCCTGCCAAGCCAAGGAAACTACGAATCTCTTTTACTAACTTAGGAGATTCCCACTCAGTTACAGCTGACACTTTAGCAGGATCAACTGCTACACCATCTCCTGACACAACGTGTCGAACAAATCCAACTTCATTCAACCAAAAGTCACACTTGCTGAATTTGGCATACAGCTTATGCTCCCTATGCTTCTCAAGTATCAAACGCAAATGTCCTTCATGCTCTTCTTTGCTCTTGGAGTAGATCAAAATGTCATCGATGAAAACAACAACAAACTTGTCAAGGAACTCCATGAACACCTTGTTCATCATATTCATGAAATAAGCTGGTGCATTGGTTAAACCAAATGGCATCACGGTGTACTCATACAATCCATACCTAGTGGTGAAAGCTGTCTTAGGTATGTCTTGTTCTCTTATCTTAAGCTGAAAATAACCTGATCGGAGATCAATCTTTGAGAACACACAGGCTCCTTCCAACTGATCAAACAAGTCATTGATTCTAGGCAAAGGGTATTTGTTCTTGATAGTCACCTCGTTGAGTGAACGGTAATCTATGCATAATCTTTGACTTCTATCCTTCTTTTCCACAAACAAAACTGGTGCTCCCCAAGATGAAGAACTTGGTTGAATAAATCCTTTCTGCAACTGTTCTCCAAGTTGTTTCTTGAGTTCTTTCAACTCATCAACTGACATCTTGTACGGTCTCTTTGCTATTGGTCCAGATCCTGGTAGAAAATCAATAAGAAATTCCACATCTCTATCTGGTGGCATTCCCGGCAATTCTTCCGGAAACACATCCGGATATTCACTCACAATAGGCACACTGTCTATGCTATCCCCCTTAACAGAATTTAGCTTACTCCCTTTTGATTCAAAGTTGGTCTTGAATCTGATCCTTTTGTTTTCTGGAGTTGTGAGTGAGACAGTATGGTTGGCACAATCTAGCACTCCCTTGTGCTTAGTCATCCAGTCCATTCCCAAAATGACATCCAATACTTGGGAGTTTAGGATTATTAGATTAACGGGAAACTTATACTTCCCAAACTCTATGACTAGATCATGACATCCTGAGTTCACTATCATTTCTCCGCCAGGAGAACTTACTTTTATAGGACACCCAATAGTTTCTACCGGTAGTTCATTTCTTTCAACAAATGCTCTTGATATGAATGACTGAGATGCACCAGTATCAAAGAGAACAAATGCTGGAACTGAATTGAGTTTGAACTTACCAGCAACAGCATCAGGTTCCTCATAGATTTCTTCCACATTGATGTGGTTCACCTGTCCCTTTTGGAAAGGGTTGGGTTTTTTGGGTCCTTCAACTTTCTTTTCTGGGCATTCATTTTCATAATGCCCCATCTTCTTGCACTTAAAACATTCAACCTGACTAAGATCCTTCTTAACAGGCTGGCTTCCACTACCACTTCCACTTCCATTGTGGTGGTTCTTGTACCCACTCTTGTGACTCTTGTACTTGTCATTGTCATGACTACGGTAATGCTTGTTGTGATGATGACGGTTGTGGTTGTGGTGCTTGTTGTACTTTCCATGCTTGTGGGATCCAGAATTCCCACTATCATCATAATGGGAACGTTTTTGAGACGACCCCGAGTTGTGCTTGTCAGAGTGCTTCCTCTTCCTGCTTTCAACTTGTTTCATCTTGCTCTCCAAGATGGCAGCCTTGTCACATAGAGACTGATATGTGGGGACATAGGCCACATCTAACTGCAGGTTTAATTCATCGTTCAATCATTCAAGGAACTTCTCTTTCCTCTTAGCATCAGTGTCAACTTCATCCGGTGCATAACGTGCCAGATTGTTGAACTCCTCAATATATTCAGCCACACTGCGGTGGCGCCACTTCAAGTTATGACATTCCTTCTTCTTCAAACTCATCACTCCGGATGAGATGTGAGCAGTAAGGAAACCATCTTCAAAGATAGTCCATGTCACATCCTCAATGGGAGTGGTGATCTGGAAGTTATCCCACCAAGTAGCTGCTGGTCCTTCCAACAAGTGTGCTGCAAACCTGACTTTATCCTCATTAGTACATCCAATAGTTACCAAGTCCTTGTTCACAGAGCGTAGCCAGTCATTGGCCACCATGGGATCAGTAGTTCCTGAGAACTTTGCTGGCCTCGGTCTTAAGAATCTGGTAAGCATGTCAAAACCCGGTGGGTTGTTCTGATTGTTGTTGTTGTTGTTGTTGTTATTGTTGTTGTTTTTGTTGTTGTTGTTGTTGTTGTTGTTGTTGTTGTTTTTGTTGTTGTTGTTGTTGTTGTTGTTGTTGTTGTTGTTGTTGTTTTTGTTCTGATTCTGTATGAACGTGGTCATCATCTGCATCAGCTGCGTCTGAGTTGTCATCATCTGCTGCATCTCAGGGGTGATATTGTTGTTGTTAGGGTTGGGATTGGCACGTCGGGGAGGCATCTGTGGTTTTCAATAAGGATAAGAATAAGATACCCATACATTCTTAACATGCACAATACATCACATAGACAATCACCAAGCATGCATCAGAATAACAAAAGTTCAACAACATAAATAACAAGTTTTGAAAAGTAAACACACCAATAGCAAGCCATCCACATGTTGGATGGTCATTGCGACTCAATAATCAAAAACATGATAAATATAAGGTAAATGAGTAGTCACCACTACTCCTCTGCATCAACTTCATCGTCGACAAGTGTAAGACCTGCATTATCCATAGCGGTCTTGTACTCCTCGACATTGGTGGTCAAGGTCTCTACCTTGGCTTTGAGATCCCTCTTCTGTGAACGAAGTCTCTCAATCACCACCTATTGATGTTCGAGCTCAAAGTCCTTGGTCTCTAGTTCTGCAGTCATGTCTCGAATCCTCTTGTTCCTATCTTGGACTCTTTTCTCTTGACTCTTGAACTTTCTATCCTGACTCTCAAACTTGGCCTCCATCTCCTTGACTATCTCATCTTGCTCCGCGAAGAGCTTGTCCTTCTCACGAAGCTGCACCTGGAGTTCGTCATTGCTAAGCATGACGTTGGTCCTATCAGTATCTAGGTGCCTAAGAAGAACCTCTAAGTCCTAGAGGTATAGTCGAATCGGCTCTGCCGTCTCTCTAGCAGTGTCTTCGAAGCCAATGGCCTCTCCATCCTCATCACATCTACCGAAGGCGTGGAAGTGAGTACCTCTAATCCCGAGAGTGTCTCCCTAACAAGCACCCAAGTAAATCATGCATGACTACCTCTAGGCCTCTCTCCTTGTCATCATGCATGAGCTTGAAGGTGATGGTCTCCGTGGTGGCTCAGTCTGGCGTCCTGGCTGAGTAACCTTGAAGCCCCAAAGGTCCTTCCTCTCGAACTTGGTGAGGGGAAGCATCATGATGGTAGGAAGTGGGAGATTGAGCAAACTAGTGAGCTCAATAAGACGAGTGCCAAAACGAGTTCCTTGAACTCTTTAGCCGTGCTGATAGTAACATTAGGCATCTATTTTATAAGATAGAAAAGTTTGAATCATACATAGAGATGAATCACAAGACAAGGCACCACATGCATATTAAAACACACAAGTCATGGCATACATAAATCCATTACAAGCATCCAAGGTTCAACTTATTTTAGACAACATTTTGGAAAATAAAAAGTGATAAGTGTGGTGGTCCAATTAACGAGGTACATTACAATTCCATCTCACTTGCCAAGTTGGCTAACAGGGCATCTCTAGAGTCCATGATGTCATTTCTTAAACGTTGGTTGCTAGCCTCTAACTCTTGGGTATGCTTCTTTTCTTCCCTAAGGTCATTCTGGGTGTTGAGCATTCTGCACTTGATTCTATCACCAAGCTCTTTGATGGCCTTCCAAGCTGCATCCTTTGCTGAATCAAAGAATGTGGTGTGCATCACTGAGTTGGTGACCATGCAGAATCCTGATTCCTTGTGGTTGTCTTCCTTGTTTTTATACAAGTGAAGTTGCACCCACCAGTACTCAACTCCTTCATCCATCACAGGAAAACCTTTGTACATAGCTGCACCATGTATTCCCATGGCAACCATGAGGTCCTTGAGAGCCTTGGGGAATTCTGTCTCACATTCCAAAGTCATAGTCACGAGTGGTCCCTTCCTCACGGCTTCGTTGATGGAGCTCATCTACAAATAGAGATGAGAAAGAAGATTAGAAAAGTTTACAAGAAGAAAAGACAAGTGTGGAAGTTGTTGATTTTTTTCCTTAGTGCTTTCCAATCCTAGGGTCATAATCCTACAGGAAACATAGTGCTCTGATACCATCTGTAAGATCCCTCCCTTTATAAAGGTAAGGATCCCTATGATTGCAATGCTAGTCCATGGATCAATGCTAGCATCCACAGTTTAAGATGAAGTACATAGAAACAAAGGTCATTATTACACATCATTCCAGAGACAAACATAGTCTTTTACAAACTCCATGGCCACATGCCTAATACAAGAGTTCAAATATATAATAAGATAAATAAGTCTTCATCTTCATGTGCCACAGGCAAGAATGTTGAGTGTAGACTCATAACCCCTAATCATCATCAGAATAACCTGCAACATCACAAGTTACAGCCATAGTGGGTCAATACATTGGAATAGTATTGGCAAGTGATACCTTAGTTGAATATTTGTAATCTAGATACTATATGCATTTTGGCTAAGTGTAGCTTAGTCTTGCTTTGCTCAAAAATAGGTTTTACCTATTAGTTGAAAACACTAAGTTTTTCTTTGATAAAACTTTCCCAAGCAAACACCAATAGAAATTGGTGTACCTTTACCCTTGTTCAACCACAATTTTTTAACTTAGAAATTGGGATGAGGAGATTCTTGATAGCTTCCATGTCTTGATGCTCAAGTTGTCCAATACCAGGGACATGGCTACGTACTTAGATTCTTCCATCTGCAGAGGTTGTGCACTTTCCCCACAAGACTTGATTTTCACCAAGACAGGACCTTTCAGAAGCCTTCCCTTAGACCAAATGGACGCGTTCCAACCTATCATCCCACTACCACCAACTTTCCAAATGGCTAAGTTATTGCAACCTTTCTGATCCAGGCAGAGCCCATATTGCCATGTGGCTGCACTAGAAGCTTCTTAACATTTGGCCTCTCAAATCCCTTTGTTCCTGGGTGGCTTTCCACAAGTGAGATACACAAGGTAAGCCATAGAAATGGGCCTTTGTAACCACTCAACATAAACCATTCTTTCCATTCCACCCAGGTGTTTCATTCACTTAGTTGTTTTATTAAGCAAAAACATAAGTCCAAAGACTTAGAAATATTTTCTCATAGCATGAATATATAACCACCCTTGGTTGCTACTATCTAGGTTAAGAATGGCATTGATAAGCATCTTAACTTTAGAAATTTCTAGCAATTCTACAACTACTAGGATTTCCCAAGCATAGCATATAGATCAAAATATTCATGCAAGTGTAGCAAAATATTTCTAGTGCATAGTTGAAAAAACATAGGAATAAAATCATGAAGAACCACTTGCCTTGGTAGTTTGGGGAGTAGCAACAATCTTCACAATCACAATCACTATTTGCACCAAAATCTACACATAAAATAATGGCACCAAAATCACATACAAAATATATACAAACAAAAATATATGAATGCATGCAAATGCCATGTGATGATTTTCTACATCAAACAATACAAGTACACAATACTGAATCATAAAAAAGTCCTAAATAAGCCAAATAAACTTTATTTGAATAACATAACATTTTTCAAATAATTATTATACACAAATTATGCCTACAAATGTTTCTATAAAAACAACCATTTTTACAGAGGCAAAACATTAAACACATTGCATAAGCAGAAAGGATTTTCTCTCCTGATTCCAATGATATAAAATTTGTAATATTTGGACGTGTGGTTTGAATGTTATGAATTTTGCAAGTTTACAAATCTAATAGATCAAATTCTGTTTTTAAAACCAGAGTCTGCCAATGTGGCGTCTTTCTATTCGCCCATACCGTTTCGCCTGGATCGACTAGCATGGACCGTCAGATCTAACTTAAAATGTTCGGCCAGATCTGCTCCGTACCTCTTCGATTAAGTGATCTATCCAACTCGTTGGATCTAGATCCAACGGTGGCCGATCAAGCGACCCAAGTCTGGTGGCGCGCGGCGACGGTGAGAGGCGGCGCGCTCAGTCTACGGCGTCGCGGTGGCTACAGAGGGGGCTGGGGTCGTCGGAGAGGCTTACCAGACTCGCAGAGGTGTGCTGGAACTCAACGCGGCAGTGGCTTGTCAAGGGGCGCACGAACACGGTGAGAATTCCTCGTCAGAGTGGAGGCAGACGTCGGGTACGGCTGTTCTTCGTCGTGGCCGGAGTTGTAGACCATGCTAGAGTGAAACAAGAGCTGGGTTAGGTGCGCACGAGTCTGGCGAAAATGTGAGCGTCAATAAGAGGGACGGGGGCGGTCGGAATTTACCAGGAGGCGTCGCCGGAGTTGTGCTGAGCTTCGGCTGCTTCCAGAGGTGGACGGTGACGACGCTATAGGACGATACAGAGAAAAAGGAAGGCATGAGAAGATGCGCAGGGACATGTTGATCATGCTCGCATGAAACAGAGACATGGGATGGACGGTGCTCACCAGAATCGGTCGTCGGAGGTCGTCGGTGCTGCGGGGTTCTGAGCTCGATTGCGTGCAGCCTGGTGGCGAGGTGAGTGTGTTGAGCAAGGGGAAATGAGCGGAGAGGGGAGGGGGTCTTATAGCCGGAGCAGGGGCGAGAATCTCGCGAGGAAACACCAGCAATTAAGCCTGCATCAATCGCGGCAGTAATGGAGTTAACGGCAGCGTCGACGGGGTCGTGGGGGTGAGTGGCTCGGGGACGATGCTCGCGTGGCACTCGGGTCCACCAGTCAGTGAGCGCGGGGTGGGTTTGTGCCGCTTTAGAGAAGGAGGGAAAAACCCTGGGTGGGCTTAGTGGGCTAGGTCTGCTGCTGGGCTGAAAACGTGGCGCCTGGCCCAGTTTGGTTTTTTTACCTTTTTCTTTTTCTAATTTGATTTTCTGGAATCAATTTCAAATGAATTTAAAAGCATTTGAATTTCAAATCTTTCTAGACTTTTGTAATATGAATCTTGTATAAATTTGAGTATTAAACCATGCTGCCTTGCTGGACTTGCATGGTCCTTTGAAGATTTTTAAAATAACAGTGCCTTAGCACATGGTTTGATGAAGATTTAAAAATGGTTTTAAAACCATATTTGTTTTTGAAAATTTTTGTCCAAAACTTGGAACTCATCCAACCAATCCTATGAATTCAAACAATGGTTTTTAAACAAATATTTTCTCTCTTGAGAGTGGCATTAGATCATAGCTTTCTCACATAAAATAATAGCACTTAGTGCTTCTGGTTTCTAGAAATGAGTTTGAAATTGCCCCCTAAATGATATGCATGCATGAATGATATGCAATCTTTGAAAACATGATTTTAGGGATGTTACAAGTATTTGCATCACTTTGGGAGCATCAAGTTAATCTAAATTGGGTTTGCCAAACCAAGATCTGGTCAGTAGCAACACTGTTTGAGGTTTGAAAGGAAAAGAGAAAAAGCTTACATGTATTTTGTGTCATTTATTTTCTTTCTTGTTGGCTCATAAGCTTAGTATTCTTTATTTAAGATCTTTTTTGTCTTCAAGGAAGATTGCATGTTTGGCTTTATCACTTGTAGGTTTGCTTGTTTCTTTCAACTCTTTTGCTTTCTACCCAGCCTTGCTAGCCAAAACCTGTTTTGAGAAGGCATACTTCTCATGCATCCAATCCCTTTGAACCAAAACCTGTGCCATTTGTGTCCACCATATCAACCTATTAACATTATTGTTGTTCCAAGCAAATTCTCAATCTTCATCTATCTTTCGAATTAAAAAGTATTTTGTTATGTGAAAACTAGTTAGTAAAGCTCTCACGAACTTGATGGCACACCTTATTTTCATGCCCCTAATAGACTTGAACCATTGTGTCATCGAAGTTGTATATGCTTGCATCTATGCGTTGGGATTAGAAGAACCTTTCTGTCATGGGGAACGCTTTCAACATTGCACATGTACGTTTTAATCAGTTGATAACATGGTCTTTTGTTTGCGGATGTCGTCGTTGTGAAATAAAGAGGGAGATTTTAAGTCCATGGAGTGATGTATGTGTGTTAGATAAATGCCTGGGCTGCTAGCCTAAGCCATGCCTAATCATGGTGGAAACTTGCAGCATCACCATAATGAGCATTCTTTGAAGCATCCTCAATAAAAATCTATGCACATAGTAAATAAAAATATTGCTAAGATGCTCATTGTATGCTTGGCTTGTCATTTTGGTTATGGGATAGCTCCTGTACCATGTGCAAGGGGTACCCCGTTGGCGGTTATTTATGATACACATGTACTTACAATGACAAGAACTTACCGGTGACTAAAGTTGAGTAGCATGAGGAGCGGCCCTCGTACTCAAGGGACATGAGATTTCCAACTTATATTTCGTCAAGCATATACTCCATCCTTGTTCACTTTAACCTTAATCATCTCAAGATGTCTATGATAGGGGCAATGAGGGCTCAAAGCTAGTAAGTACCATAATCTTTTGGAAGCTCTTTATGACTTGAAAACCCTGCTGCCCTCTATGAAGGGACCTTTCTCCTATTTCTAAGTTGAGTCAGTAAACCTACTTCCCCTTTATACGTTGGAAATGTATCTATAATTTTTTATGCTCCATGCTTGTTTTGTATCTACTTTGCTTTACTTGTCCACACTTTGAGGTGCTTTTTACATGTTTTCTGGTACTAACCTATTAACAAGTTGCAACAGTGCTAGATGCTTGTTTTCTGCTGTTTTTGGTTTCAAAAAAGTTAGTAAAGAAATATTCATGGAATTGGATGGGACAAACGACAAAGTCAATTACTTTCCGTGGGGAACAAGAAGTCTAGAGGAGAGCCGGAGGCGCCGGCCAAAGGGGCCAGACCCACCCCAGGCGCGGGTGGGCCCCACCCCGCGCCTGGCTAGGGTTTGGCGCCCCTGGCCGCCTCCTCGGTCTCCCCCTTCGCCTATAAGAAGCCCCCGATGCAGAAACCCTGAGTACCCGATCAAATATCCACGAAACTGTCTGTAGCCGCCGCCACCATCGTCCCTAGATTGGGGGGATCTGAAGTTCTACCCGGCACCCTGCCGGAGGGGAGATCATCTCGGAGGCCTTCTCTCCGGTATGATGTGTGAGTAGTTCCACCTTGGACTATGGGTCCATGTAGTAGATAGATGGTTGTATCTCCTCCTTTATGTTTTCATGTATAGATCTTGTGAGCTCCGTTCATGATCAAGATCTAATCTATTTGTAATCATGCATGTTGTGTTTGTAGGGATCCGATGGGTATTGAGATTATTATGTTGGTTTGATTAATGGTTTTGTCTTTATGATTCTATCATGTCTGTGTTTTTTGTGATCTTGCATGCTCTCCGTTGTTAGTAGCTATCTTGGCCAAGTAGTTGCTAGTGACTCCAAGAGAGGGTATTTATGCTCGATAGTGGGTTGATGCCTCTAGTTTCCAAGGTAAGTGACAATAATCTCTTCGGATGTATATGTGTTGTTGCTACTTGGGAGAAAACAATGGTCTCTTGTTCATGGAACAAGTGGATTGTTTACCTTACACACTTTGCTTATGCATTGTCTGCTTGGCTGAATCTTTGGAGGGGGTTCGGATGATAACCTAAAGGTGGACTTCTAGTCATAGATGCAGTTGGATGGCGGTCTATGTATCTTGTTGTATTGCCCAATCGAATCTCATAGGATCTTTCTGACTAGTAATTGCATTGTTATGCCTTGCTCAGTTCCTGTCAATTGCCCTACTGTAATTTGTTTACCCTTCATGACATGTTGTTTATCTAAGGAGAGCACCTCTAGTGAACTATGGACCCCGATCCAATCTTTACCATTGATACATCTTCCACTGTTACTTTTTTACTTGCTGGAAACCATTACCTTCCACACCATACGTTTAATCCTTTGTTACAACAAACCGGTGAGCTTGACAACCTCACTGTTCGTTGGGGCAAAGTCTTGAGTTTGTGTTGTGCAGGTCTCCGCGTTGCTTGCAACACCTGTGTGAAATTTCCTTCCTCCTTCTGGTTTGATAACCTCGGTCTCAACTGAGGGAAAACTTGATGCTTGCTGCTTCACACCTTGCTCTTGGGGTTCCCAACAGGCTGTGCATAGACAGTCGTCAAGCTTTTCTGGCGCCATTGCCGGGGAGGCTAAGGACGTCTTCACTAGGGGAGTCCTTCACTTACTTTCTCTTTACTTTGTTTTTAGTTTGCTTTTTTTCTTTTGCTTGGTTTTGTTTTACTCTTTTCAAAAAACACAAAAAAATTAGTTCTTTCTCTAGTTGCCACATTGCTCTAGATCACTATGTTGCTCCCCAAGTTCTCCTTGAAAGATCTTGCAATAGGTAGTGGCTCCATAATTGGGAAAGATAATATTGAATAATTCTTTAATTATGTTAGCAAGCATGAGGATATTGAGGATAAATATATAGCAGAACTTGCTCCTAGTTATGAGATTGCTGCAGCTTCTTTAGTTCATATGTTGGAGGCTAGGTTTGTTAGCCTTAACCCCTCCATACAATTCTTGTTCCTAAAACTAAAAGAAGAAAAGAATGCTGAAAAGAGAGAATTCATCCTTGAAACTTTATCATAAGAATTCCATGATGTTGCTAGGGAAGCCAAAAAGGTTTTTGAGCATTTCAATATGCTAGGCTCAAGTGTAGATGTTGTGGGTATTTCTGATAAAACTAATCCTAGAGAAGAATTTAAGATACACATACCCTTTAAGCTTGTTGGAATGCATGAAGCCTTTGAAAAGAATTTTGATTGGATTGCTCCTGAAAATCTTTTTGACGAAGGTAGTAGACCAAAGAGAGATGATAAGGGATCATCCAAAACCCAATTGGATGAGATACCTTTCATAGTTGAAGACTTTGCAAGTATGGATGTTAATGCTTCTTTATTTGAAAATACTAGATTCTTCTTGCTTCTTGTGCCTAACTTAAAGGCGTTAAAGAAAAGTACTTGTTGGGAGATAACCCAAGAGTTTCCTTGAGTCTTGGAAGTTATTACTTCTATAATGACCTCTCCTTATCATTTTTGTTTGCTTTTTGTGCCAAGAATGACCTCTAATGGGAGGGAAGTAAGATTTAGGGAGTTGTTGTCCCGAAACAGATTTATGTCCTCCACCAAAACAATTCATGAGGACGCTCTGTAACTCGGATTGAGCTCAACATTTATGAATAAATCCCCCAGTATGTTAGCTAACTTTATTTAGTTCAACACTTTTTGATTTGGGCAACAGAAGATGTTCGAAAATATCGGTTTCTACCTGTTGGTCTGTTTTGAAAGATTTCTGCCATTATTTGCATTTGCTTCTTATTGATTCCTTTTTGAGTTCTCTTTAGGTGAATTGAGATTTTTGAAGGATTTGCTATAGTAGCTTGTGTTTTTAGTGAAAAGCCTTGCTGTTTCAAAGCTTTTCCAGAGGTCTAATATCTTTTGAATACACTAATGTTGCTAATGAAGATTGTGTGAAGTTTTGTATGAAGGAAAAAATTTCAGGTGTAAAGAGATAATGATGCAATGAGATGAAGAATGTACAAAATATCAAGCTTGGGGATGCCACCGTGGTGTCACCCCAAGAAATATCCAAGAGTTACAAGCGTCAAAGCTTGGGGATGCCCAAGGCATCCCCTTCTTCATCAATAAAAAGCTCGGGTCTGTCTAGACACTTCATTTTTATTGTTTCATGCACAATTGTGTTGTTCTTGGAGCGTCTTAGTTTTCGTTTGCTTTGCTTAGTTTGTTTAGTTTTCTTGAGTAGTTTGGACCCCTGTTCTCGTTGTGTTGTTTTGCAAATAAGTTGCTTGGTGTTTGGAAAGGAGTTGTAAGTTCTTGCTTGAAGTGCAAGAGGAGCTTGCATTGACTGTGACTTAGACTTTAGCATGACATGCTAGGTGTTGTTTTGACCTTATGCTTAGCGATTATTGATGTAGCATGTCTTGTTCCAAACAATTGGGATTGCTTAGTGTGCCTTGAAGAAATTATGCGTTGTTTTAGCATGCAAAAGCATAGTATTGTGGTATTCTCCTTTGATGCTTTGCTTGGGTTGACTTGGCACATGCTCACACCATTTTATGACTATGACAAGTCACCATTAGCCTCTATGATCATTTAGTCCTTGACTTGTAGTACCACTCTTTTCTTTGATTAGTACGCTTTGTTGCACTGCATGATTATGGCTATTATTGCTCTCTTAGTTGGTTGCTCCCAGTCTTTTGCTAGCCTCCACTTGTATGAGTAAGTTCTACTCATGCCTCCAACTCCCAAGAAACCAAGTTAGTCCAAAGTGTCCACTATAAACTCCTATGCATGGTGTGTTACACCAATCCAAGTATATTCTTGTTTTCAACTATCTTCCAATTAAAAATTATTTTGTTATGTGAAAACTTAGTGATTAAAGCCCTCACGAACTTGATGGCACACTTTATTCTTTGCCCCTAATAAACTTGAACCATTGTGACAACGTTGGTGTATATGCTTGCACTTATAAGTTGGAATTGGCAGAACCGTGTTGTCACGGGGAACATTTTCAACATTGCACTTGTACCTTGTTGTACTTAGTTGATATCATGCTCTTTTGTCTATGGATGTCACCAGTGTGAAATAAAGAGGGAACTTGTAAGTCCATGGAGTTTGTATCCTATGTTAGAGAAACACCTGGGCCGCTAGCCTAAGCCATGCCTAATCATGGTGGAAACTTGCAGCATCACCATAATGAGCTATCTATGAAGCATCCTCAACAAAAAGCTATGCATATGGTAAATAAAAAGATTGCTGAGATGCTCATTGTCTGCTTGCCTTGTCATTTTGGTTATGGGAAAGCTCATGTACCATGTGCAAGGGGTACCCCGTTGGCGGTTCTCAATGATATTCAAATACTTACAGTGACAAGAACTTTCCTGGACCCAAAGTTGAGTATGCATGAGGTGTGGCCCTCGTACTCAAGGGACATGAGATTGCCAACTTATACTTCGTCAAGCATATACTCCAGCTTTGCCACTTTAACCTTAGCCACTTCAAGATGCTTATGATAGGGGCAATGAGGGCTGAAAGCTAACAAGTACCATAATTTTTGGAAGCTCTTTTTGAAACTTGTAATCCCTACTTCCTTTACAAAAGTCCTTTCTTCCACCATTATTGAGTCTCCACCTTCTACCTTTAGGCACCATTAAGAGAGCATAGTTGTCATTCTGTGTGCAGTGTTCCAAAGCTTATTAATTGATGCATATTGTGATATTACTTGTTCTTGTGCTATTTGTTTCTATTCACTCTTGTGAACTTTGCAGGTGTCATATGCATCTATTTGTTATTTATAAGATCCCTCCCTTTATAAAGGAAAAGGATCCCTGTGATTGCAATGCTAGTCCCTGGATCATTGCTAGCATTCACAGTTTAAGATGAAGTACACAGATACAAAGGTCATTATTACAGCCATTCCAGAGATAAACATAGTCCTTACAACTCCAAGGCCACAGGCCTAGTACAAGAGTTTGAATAGGTAAATAAATAAAATTCTTCATCTTCATGTGCCACAGGCAAACATGTTGAGTGTAGACTCATGACACCTAATCCTCATCAGAGTAACCTGCAACATCACAAGTTACAGCCACAGTGGGTCAATACTTTGGAATAGTATTGGCAAGTGATACCTTAGTATAATTTAGGTGGACTAGATACTATATGCAATTTGGCTAAGTGTAGCTTGGCTTGCTTTGCTCAAAATAGGTTTTGCCTATTAGTTGAAAACACTAAGTTTTTCTTTGTCAAAACTTTTCCCAAGGAACCACCAATAGACATTGAGGTCATTCACACTTGTTCACCAAAAAGTTTTACTTAGAAATTGGGATGAGGAGATTCTTGATAGCTTCCATGTCTTGATGCTCAAGTTGTCCATTACCATGGACTTGGCTAAGTACTTAGATTTTTCCATCTGTAGAGGTTGTGCACTTTCCCCACCAGACTTGGTTTCACCAAGACAGGACCTTTCAGAAGCCTTCCCTTAGACCAAATGGACGCGTTCCAACCTATCATCCCACTACCACCAACTGTCCAAATGGCTAAGTGCTAGCAACCTATGTGATCCAGGCAGAGCCCATATTGCCAAGTGGCTGCACTAGAAGCTTCTTAACACTTGGCCTCTAAAATCTCTTTGTTCCTGGGTGGCTTACCACAAGTGAGATACACACGGTAAACCATAGAAATGGGCCTTGTGTAACCACTCAACATAAACCATTCCTTCCATTCCACCCAGGTGTTTCATTAACTTAGTTGTTTTATTAGGCAAAACACAAGTCCAAAGACTTAGAAATATTTTCATCATAGCATGTATATTTCACCAACCCTTGTTTTCTACTAGCTAGGCTAAGCATGGCATAGATATTAACTTAACTTAGAGATTCCCTAGCAATTCTACAACTACTAGGATTTCCCAACATGGCATATAAGCAAAATAATAACATGCAAGACTTAGCAAAATATTTCTAATGTTAGTATAAAACATGGGGATAGAAATATTCATGAAGTACCACTTGCCTTGGTAGTTTGGAGAGTAGCTACACTCCTCACAATCACAATCACTAGCACCAAAATCTATATAAAGAATCATAGTCACAATCACATACAAAACATATACAATCAAAAATATATGCATGCATGCAAAATGACATGTGATGATTTTTAAAACTCAACAAAGCAAGTATACAGTACTGATTCATAAACAAGTTAAAAAACTTGCCAAACAACATTTATTTCAACCCTAAATCATTTCTTAAACATTTCATATACTCAAATTAGCCCTACACAAGTTTCTGCAAATAAAACCATTTTAACAGAAGCAAAACATTAAACACATTGCATATTTAGAAAGATCTTGCTCTCCTGATTCCAACGATATAAAATTTGTCAAATTCTAATGTGGGGATCAAAAGTTATAGCCAAAACAAATTTGAACATCTAATAGATCTAATTCAAATTTTTAAAACAAACTCTGTGCCACGCGGCGCTATTCTATTGGACGATACCGCTTCGCGTTGGATCACGCTTCTGAGCCGCTGGATCTAACTTAATCGCGTGGCTCTGATTGAATCATACCGCTTTAGCTAGGTTCTAACGTGACCACTAGATCTAGATCTAACGGTGCTCAGCACTCGACCATCAAGTGGCGGCGCTGGCGGCGGTGACAAGCGGCGACGCGCTCTGTCAGTGGCGGAGATGGTGAACAAGGTCGCCCGGGAAGGTGGGAGGATGCTCACCAGGTTCGCAGTGTCGAGGAGAATCTCAACTTGCCCTTGGTTGGCGAAGGGGCGCTCGGAGTTATCAGGGATTCCTCACCGGAGTTCGCGAATGCGTCGGGTACGACTGCTCGTTGACGTTGGCGAAGATACAGATCATGCCAGGGCAAAATAGACAATGCGTCAGATGCGCGGAGTGATGCTGGTCATGCGAGTGTCAAAGAGAGAGCAAGGCGCGGTCAGAACTAACCAGGAAGGCTTGCCGGAGTTGATGGCGTCGTCTGACTCGTGCTGTCGTCGATGTTGACGAGGCTCTGAATGATCCTAGCATGCACCAGAGAGGTTAGAAGATGCGCATGGTTGCAGAGATTGTACTGGCAAGGCTAGAGGTCAAGGGGCGCGAGGATCTCACCGGAATTTGATGCCGAAGTTTTTCGGTACCGCGGCAGTGTTCGGCGAATTGTGGGCAGCCTGGTGGTGTGGCGTCTGTGCTAGGTGAGGGGAAATGGGCGGCGAGGGGAGGTGGTCTTATAGCCAGAGTGGGGGCATAAATCTCTCACCGTATCAATGAAATTTAAGCGCGGCATCAGTGCGGGGAAACGGCAGCGGCGAGGTGGTCATCGGCGTTGATTGAGGACGAAGGGTGTGTGAGGAGGCCCATTTGTCGTGAGTGGGTACACGTGAGTGAGAATCAGAGGGAGAGGAGGGTACCCGGGTGGGCTGGCTAACGGGCTGCTCCGTCTGTTGGGCCAGAATCCTGGCGCCGGCCCTTTTCCTTTTCTCTAATCCTTTTCTTTTTCTGTTTTCAATTTCAGGAACCAAATTCCAATGATTTCAAATCCTATTTGAATTCAAATCTTTTCAGGGTTTTTGTAGTGTGCAACAGTCACATTTCTGGGCATAAAACCAAGTGGTCACTTTGAATTGGCTTGGTCACTTGGAAATAAATAAGATAAGCAGTGGCAAAGCACTAGTTTGAATAGGTTTTGAAATTGGTTTTTAATTCATATTTATTTTGAAACTTTGGTTTAAATCTTAGCAATCTAGTAAAACTACCTGAGAGCAATAAGACAACAAAGTTTAATTTCATGCTCAACAATCTCTTATTGGAGAGTAACATTTGTTTTAAAGGCTAGTCACATAAAATAATGAGCTCATATGCTCCTGTTTTTGAAGTGATTTGTTTGAAATGAAAAACATATGATCATGGATGCATGGATGATATGCATGATTTTGAAACATGATTTTAGGGATGTTACAAATCTAACCCCCTTAAGGTGAATCTCGCCCTCGAGATTCGGATTGGCTAGCAAATAGGTGAGGGTGGTCTTTCCGAAGATCATCTTCTCTTTCCCATGTTGCTTCCTCTTCGGAATGATGGTTCCACTGAACTTTGCAAAACCTGATAGATTTAGTCCGTGTGACTCTTTCTGCAGTCTCAAGAATCTTGATATGTTTTTCCTCATAAGTAAGATCACTTTCTAGCTGAACCTCTTCTAAAGGTATAATATCCTTCAAAGAAGTTTCTTCCATTTCTGGATGACATTTCTTAAGTTGACTCACATGAAACACATTATGAACAGCTGACAAGGACTCTGGCAGTTCAATTTCATAAGCAACTTCTCCCTTACGACTCAGAATCTTGAATGGTCCAACATATCTTGGGGCCAACTTTCCTTTGACTCCGAATCTCTTCACTCCACGAAGTGGTGACACTCTAAGATAGGCTCTATCACCAACTTCGTAGGTGACCTCTCTACGCTTAGGATCTGCGTAGCTTTTCTGTCGGGACTGTGCTATCTTCAATCTGTCCTTAACCATCTTGACCTTCTCTTCGGCTTCCTTGATAAGTTCTGGTCCGAACAAACTTCTTTCTCCCACACCATTCCATAGCAATGGGGTGGTACACTTTCTTCCGTAGAGAAACTCAAATGGCGCCATCTCAATGATGGCTTGATAGCTGTTGTTATAAGAAAATTCTGCGTAAGGCAGACTTTCATCCCAACTGTCTCCATTGTCTAGGTCACATGCCCTCAGCATGTCTTCAAGAATCTGATTAGTCCTTTCGGTTTGTCCATCAGTTTGAGGATGAAAAGCAGTACTGAATTCCAACCTCGTTCCCAATGACTCATGTAGCTGTCTCCAAAAATGGGAAGTGAATTGAGTTCCCCTATTAGACACAATACTCTTGGGTACTCCATGTAGACACACAATTCGACTCATATAGATTTTGGCCAACTTAGCACTTGTATAGGTTGTCTTCACGGGTATGAAATGAGCCACTTTAGTTAGGCGATCCACTACTACCCAAATAGAATCGTATCCTGACCGGGTTCTTGGTAATATGGTAATGAAATCCATACCAATCTTGTCCCACTTCCAATCAGGAATAGGTAGTGGTTGAAGCAAACCTGCTGGTTTCTGATGTTCTGCTTTCACTCTACTACATACATCACACAAAGCAATATGTTCGGCGATGTCCTTCTTGAGATTTTTCCACCAAAATCTTTCCTTCATGTCCATGTACATTTTGGTATTACCCGGATGAATGGAATACGGAGAGTTGTGTGCTTCTTGCAAAATCAGTTTCCGAAGCTCCGGATCTTGTGGAACACAGATACGTTTCCCATGCCATAAAGTACCCTGTTCGTCTTCATGGAACCCTTTGGCTTTTCCTTTGCCAATCTTTTCTTTAATCTCTTCAATTTCTTTATCAATCTTCTGGGCTTCTTTGATCTTGTCCAACAAAGTGGGTTGAACATCCAAAGACATGAGATGTCCTTCAGGCACAATTTCCAATCTGAGCTCTCTAAATTGGGTACACAGATCATCTGGCAATTCTCCTTTGGTAAGGCCATTTACAAAAACCTTACGACTTAGAGCATCTGCTACAACATTTGCTTTACCGGGATGGTATTGCAAACTTAAGTCATAGTCCTTGATGAGTTCTAGCCATCTTCTTTGTCTCATATTAATTTCCTTCTGGGTGAAGATATACTTCAAACTCTTGTGGTCTGTGAACACTTCACAACGCTTTCCCAAAAGATAGTGCCTCCATGTTTTGAGTGCATGGACAACAGAGGCTAACTCTAAATCATGAGTAGGATAGTTCAATTCATGAGTTTTGAGTTGTCTCGAGGCATACGCCACAACTTTTCCTTCTTGCATAAGTACTGCACCCAAACCATGATGAGATGCATCACAATATACTTGCAAATTTTTTTCCAAGTCTGGCAAACACAATACTGGTGCTGTCACCAGCCTCTTCTTCAATTCCTAAAAGCTGAGTTCACAACCTTCAGACCAAACAAACTTCTTGTCTTTCTTTAGCAATTCCGTCATGGGCTTAGATACCTTGGATAAATTTTCAATGAACCTTCTGTAGTAACCTGCTAAGCCAAGAAAACTACGAACTTCTTTCACTGACTTGGGAGATTCCCATTCAGTTACAGTTGAAACCTTTGAAGGATCAACTGCTACCCCATCCTTTGTCATAACATGTCCAAGAAAACCAACTTCATTCAACCAGAATTCACACTTGCTGAATTTGGCATAAAGTTTATGCTCTCTTAACTTCTCAAGTATCAAACGCAAATGTCCTTCATGCTCTTCTTTGCTCTTGGAGTAGACTAAAATGTCATCGATGAAAACGACAACAAACTTGTCAAGGAATTCCATGAACACCTTGTTCATCATATTCATGAAGTATGCTGGAGCATTGGTCAAACCAAATGGCATCACGGTATACTCATACAATCCATACCTTGTGGTGAAAGTTGTCTTAGGTATGTCTTGTTCTCTTATCTTGAGTTGAAAATAACCTGACCGGAGATCAATCTTTGAGAACACACAAGCTCCTTCCAGCTGATCAAACAAGTCATTGATTCTAGGCAAAGGGTATTTGTTCTTGATAGTCACCTCATTCAGTGAACGGTAATCTATGCATAACCTTTGACTTCTATCTTTCTTCTCCACAAACAAGACTGGGGCTCCCCAAGATGAAGAACTTGGTTGAATAAATCCTTTCTGCAACTGTTCTCCAAGTTGTTTCTTGAGTTCCTTCAGTTCATCGATTGACATCTTATATGGTCTCTTTGCTATTGGCCCAGATCCTGGTAGCAAATATATAAGAAACTCCACATCTCTATCTGGTGGCATTCCCGGAAATTCTTCCGGAAACACATCCGGATACTCACTCACAATTGGCACACTGTCTATGCTAACCCGCTTAAGAGAATTTAGCATACTCCTTCTTGCTTCAAAGTTGGTCTTGAATCTGATCCTTTTATTTTCTAGAGTTGTGAGTGAGACAGTATGGTTGGCACAATCTATCACTCCCTTGTGCTTAGTCATCCAGTCCATTCCCAAAATGACATCCAATCCTTGGGAGTTTAGAATTATTAAGTTAACGGGAAACTTATACTTCCCAAACTCTATGACTAGATCATGACATCCTGAATTCACTATCATTTCTCCACCAGGAGAACTTACTTTTATAGGACACCTAATAGTTTCTACCGGTAGTTCATTTCTTTCAACAAATGCTCTTGATATGAATGAATGAGATGCACCAGTATCAAAGAGAACAAATGTTGGAACAGAATTGAGTTTGAACTTACCAGCAACAGCATCAGGCTCCTCATAGATTTCCTCCACATTGATGTGGTTCACCTGTCCCTTCTGAAAAGGGTTGGGCTTGTTGGGTCCTTCAACTTTCTTTTCTGGGCATTCATTTGCATAATGCCCCATCTTCTTGCACTTGAAGCATTCAACCTGACTAATGTCCTTCTTGACAGGTTGACTTCCACTGCCACTTCCATTTCCACTGTGGTGGCTCTTATATCCACCCTTGTGGTTCTTGTACTTGTCATTTTCATGACTACGGTGATGTTTGTTGTCATGACGGTTGTGGTTGTGGTGCTTGTTGAATTTCCCATGATTGTGGGATCCTGAGCTTCCGCTGTCATCAAAATGGGAACGTTTGTGAGACGATCCCGAGATGTGCTTGTCTGAGTGCTTTCTCTTCCTGCTTTCAACTTGCTTTATTTTGTTCTCCAAAATAGTAGCCTTGTCACAGAGAGAATGATAAGTGGGAACATAGGCCACTGCCAACTGCAGGTTCAATTCATCATTTAACCCTTCGAGGAACTTTTCTTTCCTCTTAGCATCTGTGTCAACTTCATCCGGTGCATATCGCGCCAGATTGTTGAACTCCTCAATATATTCAGCCATGCTGCGGTGGTGCTGCTTCAGGTTATGAAACTCTTTTTTTTTCAGACTCATCACTCCAGATGAGATATGAGCAGTACGAAAGCCATCTTCAAAGATAGCCCATGTCACATCTTCTATGGGAGTGGTGATCTGGAAGTTATCCCACCAAGTGGCGGCTGGTCCTTCCAGCAAATGTGCTGCAAATCTGACCTTTTCAGCATCAGTACAGCCCATAGTTACCAAGTCCTTGTTCACAGAGCGTAGCCAATCATTGGCCACCATGGGATCAGTCGTTCCTGAGAACTTTGCTGGCCTCAATCTCAAGAACCTGGTAAGCATGTCAAAACCCGGTGGGTTGTTGTTATTGTTGTTGTTGTTATTGTTGTTGTTATTGTTGTTGTTTTGGTTCTGGATGAACATCGTTATCATCTGCATCAGCTGAGTTTGAGCGGTCATCATTTGCTGCATTTCTGGAGTGATGTTGTTGTTATTGTTGGGGTTGGGGTTTGCACGACGGGGAGGCATCTGTGGTTTGTTCAATAGAGATAAGAATGAGATACCCATAGATGCTATCATGCACAATACATCACATAACAAAACAAAGCATGCAACAAAAGGATAAAGGTTCAACAACAAGATAACAAGTTCACAAAGTAAAACACACACAAATAACAAGCCATCTACATGTCGGATGGTCAAATAACAAGTTCCCAACAACAAGTACGATAATAGATGATAAATGAGTAGTGAAATCTACTCCTCGGCATCAACCTCCTCCTCGACAAAGGTAAGACCTGCATTCTCCATTGCGGTCTTGTATTCCTCGACATTGGTGGTCAAGGTCTCTATCTTGGCCTTGAGAGCCCTCTTCTAGGAACGAAGCCTCTCAATCACCGTCTGCTGATGCTCGAGCTCGAAGTCCTTGGCCTGCAGTTCTTCAGTCATGTCCCGGATCTTCTTGTTCCTATCCTGGACTCGCTTCTCCTGACTCTTGAACTTTCTCTCCTGGCTCTCAAACTTCGCCTCCATCTCCTTGACTATATCATCTTGCTCCGCGAAGAGCTTGTCCTTCTCGCGAAGCTGCACCTGGAGTCCGTCATTATTGAGCATGACGTTGGTCCTATCAGTGTCCACATGCCTAATGAGAGACTCTAAATCCTGGAGGTATAGATGAATCAGCTCTACTGTGTCCCTCGAATCGTCCTCGAAGTCGATGGACTCTCCATCCTCATCACGTCTACCGAAGACGTGCAAGTGAGTACCTCTAACCTGTCGGGAGTGTCTCCCTAGCAGACGTCCTATCAGATCCTGCATGACTACCTCAAGGCCTCTCTCCTTGGCATCATGCATGAGATTGAAGATGATGGCCTCCGTGGTAGGCTCTGTCTGGCGTCCGGGTTGGTTGACCTTGAAGCCCCAAAGGTCTTTCCTCTCAAACTTGGTGAGGGGAAGCACCATGATGGTAGGAAGAGGGAGATTGAGCAAAGTAGTAAGCTCAACAATACGAGGACCAAAGCGAGTTCCCTGGAACTCCTCAACAGTGCTGATGGTAACAGTAGGCATCTATTTATAAGATAGAAAAAGTTAGAACAACACAATTCAAGATACATCACAAGGCAAAACATCACATACAAATCCTTGGAAATCAAAACACACAAGTCATGGCACACATGGATCCAATACAACAACCAAAGTTTAACTTATTTTAAAGCAACATTTGGAAAATAAGGTGATAAGTGGTGGTCCAACTAGCGAAGTACGCTTACAATCCTATCTCACTGGATCTGTTGGCTAACACAATGTTTCTAGAGTAATCAGTCTATCTTGCTCACATGAATCCATCACTAAGTCTATAATGTCTCCTCTTAAGGTTTGGTTGGTAGCTTCCAAATCTTGGGTATGTTTCTTCTCTTCCTTTAGATCATTTTGGAGGTTGAGCATTCTGCACTTGACTCTATCACCAAGTTCTTTGATGGTCTTCCAAGATGCATCCCTTGCTGATTCAAAGAATGTAGTGTGTACCACTGAATTGGTGAACATGCAGAATCCTTTTTCTTGGTGGTTGTCTTCCTTGTTTTTATACAGGTGAAGTTGCACCCACCAGTATTCCACTCCTTCATCCATCACAGGAAAACCTTTGTACACAGGTGCACCTTGTATCTCTAATGCAACCATGAGGTCCTTGAGAGCCTTGGAAAATTCTGTCTCACACTCCAAAGTCATTGTCATGAGTGGTCCTTTCCTTACGGCTTCGTTGATGGACTTCATCTACAAATAGAGATGAGAAAGAACATTGGAAAAGTTTTACGAGAAGAATAGACAAGTGTAGAAGTTGCTGAAAATTTTCCTTAGTGGTTTCCAATCCTAGGGTCATAATCCTACAGGCAACACAGTGCTCTGATACCATCTATAATATCCCTCCCTTTATAAAGGAAAAGGATCCCTGTGATTGCAATGCTAGTCCCTGGATCATTGCTAGCATCCACAATTTAAGATGAAGTACACAGATACAAAGGTCATTACTACAACCATTCCAGAGATAAACATAGTCCTTACAACTCCAAGGCCACAGGCCTAGTACAAGAGTTTGAATAGGTAAATAAATAAAAGTCTTCATCTTCATGTGCCACAGGCAAACATGTTGAGTGTAGACTCATGACACCTAATCCTCATCAGAGTAACCTGCAACATCACAAGTTACAGCCACAGTGGGTCAATACTTTGGAATAGTATTGGCAAGTGATACCTTAGTATAATTTAGGTGGACTAGATACTATATGCAATTTGGCTAAGTGTAGCTTGGCTTGCTTTGCTCAAAATAGGTTTTGCCTATTAGTTGAAAACACTAAGTTTTTCTTTGTCAAAACTTTTTCCAAGGAACCACCAATAGACATTGAGGTCCTTCACCCTTGTTTACCCACAAGTTTTACTTAGAAATTGGGATGAGGAGATTCTTGATAGCTTCCATGTATTGATGCTCAAGTTGTCCATTACCATGGACTTGGCTAAGTACTTAGATTTTTCCATCTGTAGAGGTTGTGCACTTTCCCCACCAGACTTGGTTTCACCAAGATAGGACCTTTCAGAAGCCTTCCCTTAGACCAAATGGACGCGTTCCAACCTATCATCCCACTACCACCAACTGTCCAAATGGCTAAGTTCTAGAAACCTATGTGATCCAGGCAGAGCCCATATTGCCAAGTGGCTGCACTAGAAGCTTCTTAACACTTGGCCTCTAAAATCTCTTTGTTCCTGGGTGGCTTACCACAAGTGAGATACACAAGGTAAACCATAGAAATGGGCCTTGTGTAACCACTCAACATAAACCATTCCTTCCATTCCACCCAGGTGTTTCATTAACTTAGTTGTTTTATTAGGCAAAACACAAGTCCAAAGACTTAGAAATATTTTCATCATAGCATGTATATTTCACCAACCCTTGTTTGCTACTAGCTAGGCTAAGCATGGCATAGATAGTAACTTAACTTAGAGATTCCCTAGCAATTCTACAACTACTAGGATTTCCCAACATGGAATATAAGCAAAATAATAACATGCAAGACTTAGGAAAATATTTCTAATGCTTAGTATAAAACATGGGGATAGAAATATTCATGAAGTACCACTTGCCTTGGTAGTTTGGAGAGTAGCTACACTCCTCAAAATCACAATCACTAGCACCAAAATATATACAAAGAATCATAGTCACAATCACATACAAAACATATACAATCAAAAATATATGCATGCATGCAAAATGATATGTGATGATTTTTAAAACTCAACAAAGCAAGTATACAGTACTGATTCATAAACAAGTTAAAAAACTTGACAAACAACATTTATTTCAACCCTAAATCATTTCTTAAACATTTCATATACTCA
Source organism: Avena longiglumis (assembly GCA_030063025.1). Taxonomy (NCBI): domain Eukaryota; kingdom Viridiplantae; phylum Streptophyta; class Magnoliopsida; order Poales; family Poaceae; genus Avena; species Avena longiglumis. The sequence continues at coordinate 176,525,021 of CP125977.1, read as the reverse complement.
AATTAGCCCTACACAAGTTTCTGCAAATAAAACCATTTTAACAGAAGCAAAACATTAAACACATTGCATATTTAGAAAGATCTTGCTCTCCTGATTCCAACGATATAAAATTTGTCAAATTCAAACGTGGGGATCAAAAGTTATAGCCAAAACAAATTTGAACATCTAATAGATCTAATTCAAAATTTTAAAACGAACTCTGTGCCACGCGGCGCTATTCTATTGGTCGATACCGCTTCGCGTCGGATCACGCTTCTGAGCCGCTGGATCTAACTTAATCGCGCGGCTCTGATTGAATCATACCGCTCCAACTAGGTTCTAACGTGACCACTAGATCTAGATCTAACGGTGCTCAGCACTCGACCATAAAGTGGCAGCGCTGGCGGCGGCGACAGGCGGCGACGCGCTCTGTCAGTGGCGGAGTGAAGGGAATATGCCCTAAGAGGCAATAATAAAGTGTTTATTATGTGTATTCCAAGTATATGATAGATGTTTATTTTGCATGCTATAATTGTATTAATATGGAAACGTTAATACATGTGTGTTTAATAAACAAACAGAAAGTTCCTAGTTATGCCTCTCTCATAAACTAGCTCGTTGATTAACAAGATGATCAAGGTTTCCTGATCATGGACATTGGATGTTGTTAATAACGGGATCACAACATTAGTGTAATGGTGTGATGAACATTCATCCGAAGTATAGCATTATGATCAAAGTCATTGAGTTTATATTGTTATAACAACTTACGAAGTGATCCTAATCCTTAGACCATGAGATCATGCCAATCACTAACACCGGAAGAGTTTCTTGATAACATCAAACGTCCTGCAATAACGGGGTGATTATAAAGATGGATTCATAACTAATAAAGTGTTATGTTGAGGCTCATGGATCGAGAGTGGAATTTGTTCATCCCGATGACGGATATATATACTCTAGGCCCTCTCGGTGATATCACATTGATTAGCTTGCAAGCAAGTGATTTGATCACTAGAATGTTATATCATAGGAACGAGAAAAGAGTGCATGTCGGTAACGAGATCAAACTAGGTATGAAGATACCGATGATCGAATCTCGGACATGTAATATATCGTGAAACAAAGGGATTAAGATACTAGCGTAAAAGGTTCCGACGATCACAAGAAAGTCATCGTTGAATGTGTGGGAGTCGATGGGTCTCGGATCCGCTTCGATTATTGATCCGAGAGGTCTCGATCATGTCCGCATTATTCACGAACCGTAGGGTGACACACTTAAGAGACACCGACATCCAATTGGAGCAAATGTTTCATGCCGGAAGAATGAACAAGCGAGAATTTATTTCACTAGATACCAAAAGCAGGTTTTGGGTGAAATTGCATAAAGTGGTTATGCATGTGAAATAGAATTCTAGCAAGGGGATATTTGTGAATTTTTGTCATTAAAGTAATTGACAAAATTCTGAATAAAATAAAAGAGTTTTATTTAATGAGAGTTTGCATTAAATTTGGTGGAAATTTAATGGGAATTTGAGTGGACTTTTGAGTGGAGGGAATTTAAAGGAGATTTGTGAGTGGAGTGTCCACCCACATGAAGAGGGGAGGGCAAGGGGGCAGCCCCCATGCGCCGGCCACCCCCTTGGGGTTCCCCCCCATCCTCCTATAAAAGGATCCCCCTCCTCACTTGTCTCTCACACCTCCTCGTGAAGGATCTCTCTCCCCCTCTAGAATTTATTCCCCATGGTCTCGGACTAGCGAGATACATGTTCCCGGTGGCTATTCGGCAAGAAAGAGTTGTGCTTCCGCTGCATCGCTGGAGCGAGGAGGCGGAGGTTGCTCGGTACCTCGAACGTGTGTGCGAGCATAGATGCGCTGCTAATTTGCGGCGCTAGGACTTCCTCTCGATCTTGAGATCGGCAAGAGATCGTCTACATCAACCACGAGTTGAACTCGTTAAGCTTTGTCGGTCTTCAAGGGTATGTTCTCTATGGATATACATCCGCCCGTTGTTTGTATCTAGTAGATAGATCTTGGTATTTAGTTCACATCGTAGGAAAATTTTTGTTTTCTATGCTGCGAACCCTGCAGTGGTATCAGACCCGTATCTATGCGTAGATACTTTACACGGGTAGTACACATATGAGTATGTGGGCGATGATGATCATGTTGTTGCTCCTTTGTTGTAATTTTGGATATTGGTGGCATAGTGGGATGAAGCGGCCCGGACAAACTTTACATGTCCTCGCACATGAGACCTATTCCACGCTTGACATGCAACTAGTTTGCATAAGTGGCTAGCGGGTGTCTGTCTGTCCTACTATAGTCAATATCTATTTTGCAAGCGAGTTGTCAACAATTTGATTATCCTCGTTGTGGTTCATGTTCGTAGGTAAGAACGGCTCTATCTCGAAAGCCCTAAGCCACATAAAACTTGCAATGGATAAATTAGAGGCGTCTAGTTTAGATTGTTGCTAGTGTTATGATATGGTAGTGTTGTAAGTAGAAGTATGAGATGATACTCTTACAACACACATAGCGTGTAAAATCCATAGACCTTGGATTTACACATATAGGTATGATAGTGATCATACCACGATGCACATGATAGAGATCATCCGCGGGAACCATATCATTTCACTAATAAACATATGATGTTTGATAGCATCTTATATTGCTTGTTTAGCGCTTTGTTAGCATAATAAGATGATCCCTCATTTAAATATCAAGATAAGAATGTGTTCTTCCTTTAGTATGCACCGATTATGTTTTCGTCGCTCCAAGACATCACGTGATGATCGGGTATTCTTGGATCCACGACCATATTTCGGGTGTAAAACAGTTACACACGCGAATACTAAGGTTCTAACTTGGCGAGCCTAGCATGTACAGACATGGCGTCGGAACACGGACCGAAAGGTTAAGCATGAGTCATATGAAGGGAATATGCCCTGAGAGGCAATAATAAAGTGTTTATTATGTGTATTCCAAGTATATGATAGATGTTTATTTTGCATGCTATAATTGTATTAATACGGAAACGTTAATACATGTGTGTTTAATAAACAAGCGAAGTTCCTAGTTATGCCTCTCTCATAAACTAGCTCATTGATTAACAAGATGATCAAGGTTTCGATCATGGACATTGGATGTTGTTAATACGGGATCACAACATTAGTGTAATGATGTGATGAACATTCATCCAAGTATAGAATTACGATCAAAGTCATTGAGTTTATATTGCTATAACAACTTACAGTGATCCTAATCCTTAGACCATGAGATCATGTCAATCACTAACACCGAAGAGCTTCTTGATAACACCAAGCGTCACACCGTAATGGGGTGATTATAAAGATGGATTGAACTAATAAAGTGTTATGTTGAGGCTCATAGATCGAGTGGAATTTGTTCATCCCGATGACGGATAGATATACTGGGCCCTCTCGGTGATATCACATTGATTAGCTTGCAAGCATGTGATTTGATCACTAGAATGTTATATCACAGAACGAGAAAGAGTGCATGTCGGTAGAGATCAAACTAGGTATGAAGATACCGATGATCGAATCTCGGACATGTAATATATCGTGAAACAAAGGGATTAAGATACTAGCGTAAAGGTTAAACGATCACAAGAAAGTCATCGTTGAATGTGTGGGAGTCAAGATGGGTCTCAGATCCATACGATTATTGATCCGAGAGGTATCGATCATGTCCGCATTATTCACGAACCGTAGGGTGACACACTTAAGACACCGACATCCAATTGGAGCAAATGTTTCATGCGAAAGAATGAACAAGCGCGGAATTTATTTCACTAGATACTGAAAGCAGGTTTTGGTGAAATTGCATAAAGTGGTTATGCATCTAAAATAGAATTATAGCAAGGGTTATTTGTGAATGTTTGTCATTAAAGTAATTGACAAAATTCTGAATAAAATAAAAGAGTTTTATTTAATGAGAGTTTGCATTAAATTTGGTGGAAATTTAATGGGAATTTTGAGTGGACTTTTGAGTGGAGGAATTTAGAGGAGTTTTGTGAGTGGAGTGTCCACCCACATGAAGAGGGAGGGCAGCCCCATGCTGGCGACCCCTTGGGTTCCCCTCCTCCTATAAAGGAGCCCTCCTCCTCACTTGTCTCACACACCTCCTCGTGAAGGATCTCTCTCCCTCTAGTATTTATCCCCCATGGTCTCGGACTAGCGAGATACATGTTCTGGTGGCTATTCGGCAAGAAAGAGTTGTGCTTCCTGCATCGCTGGAGCGAGGAGTCGGAGGTTGCTCGGTGCCTCGAGCGTGTGCGAGCACGGATGCGCCGCTGATTTATGGCGCTAGGACTTCCTCTCGATCTTGAGATCGGCAAGAGATCGTCTACATCAACCACGAGTTGAACTCGTTAAGCTTTTCGGTCTTCAAGGGTATGTTCTCTACGGATATACATCCGCCGTTGTTTGTATCTAGTATATAGATCTTGGTATATAGTTCACATCGTAGGAAATTTTTTTTCTATCTGCGAACCCTACAAGGGTATCGAGCCGGATCTATGCGTAGATACTTTACAGGTAGTACACATATGAGTATGTGGCGATGATGATCATGTTGTTGCTCCTTTGTTGTGATTTTGGATATTGGTGGCATAGTGGGATGAAGCGGCCCGGAAAAACTTTACATGTCATAGAACATGAGACCTGTTCCACGCTTGACATGCAACGATTTTGCATAAGGGGCTAGCTTTTGGCGGTCTCTCCTACTATAGTCAATATCTATTTTGCAAGCGAGTTGTCAACAATTTGATTATCCTCGTTGTGGTTCATGTTCGTAGGTAAGAACGGTTCTATCTCGAAAGCCCTAAGCCACGTAAAACTTGCAATGAATAAATTAGAGGCGTCTAGTTTAGATTGTTGCTGGGCTAGTGTTATGATATGGTAGTGTTGTAAGTAGAAGTATGAGATGATACTCTTACAACACACATAGCGTGTAAAATCCATAGACCTTGGATTTACACATATAGGTATGATAGTGATCATACCACGATGCACATGATAGAGATCATCTGCGGGAACCATATAATTTCACTAATAAACATATGATGTTTGGTTGCATCTTATATTGCTTGTTTAGCGCTTTATTAAGCATAATAAGATGATCCCTCATTTAAATATCAAGATAAGAATGTGTTCTTCCTTTAGTATGCACCGATTATGTTTTCGTCGCTCCAAGACATCACGTGATGATCGGGTGTTCTTGGATCCACGACCATATTTCGAGTGTAAAACAGTTACACACGCAAATACTAAGGTTCTAACTTGGCGAGCCTATCATGTACAGACATGGCCTCGGAACACAGACCGAAAGGTTAAGCATGAGTCATATAGTTGATATGATGCCCATTTGATGCTCGCCTTTGAAGCTATACCGACTCACGTGATGATCGGACTTGGTGTTGTGGATTTGGTTCATGTAATCACCAAAAGGACACGAGGGATGTCGCTTTTGAGTGGGAGTTCATTCGTAATATAGATTAGTTGAACTCGATCTATCATACACTTAGTCTAAACTTTACAAATTCTGTTGTAGATGGCACCACCTGCTTTTAATTTCAATGTGTTCATGGAGAAAGAGAAACTAGCAACGGTAGCAACTTTCTTGAATGGGCCATGAATTTGAGGATTCTCCTCTCTGCTGCACAAAAGCAATATGTGCTAGAAGCGCTGTTAGGCCCCCCACCTTTTGATGATGCCCCTGACGAGGAGAAGAATGTCTATCAGACTCGTCAGGAGGACCACAACTTAGTTCATTGCGGCATATTGTATGGGCTAGATCCGGAACTTCGAAAGCGTTTCGAAAACGGCAATGCATTTGATACAATGGGTGAGTTGAAAATGATTTTCGACACACATGCTGCTGTAGAGAGCTACAATGCTTCAGAAAAGTTCTTTAGCTGCATGATGGAAGAGCACAGCTCCGTTAGTGAGCATGTACTCAAGATGTCGGGTTACGCCGATAAGCTTGTGTCCTTGGGAATAACGATTCCCATTGACTTAGGCATCCATCGTGTTCTGCAGTCTCTGCCACCTAGCTATAAGAGCTTCGTGATGAACTATACTATGCAAGGCATGAAGAAGTCTCTCCCCGAGCTTCTGTCAATGCTTAAAACTGCAGAAGTGGAGATCAAAAAGGAACATCAAGTGTTGATGATCAATAGGAACACTGGTTTCAAGAAAGACAAGAAGGCCGGCAAGGCAAACAAAGGTATATATGATATACATGTTATTGATGTGTACTTGACTAGTGCTCGCAGTAGCACCTGGGTATTTGATACCGGTTCATTTGCTAATATTTGTAACTCGAATCGTGGGCTGCGAACAAGCGACCGCTAGCAAGGGTGAGGTCAAGATGCGTGTGCAATGGATCAAGCGTTGATGTAATCGCCGTCGAACGCTGCCTCTCCACTTACCGTCGGGATTAGTTATAAACTTGAATAAATGTTATCCGGTGCTGCGACCGAGCATGAACATTGTATCGGATCATGTTTGATGCAAAGTGGTTATTCATTTAAATCTGAGAACAATGGTTGTTCCATTTATATGAATGAAATCTTTTATGGTCATGCACCGATGATGGATGGTTTATTTCTGTTAGATCTCAATGATAATGTTACACATATTCATAATGTTGATGCTAAAAGGATTAAACTTAATGATGATATATCCATATATGTGCCTTTGCCGTCTAGGTCATATTGGCATTAAGCATGAAGAAGCTCCATTCGGATGGACTTTTGGAATCACTTGATTATGAATCATTTGATACATGTGAGCCATGCCTTATGGGCAAGATGACTAGAACGCCGTTTTCGGTTCAATGGAACAGGCGATGATTTATTGGAAATCATACATTCGATGTATGTGGTCCAATGAGTGTGTCGGTGAGGTGGATATCGTTATTTTGTTACTTTCACGGATGATTTGAGTAGATACGGTTATATCTACTTGATGAAACACAAGTCTGAAACCTTTGAAAATTTCAAGGAATTTGAATGAAGTGGAAAATCATCGTAATAGAAAGATCAAATTTCTACGGTCCGACCGTGGAGGTGAGTATCTAAGTTACGAGTTTAGCACTCACATGAAAGAGTGTGGAATTGTTTCACAACTCACACCGCCGGAACACCAATGAAATGGTGTGTCGGACGTCGTAATCGTACTTTATTAGATATGGTTCGATCTATGATGTCTCCGACGGACTTGCCATTGTCATTTTGGGGTTATGCACTAGAAAGCTGTTGCATTCACTTTAAATCGGGCACCATCTAAATCCGTTGAAAAGACACCGTATGAATTGTGATTTGGAAACAAACCTAATTTGTCATTTCTTAAAGTTTGGGGATGCGATGTTTATGTGAAGAAACTTCAACCGGATAAACTCGAACCCAAAGCGGAAAATGCGTCTTCATAGGATACCCTAAAGAAACTCTTGGGTATTCCTTCTATCACGATCCGAGGGCAAGGTTTTTGTTGCCAGAATGGATCCTTTCTAGAGAAAGAGTTTCTCGCGAAAGGTGTGAGTAGTCGGAAGGTAGAACTCGAAGAGGTTGTGGAACCTTCTCTTCAAAGTATGGCGAGTAGCGCAAGACGGAAGTTGTTAGGAGTTGGCTCCACTGTTGAAGAGGAACTAATGATAATGATCATGAAACTCCGAAGAGAGTACTACCGAACCTCGCAGTCAAACAGACGCTGCAGCTCCCTTTGTCACGGAAACTGTCATGAATTTCATGGTTGATGAAAATAATGACCTGCGGTATGAAGAAGCGATGATGAGCCGGATTCCAACAAATGGTTAGAAGCCATGAAATCGAGATGGAATCCATGTATGAAAATCAAGTTTGGAACTTGGTGGAATTACCTCACGACCGAAAGGCCGTGGAGAACAAATGGATTTTCAAAAGAAAGCGTCTTGATGGTAATGTGACCATCTATAAAGCTCGACTTGTCAAAGGGTTTCGACAAATTCAAGGAGTTGACTACGATGAGACTTTCTCTCCCGTAGCGATGCTAAAGTCAGTTAGGATTATGTTAGCAATTGCTGCATATTTCGATTATGAAATATGGCAGATGGATGTCAAAAACCGTGTTTCTCAATGGTAATATTGAAGAAGAGTTGTATATGATACAACCAAAGGGTTTTGTCGATCCTAAGGATGCTAACAAGGTGTGCAAGCTTCAGTGATCCATCTATGGATTGAAGCAAGCATCACGAAGTTGGAATCTCCGCTTTGATGAGGTGATCAAAGAGTTTGGATTTGTCCAAACTTATGGAGAAGCTTGTATTTACAAGAAAGTGAGTGGGAGCAATGTGGAATTTCTGATATTATATGTGGATGACATATTATTGATCGGAAATGATATAGAACTTTTAAACAATGTTAAAAGTTATCTAAACAGCAAATTTTCAATGAAGGACCTAGGTGAAGTGTCATACATATTAGGCATAAAGATCTATAGAGATAGATCTAGGCGCCTAATAGGGCTATCGCAAAGTACATACCTTGATAAGATTTTAAAGAAGTTTAAAATGGACGGAAGTAAGAAGGGGTTCTTACCTATGTTGCAAGGCAAGACATTGAGTAAGACTCAAAGTCCGGCTTGGAAGAAAGAGATAATGGACAAAGTCCCTATGCTTTAGCCATAGGCTCTATAATGTACGTCATGCTATGTACAAGACGGATGTGGCACACGCTATTAGTTTGACTAGTAGGTACCAATCGGATCCGAGTTCGGAACCTTTGGATAGCGGTCAAGAATATCCTTAAGTACTTACGAAGAACTAAGGATATGTTTCTTGTATCTGGAGGTGAAGAAGAGCTCGTCGCTAAGTGTTATGTCGACGCTTTTTTGACACCGATCCGGATGACTCTAAGTCTCAATCCGGATCGTATTTCTCATGAATGGCGGGCGGTTAGTTGGAGTAGCTCCAAACAACCTGTAGCGGGATCAACAACGAGGCGAATATGTTGCCGCTTGAGCGGCTCAGGAAGCAGTTTGGATGAAGGAGTTCATATCCGAACTAGGAGTTGTGGCAAACGCATTGGACCCAATGGTGATCTATTGTGACAACAATGGTGCCATTGCCAATGCCAAAGAGCCAAGGTCTCACAAGCATTCCAAGCATATTAAGCGCCGGTTTCACTCTATCCGCGAGCATGTCAAGGATGGAGATATAAAGATTTGTAAAGTACATACGGATCTCAATGTAGCAGATCCGTTGACTAAAACTCTCCCTAGAGCAAAACATGATCAACACCAGAACTCAATGGGTGTTAGATTTATCACTATGTAACTAGATTATTGTCTCTAGTGCAAGTGGGAGACTGAAGGGAATATGCCCTGAGAGGCAATAATAAAGTGTTTATTATGTGTATTCCAAGTATATGATAGATGTTTATTTTGCATGCTATAATTGTATTAATACGGAAACGTTAATACATGTGTGTTTAATAAACAAGCGAAAGTTCCTAGTTATGCCTCTCTCATAAACTAGCTCGTTGATTAACAAGATGATCAAGGTTTCACGATCATGGACATTGGATGTTGTTAATAACGGGATCACAACATTAGTGTAATGATGTGATGAACATTCATCCAGTATAGCATTACGATCAAAGTCATTGAGTTTATATTGCTATAACAACTTACAGTGATCCTAATCCTTAGACCATGAGATCATGTCAATCACTAACACCGGAAGAGCTTCTTGATAACACCAAAGCGTCACCGTAACAGGTGATTATAAAGATGGATTAGAACTAATAAAGTGTTATGTTGAGGCTCATAGATCGAGAGTGGAATTTGTTCATCCCGATGACGGATAGATATACTCTGGGCCCTCTCGGTGATATCACATTGATTAGCTTGCAAGCAAGTGATTTGATCACTAGAATGTTATATCACAGAACGAAAAGAGTGCATGTCGTTAACGAGATCAAACTAGGTATGGAGATACCGATGATCGAATCTCGGACATGTAATATATCATGAAACAAAGGGATTAAGATACTAGCGTAAAAGGTTCCGACGATCACAAGAAAGTCATCGTTGAATGTGTGGGAGTCAGTATGGGTCTCGGATCCCGCTCGATTATTGATCGAGAGGGTCTCGATCATGTCCGCATTATTCACGACCGTAGGGTGACACACTTAAGAGACACCGACATCCAATTGGAGCAAATGTTTCATGCGAAAGAATGAACAAGCGCAGGAATTTATTTCACTAGATACCAAAGCAGGTTTTGGTGAAATTGCATAAAGTGGTTATGCATGTGAAATAGAATTCTAGCAAGGGTTATTTGTGAATGTTTGTCATTAAAGTAATTGACAAAATTCTGAATAAAATAAAAGAGTTTTATTTAATGAGAGTTTGCATTAAATTTGGTGGAAATTTAATGGGAATTTTGAGTGGACTTTTGAGTGGAGGGAATTTAGAGGAGTTTTGTGAGTGGAGTGTCCACCCACATGAAGAGGGAGGGCAAGGGGCAGCCCCATGCACTGCCACCCCCTTCGGGTCCCCCCCCTCCTCCTATAAAAGGAGCCCTCCCCCTCACCTGTCTCACACACCTCCTCGTGAAGGATCTCTCTCCCCTCTAGAATTTATCCCCATGGTCTCGGACAAGAGATACATGTTCCGGTGGCTATTCGGCAGAAAGAGTTGTGCTTCGCTGCATCGCTGGAGGCGAGGAGGCGGAGGTTGCTCGGTGCCTCGAGCGTGTGTGCGAGCACGGATCTTGGCTGATTTTGGCGCTAGGACTTCCTCTCGATCTTGAGATCGGCAAGAGATCGTCTACATCAACCACGAGTTGAACTCGTTAAGCTTTGTCGGTCTTCAAGGGTATGTTCTCTACGGATATACATCCGGCCATTGTTTGTATCTAGTATATAGATCTTGGTATATAGTTCACATCGTAGGAAAATTTTTGTTTTCTATGCTGCGAACCCTACATCATATAGTTGATATGATGCCCATTTGATGCTCGCCTTTGAAGCTATACCGACTCACGTGATGATCGGACTTGGTGTAGTGGATTTGGTTCATGTAATCACCAAAAAGGCAGGAGGGATGTCGTTTTTGAGTGGGAGTTCATTCGTAATATAGATTAGTTGAACTCAATCTATCATACACTTAGTCTAAACTTTACAAATTTTGTTGTAGATGGCACCACCTGCTTTTAATTTCAATGTGTTCATGGAGAAAGAGAAACTAGCAACGAACGGTAGCAACTTTACCGAATGGGCCATGAATTTGAGGATTCTCCTCTCTGCTGCACAAAAGCAATATGTGCTAGAAGCGCCGTTAGGCCCCCACCTTTAGATGATGCCCCGACGAGGAGAAAATGTCTATCGGACTCGTCGGAGGACCACAACTTAGTTCATTGCGGCATATTGTATGGGCTAGAGCCGAACTTGAAAGCGTTTGAAAACGGCAATGCATTTGATACAATGGGTGAGTTGAAAATGATTTTCGACACATCTTTGTTGTAGAGAGCTACAACGCAGAAAAGTTCTTTAGCTGCATGATGGAAGAGCACAACTCCGTCGGTGAGCATGTACTCAAGATGTCGGGTTACGCCGATAAGCTTGTGTCCTTGGAATAACGATTCCCATTGACTTAGGCATCCATCGTCTGCGGTCTACGCCACCTAGCTATAAGAGCTTCGTGATGAACTATAATATGCAAGGCATGAAGAAGTCTCTCGAGCTTACATCAATGCTTAAAACTGCAGTGGAGATCAAAAGGAACATCAAGTGTTGATGATCAATAGGAACATTGGTTTCAAGAAAGACAAGAAGGGAAAGCGGAAGGGAAGTAAGGCGACAAGCCTGTTGCCGCTGAAAAGAAACCGAGTTGGACCTAAGTCGATTCAAAAGTGCTACTATTGTAAGGGTAGCCCATTGGGCATAACTGCCCCAAGTATCTGGCGGACAAGAAGGCCGGCAAGGCAAACAAAGGTATATATGATATACATGTTATTGATGTGTACTTGACTAGTGCTCGCATGCTTTAGCAGGTATTTGATACCGGTTGGTTGCTAATATTTGTAACTCGAATCGTGTTGCGGAACAAGCGACCGCTAGCAAGGGGTGAGGTCAAGATGCGTGTCGTCAATGGATCAAGCATTGATGTGATCGCCGTCGGAACGCTGCCTCTCCACTTACCGTCGGGATTAGTTATAAACTTGAATAAATGTTATCTGGTGCCTGCACTGAGCATGAACATTGTATCTGGATCGTGTTTGATGCGAAGTGGTTATTCATTTAAATCCGAGAACAATGGTTGTTCCATTTATATGAATGAAATCTTTTATGGTCATGCACCGATGATGAATGGTTTATTTCTATTAGATCTCGATGATAATGTTACACATATTCATAATGTTGATGCTAAAAGGATTAAACTTAATGATGATATATCTGCATATATGTGGCAATCGCCGTCTAGGTCATATTGGCGTTAAACGCATGAAGAAGCTCCATTCGGATGGACTTTTGGAATCACTTGATTATGAATCATTTGATACATGTGAGCCATGCCTTATGGGCAAGATGACTAGAACGCCGTTTTCTGGTTCAATGGAACGGGCGACAAATTTATTGGAAATCATACATTCTGATGTATGTGGTCCAATGAGTGTGTCCTTGAGGTGGATATCGTTATTTTGTTACTTTCACGGATGATTTGAGTAGATACGGTTATATCTACTTGATGAAACACAAGTCTGAAACCTTTGAAAAGTTCAAGGAATTTCATAATGAAGTGGAAAATCATCGTAATAGAAAGATCAAATTTCTACGGTCCGACCGTGGAGGTGAGTATCTAAGTTACGAGTTTAGCACTCACATGAAAGAGTGTGGAATTGTTTCACAACTCACACCTGCCGGAACACCACAGCGAAGTCGGAACGTCGTAATCGTACTTTATTAGATATGGTTCGATCTATGATGTCTCAAACGGACTTGTCGTTGTCATTTTGGGGTTATGCACTAGAAACTGTTGCATTCACTTTAAATCGGGCACCATCTAAATCCGTTGAAAAGACACCATATGAATTGTGGTTTGGAAACAAACCTAAGCTGTCATTTCTTAAAGTTTGGGGATGCGATGTTTATGTGAAGAAACTTCAACCGGATAAACTCGAACCCAAAGCGGAAAAAATGCGTCTTCATAGGATACCCTAAAGAAACTATTGGGTATTCCTTCTATCACAGATCCAAGGGCAAGGTTTTTGCTTCCAAGAATGGATCCATTCTAGAGAAAGAGTTTCTCGCGAAAGGTGTGAGTAGTCGGAAGGTAGAACTCGAAGAGGTTGTGGAACCTTCTCTTCAAAGTATGGCGAGTAGCGCAACGCCGGAAGTTGTTCCGGAGTTGGCTCCACCTGTTGAAGAGGGAACTAATGATAATGATCATGAAACTCGAAGAGAGTACTACCGAACCTCGCAGTCAAGCAGACGGCGTGCGACTCAGGTACGGAAATCCTGTCATGAATTTCATGGTTGATGAAAATGATGACCTGCGACGTATGAAGAAGCGATGATGAGCCCGGATTCCAACAAATGGTTAGAAGCCATGAAATCCGAGATGGAATCCATGTATGAAAATCAAGTTTGGAACTTGGTGGAATTACCTCACGACCGAAAGGCGTGGAGAAAAATGGATTTTCAAAAGGAAAAGCGTCTTGATGGTAATGTGACCATCTATAAAGCTCGACTTGTCGCAAAGGGTTTCGACAAATTCAAGGAGTTGACTACGATGAGACTTTCTCTCCGTAGCGATGCTAAAGTCGATTAGGATTATGTTAGCAATTCTGCATATTTCGATTATGAGATATGGCGGATGGATGTCAAAAGCGTTTCTCAATGGTAATATTGAAGAAGAGTTGTATATGATACAACCAAAGGGTTTTGTCGATCCTAAGGATGCTAACAAGGTGTGCAAGCTTCAGCGATCCATCTATGGATTGAAGCAAGCATCACGGAGTTGGAATCTCCGCTTTGATGAGGTGATTAAAGAGTTTGGATTTGTCCAAACTTATGGAGAAGCTTGTATTTACAAGAAAGTGAGTGGGAGCAATGTGGCATTTCTGATATTATATGTGGATGACATATTATTGATCGGAAATGATATAGATCTTTTAAACAGTGTTAAAAGTTATCTAAACGACAAATTTTCAATGAAGGACCTAGGTGAGCGTCATACATATTAGGCATAAAGATCTATAGAGATAGATCTAGGCGCCTAATAGGGCTATCATAAAGTACATACCTTGATAAGATTTTAAAGAAGTTTAAAATGGACGGAAGTAAGAAGGGTTCTTACCTATGTTGCAAGGCAAGACATTGAGTAAGACTCAAAGTCCGGCCATGGAAGAAAGAGAGATAATGGACAAATTCCCTATGCTTCAGCCATAGGCTCTATAATGTACGCCATGCTATGTACAAGAACGGATGTGGCACATGCGATTAGTTTGACTAGTAGGTACCAATCGGATCCAGGTTCGGAACACTGGATAGTGGTCAAGAATATCCTTAAGTACTTACGAAGAACTAAGGATATGTTTCTTGTATACGGAGGTGAAGAAGAGCTCGTCGCTAAGTGTTATGTCGACGCTAGCTTTGACACCGATCCGGATGACTCTAAGTCTCAATCCGGATAGGTATTTCTCTTGAATGGCGGAGCGGTTAGTTGGAGGAGCTCCAAACAACCTGTGGTAGCGGGATCAACAACAGAGGCCGAATATGTTCTTTGCTTGAGCGGCTCGAGCGCTTTGGATGAAGGAGTTCATATCCGAACTAGGAGCGGTGGCAAACGCGTTGGACCCAATGGTGATCTATTGTGACAACAATGGTGCCATTGCCAATGCCAAAGAGCCAAGGTCTCACAAGCATTCCAAGCATATTAAGCGCCGGTTTCACTCTATCCGCGAGCATGTCAAGGATGGAGATATAAAGATTTGTAAAGTACATACGGATCTCAATGTAGCAGATCCGTTGACTAAAACTCTCCTAGAGAAAAACATGATCAACACGAACTCAATGGGTGTTAGATTTATCACTATGTAACTAGATTATTGTCTCTAGTGCAAGTGGGAGGCGAAGGGAATATTCACGAGAGGCAATAATAAAGTGTTTATTATGTGTATTCCAAGTATATGATAGATGTTTATTTTGCATGCTATAATTGTATTAATACGGAAACGTTAATACATGTGTGTTTAATAAACAAGCGAAAGTTCCTAGTTATGCCTCTCTCATAAACTAGCTCGTTGATTAACAAGATGATCAAGGTTTCCTGATCATGCACATTGGATGTTGTTAATAACGGGATCACAACATTAGTGTAATGGTGTGATGAACATTCATCCGAAGTATAGCATTACGATCAAAGTCATTGAGTTTATATTTCTATAACAACTTACGAAGTGATCCTAATCCTTAGACCATGAGATCATGTCAATCACTAACACCGGAAGATTTTCTTGATAACATCAAACGTCACACCGTAACAGGGTGATTATAAAGATAGATTCAGAACTAATAAAGTGTTATATTGAGGCTCATGGATCGAGAGTGGAATTTGTTCATCCCGATGACGGATAGATATACTCTGGGCCCTCTCGGTGATATCACATTGATTAGCTTGCAAGCAAGTGATTTAATCACTAGAATGTTATATCACAGGAACGAGAAAAGAGTGCATGTCAGTAACGAGATCAAAATAAGTATGGAGATACCGATGATCGAATCTCGAACATGTAATATATCGTGAAACAAAGGGATTAAGATACTGGCGTAAAAGGTTCCGACGATCACAAGAAAGTCATCGTTGAATGTGTGGGAGTCAGTATGGGTCTCCAGATCCCGCTTCTGATTATTGATCCGAGAGGGGTCTCGATCATGTCCGCATTATTCACGAACCGTAGGGTGACACACTTAAGAGACACCGACATCCAATTGGAGCAAATGTTTCATGCCGAAAGAATGAACAAGCATAGGAATTTATTTCACTAGATACCGAAACAGGTTTTCGGGTGAAATTGCATAAAGTGGTTATGCATGTGAAATAGAATACTAGAAAGGGGATATTTGTGAATGTTTGTCATTAAAGTAATTGACAAAATTCTGAATAAAATAAAAGAGTTTTATTTAATGAGAGTTTGCATTAAATTTGGTGGGAATTTAATGGGAATTTGAGTGGACTTTTGAGTGGAGGAAATTTAAAGGAGATTTGTGAGTGGAGTGTCCACCCACATGAAGAGGGGAGGGCAAGGGGCAGCCCCCATGCGCCGGCCACCCACTTGGGGTCCCCCCCCCCTCCTCCTATAAAAGGAGCCCCCCTCCTCACTTGTCTCTCACACCTCCTCGTGAAGGATCTCTCTCCCCCTCTAGAATTTATTCCCCATGGTCTCGGACTAGAGAGATACATTTTCTCGGTGGCTATTCGGCAAGAAAGAGTTGTGCTTCCGCTGCATCGCTGGAGCGAGGAGGCAGAGGTTGCTCGGTGCCTCGAACGTGTGTGCGAGCACGGATGCGCTGCTAATTTGCGGAGCTAGGACTTCCTCTCGATCTTGAGATCGGCAAGAGATCGTCTACATCAACCACGAGTTGAACTCGTTAAGCTTTATCGGTCTTCAAGGGTATGTTCTCTACGGATATACATCCGCCCGTTGTTTGTATCTAGTAGATAGATCTTGGTATTTAGTTCACATCGTAGGAATTTTTTTGTTTTCTATGCTGCGAACCCTACACGGAGCTGGTGAACAAGGTCGCCCGGGAAGGTGGGAGGATGCTCACCAGGTTCGCAGTGTCAAGGAGAAGCTCAACTTGCCCTTGGTTGGCGAAGGGGCGCTCGGAGTTATCAGGGATTCCTCGCCGGAGTTCGCGAATGCGTCAGGTACGGCTGCTCGTTGATGTTGGCGAAGATACAGATCATGCCAGGGAAAAATAGACAGTGCGTCAGATGCGCGGAGTGATGTTGGTCATGCGAGTGTCAAAGAGAGAGCAAGGCGCGGTTAGAACTAACCAGGAAGGCTTGCCGGAGTTGATGGCGTCGTCTGACTCGTGCTGTCGTCGATGTTGACGAGGCTCTGAACGATCCTAGCATGCACCAAATAGGTTAGGAGATGCGCATGGTTGCAGAGATTGTACTGGCAAGGCTAGAGGTCAAGGGGCGTGAGGAGCTCACCGGAATTTGATGCCGAAGTTCGTCGGTACCGAGGCAGTGCTCGACGAATTATGGGAAGCCTGGTGGCGTGGCGTCTGTGCTAGGTGCGGGGAAATGGGCGACGAGGGGAGGTGGTCTTATAGCCAGAGCGGGGGCGTAAATATCTCACCGTATCAATGCAATTTAAGCGCGGCATCAGTGCGGGGAAACGGCAGCGGCGAGGTGGTCATCGGCGTTGATTGAGGATGAAGGGTGACGTGGCGGTTGAGGGCCCAATTTGTCGAGTGGGTACACGCCGTGGTGAGAATCGAGGGAGGGGTACCTGTGTGGCTGGCTAACGGGCTGCTTCGTCTGTTGGTCCAGAATCCTGGCGCCGGCTCTTTTCCTTTTCTCTAATCCTTTTCTTTTTCTGTTTTCAATTTCAGGAACCAAATTCCAATGATTTCAAATCCTATTTGAATTCAAATCTTTTCAGGGTTTTTGTAGTGTGCAACAGTCAAATTTCTGGTCATAAAACCAAGTGCTCACTTTGAATTGGCTTGGTCACTTGGAAATAAATAAGATAAGCAGTGGCAAAGCACTAGTTTGAATAGGTTTTGAAATTGGTTTTTAATTCATATTTATTTTGAAACTTTGGTTTAAATCTTAGCAATCTAGTAAAACTATCTGAGAGCAATAAGACAACAAAGTTTAATTTCATGATCAACAATCTCTTATTGGAGAGTAACATTTGTTTTAAAGGCTAGTCACATAAAATAGTGAGCTCATATGCTCCTGTTTTTTAAGTGATTTGTTTGAAATGAAAAACATATGATCATGGATGCATGGATGATATGCATGAGTTTGAAACATGATTTTAGGGATGTTACATTATTCCATGAGGGACAAGCTGATTGCCACTATGCAATGTTTTCTACATGTGAAACAAACAAACGTTTTTCAATGCATGTTATTCATGATCTTTGTTTGTAGCTTTCCATGTTGCATCCATAGTTACTATGTCCTATTGTTAAAACTCCATCTTTCATGCACATGTTTAGAGTTCTTTTGATCCCAGCTTTCAATGCTTGAAAATGGTTGGATCTATTGTGAGGGTGCATGTCACCTAAAAAATTATTCTGTTTATCATTTACCTACTCGAGGACGAGCATGAGTTAAGCTTGGGGATGTCGATACGTTGGAAACGTATCTATAATTTTTGATGATCCATGCTTATTTTGTATCTACTTTGCTTTACTTGTCCACACTTTGAGGTGCTTTTTATATGTTTTCTGGTACTAACCTATTAACAAGTTGCAACAGTGCCAGATGCCTGTTTTCTGCTATTTTTGGTTTCAGAAAAGTTAGTAAAGAAATATTCTCGGAATTGGACGGGACAAACGACAAAGTCAATTACTTTCCGTGGGGAACAAGAAGTCCAGACGAGATCCGGAGGGGTCGGCCAAAGGGTCCAGACCCACCCCAGGCACGGGTGGGCCCCACCCCGTGCCTGGCTAGCGTTTGGCGCACCTGGACGCCTCCTCGGTCTCCCCCTTCGCCTATAAGAAGCCCCTGATGCAGAAACCCTGAGTACCCGATCAAATATCCACGAAACCGTCTGTAGCCACCGCCACCATCGTCCCTAGATCGAGGGGATCTGAAGTTCTTCTTGGCACCCTGCCGGAGGGGACATCATCCCGGAGGCCTTCTCTCCGGTATGATGCGTGAGTAGTTCCACCTTGGACTATGGGTCCATGTAGTACCTAGATGGTTGTATCTCCTCCTTTGTGCTTTCATCTATAGATCTTGTGAGCTCCGTTCATGATCAAGATCTAATCTATTTGTAATCATGCATGTTGTGTTTGCGGGGATCCGATGGATATTGAGATTATTATGTTGGTTTAATTAATGGTTTTGTCTTTATGATTCTATCATGTCTGTGTTGTTTGTGATCTTGCATGCTCTCCGTTGTTAGTAGCTATCTTGGCCAAGTAGTTGCTAGTGACTCCAAGAGGGGGTATTTATGCTCGATAGTGGGTTGATGCCTCTAGTTTCCAATGGAAGTGACAATAATCTCTTCGGTTGTAGATGTGTTGTTGCTACTAGGGAGAAAACAACGGTCTCTTGTTCATGGAACAAGTGGATTGTTTGCCTTACACACTTTGCTTAAAGCAGTTGTCTGTTGCTTGCAACTTAATACTGGAGGGGGTTCGTATGATAACCTGAAGGTGGACTTCTATTCATAGAGATGGACTTCTATTCATAGATGCAGTTGGATGGCGGTCTATGTATCTTGTTGTATTGTCCAATCGAATCTCATAGGATCTTTCTGACTAGTAATTGCATTGTTATGCCTTGCTCAGTTCCTGTCAATTTCCCTGCTGTAATTTGTTTACCCTTCATGCCATGTTGTTTATCTAAGGAGAGCACCTCTAGTGAACTATGGACCCTGGTCCAATCTTTACCATTGATACATCTTCCACTGTTACTTGTTTACTTGCTGGAAACCATTACCTTCCACACCATACGTTAATCCTTTGTGACAACAAACCTGTGAGCTTGACAACCTCACTGTTCGTTGGGGTAAAGTCTTGAGTTTGTGTTGTGCAGGTCTCCGCGTTGCTTGCAATTATGTGAAGTTTCCTTCCTCCTTCTAGTTCGATAACCTCGGTCTCGACTGAGGGAAAACTTGTTGCATGCTGCTTCACACCTTATTCTTGGGGTTCCCAACAGGCTATGCATAGACAGTCGTCACCCCTCTATATCCAGCAAGCATTTGATTTGTTGTGTTGCTAGCATTCATATGGTGATTTATTCAATCATGTTATTTATCTTCCTTGTTTGCACAAGATTCTTATCTATTGAGTATTACTTTGAAAGCCTTCATTGTGAAAAACCTTTTTTGAGAAAAGAGTACTCCTGTTATAAAACTTCTTCAAAAGCTATTTGTGAAACTATTTGCCAGCTGTTCTCTGACCAAGAACAAGAGTTTGCTAATTCCAATGATGATTTATCTTTATGCATCTCTATTGTGACTCCTCTACTTGTTGCAAGCTAAGTTATATAATGGTGAGTTTCCTTCTTGTGGTGACCCAGCATACCACTGCATGTGTAGTACACTATAGTCGTTGATATTACATCCAAAGAACACCGTTCTGTAAATATCACATCCCTCAGAGTGGTACAATAGAAACATTGCGGGTCCATATTACAAAAGTACACACTTTATTATTATTACAATACTGGAAGTTCCAGACTTCCAAAAGATCCAACTTACAAACCAAAATATAAGATGTTCAGCGGAAATTTAAAAGTAACAACTCCGACTAGGAGTGGGGCTCAACAGCTTATTATATAGAGCTCATGTTGCTCGGCTCCGTTAGTTACTACTAACTAGACACTTAAGTGGACTCGTTCTCATCGACACCATAGAGGATCTCGTAGTCCACGCCTTCAACTCCTCCGGATAGATCAGGTTCCTCGTAGAACACGTCTTCTTGGCATTCAGCTGCATACATTGGCACGTCTTCGGGATCCTCAGAGTCTAAGCAAGGGATCAAAGGAAAGAATGAGTAACAGCGTTACCCAACAAGTTCATTATATGCAAGGTGGGAAGTTTGATGTTCTAACTACCACCTCGGATTATAAATCCTTGGCACTATGCAGTGTTTTGTAAATCTTTCTTCAAAGATTGATTTTATTCCAAAAAAAACTATGAAAATCAGCCTTCACAGGTTGACCAGAACTTTCATGGAGTTCCTTTCCTGTCGTGTTCGTAGCTCCTTCCCGGAACAGGGAGTAACAAGTTACAGTTCTTACACTCTGCAGAGGTGCGTTACTTTACCCATGAGAGATCAACTCCTTGTTGCACAACCGGGCGTACTTTCTCGTCCACAATTCCATGATGTGGGGCCTAGTAGTTGGTCCAAGCCAATCATCGCCTTCATGACCCAAGCATGCCTCCTTGGTGTACACCATGCCCACACATTGAATTACGGCAATGGTTTGTACAAACCGTTAGATGTCAGAACTATCGTGGGACGTTGAGGGTTCCCACCCATATGCTGCATATCCTCTACGAATTACCAATTAATATGCACGCTACGAGGATAACAGCCACGACCTGCACATCCGGCTTCATGCGAGAGGAAGAAGATACAGCTGACTTCTCTGTCCCATTCCAAATCTCATGGCTAACGCGTAATATGCGGTGCTAGAATCACTGATGCCAGGGGTTGTTAAGTCCCTACTTATTCATCATTGTTGCAAATAGAACCCTAAGTTCTATTGCTCCATTATATCACCACTTAGGATGATATCTATGATTTATTTATTTATGAAAATAATAATTTCTTTCTTTTATAGCATATTTGATAACACACAATTTGCAAATACTTTGATAAATACTCTTCAAAGGACATGAGCAAGTGATGAACTTGCCTTGTGATGACAAGGTAGTGAAGTCTGATGCTTGCACTGGACCTTGAGCTTCTAGTTCTACAAAAACATCATTATTGCCCGGTAAGGACAATATTTAAAGAAGCAAAATGATTATGCAAGTAATGTAATGCATTGTTTAAATTTATATGCATTTAACCCAAAAAGTTCCTTTGTGAGTAATAAAGGATTTATAAATATTTCTTTTTAATATTTATAACATATATTGAGTTATTTTATTTTATTTCCCTTTATTTGACTTTTATTGATTTAATAATTCTTTTAGGAATTATTAATTATACATTAGTTTATTACTAAATATTTATTTAGTATTTTTCAAAAATACTTTAATATTAATAAATAATGAAAATGATTTTTGTTTATTTTATCACCTTTCAATAATTTTTTAAAATTCCATAAGGAATATTTAAATTACAAAATTCTTATAAAAAATTGAATGTCCAAAATTTGATATCTTAATTTATTTGGACGGAGTGGATTATTGTGAATCCAAAAATCTTTTATTTATAATTTTTGGACTTTTATTTTATTTTCTATGATTTTATTTAGGTCAGGGGCATGTTGGTCTTTTCTAATTGATCAAAAGATTTATTAAATAACTTGGGCTGGCCCCTTGGGCTTATTGGGCCAAGGTGGCCCATAGGGCAGGGTCAAATAACTACCTCGAAGGGTTTTGGCCCACCCAGCCCACTCTGCCTCCTCTCTCTCCCTCGACCTTATTGTAACACCCTCAGAATCGGCCCTATGCAAGTTATAGCGAAACTCGCCAAACCCGCATAGAAACGATTCGAAGGTGCCCACGAGGCACTTTCGTGCGGGTGGAAAGCAAAGTAATAACATTACACAACAGTCCTCGATGGGACCCATGCAGATATATATATACAATGACTCAAAGAGTCAAGAATACAAATATAATATACAAAGATCCAAATCACCTTGAAAGCGATAGAGCGATACCACGGACAAGATGCAAATGGGGCTAAGAGCCACGAAGAATAACCAATGGCGCCCATAACCTGCCAAGCCAAAGGAAGGGTAACCACGCTAACGGCGTCGTTCTCAAAACCTGCTTAAACAAAGGTGCCGAAAGGGCAAAGGAAAAGAGGAGTCGATCTTGAGGCCAGTACACGGCGAGGCTAGAATTCGGCGGTCCTCGCCTACATAGGTATAGTGGACTGAAGCGGCAGCGGCAGCATACACTAAACAACCTATAGAGACTCGATGCCACTGGCGGCTATCAGAGAGGGGTAAGAAAGACCTATTCGGATCCAACCTGATACTATCATCAAACAAACCTATCCTGGCGTTTCCCCCTCGAGACCAACGAGGAAGTCAACCGAGGAACTCACACAGTTGGCAGTTTTACTTATTAAGTTATAGTTGCGGCACGTTACTAGTCAGATTTAGATAATCATTCTGATAAAGTAAGCAGTGGGCACTTTTAGTTGACCATTCCGTGATAGTTGCAGCACTTACTAGTCAGATACAATTAGCATGAGATAAACCCAAAACCCAGCAGTTGTTGGTACTTTTGCTTAGCCATTGCGTTGTAGTGAAGCTGATTACTAGTCATATCGGATACAAGTCAATTTTAAAACAGTAAACTTTAGTTATAGTTGTCTATGATCAAGCACTGTGCTCCAAGTCGTCCATAACCGCGGACACGGCTTCTCGAAAAGATTTAACCCTGCAGGGGTGCACCAAAGTATCCACAGGCACTTCGACCCTTTTTGCCAGATCAGTTAACATACACCCATCGGTATGTCGGCGGGGCCTAAGTCACGATGTTCCCAGACCCAAAGCAAGCACGGGGGGCCACCCCACCAAGTCAACACCCGCAACGGAGTCGGCCGGTCTCCGAGACGGACTTAGGGTTTGGTAGACGCGGTGAGCGACAAATCCCCAACGGGACCGCCGACACCGCAAAACGTGTCGATCCTAAGCGAAAGGTGCTATCTGTCGCACAATTTAAATAAAGCAGTAAAGCATGGCATAGGTACAGGATAGTAAATAAAACCTCAAACTAGTTGTGGCCCCCAGTACAATACTTTGAAATCAGGTAATAATCAATGGGGGGCCCATATCTCCCCACCTGTGGTTAGCGCGCTCGATCTCGGAACAGGTGTCAAGAACTCGGATCCTACGGGACACAAGTGGGCGGTCGGAAACCAAAACTTACCTATCACCCACCGATGCCTCTGCTTAATTCAATTTTAGTTGTTAAACAGGAATTAAAGCGAAACAATAAGTAAAGCCATGATCATCTCCAACATCAACATGCGGCAATCCTCCAACAATTGTGGTACTTGTCGACACACAAACACTTGAGCAAGCGACTACGACACGCGGGTCCAACTATCTACCAAACAACAGGTAATAGGATGTGTCCAAGGCTATATATGGCTGCAAGGGATGTCACGGGTACGAAAACTAGAGCATCGCAACACAGATAGCAAAGATCAACAGGAGGGAAATAAATACTAGAAAAGTAAGATAGGTAGAAAGGGGGAGATGCTCGCCTGAAAACATTGCCGAAGGTTCAACCGAAGATCGGGGCGAAGCTCACATCAACTCAACGGCCTTATCCGCGAAGAACCAAAACACTAGAAGAAACACCGGATGCAATATTTAATACACGGCAGAAGATCGGCATGATGCATGTATGATGCATGGCATGGCAAAAGTGCGATGCAACTAGGTCAATATTAAGCGGAACCGGGGTCCCGACCATTAATTAGGTGGTTCAAGTTGTTTAGATCCCCGCAATTAAATGTTGATTAGCAAGACAACAGATGGCACCGGTTCGCTACAGAAATTTAAATGAGGCCAATATGAGACTAGATTTGCCCGCATATGGGCCCCATATTTAATTATAGGGTGAATCGGCATAAGGCCCCCAAACCACATGATATGCATGCGAGATGACAATTTAATATGCAACAAGTTGTTATTATCTTATAAAATAGGGTTCTCGGATAAGGGTCACACTTTAGGGGTCTCGACGATCTTGGGGGTTCCGGGGTTCGGGGCCGGGTCTCGGGGGTCTAGGGTTCGATCTTGGCGTATCATTCTCGACCATCGGGGTAGGTCTTGTCGCAACCGGGAAGCAGGGCTTGGCGTATCGGGGAGAAGATCTTGAAGGATGCCGGCTTCAATTATCGATGGCGGACTTGTTCGATGCCGGGATTTTTCCGGAGATCTTGACACGGCGCCGGGTTCGGGATCTATCTTCGGCTTCGGGGAACGGTCTTGCGGTCTGTGAGGGAGACCATGGCGTCGGTGAGGTCGATCTTGATGGTTCCATGGTTTCAGTTGTCGGTGTCGGACTCAGCTGGGCACCGGGGTTCCTGAAGAAGATCTTGTTGCGCCCTGTCATCGATGCACTTGTCTAACTTGTAGCTCTTGTCCGTCGGGTGGTCCATTGACACATAACAACGTTTCCCATCAAAAGTCGGAAAACTAAAACACAGCCACCATCTTGGCACCATAACAGCACATCCTGGTGGCGACCTTGACTGAAGACGAGCACATCCCTGGTGGCGACCTTGACTGAAGACGAGCATGCGAGGAGATGTGGTTGCGCGAGGACGCCACCGGGCGGGCGCACGACAAGCGGACGTGGCGGTTCCGGTAGGCTCGGCGGGGAGGTGGGTGCGGACGGAGGCAGAGCAGGTGGCGGCCGCGGCGGAGACTGACGGGGAGACGAGTGGCGGAGGGGAACGGACGGACGGCGTCGGGGTCGCCGGCGCTGGGCGCAGCGCAGCGGCGGTCGGAGAAGCGCCGGGCGCTGACGGAACCGGCCGAGGAGGGTGCAAGTGAGGCGTGGCGCGGCGGGGCTCGAGGGGCACGAGGCGGGCCAGGCAAGCGGCGGGAGCGGGCGCTGGAGGGAGGCGAGGAGGACGGCCAGTGGAGGGGGTCGACGACGAGTGCGGCGCTCGGAGGCGGCGAGGCGAGGCAGCTGAGGGGCGGGGCAGAGGAGGAAGATGCGTGCGGGGGGCGTGGCGTGGGCGGGCCACTGGGCAGAGAGGGGCGCCCTGGGCGGTGGGAAGGTGGGGCCCAGGGGAAAGCGGGCCAGGGGCGGTTTGGCGGGTACTGTGTGCGTGCGTCGCGTGTGGGTTGGGGTGTGGGTTGGCAGGGTGAGTGGGTCCAGGGAGAGAGAGGGGGAGAGAGAGAGGGAGTGGCTGGGCCAAGTGGCGGTCTCTGGTTGGGTGGGGTGGTGGACAGGGCGACGTGGCGACATAGGATAGGTTGGGGTGAGGTGGAGGGTTGGGCTGGGTAGGTAGTTTGGTAGCTGTAGGAAAAAGGGGTGGACCGATTTAAAAATCCTGGGGGTGGTCGTTCGGGTCAATCGGCCCGTTCGACTGCCCCCGCTAAAACAACTTAAACATTTTATTTGTTTTAAACGGGCCGTATGCAAACCGATAGCGGCCAGAATAATTAATCCGGAGAACCGGGATTTGCGTTTGAATTAAGATGTGGCGTTTGGAAAACAAATCGGGCGTTGCGAAAATAGTTTTATGCAAACAATGCATGATGATGACGATGCAATGCACAAATTCAACGCGATTTTCTAGTAGCGGTTTTTGCGGGATGCCACACTTATCTCCTCCTCCCCTAACTCGCCCCCGTGGCCGGCGATGCCGCCACCGCCGATTCTCGCCGTCGTCGGCCGTTCTAGCCGCCGCCGTGGTGCGGGTTGGGGTTATCGACAATGCTCTTTCGTCCTATCCTGTCACATCCCAAGATTTTCCAAATCTTGTAATGTGAAAAATAAATGAATAAAATAAAACTTTGTTGATTTTCAGGGTGAGAAGAAACTTTTTGAATCCATTTGGAAACTTTCAAAACCTATTTGGATCAAATAAAATCCTAAAGGGATTTGAAAAGTTAAATAAACAAGAAACTTAAAAATATTTAAAATTACTATTTTGGATCTTTTAATAAAAGGATTTGATTTTCAAGAGAAAAGGTGGATTTATAAATAAAGATTATTTTATAGAGCCAAATTAAACCTTGGCCAAGTTTTTGAAATAAAATGTTTTGATTTGATAAAAATAGTAAAGGTTTATTTTAATAAAATAATAAGGATTTAATATCCAATTTTATTTAAGTAAAGGCTTTTCCCATTTTAAATAAACACTAAAACTTATTTATTTATTTTAAATAAGATTTGTAAGTATTTTATATTCTCAAATAAAACCTACTGAAGTGTTTTGGTTTTATTTTAGACTTCAAAATAAATATTTTAATAAAACAAATCCTATTTGATTTAATAACTAAGGTTCATTTTATTTAATTATTAATGGACCCTAAAATAAAAATGTTATTTATTTTTGAAACAAGTTTTCCAAGTATTCTTATATTTTCAAATAAAACCTTCTGATTTGGTTATGATAATATTTAGTTCTCAAATGGAGTTTTTATTAAATAAATCAAAACCTATTTGAATTAATAATTAAGGACTATTTTATTTAATTATTAAATATATCCTAAAAAAAGAATAAATTATTTTATTTTGTTTTGTACTTTGGTTTATGTTGTTAAACAGAACCAAATTCAATTGTAAAGTGTGATGAATGTTTGAATTGATTTGAATGTTGATTTGTTGTTTGAATTTCAAAACAGAAATTAGATTTAGAAAAAGAAAAAGCAATCAGGAAGAAAAAAAATAGAATCTGGTCGACCCAACCCAGCAGCCCAGCAAGGCCCAACTCGCAGCCCACCTTTCTTTCCCTCAGCGATACGTTTTTCACTCGAACACGCACCCATACAGACGATGACTGGTGGACCCTCGTTCCCTCTCTCTCTCTCTCTCTTTAGCCGACAAGCGGACCCCATCGCCACCTCAGCATCTTCCTCACCGCGACGACCACGCCTCTCACCTCACGACTGTTTCTGCGCTTTGATTCGGGGCTTAAATTCGATTGATGGAGTGATCAATTCTCGCTAGTAATCATGCACCCATAAACGCCTACGTCTCCTCTCCATTTCCCCTCTCTCACCCCTCCCTTTCCGCCGTCAGGCCGTCCCAATTCATCTCCACACCGCCACTGTCTCCGACGACTTCCGGTGACGATTCCGGCCAACCCACGCCTCCCCTTGCTTCCTGGTGCATGCGAGCTTACTCCCTATTGCCAGGCGCATCTCTCGGTACCTTCCTCGAGCCCACGCGTTCTCTGTATCCTCGATAACAACCTTGACAGAGCACCGCCGACGACGACAGCAACTCCGTCGACCTCCCCCCGGTAACACCGACCTCCCCTTCATCTCAGGATGATACTCCTACGCTCTACCCTCTCTTGCGCGTCTAACAGACCCCCTGTTTTGCCTTTCCGTGACCTGTAGCCTCGCCAACTGCGACGCCAGTGCGTGCCCGACGCTGTCCTAAACTCCAGTGAGCGATTGCCGTCCATCCCGAGCGCCCCTTCGACGGAGACAACCACGTTGAGCACCAGCATTCCACGGAGATTCTGGTGAGCATCTCCCCTACTCCTCTCGCTTCCTGTTCTCGCCGTTATGCCGCAGCCAGAGCACCGCCGCCGTGCGCCACCGTCGTCGCACCGCCAGTTCTTGGCAAGGCATTAGGAGCCGTCCGATCCAGATCCGAGGCACGCGATAGATTGACTTATCGAAGGGGTAAGATCGATCCTGTGCTGCACGATTCACTTTAAATCCTGCAGTCCACGTTGCTGATCCGAACGAACCGGTATGACCCAATGGGAATCAGACATGTGGCTCTGAGTGTGAGTTAAAACAGAAACATTTCAATATGATATATGATTTTGAAAATTGCATAACTTTCAAACCACACGTCCAAATTTTGCAAATTTTATATCAATGGAATCAGCAAGACAAGCCCTAGCCAACCATGCATTTTGTTTAGTAAAAAGCTTCTGGAAAATGTTTGTTTTTGCAGAAACATTTGTATGCTTGTTTAGATTGTAAAAATTGTTCAAAAATGATTTTGGGGATAAAATCTTTGGAAAATGGTGTGATTTGAACCTACTGACCATAGGAAACACTTTGTGGTTTCAAAAATGTATTTGGGGAAACAAAAGAATGATCCTTTGATTTAAAACCATTTCTAGTCAAATAAAAATATAGTTTATTTATTAAAAATGGTTTTGGAAGAAAACTTTTGGGAAATGTTTTGTTTTAAACTCTCTGACCCTAAACACCAAGTTTTATGGTTTGAAAACATATTTGGTAAACCCTATAGATTAATACCTTAGTAAAAATATTTCTACACCACATAAAATGATACCTTGTTTTGAAAATGGTTTATGAAGTGAAACCTTTTGCAAATGACTTTGCCATTTTATAAAATGACCATTAGGTGTTTTTAAATGTTTATGACCCATTAGGAAACACTTTTCCAAATAAAACAATCCTTGGCATGCTTGCATGCATTATCTTTCTTCTATGATTTTATGTGTTGTTTTGCTTGATTGGTAGATTGAGTTTGTGCCTTGCTTGATTGAATTGTAGTGACTTGAAGAGTGTGATTGTTGCAAGGACAAGGAGTGAACTTAAACCCTCTACCAAAAAGGCAAGTGATGCTTCATACTTTTGTCCCATTACTTTCACTATGCATTAGTGATTTTCTCTAAGTAAAACTTGCATGGAATTTTTGCTAAATATAAACCTTGCTATAGGAAAACCTAGTAGATGAAACTTAGTAAAATTTCCTAAGTTAAAGATTCCTACTACTATCAAGCTTAGCTTAGCTAATAGAAAACAAGGGTGGAATATATATCCATACTATGGAAAATTTCTAAGTCTGAGAACTTGTGTTTTGTTTAATAAAACAACTAAGTTAATGAATCACCTGGGTGGAATGGTAATTGCTTGGTGGATTTTGGTTGAGTGGTTCACAAGGACCATGTCTATGGTTTACCTTGTGTATCTCACTTGTGGATGGCCACCCAGGAACAAAGAGATTTGAGATGTCAAATGTTGAGAAGCTTCAAGTGCAACCACTTGGCATTATGGGCTCTGCCTGGATCACATAGGTTGCAAGAACTTAGCCATATGGACAGTTGGTGGTAGGATTTGATAGGTTGGAGCGCGTCCATTTTGGTCTAAGGGAAGGCTTCTGAAAGATCTTGTCTTGGTGAAGGCAAGTCTTGTGGGGAAAGTGCACCACCTCTGCAGAGTGTAAAACCTAAGTACTTAGCCATGTCCCTGGTAAAGGACAATTTGAGCATCAAGACATGGAAGCAATCAAGAATCT
Organism: Avena longiglumis; assembly: GCA_030063025.1. Taxonomy (NCBI): domain Eukaryota; kingdom Viridiplantae; phylum Streptophyta; class Magnoliopsida; order Poales; family Poaceae; genus Avena; species Avena longiglumis. The sequence goes on along the minus strand of CP125977.1, from coordinate 176,495,159 downwards.
CATCATTCAAATTTCTAAGTTAAAAACTTGTGGTTTGAACAAGGGTTAAAGGAACTTCAATCTTTGATTGAGAAAAATGATTTTGTCAAGCAAAAACTTAGTGTTTTCAAATGATAAGGAAAATCTATTTTGAGAAATGCAAGCCTCAACTCCACTTAGCCAAATGCATATAGATGATAGACTCCATTATACTACCATAGTATCACTTGACAATACAATTCAAATGTATTGACCCTTGTGGCTGTAACTTGTTATGTTGCAGGTTTGATTCATTTAGTAAAGTTTGATGATTAGGATTACAAAGTCTACAACCAACATGTCTGCCTGTGGCACTTTGAAGATGAAGGACCCCATGCTTATAGTTTTTCTGCTGAAATGTAATGTAATAGCCAAATGAGCTATGTAAGATGTAATAAAATTATGTTATTCCTGGTTATAAATTTGTATTATGACCTTTGTTTCTTGATATTACATCTTAACTGTGGATGCTAGCTATTGATCCAGGGACTAGCATTGTAAACATAGGGGACTCTACCTTATTAAAGGTTGGGACCCTTACATATCCATTTGGATTTGACTCCGGGGCTTCCCCGTGGTCAGTTCCACCCCATTCCCGAACCCTAGGGTTCGCAAAAGTTGTTGTCACCGCCGCCGCAATCCCGCCTGCGGTGGTGTGCTAGTATCGTGCGCTGCTGCAACCCCCGCCGTGGCAAGTGTAGGTTGCAGCTCCCCTCTGGGTTCTCCCTGTGACGCCGCGGTTCGTCGGCCCCTCTACTTCCTCTTCGATTCATCAGCGAGGACCTCGGGTAAGTGGTCTCTGTGGTGTTTGTCCATGCTACTGCCTTGATTCTTTTTGGTGTGTAGCTAGTGGCTTCTCATGTTGAGTGATTATGTGCTGATTGGGTTCATCTCTGGATTAGGGTTCATCACCCCCATGTTGATCATATCTATGATGCTTTAGATCTAGTGTTGATCATATTTGATCATGGGAAATGATTGTCTGCTGTGGTTAAGGATTGATAGTAGCTTTGATGATACTAGTTGCCTGTCAGATTTGTCCTAGTGGTAATCCACCATGATCCATGCTAGTTGTTTCAATAAAATCCTTGATTGGATTATGTTGTTGGTCTAAGAGTTTACTCTACTGTCAGATTTGTCATACTGACAGTAGTTTTATCTCAGTGGTTGCTTACTGCAATTATAATATGGGTTTGTTTGAGATGATACACTCTGAATCAAATCATTATATGTAATGATTTTCTGTGGATGTTTAGATTCATTTTAATGTTGATTCCTGGCACTTAGCTTCAGGAAAATGATATATATTTGGTTGTACCTTTTATGTGTGGATTCTAAACAAGGATTGGTTTTAGTTTATATACAACCTGTCCTTGTGATACCAATATGATTTGGCACACAAGTGATTGAGTCTTATTTCTGGGCTTAGCTTGATTATGCTTGTGATTAAAACTGATAAGATGATATGGAAGCTTTTATTATATTTTCTGCCTATGATGTTGGTCTGAGGCTCTAGGATGTGATTCCTAGTTAGTTCGGCAATAGTTTGTTTGAATCTTATAGATTTAGAGGTGCTACTCTCTCTTTGAGAGATGTGCCCTAATCTGGTAAGATCAAATGAAAATGATCTAAGTTGCAAAAATAACACTAAACTCAGTGATGCTGGTCTGAGGGTTTAGTGCTTGTGGTGAAGCTTGATTTCTTTTCCTTATACTTGAAATCTCTAGGATAGATTCACCCCTCTTGGGTGCTTATTGAGAGATCATTACATAGAGCAACACATGCTTTTGTTTAGATATTCTGATGAAAGCATGTGATGGTTTTATGAGACTCACCACAAGATTTGATGTTGGTGTAGTATATTGATGATGATCTTGATCTTGATTTTGGTCTTGATCTTGATCTGATTTTGCTGGCTCTTGAGCTTGCCTGCTCCTCCTAGCTCCTGGGATTGACCTTGCTATCCACCAGATCTATTCCCCTCCTTATGTAACCATCCTGGTGATGTTTGGGTTGATCTGGGTGGTTGGTTTGGTTGCTGTTCTTGGTTTAACTGCTGTTCACCCTAGTTGTGCTGGTGTGTTGTGTAGTGGAATGATGCACTAGTGTGCTCCCCCATGGCTGTGCTGTGGTTTTGTGATATCTAGATGTGCTTGTGAGGTTGACAGCACACCCTTTTGCATGATGTGTGTGTGCAGCTCGTGTGACTGCTATGCACATGTGGATAGGTTCAGAATTTTTGAACTTACCATTACCAAACTACTTTTACCCTGGCTGGTGAATTGGTCCCTTTTTGCTATCATTTGCATTCTGGCTTTGAATTTATGAAAGATAAAATCTTTCATATTGGTGAAACTTGCCCCTTTATCATTTCTCAATGATGAGATTGTCAAGTGAACCTCACTGACATATCTGAGAGAAACATTCTAACACTAATCTTATTTGTTTCCTATTTAATCTTTGCTTGTAGGTACAAAGATAAAGATGAAGATTTAGTGTAGTTTTAGATATAGGATAGTTAGTAGATATACAAATGTACTTTTATTAATCTTTTGTAATTTTCCTTTTAAAATTCTTGTAATCTTTATTTGGTTTATTTGTAATGAAGATTATATATTTATTAATAAAGAATATTTTATTCTTTTCTCTTGTGTGAATTGTAAAGTTTGGAATAACTTCAGTAAGTTATTCTCTGTAGTTTGTTTATGAATAAGAAATGAACTTCATATACCATATTGCTTTTGAATAAGATTTAAGTTATAAAACTTTTCTCTTAATTAATTTAAAAATTCAAATATTATATCCAAATCATTTTAATTATTATTCAAACATTCAAATTTAAAATTCAAATTCATTTTTAAGACACACACCATTCCTTTAAGATCATGTCAAAGTTTATAGCAATCCTCCTTTAAGACTAAACCTACTCTCAAAGTAAGAAAGAAACATTGATCACTCAAGGTTTTTATTTGGCAAAACATTTACCCGCATTTTCACAAATGAATGCATGCAACAATACCTATTCCAAAATCTACCCTTCGTTAGGTCCTAAATACTAGGATGTTACACTTCTTCTATGAGTTGTGTAATGGTAAGTGTGATGCTTCTTGTCCGTACTCTTTTTATCCACACTTCACTCCATAAACCTGTGGACATGTTTACTGAGCTCAGTTTTCGCTTGGGGACAAGTGAAGGTCTAAGCTTGGGGGGAGTTAATACGTCCAATTTGCATCACCATTCTATATCATAATTTGCCTCTATTCATTGATATATTTATTATTATGAGGTGTTACTTATGTCTTTTCCTCTGTTTTTGCATGTTAGATGATTCTTGGAGGGTGAACTACCGGAGTCAGGTTTCTGATGGAAAAAGAGGTGTTTTGATGCAATTTCGTGAAGATCAGAAAAATACCAGAAAAATATTGGAAAATTATAATTTCCTAGAAGACAAAGGAAGCCAGAGGTGGAGGCGTAGCTGGGCCACAGGGGGCCCACACCCCCTAGGCGCGGGTACCCCCTGGGTCATGCCTAAGGCAGGTGTGGCCCACCTGGCCGGCCTACGACTCCGCTCTCTCGCCTATATCTTCCTCTTGGAACCCTAATACCAGGGGAGCGACCACAGAAAGATTTCCACCGCCTCTGCAGGGCGGAAAACACCGAGAGAGAAAGAGCTCTCCGACAGATAGATTTCTGCCGGGGAAATTCCTTCCCGGAGAGGGGAGATCATTGCCATCAACACTGTCATCAAGCTAGGCTTCATCGGGATCATCATCATCCACACCATCATCTCCACCAGCACCATCATCACCACTCCATCCCGCTGTAACAATCGTGTTGGATCTTGCATTAGTTCTTCGGGGAAACTTTCCCGGTGTTGATTACTATTGTAGTTCATGCTTGTGAGTGGAACCATTGGATTATTGTTTATGTTCAGATTGTTATCCATTACCATATCATCTTTGATATTGATCCATATGATGTCTTGTGAGTAGTTCGTCTAGTTCTCGAGGACATGGGAGAATTCATGTTGTTAGTAGTGGATTTGTGTTAAGATATTATTCAATGGTTTAGTATTTAAGTTGTGGTGCTATTCTTCTAGTGGTGTCATGTGAACGTCGACTACATGATACTTCACCATTTATGGGCCTAGGGGAATGCATTGTGTATTTGGCTACTAATTGTGGGGTTGCCGGAGTGACAGAAACCCGAAACCCCGTTAGGACACCTTTGCACAAAGGAGTGTAGGATCTCAGAGTTTAAGGTTGTGGTTAGGTTTATATCTTAATTACTTTCCTGTAGTTGCGGATGCTTGCAGAGGGTTTAATCACAAGTATGTATCAGTCCAAATAAGGTAGGTACATTAGCACAGGTTCACCCACACAACACTTACAACACCAAAGAAGAGTACTTAGCTATTTGAAGCGAAAGCACTTAACAGAATTCCCATGTCTCCTCGGGAACATTTGGTCCTTATAAGTATTTCCACCGTCTTGTCCTTTGCTAAGAAAGGATTGGGCCACTTGTTGCGTTTGTCCATTGTCTTTATTACTTACACTTTGTTTTGTTGCTTTATCAGAAAACCCCTAAAAATCCGTTTGCTAAGTATTTACAAAGATTTCCTGCTCCATACCACTAGTCAACACCTTATGCTCCTCGTTGGGATCGACACTCCTATTTATCGAAAGTACTACGATACACTCCCTATACTTGTGGGTCATCACAGTGTTGGGTGTCTCGATTTGTAGTTTTAGTCAACCTACTCTATATCCAGTACAATATTCCGAGTGAATAAATTACATAATATTTGTTACAGGTAACAGTCCAAAAAGTTACCATAAAGTGCGTCGAGTTGCTTGCGTCAGTTGCTTGGAAAGTAAAAATACGTATCATCCTCATAATGTCATGCTATGAAAAATCTTGTTTGATGTATGAAAAAGGGGGAGGTACTACGTGTTCCCGGGGGATAATCCCCAAAAATCCCCCGGGTCCTCCTACTGCCACGTGTCCCTTAAAAAGGTCAAAATCCCGTTTTTGCTATATTATGCCCCGCTTTTGCTATAATTTGTCCCGCTTTTACTACATGTAGCAGAAAATGGTTTGGTCTAAAAATAATAATAGACAGGCTAGACCCCGCCGGAGAGTTCGCCGGCGACCTTGTAGCAAAAAAATGTCTTAGTGTAGCAAAACCGACTTCGTCGAAGACATCGCTGGAGACTCTCGCCGGAAAAAAAGACGCCGAAGAACTCGTAGCAAAAGCTTTCTGCTATTGTAGCAAAACCATAAAAGGGTGGTAGGAAACAAATGTGATAATGTAGCAAAAAACGACCTCGCTGGAGACTTTGAAGAGATTTTTTTGTCATAATGTAGCAAAACTGACTTTGTTTTAGACATCGTAGGAGACATTGTAGCAAACATTTTGTAAAATTATAGCAAACGCATAGAACATATGTAGCAAAAAATTATGACATTGTAGCAAAAATATGATGCTGCTTGTAGCACCACCAACGACCGCGCCCATAGCAAACCTTAAAGGCGTATGTAGCAGCGCCCGTATTCTTGGGTATCACCACCGACGGTCGAGTGTAGAAAAAAATCGTGAGGAGACAGATGTATTCGTCTATAGCGGCGACCGGACACCGGTGGAGGTTGCATATGAAGGTAATATGCCCTGAGAGGCAATAATAAAGTGGTCATTATGTATATTCCAAGTATATGATAGATGTTTATTTTTCATGCTATAATTGTATTAATACGGAAACGTTAATATATGTGTGTTTAACAAACAAACAAAAAGTTCCTAGTTATGCCTCTCTTATAAACTAGCTCGTTGATTAACAAGATGATCAAAATTTCCTGATCATGGACATTGGATGTTGTTAATAACAAGGTCACAACATTATTGGAATGGTGTGATGAACATTCATCCTAAGTATAGCACTACGATCAAAGTCATTGAGTTTATATTGCTATAACATCATACGAAGTAGTCCTAATCCTTAGACCATGATATCATGTCAATCACTAACACTGGAAGTATATCTTTATAACATCAAACGTCACACCATAACAGGGTGATTATAAAGATGGGTTCAGTTCTACTAATGTGTTATGTTGAGGCCCATGGATCAAGAGTGGAATTTGTTCATCCTGATGACGGATAGATATACTCTGGGCCCTCTCGGTGATATCACATTGGTTAGCTTGCAAGCAAGTGATTTGATCACTAGAATTTTATATCAAGGGAACAATAAAAGAGTACATGTTAGTAACGAGATCAAACTAGGTATGGATATACCGATGATTGAATCTCGGACATGTAATATATCGCGAGACAAAGGGATTAAGATTCTAGCGTAAAAGGTTCTCACGATCATAAGAAAGTCATCGTTGAATGTGTGGGAGTTAGTATGGATCTCCAGGTCCCGCTTCTGATTATTGATCTGGGAGGGGTCTAGATCATGTCCGCATTATTCTATAACCATAGGATGACACACTTAAGAGACACCGACACCATTTGGAATAAATAGTTTCATGCTGAAAAGATTAACAAAGCGCAGGAATTTATTTCACTAGACACCGGAACTGTTTCGGGTAAAATTGTAGAAAGTGTTTCTGCATGTGAAATGAAATACTAGCAAGGGGTTATATGTGAATGTTTGTACATTAAGGTAATTGACAAAATTCTGAATAAATAAAAGTAGTTCTATTTATAGAGAGATTGCATTAAATTTTATGGAAATTTAATGGGAATTTTCAGTGGGTTTTTTAGTGGAGAAATGAAGGGGCTAATTTGTGAGTGGGAGCTCCACTCACATGAATGGAGGAGGGGAGGGGGAAGCCCCCATGCGCCGGCCACCCCCTTGGGGTGCCCCCTCCCTCTTATATAAATCCCCCCTCTCCCTCTCTCGCACTCACACCTCCTAGTGAAGGATCTCTCACCCCTTCTAGTTTATCCCCCATGGTCTCGGACTAGCAAGATACATGTTCCCGGTGGCTTTTCAGCAAGAAAGTGTTGTTGCTTCCGTTGCATCGCTGGAGTGAGGAGGCGGAGGTTACTCGGTGGCTCAGACGTGTGTGTGAGAATGGATGTGCCGCTGATTTGCGGCGCTAGGACTTCCTCTCGACCTTGAGATCGGCAAGCATTCGTCTATATCATCCACGAGTACAACCTCATTAAGCTTTGTCGGTCTTCAAGGGTATGTTCTCTATAGATATATATCCTCTCATTTCTTGTATCTAGTAGATAGATCTTGGTACATGATTGTTCCCATCGTAGGAATTTTTTTGTTTTCGATGCTGCGAACCCAATAATGGTATCAGAGCCGGATCTATGCGTAGATGCTTTACACGGGTAGTACACATATGAGTATGTGGGCGATGATGATCATGTTGTTTCTTCTTAGTTGTACTTTGGATATTGGTGGCATAGTGGGATGAAGCGGCCCGGACAAACTTTACATGTCCTCGCACATGAGACCTATTCCACGCTTGACATGCAACTAGTTTTGCATAAGTGGCTAGCGGGTGTCTGTCTCTCCTACTATAGCCAATATCTAATTTGCAACGAGTTGTCAATAATTTGGTTATCCTCGTTATGGTTCGTGTTTGTATGTAAGAACGGTTCTATCTTCGAAAGCCCTAAGCCACGTAAAACTTGCAATGGATAAATTAGAAGCGTCTAGTTTAGATTGTTGATGGGCTAGTGTCATGATATGGTGATGTTGTAAGTAAAAGTATAAGTCGATACTCTTACAACACACATAACGTGTAAGTTCCATAGACCTTGGCCTTACACATAAAGGAATGATGAAGATCATACCACGATGCACATGATGAAGATCAAGTGCAAGAACCATATCATTTCACTTTTTCACATACGATGTTTCTTGCATCTTCTATTCCTTGTTTGGCGTTTTATTAGCATAATAAGATGATCCCTCATTTATATATCAAGATAAAAATGTGTTCTCCCTTAAGTATGCACCGATTATGTTTCGCCGCTCCAAAACATCACGTGATGATCGGGTGTTCTTGGATCCACAATCATATTTCGGGTGTAAGACAGTTTACACACGTGAATACTAAGGTTCTTACTTGGTGAGCCTAGCATGTACAGGCATGGCCTCGAAACACTAACCGAAAGGTTAAGCATGAGTCATATGAAGATATGATGCCCATATAGATGCTCGCCTTTGAAGCTACACTAACTCACGTGATGATCGAACTTGGTGTAGTGGATTTGTTTCATGTAATCACCAAAAAGGCACGAGGGATGTCATTTTTGAGTGGAAGTTCATTCTTAATTTGGATTAGTTGAACTCGATCTATCATAAACTTACTCTAAACTTTACAAATTTTGTTGTAGATGGCACTACCTGCTTTTAATTTCAATGTGTTCATGGAGAAAGAGAAACTTGCAACGAATGGCAGCAACTTTACCAACTGGTTCATGAATTTGAGGTTGTTCCTCAATGCTGCACAAAAACAATATGTGCTAGAAGGTCTGATAGGTGAAACTCATGCAAGCAATGCATCTCATTATGAGTGCAATGTGTATGACACAAAGCTTAATGACTACACTCTTGTGAAATATGCAATCCTTCTATCATTGGAGCCTGAACTCCAAGGACGCTTTGAACTTAGCAATGTTGATGCTATGGTGAAGGAACTCAAAGCTATGTTTGAGAGCCAAATCCATGCTGAGAGATACACGATCTCCAGCGAGTTATTTAGTGTGAAGATGAAGGAACACAGCTCTGTGAACGATCACGTGTTGATGATGATGGGATATGTTCAACGTCTTAAGGCACTAGGATATGATATCCCGGTTGACCTTGCGATGGATAGAGTTCTGCAGTCGCTCTCACCCAGCTACAAAGAGTTTGTGATGAATTACAAGAAAAGTGGTGCGATTGGATCGCTCACCGAACTTGCTGCCATCTTGGTGGCTATCAAAGTAGACATAAAGGATAGACATCTGGATTTGATAGTCGATAAGACCACATCCTCTAGAGAAAGCGTTGTGTCCAAAGCAAAACTCAAGATGTGCAGCACTTTTGTTGTGCCTGAGAGAATGGTCAATGGAGGTCCTAAGCCTAATACAAAATGTTTTTATTGCAATGAGTTGGGTCACTGGAAATGGAACTGCCCCAAGTATTTGGCAGACAAGAAGGCTGACAAGGCAAATAAAGGTATATACGATATACATGTTATTGATGTGTACTTGACTAGTACTCGCAGTAGCACCTGGGTATTTGATACCGGATCGGTTGCTAATATTTGTAACTCGAATCAGGGGCTGTGGAACAAGCGACCGATAGCAAGGGGTGAGGTAAAGATGCGTGTCGGCAACGGATCAAGCGTTGATGTGATCGCCGTCAGAACGCTACCTCCCCACTTACCATCGGGATTAGTTATAAACTTGAATAATTGTTATCTGGTGCCAGCACTGAGCATGAACATTGTATATGGATCATGTTTGATGCGCAGTGGTTATTCAATTAAATCTAAAAAGAATGGTTGTTCGATTTATATGAATTATATCTTTTATGGTCATGCACCGATGATGAATGGTCTATTACTATTGGATCTCGAATAGTGTTACACATATTCATAATGTTGATGCTAAAAGTATTAAACTTAATGATGATATATCCGCATATATGTGGCACTGTCATCTAAGTCATATTGGCGTTAAACGCATGAAGAAGCTCCATTCGAATGGACTTTTGGAATCACTTGATTTTGAATCATTTGATACATGTGAGCCATGCCTTATGGGCAAGATGACTAGAATGTCGTTTTCCGGTTCAATGGAACGGGCGATGTGGCATCCCGCAAAAACCACTACCAGAAAATCGCGTTGAATTTGTGCATTGCATCGTCATCATCATGTATTGTTTGTCAAAAACTAATTTCGAAAACCTGTTTTGAATTTCCAAACGCCCCATCTTTATTCAAACGCAAAAACCCGGGTCTCCGGAGTTAATTTGTTTGTTGCTATCGGGTTGCAAACGGCCCAATTGGAATAAATAAAAATTTAAATTATTTTAATAGGGGCAGTCGAACGGGCCGATTGACCCGAACGACCGCCCCAGAAATAAAATCGGTCCACCTACACCTGCCCTTCTAAATCCTAGTTCACCAACTATTCTACCCACCCAATCCCTCCACATCACTCTGGCCAATCACATCATGCCACCTCAGCTGACCCACTCCCACCCTCCAATCAAACCATGCCACATCACCCAAGCCCCACCCTCTCTCTCTCCTCTCACCACACGCCTCACCCATCCGGCCACAGCCACCCCACCTCCGCGTTCACACACGCGCGCACGCCCTCCTCGGGATCCCGCCCCAACCGCCTGGCCCTGCCGCTGCCCCCCACCAACCGCAGCGCCCCGCTCCTCTCCCCTGCCCACCTCGCCCATCCTGCTGTACCCTCCTTCCCCAACCTCCGCTCATGAAGCGCCACTCACCCAGCCGCCGCCCATCTCCGCCTCACGCCACCCCGCCAACCTCGCTCTGCCCCGCCTTTGCAGCGTCGCCCAAAGCTCCTCCGCCGCCTGGCGCTGCCGCCTCACCGCGCCCGCCTCGCCGCCGCCTCGGCGCCCGCCGACCTCGCCGCTGGCCGCAGCCCCGCCACTGCCGCCCAGACGCTGCTCGCCCGGCCGCCTCCGTCGAGCCGCGTCCCTCCGTCGCCCGCATCCCGTCGCCCCAGCGTTTCCGGCTCGCCGCCGCTCGCAGGCCCGGCGCGCGCCGCCGCCATGACTACCGCCAGCGTCCGCCATCTCGAGCCTCGCCGGGCGGCCGCCATTGCCGCTGCCCGCACGAACCGCTGCAGCTCTGGCGCCTCCACCCCTCGCGCGCTGAGCCGCCGCTTCGCCGTCCGTCAAGGCCGCCACGGCGCCAACCTCACGAACCACCGGTAGCCCCGGTCCCGCGGACTCGAGTACCCCGACGCCGAGCACGAAGGACCCCACAAGACCATCGAGGCCGTCCCAATCCCGACATCGACAACCGTCGCGGAACATCTTCGACATGGGACGTCAAGGCCTCCGTTATGAAACTGACAAGATCAGCCACTCGGACCCGATGACCACCAAGAACGCCCCGAGAACGACAAGTACCTCCCTCGAACGCCAAACCCGAACCGGAAGGACGCCAAGATCGCCACCTGTGCCACAAGTACCGCACCCCGGACGCCAAGTACTTCACCCCGAAGCCAAGACCGACTCGATGGCGCGGGCCCGACAAGACCCTAGCAACGGCAAGACCGACCCTGTGGGACCCGACAAGATCTGCATGCGACAAGAACAACCCCGAAGAATCCGATGCAACCCCCGGTGTAACACCCTCAGAATCGGACCTATGCAAGTTTGGGCAAAACTCACCAAACCCGCATAGAAACGATTCAAAGGTGCCCACCAGGCACTTTCGTGCGGGTGGAAAACGAAGTAATAACATTACACAACAGTCCTCGATGGGACCCACAGAACAGATATATATAACATGACTCGAGAGTCAAGAATACAGATATAATATACAAAGATCCAAATCACCTTGAAGCGATATAGCCCAGCTACGGACAAGATGCAAATGGGGCTAAGAGCTCGAAGAATAACCAATGGCGCCCATAACCCTGCCAAGCCGGAAGGGTAACCACGCTAACGGCGTCGAACTCAAAACCTGCTTAAACAAAAGGGTGCGGCAAAGGGCAAAGGAAAAAGAAGGAGCGTCGATCGAGGCCAAGACACGAGGCTAGAATTCGGTCCTCGCCTACAGGTATGGTGGATCGGCGGCAAAAGATGCAATCGAACAACCTATAGAGACTCGATACAACCGCGGTTATCGAGAGGGTGAGAATGACCTATTCGGATCCATCCTGATACTATCATCAAACAAACCCATCCTGGTATATCCCCCTCGAGACCAAACGAGGAAGTCAACCGAGGAACTCACACAGTTGGCAGTTTTACTTATTCAGTTATCGTTGCGGCACTTTACTAGACAGTTTAGATAATCGCCGATAAAGTAAGTGGGCACTTTATTTAATCATTCCGTTGGAGTTGCAACAATTACTAATCGATATGAATAGCATGAGATAAACCCAAAACCCAGCAGTTTGTTGGTACTTTTATTCAGCCATTTCGCTAGTAGTTGCAATACTTACTAGTCGATACAATTGTCGCGACAACCAAACAAGCAATTGTGGGCGTATTAATTAGCCATTCCATTATAGTGAAGCTGATTACTAGTCATTATAAGTCAAATTAATAACAAATAAACTTTAGTTATGCTTGTCTATGATCGAGATATCAGTGCTCCAAGTCGTCCATATCCGCGACACGGCTTTCAGAAAGTTTTACCCGCCGGGTGCACCAATAGCAACACACGCTCGATCAACCTCGAAAACCAAATCAAAACCCAACGAGGCTTTCACGATGAACAATCACAGGATTGAAATATTTCAGGGGCCACCCTTTGAGTAGAATCCGCAACGAGTAGGCAAGCTCGAGACGGCCTCAAGGTCTGCGTCAATGGCTGTGAGCGATCGGGAACCCCAAACGGGCTTGTCGACACCGCGTAATCACTCCGCTTCCTAACAAGACAAGGTGCAAGACCGCACAATCGTAAATAAAGCGATAAAGCATGGCATAAGTACAGGATAGTAATAAAACCTCAAACTAGTTTGTGGCCCCAAGAAATAAGATGAATCAAGCTCGCTCGTGGGGGTCCCATATACCTCCCGGATGTGGATAGCGCGCAAAATCAAGGAACAGTATCAAGTACTCGGGGTCTTACGGGACACAAGTGGGCTCGGAAACCAAATATTATCTATCACCCACCGATGCCTCGCTTATTCAATTTTAGTTGTTAAACAGAAAGTAAAGTGACGATAAGTAAAACTAGAATCATCTCCAACATCAACATGCGGCAATACATCAAGAATCGTGGCATATGACGTCACACATCAAGACTTGAGCAAGCAACTACGACGCCGCAAGTCCAACTATCTACCAAACAATGTAATAGGGTGTGTCCAAGGCAATATAGGGCTGCAAGGAATATCACAGTACGGAAACTAAAGCATCGCAACACGATAGCAAAAGATCAACAGGAGGAAATAAAGACTATAAAGTAAGATAGGTAGAAAGGGGAGATGCTGCTTTGAAAACATTGTCGAAAGGTTCATCCAAGATCGGGCGAAGCTCACATCAACTCAACGGTCCAATCATGAAGAAGCAAAACACTAGAAGAAACACCGGATGCACTATTTAATACAACGGCGAAGATCGGCATGATGCATGCATGATGGATGACATGGCAAAGAAGCGATGCAATTAGGTCATATTAAGCGGAACCGGGTTCCGGCAATTATTTAGGTGGTTCAAGTTGTTTAGAACCCCCGCAAATTAAATGTTGTTTTAACAAGGCAAGATAAGATACCGGTTCGCTACACAAGTTTAAATGAGGCCGATATGAGACTAAATTTGCCCGCATATGGGCCCCATATTTAATTATTAGGTGAATCGGCATAAGGCCCCCAAACCACACAAGATGCATGCGAGATGACAATTAAATATGCAGGTTGTTATTATGTTATAAAATAGGGTTTCGGAAGGGTTCACACATTAGGGGCTCGACGATCTTGGGGGTTCCGGGGTTCGGGGTTCGACAGGGTCCAGGTTCCAGGGTTCGACGGATCTGGGGTTCGGGGTTCGACGGACGCGTTCTCGGATAGCGGGGTGGATCTTGGCGTTCCGGGAAGCCGGACTTGGTTCGGTGTCGGGGTTCATCGGATCTTCCGGGTCGGTGCCGTTCTTGTCGTCGCGCAGATCTTGTCGGGTCCGTGAACCGGGTCGGTCTTGGCGTTCACGAGGGAGCACTTGGCCTGGCGTCGGGGCATCGGTACCGTCCTGGTTGCTGTCGTTCTTGTCGCTGCGACGCTCTTGCCGGTTCCGCGCCATCGAGGCGGTCTTGGATTCGGGGTGGAGTACTTGGCGTCCCGGTGCGGTACTTGTGGTACATGTGGCGATCTTGGCATCCTTCCGTTAGGGTTTGGCGTCATGGAGGTACTGTCGTCCCCTGAAGTAGGTCTTGCGTCTCGGGTCGCGTCTTCGGATCCGGGTGGGAGAACTTGGCGTGTCGAGGCTCGGCCTTCGGATCCCTGAAGGAGTTCTTGGTGCTCCGCATCGAAGACCTTCGGGTTCGGGGCCTCGGACAAAACCCGGGTAGTAGATCTTGACGCTTCGAGGGTGGCGGGTTCGAGGATCTTGCGCACTTGTCGAGGTAGAGTTGGTACTGCCTTGGGCCAGGTAGCTCAAGGATACGGGCAACCAGCCGAGGTGATGCCGAGGCGTGGTCACGGGCATCGGAAAACCATCGCACCGCAACAAGGTGCAACGCCAGGACAAAACCACCAAACGGAAAGGGTGGGCCACGTGGTCGGTCTCGGCGCCCGGTCCGCAGGGAACGCAGCGGCGGGGCGACGCTGCGCCCCGGCGGCGAGCTTGGCGGCTAGGGGAGCGGAGGAGGAGCGGGTTGATGGCGACGGCGGCGTGCTGGCTCGGGGACGGAGGCGGAAGGCGGGCGGAAGACGGGCGCCGGGCGGCTGGGCGGAGGCGCGGGGCGGGCGCGCAGGCCGGGCGAGCCGGGGGAACGGGGGTCGGGCGAGCGCAGGCCGCGGGCGGGCTCGCCGGTAGGAGCTCGAGGCGAGGCTCGCTGAGAGCGAGGGAGGGCGCAGGCGAACTCCGCGGCGGGGCCGGTGAGCCGGGGCTGGGCGGCGGAGAGGAGAGGGGTGGCGCTGCTGCCAGGAAAAGAGGAGGAGGAGGCGCTAAGCGCGAGGGGCGGAGCGAGCTCGTGAGGAGCTCAGGCTCGGGCGGAGGTTGCCGGTGAAGGTGGCGGAGGTTGCTGGCCACAAGCGGGGGGGAAGGGCGAGCCAGGGAGGAGCGAGGGAGCGCGGTGCCTGGGGCGTGCCGCGAGGGGTCCGGGAGGCAGTCTGGAGGAGGGATGATGGGGATGGGGACAGGGGCACGTGGGGCTGGGTCAGGGACCAAGGTGGCAGAGACAGTGCTGGCCTGGGCGGAAAAGGAGGGGGAATCGATGGCGGGGCAGGCGTGTGTTGCGTGTGTGTCTGGGGGGTTTGTGTGGTGTTTGTTGAGAGAGAGAGAGAGAAGGAGAGAGGACAAGTGGCAGTTGCTATTGGCTAGAGGGGGAAGAGAGGTGAGGTGGCACTAGGGGATTGGCTGGGGTGATGTGGCCATGGTGGGTTGGGTAGACTAGTGGGTGTGTTTAGGATTTAGATGGGGTTGGTTGGGGCGGACCGATTTAGAAATCGGGGCGTCGTCGTCGGTCTGCTCGACCGCCCCCGCCAAAATAAATAAATATTTTATCCGATTTAACGGGCCGTGCAAACCGATAGCGGCCAAAACAAAATATTCCGGGGGCCGGATTTTGGAGTTTGAATAAGATGGGGCGTCTGGAAAACAAAACGGGGTTTGCAAAATAGTTTTATGCAAACTATGCACGATGATGACGATGCAATGCACGAATTCAACGCGATTTTCTAGTAGTGGTTTTGCGGGATGCCACAATTCGACACCACTAACAATGGATCTCGCCCTCGAGATCCGCCTCATGGTACCGGAAAGAAGGTCGACGGTCTGATCCTTCGCGCTTCGTGTAGATCCTTGCGACACCACTAACAAGGGTTCATCCTCCATCTTGAAATTGACGACACCACCAACAAAGGGTCGTTGTTCCTGATCGTCGAGAGAACACTCCGGAGAACAAAGGACGAAGGTAGAGGTATCAAACGATAAGGCCATCTCTAACCTCCATTAGAAGAGGGAAAAGTTACATTGATCCACCAGTTCGATGTACAGAGCGAACAGTAAGAGTCGGGTAGGGTGATCGGTCCATCCCGGCCCAAACTATCAACTCTAGACATGGGTAGGAGAATCAGGCAACTCAACTCTCGAGATTTAGACTGAAGATCTTCATAGGTGGTGTCCGGAACAAAGGGATGCTGCCAGCGGAAATCATTTGAAAGACACACTGATTAGGTTTCGCGGTGGTTCCATTGGCATGAACAACACATGCTCAAGGTATACTCCAACTTCGCCAAAGCTCGTCCTTATCGTATGTTTTTCAACGACACTGATATCCAAAGAAGGAACATGATGGATAGGATCTCAAGAACAAAAGATCGGATGAAGGGCACAACAGACACCGCAAATTGATGATCGTAGCACCTCCGTTACAAAAAGGAAGAAAGCGAAGCTCAAGGTACGACGGAAACCCAACCACGAGAATTCCTGGACTCGAAGAGAGAGAAGAGAGCGGATTCAAAACACGTCGAGGTAAGAGGAGAACAGCAGAGGGGTAAGGAGTAAAATCAGACCTAATCGGAACTATCCAACCGAGTTTTGCAAAAATAGTTTTGACACTCTACTGACCGTTAGCTAGGTTATCCTCAGCTGGACTTGTGGGGTATCGCAATCGCCGAGCTCGATACCACAGTAACACCCTCGATCGGACCTATGCAAGTTTGGGCAAAACTCACCAAACCCGCATAGAAACGATTCAAAGGTGCCACCAGCACTTTCGTGCGGTGGAAAACGGTAATAACATTACACAACAGTCCTCGATGGGACCCATGTAAGATATATATAACAATGACTCAGAGAGTCAAGAATACAGATATAATATACAAAGATCCAAATCACCTTGAACGATATAGGCGTCCAGCTACGGACAAGATGCAAATGGGGCTAAGAGCCTCGAAGAATAACCAATGGCGCCATAACCCTGCCAGCCAAGCCGGAAGGGTAACCGCTAACGGCCGAACTCAAAACCTGCTTAAACAAAAGGTGCCAAAAGGGCAAAGGAAAAAGAAGGAGCGCCAAGATCGAGGCCAAGACAGCGAGGCTAGAATTGGCGGTCCTCGCCTACAGGTATGGTGGATCGAGCGGCGAAGCATGCATCGAACAACCTATAGAGACTCGATACAACCGCGGTTATCGAGAGGGTGAGAATGACCTATTCGGATCCATCCCGATACTATCATCAAACAAACCCATCTGGTATATCCCTCGAGACCAAACGAGGAAGTCAACCGAGGAACTCACACGCTTGGCGCTTTACTTATTCGATTATCGCTATGGCACTTTACTAGACAGTTTAGATAATCGCCCGATAAAGTAAGTGGCACTTTTATTTAATCATTCCGTTGGAGTTGCAACAATTACTAATCGATATGAATAGCATGAGATAAACCCAAAAACCCAGTTGTTGGTACTTTTATTCAGCCATTTCGTTAGAAGTTGCAATACTTACTAGTCAGATACAATTGTCGCAAGCGACAACCAAACAAGCAATTGTGGGCAGTATTAATTAGCCATTCCATTATAGTGAAGCTGATTACTAGTCATTATAAGTCAAATTAATAACAAATAAACTTTAGTTATGCTTGTCTATGATCGAGATACTGTGCTCCAAGTCGTCCATATCCATGACACGGCCAGAAAGTTTTACCCGCCGGGTGCACCAATAGCAACACACGCCGATCAACCTCGAAAACCAAATCAAAACCCAACGAGGCTTTCACGGTGAACAATCACAGGATTCAGAATATTTGGGGCCACCCTTTGAGTAGAATCCGAACGGAGTAGGCAAGCTCCGAGACGGCCTCAAGGTGCGCGTCAATGGCTGTGAGCGATGGGAACCCCAAACGGGCTTGTCGACACCGCGTAATCACTCCGCTTCCTAACAAAGACAAAGCAGCGACTCGCACAATCGTAAATAAAGCGAAAGCATGGCATAAGTACAGGATAGTAATAAAACCTCAAACTAGTTTGTGGCCCCAAGAAATAAGACTGAATCAAGCTCGCTCGGGGGTCCCATATACCTGGATGTGGATAGCGCAAAATCAAGGAACAGTATCAAGTACTGGGTCTTACGGACACAAGTGGGCGTCGAAACCAAATATTATCTATCACCCACCGATGCCTCGCTTATTCAATTTTAGTTGTTAAACAGAAAGTAAAGTGACGATAAGTAAAACTAGAATCATCTCCAACATCAACATGCGGCAATACATCAAGAATCGTGGCATATGACGTCACACATCAGACTTGAGCAAGCAACTACGACGTAAGTCCAACTATCTACCAAACAACAGGTAATAGGGTGTGTCCAAGGCAATATAGGGCTGCAAGGGAATATCACAGGTACGGAAACTAAAGCATCGCAACACAGATAGCAAAAGATCAACAGGAGGAAATAAAGACTATAAAGTAAGATAGGTAGAAAGGGGGAGATGCTCGCCTGAAAACATTGTCGAAAGGTTCATCCGAAGATCGGGGCGAAGCTCACATCAACTCAACGGTCCAATCCGCGAAGAAGCAAAACACTAGAAGAAACACCGGATGCACTATTTAATACAACGGCAGAAGATCGGCATGATGCATGCATGATGGATGACATGGCAAAGGTGCGATGCAATTAGGTCATATTAAGCGGAACCGGGGTTCCGACAATTATTTAGGTGGTTCAAGTTGTTTAGCTCGCAAATTAAATGTTGTTTTAGCAAGGCAAGATAAGATACCGGTTCGCTACACAAGTTTAAATGAGGCCGATATGAGACTAGATTTGCCCGCATATGGGCCCCATATTTAATTATTAGGTGAATCGGCATAAGGCCCCCAAACCACACAAGATGCATGCGAGATGACAATTAATATGCAGCAGGTTGTTATTATGTTATAAAATAGGGTTTCGGGAAGGGTTCACACATTAGAGGGGCTCGACGATCTTGGGGGTTCCGGGGTTCGGGGTTCGACAGGGTCCAGGTTCCAGGGTTCGACGGATCTGGGGTTCGGGGTTCGACGGACGCGTTCTCGGATAGCGGGGTGGATCTTGGCGTTCCGGGAAGCCGGACTTGGTTCGGTGTCGGGGTTCATCGGATCTTCCGGGTCGGTGCCGTTCTTGTCGTCGCGCAGATCTTGTCGGGTCCGTGAACCGGGTCGGTCTTGGCGTTCACGAGGGAGCACTTGGCCTGGCGTCGGGGCATCGGTACCGCCCTGGTTCTTTGCCGTTCTTGTCGCTGCGACGCTCTTGCCGGTTCCGCGCCATCGAGGCGGTCTTGGCTTCGGGGTGGAGTACTTGGCGTCCGGGGTGCGGTACTTGTGGTACATGTGGCGATCTTGGCATCCTTCCGGTTAGGGTTTGGCGTCATGGAGGTACTCGCCCTCGAAGTAGGTCTTGCGTCTCGGGTCGCGGCGTCTTCGGATCCGGGTGGGAGAACTTGGCGTGTCGAGGCTCGGCCTTCGGATCCCTGAAGGAGTTCTTGGTGCTCCGCATCGAAGACCTTCGGGTTCGGGGCCTCGGACAAAACCCGGTAGTAGATCTTGACGCCGAGGGTGGCGGGTTCGAGGATCTGCGCACTTGTCGAGGTAGAGTTGGTACGCCTTGGGCCGGTAGCTCAAGGATACGGGCAACCAGGCCGAGGTGATGCCGCGAGGTGGTCACGGGCATCGGAAAACCATCAGACCGCAACAAGGTGCAACGCCAGGACAAAACCACCAAACGGAAAGGGTGGGCCACGTGGTCGGTCTCGGCGCGTCCGGGTCCGAGGAACGCAGCGGAAGGCGTGCGCAGCTGCCCCGGGTCGGCGGCGAGCTTGGCGCTAGGGAGCGGAGGAGGAGCGGGTTGTTGGCGACGGGCGGCGTGCTGGCTCGGGGTGGACGAGGCGACGGCCGGCGGAAGACGGCGCCGGGCCGCTCTACAAGTGGCGCAAGCGGGCTCGGCGACGGCCGAGCGGGGAACGGCGGGTGAGCGCAGAGGACCGGAGCGGCGAGGGCTCGCCAGGCAGTAGGAGCTCGAGGCGAGGCTCGCTGAGAGCGAGGGCGAACTCCGCGGCGGGCAGTGAGCCGGGGGGCTGGGCGGCGGAGAGGAGAGGGTGGGCGCTGGCCGGCCGGAAAAGAGGAGGAGGAGGAAGCGAGGCGAGGGGCGGAGCGGAGCTCGGTGAGGAGCTCGCGGGCGCAGGGTTGCGGTGAAGGGGTGGCCGGAGGTTGCTTGGCTGGCGGGCCATGGAAGGGCGAGCCAGGAGGAGCGAGGGAGCGCAGTGGGGCAGGGCGTGAGGGGTCCGGGAGGCGGCACTGGGAGGTGCGATGATGGGGACAGGGGACGCGGTGGGGCAGGCACGTGGGGGCTGGGTCGGCGCGGCGGGACCCGCGTGGCAGAGAGACAGAGTGCTGGCCTGGGCGGGAAAAGGACGGGGGGGGGGAATCCCGATGGCGGGGCAGGGCGTGTGTTGCGTGTGTGTGCTGGGGGTTTGTGTGGTGTTTGTTGAGAGGGAGAGAGAGGGAAGGGAGAGAGGGACAAGTGGCAGTTTGCTATTGGCTAGAGGGGGAAGAGAGGTGAGGTGGCACTAGGGGATTGGGTGGGGTGATGTGGCCATGGTGGGTTGGGTAGACTAGTGGGTGTGTTTAGGATTTAGATGGGGTTGGTTGGGGCGGACCGATTTAGAAATCTGGGGCGGTCGTTGGTCTGCTCGACTGCCCCGGCCAAAAATAAATAAATATTTTATCCGATTTAAACGGGCCGTCTGCAAACCGATAGCGGCCAAAACAAAATATTCCGGGGGCCGGATTTTGGAGTTTGAATAAGATGGGGCGTCTGGAAAACAAAACGGGGTTTGCAAAATAGTTTTATGCAAACTATGCACGATGATGACGATGCAATGCACGAATTCAACGCGATTTTCTAGTAGTGGTTTTGCGGGATGCCACACCCGGCACCGAACCGAGTACTCCTTTCCGAACGCCGAGACCGCTGAGAACCCGGATGCGACAAGATCTACCCGATGTTTGAGAACATACCGCCGAGACGATCCGTCGAACCCTAAACCCTGAGACCGACCCCGAACCCCGGAACCCCAAGATCGTCGAGCCCCCTCTGATGTGTGACCCTTTTCCTCAAACCCTATTTTATAACATAACAACTTGTTGCATATTTAATTGTCATCTCGCATGCATATCCGTGGTTTGGGGGCCTTATGCCGATTCACCTAATAATTAAATATGGGGCCCATATGCGGGCAAATCTAGCCTTATATTGGCCTCATTTAAACTTGTGTAGCGAACCGGAAACTCATCTTGTCATGTTAATACAACATTTAATTTGCGGGGTATCTAAACACCATGAACCACCTAATAATTAATTGTCGGGACCCCGGTTCCACTTAATATGACCTAATTGAATCGCACCTTTGCCATGTCATCCATCATACATGCATCATGCCGATCTTCTGCCGTTGTATTAAATATTGCATCCGGTGTCTCTTCTAGTGTTTTGCTTCTTCGCGGATAAGGTCGTTGAGTTGATGTGAGCTTCGCCCCGATCTTCGGTTGAACCCTTCGACAATGTTTTCAAAGCAGCATCTCCCTTTCTACCTATCTTACTTTTATAGTATTTACTTCCTCCTGTTGATCTATTGCTATCGTGTTGCGATTCTTTAGTTTCCGCACTGTGATATACCGCAGCCCTATATTGCCTTGGACACACCCTATTACCGTTGTTTGGTAGATAGTTGGACTTGCGCGTCGTAGTTGCTTGCTCAAGTCTTGATGTGTCGTCATATGCCATTCTTTGCTGATGTATTGCCGCATGATGATGTTGGAGATGATTCTAGTTTTACTTATCGTCACTTTAATTTTTGTTTAACAACTAAAATTGAATAAGCAGAGGCATCGGTGGGTGATAGAAAATATTTGGTTTCCGAACGCCCACTTGTGTCCCGTAAGACCCCGAGTACCGATACTGTTCCTTGATTTATCGCTATCCACATCCGGGAGGTATATGGGACCCCGAGCGAGCTTGATTCATCTTATTTCTTGGGGCCACAAACTAGTTTGAGGTTTTATTTACGATCCTGTATTTATGCCATGCTACTTTACGTATTTAAATTGTGCGAGCACACTGCATCGCTTAGGTAAGCGGAATGTTTACGCGGTATCGACAAGCCCAGCCACACTTTCGGGTTCCCACCGCCATACCATTGTCGCAACCTTGAGTCCGTCTCGAGCTTGCTTACTCGCTATGGATCTACTTAAGGGGTGGCCCCGAAATATCTCTCAATCGTGATTGCTTTGTCGTGAAGGCCTCGTTGGGTTTTGATTTGGTTTTCCGAGGTTGATCGAGTGTGTGTTGCTATTGGTGCACCCCGCCGGAAAAACTTTCGAAAGCCGTGTCCGCGATATGGACGACTTGGAGCATGATCTCGATCATAGACAAGCATAACTAAAGTTTGCTATAAATTTGACTTATAATGGCTAGTAATCAGCTTCACTATAACGGAATGGCTAAATAATCGCCACAATTGCTTGTTTGAATTGTCGCCACACCATCGCATTCGACTAGTAAATCTTGCAACTACAACGGAATGGTTGATTAAAAGTATCAACAACTGCCGGGTTTATGGGTTATCTCATGCTACTTGTATCTGACTAGTAAGTGTTGCCACTATAACGGATTGATTAACTAAAAGTGCCCACTGCTTACTTTATCAGGATGATTATCTAAACCTGACTAGTAAAGTGCCGCAACTATAACTGAATAAGTAAAACTACCAACCGTGTGAGTTCCTCGGTTGACTTCCTCGTTTGGTCTCGAGGGGGAAACACCAGGATGGGTTTGTTTGGTGATAGCTTCAGGTTGGATCCGGTTAGGTCATTCTTATCCCTCTCTGATTTCCGCCAGTTGTATCGAGTCTCTATAGGTTGTTTAGTGCATGCTGCCGCTGCCGCTTCAGTCCACCATACCTATGTAGGCGAGGACCGCCGAATTCTAGCCTCGCCGTATCGGCCTCAAGATCGACGCCTCTTTTCCTTTGCCCTTTGTCGGCACCCTTTGTTTAAGCAGGTTTTGAGATCGACGCCGTTAGTGGTTACCCTTCCGCTTGGCCCGGCAGGTTATGGACGCCATTGGTTATTCTTCAGGGCTCTTAGCCCCATTTGCATCTTGTCCGTAGTTGGACGCTCTATCGTTTTCAAGGTGATTTGGATCTTGTATATTATATTTGTATTCTTGACTCTTTGAGTCGTTGATATATATATATCTGTTCTGTGGGTCCCATCGAGGACTGTTGTGTAATGTTATTACTTCGTCTTCCACCCGCACGAAAGTGCCTGGTGGGCACCTTTGAATCGTTTCTATGCGGGTTTGGCGAATTTTGCTCAAACTTGCATAGGTCCGATTCTGAGGGTGTTACAGAGTGGTATCAGAGCTCAGCAGTTGCGATACCCCACAAGTCCAGCCTCAGGGATAACCTAGCTAACGGTCAAGTAGAGTGTCAAAACTATTTTGCAAAATCGGTTGGATAGTCCGCTAGGTCTGATTTTACTCCTTACCCCTCTGCTGTTCTCCTCTTACCCCTACGTGTTTTGAATCCGCTCTCGTCTCTTTCTTCGAGTCCAGGAATTCTCGTGGTTGGGTTTCCGTCGTACCTTTAGGGTTTCGCTTCCTTCTTCGATAACGGTGTTGCTACATCTGGTCTTCATGCTATCCGAGGAATCCTTCGTCTGTGGTGCCGTCCTTGCTCTTTGTTTGTGCCTTCCGGTGTTTTCCGACGCGACGACCTCATCTATGCCAGATCCGATGCAGAGTCTGCATCACTCCGTTGTTCCGAACCTCGCTTGTCGAGATCTTCAGTCTGACTCCGAGAGTTGGTTGCATAATCCGCCTATTCGTGTGCAGAGTAATGGTTTGGGTGCGCGATGGACTGATCACCATCCGACTACTCTTATCATTCGGTCTCGTACATCGAATCAGTGGATCCAGCAGTTTACTCCGTCCACGGAAGTCAGAGGTGGCCTTATCGTTTGATACCTCTACCTTCGTCCTTTGTTTCTCCGGAGTGTTCTCTCGACGATCAGGAACAACGCCCCTTTGTTGGTGGTGTCGTCGTTTTCAAGATGAAGAAGGAACATTGTTAGTGGTGTCGCGAGGGTCCACACGAAGCGCGAAGGATCAGGCCGCCGACCTTCTTTCCGGTACCATGAGGCGGATCTCGAGGGCGAGATCCCTTGTTAGTGGTGTCGAATTGTGGCATCCCGCAAAAACCACTACCAGAAAATCGCGTTGAATTTGTGCATTGCATCGTCATCATCATGTATTGTTTGTCAAAAACTAATTTCGAAAACCTGTTTTGAATTTCCAAACGCCCCATCTTTATTCAAACGCAAAAACCCGGGTCTCCGGAGTTAATTTGTTTGTTGCTATCGGGTTGCAAACGGCCCAATTGGAATAAATAAAAATTTAAATTATTTTAATAGGGGCAGTCGAACGGGCCGATTGACCCGAACGACCGCCCCAGAAATAAAATCGGTCCACCTACACCTGCCCTTCTAAATCCTAGTTCACCAACTATTCTACCCACCCAATCCCTCCACATCACTCTGGCCAATCACATCATGCCACCTCAGCTGACCCACTCCCACCCTCCAATCAAACCATGCCACATCACCCAAGCCCCACCCTCTCTCTCTCCTCTCACCACACGCCTCACCCAGCCGGCCACAGCCACCCCACCTCCGCGTTCACACACGCGCGCACGCCCTCCTCGGGATCCCGCCCCAACCGCCTGGCCCTGCCGCTGCCCCCCACCAACCGCAGCGCCCCGCTCCTCTCCCCCTGGCCCACCTCGCCCCATCCTGCAGTACCTCCTTCCCCAACCTCCGCGCATCGCCAAGGCCACCTCGCCGCGCCATCTCCGCCTCACGCCACCCCGCCAACCGCGCCCGCCCCGCCTCTGCAGCTTCCTCGCCGGCCGCCCGCACAAGCCTCTCCGCTCGCTGCGCCGCGCCTGCCGCTCCTCGCTCCGCCGCCTCCGTGCGCCCGCCACTCGCCGCCGCTGGCTCAGAGCCCGCCAAGCCCCGCCACTGCCGCCCGCCAGACGCCCGCGTCGCCTGACCGCCTCCGTCGAGCCGCGTCCCTCCGCCGCCCGCATCCTGCCGCTTCGCCGCGCGCCGCCGCGCTCGGCCTGGCGCGCCGCCGCCCAGCGTCCAGCCATCTCGAGCCCGCCCCGGCGGCTTCGCCGCTGCCGCACGAACCCCGCGCTGCAGCCTCGCCGCCTCCACCCTCTCCGCTGAGCCGCCGCCCGACCTCAAGACGCTCGCCCACCTACCACCTCGCTGCCGCAGCTGCCGCTGCCTCAGCGCCACCATCCGCCCGGCCGCTGGCCCCACTCGGCTCTGCTGGCCGCCGGCCTCGCGTCTCGCCCGCCCGCCCCTAGGACGAAGCTCGCGGCGACGCCCGAGCACTCGCCGTCGACCGCGGGCCCGTCCTCCCAGCGCTCCTCCGACCCGGCGCCGCGGCCTCGCCCACCGCGTCCCGATGAGCTCGCCGTCCGTCCCGCCGCCACGGCGCCAACCGCTGAACCACCGGTAGCCCGGTCCCGCGGACTCGAGTACCGACGCCGAGCACGAAGGACCCTAAGACCATCGAGGCCGTCCCAATCCCGACATCGACAACCGTCGCGGAACATCTTCGACATGGGACGTCAAGGCCTCCGTTATGAAACTGACAAGATCAGCCACTCGGACCCGATGACCACCAAGAACGCCCCGAGAACGACAAGTACCTCCCTCGAACGCCAAACCCGAACCGGAAGGACGCCAAGATCGCCACCTGTGCCACAAGTACCGCACCCCGGACGCCAAGTACTTCACCCCGAAGCCAAGACCGACTCGATGGCGCGGGCCCGACAAGACCCTCGCAACGGCAAGACCGACCCTGTGGGACCCGACAAGATCTGCATGCGACAAGAACAACCCCGAAGAATCCGATGCAACCCCCGGCACCGAACCGAGTACTCCTTTCCGAACGCCGAGACCGCTGAGAACCCGGATGCGACAAGATCTACCCGATGTTTGAGAACATACCGCCGAGACGATCCGTCGAACCCTAAACCCTGAGACCGACCCCGAACCCCGGAACCCCAAGATCGTCGAGCCCCCTCTGATGTGTGACCCTTTTCCTCAAACCCTATTTTATAACATAACAACTTGTTGCATATTTAATTGTCATCTCGCATGCATATCCGTGGTTTGGGGGCCTTATGCCGATTCACCTAATAATTAAATATGGGGCCCATATACGGGCAAATCTAGCCTTATATTGGCCTCATTTAAACTTGTGTAGCGAACCGGAAACTCATCTTGTCATGTTAATACAACATTTAATTTGCGGGGTATCTAAACACCATGAACCACCTAATAATTAATTGTCGGGACCCCGGTTCCACTTAATATGACCTAATTGCATCGCACCTTTGCCATGTCATCCATCATACATGCATCATGCCGATCTTCTGCCGTTGTATTAAATATTGCATCCGGTGTCTCTTCTAGTGTTTTGCTTCTTCGCGGATAAGGTCGTTGAGTTGATGTGAGCTTCGCCCCGATCTTCGGTTGAACCCTTCGACAATGTTTTCAGGCGAGCATCTCCCCCTTTCTACCTATCTTACTTTTATAGTATTTACTTCCCTCCTGTTGATCTATTGCTATCTGTGTTGCGATTCTTTAGTTTCCGTACCTGTGATATACCGTGCAGCCCTATATTGCCTTGGACACACCCTATTACCTGTTGTTTGGTAGATAGTTGGACTTGCGCGTCGTAGTTGCTTGCTCAAGTGCTGATGTGTGTCGTCATATGCCACAGTTGCTGATGTATTGCCGCATGATGATGTTGGAGATGATTCTAGTTTTACTTATCGTCACTTTAATTTTTGTTTAACAACTAAAATTGAATAAGCAGAGGCATCGGTGGGTGATAGAAAATATTTGGTTTCCGAACGCCCACTTGTGTCCCGTAAGACCCCGAGTACGATACACTGCCTTGATTTATCGCGCTATCCACATCCGGAGGTATATGGGACCCCGAGCGAGCTTGATTCAGTCTTATTTCTTGGGGCCACAAACTAGTTTGAGGTTTTATTTACGATCCTGTATTTATGCCATGCTACTTTACGTATTTAAATTGTGCGAGGAGCACCTGCATCGCTTAGGTAAGCGGAATGTTTACGCGGTATCGACAAGCCCAGCCACACTTTCGGGTTCCCAGTCGCTTACAGCCATTGTCGCAACCTTGAGTCCGTCTCGGAGCTTGCTTACTCCGTTGCGGGATCTACTTAAGGGGTGGCCCCCTGAAATATCTCTGAATCCTGTGATTGCTTTGTCGTGAAGGCCTCGTTGGGTTTTGATTTGGTTTTTCCGAGGTTGATCGAGTGTGTGTTGCTATTGGTGCACCCCGGCCGGGAAAAACTTTCTGAAAGCCGTGTCCGCGGATATGGACGACTTGGAGCACAGTATCTCGATCATAGACAAGCATAACTAAAGTTTACTGCTATAAATTTGACTTATAATGGCTAGTAATCAGCTTC
Source organism: Avena longiglumis (assembly GCA_030063025.1). Taxonomy (NCBI): domain Eukaryota; kingdom Viridiplantae; phylum Streptophyta; class Magnoliopsida; order Poales; family Poaceae; genus Avena; species Avena longiglumis. Next base: position 176,467,696 of record CP125977.1, on the reverse strand, counting down.
ACTATAACGGAATGGCTAAATAATACTGCCACAATTGCTTGTTTGAATTGTCGCTTGCGACCATCGTACCTGACTAGTAAATCTTGCAACTACAACGGAATGGTTGATTAAAAGTATCAACAACTGCCGGGTTTATGGGTTATCTCATGCTACTTGTATCTGACTAGTAAGTGTTGCCACTATAACGGATTGATTAACTAAAAGTGCCCACTGCTTACTTTATCAGGATGATTATCTAAACCTGACTAGTAAAGTGCCGCAACTATAACTGAATAAGTAAAACTACCAACCGTGTGAGTTCCTCGGTTGACTTCCTCGTTTGGTCTCGAGGGGGAAACACCAGGATGGGTTTGTTTGGTGATAGCTTCGTTGGATCCGTTAGGTCATTCTTATCCCTCTCGATTTCCGCCATTGTATCGAGTCTCTATAGGTTGTTTAGTGCATCTGCCGCCGCTTGATCCACCATACCTATGTGGCGAGGACCGAATTCTAGCCTCGCCGTGTCTTGGCCTCGATCTTGACGCCTCTTTTCCTTTGCCCTTTGTCGGCACCCTTTGTTTAAGCAGGTTTTGAGATCGACGCCGTTAGCGGGGTTACCCTTCCGCTTGGCACGGCAGGGTTATGGACGCCATTGGTTATTCTTCAGGGCTCTTAGCCCCATTTGCATCTTGTCCGTAGCTGGACGCTCTATCGTTTTCAAGGTGATTTGGATCTTGTATATTATATTTGTATTCTTGACTCTTTGAGTCGTTGATATATATATATATCTGTTCTGTGGGTCCCATCGAGGACTGTTGTGTAATGTTATTACTTCGTCTTCCACCCGCACGAAAGTGCCTGGTGGGCACCTTTGAATCGTTTCTATGCGGGTTTGGCGAATTTTGCTCAAACTTGCATAGGTCCGATTCTGAGGGTGTTACAGGCGACATATTTATTGGAAATCATACACTCTGATGTGTGTGGTCCAATGAGTGTGTCGACGCGAGGTGGATATCGTTATTTTGTTACTTCCATGGATGATTTGAGTAGATACGGTTATATCTACTTGATAAAACACAAGTCTGAAACCTTTGAGAAATTTAAGGAATTTCAGAATGAAGTGGAAAATCACCGTTATAGAAAGATCAAATTTCTACGGTCTGACCGTGGAGGTGAGTATATAAGTTACGAGTTTAGCACACGTATGAAAGAATGTGGAATAGTTTCACAACTCACACCTGCCGGAACACCACAGCGAAATGGTGTTTCGGAACGTCGTAATCGTACTTTACTAGATATGGTTCGATCTATGATGTCTTTGAAGGACTTGCCACTGTCATTTTGGGGTTATGCACTAGAAACTGTTGCATTCACTTTAAATTGGGCACCATTTAAATCCGTTGAAAATACACCGTATGAATTATGGTTTGGAAACAAACCTAAGTTATCATTTCTTAAAGTTTGGGGATGCGATGTTTATGTGAAGAAACTTCAACCGTATAAACTAGAACCCACAGTGGAAAAATGTGTCTTCATAGGATACCCTAAGGAAACAATTGGGCGTTCCATATATCACAGATCCGAGGGCAAGGTTTTTGTGGCCAAGAATGGATCCTTTCTAGAGAAAGAGTTTCTCGCGGAAGATGTGTGTAGTCAGAAGGTAGAACTCAAAGAGGTTGTAGAACCTTCTCTTCATAATATGGCGAGTAACACAGCGCCGGAAGCTGTTCCGGAGTTGACTTCACCAAATGAACAGGGAACTAATTATAATGACCATGAAGCTCTGAAATATAATACTACCAAACCTCGCAGGTCTAGAAGGACATGGAGAATACTACCAAACCTCGCAGGTCGAAATAACGATCATGATCGAAAGGCCGTGGAGAATAAATGGATTTTCAAAAGGAAAACTGATGCTGATGGTAATATATCCATCTATAAAGCTCGACTTGTCGCAAAAGGGTTTCGAAAAATTCAAGGAGTTGACTACGATGAGACATTCTCTCCCGTAGTGATGCTAAATTCAGTTAGGATTATGTTAGCAATTGCTGCATATTTCGACTATGATATATGGTAGATGGATGTCAAAACTACATTCCTCAATGGCAACATTGAAGAAGAGTTGTATATGGTACAACCAAAGGGTTTTGGATCCTAAGGATGCTGACAAGGTATGCAAGCTTCAGCGATCCATCTATGGACTGAAGCAAGAATTCCGGAGTTGGAATCTCCGCTTTGATGAGGTGATCAAAGAGTTTAGATTTATCCAAACTTATGGAGAGGCTTGTATTTACAAGAAAGTGAGTGGGAGCAATGTGGCATTTCTGATATTATATATGGATGACATATTATTGATCGGAAATGATATACATATTTTAAACAGTGTTAAAAGTTATCTAAACAGCAAATGTTCAATGAAGGACCTAGGTGAAGCGTCATACATATTAGGCATAAAGATCTATAGGGATAGATCTAGGCGCCTAATAGGGCTATCGCAAAGTACATACCTTGCTAAGATTTTAAAGAAATTTAAAATGGACGGAAGTAAGAAAGGGTTCTTACCTATGTTGCAAGGAAATACATTGAGTAAGACTCAAAGTCCGGCTACGGCGGAAGAAAGAGAGATAATGGACAAAGTGCCCTATGCTTCAGCCATAGGCTCTATACTGCACGACATGCTATGTACAAGACCGGATGTGGCACATGCTATTATTTTAACTAGTAGATATCAATCTGATCCAGGATTGGAACACTGGATAGCGGTCAAGAATATCCTTAAGTACTTGAGAAGAACTAAGGATATGTTTCTAGTGTACGGAGGTGAAGAAGAGATCGTCGCTAAGTGTTATGTCGACGCTAGCTTCGACACTGATCCTAATGAATCAAAGTCTCAATCCGGATACGTATTTCTCATGAATGGTGGAGCGGTTAGTTGGAGGAGTTTGATGGCGCCCGGTGTTGACGTGGGACGCTTCGTTGGAAACCCCAAGAGCAAGTGTGAAGAGCACAGCAGCAAGCCTTTCCTCAGTAAGAGACCGAGGTTATCGAACCAGTAGGAGGAAGGAAACGTCTCAAAGGTGTTGCAAGCAACGTGGAAACCTGCACACCACAAACTCAAGACTTTTCCCCAACGAACAGTGAGGTTATCATGCTCACCGGTTTGCTGTAACAAAGGATTAAACATATGGTGTGGAAGGTGATGGTGGTTTGCAGCAAGTAAACAGTAACGGTGGAAGATGTATCAATGGTAAAGATTGGACCGGGGTCTATAGTTCACTAGAGGTGTTCTCCTTAGATAAACAAACATGGCATGCAGGGTAAAAAAATTACAGCAGGGCAGTTGACAGGACTGAGAAAGGCATAACAATGCAATACTAGACAAAAAGATCCTATGAGATTCGATTGGGCAATACAACAATATACATAGACCGCCATCCAACTGCATCTATGACTAGAAGTCCACCTTCAGGTTATCATCCGAACCCCCTCCAGTATTAAGTTGCAAGCAACAGACAACTGCTTTAAGAAAAGTGTGTAACGTAAACAATCCACTTGTTCCATCAACAAGAGACCGTTGTTTTCTCCCTAGTGGCAACAACACATCTACAACTGAAGAGATTTCTGTCACTTCCCTTGGAAACTAGAGGCATGAACTCACTATCGAGCATAAATAACCCCTCTTGGAGTCACTAGCAACTACTTGGCCAAGATATCTACTAACAACGGAGAGCATGCAAGATCACAAACAACACAGACATGATATAATCAAATAGACAAAACCATTAATCAATCTGACATAGTAATCTCAATATCCATCGGATCCCCGCAAACACAACATGCATGATTACAAATAGATTAGATCTTGATCATGAATGGAGCTCACAAGGTCTATACTTGAAAGCACAAGGAGGAGATACAACCATCTAGCTACTACATGGACCCATAGTCCAAGGTGTAACTACTCACGCTTCATACCGAAGGCTGGCATGATGAAGAAGAAAGCCTCCGGGATGATCTCCCCTCCGGTGGGGTGCCGGGAAGAGCTTCAGATCCCCCCGATCTAGGGACGATGGTGGCGGCGACTATAGACGGTTTCGTGGAGTTTTGATCGGGTGCCTAGGGTTTCTGTATTGGGGCCTTCTTATAGACGAAGAGGCAAGGCAGGGAGGCCACCAGGGCGGGTGCACCCCCAGGCGTGGGGTGGGCCCACTCGTGCGGCTAGGGGGTGTGGACCCCTGGTGGGTCTCCTCCGTCTCGTACTGCGGCTTCATGTTCCCCACGGTAAAATATTAACTTTGGCTTTTGTCCAGTCCAATTCCGAGAATATTGATTTTCTGCCTTTCTGGAACCAAAAATAGAAGAAAACAGGCAACTGGCACTGCGGCAACTTGTTAATAGGTTAGTACTAGAAAACATATAAAAACACCTCAAAGTATAGACAAAGCAAAGCAAAGTAGATAGTAAACAAGCATGGAGCATCAAAAATTATAGATACGTTTCCGACGTATCAAGCATCCCCAAGCTTAACTCCTGCTCGTCCTCGAGTAGGTAAGTGAAAAGAATAATTTTTAATGTGACATGCACCATCAAAACCAAGATCAAACCATTTCTAAGCATTGCAAGCTGGGATCAAAGAACTCTAAACATGTGCATGAAAGATGGAGTTCTAACAATAGGACAAAGTAACTATGCATGCAACAAGAAAGGCTACAAACAAACATCATGAATAACATGCATTGAAAAATGTTTGTTTGTTTCACATACAGAAAACATGGCATAGTGGCATTCAGCTTGTCCCTCATGGAGTAGCAAATATATGCATAGGACACCTTCAAAGTTCATAAGAGTGACTAGATACAAGTAGCACAAGAATAAGCAATATCAACAATATGCATCAATCAATAAGTTTTGGGATACTGCACATAGAACTAAGAATGACAACTATGCTCTCTTAATGGTGCCTAAAGGTAGAAGGTGGAGACTCAATATAATAGTGGAAGAAAGGCCCTTCATAAAGGGAAGCAAAGATTTCAAGTTTCAAAAAGAGCTTCCAAAAATTATGGTACTTGTTAGCTTTTAGCCCTCATTGCCCCTATCATAAGCATCTTGAAGTGATTAAGGTTAAAGTGAACAAACTATGGAGTATATGCTTGACAAAGTATAAGTTGGCAATCTCATGTCCCTTGAATACGAGGGCCGCACCTCATGCTACTGAACTTCAGTCACCTGTAAGTTCTTGTCATAGTAAGCACATGTGTATCATAGAGAACCGCCAACGTGGTACCCCTTGCACATGGTGCAGGAGCTATCCCATAACCAAAATGACAAGGCAGGCAGACAATGAGCATCTCAGTGATCTTTTTATTTACTATGTGCATAGCTTTTTATTAAGGATGCTTCACAGAATGCTCATTATGGTGATGCTGCAAGTTTCCACCATGATTAGGCATGGCTTAGGCTAGCGGCCCAGGCGTTTCTCTAACACAAAATACATAACTCCATGGAATTATAAGATCCCTCTTTATTTCACACCGACGACATCCATAGACAAAAGAGCATGATATCAACTATGTACAAAGTACAAGTGCAATGTTGAAAATGTTCCCCATGACAGCATGGTTCTGCTAATTCCAACGTATAAGTGCAAGCATATACAACATATATGACACAATGTTTAAAGTTTATTAGGGGCAAGGAATATAAAGTGTGCCATCAAGTTCGTGGGGGATTTAATCACTAAGTTTTCTCATAACAAAATACTTTTAATTGGAAGATAGCTGAAAACAAGAATATACTTGGAATGGTGTAACACACCATGCATAGGAGTTTATAGTGAACACTTTGGAATAACTTGTATTCTTGGGAGTTGGAAGCATGAATAGAGCTTACTCATACAAGTGGAGGCTAGCAAAAGACTAGGAGCAACCAACTAAGAGAGCAATAATGGCCATAATCATGCAGAGCGACAAAACATTGCTAATCAAAGCATAGAGTGGTACTACAAGTCAAGAACTAAATGATCATAGAGGCTATGGTGACTTGTTCATAGTCATAACATGGTGTGAGCATGTGCCAAGTCAACCCAAACAAAACATCAAAGGAGAATACCACAATACTATGCTTTTGTACGCTAAAACAACGCATGATTCCTTCAAGGCACACAAACCAATCCCAATTGTTTGGAACAAGTCATGCTACAACAATAATCACTAAGCATAAGGTTAAAACAACACCTAGCATGTCATGCTAAAGTCTAAGTCACAGTCAATGCAAGCTCTTCTTGCACTTTCAAGCAAGAACTTTCTACTCCTTTCCAACACCAATCGACTTATTTGAAACAACACAGTGAGAACAGGGGTCCAAACTAATTTATTCAAGCAAACTAAACAAACTAATCAAACCAAACGAAAACTAAGATGCTCCAAGAACAACAAAACAGTGCATGAAACAATAAAAATGAAGTGTCTAGAAAGACCTGAGCTTTTTATTGATGAAGAAGGGGACGCCTTGGGCATCCCCAAGCTTTGACGCTTGTACCTCTTGGATATTTCTTGGGGTGACACCGGGGTGGCATCCCCAAGCTTGAGCTTTTGTCCATTCTTCATCTCATTACATCATTCTCTCTCTACACCTGGAATTTTTCCTTCATACAAAACTTCACACAACCTTCATTAACAACATTAGTTTATTCAAAAGATAATAGACCTTTGGGTTTAGCTTTGGAACAACAAAACTTTTCACTAAAAACAGAAGATACTGTAGCAACTCCTTCAAAAAGCTCAATTTCCCAAAATAGAACTCAAAAAGGAATCAATAAGAAGCAAATGCAAATAATGGCAGAAATCTATCAAAACAGACCAGTAGGTAGAAACCGATTTTTTCAAAACTCTTCTGTTAGTCAAATAAAAAAGTGTTGAACTAATGAAAGTTATCTAACATACTGGGGGATTTATTCGCAAATTTTTATGTCAATCCTACTTACAGAGACTCCTCACGAATATTTATGGGCGAGGACAGAAATCTGTTTCAGGACAGCGACTCTCCAAATCTTACTTCTCTCTCATTAGAGGTCATTGTTGGCACAAAAAGAAAACAAAAAGGATAAGTAGAGGTCATTACTAAAGTAATAACTTCCAAGACTCAAGGAAACTCTTGGGTTATCTCCCAACAATTACTTTTCTTTAACGCCTTTAAGTTAGGCAAGAAAGTTTGAGAAGTTGGTCACATAAGAAATATGAATTGAAGTAAAAAAGAGCATCAAGGAGCAAATTCAAAACACATTTAAGTCTAAACCTCTTCATATGCATCGGAATCTTGTACACAAATAAATTCACAAAGTGACAAGCATAGGAAGATAAAACAAGAGTAACTTCAAAACTTTCAGCACATAGAAAGGTGTTTCAGTACCATGAAAAATTCTACAACCATACTTTCATCTCTCATAATAATTTTCAATAGCATCATGAATAAACTCAACAATATATATATCACATAAAGCATTCTTTTCATGATCTACAAACACATAATTTCTATCAAGCTCAAAAATAGTGGGATTAAAACCTTCACAGGTTTTACCCAAAGTAGATATTTCAAAAGGATCTACAGGAACATAACATTCATCCTCCTTTGGTAAGCATGGGGGGGAAATCAAATAATGTAAGAGGTAAAGAGTTACTCGCATTAGAAGGTAGGCATGGGTAGATCCATTCCTCCTCCTTTTGTATATCACTCTCCTCCTCTTTTTCATCTAATGAGCTTCCAGTTTCAACAATTTCTTCTTCCATAGGCTTCTGCAAGGCATTAGTCTCTTCCATTTATGGAAAGCATCTATTAAAATATTCAAGAATATAGCCATTTTCTTCCTTGTAATTATCAAAGCAAAACTTAAGTATCTCATAAACCTCATATTCATAAGGTGCATCATCAATATTTTCAAGCAAACTGGAAAGTTCAAATGCACCCTTGAAGGCAAGAAATTCTTCAATTTGTTCCACATCATGAAAGTCATAATTTCCTTTAACATAAGAGGATATGGTAACATTATCATTATACTCACATTGAAAAGGGAGGTGTTTATACCACCTACAACAACAAGCTTTATCAAAGAAATAAGTAACATTATAAGTAGAGCACACCTCTCTAGTAATAGTATTCAATTTGTGACCATAAGTGTTTCCCTTTTTGTGATAAACAGTGTTCCTTATAGTAATACTTTTCTTCTTTCGTGAACCCACCTTGCCAATAAGAACTAGTTTCAAAGAAACCATCCATTGATAGAAAGCATGACCAAGCAAGGCAATAACAGACCAGCAACTAGAGTAGGAACTAATTTTTTGGTGTTTTTTATAAGAGAAAGAAAACCAAACTAAACTAATTTGTTTGGATTTTTTGATAAAAAGAGGCAAACAAAACCAAGCAAAAGAAACTAAGCAAACTAAAAACAAAGTAAAGAGAAAGGTTGAGGAGGACTCCCCTTGTGAAGATGTCCTTAGCCTCCCGGCAACAACGCCAGAAAGCTTGATGGCGCCCAGTGTTGACGTGGGACGCTTTGTTGGAAACCCCAAGAGCAAGGTGTGAAGATGTTATCGCCATATTTTGGCTGAAGAAGGAGATGGGCCGTGATCAAGATGGGCTTGGAAGATGCATATATTCAACGTGTTGTTGGATCGGCCTAGTGCGTAGAATTGGGCTAAATTGCCCGTGTATCTTGTATCATAGTAGGTTTCGTTTCAGTTTAGGTTCTGTTTCAGTTTAGGTAAAGATAGAGTTGTAGAGTTATTCCAAAAGTAGAGAGTCTCCGGACTATAAATATGTACCTAAGGTTATCAAGAAAAGGAGGACAATCACGTTCACAACAAACACAATCTCGGCGCATCGCCACCCCTTGTTTCTAGGGTTTCTTTCGGGTAAGTGTCATGCTGCCTAGATCGCATCTTGCGATCTAGGAAGTACTTTTACTTATGCGTTATCTAGTGTTACTCGTACTGAAGCCTCGTTGATGGCGAGTAATACTACTATCATAGATTTGTTGAGGCTAGCACCGGTGCTTTTCGCTATAATTGTTTAAAGTTATGCCGCCTCTAGTTACCTCGCTACCTTTGCACTATTTCCCAAGTGCGAGGGTAGCATCTTGCTTGATCTTTATTTAGCTGATTCGATCTGTTATGGTTGTGCCTTGCTCGCCAAGGTTTAGTTTGATATCTACGTAGTCAGGCCTTACAAACGGGTTGAACGATCCAGTAGTACATAAAGACGTAGTTTACTCGCTCTAGAGAAGTTGTTCCGGTAATTGACTTTACGTTGGTTATTAGGCCTCCTCTAGGATTAGTATTCTTCATCTTTTGTATATACCAGGCTCAATTACGTGTAGGACGTTCCAGTTACGTGGTGAAAACGTTAAACTGTCGTAGATCGATTTAACTTGTAATGATAAAGCAAAACCCCATGTTATCGTAAACCTAATGCAAAACCATGGGATAATCGGCTCTAGGAGCCGATTCACGGGGAAACCTGGGAGCCGGTCACGGCTCGAATTTTACATATACTTGTTTACCATGCAGGAAATCAATCGGAGCAATCCTTCACCTTCCTGACCAGGTATAGGTCAGGCACATCTCGAACCAAGCCGGACATGTGCCGGAGTTTTGCGGGTCGTTGCCGAGGGACCAGGCCCACCAGCCTGGAGCCTCCGGCTCTTCGTGTTGCTCGTCGCTTTCGCCGTGAGTTTTGGCAGCAACACATTCGCACGCCAGTGGGACCTTCAACAACGTCTACATCAACATCCGACGCTGCGATGGAGAATGACCGATCCACGTCTGACGAGCTGCAAGAGCACAAGGCAAGTATGACGAGATCGAAATCTCTTGAAGCCGATCTCATCGGCTCTTTGAGAGGACCCGTAAGCATGGCATCAAGTGGAAGGGGTTCTCCCGAGGGTGCTCTTGATGAGGTGGATCTGTCTTCCTTCGAGGAACGCACTGCAGCTCTACTGTGAAGTCAACTACATGGTGGCTCATTCTCTGCACCGCCATTCGAGAGCCCGTGAACGCTTTCGAGCGGGTTCGCGTAGTTCAGGAGATCATGAAACATCGTACTCTCCGGGCCCACTTTAGGGACTCACCAGGAGAAAGACCGCCTGCACAGGCCACAGTTGCCATTCACACGCAGCTCCAGAGCCGCCAGAGCAGCGGCGTCGTCGTCTACAAGGTTGAGGCGACCAGGCGATTGCCGCCTGTTTGAGCCACCTAAGGAAATCCCACAGGATATATATGCACCTACGTGCGGGACGCAATAACGCACGCACCAACCAGATTGCAACCGCAGGAGTTTCTCTGGCAGGGTTCTGGGCGGATCTTCGTGAGCGGCGTTCGAGCAGCAATGTCTGGGATGGACGCTGACAAACAGGCGTGGCTAGCCAAGTATGCCACTGGAACAAGTCATGAGAATCTAGCCCCTGCAGCTCAAACAGTGGAGCAAATCCGTACCATCTTGAGAGACCAGTTCGGCTTCGTGCCGAAGAGAAGGACAATCGGCTATTCAAAGCCGTACCCCAACGAGTTTGATCTGATTCCGCTGCCACCCAAGTATCGGCTCCCTGAGTTCTCAAGGTTTAGCGGGTCAGAAGGGTCGAGCTCGATCGAGCACGTAAGCCGATACCTGGCACAGCTAGGCATAATTTCGGCATCGGATCAGATGCGCGTAAGGTTTTTTGCGATCGGCGGGCCAGCTTTTGGGTGGTACACCTCGCTGCCACCTGATTCGATTCAGACCTGGAAGCAACTGGAAGAGCAGTTCCACATCCAATATCATTCAGAGGCTACCGAGGCTGGCATTGCAGACCTGGCACAGGTGCGGCAGAAGCGGGGAGAAACAGTAGCCGAGTACATCCAGCGCTTCAGGACCGTCAAGAACCGATGTTACTCAGCTCGTTTAACTGAGAAGGAAATTTGGCGGTGTTGGGTCTCTCAAGACCCATCAAGGATCTGCTTTCAAGTAGAGTACAACTCATTGGCACATGGCCCGAAGCCGATGTATGAACAGCGCCACCACGAGTTATACCAAGACAAGTTCAAGTCCAATAGGCCTAGTCGTCGACATGAAGAAGATGATCTTACACAAGATCAGGAGGTGGCCGTGGCTGAATGGGCTCGGGGGGCAGATCCTGTATCCTGCAAATGGGTGAAACAGCAAGGGCCTGCGAAAGGGTTCGACTTCGACGTGAGCAAAGCTGAGCAGATCTTCGATTTGCTGCTAAAAGAGAAGCAGCTGAGGTTACCCGAAGGCCACAAGATCCCCACGGCTCAGGAAATGAACGGGAGACCATACTGCAAGTGGCACCACTCGTTCACCCACACCACCAATGATTGCAAAGAGCTACGTCGCCAAATCCAAATGGCGATAGAACAAGGCCGTCTGATCCTTGGGCAGTTCGCCATGAAAGTGGACACAAACCCATTTCCCGGCGTCAACATGGTAGAACTCAGTCGCTCCGCGAGGCGTCAGCTGGATTTTTCGTCGTGTTAATATGGCGGTGCAGGTACCACCATGACACGTACAAGGAGGAAGGTGGTCGCTCTCGGGGCAAAGAAAGAAAGGAGGCTGGTCCATGCGACCGCCCACAATGACAAAGCGATTTTAACAGAGGAACAGGTGAGGAGAGTGCGGTATCAGAAGCCACATTCCACGCATCTCCTTAACAAGTATGAGCGTCAGTATGACCAACGGCGCCGGCGCGATGGAGACGATGAGGGATATGAGCACCTCGCTAGGGGACCGTCAAAAGAAAAGGAAGGCGCAGACAAACATTGGGATTGTCCCTTCTTCAAGTATTGCTGGGACGCGGGAATGAGCCGATTACCTACAGTCGACAACTGCCCGGAATGTGGACAGCAGAAGGAGGACACGAGGCCAGTTTCAGTGTTCAAACGTCTAGGGCCTCTCCCACCTCAGAGCCGTCACAGGGAGTCCGCTCGAGCAAAGGACCTCGAGAAGCCAAGGGATGACAAGGAAGAAGACAGATATCACCGTCCAAGGTGGTGTCCCGACGGACTCAGACATACCCAAAAGCGTAGAGTGCAGCGGCTGCGTAACTTGGAGGAAGCTGAAGCGCAGTATCTCCACGCTTTAAAGAAAGCGCGGCCCGATTTGGCCGTCAAAGTTAGGCAGACCTTAGAAATGGGAGACCGCCCAACAAGGAAAGAGTGGCGCCCCAAACCAGTAAAAGCCGATGCACAGACATCGGCTGGCACAAACATGGTGTTCATACTTCCGTCAGAATTCTGCGCGCCAAGAACCAATGAGCTACCAGTGGCACAGTTCGACTGCGGCCCACGGCCGGTTATCTTTGAGAAGCCACGTGAGAAGGGTTACAAACATCTGAAAGCCCTGTACCTACGAGGTTACATCAATGGGCAACCTGTCAGCAAGATGTTGGTGGACACCGGAGCGGCAGTCAATATCATGCCATACTCCATGCTACGACGTTTGGGACGCTCCACTGCAGATCTGTTCAAAACCAACGTCACGTTAAGCGACTTCAACGGTCAGTCTTCGGAAACGCAAGGCGTACTGAACGTGGATCTGACAGTGGGCAGGAAAACCATACCCACGTCATTTTTTGTCGTGGACAGCAAAAGCACCTACGCTGTCTTGCTAGGAAGAGATTGGATTCACGCTGCATTCCGTCCACAATGAACCAAAGCTGTCAATGATGGGGACGGAGATGAAGTGGAGGTCATCCATGCAGATGACTCTATCGAAATTTCCATAGCTGGCATGAACGTGCTGGAAGACCAAGAGCCGATCTCTGGAATCAGTTTAGACGGTTGTGAGCGCATTGAAGCTACAAAAAGCGGGTGAGGCTGGTCTTATCCATCGCGGCTGAGTAGAAAAGTCCGAGATCATAGCAGTGCGGCCGATCCTCGCGATCGCCACAAAAATAAAAAGCAGCAATCATCGACAAGGTGTCATGTAGTCGTAGCAGGAGATGCCCGCCATTGTAAAACAATAAGGTGTAAACCATCCTTGACTAATGCAATCAAAAGGGCGATTAGGAAATCGGCCCAAATTATTTTTGTTATCCTCACCTACTGCTTGCCCTGTGTTTAGCATCGATTTGACAGGTGACGGAAAGCTAGGGTATGGGTTTACATCCGCTGATGAACTAGAAGAGATCGACATTGGTCCTGGGGATAAGCCACGACCAACATTTATCAGCAAGAAGTTAGATCCGAGTCTGCGGGGCCCGATGATAGCCCTGTTGAAACAATATCCAGACTGCTTCGCCTGGGACTACACAGAGATGCCTGGGTTAGACAGGAGCATCATTGAGCATCGACTCCCGCTCAAAAAAGGATTTCGGCCATTTCAGCAGCGAGCACGACAGATGAAGGCCGAAATTCTGGAAGAAGTCAAGAAGGAGGTCGAGAAAATGTTGACAGCCAAGTTAATCAGGCCATGAGGTATGTTGAGTGGATTTCTAGTATCGTACCTGTAGAGAAAAAGGATGGCCGGTGGCGTGTTGCCATAGATTTTCGGGATCTCAACAGAGCTACCCCAAAGGATGAGTATCCGATGCCGGTGGCAGAGACGTTAATCAACGCAGCGGCTGGTCATAAGATCTTGAGCTTCATGGATGGCAATGCTGGTTACAACCAAATTTTTATGGCTCCAGAAGACATACACAAGACTGCATTCAGAGTCCCAGGTTCGGTGGGGTTGTTCGAGTATGTAGTCATGACGTTTGGACTGAATAATGTCGGCGCCACGTACCAAAGGGCCATGAATTATATTTTCCATGATCTGATCGGCAAGCTGGTGGAAATTTACATCGATGACATGGTGGTCAAGTCTGCTTCTGTGCAAGGACACTTGGACGATCTGCAATGCGTCCTGGACCGGACAAGAAAATTCGGGCTACGGATGAATCCAAAGAAGTGTGACTTCGGGGTGACGGCCGGTCAGTTCTTGGGTTTTTTGGTCCATGAACGCGGAATCGAGATCGGCCTGAAAAGTCAGGAGGCAGTGCGAACAATGAAGCCACCCACCACAAAGAAAGAACTGCAATCTCTCATCGGCAAGATCAACTTTGTCAGAAGATTCATCTCCAATCTGTCAGGAAGAATAGAGCCATTCATGGGACTGGTGAAAATTAAATCTGACGAGGAATTCCGCTGGGGGGCAGAACAACAACGAGCCTTTGACGAGATCAAAGAATATCTGACGAAGCCGCCAGTGTTGGTTCCACCCCACCGATGAACCGTTCTACATTTACTTATCGAGTCGACACGTCCATCGCCTCGGTGGTGGTGCAAGTTTATGATGGGCTGAGCGAGTCGTATTTTACATAAGCGTAAGGATGCCGGACGCAGAGACAAGGTATCCCGATATCGATAAGTTGTGCCTCTGCTTTTTCACCGCACCAAGTTGCGCACATTTTGCTATCAGCGAGATCATCATCATATGCAACCGACGTCATAAAGCACATTACTCGGCTCCTATGTTAAAAGGCCGACCGGGCAAATGGATGTTTGCATTATCGAGTTTGACATCCGGTATCAACCCGAAAGCGATTAAGGGAAGCGTTGGCCGACCTTATCGCTGAAAGGATCAACACCAACATAGCGACCGTCCATAAGAGCGTGGGCTATGTTTTTCGACGGATCGGTTTGTGACGATGGCTGCATCGGCATTTTACTCGTGTCGCCCGGGCAACATTTTCCTTCTCCATCGATTGTCTACCTCGCACCAACAATGTCGCCGATGCACGAGGCGTCAGGAATGGAGCTACTCCTCGAAGCCGGAGCAGAAGCAGTGGAAATTTTTGGAGACTCCAAGTTGGTGATTTCCCAACTCACGGAGGAGTACAGGTGTGAGAGCGAGTCCCTCTTCCCATTATGGTTGCACTGTCGTGAGCTGATGGCGCAGTTCCGGTACATAAACTTCACCTGGATCCCGCGGTCGCAGAATACAGAGGCAAATGATCTTGCACAAATGGCTTCAGGCTACAAGGATGTAGCAGAGGGAGCCGATATTCGTGCATGCCTCGGAAGTCGACGACTGGAGAGCCGATATCTTCAATTACTTGAAGGATTCGGCTCGGGGGGCACCTAAACGGATAAGGTACAAGGCCATGAAGTATGTGCTTATTGGGGATGACATGTTTTACAGGACTCTTGAAGGGTTATTGCTCAAATGCCTGGGGACAGCCGAGGCCAATAGGCTCCTACACGAGGTACACGAAGGCGCCTGTGGAACTCACCAATCGGCTCACAAGATGAAATGGTTGATCAGGCGATCAGGGTTTTATTGGCCCACCATGCTTGAGGACTGTTTCAAGTACTACAAAGGGTGTCAAGCATGTCAGAAATTTGGAAAAATTCAGATGGTACCAGCCAAGAATGAACCCCATCATCAAGCCTTGGCCATTCCGAGGTTGGGGCATGGATATGATCGGCAAAATCAATCCTCCATCAAGCAAAGGCCACATGTGGATTTTGGCCATCACCGATTATTTCATAAATGGGTGAAGGCTGTCCCGATGAAATCAAGAAACTCAAAGGATGTTATCAACTTTGTGAAAGAACATGTCATCCATGATTCGGATTCCCCAAACTATCACGACCGATGGAGGTTCGGTCTTTATTTCTCGGGAGTTTAGAAAGTTCTGCGAGGACACGGGGATTAAGCTGATCAGATCATCTCCATACTATGATCAGGCGAATGGGCAAGCTGAAGCATCCAACCAGAGCCTCATCAAGCTGATCAAGAGAAAAGTCGATGAGCACCCTAGGCGTTGGCACGAGGTTTTGTCAGAAGCGTTATGGGCTTATCGCATGTCATGCCATGGGGCGATTAAAACCTCGCCATACCATCTAGTATATGGACAAGAAGCCGTATTGCCCTGGGAAATTACAGCTGGATCGACACGTGTCACTTTTCAGAACAATCTAACAACTGAAGAATACGCAACCCTGATGAGTGACATTGTTGAGGATTTAACCGAGCTCAGGCTGTGGTCACTTGAGAAAATCAAAGAGAACAAGGCCAAGGTAGCTCGTGCATATAACAAGAAAGTGAAGCCAAAGGAGTTCCACGTTGGTAATCTGGTATGGGAAGCTGTGTTGCCGTTGGGGACTAAGGATGCAACATATGGTAAATGGTCTCCAAATTGGCACGGGCCGTACAGGGTCGATCAAGTTTTAAGAGGAAACGCGTACATGCTCGAGGAGCTCGACGGCGTGAAATTCCCAGTGGCGGTCAACGGTCAACATCTCAAGAAATATTTCCCAAGCATGTGGGATGATGGACAGTGAAACTTGGGGGCTGATACATGAAATCGGCCAAGTAAAAGCACGTGAGACGTTGGACAGTAAAAATGTGGGGGCCGATGCTGGAAATCGGCCGAATAAAAACAAAAATATATAGCCGATGCACGGTCATCGGCTCTAGAGGTTCACATATGTTACAAGCAGGTTACCGTTTAAAACTAAGAAGTGGCCGTTTAGATTTGCCTAAGCATGCGACCAAGTTTTGACCCTGTCAACGTTTTTTGGGGAAAGCCGGTGCGCGGTCATCGGCTCTTTGCGATTTGATTTGTTTAACTGTATGAGTGCAGTATGATGAAAGCCGATACAGTGTCATCGGCTTCTGGAGCATCGACTTATTTTTAGTTATCGGCAAAATTAAGACGAAGCAGACAATCTTCGAGAAACGGGTTTTCATTCATTCATTCGGAGGCTGAGTGCTTACAAAAGATTGATTACAAAAGGGGGCTTACTACTACTACTACTACTGGTTCCTAATCTAAAGGCCGAGATCGTCGCCGCTGTCGTCGCCGCCGTCTTGTTCGCTGTCTTCAGCGCTGCTGCCGGCGTCGTCTTATCGCCGCTTCTTGAAGAAGCAGTGAGGGCCTCCTCGTCCTCGTCGTCCTCGGTGTCTTCGCTTGGACCCGCGGAAGCGCTCGTCGGTACTCGTCGCCGGAGGAGGTGTCCTCCTCTGATTCCTCCTCCTCGTCGGAGGACTCGACGCCGTCCCAAGACCAGGCGTCATCGCTGCTCTTCGCCTCCAGTTCCCCGTCAACAAGGAACTGTAGGCTCTCCTCGCCGTCAGTTAGGGATGCATCGTCCTCCCGACCAATGGCGAAATCGATCCCTTCGTCCCACCATCATGGGGCTTTATCAGACGCCGTGGGTGGGTGCTCTGGCGTCGGCTCTCGGTCACTGATGCTGTTGGAAGATTGGGAGGAACGGGCGGAAGAGGAAGAGGCCATGACGGAGGAGGAGGGTTTTTTCGGCGAAGGAAGAGGGTTTTTTGGCTACTAGAGGAAGATGGGGACTGCGAACTGCTCATACGAATTTAAATAAGGGGAATAGTGGAAGAGACGGTTCAATGCCATAGCGGTTTTCCAGATTGTGCTGCCAAAATCGTCAAATCATGCACTGCGAAGGAGTTGAGAAGACAGGGCATCATGATGAAGGGGTAGCGTGACGATCCTGTTCTGCCACGCATTCTGTCAACGCGCAACCCGATACAAAAAAAAAGAGGGGAGAAGAAAAAAACACACATATTGGTTTTGGAATTATTATTGCCAAAACCAGGGGGGCATGTGTTATCGCCATATTTTGGCTGAAGAAGGAGATGGGCCGTGATCAAGATGGGCTTGGAAGATGCATATATTCAACGTGTTGTTGGATCGGCCTAGTGCGTAGAATTGGGCTAAATTGCCCATGTATCTTGTATCATAGTAGGTTTCGTTTCAGTTTAGGTTCTGTTTCAGTTTAGGTAAAGATAGAGTTGTAGAGTTATTCCAAAAGTAGAGAGTCTCCGGACTATAAATATGTACCTAAGGTTATCAAGAAAAGGAGGACAATCACGTTCACAACAAACACAATCTCAAGATCGCCACCCCTTGTTTCTAGGGTTTCTTTCGGGTAAGTGTCATGCTGCCTAGATCGCATCTTGCGATCTAGGCAGTACTTTTACTTATGCGTTATCTAGTGTTACTCGTACTGAAGCCTCGTTGATGGCGAGTAATACTACTATCATAGATTTGTTGAGGCTAGCACCGGTGCTTTTCACTATAATTGTTTAAAGTTATGCCGCCTCTAGTTACCTCGCTACCTTTGCACTATTTCCCAAGTGCGAGGGTAGCATCTTGCTTGATCTTTATTTAGCTGATTCGATCTGTTATGGTTGTGCCTTGCTCACCAAGGTTTAGTTTGATATCTACGTAGTCAGGCCTTACAAACGGGTTGAACGATCCAGTAGTACATAAAGACGTAGTTTACTCGCTCTAGAGAAGTTGTTCCGGTAATTGACTTTACGTTGGTTATTAGGCCTCCTCTAGGATTAGTATTCTTCATCTTTTGTATATACCAGGCTCAATTACGTGTAGGACGTTCCAGTTACGTGGTGAAAACGTTAAACTGTCGTAGATCGATTTAACTTGTAATGATAAATCAAAACCCCATGTTATCGTAAACCTAATGCAGAACCATGGGATAATCGGCTCTAGGAGCCGATTCACGGGGAAACCTGCGAGCCGGTCACGGCTCGAATTTTACGTATACTTGTTTACCATGCAGGAAATCAATCGGAGCAATCCTTCACCTTCCTGACCAGGTATAGGTCAGTGGCATCTCGAACCAAGCCAGGACGTGTGCCGGAGTTTTGCGGGCCGTTGCCCGGGGGACCAGGGCCCACCAGCAGTTCTGGGAGCCTCCCGGCTCTTCGTGTTGCTCGTCGCTGCTCGCCGGTGAGTTTTGGCAGGCAACAGAAGAGCACAATAGCAACCCTTCCCTCATTAAGAGATCGAGGTTATCGAACCAGTAGGAGGAAGGAAACGTCTTAAAGGTGTTGCAAGCAACATGGAAACATGCACAACACAAACTCAAGACTTTGCCCCAACGAACGGTGAGGTTGCCAAGCTCACCGGTTTGCTGTAACAAAGTATTAAACATATGGTGTGGAAGGTGATGGTGGTTTGCAGCAAGTAAACAGTAACACTGGAAGATGTATCAATGGTAAAGATTGGACCGGGGTCCATAGTTCACTAGAGTTGTTCTCCTTAGATAAACAAACATGGCATGCATGGTAAACAAAATTACAGCAGGGAAATTGACAGGACTGAGCAAGGCATAACAATGCAATACTAGACAAAAAGATCCTATGAGATTCGATTGAGCAATACAACAATATACATAGACCGCCATCCAATTGCATCTATGACTAGAAGTCCACCTTCAGGTTATCATCCGAATCCCCTCCAGTATTAAGTTGCAAGCAACAGACAACTGCTTTAAGCAAAGTGTGTAAGGTAAACAATCCACTTGTTCCATGAATAAGAGACTGTTGTTTTCTCCCTAGTGGCAACAGCACATCTACAACCGAAGAGATTTCTGTCACTTCCCTTGGAAACTAGAGGCATGAATCCACTACCGAGCATAAATACCCCCTCTTGGAGTCACTAGCAACTACTTGGCCAAGATAGATACTAATAATGGAGAGCATGCAAGATCACAAACAACGTAGACATGATATAATCAAATAGAAAAAACCATTAATCAATCTAACATAGTAATCTCAATATCCATCGGATACCCGCAAACACAACACGCATGATTACAAATAGATTAGATCTTGATCATGAACGGAGCTCACAAGATCTATACATGAAAGCACAAGTAGGAGATACAACCATCTAGCTACTACATGGACCCGTAGTCCAAGGTGGAACTACTCACGCTTTATACCGGAGGCTGGCATGATGAAGAAGAAGGCCTCCGGGATGATCTCCCCTCCGGCAGGGTGCCAGGAAGAGCTTCAGATCCCCCCCCCCCCGATCTAGGGACGATGGTGGTGGAAGCTACAAACGGTTTCATGGAGTTTTGATTGGGTGCCTAGGGTCTCTGCATTGGAGGCTTCTTATATGCGAAGAGGCGAGGCAGGGGCCACCAGGGCGGCGGCACCCCCCCAGGCGCGGGATGGGCCCACCCGTGCGGCCAGGGGGTGTGGACCCCTGGTGGGTATCCTCCGTCTCGTACTCCGGCTTCGTGTTCCCGATGATAAAATATTGAGTTTGGCTTTTGTCCTGTCCAATTCCGAGAATATTGATTTTCTGCCTTTTTGGAACCAAAAACAGAAGAAAATAGGCAATTGGCACTGCGGCAACTTGTTAATAGGTTAGTACCAGAAAACATATAAAAACATCTCAAAGTATAGACAAAGCAAAGCAAAGTATATAGTAAACAAGCATGGAGCATAAAAAATTATAGATACGTTTCCGACGTATCAGATTTCCAAACAACCCGTGGTGGCGGGATCAACAACGGAAGCCGAATATGTTGCTTCTTCGGAAGCGGCTCAGGAAGTAGTTTGGATGAAGGAATTCATAACCGAACTAGTTGTGGTTGCAAGCGCGTTGGACCCAATGGTGATCTATTGTGACAACAATGGAGCCATAGCCAATGCCAAAGAACCAAGGTCTCACAAGAATTCCAAGTATATTAAGTTCCGGTTTCACTTCATCCGCGAGCATGTCAAGGATGGAGATATAAATATTTGCAAATTACACATAGATCTCAATGTAGCAGATCCGTTGACTAAAACATGATCAACAACGGAGGCCGGATATGTTGCTGCTTCGAAAGCGGCTCAGGAAGCAGTTTGGATGAAGGAATTCATAACCGAACTAGGTGTGGTTTCAAGCACGTTGGACCCAATGGTGATCTATTGTGACAACAATGGCCCATAGACAATGCCAAAGAACCAAGGGCTCACAAGAATTCCAAGCATATTAAGCGCCGGTTTCACTTCATCCGCAAGCATGTAAATGATGGAGATATAAAGATTTGCAAAGTCCACATAGATCTCAATGTAGCAGATCCGTTGACTAAAACTCTCCCTAGAGCATATCCGTTAGATATATCACTATGTAACTAGATTATTGTCTCTAGTGCAAGTGGGAGACTGAAGGGAATATGCCCTGGGAGGCAATAATAAAGTGGTTATTATGTATATTCCAAGTATATGATAGATGTTTATTTTGCATGCTATAATTGTATTAATATGGAAACATTAATACATGTGTGTTTAATAAACAAACATAATGTTCCTAGTTATGCCTCTCTTATAAACTAGCTCCTTGATTAACAAGATGATCAAGGTTTCCTGATCATGGACATTTGATGTTGTTAATAACAAGGTGAAAACATTATTGGAATAGTGTGATGAACATTCATCTGAAGTATAGCACTACGATCAAAGTCATTGAGTTTATATTGCTATAACATCATATGAAGTAGTCCTAATCCTTAGACCATGAGATCATGTCAATCACTAACACTAGAAGAGTATCTTGATAACATCAAACGTCACACTGTAATAGGGTGATTGTAAAGATGGGTTTAGTGCTACTACAGTGTTATGTTGAGCCCCATGGATCAAGAGTGAAATTTGTTCATCCCGATGACAGATAGATATATTCTGGGTCCTCTCGGTGATATCACATTGGTTAGCTTGCAAGCAAGTGATTTAATCACTAGAATGTTATATCATGGGAACAAGAAAAGAGTACATGTCAGTAACGAGATCAAACTAGGTATGGAGATACCGATGATCGAATCTCGGACATGTAATATATTGCGAGACAAAGGGATTAAAATTCTAGCGTAAAAGGTTCTCACGATCACAAGAAAGTCATCGTTGAATGTGTGGGAGTCAGTATGGATCTCCAGGTCCCGCTTCTGATTATTGATCTGAGAGGGGTATCAATCATGTACGCATTATTCGCGAACCGTAGGGTGACATACTTAAGAGACACCGACACCATTTGGAACAAATAGTTTCATGCTGAAAATATTAACAAAGCGCGGAAATTTATTTCACTAGACACCGGAACTATTTCGGGTGAAATTGCTGAAAGTGTTTCTGCATGTGAAATGAAATACTAGCAAGGGGTTATATGTGAATGTTTGTCCATTAAGGTAATTGAAAAAGTTCCGAATAAATAAAAATAGTTCTATTTAAAGAGATATTGCATTAAATTTTATGGAAATTTAATGGGAATTTTCAGTGGGTTTTTTAGTGGAATTATGAAGGGGCTAATTTGTGAGTGGGAGCTCCACCCACATGAATGGAGGAGGGAAGGGGGCAGCACCCATGCGTCGGCCACCCCCTTGGGGTGCCCCCTCCCTCCTATATAAAGCCCCCCTCTCCCTCTCTCACACTCACACCTCCTCGTGAAGCATATCTCTCCCCCTCTAGTTTATCCCCCATGGTCTCGGACTAGCGAGATACATTTCCCCGGTGGCTTTTCGGCAAGAAAGAGTTGTTGCTTCCGCTGCATCGCTGGAGCGAGGAGGCGAAGGTTGCTCGGTGGCTCGAATGTGTGTGCGAGCACGGATGCGCCGCTGATTTGCGGCGCTAGGATTTTCTCTCGATCTTGAGATCGGCAAGCGTTCGTCTACATCATCCATGATTACAACCTCGTTAAGATTTGTCGGTCTTTAAGGTATGTTCTCTACGGATGTATATCCACCCGTTGCTTGTATCTAGTAGATAGATCTTGATACATAGTTGTTCCCATCGTAGGAAAAATTTTGTTTTATATGCTGCGAACCCTACAACATATGGCAACACATCCAGACGAAGCTTTGGAGGGAGGCACGCTCGGGGTGGAGGCGGAGCAGCGGGGCTCCCTAGGGCGGCGCTCATGGCGGGTGGCATCCTTCTCCGGCGTCAGGCGGGTGTTGGTGCCGAGTGGAGGCGAGGCAGCAGCTGGGAGGCGGCCATAGCGCCGGTGGCCCCCATCTCTGGCGCCTGCGCCGATGCGGGATAGAGGCAGAGCAGAGGGCACACGGACGGTTGTGCTTAGCCTGCCTCGCCCTCCCTCCCCAAGGCCGGCCTGGCGGCGACGAATTCCAACGCGGGGGCGATGGCGGGGCGACCTCCATCTCCAACGCGTGTGTAGGTGTGGGGTGGAGGCAGAGCAGCGGGCGCACAGCCGGCCGTGCGGCCTGTCTCATCCTCCCTTCCCAAGGTCGGCATGGCGGCCGCAAAGTCCAACACGGGGCGACGGCGACAAAATCTAGCAGCAGCGGCTCGTATGGAGTTGGTCAAACTCACGGGAGGAGAGGCAGTTGTGTAAAAGAGATAATAAAGGCGGGTCCTTTGCAATCACTTCGTTCAAGACGATCCGGAGATGGATTCACTGGATCTCCGGGTGATCCCTATCATTTTCCAATCCTTTTATCAGGTATTTTCACTAGAGCAGAATTTCAAATCTTGTGATGTTCATTCTCGAAACCTCAGGCGTTGGACTGTTGAACCACTCCGCAACTCGGGCAAGCGGGTTCATGAAACCTACTAGTACACTAGGACCCACTTCCAAAAACTTTGAAAATGAGCATACATTTTGAAATTTAAAATATAGCTTTCACATTTTCTCCTATTAGCAAATGCTCATATTATCTTAAGAAAGTTTCGATCGGTAAATTCAAGTCAATATATGTATTTTATTTTATTTTCAAAATTTTACAAAAATGACAAATTTGTCTATTTACCTAAGGTTTACAAGCTGTTTGGTTCGATATTGGTAACGTAAACAGGATTGGTATCAGGTTACTGAAGGTAACAGCTCCGGAATGGGAAAATCATGGTTTTGTTTGGTTCGGCTCTGTAATGGAAAAAATGAAATCTAATCAACCATAAATCCAGAGGAAAGATTAAGATTGGTTGAAAGAAGAAAAAACATTGGGTACATTAGGCCGTGGTTAGGATCCGGAGAAGTAGACTCCTGTCTCGAACAGGGAACATATCGGGAGGTGGCTGGTGCTCCTCGCATGGCCACTAGTAGAGAAAATCTCATAGCTAGATTCCTTATCGTCGGTGAAGTAGGTCTGGGGTCGTCGGCGGGTAAGGCTTTCCAGCCCGTCCTCGCGTTACCGCTGGCAAACGTGTACTGGGTTCGTAGGGGCTAGCCCATATACCACCGGCGAACATGACTCACCTGCGCCGGGGTTGTGGTGGGTCGTGTCCCGATGGGCCGACAAAAAAAAAGGTTATCCCGGCGAATGTAGTCCACATGCGCCGGGGATAAATGGGCCGCGGGTCCCACTCATCAGAGGCTGTCTCAACTAGCCCATCGCGTTGCGAGCCAATTAAAACGAAAATTTTCCATTCAATCTCGCCAACCCTAGCTCAACCCGCACCTGTACCCCCCTCGCCGTCGCCGGCCGGCCGGCCCGCATCCCCCTCGCCGTCGTCGTCCCGCGTCCGCCTCGTCGTTGTCCTGCGTCTGCCTCGTCGTTGTCCCACGTCTGCTGATGGGAAGGAGAGCAGGAGCACCGTCCCACGCACGACCTCAGAGGAGGAGGCTAGTCTGTCCCACGACCGTCCCGCAGCAGGAGCACCGCGCCACCACCTTGTCAATGACCACCTCCCCCATCCACAGGTACACACCACTCCCCCATCTCTTCTTGTAGCAGCGACCTGAGCCGGTTCAGCTTTTTGAAGTCCGGCGAGATCTCGCCAGACAACTTGTTCTCGCCGACGTTGAGCCTCACCCGGTTCCTAAGCATGTACAACGAGGCCGGCACCTCGCGCAGATAGGGCGTTGTGCTGGAGGTTGAGCGCGCAGAGTAGCCCTGCTGGCGTCTCAGATTAGTCGGATTAGTGATCTCTTACTAATGTATGTAGCTGCTAGTTTACCACTGATTAGTCACTTGATTCATGTTCCCACGCTTAGTTTTTACTCTATGGATGGATGGATGCCTTTGTTTTTTTTGTTTCTAAAAGCAAATGGATATGCTTGTTGGAAGTAAGAACTAGGTGGCACTAGCAGTAGTAGAAATAGAGTGGGCAGGGCAGGGGCAATGGAATCTTAAATTATAATGAAAAATTTGGTTAGCTCAAGGAGCTGGAATGGAGCGAGTGATGCGCTGCCTGATTGCTTTTCATGGGGTTGATTGCTGGATACTAAAGATACCGAGTAAAATAATTACTACTACTAGAAGTACTAATATTTCCATGATGAATTCTTTGAGATAGTGGTTCAATTCTCTTTGTATGCCTTCAGACTTATAGCATAGAAGATAGTGCTTTGGGGTATCAGGGAGTACTTTTCTGCTCCTTTTTTTTATCATTGCACCATTTATACATAACCATTGATATTATTAATAAACTTATAATTTGGACCATTGTTCATGCTAACAATTTGTTAACTAAAGTATGATGCCAAACATCTGTTAACTAAAGTAAATACATCTCCCATATCACTATTGACACTTGAATAAATTGTTAGGATTGATGTTTGGTAGGAGAGGTCATGGACGCGGGCGCGAGCGCCAGATCTAAAGACCTGGACGACGGGCCGTGGCCGACAGGGACGAGTACATGGAACACGGATGCTAGATTTGTTTTCTGCAATTGTTAATTGGTATTATATAGTTCGCACTGCCTTGAGTTCAATCGGTCCTAAATAGTTCAACTACCTCATTCTAGGGTTATGGTTTAGCTAGATGACTGTCTTGTTTCATTTAATTCAAATATCTCATCTCGTAGCCCCAAAGTCAAAAAAGGATAATAATTTTCGAGATTCGTATAGCATAGACATGATATGTCCAGTGGTAAGCCAAGAAACGGATTCTGTGTCCACGGAAACGACTTCTTTCGACACACCAAACTCGAAATGGGTCGTTGTTGTGGAGACTGAATCCTTTCTTTGTCTTACCACTAACATATCATGCTCATGCCATATGAATCGTAGAAGTATTTATCTCTTTTCATCTTTTCCATGGAGATTAGATAGCGTGAATTAAATGAAATGGTGAACTATATAGTTTTAAATATCTCATTGTAGCCCAAAGTCGAAAAGAAAGATATTACTTCACTATTCGTATAGCATGTGAGCGACATTGTTATATGAATCGTGGAATAGTTTTTTTCTTTTCTTCTTTGGTGATATAATGAAATGATAAACTATGAAGCCCCAAAGTATAGCATGGCCGTAGAGACACAAGGAAAGGAGATTAGGGTCGACAACCACTCCTCTCGAACAGCTGAAGGTTTGGTGGTCGGAAAGGAGTTGTTGTTGTCGAGACCCTGACTCCTTTCCTTGTGTTTCAATGTTGCCATATAGAAAAGTATTTCTCTCCTTTCGACTTTGGCGAGACGAGTTTACCAATTATATGGGGGTAATGAGTAAATATAGTAATTTGTTCTCATATAGGAATTTGATCTCATAGGAATTCGTTTTTTCTCATACGGATGAGCAATGTCTGGGACTGGGCTCCGCCTGGAGATTATACCTTTATCCAGAGCACGCATGTTGGTGAGAAATCCGGGTCCCGTCATCGATCTGAAGCTTCTATGATGACCGTCGCGTGGGTCACGGGCGCTGCAGAGAGAGACAGCCACCAAGGAGGTGGTACGTCATCGTCTAAGGAAAGAGGACGAGCACGTCCTTCGCTACATGGCTGCGTTGGAGGTCAACTTCAACAATACCTGGAGGATTCTTCATGGATCTCACGTGAGTCATGTTTCCGTGATGGTTTCTACTCTATGGATGTTGACCACCCGCGACTAAGTAATCGGAAATGTGTGTGTTAATTTAGAACTCGACATGGAT
Organism: Avena longiglumis; assembly: GCA_030063025.1. Classification (NCBI taxonomy): domain Eukaryota; kingdom Viridiplantae; phylum Streptophyta; class Magnoliopsida; order Poales; family Poaceae; genus Avena; species Avena longiglumis. The sequence goes on along the minus strand of CP125977.1, from coordinate 176,441,091 downwards.
CTATATGTGTGTTTAGAACTTGAGTAATATTGTACTGTTATGAATCTTGTGTGCTTGTCGATGATGAATATGACATTTGGGTACTTCCTATATATGTTGTGCTACCTTTTCCTGTGTTAATATGCATTTTGCTGTCATTGTCCTGTATACTGTGTATTCTGTCTATTTTTTTTGCTCTGGATATAATTGTTGAAGTGTATAAGTGGATTGCACTAGCCCTTTTCATCAGTTCGGACTTTTGGTTTGTATTGGTTAGTGCAGGAAGCTTGACATGGTATCAGAGCCTAAGGTCTCGAGTTCGAGTCCTGGCTTCGCAATTTATCCTAAAATTGTTGTTGATCCCTCTGTGTCCACGTATAGGCCTCTTGAGTCATACGTGAGTTTCGCGTGCCGTCGCTCTCTTCCGGTTGCACGTGCTGACTTCTCCCCGTCACACGTGAGAGGGGGTGTTGAAATGTATAAGTGGATTGCACTAGTCCTTTCCATCAGTTCGGACTTTTGGTTGCGTTGGTTAGTGCATGAAGCTTGACAATAATATCCCCGGCAAAACGAGTTGGGAGCCGGTGATAAGGGCACTACCCCCGGCGAATAGGCATACTCATCGGCAATAACATAGAATACCCCCGACAAATTTCGGAATCACCGACGATGTGTCCTTCTTGCCGGCGAGCCCAAACTCCCCGGCGGTAGGCCATTTTGGTTAGCCGACGGTAGGGTTTTTCCTACTAGTGGGCGCGCCGCTGCCGCTGCTGATCCTATGCCATTGTTTGGCGAGGAATCTGCTCCTACATCGTTGATCTGTTGTAGTTGAGGCAGATGTTTTCGAGGGAAAGACACGACCACGCCGACACGGGACTCAGTGGAGGGGCGACAGGAAGAGACGGGAGGCTCGCGAGCGGCCTCTCTCTGGTATCGTAATTTGTTTCCGAAGGAGGGAGTGCAGTATCGCGTTAATACTACGGTCGGACATGTTCACATGGGACTTGTTTACCAGCAAACTGAAACAAACACAATTAATGGCATCGGGATGCATCGTAATGAGGTAACAGAGCAAAACGTGCGTACCAAACATGTTCTTAGAAAGTACTCCCTCCGTTTCAAAATATAAGATGTTTTAGGTTTACGAAGAAAATAAATATAGACTTCTTTTAGTATGTAGATTCATTTCAAAGTTGAGTGAACCTACATACTAAAACAAGTCTAGATTCATTTTCTTCACAAATCTAAAATATCTTATATTTTAAAACGGAGGGAGTAGATCAATAATTCCTTTTATAGAACTAGTGGTCTAGATTTCAAGACCAATCATTCTTCTAGTTTAGGGCATGTTTGGTCCGCGTGAATTAGAAAATGCAAGAAAAAACATAGAATTGACGTAGCATGTCATATGAAATCCTACGGAAAATGTAAACGCATGAATATGTATCAGTAATTGTTTGGTTGCATCACATGATAGGAGTTTGTGTGAAGGAATAGGTGCAAGCCATAATTGTCATTGGGTAAAAGAAATTTTTTCATGAGGTTAGACCTAAGGGGAATTTTTCTACTCCCTCTGATCCATATTAATTGACTTTGATTTATTAAAATTTTAATAAACCTATATACTAAATAGTGTCTAGATTCATTCAAATCTAGACAAATCTGAATAATTAATATGGACCAGAGGAAGTATGAGATTGCATGCAAATCAGCCCATAAAAGATTCCTATTGTTCTCAATCTCATAAAACCAAATAAAGCTCTACAAGAAAAATTCTTAAAAATAGAATCCTCCTTAGGGCCCTTAGGGCATGTTTGAGTCGTAGGATTATAAAAGAAAAATCCTACATGAATAAAAAGTGCAGAAATTGGCTGCAGAAACCATTTGATTGCACCATGAAAAAACATAGGAAAACTGTGTAGAGATTGAGTATATATCATACTCCCTCTGTTTTAAAATATAAGATGTTTTAGGTTTGTGAAGAAAATGTATCTAGACTTGTTTTAATGTGTAGATTCACTCCAAACATGAGTGAACCTACATATTAAAACTAGTCTAGATACATTTACTTCACAAAGCTAAAACATCTTATATTTTGAAACGGAGGGAGTAGTTGTCATAGATACACATGAAATCTTTCAAGACGTCTAACCTCTTGCTAAGAATCTTACGTAATTGTAGTATAGGAAACCAATTCATAGAAATTTCGAATGGTTGAATCCTTTGGAAATCCTTTGAATCAAACATGCCCTTATTATTTTTGGTATTCTGCAATCAACTACGACCCTTTTGACTATCCATATTCTTAAAGTAGAATCACATACAAAAGAGGTAATCATTTTAAGTGCTAAAATATGTCTTTTTACATTTTATGTTATAAAGTTAACATCCTAAAATTTAGACCCCATCCCACATGTTGCTTGCAAGGGCAACACGTGGGGAACCTAGTCTTTGGCCGCCATCACACCTTATTTTACCCACGGTTCTACCCTTGTGTTTTGGCCAAGCGAAGCCCGCAACGCTGATGGCTTAAGTTAAATGATGGCCGAGACCGGATTTATTGCAACGTGAGTGTATTACGATATCTATCAGTGACACATCGAATAAAGGTCAGTGGCGCACTGGTCGTGCGCCACACATATTACGTCACTAATAATATTTATCCGTGACGCACATCCTGATGCCACGCACCTCCTCCCCATGCGCCACATATAGTATCAATGGCGCACCATTTTGGCGTGTGCCACTGAAGAACAAAATGGTGCGCTACTGATTGGTCGAGCGCTTTTTTATTACAGTCATAATCACACCACTAGACCATGATTATTACAACAATAATCACACCACTAGACCATTATCATTATAGCAATAATCACACCACTAGACAAGTATACAACAATCAAAATAATTATTTATACAACAGACAAAATAATCATAACCACTAGACAAGTATACATCAATCAAAATAATCACATCGGATCACATTACAAATATCATGACATTACAGATAGAGCTATCACCCTATGATCGAATAGAGGATAACAGCGAAGACGGTGAGCAACACCCAGACCATGATCGATATCGATCTTCAACCCTGTGTATATACCACGTACCACTTCGTGATCCCTGTAGATAAGGCATACATAGACAAGGCATATATGTATTACAACATGCAGAATATAGAGAAGGCAGCAGTGATGACACACATAGACAAGGCAGCTGTCCCTATATATTCCTATAACATGCAGAATATTCCTAAATAATGATGGTGAAGTGATATATGACCGATAGATGCCTCAAAATGGAATAAAGGCACAATTGCCTTTTTGGTTGCATTTGCTAGTGAGCATCTTTGAACTGTGCATGCTCTTGTTTGTTAATAAAAGCCAGCACACACTCTGTATCAACATTTCATTCCCAGCTATGGAGACCAAGTTTTACTCAAGGAGGAGAAGTAATGCAGAAAAGAAGGAGATGAAGACTGCAAAGGCACTTGAGAAGATGGGTGACGTGCCGCCAGATGATCCAAGAATAGTGGAGCATGAAGCCATTTGCCAAAGTGTGTTCAAAAGAGGAACTCGTATACCTGAAGTAGTTCCATCAAGGTTGCTTCCTTAGATCAAATAAGCTACTGCATTGTTATTGATTAACAAAGGTGTTCAGTATTGCAAAGATCGGATCGCGATACTGAAGAAGAAGAAGGCAGAGTTTGGTGAAAGAAGCAGCAGATAGAAGAAGATCGAAGGACAATTTGTTTTATGAATAAAATACAGCTACTAGAGCTGTTGTAGTACTTGTATGTGTGCTTGTGTAGCAGGATGATGTGTATGTGCTTATAGTAGTATGTTTTTGAACCCAAATAATCTATGATTATGTTTTAGAATATGTATGTGGCTATTTTATTCATGTCACACATCTACGAGCTATACTATGATAATCTATTTATTTTGTTAAAATGTCTGTGTGGTTTATACAAGGCTATTGGGGCTAAATAAAAACTGGATAAACCATCCTCTTCTGGTATGAGATGGAATAACCATACAAGGCTATTGGGGCTAAATAAAAACTCAGTATGGTGTCCATCTTTTATCAGGTGATTCTGGTATGAGATGGAATAACCATCCTGTTCAAGTTCAATCCATCCAGCCAGCAAGCCAGCCAACTTCTGACGAAACTAATCTCCTACCTAGACTAATCCAACTTGTTGCTGCATTTGAGTAGTGTACTACCCCATTCTAATCATCCAAGCAGTAGCTAGGTCCGTATCATTTAAGTAGGTCGCAAATAAAGCAGAACCAAATCACCCATCAAATCATAACCACAGCTAGTTGGTTGGCTTCTCCCATACAGCGATTAACTAAAACACAACACTCTATTTAATGACTTATCAAGGTAAATAATCCTCGGAAATAAGGCTTCAAGTAATTCTTCCAGTAAATAAATGTCTCGTTTTACGTTACCTTAGAGGCGTCGACTGTGTTGGCGACTAACATGAACTGCTCGGGCGAGACGACATGCAGCAGCCACCGGCTTTGGAACACCTGCCCCGTCCCCGACCGCCGCTTCGATATCTCCACACCGTTGCAGTACGCCAGCGTCTTCCACCCGTCACCGTCTCCGTCGCCGCCATTCCCTCTGCCGCCATGTCTGGAGTCCGACGCCGCGAGCAGATCTTGGATGCAGCTCCTCTTGCCCCCTTGCACCAGCCGTCGTCCCCCTCGCCCCACTGCCGAAGCTCCTCCCACCCTCGTCCACGGCTACCACGCCACGCCGTGCCGGTCCTTGATGCCCACGGGAGGCGCAGTCGCAGCTACACACCAGGAGGCGCGCGGGAGCCGATCCTTCATCATGGAGGGCGGCAGCACGGTGGCCGCTCCTTCGGCTGCGAGGGGATGGATCTGCGGGAGGGAGGAGGGGAAGCGAGGAAGGAAAGGGGAAGAAGAGAAAGAAAGGAAGAAGGGGGCCAGGCCGGGGGCATGCGTTATTTCGGCTAGGTGCCCAAAGTCAGTGGTGCACGCGTATTCCGTGCGTCACAGATATACATGCAATGGGACGCGGCCGACCACTAGCTGTGTGGACCACTTCTCTGTGGCGCACCGACCGTGCCGTGCGCCACTGATAAGTGCATGTCAGTGGCGCACCGACAACGACGTGCGCCACATATAAGTACCTATGGGACGCCCTTCTTACGTGCGCCACGAATATGTGCCCTGTGGATAAGCCTTTTCCCACTAGTGGTTGGCGACCATGTTATAGCAGTGGTGACATGGGTGCATAGTGCATCCGGCGGTGTCGGGGGAGTACCAAACTTGTATTGCCTGCGGCGTTAACATAACCAAGTAGGTCAGAGTGTCCCACGACACACAAGTGCCGGCACACACATTGGACGACCGAAGCATGAAGCCCAAAGCCAGACAACTTGGAGGCCTAAGTCGGATCCACCAAGGAGTTCACCAGCTATACACTGACTTACAGTATAAGAAAATGACTCGGCAGACAAGTCCTAGTAAAACTTATATAACCCTAACCCAGATGTAGTATATAAAACCAAGTAGGAAGGGACAGATTACATAACTTACATGCCACAAAGTTCTAGAGAGGTTAGTCGATCACCGAGGCCTTAGGCTACCTTGGTCTAATTGTATAAGCTAGCAACCATGTAAATAGATCTATATTAATATAGTGATTCATAACAAGAGTATGGATCCTCAACTGTTGTGGACCCCGAACCTGGCTACATCTTAAGCCAATATCGTTCTCAGATTCTTCTACGTCTTCTGGCTCTAGTCACTTGATTTTATCAAGTTGTGCTAGAGTCTCAAAGGCGCGGTGATTCTTTATCTAGATTTGGTTGCGATGAAGCCAGACTCACCATGTCGCGAGCGTGTAGGTGATGACATGATGTGCTAGGGTCAATGTAGTTTTTCCTCTATGGGTTGTGCATTTAGTGGTGTTTGCTTGTGCTACTGGCTAAGACCGTCGCTATGTAGTCCGTGCTCTTAGTCTTTGTGTGCTGATTCTTCATTCTTTTAAAATAAATTAATTGGGCGACTCTCTTCTAGTTACAATGCAATTTTGAATCTCCCACTCGAGTGGTCTGTTTTGGCAAATAAGATGTTTCATGGAGGCAGGTGTTTAATTAAGATGTTGGCAGAAGAATATCCATCTCTACTTTGGCAAAAGACGGCGCCTTGAAGATAGTGTTGGAGCAGTCGCTCTGCGACACGGTGCCGCAGCTGGCCGCCGTGGAGCCCTCTCACGGACATCACGAGTGGTCCAGATGGATCGAGAGGGCGAGAAGAAAGCGCATCCTCGGCAGAAGAAGCCGAGGAGCAACCCGCGGCCAAGGCGTTATATGGGCGTGAGCTCGCCTACCAGGACGCCCCGCTCTACGTCCTCCACGACGACGACAAGGACGTAGGCCCGTCCTACCAGCCACGAGGTGCGCCAAAGCCAAGGAGCTCCTACGAGAACCGGCCGGCGACGACGGCATGGCGAGGATGATAACGGCCGACCCGGCTACACGGCGTTCTACAACAACTTCGGCATGTAGAACGACGAAGGCACCAGCGGAGGCCATGGCGGCGGCCTTTTTTAAGTTTATTATGTACTACTTTAGTTTAAATTTGTTGTAATCCTCCTAGATACGCCCAACTTAATGAAATTCGCTCATCTTTAATGAATTTTAGCGGAACTTGGAACTCTGGCAGACACGAGTTGGAAAATAAGCGTCTGAAAAACTGGTCCATCAAAAAACGGACTAATTTTCGAATTGTACCAAGTGAAGATGCTCTAAGGAAAGATGGTAAGTCCATGAAAGATCAATCGTCCAACTCTTGGCCACGTGTTCAATTACTTGTCCTTGGTAGTTGGCATCATGTCACGTGCTGGTGACCCACAAAGGCAGCCTTTCCCGAACACAAAAAACTTCGGTGCTAAAAAGTTGAGTTCTCAACTAGTTCGGTCACATCGATTTCAGCAATTGCCTTCCATGTCGGTCCTGTAATTTGCAAACAGCTGGAGGAAAGGTGGACAGCCGACAGGTGTCACCAAGGGCCCTTTTTTAAAACACAAATAATACGAGGACCTACCGTAACAAAAGAGAAAGGAAGAAGCGACCCGACACCTCGAAGATAACGGCTACTTTTCCCAGCGCAGCTGTACGCCGTGATAGGGCGGTAACATCTGAGCTCGTTCCGGGCCCCAGAATATAATAACGTGAGAAACGAAGAGCACGACCGATAATTTCGCTCTTTCCTTTTCGTCACCCCCTTCCCCACCGTGATTCCAGCACCACGCGGTCGGAGATGGCGGCGAAGCAGCCTGCGCCGCCTCCGCTGGCCGCTCCTGACGGCGAGGTGATCGAGGTGGAGAACTCGGAGCCGGGCTCACCGGATGCCGGCAGCGGGAGCAGCGGAACTGGCAGCGGCAGCGGGAGCGGCCGGGGCACGTCGGAGTACTCCGGTTGGGTTTACCACCTCGGCGTCAACTCCATCGGCCACGAGTACTGCCATCTCCGCTTCCTCGTCATCCGCGGCAAGTGCGTCGCCATGTATAAGCGCGACCCGCACGAAAACCCGGGACTCGTAAGCTCCCCCCTTCCCCTCTCCGTGCTCTGCTCTCGCCACCTAAATTTGGGTTCTGAATCGTGTGACGGAAGAACCGTGATTCTCGTGGATTCCCGGTTACAGTTTGTCAGAGTGGACGAAGCTGCAATTAACACAGTTTCGTTTTTTCTCTACTGCTTATTAATTTTGTGCCCGCGCCGTTGTTTAGGGCGGAGGTATGAGACTTTAACCTAGTCAGAATTGTGGTCGGGCTTGATGAACTGCTGAATTGTGCGATCTAGAATTTTCTGTTGTTGCAGTTCCTGATTTGGCAAGTTCTGGTTTGATCTGGCACGATGTAGAGCTTTGCAGGGGCAAGGATTGAAACGAACATAAAATCTGAGAAAGCTGGATTTGTTAGAGGGGAATGAGTTGTCCACGCATTTGGCTGTGGGTATGTGTCTTATCTATTGAGAATGCTTAAATGTGCGTTTAGTGGTTACTCTGGCTTGTAAATCCTATGCAACCGTGATTCAGTCGGTGCTGCTATTCTACTCCTGATTATATTTCTGCTGAGGATTTTGTGATCAAATTTTTCAGAAGTAGGGGAAAATGCTGAGGAAGATGCTAAACTGTTTTCGTTGTATAAATCCATACCCTGTATATGTTTGTGTTGAAATTTAGGGCTGAGATGTTGTTGAGGCGATTTGGACATCAATATCCTGGTCAGTGTGTCCTTCATGTGTCTTGTCAGCTATAGAAAACTGAATTCTCATGTAGGGTTCTTCCAAGTTGTACTTTCAGTTATATTTATGCTGTTACCTTACGCCTACACAGTGAGTTATGCCTGCTGTTTTCAACGTGGCCATTAGGTAACAAGACAAATTTCTCATAAACGTCTTCTTTAGGAACCTATCCGGAAGGGTTTTGTTAGTCACACTCTTATGGTGGAGGAGCTTGGGCGCCAGAAGGTCAACCATGGGGTAACGCCGCAGTGGTCCAACTTTGTATCGGCCCTTCAATTGCAATGAAGTGGATGAACTGACATATATTATTGCTTACCTAAGAAATGACCAATTTATGTTTTGAAAACCTAGGATTTTTATGTGTTGAGGTTGTACAATAGATTGGATCAAACGAAGAAAGGAGAGGTACTCATCTTATTACACTCATTGTGTTTTTGTAAACATTCCTCTTCAACATGGCAACCAATGATCTATTGTTATTGTCTTTTACTAGATTGCTTGTGCGACTCCTGGTGAAGCTCGGAAATGGATTGAAGCATTTGAGCAGGCCAAACAACAGGTATTATGCAAGCATTGTCAACTACTACTTGATTTTCTCCAGAAAGTAGTTTGGATGTTTAGGTAGACAGTACGCCGACACCATTGTTCAACACTTCAACTTCAGATGGAAAAAGTTTACCCTAATAGGCTAAAGGCGCACCTCTGTTTAAGGCACTTCAGCTGAAGTAAATATACCAATATAGTTGTTTTCTTTGTTTCCTACTTGTGTTATTAGTATAAAACGATAGGTAATGTTCTTGTTAGTTCTTTCTCTATGAAGTGCCATGCTATAGCAAGAGAGGTGTGTAAGTGTACGATGAATACACATAATTTATTGTGTAATCAGATGATTAATACTGTTGTTAATCTGATTAACTTAATTTGCAATATAAGAGAAATGCTACGGGTGCTGACTGCATATTGTTGTAAATATAAAAAATGTAGAATTGAAGCGGTGTAGCCATCTCCAATTTTTGTATGCACTTAAGAGAGATGTATTATGATAACACCATTCACCAAGGGTATATATTGTTGATATAGACCACAAATCATCACAATGTGAATTCTGCGTGCAAATGTAAATATGACACTCCGATTAGTTGTGCTCAAAATATAACTTGCTAGCAAGAAACCTGATTCTGGTGGGGAGTTGGGAGTGAAGTTTCCTGAAAATTTGAAGTGCTAGAACACATCAAGGAAAAGGCATTAGATACATATTTCTCAGCACTTGTCCCTTGGTGTAGAAGTGTTATTGTTGGTTCACAAACCTGTATCATGATTTAATGTAAAGAAATGTTCGTTCAGATCATTGAACTGCACATTTATATACAGGTGTATTCTTTGTATAGTTAGCAGTTATGACTCCACTTGTTATGCGAGATCAAATCCCTGTTCAATTTTACCTGTTCTTGCTGCTTTCACTTACACATTCTTTTATAACAGGCTGACCATGACCTGACAAGGGGGGTTAACTGGAACAGATTGCAGAATGAAAACGAGTAAGGGAGTTTTCAATGAGAACGATAATCTCTTTTCTGTTTTCATGTTAAATTACTTCTATTAGTCGAAGTTTGACATCTAACTGTTAACACCTGGAGGTTTAATCTTGATGGGCACCGACATCGTGTAAGAAGATATGCAAAAGGCTTGGGGAAACTTGTACGTATTGGCAAAGGTAACACGTTAAATCTTCAATAATAGATTGTATCATGATAAATGGATGGAAGAGCTTTACTTTAGAGAAAATGCAGTTCCCTCACAGAAAAAAAAAGTTCTGAATTTGACCTCTAAGGGGCCCTTGCCAGGGTGGAATGGGGATTGGAAATGTAACTTTCTCTCTGTGCAAATGCACTTGATAGATTAGGCGGTTCCTTAGCCGGGTAAACTATGAATGGCCAACTTTGTAAAAAAACATTTTTGTCCTCTTAATGGACCATAGGTTCTCAAGTCCAATTTTTTTTTCGAGAAAACGCAAAGGGCTTTTGCGTTTCATTTCATTGAAAAGAAGGAGTTGCTGTTACATTCCTCCTAGGAGGCCGACTACAGATTTGAAAAAGGGAATAAAAAAATCAGTGCACGTCCCATGTTGTTGGCAGGATAACCCTCAGCCCTTTTGCGCCGGCTCTGGCCTCAGTGCACGTCTCAAGTCCAATTTCAGTTTGGTAAATTCGTAAAACTGCTATTCTTTTCGGCTTTATCAACGCCAATACGATTTTCTTGAGAACAAATTTGATTGCTGTCTTGTAGATTATTTGCTTCATTTTGATTGACGTGCACTTTTATTGAGACCCAATTTACTGTTTCATACTCCGTAAAAGTGAGCTTATTCGCAATTTTGGTTATTAGTGTAAACTAAAATGTCTACGTATCTAGTACTCCCTCCGATCCATAATAAGTGTTGCTCATATAGTACAACTTTATACTAAATTGGCGACACTTATTATGGATCGGAGGGAGTACATGTGATCAGTCTTATACTAATAGACAATAACTAACAGAAAACCCCATGTATAAGGATATATAACCAACAGAGAATCTCATTCCCCCACCTTCATCCCCGAGAACATGTACTTGTGACATTCTAACACCGTACCCTACCTTTTGGATACACATATTAGCCCCACGAGCACATGTCCACCCACCTGCAGGTTCTGAGTGGCACGTGAAGTGACCCCATGAGTCTACACTCCCTGGCACATAAAGAGGACAAAACAGGTAGGGTGCTACGATGGTCACCTGAACACCCTCAAAGCTCCAACTCTGTGCATGTGGGTGTCATTAAGTCACAAGTACCGGTAGATTATTGAACAAAATACATTGCCAACTAATGCCAAAGTTCATTAGATTTTTGGCAATTTACTCTAACACAGTCATAACCTAACACTCTAACGTAAACCAATTTCCATGTCGATGTTCCAACTTACAGAAACCATGTCTTCTTTCACAGTGGACAAGTAACTTTAAAGGTTTCTGATATTGCTAGCCTAAGATCTTTTTTGGGCTAGACAAAAGGGTGGATACCCCAAGCTTATACTGAAAATGTCCAGGTATACAAAGGTACATGTGATAGCTGGCTCCCAAGACACATGGGTTGCACTACTGTGCTACAAAACGGGAACGAAGGCACCAGTCGTAAACAAAGGAAATCACAGTGCAACCTTAAAACCAGCCAAGATGTTCCTGGAACCTCCAAATATAAGTTACAGCTCCTAAGCGAAGACTAAGAATTACCGTGTTGCAACCAGCTCGAATATAATCCTCCAAACAGACTGGATAACTTTCTGACATGAAAATATTCCACTCCAGGCCTTAGTATGTTTTTTTAGATGCCTTAGTATCTTTGTTGAAATGGGTTGTGTGCACATGATACCATGTTGAATGCCTTACTCTGCTATTTTTTGTGGGTTGTCCTAATATTTTGAGTTAATGCATTCGCAAAATGTTATATTTTTCGGACTTCAATATATAATATCATGCATGTGGTGTTGCATTGTTTAACTTAAGTGATAAGTGGCCTATCTCTTGCTCATCTAAAAATTCCTCTACCATGTGTACATTATAGGACCAGAAATGCTCCTTCGGCAGTCCTCGGATCTTCAAAGCCATGAAAGAGTTAACACAAACTTTGGAGATGATACCGGAGATGCACTTGAAGCACATGAATGGAGATTCGTTCGAACACTAAATGGTATATATATCCTTATACTACACCGATTGGCACTCTATAAACAATATGGTGCAGCTACCTGTATTTAGTATTTACTCTTTAGTTTCCCTTCCGAAGTTATGCTTTCAGATGGTTACTCAACTATATCTATATTTAAGACTTTGCCTTCTGAGAAAAGATGGTGCTGCTATGAATTTATGGTTGACTAGACAATAATTGCAATGCTTTGGCATTTTTGTAAGTCACTGCTGTGTCTTAGCTCATCTTTTGTAAGATGCTGTCAATAGTTTTGCACTATAAGTGGAATCATGCACAATATATCAAACTTGAATCGTATGAAGTTGAGAATTGCTATTCTCACATACTCCCTCCGATCCAAATTGATTGTCGTGGTTTAGGCAAAGTTTTGCCTAAATCTTGCCTAAACCTACGGCAATTAATTCGGATCGGAGGTTGTATTATTTTTAATTGAGTTTGTTGATATAACCTCCACGGCATACGAGCATTCCCTGAGACCATTACTCTTGTGCCCATTTTACATATCTGCAGAAATGTTTGGGAATAATTGGGGTTGTATCCTAGAACCTCATCCCCTTCATTTATACTGCTAAAAGTTCAACTGGTCTTTTTTATAGACTCTAATACAAACTGTCCAACACTCCTCATCAACATGGGCTTGACACATAGAAAATCTTATTACATACTGTGATACGCTTGCTGCGACCACTGTGATACTTCGCAGAAGCTTGCTTTAGATGCCATGACTATACTAAGCTCTGGATTACAGTAGCTTGCAGAATTAGTGGACTTGTTGTGGATCCCATATAAACTACTGCTAACTGCTAGTATGGAATGAGATGAATGATGCGACGTTCCACGGAAAGATACTATATTTCCGTGGTCAGCCAAGCTATTCCCCTTTCAGCGCTAGTTATTGTTGAAAAAATCACTTCAACTCGATGAAGGTAGCAGTGGAGCGAAGGGATCTTTGAAAAGTTATGGTCAGACTCTAGTACTTGCTCTCATTAGATAACTTATCAGTGTGTAATTTTAACTCTGTATTGAGTTGCATGCCCAATCAATTCAGCCAATATTCTAGTAATATGATGAAGAAAGGTAGCAATATAGTCATATTTTAATATTCTCCAACAATATGAACATTTTCCCATTCTGTTGAGTCATGGCCAGATTACCCCAATCTTATTGACCTCTACTTCTGTTATCATTATTCCAGGAATAAGAAATTTTGAAGATATTGCAAACTCAAAGGTGAAATTCTTTTGCTTTTCAGGGTCAAATGTTTATGATATTTCTGTAGCTTGTTAGTTAGATGGATGCATTAAGCTGATGCTCAATGGAATTAACTGTTTTCTTGTGATCCATTATCTTAATGGTTGTTGAGCTATCAATCTTTTCACAAGCAACATGCAATTTTGTACCATGCAATCAACAATAAGTAAGCTAGATAACAGTTTAACAGTCACCGATGTATGTCCAACTGAGTTAAGGTTATGTGATCAGATACCCCCCTGTATCATGACCATATTGCTAGCTAATACTTGTCCAGAGTAGTTTCTTTACAACTTTGGCAATTCAAATAATTCTTGTCTAGACAAAACAGAAAACTGAAGTGCAAAATTAGAGCAAAATAGCTATGCCCTTTAATGAATGAGATGCTTAAAGTGTCCCATTAGTTGCTTGGGAGCATCCGCCTCCATCCCTAACAACCAGCAACTTCTTTATTTCTGAATGCACAATGTGGACTTGTGGTTTAGGACTAGTTTTCTCTGAAGACATTGGATCCCAAATTTTGTTTCATTGATCACATTTATCTTGTGTTTGGCTTGCTGCCAAAATTTTGGCAAGATCCCATTCTTCTTTGCACCCTAAGAAACTTGATCAAATCACAACTTGCTGGTTCGTTGACCAGTTTTTTTAATGCTAACCTTTGGAGCAATTGTCATTTTTAGGTATGAGTCAAGCTTGCACTTTACTCTTTGAAACTGATGTCTAATCATCTATTCCTGTGTTTTTGAGAGAGGGAAGGTTCTACCTTTATTAATGTAAAACTTCTGCTAATTGTTATTTCTTGCAGGGTGGAAAGGGGATACTTCTTAAGTCCGTTGGCGTGGTTGGTGCAAATCCTGACACTGTGTTCGAAATGGTTCTCAGTCTTGATAAGCATAAGCGTTACGAGTAAGCTAGCAGTTGTTTGGCCTTTACAACAAATATATTACTCCCTTCGATCCATAATAAGTGTCACTGATGGAGTACCTTTTTCTCCTTGTGGGTGGAACACATACATGGTACCACTGATTGGCATCTAATAAGATTCTTCCATGCAGGTGGGATATGTTGATTGCTGATTTGGAGTTGGTGGAAACAATTGATGGGTACTGTGATGTGGTTTATGGGACCTATGAGCCGAAATATTTAAGCTGGTACTTTCCTCCCATTACAGTTTGGATTATTCCCTCAATGATTGCGACGTATTTATAGAAAACATACTTTCTGCTGTAATGCTTTTGGTCCAAATAGCGTACAGTTGTAAACTATCTTGAATGATTTTCGAAATAAGCTCAAGTAGCCATCTTTTGGAGATCTTGAGCTTAGTAAAGCATGCTTGGTTTAGTTTAAGAGTTAATATTGTTCGGAAACTCATGCAAATTAGTCTTCTGGTGCTACCCTTATGCATGCATGTAGGGATCTGCCATCTCATGCTGACATAATTAACATTAATTACTAAATCAGGAAATTCAAAGTGATTTATCTTGCAAACGGTCAATTAGATCATCAACCATGTTCACCGTTGAATTCATCTCGACTAGTGCTTCAAAATTTGATCCCATGTTATGTTTCAACGATTTTTTTGTTACACCAGTTATTACTAGATAATAGTACCGGTTATTACTAGATAATAGTACCGTGGTAAGAATGCATAGTTACCAGATAATTATGTATAATATATACGAGTACTAAACCATTTTCCTATATATATTTAGGAATAGTGACGTTATGCAGAGCTAGATAGTGGGTATTCAAGTGTTACCAACAACTAAGAGATGGATGACATTATTCAATAAAAGTAGTATCATGCAAGTCTTGCAAGGGTGGATAATGATGTTAGGGAACCTGGTAACTAGTGTTATAACCTTCCTATATTCTGGTAAGTGGCAATAACCTGGCAACTATCAATGAGAAGAATAGTAATCAAAACATGTTAGCATGGGTCTAGTTTCTAAGGTCTCGCCGAAACAAAGCCAACGGTGAAAGGAGATTGCCAATCAGGTCAACACATTGATAGATAAAATATTTTGAATTTTAATAAGAATTGAGAGAATCTTGTGATGCCATGGTTTTGCATGCATTGGAGAGAGAAGGGGTGGTGCCGCACGGTAAGATTAAAACGCGGGCAATTACCGACGAAAAGAATAGTTGCCGAAACATGTCAACTAGTTTTGAAGATCTTGCCGAAACAAAGCCAAAGGTGAAAGCGGATCACCAATGGGGTCAACGAATAAATAAATAAATAAATTTTAATAATCTACAGAATCTTGTGATATCATGTTTTTGCATGTATTGTGTAAGAGAATGGATAGCGCCACAAGGTAAGACTAAAATGCACTGCTACATAGTGTTGTCCAATATTGTTCCTGCGTGATCAGTGTATGAAAGATATCGCTTCTACTCTTAAGTATGGAGACGTTAGGTTTATTAAGAGCTATTGTTGTTCTCTGTTGAGAAGTTAGTGAAAAATATCTACTAAGTATGGAGACTGTTCTCAGGTGGAAATCAAAGAAGGATTTTGTCTTTTCCAGACAATGGTTTCGTGGACAGGATGGGGCATATAGTAAGTAACGTGATCTTTGTCTACATGTTCAAAGTTAAGAGATATGTGACCTTCCTTTGTTCCTCCTATGCAGACATTTTGCAAAGTCCTGCTAGTCACAAGAAAAAACCTTCAAGGCATGGTTATGAACGTACACATATCAACCGTAAGATCGATCTGTTCTTGATTAGTTTTCTTGCAGCTTCTTGTTTTGCAGTACACATGCATTCTATGTTCAAAGAGTTGGTAGATGTACACTATAATTAACTAGTCGATACTTCAACAATAACCTTAGATGGGTCACATGATTACTCTTACTACAGATAATATATCTTCTTCAAAGATCATTAACAATTCCTAGGTTCATAATTTTCCTTGGATCAGTTATCAGCTGTAGGTTTTGGGGGAATATTTCTGGATGTGTTTAGTCTCTTGGACCTCCACACCCTCTTATATATATCTCAGTTTAGTATACATCTTCACTCATACACTTGAATAGTCTAGAACGTAGTAGGACATACTACTAATCTACTAAACACTCCCTAGAATATTCTAGACTCAACTAGGACACCAACACAGGCTCCAACACTCCGCTAGAATACTCTAGATTCTCCTAGGACAATACTACTACACCCTCTTATATATAGCTCAGCTTAGTATACATCTTCACTCATACACTTGAATAGTCTAGAACGTAGTAGGACATACTACTAATCTACTAAACACTCCCTAGAATACTCTAGACTCAACTAGGACACCAACACAGACTCCAACACTCCACTAGAATACTCTAGATTCTCCTAGGACAATACTACTACACTAACTCAGATTCCAACACCCCCCCTCAAGATGGGCATGGGTTAATCACCATGTCCATCTTGCTACAAATTCATGAAACTTACTACAACCACCACACATCTAGCTTGCAAGCACAGATACGTTCACCATCTGCAGTCAAGCACCCATTCGGCACTGAAAATTCAAGCACACAAACTTTGCATCAAGCTAGCCACCTCCAATCCTTCTCGTGTTGGTCCACCATTGCCTCTCCAACCATGCGCCTTCTCACACCGGTGCCTACACCGGCGGCACCGCACGCCTTCCATCATCAGCTTGAGCATAGTCATTGCCTCTTCATCACCTTAGGTTCCCGCAGAACCACGGCTGCCTCACCTCAACAACAGCTCATACAGAGCCACAACCTCCTTACCTCACCGGTCACTCCTGAGCTAAGCACGCTCGCTGAGTGATGCTCCTCTCAGCTATCCACACTCTCCTTTCTTCATATACTGTCCACCTCTCCAACACGGTCCCAACCATTACCTCTACCTTCTCTCCAGCAAACCCCTGGCCATCTTCGCCTCGGTCACCACAACCTCTACCATTTCTTTCCTCAACCCTCTGAACAATCTCAGAAACACCACCTCTCCTATGTCATCATCAAACTCTCGCTTACCATCTTAATTCCACACCTCCTGACAACTCTTCAAACTCAGAGCCACTCGCCTTCTCAGCACCATGGCTTCACCATCACAACATACAACTCCCATCATTCTCTCCCCCTGTCTCAGGGCTCACCTTGTCCTCAAACTGACCATAATCTCCATGATAGTCACAAACAGCAACACCAGCAGGGAGCAACTTCTTCTCTCACTTCCTCTGGATCATTCCACAAGTCTCGAGCAGATGAGCATGCATCACTCTCCTTTCTTTACTCAGCAGGCCATTTGCACTTCTCTCCACTCCAGGATGTAGCTGCCGCGCTCCTTGTATTGGTCCAGCTCACCAGCAGCAAAGCAGACTGCAGATCCTCAAACTCTTCCCTGCAGAAGCACCCACTTCATTTCCGGTCCAGGCTGGCAGAAGCAACGCCCTCTTCTCTCTACTCCATTTATACACCAGTACACCACCACATGTAGGATACAAGGGTCCTAACCTGCTGCCTTGTGTGTGGCGGCTGGGGTTTCTACTGAGGGGCAGAACACACACAACACATATATACTAGTTAGGTGGGCCAAATGGGCCAAGCCAATAACATGTCCAGAATACCTCTTGACCCAATACATTTCGATTAACACTCACTCAAGATGGGTGATATATATTGATCATTCCCATCTTGCTACATCTTCATTGCTCGCTTTCGCCAACCCTTTGTTAGGATGCGCAACTTTCTTGTCTTGTGGGTATATAGTTTATCTTGATTATACGCATCCAACTTCTTCTTGATGAAGAATCATCTATCTCCACATGTTTAGTCTGTCTTTGAATCTGGGTTATTTGCAATGCATATGGCGATTTGTTATCACAGTACATTTAAGTGCCTGACTTCAACACCTTCAATTCACTTAGAAGATTTCTAACCCACAACATTTCACTTAGCCCTTGGGACAAAGCTCGTATTAGCCTCTGCGGTTGACTTCGACACAACCGATTGCTTCTTACTTCTCCATGCTACTAAGTTGCCTCCAACAAATACACGGTATCTGATGTGGGCCTATCATCGAGACAACTCGCCCAATCGCATCACTATAACCATCAATGGTGAGATGTCCATTACTTCTAAATAGCAGACCCTTCCTGGTGTCCCCTTTAGGTATCTTAAGATTCTCGGATCGCATCCATATGTGCACTCCTAGGTTCATGCATATATCGCTTACTATACTTACAGTAAGCAATGTCGAGCCTTGTGTGACATAAATAAAGTAATCTCCCCAAGCCTTTGGTACTTCTCCTTGTCCACAAGTTCTCGGAAATTTGTGATCTTATCGTTTGATCAATAGGTAGCGACATCTCTACATCCTATCATCCCAGTCTCCCTAAGGAGATCAAGGGTGTATTTCCGCTGTGATAAAATAATTCCTTTCTCTAACCTTGCCACTTCTATGCCTAGAAAATATTTCAATTGACCCAAATCTTTTACTTCAAAGGTCTTGCTCAAACACTTTTTGAGTTCTAATATCTCCTCCTCATCATCACCAATAATTATGATATCATCAACGTATGCTGCTAGAATAGTAATCTTGCATGATGAATGTTTGTAGAATACAGGTCACAATTGCATTGCGCATACCCGATATCACATATTGCATGCCTAAATCTGTCAAACCAGACCCTTGGGGATTGTTTCAAGCCATATAAAGATTTCTTGAGTCTGCACACTTTTCCTTTAGTTCCAAAAGATGCCAAGCCTGGAGGGACTTCCATATAGACTTCTTCATGTAGATCGCCATGCAAAAATGCATTCTTCACATCCAACTGATGCAAGGGCTATCCGAAATTAGCTGCGCATGAAATTAGTATCCTTACTGTATTCATCTTAGCCACCGGAGCAAAGGTCTCATCATAGTCAATACCATATGTCTGACTATACCCTCTAGTAACCAATCTTGCTTTGTATCTCTCAATCTTCCCTTCAGGATTTTGCTTGATTGTGAACACCCATTTGCATTGCTTTCTTCGTTGGAAGATTAGTTAATTCCCAAGTTTGGTTCTTCCTTAATGCCTCCAACTCCTCTCTCATTGCAAAGACACCATTTTGGGTCCGGTTTAGCTGTTTGCCAATTTGAAGGAATGATAACATCTTGAAGTGCGACCACAAAGGCTCTATATGATGGTGATAGAGCTTCATAAGAGATATAGTTGCTAATATCATTTTCAAACCCGTATCTACGCATGATTTTGTTGTTGCTACACACCTTCCTTTTCTTAGGGCAATTGGCATGTCCGAACTCTCGGATGCATTTAACGAACTACCGCCATGCTGAATCTTGTGGTGATCTTGTTGCATCCCTTGCACTTCATCAATTCTTTGTTCGCATCCGACGCTTCTCATTTGATTGCTCACCTCGCCAACTCTCTACTTTGCTCACCTGCTCTGCGACCGTTGCTTCTCCTGTATTTCAATCTGAGGCCTTGAGAATAGACTTGCAATTCTTTGCCTTGATTCTTCTAGAAGCATGATTTGTAGGCCCTATCCTTGCATTACCTTCTCTAAGAGGAATAGGAATGGTCCCAACAATAGGAGGTGAGGCCGAACACCACTTGTTCGATCGTTTCTTTTCAATCGAGAATAACTCTCCCTCTTGACCATTCCTTCTGTCAAAAGAATGGTCAAGTGCTTCAAAAGACCACTTAGTTACATTGCTTCACCATAGAAAGGTTGATTCACGAAATGTAACATCCATCGACAAAGGTTCGCCTTTTCGTGATTCCAGCACCTATATCCTTGTCACGATGGATAACCAATAAATATGCATTTCACCCTTGGATCCAACTTACTCACGATGGCCGATGATCACGACAAAACACGTGCAACCAAATACCTTGGGAGGAACAATGAATTTATTTTGGCGAACAATAATTGGCAAGGAGATTTCATACCTAGAATCTTTGAGAGTACGATTGATAAGATATATTGAAGTGAGCGACTTCACTCCACAAGAACTTTGGCACATTCATAGTATATATCGGTGGCGAGCAACTTCTAAAATGTGCCTATTCTTGGTTCGCTACTCCATTACGTGGAGTGTCGGACAAGAGGTTTGATGTAAGATGCCTTTTACGAGCGAAACTTCCAAACAACTTGTTGACATACTCTGTCCCATTATCAGTTCTAACCATATGTACCTGCACTTTAAATTGTGTTTGCACATAGTTATAAAAATTCTGGAAGCATTGAAACACCTCATCTTTGTGTCTCATAAGATTTAACCAGGTCATCCGCGAGTAACAGTCAATAAAAGTTACAAAATACTTCATTCCACCCACTGATGTAATATGGCAAGTCCATACATCAGAATGAACAAGAGTAAATGAAGAAATACTTCTTAATCCTCTACTCACATAAGATGTTCTAGTATGCTAAGCATACTCACATGCATCACATTTTAGCTGAGTCTTATCCACTCCATTCATTACATCTGGAAATACTCTACTCATCTTATCAAAAGCCATATGACCCATTCGACAGTGATGAATCATCGCAAGAGCTTCCTTCTCAACCGAGGTTGCTGCAAACACCGCTTGCCTTGACTTTTCCAGGTCTAGGTACCACAGACCTCTATGCAGTTCTCGATCCAATCTTCCTTCGATCGAGACTCTCCGAATTAGACAAGCCCTTTTGTTAAGCATTATGCGGCAGTCTAGTTGATCTATCAATGCACTCAACGAGACTAAGTTCACGGAAAGCGGAACATGCGAGCGGATGATAGATTGATATCTTGTGTGCATTCTACTGACCCAACTCCCTTTATTTGTTGTGCAGTACCATCTGCGGTTTGTATAGTCTCAGAATGTGTTGAGGGAAATAATATATAAGTTTCAAACTCCTTTAAATTACCAGTAACATGCTTAGTTGCTCCCGAATCTAAAATCCATTCAGAATTAGATCTATGTACTGCTACAAATGCGTATTCAGTATTACCTTCATTGGTATAGACAAAGTGTGCGAATTGCCCAAAATCATCACACCCTTCTTCCTTCTTCTTGTCATTGTTATGCTCACCTTTCTTCTTAATATTAGCTGAGCTAGATGGCTCCTCGGTGACTGTCATATTAGCTCTTGCTCCCCTCTGATATGCATGACCACCTCTCCTGCCTCTATAGCCCCTATAGTTGTTGTAGGTTCCTCTGCCATATCCTCTTCCTCTACCATGCCAAGGTGCCGTGCAATCATTACTCAAATGACCTCCACAATTATGACAGTTTCGGTACTCTGCAACAAGATAGGCTGGTTTCATGGCTGATTCTTCTTTTATGTTCTCCCTCAACCTTGATTCTTCTTGGGCAACTGCAGCAATAGCTTCCTGCAGTGAAGGTAGAAATGTCACAGTGCGATGAATCTTGCCTTCACCTCAGGATGCAGACCCTTCAAAAACTTCAATACTCGCTTCCCCTCAATCCACTTGTTTGCAGTTGCCACACATTCAGCATGCTCTAGCTTCAACGGATTCAAATGGTCAAGATCAGCCCACAATTGCTTTAGCTCCCCCACATATGTCATCACTGGTTTGTTGCCTTGGACCAGGTCATGAACCTTGTCTTCGATTTGAGAGATCAACATAATATTCCCTTTTCCTGAGTACATTTCCTCCAGGGCCTTCCAAACTTCTGCAGCTGTAGAGAGAGCTTCCACAGAAGCTGCAACAGATGGGGTCAGAGAATTTAACAACCAAGTAAGCACCAATGAATCAGTAGCACTCCACTTCCTCCATTTTACACTCTCCTCATCCTCTGGTGCTTTATCCTTCCCAAGAACATAGCCCTCAACATCCTTGGTTCTCAAGATACTCAGACCCCTTCTTGACCAACTCAAATAATTCCCAACGCCTTCTAGCTTAACCTCATTTGGCATGAGCTCAAGTTTGTGGTTTACCTCAACTTGTGAGACCTCCTTGTGCGGATCCAGAGCTTCACAGCGGCAAGCGATCTGCGAGCTTGTTCAAGACTGACTCATCTCACCCTCCATCTTCTAAGCCTTCCTCTCTTGATTCCACCTGACCATTTTCTCCTGGAATAGATCTCACTTCCTGGATGGAGCCAGTGCTTCATGCGCCACCATCTTCACTAACTCCGTCAAGGTGGCCACCAATGTCTCTACCCTTGTCTCCCTATGCTCTGATACCATGTAGGATACAAGGGTCCTAACCTGCTGCCTTGTGTGTGGCGGCTAGGGTTTCTACTGAGGGGCAGAACACACACAACACATATATACTAGTTAGGTGGGCCAAATGGGCCAAGCCAATAACATGTCCAGAATACCTCTTCAGCCCAATACCTGTTCAGTTAACACCACACGACACCAATATAACTAGCTTCCTGAGCAACACCCAATGCAGAGCAGCAACCAAGCACCGCATGATGCACCTTGAAACATGAGGTGGCTACCGCCCACACAGAGAAACACAGAGAAACGAGGTGCGGCCTCCCGCTGCCTAGGTGACTACAATGTGCCTGGTGTTGTTGACGACAAGAGCCGGAGTGGGTGCTGCAATGGTGGAACGGTGGTGGATATGGTTAGGAGTAGGATCCTAGCTCTGATACTATGTAGGTTTTGGGGGAAAATTTCTGGATGTGGTTAGTCTCTTGGTCCTCCACAACCTCTTATATATAGCTCAGCTTAGTATACATCTTCACTCATACACTTGAATAGTCTAGAACGTAGTAGGACGTACTACTAATCTACTAAACACTCCCTAGAATACTCTAGACTCAACTAGAACACCAACACAGACTCCAACACTCCGCTAGAATACTCTAGATTCTCCTAGGACAATACTACTACACTAACTCAGATTCCAACATCAGCTTTACAAAACAGGGTATATTTCATTAGGAAACATGCTAGTGTTTTAATTTCTGAGCAGTGACAAGATTAACAAATCAAAGGATTTCTGGGTGTTTTACATAGAACTGAAGTAGAACTAAAGGGTAATGTCTACAGGCTACACGATTAAAAGTTTAGATTCTTCTTTCCTCATCCTTTGCTGCACACGCCATTGTCCTGCACTGCATCCATGAATGACTCGACAGCAGCAGTTAATCCCATTGTGAACCGGAACAACCAATTGAGGAGCGACTCATACTCATGCTGGTGTGGCGAGCCGCGAGTCATCTACGTCAGTGATCTGCATGTACCATGGTGGGGAAAGTTGACCTGCGATGAGTCACTATCGCATGCTTTGTACACTGTCACCATAGCATGCGCACAGCACACCTGGCCGCAACCATCTGCCTCAGGCCTGCATCACTATGGTACATGCATGGCATGATCGCCAGCGGCAAGCCCACTGCTGCATGTGCCATGCAGTATTGCGCAGCATGCCATGCTGCGGCATCTTCATCCACTCTTCTCCCGTGATTGCTTGCGCCTAGCCAGGGAGCTATACTGTCAGCTTCCCTTCTTGCTTTGCATCTCAAGTGGCATCCATCGCCCATGCTAGACCAAGTTCCTTCTGACTCCATGGCTCCATCCACCTAACTGTGCCATGTGAGGAAACCATGGATATCGGGCTCCGCCATGAGCCACAACAAGACCACAGACAGACAGTGGCGGAGCCAACTCAATCACTGAGCCTGGGCAGGCTTTGCATGCAGCTGTATTGATCAAGATTTATCCTAAAAATTCCCTACTTAAGCTAGCTCTAGCCTGTAAACCATAAAGGTAATTAGCAGCTAGAGCCCGGGCAGCCGCCCGGGCACGCCGGCCTGTAGCTCCGCCACCGCAGACAGACAGCGTCCATGGGACCCCTGATGCTTTGGCTTAGATTAGGCACACAAACCAGTTTGATGAAATTGCGTGCACAAGGTCTGTTTACTCTGTGTTTATCCAACTGGCACGGCAGATAGATTAATGAAGTGGCATGGACGTGCCAACTGACACTAGGCCTGACCGACTGAAGTGGTCTGGCTTTTTTCCCCTTCACGAATCAGAATAACATTGTGAATCCAAGGATCCAAAGTGTTTATTATTTAAAACGCTAGTGGTTGCAAGTGAAGTTAAAATACCTGGTCCTAAGGCCAATTTTAGTCTTTAATTTATGATCACTTGTTTATGGATCCAATTTCTGAAACCGAGTTTGTAGGAAGGATTAACTTGGGAGAGTTAGATTGGCCCTATGATCTGGAAGTTGATTTGGGAGAGCTGGGCTCCCAATCGCGTCAAATTCTTCCACTGGCTTGCGGACCTGGATCGTTGCTGGACGGCTGAACGCCTCGCACGCCGGAACCTGCAACACCATCCCCGCTGCATACTCTGCGATCAGGAGATGGAAACCATGCGCCACCTGATGATCGGCTGCCCCTTCTCTCGGCAGGTCTGGCACGAGACCCTCGCCTGGCTGCGCATCCCCTGCGCACCACCCGCTGACGAGCCTGCCCTCTTCGACTGGTGGAAAGGTGTCACAACGCACACCTAGACTGATGCAGAAAGGACTGGCCACCACCGGGGACGGAGCTGCTTTAGAGGCGTTGGTCAGCTGACCCCAATGGAAAACACAAAAACCTTCTCTAATTAGCATTAGCTAATGAATATTTATAGGAGATGACCCCAGTCAAGTAGAGGAAAATGGGTTTGACCCCATTCAAAAAAATTCCTAGCTCCGTCCCTGGCCACCACAACTCTCCTTGTGCCATGGATGATCTGGAAGCATCGCAGCGATTGTGTGTTTGAGCGAACCCAACCGTCGACCCAAACCCTGGTGAACAAGATCGAGGAGGAAGCATCAGCGTGGATCCTTGCAGGCGCAAAAGGGCTGAGAGACTTAGTGCCAATCACCTAGGATGTTCACTAGTTACCACACCTGTATTCTTGATGTCAACCTCTTTGGAGGTGTGTAACAACTCTTCTATCTTTTCAATATAATGAAACGCAAAGATCTTTGCGTTTTCTCTCTCAAAAAAAGATTGGCCCTATGGTGCCAATTTTAGTCTTACGTACAAGGATAGAGAAGGAATAGTCCTCTATCTCCCTGCTTGCTACAGTAGACCACCTATGGGGTTATATTTTTTTGATGGTCTCTATGGGGTTATATAGTACTCAGATCATCTAATCTCTAGGACCCCTAACAGAGTACACCTCGTTTTACATAACCCAAGTCTACGATTCCTAACTGAGTACTGCTCGTGTAAAAGAGAAGTGTTAACCCGAGTGGGACCATACCTAGGACATTGACTCAGCTGGGCTAAACAAGTCCAATACGACTTGAGGCCAAATCATATGGAACTACGACTCTAGTCCCAGGGACTTACAACTGGTGTTGCGCGCCCTTCGCTGATAGCTGACTCCCCATATAGCAGTTATAGTAAGATGAGAAAATCCATCTGTGAAATGGATTAGACAGTTTGATTAAACAGATCTGATGAACTATGTCTTGCCATTTTACATAGTAATATGTGCATGCAGGACTAGATGAGATAAAATGCATCTGCCATAATCAAACTGGGTGGAGAGTGCCTTTACCTTAGCTGTTTGTAAATGACTAAAACCATTTCTCTTACTTGCAATACTAAAATTTTGCCGAATGTCTTTTCACATTTTGCCCAATGACTAAAAACGTTTTTTTTTAATTTTGCCATATGTTTTTGTTGGCTTTCATATCTAGCCTACCCTAACTTCCTTGGACATTGTCCTTCCAGCCACAACATGGGAAATAAGGAGGTTAAACACATCAGAATCATCAACCCCAAAGTGCATTGTTACTCGTATGGTGGAGATCTCTCCAAGTTTTTGGGACAGATGGAAGAGAAGGACCTCCTCAAATTTTGATAGAAGTATCGCATATGCTTTGCTCAGCCAAGTAGCAGGTTGGTCATTTTTTCGGCGAGAATTATTATATCACCAAATTGGAGAACTCGATGATGACCTTGTTTTCTTCTCTGATTGTACAGGTCTAAGAGAATACTTCGCAGCAAATCCAGCCATCACATCTGATTTTCCTTCTACAGTAGTGAAGTCAAAGGCATCTGAACCTTTGATCATCCAGAGTGAACTTGAAGATTCTGAACCTAATGATGAGTTCTACGATGCGCTTGTTAGAGGAGAATCCTTTGAAGATGAGGATAGCGATGATGATGACGACGATGATGTTACGACCTCGAAGGTAATAATTACGGTTTCAAATCATAATTATGTAATCCAAATGGTCATATTATGTTCAGTAGTAAATGGAGATCCAATGTTCGTAGCAAATTTCTATGCAGGCTGGAAAGGTGAAGTTGAAGAATGTATCATGGGCTATTGCAGGTTTAGCTATGAAGCGATCTAAAGGTTATAATGATAAAACCCATGAGATATTTGGAATTTTCCAGCACAGCTGAGTTTTATTAGCGATAGGCATATAAGCATTTTCATCATTAGTTTTATAAACCACAGAATGAAGATGCATGCCAACATATATGGATGTGTACCAGAGATGTATATACACATAGGCAAACGCTGATGGTACACATTTTAAATAGCATGTAGTGGAAGCACCGAAGCATAGTGATTTCATAGTGTAGTTGCCCGCAATATGTTCAGCTAGTTAGGAAATATACTTGGCTAACCACGGCCTAACACCATTCTCTGAAAGTTAATCACCGACCTTTGTACTGATTTAGTACATTTGAGTTTCCAGTGTTTCTGTACTGATACTGGTTCACATAAACATTAATCATGAGTAGTAGCATCCTTCCAAATTGTAAATTTAAGAGTTGCTAAAGAAAGATGCGGGTGCATTAATTCTTTACTTAGCATGTCTTACTCTTCTCCTCTCCAAGTGCTATACTGCAACTTGCTAATGTCACTCATTTTGAATATATTAAAATATGTGGAGTAAACTAAAGAAAGTTGTCTCAAGGCAACAATTGATTACATCTTCAAGTGCTATACTGCGAGTTGCTAATTTTACCCATTTTACATATGATTAAAATGTATGGAGTAAAGTAAAGAAAGTTGTTTTAAGGCAACAATTGATATTTCTTCATTTTGCCAAACTGAAGGAAGATGTGTTGCATGTGTTGTCTTGCTTGATCTATGATCTGGGCATTCTTTTTCCGAATTCTTGTCCTATGTACTTATCCTCTTAATGAAAAGATGTGAAACGCTTATTTGCATGTTCTCCAATACAACACTTCCATCTTATCCTATACGGAATTGTGCATCCAAATATGCACTATATGTTTGGAGCTTGCCCTTTTCTTGTATTTCAAGGGGAAAGGGAACAATAGTTGGTCTAGATGCCTATCAGTTTTATTTGTTTACTCTGAAATGTAACACAAGGGTGATAAGAATCACTATAGTGGTACATATATGTCCTCTAATCCAGCAATCCGGATTGATATATCATTTTTATTGCTATTGTTCTCCAAATTATTGTTATGTTTCTTACTATTTAACTCCGAGTTGAAAGTCTTGTTCAATATTTTGTCCAACAGCTTCACTTGAGAGGAGTGAATTGGTTACAAACTCTATTCCCATCACCATTGATACAAGCCATTTCCATGGTAGCGTTCGACGAGCGAAAAGCGAAGATGACCCAAACTCTTGGAGTGCACCTGGTGGAGAGAAGTTTATGATAAGAGGGAAGACTTACTTGACAGATTACACGAAGGTGGGAACATTAGAGTTCCATTTTACTAGTTAATCAAGAGAATCCTTTCAGAAAAAAATTAAGCAAGAGAACTGTTAAAACTAGCTCATTTACTTCTCCACTAGTTAAAGACAAGAAAGAACAAGCTATATGGATAAGGTTTCTATTGTAAAAAGATGTTATCTACCTGATGAATGCCATTGTTATGAACCTAAAAAAGTGTGTGCAGTTGTTCCTGTTGATCTGGTAAATATATATTCAGATATGATCCCAGCATATGGGTATGCCAGTTTACAGATAGCCAGTTGCGAGCTTTTGTTCTATCAGTGCTGTTATGTTGAGGATGCTGCACCTGCATGTGCTGGCTAGTGCTTTTACATGTCCAATCTAGTTTCTGTACATCTGTTTTAGTATGTTTAAACATCCTATCCTGGCAATGTCATTTGGCAAAATGGCCCCAATCAGCTAGAAATCCTGCAATCTATATATAGGTTATTTTGGGGCAAGACATTGTTTCTGACAGTATTTTTATTTCTCCTTGTTTGACCTGTCATGTTAATTTGTGATTTAAACAGATTGCTGGAGGAGATCCTCTTCTAAAGCTTATTGCAGTTGATTGGTTCAAGGTTAACGAGCGCTTTGACTCAGTTGCCTTGCATCCTAAAAGCCTTGTTCAGGTAAAGTTGGATAAGCATTATCAGCATCCCACAGTTGTGAACCGACATCACTTTAGTACAGGGAACTTAGTATGGACAGCATAGGCTAGTGTTAGCTTCCTTTGGCGTTACGTGCAGACTCGAGAGAAAGTTGTATGTAGTGTAGTGCTTTATTAATACATGCCATGCATATTCCTGTTTGCCTAATTTTTCTGATCTTCAAATACAGTCCGAAGCTGCAAAGAAGATTCCCTTCATACTGGTTGTAAACTTGCAGGTAAGTTCAGTTGTTAATTTGTTGTATCATATAAATTTGTATTCACTGTTTTAGATAGTATGTTCCTAGGTGCTAGGTGCCACATTGCCGCCTGCTTAGCACCTTTAAGAACATGTGTGTATTTGTACTTTAGGCAGATCAGAGTTTTGAAGGGACACTATAGGGGAGGCCCTGAAAATATTATAGCCAAATGTTTGAAAACCAAACAAATATCTGGGGATTCCTTGATGCAGATTTATTCTAAAATTGATTCATGATATTGATAGTTGCCACCCACGTGCTAGGCCCAACAGGCCCTAGCTGACTCTAATTAAGGAATGTATTCTATGTTATCTTGAAGTCAGGAATAGTATCCGCGCGAAAAGAAGTCATGAATAGTATCACTTAAAATAGGGGTTGCCAGTTAGAGAGGATATCCCGTAGCTTGGACCTAAAGCCAGTTGGAGATAAGATATTTGTTTTGTTACTTAGTTTTAGTTGTTAGAGATGAATTAAACAGGCAAGAAGAATTACAATCCCCCCCTCCTCCTCAACCCTCTACAAGATCAGCTGTGCCACCTAGCCACCACCACGGTGGTATTTCGTAATGTCACTCAAGAACCCTAGTTTATGACTCATATTCCCTAAATAAAACTATTGGTTCATAAATTGGGTCTTTGCAATCAAAATGCGGAGGGGGTAGGGGTTGATTTTCGGAAACAAAGATATGCGCTTTGTTACATAGTTTCAGTTAAAATATCAATTAATCAAGCAAGAAGAATTACAATTTATCTCCCCTCCACCCTCTACCAGACAGCTGTGCTGCCTGGCAATCCTCCTGGCGGTATTTCGTTATTTACATATCAACACACGTACACTCATGATCCGTTTACGACTCATATTGCCTAAAAAAATTATTGGTTCATGAAACTGCGTCTATCAACATGAAGGGGATAGGGGTGATTTTCGAAAAATTAAGGGTAATGTTTTTTATGCTTTGAAATTGCCTCAGAATGTAATGTGTGTTGTGAACTGAGCAACTTGGATTGACTATGGGGCCAAAGGCCAATATACATGTACAGGCAATATGCAAAGAGGCCCTTATACAATGGGCAAATAGGACACAGATCTATACATGGTGGGTCAACAACACTAAGTCTGGAGAGAAAGAATCCATGTTGCGCTCGAGTCTGGGCCTTCATAAAGAAATCGGCTAACTGTAACTTTGAAGGCACATACGAAGAGCGAGAACCTGATTCTGCACAGCAAGTGCACACAAAAGAGGCATCAACACGTATGTGCTTGGTGAGCTCATGCGTCACCGGATCACACGCAATGCAGCACATGTACTGACAAGAGGGTAGTCGGTGTAGTAACAGAGACACCAGAATCCTCCAGGAACCAGCGTAACCAAGTCACCTCTTCTGTCAAAAGAGCCATGATTCACATCACCTACCATGGCCGAAGGGGTGCGGAAGAGTGTTGTGGAGAACTGGAGTGTCATGACCCAACACAAGGATGTGACGATCAACTAGATCGGTACCAATATTTGAGTACAAAACTGAGGATACAAGGGAATTTGGGGTGAGAGATCAGCAAAAGCAAGGGAGGCGAGGAACATAGCAAGGGAGAGAAACTCAGATACGTTTCATTCATTCGATGTCCTTCTCCTCTGCTGGTCTCCTGGTATATAAGCATCAGTCCACACTCCTGTAGTTGGGCCCAGCCCAAGGACCATAAACTCTTCTGTAGATGAGGATTGTTTTGTTCTTCATGAAATTGTTTTTTTAGGTAGAACCTAGTGATGGTTGTGTAGCAATGTAGCATTACCTTCTCATATCCCAAGAGATCGAGTGAAAAGGCCAATTCACGGGTGAAAAGGCCAATGCACTCTGAAAAATGAAGATAAATGTTGAAGGACACTTTTTTTGTGGGGCAATCTCTAAATTGTTTCGCTGGTTCTTTATGCACGGTAGCATGTAATCATGTCTTGAAATCAACCTATTCCCCCGCTACCCCATAACACATCCCATGCTATTGATATATGATAACATAGAAGTTGTCATCTTTATTCTGTGGATGCCCATGCTGCACAATTGATTAATTCCATTTGGATAAACATGTAGGTTCCGGCGAGACCAAACTATAACTTGGTTATGTACTACGCAGCAGAGAAGCCAGTGAACAAAGATTCTCTGTTGGGTAGATTCATTGATGGAACTGATGCATTCCGAGATGCCAGATTTAAACTCATACCAAGTATTGTTGAGGTAATACTCTTTAGGTGATGTATAACCTTTGCGTCATTGTTTTTGCATGTGAGCTCACTTATGAAATGATCTCAGGGTTATTGGATGGTAAAGCGTGCAGTTGGGACAAGAGCTTGCCTTCTCGGCAAAGCAGTAACTTGCAGTTATCTTCGGCAGGATAACTTTCTGGAGGTAATTGAGTACTACAAAACTTTGGCTTTGTTTCACTGTTGGTATATGTATATCTTCTGCACATCCCACTAAACCTGGTGGAAGAGGTCAAATTCAAAGCCAACCTTCAAAAGAATGCACATACAGTATATAAGAAATTTAGGGTGAAGTAATTTTTCTTTTCTTTTGCATTTCTGTCTTTTCTCTACCTTTCTTTGTTGTGTTTTTTTTATGTTGAATCTGAACAAATCCTGGTACAATTATTTACTTTGCAGATAGATGTTGACATTGGTTCCTCATCTGTTGCACGGAGCATTATTGGTCTAGTCCTGGGATATGTGACAAGCATCGTCGTTGATCTTGGTATTCTAATTGAGGTATGAGCATTATTGACCTAGGCCTTTTTGTTCCGTAATTTCCTCACATACTAGATCCTGTTGTCCTGATGAATAAATACTCCACAAACATCTACGGTGCTTCGAGCTATCTTTTTAGCACTGTAATGTATACCAATAAAATCCAGAACTGTACAGGCCTAAGGTTTTTGCATCGTATGTTCCTTATTTTCACATCTGGTATTCTGTTTATCTCAATGACGGCAACATAAATCAAAGCTTTTCAGATGTTGCTTTTTGCAAAATGGGATGAAAAAGGGTATCTAATTGAAAACTGACGGAGACTATTCTCCATTTCGATCTGGTCTTTCCCGTCGGGTCCATGTCCTACTGTGGCTACACATCTGTTATACTCCCTCCACCCTGAAAAGGATGTCGTAAGTTTGTCTAAATTCGGATGTCTATATACTAAATAGTGTCTAGATACATCCGAATTTAGACAAATCTACATCTTTTTTAGGACAGACGGAGTACAAGTTTAACCAGAAATCAACTAGCATTCTCCTTTTTGCGGACCCGAGACAATGGGGACTAGACATCATCATGCACATCAATAACCTGAGCCCAGGCTAACATGTTTGTATTTGCAGGCAAAAGAAGAGAAAGAGCTGCCCGAGTACATTCTTGGCACTGTTCGTCTAAACCGTGTAAACCCTGAGGCTGCTGTCCAAATCTAAGTTCAATCCATTTTCTCGCTCCATTCACCCCTTCTCGAGATGCATGGTAGCAGATGTGCAAATTTCACATTATCCTCTTTTATTCTCAGAGGTGCAAGGCTGTTGTTAACAGTAAAGTAGGTCACAATGTGATGATCCCAGGTCGACATGACGAGAGCTATATTGCATGTGCATAATACACCCATTGTGGCTACGTGGAAGAATAGTAAACATACTTCAAAAGTTAACATCTTCAAAGATCTACTTGGCCGTGTTGTGGGGTTTTATTTCAAAAAAGACGAGCACCAATTTTAAAGTCTTAGGTTTGCTATATCTAGTGCAACCAGGTGAACAAGATATCCACTCCTCTTGTTTTTCTAATCGAATGCGCCTTGCAAGGTTTTCTTCTTCTTTGAGTAAGTGAACGTGTACCTTAATTTTATAGAAGGCAGAGAGGGTTCATGTACAAGATCAGCCTTTCATGCAAACAAGGCCAGTGAACTCCAGAAAAAAAGCTCTCTAAATGGTGAGCTCTTCTGCGGTAAGTGCTACCCGATTGCCCACAGAGTGCTGGAGCTTGCACATTTTGTATTTTTGTTTTCAAGAGTAAGCCACATTTTTATAGAAGGCAAAATTTGAAGTACAAGATGACTACATACTTGCTGCAAACAAAGAGCAACTAGCGTTTTTTTTTAGATCAATCCCTGCTGTTTTTATTATCAGAATCCACCGGCATTCTCCGAGGCCAATAAGCTCGTACAATCCTCAGGCGGAATAGCCAACCATGTTTTACCGCAGCCTAACTTTGCCAACTTGTGAGCTACCTCATTACCTGATCGACGTACGTGCATCACCAGGTGACCATCAAAATCACCTAGGCTTCTCTTGATATTCTGTACCAGAGGCCCGTTCGCTGATCTATCCAGGTCCATCGACTCTAGCTTCGTCTTGACTGTAGTACTGTCTGTTTCCAGAATGATCTTGCTCATTTGCATCTCCTTTGCAAGTTCTAAAGCCCTCTTACATGCAAGCAGTTCAGCGCTCCATTTCCGTTATACCTTGGGGAGATGTTGGGTTTCTGGCTATTTGCATTCGTCAGTAAGATAAAACACCCTGTTGGCAATCCCTCTTGGGTCTTCTAACCTCCCGGAGTCCCTCGCATCGTTCCAAGCCAGCCATAAATGATAGATGCACATCAGGCCATGTGCCAGAGCAGGTTCTTGTAGTTTTCCTATCCAATCTAGCACCCACCATTTGAGGTCTCTAGCAGAATGCATAGAAGATGGTGGCACATCAAAATGAAGCCCTGTTTTCTGTGATAGGAGCTTCCAGGTTTCAGCCGCATGTGGGCACTGCCAGAACCTATGTAACAATGATTCATCCCTTTTGTAGCCAATGCACCGAACTCCATCTTTTATGTTCCTTCTCTGCAGCTCATGACCTACTGCAAGTCCATTCTTAATAAGCCGTCAAGCGTGAATGCGCACTTTATGCGGTACATTAGCAGCACACAGATCCAGCCATCCCTTGTGCTGATTGCAGTTCACCGATGAACCCGGCCGGCCTGCCGCTAGACGTTTTAGCTGCGTTTTCAAATGATAAGCAGTCTTGACACTGAATATCCCATTTTTGTATAGTTCCAAGCAAGATAGTCCTTTGTTTTGGCTCTTTCAACAGGAATCTGCTCAATATCATTAGCGTCTGCCTCATAGAAAACATTATGCAGGTTAGTGACATCCCACGCCCCACCACCTGATATCATTAGTTCACTAACATGTCATGGTTCCGAATCTGAATCCTGACGGCGACCGAACGGACACTGCGCCCCCGCATGCGGAATCCCATTGTCATGCCATATAGGAACTTTCGAGCGTCTCCAATGCGCCAGATAAGCCCCGCTTTTAGCAGCTCTCGGTCGTGCAGTATCCCCTTCCATGTAGCTGAAGCTCCTTTAGGCCTTCCACAGCGTACGTTTTTATCGGTGCCCAATTCGTTTTTCAAGCATCGAGCATCGGTGCCCTCCGCTGTGAACGCGGTGCCGCAAAAAGATTTCAGGGAATCGGAGCAACTAGGTGCTCCGATGCCCAAACTTATCTGTGAATACAATATTGTATCGAAGTGCGCGGTCGTCGTTCCGATTTTAACCAGCACCCCTCTTCACGCCGCCGTTCATGCCAACTGCTTTAGGACGAGCTGGCCGCGCATGCCGCTCCGTGTCCATGGACTGAATAGGTGGGAATCAATCGCCTACGCGGCCGCGACCAGACCTCGGTGGGAATCCATCGCACTGCTCCGCTTCGATTCGCGCTGGAAGGCGCCGCCGCGATTTGGGGCGCAGGCAGCGGCGCTAGACCGGCGAACTTGACCGCCGCATACAATAGCTACCGCAACTGGCAGAGCAACTCACCGGGAGTGCGGGATCCCGACGAATTTAGACGAGGAGATCGACAAATCGAATACGAGCAAAGAAAGCGAAAGAGGATCGATAGAACTCGCTGGAAGAAACAGTTGATGTTTGGCTTGGTCAAGGATTCCCCATCCATACATGGGTCCCACTTCTTATTTTCCAGCACCACCACGTTGTGTGATCGATGCCCGTATTATTTCCCAGAGCATCGCTGACA
Source organism: Avena longiglumis (assembly GCA_030063025.1). Taxonomy (NCBI): domain Eukaryota; kingdom Viridiplantae; phylum Streptophyta; class Magnoliopsida; order Poales; family Poaceae; genus Avena; species Avena longiglumis. Next base: position 176,406,209 of record CP125977.1, on the reverse strand, counting down.
ACCTGGCCTACCTTTTAGGATTTGGGCACCGCTCACGTTGTGGAAGGCCTTAGGCCTTCCACAGCATATACCAAATCGGTGCCCAAACTCCTTTTCTAGGCATCGAGGAACAGTGCTCTACGCTGTGTAGGAGGTGCCCCAAACTTTTTTCAAGGAATCAGCAGCTAGGTGCTCCGATGCCCAATTCCTTCATGCAATAGAATAGTACTAATTTTCAGCAGCTGGGCACAAATCTGTCCTATTTCAACTACCGCCGCCCAAACTCCTTTTAGGATTTGGGCACCGCTCACGTTGTGGAAGGCCTTAGGCCTTCCACAGCATATACCAAATCGGTGCCCAAACTCCTTTTCTAGGCATCGAGGAACAGTGCTCTACGCTGTGTAGGAGGTGCCCCAAACTTTTTTCAAGGAATCAGCAGCTAGGTGCTCCGATGCCCAATTCCTTCATGCAATAGAATAGTACTAATTTTCAGCAGCTGGGCACAAATCTGTCCTATTTCAACTACCTGCCAAGCAAGAGAAGCCGTGATTGTTGAGTTGTGTTGAGTATTTTATCCATTGGTGGGTCCTAGGACCAATACATGCAGAATCTATACGCTGCAGGGCCGGTGCCAAACTATTTTTCTGAGCCATTGTGAGGACGTGGCTACTTTTTGCTGTTTGGGGTACCGGTAACGCTATGGAAGGCCTTAGGACACCCAACATGAAGGAAGTCCATTGATTTGAAATACCTTGTTTTCAATACAAGAGCGCATAAAGTCAGCATCCTCCACCCTTGTTTGGATAAAAGGGCTTGATTGAAATCAGTGTAGTCACGGAATTCCATGCCACCTCTTGCCTTTGATTCACACATTCGATCCCAGCTGATCCGGTGCACGTTCTTCTTACCCTCAACTAAATCAGAAGAGATGGAGCCTAGCTGGGTACAAAGCTTAATGGGGGGCGAGGTTCAGACAGCCCCCCATTCAGTTTAACTCTGAACCTCGCCATTGTCACACATCTCATAATCATCAAGACCCATTGTTGTGAGAAGCCCATCTGAATCATCATATTCTGTAGAAAGATCCATTCCACCCTTCATCATGTCTAGCTTCATAGCACATAAGGGTTTCCTTTTCTTCCTGGTACGGACAACATGAACGCATTCATATACGATGAAGACATTGCTCGTTATTAATCTTTCAGGAATAAACGCACTCTGTTCCTCAAATATAAGGATTGGGAGTATCCTCTTTATCCTATTCGCTAGGACCTTTGCTGCAATTTTATACAATACATTGCAGAGAGTAATTGGCCTGAGTTAGGAAAGCAGCTCGGGTGAATTAATCTTTGGGATGAGCACCAATATTTTGTCATTTAAATCAGCATGGAAATCCTTTCCGGCCAGAAAATCATGAACGGCCTTGCACACCTCTCCTCCCACCAAGGCCCAGTGGAGTTGGTAGAAGAGTGCCGATAGTCCATCTGCCCACGATGACTTAGTTGGGCCCATATGAAAGAGTGCTTCTCTTATTTCCTTATCTGAAAATGCTGCTGTTAGTGAGTTATTCCTATCTTCAAAGACAAATGAGTCCATAAGATGCAAGATGTTATCCATATTTGTAGCACCATCCGAGGAAAAGAGAGAGTGGTAGAAGCATTTCGCCATCTCTCTCATTCCCTCATCTATATTGCAGAGGCTCCCATCCTGTTGGCGCAGACCTCGAATAGTATTTTTATGTCTCCTGTGAGACGTCCTGTTCTGAAAATATCTTGTATTTCGGTCTCCCATCTTTAACCACTCTTGCCTAGACCTTTGTCTATACATGATTTTCTCATGCTCGTATAACTGGTGTAGTTATGCTTCAATAGTCTTGATCTCCTGTGATGGACCAGAACGTAACCCAGCCATACGAGTTGAGTCAAGTTGAGCTCGTAGCAGTTTAATTTGTTTTCATTGAACCAAAACTCCCGTTGCTCCATCTCTGCATGCTACTAGTAACACCACGTAGCCTATCCCACAAGCTCTTTATATTGCCTTCTCCCACATTATTTTGCTCCCAAGCAGATTTAACCATATCATCATATTGTTCATGTGTAATCCACATTTCCTCAAAACGGAATCCCCATGGACCCGTCAGAGATTTACTGTTTGGTTCAGCTAGGATGTGGATTAGAAGGCCATGTGGTCAGACTCCTCCGTGGAAATGTGCTCAACATTGGATAGCGGGAAAATATCAAGGAACGACGTTGTTGTCGTGCCCCTGTCGAGCCGCGCCTACACATTAACAGTACCATCTCGACCGTTGTTCCATGTGAATGGGTAGCCCATGTACCCAAGGTCTACTAGCTGGCATTCCAGCAAGCAGTCACGAAATGCCCCCATTTGGGATTCAGATCCGTCGTTTACACCACGATGCTCTTCCTGCCATAGTACTTCGTTAAAATCTCCTACGCACAACCATGGCAGATCAACTTGTCTCCTTAGATACCGCAGCACTTCCCAAGTTTTCATACACAACTCCCTCTTTGGTTCACCATAGATGCCGCTTAACCTCCATGTTCTTCATTCAAATTCAATCTTAGCATCGATGTGGTACTGGCTCCATGGCCGAAGTGAAACATTCACCTCATCCCTCCACCATAAAGCGAGTCCTCCACCTTTTCCGTTACAATCCACCGCTACACCATGCCGGTAGCCCAAGCTCCATTGCAACCTCTATGATGAGTGCATATTTGTATCATGTTTATATTATTATTTTACATTGTAGTAGTAGGATCTTGGTATTTTACGGTGCTCGCATGCATCCTTTATATCTATTTTCATCAGGATCAGGACATAGTGGACACAATTCTTGGAGCAGTTGTACTGGAGCGAAAAGAAGTCAAAAACAACGTAAATCGCTTATTTGAAAAATATCATTAACACCAGAAGAAAACCCAAAGCGAATAAAGAATACAGAAGGTTTAACGACCAACTATACGGCGGAAATAAATTTTCCGGCCGTATAGTTGGCGCCGCCATCGCCTCTTCAAATAGTTTCACCCCGTGCAACCGGATCAGAGAGGCGACATACAAAACTACCAGAAATCGCCGAAACCTTACCTTCGGAAGGCATCTGGAGGGGGAACTCACCCACCGGGGATCCATCTTCGCTCTACACAGACCCGAAAGGCTAAGGCATCGATCTTCATCATCAACCGCTGCCTCACCACCATCTCCATCCATTACCAAATACATCTTGTCTAGATCTTTTTATAATTTCCGTACTCGTTGTGGATTTATACAAGTACTATTCATCTATGATAGATTGCATTAATTTTGCCATGATTTTGATTACCTTCATGTCTGAGTAGATCTTTAGTTCTGAGGGAGATGGAGAAACCCTAGCATGAGATTGAAATAAGATAAAGTTATGAGATTGAAATAAGATAAGTTTATTATGATATTCATCGTTGTGACCATGTGTTAGATTGTCTTCATCTTGATGTTGAGAGAAGTCGACCTCTCAATATTGCCTCTTGTGGGGACTTGATGGAGGAAACTACTTGATGGTAGACGGAGGTCTGTTAGCACTTACAATGACTATAAAGCTGTTGGCACTCCTTACGTATCAACTTGGGAACCGAGAAAACTCATGGAACACTATCCATGCCATGGGATTCGTCCTGCGGGATTAAGTCCCTTAATAACGCAGTAATTTAATTGATGTTAATTGTTGTCTCTTGTGGTTATGAGGATGATGTGAGCAGTAGTTGCTGCCTATTTGTCCAAATACGGAGTTCCTCCCACACACACATAGCTGAGAATGTTCATGATAATAATCTTTACCTTAGCCCTTTATAATGCTAGTGGTGTATCCGCTAATCCCTAAGAACGCTTTTCCCAATTGCAGTTTCAAATCTCTTTTACATACGCGATACTTACTTTCTGTATTCAGTTTGTTTTACTTTACTTATTGTTTTATTATACCAAAAACCTCAAAACACCTTTTTACACAATACTCGCAGTTTATCTTGTTACTTAGAACTTTATTTTAGCATTTCCTAGTTTTCAGACATATTGTGGACCATGTTTCATTTAAGGTTACCGAGTTTAATTACGAATTTTTGAGCTTCTTAGCCAACCATGCAATTGAAATTAGGTCAAATTTGAACAAATAAGCATGATAGATTCCTCTAAAAAAGTTACAAACACCCTTTGAGTCATTATGGCACCGAATTAATGAAAACCCTAAAAAAAATGAAGCCTTCCACATGGCATCCTCTTACGTGTACTACTACCTACAATGAAAAATAATTAATAACCGTGAGTCATCATAGATTACAAAAAAACTGATCCACAATATGGCCTACCGTGTATGAACATTCTTGGGCTTTAAGACGAATGACATAGGTAAGATCCATATGTACATCGTACTTTATGGTAATGTTCCCATATATTTGGTAGATGTGTGCATCTTGTCATTGTGAAAAATGGTGTCAATGGAGTTTCTAACTTATAAGAATAAGAAAACTTTTTCAATTTTCGAAGCAACAAGATTTTTTCTGTAAGCAAGCACGAAGAAAAATGCATGGCTCGGAGTGCCACAACAACAACCCCAGTTTAGACAAAGTTGTACCATGATTCACTTGCGATGGATTAACAAGTTTTATGAGTTCTCAAGCTTCGTAGCAAACTTTGCCCACTTAAACGAATTTAATTCAATTTGTCAATATTAGGTGATATTTGAACTACGAGTAAGTAGTAGCAAGATTGATTTTAAGGTTATGCAAATATAATTTGAAAGTACCCACCAGGGTGTCAATATATCGAAAGTATCCTAGTTTTCAAAACACCTTTTTACACAATACTCGCATTTTATCTTGTTACTTAGAACTTTATTTTAGCATTTCCTAGTTTTCAGACATATTGTGGACCATGTTTCATTTAAGGTTACCGAGTTTAATTACGAGTTTTTGAGCTTCTTAGCCAACCATGCAATTGAAATTAGGTCAAATTTGAACAAATAAGCATGATAGATTCCTCTAAAAAAGTTACAAACACCCTTTGAGTCATTATGGTACCGAATTAATGAAAACCCTAAAATAATGAAGCCTTCAACATGGCATCCTCTTACGTGTACTACTACCTACAATAAAAAATAATTAATAACCGTGAGTCATCATAGCTTACAAAAACTGATCTACAATATGGCCTACCGTGTATGAACATTCTTAGGCTTCAAGACGAACGACATAGGTAAGATCCATATGTATATCCTACTTTATGGTAATGTTCCTATATATTTGGTAGATGTGTGCATCTTGTCATTGTGAAAAATGGTGTCAACGGAGTTTCCAACTTATAGGAACAAGAAAACTTTTTCAATTTTCGAAGCAACAAGATTTTTTCTATAAAGCAAGCACGCAGAAAAATGCATGGCCCAGAGTGCCACAACACCAACCCCATTTTTCAGTTTTCAGACAAAGTTGTACCATGATTCACTTGCGATGGATTAACAAGTTTTATGAGTTCTCAAGCTTTGTAGCAAACTTTGCCCACTTAAACGAATTTAATTCAATTTGTCAATATTAGGTAAAATTTGAACATCGAGTAAGTAGTAGCAAGATTTATTTTAAGGTTATGCAAGTATCATTTGAAAGTACCCACCAGGGTGTCAATATATCGAAAAGCAACGAATTTATTGAAAGATTCAACTTCAAAATATGGCCTGCCATATTCTTAGGCTTCATATTGAACGACAAGGGTAAATATCCATACTTTATGGTAATATTTGATCCCACATTTAGTAGATGGGTCCATCTTGCCATGGTGAACAAAAAAGCTGCCAAAAAGATAAAATCACATCCAAGACCATATATTTAGTACAGAGGGTTCTAAAAATAAGCATGGAAAAGCAGTCGGGACTGTCTCTCTTTATCTACCCACTAGCTAAGGCATACTATTCGTACTAGAACTACTACTTGCTTAACAAAAAAGAAATCGGCGTGGTGCTCACTTTTTCTAGATCTTGTTGATGAAGTGCATCGAATGCGATGGGACGTATATATATCAAGTATATTATCCCTTCTGTAGTACTGTGAGTGTCGATCTTTGAAATAACCTTCAATGCGGATGTTTGGGAAGCAAGTGAAAAAATTGAAACTGGAAAAGTTTGATTCGCTACTGCTTTTTGTCGTCGCCCCAACCCAAAAGGCCCAAAGTGGTTCCTTCCTATGAACTCCAACGCAATGTAGCTGACGAACACACGAGAGACATACGCAGAGCTGTCGTACCATGGCTAGGGTTGCAAGAGAATCCTACAAAAGTCCCTCTTCTAGTTCATTTTGAGGTTTACTAACTTTTCTCAAAAAATTGTACTCCTATAGTGTCACATCCCAAAATTTTCCAAATTTTGAAATGTGAAAAATAAATAAACAAAATAAATTTTGTTGAAATTTAGGGTGAGAAGAAACTTTTTGATTCCAATTGGAAATATCAAAACCTATTTTGATCAAATAAAATCCTAAAGGGATTTAAAAAAGATAAATAAACAATAAAATTATAATAGTTGGAATCACTATTTTTAGATATTTTAATAAAAAGATTTGATTTTCAAAAGCAAAGGTAGAATTATAAATAAGGATTAATTTATAGAGCCAAATTAAATCTTGGCCAAGCTTTTGAAATAAAATACTTCTATTTGATAAAAGGAGTAAAGGTTTATTTAAATAAAATAATGAGGATATATTAATATCCAATTTTATTAAAGTAAATGTTTTTTCATTTTTAAATAAACACTAAAACTTGTTAATTTATTTTAAATAAGTTTTCCAAGTGTTTTATTTATTCAAATAAAACCTACTGAAATGATTTTGGTATTATTTTAGATTTCAAATAGAGTTTTAAAATAAATCAAATCCTATTTGAATTAATAACTAAGGTTTATTTATTTAACTATTAATGGATCCTAGAAAGAATAAAAATTATTTTGTTTTGGACTTTGAATAATGTTGTTAAACAGAATTAAAATCAATAGAAAGTTTAGTGGTGGTTTGATTTGAATTGATGTTTGAATTATTTGATTGAAAATCAAAACAAAAATTCAAATAGAAAAAGAAAAAGCTTCAGTATAAAAAAACAGAACAAACTCAACCCAACCCATCTGGCCACTAAGCCCAACAAGAGCCCACCCGACATACTCTCACCGAAACGTTTTCTCACGTGAAAACACACCCACCCAGACACTGAGCAGTGAACCCCGTGCCCCTCTCTCTCTCACTGTCAGCACGGTCCCACGCCAACACGTCGTCGTTCTCACCCACGACCACGTCTCCCTCGTCGTTGCTGCCTTGATTGCAGCGATGAATTCGATTCAATGCCGGAGTAATTCCTCGCCGTGATCACGTGTGTATAAGCGCCCCTCTCCGCTCTCTCTTTTCCCCAAACAGCGCCTCCCCTCTGCCACCAGGCTGCAGGAATTCTGAGCTCAAGCCTTCTCTGCTCCGACGACCTTTCCGATCAATTCCAGCGAACCGCAGCCGTGCCTAGCCTTTCTCTGCACGCGAGCCTGTTCCCCATCGCCTGGCGCATCTCCCAGTGTCAACTGCTTGGCTGCGCTTGCCCCAGAGCGTCGGCAAGGACGACCTCAACACGCCGCCGCCGTCTGTCTCGTCTCCGACGAAGTTCCCTGGTAAGACTCGACCGCCCCAAGCTCTCCTGTTGATGCTCCCGTACTCCCCACGTTCGCCCGCGTCTAACCGAGCCCCTATCTTGCCTTAGGGCGACCTGCAACCTCGCCCCCGTCGTCAAACAGAGCCGCCCGACGCCGTTGCAAGCTCCGGCGATCAATCGTCGCCTCTCCGGTGCGCCCCTCGCCAAGCCAACGCCACCTCGAGCTTCGCCAACCCTCTGCGAGCAAGGTGAGCTGTTTACCTCCTTTACTTGCTTTCTATATCGCCGGAACCGACGTTAGCCGAGCGTCGCCGCCGCGCGCTGCCGTCGAGCGCCACCAGTTCCTGGTCATAGCGCCGTAGCCGTTAGATCATCATCCAGCGGATACGATAGAACGTAATCGAAGGGGTATGAGTTGATCAGCGCCGTGCGATTTAAGTGAATCCTGCGGTCCAGAGAGGCTGATCCGCACGAAGCGGTACCGGCCAATAAGAACGAGCCACGTGGATAAGGTTTTGTTAAAAACAGAAAATAGAATCTATCTGAATTGCAAACTTGTAAAATTCATAACTTTAATTCTACACGTCCAAATTTTGCAAACAATGGAATCAGCAGAACAAGTACTTTGCAACCATGCACTTTGTTTAATGATTTGCTTCTGGAAAATTGGTTGAATTTGCAAAAACTTGTGTAGGCTTATTTTGAATATAAAAATTGTTCTAGATATATTTTTAGTATGAAATCTTTGCAAAATGGTTTGTTTTGAACCTACTGACCATAGGAACCAACTTATGGATTTAAAAATGTATTTTGTGAAGATAAAGAATAAATAATTGAATTAGCTCATTTCTAGTCAAATAAAAATATTGCTTATGATTTAGAAATGATTTTTGAGTGAAACCTTTGGGAAAAGATTTGATTCAAACCTTCTGACCCTAAACACCAAGTTTTGAGAATTAAAATATATTTGGTGAACTCTTTAAAGAATATTGCTTTGCTAAAAGCATTTTCAACCACATAAAATATTGATTTGATTTAAAAATGGTTTATAGATGAAACCTTTTGCAAATGGTTTTACCACTTTAGTAAATGACCACTTTGAACTTTATAATGTTTAGAGCCTAGTAGAAACCAATTTTGCAAATAAAACTATCTTTTGCATGCTTGCATGCATGACCTTGTTTTTGTTATTTTATGTGTGACAAATTGTTTGAATGCTAGTTGAATATATGTTTGCTTGATTGATTTGTAGTGAAGTTAGAAGAGTGTGATTTTTGCAAGATCAAGAAGTGAACCAACATTCTCTACTAAAAAGGCAAGTGACACTATCATCCAAGTCCTACTATTTTCATTGCACTTAGTGGATTTTTGTAACATGCATGATAAGGACTACTATATTTTATGCTATGCTAAATCCTAATAGGATACCCCTATATATTAATTAGTGGAAACATTGTAGTTGTAGTATGCTTAGCCCTGCTATATATTTGGGATGGGATACATGTTATGATTATATGAAGAGTTGAAAAGATATATGTTTTATATAATAAAACAAGTACTCAATGAACCACCTGGGTGGACAAGGATACTCAAGATTGGACAAGGTGGCAACAAAAGAAACCATGTTTATATGGCTATCTCTTTTTGTATGTGCACTAGAAGGAAGCCACCCAGGGACTTAGAGATTGAACATGTTTCTCGCACAGTGGCTTCCGTGTACATCCACATGCTAAATGGGCTCTGGCTTAGTCAACTACATAGTGGGAGACCCATGCATTGGCATCTTCAGGTTAACTAGAATTGTGTAAGGTAAATATAACCCTACATTGGTGCCTGGTGGACAAACTAGCATTGTGTATTGGGAGGACTTCTATGGAAAGACTTTGTCACATTCTCAATCTGCCAGTACTCCATCTTGGTGAGTACTTATCCAGCAGCCACTGGTGGCATCAAGATGATATTGTGTCATGTGGGTAAAGTGTACAACTTCTGCAGAAGATCAAATTCTAAGTACTTAGCTGTGTCCCCGGTTATGGACAATACTGAGCAACTAAGGCCTGAAGCTATGGAAGATCTCGACATTCTAATTTCTCAAAGTAAAACTTGATGGTGACAACAAGGGATTTGAAGCACTTGGAGTTCTCCAAGAAGTTCAGAAAGGTTTTGACAAAAGATTAAAACTATTTTTGAAAAGATAGGACAAAACTATATTGCTTTCTGCAAATGAGCCTAAACCCTACTTAGCCAAATATGCATGTAATGATAGGATCCACTTATTTCTACATAGTAGTGAAACTTGACAATACAATTCAAATGTATTGACCCTTGTGGCTGTAACATTTAATGTTGCAGGTTTGTTTGATGTTAGTGAAGTTTGTTGAATAGGATTACAAGTCTACAACCAACATGATTGCCTGTGGCACTTTGAAGATGAAGGACCCCATGCTATAGTTATTTCTGCTGCAATGTAATGAGATAGCCAAATGAGCTATGTAAGATGTAATGATTTATTTTATTCCTGGTTATAAAGTTGTATTATGACCTTTGTTTCTTGATATTACATCTTAACTGTGGATGCTAGCTATTGATCCAGGGACTAGCATTGTAAACATAGGGATCTCTACCTTATTAAAGGTTGGGAACCTTACATATAGAATCTTTAAATGAACTAGAAGAGGGGATTTCGCGGGATCCTGCTCGCAACCCTAACCATGGCACACGTGCTTAGTTCCATGCTATGGACGAGGGAGAGATCAGCTGACGGGTGTGCGCGGGGTTACCGAGAAGATGTGTACTCTTCTTTTCAGAGTACTACTAGTACTAGTACTATCAAAATAGAAGATGTAAACAATGAATGTCCCTGGTCCATTGTGAAGGAAATATGCCCTAGAGGCAATCATAGAGATGATTATATTTCATGTGTATCCATGAGTTATTGTAATGTTCCTTGAATATCCATATATCAGGCAACTTGTATTGATTGGCAATTATGTGAATTGTTTGTAAAACTCTTTACTTGTATGGTTATCTAATAGTTGTCCCTAGTCAGAGTTCATGTGAGGACACACATGAATATTAGACTAGCACATCGATTGGTTGATGACTATGTTTCACAAGTTATAGATGTGGAAATGTCAAACCAATGATGTGGACACATGTTATGAACATGGGGTTGGACTGACCCAACTTGATACTAGCAATTATACTTGAATCTCTCTCTACACATTGTGTATGTTTTGTCCTTAGACCTGAGATTGTCACATGTACTTCAGATGTGGATCGACCTACTTTGGGGCTATCAAACACTGCTCCGTTACTTGGTAGTTATAAAGGTAGCTTTCGGGTTTGTCCTGATACATGCTGCATGGCATTGGTCAATCAAGATGGGATTTGCCCCTCTTTACTTGAGAGAGATATCTCTGGACCCCTTGAGTGATCGGATCCAGAAATGCATGGCCGTGCTTCATACGGTTAAAAGTTAATCTAGTAAAGGGATTCCGAATCACAGTATCAAGAAAGAGAGGTCAGCTTGGAGCTAGACCAAATATCGTGAGGCAAAGGGAAATATATGTACTCAACCTTGTGATGGTTCGTCCGAATGATCTTTATATGCGTTTAGGAGTTGGCATGTATTGCTAGAGGCCGCTACCAACTATTGACGGAGTAATTGTACTCGTGTCATGTCTATACGTGTATGAACCTATAGAGTCACACACTTAAGAGGCTGGAAGCCTAATGAGGATTGGATCCGAATTAGACCAGGCTTAGGCTACTAATGGGTTTCTAATGTAGAAGCCCACCAGGGACGCGTATATAATAGAGGGTGAGGCGAGCTAAATAGGGTTGAGCATTCCACCCAGCCGCCACTCCTCTCACGCCTATGTTGCTCATGCAGACCTAACATTCTGGCGTGTGACGCTTCCACTCCGGATGTGTGGATACCTCGGAGGTGCTGGAGCTGTAGCACTTGGACGAGCCGCGCAAAGGAGAGCTACTCGTGGGACGAGGACAGGAGGAGACATAGAACATCTACACTGCCCCGAAGTGCTTCATCGAGTTCCGCAACTGCGCATCTAGTGGTAATCCCGAGATCTATAACAACAGTATTCCTGGTTGACGCGGTAGATTTTTTTTGTTTTTCGCTAGTGTAGCCTACCCATGACCCTTCACACGGCATGACAAGACTATACTACGCCAGGAAGTAACATGGTTAATTTAGTGCATGGCAGTGTGCTAGTCTATTACGCTAACTAACATCCTCGATGCAGCCGCGCCCTACAGCAGAAGGCCACTGAAGGTACACGCAAAAGAAATAAAAAACCTCTTTCAAATATCCATCCCATCTTCCCCATCTCTGTTTATCCCCACTTGCCAATGCTGCCTGGCCGCATTTGGGATCATCTCTACCGCGCGCTTCACACATTTTTCTCTCCATCTGACCTGCTGCATCACTCCTTCCAGTACACCACCCCTCTCTTCCAAAAACCACCACCCCTCTCCTACACAAACTACCAATATCTCTACATATATACACCCTCACCCCCAATCCATTCGGATGTGATGGCGGATTCAAGGCTGTAATACCTCGGACACTACGCTCTAAGCAACAAGCCAGGACGAACCCAAAGTTCATAAGGTGGTACTATCGCGGAGGCCTAGAGGCCACCCACGTGTAGGCCCGTCTAAGAAGAGCAGGATACGGTACCGACCAACCACCCTATCCACTTTGCAAGAACATTGTATCAGGTGCGAGCGGCATAGTCGACAGGCATGCGAACAAAACATACACAAGGGTGTATGTCAGCGACATACAAGAGTACATGAGAGTCAAACCATCTAAAATAAATATAAATATTCAGTGCCTTACGCAAGATCCAAAATACTAGATAGCTAAAAGTTTAGGATACATCCTCATACATCACACATCAGAGTATCAAGTGAAAGCAGAAAACAAGATCCGAGTACGGATAAGAGGTAAATTGGCGTAAGACGCCATGAAAATAAGCACATCCCGCCCACAGATCTCAAGGATCTCCATCTCCGAAATCTCTATACCCAGTCGTTGCCACCATCAACGGTCTCCTTGACCTAGTAACCTTCCTATAGATATACCTGTCCATCTGAACCAATATTTTATCGTGTGAGACCCTAAGGGACTCAACAAGTCTTTATGCATCTAAAGGGAACAACCTAAGGGTGACGCAATTGCAGCGAAAAATAAAACCTAGCAGTTCTATAGAGACACGCTACAACATCCGCCTAACCATTGATAGACGGACCCTCGTTAATTAAACAACAGTGAATTACCCAAAGATATATATCAACATAAATAAACATCGCTCGCCCACATCCCCGTTTCCGAACAAGAAGGCGGAAGAACATCCCATCCATTTGCAGTTTTATTAATCATTCTGTGAATATTGTACTATTACTAGTCAAGTTTTAGTCAATTTAAAAGTGGTACTTTAGTTATTCTTGTTTATGATCGAGAAACTATGCTCCAAGTCATCCATAATCGCGGACACGACTTTTAGAAAGATTTACCCTGTAGGGATGCACAAATAGCAACACACGCACGCTCAACCCCGGGAAGAACCAAAACAAAAGCAACAAGGCATCACAACAAAGCATTCACAAGATTCAAAAATGGTTTCAGGGGGCCACCCCAATAAGCTACCCGCTATGAAATCGGCCAAGCTCTAAAGACGGACCCAGTGGTTGCAATATCGGCCAAGAGATCAGAGGTCATAGGTATAATCCTCAACATAACGACCCACATCCTAAATAGTGAAGTAGTAAACGCTCATTGAGCAACACATAATATACATGGCATAGTTCAGAATATAAGAAAACCCCAAACTAGTTTGTGGCCCCGTGAAATAAGATGTGGCTAGCTTAGGCAAATGGGATTCATGGTCCCACATGTGGATAGTGCGATAGTCAAGGAATAGGAATCAAGTACTCGGGGTCCTACGAGACATAAGTGAGCATAAAGAACCAAATAGCAGATATTGCTCACCGGTGCCTCTTTCTTTAGTTATCCCATTACTACTCGATTTTAGTTGTTTAAGTACCTCATTTCCAAGACTCTCACAAACCCTACACATGCAGTTCTATGACTCACATGTCCCAAACAACTCCTTTAGTAATGGCTCATAGGATTGAGGGAACAAGCTTCGGTGGGGTTTAAAAGTAAAGGCTATCAATACTTGGGATTTCAATTTATTTCAGATCAGACACATGATGCAAGGATAAGATAGATGCAATAAGTACTATATATAGTGCAAGCATGGGGAGATGCTTGCCTGGAAGTTTAATTGCGGAATAAGATGGATCAGGGTAATAATCCTAAGGCTCCTGATATTCTCCTTGCTCAGCGTCTATCCGGATAAAAGCCAAACACACAAGAGGCCGAAATAAATACATTGCACAATCATATAAGTCATACACAACAAGCAAACAAGTATTCCATGATGGTAGCATAGCATGCCATGGGTAAGGTGTGGGGTACAAGAATAAATCATTTGATTAAGTTTTTAGTCATGTTTTGCTCCCCATAAACATTGTTGCATACTTAATATTTATATGATGCATGCTTAAATCGATATCATGGACTGCATATTTCGAACGGGCTCGTCTAGCTAATCAATTTAGACATATGATTTGTCGAATTCGGAGTTCCAGTTTTAAAGTTATGCAATATTTAAGAATTGGGCTTTTATTAGCATTTAGTATTTTGAAATTTTTTAATTGCTCAAATGATATTATAATTAGGATGTTCATATTCCTCAAATTTTTATGATTCTAAAACATATATTATTTACGTTATTTTGAATTGTGGATTTAAATTTATATTAAACTCGAAATTATTTAAATGGGGTCAAAGTCAATGGTTTAAATAGTTTGAATTAGATTTGAATTGGTATTTGAATTCATATGCAAAAATACAACACATAGCATTTTAAACCTTTATTCAAAATCAAATTTAGTTAGAAGTTATTAAAATATTTGTATTTGGGGATATCTGAAGAAACAACATATTGTGAGCACGATGGCGACCACCCCACGACCTAAACCCTAAAACCCTCCTCACCGGCGATCTTCCTGATCTCTGGTGATCTCCCCCCATCTACTCCGATCACCAACTCCACCACACCCCCTCTACATCCCTATAGGTTTTTTGGTCCCCCTTTCCCTGATGATCCCTCCAACTTGTCGATGGAAAGTCTCCTACACCACGATGAAGGATCTTGATCGTGGGCGTTTGAAGGCGTATGATGGTGAGTTGCATCTCTGGAAACCTCGTGATTGGCTTGTTCTCATGAATGCCAAGGGATCTCCTTTAGGGGGAAATTCTTGGTTGATGGACAAATGATTTGGATTGGATCTACTATTAAGATATCGGATCACATTATTTCGGTTCTTTCTGGTCTTTCTAAGCCTACTTCTGGTAGCACTGAACCCTCTCCGCAGAAACATATGGAACATAATTTTATGAATTTGGACTACTCTCTAGGATATGATTTCAAAAATGATGTGAAGATCAAGTTCGGTTCAACAGTTCATCCCTTAGGAAAGTCTAACCATTTTCTGATGGTGGTGTCATTTGGCCGATCAACGTTTAAATTGGAAGATTATTCTGTTAGTCAGGCCTTGGAATCTTGTATTGGTGGAATCAGCCAGGAGCTTGCAGTCTCTCAGTTATCTGATAGGATTTTCAGGTTCTCTGTTGCTTCTAAGTTTGTTGGTTTATGATTTATGCACTACGTTCATTTTCTTGCAAGCAGTTCAAATGTTTCTTTCACTTATGGAGCAATGGAGGTCCTTTATGGAGGAGGGAATTCATTGATTGGCAAAATTAATGCAATAAAGGTTGGATATTTATTAGTCCCGATGAGAAACGAACTGATCGGGCTTTAAATGAACTGAAGAAAAAGCTGGTTGCATCAAGTATCCGTAAGTCACCTATTGGACATCTTAATCATCAGGTGAGGAAAAGGATCTCCTTTGCTACAGTAGAACGTTATGATGCTTGTGAAGGCTATGAATATCCGTCTAGTAAAGAAGAGGCTATTTGTTATATGGAAGCTGGATATGATTATCCCCAAATTCGAAAAAAAACTGGTGTTATTCTGCCTACTGCCTTGCAGGGATCTTTGTCAAACATAAGTTTCGGTACCATTTCTGTAGGAGTTCGTAGCATGGAAAACAAAAAAATTCTACCGCATGCACACAAACAAGCCAAGATCTATCTACTAGATTGTAGCAACGAGTCGATAGAAGCACTCACCCTTGAAGATTCCAAAGCGGTTAACGAGAGCAGATTCTCGTGGGTGATGTAGTCGTACACTTACCGATCTCAAGATCGCGTAGATGATCCTTCCGGCGCTGCGTTCCGGCAGCGCTTCCGCAGTCGATCACACGTTCGGTACTCTATGAAGACCTTCCTCTCCCTTATTCCAGCAGGCAGCGGAGGTTGTAGTTCTCCCCTCGCGATTCCGGCAGCACGACGGCGTGGTGTCATAAGTAGAGGGAAGATCCCGCAGGGCTTCGCCTAAGCCGGTGCGAGTTATGGTGGATTAGGGTTTCCCGGAGAACTAGGGTTTAGAAGTCCGGGAGGAGGAGGAGGTATCGGCGGCAAGCGGCTGAGGCGGCAAAGGCCTTGACGCGGCTGGCGGCGGCGACTTCGTGTCTTGGGAAGAGGGGTTAGGGCTTGTGTGCTTTGAGGCAGCCCTCCCCTCTATTTATGAGAGGGGGGGAAGCCTTGGAAGGGGTGGGTTTGAATCCAAACCCAAACCCAAGTTGGATTGAGAGAAGGCCTTGTTTCTTCTCCCACTAGGAAACCATTGTTCCAGTTTGACTTTTCAAACTCCCGTTTGACTTTCAATTTAGAGCTTTAATTCTCTCTTACAAATGCACACACCATGTGACCTATGATATAATCCAATCATTCCACTTACCCATGACACATTCATGGACCATTCTCCTTCCGGACCGGTGAACCTTCTAGACCCTTCTTGAACCTCTCCGATGAAAACATCAGAAACTTTCCCGAACTCCGAAATAGGACTTTCCTTATATGAATCTTATTCTCCGAACCATTCCGGATCTCCTCGTGATATCCCGGATACCATCCGAGACTCCAAACAACATTCGGTATCCCTACTAACATTCCATATCTACTAAACAACATCGAATCCTTAAGTGTGTCTCCCTACGGTTCGTGAATTATGCGGACATGACCGAGACACTTCTCCGATCAATAACCAATAGAGGAATCTGGAAATTCATATGGCTCCCACATATTTCTATGATTTCTTTGCGATCGAATGAACCACTTACTTACGATACCAATTTCCTTTTGTCTCACGATAGTTTACTTATCCGAGGTTTTGATCGTCGGTATCTCTACATACCTAGTTCAACCTTGTTACCGATAAGTACTCTTTTCTCGTTCCCGTGATATGTGATCCCTTGTGAGCCAGTCACATGCTTGCAAGCTAATTGGATGACATTCCACCGAGAGGGCCCAGAGTATATCTATCCGTCATATGGATGGACAAATCCCACTCTTGATCCATGTGCCTCAACCCATACTTTCCGAACACTCAATGCTACCTTTATAGCCACCCAGTTACGGTGTGGTGTTTGATGTCATCAAAGCATCCTTCCCGTGATGGTGATTAGCATGATCTCATGGTCGAAGGAATTAGGTTACTATGTATCAGAAAGCTTATAGCAAATGAACTATATTAAATGACTTGATCTTTATGCTACGCTTATCTATAGGAGTATGTCCATCATACCATTCTCCTAATGATATGATCTTGTTATTAACAACATCTCAATGTTCATGATCGATAAACCATGATCATCTATTAATCAACAAGCTAGTATTATAAAGAGGCTTTACCAGGGACTCTAATTTAGTTTACAAATCACACAAGTATTAATGTTTCCGGTTAATACTATTATAGCATGAATGTAAACATTTATCATAAACACAAAGATATAACAATAACCACTTTTATTATTGCCTCTAGGGCATATCTCCAACAGTCTCCCACTTGCACTAGAGTCAACTAATCTAGATTACATGGTAATATACCGAACACCCATGGCGTTTTGGTGCTGGTCATGTTTTGCCCTCGGGAGAGGTTTAGTCATCGGATCCGCCACATTCAGATCTGTGTGTACTTTGCAAATCTTTATGTCACCATCTTGGACATGCTCTCAAATAGCGTGGAAACGTAGCTTGATGTGCTTTAGCTTCTTGTGTGACCTTGGTTATTGCGCATTGGATATGGCATCCATGTTATCATAATAGATAGACATTGGGTCCATCGCACTTGGAACCACATCGAGCTCTGTAATGAACTCCTTCATCCATATCTCCTCTTGTGAAGCCTCCGACGCAGCTATGTATTCCGATTCAGTTGAAGATATCGACACAACGCTTTGCTTTGCACTGCTCCATCTAACTACTGCACCATTCAAAGTAAATACGTATCCAGATTGAGATTTAGAATCATCCGGATCGGTGTTCCAACTAGCATCGGTGTAACCATTAACAACGAGTTGTTCATCACCTCCATAAGAAAGAACCATATCCTTAGTTCTTCTCAAGTACTTAAGGATGTTTTTGACCACTGTCCAATGATCCACTCCTGGATTACTTTGATATCTGCTAGTTAAACTAACAACATATGCAATGTCGGGTCTAGTACATAGCATGACATACATAAGAGATCCTATGGCTGAGGCATATGGAGTCTTACTCATCCTTTCTCTATCTTCTGCCGTTGTAGGACTTTGAGTTTTACTCAAGGTCGTATTGGGCAACATGGGCAAGAACCCTTTCTTGCTATCTTCCATTCCAAACCTCTTTAGAACTTTGTCCAAATATGTACTCTGTGACAATGATATTAGGCGTCTCGATATATCTCTATAAATCTTATTGCTAATATGTAAGCTGCTTCGCCAAGATCTTTCATTGAAAAACTATTATTAAAATAATCCTTGACACTATTAAGAAGGTCTACATCATTCCCAATCAACAATATGTCATCTACATATAGTATTAAGAATGCTACAGAGCTCCCACTCACTTTCTTGTAAATACAAGCTTCTCCATAAGTTTGTATAAAACCAAAACTTTTGATTACCTTATCAAAACCTTGATTCCAACTTCGAGATGCTTGCTTCAATCCATATATGGACCGTTGAAGTTTGCATACCTTGTTAGCATCTTTAGGATCGACAAAACCTTTGGGTTGCATCATATACAACTCTTCATCAATGTCTCCATTGAGGAACGCCGTTTTGACATCCATCTGCCATATCTCATAATCATAATATGCAGCGATTGCTAACATAATCCTCACAGATTTTAGCTTCGCTACTGGTGAGAAAGTCTCATCGTAGTCAACTCCTTGAATTTTTCGAAACCCTTTTGCGACAAGTCGATCCTTATAGACAGTAACATTACCTTCAGCATCTGTTTTCTTCTTGAAAATCCATTTGTTCTCAACAGCCTTCCGGCCATCCGGTATGTCCACCAAAGTCCATACTTGGTTTTCGTACATGGATCCAATCTCAGATTTCATGGATTCTTGCCATTTATTGGAATCTGGGCTCATCATCGCTTCCTCATATGTCGCAGGGTCATCGGTGTTGTCCACCAACATGATAGTCATAACGAGATCATACCAATCAGGAGTGGTACGAGTTCTCGTTGACCTGCGAGGTTCCGTAGTAACTTCAACCGAAGTTTCATGATCAACATCATTAGCTTCCTCTCTTATTGGTGTAGGCGCCACAGGAACTACTTCTGGTGCTGCGCTACTCGCAAGTTCGAGAGAAGGTTCAACAACCTCGTCGAGTTCTACTTTTCTTCCAGTCACTTCTTTCAAGAGAAACTCCTTCTCTAGAAAGAATCCATTCTTGGCAACGAAGATTTTGCCCTCGGATCTATGATAGAAGGTATACCCAATAGTTTCCTTCGGGTATCCTATGAAGATGCATTTTTCCGCTTTGGGTTCAAGCTTGTCTGGCTGTAACTTCTTTACATAAGCTTCACAACCCCAAACTTTAAGGAACGACAATTTAGGTTTCTTCCCAAACCACAATTCATACGATATCATTTCAACGTATTTAGATGGCGCCCTATTTAAAGTGAATGCGACTGTTTCTAATGCATAACCCCAAAATGATAGCGGTAAATCTGTAAGTGACATAATAGAACGAACCATATCTAAGAGAGTTCGATTACGACGTCCGGACACACCATTACGCTATGGTGTTCCCGACGATGTCAATTGTGAAAGTATTCCGCATTTATTCAAATGCTCGCCAAACTCGTACTTAGATATTCACCTCCACGATCAGATCATAGAAATTTAATCTTCTTGTTACGTTGATTCTCTACCTCACTTTGAAATTCCTTAAACTTCTCGAAAGTTTCGGACTTATGTTTCATGAAATAGATATACCCATATCTACTCAAGTCATCTGTGAAGGTAAGAACATAACGATAACCACCGCGCGATGCTACACTCATTGGGCCACACACATCGGTATGTATGATTTCCAATAAGTCCGTAGCTCGCTCCATCATACCAGAAAATGGAGTCTTAGTCATTTCACCCATCAGACATGCTTCACATCTTTCAAGTGATTCGAAATCAAGTGATTCAAGAAGTCCATCGGAATGGATTTTCTTCATATGCTTCACTCCAATATGACCAAGACGACAGTGGAACATATAGGTCAAGTTATCGCTTAATTTCAAATGTTTAGCTTCAATGTTATTAATGTGTGTATTTCCACAATCAAGATTCAATAAGAATAGACCATCTATCAAAGGTGCATGTGCATAAAACATATTACTCATATAAATTGAACAACCATTATTCTTGGACTTAAACAAGTAATCGTCTCACAATAAACATGATCCAGATATAATGTTGATGCTCAACGCAGGCACCAAATAACAATTATTTAAGTATAAAACTAATCCCGATGGTAGATGAAGAGGTAGCGTGCCGACCACGATCACATCAACCTTTGATCCATTTCCTACGCGCATCATCACCTCGTTCTTTGCTAGATTCCGTTTATTCTGTAGTACCTGTTCCGAGTTACAAATATGAGCAACCGAACCAGTATCAAATACCCAGGCACTACTATGAGTACTAGTGAGATACACATCAATAACATGTATATCGTATATACCTTTCTTCTTGATGTTGTCGTTCTTCAAATCCGGCAAGTACTTTGGGCAATTCCGCTTCCAGTGACCCTCTCCTTTTCAGTAAAAGCACTCAGTATCAGGCTTAGGCCCAGCCTTGGTCTTCTTCGCCGGCGCGGTAACTTTCTTACCGCCCTTCTTGAAGTTTCCCTTTTTCTTAGACTTGCCTTGCTTCTTGAATTTGGTGGTCTTATTTACCAACAACACTTGGTGCTCTTTCTTGATCTCCACTTCTGTAGATTTCAACATGGAGAAGAGTTCTGGCAATGACTTGTCCATGTTTTGCATATTGTAGTTCATCACAAAGTTCTTGTAACTTGGTGGTAGTGATTGGAGGACACGGTGAATCCCAAAAGCATTAGGAATCACTATTAACAATCTTTGAAGCTTGCTTGCGTGCCCAGACATATTAAGCACGTTCTCACTGACGGAGTTGCCCTCTTCCATCTTGCAGTTAAAGAACTTTTCAGAAGCCTCATAACTCTCAACTGTCGCGTGAGCCTCAAATATCATTTTGAGTTCACGGACAATATCATGTGGGTCATGGTTCTCAAACCTTTTCTGAAGATCCGATTCCAAACCATACAAGATAGCACACTGAACTGTGGAGTACTGACTCTTCCGAGCGAGGAAAACGTTCTTTACCTCATCGGTAGCATTAGCTGTAGGGGGGTCACCCAGCGGTGCATCCAGGACATAGGTCAAATTACCAGCATTGAGGACAATCCTCAAATTGCGGAACCAATCCGCGAAGTTGCTTCCATTGTTTTTTAACTTTTCTTTCTTTAGGAACGCATTAAAATTGATGGTAGGGGCCGCCATTGATCTACAACATATTTGCCATAGTTTAGACTAAGTTTATGACAAACTGAGTTCTAATTAATAGTTAAATTAATCTAGGTGAACTCCCACTCAAAACAATATCCCTCAAATTGTTTTAGTGATCACACGAACCAAATCCACCACATCAAAACCGATCATCACGAGAGTTGATGTAGCTTCAATGGCGAACAATCAACATGTTCATCATATCTACTATATGATTCATGCTTTACCTTTCGGTGATTCGTGTTTCGAGACCATGTCTGTACATGCTAGGCTCATCAAGATCAAACCTTAGCTTCCGCATGAGCAAATATGGCTTGCTCATGTTGTATACACTCGTAGAATCTAACACACCCGATCATCACGTGGTGCTTCGAAACAACGAGCTTTAGCAACGGTGCTTACTAAGGATGAACACTTTAAAACTTGAAATTTTGTGCTTGAGGGATCATCTTATAATGCTACCGTCGTGAACTAAGCAATACAAGATGCATAAAAGGATTAACATCACATGCAATTCATAATATGTGATATGATATGGCCTTTCTTCTTGTTCTTCCGATCTCCATCTTCAAGCACGAACATGATCTCCATCATCACCGGTATGGCGTCAAGGTCAATGGCGCCGCTTCATGGTTGTCGTCCACCAGCATCAACTATTACAACTATTTTGAATAGACACGCAAATTTAAAAGACAACCATATGGCTCCTGCCGGTTGCCAACTTACAATAAGGAACATTGCATACATCATATATAATCACAATCATGGCCATATCACATCACAACACACTCCTGCAAAACAAAGTTAGACGCCTCTAATTTTATTTGCATATTTTACGTGGTTTGGGGCTTTCAATAAGTGTCGTTCTAACTTACGAACAAGAACCACAACGTTGATGCTTGAACTATCAAGTGCCCGTTGTAAATTGAATCTATACAATGATGGGAGAGACAGACACCCACAAAGCCACTTATGCAATACAAGTTGCATGTTAAGCGTGGAGCAAGTCTCATGAACGATGTCATGTAAGGTTAGCCCGGGCCTTCATCCCATCAAACCGCAAGATGCAAAGTACACAAAAGGCAATTGATAATAAAAGCACCACCGCCCACAATGACCATTGTGTTCTACTCATGCAACATATCTACATATAGACACGACTCTGATACCACTGTAGGGGTTCGTAGCATGGAAAACAAAAAATTTCTACCGCATTCACACAAACAAGCCAAGATCTATCTACTAGATTGTAGCAACAAGTCGATAGAAGCACTCACCCTTGAAGATTCCAAAGCAGTTAATGAGAGCAGATTCGCGTGGGTGATGTAGTCGTACACTTGCCGATCTCAAGATCGCGTAGACGATCCTTCCAAGGCTGCGTTCGGCGCTTCTGCGATCGGTCACACGTTAAATTTTCGATGAAGACCTTCCTCTCCCTTGTTCCAGTGCGTGGAGGTTGTAGTTCTCCCTCGCAATTACGGCAGCGACGGCGTGGTGTCGAAGTAGAGGAAGATCCGCAGGCTTCTAAGCCGGTGCGAGTTATGGTGGATTAGGGTTTCCGGAGATCTAGGGTTTAGAAGTGCAGGAGGAGGAGGTGTCGGCGGCGGCAAGTGGCAGCGATCGGCAAGGCGTCGGCGGCCAGCTGTGGCGGCTCGTGTGTGGGGAGAGGGGTTAGGGCTTGTGTGCTTTGGGGCAGCCCTCCCCTCTATTTATGGGAGGGGGGGGGTAGCATCGGAAGGGATGGGTTTGAATCCAAACCCAAACCCAAGTTGGATTGAGAGAAGGCCTTGTTTCTTCTCCCACTAGGAAACCATTGTTCCAGTTTGACTTTTCAAACTCCCGTTTGACTTTCAATTTAGAGCTTTAATTCTCTCTTACAAATGCACACACCATGTGACCTATGATATAATCCAACCATTCCACTTACCCATGACACATTCATGGACCATTCTCCTTCCGGACCGGTGAACCTTCTAGACCCTTCTTGAACCTCTCCGATGAAAACATCAGAAACTTTCCCGAACTCCGAAATAGGATTTTCCTTATATGAATCTTATTCTCCGAACCATTCCGGATCTCCTCGTGATATCCCGGATACCATCCGAGACTCCAAACAACATTCGGTATCCCTACTAACATTCCATATCTACTAAACAACATCGAATCCTTAAGTGTGTCTCCCTACGGTTCGTGAATTATGCGGACATGACCGAGATACTTCTCCGATCAATAACCAATAGAGAAATCTGGAAATTCATATGGCTCCCACATATTTCTACGATTTCTTTGCGATCGAATGAACCACTTACATACGATACCAATTTCCTTGTCTCACGATAGTTTACTTATCGGAGGTTTTGATCGTCGGTATCTCTGCATACCTAGTTCAACCTTGTTACCGATAAGTACTCTTTTCTTGTTCCCGTGATATGTGATCCCTTGTGAGCTAGTCACATGCTTGCAAGCTAATTGGATGACATTCCACCGAGAATGCCTAGAGTATATCTATCCGTCATATGGATTGCCCCTGTGGAAAGCATGCTTCTGCCTGCTTCATATGGTCCTGTGATCCCACCCAGCATGCAGATGAATAAGTTGCTGCAATTTATAATCCCTCACTACTGTAAGAAGGTTGCTCCTTCTTGTTTGTCAGTTAATCAGTTTTCCATATCATTTTTGGAAAAAAGAAATTGGTCATCTGCTTTCAATAGCCAATGTGAGTTTTCTGTCTCCTGGGATCATGAGAAGGCTACTCACAAGATGAATATAAAGGTCAGATCAGTCAATAGTTGTTGTACCTCAGCAAACACCAATGAGCAACAATTTGTCCATGTGGGCTTTAAAGCTTCCCCTCTCAGTGTTCCCAAGAGGAGTAGAAAGGCATACACTGAACCTTCAACTAGAGTAACAAGAAGTGCTGCAAATTCTAAAAAACCTGTGCATCTTAAGCCTCTTTTCGTGGGTAGGGATGATGATCAAATTCAGAGTTACCCAGTGAGGATGAGTGCAAGAGCTTCCAATAGAGATGCTGGTTTTAAAGTATGCATTACAGCTGGAACTCCAAGGCCGAAAAAGAAGGCAAGGTCTGCCAAACCAATCCAGGAGCCATCAGAATTGTTCATACCAATTCCTGTTCTTCAAAGGGCAGGCAAGGAGTTAGAAATCCCACCAGAAGAGCTCTCATAGGAAAAGCTTATGGCTGATCCTTCATCCAACAAGACTAAGAATGTTCCCAATGAAGAGTGATACTTTCACTTACCAGTGTGGTCCAGGGTCTAAGTCTCTAGTGTTTCATACTATTATATCTCCTTGTAATGAACTTCTGGTGGTCATGTGGTCTTTTGGTGTGTTTTGGCAACATCAGCTATCTGGTTTTCATGATGTATCTTTATCTATGACAGTCTGCAACTACTGCCTAAAGTTGGTGCCTTGTCTTTGTTTCTGGTTTGTTGGGCATACCAGATGGTTGTTTTTCACACAATTTTTCCAATGGATAATTTTTATACTATAAATCTTGATTGGTTGGTGCTATGTTGGAATGTCAGAGGTTTAAATGATAAAGATAAAAGAATGCCTGTGTATAACAAAATTAATGAAAGTCATTGCTCAGTTGTTTGTCTTCAAGAGACAAATGTGAAAATTTTGATCATTCCTTTATCAAAACATTCTGTCCAAGGCGGTTTGACCAGTTTGCTTTTGTTCCATCTGTTGGTGCCTCTGGTGGACTAATTGTGTTATGGAATAGCTCTTTATTTGTGGGTACTTTAATAGAAACCGCTGACTCTGCAATAAAAATCAAGTTTTCTTCAACCCATGATTTAGTAACTGGACACTTGTAAATGTTTATGGGCCTTGTAGAGGTTTAAAGAGGGATTTGTTTGTGCAATGGCTATATGACCTCAATACCCCACACGATGAAGACTAGTTATTATTAGGAGATTTTAACTTTATCAGATCACTGGATAATATAAATAAGGATGGGGCTGATCTAAATGATATCTTCCTTTTTAACATCATCATTAGTCATCTTGGTTTGTTAGAACTGCCTTTAAAGGGAAGAAATTTCACTTGGTCAAATATGCAAGAGAATCCTTTGCTAGAACAATTGGATTGGTTTTTTACAACTCCTGGATGGACCTTGAAATTCCCAAACACTTTGGTTAATGCTTTATCAAAATCAACTTCTGACCATGTACCTTGTGTGGTCAGTATTTCCACCACAATCCCAAGAGCAAAAAATTTCAGGTTTGAGAATATATGGATTGAACAGCCTGGTTTATTTCAAGTAGTGGAACAAGCCTAGAAGCAACCTGTTAGGCAGGGACCTATTTCTAATATAATTACTACAAAGTTTAAAAATCTCAGATATGCCTTGAAAAGATGGGGAAAAAGATTGTCACACATTAAGGTCCTGATTGATAAATGCAACAAATGTATACTTGATTTGGATGCTATTGAGGATAAGAGGCCCCTAAGTAAACCCGAGTTTAATTTCAGAAATATTGTTAAATTAGATCTCAAAAAATCTCCTCAACACTCAGTCTATTTACTGGAAAAACAGATGTACAATTAGATGGGTCAAGTTTGGAGGGGAAAATACTAAATACTTCCATGTTAAAGCAACTGAAAGATATAGGATCAATGTTATCAACCAAATTAAGGATGAAGATGGAAATATTTTGGTCCAACATAAGGAGAAGGCAGAGGCTTTATGGAGTTGTTATAAAAACAGAATGGGGGTTTCTTTCCCTACTGAATGCATGGCTGATATATCTGATTTTGTCTCAAAGGTGGATGGTCTGGATTGTCTTTCTGAGGAGTTTAGTAGAGAGTAAATTGAAGATGTTGTTAAGTATATGAAATCTGATAAAGTCCAGGGCCTGATGGTTTTAATGGGATGTTTGTGCAGAAGTGCTGGCACATAATTAAAGATGACTTCATTAAGTTATGTCATGATTTTCACAAAGGCCAAACCCCTCTTGCAAGCATTAATGGTTATTTCATTACCCTGGTCCCTAAGAAGAACTCTCCTGAGTCTGTCAATGATTTCAGACCCATTTCCCTTACAAATACCTGTCTCAAGTTTTTAACAAAGTTGGCTGCAAACAGGTTACATAAGCAAATTAAAAGGTGTATTCATGAGAACCAATATGGTTTTATTAAATGCAGAACAATACAAGATTGTTTGGGATGGACTTTTGAATACCTACATCAATGCCATGCTTAAAAAAAAACAGACTGTGGTTATAAAATTGGATTTTGAAAAGGCATTTGACACAATTGAACATGATGCAATAATTAGAATCTTGAAGTGCAAGGGTTTTGATGATATTTATATTGGATGGGTTAAAGAAATTTTAGCATCTGGATCTTTAGTTATTCTGCTGAACGGTGTACCTGGCAGAAATTTCATATGTAAGCGTGGTGCTAGGCAAGGTGATCCTCTCTCCCCACTTTTATATGTTCTTGGGGGAGACTTGCTGCAGAGTTTTATTAACAAAGCTTTCAATGAAGGGAGGTTAATTTCACCAATCCCCAATAGAGGCACTAATGTTTTTCCTGTTGTGCAATATGCTGATGACACTATCATTATAATGCAAGCTAATTCACAGCAATTTCACACCCTTAGACACATTCTTGAGGAATACACTGCTTTCACTGGACTTAAGGTTAATTATCATAAATCATCTTTGATACCCATAAATCTATCTCAGGATGAGGCTACCTCTCTTGCTCTGGAAATTGGTTGTGTTACAGCAAAAATGCCTTTCACTTATCTTGGGTTACCCATGGGAATTACAAAACCAACAATCAAAGATCTCTCACCTCTGACTGACAGAGTTGAAAGAAGGCTGATAGCTTCAGCATCTTTCTTATCTTATGGAGACAGGCTTGTTTTGGTGAATTCTGTGTTGTCCTCACTGCCTTTGCACTACATTAGTTCTCTAAGTGTCCCAAAAGGAATAATTGAAGTTCTAAACAGAGCAAGAAGACATTGCCTATGGAGAAAGAGTAAGGATGATGCTAATGTTCACTCTATGGCATCTTGGGAAATGATCAGTAAACCAAAGGACAAGGATGGTTTAGGAATCATAAATCTCCAAATCCAAAATAAATGCCTACTTATGAAACATCTACATAATTTCTACAATAAAGCTGATCTGCCTTGGATGAAATTGGTCTGGAACACATATTATCATGACAGGATGCCTCACACTGTTACTGTCTGTGGGTCTTTCTGGTGGCGTAGTATCATGAGACTACACGAGGAGTATCTCTTAAATTCTACATGTTCAGTGGGTTCTGGAGACACAACCTTATTCTGGGTGGATAGATGGAATAGCGATTCTTTCAACTCAACCTATCCACATTTATTCTCATGTGTACTTGATAAAGATTGCTCTATTAAGCAAGCAATATCAATTACTCAAATGTCTGAAGCTTTTTACCCGCCTTTATCTGCTGAAGCTAGTACTGAATTACAACATTTACAATTGCAACTGGCTCAAGTAACTCTTCAGCAAACAAAACATGATGAATGGAACAGTTTGAATTCAAAAATAGGGGATTTTTCTGTCAGTGATATGTACAAGAGATATTTCAATCATATACCAAATCATTTTCCATCACAATGGATCTGGAGTAGTAAATGCACTTCCAAGCATAAGTTTTTTGCATGGCTGATAATCCATGATCGCATCAATACTAAAGATATGTTGCTTAGAAGACATTGGAATGTTTCTAACAATCATAATTGTGTTCTTTGTCCTTGTCACATCCTGGAAGATTGGTCACATTTACTTTTTGAAGGCAATTTTAGTATGAGAATCTGGACTTACCTTCAGATTGACTGGGGTACAGGATCTGGACCAGATATTTTGAAACATGCAAAACAGAAATTCAAAGGTCCATGTTTTATTGAGATTGCTATTCTGGCCTGTTGGAATATATGGAAGCAGAGCAAAGACAAGATTTTCAAAGGATTCAGACCATCTTTTAGTTCTTGGAAATCAGGATTTATTTTTGATGTTTCACTATTAAAATACAGAGTCAGAAAAAAGACCATCACAGATCTCAACTCCTGGATTGCTACATTATTATAAATTATGTATATTTTTCTTTCTATTTTTTGTATTTACCTTCTGTATTAGTTTGGTAGATTGTACATAAGACTTTCTGGTTTTATTTAATAAAGGGCTGTGGGGCTCCCCTAAGTAAATATTCAAAAAAGAAATTGTATTTGAGTTTGAAAGGCTCTAGGGCTTTTCTCACCAGGGGTGAAGTTACCCATGGGCACTTCCAGGTGGGGGTAGCTGGGCAGTAGGCCCCTCGCGCGCACAGACAGCTGGGCAATGCCACACGTGGAAGCTGAGTACTGCGGGTTTGGGAGGAACAAACCCCAGGGGCCTAGAGGCAAAAAGGGCAAGAACATGATCGGGACATACGAATCAAAATCTGAATTTTGACACAGCAAAAATAGCTAGCTCGTCTGATGTTTGGAGGAGAATGGCGACCAAAGAGTTGGGAATTTGAAGGTGCCAGAAAAACAAAGTTGTAGAGGGAAACAAGGGCTCCAACTTTGGTGTTTGAGTTTTGTCCATAGGAGTTTTGCAGAGGCCAGTATCTAGTCGGGAACAGAGGCAAAACAAACTACAAACGTTGACGACTGTTGACTCAAAACGATAGTTTTCCTGTGAGAAATGCCCATGTTTGAAGGATGATTACGAGAGCTATGGTTGATGGTTAGAGGTGGGTTTTTCGCCAGAGTGTTGGCTGATGTATTGAGATCAACTTCCATGTTGGGCATTTTGCTGAAGGACTAGATTCACCGAGAATTGACCAAGATTAGAGGGGCGAGCAGCTGCAGTTTAACTGAGACAAAGTGGAATTCAACCCAGGTCGCATGGGCGCTGGAGCACAGAGAAACATGGCACTTATACGATTTAGTTTGATGTAGTAAGGGTGCTCATCGTGGCTTGGACGATGCGACAGAGATAGGGACGGAACCATTCGATGGGTGGCGCTACATGTACATGCACGTGTAGGAAACAAAGGACGGAGAGGGGAAAAAGGATGTGTGGCTCACCAGGAGGTCGCGAGCAATCTTGGTGAGGTCGAAGTAGAGATGGAGAGGAAGTATATGTAGAAATCTGCAGCGAGGACGAACTTATCGATGCCCGAGGAGATGAAGACCTTGGCGACGCCAGGTGCAGCTCTGGCTCCGGATCCTTCAGGGACGAGGACAACGCCCTGGGTTGATTCGTGCTGCCGTCTTGCCGCGGCAAAGCTTGTGTCGTCGGTACGGTGGTGGTCTGGTAGTGAGGTGAAGAAAAAGGAAGGAAGAAGAGGGGAATGGCGCCGCTGGTGTCGAGAAGCTAGAGGAGGGTTAGGGTTGCAGGTTAGGAGGGGTTCCTGTACAGGAAGGGGCAAGGTATCGCCATCCCATCCTTCAGGTGTCGAGCGTGGCTGCTCTGGATGAGCTGCCGTACAGGAAGGAACAAACCGAGGAGGTGTACATCAATCAGATTGGACCTCAAGGGCTGCTTTGGTGGGGCATCAGCATGAAGGAAAAAAAGATGGCTAGGGTTTTTGATTGGGCCAAGAGAAGGACACGACACTTCTCTCTAAAATTTTATTTTTATTTCAACACATCCTCTTTTATTTGTTTGTTGTTTATATAAATCAAACTAAAGCATAACCTCCAAGAGACAACATGATTCTAAAACATAGAAAGGCAGTTGTTTTAGCTTATGTTGGTTTGATTCACTATCCTGTTTGAGCGAAAACAAATAAACCAAAAGAGCCAATAAAGAAAGAATTAGGGATGTTATGTCACATATAAAGGTTTCTTATTGCAAGTGGCTAGATGTGGGGTTTGTATTGCATGTGTCATGCAAGAATAGAAGAAGGACACTTGCCTAGATGGTTAAGGAAGGATGCAAGGAACTAGAACATATGATAGTTGGCCATATATGATTGGGATCCACACCAATGGAAAATGGGCAGGAATTTAGATACCGTCAAAATAATTAGAGCCTAGATGTCCATGCACGGAATACAAAAGATGGTATTGGATCTAGGTTGTAGTGCAAGCTAGATTAAGAAGGCATGCTTCCTTGTTTGAAGTGGAAACATCCAAACCAAGACATGGCCCTTTTAATATAGAGTCTAATTGATTTCCCAAAATCCAAGCTAGAGTGCATTTTCCCTCTAGGTTTTAACATGGCCCTAGGAATTCCACTAGGCCCCCATATTTGAATGAGCATGAGTTGAGATGAATCTTCCCTTCAACATAGCAATCAAGGGAAGGCCCCAGAGAACCCCATACAATATTGTGAAAACAATATCGACCAAAAGTGGGAGCAAGAAGCTGATGAAAGGACCCATACCAACTATTCACGAGCTAGAGTTAAATAACAAAGAAATGCAAGTGCTCATGTATAGTTTGGATGGTGAATTTTATAAGATGATGACAAAGAAAGGTGGTGGAGTTGGAAGAGATATGCCCACAACTCAACTTGGGCATCAAGAATTTTATCAAAAAGCAACTACAATATATCAAGAGGCAAAGACAATCAATAAGAATACAAATGCATATGAGGGAAGAACCAAATAAAAGGGTGTTTTAATATGATGCTCAAATGCAAGGTGGAATGGTGACGTGAGCATGATATGTAGGAAGTAGAAATATATAGACTAGGTAAGTAGCATCCCAATTGTTAGACAATTGGAATAATACAAAGGTGCAACCCGCTATACTGCGGCTAGAGCAAGGTCGGCGATGACGTATTCAACAAAATCGCTGTATGGACACCACCAGCGTTGTTATGCTGGTCGCATGCTCCAAGTAGCTGTATGTTAGAATTATGCCCTAGAGGCAATAATAAAGATGTTATTATTATGATTCTTGTTCATGATAAAGTTTATATTCCATGCTAGAATTATATTAAGCGGAAACTTTGATACTTGTGTGGTTTATGAACAACACCGTGTCCCTAGTATGCCTCTTTGGACTAGCTCATTGATTAATGATGGTTAAGGTTTCCTAACCATAGACATGAGTTGTCGATTAATAATGAGATCATGTCATTAGGAGAATGATATGATGGACATACCCAAATTAAACAGAGCAATCAGATCGTGTTATCCTGTTCATCTTTGCGAAGCTTTTTCCTATGTCAAGTATTGTATTTCTTAGACCATGAGATAATACAACTCCCTGGTATCGGAAGAAAGCTTTGAGGTCATCAAACTTCATCCTATGTGAGGGTGATCATGAAGGTGTCTCTCAGGTGATCGGAAAGTACTTGTTGGGTTGTATGTATCGAGATGGAATTTGTCCCTCCCGAGTCGGAGAGATATACTTCGGGCCCACTCGGTAATCGATATCAACACCGCTTGCAAGAACGTGGTTAAGGAGTTAATCGCAAAGTGATATCGGATTACGGAACGAGTAAAGTACTTGTTGTGAACGAGATTGAACTAGGTATGCCGATACCAATGATCGAATCTCGGGCAAGTAAAATATCGCGTGACGAAGGGAATACATATATGGGATTAATTGAATCCTGGCATCGTGGTTCATCCGATATGATCATCGATTAATATGTGGGAGTCAATATAGGTTTCCAGATCCCGATGTTGATTATTGATAGAAGATCATGTCTGCATATTCTCGAACCCGTAGGGTCACACACTTAACGTGCATTGACGCTAGGATAGAATGGATGATTGGTTTATGAGTTTTTGTTCGGAGTCTCGGATGAGATATAGGACATCACGAGAGGTTCCAGAATGGTCCGAAGAATAAGATTCATATAAAGGAAAGTAGTTTTTGGATTTCGGAATTGTTTCGGAGTTTATCGGTATTGTACCGCAAGGTTCTAGAAGGTTCCGGAGTGGGACCAACGTGGGCCCACTTGTCGGAGGCCTACGTGGGCCCAAGGGGAAATGACCTAGCCACTTTGGGCCAGGGGCACAAGGCCCCCAAGGCCCAGCCAGCCAGCCCTAGGGGAAACCCTAGGGGAGCCTTCTAGAAGGAAGGGGGAAGACTTGCCCCCCACTCCACCCTTGGGGCCGCCGCCCTAGGGCTTGGAGGAGGGGCCAAGGGGGCCGGCCAGCCCCCTATATAAGGAGGGCAGGGGCGCACCCTCCCCCTCCCACTCCTCCAACCCTAGCCGCCATCCTGGTGCCCCTCCACCTCTCTCTCTCTCCCCCGACTGCGCGTAGGCGAAGCCCTGCTGCAGAAACTCTCCACCATAAGCACCACACCGTCGTGCTGCAGATCCAATCTATCTCTCCACCATAATTACTGGACCAAGGAAGGAGGAGACGTCGCGGCATCATACGTGTGCATCTCTTGGAGGCGCCGCCACTTGCGGCGTAGGATCAGATCAGATCGCGAGGAGGAGACGGCGAGTACGACTACATCAACCACGTTCTGTTGAACGTATCCGCTATGCGATTTCTTCAAGGGTATGATGATCTCATCTATCTCTCTCGTTGATTGCATCTCCTAGATTAGATCTTGGCTTTCTTGTTCGCATACATAGAAATTTTTTGATTTACTATGCTGCGAAACCCATCAGTGGTATCAGAGCTAGATCTATGTGTATATGTGTTTCACGAGTAGAACGCAACATGTTTGTTGCGGGCATTGATGTTTTCAGTTGCAAACCACTAGTTGTGAATTTCTTATGGCGCGGCATAGTGAGATCAAAGCGGTCCAGGACAACTTTACGCGACCTCGTTCGCGAGACCGGCTCCGCACTTGACGTGTGGCTTGTTCCACACATGCGGCTGGTGGATGCCAGTTTCTCTCACTATAGTAGTCATGGGATTTACAACGGATGTTGGCAACCATAATATCACCGTTGTGGCTTTCCGTAGGTAAGAATCGTTCTTAGCTTGTTACTCCCATAAGCCACGTAAAACATGCAACAACAAAGTAGAGGCGTCTAACTTGTTCTTGCAGGGAGTGTTTTGTGATATGGTATGGCCCAAGACATGATGTGTATGAATTGAGATGTATGCAATGATCATATTTTGTAATATTTCATGACTTTCCTGTCGATGAGTTCACAACCGGCAGGAGCCATATGGTTGTCTTTATAATTGTGTATGACCTGCGTGTCAACTT
Source organism: Avena longiglumis (assembly GCA_030063025.1). NCBI lineage: Eukaryota > Viridiplantae > Streptophyta > Magnoliopsida > Poales > Poaceae > Avena > Avena longiglumis. The sequence continues at coordinate 176,372,358 of CP125977.1, read as the reverse complement.
TTTATACGCCATGTAATAGCTTTACGTTATCGCTAAGTAGTTAGCAATAGTTGTAGTTGCTATTCGTGGTGGAGGCAATCATGGTGGAGTGATGGAGATCATGCTGGCGCGCACAAGATGGAGATCATTGCGCGGAGATTGGCTATACCATGTCACATAAAATTATATGCATGTGATTTTATCCTTTTATGTACCTTATTATACTTAGATCACGACTGTAGCATTATAAGATGATTCCTCACTTAAAGATCAAGATAAAATTGTGTTCTCCCCATGTATGCACCGTTGCGAAAGTTTGTCGTGTTCAAGCACCTCGTGATGATCGGGTGCTATAAACTCTACGTTCACATACAACGGGTGCAAGCCAGTTTTGCACACGCAGAAATACTTGGGTTTGACTTGACGAGCCTAGCATGTACAAACATGGCCCCGGAACATACGAACCGAAAGGTTAAACATGAGTCATATGAATGATATGATCGATACTTTGTTGTCCACCATTGAAACCACATCTCTTCTCGTGAAGATCGGATCAGGTGTGGTGAATTTGGATCATGTTCACTAAACAACTTGAGGGATGTTGAATTTAGTGGGAGTTCATCTAGTAATTTGATTAAGTTGAACTAGTTATCATGAACATAGTATAAATTGTATTTGCAAATTTTGTAGATCAAATGGCTAAGTCCAACTTCAACTTCAACGTTTTTGCTGAGAAAGAAAAGCTTAAGAACAATGGGTCTAACTTCACCAACTGGTTCCATAATCGAGAATCATTCTTCTTTGCGGACAAAAGGACTATGTACTAGAGAAAGCGCTAGGTGGCGCCCACTCTTGATGCACCGACTGATGAAAAAGCTGTTTATCAGTCACGCAAAGATGATTATGGAGTGATTAAGAGTACCATGTTGTTTGCTATGGAACCGGACCTTCAAAATCGTTTTGAGGAGTTCGCCGGGCCCTTTGAGATACTTGAGGAACTGAAAGCCATGTTTCAGACTCAGGCCCGTTCTGAGAGATATGAGATCTCTGAGAAGTTCTTTAACTGCAAGATGGAGGAAGGGAGTTTTGTTAGTGAGCACGCCATTAAGATTTCGGGCTACACTCAACGTCTTGAGCAACTGGACTGCAAGATTCCATAATAGCTCAAGATTGATAGAGTTCTGCAATCACTCCCTCCTAGCTACAAAGGTTTTGTAGTTACTCACAATCAAATTGGTTCCACTGATACGATCACTGAGCTCTTCGCTAAGCTGAAAGCTGCGGAGGTGGATATCAATAAAGATAATCATGTGTTGATGGTCAACAAGACCCCTAGATTTAAGAAAGCTAAGGGTGCAAAGAAATCCTTCAAGAAAGGCAACGGCAAGCGCGTTGCCCCTGCTGAGAAGAAGCTCAAGTCTGGACCTAAGCCGGACACTGAGTGCTTCTATTGCAAGGACAAGGGTCACTGGAAGCGCAACTGTCCGAAGTACTTAGCGGACAAGAAGGCTGGCACCATTAAAGGTATATTTGATATACATGTTATTGATGTTTACCTTACTAGTGCTCGTTGTAGTGCCTGGGTATATGATACTGGTTCAGTTGCTAACATTTGTAACTCGAAACAGGAGCTATGGAATAGACGGCGGCTAGCAAGGGATGAGGTGACGATGCGCGTTGGCAATGGATCAAAAGTTGATGTGATGGCCGTCGGCACGCTCTCCTTAGTTTTACCTTCGGGATTAGTTTTAAACCTTAATAAGTGTTATTATGTGCCTGCATTGAGCATGAACATCATATCTGGATCGTGTTTATTGCAAGACGGTTATTCATTTAAATCGGAGAATAATGGTTGTTCTATTTATATGAATAACATCTTTTATGGTCATGCACCTGTTTGTGAATGGTTTATTTCTTCTGAATCTCGAAAGCAATGAAACGCACATCCATAACATTGAGACTAAGAGATGCAAAGTAGATAGTGATAATCCAACTTATTTGTGGCACTGCCGTCTAGGTCATATTGGTGTAAAATGCATGAAGAAACTCCATTCTGATGGACTTTTGGAGTCTCTTGATTTTGAATCATTTGACACGTGCGAGCCGTGCCTAATGGGCAAGATGATCAAAACCCCGTTCTCCGGAATAATGGAGCGAGCAACGGACTTATTGGAAATCATACATACCGATGTATGCGGACCAATGAGTGCTTCGACGCGCGGTGGATATCGCTATTTTCTCACTTTTACTGATGACTTAAGTAGATATGGGTATATCTATTTAATGAAACATAAATCTGAAACGTTTGAAAAGTTCAAAGAATTTCAGAATGAATTGGAAAACCATCGTAACAGGAAAATTAAATTTCTATGATCCGATCGTGGAGGTGAATATTTGAGTTATGATTTTCTCACGCATCTTAAAGCAAGCGGAATCGTTTCGCAACCCACGCCACCCGGAACACCATAGCGCAATGGTGTGTCTGAACACCGGAATCGAACTCTATTAGATATGGTGCGATCAATGATGTCTCTTACAGATTTGCGTTATCATTTTGGGGTTATGCATTAGAAACCGTTGCATTCACTTTAAATAGGGCACCATGTAAATCCATTGAGACGACACCGTATGAACTATGGTTTGGTGCTAAACCTAAGTTGTCGTTTCTTAAAGTTTGGGGATGCGAAGCTTACGTCAAGAAGTTGATGCCGGAAAAGCTCGAACCCAAAGAGGATAAATGCGTCTTCATAGGATACCCTAAGGAAACAATTGGGTATACCTTCTACCACAGATCCAAAGGCAAAGTGTTTGTTGCAAAGAACGGATCCTTTCTAGAGAAGGAGTTTCTCTCGAAAGAAGTGATGGGAGGAAGGTAGAGCTAGACGAGGTTATTGAACCTTCTCTCGAGTTGGAGAGTAGCGCAGCACCTGAAATTGTTCCAGTGCCGTCTACACCAACAAGAGAGGGAGATAATGACAAGGATCATGAAACTTCGAACGATGCTACTACTGAACTTCGCAGGTCGACAAGGTCACATGCCACTCCTGAATGGTACGGCAACCCTGTCTCAACCATCTTGTTGTTAGACAACAGTGAACCTGCGAACTATGAGGAAGCAATGATGAGCCCAGACTCTGAGAAATGGCTAGAGGCCATGAAATCCGAATTGGGATCCATGAGCGAAAACCAAGTATGGACTTTGGTGGACCCTCCTAGCGACCGTAAGGCCGTTGAGTGCAAATGGATTTTCAAGAAGAAAACGAACGCGGATGGTAATGTTACTGTCTATAAAGCTCGGCTTGTCGCAAAAGGGTTTCGGCAAGTTCAAGGTGTTGACTACGATGAGACTTTCCCTCCCGTAGCGATGTTCAAGTCCATTTGGATTTTATTAGCAATTGCTGCATTTCATGATTATGAAGTATGGCAGATGGATGTCAAGACTGCGTTCCTCAATGGCAACATTGATGAAGAGTTGTATATGATGCAGCCCAAAGGTTTTGTCGATCCTAAGGATGCTGATAAGGTGTGCAAACTTCAGCGTTCCATTTATGGACTGAAGCAAGTATCTCGGAGTTGGAACCTTCGTTTTGATCAAGTGATCAAGAGTTTTGGATTTGTTCCAAATTGCTACGAAGCTTGTATCTACAAGAAAGTGAGTGGGAGCTCGGTGACATTTTTAGTACTATATGTGGATGACATATTGATTATTGGAAATGACATTGGTATGCTTAACGATGTGAAGAGTTATTTGAATAAATGTTTTTCAATGAAAGACCTAGGAGAAGCTTCTTATATATTAGGCATCAAAATCTATAGAGATAGAAAAAGACGCCTAATAGCTTTAAGCCAAAGTACATATCTAGACAAAATTCTGAAAAGGTTCAGAATGGATAAATCAAAGAAAGGTTCATTGCCCATGTTGTCAGGTAAGATATTGAGCAAGGCTCAGTGTCCTGCTATGGTAAACGATAGAGATACTATGAGCAAAGTGCCATATGCCTCGACATAGGTTCTATCATGTATGGCATGCTATGTACTAGACCGGATGTGTCCAATGCTCTTAGTTTGACGAGAAGATACCAAAGTGATCCAGGAGTGGAACACTGGACAGCCGTAAATAACATCCTAAAGTATTTAAATAGGACTAAAGAAATGTTCTTGGTCTATGGAGGTGATGAGCAGCTCGTCGTAAAAGGTTACGTCGACGCTAGTTTCGACACCGACCCGGATGATTCTAAATCTCAGACATGATACATTTATATTTTGAATGGTGGAGCTGTGAGCAGGAGAAGCTGCAAGCAAAGCGTGATCGCGGGATCTACAACAGAAGCGGAATACACGGCTGCTTCAAAAGCGTCAAGTGAAGGAGTTTGGATCAGGAACTTCATCACTGAGCTTGGTGTGGTTCCAAGTGCCTTGGACCCACTGGAGATATTGTGCGACAACACTGGCGTCATAGCACTGGCTAAGGAACCAAGATATCATCCAAAGACCAAGCACATCAACCGCCGTTTTCATATAATTCGAGATTATATAGCAGATGGAGATCTGAAGATTAGCAAAGTACATACGGATCTGAATGTCGCAGATCCGTTGACTAAACCTCTTCCACGAGCAAAACATGATCAGCACCTTAATACCATGGGTGTTAGATTGTTGCCAGATGTAAACTAGATTATTGACTCTAGTGCAAGTGGGAGACTATTGGAATTATGCCCTAGAGGCAATAATAAAGATGTTATTATTATAATTCTTGTTCATGATAAAAGTTTATATTCCATGCTAGAATTGTATTAAGCAGAAACTTTGATACTTGTGTGGTTTATGAACAACACCGTGTCCCTAGTACACCTCTATGGACTAGCTTATTGGTTAATGATGGTTAAGGTTTCCTAACCATATACATGAGTTGTTGATTAATAATGAGATCATGTCATTAGGAGAATGATATGATGGACAGACCCAAATTAAGTAGAGCAATTAGATCATTTCATTGTGTTCATCTTTGCGAAGCTTTTTCCTATGTCAAGTATTGTATTCCTTAGACCATGAGATAATACAACTCCCTGGTATCGAAAGAAAGCTTTGAGGTCATCAAACGTCATCCTATGTGACGGTGATCATGAAGGTGTCTGTCAGGTGATTGGAAAGTACTTGTTGGGTTGTATGTATCGAGATGGAATTTGTCCCTCCCGAGTCAGAGAGATATACTTCGGGACCACTCGGTAATCGACATCAAAACCGCTTGCAAGCACGTGGTTAAGGAGTTAATCGAAAAGTGATATCGGATTACGGAACGAGTAAAGTACTTGCTGTGAACGAGATTGAACTAGGTATGCCGATACCAACGATCGAATCTCGGGCAAGTAAAATATCGCGTGACGAAGGGAATACATATATGGGATTAATTGAATCCTGGCATCGTGGTTCATCCGATATGATCATCGATGAATATGTGGGAGTCCATATGGGTTTCCAGATCCCGCTGTTGATTATTGATAGAAGATCATGTCTGCATATTCTCGAACCCGTAGGGGCACACACTTAACATGCATCGACGCTAGGATAGAATGGATGATTGGTTTATGAGTTTTTGTTCGAAGTCTCGGATGAGATCCAGGACATCACGATAGGTTCCGGAATGGTCCGAAGAATAAGATTCATATAAAGGAAAGCAGTTTTTGGATTTCAGAATCGTTTCAGAGTTTATCGGTATTGTACCGGAAGGTTCTGGAGTGGGACCAACGTGGGCCCACTTGTCGGAGGCCTGCTTGGGACCAAGGGGAAGTGCCCTGGCCACTTTGGGCCAGGGGCACAAGGCCCCCAAGGCCTAGCCGGCCAGCCCTAGGGGAAACCCTAGGGGAGCCTTCTAGAAGGAAGGGGGAAGACTTGCCCCCCACTCCACCCTTGGGGCCGCCGCCCTAGGGCTTGGACGAGGGGCCAAGGGGGCCGGCCAACCCCCTATCTAAGGAGGGAAGGGGCGCACCCTCCCCTCACACTCCTCCAACCCTAGACGCCATCCTGCTGACCCTCCACCTCTCTCTCTCCTGACTGCGCGTAGGCGAAGCCCTGCTGCAGAAACTCTCCACCATAAGCACCACGCTGTCGTGCTGCAGATCCAATCTATCTCTCCACCATACTTTCTGGACCAAGGAAGGAGGAGACGTCGCGACACCATACGTGTGCATCTCTCGGAGGCACCGCCACTTGCGGCGTAGGATCGGATCGAATCGCGAGGAGGAGACGGCGAGTACGACTACATCAACCATGTTCTGTTGAATGTTTCTGCTGTGCGATTTCTTCAAGGGTATGAAGATCTCATCTATCTCTCTCGTTGATTGCATTTCCTAGATTAGATCTTGGCTTTCTTGTTCGCATACGTAGATTTTTTTTGATTTACTATGCTGCGAAACCCATCACTGTACAGCCAAGTCGCCAGCAAAAAAGGTTGCATATGCCCCCAACGACCATTGTTGGTCATTGGTCTCTTGGAATGATGTCTAAAAGCACAAGATCCAGTGTTACTACGCCCTGTGCGTCTGCATGGATCCAGTATGCGAGTTAGTTACCCGACCATTGACTATGCATGAGCTCTGGGACCACTTGAGCGTTTCCCACAAGAGGCGTGTGTTCGAAGTGGCCTACGGTTGCAAAAAATGGTTCCCTACTGAGCCGGTGCCCGCACCCGGCTCATGGAGAGAAGAGATCATCGACATCGAGAAAGAGTACATGGAGTTCTCCACCCAAATTGAAGCCTACACCATGGACATCCTCCTATCCGTTAAGTACACGTCAGTTCGGTGGCGTGTGAATCACCGAGGTACAAGGTGCAGTTATGGTCGTTGTCGTCATGGAATAAGCTCCATTCGACCGAAATGGTGGCGACGTCTAAGACGAGCAGTTCTTCATCGGCTGAAGTCGCGCTGGAAGGGCTCATGTCATACATGTCGAATCCACGGTGTTACCTGCGAGCTTCTAAATTGTTTGTCAGAATTCCCCCCCTGGATTACGAGTATCGCAACAACAAGTTTCAAGTATGAGTTAACACATATAAATCTTCTTGTGATGATCCTAATGTGAATATATGTAATGTCATACTAATTAATTACTTTATGTTAATGACAGACCAAATTGGTATTTGTTGTCCATCCAGATGTCCACTTTAATTCTTCATGTTTAATGCTCATTCTTGTAGTTCCGCGCAACTGCGTGGTGCCTAGCTGCGAGTTTGCTGCCCAGCAGTCAGTGCTCTTCACCCACCTTAGAAAAGAACACTCCATGAGGTTGCGTAGTTTTCGCTACAATAGGAAAGTCAGGTACATCTCTAAGCCGGTGCTGGCACCGCGCTCACATAATGTAGATATCAGGGTAACCGGGGCCGATGGCATAGTGTTTTGCGTGCTATTTGACAGGGCGACAAAGTCATCTTGATATCCATCGTGTGCGCCAGGCCGACACACGCTTATCGCTGCATTACAGGGTGAAGTTGAGCTCTGTGCATCCAACTGGCTTATGGGAGGAGGTACTCTTTTTTAAGCCTAAAGCCACTTGATTTTTTTTGGTTTGTCGGTCTAATCTGGTAGCTCGTCATCAAAATCGACCATCGGAGTTCATTGTTGAATACAGTCTTCGCATTGAATGGATTTTCTAGAGAGTAATACATCTTAATCTTCTTGTGATGATCCTAACATGAACCCATGTACTACTCGATAGGTTTTTTCTTATCATTTTGGGACATGTGGTTCCTAGCTTAAGGTAGTTCTGAGTATTTTGTCTGGGGAGGATTTTTCTTATCATTTTGGGACATATGTTCCTATCTTATGGTAGTTCTGAGTATTTTGTATAGAGTTCTGCTACTACTAATCTATTTTGTGTCTGGTGGAACTGAAAACAGAAGTTGTATATACATCATGTGTCTAGTCAAACTGACATGATGAGACTATAATGCACCGGGAGGTGACATGGTTAATTTCGTGCATGGAGGCATGCGAGGAATCCACTATGTATGAAAAAACTACACCATAAGACAAAAAGTGCATCTTAAACATTGGCTTATGGTGTGGTTTTTTCATACATAGTGGATGCTATGTGTATTAGATAATATTATTGTGTTGTATTGCTTGTGGACTAGCTTTATGGGTCACTCTTAAGCTTTTTGGCTTGTGGAAAAGGTCCACTATGTATATGGATAGCTCTTAAGGTACACTTTTTGGCTTATTTTTTCCCATACAATCCCCATGACATAGGGATCCGGTTCCACTATCAACAGATAACGGAACAAACAACCACACACGTTATTTTTTGTCTTTGACTTATCTAGAGGGTCAATCAGAGTTTATCACCTTATTACAAACCATCACACACAACGAAAAGAGAAAGATAGGGAAGCTGGAGACGCAAGAACACCGCCTGTAGGCTAGTGAGAGTTGTTCAGGCAGAAACAAACCAAGATAACCATAACAGGAAGGACCCAGAGATTTTCGCCCAGCAGCATCACATCCTTCTTCTTTTTCCCCTCCCCCTCTCCAAGTCAGGCGCATCATGTGTGCGATACTGAGGAATCTCCGGAAGCCCCAAGAAAGGTATAGGAGCCGCATCCATCGCCATAGCATCAAATAACACAGTCTGTTACAAAACATCAGCCCCAGCACGCAACATTCCCTGCTCATCTTCCCCATGTAAACCTGCCCAATATCGAATGAAAACACATGCATATATAACCAAATCAACTGGAGAGTTAATAAGTTTTTTTCTTTTCAAAACAGGCCCTGTTCCTAAGCTTCCAAATATCCCAGCAAATCGCTGCCAACGCCGTAATCTGCACATTTCTACTAACAACCAGATAGGCTTATCCTTCTCCTGATTCAACGTCACTCCACTCACTAGACTTCTCAACTGATTATAATGACTCATACCATCAGCATTCAACCATCTCCTAAAGGAGCATCTCCACCCTCTCTTAGCCATATCAGCAATAGTAATCATTTGATTCTGACAAATATCAAACAAATCAGGAAACTTAACTTTCAGAGGAACATCTAAGCACCATGCATCATGCCAGAAATCAGTCAAACTCCCATTCCCGACTTTCATTCTCCTACCTGCCAGATAAAGATCTCTAATTTTAATCAGGTCAGCCCAACAAGGAGAATCACTCTGTTTGTGTTTCACAGCACTAACCCCTCCTCTTCTCATATATTTCTTCCTCACAAAAACTTGCCAGGGACCTTCCCCAGCCTCAAGTCTCCACCACCATTTGCAGAGCAGGCTGATAGTAAACAATCTAATATTCTTCATCCCCAAACCTCCCTTTTTTCTAGGTATGCAAACAAACTTCCATTTCACCAAATGATACTTTCTTTTGCCAACCCTGCCATACCAGAAAAAAGCTCTAGTCTGCTTTTCCACCTCTTCCACATTTGTTTTGTGCAAAGGAACATAGACATGGGGTAAACAGCCACACTGGACACACAAGAAGTAATTTCCACATGCCTGCCCCCCAGAGACAAAGCTCCACCCATCCAGCCATCTAACTTATTTTTCAATCTGTCCCCAATAAAACCCATCTCAGCCACTGTGCATCTTCTACTACAAACATGCAGCCCCAAATATTTAATAGGCCAACTACCTTTCTGATAGTTAAACAACTCTGCATAATTAAAAAGCTTATATTCATCCTCTAAAACCATCATCACCTCACTTTTCTCAAATTAATCGTGAGACCAGACATGGATTCAAACATGTACAACATCAGCTTCAAGTTTCTGGCCCCCTCAACCTCATACTTAATGAAAAGGATAGTATCATCATCATATTGTAAAATAGCAATCCCTTTATCAAATAGATTATCAACCAACCCAGTAAACATACCACTTGCTTGAGCATTTAGAACCATCTTAGCCAAGCATTCCCCAACAAGATTAAACAGGAAATGATAAAAAGGATCCCCCTGTCTAACCCCCTTAAAACTACCAAAATAAGGACCAACCTCCCCATTCACTTTAACACTGAGAGTACCTTGAGTCACAACACTTTTCAACCAAATCATCCAATCCTCACTGAAACCCTTCTGCTTTCAACAATAAAAAAAAAGTCCCAATTGACTTTATCATAGGATTTTTCAAAATCAATCTTTAGGATCACACCCTGTTGCTTCTGAACTTTCGATTCTTTCAGTATTTCATGTAACAAAGTAACCCCATCAGCAATAAATCTTCCTTTAATAAAAGAAGTTTGACATGTATCAATCAGCTTCCCCATCACTGGTTCAGTTCTCACTGCCAACATTTTTGTGAAAATATTGAACAGAACCTGGAGCAAAAAAATGGGCCTATATTTCTGAATGCAATCCTCATCATCACTTTTAGGCAACGGAGTAATTATACCATAGTTGATACTACTCAAATAAATCTTGTGTGCATAAAAATCACAAAACACAGCCATAACATCCTCTCTGATAATCAACCAACAATGTTGATAGAATTCAATAGGAATTCCATCAGGACCAGCTGCTTTATTTTTTTCCATCTGATCAATAACCTCCTTCACCTCTTTCTCAGTAAAAGGTACACCCATTCTTTCCCTATCTTCATCATCAAGTTTCTCCCAAGCCTGCCAGTTATCATTAGAAAGTCTAACAGAAAAACCTCCAGCAGGACCAAACAGACTCTTATAATAAGCAGTAGCATGCAACAATAGATCATGAGTTCCCTGAATCTCATTACCCCCATCTTTTATAGAAAAAAACATTTTCTTCCTCCTCACCCCATTAGCAATCCTGTGAAAGTATTCAGTATTATTATCACCTTTCAACAGCCAATTATCTCTTGACCTTTGTTGCCAGAAAATCTCTTCATTCTCATAAACCTCCATCAGTTCTTTCTGAATTGAAGCTTTTCTTTTCAACTGCTCTTCATTAAGAAAGATTAACTCCTCTATGGCTTCCAAATCATGTAACTCTTCCCACTAAATATTTTTCCCTTTTCTTCTCCACACCCCTAACATGAGCACCCCACCCTTTCATATCATTTCTGACATTTTTTAATTTTTTCTACAAGCTATCAAGACTATTCTTTCCTCTCACAGGCTTTTTCCAAGCTTTCTCCACTCTAAGCAAAAACTCATCATTCTGCAACCAACTTTTCTCAAATCTGAACTCTTTGCTGCCACCATCCTGTCCTTCCATAGTATCCAGGATCAAAGGACTATGGTCAGGAACTTCCCTAGTCAACTTATGCACTGTGGTAAGAGGAAACAACTTCTCCCATTCTTTGCAAACAAGGATCCTATCAAGTTTCTCAAGAGTAGGAATTGTCTGATTATTAGACCAAGTAAACTGCCCCCTAGACATTTGAATTTCTCAAGAGTTAAACATGTGACCCCACTTATTCAAAGAGTGCCCTTTATTTTTCTCAGAAACAAACTAAATCACATTAAAATCACCACCCACCAGCAAAGGGATCGACTGTTCCTGACAAACATCAGCTAATTCTAACAAAAAATCCTCCTTATTTTCCTCCTGAGCAGCCCCATAGACCACCACCAAATGCCACTAGACCTGTTTCTTGATATCAAACACTTTCATCTTAACATGAAACCTGCCCACAGAAAGATCAAGTTTGGCCAGTTTGGAGGAACGTAGGCCCCCCAAAATGCCCCAGAAGGCAACCAACTCCAGGAAAATTGATTCATAGGATCAACTTTCCTAAAAAAGTCAGTAGAGTAATCTTTCTTAATAGTCTCCTGCAATCCAATAAAATTTACTCTTTCCTGTCTTAACAAATTACTCAAATAAGCACTCACACCCTTCTTTCACACCCCTCTAATGTTCAAAATAGCACCTATCATAAGACAATTCTTCTCTCCCTTGTTCCAGTCACAACACCACTCATAGGGTGATAGTTGTGAATCTTCACAGCAGCAACATTTAACTTTTTTTTTCTTCCCACTAGAACCAGACCTCATCTTTTTCCTGTTCTTTCTAGAAATAACAAGAGTAAATTCCCCTTCATCACTAACATCCTCCTTCCAGTCAATAAACAGAACTTTCTCACCAGATTCACCTCTTCCACAACCTCACCCTGCTTTCTATCATGTAAACTGTGCCTAACAATCTCTAAATCTTTCAAAGAATTAACATGTTCTAAAGATATAGAAGCCGCATCAATTCCCATCTCCAAAGCTCTATGAATGATATCATCATCATCATCTAGAACAACAAAATAATTATAAAGAGTTAAATTGGTACCTGACAAATCTCTATTAGGTTGTTGAGAAAGATGCCTTTCCTCCATGCTTCCAGCACCACCTTGATCAGTAATCCTTGAACTCATCCTCACCAGTTGCTCATCCTTATCATCAACACAAGCTACCTTTTCAGGTTGAGATCCCATACTTTCTTGAGTAGAGACAATATCAGGTTGAGAAGATCCCATAGCCACCACATCCTGCTCCTAACTCTCCATACCCACAGCCTGTGAATCATTCCTCATAGAGTTTTCTCCATCCCCTCCATCACTATCAGTAGACGACCCAAATGAATCCTCAGCAGAGTCATCACCATCACCTTGCAGATCAATATCACCATGTCCACCCTCATCAACTAGCAAGTGACCATATTGCTTCTTGAGATCATAATACTTATCACTACCTCTCTCTCAACAAGCCTCTGATAAAATCTTCAAAGTTCTGAGGACCAGCAACAGCAGGAGGATTGATATCACCAACCATTGGAGGAGATAAATTATGAACAACTTCCATGTGAACATCACCTAAACCAGTAGAAGCATCCACCACATTTCCCTGAACAACATCCTGTTGCTTACCAGACCCCTGTGCTCCCATAGCATCATCCTTATGCTAGACATTTTCATTACCAGAATTACCACCATCAACATTTTCCCTGATGACAATCCCCCTTGTGTTTCCACCACTACCAGAACTAGCCCAAATATTGGCCATCCTAGTCCCAAAATACATGTCACCAGAATCTTCCTGATCTACCATCACGTTTTTACCTTTATCCAGAATAGCCCCACCAGTATTACTAGCAGCATGTTGATGACCACCACTTCCCCCACCTGCACCATCAGTAGTGCCAGCCTAATTCCCGTCACCACCAACATGCCTATTCTGCCTATCCTCTTCCTAATTCCTCCTATCATTCACATTGACACCATCTTGCCCATCCACCCCCACAGATACAGGTAAAGTTGGTACTGCATCAAGAGCAAATATTTTCCTGGTATATTTGAATTCATGTATACCACCCTGCATCTCCCCCTCCTAGTGTTAGGTACCAAAGTCACATCCAAATAGGCAATCTTCACCCTTACATAAGCCAAGTTCCTCAAGCTGTTTCTATCCAGAGCCAAAGGATTACCCACAAGAGATGCTACAGAAAAACAGTTGATTTCTCCCTATATTTCATAGGAATACCAACAATTCTGAACTAGGCTTCTTCTAACCACTCAACATGTTCTAGATCACCATTCCATTTTGACAACTGGATCACAGCATCAGGGATTGTCTTCATGAACACTTTACCAAAATGAAAATCATCAATAGATCTAGCAGAGGGAAATATCATCAAAAACTCAACATCGTTGATGGATCTGGCATTGAACCTCCATCCAGAATCCAAAGCATCAGCCCACATTTGGAACTCTTTTTCAAGATCCTTTCCTGTGACATCACCTATAACCACACTTATATGTGCATAGTGTAGCTGTTCCATGGACTGAAAGTTAGACTCCACCATAGGAATAGAATGAAAACCTTGCTCAAAATCAGTACTGCCAAAAAACAGAGGAACATACTCCCAAGGTTTCTTCTATTGACAGACCAAAATATTGTGATTCCTTCCACAATTCTCACACTCCTGCTCTTCTTGCACAACATCAAGTAGCTGCAGATCAACTGGCTCAGCAACAACATTCACATTCCCATGCACACCTACTACTGGAGGTGGTACAGAGGACCCCACCAGAGTAGTGGCAACAACATCAGATTGGCTGACAGCAGTAATAGGCGATACACTTATAGGACGACCAACCCTAGTAGGCACATTGACAGAAGTGGAAACAGATGTGTTCAACACAGTAACATGACGACTCACAGGCATAGAGGGAATCAACGTAGGTCTAGTAATGGCAGCCTGCTCCACTTTACGAGCAAAAACCGGCTCTCCTCTCCTAGGGTTATCAGCAGAATTACCTGATCTGCTCGGAAACGACGACGCTGTAGCGTCCCTGACCCCTATTGCATCTCAGGACGATGACTCCACCGGCCACGATTACGGGCCTGCTCTGTTTCACGACGGCGCGCCTCCGCTAGGGCCCTGTCATGAGCCATGGCTTCACGGCGCTGATCCTCCAATCTGGCCTCATTCTCCGCTTGTCTTATCTCGTCGTCCCCGTGCCTTGCATCCCACCACTGCGCATCATCGCGACGACGTTCCTGCTCATGGATCCAATCCCCTTCACGGCGATTTTCATCAAGCACCCTATGATCCACCGGCTACCGCCCTTGTCCATACCCAGACCTCGATCTGTTCACATAGGGAACATGTCGGATTGGGGGACGGGGTGGATATCTGCGACCACCACGGAAGCGACGATCCATGATAGGGTCCGCCGCCACCACCTGAGCAAACGATCTACAATCACCTGATCAAACACCGCTCCACCTCACCGGAAAAACAACTCTTGGAGACGAAGGACGAATAACTGGAGAGCCCCAAACGAAAACCACCTTGCACACCTCACGCGATCTAGGATTCTCGAGAGACGATGGGGATCCAAATCTCGATCTTGGGTTGATGGAAATGGGGACGAGGAGGAAACCGACTGGACCAAGCCCCTCGCCTGTGTACTAGTACCCTACCCCTCAACTGTCAGGTGGCCCTCCTCCACCGATAACCCACCGTCAGCGCCCATACGTCTTCTGGAACTACCAAGCCGTATCACCCGACATGTACGCACGTAGGGTGGCGCACCGGCGATACCACTCCGTGATCCATGCGTCGCAACCACCGGCCCCACGAGAACGTGCCAACCCCCATGCACCAAACATGAACCAAATGTGACATCCATCGCTGATCTCCAAACTGCCAAAACCTGCCCAGATTCATTGATCAGCGACACCTGTCCTGATACATCCCGTGTGATCGAACCCCACCGACATAAGCTGATCACCTCACCTCGTACTTCCCTGATAATGTCCTTCCAACTCCCGATCAAGGCATGGCGATCATCGAAATCACCCGCCACTGTGGGTGATAGGAGAGGAGAGAGAGAGAACCCATCCAGTAAATATTCTTAGTTCTATGTGCATACACTTTTTGGCTTATGGTGTGGTTTTTTCATATATAGTGGATGCCCTAAATAATCATGTCCCTGGTTGATGTCTACGAACTTCTATTCTTGTAGACAGTTGTTGGGCCTCCAAGTGCAGAGGCTTGTAGAACAACAACAAGTTTCCCTTAAGTGGATTACCCAAGGTTTATCGAACTTAGGGAGGAAGCGGTCAAAGGTATCCCTCTCAAGCAACCCTGCAATCAAGATACAAGAAGTCTCCTATGTCCCCAACACAACCAATACACTTGTCAGGTGTATAGGTGCACTAGTTCGGCGAAGAGATAATGAAATACAAGTCGTAACGGTGCCATAAAAGAGCTTCTGACTTGTTGTTGACGTGGGAGAGTTAAAGGAAAACTGAAATAAAGATGGAAGCAAGCAAACATGCAACAGATCTAGATACAACGTTTTTCAATGCTTAGAAACAGGGCCTAGGGATCATACTTTCACTAGTGAACACTCTCTTATATAAATATATTCTCTTCATGATACTACCCTGAACTACTCTCCGGTTGGACACTCTAATCCATGGTAGGATATAACAGCACTCCTCAAAGTACGTCTTCCCCAATCTAGATAACCCCACACTATCACCTTGAGCACTAGATGGTTCCAACAAACACCACAATTTCATAAAGACAACCAACTTAAAATATACTAATAATAAATATATATTTAACCTAGCTTAAGTGCCAGACACGGTGTGCATGCTGTCACTTTCACACATGTGGGAAAAACATAGATCTATTAAAGCACTATGAGTATTTATGTAGACTCTAGCGTGGATTTCTTCTGGATGCCTTAGGGTTTTCTCCCCGGGGGCTTCTTATAGGCGAAGGAGGCAAGGTCGCACTAGTAGAAAACATGCCTTTCGTCCAGGCCATTAGTCCCGGCTGTGGCTAGGGACAGGACTAATGGCCCGCGCCGGACGGCCCGAGCCACCCAGAAGTGTATGTCTCGACCCGTTAGACCCCACTAGTCCCGGTTTGAGACACAAATCGGGACTAAAGGGCCCTAGCCCTGCCGCTCTCTGCGGGCACCCCCTTTAGTCCCGGTTTGTATCTCAAACAGGGTCTAGTGGTCTGGCCCTATATATATGCACATCCCCCTCCCCCTCTCAACTGTTTTTTTCTTGGTGGGAGAGAGGTGGTATTGTTGTGCTATTTTTTCTTGTTCATACATATGCACTAGAGGTGTTCGGTGAAATGTACATTAGAGCGATGCGAGTTGAGGTCACACAAGACAGACATGATATGAGGTGCCCGAGCCACACTTAAGTTTTCTCATCTTTTTTTCCAAGTGTAATAAAAGGTAGAAATTATTTCTCGTTTAGACCGTGCGGTACTAATTTTAGCATAGTGATTGCGTTTGAGATATATTTTTATGATACAGATGAGACATCCATGGATGTACGGTGACCGACGCTCTGCCGCTTTCAGAGAAGGCGTGCGTTCTTTTCGAGTTGTGGCCAAGGAGAACAAGCAGTGGGATGGTTTTATGTGTTGTCCATGTGTTGACTGTAGGAATGAGAAGTTTCACACTTCTGCAAGAGTCATTCAGAGCCACCTGCTTCGGTCTATTTTTATGTCCGGCAATAATGTTTGGACCAAACACGGAGAAAGAGGGGTTGTGATGGAAGACGGCGATGAAGAAGAGAACGATGATGACAACTACCGATCTATGTTCCCTGAATACACTGATACCGCAAAGGAAGACAATGAAGAAGAAGGAGGTGAAGAACGGGAACCAGACCGGCCCGCTGATGATCTTGGTCGGGTCATTTCTGATGCAAAGCGAGACTGCGACATAGAAAAGGAGAGGTTGCAGTTTGAGCAGATGTTACAGGACCACAACAAATTGTTGTACCCAACTTGTGAAGATGGCCAGAAGAAGCTGGGTAGCACACTGGAATTGCTGAAGTGGAAGGCAGAGACCGGTGTGACTGACTCGGGATTTGAGAAGTTGCTGGTACTCATGAAGAGGTTGCTTCCAAGAAATAACGAATTGCCCGCCAGTACATACGAAGCAAAGAAGCTCGTCTGCCTTCTAGGATTAGATGTGCAGAAGATACATGCGTGCCCTAATGACTGCATTCTCTACCGCGGTGAGAAGTACGAGAATTTAGATAAATGCTCGGTATGCACTGCATTGCGGTATAAGATCAGAAAAGATGACCCTGGAGATGTTGATGGCGAGCCACCCAGGAAGAGGGTTCCTGCCAAGGTGATGTGGTATGCTCCTATAATACCACGATTGAAACGTTTGTTCAGAAACAAAGAGCATGCCAAGTTGTTGCATGGCACATGGAAGAACATAAGAAAGACGGGATGTTGAGGCACCCCGTTGATGGTCAACAGTGGAGAAAAATCGAGAGAGACTTTCCGGATTTTGCTGGTGATGCAAGAAACTTATGGTTTGGTCTAAGTACATATGACATGAATCCTTTTGGGGAGCAGATCTGTAGTCACAACACCTGGCCCGTCACTCTATGTATCTACAACCTTCCTCCTTGGTTGTGCATGAAGCGGAAGTTGATTATGATGCCAATGCTCATCCAAGGCCCGAAGCAACCCGACAACGACATTGATGTGTACCTAAGGCCATTAGTTGATGAAATTTTATAGTTGTGGGCCAAACCAGGTTTACGTGTGTGGGATGATCACAAACAGGAGCCATTCGACCTACGAGCGTTGTTGTTGTTCGTAACCATCAATGATTGGCCTACTCTTAGTAACATCTCTGGATAGGTGAACGAGGGATATAATGCATGCACACACTATTTATATGAGACTGAAAGTATATATCTGGATAAATCTAGGGAGAATGCGTACCCGTACAATCGTTGTTTTCTTCCGCCCAGACATCCCTTAAGGAAAAAAGGCAAGCATTTCAATGGCGAGGCAGATCACCGGAAGAAGCCTGCCCCCCGTATAGGTGCTGATGTATTTGGTATGGTCAAGGATTTAAATATAATATTTGGAAAGGGTCCCGGAGGACAACCTGTTCCGAAAGACGCCGACAGACGCTCACCCATGTGGAAGAAGAAATCTATATTTTGGGAGCTACCCTATTGGGAAGTCCATGAGTTTGGCTCTGCAATCGACATGATGCACCTGATGAAGAATATTTGCGTGAATATTCTAGGCTTCTTGGGCTTGTATGGGAAGTCAAAAGATACACCGGAAGCACGGGAGGACCAACAACATCATAAAGGACGAGACGACAAGCATCCATGGCAGTTTCAAGGGCCTGACAGCTACACTCTTACCAAGGAAGATAAGAAAATCATTTTTGAAGTCCTTTTCGGTATCAAGGTCCCGTCTGGCTTCTCGTCTAACATAAAGGGAATAATAAATATGAAATAGAAAAAATTCCAAAACCTAAAGTCCCATGACTGCCACGTGCTTATGACGCAATTGCTTCCGGTTGCATTGAGAGGGATTCTACCAGAAAATGTTCGGCTGGCCATTGTGAAGGTATGTGCATTCCTCAATGCAATTTCTCAGAAGGTAATCGATCCATAAAGTCTATCAGGGTTACAGATTGATGTGGTCCAATGTCTGGTCAGCTTCGAGTTGTTGTACCCTCCATCTTTCTTCAATATTATGACGCACCTCCTAGTTCACCTAGTCAAAGAGATTAGAATTCTTAGTACTGTGTTTCTACACAATATGTTCCCCTTCGAAAAGTTCATGGGAGTCTTAACATAACCATGCTAGGCCAGAAGGAAGCATCTCCAAGGGCTATGGAACAGAGGAGTGATACGTCCAAAACGTATCTACTTTATCGAACACTTTGCTATTGTTTCTTTTCTAAACTTGTGTGATTTGGATACAACTAACACGGACTGACGCTGTTTTCAGCAGAATTACCTTGATGTCTTTTTTTTGTGCAGAAAATGAACTATCAGGAAAAATCCGAAAAATATGCCAAAAATTATATTTCACCAGAAGATCCACAGAGCCAGAAGGGGAGACAGAGAGGAGGCCTGGGGGGCCCACACTCACCCCATGCACGGGCCCACCTGACCCTGCGCCTGGAGGGGGTGCAGCCACCCCAGGCACCCCCTCGGCCTCCCTCTGCGCCTATAAGTTGCCTTTCGACCTAAAAATTAGGGGGGTTCGATAGTTTTCCAGAAAGAGTTCTGCTCCGCCGCCGCCACCAGAAACCAAGATTCGGATCCAGAAACTCCGTTCTGGCACCCTGCCGGGACGAGGAATTTGGAGAGGATCATCGCCATCATCATCACCAACGCATATCCATCAACCACCGATGTTTCCCACATCTATGGGTGAGTAATCCCCCGCTGTAGGCTTGGGGATGGTAGGGATTGGATGAGTTCTATCATGTAATCGAATAAGATCTGTTAGGGCATAGTTCCTAGTATCTCTATTAGTGCTTATTTGACTTTGTTGCAACTTGTTGTGCTTAATGCTTATCACTAGGGCCCGAGTGCCATGACCTCAGATCTAAACTTATTATTGAATCATTATGATAGTATTGTTTTTGATCTTATCTTCAAGTTGTGTACACATATCATTTTCCGGATCCAAAGGCCCCAAAGTGACAATAACTGGGACAACTGGAGGGGATGGCCGTGGTGTGAGGATCACATGTGTTCACAGAGTGTTAATGCTTTGCTTCGGTGCTCTATTAAAAGGAGCACCTTAATTTATAGTAGTTCCCTAGAGGCCCCACTACCACGGGCTGGCTGTACAGAAGATGTTGTGCAAGTTCTCATTGCGAGCACGTATGAATATATTTGGAGCACATGCCTAGGATTGTTTAGTACTTGGATGCTTGTTATTATTTATCTGCAATGCCCTAGATCTTGAAGTTACATGTTTAGACTCGTCCGTGCAACGCCCGTCCATCCATACCTATGCCTACCGCACTCGAATCCTACTATTATCGTTACTGTTACTATTGCTCCTGTTTCACTGTTGCTGTTGCTGTTACTTTGTTGTTGCTACTAATAAACTTCTATGAGCAACAACTATTTCCAGGTGCAGCTGAACTGAGAACTCAGTTGTTAAGGCTTGCAAGTATTCTTTGGCTTCCCTTGTGTCGAATCAATAAATTGGGTAATACTACCCGCGAAGACTGTTGCGATCCCCTATACTTGTGGGTCATCTAGACTATTTTCTAGCGCCGTTGCCGGGGAGCGTAGCTCTACTTGTAAGTTCACTTGGATCTATTATTGTTCAATGCTACTCCTTTCATCATGGGGAAGTCTCGTGATGAAAAGTTCCCTATTTTACCATCCACTACAAGAAGAGGTACAGTCCTAAACACCTATGCTGCTCTCGATTCACCGTCTGTTATAAGTAAGCTTGTCACACCACCACCACATACACATGCTACACACACTGCTACTACTGCTGAGTCCGAAACTGCTTTTGATGCTCATGATGCTACTTCTACTATGCTTGATGCAAGTGGTTCATTAGGTCCTTTTCTAGATGCTACTATGGCTAGTCTAGGAAATACCGAAACTCCTAGTGAAGACACTGTTACACCTATTATCTCATCTGAGGCTAGTGAGAGTTATGATATTAATGATGGTTACATTGAGTTCACTGATGATTTTGTTGAAGAGTGCTGAAACACACATGGTACTAGTGCTATTAAGAGTCTCCTTGCTAGACGTACTATTATGCCTAAGTTGTCCTCTGATCCTAAGTTTGCCACTTCTCCCATAGATATTAAAGATAAAGTGTGACACCCCCGGGATTCAACACTGGGTCAACTGGCTTAGAAACGACATGCCCAAAAGGGAACAAGGAATTCACAACACACACAACTCTAAAGAATTCAACACTAGGTCAACTATCTTAGAAACGACATGACCAAAAGGCACCTAAGATTTGAAGGACTGGAAGAGATATCAAAACTTTTTCAAAGTCAACACCAGATAAGATAACCTAGAGTTAGAGCGAAACTGGATAGGGAGTAAAAGAAGCAACTAGAGTTTTCGCAAATACTTTTCAGCTTTTAAAATAGTTTTCACAAACACTAGACTCAATATCGACCAATAGCAAGGTTTTACTATGGTCGGTACTGCTGTGATACCAAGAACTGTTACACCCCCTAGATCAAGGCTAAACAAATCCCAGACCTCCGTCTGACATAAGCTTAACCTTGAGCTCGAGAATATCCAGTGAATAATTGATAACACAGCAGTGACCCTACGACACAAAATTTATTACAGCAAGCTCATAACTGAGCAGAGAACCAAATTATTACAGGCAGAGGTCACTGACCACAAACATCAAACAACAGAAGGAAAATTATGCTACTAAGTATAGCAAACTTAACAAATGGCCTAAGAGGCCTGAAGCATAATGATGACATCCCAGCCCATAGATTCCAGGCTGCCGGACGGGAACCCCAAGCCACTCGTCGATGTCGATGTAGTACGGAACTCGTCTTCAGGTGAACACTTACTCTGCCAAAATTATCAACAAAGCAAGGGTGAGTACAGGGTGTACTCCGCAAGACTTCTGGCTGGTGGAGTTGTTTTGCATAAAGCCATCTTTTGTTTATAAAACAAGAGGGAGAAGAAGCTCGTCTAGTCAGAGTATTTTAAAAGGGGATAAGAGAGCGACGTCTCCGAAATATTGATCATCATCTTTTGATATCCACCAAATCATCATCATCTGAACTAGGATCACCCCCTCGTACCCATGAGGAAGCATCCTTAAGAACATGTTGATCTACCAAGTTTTACGATTAGGTTATAGTTCTCTATGATCTTGAGTCCGGTCGCCAAGTCGTTCATAACCATGAACACGGCTTTTCGAAAAGATTATTACCCTGCAGGGGTGTACAACTTTACCCACACGTACTAACCTTCTCTTAATGCTACTAGATAAGCCCTCTTCCTTGGAAGGCCAGCAGAGGGTGGTTAGACACGACCTTTACCTTGCTTTCGCCGATACCACTAAGAGAGAAAAGCCTATCCGAGGCGCACCAAAAATCCTATCCAAGGCGCATATCACATGTGCCTCTAGCTTCAAGCCTCGGATATTTCTTATGCGAGGCGCATCTGATATGCGCCTCCTATACTTCACATATGCGAGGCGCATATCGATATTATTATGCGAGGCGCATATCGATATGCGCCTCGCATATGTGAAGTATAGGATATGCGCCTCGCATATGTTTCAGAATGCGCCTCGGGTATTTATAGTATATGCGCCTCGCATATGTTTCAGAATGCGCCTCGGATATTTATAGTATATGCGCCTCCTATAGTATCCTATATGCGCCTCCTACAATATTTTCAGGTATCGAGATTTGTCTTTTCTGTATATATATATATTTTCTTTTTTTCTGAAAACTAGCGAACATAGAATGTTCATACATGATTTTTTTTCAATTTTCTTTTGTCATTCTGCTTTCAAGCAATTGGTTCATGTGCACTTGCGAGCCTAATTGGATTTCAAGTCGCAAATGGCCAACTTTAGACTTAAGCATAGACAAAGTAGCAGCGGAAAATCAGATTTAGTTTGTCCTAATATCTGTATCTCATTTTTATAGACAAGAACAAAATTGCCAGATTATACCAAGCAATCAACACACATTATTGGAAGTAAAAGAGAAGAAAAAACAAAGAAGTCGGCCGAGGCATCACGGCATGTACTAAGCTCGTGCTCTTGCACTTCCTCTTGATCATTCCGCGTTTTAGGCCACGTCTTGCTTGCACTGCTGGAACACCTGCATCATGTTATGATAAGGGCTCATGGACGACGGCGACACCGATGCAGTCTCGGCTCGCTGGCGCTTGCTGCTCGACAGCCGCGAGTCTAGGATCAGCGCTGCCTCCGGCTCTCCGGCAGCTCCTCCGCTTCCTTCTCCTTCCGAAGGGTCTCCAAGAACGAGTCCTTCACCAACCCGTCGATATGACACGATCGAGACATCACAACAGAGAGAAGCAGAGCATCAATTCCAATTCTGACCTCCATGTTCCAGCAACAAATGCAGATGCGAGGCGAGCAGGACGCTAGAGGAAGGGGATGCCATGCCTGGCGCTCACCCTGAGAGGGCAGAAGTCCGGCATGGGCCTGCCGATGGGGCCGGCGTCATTGGGGGGCTCCGACATGGGCTCCACGGGCTCTAGCTCCAGCTCCACCTCCAGAAAGGGGATCCAGGGAGATGGAGGTGCGTGCGTGCGAGAAGGTTTACTATGGCTGGTCTGCTGGGGTGCATACGTGTTTGTGTTTTCTCTCAAGGAATGCCGGGCGTTGGATGTGGTTAGCGGTTCAGATCGTTGGGATTTTCCAGGTCGATCCGCGTGATGGTTGTTCCTCGGTTCTCATTGGCTAGAGATTAGTCCAGCCGAATTGATTTTGTTTGGTTATAGGAGGCGCATATAGCAATATGCGCCTCGCATATGCGGCCACCTACCAGCGCCCGGGCCCGCATGAGTTACTTGAGGCGCATATGGCCATATGCGCCTCGCATATTGTCAAATATAGGAGGCGCATACAGCCATATGCGCCTCGCATATTCGTGCACCTACCAACACGCGGGCCCACATAGAATATGCGAGGCACATTCTGGTCATATGCGCCTCGCATATTATCAAATATAGGAGGCGCATATAGCCATATGCGCCTCGCATATTCGTGTACCTACCAACACGCGGGCCCACACAAAATATGCGAGGCGCATTCTTTCCATATGCGCCTCGCCTATCTGATATATAGGAGGCGCATATGACTAGAATGCGCCTCGCATAATATGGGGCTGCTAGATTCTGTCCGTACAGGGATTATAGGAGGCACATTCTTACCATATGCGCCTCGCCTATTTTTATACTAGAGGCGCATATCGTAAAGTGCGCCTCGCCTATTTTTATAGGAGGCGCATATGCTAAATGTGCCTCGCATAAGCATGTCTCCTATAGCCTTTTCTCTAGTAGTGTACCATGAGTCACGCAATAAGTATGGTTCCGCCGTAACGGGTCAAATCCTGAAGCCGGTACTTAAAGATGTGAGGCGAGGTTGGTTTACCAGGGTGCTATCTACCCCAAGCAACCTCGGACACGCTTACCTACATGTTATGAATGCACCAACTTCACCCGGCAAATCTTTCAAAAGATTTTCTATGCATATGTCGAATGGAACGCCCGAACTATGTGACTTATGGAATCTACTAAGCGAGTTAGTTGCTTGTGAGGTTGTCCATGCCCCGTGTGGTTGCACGCTCGTCTTGGTTCCAAAGGCAAGAACTCAGGTCCTAGTGGTGGCGAGCATGGGACTAGAAAAACCACATCCCACCATGGCCTCCCATACAAGCCTTAGCAAGTTGAATCTCATATTACCGATCTCATCTCATCATGTTCTCCTGTCATACTAGATTCTCTGCATATGATACATCATCTGGATGGACCAGACTCAATAGCTATGCATGGCTAAGCAGACACGAATAAGAGCTCTAGCAGTGCACACAAGCCAAACCTAGTTACCCTAGGAGTAGTGGATCAGGTAATATAAGCTCAAAGGGAGTAATGCAATAGATAGGATACTCTATCTATCGATAAAAGACCACAATAGAATCGTATGCATTATGGCAGAATTGAAATGCTTTCTAAATCGTAGGATTATATCATGGTGGGGCTATGCTTGCCTTTGCCAGTTGATAGCAGATAAGTAGATCTTCGAAAGCCTTCATCTTGACTTGATTATTGTTGGCCAAGTATTATTCGTCGATCTTCGATGGTCTTGTTCTCGGTCTTCGATCTCGATCTCGATATCGTATTCTATCGGGAAGAACCAAACACCAAAAATAAAGGGGAAACAATCAACACATGGCATCTATGCAATGCTCAAACAAGAATGATAATATGACAAGTTAATTTGCATTGAATTGAAACCCTAAAGCATGTTCAACAAAATAATCAGGCTTCCGAGAGGTGAAAACCTTAATTCGGAGAAACTCCGAAACATATGAGAGGGGTGCATTTGTTCTTCTAATTAAAATTTTCATGAAAGTTGATTAACAATGCATGATTATATCTTAATTATATAGGTTTCATTTTTCTGAACATTTTGATATATTATTTGTATTTTTCTGACTTATAAATAATAAGTTATTGAATTTACAATATTTAAAACAATTCCTAAAATTATTAAACCTTTCTTAATTTAAATCAAACTGGAAATACTTTTTACACCACAGGATGAGTTAGCCACAGACACCGACAGGTGGGCCTCTGGCCACCTCAGCCTCCACGCAGGCAAAGTGGGACGGGGGGTGGTGGTTGGTGTGTTTCTCACCACGGCAGGGGCTACCCACTGCCACTGACGGGTGGGGCCAAAACCACCTCAGCACCACGTGGACGCCACACGAGCGCCACATCGGCTCTCCGGGGAAGCACGCACCGGCGGCGGCGGCAGACGATGCTGGGGCACGAGCGGGGACGCGCGAGTGCTTGCGTTCAAACTAGCGCTCCATGCTGGACCGAATAGGGGCGGCGCCGCTAGCGGGAGGTCGTCGGAGCGACGACGACGATGATGGACAACGACGGCGGTGGCAGGTGGTTGACAGGGACGCAAGTCAAAGGAAGAGGAAGGGAGCAGGAGGGTGCCTGAGCACGGGAGGCTCACCACTATTGCAGGGAAGAGGTCAGCGAGGCCGGGGGAGGTCGAGAGCGTCCGGAATCGGCGACGGACATGGCGGCCGGAGACGGGGAAGGGGCGGACGGGGAGCTCGACTAGGGGCGTGGGGCTTCGATTCCTTCGGTGAGGCGATACAGTCTAGCATGGTGGAGCTCGTAGGCTCTTCAGCTCGGCGGGGTAAGCACGGGAGCGGCGAGGCTCGTCGGAGGCCGGAGCTAGGGTTCGGAGCTTCGTCGCGCAGACGACATAGAGTAGGGGAGAGGGGGATATGGGGATAAGGAGAGAGGGCAGAGCGCGGCCGTTCTTATCCTCCTGTGCTCGAGCGACGGCGTTGATCTTGGCGCGCGGCGGCATCGGGTGGCCAGCGGCGAGCCACCGAGCCGCTTCGCGTCACAGGGAGGAGACGATGAAGGGGTATGAAGGCCTTGGCCTGGGATGGGCCAATGGTGGGCTGGACTGAGCGGCAGGGAAAAGAGAGAGAGGCAGCTGGGCCGGCCTGGCTGGCTTCTGTTGCCAATTTTTTTTGAAACATTTTTCTATTTCCTGTTTTAGATTTCTCTCTTTTGTAAATGATTTGAAATCTGTTTTGGCATATTTCAAAAATACCAGAGGCCTTTATAAAATATTCAAAATACTGAGGGACCCCTTTAATCAATTTGGGCTCCTTTAATTTTATGATTTCATATACAAAACCATTTTAGAAGGTTTTAAAGAGAGAAGGGAAACTAGGGTTTAGGGTTTTCAATTTGTTTCTTATTGCATGCACAATTTAATAAGATGATGCTCATGAATGCACAATCAAAAACCCTAATATTGGTTAAGTAAAACTGGGGTGTTACATAAAGATTATGATTTCTCTCTTGATTTATCTTATTTAGATATTGTTGAGAAAGAACCTTTTTGTGGGACTGAAAATGAGAGTGTTGTGGCTCATATGAATAAGCTTTCTACTATGAGTGCTTTATTATCTGATGATTTTAAGATGCGCAAGTACTTTGTTGCTAAGATCTTCCCTTTTTCACTAAAAGGAGAAGCTAGGGCTTGGTTTAATAGATTACCTGAAGGTTCCATTGATAGCCCTGATTGCTTGATTGCTTCTTTCTTCCAGAAATATTTTCCTCCTAGTGCTAGACATGCTTCGTTGCAGAGACTTTTTGATTTTAAATAGGGAGAAGAAGAGAAATTGCCTGAGTCAGGGACAAGGTTCTGTGCCTTGATTCATGCATATCCTGGATGTCCATTACCTAAGAATGAGCTTCTTGATATTTATTATAATAGACTAATTAATGATTCTAGGACCTACCTAGATAGCTTTGCTGATTGTGTTTTCAGGAAAAGAACTTCTACAGATGTTGAAGAATTATTGACCAAGATAAGCAAGAATTATGATGATTGGACTTCAACTAAGCTGAATGCACCTGAGCCTATTACTCCTGAACCAGTTGTTCCTGAACCAGTTCCAGCACCAAGAACAAAGAATAAGGGAGTTATTGCATTAAATGATGAAGGAAGCTAAGAAGTGTCTAAAGGAGAAAGGTATTAGAGATGAAGATGTGAATAATCTACCTTCTATAGAAGAATTATGTAAGCCAATTCCCCACTCATCTACTATTCAGGTACACTCTCTCCAACACTTTGATGAAGGTGATATTCCTTATGGTAAGCCTCCTAATCAATGTTTAGAGGAACTTGCCACATTTATTGTTAAACAAGGGTATTTTAATGAACAAGTTCAGAATCATTTATTGAAAACTCTAGAGCCATCCATGAATTGAAAGATATTATGGAAAGAACTTCTAATGATATTAAAATGCTTTGTAAACACTTTCAAATGGTTCAAACTCAACTTGATCAACTTGCTAAAGTGCAAAAGGATATGCTAGTTAATGCTTCAGGAGATAAACATGCTTATGGAATTAGAACTAGGAGTGGTATAGCTACTCAAGATCCTTTATATCCTGAAGGACACCCTAAAAGAATAGAGCAGGATTCCCAACAAGGTGAGGATAGTGGTAGTCCTCGTAAGAGAAAGAAAAAGAAACATAAGATAGTTGAGGAGCCACTTGAACCTGCTGTAGATCCTAATAGTATATCTGTCTCTGAAGCTGAAACTGAGAGTGGTAATGATAAAAATGAGTCTCCTGATAAGGAGGAAGGTGAGGAAGAACCTGAGAAGCACACTAAGAACACTAGGTACATAAAGGAAGATTTTATTGCTAATAAACATGGTAAAGAGAGAGAACCTTGGGTGAGAAACCTATGCCTTTTCTAGGTAAGAAACACAAGTCAAAGGAGGAGGAACACTACAACAAGTTTTGTGAGTGGATGAAACCTTTATTCTTGCAAATTCCTTTGACTGAGCTATTAAGTTGCCTCCTTATTCAAAGTATATGAAGGATATTGTCTCTAATAAAAGGAAGATTCCTAATGAGGATATTTCTACTCTACTTGCTAATTATTTCTTCAATGGTAAGGTTCCAAAGAAACTTGGTGATCTAGGTATACCAGCTATTCCTTGCTCTATTAAGAATAATTATGTTAGAACTACTTTATGTGATTTGAGAGTTGGAGTTAGTGTTATGCCTTTTTCTCTCTATAAGAGACTCCAGTTAGAAAAGTTGATACCAACTGATATTTCTTTGCAAATGGCTGATAAGTCAACTACTATTCCTGTTGGTATCTGTGAGGATGTTCCTGTTCAAGTTTCTCATAATTGCATGGTCTTAACTGATTTTGTTGTGCTTGAAATGCCTGAAGATGATAATATGTCTATTATTCTTGGGAGACCTTTTCTTAATACTGCAGGTGTTGTCATCAATTGCAATCAAGGAAAATAACATTCAATATTAATGACAAAGAGCACACTGTCTATTTCCCCAAGAAGGTTGTTAAGAGCTATTGCCTGAATTCCATTGAAAATATTGAGAGTATCAAGGTTGGAGAAATATATTGTCCCATTCCACAAGAAAATTTTGAAACTATTATGATTGGGACCATTGCTATCAAGTATGAGGTAACATAATCACCTTGTGGAATGCAAAGTTTTGCTTCATTTAAGATTGTTTTGGTAACAAGACTTGATCAACCTTGTTAACAAAAGGATTTTAATGAACAAAATAATGTTTCCACTATGGTTATACTTGATTTCTTTTTCCTTTCTCCTTCCTAGTCTTTGCTTTATCTTTAGTTTTGTTAGTTGTTTGCTTGTTTGAGTTTCTTAGAGCTCCTATAGTTTGGCTTTTGGTTTACTTTTGCTTCTTCTGAAAAAACTGTTTCTGCGAGAAAATCAATTTTCATACCTTGAAAATTGGCCAAAAATAAAGTTTCCCGAAAAATTCCAGAAAATTGAAAATAAATTTTTCCTCGAAAAAAGGGGTAGAGTGGCACCTGAGTTGACCCAGGGGGCCACCCGAGGCCACCAGACCCCTGGTAGGCGCGACCTACTAGGTGGCGGCGCCAGGGGGGTCTGGCCCACCTGGGGCCCTCCAGGCTGCCTCCTCAAAGCCATCTTCTTTCTCTCTCCCGAAAAACACCGGAAAACTTGCTCAAGATCGAGTTCTTGCTGTTCTTGCTCGCGATTTTCGATATCCTTGTTCAGCCCATCTCAAGTGCTGATTTTTGGAGGGATTGCTCCTTGGTATGTGCCTCCTCCACTTGTACAATTAGATTTGTGATTGTTAGATTGTATCTTGAGTATTTTGCTGCTATAGGTGACAGTTTGTTTGAGCTTGCATGCTTGTTCTATGCTTAGAAACTTTGTTTTGATGCATGTGTAGTCCTCTAGCAAGTTCCTATAGTAGTTTCTCATCATCTATCAACTTAGAAACCACTTGGTTTGATGGTTGTCAAAAAATTTCAGCAAGGAAGATGAGTGCTTATCCACTGAACCAATATGACTTGATGGTGCATGAGCCAATGAAGGTTCATCGTGAGGAGGCAGTTTTTCCTTCCATATATCCATGCAATGAATTTATGAGAGATGCGGGGATCCTCCGAGATTTCCAAACTATGGTTACTAATGCAGGGTTGGAACACTTTGTTGAAGGTGATCCATTCCAATATGTTAAGCTAACCGTGGCTTTTGTGCAGGACTTTCGATTCACTTTGTCTACTTCTAATCCCATGGTCCATTAAAAAATATATAATTGCAACATCCCAGAAATTATGATTTGAAAATTTTGCATATCATTCATACTTTCATAGCATTTGGTCATTTCAAACAAGATTTCAAAATAAGAAACCATGTTGCCTATTATTTTATGCAAGTAGGGCAATGGTTTTATTTTTACTTTCAAAGTATGAGAATGCTTTGGTTTGATTAGAAATGTTTTAAAGTTGAATGCAAAGCTTGCACAAAGATTTTCAAAACAAAATTCAATATTAAACCATTATTATGCCTATTATATATATCAATAAAGGCATGATTTAATTTATTTTTCAAAGTGACAAAGAGAATTTGACCTTTCAGCAAGGTTTTATACTCAATTATATGCAAAGATTTCACTACAAAAATCTAGAATTGATTTGAAATCAAAATCATTTGAATTTGATTTGTTTTGGTTCCTTAAAATGGAATTAGAAAAAGAAAAAAGAATAAAGAAAAAGAAAAAGGCGTCACCACCTAACTAGCCCAACCTAACGGCCCAACAAGCCCACCCGGGTTTCCCCTCCCCCTCTCTGTTTCTCACTGCCAATGCGCGCACCCATCCACTGACTGGCGGACCCCAATGCCACGTTGACGTCGTCATCTTCAATCACGCGCCACAGACCTGCTTGCCGCTGCATTTTCCCCCTTTGAATTCACGATTGATTCTGAGTAAATGAGAGCGTGATTCTCGTCCCCGAGCCTGCTATTTAAACCCCACGGCCTCCATTCCATTTCCCCCACTCAATCACCTCTGAACGCCGCCAGGCTGCTCGCTTTTCTCTTCGCATCGCCGCTGTCCCGACGAACTTCGGCGACCGATTGCGATAAGCCTCGTGCGTGCCTTGATCTCTGGCTCACGCGACCTTGTTCACTATCTCCTTGTGCTTCTCCTAACGTTCGCCATTTGTTTTATTTCGCACCAAAGCGTCGCCTCCGTTGACGACCGAGAGCACTCGACGCCAAGCTTCACTCCGGCGAGCGATTGCGTCCGTGTTCGTGTGCCCCAGCCTCGTCCGCCTCATCACCGTGACCCTGGTAACCCCCTAAACCACCCCTCTTACCACCTATCATCGCCGTAGCATCGCTGGCAGAGCCGTCACCGCCGCAACTCGCCATTTGTAACACCCTCAGAATCGGCCCTATGCAAGTTTTAGCGAAACCCGCCAAACGCGCATAGAAACGATTCAAAGGTGCCCACCAGGCACTTTCGTGCGGGTGGAAAACGAAGTAATAACATTACACAACAGTCCTCGATGGGACCCACATAACAGATATATAAACAACAGCGACTCCATGAGTCAAGAATACAGAAATACGGTACAAAGATCCAAATCACCTTGAAAATGATCGAGCGTCCGACTACGGACAAGATGCAAATGGGGCTAAGAGCCCTGAAGAATAACCAATGGCGTCCATAACCCTGCCCAGGCCAAGCCGGAAGGGTAACCCTGCTAACGGCGTCAATCTCAAAACCTGCTTAAACAAAAGGGGTGCCGACAAAGGGCAAAGGAAAAAGAAGGAGCGTCAGTACACGGCGAGGCTAGAATTCGGCGGTCCTCGCCTACATAGGTATGGTGGACTAAAGCGGCAGCGGCAGCATGCACTAAACAACCTATAGAGACTCGATGCAAATGGCGGATATCAGAGAGGGGTGAGAATGACCTAACCGGATCCAACCTGAAGCTAGCACCAAACAAACCCATCCCGTGTTTCCCCTCGAGACCAAACGAGGAAGTCAACCGAGGAACTCACACAGTTGGCAGTTTTATTTAATTAGTTATCGTTGCAGCAATTACTAGTCAGGTATAGATAATCATCCTGATAAAATAAGCAGTGGGCACTTTTAGTTAATCATTTCGTTATAGTTGCAACAATTACTAATCAGATACCATTAGCATGAGATAACCATTAAACCCAGCAGTTGTTGTTACTTTTATTCAGCCATTCCGTTGTAGTTGCAATACTTACTAGTCAGATACAATTGTCGCAAGCGACAACCAAACAAGCAATTGTGGGCAGTATTAATTAGCCATTTCATTATAGTGAAGCTGATTACTAGTCATTATAAGTCAAATTTGTAGCAGTAAACTTTAGTTATGCTTGTCTATGATCGAGATACTGTGCTCCAAGTCGTCCATATCCGCGGACACGGCTTTCAGAAAGTTTTACCCGGCCGGGGTGCACCAATAGCAACACACGCTCGATCAACCTCGGAAAAACCAAAACAAAACCCAACGAGGCTTTCACGTTGAACAATCACGATTCAGAAATATTTGAGGGCCACACCATTGAGTAGATCCATAGCGGAGTAAGCAAGCTCGAGACGGACTCAAGGTTTGCGACAATGGTATGTGACGGGAACCCGAAGTGTGGCTGGGCTTGTCGATACGCGTAATCACTCCGCTTACCTAAACAGACGGTGTGCTCCTCGCACAATTTAAATCTGAAAGTAGCATGGCATAAGTACAGGATCGTAAATAAAACCTCAAACTAGTTTGTGGCCCCAAGAAATAAGACTGAATCAAGCTCGCCTGGGGTCCCATATACCTCCCGGATGTGGATAGCGCGATAAAACAAGGAACATGTATCAAGTACTCGGGGTCTTACGGGACACAAGTGGGCGTTCGGAAACCAAATATTTTCTATCACCCACCGATGCCTCTGCTTATTTCAATTTTAGTTGTTAAACAGAAAGTAAAGTGAGCGATAAGTAAAACTAAGATCATCTCCAACATCAACATGCGGCAATACATCAACAACTGTGGCATTCGACGACACACATCAGCACTTGAGCAAGCGACTACGACGCGCAAGTCCAACTATCTACCAAACAACAGGTAATAGGATGTGTCCAAGGCAATATAGGGCTGCACGGTATATCACAGGTACGGAAACTAAAGCATCGCAACACAGATAGCAGTAGATCAACAGGAGGGAAATAAAGACTATAAAAGTAAGATAGGTAGAAAGGGGGAGATGCTCGCCTGAAAACATTGTCGAAGGGTTCAACCGAAGATCGGGACGAAGCTCACATCAACTCAGCGGCCTTATCCGCGAAGAAGCAAATCACTAGAAGAAACACCGGATGCAATATTTAATACACGGCAGAAGATCGGCATGATGCATGTATGATGTATGGCATGACAAAGATGCGATGCGATTAGGTCATATTAAGTGGAACCGGGGTCCCGACAATTAATTAGGTGGTGCATGTTGTTTAGCTACCCCGCAATTTAAATGTTGTTTAACAAGGTAAGATTATAGTACTGGTTCGCTACACAAATTTAAATGAGGCCAATATAAGGCTAGATTTGCCCGCATATGGGCCCCATATTTAATTATTAGGTGAATCGGCATAAGGCCCCCAACCCACATGATAATATGCATGCGAGTATGGCAATTAAAGATGCAACAAGTTGATATGATTTATAAAATAGGGTTTCGAGGAAAAGGGTCACACATTAGGGTTCTCAACGGTCTTGGGGTTCCGGGGTTCGGGGTCGGTCTCAGGGTTCGACGGATCTGGGGTTCGGGGTTCGACGGATGCGTTCTCGGATAGCGAGGGTAGATCTTGTTGTCCGGTGTCGGTGACCTCGGCATCCGGGAAGCAGGACTTGGTTCGGCGCCGGGGGCGCATCGGATTCTTCCGGTCGGATGCCGTTCTTGTCGGGCCCCACGGGGTCGATCTTGCCGTTGCGAGGATCTGGTCGGGCTCGCGCCATCGAGTCGGTGTCAACATTCGGGGCGTTCTCGTGGCAATCTTGGCGTTCTGGGGATGATCCTGGCGATTCCATGTCCTGGACCCTGACGGTCGGGAAGGAGAGCTTGACGCACCGGGGTTCGCTCATCGGTGTCCATGAAGGAGTTCCTGGCGTTCGAGCAGGCGAACTTGTGTTCTGGGCATCTTCCGGGTCGATGCACTCGTCACGGGGTCGGTCTTCGGTTCAAAGGGTCCACGTGGAAGAACTTGGCGTCGATCTGTACTCGGAAGATCTTGGCGACACCGGAGAGAGCGGGCAGCGGCCTCGGGTAACCACGGAGGCGAGCTTGCAGGCTCCCGTGGCGACGGGGTCACCAGGGCGACGGCCAGCGGTCGACCTGGCAGGCGGATGGGCGGTGGCCGAGGTTGCGACGAGCGAGGCGAGGCGGCGGCCCGGGCGGCGGCTCGGGAAAAGCAGCGGAGGCGGGACGGGCCTGCGCCGTGGCGACCATGGCGGCGCGGCCTGCAGCAGTGGAGCGAGGCGGGCCGGGGCCGATGGAGGACGCGGAGGGAGCACGGCGGTTTACCGTGGCGGGCTCGACGAGGACCCGGCGGAGACGGGCGTAGTGGAGGCGGCGAGGGGTCAGAGGCGGGTCGCAGAGGCGGCTCGCCGGCGGCGGTGGCGGCAGGGGAGTCGGGCTCGGCGGAGGACGGTGCAGGCTCGGCGGCGGCGGGCGGGAGGGGGAAAGAGGCGAGGCGGCGGAGGTTGGTGGCGGTCTGAGGCGGCGGCGGCGGCGGGTTCGGCGGCGCGGAGGAGGCGGCTGGCGGCGCGCTGGGCCTGGAGGCGGCCGAGGAGAGAGGCGGCGGACGGCTGCGCGGGCTGGAGGAGAGGTGAACTGGGGCGGGCGGGCGAGGGCGCGCCGGCACGCCGAGGGTCGGCGGCCTTGGCGAGCGGGTGGAGGTCGCCAGTCTTGGCGCTGGCTCGGGCGGGCGGAACCACGGGCGAGGACGGGAGGCGGCTCGGCTGGCGGGAGGCCAGCTGACGGAGGAGCGGGCGGTGGCGGTCCGAGCTTGGCGGCGGGGCAGAGGGTACGGCTCGTGGCGGGATGCGGTGGCGTGGGAGGCGCGTCGCTGAGCGAGGGGGAGATGTGAGCGAGAGGTAGGGGACGGGTGGTGCGCGGGGTGCACCGCGTCGTGGGTGGGGCCAGGAGGAGGGGCCAGGGTGGGGTCAGGGTGGGCGTGGTGTGTGGCAGGTGACAGGGAGGGAGGGGCTGTGTGCTGCGCGGTGTTTAGTGCGTGTGTGCTTGCGTGGCCAGGTGGAGAGAGAAAAGGGAGAGGGAGAGAGGAGGAGTGAGCCAAGTGGCAGCCCACGGTTGGGTGGAAGGAGAGGAGAGGGTGAGGTGGCGCAAGGGGAGTGGCCAGGGTGATGTGGAGGCTGGGTTGGGGTAGAGTTTTAGGTGGGATTAGGATTTAGATGGGGCTGGCAGGGTGGACCGATTTAAAAACAGGGGTGGTTGTTCGGGTCTACTCGGCCCGTTCGACTGCCCCACTAAAATAAATATAAATTTTATTTGTTTTAATTACACCATTTGCAAACCGATAGCAACAAGCAAAATATTCCGGGGACCCGGTTTTGGTGTTTGAATAAGAGACGGGGCGTTTAGAAAACAAACCGGGCTTTGCGAAAATAGTTTTAAGCAAACAATGCATGATGATGACGATGCAATGCACAAAATCAACGCGATTTTCTAGTAGTGGTTTTGCGGGATGCCACAATTCGACACCACTAACAAAGGATCTCGCCCTCGAGATCCGCCTCATGGTACCGGAAGGAAGGTCGGCGATCTGCGTCTTCTCGCTTCGTGTAGATCCTCGCGACACCACTAACAAGAGGTCGTTGTCCGTGATCGTCGGGAGAACACTCCGGATAAACAACGGACAAAGTTAAAGGTAAGGCCACCTCTAACTTCCGTGGACGGAGTAAAACTGCTGGATCCACTGATTCGATGTACAAGAGCGAATGATAAGAGTAGTCGGATGGTGATCAGTCCATCGCGCACCCAAACCATTACTCTGCACACGAATAGGCGGATTATGCAACCAACTCTCGGAATCAGACTGAAGATCTCGACAAGCGAGGTTCGGAAACAAAGGAGTGATGCAGACTATGTATCGGATCTGGCATAGATGATGTCGTCGCATCGGAAACACCGGAAAGCACAAACAAGGAACAAAGAAGGTTAACCCCGTTGACGGATTCATCAGGCGGCTTGAACACCGGACGGTCGGACACCGTTATCAGAAGAGGAAGCGAAACCCTGAAGGTACGACGGAAACCCAACCACGAGAAATCCTGGACTCGAAGAAAAGGTAAGAGAGCAGATTCAAAACACGTCGAGATAAGAGGGGATCAGCAGAGGGGTAAGGAGTAAAATCAGACCTATTCAGAACTATCCAACCGATTTTGCAAAATAGTTTTGACACTCTACTGCGGCCGTTAGCTAGGTTATCCTACAGGCTGGACTTGTGGGGTATCGGAACTGCTGAGCTCTGATACCACTCTGTAACACCCTCAGAATCGGCCCTATGCAAGTTTTAGCGAAACCCGCCAAACGCGCATAGAAACGATTCAAAGGTGCCCACCAGGCACTTTCGTGCGGGTGGAAAACGAAGTAATAACATTACACAACAGTCCTCGATGGGACCCACATAACAGATATATAAACAACAGCGACTCCATGAGTCAAGAATACAGAAATACGGTACAAAGATCCAAATCACCTTGAAAATGATCGAGCGTCCATGAAGGAGTTCCTGGCGTTCGAAAGCGCGAAACTGTGTTACAGGCATCTTGGGGTCGATGCACTAAATCGCACGGGTCGGTCTCCGGTTCAAAGGGTCCACGTGGAAGAACTTGGCGTCGATCGTACTCGGAAGATCTTGGCGACACCGAGAGAGCGGCGGCCTCGGGTAACCACGAGGCGAAGCTTGCAGCTCCGTGGCACGGGTCACCAGCGATGGCGGTGTCGACGGGCAAGGCGGATGGGGCGGTGGCCGAGGTTGCGAAGCGACGCCGGCGGTTGACGCGGGCGAGCAGCGCGCGGCTCGAAACGCAGCGCGAGGCGGGACGGCCGCTTGGCGACCATGGGCGGCGCGGCCTGCGGCGGTGGAGCGAGGCGGGCCCGGGGCCGATGGAGGAGCGGAGGAGCACGGCGGTTGACCGTGGCCGGGCTCGGAGGACCGGGCGCCGGGCAGGCGTAGTGGGCGGCGGGGTCGCAGAGGCGGGGTCGCAGGCGG
Source organism: Avena longiglumis (assembly GCA_030063025.1). Lineage (NCBI taxonomy): Eukaryota > Viridiplantae > Streptophyta > Magnoliopsida > Poales > Poaceae > Avena > Avena longiglumis. Next base: position 176,335,254 of record CP125977.1, on the reverse strand, counting down.
GCTCGCCGTGGCGTTGCGGCGGCCGGAGGTCGGGCTCGGCGGAGGACGGTGCAGCTCGGCAGGGCGCGGGCGGGGCGCAGCCGCCGAGGAGGGAAAGAGGCGGGCGGGCGGAGGTTGGTGGCGGCAGTCCGAGGCGGCCCAGCGGCAGCGGGTTCGAGCGGCGGAGGAGGGCGGCCTGGCGGCGCTGGGCCTGAGGCGGAGAGGCGGCGGACGGCTGCGGGGCTCATGGAGGAGAGGTGGGCGGGGGCGCAGGCGGGCGGCCGAGGGGCACGCTGGCGGCGCAGGGGTGGAGGTCGCTGGCGGGCTCAGGCGGGCGGAACCGGCAAGCGGGCGAGGCGGCTCGGCGGCGGCGTGAGGCAAGGCTGCGACGGAGGAGCGGCGGTGGCGTCCGAGCTTGGCGGGCGGGCGAGGCAGCTCGTGGCGGGATGCGGTGGCGTGGAGGCGCTGAGCGAGCGAGGTGGCGAGAGGTAGGGGCGGGTGGTGCGGGGTGCACCGCGTGCGTGGGTGGGGCCCAGGGAGGAGGGGCCCAGGGGCGTGGGTCGGTCTGGGGGTGGGCAGGCGTGGTGTGTGGCATGTGACAGGGAGGGAGGGGCTGTGTGCTGCGCGGTGTTTAGTGCGTGTGTGCTTGCGTGGCCAGGTGGAGAGAGAAAAGGGAGAGGGAGAGAGGAGGAGTGAGCCAAGTGGCAGCCCACGGTTGGGTGGAAGGAGAGGAGAGGGTGAGGTGGCGCAAGGGGAGTGGCCAGGGTGATGTGGAGGCTGGGTTGGGGTAGAGTTTTAGGTGGGATTAGGATTTAGATGGGGCTGGCAGGGTGGACCGATTTAAAAACAGGGGTGGTTGTTCGGGTCTACTCGGCCCGTTCGACTGCCCCACTAAAATAAATATAAATTTTATTTGTTTTAATTACACCATTTGCAAACCGATAGCAACAAGCAAAATATTCCGGGGACCCGGTTTTGGTGTTTGAATAAGAGACGGGGCGTTTAGAAAACAAACCGGGCTTTGCGAAAATAGTTTTAAGCAAACAATGCATGATGATGACGATGCAATGCACAAAATCAACGCGATTTTCTAGTAGTGGTTTTGCGGGATGCCACAGTAACCATGAGGTTCTTGAGTGCTTTGGGAAACTCCATCTCACATTCCAAAGTCATGGTCATGAGTGGTCCCTTCCTGATGACTTTGTTGATGGAGTTTATCTACAAATAGAGATGAGAAAGAAGATTAGAAAAGTTTACGAGAAGAAAAGACAAGTGTGGAATTTTACAAGGTGTTGAAATTTTCCTTAGTGGTTTCTTAGTCTAATCCAACCTAGGGTCATAATCCTACAGGCAACACAGTGCTCTTCTACCATCTCTAAGACCCGACCTTTATAGAGGTAAAGGTCCCTGTGATTGCAATGCTAGTCCCTGGATCAATTGATATCATCCACAGTTTAAGATGAAGTACACAAATACAAAGGTCTTTATTACATCGTCATTCTGGAGATAACATAGTCTTTTACAACTCCATAGCCATAGGATAGCACAAGAGTTCAACTTAACAAAATAAAGTAAAGTCTTCATCTTCATGTGCCACATGCAAACATGTTGAGTGTAGAATCATAACCCTAATCCTCATCAGAGTAACCTGCAACATCACATGTTACAGCCACAGTGGGTCAATACATTGGAATAGTATTGGCAAGTGATACCTTAGTATAATAATAGTTTCTAGCTTCTATATGAATTTGGCTAAGTGTAGCTTAGGCTTGCTTTGCTCAAAATAGGTTTTGCCTATCGGTTGAAAAACACTAAGTTTTTGTATGACAAAAACTCCCAAGGAACCACCAATAGACATTGGTGAACCTTTAACCTTGCTCAACCACAAGCTTTTAACTTAGAAATTGGGATGAGGAGATCCTCGATAGCTTCAATGTCTTGATTCTCAAATTGTCCGATGCCGGGGACACGGCTAAGTACTTAGATTTTTCCTTCTCAAGAGGTGGTGCACTTTCCCCACAAGAATTGGCATGCATTGAGACGAGATCTTTCAGAAGCCTTCCCTTAGACCAAATGGACGCATTCCAATCCTATCACCCTACCACCAACTGTCCATCTGGCTAAGTTATTGCAACCTATATGATCAAGACAGAGCCCATATGCCATGTGGTTGCACTAGAAGCTTCTAAACACTAAGTATCTCAAATTCTTTTGTTCCTGGGTGGCTTTCCACAAGTTTGATACACAAGGTAGATCATAGATATGGGCCTTGTGTAACCACTCAACATAACCCAAACATACCATTCCACCTAGCTGATTCATTCACTTAGTTGTTTTATTAAGCAAAAACACAAGTCAAAGACTTAACAATATTTTCCATAGCATGTATGCAATCCACCCTTGTTTGCTACTAGCTAGGCTAAGCATGGCAATATAACAAGTATCTTAACTTAGAGAAAAAATTTACCAAGACTACAACTACTAGGATTTCTCATAGCATAGCATATAGATACTTAGCAAAAATATCATGCAAGCCCTATACAAAATATCACTAGTGCATAGTAAAAATATTGGGACAAAAACATGAAGCACCACTTGCCTTGGTAGTTGGGGGAGTATCAACAATCCTCACAATCACAATCACCACTAGCACCAAAATCTACACATAAAATGATAGCACCAAATTTACATTCAAATTAATCAAGCAAAAATATATGAATGCATGCAAATGCCATGTGATAATTTTTTTTAAACCAAACAAGACAAGTAAACAGTACTAAACACAAAAATAAACTTTTATAGACTAAATAGACTCAAATTAGTCTTTAAAACATCTTCTAAATAATTTTTATACTCAAAATAAGCCTACAAATGTCTCTGCATAAAATTCTATTTTTACAGAAACAAAGTACAAAACTAAGCCCATAGAAGTGTAGGATTTATTTTTGTGAATCCATTGATATACTATTTGCATTTTTTCGATAAACAGAACAAAAGTTATAAATTATACAAGTTAATTCATGTAATAATTCAAATCTTGATCTTTAAAAGAAAAATCCTGACCCGCGGTGCCATCTGATTGGCCCGTACCACTTCGTGCGGATCACGCTCGTGAGACACTGGATATAAGTTAGATCGCACAGTCCAGATCTAACGATACCCGTTCACTCTCACTTCTAATCCTAGCCGCTGGATCTAGATCCAGCGGATCTGGTCTCTCTGTCACGAACGGGCAGCGCGAATGGTGTGGCATCCCGCAAAACCACTACTAGAAAATCGCGTTGATTTTGTGCATTGCATCGTCATCATCATGCATTGTTTGCTTAAAACTATTTTCGCAAAGCCCGGTTTGTTTTCTAAACGCCCCGTCTCTTATTCAAACACCAAAACCGGGTCCCCGGAATATTTTGCTTGTTGCTATCGGTTTGCAAATGGTGTAATTAAAACAAATAAAATTTATATTTATTTTAGTGGGGCAGTCGAACGGGCCGAGTAGACCCGAACAACCACCCCTGTTTTTAAATCGGTCCACCCTGCCAGCCCCATCTAAATCCTAATCCCACCTAAAACTCTACCCCAACCCAGCCTCCACATCACCCTGGCCACTCCCCTTGCGCCACCTCACCCTCTCCTCTCCTTCCACCCAACCGTGGGCTGCCACTTGGCTCACTCCTCCTCTCTCCCTCTCCCTTTTCTCTCTCCACCTGGCCACGCAAGCACACACGCACTAAACACCGCGCAGCACACAGCCCCTCCCTCCCTGTCACACGCCACACACCACGCCTGCCCACCCCCAGACCGACCCACGCCCCTGGGCCCCTCCTCCCTGGGCCCCACCCACGCACGCGGTGCACCCCGCGCACCACCCGTCCCCTACCTCTCGCTCACCTCTCCCCCTCGCTCAGCGACGCGCCTCCCACGCCACCGCATCCCGCCACGAGCCGTACCCTCTGCCCCGCCGCCAAGCTCGGACCGCCACCGCCCGCTCCTCCGTCGCCTGGCCTCCGCCCGGCCGAGCCTCCTTCCGTCTCGCCCGCCCGTCGGTTCCGGCCCGCCTCGAGCCAGCGCCCGGCGACCCTCCACCGCCTGCCGCGCCGCCTCGACCAGCGTGCCCGCCCGCCGCGCCCCTGATCCACCTCTCCTCCATGAGCCCCAGCGCAGCGTCGCCCTCTCTCCTCCCTGGCGCCTCAGCCAGCGCCGCCAGGCCGCCTCGCGCCCGCTCGAACCGCCGCCGCCTCAGACCGTCGCCACCAACCTCCGCCCGCCTCGCCTCTTTCCCCCCTCCTCAGCGGCCGCGCTCCCGCCCGCCGCCGTCGAGCCTGCACCGCCCTCCGAGCCCTCGGCCGTCGCCCGCCCCGCCAGCGGCCGCCTGCGACCCCGCCTCTGCGACCCCCTCGCCGCCTCCACTACGCCCGTCTCCGGCGCCCCCGGGTCCTCGTCGAGCCCGCCGCCGGTCAACCGCCGCTGTGCTCCCTCCGCCGTCCTCCATCGCCCCGCCCGCCTCGCTCCACCCCTGCGCAGGCCGCGCCCATGGTCGCCCGGCAGGCCCTGTCGCGCCTCGCGCTGTTTCGAGCCGTCTGCTGCCCGCCTCGCCGTCAACCGCCTCGTCGGCGTCGCCCCTGCAACCTCGGCCACCGCCGCCCATCCGCCCCGCGCGGCCCCGTCGACCGCTGGCCATCGCCCTGGTGACCCCGTCGCCACGGGAGCCTGCAAGCTCGCCTCCGTGGTTACCCGAGGCCGCTGCCTGCTCTCTCCGGTGTCGCCAAGATCTTCCGAGTACAGATCGACGCCAAGTTCTTCCACGTGGACCCTTTGAACCGGAGACCGACCCCGTGACGAGTGCATCGACCCCCGACCCGAAGATGCCCAGAACACAAGTTCGCTTTCGACGCCAGAACTCCTTCATGGACACCGATGAGCGAACCCCGGTGCGTCAAGCTCTCCTTCCCGACCGTCAGGATCCAGGACATGGAATCGCCAGGATCATCCCCAGAACGCCAAGATTGCCACGAGAACGCCCCGAATGTTGACACCGACTCGATGGCGCGAGCCCGACCAGATCCTCGCAACGGCAAGATCGACCCCGTGGGGCCCGACAAGAACGGCATCCCCGGAAGAATCCGATCGCCCGGCGGAACAAATCCTGCTTCCGGATGCCGAGGTCACCGACACCGGACAACAAGATCTACCTCGCTATCCGAGAACGCATCCGTCGAACCCGAACCCCAGATCCGTGAACCACGAGACCGACCCGAACCCCGGAACCCCAAGACCGTTGAGAACCCTAATGTGTGACCCTTTTCCTCGAAACCCTATTTTATAAATCATATCAACTTGTTGCATCTTTAATTGCCATACTCGCATGCATATTATCATGTGGGTTGGGGGCCTTATGCCGATTCACCTAATAATTAAATATGGGGCCCATATGCGGGCAAATCTAGCCTTATATTGGCCTCATTTAAATTTGTGTAGCGAACCAGTACTATAATCTTACCTTGTTAAACAACATTTAAATTGCGGGGTAGCTAAACAACATGCACCACCTAATTAATTGTCGGGACCCCGGTTCCACTTAATATGACCTAATCGCATCGCATCTTTGCCATGCCATACATCATACATGCATCATGCCGATCTTCTGCCGTGTATTAAATATTGCATCCGGTGTTTCTTCTAGTGATTTGCTTCTTCGCGGATAAGGCCGCTGAGTTGATGTGAGCTTCGTCCGATCTTGGTTGAACCCTTCGACAATGTTTTCAGTGAGCATCTCCCCTTTCTACCTATCTTACTTTTATAGTCTTTATTTCCCTCCTGTTGATCTCTTGCTATACGTGTTGCGATGCTTTAGTTTCCGTACATGATATACCGCAGCCCTATATTTCCTTGGACACATCCTATTACCTGTTGTTTGGTAGATAGTTGGACTTGCGCGTCGTAGTCGCTTGCTCAAGTGCTGATGTGTGTCGTCGAATGCCACAGTTGTTGATGTATTGCCGCATGTTGATGTTGGAGATGATCTTAGTTTTACTTATCGCTCACTTTACTTTCTGTTTAACAACTAAAATTGAAATAAGCAGAGGCATCGGTGGGTGATAGAAAATATTTGGTTTCCGAACGCCCACTTGTGTCCCGTAAGACCCCGAGTACTTGATACATGTTCCTTGTTTTATCGCGCTATCCACATCCGGGAGGTATATGGGACCCCCCTGAGCCAGAGCTTGATTCAGTCTTATTTCTTGGGGCCACAAACTAGTTTGAGGTTTTATTTACGATCCTGTACTTATGCCATGCTACTTTCTGTATTTAAATTGTGCGAGGAGCACACTGTACTGTTTAGGTAAGCGGAGTGATTACGTGGTATCGACAAGCCCAGCCACACTTTCGGGTTCCCAGTCGCTTACAGCCATTGTCGCAAACCTTGAGTCCGTCTCGGATCTTGCTTACTCCGTTGCGGGATCTACTCAATGGGGTGGCCCTCTGAAATATTTCTGAATCCTGTGATTGTTCAGTCGTGAAAGCCTCGTTGGGTTTTGTTTTGGTTTTTCCGAGGTTGATCGAGCGTGTGTTGCTATTGGTGCACCCCGGCCGGGTAAAACTTTCTGAAAGCCGTGTCCGCGGATATGGACGACTTGGAGCACAGTATCTCGATCATAGACAAGCATAACTAAAGTTTACTGCTACAAATTTGACTTATAATGACTAGTAATCAGCTTCACTATAATGAAATGGCTAATTAATACTGCCCACAATTGCTTGTTTGGTTGTCGCTTGCGACAATTGTATCTGACTAGTAAGTATTGCAACTACAACGGAATGGCTGAATAAAAGTAACAACAACTGCTGGGTTTAATGGTTATCTCATGCTAATGGTATCTGATTAGTAATTGTTGCAACTATAACGAAATGATTAACTAAAAGTGCCCACTGCTTATTTTATCAGGATGATTATCTATACCTGACTAGTAATTGCTGCAACGATAACTAATTAAATAAAACTGCCAACTGTGTGAGTTCCTCGGTTGACTTCCTCGTTTGGTCTCGAGGGGGAAACACCAGGATGGGTTTGTTTGGTGCTAGCTTCAGGTTGGATCCGGTTAGGTCATTCTCACCCCTCTCTGATATCCGCCATTTGCATCGAGTCTCTATAGGTTGTTTAGTGCATGCTGCCGCTGCCGCTTCAGTCCACCATACCTATGTAGGCGAGGACCGCCGAATTCTAGCCTCGCCGTGTACTGGCCTCAGTACTGACGCTCCTTCTTTTTCCTTTGCCCTTTGTCGGCACCCCTTTTGTTTAAGCAGGTTTTGAGATTGACGCCGTTAGCAGGGTTACCCTTCCGGCTTGGCACAGGCAGGTTATGGACGCCATTGGTTATTCTTCAGGGCTCTTAGCCCCATTTGCATCTTGTCCGTAGTCGGACGCTCGATCATTTTCAAGGTGATTTGGATCTTTGTACCGTATTTCTGTATTCTTGACTCATGGAGTCGCTGTTGTTTATATATCTGTTATGTGGGTCCCATCGAGGACTGTTGTGTAATGTTATTACTTCGTTTTCCACCCGCACGAAAGTGCCTGGTGGGCACCTTTGAATCGTTTCTATGCGCGTTTGGCGGGTTTCGCTAAAACTTGCATAGGGCCGATTCTGAGGGTGTTACAGTTACCAAGGGGATACATGGTGCAACTGTGTACAAGGGATTCCCTGTGATGGATGAAGGAGAAGAGTATTGGTGGGTGCAACTTCACTTGTACAAAAACAAGGAAGAAAACCACAAAGAGTCAGGATTCTGCATGGTCACCAACTCTGAAATGCACACAACATTCTTTGACTCTGCAAGAAATGCAGCTTGGAATTCCATCAAGGAGCTTGGTGATAGGCTCAAGTGTAGAATGCTCAACACTCAAAATGACCTTAGAGAAGAAAAGAAGCATACCCAAGACTTAGAGGCTAGCTATTTTGTCTAGTGAGTGAGAATTGTAACGTACTCCGTTAGTTGGACCACCACACTTATCGTTTTTCTCGCAATTTTTTTTGTCTAAGTTATGTTGAACCTTGATGGTTGTATTGGATTTGAGTATGCCATGACTTGTATGTTTTACTGTTGGAAGTATGCTTGTGTTTTTATTGTCTTGCGATTTTCTCTACCTGTATTGATTCTAACCTTTCTCTGTCTTATACAATATATGCCTAACATTGTTATCAGCACTGCCGATGAGTTCAAGGGAACTCATTTCGGTTCTCGTCTCGTGGAGCTCACTAGTGTGCTCAACCTTCCACTTCCTAGTATCACGACACTCCAACTCACCAAGTTTGAGAGGAAGGACCTTTGGGGCTTCAGAGTCACATAGCCAGGACGCCAGGCAGAGCCACCCACGGAGGACATCACCTTCAAGCTGATGCATGATGACAAGGAGAAGGGCTTAGATGTAGTCATGTAGGAGTTACCTGGACACCTGCTTAGGAGGCACTCCACCAAGCTTAGAGGCCTCTAATTTCACCCGTTCGGGAGACGTGACGAGCATGGTGAGGCAGTAGAGTACGATGATGCGAGAGACGATTGAGCCAGTTCATCTATACCTTCAGGACTTAGAGGGTCTTATCAAACACCTTGACACCGATAGGACCAACGTCATGCTTAGCAATGATGAGCTCCAGGTTCAGTTGAGGGAGAAGGACAAGCTCTTCGCAGAGCAAGACGAGATCGTCAAGGAGATGGAGGCCAGATTCGAGAGCCAGGACAAGAAGTTCAAGAATCAGGAGAAGAGAGTCCATGATAGAAACAAGAAGATCTGGGAGATGCAGGATGAGTTAGAGGCCAAGGACTTCGAGCTTGAGCACCAGCATGGAGTGATTGAGAGGCTTCGCTCACAAAAGAGGGCCCTCAGGGCCAAGATCGAGGCCTTGACCACTAGTGTAAAGGAGTACAAGGAAGCCATGGAGAATGCAGGTCTTGCTCTTGTTAACGTGGAGGTCGACATGGAGTAGTAGTATAGACTACTCGGCTATCGTTTATCTATCATACTTTGATTATTGAGTCGCAATGACCATCCAACATGTGGATGGCTTGCTATTGTGTGTTTGCATTTCCAAAACCTGTTGTTTATGTCATTCAAATATATGTTATTTTGAGCTTGGTTATTGTGATTGTTTCTATGTGATGTATTGTGCATGTTAAGCATCTATGAGTATCTCATTCTTATCCTTATTGAAACCACAGATGCCTCCCCGTTGTGCCAACCCCAACCCAAACAACAACAATAACGTCACTCCCGAGATGCAGCAGTTGATGACAGTTCAAGCTCAACTGATGCAGATGATGACACAGTTCATGCAAAATCAGAATTGGAACAACGATAACAACAACAACAACAATAACAACAACATCAACAATCAGAATAATCCTCTAGCATTCGACATGCTCACCAGATTTCTGAGACTGAGGCCTGCAAAGTTCTCGGGAACCACTGATCCAATGGTAGCCGATGACTGGCTACGTTCGGTGAACAAGGAGTTAGTGACCGTTGGCTGCACCGACGAGGAAAAGGTCAGGTTTGCATCACATCTCCTTGAAGGACCGGCAACAACCTGCTGGGACAACTTTTAGATCACCACTCCCCTTGAGGATGTGACTTGGGCTAATTTTGAGGATGGATTCCGTACAGCTCACATCTCATCCGGAGTGATGAACTTGAAGAAAAAGGAGTTCCACAACCTGAAGCAGCGCCACCGCAGTGTGACTGAGTACATTGAGGAGTTCAACAATCTGGCGCGCTATGCACTAGATGAAGTTGATACTGATGCTAAGAGGAAGGAGAAATTACTCGAAGGACTTAATGATGAGTTGAACCTACAGCTGTCTGTTGCCTATATCCCAGCCTATCAATCACTTTGTGACAAGGCTACCATCTTGGAAAACAAGATGAAACAGGTTGAGGGCAGGAAGAGGAAGCATAGCGTTGATAAGCACAGCTCGGGATCGTCTCATAAGCGTTCCCATCATGATGATAGTGGAAGTTCTAGATTCCACAAACATGGGAAGTACAACAACCACCACAACCACAACCGTCATCATGAAAACAAGCATCATCGCAGTCATGATAATGACAAGTATAAGAACCACAAGAGTGGACACAAGAGCCACCATAGTGGAAGTGGAAATGGAAGTTAGCCTGTAAAGAAAGATCTCAGTCAGGTTAAATGCTTCAAGTGTAAGAATATGGGACACTATGCAAATGAGTGCCTAGAAAAGAAAGTTGAAGGTGCCAACAAGCCCAATCCCTTCCAAAAAGGACAGGTGAACCACATTAATGTGGAAGAAATATATGAAGAGTCTGATGCTGTGGCTGGTAAGTTCAAGATCAATTCTTTTCTAGCACTTGTTCTTTTTTATACTGGCGCATCACATTCATTCATATCAAGATCATTTGTTGATAAAAATGGACTTCCAGTTGAAACTATTGGGTCTCCTATAAAAGTAAGCTCTCCCGGTGGATAAATGATAGTGAACTCTGGATGTCATGATCTAGTGATAGAATTTGGGAAGTATAAGTTTCCCGTTAGTTTGATAATCTTAGATTCCCAAGGATTGGATGCAATTTTGGGAATGGATTGGATGAATAAGTATGAAGGAGTACTAGATTGTGCCAATCGTACTGTCACACTCACAACCCCGGATAAGAAACATATTAGATTCAAGTCTAATTTTGAATCTAAAGGGAGTAAGCTAAATTCTCTTAAGGGGGTTAGCATAGATAGTGTGCTAATTGTGAGAGAGTATCCAGATGTGTTTCTAGAGGAATTTCCTGGAATGCCACCAGATAGAGATGTTGAGTTCCTGATTGAATTACTGCCAGGATCTGGACCAATAGCAAAGAGACCTTACAAGATGTCAGTTGATGAGTTGAAGGAACTCAAGAAACAGCTTGGAGAACAGTTACAGAAAGGATTTATTCAACCAAGTTCTTCGTCTTGGGGTGCACCAGTTCTGTTTATTGAAAAGAAGGATAGAAGTCAAAGGTTATGCATAGATTACCGTTCACTCAATAAGGTAACTATCAAGAACAAGTACCCTTTGCCCAGAATCAATGATATGTTTGATCAGCTAGAAGGAGCCCGAGTGTTCTCAAAGATTGATCTCCGATCAGGCTACTTTCAGCTAAACATTAGAGAGCAAGACATACCTAAAACTGCTTTAACCAATAGGTATGGTTTGTATGAGTACACCGTGATGCCATTTGGTTTGACAAATGCACCAACCTACTTCATGAATATGATGAACAAAGTGTTCATGGAATTTCTTGACAATTTTTTTGTCATGTTCATTGACGACATTTTGATCTACTCCAAGAGCAAAGAAGAGCATGAAGAACATTTGCATTTGATACTTGAGAAGCTTAGGGAGCATAAGTTGTATGCCAAATTCAGCAAGTGTGAATTTTGGTCGAATGAAGTGGGATTTCTCGGACATATCGTGTCAGGGGATGGTGTAGCTGTTGACCCCGCAAAAGTGTCAGCTGTAACTAAGTGGGAATCTCCTAAGTTAGTGAAAGATGTACGTAGTTTCCTTGGCTTGGCAGGATACTATAGAAGATTCATTGAGAATTTCTCAAAGGTAGCTAAGCCAATGACATACTTACTTAAGAAAGACAAGAAATTTGATTGGACTGAAGGATGTGAACTCAGTTTCCAAGAGTTGAATAAGAGACTAGTGACAACACCGGTCTTATGTCTGCCCGATTTGGAGAAGGATTTCCAAGTGTATTGTGACGCATCTCACCAAGGATTAGGTGGAGTTTTGATGCAAGAAGGGAAAGTTGTGGCTTACACCTCGAGACAACTCAAAACTCATGAAGTGAATTATCCTACTCATGACTTAGAGTTAGCCTCTGTTATCCATGCACTCAAAACATGGAGACATTATATTTTGGGAAAGAGATGTGAAGTGTTCACAGATCACAAAAGTTTGAAGTATATCTTCACTCAGAAAGAAATCAACATGAGGCAAAGAAGATGGCTAAAACTCATCAAGGACTATGACTTGAGTTTGCAATACCACCCCGGTAAAGCAAATGTTGTAGCGGATGCATTAAGCCGTAAAGGTTATGTGAATGGCCTCACTAAGGGAGAATTGCCAGATGATCTATGTGCCCAATTCAAGGATCTCAGATTAGAGATAGTTCCTGAGGGACATCTCATGTCATTGGATGTTCAACCCACCTTGTTGGACAAAATCAGGGAAGCCCAAAAGATGGACAAGGAAATTTAAGAGATTAAGGGAAAGATTAGCAAAGGAAAAGTTAAAGGATTCCATGAAGACGAACATGGTACTTTATGGTATGGAGAACTCATCTGCATTCCGCAAGATCCGGAGCTTCGGAAACTGATTTTACAAGAAGCACGCAACTCACCATATTCCATTCATCTGGGTAATACTAACATCTACATGGATGTGAAGGAAAGATTTTGGTGGAATAATCTCAAGAAGGACATCGCAGAACATATTGCTTTGTGTGATGTGTGTAGTAGAGTGAAAGCGGAACATCAGAAACCAGCAGGATTTTACAACCACTACCTATTCCTGATTGGAAGTGGGACAAGATTGGCATGGATTTCATCACCGGACTGCCAAGGACTAGATCATGATATGATTCTATTTGGGTCGTGGTAGATCGCCTAACTAAAGTGGCTCATTTCATACCCGTGAAGACAACCTATACAATTGCTAAGTTAGCCAAGATTTATATGAATAGGATCGTGTGTTTACATGCAGTACCCAAGAGTATTGTATCTGATAGAGGAACTCAGTTCACTTCGCATTTTTGGAGGCAACTGCATGAACCATTGGGAACAAGATTAGAGTTCAGCACAACTTTTCATCCTCAAACTGATGGACAGACAGAAAGGACCAACCAGATTCTGGAGGATATGTTGAGGGCATGTGCCCTAGACTATGGTTCTAATTGGGATGAAAGTCCGCCTTACGTAGAATTCTCTTACAATAACAGCTATCAAGCCAGCATTGAGATGGCACCGTTTGAATTCCTCCATGGAAGGAAGTGTAATACACCATTGCTATGGAGTGGTGTCGGAGAAAGAAATTTGTTCGGGCCAGAACTAATCAAGGAAGCTGAAGAGAAAGTCAAGTTGGTAAAGGACAAATTGAAGATAGCATAGTCCCGATAAAAGAGCTATGCAGATCCGAAGCATAGGAAAGTCACCTATGAGGTAGGTGATAGAGCTTATCTTAGAGTCTCACCACTTCGCGGAGTGAAGAGATTTGGAGTAAAAGGAAAATTGGCACCAAGGTATGTTGGACCATTCAAGATTCTGAGTCGCAAGGGAGAAGTGTCTTATGAAATTGAGTTCCCTGAATCACTGTCTGCCATTCAGAATGTGTTCCACGTAAGTCAGTTGAAGAAATGCCATCCGGAGATGGAAGAGACTTCTTTTAAGGATACTATACCTTTGGAAGAGGTTCAATTGGAGAGTGATCTCACTTATGAAGAGAAACCTATCAAAATTCTTGACACTGCAGAAAGAGTTACTCGTACGAAGACTATCAAATTTTGTAAAGTTTAGTGGAATCATCATTCCAAAGAGGAAGCAACTTGGGAAAGATAAGACGACCTCCAGAAAGATCACCCACACCTATTTGCTAGCCAATTTGAATCTCGAGGGCGAGATTCATCTTAAGGGGGTTAGATTTGTAACATACCAAAAATTATGATTTGAAAAGTTTGCATATCATTCATACTTTCATAGCATTTGGTCATTTCAAACAAGATTTCAAAATTAGAAACCATGTTGCCTATGATTTTATGCAAGTAGGGCAATGGTTTTATTTTTAATTTCAAAGTATGAGAATGCTTTGGTTTGATCAGAAATGTTTTAAAGTTGAATGCAAAGCTTGAACAAAGATTTTCAAAACAAAATTCAATATAAAACCATTATTATGCCTATTATATATATATATATCAATAAAGGCATGATTTAATTTATTTTTCAAAGTGACAAAGAGAATTTGACCTTTCAGCAAGGTTTTATACTCAACTATATGCAAAGATTTCAGTACAAAAATCCAGAATTGATTTGAAATCAAAATCATTTGAATTTGATTTGTTTTGGTTCTTGAAAATGGAATTAGAAAAAGAATAAAGAATAAAGAAAAAGAAAAAGGCCGTCGCCAGCTAACTAGCTGTAACACCTCAGAATCGGCCCTATGAAAGTTTCAGCGATTCCCGCCAAACCCGCATAGAAACGATTCAAAGGTGCCCACCAGGCACTTTCGTGCGGGTGGAAAACAAAGTAATAACATTACACAACAGTCCTCGATGGGACCCACAGAACAGATATATATATACAACAGCGACTCAAAGATTCAAGAATACAGATATACAATACAAAGATCCAAATCACCTTGAAAATGATATAGCGTCCGACTGCGGACAAGATGAAAATGGGGCTAAGAGCCCTGAAGAATAACCAATGGCGTCCATAACCCTGCCCAGGCCAAGCCGGAAGGGTAACCCTGCTAACGACGTCGATCTCAAAACCTGCTTAAACAAAAGGGGTGCCAACAAAGGGCAAAGGAAAAAGAGGAGCGTCAGTACTGAGGCCAGTACACGGCGAGGCTAGAATTCGGCGGTCCTCGCCTACATAGGTATGGTGGACTGAAGCGGCAGCGGCAACATGCACTAAACAACCTATAGAGACTCGATAAAACTGTCGGCTATCAGAGAGGGATAAGAAAGACCTATTCGGAACCAACCTGATGCTACCATCAAACAAACCCATCCTGGTGTTTCCCCCTCGAGACCAAACGAGGAAGTCAACCGAGGAACTCACGCCGTTGGCAGTTTTATTTATTCAGTTATCGTTGCAGCAATTACTAGACAGGTGTAGATAATCATCCTGAAATAATAAGCAGTGGGCAATTTTAGTTAACCATTCCGTTGTAGTTACGACGCTTACTAGTCAAATTCAATTAGCATGAGATATCTCAAAACCCAGCAGTTGTTGGTACTTTTAATTAGCCATTCCGTTATAGTTGCAATACTTACTAATCAGATACAATGGTCGCAAGCGACAACCCAAACAAGCAATTGTTGGCAGTTTTATTTAGCCATTCCATTATAGTGAAGCTGATTACTAGTCATTATAAAGTCAAATTTATAGCACTACTTTAGTTATAGTTGTCTATGATCGAGATCATGCTCCAAGTCGTCCATAACGCGGACACGGCTTTCAGAAAGTTTTACCTGAGGTGCACAAATAACAACACACACTCGATCAGCCTCGAAAAACCAAATCAAAACCCAACGAGGCCTTCACGACAAAGCAATCACAGATTCAGAAATATTTCAGGCCACCCCATTGAGTACACCATAGAACGGTTAGCTGACTCGAGACGGACCCAAGGTTTGGGTGGACGGTCAGAACGATCGGGAACCCAAAACTGGGCTTGTCGATACTGCAAATCGTGTCCCTATCCTAACAAAGACAGTGCTCCTCGCACAATCGTAAATAAAGCAGTAAAGCATGGCATAAGTACAGGATAGTAAATAAAACCTCAAACTAGTTTGTGGCCCCAAGAAATAAGAATGAATCAAGCTCGCTCAGGGGTCCCATAATCCTCCGGATGTGGATAGCGAATATTCAAGGAACAAGTATCAAGTACTCGGGGTCCCACGGACACAAGTGGAATGTTAACAACCAAATAACATCTATTGCCCACCTGTGCCTCTGCTTACCTACTTCAATTTTAGTTGTTAAACAGTAAATAAAGTGAACGGTAATTATAGCCATGAACATCTCCAACATTAAACATGCGGCAACACTCCAACAACTGTGGTACTGGACGACACGCAACAGCACTTGAGCAAGCGACTACGACGTGCTAGTCCAACTATCTACCAAACAACAGGTAATAGGATGTGTCCAAGGAAATATAAGGCTGCAAGGGATATCACGGGTACGAAAACTAGAGCATCGCAACACAGATAGCAATAGATCAACAGGAGGGAATAAATACTATAAAAGTAAGATAGGTAGAAAGGGGGAGATGCTCGCCTGAAAACATTGCCGAAGATTCATTCGAAGATCGGGTCGACACTCGCATCAACTCATCGGCCTAGTCCGTGAAGAAGCAAAACACTAGCACAAACACCGGATGCACTATTTAATACTACGGCAAAAGATCGGGCATGATGCATGTATGATGCATGGCATGGCAAGGTGCGATGCAATTAGGCAATATTAAGCGGAACCGGGGGTCCCGGCAATTAATCAAACGGTTCAAGTTATTTATCTACCCCGCAAATTAAATGTTGTAATAACAGGGCAAGATAAGTTACCGGTTCGCTACACAAATTTAAATGAGGCCAATATAATACTGGATTTGCCCGCATATGGGCCCCATATTTAATTATATGGTGAATCGGCATAAGGCCCCCAAACCACACAAATATGCATGCATGAACAATTAATATGCAACAATTATATAGATGGCATTTATAAAAATAGGGGCTCGGATAAGGGTCACACATTAGGGTCGGGAGATCTTGGGTTCCGAGGGTTCGGGGTTTGGTCTCAGGGTTCAGGGTTCGACGGGATCGGATACAAGATGGAGAACTTGTCGTGACGTGCCGGAGATCTTGGTTCCAAGCGGTCGATCTTGTCGTCGAGAAGATCTTGTCGGGTCCGCGTATCGGGTCGGTCTTGGCGTTCGGGATGCAGAACTTGGCGTCCGCGAGGAGTACTTGGCGAATCCGTGTCGAAGACCTTGGCGTTCAGGGAGGAGTTCTCGGTGTTCCGTGTGGAAGGCCTCGAGGGTTCGGTGACAGAGATCTTGACGGGTCCGAGAGAAGAACTTGGGTCGGCACCGAATTGGTCTTGTGGATCGAGCCTCGGGTCCGTGGAGGAGACATCTTTAGGGTCCTTCCATCGGAACCGCGGATTCCGGGAAGAAGATCTTGGCGACATACTTCCATGTTGCTGTTCTTTTTGACGGAATCGGGGCTTTGGATCCGGGCCTTGGTGTCCATGAAGGGGACCTTGGTGCTCCGTGGGATCGGGTTCCATGTGGAGAACTTATGGTTCCGAATCCATGTCACAGATCGGCCATCTGGCACACCATCAAACCCTGATGAGCTAGACTGTTGCAGATTAGGAGACTAAAGACAGGGCGCCGAAACGCAACAACTAGGGCAGCCGCATCTCTCAAACACTGCGCAGCACGAGCCACACACAAAGAACAGTACAGAACATGAGAGCTTCCCAGGTGCAGGAAAATCATGTGCTCGAGCGGCACTCGTTGCGGCCGTGTCCAGGCTGTGGGGCGTCGATGCACTGCAGGGGTGGAGGCCAGGGACCGGGGACAGCAGGCGCGACGGAGAGGAGGGTCGCTGGCAGGCGAGAGGAAGAAGCGGCGCCCGGCTCGGCGCAGATGGGCCAGGGGCCAGGCTCGCGCAACGAGGCGCACGCAGGGCTTCAGGCGGAGGACGCAGAGTCTGGCGGCGGGAGGAGCCCGACGTGGTGGCGGCAGCTTCTGGCGGGGTGGGGAGTCGCCCGCGAGAGAGCTCAGGCGGCTCGGAGGCGCGGCGACGCAGTGAGGTTGGGCAGCGGCTGGCCGGAGATAGAGGCGGCTCGGTGGCGGAGGAGGCGGGCAGCGGAGGCGGTTGCAGGGCCACCGGCGAGGGGCCAGCAGTGGGGAGCCAGCGCAGTGAGGAGGCGAGGCGAGGCGACTTGGGAGGAAGGACGGGGAGGCGGGGTCCCGCGGCGGCGCGGCCGAGCTCGTGGTGAAGGGGCGGCCCCGGCGGCGCCTGACGGAGCGAGGCGGCGGAGAGAGGAGCAGGGTCGGGCGGGTGCATGGTGAACAGAGAGAGGAGCGGCGCAAGGGGAGAGAGGACGAGCGGGGTCGGGTGGCCGGGGGTTGGTGGGGCCAGGGACGGGGCCACGGGGTCGGTGGGTGGTGTGATTGTGTTGTGTGTGTTTCCAGGGAGGTGAGTGGGGTGAGGGAGTGGGTCAGCAGGCGTGTGTGTGGGTGTGGGTAGAGGAGAGAGGGAGTGAGGGCTGCGGGGTGGGGCCGAATGCAGGAGGTGGGGCCGGGGTGTAAGGGAGAGGGGAAAAGAAGGGGATTGGTGAGGTGGCGGTGGGTGTGATGAGGTGGAGGGAACGGTGAGGTGGAGGGAGGGGATTGGTCGGGGTGAGGTGGAGGGGGTTGGGTAGACTAGGTTTAGGTATAAAAGGGTTTGGGGTAGCCAGGATTTTTAACTGGAGGTGGCCAGCCGGGCTTTCGGGCCTAGCGGCTGCCTCCCAAAAATATTATAAAACTTTATTTAATTTAAAATAACCTTTTGTAAATAGTTTTTAGACAAATAAAAGATCTGAACGGACCGATGTTTTAATTTGAAATAAGACGGGGGCTATTTAGAAAACAAAACTAGGCGTTTCGAAATAGTTTCAGACAAACAATGCATGATGATGACGATGCAATGCACAAAAACAACGCGATTTTCTAGTAGTGGTTTTTGCGGGGCGCCACAATTCGACACCACTAACAATGGATCTCGCCCTCGAGATCCGCCTCATGGTACCTGAAGAAGGGCGGCGATATGAATCTTCTCGCATCGTGTAGATCCTCGCGACAACACTAACAAGAGGTCGTTGTCCGTGATCGTCGAGAGGACACTCCGGGAACAAAAGGTCGAAGGTAGAGGTATCAACAAATAAAGCCACCTCTAGCTTCCGTGGACGGAGTAAAATTGCTGGATCCACTAATTCGATGTACAAGAGCGAATGATAAGAGTAGTCGGATGGTGATCAGTCCATCGCGCACCCAAACCATTACTCTGCACACGAATAGGCGGATTATGCAACCAACTCTCGGAATTCAGATTGTAGATCTCGACAAGCGAGGTTCGGAAACAAAGGAGTGATGCAGACTCTGCATAGGATCTGGCGTAGATGATGTCGTCGTGTCGAAAAACACCGGAAGGCACAAACAAGGAACAAAGAATGGTACAACAGTAGATGGATTCCTCAGACAGCATGAACACCGGATGGTAGAACACCGTTATCAAAGGAGGAAGCGAAACCCTGAAGGTCCGACGGAACCCAACCACGAGAAATCCTGGACTTGAAGAAAGGTAAGAGAGTGGATTAAAAACACGCAGAGGTAAGAGGAGAATAGCAGAGGGGTAAGGAGTAAAATCAGACCTAATCAGAACTATCCAACCGATTTTTCAAAAATAGTTTTGACACTCTACTTCGGCCGTTAGCTAGGTTACCCTACAGGCTGGACTTGTGGGGTATCGCAACTGCTGAGCTCTGATACCACTCTGTAACACCCTCAGAATCGGCCCTATGCAAGTTTCAGCGATTCCCGCCAAACCCGCATAGAAACGATTCAAAGGTGCCCACCAGGCACTTTCGCAATGGTGGAAAGCGGTAATAACATTACACAACAGTCCTCGATGGGACCCATGAGCAGATATATATACAAATGACTCAAAGAGTCAAGAATACAGATATACAATACAAAGATCCAAATCACCTTGAAAATGATACGTCCGACTACGGACAAGATGCAAATGGGGCTAAGAGCCACGAAGAATAACCAATGGCGTCCATAACCCCGCCCAGCCAAGCGGAAGGGTAACCCCGCTAACGACGTCGATCTCAAAACCTGCTTAAACAAAAGGGTGCCGACAAAGGGCAAAGGAAAAAGAGGCGTCAATACTTAGGCCAAGCACGGCGAGGCTAGAATTCGGTCCTCGCCTACATAGGTATGGTGGACTGAGCGGCAGCGCAGCATGCACTAAACAACCTATAGAGACTCGATATAACTGTCGGCTATCAGAGAGGGATAAGAAAGACCTATTCGGAACCAACCTGATGCTACCATCAAACAAACTCATCCTGGTGTTTCCCCCTCGAGACCAAACGAGGAAGTCAACCGAGGAACTCACGCCGTTGGCAGTTTTATTTATTCAGTTATCGTTGCAGCAATTACTAGACAGGTGTAGATAATCATCCTGAAATAATAAGCAGTGGGCAATTTTAGTTAACCATTCCGTTGTAGTTGCGACGCTTACTAGTCAAATTCAATTAGCATGAGATATCCCAAAACCTAGCAGTTGTTGGTACTTTTAATTAGCCATTCCGTTATAGTTGCAATACTTACTAGTCAGATACAATGGTCGCAAGCGACAACCCAAACAAGCAATTGTTGGCAGTTTTATTTAGCCATTCCATTATAGTGAAGCTGATTACTAGTCATTATAAAGTCAAATTTATAGCACTACTTTAGTTATAGTTGTCTATGATCGAGAATCTTGTGCTCCAAGTCGTCCATAACCGCGGACACGGCTTTGAAAGTTTTACCTGAGGGTGCACAAATAGCAACACACAGTCGATCAACCTCGGAAAAACCAAATCAAAACCCGACGAGGCCTTCACGACAAAGCAACCACAGGATTCAGAAATATTTCAGGGGGCCACCCCATTGAGTACACCATAACAAAGTTAATGACTCGAGACGGACCCAAGGTTTGGGTGGACGGTCAGAACGCATCGGAACCCAAAACTGGGCTTGTCGATACCGAAATCGTGTCCCGATCCTAAGCAGACAGTGCTCCTCGCAATCGTAAATAAAGCGAAAAGCATGGCATAAGTACATGATAGTAAATAAAACCTCAAATTAGTTTGTGGCCCCAAGAAATAAGAATGAATCAAGCTCTGGCTCAGGGGGGTCCCATAATCCTCCCGGATGTGGATAGCGCGAATATTCAAGGAACAAGTATCAAGTACTCGGGGTCCTACGGGACACAAGTGGACGGTTAAAAACCAAATAAAATCTATTGCCCACCTGTGCCTCTGCTTACCTACTTCAATTTTAGTTGTTAAACAGTAAATAAAGTGAACGGTAATTATAGCCATGAACATCTCCAACATTAAACATGCGGCAACACTCCAACAACTGTGGTACTGGACACGCAACAGCACTTGAGCAAGCGACTACGACGCGCAAGTCCAACTATCTACCAAACAACAGGTAATAGGATGTGTCCAAGGCAATATAAGGCTACAAGGGATATCACGGGTACGAAAACTAGAGCATCGCAACACAGATAGCAATAGATCAACAGGAGGGAATAAATACTATAAAATTAAGATAGGTAGAAAGGGGGAGATGCTCGCCTGAAAACATTGCCGAAGATTCATTCGAAGATCGGTTCGACACTCGCATCAACTCATCGGCCTAGTCCGTGAAGAAGCAAAACACTAGCACAAACACCGGATGGACTATTTAATACTACGGCAAAAGATCGGGAATGATGCATGTATGATGCATGGCATGGCAAGGTGCGATGCAATTAGGCAATATTAAGCGGAACCGGGGGTCCCGACAATTAATCAAACGGTTCAAGTTATTTATCTACCCCGCAAATTAAATGTTGTAATAACAGGGCAAGATAAGTTACCTGTTCGCTACACAAATTTAAATGAGGCCAATATAAGACTGGATTTGCCCGCATATGGGCCCCATATTTAATTATATGGTGAATCGGCATAAGGCCCCCAAAACACACAAATATGCATGCATGAACAATTAATATGCAACAATTATATAGATGGCATTTATAAAAATAGGGGCTCGGATAAGGGTCACACATTAGGGTCGGGAGATCTTGGGTTCCGAGGGTTCGGGGTTCGGTCTCAGGGTTCAGGGTTCGACGGGATCGGATACAAGATGGAGAACTTGTCGTGACGTGCCGGAGATCTTGGTTCCAAGCGGTCGATCTTGTCGTCGAGAAGATCTTGTCGGGTCCGCGTATCGGGTCGGTCTTGGCGTTCGGGATGCAGAACTTGGCGTCCGCGAGGAGTACTTGGCGAATCCGTGTCGACGACCTTGGCATTCAGGGAGGAGTTCTCGGTGTTCCGTGTGGAAGGCCTCGAGGGTTCGGTGACGGAGATCTTGACGGGTCCGAGAGAAGAACTTGGGTCGGCATCGAATCGGTCTTGTGGATCGAGCCTCGGGTCCGTGGAGGAGACGTCTTTAGGGTCCTGCCATCGGAACCGCGGATTCCGGGAAGAAGATCTTGGCGACATACTTCCATGTTGCTGTTCTTTTCGATGGAATCGGGGCTTTGGATCCGGGCCTTGGTGTCCATGAAGGGGACCTTGGTTCTCCGTGGGATCGGGTTCCATGTGGAGAACTTATGGTTCCGACTCCATGTCACAGATCGGCCATCTGGCACACCATCAAACCCTGATGATCTAGACTGTTGCAGATTAGGAGACTAAAGACAGGGCGCCGAAACGCAACAACTGGGGCAGCCGCATCTCTCAAACACTGCAGGCACGAGAACAGAGCCACACACAAAAAGAACAGGCACAGAACATGAGAGCTTCCCAGGTGCAGGAAAATCATGTGCTCGAGCGGCACTCGTTGCGGCCGTGTCCAGGCCGGCTGTGGGGCGTCGATGCACTGCAGGGATGGAGGCCAGGGACCGGGGACAGCAGGCGCGACGGAGAGGAGGGTCGCGAGAGGAAGAAGCGGGCCGGGCTCGACGCGCAGATGGGCCTTGGGCAGCCAGGCTCGCGCTGAGGCGAACACGGGCTTCAGGCGGCGGAGGACGGAAGTCATGGCGGCGGGAGGAGCCCGGCGTGGTGGCGGCCGTCTTCTGGCGGCGGGGTGTGGGTCGCCGGAGAGAGCTCAGGCGGCTCGGCGGAGGCGCGGGCAGCGAGCGGCTGGCCGAAGATAGAGGCGGCTCGGTGGCGGAGGAGGCGGCGGGCAGCGGAGAGGCGGCCAGAAGCGAGGGACGCAGTGGCGGGGACAGCCCGGTGAGGGAGGCGGCGGCGGGAGCGAGGAAGACGGCTTGGGAGGAAGGACGGGGAGGCGGGGTCCCGCGGCGGCGCGGCCGAGCTCGTGGGGAAGGGGCGGCCCCGGCGGCGCCTGACGGAGCGAGGCGGCGGAGAGAGGAGCAGGGTCGGGCGGGTGCGTGGTGAGCAGGGAGAGGAGCGGCGCAAGGGGAGAGAGGACAAGCGGGGTCGGGTGGCCGGGGGTTGGTGGGGCCAGGGACGGGGCCAAGGGAGGGGATCGGGGCCACGGGGTCGGTGGGTGGTGTGAGTGTGTTGTGTGTGTTTCCAGGGAGGTGAGTGGGGTGAGGGAGTGGGTCAGCAGGCGTGTGTGTGGGTGTGGGGCAGAGGAGAGAGGGAGTGAGGGCTGTGGGGTGGGACCGGATGCAGGAGGTGGGGCCGGGGTGTAAGGGAGAGGGGAAAAGAAGGGGATTGGTGAGGTGGCGGTGGGTGTGATGAGGTGGAGGGAACGGTGAGGTGGAGGGAGGGGATTGGTCGGGGTGAGGTGGAGGGGGTTGGGTAGACTAGGTTTAGGTATAAAAGGGTTTGGGGTAGCCAGGATTTTTAACTGGAGGTGGCCAGCCGGGCTTTCGGGCCTAGCGGCTGCCTCCCAAAATTATTATAAAACTTTATTTAATTTAAAATAACCTTTTGTAAATAGTTTTTAGACAAATAAAAGATCTGAACAGACCGATGTTTTAATTTGAAATAAGATGGGGGCTATTTAGAAAACAAAACTAGGCGTTTCGAAATAGTTTCAGACAAACAATGCATGATGATGACGATGCAATGCACAAAAACAACGCGATTTTCTAGTAGTGGTTTTTGCGGGGCGCCACACTAGCCCAGCCCCAATTATGGCCCAACAAGCCCACCCGGGTTTCCCCTCCCCCTCTATGTTTCTCACCGCCAACGCACACACCCACCCACTGACTGGTGGACCCCACTGCCACGTCGACGTCGTCGTCTTCAATCACGCGCCGCAGACCCGCTCGCCGCTGCCGTTTCCCCCTTTGAATTCGCGATTGATTCCGAGTAAATGAGAGCGCGATTCTCGTCCCCGAGCCTGCTACTTAAACCCACGGCCTCCACTCCATTCCCCCCCACTCAATCACCTCTGAAAGCCTCCAGGCTGCTCGCTTTTATCTTTGCATCGCCGCTGTCCTGATGAACTCCGATGATCGATTGCGGTAGGCCTCCTACGCGCCTTGCTCTCTGGCTCACGCGACCTTGTTCGCTATCCCCTTGTGCTTCTCCTAACGTTCACTGTTTGTTTTATTTCTGTAAGGGTCCCAACCTTTAATAAGGTAGAGTCCCCTGTGTTTACAATGCTAGTCCCTGGATCAATAGCTAGCATCCACAGTTAAGATGTAATATCAATAAACAAAGGTCATAATATAACTTTATAACCAGTAATAACATAATTTATTACATCTTACATAGCTCATTTGGCTATTAAATTACATTGCAGCAGAATATCTATAAGCATGGGGTCCTTCATCTTCAAAGTGCCATAGGCAGACATATTGGTTGTAGACTTTGTAACCCTAATCAACACACTTCACTAAAATCAATCAAACCTGCAACATAACACGTTACAGCCACAAGGGTCAATACATTTGAATTGTATTGGAAAGTGATACTATGGTAGTATAGTGGAGTCTATCATCTATATGCATTTGGATAAGTGGAGTTGAGGCTTGCATTGCTCAAAATAGATTTCTCCTTAACATTTGAAAACACTAAGTTTTTGCTTGACAAAATCATTTTTCTCAATCAAAGATTGAAGATCCTTTAACCCTTGTTCAACCACAAGTTTTTTTAACTTAGAAATTTGAATGATGAGATTCTTGATTGCTTCCATGTCTTGATGCTCAAATTGTTCTTTACCAGGGACATGGCTAAGTACTTAGATTTTACACTCTGCAGAGGTGGTGCACTTTCCCCACAAGACTTGGTTTCCCAAGACAAGATCTTTCAGAAGCCTTCCCTTAGACCAAAATGGACGCGCTCCAACCTATCAAATTATACCACCAACTGTCCATAGGGCTAAGTTCTTGCAACCTATATGATCCAGGCAGAGCCCATAATGCCAAGTGGCTGCAATTGAAGCTTCTCAACATTTGACATCTCAAATCTCTTTGTTCCTGGGTGGCCATCCACAAGTGAGATACACAAGGTCAACCATAAACAAGGGTCTTGTGAACCACTCAACCAAAAACCACCAAGCAATTACCATTCCACCCAGGTGATTCATTAACTTAGTTGTTTTATTAAACAAAAACACAAGTCCTCAGACATAGAAATTTTTCCATAGTATGAATGTATAATCCACCCTTGTTTTCTATTAGCTAAGCTAAGCTTGATAGTAGTAGGAATCTTAACTTAGGAAATCTCTACTAAGGTTTCATCTACTAGGTTTTCTATAGCAAGGTTTATACTTAGCAAAAACTCCATGCAAGTTTTACTTAGAAAAATCACTAATGCATAGTGAAAGTAATGGGACAAAAAGTATGAAGCATCACTTGCCTTTTTGGTAGAGTATAAGTTCACTCCTTGTCCTTGCTACAATCACACTCTTCAAGTCACTACAATTCAATTAAGCAAGGCACAAGTTCAATCTTCCAATCAAGCAAAACATCACATAAAATGACAAAGTCAAAGTAATGTATGCAAGCATGCCAAGCTTTGTTTTGTTTGAAAAAGTGGTTACTAATGGGTCATGAACATTTGAAAACACCTAATGGTCATTTTATAAAGTGGCCAAGTCATTTGCAAAAGATTTCACTTCATAAACCATTTTCAAAACAAAGTATCATTTTATGTGGTGTAGAAATTTTTTTACTATGGTATTAATCTATAGGGTTCACCAAATATGTTTTCAAACCATAAAACTTGGTGTTTGGGGTCAGAGAGTTTAAAACCAAACATTTCCCAAAAGTTTTCTTCCCAAACCATTTTTAATAAATTAACTATATTTTTATTTGGATAGAAATGGTTTTAAATCAAAGAATCATTCTTTTGTTTCACCAAATACATTTTTGAAACCACAAAGTGTTTCCTATGGTCAGTAGGTTCAAATAACACCATTTGCAAAAGATTTTATCCCCAAAATCATTTTTGAACAATTTTTATAATCTAAACAAGCATACATAAGTTTCTGCAAAAACAACCATTTTAACAGAAACTTTTTACTAAACAAATGGCATGGTTGGCTAGGGCTTGTTCCACTGATTCCATTTATATAAAGTTTGCAAAATTTGGACGTGTGGAACTAAAGTTATGGAATTTACAAAATGGACATCTAATAGAAAGTTTTCTGGTTTTTAAATCAAACAGAGGCCACGTGGAATGTTTTGATTGGCCTAAAACGTTTCGCGAGGATTGAGCTCTGTGGAGCGTCGGATTAAAATAGATCAAGCGGCACAGAACGCTCCTTACTGATTCACTAAATGAAACTATCGCAGTTCTCGGATCAAAATCAGACGGCTCATAGCTTCCTGCCAAGAACTGGCGACGCTGGCGGTGGCGTCTGGCGGCGGAGCGGCCTGGCGGTGGTGTTGCCGGCGATACAAGAAACATGAGAGGGAAAGGGAATGCTCACCGTGTTCGCAACGTCGTGGGGAAGCTCAACGTGGTCTTCTTGGGTCGAGGGGCGCTCGTGGTTGCCCTGGATTGCTCACCGGAGTTCGCTCGGCGTCGGGCACGCTCTGGAGGTCGTCGGGGATGGGGTTACAAGGCACCCTAAGGCAAGATAGGGGAATGGTTAGATGCGGAATGATCTGGGGAAGTTGTGTGCATCATCGAGAGAGCTTAGGGCGGTCGGAGTTCACCTGGAATGCTCAACGGAGCAATGGCAGACGGCGGCGCATGCTCGGTGTCGACAAAGCCGAGGTTACATGGCACTCGCGGATGAATGAGTGGCACGGGGAGATGCGCCAGGAGGTGGGGAGTATGTGTGCTTGGTTGATGAGGCAAGGGGCGGCGCGGGGTCACCGGAATTGGCTGGGGACGGTGGTCGGAGCAGTGAGGGTGTGTGGCGAAATTCGTCCAGCCTGGGGGCAGAGAGAGGGAGGCGCGTGAGGGAAATTAGAGAGGAGGAGTGGGCGCTTTAACGTGCGTGGTCAAGGGGGCGATTAATGGCGTGGTTAACGCGTATTACGCCAGACTTTATTCGCCTGCAACGGCCGGCGAGGAGGGCGAGTCATGGTGAAGACGATGGATACGTGGCGTGGGTCTATCTGGCGTGAGGAGAGAGAGAGGGAATGGGTCCACCGGTCGGTTGCTCTGGTGAGACTTTAAGTGAAAACGTTTTGAGAGGAGAGAGGCGGGCTAATCTTGGACTTATTGGGCTGGCCGACTAGGCTGCTGTCCACTTCTATTTTTTTCTTTCCTGATTGATTTTCCTTTTTCTGATTCTATTTTCTGTTTTGAAATTCAAACAACCAATCAAACATTCAAATCAATTCAAACATTCACCAAACTTTGTAATTGAATTTGGTTCTGTTTAACAACATAAACCAAAGTCTCAAAAATAAAATAATATTTTTAATCTTTTTAGGATCCATTCCTTAATTAAATAAAATGGACCTTAATTATTTAATCAAATAGGGTTTGATTTATTTAATAAAATCTCCATTTTAAATCTAAATATTTTCAAAACCAAATCAATAGGTTTTATTTGAAAATATAGAATACTTGGAAAACTTGTTTAAAATAAAATAACATTTTTATTTTAGGGTCCAATAATAATTAAATGAATAGACCTTATTCATTTAATTCAAATAGGATTTGTTTTATTAAAATCTTTATTTTGAAATCTAAAATAAAACCAAAACACTTCAGTAGGTTTTATTTGAGAATATAAAATACTTGGAAAACTTATTTAAAATAATTTAACAAGTTTTGGTGTTTAATTAAAATGGTAAAACCCTTTTATTTTAAATAAAACTGGATATTAATAAATCCTCATTATTTTGTTTAAATAAACCTTTAATCTTTTAATCAAAGCAAAACCTTTTGTTTTCAAAAACTTGGCTAAGGTTTAATTTGGCTCTATAAAATTATCCTTATTTATAAATCTACCTTTTCTTTTGAAAACCAAATCTTTTATTAAAAGATCCAAAATAGTAATCCCACTTATTCAAAATATTTTCTTTATTAAATGTTTAACTTTTCAAATCCCTTTAGGATTTGTTTGATTAAAATAGGTTTTGAAAGTTTCCAAATGGAATCAAAAATTTTCTTCTCACCCTGAAAATCAACAAAGTTTTATTTTATTCATTTACCTTTTCACATTACAAGATTTGGAAAATCTTGGGATGTGACAGGCTACCACCCTTAAAATAAATCTCGTCCCGAGATTTGGGAAGGCTAGGGTTACAAGTAGGCTCAAAACAACTAGGGTACTACCACCCTTAAAAATTTTCCAACTAGTTTACATATTGGCTTGCTTGGGATCTTGATGTAACTTTCCTGGATAGAAGTTTGCATAGTGGCCTAGTTCCTTGCATTTGAAACATGTGACAAGGCTGAGATCCCTCATAGGTTTGTTTATCTTGTGTTTCATCTTTTCTGGACAGTTGCTTGCATAATGTCCTAGCTCTTTGCAGTTGTTGCACCACACTTGGCTAATATCCTTCTTAATCTTGGGTTTCACTAGCTTTTGTTTGTCTTCTTGGCTCTTGTTCTTTTCTGGGCATTCACTGGAATAGTGTCCCTTCTCTTTGCAATTGTAACATTGCACTTGAGTAATATCCTTCTTCTTCTTTTCGGGTCTCTCCAAAGCTAGGAGTTCTTTTAGTTCATGCTCCTCAAAGGTGGGAAATCTTTCTCTCTTCTTGGGGCATTGATCTTCATGCTCCTTGGATGCATGGTCCTTGTCTCCACAAGTATTGCTAGCTTGGGTTCCTTCTAGAATAACATCTTTGTCATCCTTGTTGTCATAAGCTCTTTGGGAAAAGTTTTATCCCATGTTGATCATTTGAGTAACCAATCCTTGCAACAATTGGGATTGAAGTTTCAAAATCCTTTGTATGGCTGGGTCTAGTCCATTGTTGTTGGCTAAAAGCTGAGTTGTCTCTTGGCTCAACTGGTTTTGAGTTCCTATGAGTTTCTCCATGTTTTCCTCTTGGTTGGTGTTGATGTCACCATCCTTGATGTTGGAGTCTCTTGGAGAAGTCATCTGTTTGGGGTTGGATTGGGATTAGAATAGGCAAAAATATTTCTAAGGAAATAATTCTAATCACACACATCACAATTCATTCAAGCAATGTGCAAGCAATCACAAGCCAAACATTTCACTCAAACAAGTTTCAAGCACATTTTTAGGCAACAAGAATATTTTGTTACACCACCTAAGTTGGTGTGTTTGACTTAACTAAATATGGTGGTCCATCTATATGGTTCACTTGTGATCTTTCCATCCTTCTTGGTTGATTCTTTTTGCATGAGGTCATGGTTTCCTTGGGAAAAAATTATGGTCACAAAAAACTTCAAAGGTGTTGATGGCTCCTTCTAATTTGTGTTTCCTTAGTCTCCAAATCTTGAGCAAGATTTCCTTGTCTCACTTGTCCTTAGTGATAACCATGGTTGAAGTCCTTGGTGAATATGATAAAGATGTTGAAGTCATTAGAGTTGAAGAAGTTGAAGTCATTAGAGTTGAAGATGTTGAAGTCATTAGAGTTGATGAAGTCCTTGGCACATGGTGAAGTCTTTGGCCATGGGGTAGGTTTTTTCATCAAGTTGAAGTAGAAGAGATGTAGAGTTTAAACCAAAATGGCTGAGGAAAGAGTTTACAAGATTTTTTTGTAAATAAGTTTTTGGAACAAATACAACTCCTATTTTTCTAAGGGTCTTTGTCCAATCCTAGGTTTACATATCCTACAGGCAACACAATGCTCTGATACCATATGTAAGGGTCCCAACCTTTAATAAGGTAGAGTCCCCTGTGTTTACAATGCTAGTCCCTGGATCAATAGCTAGCATCCACAGTTAAGATGTAATATCAAGAAACAAAGGTCATAATATAACTTTATAACTAGGAATAACGTAATTTATTACATCTTACATAGCTCATTTGGCTATTACATTACATTGCAGCAGAATATCTATAAGCATGGGGTCCTTCATCTTCAAAGTGCCACAGGCAGACATGTTGGTTGTAGACTTTGTAACCCTAATCAACACACTTCACTAAAATCAATCAAACCTGCAACATAACAAGTTACAGCCACAAGGGTCAATACATTTGAATTGTATTGGCAAGTGATACTATGGTAGTATATTGGAGTCTATCATCTATATGCATTTGGCTAAGTGGAGTTGAGGCTTGCATTGCTCAAAATAGATTTTTCCTTAACATTTGAAAACACTAAGTTTTTGCTTGACAAAATCATTTTTCTCAATCAAAGATTGAAGATCCTTTAACCCTTGTTCAACCACAAGTTTTTTTAACTTAGAAATTTGAATGATGAGATTCTTGATTGCTTCCATGTCTTGATGCTCAAATTGTTCTTTACCAGGGACATGGCTAAGTACTTAGATTTTACACTCTGCAGAGGTGGTGCACTTTCCCCATAAGACTTGGTTTCCCAAGACAAGATCTTTCAGATGCCTTCCCTTAGACCAAAATGGACGCGCTCCAACCTATCAAATTCTACCACCAACTGTCCATAGGGCTAAGTTTTTGCAACCTATATGATCCAGACAGAGCCCATAATGCCAAGTGGCTGCACTTGAAGCTTCTCAACATTTGACATCTCAAATATCTTTGTTCCTGGGTGGCCATCCACAAGTGAGATACACAAGGTCAACCATAAACATGGGCCTTGTGAACCACTCAACCAAAAACCACCAAGCAATTACCATTCCACCCAGGTGATTCATTAACTTAGTTGTTTTATTAAACAAAAACACAAGTCCTCAGACATAGAAATTTTTCCATAGTATGAATGTATAATCCACCCTTGTTTTCTATTAGCTAAGCTAAGCTTGATAGTAGTAGGAATCTTAACTTAGGAAATCTCTACTAAGGTTTCATCTACTAGGTTTTCTATAGCAAGGTTTATACTTAGCAAAAACTCCATGCAAGTTTTACTTAGAAAAATCACTAATGCATAGTGAAAGTAATGGGACAAAAAGTATGAAGCATCACTTGCCTTTTTGGTAGAGTATAAGTTCACTCCTTGTCCTTGCTACAATCACACTCTTCAAGTCACTACAATTCAATTAAGCAAGGCACAAGTTCAATCTTCCAATCAAGCAAAACATCACATAAAATGACAAAGTCAAAGTAATGTATGCAAGCATGCCAAGCTTTGTTTTGTTTGAAAAAGTGGTTCCTAATGGGTCATGAACATTTGAAAAGACCTAATGGTCATTTTATAAAGTGGCCAAGTCATTTGCAAAAGATTTCACTTCATAAACCATTTTCGAAACAAAGTATCATTTTATGTGGTGTAGAAATATTTTTACTATGGTATTAATCTATAGGGTTCACCAAATATGTTTTCAAACCATAAAACTTGTTGTTTGGGGTCAGAGAGTTTAAAACCAAACATTTCCCAAAAGTTTTCTTCCAAAACCATTTTTAATAAATAAACTATATTTTTATTTGGATAGAAATGGTTTTAAATCAAAGAATCATTCTTTTGTTTCACCAAATACATTTTTGAAACCACAAAGTGTTTCCTATGGTCAGTAGGTTCAAAATACACCATTTGCAAAAGATTTTATCCCCAAAATCATTTTTGAACAATTTTTATAATCTAAACAAGAATACATAAGTTTCTGCAAAAACAACCATTTTAACAGAAACTTTTTACTAAACAAATGGCATGGTTGGCTAGGGCTTGTTCCACTGATTTCATTTATATAAAGTTTGCAAAATTTGGACGTGTGGAACTAAAGTTATGGAATTTACAAAATGGACATCTAATTGAAAGTTTTCTGGTTTTTAAATCAAACAGAGGCCACGTGGAATGTTTTGATTGGCCTAAAACGTTTCGCGAGGATTGAGCTCTGTGGAGCGTCGGATTAAAATAGATCAAGCGGCACAGAACGCTCCTTACTGATTCACTAAATGAAACTATCGCAGTGCTCGGATCAAAATCAGACGGCTCATAGCTTCCTGCCAAGAACTGGCGGCGCTGGCGGTGGCGTCTGGCGGCGGAGCGGCCTGGCGGTGGTGTTGCCGGCGATACAAGAAACATGAGAGGGAAAGGGAATGCTCACCGTGTTCGCAACGTCGTGGGGAAGCTCAACGTGGTCTTCTTGGGTCGAGGGGCGCTCGTGGTTGCCCTGGATTGCTCACCGGAGTTCGCTCGGCGTCGGGCACGCTCTGGAGGTCGTCGGGGATGGGGTTACAAGGCACCCTAAGGCAAGATAGGGGAATGGTTAGACGCGGAATGATCTGGGGAAGTTGTGTGCATCATCGAGAGAGCTTAGGGCGGTCGGAGTTCACCTGGAATGCTCGACGGAGAAATGGCAGACGTCGGCGCATGCTCGGTGTCGACGAAGCCGAGGTTACATGGCACTCGCGGATGAATGAGTGGCACGGGGAGATGAGCCAGGAGGTGGGGAGTATGTGTGCGTGGTTGATGAGGCAAGGGGAGGCGCGGGGTCGCCGGAATTTGCTGGGGATGGTGGTCGGAGCAGTGAGGGTGTGTGGCAAAATTCGTCCAGCCGGGGGCAGAGAGAGGGAGGCGCGTGAGGGAAATTGGAGAGGAGGAGTGGGCGCTTTAACGTGCGTGGTCAAGGGGCTGATTAATGGCGTGGTTAACGCGTATTAGGCCGGACTTTATTCGCCTGCAACGGCCGGCGAGGGGGAGGGGCGTAGTCCGCGGGTGAAGACGATGGATACGTGGCGGTGGGGTCTATCTGGCAGTGAGGGAGAGAGAGAGGGGAATGGGTCCACCGGTCAGTTGCTCTGCGGGTGAGACTTTAAGTGAAAAACGTTTCGCAGAGGGGGAGAGAGACTGGGCTGGTACTGGGCTTATTGGGCTGGCCGACTGGGCTGCTGTCCACTTCTATTTTTTTCTTTCCTGATTGATTTTCCTTTTTCTGATTCTATTTTATGTTTTGAAATTCAAACAACCAATCAAACATTCAAATCAATTCAAACATTCACCAAACTTTGTAATTAAATTTGGTTCTGTTTAACAACATAAACCAAAGTCTCAAAAATAAAATAATATTTTTAATCTTTTTAGGATCCATTCCTTAATTAAATAAAATGGACCTTAGTTATTTAATCAAATAGGGTTTGATTTATTTAATAAAATCTCCATTTGAAATCTAAAATTTTTCAAAACCAAATGAGTAGGTTTTATTTGAAAATATAGAATACTTGGAAAACTTGTTTAAAATAAAATAACATTTTTATTTTAGGGTCCAATAATAATTAAATGAATATACCTTATTCATTTAATTCAAATAGGATTTGTTTTATTAAAATCTTTATTTTGAAATCTAAAATAAAACCAAAACACTTCAGTAGGTTTTATTTGAGAATATAAATACTTGGAAAACTTATTTAAAATAATTTAACAAGTTTTGGTGTTTAATTAAAATGGTAAAACCCTTTTATTTTAAATAAAACTGGATATTAATAAATCCTCATTATTTTGTTTAAATAAACCTTTACTCTTTTAATCAAATAAAAACCTTTTGTTTTCAAAAACTTGGCCAAGGTTTAATTTGGCTCTATAAAATAATCCTTATTTATAAATCTACCTTTTCTTTTGAAAACCAAATCTTTAATTTAAAGATCCAAAATAGTAATCCCACTTATTCAAAATATTTTCTTTATTAATTGTTTAACTTTTCAAATCCCTTTAGGATTTGTTTGATCAAAATAGGTTTTGAAAGTTTCCAAATGGAATCAAAAAGTTTCTTCTCACCCTGATAATCAACAAAGTTTTATTTTATTCATTTACCTTTTCACATTACAATATTTGGAAAATCTTGGGATGTGACAATTTCGCACCAGAGCGTCGCCTCCATTGACGACCGAGAGCACCCGACGCCAAGCTTCACTTCAGCGAGCGATTGTGTCCGTGTTCGTGCGTCCCAGCCTCGTCCGCAACCACGTTGAGCTTCTCCTCTTCACCGCGACCCTGGTAACCCCCTAAACCACCCCTCTTACCCCCCTAGAATCATCGGCAGAGCCGTCGCCGCCGCAGCTCGCCATTCGCGCCGCCCGTTCGTGGCAGAGACACCAGATCCGCTGGATCTAGATCCAGCGACTAGGATTAGAAGTGAGAGTGAAGGGGTACGGTTTAGATCTGGACCGTGCGATCTAACTTAGATCCAGCGTCTCACGAGCATGATCCACACGAAGAGGTACGTGCCAATCAGATGGCGACGCGTGTCAGGATTTTTCTTTTAAAAATCCAGATTTGAATTATTAGATGAATTAACTTGTATAATTCATAAATTTTGTTCTGTTTATCAAAAAATGCAAATAATATATCAATGGATTCACAAAAATAAATCCTGCACATCTATGGTCTTAGTTTTGTACTTTGTTTCTGTAAAAATGGAATTTTATGCAGAGACATTTGTAGGCTTATTTTGAGTATAAAAATTTCTTAGAATATGTTTTAAAGACTAATTTGAGTCTATTTAGTCTATAAAAGTTTAGTTTTGTGTTTAGTACTGTTTACTTGTCTTGTTTTGTTTAATAAAAATCATCACATGGCATTTGCATGCATTCATATATTTTTGCTTGATTAATTTGAATGTAAATTTGCTACTATCATTTTATGTGTAGATTTTGGTACTAGTGGTGATTGTGGTTGTGAGGATTATTGCTACTCCCCCAACTACCAAGGAAAGTGGTGCTTCATGTTTTTGTCCCAATATTTTGACTATGCACTAGTGATATTTTGTATAGGGCTTGCATGATATTTTTGCTAAGTATCTATATGCTATGATATGGGAAATCCTAGTAGTTGTAGTCTTGGTAAACTTTTTCTCTAAGTTAATATACTTGTTATATTGCCATGCTTATCCTATCTAGTAGAAAACAAGGGTGGATTACATGCATGCTATGGAAAAAATTGTTAAGTCTTTGACTTGTGTTTTTGCTTAATAAAACAACTAAGTGAATGAATCACCTGGGTGGAATGGTATGTTTGGGTTATGTTGAGTGGTTACACAAGGCCCATATCTATGGTCTATCTTGTGTATCACACTTGTGGAAATCCACCCAGGAACAAAGGGATTTGAGATATTTAGTGTTTAGAAGCTTCCAGTGCAACCACATGGCATATGGGCTCTTCCTTAATCACATAGGTTGCAATAACTTAGCCAGATGGACAGTTGGTGGTAGGGTGATAGGATTGGAACGTGTCCATTTGGTATAAGGGAAGGATTCTGAAAGATCTCGTCTCGATGCATGTCGAGTCTTGTGGGAAAAGTGCACCACCTCTCGAGAAGGAAAAATCTAAGTACTTAGCCGTGTCCCCAGCATCGGACAATTTGGGCATCAAGACATTAAAGCTATCGAGGATATCCTCATCCCAATTTCTAAGTTAAAAGCTTGTGGTGGAACAAGGGTAAAGGTTCACCAATGTCTATTGGTGGTTCCTTGGGAGTTTTTGGTCAAACAAAAACTTAGTGTTTTTCAACTGATAGGCAAAACCTATTTTGAGCAAAGCAAGCCTAAGCTACACTTAGCCAAATTCATATAGAAGCTAGAAACTATTATTCTACTAAGCTATCACTTGCCAATACTATTCCAATATATTGACCCACTGTGGCTGTAACTTGTGATGTTGCAGGTTACTCTGATGAGGATTAGGGTTATGAGTCTACACTCAACATGTTTGCCTATGGCACATGAAGAAGAAGACTTTACTTTATTTCGTTAAGTTGAACTCTTGTGCTAGCCTATGGCTATGGAGTTATAAAAGACTATGTTATTCTGGAATCACGATGTAATAAAGACCTTTGTATCCTTGTACTTCATCTTAAACTGTGGATGCTATCAATTGATCCAGGGACTAGCATCGCAATCACAGGGACCTTTACCTTTATAAAGGTGGGGTCTTACAATAATATACCCGTCGACCTGCCTTTTCCTGATTTCTATGCATCAATTAGAGTACCTCAGTGGGGATCTTGTGAGAAGATCAAGGAGAGGCCCAAGTCACTTGTGGATTTATATGCTGAGATTTGACAAGGTTTCGACTTCTCAAAGGAAAGTGGTAAAATTCGGAACATTCAGCTCCCAGATATTAGATACTTTGCCTATTTCATTGCCAAGTGTGTTCTTGCTAGAAAGATTGCTAGAAAATTATCTTCTTTTGATCTAGCTTTTATCGCAACTGCTCTGAATAGGAATAGATCTTATATTTGGGTGCTCTGGTAGCTCACCGTCTCACCACCAACCGCGAGAAGGGTGGAATTTTTGGAGGTCTCATTGCTTCTAGGTTGCTAGCTTTCCATGTTTTAGAGCCTCATTATTCAGATTTGCAGTTCCCCATAGAGAGGCTTGATATTGAATCCATGATTTAGCATGGTTTTGTTTCCTTGGGGGCTAATGTGAGAAGTTTACCATATGAATTATCTTTTGCCCAGCAAGGTCGGAGAAAGGATAGGACTGAGAAAATAGTTTATTTGCCTGCACCTGCTTTGTTTAACTTTGATAACACGCAAGGATGGTCGCTTATGGAGGAGGAGGTTGACACTTATGTGGGGGAAGTCTCCCAGCAAGAAGAGAATGTTGAATAGGATGCCGAAGACAATTCGGTTCAGCCCTCCAACTTGGGAGAGGCTTCATACCAGCAGCCCTCATTTGATTGGGCCGCGTCTTCTTCTTCATCTCAAGCGCATGAATATGATCATTCCTATGACGACCCAGCAGCATGGGGTTACTACCCGCGCTATTGAGCCCCACTTAGGCCAAAAACCTAAGCTTGGGGGGAGGTATACCGACATCACACTCATATATATATATATCATGTTCGGTCGGTTCTTTGTACATCCATTGTTTCGCTTTCTTTTTGGTTCTTTGTTGCTTCTTTCTAAAAACCCAAAAATATTTTTGTTGTTTCTGTTGGTTTGTTTCTTTGTTTGTTTGCTTTGGTTTGCCTTAAAATAAAAATCCAAAAAGATCATTGCTTGTTTCTAAAAAAAATCGAAAACACCAAAAATATTTGTTGTTCTTCTGTGGTTTTGTGAGTTCTTTGCAGGGTTCAGCCGTCCTTAGTGGATTTTGGTTTCATGTTAATTATTAAGTCACACAAGTGAAGGGCAATAATCAAGATTAATACAACTCGAGGTGTGCTAAGAGGTCGGTAACGAACTCTATTTGTTTCATTTTTGTACATATACTCATCATTGTGAGCATGCTTAGCCTGTTTGTGTAAGGTGTATGTCATTATGGATGCTTAGTAGTTCTTGCTTGTCTATGATTAGCTCCAGCTTGCTAATAGTTTGTAGCATGTCATATGAATGTTTGCTTGCATTGTTTTATTCATACTTTGGTATGATATTGTGGTATCCTCCTCTGACTGTTCATGTGAATCGACTTGGCACATGCTCACGCATGCATATGACTAATCAATAGTCAGTAAGCCTCGATGTTTTATTTTTCCTCAGAGTTCCTGTATCACATTCATGCCATAATTAGTCCTATTTTGTTGCAAGCATGATTATGACAGCTATTTCTGTCTTGTTTGTCGCTCCCTCTCTTTTGCTAGCCTTCACTTGCACTGAGTATGTGCTCTACCTGTGCTTCCGACTCCCCAAAACCAATATTGCCAGCTGTGTCCACCATACATACCTATTAACATCATTTGCTACTTCAGTGCATATTCCATATGTCGTGTTTTCTTCCAAAATAAAATGTTTGTCTGTTTTGAGAAAGTTAGTTAGTAAAGCTCTCACGAACTTGATGGCACACTTTATTCCTTGCGCTTAATAATTCTAAACCATTGTGACTAGTCCATGAAAGTTATATGCTTGCTAATTATATACTAGGAGTTAGCAGAACCGTGCTGTTACGGGGAATGCTTTCGACACTTGTTGGATATCTCATCCAGTTGATTCCTTGCTCTTTTGTTTACGGATGTTGATGATGAAATAAAAGGGGAGGTTGTGAGTTCATGGAGTTTATACATTGTGTTAGAGAAACGCCTGGGCCGCTAGCCTAAGCCATGCTTAATCATGGTGGAAACTTGTAGCATCACCATAATGAGCATCTATGAAGCGTCCTCAATAAAAAGCTATGCATATGGTAAATAAAAAGATTGCTGAGATGCTCATTGTCTGCTTGCCTTGTCATTTTGGTTATGGGAAAGCTCATGTACCATGTGCAAGGGGTACCCTGTTGGTGGTTCTCGATGATATGCATGTATTTACAATGACAAGAACTTTCAGGTGACCAAAGTTGAGTAGCATGCGGGGCGACCCTCGTACTCAAGGGACATGGGATTTCCAGTATATGGTCTGTCAAGCATATGATTCAGAGTGGACCTCACTTTCACCTTAACCACATGAATATGTGTATGATAGGGGCAATGAGAGATCGAAGCTAACGAGTACCATCCTTTCAGCTTTGGGAAGCCTTTCAAACCTTCACAAAACCGTTTTCACAACCTTGTTGAGTCACCACTTATTCTATGAGCACCTTCTTGAGAGCATAGTTGTCATTCTTGTGTTTGTTCCAAAACTTGGTTAATTATGTCATGACTTTGATGCTTGTATCTCTGATATCTTTATCTCTAGTCTTCATGTGAACTTCAGAGGTGCCTTGGCATTTTTATTGTGCTCTTCAAACAAAGGCAAGCGAGATACCACTCTATCATACCTTATTATGAGCATTGCAATGTTGCTTATGTTTATGTTTCATGCTACTTATTATTATTGAGTTGGTTTCTCTTCATAGCTTGCAATGACTATTGAGTAGAATTAGTTGCATACTCCTTGTTATGAATTGCCTAAGCATCTACTCCTATGCTGAGAATATATACATCATATGAAGCAAAGTGTTCGTGAAAGTTATTTTATCGCACTCAGTTTTCAACTGAATTGCTTGAGGACAAGCAATAAGCTAAACTTGGGGGGATTTGATACGTCCAAAACGTATCTACTTTCTTGAACACTTTCTATTGTTTCTTCTCTAAAATTGTGTGATTTGGATACAACTAACACGGACTGATGTTGTTTTCAGCAGAATTACATTGGTGTCTTGTTTTTGTGCAGAAAATGAACTATCAGGAAAAATCCAGGAAAATATGCCAAAAATTATATTTCACCAGAAGATCCACGGAGCCAGAAGGGGAGATGGATAGGAGGCCTGGGGGGCCCACACCCACCCCAGGAGCGGGCCCACCTGACCCCGCGCCTGGAGGGGGTGCATCCACCCCAGGCACCCCCTCGGCCTTCCTCTGCGCCTATAAGTTGCCTTTGGACCTAAAAACCCAGGGGGTTCAATAGTTTTCTAGAAAGAGTTCCGCTCCGCCACCGCCACCAGAAACCAAGATTCGGATCCAGAAACTCCGTTCTGGCACCCTGCCGGGACGGGGAATTTGGAGAGGATCATCGCCATCATCATCACCAACGCATCTCCATCAACCACCGATGTTTCACTCATCTATGAGTGAGTAATCCCCCATTGTAGGCTTGGGGATGGTAGGGATTGGATGAGTTATATCATGTAATCGAATACAATCTGTTAGGGCATAGTGCCTAGTATCTCTATTAGTTCTATTTGACTTTGTTGCAACTTGTTGTGCTTAATGCTTGTCACTAGGGCCCGAGTGCCATGATCTCAGATCTAAACTTATTATTGAATCATTATGATAGTATTGTTTGTGATCTTATCTGCAAGTTGTGTACACATATCATTGTCCGGATCCAAAGGCCCCAAAGTGACAATAATTGGGACAACCGGAGGGGATGGCCGTGGTGTGAGGATCACATGTGTTCATGGAGTGTTAATGCTTTGCTTCGGTGCTCTATTAAAAGGAGCACCTTAATTGCCAGTAGTTCCCTAGAGGCCCCGCTGCCACGGCCTGGCTGGACAGATGTAAGATCCCACCTTTATAAAGGTAAAGATCCCTATGATTGCAATGATAGTCCGGATCAAATGCTAGCATCCATAGTTTAAGATGAAGTACACAGAAAAAAAGGTCATTATTACATCGTCATCCAGAGATAACATAGTCTTTTACAACTCCATAGCCCTAGGCTAGTACAAGAATTTATCATAACAATATAAATAAAGTCTTCATCTTCATGTGCCAAAGGCAAGCATGTTGAGTGTAGACTCATAACCCCTAATCATCATCAGAGTAACCTGCAACATCACAAGTTACAGCCACAGTGGGTCAATACATTGGAATAGTATTGGCAAGTGATACCTTAGTAGAATATTAGCATCTAGTTACTACATGAATTTGGCTAAGTGTAGCTTAGGCTTGCTTTGCTCAAAATAGGTTTTACCTATCAGTTGAAAACACTAAGTTTTTGTTTGGCAAAAACATTCCCAAGGAACCACCAATAGAAATTGGTGAACCTTCTCCCTTGTTCAACCACAAGTTTTTACTTAGAAAATTGGGATGAGGAGATTCTTGATAGCTTCCATGTCTTGATGCTCAAATTGTCCAATACAAGGGACATGGCTAAGTACTTAGTTTCTCCCATCTGCAGAGGTGGTGCACTTTCCCCACAAGACTTGGCTTCACCAAGACAGGACCTTTCAGAAGCCTTCCCTTAGACCAAAATGGACGCGCTCCAAACCTATCAATTCCCTACCACCAACTGTCCATTTGGCTAAGTTATTGTAACCTATATGGTCCAGGCAGAGCCCATAATACCATGTGGCTGCACTAGAAGCTTCTTAACACTTGGAATCTCAAATCCCTTTGTTCCTGGGTGGCAATCCACAAGTGAGATACACAAGGTAAACCATAGAAATGGGACTTGTATAATCACTCAACACAACCCATTCTTTCCATTCCACCCAGGTGTTTCATTCACTTAGTTGTTTTATTAAGCAAAACATAAGTCAAAGACTTAGAAATATTTCTCATAGCATGTATATAAAATCCACCCTTGGTTACTACTAGCTAGGCTAAGCATGGAAATATCAAGTATATTAACTTAGAGGAAATTCTAACAATTCTACCACTACTAGGATTTCCCAAGCATAGCATATAGATACTTAGCAAAATTATTCATGCAAGCCCTATGCAAAATATTTCTAATGCATAGTCAAAATATTGGGATAAAAATATGAAGCACCACTTGCCTTGGTAGTTGGGTGAGTAGCAACAATCCTCACAATCACAATCACCACTAGCACCAAAATCTACGCATAAAACGATAGCACCAAATTCACATATCAAAATATACAAGCAAAAATATATGAATGCATGCAAATGCCATGTGATGATTTTCTAAATCAAACAAGACAAGTCAAACATTACTGAATCATA
Source organism: Avena longiglumis (assembly GCA_030063025.1). NCBI lineage: Eukaryota > Viridiplantae > Streptophyta > Magnoliopsida > Poales > Poaceae > Avena > Avena longiglumis. Next base: position 176,293,967 of record CP125977.1, on the reverse strand, counting down.
AACAAAACAATTATACACTAAATAAAATTAATTTGGCCCTTAGAACATTTTCCATACAATTTTTATATACAAAATAAGCTTATAAATGTATCTGCAAAAACAACCCATTTTATAGATGCAATTTATTAAACAAAGTGCATAATTGGATAGAATTCTTTCTCCTGATTCCAATGATATAAAATTTGCAAAATTTGAACGTGTGGATCAAAAGTTATGAATTTTGCAAGTTTGAACAACTAATAGATCTAATTCCAGATTTTTAAATTTAAACCCTAGCCACACGGCGCTTCCTGATTGGACGATACCGCTTCACACTGGATCACGCTCGCGGGCCATCGGATATAACTAGCTACGCATGTCCTAGATCTAATCGTATCGCTTCGATCAAGATCTAACTGTGGCCTTAGGATTTAAATCCGATGGACCAGATCCATCTGACCAAGAACCAGCAGCACAAATGGTGGCCGCGGCGGCAACGGTTCTGATGGTGACACGCCGGCGAGGCCAGAGGGGCAGGGAGGTCGGGCTAGTGCTTACTGAGATGGCGAGAACGTGGAGATGCTCAACGTGTAGACAGGCAGGGTCGGGGCGCACGGACACAGCAGCAGGACATCGTCGGAGTTCGTCTGAGTGTCGGGTGCGCACTGTCGGAGTCAAAGACCACGTTCTGGGGCGCAAGGATTCAAACAGAAAACCGTTAACAGATGTGTGATACACTGGCGAACATGATTGCTTGAACCAGAGACAGAGGGGAACATGGGGCTCACCGCAATGGCTTGTCGAAGTTGAGTCAAGCTTCGGCCGTTTCCAGAGGTTGACGAGGGCGACGATCTAGGGCGATTTAGAACAAAAGGAGAGCATGAGAAGGTGCGCAGGATGATGGCGAAGCAGCTCGCGTGAATCAGAAGGCAAGCAGCGCTTGGGACTCACCGTGATGGCTCACCGGAGTTCCTCGGTGCCGCGGCGGTGTTGGTTGAAATTTGGGGATCCTGGCGGCGCTCTGGTGGTGTTGAGTGAGGGGAAAGGAGCAGGGTGGGGAGGCAGTTAAGTAGCTGTATCAGGGGCGACAATCACGCGGCCAATCAATGGGATTTACGCCGGGTTTATTCATGGCGTCACTGTAGAGAGGTAACGGCGGAGCGGCGTCTGCATGCGAGGATTTGGGGGAGACGATGGTGACGTGGAGAGGGCCCAGCGTCAGCGGCTGCGGGGTACGTTTCGCGCGGGTGAGAGAGGGTAGAGGGGGAACTGGACCGGGTGGGCTTAGTGGGCTGGATCCTGTGCTGGGCCAAAATGGCAGCGCTGGTCTTTTCCGCTTTCTTTTCTCCTTTTCTATTTCTATTTTGATTTTTCAGGAACCAAATTCAAATGAATTCCAAATGAGTTTGAATTCAAACCACTTCTGGATTTTTTTGTAAAGTGAAACAAGTACCCAATTGGCTACAGAACAATGTTGTACACTTGAAAATGCATTGGCACATTGGAATTTTAAAATAAACAATGCCTTTATCAATTGCTTAGTAAAGACATAAAAATGGTTTTAAATTCATACTTTGTTTTGAAAACTTTGTCCAAGCTTTGGAAAACATCAATCAACCACAGGATCAAATATCTCTGGTTTAAACCAAATAATTTCATACTAGAGAGTAGCATTGGGCCAATGCCTTGCTTACATAAAATAATAGACATTCAAATGCTTCTGTTTTTGAAATCTTATTTGCAAATGATCCTAAAATGATTATGAATGCATGGATGATATGAAAACTTTGAAATCATGATTTTTGGGATGTTACAACAGAAGATTGTAGGGGTTCGTAGCATGGAAAACAAAAAATTTCTACCGCATGCAAACAAACAAGCCAAGATCTATCTACTAGATTTTAGCAACGAGTCAATAGAAGAACTCACCGTCAAAGATTCCAAAGTGGTTAACGAGAGCAGATTCTCGTGGGTGATGTAGTCGTACTCTTTCCGATCTCAAGATCGCGTAGACGATCCTTCCAGCGCTGCGTTAAAGCGCTCCGCAATGTCACACGTTCGTACTCGATGAAGACCTTCCTCTCCTTGTTCCAAGAAAATGGAGGTTGTAGCACCCTCCTCGCGATTCCGGCAGCACGACGGCGTGGTACCGGAAGTACAGGGGAGATCTCGCAGGGCTTCGCCTTAAGCCGGAGCGAGTATGGTGGAGTATGAGAGAGGCCTTGGCGATCTACGGTTTAGAAGCACCAAGGGGAGAGGTGTAAACTGCGGCTAGGGTTTGGGGAAACCCTAGTCGGCGAATTTGAGAGGAGCCCTAGGCAGCGGCTTGGAGGTGGCCCGCGACTTGGAGGCTAGGGTTTGGAGGTGTTGGGTGTAGGGAAGAGGGGGCACCCCTTCCCCTTCTTTTATAGGTGGGAGGGAGGCGCGGTTGGGAGGAGGGAGTCCTCCTCCAACTCCTCCTCCTTGGCCGGCGGGTGGAGGGAGTAGGACTTCCTCCCTAAGTAGGTTTCCTACTCTCCCTCCACCAAGCAAACTTGTCGTTTGACTTTTCAAATTAGCGTTTGACTTTCAAACTAGGATTTGAATTCTTCCTTTATTTTGCCCAGCCATGATACCTATTACATGATTCAATCATTCCATATTGTCATGACACATTCATGTACCCTTCCCCTCCGGAGTGCCGGACCTTCCGGACCCTTCTAGAACATTCCCGATGAAAACACCGGAATCATTCTCCAACTCCGAAACAGGACTTTCCTTATATGAATCTTATTCTCCGGACCATTCCGGATCTCCTCGTGATATCCCGGTTCCCATCCGAGACTCTGAACAACATTCGGTCTCTTACTCATCATTCCATAACTACTCAACAACATCGAATCCTTAAGTGTGTCTCCCTACGGTTCGTGAATTATGCGGACATGATCGAGACCCTTCTCTGAACAATAACCAATAGAGGAATCTGGAAATTCATATGGCTCCCACATATCTACGATTACTTTGCGATCGAATGAACCACTTACATACGATACCAATTTCCCTTTGTCTCACGATAGTTTACTTATCCGAGGTTTTGATCGTCGGTATCTCTGCATACCTAGTTCAACCTCGTTACCGATAAGTACTCTTTTCTCGTTCCTGTGATATGTGATCCCTTGTGAGCCATTCACATGCTTGCAAGCTAATTGGATGGCATTCCACCGAGAGGGCCCAGAGTATATCTATCTGTCATATGGATGGACAAATCCCACTCTTGATCCATGTGCCTCAACCCATACTTTCCGAACACTCAATGCCACCTTTATAGCCACCCAGTTACGGTGTGGTGTTTGATGTAATCAAAGCATCCTTCTGGTGATGGTGATTAACATGATCTCATGGTCGAAGGAATTAGGTTACTATGTATCAGAAAGCTTATAGCAAATGAACTATATTAAATGACTTGATCTTTATGCTATGCTTAACTATAGGAGTATGTCCATCACATCATTCTCCTAATGATATGACCCTATTGTTAATAACATCTCTATGTTCATGATCAGGAAACCATGATCATATATTAACCAACAAGCTAGTTTAACAAGAGGCTTTACTAGGGACTCTTTTATGTTTACAAATCACACAAGTATTAATGTTTCCGGTTAATACAATTATAGCATGGTATGTAAACATTTATCATAAGTATGAAGATATGATAATAACCTCTTTATTATTGCCTCTTGGGAATATCTCCAACAGTCTCCCACTTGCACTAGAGTCAATAATCTAGTTTCAAACCTTTGTGTATTCAACACCTATGGCTTTCTGGTGTCTTATGTACACGATTGCTAGTGGTGAACTGATATCCGGATCTGACACTTCCAGGTCCGTGTGTAATTGCATGTCTTTGCGTCTCTACGCATCACTCATTCTCTAATGAGATGGCTTCGTACAAATTTTGTCCTTTGGTGTGACCTTTAGTTCTTTGGGGTTAAAACATGTTGATAATATTTTCGTACAATATATCTTCATAGTATTATCCCTGCTTTTAACTACACCTAGTTTGATAACAAACTACTTGACACAAATGCCCTCTTTTGCTGCTATAATAGCAGTTATATACTTAACCTTTTGTTGTAGTATCTGTCACAATGTCTTAACTTTGGAACTCATCCAAATTAATTATGTAACTTACCTTCCATTATATTGTGCCACCCTTAGTTTAGATTGAGATAAACTTAATTTGTACTTTGTGACAAAACTAGTATCAATGTAATTCATTTACAATGAACTAACCATCTATTTGTCACTTCTACAAAATAATATATTCTTAGTTCTTTTACAAGATCATAAGAATATCTTTACTATCGTCCAATAATTATCTTATGAATCATTCTGGTATATGCTCATAACATTTAGAGCATAGGACATATCTAGATTTGTACATATCACAACATGATTGATATAAATACTCTTTGTGATTTCATACATCAAGTATCAATCTATACTTGAATCTTTGTTTCACTTACCAAGTGTCAATACACTTGAATATATCATCAATATTGAACTCATTCAATCCTTTCTATGCGACAAGAACCTTTATTGTAGTTTCTATATTGAACTCATTCAATATATCATCTATGTACTTTCGGCACAACCATATTACCGTCTATTGATGCCAAATATTTGGGTTTTGCCTAAGTCTTTCATTGATATGAAATTCTTATCCTGTGTTAATAAAAGATACATCATTTCCAATCAACAATATGTCTTCCACATAATGTATTATAAATATGTCTTAGCGATCTCACTTAATTTCTTGCAAATGCAAGCATATTCATCGTCTCCAATGAAATTAAACTCTTTTAACAGTTTCATCATAGTGAAGATTCCAACTCCGCGATGCTTAATTCAACCATTTAAGTTTGCATATGCTTTTAGCATCCTTTGAATTAACAAAAACCCTTTGGACCGTGTCATGCACACGTCCTTGGTAACCATTCTATTAGAAGAACTTGTTTTGTTTATTCAACGCATAACAAAATTATATGTCGTGGTTGATACATTAATCCGTCTAGACTATATCGCTATGAAAGATCAGATCTTGTCATAGTCAACCTTTGAACATTGTTGTGAACTCTTTCCCAACATGTCGACTATTTCATAGATGTGAAACATCCATGTCTATTTCTTTATATATCCAAATACGACTGTAAGGTCTTGTACCTTTCTAGAGGGTCTTTCAAGTTCAAAGCTTGATCTCTCGTATATGGAACTATCACAGATTCTATGGCTTCAAGCCATTTGACGGAGTCAGGGCCCATCATCGCTTCTTTGCATGTAGTCGAATCATTATTGTCAAATAATGATTTAACTCTCAAATCTTGGTATTTGATTGTTTACCCGACCTACTTGTTTCTATAGGAACTTAGATATACGTCACCACAACCTTTGAGGCACATGAGCCATGAGCATTGTTGCTACCTCCGGAACACTTTTCGGCGCTGCGCAACTTTGCACATATATCTAAGGTTCTTTTAACCTTATCAAAGTTCTATTGTCCTCCCACTTAACTTTTCACGAAAAATTCCTTCTCTAAGAAACTTGACGTTCTAAGCGACAAACATTTTTGTCTCCGATGTTATGGAGGAACAGTTATTCGAAATAACATACAAAGACAGGTTCATCCGACTTTGGTTGCAAACATCTTTCTTATGCATAGCATACCAGTGTTTTAGAAAGGACAACTTGGGTTTTATCCCAAACCATAACTTTATATGGTGTCAATTCAACAGATTATGATGGAGCTCCTTTTAGTGGAAACACGGTAGTCTCTAAAGCTTTTAATCTTTAAAATATAATGACAGTTTTATGAATTAAACCTTTGATCTTACCATGTCAAACAAGGTTTAATTACATATCTCGAACGCTCCATACTCTTATGGTGTTTCGAGAAATGCAAATCCATGGAATGATTCCTTAAATCTTAGGTATTATGCTAAACTCCTAACTCAAATATCTTCCTTTATGATATTATCATAAACTACTTATATTCTTGTTACAATGATTTTGCACTTCATCTTGAAAATCTTTGAACTTTTCAAATGTTTCATACTTCATCCTTATTAAGTAAATATTCATGTATTCACTCAAATTTTCGGAGAAAGCATATGAAGTTGAAATCCATCGCTCTTGACTACACATAATGGACTTCATACAACAATATGTACAAGTTCCAATAAGCTAGTCATTCGTTCCCTTTTGGCCTATGAACGAAGTTTTAATTATCTCTAGGAAAGTTTCACAAGCGTCATTTGATCAAATATCAAAAAGACTCCAAAATTCCATCCACATGGAGTTTCTTCATGTTTTCTTTCCAATATAATTTAAACGGCGATGTCACTTCCTAAGTGATATTTCAATCAATTTGTCTTTCGACACTTTTAGCACTAGTTTTATGGATGTAATTTCTCCAACGAGATTTGTGAATCATCCATCTTTTATGGATTACGGAAATTATTTGAACAACCCTTTTGTTCTCATAATACCTGATAAAAAAATCTTGAAGGTAAGATTTGATGTTTAACAAGAAGCACAATAACCCTTTATTTGTTCTCGATGAACATCATCACATATTCTTTTGCTAGTTACTTAGGACATTGTAGTTCATGAATTCAGTTGTTTCGTATGACGATTCATACCAACAAATACAGTATCCAATACTTAAGAACCACATTATTTAACAAGCAAAGAATACAACCATAACATGTATATCCTTTATATACCTAAGCTGAACAATTCTAGTCTTTTCTTTTCTGCCATATATTTATGAGATTCTCTTTCAGTATTTCTTTTCTGTTTGAAAGAATCTATCAACATCAATAGTGGAGCCATACACATGACACATAGTCCAAAGCATGTATAGTTAAATACCAATGTCTTTGGACTTGCACTTTGAAGTAGATTACCATCATCAAATGTTTGGTGTTCTTTCAAATTCCTTTCTTTAGAAATCTCTTGGTGTAGTAAACATTTTACCTACATCAAATATTCACCCTTATCATGAAATTATCCATGATCAAGCTACTTTAGCTTATAACGGTGAATCGCGAGTATAATGTTGCTCTCCAAAACCTTTTGGAGAATTAAGACGACCAGCGTCTCCAACCTTTTGTAAATTCTCATCAAATATGAGAACATGACTTTTGCCATATTATACTCTATCATGTTGCAACCAAAAATTCGTTTCAGATATCACAATATCTTCCACACATCATGGTTTCTGAAACAAATCTTTCAGATCCTAGATAACCTTGATATTAAGACAATCCTTTGAATATCAAGAATCATGGAGACAAACATGATACTCATACACTAACACTTGGAATTATCACTCTTGATTTAATACCTATTATTAAACTTCATGGAGTAACCAGAACTTACTGAAAGTTTGCAATAGGACTTTTAAACTTTAGATTAACACTTCAAAACAATACGATACCAGTTCGCAAAGTAACTAACCAGAATTCTATAGTTCTATCATCTCAATAATAACTAAGCGCAAGGTGGTAAACGGATTCCAATGACTACAACAATTATGCAAATTCACTTTGATTTAATTTATGATAAATAGTGTTCAACTTTTAATCATATTGCCATTAAACTCCCACTCAAAACAATATCCCTCACATTGTTTTAGTGATCACACGAACCAAATCCACCACATCAAAACCGATCATCACGAGAGTTGATGTAGCTTCAATGGCGAACAATCAACATGTTCATCATATCTACTATATGACTCATGCTTTACCTTTCGGTGATCCGTGTTCCGAGACCATGTCTGTACATGCTAGGCTCGTCAAGATCAAACCTTAGCTTCCGCATGAGCAAATCTGGCTTGCTCACGTTGTATACACTCGCAGAATCTAACACACCCGATCATCACATGGTGCTTCGAAACAACGAGCTTTAGCAACGGTGGTTACTAAGGCTGAACACTTTAAAACTTGAAATTTGTGTGCTTGAGGGATCATCTTATAATTCTACCATCGTTAACTAAGCAATACAAGATGCATAAAGGATTAACATCACATGCAATTCATAATATGTGATATGATATGGACTTTCTTCTTTGTGCTTCCAATCTCCATCTTCAAGCACGAACATGATCTCCATCATCACCAGCATTGCATCAAGGTCAATGACACCGTTCCATGGTTGTCGTCCACCATCTTCAACTATTACAACTACTTTGAATAGACATGCGGGTCTTAACCGAATTTAAAGACAACCATATGGCTCCTGCCGGTTGCCAACATACAATAAGGAACATTGCATACATCATATATAATCACAATCATGACCATATCACATCACAGCACAACCCTGCAAAACAAAGTTAGACACTTCTAATTTTCTTTGCATATTTTACGTGGTTTGGGGCTTTCAATAAGTGTCGTTCTAACTTACGAACAAGAACCACAACGTTGATGCTTGAACTATCAAGTGCCCGTTGTAAATTGAATCTTTACTATGATGGGAGATACAGACACCCGCAAAGCAACTTATGCAATACAAGTTGCATGTTGAGCGTGGAGCAAGTCTCATGAACGATGTCATGTAAGGTTAGCCCGGGCCGCTTCATCCCACCATACCGCAAGATGCAAAGTACACAAGAAGCAATTGATAATAAAAGCACCACCACCCACAATGACCATTGTGTTCTACTCGTGCAACAGATCTACATATAGACATGGCTCTGATACCACTGTAGGGGTTCGTAGCATGGAAAAAAAAATTTCTACCGCATGCAAACAAACAAGCCAAGATCTATCTACTAGATTGTAGCAACGAGTCGATAGAAGAACTCACCCTCAAAGATTCCAAAGTGGTTAACGAGAGCAGATTCTCGTGGGTGATGTAGTCGTACTCTTTCCGATCTCAAGATCGCGTAGACGATCCTTCTGGCGCTGCGTTCCGGCAGCGCTTCCGCAGTCGGTCACACGTTCGGTACTTGATGAAGACCTTCCTCTCCCTTGTTCCAGCAGGCAGCGGAGGTTGTAGTTCTCCCCTCACGATTCCGGCAGCACGACGGCGTGTCGGAAGTAGAGGGAAGATCCCGCAGGGCTTCACCTTAAGTCGGAGCGAGTATGGTGGAGTATGAGAGAGGCCTTGGCGATCTATGGCTTAGAGTCACCAAGGGGAGAGGTGTAGACGGCGTCTAGGGTTTGGGGAAACCCTAGTCGGCGACTTTGAGAGGAGCCCTAGGCGGCGGCGGCTTGGAGGTGGCCGGCGACTTGGAGGCTAGGGTTTGGAGGTGTTGGGTGTAGGGAAGAGGGGGCACCCCTGCCCCTTCTTTTATAGGTGGGAGGGAGGCGCGGTTGGGAGGAGGGAGTCCTCCTCCAACTCCTCCTCCTTGGCCGGCAGGTGGAGGGAGTAGGACTTCCTCCCTAAGTAGGTTTCCTACTCTCCCTCCACCAAGCAAACTTGCCGTTTGACTTTTCAAATTGGCGTTTGACTTTCAAACTAGGATTTGAATTCTTCCTTTATTTTGCCCAGCCATCATACCTAGTACATGATGCAATCATTCCATATTGTCATGACACATTCATGTACCCTTCCCCTCCGGAGTGCCGGACCTTCCGGACCCTTCTAGAACATTCCCGATGAAAACACCGGAATCATTCTCCAACTCCGAAACAGGACTTTCCTTCTATGAATCTTATTCTCCGGACCATTCCGGATCTGAGACTCCGAACAACATTTGGTCTCTGACTCATCATTCCATAACTACTCAACAACATCGAATCCTTAAGTGTGTCTCCCTACGGTTCGTGAATTATGCGGACATGATCGAGACACTTCTCCGAACAATAACCAATAGAGGAATCTGGAAATTCATATGGCTCCCACATATTTCTACGATTACTTTGCGATCGAATGAACCACTTACATACGATACCAATTTCCCTTTGTCTCACAATACTTTACTTATCCGAGGTTTTGATTGTCGGTATCTCTGCATACCTAGTTCAACCTCGTTACCGATAAGTACTATTTTCTCGTTCCCGTGATATGTGAACCCTTGTGAGCCAGTCACATGCTTGCAAGCTAATTGGATGACATTCCACCGAGAGGGCCCAGAGTATATCTATCCGTCATATGGATGGACAAATCCCACTCTTGATCCATGTGCCTCAACCCATACTTTCCGAACACTCAATGCCACCTTTATAGCCACCCAGTTACGGTGCGGTGTTTGATGTCATCAAAGCATCCTTCTGGTGATGGTGATTAACATGATCTCATGGTCGAAGGAATTAGGTTACTATGTATCGGAAAGCTTATAGCAAATGAACTATATTAAATGACTTGATCTTTATGTTATGCTTAACTATAGGAGTATGCCCATCACATCATTCTCCTAATGATATGACCCTGATGTTAATAACATCTCTATGTTGATGATCAGGAAACCATGATCATATATTAACCAACAAGCTAGTTTAACAAGAGGCTTTACTAGGGACTCTTTTATGTTTACAAATCACACAAGTATTAATGTTTCCGGTTAATACAATTATAGCATGGTATGTAAACATTTATCATAAGTATGAAGATATGATAATAACCACCTTATTATTGCCTCTTGGGCATATCTCCAACAAAGATGTTGTGCAAGTTCTCATTGCGAGCACGTATGACTATATTTGGAGCACATGCCTAGGATTGTTTAGTACTTGGATGCTTATTATTATTTATCTACAATGCCCTAGATCTTGAAGTTACATGTTTAGACTCGTCCATGCAACGCCCGTCCATCCATCCCTATGACTACACTTTTCGAATCCTCATTCTTTATTCTGTTACTATTGCTCCTATTTCATTGTTCTTTATTCTTTGTTGCTTCTTTGTTACTCTTGATAAACTTCTGAGAGCAAGAACTATTTCCAGGTGCAGCTGAATTGACATCTCAGTTGTTAAGGCTTGCGAGTATTCTTTGGCTCCCCTTGTGTCGAATCAATAAATTGGGTAATACTACCCGCGAAGACTGTTGCGATCCCCTATACTTGTGGGTCATCAAGGAGGTCATTGAGTTGTGTGTTGACTTTCTTCCTAACCTTAAGCCGATTGGTGTTCCTGAATCTCGGTATGAGGGGAGGCTAACTGGAAAAGGCACACTAGGAAGGAAAACAATTGTATGTATGGACAGGGATTCTTTCAATAAAGCACACTACACAGTTCTAAATAATTCCACCTTGGTGGCTCCGCGAGAAATACAAGATTATTGTACACTCGGAAAACCCGGGGAAGCCTGACTCCTCGATTAAAGTGGAACACGAGGACAATTTCGACAGTTGGTTGCAGAAACATCTCATGAATAAAAACACTGTTGAAGATCAGCTGTACTTTTTGTCACGATTACCATATTCGACTATATGTACTTTCCAAGGGTATGAGATAAATGGTAATACATTTTACACGATCACCCAAGATAAAAAGAGCACCAACCAAAAAAGTGGTGTCCGCTTTGATGCAACAGATGACAATGGGAAGAAGGACACATATTATGGGTACATAGAGGAAATATGAGAACTTGAGTATGGACCTACTTTTAAGGCCCCTTTATTTTGGTGCAAATGGGTCAAGATGACAGGAGGAGGGGTACATGTAGACGAAAAGTATGGCATGACAACAGTGGATCTCAACAATCTTGCATACATGGATGAACCATTCGTCCTAGCCAACGATGTGGCTCAGGTTTTTCCATGTGAAGGACATGTCTACGAAACCGAGAAAAATAAATTAGCAAAAGAATACATTGTCCGATGAGCCAAAGAGCCACATAGTTCTTTTAGGGAAAAGAAACATCGTGGGAGTGGATGACAAGACAGATATGTCAGAAGATTATAATAAGTTTCATGAAATCCTGCCCTTCAAAGTGAAAACTGACCCAAGCCTCTTGTTAAATGATGAAGATTCTCCATGGCTACGGCGCAGAAGAAAACAACAACACTAGATAGGGATGTTGGTGTAATATATTAAACCTTTTATGTAATCATATTGTGAGTCAAATAGTTTACCCAGATCCACATGCATGCAACATTGGTCATCTTGCTCAATCAAACTGGACTACGACTCCCAGTGCCTAAGCCGCAGGAGGTGAAAACCCAAAGATACTAAACCATCACACGAGCATAACTCGGGTGAGATCCCTGAAGAATCTGCCAGGTATCGTCGACCCTGGTGTCCAACGCATCCATATAGCGACGGACGTGCTCGTCCTCCTCCCTGACACGACGACGTACCACCTCCTAGGTGGCCGTCTCCCTCTGCACCCTTCCTAGACCAGGCCGCCCCCTTTAGTCATAATCAAGCCTAGTCCTATCGTACGCAGCTTCAGGGTCTTCATCATCATCATCATCATCATCATCATCATCATCATCATCGTCGTCGTCATCATCACCTGCCACTCCGGGGATCCTCATCCCAGCCATGGCATATACCGGGGGCACCTGACACTCTGGCCTCGGATTCACGGTGGGCGGGGGAGGGGTCTCCTAGAAGATGATGCCGCTACCATCGGGCGAGGGAGGGGCCTTCTTGTGGCTCTGTGGCGGGTGGACTTATGGGCACCACAGGCGAGGATGGTCTCCCCGGGTGATGTAGAGCATCACGCTGATGATAGTACGGTTCGCCCACCACAGATGGAGGCCGGATTCGTTGTGGTTCACAGGGGGCGGGCCATCACCATCGTACCTGGCGAGCTCCCTTTCCCGCCGGTTAGCGAAGAAGGCATTCCAGGTGTCGTAGTTGTCGGGATCCCACTCGGGATCCATCCGCTACTCCGGCGTGAGCTCGTGGTAGAAGTGGTTCGTGATGACCGCCTGTCGGGCGAAGCCTTGAGGCACAGGAGGGACAAGAACCCCTCCAACGCTCAGCATCCAGCCGGCGGGTGGCCGGTAGCCTGGTGGGCAAGGGTATCTTGAGGCGCACAGCGCCTCGGTCTCCTCGAGGGTCAGAATGGCCCAGTAGGCATTGTCCATTTATGTGAGAGAGGAAGGTGTGGATGTGTGCATAACCATGGCGCGGTCGGCCTATATATAGATGGAAAGGGATGGAAAACATGGCGGGAAGCGGTAGGGAAATGGCGGGAAAATCTTTAGTCCCTATTAGTGGCTACAACCTGGACTAAAAGCTCGGTTCAGAGGAAAGGGCGGAAAAACTTGGCGGGAAGTGGTGAGAAATGGCAGGAAATATCTTTAGTCCCTGTTAGTGGATACAACCGGGACTAAAGCTTATTCGGAAAATGGATTTGGATTAATTATTCAAATTCAAGAACTTTTCATGTTGAAAGTTTAGCGAGATTCAAAAATATGCAAAAAAAATAATAGTTAATGCATTTTTAAATTGATAATGGCAAAATGGTTAATAATTTGACTATTTAAAATAACTAGTTTTTATAAAACAGAAAATGTATTTGGATTAATTATTCAAATTCAAGAACTTTTCATGTTGAAAGTTTTGTCAAATTCATAAGTATGCAAAAAATAATAGTTAATCCATTTTTACATTCATAATGGCAAAATGGTTAATAATTTGACTATTTAAAATAATTATTTTATAAAACATAAAATGGATTTGGATTAATTATTGAAATTCAAGAACTTTTCATGTTGAAAGTTTTGTCAAATTCATAAGTATGCAAAAAAATATAATTTAAATGTTTTAAATGATATATTCAAAAATTTGAAGAAAAAAAGCACCGCGCGCAGGGGGGTTTTGGCCCAGCGCGCAAATATGGGCCTTTAGTCCCGGCCTAGGTTACCAGCCGGGACTAAAGGCTCTGGCCCCAGCGCGTGAAATGAAACGCCCCCCCTCTAGTCGGTCGTGGCACCAGTAGACTAGAGACCCCACTAGTCCATTTGGTTCCACGCACCGGGACTAGAGGGGGGGGTATAAAAGTTGCCCTTCTCCCCCTGTATGTTCCACGCACCGGGAGAAGTGGAGGCCATTAGACGACAAACGCCGCCAGGCTGCCCCCACGAACTCCGACGAGGAAACCTGCACGCCCGCCGTGCCTCTCTCTCTCTCTCTCTCTCTCTCTCTCTCTCTATACTGGCCTGCCGCCCACCACCGAGCCCGCCGCACCCTTCTCCCGCGCCCGCACCCGCGCCCTTGCCGCCGCGCCCCGTGTTCCCCCCGATCTCGGCCGCGCTACCGCCACTCCGATGGCGCCGGGGCTGCCCGCCACCACCTCCCGCCCGCCGCCAAGTGCCACCGCCACCGCCGGTGAGTGTTAGGGTTAGGATTAGTTAGGATTTTTAATTTAGGATTTGTTAGTTTAATGTATATAGTTTATTAGGATTATAGTTAATTAGTGTATATAGTGTATGTAGTTTAGGATTAGTGTATATAGTTATTTTTTGTGTATATAGTGTATGTTGTTGGAATTATGCCCTAGAGGCAATAATAAAGATGTTATTATTATAATTCTTGTTCATGATAAAGTTTATATTCCATGCTAGAGTTGTATTAAGCGAAAACTTTAATACTTGTGTGGTTTGTGAACAACACCGTGTCCCTAGTACGCCTCTATGGACTAGCTCATTGATCAATGATGGTTAAGGTTTCCTAACCATAGACATGAGTTGTCAATTGATGATGAGATCATATCATTGGAGAATGATATGATGGACAGACCCAAACTAAGCGAAGCAATTAGATCGTATCATCGTGTTCATCTTTGCGAAGCTTTTCCTATGTCAAATATTGTATTCCTTAGACCATGAGATAATACAACTCCCTGGTATCGGAAGAAAGCTTTGAGGTCATCAAACGTCATCCTATGAGAGGGTGATCATAAAGGTGTCTCTCGGTGATCGGAAAGTATCATTGGGTTGTATGTATCGAGATGGGTTGTCCCTCCCAAGTCGGAGAGATATACTTGGGCCCACTCGTGTCGATATCAACATCGCTTGCAAGCCTGTGGTTAAGGAGTTAATCACAAAGTGATATCGGATTACGGAACGAGTAAAGTACTTGCTGTGAACGAGATTGAACTAGGTATGACGGTACCGACGATCAAATCTCAGGCAAGTAAAATATCGCGAGACAAAGGTAATATATATATTGGATTGATTGAATCCTGGCATCGTGGTTCATCCGATATGATCATCGATGAATGTGTGGGAGTCAATATGGGTGCCCAGACCCCGCTGTTGATTATTGATAGAAGATCATGTCTGCATATTCTTGAACCCGCAGGGTCACACACTTAACGTGTCTTGACGCTAGGATAGATTGGATAATTGGTTTATGAGTTTTTGTTCGGAGTCTCGGATGGGATCTGGGACATCACGAGAGGTTCCGGAATGGTCCGGAGAATAAGATTCATATAAGGCAGTGCAGTTTTTGGAGTTCGGAATTGTTCCGGGTTAATCGTTATTGTACCGGAACCTTCTAGAACCTTCCGGAAGGGTACCAACGTGGCCCCACCTTCCGGGAGGGGGGCATGGGCCTATGAGGGAGTGTCCTGGCCGCATTGGGCCAGGGGCACAAGGCCCCATAGGGCCCAGCCGATCCTATAGGGTTTAAATCGTTTAAACTAGGGATAGAATTTCTAGAAGGAGGGAGAGTCCTTGCCCCCCACTCCTCCCTCCCTTGGCCGCCGGCCCAAGTCTTGGAGGAGGGGCAAGGGCTGGCCGCCCTCCCCTCTATAAATAGAGGGCTGGTGCGCCCCCTCCCCCCCACACCTTGCCTCCAATCCTAGTTGCCTTGCTATCCTCCTCTCTCCCCCCGACTGTTTCTAGGCGAGGCCCTGCTGCAGAAACTCTCCACCATATACACCACGCCGTCGTGTTGTAGATCCAATCTATCTCTCCACCATACTCGCTGGTCCGAGGAAGGAGGAGACGTCGAGGTGCTGCACGTGTGCATCTCATGGAGGCACCGCCACTTGTGGTGCTAGATCGGATCGGATCGCGAGGAGGAGAAGCGAAATGCGACTACATCACCCACGTTAGGCGAGCGTTCCATCTTGAATCTTCAAGGGTATGAAGATCTAATCCAATCTCTCTCGTTGATTGCATCTCCTAGATTAGATCTTGGCTTTCCCTCTGTTCGCATCCGTAGAAAATTTTGATTTACTATGCCGCGAAACCCTTCATATGTATATAGTGTATATAGTGTATGTAGTTTAGGATTAGGATTAGTGTATATAGTGTATGTATTTTAGGATTAGGATTAGTGTATATAGTGTACGATGCGGATTTGTTGCTCGTGGTGGTAGCGGTGCATACCCTACAGACCGTCCAATGGTGTGAAATATGATCCTTGATGTATGGATGCCGATCAAGTCCTTGATGTTTTTTGCTAGCTCACGTGGATCCTTGCTATTGTGGTGCATGTATGTGATTTTTTGAGCCATCGACTGTGCTAAACGTTTGTACTGCATGCATGTCTTTTGTCGCCGTCTTAGAGTATTTTTGAATCGATGCCGTTTGCTAACACCATGTGCTCCCTTTATCATATAGGATATATCGAACGGTGTTCAGGGTATGCACCGTGGCCACCATGGGCAGCCCACTATTTTCCATATAGTGTATGTATATAGTGTATGTAGTTTAGGATTAGTTTATTATTTTTAGGGTATGAGATTTATAATATTGTAAGTTATGTTTATTATAGGGTTTTTTATTGTAATATAATAGTGTAATATAGTATTTTTATTGTAAGACCCTCTTTGTAACCGGAGTTAGGGTCAGGGTGTTCGTGCTCGGTGGTGACCGGAGTTAGGGTTAGGGTGGTGGTTCTCGCGGGAAGCCGCTTAGTCGCTCGCCTCTCCCGCGGCCACTATCACCGGCCACCGCCACCGCACCTACGGGTTTAGGGTTTACAGTTTATTTGTTAAGTTCAAATAAATATTGTGTGCATTTTGCAGGAACTATGGATCCACCTAGTCTAATCCGCAGAGACCTAGATTCGGAACACTTGCTCGAGGATATGATTCACGATGCCGATGAGGGATCTCCCTCGAGGTATCTAAACTCATCCGGTGAGGGAGAGGAGACCAACAGACAAGAGGAATAAGCCCATGGACATGTAATGCAGACCGACGAGGTATATATATATATATATATATGATGCCCGATGATCGTCACTAGATGTACCTAGTTGTATATATATTATGTTGACGAATTTTTCTTCTCCTAGGCCTCTACATCGAGCAAGAAAACCAAGCGCGGCCTAGCCAAAAGGTTGCCCCAGGGTACTATTTATGAAATTATAGAGGTTTCAGGAGACGGCGAACCATTGGAACCGAAAAAACAAAACAAATATTTGTACAACAATGCGGAGTTGTTGCTAGAGATCGCACCCCGACCACTGTTCAAGAGTGGAATTAGCCCAAAGAGGCGGAATGGAGTGATGTGTATATCAACGATAGATTCAAAGAGCAACTATTTACTGACCTAATGGTACATTTCAATCTGCCAGAATGTGACACTGATGACGAGACGGCTGAAATGAGAAAGAAAGTCAAGCAGTTTGCACTGAAGAAGATGGCCGAACTATTCAAGAACTGGAAGAAGTCATTTTGGCAACAATATCAGAAGGACAAGAAAACCCCATTATTCGAAGTCTATCTAGCGAAGTAGCAGCCTTACTGGGATGCATTTGTGGAGTATAGGGGGTCAGGAGTTGAAGAGGAAAAGTCTGAAAAAACAAGATAAATGCAGCGAAGAAGAAATATCACCATAACATGGGGCCAGGGGGCTACGCGTATGACATGCCTAAGTGGGATGCAAAATAGAAAGAGCTTGATGATAAAGGGATCATTCCAGAACCAATTCGCAAAGAATGGAATTTGAGGAAAAGAAATTGGTTCCTTGGGCATGGGAGTACATATGACGAACTTACAGGGGGAAAAGTGGTGAAAGATATTAAAGATGGAATAAAACAGTTTCATCCCGATAGAGAGAAAGACTTGCTGGCCTTGGTCCTTGGGAATCGCGAACATACAGGACGAGTCCGAGGCCTTGACAGGAGTTTCACGTGGGAGACTGGGTTTCCTAAGGACCAAGGTACCTTTAGAAGCCGAGCAAGAGCAAAGCAGCGATGAGAGGAGGAGGAGGCAGACAAGTTCAACCAGCTGCTAGCAAGACTTGACAAGCAGCAGCAGATCGACGGACTTAGAGGAATAGCGCGCTTGCAAGATCCTCCACTCGATATTACCGCCAACCCATCTCAGCGGAGAAGCAGCGTGGCTAAATCGAAGGTCCCGTCTAACTTTGCATCCTATACAGATAGCGGTCCCGGCTACCCCGTGGATGGAATTAAGGAGAAGATACCTTGTGATCTCCATAATAAATTGAAGAACGTATCTGTGAAGGTGGCGGTCGGATCGGCTTTGCCCTGTCCGCTTGACGGACATTGGCATGGCCGTGAGATTCCACCTGGCTATGCTAAAGTCGGGGTGGATCAAATCGTAAAGGAGTGGGAGTCAATGGAGCTTGACATCCCTAGACCTGAAGGTGAGATCACACTCGGATAAGTACTTGGTGGGATCATTCTATGGGACAAGAACAACATACGGTTTCCAGGCTCGGCGCCAAGGATAACACTACCTCCTCCAAGTCATCGCAAGTCTCCTTCACCTCCACCTCCATCACCTCCACCTCCATCACCTCCAAGAATCCCACCCCATATGACTACGACCACCACATCCCGAGTCCATCTTGATCTCCGCCGTAGGCTCAACAGTCTTTGCCGCCCGCTAAGGACAATAAGAGGAAGCGTGCTTCGACAGTGAGTACTAAAGGATGCGGCAGCCAAAAACGGAAAATGCTGCCCCTCCCTATAGTGCCTCATAAGAATCTTCCCATTAGACCTTACGATCGTACTGATGCGGAATCTGCAGCGATAACAAAGGCCGAAGTGGCGGCGCATTTTGAGGAGAAGAAATCCGAGCCCGCTCCGGTATACACCGAGAAGCAAAAGGCATGTGCACTTGATTTTCTGAACACAAAATCGCAATATGAGTTGCACCATAAGCCAGATGACTATCTACGCACACTTCAGAAAGAAGTGGCGAAGAGCAAATCAAGTGCAAGCGGTAAAAAATCAGCAAACACAGGTGCAAGCGGGACCAAAACTGCAATCAGTAAAAAATCAGACGTTCCCCTTCTCGGACAACAAGCAAAACAAATGATCACACCCCTCAAGGTGGTTTCACAAAACGTTCCACCCCTTTCACAATATCTAGTAGATATGTCAATAGCTGCGGGTAGCAACAACAAAGCAACAACATCAGCAAAAAAAGAGCAATATTAATAGTAGCAGCAAATAGTAGAATATGAGCATGGTAGGCATAGGGATGGATGGACGGGAGTTGCATGAATGAGTCTAAACATGTAACTTCAAGATCTAGGGCATTGCGGATAAATAATAATAAGCATCCAAGTACTAAACAATCCGAGGCATGTGCTCCATATATAGTCATACGTGCTCGCAATGAGAACTTGCACAACATCTTCTGTCCAGCCATCCCGTGGCAGCGGGGCCTCTAGGGAACTACTGGCAATTAAGGTTCTCCTTTTAATAGAGCATCGGGGCAAAGCATTAACACTCCGTGAACACATGTGATCCTCACACCACAGCCATCCCCTCCGGTTGTCCCAATTTCTGTCACTTCGGGGACTTTGGATCCGGACAATGATATGTGTACACAACTTCCAGATAAGATCACAAACAATACTATCATAATGTGGCATCCCGCAAAACCACTACTAGAAAATCGCGTTGAATTTGTGCATTGCATCGTCATCATCATGCATTGTTTGACAAAACTATTTTGCAAAGCCCGATTTATTTTCCCAAACGCCCCATCTTTATTCAAACGCCAAACCCCGGGGCTCCGGATTATTTTGTTTCGGCCGCTATCGGTTTGCAGACGGCCCGTTTAAATTAAATAAAAGTTTTATTTATTTTTGGCCGGAGCAGTCGAACGGGCCGACCGACCCGAACGACCGCCCCAGTTTTCTAAATCGGTCCACCTACCCCTGCCCTTCTAATCCTAAACCCACCCAGTTTTCTACCCACCCCTCCCAGCCACATCACCCCAGCCTATGGGCTCTCGCCACCTCACCCCTCCTTCCCCCTCTACCTATCCTGACCTGCCACTTGGCCAACTCTCCCCTCTCTCTCTCCTCTCTTTCTCACCCCCACCCCCCCCCACACACGCCAACTCACCCAGGACACCTCACACCCACACAGCTCACCACCAGCCCCATCTGGGCAGGGCCCCACCGCCAATCCTACCCTCACCCAACCCGCGCCGACCCACTCTGCCCACACCCTGCGGCCACCCTGCCCGCGTGGCCCCGGCCCCACGCCTGGGACCCACCACCGCGCCCCTGTTCTTCTTCCCCCTCAGCACCCGCGTTCCCCTGCTCACCCTCACCCGCCTCCCTTCCCTCCTCGCCTCTGCCGCGCGCGGCCAGCCTGCCTCCCTCTCTGCTAGCCTCGTCGCGCCCCACCCCGCACCCTGCTCCGCCGCCCGAGCCCCGCCAGCCCGCGCCGCGCCTCTCTTCCCAGCTCGTCCACCTCCCGCCTCAGCCCCAGGACCCTGCGCCTGTCCACTGCTCCGCCAGATCTCGCCCGCGGACGCCCTCCGCGTCCCTTCGAGCTCGACGCGGCCTCCTCCCATGAAGCTTCACGCCGCCGTGCTCCTCTCGCGCCGCCTCGCCAGACGGCCAAGGCCGCGACCCCGCCACCGTCGCGCCCAGCAACGCCTCCCGAGCCCTCCTCCGACCAAGTCCCGCGCCCGCGCGCCCGCCCATGAGTCCCGTTCGCCATGGCGCCTGACCCGCCAGCGCCCACCGAGCCGCCACGCCTCCGTTCGCCCGTGCTCCCTCTCCGCCGCCAGGCGTCCGCCATGGCTCGAGCCAGCGCCGCCTGACCACCACCTCCTCCCCATCTCCCCGTTCCTCCTTCTCCGCGAGTCCGCCGGGCTCTTCCTGCCTCAAGCCCCGCCCCGGCGCCTGGGTCCCGCGCGTCCGAGCCTGCCTGCCTCGCCTCGGTCTGCCCCGCGTGTGTGCCATCCAGTTCGCCTGAGCCGTTCTGGGAGGATCTGCCTGGCAGGTGGCCGCCCGAGTGTGGTGCAAGTTAGACAAGATCTCCAACGTCACCGAGAACCCGCGGTACCTGGGGAGAACAACCTCAAACCGAGCGTCAAGATCGACTACGGACGCCGAGATCCCCGGAACCGAAGCCACATGTGCGCCAAGATCTTCTGCATGGAACCCTCCAGTACCCCTCTCGGACCCAGAGACAGTACCTTCGCGGAACAAGTTCGCGGCCAACGACCAAGAACGGAAACCAAGGACTTCTCCGGGAGCGACGAGCTCTTCTACCTGGACCCGGAGACAGCAGACTCGACAAGTACTTCCCCTGGATCGATCGACGCCAAGATCGCCCGGAGGCCGAACCTGTGGACCGACATGCTCTTCTTCACGGATATGACGCGACGCCCGGACACCAAGTGCTTCTCCCTCGCCAAGACCGCCTCGATGGCGCGGGCCCGACAAGACCTCGCAACGGCAAGACCTTCGCGATGACGAGAACGGCACCGACCCGGAAGAAGTCGATGCGCCCCCGAACGCCAAGATCTTCGTAACGACAAGTTCTGCTCCCGGACATCGAGAACCCGATGCGACAAGGTCTACCCCAGAACCCGAGAACGCTTCCGCCGAACCCCGAACCCCGGACCCGTCGAACCCTAGACCCTGGACCCCGAGACCGACCCCGAACCCCGGAACCCCAAGACCGTCGCGACCCCTCATGTGTGAACCCCTTCCCGACACCTTATTTTATAAATGCATAATAACAACTTGTCGCATATTTAATTGTCATACTTGCATGCATATCATTGGTTTGGGGGCCTTATGCCGATTCACCTAATAATTAAATATGGGGCCCATATGCGGGCAAATCTAGTCTCATATCGGTCTCATTTAAACTTGTGTAGCGAACCGGTATCTTATCTTGCCTTGTTTTAAACAACATTTAAATTGCGGGGTATCTCAACAACTTGAACCATCTAATTAACTGTCGGAACCCCGGTTCCGCTTAATCTGACCTAATTGGATCGCATCTTTGCCATGCCATGCATCATACATGCATCATGCCGATCTTCTGCCGTGTATTAAATATCGCATCCGGTGTTTCTTCTAGTGTTTTGCTTCTTCGCGGATAAGGCCGTTGAGTTGATGTGAGCTTTCCGATCTTCGGTGGAACCTTTCGACAATGTTTTCAGGCGAGCATCTCCCCCTTTCTACCTATCTTACTTTTATAGTATTTACTTCCCTCCTGTTGATCTATTGCTATCTGTGTTGCGATGCTCTAGATTCCGTACCCTTGATATACCGTGCAGCCCTATATTGCCTTGGACACACCCTATTACCTGTTGTTTGATAGATAGCTGGACTTGCGCGTCGTAGATGCTTGCTCAAGTGCTGATGTGTGTCGCCATACGCCACAGTTGCTGATGTGTTGCCGCATGTTGATGTTGGAGATGATTCTAGTTTTACTTATCGTCACTTTAATTTCTGTTTAACAACTAAAATTGAATAAGCAGAGGCATCGGTGGGTGATAGATAATATTTGGTTTCCGAACGCCCACTTGTGTCCCGTAAGACCCCGAGTACTTGATACCTGTTCCTTGATTTTGCGCGCTATCCACATCCGGGAGGTATATGGGACCCCCGAGCGAGCTTGATTCATTCTTATTTCTTGGGGCCACAAACTAGTTTGAGGTTTTATTACGATCCTGTACTTATGCCATGCTTTATCGCTTTATTTACGATTGTGCGAGGAGCACTTTATCGCTTAGGTATGCGGAGTGTTTACGCTGTATCGACAAGCCCAGCCACACTTTCGGTTCCCACCGCTTCATGACCATTGGCGCAACCTTGAGGCCGTCTCGAGCTTGCCTACTCCGTTGCGGGTTCTACTCAAAGGTGGCCCCTCAAATATTTCTGAATCTGTGATTGTTCATCGTGAAAGCCTCGTTGGTTTTGATTTGGTTTTTCCGAGGTTGATCGAGCGTGTGTTGCTATTGGTGCACCCGGCCGGTTAAAACTTTCTCAAAGCCGTGTCCGCGGATATGGACGACTTGGAGCACAAGATCTCGATCATAGACAAGCATAACTAAAGTTTATCGCTATCAATTTGACTTATAATGACTAGTAATCAGCTTCACTACAACGGAATGGCTAATTAATACGCCCACAATTGCTTGTTTGGTTGTCGCCATGCGACAATTGTATCGACTAGTAAGTATTGCAACTACAACGAATTGGCTGAATAAAAGTACCAACAACCGCTGGTTTGGGTTTATCTCATGCTATCTCAGATCGATTAGTAAGCTTGCCACTATAACAGAATGGTTAACTAAAAGTGCCCACTGTTTACTTTATCAGGACGATTATCTATACCTGACTAGTAAGTGCCGCAACTATAACTGAATAAGTAAAACTGCCAACCGTGTGAGTTCCTCGGTTGACTTCCTCGTTGGTCTCGAGGGGGAAACGCCAGGATGGGTTTGTTTGATGATAGTATCAGGTTGGACCCGGATAGATCACTCTCACCCCTCTCTGATCACCGCCAGTTGTATCGAGTCTCTATAGGTTGTTTAGTGCATGCTGCCGCTGCCGCTCAGTCCACCATACCTATGTAGGCGAGGACCGCCGAATTCTAGCCTCGCCGTGTACTGGCCTCGATCGACGCTCCTTCTTTGTTTTTTCTTTGCCCTTTGTCGGCACCCCTTTGTTAAGCAGGTTTTGAGATCGACGCCGTTAGTGGTTACCCTTCCGCTTGGCTCGGGCAGGTTATGGACGCCATTGGTTATTCTTCAGGGCTCTTAGCCCCATTTGCATCTTGTCCGTAGCTGGACGTTCTATCGTTTTCAAGGTGATTTGGATCTTTGTATATTATATCTGTATTCTTGACTCATGGAGTCGCTTATATATATATCTGTTCTGTGGGTCCCATCGAGGACTGTTGTGTAATGTTATTACTTCGTATTCCACCCGCACGAAAGTGCCTGGTGGGCACCTTTGAATCGTTTCTATGCGGGTTTGGTGAATTTTGCCCAAACTTGCATAGGACCGATTCTGAGGGTGTTACACATAATGATTCAATAATAAGTTCAGATCTAAGATCGTGGCACTCGGGCCCTAGTGATAAGCATTAAGCACAACAAGTTGCAACAAAGTCAAATATCACTAATAGAGATACTAGTCACTATGCCCTAACAATCTTATTCGATTACATGATAGAACTCATCCAATCCCTACCATCCCCAAGCCTACAGCGGGGGATTACTCACTCATGGATGAGGGAAACATCGATGGTTGATGCAGAGGCATTAGTGATGACGATGGTGATGATCCTCTCCAAATTTCCCATCCCGGCAGGGTGCCAGAACGGAGTTTCTGTATCCAAATCTTGGTTTCTGATGGTGGCGGTGGAGCGGAACTCTTCTCTAGAAAACATCGAACCCCCCTTGGTTTTTAGGTCAAGGGGTAACTTATAGGCGCAGAGGGAACCCGGGGGGGTGCCTGGGGTGGCCACACCCCCTAAGCGCGGAGCAGGGCCCACCCGCGCCTGGCAGGGGTGTGCCCCCCCCCCCAGGCCTCCACTCTGTTTCGTCTTCTGGCTCCGTGGGTCTTCTGGTGAAATATAATATTTGGCATATTTTCCAGGATTTTTCCTGATAGTTGATTTTCTGCACAAAAACTAGACACCAAGGTAATTATGCTGAAAACAGCGTTAGTCCTTGTTAGTTGTATCCAAATCACACAAATTTAGAGGAGAAACAATAGGAAAAGTGTTCGAGAAAGTAGATACATTTTGGACGTATCAGGCCACCCTGGTGTATTCCTCCAACTCTGCTTCGTGGTTCCGTGTTGCTCCGGGAAAAATAATGACTTTGGCTTTTGTTCCGTCCAATTCCGAGAATATTGCTTTTCTGTCTTTTTGGAACCAAAAACAGAAGAAAACATGCAACTGGCACTGTGGCATCTTGTTAATAGGTTGGTACCAGAAAACATATAAAAACACCTCAAAGTGTAGACAAAGCAAATGAAAGTACATACAAAACAAGCATGGAGCATAAAAAATTATAGATATGTTTACGACGTATCAAGCATCCCCAAGCTTAACTCCTGCTCGTCCTCGAGTAGGTAAGTGGTAAAAATAATAATTTTTGAGATGACATGCACCATCAAAATCAAGATCAAACCATTTTCAAACATTGAAAGCTGAGATCAATGTACTCTAAATGTGAGCATGAAAGATGAAATTCTAACAGTAAGACAAAGTAACTATGCATGCAACATGAAAGGTTACAAACAAAGATCATGAACAACAATGCATTGAAAAACATTTCTTTGTTTCACATACAAAAAACATGGCATAGTGGCATTCAGCTTGTGCCTCATGGAGTAGCAAATAGATGCATAGGACACCTTCAAATTTCATAATAGTGACTAGAAACAAATAGCACAAGAACAAGCAATATCAACAATATGCACCAATCAATACGTTTTGGGACACTGCACATAGAACTAAGAATGGCAACTATGATCTCTTAACTAGTGCCTGAAGGTAGAAAGTGGAGACTATATAATAGTGGAAGAAAGGCCCTTCATAAAGGGAAGCAGAGATTTCAAGTTTCAAAAAGAGCTTCCAAAAATTATGGTACTTGTTAGCTTTCGGCCCTCATTTCCCCTATCATAAGCATCTTGAAGTGATTAAGGTTAAAGTGAACAAACTATGGAGTATATGCTTGACTAAGTATAAGTTGGCAATCTCATGTCCCTTGAATACGAGGGCCACACCTCATGCTACTCAACTTCAGTCACCCGTAAGTTCTTGTCATAATAAGTACATGTGTATCATAGAGAACCGCCAACGGGGTACCCCTTGCATATGGTACAGGAGCTATCCCATAACCAAAATGACAAGGCAAGCAGACAATGAGCATCTCAACGATCTTTTTATTTACTATGTTCATAGCTTTTTATTGATGATGCTTCACAGATTGCTCATTATGGTGATGCTGCAAGTTGTTGGAGATATGCCCAAGAGGCAATAATAAAGTGGTTATTATCATATCTTCACACTTATGATAAATGTTTACATACCATGCTATAAACTAAAATAAGAGTCCCTAGTAAAGCCTCTTGTTAAACTAGCTTGTTGGTTAATATATGATCATGGTTTCCTGATCATGAACATAGAGATGTTATTAACAACAGGATCATATCATTAGGAGAATGATGTGATGGACATACTCCTATAGATAAGCGTAGCATAAAGATCAAGTCATTTCAATAGTTCAATTGCTATATGCTTTCTGATACATAGTAACCTAATTCCTTCGACCATGAGATCATGCATATCACCTTTTCCGGATGGATACTTTGATGTCATCAAACACCACACCATAACAGGGTGGCTATAAAAGTGGCATTGAGTGTTCAGAAAGTATTGGTTGAAACACATGGATCAAGAGTGGGATTTGTCCATCCATATGACGGATAGATATACTCTGGGCCCTCTCGGTGGAATGTCATCCAATTGGCTTGCAAGCATGTGACTGGATCACAAGGGATCACATATCACGGGAACGAGAAAAGAGTACTTATCGATGTGAGGTTGAACTCGGTATGCAGAGATACCGATGATCATAACCTCGGATAAGTAAACTATCGTGAGACAAAGGGAAATTGGTATCGTATGTAAGTGGTTCATTCGATCGCAAAGTAATAGTAGAAATATGTGGGAGCCATATGAATTTGATTCCTCTATTGGTTATTGTTCGGAGAAGTGTCTCGATCATGTCCGCATAATTCACGAACCGTAGGGAGACACACTTAAGGATTCGACGTTGTTTTGAGTAGTTATGGTATTATGAGAAAGAGACCGAATGTTGTTCGGAGTCTCGGATGGGATCCGGGATATCACGAGGTGATCCGGAATGGTCCGGAGAATAAGATTCATATAAGGAAAGTCCCGTTTCGGAGTTCGGGAATGATTCCGGTGTTTTCATCGGGAATGTTCTAGAAGGTTCCGGATCGGCACTCCGGGGGGGGGGGGGGGGTACATGAATGTGTCATTACATATTGAATGAATGCATCATGTTCTAAGTGTTCTTGCTGTTCCAAAACTGAAAAGTCAAACTGCCAGTTTGAAAGTCAAACGGCTAAAACAGGAAACTGTGGAAAACAGGAAACTGTGGGAAACAGGAAACTGTGGGAAACAAGCAAGAGGTGGTTGGAACCGACTTTGGGGAGGAGTCCCAACCAAGGCCGACTTGGGGAGGGACTCCCCTACCCTTGGCCACCCCTCCCACCTATAAAAGGAGGGGCAGGGCCTCCTCCTCTAGACACACAAGTTCCTAGCCTCTAAATCTAAAATTTAGCCCTAGACTCCGGTTTAGAGCCGCTTTGGTTTAGAGCTTCTAATTGCACTAGCCTTCGGATTAGAGCCTTATAATTGGTGTGTCTAAACCCTAGACCACTAATACCTCTCTTATACTCCACCATACTCGCTCCGGCTTAAGGCGAAGCCTCAGGATCTCCCTCTACTTCCGTACCACCGTTGTCTTTAGGAATCGCGAGAGTGCTACAACCTCCATTTTCTTTGGAACAAGGGAGAGGAAGGTCTTCGTCAGTACCGAACGTGTGACCGATCATGGGGCGCTCCGAACGCAGCGCTGGAAGGATCGTCTACACGATCTTGAGATCGGAAAGACTAAGACTACATCACCCACGAGAATCCGCTCTCGTTAAACACTTTGGAATCTTCAAGGGTAAGTTATTCCATCGACTCGTTGCTACAATCTAGTAGATAGATCTTGGCTTGTTTGTTTGTATGCGATAGAAAATTTTTGTTGTCCATGCTACGAACCCCTAAAGTGGTATCAGAGCCGTGTCTATATGTAGATCTGTTGCACGAGTAGAACACAATGGTCATTGTGGGCGTTGATGCTTTTATTGTCGATTGCTTCTTGTGTACTTTGCATCTTGCGGTATGTTGGGATGAAGCGGCCTGGGCTAACCTTACATGAAATCGTTCATGATACTTGCTCCACGCTTGACATGCAACTTGTATTGCATAAGTGGCTTTGCGGGTGCCTGTTTCTCCTAGCATAGTTAAGATCCAATTTACAACGGGTGATCAACAATGCTAGTATCAATGTTGTGGTTCTTGTTCGTAAGTTAGAACGACACTTATTGAAAGCCCCAAACCACGTAAAATATGCAAAGAAAGTAGAGGCGTCTAACTTTGTTTTGCAGGGGTGTGCAGTGATGTGATATGGCCATGATTGTGATTATATATGATGTATGCAATGTTCCTTGTTGTAAGTTGGAAACCGCAGGAGACATATGGTTGTCTTTAAATTCTGTTAAGACCCGCGTGTCTATTCAAAGTAGTTGTAATAGTTGGAGCTGGTGGACGAAAACCATGGAGCAGCGTCATTGACCTTGATGCACTGCCGGTGATGATGGAGATCATGTTCGTGCTTGAAGATGGAGATCAGAAGCACAAGAAGAAAGGCCATATCATATCACATATTATGAATTGCATGTGATGTTAATCCTTTATGCATCTTGTATTGCTTAGTAGACGATGGTAGCATTATAAGATGATCCCTCATGCACATGAATTTCAAGTCATAAAGTGTTCACCCTTAGTTAGCACCGTTGCTAAAGCTTGTTGTTTCGAAGCACCACGTGATGATCGGTTGTGTTAGATTCTACAAGTGTATACAACGTGAGCAAGCCAGATTTGCTCATGCGGAAGCTAAGGTTGATCTTGACGAGCCTAGCACGTACAGACATGGCCTCAGGAACACGGATTACCGAAAGGTAGAGCATGAGTCATATAGTAGATATGATGAACATGTTGATTGTTCGCCATTGAAGCTATATCAACTCTCGTGATGATCGGTTTTGATGTGGTGGATTTGGTTCGTGTGATCACTAAAACAATGTGAGGGATATTGTTTTGAGTGGGAGTTCACCTAGATTAATTTAATTATTAATTAGAACTCAATTTATCATAAACTAAATCAAAGTGAATTTGCATAACTGTTGTAGTCATTGGCATCCGTTTACCACCTTGTGCTTAGTTATAATTGAGATAATAGAACTATAGAATTCTGGTTAGTTACTTTACGAACTGGTATCGTATTGTTTTGAAGTGTTAATCTAAAGTTTAAAAGTCCTATTGCAAACTTTCAGTAAGTTCCGGTTACTCCATGAAGTTTAATAATTAGTATTAAATCAAGAGTAACAATTCCAAGTGTTAGTATATAAGTATCATGTTTGTCTCCATGATTCTTGATATTCAAAGGATTCTCTTAATATCAAGGTTATCTAGGATCTGAAAGAGTTGTTTCAGAAACCATGATGTGTGGAAGATATTGTGATATCTGAAACGAAGTTTTGGTTGCAACATGATAGAGTATAATATGGAAAAAGTCATGTTCTCATATTTGATGAGAATTTGCAAAAGGTTGGAGACACTAGTTGTCCTAATCCTCCAAAAGGTTTTGGAGAGCAACATTATACTTGCGATTCACCGTTACAAGATAAAAGTAGCTTGATCATGGATAAATCCATGATGAGGGTGAATATTTGATGTAGGTAAAATGTTTACTACACCAAGAGATTACTAAAGAAAGGAATTTGAAAGAACACCAAACATTTGATAATGGTGATCTACTTCAAAGTGCAAGTCCAAAGACATTGGTATTTAACTATACACGCTTTGGACTATGTGTCATATGTATGACTCCACTATTGATGTTGATAGATTCTTTCAAACAGAAAAGGAAATACTGAAAGAGAATCTCATAAATATATGGCAGAAAATAAAAGACTAGAATTGTTCAGTTTAAGTATATAGATGATATACATGTTATGGCTATATTCTTTGCTTATTAAACACTGTGGTTCTTAAGTATTTGATACTGAATTTGTTGGTGTGAATCGTCATACGAAACAACACAATTCATGAACTACAATGGCCTAAGTAACTAGCAAAAGAATATGTGATGATGTTCATCGAGAACAAATAAAGGGTTATTGTGTTGCTCATTAAAACATCAAAGCTTGCCTTCAAGATTTGTTTTATCAGGTATTATGAGAACAAAAGGGTTGTTCAAATAATTGCCGTAATCCATAAAAGATGGATGATTCACAAATCTCGTTGGAGAAATCACATCCATAAAACTAGTGCTAAAAATGTCGAAAGACAAATTGATTGAAATATCACTTAGGAAGTGATATCGCCGTTTAAATTATATTGGAAAGAAAACATGAAGAAACTCCATATGGATGGAATTTTGGAGTCTATTTGATTTTGATCAAATGACGCTTGTGAAACTTTCCTAGAGATAATTAAAACTTCGTTCATAGGCAAAAAGGGAACGAATGACTAGCTTATTGGAACTTGTACATATTGTTGTACGAAATCCATTATGTGTAGTCAAAAGCGATGGATTTCAACTTCATATGCTTTCTCCGAAAATTTGAGTGAATATATGAATATTTACTTAATAAGGATAAAGTATGAAACACTTGAAAAGTTCAAAGACTTTCAAGATGAAGTGCAAAATCATTGTAACAAGAATATGAATAGTTTATGATAAGATCGTAAAGGAAAATATTTAAGTTACAAGTTTAGCATAATACCTAAGATTTAAGGAATCGTTAGTGGATTTGCATTTCGAAACACCATAAGAGTATGGAGCGTTCGAGATATGTAATTAAACCTTGTTTGACATGGTAAGATCAAAGGTATAATTCATAAAACGCCATTATATTTTAAAGATTAAAAGCTTTAGAGATTACCGTTTTCCTTTGAAAAGAGCTCCATCATAATCCGTTGAAATGACACCATATAAATTTATGGTTTGGGATAAAACCCAAGTTGTCCTTTCTTAAACATTGGTATGCTATGCATAAGAAAGATGTTTGCAACCAAAGTCGGATGAACTGTCTTTGTATGTTATTTGAATAAGCTAAGTAATCCACCATAACATCGGAGACAAAAGTGTTTGTCACTTGAAACGTCAAGTTTCTTTGAGAAGGAATTTTTCGTGAAAAGTTAAGTGGGAGGACAATAGAACTTTGATAAGGTTAAAAGAACCTTAGCTGTATGTGCAGAGTTAGCGAAAAGTGTTCCGGAGGCAGCAACAAAGCTCATGGCTCACGTACCTCAAAGGTTGTGGTCACGGAGATCCAAGTTCCTATTGAAACAAGTAGGTCGGATGAACAATCAAATACCAAGATTTGAGGGTTGAATCATTATTTGAGAATAATGAACTGACTACATGCAAAGAAGCGATGATGGGCCCTGACTCCGTCAAATGGCTTGAAGCCATAAAATCCGTGATAGTTCCATTCATGAGAAATCAAGTTTTGAACTTGAAGGACCCTCGAGAAAGGTGTAAGACCTTACAGTCGTGTTTGGATCTATAAAGAAATAGACATGGATGTTTTACATCTATGAAATAATCGACATGTTGGGAAAAGTTCACAACAATGTTCAAGGATTAACTATGACAAGATTTGATCTTTCATAGTGATATTTAGTCTAGACGGATTAGTGTAGCAACCACTACATATAATTTTGTTATATGGTAAGTTGAATAAACAAAACAAGTTCTTCTAATAGAATTGTTACCTAGGACATGTGAATAACATGGTCCATAGGGTTTTGTTAATTCAAAGGATGCTAAAAGCACATGCAAACTTCAATGGTTGAAGTAAGCATAGCGGAGTTGGAATCTTCACTATGATGAAACTGTTAAAAGAGTTTAATTTCATCAGAGACAATGAAGATGCTTGCATTTGCAAGAAATTAAGTGGGAGCTCTAAGACATATTTCTAATACATTATGTAGAAGACATATTGTTGATTGGAAGTGATGTATCTTTTTATTAACACATATTAAGAATTTCATCCCGATGAAAGACTTAGGCAAAACCCAAATATTTGGCATCAATAGACGCTAATATGGTTGTGCCAGAAGTACATAGACGAGATATTGAATGAGTTCAATATAGAAACTACAAGAAAAGGTTCTTGTCGCACAGAAAGGAGTGAAAGAGTTCAATGTTGATGATATATTCAAGTGTATTGACATTTGGTAAAGTGAAACAAATAATCAAGTATAGATTGATACTTGATGTATGAAATCACAAAGAGTATTTATATCAATCATATTGTGATATGTACAAATCCAGATATGTCCTATGCTCTAAATGTTGTGAGCATATACCAGAATGATTTGTAATATGATCATTGGACAATAGTAAGGATATTCTTATGATCTTTTGGAAGAACTAAGAGTATATTATTTGTAGAAGTGACAAATAGATGGTTAGTTCATTGTAAAAGTACTACATTGATACTAGCTTTGTCACAAAGTACAAATTAAGTTTATCTCAATCTAAACTAAGGGTGGCACAATATAATGGAAAGTGAGTTCCATAATGGATTTGGATGAGTTCCAAAGTTAAGACATTGTGACAAATACTACAACAAAAGGCTAAGTATATGACTGCTATTATAGCAGCAAAAGAGGGCATTTGTGTCAAGTAGTTTGTTATCAAACTAGGTGTAGTTCACAAAGGGATAATACTATGAAGATATATTGTGCGACAATATTATCAACATGTTTTAAACCCAAAGAACTAAAGGTCACACCGAAAGACCAAATTTATACAAAGCCATCTCATTAGAGAATGAGTGATGCATAGAGACGCAAAGACATGCAATTACACACGGACCTGGAAGTGTCAGATCCGGAGATCAGTTAACCACTAGCAATCGTGTACATACAACACCGTAAAGCCATAGGTGTTGAATACACAAAGGTTTGAAACTATATTATTGACTCTAGTGCAAGTGGGAGACTGTTGGAGATATGCCCAAGAGGCAATAATAAAGTGGTTATTATCATATCTTCACACTTATGATAAATGTTTACATACCATGCTATAATTGTATTAACCGGAAACATTAATACTTGTGTGATTTGTAAACTAAAATAAGAGTCCCTAGTAAAGCCTCTTGTTAAACTAGCTTGTTGGTTAATATATGATCATGGTTTCCTGATCATGAACATAGAGATGTTATTAACAACAGGATCATATCATTAGGAGAATGATGTGATGGACATACTCCTATAGATAAGCGTAGCATAAATATCAAGTCATTTCAATAGTTCAATTGCTATATGCTTTCTGATACATAGTAACCTAATTCCTTCGACCATGAGATCATGCATATCACCTTTTCCGGATGGATACTTTGATGTCATTAAACACCACACCGTAACAGGGTGGCTATAAAAGTGGCATTGAGTGTTCAGAAAGTATTGGTTGAAACACATGGATCAAGAGTGGGATTTGTCCATCCATATGACAGATAGATATACTCTGGGCCCTCTCGGTGGAATGTCATCCAATTGGCTTGCAAGCATGTGACTGGCTCACAAGGGATCACATATCACGGGAGCGAAAGAGTACTTATCGATGTGAGGTTGAACTAGGTATGCGAGATACAAGCGATCATAACCTCGGATAAGTAAACTCTCGTGAGACAAAGGGAATTTGGTATCGTATGTAAGTGGTTCATTCGATCGCAAAGTAATCGTAGAAATATGTGGGAGCCATATGAATTTCTAGATTCCTCTATTGGTTATTGTTCGGAGAAGTGTCTCGATCATGTCCGCATAATTCACGAACCGTAGGGAGACACACTTAAGGATTCGACGTTGTTTTGAGTAGTTATGGTATTATGAGAAAGAGACCGAATGTTGTTCGGAGTCTCGGATGGGATCCGGGATATCACGAGGTGATCCGGAATGGTCCGAAGAATAAGATTCATATAAGGAAAGTCCCGTTTCGGAGTTCGGGAATGATTCCGGTGTTTTCATCGGGAATGTTCTAGAAGGTTCCGGATCGGCACTCCGGGGGGGAGGGTACATGAATGTGTCATTACATATTGAATGATTGCATCATGTACTAAGTGTTCTTGCTGTTCCAAAACTGAAAAGTCAAACTGCCAGTTTGAAAGTCAAACGGCTAAAACAGGAAACTGTGGAAAACAGGAAACTGTGGGAAACAAGCAAGAGGTGGTTGGAACCGACTTTGGGGAGGAGTCCCTCCAAGCCGGCGCGCCAACCAAGGCTGACTTGGGGAGGGAATCCCCTCCCCTTGGCCGCCCCTCCCACCTATAAAAGGAGGGGCAGGGCCTCCTCCTCTAGACACACAAGTTCCTAGCCTCTAAATCTAAACTTTAGCCCTAGACTCCGGTTTAGAGCCCTTTGTTTTAGAGCTTCTAATTGCACTAGCCTTCGGATTAGAGCCTTCTAATTGGTGTGTCTAAACCCTATACCACTAATAGTGTAGGGGTCCCAACCTTTAATAAGATTGATCCCTCCTGTGTTTACAATGCTAGTCCCTGGATCAATAGCTAGCATCCACAGTTTAGATGTAATATCAAGAAACAAGGGTCATAATATAACTTTATAACCAGGAATAACAAAATTTTATTAAAACATAGCTCATTAGGCTATTACATTACATTGCAGCGGAATAAATATAGTCATGGGTCCTTCATCTTCAAAGTGCCACAGGCAGATGTTGGTTGTAGACTTTGTAATCCTAAACAATCAATCTTCACTAAAATCAATCAAACCTGCAACATACAAGTTACAGCCACAAAGGTCAATACATTTGAATTGTATTGGCAAGTGATACTATGGTAATATAGTGGAGTCTATCATCTATATGCATTTGGCTAAGTGGAGTTGAGGCTTGCATTGCTCAAAATAGATTTTCTTATCATTTTGAAAATAAATAGTTTTGTCAAAAGCTTTTCCAATGCATCTCTCAATCAAAGACTGAAGATCCTTCTCGAGGCATCTACAAATCAAAGACTGAAGTGCTTGGTAAAATCATCTTCCTCAATCCAAGATTTCAAGATCCTTATATCAAGCCATCTTTCCATCAAAGATTGAAGAATACACACAATCCCTTGTTCACCCACAAGTTTTTATTTAGAAATTGGAATGATGAGATTCTTGATTGTTTCCATGTCTTGATGCTCAATTTGTCCTTTACCAGGGACATGGCTAAGTACTTAGATTCTACACTCTGCAGAGGTGGTGCACTTTACCCACAAGACTTGGTTTCCCAAGACAGAATCTTTCAGAAGCCTTCCCTTAGACCAAAATGGACGCGTTCCAACCTATCAAAACACTACCACCCACTGTCCATTTGGCTAAGTTCTTGCAACCTATATGATCATGGCAGAGCCCATATTGCCAAGTGGTTGCACTTGAAGCTTCTCAACATTTGACATCTCAAATCTCTTTGTTTCCTGGGTGGCATTCCACAAGTGAGATACACAATCCAAGTCCATGGCCTTGTGAACCACTCAACCATTCTCCACCAATCTATTCCATTCCACCCAGGTGATTCATTAACTTAGTTGTTTTATTAGACAAAATCACAAGTCCTTAGACTTAGAATATTTTTCCATAGTGTGAATATATATTCCACCCATGTTTTCTATTAGCTAGGCTAAGCTTGGTAGTAGTAGGAATCTCTAACTTAGGAAAATCCTACTAAGGATTCTTCTACAAGGTTTTCTTATAGCAAGATCTATACTTAGCAAAATCCATGCAAGTTTTACTTAACAAAATCACTAATGCATAGTGAAAGTAATAGGATAAAAAGTATGAAGCATCACTTGCCTTTTGGTAGAGTATAGGTTCACTTCTTGATCTTTGCAACAATCACACTCTTCAAGTCACTACAAATAAATCAAGCAAGGCACAATCTCAATCTACCAATCAAGCATAACAACACACATAAATAACAAAGTCAAAGAAATGCATGTAAGCATGCCAAGCTTTGGTTTTGTTTGAAAAAGTGGTTCCTAGTGGGTCATAGTCATTTGGGTACATCTAATGGTCATTTCCTAAAGTGGCCAAGTCATTTGCTAAAGGTTTCACTTTAAAACCATTTTCAAAACAAAGTGTTATTTTATGTGGTGTGGAAATATTTTTACTAAGGCATTAGTCCATAGGGTTCACCAAATGAGTTGCTATTGCAAAACTTGGTGTTTTTGGTCAGTAGGTTTGGTCCAAACCATCTACTCAAAGTTTTCTTCCTTTAAACATTTTCATAATAAAATCACTAATTTTATTTGGCTAGAAATGGACTAAACTAATTAATCCATTCCAAACTTTTCCAAATTCCTTTTCCAAACCATGGGTTGGTTCCTAGGTCAGTAGGGTCACAACTAAACATTTTGCAAAGGTTTTACTCCTAAATTCAATTTTACACAATTTTATACTCTAAACAAGCTCACAAAAGTTTCTGCAAATTCAAACAAGCAATCAGATACTATTTTCAAAACTAAGGCCATGGTTGGCTAGGGCTTGTTCTCCTGAATTCATTGATATAAAATTTGCCAAATTTGGACGTGTGGTTTGAAAGTTACAAGGGTTTGAAAATTGTATATCAATCGATTTCAAAGTTCTGTTTTAACTAAACTCACGACACGTCGCATTCTAATTACGAAAACGGTTCGCTGCGGATCACGTTACGATCGTTGGATCTAGTTAAATCGTGTGGCTCAGATCAGTACCCTTCGCGAATAAGTGGATCTATCCTATTAAATGCGATCTCGATCTAACGGTTGCTACCTTGACCGCCACGGATGAGCGACGGTGAACGGTGGTGACGGATGACGGCGCGGCGCTGGCGATGCAGGAAGCGAGGGAGAGAAAGAGGGAGCTCACTGTGTTCGTCGTGGCACGAGGATGCTCAGCTTGCCACCGGTTGATGAAGGCGCGAGGGGCGGAAGAATTGCTCGCGGAGTTATTCTGGCGGCGGCTCTGGTCGACGACGGGACGTTCTTGTGGTTCACGAGAGGACAAGCGAAGGCTGGGTTAGACGCAGGAGGTCACGAGATGATGTGAGCATGCATCGGAAGAAGAGGGCGACTGGGTTCTACCTGGGCTCGTCGGAGAAGAAGGCGCGGCGGTGGTGAGAACTTTGTCGAAGACAGCTTTACAGGCGCCCGGTCGAAAGTGACCGACGGAAGGATGCGCGGTGTATGGTGAGTGCTCGTGTGCTCGGGAGGCGGAAAGGAGAGTGTCTGGCCGGAATTTGCGAGAGGGCTCGTCGGAGGCAAGCCGTTCGAGCAATGCGACTGGGGCGTGTCTGGGAAGAAGCGAGGGCAACGAGAGAGGAGAGGTGCCGATTTAAAACAGTATGGTCGCAGGGAAATTAAGGTGGCGTTAGCGAATTGACGCCCATGAAATTACTGCAGCAGCGTGGTTATGGGGAGGAGGAGGTCGCGAGGAAGAAGAAACGATGGATGTGGGGTCCATGTCGGTGGGAAATGAATCGAGGAAAGGTCCACCCGTCGATGTCTGCGTGGGTTGCTTAGGGTGAGGAAAAGCGGTTGGGGAAAGAAGCTGGGCTGGGTGATGGGCTTGGTGGGCTGGAGTTGTTGGGTGCATCCACTTTCATTTTTTTTTTTTCAGTATCCTTTTCTTTTATATTTCTGAATTCATTTTGAATTTCCAATCAAACAAATCTCACCCAAATCAATCCAAACAATCATTCAGTTTGTAAATTTGAATTTGATTTTGTTTATCAACATAAACCAGATCTCAAAATAAAATAAAATAATATCCTTATTTATTTTAGGATCCATTTAATAGTTAAATAAAATGGATTACTAGCTATTTAATAAAATAGGGTTTGATTTTTTATTAATAAAATTTCCATTTGAAATCTAATTATTTTCATAATTAAATTAGTAGGTTTGATTTGGGAAGTATATAATATTTGGAAATTTGTTTTAAAACAAAATAACCTTTTATTTTAGTATCCATTATTAATTATTATAATAGACTTTCATTATTAAATCCAATAGGATTTGTTCTATTGAGAAATTTGTTTTGAAATCTAAAACAAAGCCAAAACACTTTAGTAGGTTTTATTAGAGAACATAAAATATTTGGAAAACCTATTTAAAATAATTTTAATAAGTTTTGATGTTTAAATTAAATTGGTAAAACTTCTTATTTAAATAAAATTGGATATTAAATCCTTATTAATTTATTTTAAATAAACCTTTGCTAAATTTATTTAGAATAAAATGTTTTAATTCCAAAAGTTTGGTCAAGGTTTAATTTTCCTTTATTTAATAATCTTTATTTATAAAACTTCTATTTCATTTGAAAATAAATCTTTTCATTTAATTGTTTCAAAATAGTATTTCCAAATGTTTTTATTTTCCTTTTATTAAATGTTTATCTTTTTAAATCTCTTGAAGTTTATTTTAATTCAAATGGGTTTGAGGTTCCAATTGCATTCAAAAAGTTTCTTCTGGCTCTGAAAATTAACAAAGTTTTATTTTATTAATTTATTTTCACACTACAAGATTTGGAAAATCTTGGGATGTGACAGGCTACCACCCTTAAAAATAAATCTCGTCCCGAGATTTGGGAAGCTTAGGGTTACAAGCAAGTTCAAAACAACTAGGGTACTACCACCCTTAAAAATTTTCAAACAAAAATTACATATTGGCCTTCTTGGGTCCTGGAATTTCTCTATGTTAAACTTTTGCTTTATTCCTATGCTTGACTCATGGACCAAGATTGAGCTTCTCCATAGGCTTGTTCAACTTGTTCTTCATCCTTTCTAGACAGTTGCTTGCATAGTGTCCTGGATTCTTCTGATTGAAACAATTAATGTCCTTGAGTTCTTTGCGTTGTTCTTTTGGGCAAGTTGCTACAAAGTGACCTGGTTCATTACAATTGTTACACCACACTTGGTCAATTCCTTTATTCTTTATGTTCCTGGCATCCACTTTGGAATAGTGTCCCATTTCCTTACATTTACGACATTGTACAAGGCTCATGTCTTGCTTGGGCTTCTTGATTTTCCTTGATCCTTTGAATTGGGTTGTCTTGCTTGGAAGTAGTAGTGGTCCTTTCCTTTGGTAGACTTGGATCCTTCTTGTTTCCTTTGTTCTACCATGGCATAGATAGGACATAGGCCAGGAGTATGATCACTTCCTTCACAAAGATAGCAAGTAGCTTGAGAGGTAGGGCATTCTCCAACAGGATGGTCTTCATCACAATTGGGGCATTGTCCTTCATGCTCCTTGGAAGTATGATCCTTGTCTCCACAAATAATGCAAGTGGGGCTCCATCTAGAACAACATTCTTTTCATCCTTGCTATCATACTCTCTTCTAGGTAAGTTTTCTTCCATGCTAATCATTTGATTAGTCACCTTAAGCATCAATTGGGACTGTTCCTCTAAAAACCTTTGTAATGCTGGATCTTCATTACTATTGTTGGCTAGGAACTGAGCTGTCAATTGATTCAATTGATGTTGGGTTGTTATGAGTTCTCCCAGTCATCGACTTGGTTGGTGTTGGTGTCATCAACCTTGGAATCCTTTGGGGTAGTCATCTGTTTGGGTTTGAAGGGAGATTAGAATAGGCAAGATATTTCTAAGGAGTCAATCTTAATCACTCACATCACAATTCACGCAAGCAATGTGCATACAATCATAAACCAAACATTTCACTCAAACAAAGTTCAAGCATATACTTGGGCAACAAAATATTTTTGTTACACCACATAAGTTGGTGTGTTTTGTCTTAGCTAAAATATGGTGGTCCATCTAATGGTTTACTTGTGATTTTCCTTTCTTTCTTGGTTGGTTCTTCTTTCTACATGATATCTTGGTTTCCTTTAGGAAAACTCTTGGTTATGATACTTTAAAGTTGTTGGTGGTTCCTTCTTATTTTGTATTCCCTCGGTCTCAAATTCTTGATCAAGATTTCCTTGTTTAACTTGTGATCCTTAGTGGTATCCAAGTTGGAAGTCTTTGTTGAATATGCTGAAGATGTTGAAGTCATTAGAGTTGAAGAAGTTGAAGTCATTAGAGTTGAAGAAGTTGAAGAAGTCCATTACACATGGTGTAGTCTTTGGTCATGGGGTGGTCTTTTCCATCAAGTTGAAGTAGAAGAGATGTAGAGCTGAAACCAAAATGGTTGAGGAAAGAGTTTACAAGTGTTTTGTAAATAAGTTTTTGGAACAAAATATCACTCCTATTTTTCTAAGGGTTTTTGTCCAATCCTAGGGTTTGCAAATCCTACAGGCAACACAATGCTCTGATACCATCTGTAGGGGTCCCAACCTTTAATAAGATTGATCCCTCCTGTGTTTACAATGCTAGTCCATGGATCAATAGCTAGCATCCACAGTTTAGATGTAATATCAAGAAACAAGGGTCATAATATAACTTTATAACCAGGAATAACAAAATTTTATTAAAACATAGCTCATTAGGCTATTACATTACATTGCAGCGGAATAAATATAGTCATGGGTCCTTCATCTTCAAAGTGCCACAGGCAGATGTTGGTTGTAGACTTTGTAATCCTAAACAATCAATCTTCACTAAAATCAATCAAACACCGCAACATACAAGTTACTGACCACAAAGGTCAATACATTTGAATTGTATTGGCAAGTGATACTATGGTAATATAGTGGAGTCTATCATCTATATGCATTTGGCTAAGTGGAGTTGAGGCTTGCATTGCTCAAAATAGATTTTTCTTATCATTTTGAAAATAAATAGTTTTGTCAAAAGCTTTTCCAATGCATCTCTCAATCAAAGACTGAAGATCCTTCTCGAGGCATCTACAAATCAAAGACTGAAGTGCTTGGTAAAATCATCTTCCTCAATCCAAGATTTCAAGATCCTTATATCAAGCCATCTTTCCATCAAAGATTGAAGAATACACACAATCCTTGTTCACCCACAAGTTTTATTTAGAAATTGGAATGATGAGATTCTTGATTGTTTCCATGTCTTGATGCTCAATTTGTCCTTTACCAGGGACATGGCTAAGTACTTAGATTCTACACTCTGCAGAGGTGGTGCACTTTACCCACAAGACTTGGTTTCCCAAGACAGAATCTTTCAGAAGCCTTCCCTTAGACCAAAATGGGCGTTCCAACCTATCAAAACACTACCACCCTGTCCATTTGGCTAAGTTCTTGCAACCTATATGATCATGGCAGAGCCCATATTGCCAAGTGGTTGCACTTGAAGCTTCTCAACATTTGACATCTCAAATCTCTTTGTTTCCTGGGTGGCATTCCACAAGTGAGATACACAATCCAAGTCCATGGCCTTGTGAACCACTCAACCATTCTCCACCAATCTATTCCATTCCACCCAGGTGATTCATTAACTTAGTTGTTTTATTAGACAAAATCACAAGTCCTTAGACTTAGAATATTTTTCCATAGTGTGAATATATATTCCACCCATGTTTTCTATTAGCTAGGCTAAGCTTGGTAGTAGTAGGAATCTCTAACTTAGGAAAATCCTACTAAGGATTCTTCTACAAGGTTTTCTTATAGCAAGATCTATACTTAGCAAAATCCATGCAAGTTTTACTTAACAAAATCACTAATGCATAGTGAAAGTAATAGGATAAAAAGTATGAAGCATCACTTGCCTTTTTGGTAGAGTATAGGTTCACTTCTTGATCTTTGCAACAATCACACTCTTCAAGTCACTACAAATAAATCAAGCAAGGCACAATCTCAATCTACCAATCAAGCATAACAACACACATAAATAACAAAGTCAAAGAAATGCATGTAAGCATGCCAAGCTTTGGTTTTGTTTGAAAAAGTGGTTCCTAGTGGGTCATAGTCATTTGGGTACATCTAATGGTCATTTCCTAAAGTGGCCAAGTCATTTGCTAAAGGT
This sequence comes from Avena longiglumis, assembly GCA_030063025.1. Lineage (NCBI taxonomy): Eukaryota > Viridiplantae > Streptophyta > Magnoliopsida > Poales > Poaceae > Avena > Avena longiglumis. The sequence continues at coordinate 176,252,090 of CP125977.1, read as the reverse complement.
TTCACTTTAAAACCATTTTCAAAACAAAGTGTTATTTTATGTGGTGTGGAAATATTTTTACTAAGGCATTAGTCCATAGGGTTCACCAAATGAGTTGCTATTGCAAAACTTGGTGTTTTGGGTCAGTAGGTTTGGTCCAAACCATCTACTCAAAGTTTTCTTCCTTTAAACATTTTCATAATAAAATCACTAATTTTATTTGGCTAGAAATGGACTAAACTAATTAATCCATTCCAAACTTTTCCAAATTCCTTTTCCAAACCATGGGTTGGTTCCTAGGGTCAGTAGGGTCACAACTAAACATTTTGCAAAGGTTTTACTCCTAAATTCAATTTTACACAATTTTATACTCTAAACAAGCTCACAAAAGTTTCTGCAAATTCAAACAAGCAATCAGATACTATTTTCAAAACTAAGGCCATGGTTGGCTAGGGCTTGTTCTCCTGAATTCATTGATATAAAATTTGCCAAATTTGGACGTGTGGTTTGAAAGTTACAAGGGTTTGAAAATTGTATATCAATCTGATTTCAAAGTTCTGTTTAACTAAACTCTCGACACGGCGTCGCATTCTAATTCGCCAAAGCGGTTCGCTGCGGATCACGTTCTTATGCGTTGTATCTAGTTAAATCGTGTGGCTCAGATCGAGTACCCCTTCGCGAATAAGTGGATCTATCCTATTCGTGCGATCTCGATCTAACGGTTGCTCTTGACGACCCACGGATGAGCGGCCGGCGACGGTGAAGCGGTGGTGACAGACGGCAATGGCGCTGGCGATGCAGGAAGCGAGGAAAGAGGAGCTCATCGTGTTCGTCGTGGCACGAGGATGCTCAGCTTGCCACGGTTGATGAAGCGCGCGGGGCGGAAGAATTGCTCGCCGGAGTTATTCTTGGCGGCGGCTCGGCAGCAGGGGCGTTCTTTGTGGTTCACGAGAGGACAAACGAAGGGCTGGGTTAGGCAGGAGGTCACAGAGATGATGTGAGCATGCATCGAAGAAGAGGCGACTGGGTTCTACTCGGGGCTCGTCGGAGAAGAAGCGACGGCGGCGGTCGAACTTTTGTCGAAGCGACTTTACAGGCGCCGCGGTCAGTGGCCGACCTGAAGGATGCGCGGTGTATGGTGAGTGTGCTCGTGTGCTCGGAGGCGGAAAGGAGTGTCTTGGCGGAATTTGCGAGAGGGCTCGTCGGAGACAAGCCGTTCGAGAGCAATGCACGACTGGGGCGTGTCTGGGGAAGAAGGCAGAGGGCAACGAGAGGAGAGGGTGCCGATTTAAAACAGTATGGTCGCAGGGGAAATTAAGGTGGCGTTAACGCGAATTGACGCCCGCGAAGTTACTGCAGCAACGGCAGCGTGGTTATGGGGAGGAGGAGGTCGCGGGGAGGAAGAAGGGGAACAGTGGATGTGGGGTCCGCTGTCAGTGGGGAAATGAATCGAGAGAAGGTCCACCCGTCAGTGTCTGCGTGGGTTGCTTCTGGGGTGAGGAAAACGGTTCGGGGGGGAAAGAAGCTGGGCTGGACTGATGGGCTTCGTGGGCTGTTGGGCTGGAGTTGTTGGGTCTGTCCACTTTCATTTTTTTTTTTTATTCAGTATCCTTTTCTTTTATATTTCTGAATTCTGTTTTGAATTTCCAATCAAACAAATCTCACCCAAATCAATCCAAACAATCATTCAGTTTGTAAATTTGAATTTGATTTTGTTTATCAACATAAACCAGATCTCAAAATAAAATAAAATAATATCCTTATTTATTTTAGGATCCATTTAATAGTTAAATAAAATGGATTACTAGTTATTTAATAAAATAGGGTTTGATTTTTTTATTAATAAAATTTCCATTTGAAATCTAATTATTTTCATAATTAAATTAGTAGGTTTGATTTGGGAAGTATATAATATTTGGAAATTTGTTTTAAAACAAAATAACCTTTTATTTTAGTATCCATTATTAATTATTATAATAGACTTTCATTATTAAATCCAATAGGATTTGTTCTATTGAGAAATTTGTTTTGAAATCTAAAACAAAGCCAAAACACTTTAGTAGGTTTTATTAGAGAACATAAAATATTTGGAAAACCTATTTAAAATAATTTTAATAAGTTTTGATGTTTAAATTAAATTGGTAAAACTTCTTATTTAAATAAAATTGGATATTAAATCCTTATTAATTTATTTTAAATAAACCTTTGCTAAATTTATTTAGAATAAAATGTTTTAATTCCAAAAGTTTGGTCAAGGTTTAATTTTCCTTTATTTAATAATCTTTATTTATAAAACTTCTATTTCATTTGAAAATAAATCTTTTCATTTAATTGTTTCAAAATAGTATTTCCAAATGTTTTTATTTTCCTTTTATTAAATGTTTATCTTTTTAAATCTCTTGAAGTTTATTTTAATTCAAATGGGTTTGAGGTTCCAATTGCATTCAAAAAGTTTCTTCTGGCTCTGAAAATTAACAAAGTTTTATTTTATTAATTTATTTTCACATTACAAGATTTGGAAAATCTTGGGATGTGACAAATAGCTCTCTCATACTCCACCATACTCGCTCCGGCTTAAGGCGAAGCCCTGCGGGATCTCCCCTCTACTTCCGGTACCACGCCGTTGTGCTGCCGGAATCGCGAGGAGAGTGCTACAACCTCCATTTTCTTTGGAACAAGGAGAGGAAGGTCTTCGTCGAATCGAGCGATGTGACCATTGCGGGAGCGATCTTGGAGCATGGCCGGAAGGATCGTCTACACGATCTTGAGATCGGAAAGACTACGACTACATCACCCACGAGAATCCGCTCTCGTTAAACACTTTGGAATCTTCAAGGGTAAGTTATTCCATCGACTCGTTGCTACAATCTAGTAGATAGATCTTGGCTTGTTTATTTGTATGTGATAGAAATTTTTTGTTTTCCATGCTACGAACCCCTACACAAGTTGCCACCATGATTAGGCATGACTTAGGCTAGCGGCCCATGCGTTTCTCTAACACAAAATACATAACTCCATGGACTTACAAGCTCCCTCTTTATTTCACACCAGCGACATCCATAGACAAAGAGCATGATATCAACTGTGTACAAAGTACAAGTGCAATGTTGAAAACGTTAACCCATGATAGCATGGTTCTGCTAATTCCAACGTATAAGTGTAAGCATATACAACATAGATGACCCAATGGTTCTAGGTTATTAAGGGCAAGGAAAATAAAGTGTGCCATCAAGTTTGTGAGAGCTTTAATCACTAAGTTTTCACATAACAAAATACTTTTTAATTGGAAGATAGATAAAACAAGAATATACTTGGAATGGTGTAATACACCATGCGTAGGAATTTATAGTGGACACTTTGGAATAACTTGGTTTCTTGGGAGTTGGATGCATGAGTAGAGCTTACTCATACAAGTGGAGGCTAGCAAAAGACTAGGAGGGCCCAACTAAGAGAGCAATAATGGCCATAATCATGCAGAGCGACAAAACGACATTACTAATCAAAGCATAAAGTGGTACTACAAGTCAAAGACTATATGATCATAGAGGCTATGGTGACTTGTTCATAGTCATAACATGGTGTAAGAATGTGCTAAGTCAACCCAAACAAAGCATCAAAGGAGAATACCACAATAGTATGCCTTTGTATGCTAAAACAACGCATGATTCTTTCAAGGCACATTAAGAAATCCTAATTTTCTGGAAAAATTCATGCTACAGCAATAATCACTAAGCATATGGTCAAAACAAAATCTAGCATGACATGATAAAGTCTAAGGCACAGTCAAAACAATCTCCCTTTTGTACCACTTAAGCATGAAGCTTCCTACTCTTTTTCCAAAACCAATCGACTTATTTGAAACAACTCACAAAGATAATAATCAATAAAGACCAGTGAGATTGTCTCACAAATCCACAAAGAAGAACTAAAAAGTTCTAAACTGAAAGCATAAAAAAACTAAGGCTAAACACAGTGCTAGCAAAAGTGAACACTCATAGAACAATAAGAGTGAAAACTAGAGTGTTCTAGGCAATGAAAACAGAGTGTGTCTCTCTCCAAAAGAAGTGTGCTGTGATCAAACCAAATTACTCAAGAAAACTAAGAAAATGAAAAGCAAAAACAAAAACTAATACGCTCCAAGAACAACACAATTGTGCATGAAACAATAAAAATAAAGTGTCTAGAAAGACCTGAGATTTTTATTGATGAAGAAGGGGATGCCTTGGGCATCTGATACGTGAGAAACGTATCTATAATTTTTGATGCTCCATGCTTGTTTACTATATACTTTTCATTGCTTTATCTACACTTTGAGGTGTTTTTATATATTTTCTGGAACTAACCTATTAACAAGTTGCCACAGTGCCAGTTGCCTGTTTTCTTCTGTTTTTGGTTCCAGATAGGCAGAAAATCAATATTCTCGGAATTGGACGGGACAAAAGCCAAATTCAATATTTTACCGTGGGCGACACGATAATCCTATAAGAAGCCCCCGATGCAGAAACCCTAGGCACCCGATCAAAACTCCACAAAACCTTCTATAGCCGCTGCCACCATCGTCCCTAGATCGAGGGGGATCTGAAGGTCTTCCCGGCACCCTGCCGGAGGGGAAATCATCCCGTAGGCCTTCTTCTCCGGTATGAAGCATGAGTAGTTCCACCTTGGACTATGGGTCCATGTATTAGCTAGATGGTTGTATCTCCTCATTTTTTCTTTCATGTATAGACCTTGTGAGCTCCGTTCATGATTAAGATATAATCTATTTGTAATCATGCATGTTGTGTTTGTGGGGATCCGATGGATATTGAGATTACTATGTCAGATTGATTAATGGTTTTGTCTATTTGATACTATCATGTATGTGTTGTTTGTGATCTTGCATGCTCTCCGTTGTTAGTTGCTATCTTGGCCAAGTAGTTTCTAGTGACTCCAAGAGGGGGTATTTATGCTCGATAGTGGGTTCATTCATCTAATTTTCCAAGGGAAGTGACATAAATCTCCTCGGTTGTAGATGTGTTGTTGCCACTAGGGAGAAAACAATGGTCTCTTGTGCATGGAACAAGTGGATTGTTTACCTTACACACTTTGCCTAAAGCAGTTGTCTGTTGCTTGCAACTTAATACTGGAGGGGGTTCGGATGATAACCTGAAGGTGGACTTCTAGTCATAGATGAAGTTGGATGGCGGTCTATGTATATTGTTGTATTTCCCAATCGAATCACATAGGATCTTTTTGTCTAGTATTGCATTGTTATGCCTTGCTCAGTTCCTGTCAATTGCCCTGCTATAATTTGTTTACCCTTCATGCCATGTTGTTTATCTAAGGAGAGCACCTCTAGTGAACTATGGAACCCGGTCCAATCTTTACCATTGATACATCCTCCACTGTTACCTATTTACTTGATGCAAACCATCACCTTCCACACCATACGTTTAATCCTTTGTTATAGCAAACCGGTGAGCTTGACAACTCACTTATTCATTGGGGCAAAGTCTTGAGTTTGTGTTGTGCAGGTTTCCACATTGCTTGCAACACCTTTGAGACGTTTCCTTCCTCCTACTGGTTCGATAACCTTGGTTTCTTACTGAGGGAAAACTTGCTACTGTGCTGCTTCACACCTTGCTCTTGGGGTTTCCCGACGAAGTGCTTCCCAGCACCATCAAGCTTTTCTGGAGCCATTGTCGGGGAATAAAGAAAGAAGCTCCCACGTCAATAAGGCGCCATCAACAAGCTTTTCTAGCATCGTTGCCGGGGAGGCTAAGGACGTATTCACAAGGGGAGTCCTCCACTTCCTTTCTCTTTACTTTGTTTTTAGTTTGCTTAGTTTCTTTTGCTTGGTTTTGTTGTCCTCTTTTTGAAAAAACTCCAAAAAAATTAGTTTAGTTGGTTTGCTTTCCCTATTCAAAAACACAAAAAAATTAGTTCCTGCTCTAGCTACTGCTGCTGTTTTTGGCTTGCCCACCTTTTCCAAAATGAACTCTCCTAAGAACACCAAGTTGTGTGACTTCACTAGCACAAACAACAATGATTTCCTTAGCACTCCTATTTCTCCACCTACTCCTGATGCTACCTTTTATGAAATTAAGCCTGGTTTGTTGAATCTTGTGGTGAGAGAGCAATTTTCTGGTGCTAGTTCTGATGCTATTGTTGTCCATCTCAATAACTTTGTTGAACTTTGTGAGATGCAAAAGTATAAGGATGTAGATGGAGATATTATTAAGCTCAAGCTGTTTCCTTTCTCCTTGAGAGGAAAAGCTAAAGAATGGTTGCTATCCTTGCCTAGAAATAGTATTGATTCTTGGACTAAGTGTAAAGATGCTTTTATTGGAAAGTACTATGCTCCTGCTAAGATTATATCTATGAGATGTGACATTATGAAATTTAAACAACTTGATAATGAACATGTTGCTCAAGCTTGGGAAATAATGAAGTCTTTGGTTAAGAATTGTCCCACTCATGGACTCACTGCTTGGATGATTATCTAGACTTTTTATGCAGGTTTGAACTTCTCTTCAAGAAACCTATTGGGTTCAGCTGCTGGAGGTACCTTTATGGGTATCACTTTGGGTGCCGCAACAAAACTCCTTGATACTATGATAGTTAATTACTCTAAATGGCACACTGAGAGAGCTCCACATGGTAAGAAGGTAAATTCTGTTGAATAAACCTCCTCTTTGAGTGATAAGATTGATGTTATTATGGCTATGCTTGTTAATGGGAAAGCTCCTTAAGATCCAAACAATGTTCCTTTAGCCTCTTTGGTTGCTCAAGAACAGCATGTTGATGTGAACTTCATTATAAACAACAATTTCAATGACAATGCCTATAGGAATAATTTTGGTGGTAACAACTATAGGCCTTATCCTCCTAATAATGGAAATACCTACGAAAACTCCTACAACAATTCTAGAAGTGCCCCCTCTGAACTTTAAGTCATGCTCAAAGACTTTATTAGTAAACAAACCACTTTCAATAAGACTATAGAGGAAAAGCCTTTGAATGTTGAGAAAAATATATCCTCTTTGTCTAAAGCACAGTCCTCCTTAATTAATAGAATGGATGCTAAACCTGAAACCATGGAAAGTACCTTTGCTGCTACTCATGCCATACAAGTTACTATTGATGAAAATTTTAGGCTGTTAGCTCAACTCCATGCTAAGTCGGAAAGGGAAGCTGAAATTGATAGAAACAATAGCGTGTGCACCATCACTAGAATGGATACCACTAAATCACAAGAAGTCCCTATTTCTCCTCCTACAGTGCCTAAGCCTAATGAGTCTACTACTAGTGATGCTAAGTTTGATTTTGATATAGATGGTTGCAATATTTCTGAAGTGATTTTGTTATTGCAAAAACTTGCTAGAAGTCCTGATGCTAGTGATATGCATGTTGCTTTCACCAAACACATTACATATGCTCTTTTTAAGATTAAGGAAGAGAAGGTAAAACACAAAGCTTCTATTCCTAGGAAAGTAGAATATAGTTGGGAACCCATTATTAATGTGTAAGTGAATCACTTTGATCTCAAAGCTTCATGTGATCTTGGTTCTAGTGTCTCTATTATGCCTAGGAAGATTTGTGAAATACTTGATTTGCCACCTTTGGAATATTGTTATTTGGTTGTCCCACTTAATGATAATGCTAAGAAGAAACTCATGGGGAGTATTAATGATGTTCTCATTATGATTAACAATGCTTATGTCCCTGTTGATTTCTATATTTTGGATGTTGAATACAATGCTTCTTGTCCTATTACTTTGGGAAGACCTTTCCGTAGAACTATTGGTGCCATCATTCATATGAAAGAAGGCACCATTAAATATCAACTTCCATTCAAGAAAGGTATTGAACACTTCCCTATGAGAAGAGACAAGTTGAATTTTTCTCCTCCTTTGAAAGCAAGGTTTGATGTTAATGCCTCCTCATTTGAAAATACTTGATTTCTTGCTTCTTGTGCCTAACTTAAAGGCGTTAAAGAAAAGTACTTGTTGGGAGATAACCCAAGAGTTTCATTGAGTCTTGGAAGTTATTACTTCTGTAATGACCTCTCCTTATCCTTTTTTTCTTTTTGTTCCAAGAATGACCTCTAATGAGAGGGAAGTAAGATTTGTGGAGTTGTTGTTGTCCCAAAACAGATTGCTGTCCTCCACCATAAAAATTCGTGAGGAGTCTATGTAAGTCGGATTGAGATGAAAATTTACAAATAAATCCCCCAGTATGTTAGCTAACTTTAGTTAGTTCAAAAGTGCTTGAGATGAGCAACAGAAGATTTTCAGAAAAATTGGTTTCTACCTGCTGGTCTGTTTTGACATATTTCTGCCATTATTTGCATTTGCTTCTTATTGATTCCTTTTTTGGTTCTCTTTTGGGGAATTGAGATTTTTTAAGGAGTTTCTACAGTATCATGTCTTTTTAGTGAAAAGTTTTTTTGTTACAAAGATTATTCCAAAGGTCTATTATCTTTTGAATATACTAATGTTGCTAATGAAGATTGTGTGAAGTTTTGTATGAAGGAAAAATTTTAGGTGTAGAGAGAGAATGATGCAATGAGATGAAGAATGGACAAAAGCTCAAGCTTGGGGATTCTACCCCGGTGTCACCCCAAGAAATATCCAAGAGGTACAAGCGTCAAAGCTTGGGGATGCCCAAGGCATCCCCTTCTTCATCAATAAAAAGCTCAGGTCTGTCTAGACACTTCGTTTTTATTCTTTCATGCACTATTGTGTTGTTCTTGGAGCGTATTAGTTTTCATTTGGTTTTCTTAGTTTTCCTAGTTTGCTTGAATAAAGTAGTTTGGACCCTCGTTCTCACTGTGTTGTTTTCAAATAAGTTGCTTGGTGTTGGAAAGGAGTACAAAGTTCTTGCTTGATAAGTGTAAGAGGAGCTTGCATTAACTGTGACTTAGACTTTAGCATGACATGCTAGGTGTTGTTTTAACCTTATGCTTAGTGATTATTGCTGTAGCTTTTCTTGTTCCGAACAATTGGGATTGCTTAGTGTGCCTTGAAATAATTATGCGTTGTTTTAGCATGCAAAAGCATAGTATTGTGGTATTCTCCTTTGATGCTTTGTTTGGATTGACTTGGCAGATGATCACACCATGTTATGACTATGAAAAAGTCACCATAGCAATGTACCAAAACTTATTGATTGATGCATATTGTGATATTGCTTGTTCTTGTTCTACTTGTATCTAGTCACTCTTATGAACTTTGAAGGTGTACTATGCATCTATTTGCTACTCTATGAGGGACAAGCAGAGTGCCACTATGCCATGTTTTTTGTATGTAAAACAAATAGTTTTTCAATGCATGTTATTCATGATCTTTGTTTGTAGCCTTTCATGTTGCATGCATAGTTAATATGTCCTATTGTTAGAACTCCATCATTCATGCACATGTTTAGAGTTCTTTGATCCCAGCTTTCAATGCTTGCAAATGGTTTGATCTTGGTTTTGATGGTGCATGTCACCTCAAAAATTATTCTTTTATCACTTACCTACTCAAGGACGAGTAGGAGTTAAGCTTGGGGATGCTTGATACGTCGGAAACGTATCTATAATTTTTGATGCTCCATGATTGTTTACTATCTACTTTGCTTGTCTTTGTCTACACTTTGAGGTGTTTTTATATATTTTCTGGAACTAACCTATTAACAAGTTGCCATAGTGCCAGTTGCCTTTTTTCTTCTGTTTTTGGTTCCAGAAAGGCAGAAAATTAATATTCTCGGAATTGGACGGGACAAAAGCCAAAGTCAATATTTTACCATGGGCGACATGAAGTCCAGAGGAGAGACAGAGAGGCGCCACAGGGCCACCACACCCCCTAGGCGCGGGTGGTCCCACCCCGCGCCTGGGCAGGGTGTGGGCCCTCTAGCCGCCTACCAGCCTCGCCTCTTTGCCTATAAGAAGCCCCTGATGCAGAAACCCTAGGCACTCGATCAAAACTCCACGAAACCTTCTGTAGCAGCCACCACCATCGTCCCTAGATCGGGGGGATCTGAAGTTCTTCCCGGCACCCTGCCGGAGGGGAAATCATCCCGGAGGCCTTCTTCTCCAGTATGAAGCGTGAGTAGTTCCACCTTGGACTACGGGTCCATGTAGTAGCTATATGGTTGTATCTCCTCCTTTGTGCTTTCATGTATAGATCTTGTGAGCACCGTTCATGATCAAGATCTAATTTATTTCTAATCATGCATGTTGTGTTTGCGGGGATCCAATGGATATTGAGATTACTATGTCAGATTGATTAATGTTTTTGTCTATTTGATACAATCATGTCTGTGTTGTTTGTGATCTTGCATGCTCTTCGTTGTTAGTTGCTATCTTGGCCAAGTAGTTGCTAGTGACTCCAAGAGGGGGTATTTATGCTCGATAGTGGATTCATGCCTCTAGTTTCCAAGGGAAGTGATAGAAATCTCTTCGGTTGTAGATGTGTTGTTGCCACTAGGGATAAAACAACGGTCTCTTGTTCATGGAACAAGTGGATTGTTTACCTTACACACTTTGCCTAAAGCAGTTGTCTGTTTCTTGCAACTTAATACTAGAGGGGGTTCGGATGATAACCTGAAGGTGGACTTCTAGTCAGAGATGCAGTTGGATGGCGGTCTATGTATATTGTTGTATTGCCCAATCGAATCTCACAGGATCTTTTTGTCTGGTATTGCATTGTTATGCCTAGCTCAGTTACTGCCAATTGCCCTGCTATAATTTGTTTACCCTTCATGCCATGTTGTTTATCTAAGGAGAGCACCTCTAGTGAACTATGGACCCCGGTCAAATATTTACCATTGATAAATCCTCCATTGTTACCTGTTTACTTGCTGCAAACCATCACCTTCCACACCATACGTTTAATCCTTTGTTACAGTAAACCAGTGTGCTTGACAACCTCACTGATTCGTTGGGGCAAATTCTTGAGTTTGTATTGTGCAGGTTTCCATGTTTCTTGCAACAACTTTGAGACGTTTCCTTCCTCCTACTAGTTCGATAACCTTGGTTTCTTACTGAGGGAAAACTTGCTGTTGTGCTGCTTCACACCTTGCTCTTGGGGTTTCCCGACGAAGTGCTTCCCAGCACCATCAGTATCCCCAAGCTTTAACGCTTGTACCTCTTGAATATTTCTTGGGGTGACACGGGGTGGCATCCCCAATCTTGAGCTTTTGTCCATTCTTCATCTCATTACATCATTCTTTCATTACACCTGAAAATTTTCGTTCATACAAAACTTCACACAATCTTCATTAGCAACATTAGTGTATTCAAAAGATAATAAACCTTTGGGTTTTAGTTTTGAAACAGCAAAAATTTCACTAAAAACACAATCTACTGTAGTAATTCCCTCAAAAATCTCAATTTCCCAAAAAGAACCCAAAAAGGAATCAATAAGAAGCAAATGCAAATAATATCAGAAATCTGTCAAAACAGACCAGAAGGTAGAAACCGATTTTGTCGAAGACCTTCTGTTGCTCAAATCAAAAAGTGCTGAACTAATGAAAGTTAGATAACATACTGGGGGATTTATTCACCAAATATTAGCTCAATACAATTTACAGAGATTCCTCACGAATTTTTATGGTGGAGCACAAAAATCTGTTTCGGGACAACAACTCCCCAAATCTTACTTCCCTCTCATTAGAGGTCATTCTTGGCACAAAAAGCAAAAAAAAAGGATAAGGAGAGGTCATTACTGAAGTAATAACTTACAAGACTCAAGAAAACTCTTGGGTTATCTCCCAACAAGTACTTTTCTTTAACACCTTTAAGTTAGGCTTGATAGTTTGAGAAGATGCTCACATAAGAAATATGAATTGAAATAAAAGAGAGGATCAAGAAGCAAATTCAAAACACATTTAAGTATAACCCACTTCCTATGGATAGGAATCTTGTAAAGAAACAAGTCATGAAAGCACAAAGCAATAAGCATAGGAAAGTAAAACAAGTGTAACTTCAAAATTTTCAACATAAAGAGGGGAAACTTAATATTGTTGAGATACATAAAACCATGTTTCCCTCTCTCATAATAACTTTCAGTAGCATCATGAATAAAATTAACAATATAATTATCACATAAAAAATTCTTACCATGAGCCACATGCATAAAATGATTATTACTCTCCACACACGCATAGTCATTCTTATTAATTATAGTGGGAGCAAATTCAACAAAATAGCTATCATTCTTATTCTCATCACCATAATCATCAAATATAGGAGGCATATTGTAATCATAATTGATTTTCTCCTCAATAGAAGGCGGAATGAAAGTATCGTACTCATCATTGTAATCATCATATATTGGAGGTTTGGTATCATCATAAGAAATATAATACCTATCTTCCAAAGTTGGGGAACTAAAAAGATCATTTTCATAAAAACTAGCTTCCCCAAGCTTAGATTTTTCAAAGCATTAGCAACAATGGTGTCCAAAGAATTCATACTAATAATATTTCTATTAGCATGCAAATAAAGTTCCATAGGTTTTTTAATTTTCTCTTCAAACACTTCATGTCCTAACTCAAGATAAATACTATAAAGCTCTCTAATTTTGTTGTTGTTTCCATTAAGCCTAACTAGTGAAAACAAGAAACAAAAAGACAAAATTGCAGAATCTAAAGGAAATAACTTCGAGCACTCACACCGGAGGATGTGAGTACCTTTTACCTTACCTCCCCGACAACGGCGCCATAAAATAGCTTTGTGGCTTGCTGTTGCCCTGGGGTAACGTGTGTGAGTGCCTTTTACCTTTCCTCCCCGGCAACAGCGCTAGAAAATAGCTTGATGTCTATGCACTTATATCCTTGTAGACAGTTGTTGGGCCTCCAAGTGCAGAGGTTTGTAGAACATCAACAAGTTTCCCTTAAGTGGATTACCCAAGGTTTATCGAACTCAGGGAGGAAGTAGTCAAAGGTATCCCTCTCAAGCAACCCTGCAATCAAGATACAAGGAGTCTAGTGTATAGGTGCACTATTTCGGCGAAGAGATAGTGAAATAAAAGTGGTAATAGTGCTAGAAAAGAGCTTCTGACTTGTTGTTGACGTGGGAGAGACTAAATGCAAACTAAAATAAAGATGGAAGCAAGCAAACATGCAACAGATCTAGATGCAAAAGGTGTTTCAATGCTTAGAAACAAGGCCTAGGGATCATACTTTCACTAGTGAACACTCTCTCATATAAATATATTCTCTTCATGATATTACCCTGAACTACTCTCTGGTTGGACACTCTAATCCATGGTAGGGCTATAACAGCACTCCTCAAAGTACACCTTCCCCAATCTAGATAACCCCACACTGTCACCTTGAGCACTAGATGGTTCCAACAAACACCACAATTTTATAAAAACAACCAACTCAAAATATACTCATAATAAATATATATGTAACCTAGCTTAAGTGCCACACACGGTGTGCAAGCTGTCACTTTCACACACGTGGGGAAAAACATAGATCTATTAAATCACGATGAGTATTTATGTAGATTCTAGCCTAAGTTCCACCATGGCATGCACGCTGTCACTTTCACACACATGGGGAGAGCAGAGATCTATTGAAGCACTTGAGTAACAGAGTAGATCTACTTGATTACAAAGCTCATGAACACAAGATCATGCATAGAGAGAGATGAACACATAGCTACCGGTAGAGCCCTTAGCCTCGAGGAAGAACTACTTCCTCCTCATCATGGGAATCAGCAACGGTGATGGCTCCGGGGGCACTTCCCCGTCCTGGTAGGGTGCCGGAACAGAGACTTTCTGTCCCCCAAATATCCCCTTCGGTGGCGGCAGCTCTATGGAGGTTTTCGTGGATTTCTTATGGATGCCTTAGGGTTTTCTCCCCGGGGGCTTCTTATAGGCGAAGGAGGCAAGGTCGGTGGAGGTCCAGGGGGCCCACACCCCCTATTGGAGCCACCAGGGATAGCCCATGCCTAGGAGGGTGCAGCCACCCTGGTGTCCTCCTCCAACTCTACTTCGTGGTTCCGTGTTGCTCCGGGAAAATAATGACTTTGGCTTTTGTCCCGTCCAATTACGAGAATATTGATTTTCTGCCTTTCTGGAACAAAAACAGAAAAAACAGGCAACTGGCATTGTGACATCTTGTTAATAGGTTAGTACCAGAAAACATATAAAAACACCTCAAAGTGTAGACAAAGCAAAGCAAAGTAGATACAAAACAAGCATGAAGCATCGAAAATTATAGATACGTTTATGACGTATCACTGGTCCATGGCGTGACGAGACTATACTGCGCCAGGAAGTGACATGGTTAATTTAGTGCACAGCGGCATGCTAGTCTATCAAAAAACTAGCTGGAGTCCTCGATGCAGCCGCTTCCTATAGCAGAAGACTGCCGAAGAAACACATAAAAGAAAATAAAAAACCTCTTAAGGTAGTTCTAAGTATTTTGTATGGAGTTTTGCTACTGCTAATTTATTTTGTAGTAATACCTATCTAGTCGTACTTGTTAAGACCGACGTATTGAGTGCAAAATTTGGTATCTCTTTCCTTTTGACTCATGGCCTTGCTACATGTACCAAATTTCAGTGCCAGCATTGCTGAATCTGTCAATTATTTTAGTCATTATTTGTACTGCTAAATCGGTCACTTTGAAATGCTGCTAAAATTTTCAAGCGCCGCTTATTATCAACTGAAAATCTATTGATATTTTTTGTATTATTTAGTACCGCTGAATCTTTCAAATTCTACTGAAGCTGTCAAATGTTCTATTGCTATTACTAAATTATTTTTTAGAACTAATAGTGATGTACTTGTACTTGTTTAGATCAAAAGAATTAGATGGTCTTGCTCTTCTTTTGAAACATGGATAGAATATGGTCTCTCTTTCCTTTTTAATTATGGCCTTGCTACATCTATTGAATTTCAATGTATGCATTGTCAAATCTATCAATTCTTTTGGTCATTATGTGTACTGCTAAATTGGTCACTTTGAAATACTGTTAAATCTGTCAAGTGCTGCTGATTATGTAATGGGAATCTGTTGATATTTTTCTGTTTATTTAGTATTTCTAAATCTTTCAAATGCTAGTGAATCTCTCAAATGTTCTGCCATTTTTATTACTAAAGTATTTTGTAGAACTAATAATGACGTACTGGTACTTGTTTAGATCAAGGGAAGTAGATGGTCTTGCTCTTCTTTTGAAACATGGCCTTGTCACAATCTAGATGAGGCTTGGGGCATTTTGGATTGCATATGTGGGTCACATAAGCATTGATATGAGTAGAAGGTATACAGATAAAAGCAGACTTGATCGTCAGTTTTGCTTGCTCCAATAATTGAGTGTGTTCGAAGAAAAGGGACTGATCATGCGCCAAGCTTTTTAAGGCTGAAAGAAGAATTGATTCTCGTTGAACTACTATTAAATTTCAGAGTCAGTATTGCTGAATCAATCACTCTAAAATGAAGCTGAATATGGCCTAGGAACCGGTCATTATTTCACCAATCATGATGCAATTTAGGTCACGGATTCTTGCCTTTTTAGAAGTTTCAGCAATTTTAGTAGGCTTGACAAACTTTGCAAAGGGGTACCTTAATAGAAAGTTCATATGAGGTTCGACATCTTGGTATTTTGGTATGAAGTATGGAAAAACATAAGTAATCCAACTTACAACTTCTCTATCTAACTGATGTGATATACAATACATAATCAAGACAAAGTTGAGGCCATTAAAATATGAACTAGAGGGAGTAGTATAAAATGGAATCAGTAAATAAATCATCTCACAGTTCTAAACTAGCAGCGTGCCAGTCTAGAGTAGCTATATTACTGCATACTCCATAACTCTAGTTAGCGTCCTTGATACGTCGGAAACGTATCTATAATTTTTGATGTTTCATGCTTGTTTAGTATCTACTTTTCTTTGCTTTGTCTACACTTTGAGGTGTTTTTACATGTTTTCTTGTACTAACCTATTAACAAGCTGCCATAGTGCCAGTTGCCTGTTTTGTTCTGTTTTTGGTTCCAGAAAGGCAGAAAATCACTATTCTCGGAATTATACGGGACAAAAGCCAAAGTCAATATTTTACCGTGGGGAACACGAAGCCGGAATATGAGACGGAGGAGGGCCACCAGGGGGCCACACCCCCTGGCCGCGCAGGTGGGCCCACCCCGCGCCTGGGGGTGGTGCGGCCGCCCTAGCGACCCCCTGCCTCGCCTCTTCGCCTATAAAGACCCCCCGATGCCTAAACCCTAAGGACCTGATCAATATCCCACGAAACCATCTGCAGCCGCCACCATCGTCCCTAGATCGGGGGATCTGAAGATCTTCCCAGCACCCTGCCGGAGGGGAGATCATCCCAGAGGCCTTCTTCTTCATCATGCCAGCCTCCGATATGAAGCGTGAGTAGTTCCACCTTGGACTACAGATCCATGTAGTAGCTAGATGGTTGTATCTCCTCCTTTGTTCTTTCATGTTTAGATCTTGTGAGCTCCATTTATTATCAAGATCTCATCTATTTGTAATCATGCATGTTGTGTTTGCGGGGATCCGATGGATATTGAGATTACTATGTCAGATTGATTAATGGTTTTGTCTTATTGATTCTATCATATCTGTTTTGTTTGTGATCTTGCATGCTCTCCGTTGTTAGTAGCTATCTTGGGCAAGTAGTTGCTAGTGACTCCAAGAGGGGGTATTTATGCTCGATAGTGGGTTCATGCCTCTATTTAATCTAAGGGAAGTGATAGTAATCTCTAAGGTTGTAGATGTGCTGTTGCCACTAGGGATTAAACAACGGTCTCTTGTTCATGGAACAAGTGGATTGTTTACCTTACACACTTTGCTTAAAGCAGTTATTTGTTGCTTGCAACTTAATACTGGAGGGGGTTCAGATGATAACCCGAAGGTGGATTTATAGTCATAGATGCAGTTGGATGGCGGTCTTTGTATCCTGTTGTATTGCCCAATCGAATCTCATAGGATCTTGATGTCTAGTATTGCATTGTTATGCCTTGCTCAGTCTTGTCAATTGCCCAGCTATAATTTGTTTACTCGACATGCCATGTTTGTTTATCTAAGGAGAACACCTCTAGTGAACTATGGAGCCCGGTCCAATCTTTACCATTGATACATCTTTCACTGTTCCACTATTACTTGTTGCAAACCACGATTACCTTCCACACCATACAGTTAATCCTTTGTTACAACAAACCGGTGAGATTGACAACCTCACTGTTCGTTGGGGCAAAGTCTTGAGTTTGTGTTGTGTAGGTCTCCAAGTTGCTAGCAACACCTTTGAGTCGTTTCCTTCCTCCTACTGGTTCGATAACCTCGGTTTCTTACTGAGGGAAAACTTGTTGCTGTGCTCATCACACCTTGCTCTTAGGGTCTCCCAATGGGGCGTTGATCACACGCCTTCATCAAGCTTTTTCTGGCATCGTTGCCGGGGAGAGCTTCAGATCCCCCTGGTCTAGGGACGTCTTCACAAGGTGAGTCCTTCTCAACCTTTCTCTTTACTTTGTTTTTGTTTTGCTTAGTTTCTTTTGCTTGGTTTTGTTTGCCTCTTTTTATCAAAAACCAAAAAAAATAGTTTAGTTTGGTTTGCTTTCCCTTATCAAAAACACAAAAAATTAGTTCCTACTCTAGTTGTCACCTTGCTCTAGCTCACCATGTTGATCCCCAAGTTCACCCTGAAAGACCTCTCAATAGGTAGTGGCTCCATAATTGGGAAAGAAAATATTGAAGAATTCTTTAATCATGTTGGCAAACATGAGGATATTGAGGATAGATCTATAGCAGCGCTTGCACCCAATTATGAAATTACTGCAGATTCTTTAGTACATATGTTGGAGGCTAGGTTTGTTAACCTTAACCCCATGATGAAAATTTTGTTTCTCAAACTAAAAGAAGAAAATGATGCTGAAAAGAGATAATTTATCCTAGAAACTTTACTAAAAGAGTTCAATGATGTTGCTAAGGAAGCCAAAAAGCTTTTTGAACGTTTTAATATGCTAAGCTCATGTGTAGATATTATGGGTACTCTATATAAAACTAAACCTAGAGAGGAAATTATGATACCCATACCTTTTAAACTTATAGGAATGCATGAAGCCTTAGAAAAGAATTTTGATTGGATTGTTCCTGAAAATCCTTTTGATGAAAGTAGTGAACCAAGTAGATATGAGAAGGGATCCTCCAAAACCCATTTGGATGAGATACCTTTCCTAGTTGAAGAGATTTCAAGTATTGATCTTAATTCTTCATTTGAAAATACATAATTCTTGCTTCTTGAGCCTAACTTAAAGCGTTAAAGAAAAGTACTTGTTGGGAGATAACCCAAGAGTTTTCTTGAGTCTTGGAAGTTATTACTTAAGTAATGACCTCTCCTTATCCTTTTTGTTTTCTTTTTGTGCCAAGAATGACCACTAATGAGAAGGAAGTAAGATTTGGGGAGTTGTTGTCCCGAAACAGATTTTTGTGCTCTACCGTAAACATTCGTGAGGAATCTTTGTAAGTCAGATTGATTTGATATTTTACTTATAAATACCCATGTATGTTAGCTAACTTTAGTTAGTTCAACACTTTTTGATTTGAGTAACATAAGGTCTTTGAAAAAATCGGTTTCTACCTGCTGGTCTATTTTGATAGATTTCTGCCATTATTTGCATTTGCTTCTTATTGATTCCTTTTTGGGTTCTTTTTGGGAAATTGAACTTTTTGAGGTAATTTCTACAGTATCTTCTGTTTTTAGTGAAAGTTTTTCTGTTCTAAAGCTAAGCCTAAAGGTCTATTATCTTTTGAATACACTTATGTTGCTAATGAAGATTGTGTGAAGTTTTGTATGAAGGAAAATTTTCAGGTGTAGAGAGAGAATGATGTAATGAGATGAAGAATGGACAAAATATCAAGCTTGGGGATGCCACCTGGTTTCACCCCAAGAAATATTCAAGAGGTACAAGCGTCAAAGCTTGGGGATGCCCAAGGCATCCCCTCCTTCATCAATAAAAAGCTCAGGTCTTTCTAGACACTTCATTTTTATTGTTTCATGCACTATTGTGTTGTTCTTGGAGTGTCTTAGTTTTCGTTTGGTTTGCTTAGTTTGCTTGAATAAAGTAGTTTTGACTCCCTCTCGCCGTGTTGTCTCAAATAAGTTGATTGGTGTTGGAGAGGAGTAGAAAGTTCTTGCTTGAGTAGTACAAGAGGAGCTTGCTTTGACTGTGACTTAGACTTTAGCATGTCATGCTAGATGTTGTTTTGACCTTATGCTTAGTGATTATTTCTGTAGCATGACTTCTTCCAAACAATTGGGATTGCTTAATTTGCCTTGAAAGAATCATGCGTCGTTTTAGCATACAAAAGCATAGTATTGTGGTATTCTCCTTTGATGCTTTGTTTGGGTTGACTTGGCACATGCTCACACCATGTTATGACTATGAACAACTCAATATAGCCTCTATGATCATTTACTACTTGACTTGTAGTACCACTTTATGCTTTGACTAGTAATGTTTTGTCGCTCTGCATGATTATGTCCATTATTGTTCTCTTAGTTGGTCGCTCCCAGTCTTTTGCTAGCCTCCACTTGTATGAGTACGCTCTAATCGTGCATCCAAATCCCAAGAAACCAAGTTATTCCAAAGTTTCCACTCTAAATTCCTATGCATGTTGTGTTACAACATTCCAAGTATATTCTTGTTTTCATCTATATTCCAATTAAAAAGTATTTTGTTATGTGAAAACTTAGTGATTAAAGCTCTCACAAACTTGATGGAACGCTTTATTTTTCTTGCCCCTAATAAACTTGAACCATTGTGTCATCTATGTTGTATATGCTTGCACTTATACATTAGAATTAGCAGAACCGTGTTGTCATGGGGAACACTTTCAACATTTCACTTGTACTTTGTACACAGTTGATATCATGCTCTTTTGTCTATGGATGTCGCCGGTGTGAAATAAAAGGGGAGCTTGTAAGTCCATGGAGTTATGTATGTGTGTTAGAGAAACGCATGGGCCGCTATCCTAAGCCATGCATAATCATGGTGGAAACTTGCAGCATCACCATAATGACATCTATGAAGCTTTTTCTTATAAAAAATGAGACATATTGAAAGGAGGAAAGAGAGAAAAAAGCACCATATTGGTAAATAAGAAGATTCCTGAGATGCTCATTGTCTGCTTGCCTTGTCATTTTGGTTATGGGATAGCTCATGTACCATGTGCAAGGGGTACCCCGTTGGCGGTTCTCTATGATACACATGTACTTACTATGACAAGAACTTACAGGTGACTACAGTTGAGTAGCATGAGGTGCGGCCCTCGTATTCAAGGTACATGATATTGCCAACTTATACTTTGTCAAGCATATACTCCATAGTTTGTTCACTTTAACCTTAATCACTTCAAGATGCTTATGATAGGGGCAATGAGAGCTGAAAGCTAACAAGTACCTTTAATTTTTGGAAGCTCTTTTTGAGACTTGAAATCCCTGCTTACTTTATGAAGGGCCTTTCTTCCACCATTATATTGAGTCTCCACCTTCTACCTCTAGGCACCAATTAAGAGAGCATATTGCCATTCTTGGTTCTATGTGCATTGTACCAAAACTTATTGATCGTGCATATTGTTGATATTACTTGTTCTTGTGCTATTTGTATCTAGTCACTCTCATGAACTTTGAAGGTGTCCTATGCATCTATTTGCTACTCCATGAGGGACAAGCTGAATTCCACTATGCCATGTTTTCTATATGTGAAACAAAAAAACGTTTTTCAATGCATGTTATTCATGATCTTTGTTTGTAGCCTTTCATGTTGCATGCATAGTTACTTTATCTTACTGTTAGAACTCCATTTTTCATGCTTATGTTTAGAGTTCTTTGATCGCCGCTTTTAATGCTTGCAAATGGTTTGATCTTGATTTTGATGGTGCATGTCACCTCAAAAATTATTCTTTTTATCACTTACCTACTCGAGGACGAGCAGGAGTTAAGCTTGGGGATGCTTGATACGTCGGAAACGTACCTATAATTTTTGATGTTCCATGCTTGTTTAGTATCTACTTTGCTTTGCTTTGTCTACACTTTGAGGTGTTTTTACATGTTTTCTGGTACTAACCTATTAACAAGATGCCACAGTGCCAGTTGCCAGTTTTCTTCTGTTTTTGGTTCCAGAAAAGCAGAAAATCAATATTCTCGGAATTGGACGGGACAAATGCCAAAGTCAATATTTTACCGTGGGGAACACGAAGCTAGAATACGAGACGGAGGAGAGCCACCAGGGGGCCACACCCCTGGCCGCACGGGTGGGCCCACCCCGTGCCTAGGGGGGTGCGGCCGCCCTAGCGACCCCCCTGCCTCGCCTCTTCGCCTATAAAGACCCCTCGATGCCTAAACCCTAAGGACCCGATCAATATCCCAAAAAACCTTCTGTAGCCTCTGCCACCATCATCCCTGGATCGGGAGGGATCTGAAGCTCTTGCCGACACCCTCCTGGAGGGGAGATCATCCCGGAGGCCTTCTTCTTCATCATGCCAGCCTCTGGTATGAAGCGTGAGTAGTTACACCATGGACTATGGGTCCATGTAGTAGCTAGATGGTTGTATCTCCTCCTGTGTGCTTTCATGTTTAGATCCTGTGAGCTCCGTTCATTATCAAGATCTCATCTGTTTGTAATCATGCATGTTTTGTTTGCGGGGATCGGATGGATACTGATATTACTATGTCAAATTGATTAATGGTTTTGTATTATTGATTCTATCATATCTGTGTTATTTGTGATCTTGCATGCTCTTCGTTGTTAGTAGCTATCTTGGCCAATTAGTTGCTAGTGACCCCAAGAGGGTGTATTTATGCTCGATATTGGGTTCATGCCTCTATTTAATCTAAGTGAAGTGACAGAAATCTCTAAGGTTGTAGATGTGTTGTTTCCACTAGGGAGAAAACAACGGTCTCTTGTTCATGGAACAAGTGGATTGTTTACCTTACACACTTTTATTAAAGCAGTTATCTGTTGCTTGCAACTTAATACTGGAGGTGGTTCGGATGATAACCCTAAGGTGGATTTCTAGTCATAGATGCAGTTGGATGGTGGTCTATGTATCTTTTTGTATTGCCCAATCGAATCTCATAGGATCTTGATGTCTAGTATTGCATTGTTATGCCTTTCTCAATCCTGTCAATTGCCCTGTTGTAATTTGTTTACCCAGCATGTCATGTTTGTTTAGCTAAGGAGAACACCTCTAGTGAACTATGGAGCCCGTTCCAATCTTTACCATTGATACATCTTTCACTGTTCCACTGTTACTTGTTGCAAACCAAAATTACCTTCCACACCATACAGTTAATACTTTGTTACAGCAAACCTGTGAGATTGATAACCTCACTATTCGTTGGGGCAAAGTCTTGAGTTTGTGTTGTGGAGGTCTCCAATTTGCTAGCAACACCTTTGAGTCGTTTCCTTCCTCCTACTGGTTCGATAACATCCGTTTCTTACTTAGGGAAAACTTGCTGCTGTGATCATCACACCTTGCTCTTGGGGTCTCCCAACGGGGCATTGATAACATGCCTTCATCAGTCCTCGATGTACCTACGCCCGAAGAAGATAGCCGAAGGAGCACGGCAAAAAACCCTCGTTCAAAGAGCCATACCCAACTCTGCCAGGACGCATTTGGATCTTCTCGAGTGCACACTTCACACATTTTCTTGCCATATCACCTGCAGCATCGCTCCTTCTAGGCCTCCATCCCTCTCCTCCAAATACTCCCAACCGCCCTTGCCCCCAATCCATCCGGACATGATGACGGTGGATTCAAGGAACAACCGGCTGAACGACGTCTGTAGGAAGGTCGACGATGATGTCTTCAACAAAATAGCTATGCGTCTGGACACTACCACCGCCGTCGGGCTGGCTGCATGCTCCAAGGAGCTGTACCACCAAGTCGTCAGCAAAAAAGGTTATACATAACCCAACGACATCCGCTGGACTTTGGTATCCTACAAGGACGTCTACGACCACAAGATCGCGTGCAACTACCGCCGATGTGTCTGCATGAAGCCAGGATGCGAGGTCACCGGCGCCACAAAAGTGTTCGTCGACCACCTCATATATGTCCACTCAATGACGGTGCCTAGATATAACCCCCAAAAATGGGACCTGTCTATGCAAATTCCTACACTAGGCTCGTGGAGATCTAAGGTCATCAGCATCAGGAAGGAGGGCAAGTTTTTCGTCGCACATATTGATGGGCATAACACGGACTTGCTCCTGCCCGTCAGGCCGCTCAGGTCGGTGGTGTGCGAATCGCCGCAGTATGAGGTGATGTTTTGGTCGTTGTTATTGTTCGCTAGTTTCAATCAGATTGTAGTAACAAGGTCATCCGAGACAACGAGTAGGTCATCGCCGGCCGACACCATGCTAGAAGTGCTCACGTCTTTTCTGTCGAAGTCGCGGATTTACTGGCATACTAATGAACCTGTCATCAGAAAAGATTCACTGATAAGATATCACATCTTAGTCCTCTTGTAATGATCGTAATGTGAGTGTATGTAGTATTTTACTAATTCATTAGTTTATGTTGGTGGTAGATTCCCTTTGTAATTGAATTGCAAAAATTAAGGATACTGAATTTCCTAGTTTCTCATATAAATTTTACATATACGCTGCTGGCCTAGAATACCGACAAGCGACAATGAAACAAGAGATGCATCCCAGACAGGAAATCAAGCGCGCTATCTGGCCAGCACTTTGACATGTAGTGTTTCCTAACTTAGTGTAGACTTGTAGTTCTACACTTCTACTAAGTATTTTGTATGGAGTTTAGCTACTGCTAATATATTTTGTAGTAATACCTATGTACTGGGACTTGTTCAGATCGAGTGGAGATTATGCATGGTCTCGCTTTCTTTTTTAAATTTGGCCTTACCGTATTTTTTTACAACTATTGAATTTCAATATATGCATTGCTGAATCTGTCAAAATTTTTGGTCATTTTCTGCCACAGTTGAATCGGTCACTTTAAATTGTTGTTGAATCTGTCAAGTGCTACTGAAAGTAAACTGGAACTTGTCAGATACTTTTCCAGTCTTATTCTATACTGATGTATTGGTACTTATTTAGATCAAGGGAAGTAGATGGACAATCTTTTTTTTCTATTGAAACATGACCTTATCAGAATCTAGATGAGGCTTGGGCATTTTGGATTGTATATATATTGGTCACATGGCATTGATATAAGAATAAGGTATGCACACAAAAGCATACTTGATCATCAGTTTTGCATGCTCCAACGATGGAGTGTGTTCGGAGAAAAGGGCAAACTCATCATGCGCCAAGGTTTTTATAGCTAAAACAAGAAATGATTATCTCTATACTTCTATTAAATTTTAGTGTTTGTATTGTTGAATGGGCCACTTTGAAATATCGTTGAATCTGTTAAGTGCGGTTGATTACAAAGTGGGAATCTATCGATATTTTTCTTTCTTATTATGTACTGGTGAATCATTCAAATGCTAGTACTAAATCTGTCAAAAGTTTTGGTGTTGCTAACTGGCTATTTGCACTAGAGATTTTGCCTTTCAGTCATCAGAACTGTTGGATATGTTTTATATAGATATGAGAGGGGTAGATATCTTTACTATTATTTTCAAAGCTGCGAATGCCTGGTGTCATACTTCAAGAAATTACATAACAAATGCCACCGCTAACAAATTGTCTAAGCTACAAGAAAAAAGACTAACAAACCTTATCTAACAAGAGTAACAAACTTTATCTTATCTCTACTTCTCTACTATCTAAATAAGAATCTCGAGGTTCCAACCATCGCACTATGCCGGGTTGTTTTCATCAGTCCCCTTCGCCTGTTTGTTTTTTCCTGTCCACTAATCACATCCCACTGCCACTGCCCCACGGTTTTCCATCCCCATGGACGAGTGTTTCATACTCGGCTACATTGTTTGATGCGGCGAAATGTATCTGCAGCACATACTTCAGCTGATCTTTTTTCGGCGAAGTCAATACTATCCCTGCCCCCAAATCATTTCTCAGCTTGGATCCGTCAAAATACATTGTCCAATAATTCAGATCTGGTAATGGTGGTTCATATTGTACCTCGACCCAATCCACAAAGAAGTCATTCACTGCCTGAGATTTAATTGCATCCCGCCTATCAAACTGCGGAGCATAAGGTGATAACTCGATTGCCCATTTTGCTATTCGGCTACTTGCATCTTTATTGCTCAATATTTCTGCTATGGGCGCTTCACAAATCACTTTTATCGGATGTTCTTCGAAGTAGTGTTTGAGTTTTTTCGCCGACGTGTACACTCCATAAGCCATTTTCTGGTAGTGCGGGTAGTTCTGCTTTGAGGCCGATAATACCTCGCTTAGGTAATATATCGGCCTTTGTATTGACTTATCCCCTTCATTCCGCTCTACGACAACCACCGCACTTACCACTCTGTTAGTGGCGTCTACATAAAGTAACATAGGTTCTTTTGATAATGGAGAAGCCAAGATTGGTGTTGTGACCAACATCTTTTTTAACTCATGAAATGCATTATTAGCCTGGGGTGTCCAGATGAATTTATCAGATTTTTTCATTAGTTGATATAGAAGTAATGCCTTTTCCCCTAGCCGACATACGAATCTACTCAGCGAAGCCAGGCATCCTGTGAATTTTTGTACATCGTTCAGACACCTCGGTAGTTCCATTCTTTCAACTGCTCGGATTTTAGTTGGATTTGCCTCTATACCTCAGCAGGATACGAGGAAACCGAGTAGTTTTCCAGCCGACACACCAAATGTACATTTTTCCGGGTTAAGCTTCATCCGGAATCTTCTCAAGTTTGCGAATGTCTGCCGAATATCATCAAGAAGCATTTTGCTCTCTTTGGTTTTTATCACCACATCGTCTACGTATACTTGTACATTTTTTCCTATCTGGTCATGTAGACACTTTTGCATGCATCTTTGGTATGTTGCTCCTGCATTACGCAGGCCGAATGGCATGGAGCGATAGCAATAAGCCCCGTACGGGGTAATAAACGCAATCTTTATTTGATCGGTCGGATCTAACGGTATCTGGTGGAAACCAGAATACGCTTCGACAAATGACAACAGCTCACAACCAGCGGTCGAGTCAATGACTTGGTCTATCCTAGGTAAAGGAAAAGGATCTTTGGGACACGCCTTGTTTAGGTTCGTGTAATCGATACACATTTGCCATATGACGGCTACATTCGGGTCATCCTTTTTCTTTTCTACTAACACCGGATTTGATAGCCAATCCGGATGAAGCACTTCCATGATGAATCCAGCCGTAAGGAGCCGAGCTATCTCATCCCCTATTATTTTTCTCCTGTCTTCGGCGAAGCGGCAGAGAGGTTGCTTCACCGGCCTTGCTCCTGTCCTTACATGTAAAGAGTGCTCAGCCAACTCCCTCGGCACACCTTGCAGGTCTTGATTCGACCTTTGAAAGTTATCCCGATTCTCACGGAGGAAGTTGGTGAGCTCGCCTTCCTATTTGGCATCTAGGCCGGAACCAATTGTGATGGTGCGCTCCGGGAACTGCTCACCTATCTGGATCTTTTTTTTGTTTCTTTAGTCGGCTGGAAATAAACACTTCCATGGGGGTTTGCTAATGCCGGCATATTCAGCTGTGCCGACTGAGCCAGAGCCGCTACTTCCTGAATCCTTATTTTTCTGTTGCAATCACCAACGACTCGGCCAGGTTTGATCCGGCCGAGGCACACTCCATTGATTTTCTGTAATGTCCGGCTACCGTTATCACCCCCTCTGGGCCGGGTAACTTCATTTTCAGATAAGTAATGTGGCAGCTGCTCATGAATTTAGCCAATGCTGGCCGTCCGAGTAAAGCGTTATAGCAACTCTCTAGGTCCACCACTTCAAACTCCAAATTCTCTGCTCTGCAATTATCCCTTGTGCCGAATAACACATCTACTTGGAATTTCTCAATGGGTTCACATGAGAGACCCGACACTATTCCATGGAACGTGGTTCTTGTGGATTGTAACATATTCTGCGCTATTCTAAGTTTGTGCATTGTGTCCTTGTACATAATGTTGATACTACTCCCATTATCAATGAGTACTTTTGAGAATTTCACATTAATGTTGGGTCCGAAAAATGTCGGATCTAGTACCAGTGCATACGACCCTGGATTCGGCATTATCTTCGGGTGGTCTTTTATGCTCCAGGTCATTTCCTGATCGGACCAAGGCACGTATCTTGGTACTGCCGGCATAACAGCATTCACTTCCATGTGCCGGCGTTGTACGCTCTGCCTGTCTTGCTGTTCTGTCATGAACACACAGTATGATTGATGATGCTCCCTGTAATCATTACGTCCGTTGTTTCCAGGGTTTGCTCTTCCATCTTGACCTTGATTTATCACTTGATGCATTGCATCCCTCTGGTCCGAGTTATCATACCTCGGAGGAGGTGGTGGTAACATTAACTGCTGCGCATTTGCTCTGGTTAGCTGTGGTTGCTGCTGTTGATGCGCTTGATGAGGGGGCACTTGCATGCCCACCGGGTTCCCCATTGCATTTTTCATCCAAGCACATTGATGAGTTGTATGATTAGCCGGCTTGGTCGGGTTTGGAGTGTGGAACTTACACGGTTGATCCAACATGGATTCAAATGTGTACTTTGGCCTTTCCTGCCACTGCTTCCTCTGTTCTGGTGTCCACTGTCTTTTCCCTTCATTCCTCGGCATCCACTGCTGAAGACCGTTCTTCTGTCGCTGAATGTTTCCATGACTCGGCTGATCTTGTACCACCACTTCCACTTGATTGGAAGCATATCTGTAATATGACCTCTCCTCCCTTCTTCTACCTTGGAATTCGTTGAGCCTTGATGATCCAGCTGCATCTCTTGCATATTGATCTTGATGTTCCCGATGCTCTGCCGACATTAATTCTGGTTGCGTCGGATCCCCTAAAGCATACAAATATGCTATCCTGATGGTCTCTACCAACGTGGTTGGCATATCTCTTTGCAGCCTTTGCCATCATACACTTGCATATCGGCAGCCTTGAGCAAACCAAGCTATCGCTTGAGACTCTATGATTCCTTCGCATGAGTTTCTGAGGTTACACCACCGAGTCAAGAATTCTCTATCTGTTTCATTTGGCCTCTGCTTGCACATAGCGAGCTGTTGTGGCATGTTTGGCCTTTTATAGGTACTGGTGAAGTTGCTGACAAACATTTCTTCAAAATCTAACCAATAGTTGATACTACCTGCTGGCAGATTGTTTAGCCATACTCTGGCTGGTCCTTCCAGCATCTGTGGGACGTATCTCACCGCCCATCGTAGGTTTCCGCCAGCTATCTTCACCGCAGTGGCATAATCAATTAACCAATCTTGTGGTTTTGTGCTCCCATTGTATGTTTTCGTGCCCCTTTCCAATTTAAAGTTTGGCACCGGTGGTTCGCCCATAATCCGAGGTCCGAAGCACGCTGGAACAGGCGGACCTTGTTCCTCCAACAACTCGGACCGATATAACCTGTCCAGTTTTAGTCTTGCATCATTTGTTGGCAAGTTTCTATATATGATCCTCTCTTGTATTCCATAATGGTTATTCCCACAATGTTCTGCATTCTCCATATCCGAGTACCCATCATTGTACCTCTCATTTTCCTGATCATGGTAAGCTGGTCTCACTTCTCGCTCTTGCCGAGAATCATACCTCGGCTGAGGATCTGGTGGAGGATTTCTCCTGCCCTTCGCCGGGTTATTGTTCTCATGATTTCTCCTTCTAAGGTCCCCGTGCCCTTTGTTCGCACGGCCGGGGTTTCTATCTCCACTGTTACCTCGGCTTCCATTGCCTCTGTTATCATTGACCTTTCCGGCTACTGCCGGATCATACGAAACAATTTTCTTATTTCTTTTTCCTGAAGTCACTACTCTATCTTTTAGCGCGTTGTTTCCGGGTAAGGACGTTGCTGCCGCAGATAGTGTGGGTGCTGCTCCGGCCGAATGAACCATACGCGAAGATCCCTGTCTTGTCGGGTCAGCTCTAAGCATTTCCTCATTCTGTTGGTTCGCAATTTGCACCAGCTCATTCACTCTTTCTTGTTGTTTCTGCCGGGCTTCGCCGCTTAACCCTTCTAGTTCCAAAGTAGCGGCATTTGCCGCCCTTAGGTTCTTTGCCAGGGTACTATACCTCGGCAAGCCTAGGTCGACTGAATCACCTTCACGAGCCTCATGCTCTTTGTTGATATCATTCATGAGGTTCTTTCCTCTCAATCTCAATTCATCTACCCGCTCGGAGGCCACATCCAGTTTGTTTGCCTTAGCATACTCTCGCAGGGTCCTGTTCAAGGACTCCCGCAAGGCCGACACCTTTTTTGCCTCTACCAGTACTTTTTGTCTAGTTTCTTCGAACTCCGCCTGGGCGTTAGACGGATCAAGTATCGGTGCCACATGCGTGGTTAGATTATCTATAGTTGCCTGGAGAATATTCTTCGGTCTCTCTAGAGGCGGCCATCTTACCCTTGCTGCCTTTGGGGTCGTCTCCTGCACCTCGGCTGACTTGGCTACTAGCGGATCTACCTCGGTGGGCTGCGGAGTTGTCTGCTTTGCAGCCATATGTCCTCCTGTCGCTGGGTCCTTGCTCGGCCCGGCGCCTACCCCTTTCGCCGGTGCTGCGGTTGTCATCATCACCTCGATGCTACCAACGGAGCGTGCGCCACGCGGCCTGTTAGTAGTGCTGAGGGGAGGTTCTCCTACCTCAATGACTCGGCGAGGATAGACGCAGGACGTGTCGACTCCGATGTAGACCTTGTGCGCGCCCAGGTCGATGAAGACGCCTTTACGCGGAGGCGCCTTCCTCCTAAAGCTACCCGCGTTATCACTGACATAGTCATAGAGATCAAATCTCTAGACTAAGCCGGAGACAACCCACTCGCCGGTGTGGATGAAGTTTCCCGTCCGGATCTTGACTCCAGCTAGCACCGCTGCTGGCCCCATGGTGGGCGCCAACTTTCGTGGTGGTGGCACGACAGATTCCATGGGTAGGATAAAGTATGGGGCCAATGGATGCTAGTGGGATCTGGGGAGGGAAGATGTAGTGATTTCTACACTCAACAGTTCTACAAGTAAATCTCTATTCCTCTTCTCAATGGATACAAGTGTTTCTTGAGGGGTCTCATAGAGAGGAAGAACCCTAATACACGAGCCTTCCGGCGTAGAGTGAATCAATCCCCCCTCAGGATCCCGCGTCCCCCCTTATAAAGGGGTGCCTTGGCTCCTTCTAGGGATGACGTGGCGAGCATATTCTTGGAATATGCTTGTCCCAATATGGTAACTCGGCGGCCTCCTTTCCATGTCGCCCTTCTATCGGCGACAATGTTCCAGAAACCTTCACATGCGCGCCTCGGGCTTCCTCACTGTCACCTCCGTGACGTTCGTCTGCCCTTCTGCTGCTCTGCTCCTTGTCCTTTGTGCTTGGCTCTGTCCAGATTCCTCTTAGCCAGTGACTAGGGTTTGACTATAGGCACCTCCTTCTCCTGCAAGCTTCATGTTATTCGGCCTTGTCTCGTATAACTCGGCTCGGCCTTCACCTGCATTCAAGTTAGTCAGACTCATTCGGCCGACTTAATTCATATGTCGGCCAGATAAGGTGCTACTCATTCTACATTCGTCATGGTTGTGCTTATCTCGGACGACTCTTACATGATTCGGCCGACACAATCAGTAATTTGGCTCACGATAAGGGAGATTCCTTTCGTCTTGACCTTATCCGGGGTCACCTCCCCAAGTGTCCCTGACACCAAGTGTCCCTTTTTCTTGTGATGGAAAGAAGCCAACAAGGTCTTCTATAATCTCTTTGGGTGCATATCTATATGTGACTTGGTGTCAGATGTATGGTAAAGTGTTCCGTGGATTCCGTGAATTTCACCAGCATGAAAATGGTATGCCAAAGTAGGAGAGCATTGGTATGCCAAAGTAGGAGAGCATTTTATCACTTACCAGTTTAATTTAACAGTATCATTTTTTATTTTAGTAAATGGAAATTATCGGTACTCTTAATCTTGCTTTTTAGTATGCACCTTCATGGACCATTTATCTATCCTGGTATTGCTAAACTTACTAAAATAGTCTTTTTAGTTTCTATTAAATTACTTTATCGACTGTATGGAGGTTTAGATATCTCAGGATTTCCCAGTCGCCATGTATGGAAATTTTTGACATGTCGTAAGTTTGAATCTGTTACTCATTTTTCTCATGATGGGTTAGTTACTTTCATACATGTGTGAGATTATAGATTCATCGGCTAAGAGACGACATATCACCAATACTTATTACATGGATATGCATTATAAGTACTTTTCTGTAGCCAAGCCGAGGGACAGGTGCAGCCGGCCATGGCTCAAGAAGGCTGCAGGTAGTCTCTTATATGTAACATGAGGTACGGTTTAGACTGGTTTTCTGAATAATATACATGATGCTATACTTCTATACAACCATTGGTCCTTTTTCGAGAGGATTGATGTATGCAACAAGGGAGCTATTATAAATTCATAGCATATCGAACCTATAACATTTCAAGTTGTACAACCAAAATGGGAAGTGGAATATAAGATGTTTTGAGTGCTACAAATCACCTCATATTATTTTATAGGTTTGTGAGCATATACTAAATTATTATAGAACAGGTGAACAATTGATGGCATTAATTTGAATAGACTCATGACCTAACTGGATGATGTAATATTCGCTGATCAAATAGTAGCTCATTTGATACATGAACTTGAGAAAATAAAGAAAACTAGATGGGGAAGTGGGAAATTGTTGCAGATGTAGAAGTACAAAATGATTAGAGAAAGGACCAGCTTATACTTACCGCCCTTAGAGGTCTGAAGACATATCAAGACTTGGATTCAATCTCTTGAAAATTGGAATGCAGGAGGCATCATGTAAGTTCTTGATCGGTCTTTGCTGACTATCTGTAATGCAAACCCATTTGTCTACCCATCCATGGCTTTTATATTTTCACTGCATGTCCTGGACGGTTTCGTGGATTAGATCTTCTGAAGAAACTGAACAATTTTCATGATCCGGATTTCTTTTCCTTCTTCATAGTAGTGATAGCAGAGTGGCAGTTTGCATGTTTCTGTGTACTTAATTATATTTTGAATTGCTTTTTTATTTATCAGGAATGGAAAGTACACATTGTCCAATGATTTAGCTCCGTGTCTACTGGACCGGAGTACTAAATTTAGTTTCTTGTGACAACAACGAGTCTGCACTAGTTGTTGGTAGGCGTGGACCTGGTGGCAAGGCTTATCGGAGTGACCCTGGGGCCTAAGGGGAGGAATGTGGTGCTTCGAAACAAGTATGGCCCTCCCAAGATCGCCAACGATGGGGAGACCGTCGTCAAGGAGGTACTCCCATAGTGTCAGTTGTTGGTCTTCTTCAAATTTAGTACATGTTCTTAGCAATGCTGGTTATTTTACAATCTACATTTAGTTCTTTTCTTTTATACATTCTGCACAATCTTCCATTGATCAAAATATTGGCACTGTCCTTCCCGTTTTCCAGGTAC
Organism: Avena longiglumis; assembly: GCA_030063025.1. Lineage (NCBI taxonomy): Eukaryota > Viridiplantae > Streptophyta > Magnoliopsida > Poales > Poaceae > Avena > Avena longiglumis. The sequence continues at coordinate 176,219,588 of CP125977.1, read as the reverse complement.
AACTCTAGGCCAATGCTCTAATATTCTACGCATGTGAGGGATTTTAATAATATTAAGATCGTATACGAGCATGTTTGATGGATGGTAGCTCTTCGCTTCTTTATTTTAGGCTCAAGATGTGGTAATAGTTATTTGTGATCAAAGTGACATGTTTCAGGTTATCATCTTGACAGATGTATGTAGCCCTCTGAATTTACTGTTTCTCTATTTTTTTAGCCATTTTATAAACTTTTGTTTCCTTGAACTTCCTTCTGCACCGATAAAGATGCTTGCTGGATACCAATGCATTCTTCATCACATTCAATTATTAGTTGCCTCTTGCTGTGTTTCACATGTAGTTACATGTATCTTATCCTTCCAGAATTTACGATTTCTTCGTGTTAGTTCTTCTAAATAAATGTTTTTGTTGGCTACCATCTTTGTGACAGCATGTAGTTCCAAAATTTATTTTTCTGTAACACAATAGTTTTGGACGTCAACACTCAACTTAGTCTCAATACTACAAGGTGTTAGCATCATAAGAAGTGAACAATTAGGTGGATCTGAATCTTCTATGGTTATTTACGTAATTCTCTTCTTTTAATTTTGCCCTGAGCAATTTTATGCCTATGATTGTAGAACGAAATTTAGGTGCCTTTTGGGGAACTGGTTGTACGAAATGACCTGCCTCACCATATCATTTTTCTCATGAATGAAGAAGTATATTTTTTCTTAGAAATGAAGAAGTTCAACCTATCAAACTCAAATCAATTTAACTGAGTGATGATTTTGTCGTGCCTATTTATGTCCATTAAAGTGATAGGCATTATTAGCTGACTTGTTGTTAAATTATTTTTACTATTATAATCCGCCATTAGAACAAGCTCAGTTTTCCATAGTCCGCCTCTAGTTGTATTAAAGCACACATATCTTTTGGTGATCTGCTTCCTTTACAACTCATGGGCAATAACTATGTGCTCTCTTTTACATGTGTATTCATGTTTATCTTGTTCGGTCATACTATTGTGGAACTTACTCTTAGCAGTCAGAATGTTAGGCTGTCGCTAGTTCATAAGTATGATGTTTCTGGTGATTTATTGGTTATTTTCTTATGAAACATACCTTCAAATATCCACCATATTAACAACTTTAGGCTACTTATGATTGTATGTACAACATGGTGAACATGACAGTGTTGGGCAAGGTGGCTAACGCCATGGTCCCAACATAGTGGTGAGCTGCTTTTATTAGTTCTCAGTTTCTGCAGTAATTTATCTTTTCATCCCTTTGTTTAGATTGCTTTTTGTTTCATATACTATGGAATACAAAGGGGTCAAAACAAACATCTTGCATGATAGAGATAAATACAAGTCTGAGGAACATAGTTTGTAGTAAAAGGTTATGCAAGCTTGACATTGATTCTACATGGAGGCATGATGGATTTTTCAAGTTGGAGGAAGCAGCTCATATATTACTAAAAGGAGGCAAGGATTTAAGGAGATGGGAATTCCATTTGAGGAGCAAGAATTATCTATTGCAAAACTTGATGTTAGAACACGTCCTGATCAACTTGGGCTAACCTTTGGAATGTGAGAAGACAGGAGCACTTACCACTCACGTGAGTTCATAAGGCATGATGATCGAAATACTAGGAGGAAATTTCCTGATTATAGGAGTGCATGGAGTTACTTGCAATGGGTAGGTTCCTATAGAGTTATTTGGGATGGCTCAATGGCATGTACTTGGTTGTATATGGCACACTAATAGAATTTGTTAGTCTTCTCTCAGAATTTTCACTTAGACGATGTTATATTCTTCTGTTTGATGTTAATCCTCTGTGCTAAATAGTACTCCCTTCAATCCATAATAAGTGGAGCTGATTTTGTACAAAGTGTACTAAATCAATGACATTTATTATGGATCGGAGGGAGTACTATCACTAAAAACCTAAGTTACTTTGTGTGCCTTCACGAAATATTCCTTGCGATTGTTTCGCATGTGATCTTATTCGCCTCCAATCGCTATTGCAATTGGTTTTATTGTGCTGAGAAAACTTAATTCACGAGAAAGAGAGAGTGTGTCACTATGCTTGCCGGATAACTTCCTATGCAACTTAGTGCAAAAGTCGGGTTCGAAACCTTTGGAAGTAATGCAATCTATAACTAAATCTGGGTTCAAAAACTCTCTTGAAATCCGATCACTGGTTTGATGCGGTTGTCGTGTATGCTAGGGTAAGTTGATTAAAATTTTCACTCTTCCTACCATGTCTGGTAAGGTAAATAGACTGATATTGTCACTACTTCTATTTGTTGAGATTTGGCTTAGAAGTTAAGATAGAATACTATTTTACTGAAAAACTTCAAGTTAGCATGTTTATATGTTGTAAATCATTAGGTGGATGGAGATGGAATTCTGTGTAAAGTTTGTGAAAAATGATATCCGTGGATAATCTGTATAGAAAACTGATGGGTGGATATTAATTGTTAGGTATATGGGATAGAAAAGATACATCAACAAGATGCTAAAGTTTGTCACAATATCGAGACAACTTTGAAACATAGTGTTCATAACTTCAATAAAATTTTAATATAATTTTGTTTTCCCGTAGCAACACATGGGCACCTTACTAGTATAGCATGATTTCACTAAGTGAAGTCATTTGGTCTCGGTCCAAATTTGGCGTGGGCGGAGGGCGTGTCCATGATTCTTTTGAATTTTCACAATAATATATGCCAAAAGAATTATTGCTTTTTCCCCTCCCTCTGTGAGTGTAACATCCCGGACTCTCCGTGCCAGGAATGTCACTCCTGACATCTTACTAGGATCTCTAGACGGGCCTCACAGACCAACACTAGTCTTTTCTGCATACTTTATCCTCACTCGTGCGCACCCAGTACCCACTTCCCGGTCGATACCCATCCTCAAATTGCTCTAGGCCAAGTACGCTTAATATTTGAGTTCTTTTTAGACGATCTTTCAGAAAAGAAGTTGGAACTTGTTGATGTGGGGATCCTATTAATCCTATTAAGCCATGTGTCAGGATCTCACATACACTCACCCTTAGAAGATCGACGTCCTTGTTGATCAACCACAAGTCAGGAACGTCCCCTCTCGGCACACGTCTATGCGTCTAGTGCTGGCACATGTGCCATGCTGTATCCACACTGGGCCACACGCGACATGCTCCACATGCCTTTCACCGACCCCCACACGCCCGTGTAACCGCAAGGATCGGCTCTGATACCACTTATATGTTGCTGACATATGTACTCATTTGTTTATATTAGACTCGCAGACTAGCTGACCACATTTCTCGCACCTGAAGCTATTACCATGAAAGTGGATAGGATGGTTAGCCTGTACTGTGTCCTACCAATACCCCTAGCATGCTTGTGAGAAGCCTCACGACCTCCACGGTAGTACGTCGTTATCCATTTTTGGGTTATACCGGATTGTGTTTAGAGCGTAGGGTCCGGGGAATTACAGTGAGGTCTTTGTTTCGAATCCGGATGAGACACATCACAATAAAATTTTCATTAACGAGGAGAAGAAATCTAGCCCATTCCGGCCATATTTAGCACAAAACATTTTAATTCGGCCTTTTCAGGGTCAGGGGACTGCTGACCACATCCTACTGAAACTTGAGAAAGGAGGGCGTGGAGCACAGCCAAGAACATTATATTTCGGCCTTTTCAGGGTCAAGAGACTGCTGAGTATAACACAGTGAAATTTTAGAAAGGAACCCATAGAGCATAACCCATGGAGTATAGCCCAAAATATTTTTAATTCAGCCTTTGGGCATTCCCCCTACCTCTTAAAATAAACTCTATATTCCCATGTTTTCAAGAAACTACTTCATTATGTGGCATTTTATAAATTGAGATGCCAGGAGCCTTCTTATATTTTAAATGAGATAAACATGGACACAAAATATTTTTAAGAAAAATAATACATAAGTTTTAGTACTAATAAACGTTTAATGATATCTTTTCTATAAATATCTTTGGTGTAGTGGTAACACACTCAGTTTACGCCTATTTAGTTTAGGCCTATTTAATTTGAAAAGGTCTTTAGTTTGAATCTGCTATGCATACATATTTATATATCTTAGGTTTACTTTTTTTCTTCTAGCAATATTGCACTACGGAGACGATGACATCGTGGCCCCACCAGCCTACAACGTCCCTCAAGTTTAATGGACGGGTTTGAAAAAAAATTAAATACTTGTACAGAGAGGCTGGCATCAGGGACCCACCAGCCAGAATATACAAGGATACATCGGGGATCCACAATCCAGAACATACGAGAGAGACTGATAGGGGGCTAGTAGCAAGACCATACATGGCTGACGCATCGAGCAACATTGCTAAGGTCAAAACAGTGGACGTGGCCGAAAAAATTTCATCATACACACGTTTCATTTATAGAGAGACTGGCATGTGGGACCCACCAGCGAGACCTTATATAGGTGCTGCATCGAGCAACATTGTCAAGTTCGAAACAGGGAGGCACAAGCGAGAAAAAATTCCAATATACAGACGTTTCTTCTAATGAGAGACTGACATAAGGGACCCAGCAGTGTGACCAAACAAACAGATTTGTCGAGCAATGCTATCTTGTTCGGAACATGATAGCACGAGCAAAGAAGAACTTCATCATACACACGATTCTTCTAATAAGAGGCTGATATGGGGGACCCACCAACTTGACTAAATGGCAGATAGATCGAGGAACGTTATCGAGTTAAAATTTGGGAGGCACGAGCCAAGAAAAAAATCACCATGCACACGTTTCTTCTAATATGAGGATGACATATGGGTTCCAGCGGCTGATGCGTCCATTTTGCATCACTATTTTATGTCATAACGTATTGTTATTCACTGATATATTTCATATTAAGAGGTGATACTTATGTTATTTCATCTGTTTTGCATGTTGGATGACTTTTGGAGGATGAACTACCAGAGTCAGGATTCTGATGGAAAAAGCGGTGTCGAGATGCAATATTTGCGAAGATCAGAAAATTCCAAAAAATATATGGAAATCCTATTTTTTTCAGAAGACGAAGGAAGCCAGAAGGGGAAGTGAAGATAGGCCACAGGGGGCCTACACCACTCCCTGGCGCCCCCTGGGCCGTGCCACCAGGTGGTGTGGACACCCTGGTCCACCTATGGCATCACCCTTTCGCCTATAACATTCCCTCGAGACCCTAAGACTCAAGGAGAGACCACATAAAGGTTCCTCTGCCTCTGTGGGGCGGAAACTATAGAGAGAAAGAGCTCTTCGGCAGGCAGATTTCTGTCGGGGAAATTCCTTCCCGAAGAGGGGAGATCGTCACCATCAACATCGTCATTAAGCTAGACTTCATCGGGATCATCATCATCATCATCATCATCTTCACCATCATCTCCACCAGCACCATCACCACCACTCCATCCCGCTGTAACAATTAGGTTGAATCTTGCATAGTTCTTAGGGGAAACTTTCCCGGTGTTGATTACTTTTGTAGTTGATGCTATATTGAGTGGAACCATTGAATTATTGTTTATATTCAGATTGTTAATTATCATTATATCATCTTTGATCTTGATCCATATGATGTCTCGTGAGTAGTTCATTTAGTTCTTGAGGACATGGGAGAACTCATGTTGTTAGTAGTGGAATTGTGTTGAGAAATATTCAATGGTTTGATATTTAAGTTGTGGTGCTATATTTCTAGTGGTGCCATGTGAACGTCGACTACATGATACTTCACCTTTATGGGCCTAGGAGAATGCATTGTGTATTTGGCTACAAATTGTGGGGTTGCCAAAGTGATAGAAACCTAAACCCCGATAGGAAACCTATTCACAAGGGAGTGTAGGATCTCAAAGTTTAAGGCTGTGGTTAGATTTCTATCTTAATTACTTTCTTGTAGTTGAGGATGTTTTAAAGGGGTATAATCACAAGTATATATTAGTCCAAGTAAGGTCGATATACATTAGCATAGGTTCACCCACACGACACTTATCTAATCAAAGAAGATTAATCAATTATATGAAGCAAAAGGACTTGACATATCCCCATGTGTCTTCGAGAACGTTTGGTCCTCATAGGTAATACAACCGACTTGTCCTTTGCTGAAGAAAGGATTTGGCCACTTGCTGCAATTATTATTATTGTCTTTTATTTACTCGCACTTTATTTATCTGCATTATCAAAAAACCCTAAAAATCCGTTTGCTAAGTATTTACAGAGAATTCCTGATCCAAACCACTAGTCAACACCTTCTGCTCCTCGTTGGGTTCGACACTCTTATTTATAGAAAGTACTACGATACACCCCCTATACTTATGGGTCATCAAGACTATTTTCTGGCGCCGTTGCCGGGGAGTGAAGCGCTATTGAAGAGTGGAACCGGTAAAGGAAATTTCTACTGTGAGTATTGTTTTCATTTCCGTTTGTTACTTTGTTTTCAATATGGATAATTCACTTAGTTTACTATTTGGGAAAGCTACTACCACTTCTAAGGTAGTAGATGAACCACCACCTGTTGAATTAGATCCTTTTAAAATACCTACAAAAATTGTCGATCGTGTTATGTATAACTACTATTTTGGAGATGGAATTGTCCATCCTGGTGATCACTTGCATTTTATCCATGAATTATGCGGGTTGTTCAAGTGTGAACGTATTACAATGAAAAAAGTTAATAAAAAGTTGCTCTTTATATCATTGAAAGGCAAAGCTGAGGAATGGTATAAGTTGCTGAAGAATGGACAATCTATGAAATGGGAGGAAATAATACCTCTCTTTTATTCTAAATTCTATCCTCCTAGTGAGATTCATAAAGACCGGAATCAAATATATAACTTTTGGCCTCGTGATGGAGAGAGTACAGCCCAAGCCCGGGGGAGATTGAAGTTACTAATGCTCAAATGTCTCATTCATGAGCTTACTAATAATATTATTATTAATAACTTTTATGCAAGGCTTTCTCTTTATGATAAGGATTTATTAGATGCTTCTTGTGTTGGATCATTCACACGTATGAAAGAAGAAGCTAAATGGGATCTTCTAGACCGTATTCAAGAAAATACTAAAGCATGGGAGAATGACAAAGGAAAAAAGTCAGGTATAAATTATGATTATGAATACATAAAATATTTTATGGGAACTGATGACTTTCATAATATTAGTACTACTTATGGTCTTGATTCCCAAAGTATTGCTAATTGTTTTAAGGCCTTTGCCTCTTATATTGAAATTCCCAAAAAGGAGTGGAACAAGTATCGTGCACCATATAAAGATATTGTTAATTGTGTTCCTGCTAGACATACTGAAGTTTGTACTGTTGATCGCATTTTTCCCGAACCTTATATGGAGAAAATACCTTTCCTTTCTAAGGCAAAGGAACATTCTATGATAGCTAATGTGGTTAACAAAAGTACAAAGAAAGCTGTAGAACCTAATGAACAAATAAATGTTGAACCTGCAGTATCAGTTGTGAAAGACCTTGTCACTAAAAATGTAGAAGATTGGCACATTATCTTTTGTGAAGATGCTTCTAATATTGTTTCATATCCTAGTAAAACTAGGAGAGCTAGTGTCATGTGCTTTCTGTTAGAATTGGTGATCATTGCTATTATGGTTTATGTGATATTGGTGCAAGTTCAAGTGCTATTCCTTATGAGCTTTATAAAGAAATTATGCATGAAATTGGTCCTTGTGAACTTGAAGAAATTGATGTGATTATTCAGCTTGCTAATAGAGAAACCATATGTCCAATTGCTATTGTAAGAGATGTAGAAGTTCTTTGTGGTAAGACTAAATATCCTGCTGATTTTCTAGTACTTGGTTCAGCAACTAGTAAAACTTGTCCTATCATTTTTGATAGACCTTTTTGAACACTTGTGGAGCTATTATAGATTGTAAGAAAGAGAAAAATTTAACTAAATTTGATGGAGGATCTTATGAGTTTAATTTTTCCAAATTTTTTAAAGCTCCTTATGAAAATGAATTGCCTAATGAGGATTTTAGAGTTGAACTACTTGCTTCTATTAATCCAGTTTTTGACCTTAAACCTATATTTGATGATTTTAAGTATGATGATTCTGATGATAAGAATGTTTCTTGTGATAGTTACATTGTTAATTTTATTCATAATGTTACTGAAAGTTATTATGAGAGAGGAAAACATGGTTTTATGCATCTCTACAATATTAAGTTTCCCCTCTTTTTGCTGAAAGTTTTGAAATTGCACTTGTTTTGTCTTCCTATGCTAGTGCCTCTTGTTTCAATAATTTGTTTTCTTGCAAAATTCCTTGGCATAGGAAGTGGGTTAGACTTAAATGTGTTGGATATTTTCTTCTTGATGCTCTCTTTTACTTCAAATCCATATTTCTTATGTGAGCATCATTTAAAACTATCATGCCTATCTTAATGGCTATAAAGAAAGAGATTTTGGTAGACAACCCATTTTTATTTTTCTTTCAGTTATTTGAGTCTTGGAAGTTATTACCTCTGTAATAACCTCTCCTTATCCTTTTTGTTTGGTTGTTGTGTCAAGATTAACCTCTTATGAGAGGGAGGTGAGATGTGGGAAGTTGCTGTCCCGAAACATATTTTTGTGCTTCACTGCAAAAAATCCTGAAAAATCCCAGTACATCGGATTGAGCTGTAATTATTTTTGCTTGTGCCCCATGTTATTATTTAACTTTCGTTAGATTTGCACTTTTCGATTTGAGCAACAGACGATTTTCGAAAAAATCAATCTTTACATGCAGGTCTGTTTTGATAGATTTTTGTCATTTTTGCATTTGCCTCTTAAATCGATTTCCTTTTGAATTCATTTGGGGGGTTTTGAAAGGAGTTTCTATAGTAGCTTATGTTTTTATGGACTTCAGTTTAAATTGAACCCAAAGGTTTATTATCTTGCATACACTAATGTTGCTAATGAAGATTGTGTGAAGCATTGTATGAAAGAAATTTTCAAGTGTTGGGAGAGAATGATATAATGGGATGAAGAATGGTCAGAGGCTCAAATATTATATTTCTAGATATTCTTATAATTAAGATGTTGATATTATTCAAGTAGTGACTCTGGAAGAATTTATTAAAGGCCAAAGTCAGGAATCTGCATAGTCCGTCTTCGAAAAGGTAATAGTTCTGGTAAGAAAAGGTTCACAAAAAAGTTTCCAATTTATATTTTTGCAAATTTTATTCAATATGGAAGCTAACGAGTTGAAAGAGGGAAGGAAACAAAGCCCGGGTAGCTCACATCATCCTATGGCGCAGGCCCACCTGGCCGCGCCACCAGGTGGTGTGACCACCATGGAGCCCGTCTCCGTCCGGTTTTCTCCCAGTGCCTTCCTTATGTCCTTAAACTTCATAATATACAAACCCCCGGATCCCACAAGGTCCATATATCGCGCTCTTGTCATGTTTTTGTTTCGATTGGTTCTGTTCAGATGTCGTTCCAGGGTTCGTTTTCGGAGGACTATGAGCTGCGACGCCGGCGCGAGCTCCTACGTGATCTTGAGCAAGGAACTTTCATTGGATGGGTGGAATAAGAAAGTATCACATCTAGGCATGAAGACATGGATCAGATCATCAAGGAGGAAGTAAAGAACATGTTAGCAGGCATGAAAGGACAGATTGTTGCAGGATCAAGGGCAAGAAACCCTACTCATGTAGGGGAAATTAACACTGGACATGCTTTTTCTCATAATATGCAGGGGATGATTACCTCAGTTCCTGCCCTGCGGCAGTGGAAGCCCTTCGAGGCACTGATGAGTTTTGTGACAAGTACCGAGTCCAGAGGAGAAATGTGGATATACTTCAAGAGGAGAATAACAGGCTTCACAAGATGCTGGAGGATTTCCTTACTCCGATCATGAGAACACCACCACCGCCAAAGGAGTAATTCGTCATCAGGTTTTGGCATCCCCTTGGTTTGTTCCAAGCTTGGGGGAGTGCCACGGTATCACATCATTATCTTTCATGTTTTTACCTTTTTAGTAGAGTCATATCATGAATAGAGAAGTTATCATAGAGTATGGTTTGCATTGTGGAAGTATCTCTCCTCTAGTTGGTTATCTATGTATCCCTTGGTGTGAGTGCCTTTATGGAATATTAATGAGAAATTTCATCATTTACTTTTTGCACATCTTATCTTAGTTTGCAATTCCTGTTATATGATTGATCTTGTTGTTAGTATTGGTATCACTTTGGGAGCATCGAGTAAATTTAGTTGGTTTTGGCAAACTTAGCTTTGGTCAGTAGCAACACCGCTTTGAGGAGTGAAAGGAAAATAGAGAAGTACTTATAGTTATTTTATTTAATTTTCTTTCTTTCTTGATTGGCTCATAAGCTTAGTATTCCCAAGTTAAGATCTTTTGTGTTTTCAAGGAAGATTGCATGATTGTTTATATCACTTGTATGCTTGTTTTTTTCCTTCAACTCTCATGCTTGTTACCAGCCTTGCTAGCCAGAAACCAGTACTGAGAGTGAATGCTTCCCGTGCATCCAATCCTTGAAATAAAACCTATGCCATTTGTGTCCACCATACCTACCTATTAGCGTTATTGCTATTCCAAGTAAATTCTCGAGTTTCATCTATCTTCCAAATTAAAAATTATTTTGTTATGTGAAAACTAGTTAGTAAAGCTCTCATGAACTTGATGGAACACCTTTATATGATTGCACTTATAAGTTAGGAATTAGCAGAACCATGCTGTCATGGGGAACGCTCTCAACACCTGTAAATATCTACCCAGTTGATATCATGATCTTTTTTTATGGATGTCGGCGGTGTGAAATAAAAGGGGAGCTTGGTAAGTCCATGGATTATTATATATGTGTCAGAGAAATGCCTGGGCGGCTAGCCTAAACCATGCCTAATCATGGTGGAAACTTGCAGCATAACCATAGTGAGCAATCTATGAAGCATCCTCAGAAAAAAAATATAAAAAAGAGAAGGGAAAAAAATATATGCACCATTCTCATGGTAAATAAAAGGATCGCTGAGATGATCAATGTCTGTTGCCTTGTCATTTTGATACGGGATAGCTCCTGTGTCATGGGGCAAGGGGTACCCAGTTGGTGGTTCTCTATGATCCACATATACTTGCAATGACAAGAACTTGCTTGTGGCTAAAGTTGAGTAGCATGAGGAACGACCCTCGTACTCAAGGGACATGAGATTGTCAACTTATGATTTGTCATATACTTCATATTTATTTCACTTTAACCTTAATCACTTCAAGATGCTTATGATAGGGGCAATGAGAGCTCAAAGCTACTATGTACCATAATTTTTTGAAATCTCTTTATGAAACTTGACATCCCTGCTTACCTCTGTGAAGGGCCTATTCCTTTCCATCTCCAGCAAGCATTTGAGTTGTTGTGATTCAATTATCCATATGATGATTTATTCAATCTTGTTTCTTATGTTCCTTGTTTTGCACATTGCTCTTATCTGAATGAGTACTACTTTGAAAGCTATCTTTATAAAAAGCCCATTATGTTTGAGCAAGAGATTCCTTCTTTATGAACTCCATTACAAAAGCTTTGCTTAAAACCAAGTATGATTTTTCAAATGTTCTCTGATCAAGAACAAGGTTTGCCATTACCAATTATGATTTTATTTATGCATCTCTATTATGACTCCCATACTCATTGCAAGTTAAGTTATGTAATGGTGAGTTGTTTTCTATTATGACTTAAGTATTAATAAATGTGATGCTTGTCCGTATTCTTTTTATCGACACTTTGAATTCACTCCATAAACATGAGGTCATGTTTACTGAGTTCAGCTTTCGCTTGGGGACAAGCGAGGTCTAAGCTTGGGGGAGTTGATACATCCATTTTGCATCACTATTTTATATCATAATTTATGGTTATTCATTGATATATTTCATATTAAGAGGTGATACTTATGTTATTTCATCTATTTTGCATGTTGGATGACTTTTGGAGGATAAACTACCGGAGTCAGAATTCTGATGGAAAAAAGCGGTGTCCAGATGCAATATTCGCGAAGATCGGAAATTATAGAAAATATATAAAAATCCCTATTTTTACAGAAGATGAAGGAAGCCAGAAGGGAAAGTGGAGATGGGCCATAGGGGGCCCACACCACCCCCTGACACGCCCCCCTGGGCCGCGCCACCAGGTGGTGTCGCCACCCTGGCCCACCTCTGGCATCTCCCTTTCGCCTATAACATCCCCTAGAAACCCTAAGACTCGAGAAGCGACCACAGAAATATTCCTCCGCCTCCGCGGGGAGGAAACTATAGAAAGAGAAAGAGCTCTTCGGCAGACAGATTTCTGCTGGGGAAATTCCTTCCCGGAGAGGGGAGATCATCGCCATCAACACCGTCGTCAAGATAGACTTAATCGGGATCATCATCATCTTATTCACCATCATCTCCACCAGCACCATCACCACCACTCCATCCCGCTGTAACAATTGGGTTGAATCTTGCATAGTTCTTAGGGAAAACTTTCCCGGTGTTGATTATTTTTGTAGTTGGTGCTATTGAGTGGAACCATTGAATTATTTTTTATGTTTAGATTGTTAATTATCATTATATCATCTCTTATCTTGATCCATATGATGTCTCCTAGGCTACTAATTATGGGGTTGTCGGAGTGACAGAAACCTAAACTCCTGTTAGGAAATCTTTGCATAAGGGAGTGTAGGATCTCAGAGTTTAAGGTTGTGGTTAGGTTTCTATCTTAATTACTTTCTTGTAGTTGCGGATGCTTGCAAGGGGTATAATCACAAGTATGTATTAGTCTAATCTCTTGGAGCCATTGACCTGCTGGGTCGGGACATCGTCGGCAGAGGCACGGGAGACCACGCTTTGAGTGTCATGTTAAGCTAGCTCATTCAGATCAACCACGCCAGGTTTTTAGCGCATCGGTTCGAGCACATGGACGGCCGGCATTGTGGACGTGTACGTTTTGGCGATTATGGACCATGGTTTCCATAAGTTTGCCTCGTAACGGACGATTAGCACGGTTCGACTCTGACACGGAGTCTTCGCTGATTCGCTTCGACTCGGCTGCACAGAATCTACATAATAAGCCGGGCATATACATAAGCGGTGGTAGTTGTAGGTAATATGTGGTTTAGTGGGAGGGTAATTTGGTTCAAAAAAGTGTAGAAATGACAAGAAACGTTCCTTCCTTTATTATTAGGTATAGATAGACAGGAATTGTAATTGGTTTATTGGTTGGCAATGGCATGGAGATGTTTGGTTCAACTTGTTATGCCTTGAATTTTGGACATATCATTTTAGATTTGTAGGTCGTCCAAGGCCGCGTAATTAGTTTTGATGACACTCCTGCCATTAGGATATTGAGGTCAAAGCCATATATTGAAGATGAGAAAGGCAGTACATAACAATTTTTTCGTTTCATTGTGTATTTTCATATTGCAGAGTACATGAATCCATACGACTTGATGTTTCTAGAGGAGTTTGAATGTTTTCTTTCTGGACATGGACATCGCAGCCATGATATGGTATGAGGTGAGATTTTTTCTAAAACGACTATTCGATCTGAGAATAGCTACAAAAGGTCAAGCAGAGATGGTTTATTGTATTTTATATGCAAAATGTTAATCATGGAACTAATTACACTTTTAGTCCCACAATTTGCTCCCGGGGTGCAAAATAGTCACACATCTTGCAAAGTAGACAAAAGTAGTCCCACAACTTACACCCAGAGTGCAAACTAGTCCAATTCAAACTAGTTTGAGAAAATTTGATCATTTTGGATGAATTAGACCGAAGCGAGCTGCGATTTTATGATTTAGTCAAGGAAATATAGGACAGCAGTAACAAGTCCCTCCCACATCGTGGCTCGTGTTGACCAAACCGAACTCGAACGAAATATTTCCCCACCTCTCACCTGGCGGCGGCGACTGCAGGAACTACCCGACATCGGCGACTGCAGGAACTTTTTATTTTGGAAAAAAGTATATATTAATATCACAGGAATACCAATTACACACATCCTCTGCAACAACGCATGTCCTAGTGGCCCTACGGATGCACATAACCTAGAAAAAAAGAACAATTACAAAAATAAAAAGTCCCGCTACAGAAAACTAATCCTTAAAGAAACGACACTGACATCATCAGAACAACACCAGAAGTCATCCACTCCAATAACAACGTCTTCAAGAAGGAAACAGTACCCAAGCACCGTCGTTGCCCAATCAAAGATCATAGGTTTTCAACCTGGAGAAAGTCCTCACTCACAAAGCAATGCATTCAACAAGGTCATTGCCAGGCACAACCAGTTAAGGCCAGACCTTGGATTTTCACTCTTCAAGGTAAGACTGGGAACTCCACTGTATTGTCTTCCCGCACCAACAGTCGCTGCAACGAGTCTCAAATCATGCAGCCAGATCTCCGTCGCCACAAGAACTAAAATCAGCATCGCTACCTCATATTTCCGCTTTCCTGACATTCTCCGCATCTGACTTCTCCATGGCTCTAAGAATGACACTTGGTGGGAACAAACAATAAAACTTCACAACGCTCTCGTTAAAACCAAACGGCTAGAAAAACAAGGTGCACACGACAGAATACCTTCCGATCCAGCAATCTCCAGGCATGATACGCCCATGTGAGTTTGCTGGTGGAGCCTTCCGGAACCCGCCGCTCCAGACCAGATCAATGACGACAAACATCAAGAAGATCTTCATCATCGTGCGAAAGAAACCATCTCCTTTATTAGATCTGATCGAGCATGCCGACCATCGGTGCCGATGAGCAGAAGCAGCCAACGCGCGAGGAGGACCACTCGAGCTTGTCGGGGAGAGGGCAAGGGCACGGCACCCTGCTAGCCCGTATGGCGCCGCCATAGAGAGGCTCGTGCCCCGAGCCTCCTCCTCCTGCTCAGTTGCTGCCGCCGCTGCGCCCCGCGACACCGCCTCCCGCCGAGGAGGCCGATCTGCCACTGCGGAACCCCTCCCTGCGCCGCCCAGGAGAGGCCCCACCTCCGCCTGAAGGGACAACCTCAGGGCGCGCCACTGCCGACGCCCGCCGTCTTCGCCGGCCAGGCGTGGCCGCCACCACCCGCAGCGGCCGGGGAGGAAGGCCAGCGGCAGCTTCTAGGGTTAGGAGGTGGGAAGCCTCCGGAGCCCTCTCGCGCGAGAGGACCCGGGAGGCGACTGCAGGAACTATCCGGCGGCGGCGGGATGGCGGAGCAGGAGGGCTCGATTGAGAGAATGGGACGATCCGGTGAACCTGCTTCATCTCGCCGAGCTTCAATTCGCGATGGAGAAACCAGTGGGCGTCTGCATAAATGTGCGTGTGGAACGTGTTTCTCTCTCTTGCCCCTACTGTATAGCCTCTTCTCCTGATTTTCCTGATGGAGGTTCAGGTGATATATATTACTGACCGCAATGGAAGGTTGCTTTTGTTGCTCCTTTTTTGATCTGAATGTGTTAGTGCGGCAGGTCTTCCCTATGATGCAGCAGTGCATCGCCACCGAGATTGCAGAACCACCGCCACGCCGTTGCCTTCTACGCTCGTACATCCTTTCTAGACCGTTTTGCAATAAAGACTTGGTCGGAACAGCTCGCTTCGGTTGAATTTGTCCAAAAACAATCAAATTTGCTCGAATTCGTTTGAATTGGACTAGTTTGCACCGTGAGTGCAAGTTGTGGAACTACTTTTGTCAACTTTGCAAGATGTGGGACTATTTTGCACCCCGGAAGCAAATTGTGGGACTAAAAGTGTAATAGCTCTTAATCATGTGTGTTTCAGTGATACCTCGGCAAGATCTTGTTATTAGATTCCTAAGATATACAGTTTAATTATTTCATTAAGCCTTAATGAGCGGCTTCAGTGTAATGGTTAATGAATTGAATTAATATTCCGAATGCTTCTAAATATCAATTATTTTACTTTCAAGTGAATTAATATTACTTGAAAGAACGTCCAATAAGTAGGATAAGTGGGTTTACGTATACTATGTTTGTAACTAGGCGACAGTTTGTTCCCTATCGAGTACTCTTTTCAAGAAGATTACATGAATCGCTTATTAGTTTCTTAGTGTCGGCTTGCGGTACTTTCTTTTTTGAGCAACTGATTTCAGAGACAATGCTAATAATTTATGATCCACCTTTCAAGTTGGAGATTTAGTGGATTTACGGACAAGTTGATCGTATTACTGCAATCAAAGGATGCACTTTAATTCCATATCTCGTTTGTAAAATGCAGGAGATAGAAATGAGCCCGATCAGATTGATGGGATGACGACTTGGTTTTGCAGCATGCTAGGTCAGTGCTTGTGATGATGGTGCTCTACTCGGTATTGTGGGCCGACAGAGAGGAAGCAGCAATTGTTGTCGCAGCCACGGCTTCGGCCGAGCTGGTGCCGTCGGTGCAAACTGTGGCTGGTTAGGGAGATATGGAAGAGCAACATTATATAGTATGAACCTGAAAGGAAAGAGGTAGTGTTTTGGCTCGTTGGTGCAAATGAACCAATTATGAAAATACATATAAAATAAATTTTAAAGTGTCAAAAAAACCTGAAAGAAAATTTTCCATGTACACCCAGACATTTTGTGTATGCACACAAGTTTTCAAAAATAATAAAAAATTATGTGACTTGTGTAAACAATACAAAAATCCAAGAATAATCATGTTGGGGCATTTGAAATTGTCTTTTTTACACGAGACGCAAATATGTTCCTTTTTCCCAAAAACTTGTGTGCAAACAAAGAATGTCCGGATGTACATTTTTGTTACTTGAGCAAGATTTATGTTTTCAACTGATATCATTTTGATTTAGAATTATTTTGACATTTTTGCAAAGTAATTTAATTTTCTTTGTGTGAATTTTCTTGTATAGATGGATACATTCAGATTTTGGTCCAGCAACAAAGGCGAGGACCAAGTCCATACTTTTTACTCTTGTTTGATTAATCATAATTTTTTCATGTATTGTACTACTGGAGATGTTGCTATGTTAAAATATATCAAGGCCTATAGCCATAGGCATATGAGTTTCATATTTTGTTACTTCATTTTGTCCATGGTCTTGTAATTCTTAAGCCTATGAGCTAGCTACTCTTGGTCGTGTTGATAGGTCTCAAAATTTCTACCTTGTAGCTATGTATAATTATTGCGAACTAACTCTATACATAAGGGGAGTGGAATTTTGAAATATTGTTGGATGATATAAGGAAAATGGTTAGAGATGATCTCCAAATTATTAGTTTTCCTAATGTCGATTGTTTTGCAAAATTTCAAGTTCACGTCTTGCTCCTTACGGACTAGCTTGAAGAGTCATTTACCCTTTTGTAAGTAGAATTGTTTACCGAATTATGAATCTCTTATGTTTCATGCATACACTTTGCTTGTGTTATTATGGGTACCTAGCAAAGTGAAAGAGTTGTATTGTTGTAGCATTCTCCCATTTAGGTCCTTGTGTTCTTACTGAAAACCTGAATACATCATAAATCTTAGGATTTCCAAAAACTAAGGATGATAAAGAGGTGATGAGATAAATAAACTATAATCAGTACAGATGGGGACGAGATAGCCGAATGGGGCCATACCGGGACTGCAAATGTACCTCTACACCTTATTATAATTTTCCAACTTGTTCAACTTGTTATAAACGTGGTGTTGATTTAGGCAGTGATTCCCCATATCATGTGTATGAAAAAACTCTAGATGCTTCAACCAAAGTAACCTTTATGTAATTTTTTAGCATTATATTCTCACATTTGGATAATAAGTCTATAAGCTTTGCGAAACCCAACATTGTGATGTACCACTAATGTATGCTGGTTTGGTTTGCCATAAGTAAATATTTGGATATGTAAGCAATTCGTTTTGTTATTTGAAAGATTCAAGTATACCAAAAGTTCATGCATGTCAATTGTACGCTCATATTACCATCTGTTGTGAATTGAGCAAGTTTTCTATTTATTATTGATGCACACTCGATCATAAAAAATGTGTTTTCCGGCAATGACCTCTTATTGTGGTTACGTAAACATGTTCATGTTAGATGAGCCGAGCTTATTAGAGTGGGGGGAATTGGCGGGGAAGGTCCAATAAATACAGAAAGAGAAAAACTAAATTTGAAGTCAAAGTCGAAGGTGAAGGATATTCACTAGATCTTGATAGCATAAAGTTGTTAGTGTCGCAATGTATCCTCCTATGTATCACCAAACTAAAGCCCAAGTGTTATTCAAAAGAAAGCATAAGTATTTCTTCAAGCACATGTATACCATATATTTTTATCTCATTTTGTAGCAATCACATGGGAATTTAGTTGAATCCATGTGTTGATTGATTCAGTGAGTTTCTTGATATGGAGTGTTATAAGTTCCATCTAGCCTAATGCATATAAAGCCTAATGGCTATGATCATCCCATCGGATTCTTCGGGATCTTTCTATGGGAAGTTTATTATCTCGTCAACATGCCGAATGAGCGGAAGCCGGAAAAACTAATAAAATTGTGATTCTAAGGAAAGTTACTAGATACAATCAGAAGTTAGAACGCCGACACATCATACATGATAGTAGGATGATCAAAGCATACCAGTGGCTAGAGAAGAAGGAAAATCTATTTGATCTTCATACAATGTGTAGGAGTACCAACATGTAGATATCTTCTCAAATTTCACATTCGTTGTTTTGGAATGTGAAATTTCAGATCCGTGACAACACACGTGAATTAAATTAGTCATTATTGTGTCCGTCGCGGTCTTCCTCGGGTGAGCGTCCCCGCTTGTTATGTACCGCGTCTTCCCCATCAGCTCAGCGATTGTCCATATCCATCCGCTGGCAAATTGTTTTGGGCTTGACCCGACCCAATTCCTTGAGGAATTCATTACAGTGTAGGCTGGCATTGAAGGCATCGATTGCCCTTTCGTTGGAGATACTCTTGGATAAGTTTTTAATGATGTTTCCTCTATATGAATGCACGTATTGGCTTCCCGAATTTCTGCTTGCATGCTCGCGGTTCCTCAATGTATGCGGGTCGCTTGAATGTGGACTTGAAGTTTTGGATGAACTTGTCCTTCAGGTCACTCTAGATACTGATGGATTCGTCTGGTAGCCACCTGAGCCACGACCATGCAACACCACTTAGGTGCAATTATAGGCTCTACATAGCGGTGGCCTTCGAACCACCTTGGAGTTTAATGGTTTGTAGGTAATCAGCCAACCATTCCTTGGGCTCCTGGAGGCCGTCATACTTTTAGCGATCGTGGGGAGTTTGAAATCCTTGGGTACCTGAGTTTTGCGAACTCGGTGGGTAAATAAACTGGCCCCGCGAGGTTCGTGCTCAACTTCACTTTCAATGTCTGAATATCTTCGGTTGCTATACTCCTCCCTTGACTTGTCGATCCTTCACTACGTAATGTCATCTCTAGCGTCATGCCCACGCGAAGATTGCGTGAAGCGCGAATGATGTGGCGAGTTGGACCTCTGGGTGTTTCCCATGTGCCGAGGGCTACTGAGATGGTGTGGCCACTTGTTGGGTTGCTGAACAACTTCTTGTTCCCCTTGTGTGAGTGATGCTCCCACCATGCCGAGGCCCATGAGAGAGGAGCATGGATGGCTGCCCGCCGATCGTCGACTGCTGGTGAGTTGTTAGGAGGTAGGTTTGGGCGGCAACGAGGGTGGCTTGTGATTTTTTGGCTTTCATATTCCCTGCTGAATACACCGACATGAATGATAGGTCAAAATTTCGGGCCAGCTTGCGCCTTTCGTCTTTAGGTATGTGATGCATCCGCGAGGTACTTCGTCTTGGTTGTGGCCCTCCTATGACGCTACTGGAATTGCAGGTGGAACTTAGCTGCACTCGCCAAAGACTTGATTCATCAGCCGGCCTCTTCCTTTCACCGAGTTGCCTCTACATCCTGAGCAAGTACCTTCTTTTATGGTGGAGAAGATATTGGTAAGCTATCACTTCCTCGCATGTAGCATCTGCCATCATAGGTACTGCACCCGAACAACACCTTTTGCCTTCTGCCATATTTCTAGCGCCAACCGAAGTGTTAGCCGCTCACCATCGCGTTCTCTTTCTCTTCCTTGCACGACACTATTGTTTGCGGGTGCCTCTTCCCTATTTTCACGGTGTCCTGCATCGTCATTCGAAAGAATATCATTGGGGTTGAGGATTGGGTTACTATTGGAATCACGTAGTGTTGACGGTCCTTCTCCATCGACCATGCATACGGTCATGTGCCATGTACATGCTACTGCCGTCACTGTCAGAACCATAGGATACACTATTGTGAAAACCACTGAAATCCCACAGGTCCTATTCTAGGTATGAGTTGGCCTTCCTAATTCCGGATTTGACGCTTTCTTCAGATTCATCAAGGATGATGATCATTGGGTTCGAGCCGTGTGGTGGCATTGACTGAGAATCTGATCTAAAGGAGAGGCCATCATATAGATCAGCCAGATCCCCCAGATCCGTAATATTTTCGCAGCTTTCACTGACGTTCGTCGGCTGTGATATGGCTTTTCCATTAGAGCCAACAGAAGATGTAGGTGTCGCCATGGGTGCTGTAGTTATGGCCAATGGACCCGAACAGATTGGGGTCGACAGACAGATGTTCTCGGCTTCTCTGATGCGAAAGTGGAAGCACCCGATCATGAGATCATTCTCCTGATCGAAGCCAACGAAGGTCAGGAGAGGGGTGAGCGGGTGTGGATCAAGATCGATGGGATCGTAGCGGACTCACTATCAACAACCGGATTTTTAATCCCAGATGCCTGTCATGCCATACATCGTAATCCCAGGATTACCATTTTTGCGAGACATAACATAATTGGATACCATAGTACATCATCCATTACAACCGTACATAAAATCTTACATAAATAGGGATCTCATGATCCAGTTCTTAATACAACATCAAGCAGCGGAATACGTAATAATAACGGTAGCGTAGGCGAAGCTCCATCTTCGGGGTCACATGCAATACTGACAATGGGAGATGATCCTAGTTGTCGTAAACTTCCTGGGGTCCATCCTCCAGGTACTCCTCTTCATAGTCTGGCCATGGGAATAGCCAGGGACAAAGCCATGAGTACTCTTTAAGTACCCGCAAACTAATACTAACAAGGGAAAGGGGTTTTTGATAATAGGACACTAGGCTCTAGGGTTGTTTTTGCAAAATCCAGATTTATCTCTACTAAGTTTAGAAGCAACGAATGCTAGTTGAAGTTTATAACATCTAAGTGGGATCTTGTATTTCATATCAAAACCCTGTTGTGGTCAAGTCAAAGTCTCACTTTGTTTTACAAGTCATTTTGAAAAGTCTGACGGGGGAACAGTATGGACACTCCAACTGTCTATAACCGCGGACACGGCTATTCGAATAGTTTGACACTCTGCAGAGATTGTACACTTTCACCACAACATTCGATACATCCGGAGAACAAATCCCAATTCACCATACTCGATGCGGATAATCAATCCTAACCTTTCAATTACACGCCTAGTATAAGCACCTCTCCTGAGTTTGGCCTCCCAACCATGACCAAGCGACATCTTGGGTCTGCATGTGGACAATCTTCACAAGGTAGCCTCAGCTCACACCTTGGCCGTGAGGGAGCTAATACTAAGGTATATAAGTTTCCAGTCAAGCCCTACCCAATCTTCGGGTATTGTGGTTGTACGATAAAATTGGAATGGTATCGCATCCAGACAACCATCAGTTTTATAAAGGTCTAAGGCTCATGCCTCAACATTTTCATCACCAAAATCATCAGGTGTTCGGAAACACATGTACAAAACATTTCAATAGAATGATCCACCATTCCAAGGTTTTCATAACCATTTTTCCACCAAGTATTCCCACCTAAAGTTGATCAAGTTTTATGCTTAGCACTAGCATCTACAGGTGGGGGTAAGCACTAATGAGGGGTGGTAAGCTAGTGCAGTTTTAACTAAGTTCAATCTCATGCCTTAGGATGACATCAAGATTATCTAGCTTAGGCCAAATTTTATGCTCTTTATGCAACCTTCACATATCTTTCTAGAATCTACAAGTCACTTAAGTAAACTCCAAGTAATAGCTTTAATAAAGAAATAAAATAGAAAGCTTGTAAATAAAACTAGGATTGGTTATCATCAAATATGTCTAACCCAGCATGCTTAGTGCATTGCATAGGTTATCTAACTTTCATAATTGCAAGTGTTAGCTTGCATAAGTAGGGTATCTTGCAAGTGTTAGCTTGCCTTGAGCAGAGCAGTAGTTGAAGTTCTCCTCGGCTTCTTCTTCGTAGAATCTTCCTTCCTCCTCGTATCCTTGGTCGGTACTAGCGTCTATGAATAAATACGAGGTACACAATCACCAAACAATACTTAACTACTTGCAATCATCACACACAAGGGTCCTATAGATGATCTAACATCATCTCTAACATTACAAGATTAAGGCTTGGTTTAATTCCTTTTATTTTTAGAAAAGTAATTTCTACTCATTGAAAAACTACTTAAGATTTAATATTCTCCAAACCAAACATGGGATCATGTTGAGACATGTCATCACCACATATTTTAGTCCATGGTAATATGATTTAAAGTGGTGTCACAATTTAATAAGGTTTTATCCTTTTATTTTAATTAAATAAAGTGACTAGAAATGCCTATGTAGCATTCTTTTATTACTTGAACATTATTTATGTAAGTAAACCTATATATTTTTATATATTCTGAAGTGTATGGTTAAATGTGATTTTTGAGAGTTGGAATCAACTCAAAAGCTATTATGGTTTAAATTTGAAAAATGTTTGAATGCAGAAAAGCTTCTGCCTTGTTATTTTTACCATGGGTGATCTATAGATCCAAATGACTTGAATCCAACGGGCTTGGATTCAGCATTCCCAGACCTTTCTAACAAAATTAGTTTCATTCAATTTGGTTCACTGAATCGGCCTGGGTTGATTTTTGAAACTGGGTACAGAATTGAGTTTGAATCTAAATAGAAAAATCTAAATTCAAACGAGTGGGCTGCGCGGGAACTGTTAACGGGCCGGCCTAGAGACACTCCGCTGCGCGGGGCTCAGCTGACAGGGGGTTCCACCGGTCAGTGTCTCTTTAAACGCGAAGCGGTACGGGGCAATATGGGACGTTCGATCTGGTTCTAATCCAATGACTGAGAGTTATCGTCGACGTTGAGCAACACCGGCAAGACAGAAACCTAGCGCGGCCAGTGGGGGTTGCTAGGGGCTCACCGGGGTTCGGGCGAGGGTCTGCGAGGCGGGCGAACGACGAAGTCGACGACGGCGAACTCAGGGGTGGTTGCGGCAGCTCCTGGGGTGGACGAAATCGACGGTGCCCTTCTTCTCCAGAGGCGGCCTGCTCTGGCGCAATTCCGGCGATGCGCTGCTCGCCTTACTCCGGGACTGAGGTGGGATGGTTCTGGGTGAGAGAGGAGTGGAATGGTGTGAAGAATTCGAGCGGGGGATTCCTCTATTTATAGTCTCGACGGTGAGACCGAATGGCATGGGCGGGCGAAGGTGGCGACACGGCTACGGGCTGCTAGAGGCATGGCCGGCGGTGGCGATCGATTGGTGGTATCCTGGCGATGCTCTACGGATTTAATGCGCTTGTAGGGGCGGTGCGGTTTGGTCTGGAACACGTGACGCTCTGCGCGGCAGAGACGGTGTTTTCAACGGCGAGCGTTGGCTATGAGGCACAGGCGGTGCAATGGGCATGTCTGGCGTGTTCCTGGGATGGTGGCGATCGTGTATGCACGCGGCGAGGGCGGCGCGCGGTCTGTGGGCGTCGGTCGAGTGTGTTGCTCTGGCGCATGCTCGACATGGTTGCTGGCGGGCTGGGAGCGGTTCGTGCGTGTGGTCTAGTGGCCGGCAACATTCGAGCGCTGGACAGGGAGTGGCGGTGGACGGTGGGCTGCCTCCCAAACATGCTGGCTAGGCTAGTTTCTTGCCTAGCTTGCTGTCTACATGGGGGTGGCAAGGTTGGCTTCGGCTGTTCACCATTGATGGTTTTGCCAAGCTCACAGTGGTGCTAGTGCTTGGTTTAGTTAGCTAGATGATCTAATGAGGTTGTTGTGAAATAGCGAGGGAACAAGTTAGGCAAGAATCACTGCTCACAATAGTGTTTTGATTTTATTTGATTTGTTTATGTCAAGTGTTTGATGAAATGGCCGTATGAATTCAAGTTTTGAATTTTGAAAAGATTTTTGGTGGGTGTGCTAGATTGGTGCTGGTGATCTGCAGATGCTTGGGTTTTGAAAGTTGAGCTTGTTTGAGTGGTTTTTGAAAAAGTGGGACCTTCCCATATGATAAAGATTCAATTTTGAATTGTCAATATAAACTATGCATTTGAAAGTTTCTGGATGATCACAAAGTGGGCCTTGATACTTTGTTATGAGTACAATCAAGGGGTGCAAAGATCCAGAGAAGTTTCTTTTAGGTTCTGAAAGTTTGAGACAACCAAAGTAGGCATGGGAGTTAAATTGGTCAAAATGACCATTCCTTTATTTTATTTGTTTTGATTTACTTGTCTTTGGGAAAAGTGTGGGAAATGTTTTAGATGATGTTTATTTCACCTAAGAAACATTTTACAAGCAAGGAAACACACAAACAAGGTGGTTCAAAAGAATTTCAAATTCAATGCATACTCATATGCATGCATTCATAACTTTATTTAGAAAAGTTTTTGTTAACCCTAATTTTGATGCTTAGAGTTTGATGATCCAAGTTCAATATTTTTGGGATGTTACAAACCTTCCCCCCTTAAACAAAATCTCGTCCGAGATTTGGAAAAGGAAAAAGATTACCTAGGATTTGAAGAGTTCGGAAACTCGTCTGATGTGATCTTCAAGGCCCTGGTAGCTTCCTCTTCTGTGTGGTTGCTCCACTGAATCTTGAGAAACTTGATGCTTCGGGTTTGGGTAGTTCGAAAAGCTTCTTCCAAAATACGGATGGGTACTTCGGGATAGGTCAGGTCATCATTGATCTCTATGGTCCGGTGGTCGATATTTTTGAACACTTCGGCCTTCTCGGGGACTTCGAGACACTTGCGAAGTAATGAGATATGGAACACATTGTGCACAGATGACATCTCTTCGGGCAGTTCCAATTGATACGATACATCTCCTCGACGGTTCAGAATCTTGAAAGGTCTGATATATCTGGGGGCTAACTTTCCTTTGAGATGGAAACACTGCATTCCCTTCAATGGCGACACTTTCATATAAACAAAATCTCCTATGTTGAAGGTGAGGTCTCTACGTCTCTTGTCGGCGTAACTCTTCTGTCTGGATTGGGCTGTCTTGAGGTGCTCATGAATCTTGTGAACCTTCTCTTCTGCTTCTCGTAGGATGTCGGGTCCGAAGATCTGAATCTCTCCTACTTCCGACCAGTTCAAAGGGGTGCGACACTTCCTTCCATACATGAATTCAAAGGGGGCCATTTTCAAACTGGCTTGATAACTGTCGTTGTATGAAAATTCTACAAACGGCAGACAGTCTTCCCACTTGGATCCATATTCTAACACACATTCTCTCAGCATATCTTCGAGTATTTGGTTTACTCGCTCTGTTTGTCCATCGGTCTGAGGGTGATATGCGGTGCTGAAATCTAGGCGGGTTCCTAAATCTTCTTGTACTTTCTTCTATAATCTCGAGGTAAACTGAGTTCCTCGATCCGATACGATATTCTTGGGGACTCCATGCAAACTAAATATTCTAGCGATGTACAACTCCGCTAGATTAGAACTCTGATATGTGGTTTTAACAGGCAAGAAATGGGCGACTTTGGACAATCTGTCCACTATGACCCAGATAGAGTCATTTCCCCTAATAGAAGTAGGCAGTCCAGTGATAAAGTCCATTCCTACAGAATCCCATTTCCATTCCGGAATCTGCAAGGGTTGCAACAATCCAGCGGGTCTTTGATGTCCTGCCTTGACTCGTTGACATATATCACACTTGGCGATATAGATTTTAACTACCTCGGTGAATTACGCTCCTAGTTACAAGCCTGGATGAGCGGAAATGGTTGAAATAGTACGGTGGAGCCCAAATGCCACTCACAGGTAGACCTTTCGGCCGTCCCAACAATTTCCAAACATCGGGACAAGAACGGGCGGCGTAATCGGCAGGCGAAGGGATCAACTACATACACAAATGAGTATGTATGCAAGCCAACATACAACAGTACATCAGAGCCATTCCATCTAAAAGAAAAGGAAATATAGCAACGCCATACGACAAGATGAAAATGTCCTAGACAGATATAATAGTTTAGGATATCTCCTCATACATCAAACATCAGAGTATCAGGCGGAAGCGGCAAACAAGATCCGAGTACGGATAAGAAGCAAATCGGCATAAGATGCCCCTTAAGATAAACACATCCCGCCCACAGATCTCACGGATCCCCGTTCCCAGAATCTCTACACCGAATGATCGTTGCCCACATCGTCCGTCTCCTCCACCCAATATCCATCTTGTGAGTGTACCTGTTCATCTGAATCAAATAATTTATCGTGTGAGACCCTAGGGGTACTCAGCAAGTCTTTATGCCTCTAAAGGGGACACAACCTGGGGTGACGCAATTGCAGCAGAAGATAAACCCTAACAATTCTATAGATACTCGCTAACCATCCGCCTAACCAAAGATAGACGGATGTCCGTGAATTAATAACAGCAGTTATAACAGTAATATTAACAGATCCATCCTCCTCCTCGCTTACCAACGAGGAAGCGGACGAACAACCCCCCATCTGTTGGCAGTTTTATTATCCATTCCATGAGTGTTGCACTATTTACTAGTCAGTTATTTAGTCAAGTTAAAAGCGGTACTTTAGTTATGCTTGTCTATGATCGAGAAACTGTGCTCCAAGTCGTCCATAACCGCGGACACGGCTTTCAGAAATTTTTACCCTGCAGGGGTTCACAAATAGCAACACACACTCGATCAACCTCGGAAAAACCAAATCAAAACCCAACGAGGCCTTCACGACAAAGCAATCACAGGATTCAGAAATATTTCAGGGGGCCACCCCATTGAGTACACCCGCAACGAAGTTAGCCGACTCCGAGACGGACTCAAGGTTTGCGCGGTGGTCGTAAACGATCGGGAACCCGAAAATGTGGGGCTTGTCGATACACGAAAACACTCTCACGACCTAACAGACAGTGCAGACTCGCACAATTTTAAATAAAGCAGTAAAGCATGGCATAAGTACAGGATAGTAAATAAAACCTCAAACTAGTTTGTGGCCCCAAGAAATAAGAATGAATCAAGCTCTGGCTCAGGGGGGTCCCATAATCCTCCCGGATGTGGATAGCGCGAATATTCAAGGAACAGGAATCAAGTACTCGGGGTCCTACGGGACACAAGTGAGCATGAAAAACCAAATAGCAGATATTGCTCACCGGTGCCACTTTCATTAGTTATCCCATACTACTCAGGTTAAGTTGTTTAGGTACCTCGTTATCCATCAGACACTCACATACCCTACACATGCTGTTCTACGACTCGCATGGCTCAAACAACTCCTGTAGTAATGGCTCATGGGATGGAGGAACAAGCTTCGGTGGGGTTTAAAAGTAAAGGCTATGCCGTACTTGGGATTCAGGTTAATGCAATCACGACTCGATGATGCAAGAATAAGATAGAGGCAATAGGTACTGTATGTATGCAAGCATGTGGTAGTGCTTTCCTGGCAGCTCAGTTGAAGCGAGAGAAGGATCTGGGTAGTGCTCCTGGGTTTCTTGATATATCCACCTTTCGCCTATATTCGAAGAAGAACCAAACAAACAAGGGCCAACATAAATAAAGTGCACAAGCATAAGAATAAAATGCGACAAGCAAACAATCATGCCATGATGAATGATGCACAATTTGCATGGCAATAAAGTAGCATGGCATGGGTGAGGCGTGGAATACAAGAATAAATCATTTTATTGAGTTTTGGCCATATTTTATCCTCATATTAGTTGCTGTTTACATTATATTTATATGATGCATGCTGCAAAACAGAACAAGGAGTGCATGAACAGAAAGGTCTCGTCGAGCTGATCATTTTAGACATATCATTTGTCAAATTTGGAGTTATAAAACAAAAGTTATTAATTAATTGAGGGAAAGGGCACTTTGTTGTAATTTAGATCAACTTGAAATTTTTAAGTGTTCAAAATATATTTTGGATAGCATATTTGAAATCCTCACATTTTTCTGATTTGAAAACATATATTATTTGTAATATTTGGAATTATGAATTTAAATTTATTTAAAAGTCAAAATTAGTCCAATGGGGTCAAAGTCAAAGGTTTGACTATTTTGAATTAGTTTTGAAAATATTTGATAAAAGATTTGAATTAACATTCAAAAACAAAACATATTTCATATAAGGTTCAAATTCAAATTCCAAACCATTTGAAAGTTATGAATGAATTTATATTTAAACAGATTTGAAATTTGAATTTGAATCAATTGGAAAAGTTTGAATTAAACAGGAATTCAGAAATACTGTTGTTACTCAGACAGACCCAGCCAAAGACACTGACAGGTGGGCCAGCAAGCGGGGAGGCCCATTGCGCGCGTCCAAGCCAGGGATTGCGTGTTGGGAGGAAAATAACTTCAGGGACCTAAATGGAAAAGCGTAGATGGATGTCTGACGAAACTGAATTTTAGATCTGGCAAAAGCTGTGAGCTGAGTCAATTTTGCGTCAAAGATGGCGAGCAATCCTTTGGGAATTTTGTGATGCCGCAAAAATGAAAGTTGTAGAGGGACGATAGGGCTACAACTTTCGTGTTTGGGGTTTCTCCGGAGGAGGGCTCGATCGCGGAAAACGCCGAACAGGGGCGCAGAGACCCATTGGCCGAACTAGGATACCAGGAACATCTCGTTCTGAACTTGCGGTAGCAGGCGTGTACCGAGCGGGATTTCTAATGACGACGACGGCGATTACGCTATGGAGATGATGCAAGGAAGAAGGAAACGGAGAATTGAACCTCACCTCAATCAATTCCAGCCGGAATCGGGTTCGGGGGTGGAAGAAGATGGTCGAGGCGAGGCGGTGTGGTTCTGTGCTCGGCCAGGAAAAAGAGGAAGCAGAGGCGCCACGTCCAGCTCCTCCTAGAGCTCACGAGGTTGTCGATGAAGACCGCATGCACGCCCTTCGGCTCCAGAAGGTGCTCAAGGCGACGGTGCGGTGACGCTCTCCTCGCTGCTACACTCAGGTCGGGGTGGATACCGAGTAAGAGGGAGGGGATGGCGGCGCGGGATGCAGAGAGGGGTCTCTAGGGTTGGAGATAGGATCGAAGGGGATAAGAAGGAGGGGAGGCGAGTGCGGGGTGATGAGGACAACGGCGGGTGGACGCCTACCTGCTCCCCCGTTTACCTGCAGAGAGAAGGGGGGGGGGTCGGGAGGAAGACGGTGAACAAGACGGCATCTGGGAGCGAAGGGGTACCGGGCCGTGGAGGAAGGTGGGCCGGATGAGGGTATTGCACTGGTAGGCTGCTGCTCTCTCTTGGGCTGCTGCGGCTGGGCCCAAGGTGGCTGCTGCCAGGTATGAACCTCTCTCTTATTCCTTCTTCTTTTTATTTTTATTTGTTTTGTTTGTTTCAAATTCAAGCAAGCATTTTATTTCAAATCTTTTTGAACCTTGCAGATAGGTTTGAACAGAGAATTTTGGGAATGCCAAAGATAGAAAGGAGGGAAAAAAATAGAAGTGGAGATGAGTGATGCCCACATACATAAAAGTAGTATGTGCCATTTTGGCATTTTACCAGATTAGGGTTTTAGTAAAAGAACAAAACTCTTTTTCCAAAATATTGGACCCTAACAATGGCCCTTGATTGTATAAAACAAGATAGGGATACAAAGAGGGAGGGAGATGAGATGAGAGATGATCCACTCAAGAATTCAGATAAAATCCAAAAGACTTAAATGTGGTGATACTTGCATGGACCATGCAAAATAATTAATGCCATGTTTATTCTTGTGAAAACAATAATATTTACATGGCATTATTCTTATGCATTCCCAAAAGTGGAATAAAGCCAAGCAAAAGAATTTATAGAAGTAGATCCATCCTATCTCCCATGAGCTAGATTAAATACCAAAAGAAAATCAAATGCAAGCTCATGATTAATGGAATGGTGGAATTATAAGGTGGTGAAAGAAAGGTGGTGGAGTGGAATAAAAGATATGCCCCCAACTCAACTTGGGCATTTAAACAATATATCAATATCCAAATACAATATCAAGAGACAAATACAATTGATAATGCATATGAGAGAAGAACCAACACAAAAAGGGTTTTATATGATGCTCAAATGCAAGGTGGCATGATGACATGAGCATGATATAATGATGATGCAACAATTATGTCTAGGAAGTAGTCATTATATTACTAGACCAAGTAGCATTGCAATTGTTAGACAAATGGGATGCTACAACTCTCCCCCACTAAACAGTAATCTCGCCCCGAGATTCTAGGAAGAAGAAGAAGACTCAAAGAGGGTAGGATAGTTGGCACGGAGTTCATCTTCACGTTCCCAAGTGGCTTCATCAACAGAATGGTGCGACCATTGCACCTTGCAGAACTTGATGGACTTGTTGCGAGTCCTTCTTTCTGCGATCTCAAGGATTTTTGTGGGGTGTTCTTGATAAGACAGGTCTTCTTGGAGATTGATTAGCTCATGATCCACGGTCCTGCCAGGATCCTTGAAGCACTTCTTGAGTTGAGAGATGTGGAAGACATGATGGACCTTGAGTTTTTCCGGGAGCTCAAGAGCATAAGCAACTTCTCCTCTTCTTCCAAGAATTTTGAAAGGACCGATGTATCTAGGAGCCAGCTTTCCTTTGATACCAAAACGGTGTGTGCCTTTCATGGGAGTGACACGAAGGTAAACAAGATCACCAGGGACATACTCCATGTCCGTGTGCTTCCTGTCGTAATTGCTCTTCTGGCGACTTTGAGAAATCTTCAGATTTTCAAGAATGATATGCACCTTCTCCTCCGCTTGAGTTACTATGTCAGGGCCAAACCAAATTCTTTCTCCTGCACCCGACCAACCAATCAGAGTTCTGCATTTGCGGCCATAGAGAGCCTCAAATGGTGCCATCTTTAGACTTTTCTGGAAGCTGTTGTTGTAAGAGAATTCAGCATCAGGGAGACATTCTTCCCACTTCATGCCAAAAGAGATGACGCAAGCATGAAGCATATCCTCCAGAATCTGATTGATCCTTTCAACTTGTCCTTGCGACTGAGGGTGGTAAGTTGTGCTGAAGTTCAATTTTGTTCCCAAAGAATTTTGGAAACTCTCCCAGAACTTGGAAGTGAAGATGCTCCCACGGTCTAAACTGATCTCAAGTGGAACCCCATACAGAGAGACAATTCTGTTGATATAGAGCTCAGCCAGCTGATTTCCAGAAATTGTTTCCTTGACGGGGAAGAAGTGAGCCACTTTAGAAAGCCTGTGAATGACAACAAAGATTGCATTGTTGCCCTTCTGCGACCTTGGAAAACCAGTGATGAAGTCCATCTCTACTTTCTCCCATTTCCATTCCGGGGGTTTCAATGGCTGTAGAAGACCGTAAGGTTTCTGATGGACAGCTTTCACTCTGCGGCAGACATCACACTCCGAGACATACTTGGCACAATATCGTTTCAATCCCGGCCACCAATATTGTGTTTTCAAGTCCATGTACATCTTTGTGCTGCCAGGGTGGATAGAAAGAAAAGAATCGTGCGCCTCCTTGAGAACTTGCTCTCTCAAACCCGGGTAGTTCGGAACAAACATCCGGTGTTCAAAGAAAAGCGTGCCTTGATCATCGACGTGGAAGGACTCATACTTCGGAAGCTGAAGTTTTGAGATGATCTTTTTGGTGTGCGGATCACCAAGTCGACGAGAGAACCTTTTCTTCCAAGAGAGGGTAGCCGAAGGTTCAGGAGATACCCTTGTTCCACAATTTCAAGGTTGAGCGACGGAATTCCTCGCACAAGAGAGGCGTTGTTCTTCCATCATGAGGTTGTTGACATAAGCTTTGCGGCCGAGGGCATCGGCCATGACATTAGCTTTGCTCGAGTGTAGTTGATGGTCAAATCAAAATCATTGATTGCTTCAATCCATCTCCTCTGCCAAGGTTGAGATCAGGCTGAGTGAAGATATACTTCAGACTCGTGATCAAAAAGATTTCACAACGTTGCCAAGCAAGTAGTGCCTCCATAGTTTCAAAGCAAAGACAATCATGCGAGCTCGAGGTCATGTGTAGGATAGTTGATCTCATGCGTCTTCAACTGTCGAGAGGCATAAGCAACAACTTGTTTTTCTTGCATAAGGACCGCACCCAATCCTTGCAAAGAGGCGTCACAGAATATCTGGAAAGGCTTAGATGTGTCCGGAGGAACCAAGACTGGTGTGGAAGTGAGCTTCTCTTTGAGTGTCTCAAAGCTTGCTTGACATGCAGGGGTCCAAAGGTATTTCTTGCCTTTCTTGAGGAGATCGGTAAGAGGCTTCGCTATCTTCGAAAAGTTCTGAACGAAGCGACGACAATAACTAGCCAAACCAAGGAAACTCCGCACTTCTTTGACATTAACAGGAGGAAGCCATTCAACAATTGTCTTTACAGTTTCCGGGTTGACCGCAATGCCCTTGGCAGAGATGACGTGACCAAGATAGGTTACTTGAGGTAGCCAAAACTCACACTTTGAGAACTTTGCATACAAGCGGTTCTCACGAAGCTTGTTTAGGACACACCGAAGGTGTTCTTCATGTTCTTCCTTTGACTTAGAATAGACTAAGATGTCATCCAGATAGACCACAACGAACTTATCAAGATACTCCATGAAAACCGAGTTCATAAGCCTCGAGAAGGTAGCAGGTGCGTTGGTGAGACCGAAAGACATGACTGTGTACTCATACAGGCCATAGCGGGTGGTGAAAGCTGTTTTAGGAACATCTTCCTTGCGAATCTTGATTTGGTGATAACCACTTCTCAAGTCAAGCTTAGAGAACACCACAGCTCCAGCTAGCTGATCGAAGAGATCATTAATCCGCGGAAGAGGATATTTATTCTTGATGGTTTTAGCATTGAGAGCCCGATAGTCAACACAAAGTCTATCAGTGCTGCCTCGCTTTTTCACAAATATTGTTGGGCTACCCCAAGAAGAAGTACTGTGTTGAATGAAACCCAACTTCTCTTGTTCATCAAGTTGACGTTTGAGTTCAGCCAACTCAGCAGGACCCATTTTATAAGGCCGCTTGGAGATAGGAGCCGTTCCAGGTTCAAGCTCAATTACAAACTCAACCTCACGATCTGGAGGCATACCCGGCAACTCTTCAGGAAAGACATATGGGAACTCACAGACCACCGGAACACTCTGAATAGCTTCCAAAGCATCATCATTCAGAGCCGCCAAAGAGAAAAGCTGGATCGCAGGAGTCAGACTTGGAGAAAAGACTATATGGCCTTCAGGAATCTTCAGAGAAACCGAGCGTTCAGCACAATCAATCACAGCTGCATTTGCTGTCAACCAATCCATGCCCAAGATGACATCAATGTCAGAATTTCCCAGAACAATTAAGGACGCCGAGAACGAAGATCCACCAATCTCAATTCGATTGCCATGGCTGATATGAACAGCCCTCATGTTTGCTCCAGGAGAAAGGACCATCAACCGCTTAAGGAGAGGAACCAAGACTAACTCATTTTCATTTGCAAACTTGTGAGAAACAAATGAATGCGATGCACCAGAATCAAACAAAACTCGTGCAGGGACTGAGTTAACGGATAGCATACCCATCACAACTCCAGGTGTATGCTCAGCTTGAGCGGCGTTGACACAGTTGGCATGAGCAACAGTAGACCTGGGCTTGGTGTTGATGTTTAGAGCCCGAGGTGGTGGTGCACGAACCAAAGGAGAGCTTGCCGCAGATCTTGGAGGTGGTGGAGGAAGAGCTTTGTTTTTCATCGGAAAGTTCCAGTACTGATGCCCAGTGTCTCCGCAAGTGAAACAAGCACCAGGTGGACGTGGAGCAACGTAGCCAGGGACTCCGCCAGGCGCTCCAGGGTAGTGGTGGTTGTAGCCCCTGGGAGCAGTAGTGAGGAAGTTTGGTGGCCTTGCCGCGAAGCTTGAAGGTCTTGGTGGAGCCGGGAGCGACGGTGGGGTGTTAGGAACCCAGACACGACGCTTAGAAGGAGTTGACATAGCTGAAGAGCTTGCTGCCTCGCGGTTGTGTTTCTTTGACTCCTCAAACACTTTCTTACTTGCTTCTTCCTGCAGAGCTGTATGCTGAAGTTCCAGAAAAGACGTCGGCCTTGCATGTGTGATTGCATATTTAATCGATGCATTGAGCCCTTGCCGGAACCTATTTTGCTTCTTCTTGTCATCGGAGATCTCATCGCCACCATAACGAGAAAGGTTCATGAAGTTCCTGATGTAGGTATTGACATTGTCATTTCCCTGCTTGAGGTTGAGAAACACTTCCTTCATCCTCTCCATGACAATTTCTGACAGATACTTCTCTTTGAACGCTCCAGTGAACTGTTCCCAAGTAGGCTGAAAACCAATGCAGTTTGCCTTCAGATAATTCTCCCACTAGAGAGCTGCATCTCCCTTCAGAAGGTGAGTAGCACATTTTACCCATTCTTGCTCAGGAACATCAGCAGTCTCCAGTAGCCTTGACATCTCACGCAACCAATCATCAGCATCAAGTGGTTGATCAGAAACATCAAATTGGCGTGGGTTGAACTTCAGGAAACTTTTGATGTCTCCTCGCTTGGGAGGTGGAGGTAGCGGAGCAAACTCATTCCTCTGAACACTCTCTTCAAAACGCTGCTGGTTCTGCTGCATTGCTGCCAAGGCATTGGCGATGTTCGACAACGCGGACCCCAGTTCAGGTGGTATGTCCTCATCGAGCAGTGGTGGTGCCATCCTGTGATTGATATAAAACACAAGTCAGTACTATAATGGAGAATAATAATAATCCAAAATAGTACCAAGATGGAATTAACCAAGATTAAAGGATACAATTTACTAAGATGATATTAAAATATCAACAAAGTTCAAAGCACCTAGAAGATATTAAGCATATCGCACACGACTGAAAAGGAGTGTGGTACACAGATATATCAAAGAAAAAAAATTCCGCAAATTTCGGCATTAAAATACCAGTAGATTCGCAAAATCACTTAACGAATCAAGATTAGTGACTCTACCAATTCAATATACAAGAGCGAATGATAAGAGTAGTGGTATGGTCGCGACTCCATCCCGCACTCAAATCATTACTCCGCACATGAATAAGTGGGACACATATCCTAACCCCTTCTTCTCACGATGAACCTAAAGATTAGTAACTACGGAAACGAACACCCCAAACAAGATAACGTCGGATAACAAAGGGTAAGACAGATCGCGGCGGTATACAACGAATCAGATAGATCGCGTCGGTTTGCAAACGCCTGTCGGTATGGAATGTACCAACAGTTGATAACCAAAAGGCCGATAAAGATAACAACTTGGATGCAACAGATAGACAAGGAATACACACACACACAACCTATGGTACTACGGAAACCCAGAACACGTGAATCTTAGTTTGAACTTTTAAGAAGAGGATTGAAAACGTTACACTTCCTTACCAGAAAAGGGTGGGTGGGTGGGTAAGAAGAAAAGTGGAATCAGTCCTACTCTCGCGTTTTGTTTTTCCCTAGTATACATAACTACCAAAATATTTGCTAGACTGACAACGACCATTTGGCTGAGACCCTGAAGGGCGGGATGGCTCTGATACCAATTGGTAACTACCTCGGTGAATTACGCTCCTAGTTACAAGACTGGATGAGCGGAAATGGTTGAAATAGTACGGTGGGGCCCAAATGCCACTCACATGTAGACCTTTCGGCCGTTCCAACCATTTCCAAACATCGGGACAAGAACGGGCGGCGTAATCGGCAGGCGAAGGGATCAACTACATACACAAATGAGTATGTATCCAAGCCGTATACAACAGTACATCAGAGCCATTCCATCTAAAAGAAAAGGAAATATAGCAGCGCCATACGGCAAGATTCAAATGTCCTAGACAAATATAATAGTTTAGGATATCTCCTCATACATCAAACATCAGAGTATCAGGCGGAAGCGGCAAGCAAGATCCGAGTATGGATAAGAAGCAAATCGGCATAAGATGCCCCTTAAGATAAACACATCCCGCCCACGGATCTCACGGATCCCCGTTCCCGGAATCTCTACACCGAATGATCGTTGCCCACATCGTCTGTATCCTCCACCCAGTATCCATCTTGTGAGTGTACCTGTTCATCTGAATCAAATAATTTATCGTGTGAGACCCTAGGGGTACTTAGCAAGTCTTTATGCCTCTAAAGGGGACACAACCTGGGGTGACGCAATTGCAGCAAAAGATAAACCCTAACAATTCTATAGATACTCGCTAACCATCCGCCTAACCAAAGATAGACGGATGTCCGTGAATTAATAACAGCAGTTATAACAGTAATATTAACAGATCCATCCTCCTCCTCGCTTACCAACGAGGAAGCGGACGAACAACCCCCATCCGTTGGCAGTTTTATTATCCATTCCATGAGTGTTGCACTATTTACTAGTCAGTTATTTAGTCAAGTTAAAAGCGGTACTTTAGTTATGCTTGTCTATGATCGAGAAACTGTGCTCCAAGTCGTCCATAACCGCGGACACGGCTTTCAGAAAGTTTTACCCTGCAGGGGTGCACAAATAGCAACACACACTCGATCAACCTCGGAAAAACCAAATCAAAACCCAACGAGGCCTTCACGACAAAGCAATCACAGGATTCCGAAATATTTCAGGGGGCCACCCCATTGAGTACACCCGCAACAAAGTTAGCCGACTCCGAGACGGACTCAAGGTTTGCGCCGATGGTCAAAACGACTGGAACCCGAAAATGTGACTGGGCTTGTCGACATGAAAACACTACCGACATAACAAGACAGTGCGATTACCTCGCACAATTTAAAATAAAGCGAAAGCGTGGCATAAGTACAGGATAGTAAATAAAACCTCAAACTAGTTTGTGGCCCCAAGAAATAAGAATGAATCAAGCTCGCTCTGGGGTCCCATAATCCTCCGGATGTGGATAGCGCGAATATTCAAGGAACAGGAATCAAGTACTCGGGGTCCTACGGGACACAAGTGAGCATGAAAAACCAAATAGCATATATTGCTCACCGGTGCCACTTTCATTAGTTATCCCATACTACTCAGGTTAAGTTGTTTAGGTACCTCGTTATCCATCAGACACTCACATACCCTACACATGCTGTTCTACGACTCGCATGGCTCAAACAACTCCTGTAGTAATGGCTCATGGGATGGAGGAACAAGCTTCGGTGGGGTTTAAAAGTAAAGGCTATGCCGTACTTGGGATTCAGGTTAATGCAATCGCAACTCGATGATGCAAGAATAAGATATAGGCAATAGGTACTGTATGTATGCAAGCATGTGGTATTGCTTGCCTGGCAGCTCAGTTGAAGCGAGAGAAGGATCTAGGTAGTGCTCCTGGGTTTCTTGATATATCCCCTGCTCAGCGTCTATTCGAAGAAGAACCAAACAAACAAGGGCCAACATAAATAAAGTGCACAAGCATAAGAATAAAATGCGACAATCAAACAATCATGCCATGATGAATGATGCACAATTTGCATGGCAATAAAGTAGCATGGCATGGGTGAGGCGTGGAATACAAGAATAAATCATTTTATTGAGTTTTGGCCACATTTTATCCTCATATTAGTTGCTGTTTACATTATATTTATATGATGCATGCTGCAAAACAGAACAAGGAATGCATGAACAGAAAGGTCTCGTCGAGCTGATCATTTTAGACATATCATTTGTCAAATTTGGAGTTATAAAACAAAAGTTATTAATTAATTAAGGGAGAAGGGCACTTTGTTGTAATTTAGATCAACTTGAAATTTTTAAGTGTTCAAAATATATTTTGGATAGCATATTTGAAATCCTCACATTTTTCTGATTTGAAAACATATATTATTTGTAATATTTGGAATTATGAATTTAAATTTATTTAAAAGTCAAAATTAGTCCAATGGGGTCAAAGTCAAAGGTTTGACTATTTTGAATTAGTTTTGAAAATATTTGATTAAAGATTTGAATTAACATTCAAAAACAAAACATATTTCATATAAGGTTCGAATTCAAATTCCAAACCATTTGAAAGTTATGAATGAATTTATATTGAAACAGATTTGAAATTTGAATTTGAATCAATTCGAAAAGTTTGAATTAAACAGGAATTCAGAAATACTGTTGTTACTCAAACAGACCCAGCCAAAGACACTAACAGGTGGGCCAACAAGCGGGGAGGCCCACTGCGCGCGTGCAGGCCAGGGATTGCGGGTTGGGAGGAAAAAAACTTCAGGGACCTAAATGGAAAAGCGTAGATGGATGTCTGACGAAACTGAATTTTAGATCTGGCAAAAGCTGTGAGCTGAGTCAATTTTGCGTCGAAGATGGCGAGCAATCCTTTGGGAATTTTGTGATGCCGCAAAAATGAAAGTTGTAGAGGGACGATAGGGCTACAACTTTCGTGTTTGGGGTTTCTCCGGAGGAGGGCTCGATCGCCGGGAAAACGCCAGGGCAGGCGAGACTGACGGTCTGAACTAGGATACCAGGAACATCTCGTTCTGAACTTGCGGTAGCAGGCGTGTACCGAGCGGGATTTCTAATGACGACGACGGCGATTACGCTATGGAGATGATGCAAGGAAGAAGGGAACGGAGAATTGAACCTCACCTCAATCAATTCCAGCCGGAATCGGGTTCGGGGGTGGAAGAAGATGGTCGAGGCGAGGCGGTGTGGTTCCGTGCTCGGCCAGGAAAAAGAGGAAGCAGAGGCGCCACGTCCAGCTCCTCCGAGAGCTCACGAGGTTGTCGATGAAGACCGCATGCACGCCCTTCGGCTCCAGAAGGTGGTCAAGGCGACGGCGCGGTGACACTCTCCTCGCTGCTACACTCAGGTCGGGGTGGATACCGAGTAAGAGGGAGGGGATGGCGGCGCGGGATGCAGAGAGGGGTCTCTAGGGTTGGAGATAGGATCGAAGGGGATAAGAAGGAGGGGAGGCGAGTGCGGGGTGACGAGGACAATGGCGGGTGGACGCCTACCTGCTCCCCCGTTTACCTGCAGAGAGAAGGGGGGTCGGGAGGAAGACGGTGAACAGGACGGCGTCTGGGAGCAAAGGGGTACCGGGCCGTGGAGGAAGGTGGGCCGGAGGAGGGTATTGCACTGGTAGGCTGCTGCTCTCTCTTGGGCTGCTGCGGCTGGGCCCAAGGTGGCTGCTGCCAGGTATGAACCTCTCTCTTATTCCTTCTTCTTTTTATTTTTATTTGTTTTGTTTGTTTCAAATTCAAGCAAGCATTTTATTTCAAATCTTTTTGAACCTTGCAGATAGTTTTGAACAGAGAATTTTGGGAATGCCAAAGATAGAAAGGAGGAAAAAAATAGAAGTGGAGATGAGTGATGCCCACATACATAAAAGTAGTATGTGGCATTTTGGCATTTTACCAGATTAGGGTTTTAGTAAAAGAACAAAACTCTTTTTCCAAAATATTGGACCCTAACAATGGCCCTTGATTGTATAAAACAAGATAGGGATACAAAGAGGGAGGGAGATGAGATGAGAGATGATCCACTCAAGAATTCATATAAAATCCAAAAGACTTAAATGTGGTGATACTTGCATGGCCCATGCAAAATAATTAATGCCATGTTTATTCTTGTGAAAACAATAATATTTACATGGCATTATTCTTATGCATTCCCAAAAGTGGAATAAATCCAAGC
The DNA here is from genome assembly GCA_030063025.1 of Avena longiglumis. Classification (NCBI taxonomy): domain Eukaryota; kingdom Viridiplantae; phylum Streptophyta; class Magnoliopsida; order Poales; family Poaceae; genus Avena; species Avena longiglumis. The sequence goes on along the minus strand of CP125977.1, from coordinate 176,179,769 downwards.
AAAAGAATTTATAGAAGTAGATCCATCCTATCTCCCATGAGCTAGATTAAATACCAAAAGAAAATCAAATGCAAGCTCATGGATAATGGAATGGTGGAATTATAAGGTGGTGAAAGAAAGGTGGTGGAGTGGAATAAAACCCCCAACTCAACTTGGGAATTTAAACAATATATCAATATCCAAATACAATATCAAGAAACAAATACAATTGATAATGCATATGAGAGAAGAACCAACACAAAAAGGGTTTTATATGATGCTCAAATGCAAGGTGGCATGATGACATGAGCATGATATAATGATGATGCAACAATTATGTCTAGGAAGTAGTCATTATATTACTAGACCAAGTAGCATTGCAATTGTTAGACAAATGGGATGCTACATAGATTCTGATTTCTCTCTTCATCTTATGCCACCAAAATTGCTTTTTAAAATCTTGATACATCTTAGTTCCTCCGGGATGGATAGAATAAAGAGTATCATGAGCCTCCTTCAGAATAACTTCTTTCAACTTAGAATCTGCTGGTACACAAAGGCGTCCTTTGTACCACAAACTCCTTCTTCGTCCTCAGTGAATCTAGGTACTTTTCCTGTACCGATACGACGCTTGATTCCGTAAATACTAGCATTTCCCTTTTGCGCCTGTTTAATCTGACTGATCAAAGTGGGTTGGAGTTATATGCTAGCCAAAAATCCTTTACTTACTAACTCTATCCAAAAATCTTCCATCTCTTTGTGCAAACTTGGTTGCTCCTTCAAAATCATGGAGTTCAAGCGGCACGGTAATCTGCTAAGGGCATCGGCTACCACATTGGCTTTACCAGGGTGATAGTGAATGTCCAGATCATAATCCTTGATTAGCTCAATCCATCTTCTCTTCCTCATATTCAGCTCCTTTTGAGTGAATATATACTTTAGGCTCTTGTGATCCGTATAGATCTCACAACGGTTTCCCATCAGGTAATGTCTCCATGTTTTGAGGGCTAGAACTACGGCTACGAGTTCGAGGACATGGGTGGGGTAGTTTTTCTCATGTTGCTTTAGTTGTCGAGATATATAAGATATAACTTTGCCTTCTTGCATTAGCACACATCCGAGACCGATCTTGGATGCATCACAATACACATTGAAGGGCTTCGTGATATCCGGAATGATCAAGATTGGGGCTGAAATCAATCTCCTCTTGAGTTCTTGAAAACTTTCTTCACATTTGTAGGTCCATTCAAACTTCTTGTCCTTCTTCAGTAATTGGGTCATGGGTCTGGCGATACTCGAGAATCCTTCTACGAATTTGCGGTAATATCCCGCCAATCCGAGAAATGCACGAACTTGGGTTTGAGTGGTTGGGGCTTGCCAATCTTCTACATCTTTCACTTTGGCAGGGTCAACGACAATTCCTCCGGCTGATACAATGTGACCGAAGAATCCTACCTCCTGTAACCAGAATTCACATTTGCTAAACTTTGCATACAGCTGATGTTCTCTAAGGGTTCCAAGAATGGTCCTTAGGTGTAGCTCATGTTCTTCTTCTGATTTGGAATAAATCAGAATGTCATCGATGAAAACAATGGCAAACTTATCCAGGAATTCCATAAAAATCTTATTCATGAGATTCATGAAATAAGTGGGGGCATTGGTTAGTCCGAAAGCCATGACTATATACTCATACAATCCATATCTAGTGGTAAAGGCAGTCTTTGGAATATCCTCTGCACGAATTTTGAGTTGATGATAGCCAGTTCTAAGATCAATCTTAGAGAACACTTTGGCACCGGTCAACTGATCAAACAAATCTTCTATCTTGGGCAAGGGGTACTTGTTCTTGACGGTGACATCATTCAACTTCCGATAATCCGTAAGCAAACGGTTACCTCCATCCTTCTTGTCCACAAACAAGACAGGTGATCTCCATGGTGACGCACTTGGTTGAATCAATCCAATTTCTAGCATGGAATCCAGTTGCTTCTTCAGTTCTGCTAGCTCTGATGGGTTCATACTATATGGTCTCTGGGCTATGGGTCCTGTTCTGGGAATTAGTTCGATGATAAACTCGATATCCCGATCTAGGGGCATACCGGGCAAAACATCTAGAAATACATCAGGGTATTCACAGACTATCCGGACTTGGTCAATGGTAGGTTGGGCTATACTCTTGTTGCATTTGAATTGGCGAGGTAAGGTTTCAGATATATGCTCAGCTGATATTCCGGCTGTACTGGTCATGGTTATGGTTTTCTTGGCACAGTCAATCAATCCTTTATGTTTGGACATCCAATCCATTCCTAGTACTACTTCCAAACCTTTAGTTCCAAGTACTATCAGATTTGCATAAAAATCTATGCCATGGATTCGGATAGGGACGGCTTTGCAAATTTGCCTAGCCTTAGTGGTTGATCCGGGAATTTGAACAATCATAACATGCTTCAGTTTGGTTGGTTGAATTTTACTAGTGCATGAAAATTCTTCGGTGACAAATGAATGCGATGCACCAGAATCAAACAACACTCTTGCAAGTACTGAATTAACAGAAAACATACCCATCACGACGTCTGGCGCTTCCTGAGCTTCTTCAGCATGCATGAGAAAAAGAAGGCCGTTGCGGTTGAGTGAATTCCCTGGGGCAAATCTTCTTCCTAGCTGCACACGACGCTGCTGCTGAGCTGGGACATTGGCATTGGGGGCTGTAGCATTCTGCTTGTTGGGGCACTCGTTGGAATAGTGGCCTTTATTTCCACAGTCATAACAAGTCACTTGCGACTTGTCCTTTGCTGCTACAGGAACAACATTGCTTCCAGTCCTAGGGGCAGTGTTGGTGTTGGCGGTAGCATTGTTGTTGTTGAACTTGGGTGGGGCACGATTGAAATTTCTAGTGTTGTCGGGGTTGTTGTGATTTCCTCCGGGCCTAGGGTTTCCACGGTTGGGGTAGGTCGGAAGGTTCATCGGGGGTCTATTGGTTCTTGGGGCAAATCTTGGAGATGGGTTGGGGCGATACTTTGGGGTCTGATGGGTTCCTGGTTGATGCATCATGCGACGCTTGTGGTTCTCATTGGCTTGGTTGATCTTTCCTTCCATCTGGATAGCTGAGTCGACAAGGGCTTCAATATTAGCAAAGGGGATATTGTCTAACAAAGTCTGCATTTAATCATGCAGACCATTCAGGAATCTTTCTTTCTTCTTGGCCTCGGTGTCGATCTCATCCGGGGCATACCTAGCTAATGACAAAATTTTGTCACGGTATTCCACTACAGTCATCCTTCCTTGCTTCAGCTCTCTGAACTCGTCTCTCATTCTCTTGATCAAACCTGGTGGTACATGGGTTCTGCTAAACTTGACCTTAAATTCTTCCCAGGTCATCATCTGGCCTCCGGTCATTGCGCGAACACTGTTCCACCATGCCCTGGCATCTCCGGCTAGATAGTGAGTGGCGAACAGAACTTTCTCGTTGGCTTCCACTCCGGCGAATTCTAGGTTATTTTCCATGGTTTGCAGCCAATCATCGGCGTCTAGGGGTTCTTCTGACTTAGTGAAAACAGGTGTGTTGGTATTCTGGAAATTTTTGAGCTTAGATCCATGGTTGTTCTGATTTCCATGGCCTTGGTTGTTGTGGGCTAGCTGGGCTATCTGCTGAAGGGTGGCTAGGTTGGCTTGACGTTCCGCTCTTTTAGCTTCACGGTCAGAAGTCAACATTTGCAGAATCTGCAACATCGGGTCCGGGGATGAACCACTTCCTCCACGTGGCATCTGAAGATTGAGATAGATCATGAGAAAAGAGGGAAATTTCTAAAGTTTTTGGGTCTTTGAAAAAAATTTAAAGTTTGACTCAGATTTTCTAGAAACTTGCTTTTCCATTCATTCATTCATAGCACACGATACAACACACACCACAACAAAGAAAAACAGATGGTTTTAAGAACCATTCTGTGAACTACGATACAGTAGGACCGAATACTACTCACTACGCTAGTGCTCAAGTGCTACTACTCCTTGGAATCTGTGGCCTCAGCATCCTCATCATCATCGATGAAGGCGAAATCGTATTCATCGGTGAAGAAGTCCATATCCTGATCCTCCAGAAAATCATCATCATCGCTGAGATAGGAGTAGGGGTCCCCACGAAGATTCTCTCTGGCATTCTCCCTTTCCTCCAACTGCACGTCTCCCTCGTGGATGGTCTCCTCCAAAGATGAGATGCGGTGGCGAAGACGGGCAATGATGCGCTCCTTCTTGTCGAGCTGACGCCGGCGAGACTTGCGATCCTTTGCTAGCATGGCGATGGTTTGGTACTTCATCTTGATGATGGCAGACTTGTGGTTGGAGTAGTCACGACAGTTGTCTAACTCCTGCTGACGATCGTACATCATGAAGCTAAGGTGGTCCAATTGAGTCTTCAGTTCGGGGTGGTATGGGGATTCTAGTGGTTGTCCATTTGCATCACGCCTTGGGCAAAACTCAAAGCGAGTACCCTTGATCTGATTGATGCTCTGCCCACACAGACGGGAAAGAGCTTCCTGCATGGCCCTGGCAAGTCCATCGAGCCAGTTGTTCTCTCTTAAGGTAAACTGAATTCCTTCCGCGGTGGGAGGTTCGATCTTTCCTCTGAGACATGCAACAATTAGCCATTGCAGATCTTCTCCTCCTTGATCATTGAGCTGAGCTCCGAAGAACTCGGGGTGCGGACGCTCCAGAAGTTCCGAAAGCTGGTCCAAACCCCTCTCAAAGATAAGGTCTCCTCCATTCCCCAACTGATAAAACTTGTTGTACTTCACGTCCATCTATAAGAATATAGGATGAGTAAGTTAGTAGTGTGATCAAGTGTGTCAAAATTTTATGTATTTTGCAAGAGTTTTTTTTTTGAGGAACATGAATTTTCATGAATGAATCAAAGGGGTAAGAATGAGAATAAGTTTTTGTAAATATTTGTTTTCTTTGGTTTTGAAACTAAGTTTTTGATTCAAATGTCCGGTCTAACTAGGGTCTCCTATGGTCAGGATGGCTCTGATACCAACTTGTCAACACCCGGATTTTTAATCCCAGATGCCTGTTATGCCATACATCGCAATCCCAGGATTACCATTTTTGAGAGACATAACAGAATTGGATACCATAGTACATCATCCATTACAACCGTACATAAATTCTTACACAAATAGGGATCTCATGATCCAGTTCTTAATACAACATCAAGCAGCGGAATACGTAATAATAATGGTAGCGTAGGCGAAGCTCCATCGTCGCGGTCACAGGCAATGATGACGATGGGAGATGATCCTAGTTGTCGTAACCTTCCTGGGGTCCATCCTCCAGGTACTCCTCTTCATAGTCTGGCCATGGGAATAGCCAGGGACAAAGCCATGAGTACTCTTTAAGTACTCACAAACTAATACTAACAAGGGAAAGGGGTTTTTGATAATAGGACACTAGGCTCTAGGGTTGTTTTTGCAAAAGCCAGATTTATATCTACTAAGTTTAGAAGCAACGAATGCTAGTTGAAGTTTATAACATCTAAGTGGGATCTTGTATTTCATATCACAAACCTGTTTTGGTCAAGTCAAAGTCTCACTTTGTTTCACAAGTCATTTTGAAAAGTCTGACGGGGGAACAGTATGGCCACTCCAACTGTCCATAACCGCGGACGCGGCTATTCGAATAGTTTGACACTCTGTAGAGATTGTACACTTTCACCACAACATTCGATACATCCGTCAGGAACAAATCCCGAATTCACCATACTCAGTATGCGGATAATCAATCGTAACCTTTCAATTACACGCCCTAGTATAATCACCTCTCCTGTGAGTTTGGCCTCCCAACCATGACCAACTGTCATCTTGGGTACTGCACAGGTGGACAATCTTCACAAGGTAGCCTCAGCTCACACCTTGGCCGTGAGGGAGCTAATACTAAGGTATATAAGTTTCCAGTCAAGCCCTACCCAATCTTCGGGTATTGTGGTTGTACGATAAAATTGGAATAGTATCGCATCCAGACAACCATCAGTTTTATAAAGGGCTAAGGCTCATGCCTCAACATTTTCATCACCAAAATCATCAGGTGTTCGGAAACACATGTCCAAAACATTTCAATAGAATGATCCATCATTCCAAGGTTTTCATAACCATTTTTCCACCAAGTATTCCCACCTAAAGTTGATCAAGTTTTATGCTTAGCACTAGCATCTACAGGTGGGGGTAAACACTAATGAGGGGTGGTAAGCTAGTGGAGTTTTAACTAAGTTCAATCTCATGCCTTAGGATGACATCAAGATTATCTAGCTTAGGACAAATTTGATGCTCTTTATGCAACCTTCACATATCTTTCTAGAATCTACAAGTCACTTAAGTAAACTCCAAGTAATATCTTTGATAAAGAAATAAAATAGAAAGCTTGTAAATAAAACTAGGATTCACTACAAGAAATCTAGCTATATATGACCCTCCATTTTCGTCACAGAATCGTCATAGTAGTCCGTTTATGACGATTCTATGACGATTTTAAGATCGTCGAAAGCTGAGCGTCGCAAATGAACTATAACGACGATTTTGATAAAATCATCATAAGCGTCATGACGATATTGAATTGTCATAACCTCTATGACGATCCAATATCTCCAAGGGCCATCTAGCCACGCCAAGTCAGATCCTACGTGGCCAATCCTACGTGGCAAAATTGTGACGAAATGATATCGTTGTATTGCAAATTCAGCCCGGTCCAATATGGTCGCTTATATGGGCCGAACCCATTAATTAGGCCTTTTTATTTTGTGCATCGTAGCCTTTTAGGTTCCATTTTTGGGCTTTAGCCTTTTTAGATTCATTCATTTTTCAACATTCGGCCTTTTCTGATATGTCAGATTCAGCCCATTTATTATTTTCAGATCAGTTCTTTCATCTAAAAAGGGCAAAGCCCAATACCAGTTCATCTCCTTTTTTTGTCCTATGCTCCTCATTCTTTGGGCTTATGGCCTTTCTGTGGCCTGCCCACTAAATTTCGATCCAAAAATTACAAAAATAAGATTCACAAACAACCAATTGTATAACAGGTCACATTCAAGATGACAGTAAATATGAGATCAAATATATCATAGCCATATATACATCACACCCATATACATGTCATAGCGATATACAAGTCACAACCATATATATGTCACACACACGACAGCAAATATGAACTAGCCTAACAGTTTTGGCAGGACATATAATATGCTTAACCAAAAGGTTTGTTCCTCCAGTGTGGTCTTCCTTGGCAATGACAGGCCGATAAAAAACATCTGCACATTCAAAGAAAACAAATAATTTGATTAACAGGAGAAATAATAAGGTCCACTATTTTTTAGATAAAAACATTCTGAAATCCCACTTGTTCGGAACTACTATTTTTACCGAGGAAAAAACAAGGACACGGAAAGAACATATGTTCTCTACACAGCATGCCTGCATCTCATTAGTGTACGAAGTAATCTCCCTATCACCCAAAATTTCAGTCAAGTAGTTTCACACAAATGATAAGTAGTTTCAGTCAAGTCATTTAGCAACACTACAAAGATACAGTTTCATGGTCTCTCTTCATTTGACAACACTATAAAGAAGAAAACCAAAAAGGACATGATTTGTGTGGAAGAATTTGAAAGTGAGTATTTACTTCTTACTAGCAGCAAGGAGACAACCTTATAAACCTGATGGAATAATTTGTAACAAACCGAAGACTGTTCCAAAACTACTCTAACTAACCAGAAATATAGTCGATGAGACTTGAAAGGGACAAATCTGAGGACAGGGAGACGGGTCATATAAGATTTTCTCACTCTCAACTTTTTGTTTCCTAGCATTTCTTAAGTTTCTCTAGCTATCAACATACAAATTAAGGAGTACGAGAAAATAGAGCAGGAACATCGCAATCCTATTACCTTAAGAACCACTAGCGCATGCATCTTACGACATGTACTTGTCGAGGAAGATCTAGCCGAAGAGGATCAGGTCAAGTAGGCTCCTGAGGCGCATGGTGATAAATGAAGATGACAGTTCCTAGTAAACCAAAAAAAAATAAAGGTTATAAGTTAAGCCTTTATTAAACAAATAGCACGCCTAAAACAAGTTCTTATATATGAAACTATACTAGGACAAACAAACTACATCTAAAACTGATTAGACTTTCAAGCTTGTATCAGGCATACAAGCAAGAGCTAATGTCCAGATGAATTAACAACCTAGGAAAAAGCATGTGATCTTCCTTTCCATCAAAGAATGAAATCAATTTCAGACCATAAAGGTATACAGTCCATGCTACAAATAGGGAGTTTGTTTATTTCTATAGGATACAGCATAATATGTATATACTGATGTTAAATAATCTGTGAATTCAAATTAAATGAAGCAATAAATATATCAATGCAAGTAGCTGTATGTTCCTACCCCACTGGAAAAAATATTCATGCAAACATCCTAGTACATTCAGAACTGAAACTGGTTTACCAAATAAATTGTAAAGAGGCAAACTAATTAAAGGCATGTACTCCCAGGTTTCAAAATCAACATCATAATTTACTTGTCAGTCAAACATGTGCACACATAATATAGGATATGTAACAACTACTGCTTTCACATCACCAATCAAGCACACGAAAGATGCAAAACAAGAGATACACACACATGTATCAATTGAGAATAGAAATTACTATAATAGTCATAACGATTAACTTTTCTTCTACACGAGAATGAAGGAAATATGGTAAACACATATAAATAGCAGCTATGTAGCCATAAGATATATGAGCAACAACTATGTATAACCCGGACTTCTGGAACCTGGGTACGCCGCCCCCTCATATCCTATCGTCAATAACTAGCTATGAGATATGTGGACAAGGAAACATAAATGGTTAGGAAAATGAGAAGAATTGAGTATACGGCAAGGAATATGGTGAATATAGTGGGACACAATTGAGTATACGGCAACAATTCAGAGAAGTTTTCCATCAAGTAACACGTCTAATGCACTAGAGTGAGACACAATTGAGTATACGACAACAATTCAGAGAAGTTTTCCATCAAGGAACACGTCTAATGCACTAGTGTGAGACACAATTGAGTTGCAGGATTAGTGTGTAACATAACATATACAAGAAGTGGGACTACAATAGCAAGTGTGTCCAATTAGAAAGATTATTGGACAATAGAAAGTGTGTACAATAGCAAGTGTGTTGCAGGACTAGTCAGTTTTCAGCAACCTCACAGATTCAGTTAACTGCACTCAATACAAATCACAGAGCAAAAAAGAAAGATTATTGGAGTAAGCAGAATAAGTTTATATTCTGCAGTGCCGGCAGATTCATCTGCCTGTTCATCAGTGACATGGCCTTGGTGACACCCTTCATGGCTTCCCATATTGCTTGTGTTGATTTCAGGGTCTGTAATTTTACAAGGCAGCCATTGTCATATAGGGTTCATGGCCTTCAGCTATAATTAAAAATAAATCTCCCAGGTTATAAACAAATCCCATTCTGTGTCCCACCCATCAGAATGAGCATATACAAGTATCTATCTAAATGTTTGAAATAAACAAAACAACTGCTCAGAAAAACTACGGAGGAGTAGTGGTAGTACCTGATTCGGCCGGAGTAGAGGAGGATGGTGGTGATGGAGCGCATCCTGAGGGCGTCGAGGGACACGGTGCCATCATGCCTGGGGTACTGCTTGTAGGTTTGGTAGAGGCGCTTGACGTCCTGGTCGTGCTCGCTGTGGAAGGTCCGTGGAAGGCCATATAGTGCCTGAGGAAGTAGTGGAGGACCTTCAACTCGTCGCTCTGCAAGTCGACAGGCGTCCCTAGGAACCGAGAGAGGTAGGACCCTGTGCAGACGGCTCGAGAAGATGGATCCGGTCGACGCGAGGCAGTGGGGCGGCCGGACTAGCCTTGGGAAGAGCAGGAGGGTAGTTTCACTTGGTAGATCAAGGGGCGAGGCGGGGCGAACTAGCGACGGAAGGAGATCCTGGCAACGGAAGGAGATGGTTTGGGGAGGAGGTGGTACCGAGGGGAGGAGGGGCGCTGGTGGCTAGCTGGGGAAGAAGGAGATGTGGAGGGGATCATATCAAGGTGGAGTGGAGGCGGGGCTCGTGGGTGGGTGGGAGAGGAGAGGAGGGAGGCGGCGGCACTCGTGGGTGGGTCTGGCTGTGCGAGGGAGTGGGGATCTGCTGCGATATGGGCATCGGAGCGGCAGGAGGTGGGCATCAGGGGCGGCGCGAGGGATCAGGGGCATCGGAGCGGCAGGAGGTGGGCATCAGGGGCATCGGAGAGGCAGGAGGTGGGCATCAGGGGCGGCTACGAGGTGGTGGCGGCGGTGGAGGGGAGGATAGGCCTAGGGTTTCTGTGATCTATGGACGTGGAGTGAGGTAGGTGGTTGCGTGGGTCTGGGTAGTGGGGACTTGGTGATGCAGCGGGCGGGGTGGGATTTGTGTTTCTTCATTGAGATACTAAGACGTTGGATGGGAAGTGAACGGTTCAGATCAAACAAGAATGGACGATCTGTGGGAGGTGATTTGCTGTGATTTGATTGGTTGTGAAATATTTTCCATTTTCTAAGTGCCAAAAAGAGGGCAAACGACCAATGTTATGGCCAGAATCACGGAATAGTTCGTGATACTGTTCCCATATTGTGCACACATATGTATCATGGGATGACGAACAATGTTGCAGGAGGAAGTTTTCCTTTTCGTCGCACGTAAAAACCATTTTCCATTTTCCGAGCGCAAAATACGGGTCGTTTTATGAAGCAACCACCAAATGAAAGTTTTAAGATGCTACCATCCCATTTTTTTAAAATAATAGGACACCTTACATGTATAAAAGTATCAACCGTGGTATCTCAAACCTTTCCGTCCACCCCTGGCGAAAAAGACAAATTCCTGCCGAATTGGCAGGAAGTGGGTCCGATTTGAACTACGAGTACATGATCCGATGTCCATGATTTTTTGAAAAAATCATTTTTAGACTCATAATACCATGTTTCTTCAGAGATCCAATGCAAGTTTAGCGAGGCTCAGCCCCGAGCTAAGAATCTTTATGCCCGCCGTTTTGACCATAGTTTGAAACAGGCATAAAAAATTCAAAAACGGTCCGATCAATGCAAATCCTTCGCGTGGTATCTTATTATGTGACATAGTTGCACGTAAAAATACCAAACTTTGTATATTGTAAGTTTCTCAAAAAAACCTTCTCAGAAATGACCTATCATGTTCGAGGTTTCTTGGCTTTCGGGGCAAACGACCAATGTTATGGCCAGAATCGCGGCATAGTTTGTGATACTGTTCCCATATTGTGCACACATATGTATCATGGGATGGCGAACAATGTTGCAGTAGGAAGTTTTCCTTTTCGTCGCACGAAAAAACCATTTTTTATTTTCCGAGCGCAAAATACGGGTCGATTTATGAAGCAACCACCAAATGAAAGTTTCAAGATGCTACCATCCCATTTTTTAAAAATAATAGGACACCTTACATGTATAAAAGTATCAACCGTGGTATCTCAAACCTTTCCGTCCACCCCGGGCGAAAAAGACAAATTCCTGCCGAATCGGTAGGAAGTGGGTCCGATTTGAACTACGGGTACATGATCCGATGCCCATGATTTTTTGAAAAAATCATTTTTAGACTCATAATACCATGTTTCTTCAGAGATCCAATGAAAGTTTAGCGAGGCTCAGCCCCGAGCTAAGAATCTTTATGCCCGCCGTTTTGACCATAGTTTGAAACGGGCATAAAAAAATTCAAAAACGGTCCGATCAATGCAAATCCTTCGCGTGGTGTCTTATTATGTGACATAGTTGCAAGTAAAAATACCAAACTTGGTATATTGCAAGTTTCTCAAAAAAACCTTCTCAGAAATGACCTATCATGTTCGAGGTTTCATGGCTTTCGGGGCAAACGACCAATGTTATGGCCAGAATGGCGGCATAGTTTGTGATACTGTTCCCATATTGTGCACACATATGTATCATGGGATGGCGAACAATGTTGCAGTAGGAAGTTTTCCTTTTCGTCGCACGGAAAAACCATTTTCTATTTTCCGAGCGCAAAATACGGGTCGTTTTATGAAGCAACCACCAAATGAAAGTTTCAAGATGCTATCATCCCATTTTTTAAAAATAATAGGACACCTTACATGTATAAAAGTATCAACCATGGTATCTCAAACCTTTCCGTCCACCCCTGGCGAAAAAGACAAATTCCTGCCGAATCGGTAGGAAGTGGGTCCGATTTGAACTACGGGTACATGATCCGATGCCCATGATTTTTTGAAAAAATCATTTTTAGACTCATAATACCATGTTTCTTCAGAGATCCAATACAAGTTTAGCAAGGCTCAGCCCCGAGCTAAGAATCTCTATGCCCGCCGTTTTGACCATAGTTTAAAACGGGCATAAAAAATTCAAAAACGGTCCGATCAATGCAAATACTTCGCGTGCTGTCTTATTATGTGACATAAGTTAGCGATACTTAAGGCCAATTTTTTTGAATTCAAAACCCTAGTTTTAAAATCATATTTTGAATTACGATATTGTCCCTACTTGGACTAATATGGGATCAGTAGATCCACAATTTAAAATAATCATATTATTTATAATTAACATCCTAGTATGATTTAATGAAATTAATAAATATTTAGAGAGAAAAATAAATTATTTTAGACTTCTTATGAAAAATATACAAAAGAAATATAAAAACACAAAATAAAAAGAAAAAACCTAGTCCCATCGAGGCCCATTAGCGAAAATTTGGGCACCAGGCCCAGTTGCAACCGCGTGTTCTACTCAAATAGGAGGAGCACAGAGGGTGTACATCTAAGTTATGTTGGTGTGGTGGTCAGGTTCCTTCTATGTGGTGGGAGGTCCGCGATTCGAGTGCTTAGGGCTCCATTTTTGCCTATTAAATTCGCGATATAACACATTGAATGTTTATAAGGAGTCGCCGTAGTAATATGCCACAAATGAAATTGTGGTCTGGTGGTAAGGTGCACCCGCAAAAAGAGGGAGGTCGCGAGTTCGAGTGCTTAGCCCTCTATTTTTTGCCTATTAAATTCACGATATAGCAAATTTAATGTTTATAATCGGTCATGGTAGTAATATGCCACCAAGGAACTTGTGGTCTGGTGGTAAGGTGCACTCGTGAACAGAGGGAGGTCGCGAGTTCAAATAACTGGCTAGATTTTTTTTGGAAATAATTCACAAGGCAATTAATTAATACATGAATATAAAGTGACACACAGACATGACATGTAGGCACAATTGTTGACGTGGCCAACCTCTTATTTTCTAATTTAGACGATATGACGATTTAAAATCGTCATAGTGAGCTACCAATACCTCCCGAGATGCATTTACTGGGTTATGACGATTTGAGCTAATAAAACCATGACGATTTTAAGCAAGATCGTCGTAATTTTCTAAGGTTTTGAACCTCCTAAATAGCTTACGACCATTTAGTGCAAAATCGTCATAATTCTATGACGATTTTGTCCACAGTCACTCTTAGAAGGTCATAGAATAACACATTCCTTGTAGTGATTGGTTATCATCAAATATGTCTAACCAGCATACTTAGTGCATTGCATAGGTTATCTAACTTTCATAATTGCAAGTGTTAGCTTGCATAAGTAGGGTATCTTGCAAGTGTTAGCTTGCCTTGAGCAGAGCAGTGGTTGAAGTTCTCCTCGGCTTCTTCTTCGTAGAATCCTCCTTCCTCCTCGTATCCTTGGTCGGTACTAGCGTCTATAAATAAATACGAGGTACAAACTCACCAAACAATACTGAACTACTTGCAATCATCACACACAAGGGTCCTATAGATGATCTAACATCATCTCTACATTACAAGATGAAGTCTTGGTTTAATTCATTTTATTTTTAGAAAAGTAATTTCTACTCATTGAAAAACTACTTAAGATTTAATATTCTCCAAACCAAACATGGGATCATGTTGACACATGTCATCACCATATATTTTAGTCCATGGGAATATGATTTAAAGTGGTGTCACAATTTAATAAGGTTTTACCCTTTTAGTTTAATTAAATAAAGTGACTAGAAATGCCTATGTAGCATTCTTTTATTACTTGAACATTATTTCTGTAAGTAAACCTATATATTTTTATATATTCTGAAAGGTATGGTTAAATGTGATTTTTAAGAGTTGGAATCAACTCAAAAGCTATTATGGTTTAAATTTGAAAAATGTTTGAATGCAGAAAAGCTTCTGCCTTGTTATTTTTACCATGGGTGATCTATAGATCCAAATGACTTGAATCCAACGGGCTTGGATTCAGCATTCCCAGACCTTTCTAACAAAATTAGTTTCATTCAATTTGGTTCACTGAATCGACCTGGGTTGATTTTTGAAACTGGGTACAGAATTAAGTTTGAATCTAAATAGAAAAATCTAAATTCAAACAAGTGGGCTGCGCGGGAACTGTTAACGGGCCGGCCTAGTGACACTCCGCTGCGCGGGGCTCAGCTGATAGAGGGGTTCCACCGGTCAGTGTCTCTTTAAACGCGAAGAGGTACGAGGCAATATGGGACGTTCGATCTGGTTCTAATCCAACGGCTGAGAGTCATCATCGACGTTGAGCAACGCCGGCGAGACAGAAACATAGCGCGGACAGTGGGGGTTGCTGGGGGCTCACCGGGGTTCGGGCGAGGGTCGGCAAGGCGGGCGAACGACGAAGTCGACGGCGGCGAACTCAGGGGTGGTCGCGGCAGCTCCTGGGGTGGACGAAATCGACGGCGCCCTTCTTCTCCAGAGGCGGCCTGCTCCGGCGCAATTTCGGCGATGCGCTGCTCGCCTTGCTCTGGGACTGAGGTGGGATGGTTCTAGGTGAGAGAGGAGTGGAATGGTGTGAAGAATTCGAGCGGGGGAGTCCTCTATTTATAGTCTCTATGGTGAGACCGAATGGCATGGGCGAGCCACGGTGGCGACACGGCTACGGGCTGCTAGAGGCATGGCCGGCGGTGGCGATCGATTGGTGGTCTCCTGGCGATGCTCTACAGATTTAATGAGCTTGTAGGGGCGGTGCGGTTTGGTCTGGAACACGCGATGCTCTGCGCGGCAGAGGCGGCGTTTTCGACGGCGAGCGGTGGCTACGGGGCACGGGCGGTGTAATGGGCATGTCTGGCGTGTTCCTGGGATGGTGGCGATCGTGTATGCACGCGGCGAGGGCGGCGCGCGGTCTGTGGGAATCGGTCGAGTGTGGCGCTCTGGCGCATGCTCGGCATGGTTGCTGGCGGGCTGGGAGCGGTCTGTGCGTGTGGTCTAGTGGCTGGCAACATTCGAGCACTAGACAGGGAGTGGCGGTGGAAGGTGGGCTGCCTCCCAGACATGCTGGCTAGGCTAGTTTCTTGCCTAGCTTGCTGTCTACATGGGGGTGGCAAGGTTGGCTTCGTCTGTTCACCATTGATGGTTTTGGCAAGCTCACAGTGGTGCTAGTGCTTGGTTTAGTTATCTAGATGATCTACTGAGGTTGTTGTGAGCTAGAGAGGGAACAAGTTAGGCAAGAATCACTGCTCACAATAGTGTTTTGATTTTATTTGATTTGTTTATGCCAAGTGTTTGATGAAATGGCCGCATGAATTCAAGTTTTGAATTTTGAAAAGATTTTTGGTGGGTGTGCTAGATTGGTGCTGGTGATCTGCAGATGCTTGGGTTTTGAAAGTTGAGCTTATTTGAGTGGTTTTTGAAAAAGTGGGATCTTCCCATATGATAAAGATTCAATTTTGAATTGTCATTTAAACTATGCATTTGAAAGTTTCTGGATGATCACAAAGTGGGCCTTGATACTTTGTTATGAGTACAATCAAGGGGTGCAAAGATCCAGAGAAGTTTCTGTTAGGTTCTGAAAGTTTGAGACAACCAAAGTAGGCATGGGAGTTAAATTAGGTCAAAATGACCATTCCTTTATTTTATTTGTTTTGATTTACTTGTCTTTGGGAAAAGTGTGGGAAATGTTTTAGATGATGTTTATTTCACCTAAGAAACAATTTACAAGCAAGGAAACACACAAACAAGGTGGTTCAAAAGAATTTCAAATTCAATGCATACTCATATGCATGCATTCATAACTTTATTTAGAAAAGTTTTTGTTAACCCTAATTTTGATGCTTAGAGTTTGATGATCCAAGTTCAATATTTTTGGGATGTTACAAACCTTCCCCCCTTAAACAAAATCTCGTCCCGAGATTTGAAAAAGGACGAAAAGATTACCTAGGATTTGAAGAGATCGGGAAACTCTGTCCTGATGTGATCTTCGCGCTCTCAGGTAGCTTCCTCTTCTGTGTGGTTGCTCCACTGAATCTTGATAAACTTGATGCTTAGGGTTCGGGTAGTTCGAAAAGCTTCTTCCAAAATACGGATGGGTACTTCGGGATAGGTCAGGTCATCATTGATCTCTATGGTCTGGTGGTCGATATTTTTGAACACTTCGGTCTTCTCGGGGACTTCGAGACACTTGCGAAGTAATGAGATATGGAACACATTGTGCACAGATGACATCTCTTCGGGCAGTTCCAATTGATACGATACTTCTCCTCGACGGTTCAGAATCTTGAAAGGTCCGATATATCTGTGGGCTAACTTTCCTTTGAGTTGGAAACACTGCATTCCCTTCAATGGCGACACTTTCAGATAAAAAAAATCTCCTATGTTCAAGGTGAGGTCTCTACGTCTCTTGTCGGCGTAACTCTTCTGTCTAGATTGGGCTGTCTTGAGGTGCTCACGAATCTTGTGAACCTTCTCTTCTTCTTCTCGTAGGATGTCGGGTCCAAAGATCTGACTCTCTCCTACTTCCGACCAGTTCAAAGGGGTGCGACACTTCCTTCCGTACATGAATTCAAAGGGGGCCATTTTCAAACTGGCTTGATAACTGTCGTTGTATGAAAATTCTGCAAACGGCAGACAGTCTTCCCACTTGGATCCATATTCTAACACACATGCTCTCATCATATCTTCGAGTATTTGGTTTACTCGCTCTGTTTGTCCATCGGTCTGAGGGTGATATGCGGTGCTGAAATCTAGGCGGGTTCCTAAATCTTCTTGGACTTTCTTCTAGAATCTCGAGGTAAACTGAGTTCCTCGATCCGATACGATGTTCTTGGGGACTCCATGCAAACTAACTATTCTAGCGATGTACAACTCCGCTAGCTTCGAACTCTGATATGTGGTTTTAACAGGCAAGAAATGGGCGACTTTGGACAATCTGTCCACTATGACCTAGATACAGTCATTTCCCCTACTAGAAGTAGGCAGTCTAGTGATAAAGTCCGTTCCTACAGAATCCCATTTCCATTCCGGAATCTGCAAGGGTTGCAACAATCCAGCGGGTCTTTGATGTCCTGCCTTGACTCGCTGACATATATCACACTTGGCGATATAGCTTCCGATTTCTCTCTTCATCTTATGCCACCAAAATTGCTCTTTCAAATCTTGATACATCTTAGTTCCTCCGGGATGGATAGAATAAAGAGTATCATGAGCCTCCTTCAGAATAACTTCTTTCAACTTAGAATCTGCTGGTACACAAAGGCGTCCTTTGTACCACAAAACTCCTTCTTCATCCTCGGTGAATCCAGGTACTTTTCCTGTACCGATACGACGCTTGATTCTGTCAATACTAGCATTTCCCTTTTGCGCCTGTTTAATCTGACTGATCAAAGTGGGCTGGAGTTATATGCTAGCCAAAAATCCTTCACTTACTAACTCTATCCAAAAATCTTCCATCTCTTTGTGCAAACTTGGTTGCTCCTTCAAAATCATGGAGTTCAAGCGGCACGGTAATCTGCTAAGGGCATCGGCTACCACATTGGCTTTACCAGGGTGATAGTGAATGTCCATATCGTAATCCTTGATTAGCTCAATCCATCTTCTCTTCCTCATATTCAGCTCCTTTTGAGTGAATATATACTTTAGGCTCTTGTGATCCGTATAGATCTCACAACGGTTTCCCATCAGGTAATGTCTCCATGTTTTGAGGGCTAGAACTATGGCTGCGAGTTCGAGGTCATGGGTGGGGTAGTTTTGCTCATGTTGCTTTAGTTGTCGAGATAGATAAGATATAACTTTGCCTTCTTGCATTATCACACATCCGAGACCGATCTTGGATGCATCACAATACACATAGAAGGGCTTCGTGATATCCGACATGATCAAGATTGGGGCTGAAATCAATCTCCTCTTGAGTTCTTGAAAACTTGCTTCACATTTGTCGGTCCATTCAAACTTCTTGTCCTTCTTCAGCAATTGGGTCATGGGTCCGGCGATACTCGAGAATCCTTCTACGAATTTGCGGTAATATCCCGCCAATCCGATAAATGCACGAACTTGGGTTTGAGTGGTTGGGGCTTGCCAATCTTCTACATCTTTCACTTTGGCAGGGTCAACGACAATTCCTCCGGCTGATACAATGTGACCGAAGAATCCTACCTCCTGTAACCAGAATTCACATTTGCTAAACTTTGCATATAGCTGATGTTCTCTAAGGGTTCCAAGAATGGTCCTTAGGTGTAGCTCATGTTCTTCTTCTGATTTGGAATAAATCAGAATGTCATCGATGAAAACAACGGCAAACTTATCCAGGAAGTCCATAAAAATCTTATTCATGAGATTCATGAAATAAGTGGGGGCATTGGTTAGTCCGATATCCATGACTATATACTCATACAATCGATATATGGTGGTAAAGGAAGTCTTTGGAATATCCTCTGCACGAATTTTGAGTTGATGATAGCCAGTTCTAAGATCAATCTTAGAGAACACTTTGGCACCGGTCAACTGATCAAACAAATCTTCTATCTTGGGCAAGGGGTACTTGTTCTTGACGGTGACATCATTCAACTTCCGATAATCCGTAAACAAACGGTTACCTCAATCCTTCTTGTCCACAAACAAGACAGGTGATCTCCATGGTGACGCACTTGGTTGAATCAATCCAATTTCCAGCATGGAATCCAGTTGCTTCTTCAGTTCTACTAGCTCTGACGGGTTCATACTATATGGTCTCTGGGCTATGGGTCCTGTTCCGGGAATTAGTTCGATGATAAACTCGATATCCCGATCTAGGGGCATACCGGGCAAAACATCTAGAAATACATCGGGGTATTCACAGACTATCCGGACTTGGTCAATGGTAGGTTGGGCTATACTCTTGTTGCATTTGAATTGGCGAGGTAAGGTTTCAGATATATGCTCGACTGATATTAAATTTGTCTTGGTCATGGTTATGGTTTTCTTGGCACAGTCAATCAATCCTTTATGTTTGGACATCCAATCCATTCCTAGTACTACTTCCAAACCTTTAGTTCCAAGTACTATCAGATTTTCATAAAAATCTATGCCATGGATTCGGATAGGGACGGCTTTGCAAATTTGCCTAGCCTTAGTGGTTGATCCGGGAATTTGAACAATCATAACATGCTTCAGTTTGGTTGGTTGAATTTTACTAGTGCATGCAAATTCTTCAGTGACAAATGAATGCGATGCACCAGAATCAAACAACACTCTTGCAAGTACTAAATTAATAGAAAACATACCCAGCACGACGTCTGGCGCTTCCTGAGCTTCTTCAGCATGCATGAGAAAAAGACGGCCGTTGCAGTTGAGTGAATTCCCTGGGTCAAATCTTCTTCCTAGCTGCACACGACGCTGCTGCTGAGCTGGGACATTAGCATTGGGGGTTGTAGCATTCTTCTTGTTGGGGCACTCGTTGGAATAGTGGCCTTTATTTCCACATTCATAACAAGTCACTTGCGGCTTGTCCTTTGCTGCTACAGGAACAACATTGCTTCCAGTCCTAGGGGTAGTGTTGGTGTTGGCGGTAGCATTGTTGTTGTTGAACTTGGGTGGGGCACGATTGAAATTGCTAGCGTTGCCGGGGTTGTTGTGATTTCCTCCGGGCCTAGGGTTTCCACGGTTGGGGTAGGTCGGAAGGTTCATCGGGGGTATGTTGGTTCTTGGGGCAAATCCTGGAGATGGGTTGGGGCGATACTTTAGGGTCTGATGGGTTCCTGGTTGATGCATCATGCGACGCTTGCGGTTCTCATTGGCTTGGTTGATCTTTCCTTCCATCTGGATAGCTGAGTCGACAAGGGCTTCAATATCAGCAAAGGGGATATTGACTAACACAGTCTGCATTTCATCATGCAGACCATTCAGGAATCTTTCTTTCTTCTTGGCCTCGGTGTTGATCTCATCCGGGGCATACCTAGCTAATGAAAAAAAATTGTCACGGTATTCCACTACAGTCATCCTTCCTTGCTTCAGCTCTCTGAACTCGTCTCTCATTCTCTTGATCAAACCTGGTGGTACATGGGTTCTGTTAAACTTGACCTTAAATTCTTCCCAGGTCATCATCTGGACTCCGGTCATTGCGCGAACACTGTTCCACCATGCCCTGGCATCTCCGGCTAGATAGTGAGTGGCGAACAGAACTTTCTCGTTGGCTTCCACTCCAGCGAATTCTAGGTTATTTTCCATGGTTTGCAGCCAATCATCGGCGTCTAGGGGTTCTTCTGACTTAGTGAAAACAGGTGTGTTGGTATTCTGGAAATTTTTGATCTTAGATCCATGGTTGTCCTGATTTCCATGGCCTTGGTTGTTGTGGGCTAGCTAGGCTATCTGCTGAAGGGTGGCTAGGTTGGCTTGACGTTCCGCTCTTTTAGCTTCACGGTCAGAAGTCAACATTTGTAGAATCTGCAACATCGGGTCCGGGGATGAACCACTTCCTCCACGTGGCATCTGAAGATTGAGATAGATCATGAGAAAAGAGGGAAATTTCTAAAGTTTTTGGGTCTTTGAAAAAATTTTAAAGTTTGACTCAGATTTTCTAGCAACTTGCTTTTTGTTCATTCATTCATAGCACACGATACAACACACACCACAACAAATAAAAACAGATGGTTTTAAGAACCATTCTGAGAACTACGATACAGTAGGACCGAATACTACTCACTACGCTAGGGCTCAAGTGCTACTACTCCTCGGAATCTGTGGCCTCATCATCCTCATCATCATCGATGAAGGCGAAATCGTCTTCATCGGTGAAGAAGTCCATATCCTGATCCTCCAGAAAATCATCATCATCGCTGAGATAGGAGTAGGGGTCCCCACGAAGATTCTCTCTGGCATTCTCCCTTTCCTCCAACTACATGTCTCTCTCGTGGATGGTCTCCTCCAAAGATGAGATACGGTGGCGAAGACAGGCAATGATGCGCTCCTTCTTGTCGAGCTGACGCCGGCGAGACTTGCGATCCTTTGCTAGCATGGCAATGGTTTGGTCCTTCGTCTTGATGATGGCAGACTTGTGGTTGGAATAGTCACGACAGTTGTCTAACTCCTGCTGACGATCGTACATCATGAAGCTAAGGTGTTACAATTGAGTCTTCAGTTCGGGGTGGTATGGGGATTCTAGTGGTTTTCCATTTGCATCACGCCTTGGGCAAAACTCAAAGCGAGTACCCTTGATCTGATTGATGCTCTGCCCACACAGACGGGAAAGAGCTTCCTGCATGGCCCTGGCAAGTCCATCGAGCCAGTTGTTCTCTCTTAAGGTAAACTGAATTCCTTCCGCAGTGGGAGGTTCGATCTTTCCTCTGAGACTTGCAACAATTAGCCATTGCAGATCTTCTCCTCCTTAATCATTGAGCTGAGCTCCGAAGAACTCGGGGTGCGGACGCTCCAGAAGTTCCGAAAGCTGGTCCAAATCCCTCTCAAATATAAGGTCTCCTCTATTCCCCAACTGATAAAACTTTCTATACTTCACGTCCATCTATACGAATATAGGATGAGTAAGTTAGTAGAGTGATCAAGTGTGTCAAAATTTTATGTATTTTGCAAGAGTTTTTTTTTGAGGAACATGAATTTTCATGAAAAAATCAAAGGGGTAAGAATGAGAATAAGTTTTTTAAATATTTGTTTTCTTTGGTTTTGAAACTAAGTTTTTGATTCAAACGTCCGGTCTAACTAGGGTCTCCTATGGTCAGGATGGCTCTGATACCAACTTGTCAACACCCGGATTTTTAATCCCATATGCCTGTTATGCCATACATCGCAATCCCAGGATTACCATTTTTGCGAGACATAACAGAATTGGATACCATAGTACATCATCCATTACAACCATACATAAATTCTTACACAAATAGGGATCTCATGATCCAGTTCTTAATACAACATCAAGTAGCAGAATACGTAATAATAACGGTAGCGTAGGCGAAGCTCCATCTTCGGGGTTACAGGAAATGCTGACGATGGGAGATGATCATAGTTGTCGTAACCTTCCTGGGATCCATCCTCCAGGTACTCCTCTTCATTGTCTGGCCATGGGAATAGCCAGGGACAAATCCATGAGTACTCTTTAAGTACTCACAAACTAATACTAACAAGGGAAAGGGGTTTTTGATAATAGGACACTAGGCTCTAGGGTTGTTTTTGCAAAAGCCAGATTTATCTCTACTAAGTTTAGAAGCAACGAATGCTAGTTGAAGTTTATAACATCTAAGTGGGATCTTGTATTTCATATCACAAACCTGTTGTGGTCAAGTAAAAGTCTCACTTTGTTTCACAAGTCATTTTGAAAAGTCTGACGGGGGAACAGTATGGCCACTCCAACTGTCCATAACCGCGGGCGCGGCTATTCGAATAGTTTGAATCTCTGCAGAGATTGTACACCTTCACCACAACATTCGATACATCCGTCAAGAACAAATCCCGAATTCACCATACTCAGTATGCGGATAATCAATCCTAACCTTTCAATTACACGCCCTAGTATAAGCACCTCTCCTGTGAGTTTGGCCTCCCAACCATGACCAACTGTCATCTTGGGTACTGCACAGGTGGACAATCTTCACAAGGTAGCCTCAGCTCACACCTTGGCCGTGAGGGAGATAATACTAAGGTATATAAGTTTCCAGTCAAGCCCTACCCAATCTTCGGGTATTGTGGTTGTACGATAAAATTGGAATGGTATCGCATCCAGACAACCATCAGTTTTATAAATGGCTAAGGCTCATGCCTCAACATTTTCATCACCAAAATCATCAGGTGTTCGGAAACACATGTCCAAAACATTTCAATAGAATGATCCATCATTCCAAGGTTTTCATAACCATTTTTCCACCAAGTATTCCCACCTAAAGTTGATCAAGTTTTATGCTTAGCACTAGCATCTACAAGTGGTGGTAAGAACTAATGAGGGGTGGTAAGCTAGTGGAGTTTTAACTAAGTTCAATCTCATGGCTTTGGATGACATCAAGATTATCTAGCTTAGGCCAAATTTTATGCTCTTTATGCAACCTTCACATATCTTTCTAGAATCTACAAGTCACTTAAGTAAACTCCAAGTAATAGCTTTGATAAAGAAATAAAATAGAAAGCTTGTAAATAAAACTAGGATTGGTTATCATCAAATATGTCTAACCCAGCATACTTAGTGCATTGCATAGGTTATCTAACTTTCATAATTGCAAGTGTTAACTTGCATAAGTAGGGTATCTTTCAAGTGTTAGCTTGCCTTGAGCAGAGCAGTGGTTGAAGTTCTCCTCGGCTTCTTCTTCGTAGAATCCTCCTTCCTCCTCGTATCCTTGGTCGGTACTAGCGTCTATGAATAAATACGAGGTACAAACTCACCAAACAATACTTAACTAATTGCAACCATCACACACAAGGTTCCTATAGATGATCTAACATCATCTCTAACATTACAAGATGAAGGCTTGGTTTAATTCCTTTTATTTTTAGAAAAGTAATTTCTACTCATTGAAAAACTACTTAAGATTTAATATTATCCAAACCAAACATGGGATCATGTTGACACATGTCATCACCACATATTTTAGTCCATGGGAATATGATTTAAAGTGGTGTCACAATTTAATAAGGTTTTACCCTTTTAGTTTAATTAAATAAAGTGACTAGAAATGCCTATGTAGCATTCTTTTATTACTTGAACATTATTTCTGTAAGTAAACCTATATATTTTTATATATTCTGAAAGGTATGGTTAAATGTGATTTTTGAGAGTTGGAATCAACTCAAAAGCTATTATGGTTTAAATTTTAAAAATGTTTGAATGCAGAAAAGCTTCTCCCTTGTTATTTTTACCATGGGTGATCTATAGATCCAAATGACTTGAATCCAACGGGCTTGGATTCAGCATTCCCAGACCTTTCTAACAAAATTAGTTTCATTCAATTTGTTTCACTGAATCGACCTGGGTTGATTTTTGAAACTGGGTACAGAATTGAGTTTGAATATAAATAGAAAAATCTAAATTCAAACGAGTGGGTTGCGCGGGAACTGTTAACGGTCCGGCCCAGTGACACTCTGTGGCGTGGGGCTCAGCTGACAGGGGGGTTCCACCGGTCAGTGGCTCTTTAAACGCGAAGCGGTACGGGGCAATATGGTACGTTCGATCTGGTTCTAATCCAACGGCTGAGAGTCATCATCGACGTTGAGCAACGCCGGACCTAGCGCGTCCAGTGGGGGTTGATGGGGGCTCACCGGGGTTCGGGCGAGGGTCGGCGAGGCGGGCGAACGACGAAGTCGACGGCGGCAAACTCAGGGATGGTCGCGGCAGCTCCTGGGGTGGACAAAATCGACGGCGCCCTTCTTCTCCAGAGGCGGCCTGCTCCGGCGCAATTCCGGCGATGCGCTGCTCGCCTTGCTCCGGGACTGAGGTGGGATGGTTCTAGGTGAGAGAGGAGTGGAATGGTGTGAAGAATTCGAGCAGGGGAGTCCTCTATTTATAGTCTCGACGGTGAGACCGAACGGCATGGGCGGGCGACGGTGGCGACACGGCTGCGGGCTGCTAGAGGCATGGCCGGCGGTGGCGATCGATTGGTGGTCTCCTGACAATGCTCTATGGCTTTAATGTGCTTGTAGGGGCGGTGCGGTTTGGTCTGGAACACTCGACGCTCTGCGCGGTAGAGGCGGCGTTTTCGACGGCGAGCGGTGGCTACGGGGCACGGGCGGTGCAATGGGCATGTCTGGAGTGTTCCTGGGATGGTGGCGATCGTGTATGCACGCGGCGAGGGCGGCGCGCGGTCTGTGGGCGTCGGTCGAGTGTGGCACTCTGGCGCATGCTCGGCATGGTTGCTGGTGGGCTGGGCGCGGTCCGTGCGTGTGGTCCAGTGGATGGCAACATTCAAGCACTGGACAGGGAGTGGCGATGGACGGTGGGCTGCCTCCCAGACATGCTGGCTAGGCTAGTTTCTTTCCTAGCTTGCTGTCTACATGGGGGTGGCAAGGTTGGCTTCGGCTGTTCACCATTGATGGTTTTGGCAAGCTCATAGTGGTGCTAGTGCTTGGTTTAGTTATCTAGATGATCTACTGAGGTTGTTGTGAGCTAGAGAGGGAACAAGTTAGGCAAGAATCACTGCTCACAATAGTGTTTTGATTTTATTTGATTTGTGTCTGCCAAGTGTTTGATGAAATGGCCGCATGAATTCAAGTTTTGAATTTTGAAAAGATTTTTGGCGGGTGTGCTAGATTGGTGCTGGTGAGTCTGCAGATGCTTGGGTTTTGAAAGTTGAGCTTGTTTGAGTGGTTTTTGAAAAAGTGGGATCTTCCCATATGATAAAGATTCAATTTTGAATTGTCAATATAAACTATGCATTTGAAAGTTTCTGGATGGGCCTTTATACTTTTCTATGAGTACAATCAAGGGGTTCAAAGATACAGAGAAGTTTCTGTTAGGTTCTGAAAGTTTGAGACAGCCAAAGTAGGCATGGGAGTTAAATTGGTCAAAATGACCATTCCTTTATTTTATTTGTTTTGATTTACTTGTCTTTGGGAAAAGTGTGGGAAATGTTTTAGATGATGTTTATTTCACCTAAGAAACATTTTACAAGCAAGGAAACACACAAACAAGGTGGTTCAAAAGAATTTCAAATTCAATGCATACTCATATGCATGCATTCATAACTTTATTTAGAAAAGTTTTTGTTAACCCTAATTTTGATGCTTAGAGTTTGATGATCCAAGTTCAATATTTTTGGGATGTTACACTCACCGACCTCGATCATCAGATTGTTTCTTGGTGAATAGGGAGCTATCAAATCCATGACTTCAGCGCTCAGATGTCCCATAGACGGTGCCAATTGACGAGGGGTGACCTCGACAATGCTGGTGATTTCGTAGGCTTATTAGACAAACAAGGAAGTCAATGTCGTCTGATTATTATGGAGAATATGATTACATAGTCGTCGATTCGCTAATTGCGATCTAGATCATGGAGGATTGTGTATTGCTAAAAAACTAAGGTGTCCTATTCTTCGTCTCCTCCCAGCATTTATATGAGAGCCTGGGTCCTAGAGTTGTGTACGTATAGGTTACAAGTTACAATTAATACTAAGACTATGTCAGTTTGCACTTCTATCTTGATCGCCACGACAAGATTTTGTTCGTAGGATGCTTCCTGGAGTCTTTACTCTTGATGGGCCTTATGGGCCATAGCTCCAGTACACCTAGGGTAACCAATCACGGGAACCCGATAAGCCATACCCATGTCTGGCCCTGAATCGGGACTATGAGATCTTAGCATTTCATCCTAAATCCGCATAGAAGCGATTCAAAGACGTCCACTAGACACCTTCGTGTGGGTGGATTTTATTACAAGTAGTTACATCACAATAGTTTACAACAGAACCCACAAAAAACATATATATATATATATATACAATAGCGACTCGAAGAGTGAAAAATGTGAAGAATACGAATGATACAATACATAGATACAAATCATGAAGAAAGCCAAATAGTATTCGAGTACACACAAGATCCAAATTAGACTAAGAGTCCTTAAGAATAACCAAGCGCTGATGAAAACCCTTCCTAAGCCAAGCCAGAAGGGTAACCTCGCTAACATCGTCAAACTCATACCTATCAAAGCCAAAGGGTGTCGGGAAAGGGCAAAGAAAAATGGAAAGAGAGATGTCAGTACTAAGACCAGTACACGGCGAGTCTTAGAATTCGTAGGCTCTCGTCTACATGGGTATGGTGGGATCAGTGGCATCAAAGCTTGCGCTATATAACTTATAGAGACACGCTACAACTTTGGCTATTAGAGTGAGATAAGAGAGCGCTACAGAGTAACAAGAATATAACACCAAGCATAACACATCCGAAGATTTTCCCTCGAAGACCAGTCGAGGAAGTCCTCTTGCGGAACACACACACATTTCAATTTTAATTATCCAATTGTTTAGTTGGTAAAGATAGTTACTAGTCATATTATTAGAGGCAAAACATTAGCGACATTGTCTATGATCATGAAATTGTACTCTTGAGGCGTCCATAACCGTGGACGCACGACTTATCGAAAAGATTTACCCTTCAGGGGTGCACTACTATACATAAACGCATGTTTAACCCTTCAGGCAATATGTTATGCATGCCTTCTGAATATCACAACAAGAATTGTCCCATAACTACACGCGTATCCATGGGTAGAACCTACTTTGTTTTATCCATGCAAGAGTTATAACTGATGCTCCAAGTGGCATAGTGTTTGTGACCATAGCTAGGAAGGACAGAGGCCATAGGTATATCCTCTTTCCCCATACCGCAGTTTTATGTATGCATGCAGCCACGGAGATTTTTAACTTGCGGCCCAAAAGTTGAAGCGCCAAGGCAATGCGGGGTCCGACTTCGTCGGTATTGGATCGCCATACCTAGAGTTAGCGTGCCAAATGTTGAGAGGGTCTTTTTAGGCAGGAATTCAACAAACTGTTTGAACACGGGAAAACTCGCTAACGCCCGTCAAATTGGGCCCCGCCTGTCACTTTTGACCGTTAAGTCGCTGCCATCCTGGCTGCCATGTAGACTTGCAGCGCTAGCGCCCTTGTGTTCAAACGGTATTTTTGACCCAGAGTTGGGGATATGCTATATGGGTATCCTCATAGCATGTCTCCTATCCGGATAACCCGGGTGGCCCACAGTTGGTAGCACGGCCCATGGCCTGCTGGGCGGCCCAGTTAGATGGATCCAGAAGGGAGGCCCATGCTGGATAAAGGAAGGCTATGGTGGAGTCACCGACGTACCCGGAGCCTTGGAGTACAGGACACGCAAGACTAGTAATAGACGGTGTAGGGCTCTATAACCTGTCCGGCTAGGACTTTTCCCTGTAACCCTAGGACCTGGAGACTATATAAGTTGGGCCTATGGGAGCCTTTAGGGCACAACTTCAGACAATCTGAGACAAACTCGCACAACGAACCTATCTCTGTAACTCAGCGTATTGCCATTATAGTGACTTATAGCAGGAGTAGGATTCCGCCACCGTTGTGGGATCTGAACCTGGGTAAGCTGTGTTACCTCGTACCCGTCAACCGTCCACCGTCCCCCATGTCTGTAAACACGCACTGTGAGGACCCCTCCATGTCGTACTCGTCGGCAATACCACGACAGTTGCCGCCCATCGTGGGGCAAGAGGCGCTTCAGGATCTTCAGCGGGTGAGGACCAAGATCTTCGCGGGAATCGGTGAAACCGTAGCCATCGGTCGCGTTCTCTTCTCCGGCAACGTTCTGATTGTCCCTCCTGACGAGTTCTGGATCCCGGCGAAGACGAACCCTACGCGGTGTTCGATCGTTCCTATCAGAGACATCCACCTCTTCATTGGCGAAACCGACTCGGGCACTAGTTCCCTGGGAGTCGGAGGAGAATCAAGGCCCGCATGGACCGCCTATGGGCAGGATACGAACGCGGAAGGATCGATGTCATATCTCTCTTCGGAGTTTGCCGACAAAGATCGGAAAAATTCAAGGCCCACCCAAACCTCCCCTGTGCAGGATATAATGGTGGAAGATCACTGCAAGTCCGTCGGCTTCGCCCATGCGTCTGGACAGCAGAGATCCAAGTTCGTCGGCGTGGTTACCATCTTCGATCTGGCGCGTTGCATTTAGTGAGAGGGCGAAAACCCCCGCGATTACCTGGCCAGGTGGCTCCATATACGAGACGATCTGGCCCACTACCCCAATGATGATGCTATGTGTCACTTTGTGGAAGGACCAGGGAACGCTCCTCCGGCATTCTCTAAGGCGGCAGCAGGCTTCAGGACGTCTCACCTTCGAAAGGATGGTGAAAACCGTCAACAACTACGCGGAGGCCGAAGGGGCAGCTCAGGCGGATCTCGCACTCATTGGCGGAGCTCCGCCGCCTCAGTAGCCACCTCCACCACCTCCAGCCGCCATCGCCGCAGCTGCGCCACCACATCCAGTCATCGTCACCCCTGTTGCACCTCCACCCCCCGTCATCGAGGAAGTCCTGGCACCCTCCGAATCTTTGATTGACGCACTCTACGCCGACATCAATGTAGACTCAGAGGAGATAGATTTCAGTACAGAGGAACTAGACTCCGCCATGCAGGAGATGGAGGAGGAGTACACGCGCGATGAGCAAGCCAACAATGTCGTCATGTCTCGAGAGGTTTTCGTCACCATTGGGACGATGATGGATGAAGATCAACCCGGACGAGCTCCGCCTACAGCGCTGGACAAGGGGAAGGGACCACCTGTTACTGACGACATTGATCATGCAAAGGTCATGCCCCTCCGCATAATCCAGTGCAGCAGCCGCAGGAACTCGGCACCGGCCCGAGCAACAACAACACCGCAAACTTGCCGCCTCCGGCATCTACATCTGCGGCTGCCCAAGTTACTCCAGCTGATAGAGTGATGTACGGCAATCTCCTCATTGAGCCACTGGTCGTAGCTCATATCCGGAACGTGACTCAGCTTGACGAGAAGCGCCAGCAGCTGCTGGAGGAAGTGCAGGCCATCGCGGAGCAAGGCGCTAAGCTAGATCGAGATCTGGTCAATGCGCAGAAATCCATAGAAAAAGCTAGAGCAATGGAGGCCGAGTACAAGACTCTGCTGCAGCAGCAGAAGGCCAAGAAAGCTCCAGCTCGTGTCATCAACGTTCCTGGTGTATGGAGAAACCTAGGATGGGCTCCCCCGAAGCCGGCACAGGCCAAGCCATACATTGACAGTGAAGGCAAACAGGTGATGCCCACTCCACTCCTCAACCTCGCCATCGCCAAGACCCTTCTGGAGCAGGATAGATCGCCCGAGGTAGTGGAACAGGTCTATGACCTAGTGTCCAAGGCGGTAAAATAGCAGGAAAAGGCCACCTCTCAGAGGCTTGAGTCTGACCCAGCATTTTGCCAGTCTAGCCAGCATAATCCGCCAAGGGCCGATCTCCTCTTGATGTCGGGTCACAGACGGGTTCATCAGAACGAATATGGAGGGATGCGCGCAACAGGAAGGATGCTATCCCCATATCGTCCGACAACGGAGAAAAGGCCCGACCTCGTCTCCCATCGCCACCGCCCCGCTCCCCCCGACATCGCGAAGACCCCAAGGCTCACCATCGTACGGATATGCCCCCACCAAGGCAGAGAAGCATCGTCATCCGCGACAACACGGAGCAGCCCCGTCATGATGGAGAGTGCAACCAGGGACATAAGAGCAGGTCGCGCCATGACCCTCCGTGTCCGGCAAGCAATCGCGGCAAGCGTGAGGCATCACAGGAGGGTAATAGCAAGAAGGCTAACCCACCGCCACCTCCGCCTCCGTCGCCACCTAGCAGTCACCATGGCGGAGGAGGCCCGCATTGTTCATGCAGCCCATCACCTGTTGACAAGAAGAAAAGAAACCCGGAGCCATACGACGCTCTCTCACGGATTGATAAGATCCACAAGGCCCAGGAAGTACCATACCTGGAACCACATTGCTTTGGACCTGTGATACGGTCCGCAACTTACCCCAAAGGTTTCGGATTGATAAGACCATCAAGCCCTATGACGGCACCGCCAAGCCATCTACATGGTTGTAGGATTATGGCAACGCGGTGGAGATCGCCGGGGGTAACCCCAGTGTCGCCGTTAAGTACCTCCCATTGATGTTAGCGGGCACAACCCGTCAATGGATTGATGACTTGCCAGAGAAATCCAAATGCAATTGGTTGGACATGCAATAAGCGTTCACCAAGAACTTCGAGGGTACGTACAAGCGTCCTTGCAATGTTGGCGATCTACAGCGGTGCATGGAAGAGAAAGCCAAGACATCTCGATCCTACCTCTCCCGCTGGCTGGATATGAAGAATTCCTGCGTAGGAGTGCACGCTCAGACCGCCATGGCCACCTTCATCGATGGATTGGAAAGGGGCACGTTGCTCTGACTTAAGCTGAAGCGCTTGCAGGACAATCACCAGCTTGACTTGAACCAGATGATTCAGTTGGCCAGTGAATTCGCAGCTGCCTTTCGATGATGTTCGCGGCTCCTTGCCGGCAACGTCCGTTCCAACTCAAGCACGGAGGAACAGCAGCACAAAGCGGAAAACCGCTCCAGAAGAAAAGCAAACTCCCGACATGGTCGCCATGACCTTTGCAGGACGAGGTGATGGTGGACAATGTGGCCGAGGACGGGGAGCTGGTCGTGGGTAGCAGCGAGGAAGTGAAACTACCTCAGCACCGGTCCGCGTTCCCCAAACCTACGAAGAGTACCGCAATATGCCGTGACTCATACACCTCGATGTCAACGGCAAGGCCACCCATACCAATCGGCACTGCAAATTCGTCAACGACCTCAAGGAAGACCCGGAGTCCGGCTACAAGCGAAGTCGGAAGAACAGACCGCGAGGCAAGGGCAAGGGGAAGAAGAAGGAGGAGGAGTCCAAGGATTCAAGTGACATGGACGAGGATGTTCACCCCAAGCACACCGCCAAGAGCGACGACAAGGGAAAGAACCCCTTCGTGAGGGTACTGATGCCCACTGTATCCCCAGTTCTCTAATACCTGCGCTGGTCGGAAGTTCCAATTACTTGGGACAGGAAGGATCATCGAGACCTCATCCCTACGGAGAACCAATACGCCATGGTCATCAACCCCTTGATTGACGGCGTGGAGTTCACCAAATGTATGGTGGATAGTGGAAGGAGCATCAACATCATGTACCTGGATACACTGCAGAAGATGAACTTGATGGAGGCAAACCTAAGGCGGACCAACACCATCTTCCACGGCGTAGTTCCTGGTCGGGAGGCTCTGTCCCTTGGGTGCATCACACTTCAGGTTGCCATTGGCGACGTTAATAATTACCACCAAGAGCGCATGACCTTTGAGGTGGTCCCCTTCAAGAGTGTGCACCACGTCATATTCGGCCGCGACATATTCCACACCTTCATGGCCAAGCC
This sequence comes from Avena longiglumis, assembly GCA_030063025.1. Classification (NCBI taxonomy): domain Eukaryota; kingdom Viridiplantae; phylum Streptophyta; class Magnoliopsida; order Poales; family Poaceae; genus Avena; species Avena longiglumis. The sequence goes on along the minus strand of CP125977.1, from coordinate 176,147,540 downwards.
ATGCTTCACCTACAACAAAGTCAAGTTACCTGGACCAAACGGTGTCATCACCGTATCCGGAAGCTTTACCAAGGAAAGGGACTGCAATATTAATGAAGCAGCCTTCACGGAAGCTGTCCTCTACAGCGAAGGATTCAAAGAGATCCAGAGCAAGGTCGATGACTCAGAGATGCCCGCGTCGAAGAAGCAGATCTCCGACTCCGCTCCTGCATTCAAGGCCGCCATCGAGACCAAGCTAGTGGAACTTGTGGTAGGCGATGCCTCCAAGACCACCGCCATTGGGATGAACCTGGATCCCAAATAGGAAAGCGCGCTCGTCGAGTTCCTCCGTGAGAACATGGACATATTTGCCTGGCAACCTGCCGACATGAAAGGTGTACCTAGGGAACTATGCCGAGCACAGCTTTAACATTGATCCAAAATGCAAACCAGTGAAACAACCTCTACGAAGCTTCGGAGACGAGAAGAGACGCGCCATCGGCAAAGAGATAGCTAGGTTACTTAAGGCTAGATTTATCCGAGAAGCCCTTCACACCCGATGGGTGGCCAATCCTGTACTTGTCCCCAAAAAGGGAACCAAAGAATTAAGAATGTGCGTTGATTACACTGGCTTGAACAAAGCATGCCCCAAAGATCCATTTGCTTTGCCTCACATTGACCAAGTCATTGAATCGATGGCTGGCTCAGAAGTTTTGTGTTTTCTCGATGCATACTCAGGATACCACCAGATCAAGATGAGGAAGTCGGACCAATTGGCCACTTCGTTCACTACTCCATACGACACGTTTTGCTATGTTACGATGCCCTTTGGGCTGAAAAACGCAGGTGCTACGTACCAGCGGACAATGCAACATTGCCTGCACGATCAAATTGGTCGGAACGTTCACGCCTACGTGGACAATATAGCGGTGATGTCTAAAAAGTCAAATGACTTAATCTGTGACTTAAAAGAAACCTTTGATAATCTCCGGAAATACAACATGATGCTTAACCCTAAGAAGTGCGTCTTTGGGGTTCCAGCCGGCAAATTGTTGGGCTTCATCGTTTCCCGGCGTGGAATCGAGGTCAAACCGGAGAAAATCAAAGCCATATTAAACATAAACCGTCCGACATGCCTAAAGGACATTCAACGACTAACAGGTTGTGTTGTAGCAGTTAGCCGGTTCGTCAGCTGACTTGGAGAGAAGGCTCTGCTGCTGTACAAGTTGCTGAAGAAGGCGGACAAATTCACGTGGACAGACGAAGCAGATGCAACATTGAAGAAGCTCAAGGAGACTCTTTCCTCAGCGCCCATCCTTGCAGCACTCGAGCCTGGAGAGCCCTTGTTAATCTACATGGAGGCAACCAACCGGGTAATCAGCATCGTCGTCGTGGTAGAGCGGAAGGAACCAGGCTATGAGCACGGAGGTCAACGACCAGTTTACTATGTGAGCGAGGTATTGACGGAGTCCAAGCAGCGTTACCCGCACTACCAAAAGATAGCTTCTGGAGTATTCCTTGCTTCTCGGAAGCTGAGGCATTACTTTCAGGAGCACCCAATCACAGTGGTGAGCAAGAATCCACTGTCCGACATTATCAACTATAACGATGCTACGGGAAGGGTCGCGAAGTGGGGCATTGAACTTGCCGCCTTCGAGATCATCTACAAGAGAGACGACGCTATCAAGTTACAAGCCTTGGAGGATTTTATCACAGATTGGACGGAGATGTCGGATGCTACTCTGTTGCCGAAACCAGAGTATTGGGTGATGCACTTTGATGGATCAAAGCTGCTCAACGACTTGGGGGCTGGTGTATTGCTACAGTCACCAACAGGAGACAAGCTACACTATGTTCTGCAGATCAACTTCGAGGCTACGAACAACATGGCAGAGTATGAAGCACTCATTCATGGATTACGCGTAGCCAAGGATATTGACATCAAGCACATAGTTTGCTGTGGATATTCCGACTTGGTTGCCCAGCAGGTGGCTGGCACCTGGAATGCGCGGAACCCTATGATGGCGGCATATCAAGACTAAGTGGACGAGATAGCCAAGAGCTTCTTGGGCTACGAAGTCAAGTATGTACCTAGGGAGCAAAACGAGGCGGCTGATCTGCTATCTAAGCTTGGATCAGGGTGCAAACGAATTCCGCTAGGAGTTTTCCTAGAGCATCTACGAACACCATCCGTGAAGGGAGCCAACATCGACAACCCCGATAGAGTTTACTCTTTCGTCCACATGGTGGCAAAGGTCCCTCCGTCTTGGACAAAACCGTTCATGGAATATTTCGAACACGGAACTTTGCCCAACGACGAGGTCGAAAGACGGCAAATAGTACGACGAGCAAAGGGTTATACCATAATCAATGGACAACTCTACAAAAGGAGCACCACTGGTGTATACCTAAAGTGTGTTTCCCATCTATAAGTTATTGAAATCCTACGCGAAATCCATCTCGGATATTGCGGGCATCACACCGCTCCTCGATCGTTGGTCGCAAAAGCCTTCCGGCAAGGATTCTACTGGCTGACCGCAAAGGCGGACGCCGACAAGCTGGTTGAGACATGCATGGTATGCCAGTATTATGCCCGACAACCACATGTTCGTGCTGAAGAATTGCAAACAATACCAATAACTTGGCCGTTCGCAGTTTGGGGGCTAGACATGGTGGGACCGTTACAGACGGCACCATGTGGGTTTACGCATCTGCTAGTAGCAGTTGATAAATTCACTAAATGGATAGAAGCTAAACCCATTAGAAAGCTTGATGGGGCAACTGCCCTCGGGTTTGTCCGGGATCTAGTGGTGAGATTTGGTCATCCACATAGCATTATCACCGATAATGGCAGCAACTTGTCACTCGAAGAAGTGGAGGCTTATTGTTGGGAGAAGGGCATCCGACTTGACCTTGCATCTGTGGAACATCCACAATCCAATGGTCAGGTTGAGCGAGACAATGGATTAATTCTGCAGAGAATCAAGCCACGTCTTGAGGCACCGCTACATAGAGAAGCTGGAGCCTGGGCGGAAGAATTTCCATCTGTGTTGTGGAGTTTATGAACTACACCCAACAGATCCACCGACTACACCGCTTATTTCATGGTATATGGAGCAGAAGCCATCCTACCTTACGACATACTTCACGATGCACCACGAGTCGCCGCCTATGACGAAGATGACGCTGAAGAATCCAGACGCCTAGATGTGGACCTTCTCGAGGAGGAGCGCGTTTTGGCGTGCCAAAGATCCGCCATCTACCAGTAGAAGCTACGCAGCTATCATAGTCGACGTGTTCGGCATCGCTCGTTTAAAGAGAGGGATTTGGTGCTCCGACTTAAGAAGAAGAAGTCACAAGAATTATCCCCGCCATGGGAAGTATCGCTCATCATAAGCAAGGCGCTACTCAATGGGTCTTATTACCTCGTTGACAATCATGAACTCAAGGATAGACCCAACGAGGATCATAAGCGTAAGCGACGTGACCCGGATGATGAATACCCGGAGCTTGATCGGCCATGGAACATAGCACACCTACGTCCCTTTTACACTTAGCATTTTTTATCTAATTGTGTACCTTTTATATGATGAATGAAATAAAGCTCTCTGGTTCACTCATATTTCTAAGTCTTTTACCTCCTTTAGTGTTCATTTTTGGATAATATAAAACCTTTATGCACAAGCTTTGTGATTGCACTTGTGAAAATTCCGCCTACGGGCGTTAGCTTAAGTTTTCTGGTCTACACGTTCTTTGTCATTTTTATGTGGATTATGGAGTAGTGATTTTTGGCACTTATTGTCGGCGATTTTGTGCTTAGGTTATTGACGGTGCCATTGGGCATCATCACCTGAGCCCATGGTTCCGACAACGAGTCTTCCGACTCCCGAAAAGTCAAGCATAAGAACCAAAGTAATGGATAAGCCAGCACTTGCTTAAAAATATATACATGCTGGAACTAGTTCTTAAGTAGCAGGACATACATCATTGTTTTCCGCCTTAAGTTAATACATAGTTTTTTCCGCATACGATGAAACAAATATTACAAGTTGTTTTTCATTCCTTTGGCGCAGGCGACTTGGAAGCAGCATCATCGGCAGCAGGAGAATCACCCTCGAAGTCGGCAGTGTGAAGAGACTCGGAGGATCTTTGGTTGCCGCCATCGACGTCGACTAACTCGGCAACTCTGGTGTCATAACCCGCGAGTGACGACAAGATGGACCCATGGTTTATCTCCTTGCCATCGTCATGTATGTCGGGAATGCCAGAGGTTACCGTGTCGATGTCGGCATCCTCGTAATGTGCCTTAACCATGGACAGCGCCATCCTTGCACCGGCCCGTGCACATGAAGCTTTCCAGCTTGTGATATGCTCGGGGGCTCGACACAGGATCTCCGAGAACTTCGCCATAGAGTCCGATGCCTTGATGTTGATCTGGAGGGGCTTGGCAATCTCTTTGGCTTGTGCGATGGCGGTGTTGATGAAGTTGCCGGCAAGAACCATGCATTCCATGGACGAAGGAGGCGATCGGGTTAAACCCATAGGAGCTGCAAATTCCGACAAGGAGCACATGAGTTCAAAAATTCAGAGTATCTAGACTACAGAAATCCAAGACGGAGAATCACTTACTGAAGATGCTAGCCTCAGCTTGCCAGAGGGTATCCGCCAAGGAGTCCCGTTCTTGTTGGAGGAGCTTGTACGCTTCATGATGGCGCTGATTCTGCTCATTGGTAGCTTTCTTCTGATCTCTGAAGATCGAGATCTCCTCCTTCAAGCGGTTCATCTCCTCGGTGGCGGAGTCTTGCAGGGCTTTCATTGATTCTTCATGCATCTTCAGCATGTCCTTCCTCTGCTTCTTAAGGATCTTGTTGTCGCTATCCAGCTCTTGAATGTGCTTGGATTGCTCGACAATGTCCTTAGCCTTGTCAATGGTTTCTGCAAGTCAGAGAAAGCAAAGTACACCGTGAGTACTCGGAGAATACACAAGTTTAAGTCGGAATACAAAAAAGAAAGGAAAAATAGAAGCTTGCTCTTGATGATATGTTCCTTCAAGAAGGCAGTTTTACCCTTTTCGGCTTCCAAGTCCGCGCGCATCTTCTGGTACTTGTCGTTGGCCATGCCCCTCCGAGCATTCTCGTTCTGTGGAAAAAAGAAAAATTAAACGTTGTTTGGTCTACTTGGAGCATCTAGCCGGAAAAATTCCACCTAGACGCTCGGGAGCTACAGCGAGAGTTTTTAACTTAGCAATATGCTTAGTCTTTCTTTAAGCATCTAGTCGGAACTAATTCAGTTTTTGATTAGAAGCTTGGGGGCAATAGTATAAAGTTTTTAACTCGGATGTATGCTTAGCTTATCTTTAACCATCTAGTCGGAACTAATTCAGTTACAACTAGAGGCTTGGGGGCTACAATATTGAAATTTATAACCACTGCGTATGCTACTCTTAAAGCATCTAGTCGGAATAATTCATTCAAACTACATGCTTGGGGGAAACAGTGAGAAGTTTTCTACTTTAGTCACTCTTAGAGCATTCAGATGCAAAGACCTATGGTTTTCCGTCTAAATCCTCGGGGGCTACAGTGGGATATTCATATGAAATACAAAAGGCAAATAAAATTTACAAGTGCAATGATCTTGAGGTTGGTAGCACTCTCAGCCAGCAGCTTGCCGAAGGATGCACTGTTTCCTTGCAAGATCTCTGCTTGCCCTCTAGAACGCACGTCGGAGATGTCGGCGCCGCACCAGGAACCAGAGCAGTGCTACCCGGTATAAGTACCGGATAGACTATCTTTGGATATTCTATAGTTTTCTTGGGTGCGGGGGCGCCGCCTACAGTAGAAGTACCAGCTTCCACCATCGCCTTACCGCTACCGATGGCATCCTTAGCCGGAGCTTCAGCCATTCGGTGTGCGGCACTCTCCTGCGTCGCTTGCTCGCCGACAACAGCGAGCTCAGTAGAGGCACCTGAGTCCACTTCCATGGCGGAAGGGCCAGATGCTTCCTTAGCTTGTGAGCTTGTCGGAGCGGAGGAAGGCTTGACGGTAGGAGTGACAGGGGTGATGGCGGGAGATGCGTCACGATTCAGCATGTCCTTGATGGTTCTAGAAGCCCCCGATGTTTTAGAGGTCTTCTTCAAGATGGTCGTGGCTTTCTTCCTTAAACGTGCAAAATGCATAAGTATGGGAATAAGACAGACAAATAGACAATGTCGGAGACAAAGAAGCTTACACAAGAGGGGGTGCTTTGGCAAAGGGGATCCCGGTAATCTTTCTTTTCTCCGCCTCCAGGGCAGCGGTAGTCTTTTTGGAGGCTCCACCCTCCGTCTTCTTCTTCTTTCCTCAGTCAGCAGCGTCAGAGGTGGAGCTCTTCCACTTTTGTGCCAACGGAGCATCGTCGTCAGACACGACGGTGACTTTCTTCATCTTTGGATCATAGATTTGAGGAGCCATGCTGTCCTCATCTATGTCGCTAAGCTGTAAGGTGAAGAACCACCGTGTTAGATGAGATGGCAATTGCTATACGGAAGAACTGGAGTATATGTCATACACGGAAAATAAACAGTTACCTTTGGGCACTTGCTCTCTACGAACATTTCATAGGTGATGGTGAAGCCATGCTTCTTGTCCTTCACCTTGACGATGTCCTTGAGACGGAGCTTCCGGAGTCGCTCGAGAAATTGTCCACGGAGATGCGGAGGCTATCCCTTCTATCGCTGGTATACTCGTGCATCAGCTTCAAGCGGTGCTGCAGAGGCTGGATTCGCCTGATGAACCAACACATGTCTAGGTCCAAGCCGGTCAAACCCGTCTCTATGAACCACTCAATCCACCTTATGGCACGGGAAGCATCGATGTCGGACGGAAGGGAGGTCTGGGATCTCCATGTCGAAGTTTCGACGGCGGCTCCATCGACGAAGTCCGGGTATGTTACTTCTCGGCCGGCCAGAGGGATATCTAGGCCGTAGAAGTAAGTACGCTGCCAGTTTTTTGCAGGACTCATGGCCGACGATGTCGGGGAAGCGCCGACCAGGTCGGATCTTGAAGCTAATAGTGCCACAATTTCTAAGTTCATCCTTGATGGCTCCGGCTTCGCGCTTGATGGTGAAGAAATAAATGAAGAGGTCTAGCCTAGGCTTAATCCCTAGGTAACCCTCGCAAAGCGCTGCGTAATTGCTAAGCGCTAGGATACTATTGGGAGAAAGGTTTTGGGGCTGGACCCAGTAATGGTTCAAGAAGGCAAGGAAGAAGTTAGAGATGGGCAGGGATACGCCGCATACCATCTGTGCTTTGAGGTACACCTTTTCTCCGGCTTGGGGAGAAGGTGTGACCTTGCCGGCCGGCGCCGCCCGCCAGGCAAGCCCCTCCGTCGCGGGGAGGTAACCTTCGATGATCAACTCCTTGATGTCGCGGTCCATGATGTCCGAACCGCGCCAATCGCCTTTGTGGGAGTCAAGGTCCTCTTCCAATAGCTCCAGCGCCACTGGATTATGGTCGCCGCCGGTGGACTCAACCACCGCGGAGATGGGGATGACCAAGCCCTCTGGAGGCACAATGATGGAGCTCGCCGGATTTGCCGCGGCTTCGCCCGACGCCGCCATCAAGGGAGAAGAGATGCTGCTGTCCATTGCGTGTGTTTGGAGGTGACTGGCGAGATTGGGAGTTAGGTTTTTTCGGAAAGTTGCACAGAGAGCTCGAGGGGGTGCTCGCTGGAGGAAGAAGATGATGCGAGGAGAGAATGAGGTGAAAAGTAAATTTTTCACTGTAGTTACTATTTATGATCTCCAGCATCGAGATTCATGCATCATGATCGGACGGTTGTCGCGTAGACGACGTGTGCGCGAACGTGCGTGGAAATTTCGCCACTTCCCAACCGTCGCCGCCAACGGTTCGTATCGCCCGTGCGGGAAAAGTACATGATTACGTTCTCTGCATGTGTGAGTTACGAGGCGTCGCTGACCTATGTTTGCCTCACCCTAGCTGTCATAGGCAGATGAGCCATCACATCAGAAGATTCCGGCATGGACGGATCCAGTCCGGCTATGGAAGAGTACGATGGTAGATTCAGCAATTCTCCGGCTTACTAATTGAAGACGGAGAAAACCTTGCAGGGTTCTTTGGGAGGACTACAAGATGTTGCTTGAAGATTTGCCGACATCCATCTAGACGGAGCATTCCACATGAAGAGGCAAGACGGCGCAAGATCTCGGATTTCTCCGGGGGCTACTATTGGGGATATGCTATATGGGTATCCTCATAGCATGTCTGCTATCCGGATAACCCGGGTGGCCCACAGTTGGTAGCATGGCCCATGGCTTGCTGGGCGGTCGGGTTAGATGGATCTAGAAGGGAGGCCCATGCCGGATAAAGGAAGGCTACGGTGGAGTTACCGACGTACCCGGAGCCTTGGAGTACAGGACACACAAGACTAGTAATAGACGGTGTAGGACTCTGTAACCTGTCCGGCTAGGAATTTTCCATGTAACCCTAGGACCTGGCGACTATATAAGTCGGGCCTATGGGAGCCTTTAGGGCACAACTTTAGATAATCTGAGACAACCTCGCATATCGAACCTATCTCTGTAACTCGGTGTATTGCCATTATAGTGATTTATAGAAGGAGTTGGATTCCACCACCGTTGTGGGATCTGAACCTAGGTAAGCTGTGTTACCTCGTACCCGTCAATTGTCCGCCTTCCCCCACGTCTCTAAACACGCACTGTGAGGACCCCTCCATGGCGTACTCGTCGGCAATACCACGACACCCAGCCTTCTTCTTCACCAAAGGTGCGATCTGTGGTCACCGCCATGGCGCGGAGCTGGGAGGAAATTCCTTCAGCGGCAAGATCCAGAACCTGACTGAACCTGATCGGTCTCGCCCTCCTCCTCCCAAACCGAAGATCGACCCATGGTACGGCAGCACCCATGGCACTGCACCGGGACGAGATTTCGGTCTTGTTGTCCTCCTCCAAAATCTGAGCTCGCCGTCGCCGTCGTCGTACCCGCACCAGCTAGGACGCCTTACTCTCCAAACCCCAAGGCCACATCCACTCTATTCGGCACAATGCCAACAAGGTGAAATTCCATCTAGTTTACTTCTTGTGATTGTGGTAGAGAACATGTACCAATATTTTGTTTACTAGACTTTCATTTGAAATGAGTAGCTCCATGATGAAGAAAAACAGAGAACCTAAATGGGATAACAATGAATACCATAGTCTATATTTTGCATTGCATCAATAGGGGCTCGTTGACGAAGCATGTTACCAAGAGAGTGGAGTTCATCAGCCATTGCCAAAAAATATGGGAACAAATCCATGAGCGATTGAATGCAAATACGCGAAGAGAAGCTAGATCCATGTTATCAATCATCAATAGGTGGAAATAGTGATGCGTTCAAATACATACACATTCATAAGAATAACACTTTTGGTAGTGTTGCTAGCTGTTTGTATGAGCTATTCATTTTATATGATCGTGACACCTTACTTTCCTGGATAGTAAACTTGAAACTGCAACCCCCGCATTAAATTTCCCGTGTAGCAACCCCCCACATTAACTTGATAGGAACCGAATAGAGAGATTGCATGCGGGATGGGAAAGGATCGTTGGCGGTTGGGCTTGCGGTTGCTGTGTGCATGTGGTCGTCTCATTTCCACACGCTTCCCTTGGCATTCCTAGGCCTTCTTTAATAAATGTCTGTCTCTGGAACCACTTCATCTGCCATTCGACGGGACTGAGACCAGACGAACACCATCATCCATGGTCGGCAACAAGTAGTAGGATTCACCGTGGGCTGGTCCCCCTGAGGGAGCGTGCATAATATAGGTGACATCTTCCTGTCGACGGACGAATTTGACTACTACGCCGCCTTCCGGGAAGTCTGCAGCGCCTGGCACGGCTTCACGGAGGAGCACTTTATACCAGCCAACTAGATTGTTCTAGAGCACCAGTTGTCGGAGGAGTATCGGGTAGACGATGCTGCCATCACTTTGCTGAACATGAGAACCGGCCGCCACCTTGAGAAGAAGATTAGTCAGGTTATTTGCATGTGCTTTCTTGATATTCATCTGTATATGTGCGATCCTTTTTTGCGTTCACCTCCTATACGATATGTTTTTCAAGTTTTGTTTTTCCATCTACTTGTTTACCTTGATTGAATATCTGTCTATTTACCTTGACTGAATCTCTGCTTCTCCTCTCTCTCTCTCTCTCTCCCTCTATGTGTCTCTGGAAGGTACTTTTACATCGATAGCACAACCAGCGGCCTCCTTGTGCTTGGACAGACGGTGCAGCCGTACAAGACACGGTTGTACAACCCCTTCTCGGGCACTATCAAGCGCTTGAGGGTGGAGATACCGACCGAGCAGGTGGCTTCTGTCACTCTGACGATGTTCCCGTCGTTGATGGTGTTTACATCAAACCTTCATAACACCATCATTTGGTGGGCGGATGAGGGCACGGAGGAAGGTAGTCGCCCGGTCTTTGGTGAAGAGTGGTACACGGCGAATGACTTCGCGGAACTCCGGAGCATGACTTCTTACGCCGGTGATGTTTTCATCGCAGAGAGATACGGGTCTGTACTCTTGACTATGCCTGGTGCTACTCATGGAGATGTCTAGATGCAGCGCTCCGCACGGGCCCTGAAGATGCATGCCACCGTTGCAGGCCCTGTTCTGGGCTGCCTCTACCCGCAGAAACGTTTGTACCTCGTCGAGTCCGATGGGGAGTTGTTGTTCGTTGTGAGTGGAATGTTCTACGGCGGCAGGCCCGTTGTGTACCAGGTTGATACACAGAACTATGTCCTTCAGCCGGTCAGAGGAATCAGCAGCCATGCTCTCTTCATTGCTGACACTCGGTGCATCTACGTCGATAGCGCCAGGGTACCCACGGTGCAGGCCGGCAGCATCTACTATCCGGACCTATCCCAGATTAGATCTTACAACTTTGAGGCTCTTGTGTGGGAAGAGGAGCCAAGGGTTCTCCATGTGTATGGAGTAGGAGGATTATGGATCAATGACTGTCCTTTCAAACTCGACCGATTGCTGGTGGAATATTGCAGAATTGTCGAGCATTCTGAGCTACAGATGGTGTCGCCTTATGGGGAATATGGCACCACCCACTACGATTACTACAACGGCTACCCATCATATTAGATTGATGGATCATGTGGTTCTGGTCCTATTGTATTCTCTATTTGTGAATCATATTCAAGTGGAAGTTGTATGGTGTGCCTATAATACAACAGATGAACTTGTTTCAAAAAGATCATGTATTGTACCTCTTTCTATTTCATTGTTTTTCTATGTACGTGTAGTAATTCTGATACATGAGCGATTGAATGCAAATAAGAGAAGAGAATCTATATCCATGTCATCAATCATCAATAGGTGGCACATTCTAGTGATGCTTTCAAATATGTACATAACAATAACACTGTCGACACTATTGCCAACTGTTTGTATGAGCTATTAATTTTATATGATCGTGGTACCTTACTTTCCTCGATAGTAAACTTGAAGCTGCAATTAACTTGAAGTGGTTGTTATCCTGAGCAAAATGTCTGGTATACACATGACCCTTGTATGTTTTATGCTGCAATTCTTCTGTTGTGGGCAGAGAAAGAAAAGCCGGGCTTTACTGAATATTACGCAGTTAGGCATAACTTAGTCTTTCACACATAGGCTTAACTTGTTCTTACACAAATAAGAAAAGTAGTCTTACACAAATAAGCGTAACTGAGTCTTGACCAAAGAAGCATTTACTTCGTAGAACTAGGGGGAAACTAAAGATAAAGATAAAGATAAAGATAAATGGTTCATCTAATCTAACTGTTGAGAACTAGGTCCATGGAGCTGGTGGCATCGTCGGAACGAACCAGAGCACTGCGTTTGGCCGTCTCTCATTCTCTATCAAATTGTACGACCCTACTGATGAGCCAATGGCAGGACCCCTCCCTCGACGTGGATTCGTCTCTAGGTCGGATCTGGAGTGTCAACATAATAGACGCATGAGTGCGTAGCAAACACATAGCCTGCTATCAACACTGGAAGTTCTAGCACCTCAGCAACAACACCAGCATGATCTCCCTGGACTCCAGCAGCAGCCTCAGCAAGTATTTCGTCAGCTTCACCAGGAGCAGCATTAGCAAGCATTTCGTCAGCTTCACCAGGAACAACAGCAACTAGTTCTTCATCAACTCCACCACCAGTAGCAGCATCATCAGGAGTCGGGGTTGCCTGAGCAATTATAGGTTCAACATCTTTAGGGGCTCCGACGAAGAAAGGGTAGTTAATCCCAAGAAACAGAGATTGTCCCTTCATATTGTCGACTCTACTCCAGACCTGTTCTACTGGGTCTTTTGATGGACACGTAGACCTCGAGAAAATGTGACACCACAGCGATGGGTATGAAGAAAGTTGTGTCCCCATATGTTCTATTGTATCACCAACTCTGTTTAGTGCTCCCCTAATATGAATCCACATGAGTTCAGCATCCTGGTTGACATCGCCTCTAGGAGGTGCAAGGAACCAGCGCCGTGATACAAGATAAGCATCTACTACTGCATCTTCGATCACCAGAGCTAGAATGACGCACGGGGCTGCGTGTGTACCTGCGTGTTGCCTTCAGTCAGTAAGAAGAATTTTGAATGAGAATTTACATGCTATATGTGTTAGACCCCTCCTTTGTAAAGGAAAGGATCCCTGTGATCGCAATGCTAGTCCCTAGATCATTGCTAGCATCCACAGTTTAAGATGAAGTACACAGATACAAAGGTCGTTTATTACATTCATTCCAGAGATAAACATAGTCTTTTACAACTCAGGGCCAAAGGCCTAATACAAAAGTTTAAGGAATAAGTAAATAAACACAAGTCCTCATCTTCATGTGCCACAGGCAAGCATGTTGAGTGTAGACTCATGACTCCTACTCATCATCGGAGTAACCTGCAACATCACAAGTTCTGACCACGGAGGGTCAATACTTTGGAATAGTATTGGCAAGTGATACCTTATTATATTTTAAGTGGACTATATTACTATATGCATTTTGGCTAAGTGTAGCTTGTCTTGCTTTGCTTGAAAATAGATTTTACCTGTTAGTTGAAATCACTAAGTTTTTCTTTGTCAAAAACTTCCCAAGAAACCACCAATAGACATTGGGGTCCTTCACCCTTGTTCACCCACAAATTTTACTTAGAAGTTGGAGTGATGAGATTCTTGTAGCTTCCATGTCTTGATGCTCAAGTTGTCCATTGCCTTGGACTAGGCTAAGTACTTAGGTTTTCCATCTGCAGAGGTTGTGCACTTTCCCCACCAGACTTGGTTTCCCAAGACAGGACCTTTCAGAAGCCTTTCCTTAGTCAAATGGACGCGTTCCAACCTATCATCCCAACTACCACCAACTGTCGAAATGACTAAGTTCTAGCAACCTATATGATCAAGGCAGAGCCCATATTGCCAAGTGGTTGCACTGTAAGCTTTCTCAACACTTGGCCTCCAAATCCCTTTGTGCCTGGGTGGCATACCACAAGTGAGATACACAACCCAAGTCCATGGCCTTGTGTAACCACTCAACATAACCCAATCCTTCCATTCCACCCAGGAGGTTAATTTGACTTAGTTGTTTTATTAAGAAAGTACAAGTCTCATGACTTAGAAATATTTTCATCATAGTAAGTATAGATTTTCACCAACCCTTGTTTGGTAAATAGCTAATATAAGCATGGTAGGATAACTTAACTTAGCAAAATTCCCTGGAAATTCTACAATTCTACACTACTTAGGATTTCCCCACTTAGCACTAGGCAAAAATAGCATGCAAGACTTAGCAAAATATCTAATGCTAGTACAAAACATAGGATAGAAATATTCATGAAAATATCACTTGCCTTGGTAGTGGGGAGAGTAGCACTCTTCACAATCACAATCACTAGCAAAATCTACAAAAATCATAGCATACAATTACACACAATTATATACAATCAAAAATAATATGAATGCATGCATGCTAGAATTTACCAAGTGGTGATTTTGAAAACTCTACCAAGCATGTGCATGTTTACAGAAACTTAACAAGTCACAAGTTTGCCAACTAAACTTATTTGGCACTAATACAATTTACCAAAATAAATCTATACTTAAATTAGCCTTAAACATGTTTCTACAAATAAAGTCATTCTAATGGTTACTATTTGTTAAACACTTTGCATAAACAGAAAGGCCTTGATTCACTGAATCCAACGGTATAAAGTTTGCAAAATTCTAACGTGGCATTCAAAAGTTATAGCAGTTTGAAGTTTGGATCTAAATCTGATTCAAATTTCTGTTTTTGAATTCACCCTAGACAAGTGTCGCAGTCTCACTGGCATGTACCGATTCGCGCGGATCGGCAGCCGCAGACCTAGGATCTAACTTAGATCTGGCGGCTCAGATGCGCGCGTACCTCTTCGATTAAAATCTATCCTAGCCCTACGATGCAGATCCAACGGACTAAATCAACAAGCCACAAACTGGCGGCGCTAGCGGCGTTGACTAGCGGCGGCGCGTCTGACTACGGCGGTGTCGGTGTTCTAGATCGCCCCAGGAAGCAAGAAGGTGCTTACCAGATCCGCAAAGGCGTGCTGATGCTCGACGTGGTACTGGTTTGCGGAGGGGCGCGCTGACACGGCGAGGATTGCTCGTCGGAGTTACGGGCGGCGACAGTAGCTTGCAGACGTGGTCCTTGCCGAGGCTTGGCGTCGCCTACAGCGTGTGGCATCGTGTTGCACAAGACACAAGTAACAGGCTCGTGTGAGGAAGAAGGAAAGGCGGTGATTTACCTTAATTGGTCATCGAGGTTTCTTGCGGCGCGGTGGTTTCGGCTATGGATGGAGATGGCAACCTGGTCACGGCGGTCAAACACAAGTATCGAGGGTGCGCAAGATCATTGATCATTCCCGTTTGAACCAGAGAGGAGGGGTGGTCGAGGCTCACCGTATTTGGTCGCCGGAGTTCTCGGTTCGCGGAGCTTCAATGCAATGCGCGACTGGTGGCGGAGTGAGCGAGGTGTTTGGGGAAATGCTTGCAAGCGAGAGGAGAGGTTAAATAGGCTCGGGACAGGAACGCTTCATGGATTAATGCCCATTTACGCCGCGCCATTACCGGCCATGATGCCATCGCGACGTGGTCGCGAGCGCGGTTTGGGAAAGAGACAGCGTGCGGGGGCCGCTTCGTCGATGTCTTGTGAAGTGAGGGTGGGGTCCGATCTTGATGACCGTCAAGGTCTTGGTAGCGTCACGAAGGAAACCCGGGTGGGCTTGTTGGCTCGATTGCTCTTGGGCCTAAAACACATGCCATGGCCTTTTTCCTTTGTTTAATTATTTTTCTTTTCTATTTCGATTTTCTGAATGGGTTTTCAAATGGTTTCAAAATCAATTTAAATTCAAATCCTCCTGAGGTTTTGCTGTGGTGATTTGGTCTCAGAAATGGGTCAAAAACTCATGGGCTGCTTTGCAAGGGCTTGGTCAACTTGGATTTCAAATAAACAGAGACTTTGCTTCTATTTTTCAAATGTCTGAAAAAGGGGTTTTGAATTTATTCCCAAGTTGAAAAACTTTGGTCAAACTTTTTCACTTAAACTTGCCAACAATGGAGTCAGGCAAACAAGTTCATAACATTCAAGTTTCCAAGGGTGATGGTTATTTGAGTTAATTTGCTCACATGAAATCATAGCACAAGCTTCTGTTTCTGAAATGATTTTGAGAAAAACCCTAAATGATGATGGATGCTAGAATGATATGAATGAGTTTTGGAATATGAATTTAGGGATGTTACAATTTGACACCATTGATACGTCCAATTTGCATCACCATTCTATATCATAGTTTTCCTCTAATCATTGATATATGTCTTGTTATGAGGTATTACTTATGTCTTGTCCACTGTTTTTGCATGTTGGATGATTCTTGGAGGATGGACTGCCGGAGACTGGATTCTGATGGAAAAAGAGGTGTTTTGATGCAATTTCGCGAGGATCAGAAAAATACTAGAAAAATATGGAAAAATTATATTTTCCCGGAAGACATAGGAAGAAATAAGGGGGGACGAAGAAGGGCCACAGGGGGCCCACACCCCCTAGGCATGGGCCCACCTTTCCCCGCGCCTAGGGAAGGTGTGGCCCACCTGCCTGGCCTCCGACTCCGCCCTCTTGCCTATATCTTACTTACGGAACCCTAACACCAGGCGGGGCGACCACAGATAGATTTCCGCTTCCTCTGTGGGGCGGAAAACACAGAGAGAGAAAGATCTCTCCGGCAGATAGATTTCTGTCGGGAAAATTCCATCCCGGAGAGGGGAGATCATCGCCATCAACGCCATCATCAAGCTAGGCTTCATCGGGATCATCATCATCATCCACACCATCATCTCCACCAGCACCATCATCACCACTCTGTCCCGCTGTAACAATTGTGTTGGATTACTATTGTAGTTCTTAGGGGAAACTTTAGTTCTTAGGGGAAACTTTAGTTCTTAGGGGAAACTTTCCCGGAGTTAATTACTATTGTAGTTGATGCTTGTGAGTGGAACCATTGGATTATTGTTTATGTTCAGATTGTTATCCATCACCATATCATCTTTGATCTTGATCTATATGATGTCTTGTGAGTAGTTCATCTAGTTCTTGAGGACATGGGAGAAGTCTTATTGTTAGTAGTGGATTTGTGTTGAGTTATTATTCAATGGTTTAGTATTTAAGTTGTGCTGCTATTCTTCTAGTGGTGTCATTTGAACATCGACTACATGATACTTCACCATTTATGGGCCTAGGGGAATGCATTGTGTATTTGGCTACTAATTGTGGGGTTGCCGGAGTGACAGAAATCTGAACCCCATTAGGAAACGTTTGCACAAGGGAGCATATGATCTCAGAGTTTAAGGTTGTGGTTAGGTTTATATCTTAATTACTTTCCTGTAGTTGCGGATGCTTGCAGGGGGTTTAATCACAAGTATGTATTAGTCCAAGTAAGGTCGGTACATTAGCACAGTTCACCCACACAACACGTACAACACCAAAGAAGAGTACTCAGCTATTTGAAGTGAAAGCACTTGACAGAATTCCCATGTGTCCTTGAGAATGTTTGGTCTTTATAAGTATTTCCACTGGCTTGTCCTTTGCTAAGAAAGTATTGGTCCACTTGCTGCGTTTGTTCGTTGTTTTTATTACTTGCTCTTTGTTTTGTTGCCTTATCAGAAAACCACTAAAAATCCGGTTTATAAGTATTTATAGAGATTTCCTGCTCCATACCACTAGTCAACACCTTCTGCTCCTTGTTGGGATCGACATTCCTATTTATCGAAAGTACTGTGATACACCCCCGATACTTGTGGGTCATCAAGACTATTTTCTAGCGCTGTTGTCAGGGAGTGAAGCGATATTGAAGAGTGGAACAGGTAAAGGAAACTTCTACTGTGAGTATTTATTTTTGTTACTGCTCGTTATTTTGTTTCCAATATGGATAACCCACTTGGTTTTCTGTTTGGGAAAACTACTGCCACTGCTAGGGTAGTAGATGAACCACCACCTATTGAGATAGATCCTTTTAAGATACCTACAAGTATTGTTGATCGTGTTATGGATAATTATTATTTTGGGGGTGGAACTGTCCATCCTGGTGATCATTTTCTTTTTATCCATGAATTATGCGGGTTGTTTAAGTGTGCAGGTATCACAACTGAACAGGTGAAGAAGAAATTACACTATATATCCTTGAAAGGGAGAGCTGAAGAATGGCATAAGCTGCTGAAGAATGGACAATCCATGGAATGGGAGAAAATGGCATCTCTCTTTTATTCTAAATTCTATCCTCCCAGTGAGATTCATAAGGATAGAAATCTGATATATAACTTTTGGCCTCGTGATCGAGAGGGTACAGCTCAAGTTTGGGGGAGATTGAAGTTACTAATTCTTAAATGTCCTATTCATGAACTCCCTAACAATATTATTATCAATAACTTTTATGCTAGGCTTTCTCTTCATGATAAAGTTTTACTAGATGCTTCTTGTGCTGGATCATTCACACGTATGAAGGAAGAAGCTAAATGGGATCTAGTGGACCATATTCAAGAGAACACTGAAGCTTGGGAGAATGACAAAGGAAGAAAGTAAGGTATAAACTATGATTATGAATGCATTAAATCTTTTATGGGAACTGATGACTTCTGTGATATTAGCAATGAGTTTGGTCTTGATTCCCAAAGTATTTCCAATTGTTTTAAGGCCTTTGCCTCTTACATAGAAATTCCCAAAAAGAAGTGGAATAAGTACCCTGCACCTTATAAAAATGTTATTAGTCATGTTCCGGTTAGAAGTACTGAAGTTTGTACTACTAATCATATTGTGCCTGAACCTTATGTTGAGAAAATACCTTTTCCAACTAAGGTAAAGGAGTATTCTATGATGATTAGTGCAAATAATAAAGGTACTAAGAAAATTGTGGAGCCTATTGAGCAATTGAATATTGAACCTATGGTAGCTATTGTGAAAGATCTTGACGCTAGAAATATAGAGGATGAGCACATTGTCTTTTATGAAGACGCTTCTAATATTCTCTCTCATCCTAGTAAAGCTAGAAAAGCTAGTGTCCCTGTGCTTTCTGTTAAAATTGGTGATCATTGCTACTATGGTTTATGTGATATTGGTGCTAGTTCTAGTGCTATTCTTTATGAGCTTTACCGGGAATTTATGCATGAAATTAGTCCTTGTGATCTTGAGGACATTGATGTGGTTATTCACCTTGATAATAAGGAGAACTTTTGCCCCATTGGTATTGTAAGAGATTTGGAGGTTCTTTGCGGTAATATTAAGTATCCTGCTGATTTTCTAGTGCTTAATTCAGCAGCTAGTAAAACTTGTCCTATCATCTTTGGTAGACCTTTCTTGAACACTTGTGGAGCTATTATAGATTGTAAGAAGGGTAAAGTTTTAACTAAGTTTGATGGAGATTCTTATGAGTTTAACTTTTCCAAATTTGCTAAAGCTCCTTGTGAAAACATTTTGCCTAATAAAGATTTCAGGATGGAACAACTTGCTTCTATTGATCCGGTTTATGACCTTGGGCCTCTTTTTGATGACTGTAAGTATGCTCATTCTGATGATAGAATTGGTTCATGTGACAGTTATATTTTCAACTATATTCAAAGTGCTACTGAAATTTATTATGAGAGAGGGAAACATGGTTTTATGCATCTCAATAATGTTAAGTTTCCCCGTTTTATGTTGAAAGCTTTGAAGTTGCATTTTTTTGTCTTCCTATGCTGGTGGCTTTTTGTTTCAACAACTTGTTTTCTCATGATAACCCCATGCATAGGAAGTGGGTTAGACTCAAATGTGTTGGTTATTTGCTTCTTGATGCTCTCTTTCATTCCAGATATATATCTCCTTTGTGAGCATCTTTGAAAGTTTCAAGCCCAACTTAAAGGCATTAAAGAAAACTACTTGTTGGGAGATAACCCAAGAGTTTGGTTGAGTCTTGGAAGTTATTACTTTAGTAATAAACGCTCCTTATGCTTTTTTTTTGGTTTTTGTGTCAAGTTCAACTACTTTTGAGAAGTGGAGGAGTTGTGAAAAGTGGCTGTCCTGGGACAGATTTTTGTGCTGCACCGTAAAAATTTGAGAGGGACCTCAGTACGTCGGATGGAGCTGTATTTTCTGAGCTTGTTCTCCAAGTTGTTACCCAACTTTCATTAGTTCTGCACTTTTTGATTTGAGCAACAGAAGGTTTTCAAAAAAATCAATCTTTACCTGCTGGTCTGTTTTGACCGATTTCTGCTATCATTTGCATTTGCCTCTAGCAGAAGCCTTTGTTTTGATGGATTTCAGTTGAAGTGTGCACCTAAAGGTTAATTGTTTTTTCTTATACTAATATTTTCACTGAGGTTTGTGTGAGACCTTGTAGGAAAGGAAATTCCACGAGAAGGACAAAAGGAGCCTTCAGAGTTCGTCTTTGAATACGTAAAAGTGGTGAAAACAGAAGGTTCGTGAAACCCCAATCTATTTATATTTTTGATGTTTTTAATACATAAGGCAAGTCACGAGATGGAACATTGGAGGAACCGGAGGCCGGGGTGGCCAAACCCACCCCAGGAGCGGGCCCCAGCTGGCGGCGCCTGGAGGGGGTGAGACCACCCCGAGCTCCGTCTCCGCCCCGTTTTCATATCAGCACCTTCCTTATGCTTTTAATCCTCGTAATATATAACCCCCCGGATCCCCCGAGGTTCTTGCATCGTGTTTTCATTTCGATCTGTTTCTGTCAGGAAAACTTCTCAAGTTTAGAGCACCATGGACTCTGCCAACGACAAAGGCAAGAAGCCCGAGGAAGCCGATGCTCGCAAACCCAAGGAGGAGGAGATTTTGGTAGGATAAAGGAGACATGGAGGAGGACAAGCAACCAGACACCCGTGCTACCGTCGCAAGCATTGGAGTGGTGGCAAAACCTATCAAGCTTAAGAGGACAGCACGGACGTCTACAGGAGGGAAACCTCCACGTCATACCCTCTCTCCACGGTCACCTCCTCCAAGTACCAAGAAACCCTTCCACACTCTTATACATGAGCGTCAATATCAACATGTGACCAAAGGGAACTTGCCCTTGATGTGGGATATGCCTCGTTGTAACCATGCAGGGGAGGAACACACTAAGAAGGAAGAGTGGGGAAAGAATAGCAAGGACTGGAATTCTCGGTCCGATATGATCATGAACCGCATTGAGCAAAAATCGGAGTTGATTCGTACTGTAACCTTTGAGATTGAGGAGTTGAGGAAGCTGATTGAGGAGCTTATCAAAATAACACCACCACCGAAGGAGTAATTCGTCATCAGGTTTGGCATCCCCTTGGCTTGTTCCAAGCTTGGGGGGTGCCGCGGTATCACCGCCATTATCTTTTATATTTTACCTTTTTAGTGGATTCATATCTTTGGTAGAGAGGTTATCTTATAGTTTGGTTTGCATGTGGAAGTATCTCTCCTTTAGTTGATTATCTATGTATCCCTTGGTGTGAGTGCCTTTATTGAATATTAATGAGAAGTCTCATTGTTTACTTTTTATACTTCTTATTTTAGTTTGCAATCTCTATTATATATTGGATCTTGTTGATCAGTATTGGCATCACTTTGGGAGCATCAAGTGAATCTAAATTTGTTTTGGCAAACCAAGTTCTGGTCAGTAGCAATACTTTTTTAGGTTTGAAAGAAAAAGAGAAAAAGCTTATAGGTATTTTGTATCATTGATTTTCTTTCTTGTTGGCTCATAAGCTTAGTATTCTTTATTTAAGATCTTTTGTGTCTTCAAGGAAGATTGCATGTTTGGCTTTATCACTTGTAGGTTTGCTTGTTTCTTTCAACTCTTTTTCTTGCTACCCATCCTTGCTAGACAAAAACCTATTTTGAGAAGGCACACTTCTCATGTTTCCAATCCCTTTGAACCAAAAACTGTTCCATTTTTGTCCACCATATCTACCTATTAGCAATTGCTATTCCAAGAAAATTTTCAAGCTTCATCTATCTTTCAATTTAAAAAGTATTTTGTTATGTGAAAACTAGTTAGTAAAGCTCTCATGAACTTGATGGCACACCTTATTTTCTTGCCCCTAATAGACTTGAACCATTGTGTCATCGAAGTTGTATATGCTCGCATCTATACGTTGGAATTAGCAGAACCGTGCTATCATGGGGAACGCTTTCAACATTGCACTTGTACTTTATACACAGTTGATATCGTGCTCTTTTGTTTGTGGATGTCAACGGTGTGAAATAAAGAGGGAACTTGTAAGTCCATGGAGTCTGTATTTTGTGTTAAAGAAACGCCTGGGCCACTAGCCTAAGCCATGCCTAATAATGGTGGAAACTTGCAGCATCACCATAGTGAGCATTCTGTGAAGCATCCTCAATAAAAAAGCTATGCACATAGTAAATAAAAATATCGTTGAGATGCTCATTGTCTGCTTTCCCTATCATTTTGGTTATGGGATAGCTCATGTACCATGTGCAAGGGGTACCCTGCTGGCGGTTCTCTATGATATGCATGTACTTACAACGAAAAGAACTTACCGGTAACTGAAGTTGAGTAGCATGAGGAGTTGCCCTCATATTCAAGGGACATGAGATTGCCAACTTATATTTCGTCAAGCATACACTCCATCTTTGTGCACTTTAACCATAATCATCTCAAGATGCTTATGATAGGGGCAATGAGGGATAAAAGCTAGTATGTACCATAATATTTTGGAAGATCTTTATGACTTGAAATCCCCGCTTCCCTCTATGAAGGGACCTTTCTCCTATTTTCTAAGTTAAGTCAGTAAACCTACTTCCTCTCTATCTCTAGCAAGCATTTGAGTTGTTGTGTTGCTAGAATTCATATGGTGATTTATTCAATCATGTTCTTTATCTTCCTTGTTTGCACAAGACTCTTATCTATTGAGTATTACTTTGAAAGCCTTCATTGTGAAAAACCTTTTTGAGAGAAGAGTGCTCATGTTTTGAAAACTTCTACAAAAAGCTTTTTGTAAAACTATTTTCCAGCTGTTCTCTGACTAGGAACAAGAGTGTGCCAATTCAATTATAATTTATCTGTATGCATCTCTATTGTGACTCATGTACTTGTTGCAAGCTAAGTTATATAATGGTGAGTTGCTTTCTTCTATGAGTTGTGTAATGGTAAGTGTGATGCTTCTTATCCATATTCTTTTATCGACACTTCACTCCATAAACCGGTGGACATGTTTACTAAGCTCAGTTTTTGCTTGGGGACAAGCGAAGGTCTAAGCTTGGGGGGAGTTGATACGTCCAATTTTCATCACCATTCTATATCATAATTTTCCTCTATTCATTGATATATGTCTTATTATGAGGTATTACTTATGTCTTTTCCACTGTTTTTACATGTTGGATGATTCTTGGAGGATGGACTGTCGGAGTCTGGATTCTGATGGAAAAATAGGTGTTTTGATGCAATTTCATGAAGATTACAAAAATACCATAAAAATATAGGAAAATTATATTTTCCCGGAATATAGAGGAAGCCAGAAGGGGAGACGAAGAAGGGCCACAGGGGGGCCACACCCCCCTAGGCGCGGGACCACCTTGACCCGCGCCTAGGGCAGGGGTGGCCCACCTGCCTGGCCTCTGACTCCGCCCTATATCTTCCTTACGGAACCCTAACACTAGGGGCGACCACGGATAGATTTCCGCCGCCTCTGTGGGGCGGAAAACACCGAGAGAGAAAGATCTCTCCAGCAGACAGATTTCTGTCGGGAAATTCCTTCCCGGAGAGGGGAGATTATCGCCATCAACACCGTCATCAAACTAGGCTTCATCGGGATCATCATCATCATCCACACCATCATCTCCACCAGCACCATCTTAATCACTCCGTCCCGCTATAACAATTGTGTTGGATATTGCTTTAGTTCTTAGGGGAAACTTTCCCGGTGTTAATTACTATTGTAATTGATGCTTGTGATTGGAACCATTGGATTATTGTTTATGTTCAGATTGTTATCCATCACCATATCATCTTTGATCTTGATCCATATGATGTCTTGTGAGTAGTTCGTCTAGTTCTTGAGGACATGGGAGAAGTCTTGTTGTTAGTAGTGTATTTGTGTTGAGTTATTATTCAATGGTTTAGTATTTAAGTTGTGGTGCTATTCCTCTAGTTGTGTCATGTGAACATCGACTACATGATACTTCACCATTTATGGGCCTAGGGGAATGCATTGTGTATTTGGATACTAATTGTGGGGTTCTTGGGTGATGTAAACCTGAACCCCTGTTAGGACACCTTTGCACAAGGGAGCGTAGGATCTCAGAGTTTAAGGCTGTGGTTAGGTTTATATCTTAATTACTTTCCTATAGTTGCGGATGCTTGTAGGGGGTTTAATCACAAGTATGTATTAGTCCAAGTAAGTTCGGTAAATTAGCATAGGTTCACCCACACAACACTTACAACACCAAAGAAGAGTACTCAGCTATTTGAAGTGAAAGAACTTGATAGAATTCCCATGTGTCCTCGAGAACATTTGGTCTTTATTAGTATTTCCACCGGCTTGTCCTTTGCTAGGAAAGGATTGGGACACTTGTTGTGTTTGTTCGTTGTCTTTATTACTTCTTTTTGTTTTGTTGCCTTATCAGAAAACCACTAAAAATCTGTTTGCTAAGTATTTACAGAGATTTCCTGCTCCATACAACTAGTCAACACCTTCTGCTCCTTGTTGGGATCGACACTCCTATTTATCGAAAGTACTGCGATAAACCCCCTATACTTGTGGGTCGTCAACCATGACTCACCCCAGGTGAACGGCGCCCAAACACGCATGTCGCCGGTAGGTTCAGTGACCGCGTAAATGCGTTGCGGTGTGTCCTCATACCAGCTGGTGGTGAAGATGGCGTCGACATACTTCTCCGGCCGTAGATGGTCGCCGCGCAAGACTGTCCATTCATTGTCATGTGGGCATCTAATGAATGTCATTGCCTTGTCGAACACCGCTAAGAGGTTGTAGTGCCAACTCTTCCACACCAGGAGAGGCTACTATGGTAGCTATACCTTCAGGAGCTCAAGTTCTGCCATGTTGAAGCTGCAAGCGAATTTAGATTTTGGCAGCGGCCACCCGTGGTTGAATGCAGTAATGCCCCCACTACAGATGGCAGTGTAAGTCTCAACGATTTGTGGACATTTTTTAAAGTCTAATTACTCATGTCCTAGGATAAAAGGACCAGCCACTCACGTTTCCACCCACCCAGTTCTTCTCATCATCCATTTCCGCCTCCTCTGTCTCCATGATATTCACCACTACTGATTGCGACCACTTATCCAGTAGCATCAGTTTGCATGAACATTCTGCAAATTTTATTGTCAGTTGGTAGAATCAACTAGCATGGATTCCATTGCAAAATACAATTTGACACCTAGGCGCTCAGATTAAAGTATTATATATGACTGTCTCCTCAGCTCTCGCCTAAACTGTGCCTGTGTTACTACAAAAATTAACCATATATCAAGTAGGAGCAGAGCTTCCCCCGAACAAACTCCTGACGGTGATCATAAACTAGGAACATAATAGTCTTAAATCGTGTAGTTTTTTTATTTTTTTAGAAAAAAGAATATCACCTAGCAGGCATTCCATTGCAAATCCAAATTGACACCTCAGCTATCACCTAAATTAAGATTGTACGACTACGAAAATACCAGAATATCAAATACGAGCAGAGCTTCCTCTATATAGAATAGTCTTAAATGGCATGATTTGTTCAAACTGCGCGTGCACACAACACGTTCGACGAAAGGAACATAGGATTCCAACGAAAGTTCAGCACATATGAATCAACGATATGACTGAATTCATAAGCAAGATACTGGAACTTACGTGACCATCGCGGTAGTTTTTCCATACGCTGGTATCAGGGTAAAGAAGGCCTGGCATGCCGAACGGTTGTTCTTCCATTTCCTAGATCGGCGGGGCGGAAGCCAGGGATGCAGTGACCGAGGCGACCGACGGTGATGATGTCCAACTCCTTGGCAACGCTGCACACATTCGCAACGTTGAGGTTCGGCTGTAACATACCACCTTTTGTGTAATAATAAAGACATGTTTGAGCATTGCATGCATGCATTATACTTGCACTTTCAATTAATCACATAAGAACAAACAAAACCCTAATTTCCGTCCCTCTCAAAACCATTCAAATGGTTTTTATATTTGGAAAATTATCAAAACAAGAGGAACCCAAAATGAATAAAAGGGTCCCACACTATTTTATAAACTTTATAAAAAGTCTCTAGTAATCTTGGAAATATTCAAAACAGTTTGGAATTGAAAATACAAACAGAAATTAAAAAAACAGAAAACAAAAAGGTTTTCAGAAGAAAAAAACAGTTCCCTAACCCTATCTAGGCCGAGCCCAGCAACCTCCCCCTCTCCTCTCCTCCTCCATGTTTCTCAGTGCGCATAGCCGCATCCCGTAGCCGGCCTAGCCGCGGCCCACCCGGGCACGTACTGTTTCGTCTCCCTATCATCGTCGTCCACCTCTCGCCTCGACCGAAGCAACTACGTGTCGCCTCGCCGCCGGCCACCGCACGCCAAGATTCTCGCCGCCGCCCCCGAGCGCCTACAAGACCCCGCTGGACGCGCCGATGAACCCTAAGTGACCCGCACTTCTCCTCTTCCTCTCCCTCTCTCGCCGCAACGCCATGGCCAACGAATCCTAGCTTCTACTGCTATTCGTCCTCGCCGTCTCCGACCGCCCTAGGTCAAGTCGACGCCACCACTGGAACCGTCATGCCCGACTCCTTCCCCCTATCCACTTTTCCCCATCACGCGTAACCTCAATCGCCTGGATCGAAAGCTTCGGTCGCTGTCGGTCTCCGTTGATCCTCGCCGTTCCCGAGCTCGCCCGTCCTCACCACCACTTCTGCCGTGCTCACGATGAGCCTGCGGTGCTAACGTACCCCTCTGATTCCTCCCTCCCCTATACTACCCTTCCCGTGTGTGCCCGACGCCACCGCCACTAGAGCTCGTCGGAGGCAACGCTCCGGTGACCACTAAGGAGCGGCGCCGCCACAAAAGTGATCAGCGCGTCAGCCCGCGTCCGACGCGCCCATCCGCGCATCCAGGCGTGCACTGGATCGATGGATCCTTGCTCGATCTAAGGAGGAGCTCCATTGATGATGTCATGCTGACATCAGCATGAGGCAATAATCATTTTCTTTTATTAAATTGTTTTTTAAATATTTTTTCTGGAAATATTATATGACAGGTGGGCCCTGTCTATCAGGGTTTTAATATTTTCTATAAATGTTTTCTGAAATGATTAAATCTATGACATGTGGGCCCAACAAATTAATTTAAATATTACAAAAATGATTTAAAATGAATTAAAATTGGAGAAATTCATAACTAATTCATTCTATATCAGAAGCATATAAATAATATACCAAAATGTTCAAAAAATGAGCTCTATCTAACTAAGCTATAATCATACATTGTTAACCAACTTTCATAACAAGTTTAATTAGAAGAATCAATTGAACCCGACAGGTGATTCTGAGAATCCCCCTGTTCTAGCGTTTGGACCTCTCGGATCCCGTTTAAAATGACCAAGAATGTTCTAGGGTTCATTCCAACACTATTTAACTTGTCATATCATCCATATTGTGTGAGCATTGCACATTCCATGTGTTGAATGGTTGCTTTTCCTTTTCTGGTGATTGGTTCTTCGCGAATAGGAACCAAACCCGAGGCTGAAGTCAACACCACCGCAGAGCAGTACTAGTCCAACAACGGACAAGGCAAGCGAAGCCCCAGTCATACATATGAATCCTATGTTTACAAAGTATTTCATTCTCGCCATATGCATTCGGTTCAACAGTCTTTTATCAGTAGATAGAGTGATCCTATCTGATGCATGTTTCCCTTTGCGAACTATAATATCTGATCCATTGCTCCTAGCATAACTAGGTTTGGCTTATGAGCATCGCTAGTGCCATAGTTCAGTCAAGCTTAGCCATGCTTATTGGTCTGATGCTGATCATTCAGGTGATGCACTTGAAATGTGAATGAATCTAGTATGGTAGGATGTGGTGATGTGATCAGAGATGGATAATAAACATGCTAAGGCTTGTATGTGAGGCCACATGGGTTGTGGTTTTTGTAGTCCCATACTTTCCACCCTTAGGACCTAATGTTCTTGCCTCTTGAACCAAGACGAGCATACAACCACACGGGGGCCTAGAAACCTCCTCGACCAACTAACTTGCCTAGTAGATTCCATGAGTCACATAGTTTGGTCATTCCATTCGACATACGCATCTTTGTTGTTCTTGAATGGAGGTGGAGGAGGTGCATTCATAACAGGTAAGTAAGCGTGGCCGGGAACAAGAGATGCACGGCATCCGTAATCTTGAACCCCGCACACATCATTAGGGACAGACTTCGGGACTCGACCCGTTACGGCGGCATCTCCTTAGTGCGTGACTCATGGTCTCAGCGAAAGCAAGGTAAAGGGCGTGGTCAACCACTCTCTGCCGGCCTTCCAAGGAAGAGGGCTAATAATTTGGCATTAAGAATCGGTTGGTACGTGTGGGTAAAGTTGTGCACCCCTGCAGGGTTACTAATATTTTCGAAATTATGTGTCCATGGTTATGGACGACTTGGGAACGGATTCTGTGATCATAGAAAACTATAACCGAATGATAAAATTTGGCCAACTAATGTGAGATTCGGAATACTTCCTCGGGGTTTTTTGAGGGGGTAGTCCGGGAGGAGAGGTTCAGTTGATGATGGTTCTTGGTGGATATCAAAGATGACTTCGAAGAGCTATAATTGTAGTATTCTTATCCCTTTTGAAAATGATCTGACTAGACGACCTTATTCTCCTCCATGTGTTGAAAACAAAAGATGGCTTTATCCAAAATAACTCCACTAGCCATAAGTCTTGCAGAGTACACCCTGTACTCAGCCTTGCTTCGTTGATGTTTTCTATAGATGAAGCTACTCCAACTGAAGTCGGTTTCTATGTCGAAGTCAACGATTTTCGGGGTTCCCGGGCAATAGCCTAGGATCTATCGAAGGGTGGCTACTTCTGTTTATGGCCTCTTAGGCCCTTTTCTATGTTTGTTGTTTAGAACAACTTGTTTGCTTCCATTGTTTGTTGTAATGATGGGTCTATGACCCTTGGCTTGTATGACTAGTTTGTAACTCTCTTAAGAGTTTACCTTATTAATGTATGGTTTGTGTGTTCTGTAATGTTACCGATCTTTCCCTGCGTGCTTCAGAATTTAGGTTAGACTTATGTCAGATGAAGATCTGGTATTTGTCTACCCTGATCCTGGGCCATGAAAGATTTTGGTATCAGAGCAGGACTGCTTGTAGGAAACCCTTCTAGCTGGTCGATGTTGAGTCTAGAGTTTTAGAAAACTATTTGAAAGCTAAAAAATATTTGCAAAACTCTGAATAGGACCCCTTTACTCCTTATCCAAGGTTGTTCTATTGCTTAGTTATATTACCTTGTTTGTTTTGCAAAGGTTTCCCTTCTCGTCTGTCATATTTCAACCTTTTAGGTTATCCGGGTTTGGGTTGTTTTTCCTAGTACTTCGTACTTGGTTGCAAGGCTCAGAGTTTCCAAGATATATATGTGCACCTGAGCATTGTTTTTAAACTTTGCTAAGGATGCCTATAATCCCGCTCTCTATTCTTTTGTGACTTGTTGGTATCGTATCATGCTTGCATTCCATTGTCATGGTTTGTATCTAAGTTGGTAGCATATATGTTTCGTATGCTTGTTCTACTGCCATACTTAATGCATAGATATAATCGCAATCCACATGTTCACCTCTACCATGATCTTTCAATATGGTTTTCTTCATCCTTTGATGTAACCTTTTTCGTGTCAACACCCGAATTTTTAATCCCAGATGCATGTTATGCCATACATCGCAATCCCAGTATTACCATTTTTGCAAGACATAATAGATTGGATATCACAATAAATCATCCATTACAAACCATACATAAGGTCTTACACAAATAAGGATCTCATGATCCAGTCTTAATACAATTCAAGCAGCGGAAATAACATAATAATAATGATAGCGTGGGCGAGGCTCCATCTTCATGGTCATAGGCAATGCTGACGATGGGATATGATCCTAGTTGTCGTAACCTTCCTGCTATCCTTCTTCTTGATACTCCTCTTCATAGTCTGGCCACGGGAATAGCCAGGGACAAAGCCATGAGTACTCTTTAAGTACTCGCAAACTAATACTCACAAGTGAAGGGGTTTTTTGAGTGGGATACTAAGCTCTAGGGTTGTTTGGCAAAAAGCCAGATTTACCGCTACTGAGTTCAGAAGCAAAGAAAGCTAGTTGATAGTTTTATAACACCTAAGTGGTAACTTGAATTTTATGTCAAAACTCTGTTGTGGTCAAGCCAAAGTCATGAATCATTTCATAAGTCATATTGAAAATATCTGATGAAGGAACAGTATGGCCACTCCAACTGTCCATAACCACGGACACGGCTATTCGAATAGTTTGACACTCTTCAGAGGTAGTACACTTTCACCACAACATTCGATCCATCCGTCAGGAACAATCCTGAAGTCACCATACTCAGTATGCGGATAATCAATACTAACCTTTCAATTACACGCCCTAGTATAGGCACCTCTCCTGTGATTTTGGCCTCCCAACCATGACCAACTGTCATCTTGGGAACTACACAGGTGGACAATCTTCACAAGGTAGTCTCAGCTCAAACCTTGGCCGCAAGGGAACCCATACTAAGGTATGTAAATTTCTAGTCAAGCCCTACCCGAATTTCGGGTATTGTGGTTGTACGATAAAATTGGAATGGTATCGCATCCAGACAACCATCAGTTTTGTAAAGGGTTAAGGCTCATGCCTTAACATTTTCATCATCAAAAATCATCTGGTATTCAAGAACACATGTCAAAACATTTAAGTAGAATGACTCATCATTCTAAGGTTTTCATAAACATTTTCACCAAGTATTCCCATCTAAAGTTGATCAAGTTTTATGCTTAGCACTAGCATCTACAAGTGGGGGTAAGTACTAATGAGGGGTGGTAAACAAGTGTCAATGAGCTAAGTTCAATCTCATGCCTCAGGATGACATCAAGATTATCTAACTTCGGTCAAGTTTTATGCTCTTTATGATACCCTTAAATATCTTTCTGAATTCTACAAGTCACTAAGTAAACTCTAAGAGAAAGCTTTATTAAAGAAATAAAATAGTAAGCTTGCAAGTAAAACTAGGATGGGTTATCATCAAATAGGTATAAGCTTGCAAGTAGAACTTGCATGGTTTATCTTGGTAATCTAGTAGTATAAGCTTGCTAAGTTGCAAGTGTTAGCTTGCCTGGTGCAGAGCAGTGGTTGAAGTTCTCCTCGGCTTCTTCCTGGTGGTATCCTCCTTCCTCCTCGTATCCTTGGTCGGTACTAGCGTCTATAAATAAATACGAGGTACACAATCACCACACAATTATTAACTACTCTTTTTAGCACACAAAGGTTCACACTAAATTATCTAGCATCATTACTATTCTCACAAGGATTAAAGCACTTGTCTTATTTATTTTATTTTAGAAAAGTAATTTCTACTCATTGAAAAACTACTTAATATTTAATATTCTCCAACTCAAACATGGGATCATGTTGACACATGTCATCACCACATATTTCAGTACATGGGAATGTGATTTAAAGTGGTGTCACAATTTAATAAAGTTTAACCTTTCTTTATTTTAATTAAATAAAATGACTAGAATGGCCTATGAGGCATTCTTTTATTACTTGTCCATTATTTCTGCAAGTAAACCTATATATTTTTATATATTCTGAAAGGTCTTGTTAATTATGATTTTTGAGAGTTGGAATCAACTCAAAAGTTTTTATGGTTGAATTTTTAAAAATGTTTGAATGCTGAAAAGATTCTGCCTTGTTATTTTTACCATGGGTGATCTACAACTCCAAATGGTTTGAATCCAACGGGCTTGGATTAAGCACTCTAGTACCTTTCTAACAAAATTGGTTTCACGCGGTTTGGTTCAGTGAATCAAGCTGGGTTGATTTTTGAATCTAGGTACAGAACTAAGTTTAGCACTAAATGGAAAAACCTAAATTTGAATTGCGGGGTCGCGCAGGGGGTTTAACTGGGCCGGCCCACTACGCACAGCGCGCGCGGGATGGTTAAGTGAACGACCCCACTCGTCAGTGAGACAGCGAGTGGCGAAGCGGTATGGGGCGATCTAGTCCGTGCGATCTAACTCTAATCCTACGGATGTGGTTCATCGTCCACACCTGAACAGGACGCGGCGAAGTTGAACCCTAGCGCGGCCAGTGGGGTCTACGGGGGCTCACCGGGGCTCCGGCGATGGTCGGCGATGGGGGCGAACGACGAAGTCGACGACGGTGATCCTCCTGGTACCGGCAACTCCTCCCGGGGCGGCTCCAATCGACGCCGCCTCGCCTCCTCAGCAGCGGCGAACTCTGGTAAAATTTCGGCCACCTGGTGCTCGCCTTGCTCCGAGGGTGAGTGGGTGTGATCAGTGAGAGGTGGTGAGTGAGATGGTGTGGTGGTGGCCTCCTTTTATAGTTCCTAAAGGAGACCGATGGGCACGGGTGGAGCTCGTTGTGGTTGTCGGCACAACGTGGTAATGGCATGGGCGACGATAGGGGCGGTGCGTTGCCTCCTGGCGAAGCTCAACGACTTGATTGCGAGGCGTGGGGTGGTGAGGAACGGTCGGAATGTCATGGCGCTCTGGGCGGTTCCGACGGTGATTTTAGTGGCGCACAGCGTCCATGGTCCATGCAGGGGCGAACGGGGTTGTCTGGTGGGTTGCTGGGATGCTAGCGATCATGCACGCAAGTGGCAAGGGCGGCGCGTGGTATGTGGGCTGGTGTTGCGTGTGGCGCTCTGGCACGCTCTCGGCTCGCTCGCAGAGAGACTGGGCGTGAGCTTGTCGTGTGGTCCAGTGGCTGGCAAGGCTCGGGGCTTGGACAGGGGTGGCGGTGGACGGTGTTGCGTGTCCCAGACAAGGTTGGCGAAGTTAGAGCTTCTCCTAGCTCGCTGGCGACATGGGGGTGGCAAGGGTGCTCTTGGCATGGTCACCATTGATGGCTATGCTACTCACAGTGGTGCTAAGGCTAGTTAGATTAGTTTGATCATCTACTGAGAATGTAGAGTGACCTAGAGAGGGAACATGGTTGTCCAAAATCACTGCTTCTAATAGTTTTTTGTGTTTGTTTGTTTGCTGATTACAAGGTGTTTGATGAAATGCCTACAAGAGATTTAAATTTGAATTTTGGATTCGAACTTGGTGGGTTTGCTATTTGTATATTATGGAGTCTCTGGTTAGTTGGATTGGTCAAGGTGCACTGGGTTGGTTGGGTTTTGAAAATCTGGGATCTTCACATATGTTATAGATTCAATTTTAAATTGTCATTTGAATGGGGTTGCCAAATGTTTATGCAGGTTTGAAAGGTAGACTTTGATTCACTTTTACTTGGTCTAGCAAGGGGTCAAAAGAATTGGAAAAGTTTCTGTTTGAAATATTGGACTAGAAACACTCAAAGTGGCCTAGTGAGCAAGATTGGCAAAAATGACCATTTGCCTTATTTGATTTGTTTTTTATTTTCTCTTGATTTGTTTCTTCTTGGAAATGTTTTAGATGATGTTGTTTTCATCTTTAAACCATTCCTTCCTATTTAGATCAATCACACAAGTCCATTCATGCATTCACACAATCATCACATACACACATGCATTCATATTGATTTGAATTAACAAAAGTTTTTGTTAACCCTAATTTTGGTAATCATTGTTCAACATTTTTGTGGTGTTACAAACCTTCCCTCCTTAAACAAAATCTCTTCTCGAAATTTGAGAAAGAAGAAAAAATATTACCTAGGATTTAAAAAGATCTAGAAACACCATCTTGATGTGATCTTCTCGCTCCCACGTAGCTTCTTCTTCCATGTGGTTACTCCACTGAATCTTGAGAAACTTGATTCTTCGGGTTCTGGTGGTTTTGAAAGCTTCCTCTAAAATACTCATGGGTACTTTGGGATATGGCAGGTCATCATTGATCTCTATGGTGCGGTGATCAGTGTTCTTGAAAACTTCAGTCTTCTCCGGAACTTCAAGGCATTTGCGAAGTAATGATATATGGAACACATTGTGCACTCCTGACATCTCTTCTGGCAGTTCCAGTTGATACGATACTTCTCCTCGACGATTCAGAATCTTGAAAGGCCCG
Organism: Avena longiglumis; assembly: GCA_030063025.1. Taxonomy (NCBI): domain Eukaryota; kingdom Viridiplantae; phylum Streptophyta; class Magnoliopsida; order Poales; family Poaceae; genus Avena; species Avena longiglumis. Next base: position 176,113,752 of record CP125977.1, on the reverse strand, counting down.
ATATATCTAGGGGCTAACTTTCCTTTCAGTTGGAAACGCTGCATTCCCTTCAAAGGCGACACTTTGAGATACATAAAATCTTCGATATTGAAAGCAAGGTCTCGATATCTCTTGTTGGCATAACTCTTCTGTCTGGATTGCGCAGTCTTGAGGTTCTCACGGATCTTGTGAACTTTCTCTTATGCTTCTCGGAGGATGTCGGGTCCGAAAATATGACTCTCTCCTACTTCCGACCAATTCAAAGGGGTACGACAATTCCTTCCAGACATGAACTCAAATGGGGCCATTTGCAAACTAGCTTGATAACTGTTTTTGTAAGAAAATTCTGCGAACGGTAGACAGTCTTACCACCTAGATCCATACTCTAGCACACATGCTCTCAACATATCTTCGAGTATTTGATTTACTCGTTCCGTTTGTCCATCAGTCTGAGGGTGATACGCTGTGCTGAAATCTAGTCGGGATCCTAAACCTTCTTGGACTTTCTTCCAGAATCTCGAGGTAAATTGAGTTCCTCAATCTGATACGATGTTCTTGGGGAATCCGTGCAAACTGATGATTCTAGAGATGTATAACTCCGCTAGCTTTGAACTCTGGTAGGTGGTCTTGACTGGTAAGAAATGGGCTACCTTAGACAATCTGTCAACTATGACCCATATAGAGTCATTTCCCCTTCTTGAAGTAGGCAATCCGATGATAAAGTCCATTCCAACTGAATCCCATTTCCATTCCGGAATCTTCAATAGTTGCAACAGTCCTGTGGGTCTTTGATGTCCCGCCTTGATGCTATGACAAATATCACACTTGGCGATGTAGCTTCTGATTTCTCTCTTCATCTTATGCCACGAAAATTGTTCCTTCAAATCCTGATACATCTTTGTTCCTCCGGGGTGGATAGAATAAAGGGTATCATGGGCTGCTTTCAAAATAACTTCTTTCAACTCTGAGTCCGCTAGTACACAGAGATGTCCTTTGTATCACAACACTCCTTCTTCATCCTCGGTGAATCCAGGTACTTTTCCTGTACCGATACGACGTTTGATTCCGTCGATACTAGCATTTCCTTTCTGCGTCTCCTTGATCTGACTGATCAAAGTGGGTTGAAGTTCTATGCTAGCCAAAAATCCTTCACTTGCTAATTCCATTCTAAAATCTTCCATCTCTTTGTGCAAACTTGGTTGTTCCTTCAGAATCATGGATTTCAAGCGGCACGGCAATCTGCTAAGGGCATCTGCTACCACATTGGCTTTACCGGGGTGATAGTGAATGTCCAGATCATAGTCCTTGATTAGCTCAATCCATCTTCTCTGCCTCATATTTAGCTCCTTCTGATTGAATATATACTTCAGGCTCTTGTGATCCGAATAAATCTCACAACGGTTTCCCATCATATAATCCCTCCATGTCTTCAGGGCTAGAACTACGGCTTCTAGTTCAAGGTCATGGTTGGGTAATTTTGTTCATGCTTCTTAAGTTGTTGGGATAGATAAGATATAACTTTTCCTTCTTGCATCAACACACATCCGAGACCAATCTTGGATGCGTCACAATATACATCAAAGGGCTTCGTGATATCTGGCATGATCAATATTGGGGCTAAAATAAATCTCCTCCTGAGTTCTTGAGAACTCGCTTCACATGTGTCTATCCATTTAGACTTCTTGTAATTCTTCAAAAATTGGGTCATGGGTCTTGCGATACTCGAGAATACTTCTAGGAACTTGCGGTAGTATCCAGCTAATCCAAGAAATGCATGAACTTGGGTTTGGGTGGTTGGGGCTTGCCAATCTTCAACCTCCTTCACCTTTGCAGGGTCAACGGCAATTCCTCCGGCTGATACAATATGTCCGAGGAATCCTACCTCCTGTAACCAGAATTCACATTTGCTAAACTTGGCATACAGCTGATGCTCTCTAAGGGTTCCAAGGATGGTCCTTAGGTGTAGCTCATGTTCTTCTTATGATTTGGAATAAATGAGAATGTTATCGATGAAAACAACGACAAACTTATCCAGGAAGTCCATAAAAATCTTATTCATGAGGTTCATGAAATAAGCGGGGTCATTGGTTAATCCAAAAGACATGACAGTGTACTCGTATAATCCATATCTGGTGGTAAAGGCAGTCTTTGGAATATCCTCTGCGCGAATCTTGAGTGGATGATAGCCAGTTCTAAGATCAATCTTAGAAAACACTTTGGCACAAGCCAACTGGTCAAACAGGTCTTCTATTTTTGGCAGTGGGTACGTGTTCTTGATGGTGACATCATTCAACTTTAAATATCCGTACATAAACGGTTACCTCCATCTTTCTTATCCACAAATAAAATAGGTGATCTCCATGGAGACGCACTTGGTTGGATCAATCCTATTTCCAACATGGCATCTAGTTGCTTCTTCAGTTCCACTAGTTCAGACGGGTTCATACTATATGGTCTCTGGGCTATGGGTCCGGTTCCAGGGATTAGTTCAATGATAAACTCGATATCCCGATTTGGGGGCATACCAGGCAAAACATTTGGAAATACATCAGGGTATTCACAGACTATCCGAACTTGGTCAATGGTTGGCTGGCCTAGACTCTTGTTGCACTTGAATTGACAGGGCAAGGTTTCAGATATATGCTCGACTGATATTCCGGCTGTACTGGTCAAGGTTATGGCTTTCTTGGCACAGTCTATTAATATTTTATGTTTGGACATCCAATCCATTCCTAGTACTATTTCCAAACCTTTAGTTCCGAGTACTATTATATTAGCATAAAAATCTATGCCATGGATTCGGATAGGTATTTCTTTGCAAATTTGTCTAGCTTTGGTGGTTGAACCAGGTATTTGAACTATCATAACATGCTTCAATTTGGTGGGTTGAATCTTACTAGTGCATGCAAATTCTTCAGTAACAAATGAGTGCGATGCTCCAGAATCAAACAACACTCTAGCAAGTACCGAGTTAACAGAAAACATACCTAGAACGACATATGGCGCTTCTTGGGCTTCTTCAGCATGCATGAGAAAGAGGCGGCCATTACGGTTGAGCGAGTTCCCTAGGGAAAATCTCCTTCCAGGCTGCACACGACGCTGCTGCTAAGCTAGGGAATTTGCATTGGGGGCTGCGGCAATCTTCTTGGGGCACTCATTGGAATAGTGACCTTTGGTTCCACATTCATAACAAGTCACTTGGGACTTGTCCTTTGCTGCAACAAGAACAACATTGCTTCTAGTCCTTGGGGCAGTATGGGTGTTGGTGGCGACGTTGTTGTTGTTGAACTTGGGTGGAGCACGATTGAAGTTGTCGGGGTTGTTCCACGGTTGGCATAGGTCAGACAGTTTATCAGGGGTCTATTGGTTCTTGGGGCAAATCCTGGAGACGGATTGGGGTGATACTTTGGTGTATGGTGGGTTCCTGGTTGATGCATCATGTGACGCTTGTGGTTCTTATTGTCTTGGTTGATCTTTCCTTCCATCTGAATGGTGAAATCCACTAAGGCTTCAATATCATCAAAGGGGATATTGACTAATACTGTCTGCATTTCATCGTGCAGACCATTCAAGACTCTCTCCTTCTTCTTGGCTTCAGTGTCTATCTCATCCGGTGCATACCTAGCCAATGACAAGAATTTGTCACGGTATTCCACTACTGTCATCCTCCCTTGCTTTAGTTCCCTGAATTCATCTCTCATCCTCTTGATTAAACCCGGTGGCACATGGGTTCTGCTGAAATTGACTTTGAACTCTTCCCAAGTCATCATCTGACCTCATGTCATTACGCGAACGCTGTTCCACCATACTCTTGCATCTCCGGCCAGGTAGTGGGTGGCAAACAGTACCTTCTCATTAGCTTCCACTCCTGCAACTTCTAGGTTGTTTTCCATGGTTTGCAGCCAATCATCTGCATCTAGGGGCTCTTCAGCCTTAGTGAAAACGGGTGGATTGGTGTTCTGGAAGTTCTTGAGCTTAGATCCATGGTTGTCCTGATTTCCATGGCCTTGATTGTTGTTGGACATGTGAGCTATCTATTGAAGGGTGGCTAAGTTGGCTTGATGTTCGGCTCTTTCGGCTTCACGGTCAGAAACCAACATTTGCAAGAGTTGCAACATTGGGTCCGGGGCTGAAGTGCTTCCTCCGCGAGGCATCTGAAGATTGAGATAGATCATGAGAGAAGAGAGAAATTTCTAAGGTTCAGGGTTTTGGGTTTGAAAAGTTTTCAAAGTTTGACTCAGATTTTTCTAGAAACGTTCTTTTCATTCATTCATTCATTCATAGCACTCGATACAAACACACACCACAACAAGGAAAACAGATGGTTTTAAGAACCATTCTAGAAAACTACGATACAGTGGGACTGAATAAAACTCACTAACGCTAGTGCTCAAGTGCTACTACTCCTCGGAGTCGGTGTCCTCATCATCCTCATCATCATCATAGATGAAGGCAAAGTCATCCTCATCGGTGAAGAAGTCCATGGCCTAATCCTCCAGAAAGTCATCATCATCATTGAGATAGGAGTAGGGGTCTCCACGAAGGTCTTCCCCTGCATTCTCCCTCTCCTCTAACTGCATGTCTCTCTCGTGGACGGTCTCCTCCAACTCTGTGATCCAGTGCCAAAGACGGGCAATGATGCGCTCCTTCTTGTCTAGCTGACGGTGACGAGACTGGCGATCCTTCACTAGCATGGCAATGGTCTGATCCTTCTTGGCGGTGATGGCGTACTTGTGGTTGGCGTAGGAGCGATCATTGTCTAACTCCTTCTGGCGGTCATACATCATGAAGCTGAGGTGGTCCAATTGACTCTTCAGCTCATGGTGATATGGGGCCTCCAATGGCTGTCCCATAACATCACGCCTTGGATAGAACTCAAAGCGGGTACCCTTGATTTGATTTATAATGTACCCACACATACGGGCAAGAGCTTCCTGCATGGCCCTGGCAAGTCCATCGAGCCAGTTGTTCTCTCTCAAGGTGAACTGAATTCCCTCTGAGGTGGGGGCTTCAATCTTTCCCCAGAGACTTGCAACAACTAGCCACTACAAATCCTCTCCCTCCTGATCATTGAGCTGAGCTCCGAAGAACTCGGGGTGCGGACGCTCCAGCATCTCTGAAAGTTGGTCCAAGTCACGCTCAAAGATGAGGTCTCCTCCATTCCCCAACTGATAGAACTTGATATACTTCATGTCCATCTATAAGAATATAGGATGAGTAAGTTAGTAGAGTGATCAAGTATGTCAAATTTTATGTAAGTTCGCAAGAATTTTTGACGAACATGAATTTTTATGAAAGGGTCTAAGTGGTAAGAATGAGAATAAGTTTTCATAAATACTCACTTCCTTGATTTTGAAACTAATTTTTTGATTCAAACGTCCATTCTAAACTAGGGTCTCCTATGGTCAAGATGGCTCTGATACCAACTTGTCTACACTCGGATTTTTAATCCCAGATGCCTGTTATGCCATACATTGCAATCCCAGGATTACCATTTTTGCGAGACATAACAGATTGAATATCACAGTACATCATCCATTACAAACCATACATAAGGTCTTACACAAATAAGGATCTCATGATCCAGTCTTAATACAATTCAATCAGCGGAAATAACGTAATAATAACGATAGCATGGGCGAGGCTCCATCTTCATGGTCACACACAATGCTGACAATGGGAGATGATCCTAGTTGTCGTAACCTTCCTATTGTCCGTCTTCCCGATACTCCTCTTCATATTCTGGCCACGGGAATAGCCAGGGACAAAGCCATGAGTACTTTTTAAGTACTCGCAAACTAATACTAACAAGTGAAGGGGTTTTTGAGTAGGATACTAAGCTCTAGGGTTGTTTTGCAAAAAGCCAGATTTACCGCTACTGAGTTCAGAAGCAAAGAAATCTAGTTGATAGTTTTATAACACCTAAGTGGGAACTTGAATTTCATGTCACAACTCTGTTGTGGTCAAGTCAAAGTCATGAATCATTTCATAAGTCATTTTGAAAATATCTGACGATGGAATAGTATGGCCACTCCAACTGTCCATAATCGCGGAAGCGGTTATTCGAATAGTTTGACACTCTGCAAAGGTAGTACACTTTCACCACAACATTCGATACATCTATCAGTAATAATCCTGAAGTCACCATACTCAATATGCGGATAATCAATCCTAACCTTTCAATTACACGCCCTAGTATAGGTACCTCTCCTGTGATTTTGGCCTCCCAACCATGACCAACTGTCATCTTGGGAACTGCACAGGTGGACAATCTTAACAAGGTAGCCTCAGCTCAAACCTTGGCCGCAAGGGAACCCATACTAAGGTATATAAATTTCCAGTCAAGCCCTACCCAAATTTCGGGTATTGTGGTTGTACGATAAAATTGGAATGGTATCGCATCCAGACAACCATCAGTTTTGTAAAGGGATAAGGCTCATGCCTTAACATTTTCATCATACAAAATCATCTGGTATTCAAGAACACATGTCAAAACATTTCAGTAGAATGACTCATCATTCTAAGGTTTTCATAAACATTTTCACCAAGTATTCCCATCTAAAGTTGATCAAGTTTTATGCTTAGCACTAGCATCTACAAGTGGGGGTAAGTACTAATGAGGGGTGGTAAACAAGTGTCAATGAGCTAGGTTCAATCTCATGCCTCAGGATGACATTAAGATTATCTAACTTCGGTCAAGTTTTATGCTCTTTATGCTACCTTTAAATATCTTTCTGAATTCTACAAGTCACTAAGTAAACTCTAAGAGAAAGCTTTAATAAAGAAATAAAATAGTAAGCTTGCAAGTAAAACTAGGATGGGGTATCATCAAATGGGTATAAGCTTGCAAGTAGAACTTGCATGGTTTATCTTGGTAAGCTAGTAGTATAAGCTTGCTAAGTTGCAAGTGTTAGCTTGCCTTGTGCAGAGAAGTGGTTGAAGTTCTCCTCGGTTTCTTCCTGGTAGTATCCTCCTTCCTCCTTGTATCCTTGGTCGGTACTAGCGTCTATAAATAAATACGAGGTACACAATCACCACACAAATCTTAACTACTCTTTTTAGCACAGAAAGGTTCACACTAAATTATCTAGCATCATTACTATTATCACAAGGATTAAAGCACTTGTCTTATTTATTTTATTTTAGAAAAGTAATTTCTACTCATTGAAAAACTACTTAAGATTTAATATTCTCCAACTCAAACATTGGATCATGTTGAAACATGTCATCACCACATATTTCAGTACATGGGAATGTGATTTAAAGTGGTGTCACAATTTAATAAAGTTCAACCTTTTTTATTTTAATTAAATAAAATGACTAGAATGGCCTATGAGGCATTCTTTTATTACTTGTCCATTATTTCTGCAAGTAAACCTATATATTTTATATATTCTGAAAGGTCTTGTTAATTATGATTTTTGAGAGTTAGAATCAACTCAAAAGCTTTTATGGTTGAATTTTGAAAAATGTTTGAATGCAGAAAAGCTTCTGCCTTGTTATTTTTACCATGGGTGATCTACAACTCCAAATGGTTTGAATCCAATGGGCTTGGATTAAGCACTCTAGTACCTTTCTAGCAAAATTGGTTTCATGCATTTTGGTTCAGTGAATCAAGCTGGGTTGATTTTTGAATCTAGGTACAGAACTAAGTTTAGCACTAAATGGAAAAACCTAAATTTGAATTGCTAGGTCGCGCAGGGGGTTTAACTGGGCCGGCCCACTACGCACAGCGCGCGCGGGATGGTTAAGTGAATGACCCCACTCGTCAGTGAGGCAGCAAGTGGCGAAGTGGTATGGGGCGATCTAGGCCGTGCGATCTAACTCTAATCCTACGGCTGTGGTTCATCGTCCACGCCTGAACAGGACGCGGCGAAGTTGAACCCTAGCGCGGCCAGTAGGGTCGACGGGGTCCACCGGGGCTCCGGTGATGGTCGGCGATGGGGGCGAACGACGAAGTCGACGACGGCGATCCTCCTTGTACTGGAAGCTCCACCTGGGGCGGCTCCAATCGATGGTGCCTCTCCTCCTCTGCAGCGAGGAACTCCGGTGAAATTCCGGCCACCTGGTGCTCGCCTTGCTCCGGGGTTGAGTGGGTGTGATCAGTGAGAGGTGGGGAGTGAGATGCTGTGGTCAAATCGAACGGGGGTGGACTCCTTTTATAGTGCCTAAAGGGGACCGACGGGCGTGGGTGGAGCTCGTCGTGGTCGTCGGCACAGCGTGCTAATGGCATGGGCGATGATAGGGGTGGTGCGGTGCCTCCTGTCGAAGCTCAACAGCTTGATGGCGAGGCGTGGGGCGGTGAGGAATGGTCGGAACGTGCCGGCGCTCTGGGCGGGTCTGATGGTGATTTTAATGGCGCACAGCATCCATGGTCCGTGCGGCGGCGAACGGGGTTGTCTGGTGGGTTGCTGGGATGCTGGCGATCACGCACGCAAGCGGCGAGGGCGGCACGCGGTCTGTGGGCTGGTGTCGCGTGCGGCGCTCTAGAGCGCTCTCGGCTCGCTCGCAGAGAGACTGGGCGCGAGCTTGTCGTGTGGTCCAGTGGCTGGCAAGGCTCAGGGCTTGGACAGGAGGTGGCGATGGACGGTGCTGCGTGTCCCAGACAAGGTTGGCGAAGCTAGAGCTTCTCCTAGCTCGCTGGGGACATGGGGGTGGCAAGGGTGCTCTCGGCATGGTCACCATTGATGGCTATGCATGCTCGCAGTGCTGCTAAGGCTAGTTAGATTAGTTTGATCATCTACTGAGAGTGTAGAGCGACCTAGAGAGGGAACAAGGTTGGCCAAAATCACTGCTTCTAATAGTGTTTTGTGTTTGTTTGTTTGTTGATTACAAGGTGTTTGATGAAATGGCCGCAAGAGATTTAAATTTGAATTTTGGATTCAAACTTGGTGGGTTTTCTAGTTACATACTAGGGAGTCTCTGGTTAGTTGGATTGGTCAAGGTGCACTGGTTTGGTTGGGTTTTGAAAATGTGGGATCTTCACATATGTTATAGATTCAATTTTAAATTGTCATTTGAATGGGGTTGCCAAATGTTTAGTTTGAAAGGTAGGCTTTGATTCACTTTTACTTGGTATAGCAAGGGGTGAAAAGAATTGGAAAAGTTTCTATTTGAAATCTTGGACTAGAAACACTCAAAGTGGTCTAGTGAGCAAGATTGGCAAAAATGACCATTTGCCTTATTTGATTTATTTTTTATTTTCTCTTGATTTGTTTCTTCTTGGAAATGTTTTATATGATGTTGTTTTCATATTTAAACCATTCCTTGTTATTTAGATCAATCACACAAGTCCATTCATGCATTCACACAATCATCACATACACACATGCATTCATATTGATTTGAACTAACAAAAGTTTTTGTTAACCCTAATTTTGGTGATTGGAATTGATAATCATTATTCAACATTTTTGGGGTGTTACATTTGGTGAATCCATTCTCATGGTTTCTGTTTTCTCCTCAGGATGTCGTCTAGTACTCATGGTTCTGTTGGCCGCCGAGGAAAAAACAATGCTGATCAGGAACTTCCGCCACCTCCCACAATGGCCAAGGTTCTCAACAACATTGAGACCAACCGTCTGAGGAATGAACGCCTTCTGGAGCGTGTGGCACAGAACACTGAACGTCGTCCTGACGATTGTGTCAAACTTGGAGATTTCATCCGCTCTTTTCCTCCAATCTTCACCCAATCCAAGGAACCCCTTGAAGCTGATGATTGGCTTCACACCATAGAGCGCAAGTTCAGTGCTCTTCGTGTCCGTCCCAATGACCGCGTCAACTTCGCCACCTATCAACTGGAAGGTGAGGCTGGTGTTTGGTGGGAAGGTTTTCTGAATCTGCAAGATCAAGGACATGTTGTTAGTTGGGAAGAGTTTCTTGCAGCATTCCATGCCTCTTATATCCCTAAGCCCATCATGGATCTCAAAAGGAGGGAGTTTCTGGATCTGGCTCAGGGGCGTAGGGATATTGAAACATATGGGCGTGAGTTTACTCGCCTGGCTTGTTATGCCACCAGGGATGTGACCAATGATGAAGATAAGCAAGAGTTGTTCCATAAGGGACTTAACCCTGCACTTTGCTATGACTTGCTGCCCTTCAAGTTACAGTCTTTCCAGGAACTGCACAATCAGGCTCTCACTTTGGATCATGGAAGGAAGGATATGGAGGTTTCTCAGAAGCGTGAAGAAGGAAATTCTCATGCTTCTTCTTCTGGTAACAAGAAGCATTGTGTCTTTGTTCCATATAGTGCTATGCCTCGTGCTCCTTATGCACCCAAGTCTTCTGGCAATGCTTCTCGTCAGCCACAGTCAAATACTGGTGGAGCAAACTATCGTCCTCCTGCTGGTTCTCACACTGGAGTTACATGTTACTCCTATGGTCAGCCTGGTCACTACTCAAGGAGTGTTCTCAAAGGGCTATCGGTTGCAATGATCAACAGGCAAAGAAGAATGATAAATCTCAAGGTGTTGGACATGGTCGCCTGACCCATGTCAATGTTGAGGAAGCTCAGGAAGATCCATGCATCATTCTGGGTACGCTCCGTGTCAATTAAATTCTAGCAACAGTCTTGTTTGATTATGGAGCATTGCATACATTCATATCACAAGATTTTGCGCAAATGCATGATATCAACTTTCAAGCTATGGACTCTGATACGTCCAAAACATATCTACTTTCTCGAACACTTTGCTATTGTTTTTCCTCTATACTTGCGTGATTTGGATACAACTAACACGGACTGACGCTGTTTTCAGCAGAATTAACTTGGTGTCTTGTTTTTGTGCAGAAAATGAACTATCAGGAAAAATCCCAGAAAATATGCCAAAAATTATATTTCACCAGAAGATCCACGGAGCCAAAAGGGGAGAGAGGGAGGCTGGGGCGACCCACCCAGTGTGGGCCCACCGACCCAAGCATGGGGAGGTTTGGCAACCCCAGGCAGCTTCTCGGCCTCCCTCTGCGTCTATAAGTTGCCTTCTGACCTAAAAAACAGTGGGGGGGGGGTGATAGTTTTCTAGAAAGAGTTCCGCTCCGCCGCCGCCACCAGAAACCAAGATTCGGATCCAGAAACTTCTTTCTGGCACCCTGCCGGGACAGGGAATTTGGAGAGGATCATCGCCATCGTCATCACCAACGCTTCCATCAACCACCGATGTTTCCCTCATCCATGAGTGAGTAATCCCCCACAGTAGGCTTGGGGATGGTAGGGATTGGATGAGTTCTATCATGTAATCTAATAAGATCTGTTAGGGCATAGTGCATAGTATCTCTATTAGTGCTATTTGACTTTGTTGCAACTTGTTGTGCTTAATGCTTGTCACTAGGGCCCGAGTGGCATGATCTCAAATATGAACTTATTATTGAACCATTATGATAGAATTGTTTATGATCTTATCTGCAAGTTGTGTACACATATCATTGTCCGGATCCAAAGGCCCCAAAGTGACAATAATTGGGACAACCGGAGGGGATGGCTGTGGTGTGAGGATCACATGTGTTCATGGAGTGTTAATGCTTTGCTCCGGTGCTCTATTAAAAGGAGCACCTTAATTGCCGATAGTTCCTAGAGGCCCACCGCCACGGGCTGGCCGAGAAGATGTTGTGCAAGTTCTCATTGCGAGCACGTATGACTATATTTGGAGCACATGCCTAGGATTGTTTAGTACTTGGATGCTTATTATTATTTATCTGCAATGCCCTAGTTCTTTGAAGTTACATGTTTAGACTCGTCCATGCAACGTCCGCCCATCCATCCCTATGCCTATAGCACTCGAATCCTACTGTTACCTTTACTATTACTATTGCTACTGTTTCACTATTGCTTTGCTGTTGCTACTACAATTTGTTGCTACTGATAAAATTCTGTGAGCAAGAACTATTTCCAGGTGCATCTGAACTGACAACTCAGTTGTTAAGGCTTGCAAGTATTTTTTGGCTCCCCTTGTGTCGAATCAATAAATTGGGTAATACTACCCGTGAAGACTGTTGCCAACCCCTACACTTGTGGGTCATCAAGACTATTTTATGGCGCCGTTGCCGGGGAGCATAACTTTATTTGTAAGTTCACTTGGATCTATTTTTGTTCACTGCTACTCCTTTCATCATGGGGAAGTCTCGTGATGGAAAGTTCCCTATTTTACCATCCACTACAAGAAGAGGTAAAGTCCTAAATACCTCTGTTGCTCTTGATTCACCGCCTATTATAAGTAAGCTTGTCACACAACCACCACATACTCATGCTACACACACTACTACTACTGCTAAATCTGAAACTGCTTTTGATGCTCGTGATGTCACTTCTACTGTGCTTGATGCGAGTGGTTCATTAGGTCCTTCTCTAGATGCTACTATGGCTAGTCTAGGAAATACCGAAACTCCTAGTGAAGACACTGTTACACCTGTTAGCTCAACTGAGTCTAGTGAGAGTTTTGATATTAATGATGGTTACATAGAGCTCACTGATGAATTTGTGGAAGAGTGCTGAAACACACATGGTGCTAGTGCTATTAAGAGTATCCTTGCTATACGTACTATTATGCCCAAGAAATCCTATGATCCTAAGTTTGCCACCTCTCCCATAGATATTAAGGATAAAGATTATGATTTCTCTCTTGATTTAACTTATTTATATATTGTTGAGAAAGAACCTTTTTGTGGTATTGAAAATGAGAGTTTTGTGGCTCATATGAATGAGCTTTCTACTATGAGTGCTTTGTTCTCTGATGATTTTAAAATGCGCAAGTACTTTTTTGCTAAGATCTTCCCTTTTTCACTAAAAAGGAAAGCTAGGGCTTGGTTTAATAGATTACCTCCTGGTTCCATTGATAGCCCTGATTGCTTGATTGCTTCTTTCTTCCATAAATATTTTCCTCCCAGTGCTAGACATGCTGCTTTTGCAGAGACTTTTTGATTTTAAACAGGAAGAAGAAGAGAAATTGCCGGAGTCATGGAAAAGATTCTGTTCCTTGGTTCATGCATATCCTGGATGTCCATTACCTCAGAATGAGCTTCTTGATATTTATTATAATGGACTAACTGATGATTCTAGGACCTACCTAAATAGCTTTGCTGATTGTGTTTTCCGGAAAAGGACTCCTACAGATGCTAAAGAATTAATGAGCAAGAATTATGATGATTGGACTTCAACTAAGCTGAATACACCTGAGCCTATTACTCCTGAACCAGTTACTCCTGAACTAGTTGTTCCTGAACCAGTTCCAACACCAAAAACAAAGAAGAGGGTGGTTATTGCAATAGATGATGAAGTGATGAAGGAAGCTAAAAGTGTCTAAAGGAGAAAGGTATTAGAGCTGAAGATGTGAATAATCTACCTCCTATACAAGAATTATTTAAGCCAATTCCCCACTCATCTACTATTGAGGTACACTCTCTCCAATTTAATGAAGGTGATATTCCTTATGGTAAGCCTCTTGATCAATGCTTAGAGGAACTTGACACATTTATTGTTAAACAAGGTAATTTTAATAAACAAGTTCAGAATCATTTTTTGGAAAACTCTAGAGCTATCCTTGAGTTGAAAGATATTGTGGAAAGAACTTCTAATGACATTAAAATGCTTTGTAAACACTTTCAAATGGTTCAAACCCAACTTGATCAACTTGCTAAAGTGCAAAAGGATATGCTAGTTAATGCTTCGTGAAATAAACATGCTTATGGAATTAGAACTAGGGGTGGTGCAGTTACTCAAGATCCTTTATATCCTGAAGGACACCCTAAAAGAATAGGGCAGGATTCCCAACAAGGTGAGGATAGTGGTAGCCCTCGTAAGAGGAAGAAAAAGAAACATAAGAAAGTTGAGGAACCACTTGAACATTCTGTAGATCCTAATAGTATATCTGTCTCTGATGCTGAAACTGAGAGTGGTAATAATATTGATGAGTCTCCTGATAAGGAGGAAGTTGAGGAAGAACCTGAGAAACACACTAAGAACACTAGGTACACAAAGGAAGATTTTATTGCTAATAAACATGGTAAAGAGAGAGAACCTTGGGTGCAGAAACCTATGCCTTTTCCAGGTAAGAAACACAAGTCAAAGGAGGAAGAACACATCAAAAGGTTTTGTGAGTGGATGAAACCTTTATTCTTGCAAATTCCTTTGACTGATGCTATTAAATTGCCTCCTTATTCAAAGTATATGAAGGATATTTTCTCTAATAAAAGGAAGATTCCTAATGAGGAGATTTCTACTTTGCTTGCTAATTACTCCTTCAATGGTAAGGTTCCAAAGAAACTTGGTGATCCAGGTATACCAACTATTCCTTGCTCCATTAAGAATAATTATGTTAGAACTACTTTATGTGATTTGGGAGCTGGAGTTAGTGTTATGCCTTTTTCTCTCTACAAGAGACTCCAGCTAGAAAAGTTGATACCAACTGATATATCTTTGCAAATGGCTGATAAGTCTACTACTATTCCTGTTGGCATATGTGAGGATGTTCCTATTCAAGTTGCTCATAATTGCATGGTCTTAACTGATTTTGTTGTGCTTGAAATGCCTGAAGATGATAATATGTCTATTATTCTTGGGAGACCTTTTCTTAATACTGCAGGTGCTATCATCAATTGCAATCAAGGAAAAGTAACATTCCATATTAATGACAAAGAGAACACTGTCTATTTCCCCAAGAAGGTTGTTAGTAGCTATTGCCTGAATTCTATTGAAAATATTGAAGGCATCAAGGTTGGAGAAATATATTGTCCCATTCCACAAGAAAATATTGAAATTATTATGATTGGGACCATTGCTATCAAGTATGAGGTAACATAATCACCTTGTGGAATGCAAAGTTTTGTTTCATATAAGATTGTTTTGGTAACAAGACTTGATCAACCTTGTTAACAAAAGGATTTTAATGAACAAAATAATGTTTCCACTGTGGTTATACTTGCTTTCTTTTTCCCTTTCTCCTTCCTAGTATTTACTTTAGCTTTAGTTTTGCTAGTTGTTTGCTTGTTTGAGTTTCTTAGAGCTCCTATAGTTTGTCTTTTGGTTTGCTTTTGCTTCTTCTAAAAAACTGTTTCTGCGAGAAAATCAATTTTCATACCGTGAAAATTGGCCAAAAATAAAGTTTCCCGAAATATCCCAAAAAATTCAAAATAATTTTTTCCTCGAAAAAAGGGGCAAAGTGGCACCTAAGATGACCCAGGGGGACACCCCTAGGCCCCACACCTATGGTAGTCACGGGCCCACCACTGGTGGCGCCTAGGGGGGTATGGCTCACCTAGGCCCCTCCAGGTTGCCTCCTCAAAGCCACCTTCTTTCTCTCTCCCGAAAAACACCAGAAAACTTGCTCAAGCTCGAGTTCTTGCTATTCTTGCTCGCGATTTTCGATCTCCTTGTTCAGCCCATCTCAAGTGCTGATTTTTGGGGGGTTTGCTCCTTGGTATGTGCCTCCTCCACTTGTCCAATTAGATTTGTGATTACTAGATTGTATCTTGAGTATTTTTCTACTATAGGTGACAGGTTGTTTGAGCTTGCATGCTTGTTCTATGCTTAGAAACTTTGTTTTGATGCATGTGTAGTCCTCTAGCAAGTTCCTATAGTAGTTGCTCATCGTTTATCAACTTAGAAATCACTTGGTTTGATGGTTGTCTAAAAATTTCAGCAAAGAAGATGAGTGCTTATTCACTGAATCAATATGACTTGATGGTGCATGATCCAATGAAGGTTCATCATGAGGAGGTAGCTTTTCCTTCCTTATATTCATGCCATGAATTTATGAGAGCTGCGGGGATCCTCCAATATTTCCAAACCTTGGTTACAAGTGCAGGATTGGAGCACTTTGTTGAAGGTGAACCAATCCAATATGTTAAGCTAACCATCGATTTTGTGTAGGACTTCCGGTTCACTTGGTCTACTTCTAATTCCATGGTCCATTACAAAATATATAATATGCCTGTCAACCTGCCTTTTGCTGATTTCTGTGCAGCAATTAGAGTACCTCAGTGGGGATCTTGTGAGAAGATCAAGGAGAGGCCCAAGTAACTTGTTGATTTGTATGCTGAGATTTGCCAAGGTTTCGACTTCTCAAAGGAAAATGGTAAAATTCGGAACATCCAGCTCTTAGCTATTAGATACTTTTCGTATTTCATTACCAAGTGTGTTCTTGCTAGAAAGACTGCTAGAAAGTTGTCTTCTTTTGATCTAGCTTTTATTGGAGCTGCTCTAAATAGGAATAGTTCTTATAGTTTGGGTGCTTTGATAGCTCACCATCTCACCACCAACCGTGAGAAGGGTGGAATTTGTGGAGGCCTCATTGCGTCTAGGTTGCTAGCTTTCCATGGTTTAGAGCCTCATTATTCAGATTTTCAGTTTTCCAAAGAGAGGCTTGATATTGAATCCATGATTCAGCATGGTTTTGTTTCTTTGGGGACTAATGTGAGAAGTTTGACATATGAACTATCTTTTGTCCATCAAGGTCGAAGAAAAGGTAGGAGTGAGAAAATAGTTTATTTTCCTAGACCTGCTTTGTTTAACTTTGATAACTGGCAAGGATGGTCACTTACGGAGGAGGAGGTTGACACATATGTTGGGGAACTCTCCCAGCAAGAAGAGAATGTTGAAGAGGATGCCGAAGAAAATTCGGTTCAGCCCTCCAACTTGGGAGAGTCTTCATACCAGCAGCCCTCATTTGATTGGGGCGCATCTTCTTATTCATCACAGGTGCCTGACTATGATCATTCCTATGATGACCCACCAGCATGGGGTTATTATCTGCACTATTGAGCCCCACTTAGGCGTAAAGCCTAAGCTTAGGGGAGGTATACCGACATCACACTCATATATATATCATGTTCGGTCGGTTCTTTGTATATCCATTGTTTCGCTTTCTTTTGGTTCTTGTTGATGCTTTCTCAAAAACCCAAAAATACCAAAAATGTTTTTGTTGTTTCTCTTATTTTGTTTCTTTTCTTTGGTTTGCCTTAAAATAAAAATCCAAAAAGATTTTTCTTTGTTGGGTTTGCTTTGTTTTTGTTTGGTTTTTCTTTGTCTGCTTGTTTCTGAAAAATCAAAAACACCAAAAATATTTGTTGTTCTTCTTTGGTTTTGTGAGTTCTTTGCAGGGTTCAGCTGTCCTCAGTGGATATTGGTTTTCATGTTAATTATTCAAGTCACACAAGTGAAGAGCAATAATGAAGATTAAGACAACTCGAGGTGTGGTAAGAGGCTGGTAACGAACTCTATTTGTTTCATTTTCGTACATATCCTCTTCATTGTGAGCATGCTTAGCCTGTTTGTGTAAGGTGTATGTCATTATGGATGCTCAGTAGTTCTTGCTTGTCTATGATTAGCTCCAGCTTGCTAATAGTTTGTAGCATGTCATATGAATGTTTGCTTGCATTGTTTTATTCATACTTCAGTATGATATTGTGGTATCCTCCTCTTACTGTTCATGTGAATTGACTTGGCACATGCTCATGCATGCATATGACTAATCAATAGTCAGTAAGCCTCGACGATTTATTTTGCCTCGGATTTCTTGTATCACTTTCATGCCATAGTTAGTCTTGTTTTGTTGTAAGCATGATTATGACAGTTATTGCTCTCTCGTTTGTCGCTCCCTCTCTATTTCTAGCCTTCACTTGCACTAAGTATGTTCTCTACCTGTGCATCCAACTCCCAAAAACCAATATTGCCAGCTATGTCCACCATACCTACCTATTAGCATCATTTTCTACTTCAGTGCATATTATATATGCCGTGTTTTCTTCCAAAATAAAATATTTGTCTGTTTTGAGAAAGTTAGTTAGTAAAGCTCTCACGAACTTGATGGCACACTTTATTCTTTGCGCTTAATAATTCTGAACCATTGTGACTAGTCCATGAAAGTTATATGCTTGCTTATTATATACTGGGAGTCAGCAGAACCGTGCTGTCGCGGGGAACGCTTTCAACACTTTTTGGATGTCTTATCCAGTTGATACTTTGCTCTTTTGTTTACAGATGTCGACGATGTGAAATAAAAGGGGAAGTTGTTAGTTCATGGATTTTATACATTGTGTTAGAGAAACGCCTGGGCCGCTAGCCTAAGCCATGCCTAATCATGGTGGAAACTTGCAGCATCACTATAATGAGCATCTATGAAGCGTCCTCAATAAAAAGCTATGCATATGGTAAATACAAAAGATTGCTAAGATGCTCATTATCTACTTGCCTTGGCATTTTGGTTATGGGAAAGCTCTTGTACCATGTGTAAGGGGTACCCCGTTGGCAGTTCTCGATGATATGCATGTATTTACAATGACAAGAACTTTCAGGTGACCAAAGTTAAGTAGCATGCGGAGCGACCCTCGTACTCAAGGGACTTGGGATTTTCAGTCTATGGTCTGTCAAGCATATGATTCAAAGTGGACCTCACTTTCACCATAACCACATGAAGATGCCTATGATAGGGGCAATGAGAGCTCAAAGCTAATGAGTACCTTCCTTTCAGCATTTGGAAGCCTTTCAAACCTTCACAAAACCATTTTCACAACTTTGTTGAGTCACCACTTATTATATGAGCACCTTCCTGAGAGCATAGTTGTCATTCTTGTGTTTGTCCCAAAACATGGTTAATTATGTCATGACTTTGATGCTTGTATCTCTGATATCTTTATATCTAGTTTTCATGTGAACTTCAGAGGTGCCTTGGCATTTATATTATGATCTTCAAACAAAGGCAAGCGAGATACCACTCTATCATAACTTATTATGAGCATTGCAATGTTGCCTATGTTTATGTTTCATGCTACTTATTATTATTGAGTTGGTTTCTCTTCATAGCTTGCAATGACTATTGAGTAGACTTAGTTGCATACTCGTTATTATGAATTGTCTAATCATCTACTCCTGTGCTGAGAATATATACATCATATGAAGCAAAGTGTTCGTGAAAGTTCTTTTATCGCACTCAGTTTTCAACTGAATTGCCTGAGGACAAGCAATAAGCTAAGCTTGGGGGAGTTGATACGTCCAAAACGTATCTACTTTCTCGAACACTTTGCTATTGTTTTTCATCTATACTTGTGTGATTTGGATACAACTAACACGGAATGACGCTGTTTTTAGCAGAATTACCTTGGTGTCTTGTTTTTGTGCAGAAAATGAACTATCAGGAAAAATGCCGGAAAATATGCCAAAAATTATATTTCACCATAAGATCCACGGAGCCAGAGGGGAGGCACAGGGGCCCACCCAGTGCGGCCCACGACCCCGCGCTGGGAGGTTTGACCACCCTAGGCAGCTTCTCGGCCTCCCTCCGCGTCTATAAGTTGCCTTCTGACCTAAAAAGAGCGGGGGCTTTGATAGTTTTCCAGAAAGAGTTCCACTCCGCCGCCGCCACCAGAAACCAAGATTCAGATCCAGAAACTCCGTTCTGGCACCCTGCCGGGATGGGGAATTTTGGAGAGGATCATCGTCATCACTAACGCATCTCCATCAACCATCCATGTTTTCCTCATCCATGAGTGAGTAATCCCCCACTGTAGGCTATGGGGATGGTAGGGATTGGATGAGTTCAATCATGTAATCGAATAAGATTGTTAGGGCATGGTGCCTAGTATCTCTATGAGTTCTAATTGACTTTGTTGCAACTTGTTGTGCTTAATGCTTGTCACTAGGGCCCGAGTGCCATGATCTCAGATCTCAACTTATTATTGAATCATTATGATAGTATTGTTTATGATCTTATCTGCAAGTTGTGTACACATATCATTGTCCAGATCCAAAGGCCCCAAAGTGACAATAATTGGGACAACCGGAGGGGATGGCTGTGGTGTGAGGATCACATGTGTTCTCGGAGTGTTAATGCTTTGCTCCGGTGCTCTATTAAAAGGAGCACCTTAATTGCGAGTAGTTCCCTAGAGGCCCCGCTGCCACGGGCTGGCTGGACAGAAGATGTTGTGCAAGTTCTCATTGCGAGGACATATGACTATATTTGGAGCACATGCCTAAGATTGTTTAGTACTTGGATGCTTATTATTATTTATCTGCAATGCCCTAGTTCTTTGAAGTTACATGTTTAGACTCGTCCATGCAACGCCCGTCCATCCATCCCTATGCCTACCGCACTCGAATCCTACTGTTACTGTTACTATTGCTACTGTTTCACTGTTGCTTTGCTGTCACTACAAGAAATGTGGTAATTTTTTACCCTCCATATTGGTCACTAGATGGTAATTATTCTTAATTTATGACCTTCTTATGACCAAATACAGATGGTCAAAAGCTGAGTCTCTGACGAACAATAGAGACCTTTTTTCTGAATTGGTCATAGACATCTATGACCAATATAGATGGTCACAGATTTTATGACCAACTGTATTGGTCGCAGACTATCTTCCCTATCCATGTAGGATCCTATGTGACCAATCCTACATGGCAAATCTGTGACCAATTAAAAAGGTCGTCGATCAAATTTAGCCCGATCTAATTAGGTGTTTTATATGGGCCAAGCCCAACAATTATGGTCTTTTCTTACGAGACCTTTTAATCGCATTTTCATTTGGGCCTTGGCCTTTCTAAGGTCGATTTCAATTGAGTGTTTCTAGCCTTCTATGGTTAATTTATTGTTTATTCTTAGCCATTGCATTCTGATATTTTCGAAAATGTCCAATACTATCTGGGCCAAGGCCTTTCTAAGATCAAGTTACTATAAACCAATACAGGTAGAGGGCCGGTGCCTTCTTAAGATATAATTTGGTCCAGTATAGGTGCCAGGCATTTCAAAAACAAACATACAGCCAAATCAGCCCAGTAATATATCGAATAATATTTACAAAACAAGAGGTCTTTCTAAGAGAAAGCTACAGCTGAATCAGGCAAGCAATATTTCAAATAATATATAACTTGACACAGCAACAGAACAGTCTAAACTTTGACTTTCAACTCAACAAATAGACCGCCAGGAGTCTAGGTCGTCTCAGGTTCTCGCCGACAGCACCAGTAGCTCATGTTCTTCTCGCCAGCAGCACGCATGAGGCAGAACATAGAGCTGCAGCAGCTCCGGCAACTTGTCAACAACGTCAACTTGCATCTCGTCCTCATCCTCAAAGTTCTCCCTGGGTCAGGAAGAGGACACCGACCTCCTATGAGTCAGTGTCGTCGTCTCCTTTCTCCAGTTCATCCACAACTCCTTGAAGCTGTTGTACATTAGGGAGAGTTAGGCTTTGTGCATTAATGATAGTCAAAATTCCAGAAAATGGAGTACTGTTAATTAGATTATGTGCCATTATGTTCATGAAAGCAACATAGGTCACCATATGAGAGAATACTATTAAAGATAGACATGGGGTTCTAAAAGGAAGAATCAAAAATACTAATGATGCCTCGCAGAATTACTAACACAAGATTTTATACTACTACAACACCATTCAACAATTGAGGCATAAGAAACAGAGGTTTGATACTACTACTGAATCAAAGATAGGCATGGATTGTTGAAGTCGGTTTGTGTATTGCAATTGTATGAAACAAAGACTTCATTATATGTGAATAATCAAGGAAAGTTTCTTATAGTGAATAAATATAATGTTCTAGAGAACAAACCTGACAATAGTTGACAAAGTAGAGCCTAGCCTAGCCTAAACCTGACAATAGGAAGAAGGCATATAGCTCCTGGCGTGACTTATCAATGAGAAAAAGTAAATGGGTGCACGTAGAAGCAGTACTAGCATGCTACCAAACCTAGTTCTGCGAGGGAAGATAGAGCAGTACACACAGAATATCTTCTAAATGGGGCTTCAGGCTTCTTCGAACTTCGGCTTGAAGCTCTTGTAAGAGAGAAAACAACCCTCAATATCTGCTAACAACAACAAAACACGGGAGAGCTATGATGATCTCTAGGCGTCATTTTATGTAACTAACAGTACATGTACTCGATAGTCCAACACAAACAACATCAGGAAAAGAGAAATGAGGACTTTTGATCTTACTGCTTATTAGTAAGTTTAAGTTGAACACAAACAGTAGCAGGAAAAATTCAATAAACAAAATGGTCTAATATGAACCTTTTTCTGACTTTTATTCTACTTGGCACATGATACTTCTTGTTGCACACTATCAGTGCAGAGAAATTTGGCAGTGCCACAAACATTCACTACATGAAGTTGCTCATCTACCAATGACTCTTGATATTAACCTGTCATGACATTACATGATAAGAATGAACTATGATACAGACAAAAATACAGGTGTCTCTTAAGATCTACAACTATCGATAGTGATCAAGAAAAAAGGCACAAAAACAGTTAAGTATCATATAATTCTTATCACAATCATGCATTGAATTCAGGAAAGGCTACAGATTAATCTCTTGACATATCATTGGACAATCACAAGAACAAAAGTAGTAATAATTCAAGTTAGCACACACAAACTCTATCAGCAAAGCCATTTACAAAGTAGCATTTACAAAACAAATCTTATGATACAGAAAGAAAGGTGAAAGAGAGGGGGAGACCTCAATGAGCAGTGGAGGCAAACAGATCTGAAACCAGTCTACTGGCCAGACGTGAATGAGGTAGGTGCATGTCCAGCTTGTCCACCACCAGTCTCCAGAATGTTTATTCACAGAGACCAGGATATCAAAAGTTCCTGGATGTTCAAACTAAAACCAGTATCTCAGTGGTCCAAAGAAAATTTGACTCAGGTAGGCATACAATCTAGAAGAGGTAAAATAAGCTAGGCTATAGCACATGGCATGGCAAAACAGGGGGTGGGGAAGG
Source organism: Avena longiglumis (assembly GCA_030063025.1). Classification (NCBI taxonomy): domain Eukaryota; kingdom Viridiplantae; phylum Streptophyta; class Magnoliopsida; order Poales; family Poaceae; genus Avena; species Avena longiglumis. Next base: position 176,091,042 of record CP125977.1, on the reverse strand, counting down.
GAGGGAGTACCTTTTGTAGGGCGCCATCAAGGTCGGAATCGAGGACGTCTCCCTCGAGCAGGGGTTGGACGAGCTCCACGCCGACCATGTCCATCCCGTCCACCTCCTCCTCTTCTGCGAGAACGCGCACCCAAAGATAGACCATACACTTGGAATGATATAAAATCTCAAGTTACAGAACAAGCATGTATTAACCATCCTACTAGCTGCAAGGAATAAAAATTATTACTTAACAAGCAGCACTAACATGACTCTTAAGCGAAAGACACAACATTGAGGCCATGTGACATAACTACTATAGGCGCCATTCACATTCACCGTGTTCACTAACTATGTTTATTCCATCATCAAACAATAGTAGTTGTGTGACTTTATTCAGATTTTGCATAAGAATATGATTATTAGTTTATTACCAGTCATTATCCACAAAAAATTCTAGTATGACTAAAGGCCTAGTTTCCAATACATATTGCTGGAATTATCTTGACTAACAGCTTGTAATTAACATTGTATGGGATACAATAGGCAATGTTCAGCATGAGATGGAATCTACTAATAATCATAATATGATCCAAATATAGTAGTATCCTATGATGGTAGTTATGCTAGATAGATGAAATCACAAAACATAAGAAAGATGGGGACCACATGGTATATTGTATACAATGATGCCAAATATGATTGATGGAGGCACACAAATATCATAAATAGGTATGCATAGATTATGATTGAAACCTTGCTAGCAAGCAGTCAAGAATTACTCTTTTGCATGGTAGGATACAGGTTTTATAAACACGCATTTGCATTATAACATTTTGCATATATCTGCAAGTGAATTAAATTTCCTATGGTCCTATTAGCATATCACAGAATTAAACATGCTAATACCAAATTAAACCATGTATTAGTCAGACCTTGTGCACAAGCAATACTAACATAGGACAGGGGAAAATAATCCAACGACCTAGAGCTAGGACCGGAGAAGGAACCTGAGATCTGGCGAGCTCTCACGGGGAAGAGGCTGTTGTGCTGACATCGGTGAGAGTGCCTGCAGAGAGAATACAAATGGACTAAGAGAGAAACCAAGATAGAGAGTGGGGGAGAAGGTACATAGATCCGGCCTTCCTGCTACATCTGGTGACCCTGATGACCAATCTGGCGGCCCCGTGGATTCATCCACCCAGGATCTCACAGTTGCGCGCTGACGTGCAGCACCGCGAGTGGGGCGCCCGCGGACGATAACCTCCACGTTGGCCTTCTCGTCGTAGTTGTAGATCTCGTCCAGCGTGTTCGAGTCGACGGTGTTCGCCGGGATGTTGTTCTCCAGCTCCCACATCTGCATCGCCACCTCGGGGATGGCGAAGAAGTCAACGACGCCCACCTACACGAGCCGCCACAAGGAAGCAGGGATCCAGCGATGATGCAAGGATTCGAGGAGGGTTCGGGCAGCGGCGCTGGTGGTTGGAGGAGGGAGGAGAAAGCACATGCAGATGGAGAGGCGGCAATGCAAGAGGAGCAAGGCGACTGCGGGTGGAGGATGGAGTTGATCGTGGGAGGGGGAGGGGAAGCGGCGGCGTGGATTGGATCTAGGGAGGACGAGAGGTAGAGGTGGCAGGTGGGCGGTGCAGAAGATGGTTAGGGTTTGGAGGGGCTGGGTCAGGATCCTACGTGGAGTGGCCGCAGTGATGTCTGCGTTTGGGGAGTGGAGGCCAAGATGCCATGTCATCGATCCACGCCAAAACTGACCCGGATCGCGATCTGGTCCGTCCATTCTGTTTTGATCCAACGACTCTCCTAGCATCTCAGCTTTATTGGAGGCTCTAATTCAGTGTTACCCGTCTATGAACATTTCGTGTTAGTAAATCATGACCTTCATCACATAATTGGTCATAATTTTTCTAGGTTTGGACTCTCCCAAATGCGTTACGACCAGTTGGTTCAGAATGGTCATAGATCTATGACCAAAAAACCCATGGTCATTAAGAAAAGGTCACTAGTAAGCATATTTCTTGTAGTGTGTTGCTACTACAAACTGTTCCTACTGATAAACTTCTGTGAGCAAGAACTATTTCCAGGTGCAGCTGAACTGACAACTCAGTTGTTAAGGCTTGCAAGTATTCTTTGGCTCCCCTTGTGTCGAATCAATAAATTGGGTAATATTACCCGTGAAGACTGTTGCGATCCCCTACACTTATGGGTCATCAGACTCTCCTCTAGAGATTAGAACTCCTGGGTCTCGTTGGCAGACCATCTGGGTTACTCATGGGGTTGAGATAGATATAGCATATCAAAATTTTCCCACTTCTCTCATTGCACTCAAGTCAACTGACATTGATGTCATTCTGGGCATGGACTGGTTAACCAAGTATCAAGGCGCCATTGACTGTGACTTAGAACAGTTACTGTGACCTCTCCTGCTGGCATAACCGTCAAATATTGGACTGATGGTTCAAAGTCTCCGTCAACAGTCCTTAAACCTTTCTCGGAGTTGTATGCCATGGATGTTCTACCTACTCTCGAGGTCCAAGATGTCCATGTATTCTGTGATTTCCTGGATGTATTTCCTGAAGAGTTGCCTGGCATGCCACCTGATCGAAGTGTGGAGTTTGTCATAGAGCTAGTTCCTGGAACTGCTCCTATCTCAAAAAGACCTTACCGTATGCCTCCTCATGAGTTGGCGGAGTTGAAGAAGCAACCTGAAGAGCTAGAAGGCCTAGGATACATCCAACCTAGCACATCCTCTTGGGGTTGCCCTACCATCTTTGTCAAGAAGCGGGATACAAATATTCCAAGATTGGTGGTTGATTACCGTCCAGTCAACGCGGTGACAATCAAGAATAAGTACCCCCTTCCTCGGATAAATGACCTCTTTGATCAATTAAGTGGTGCCACTGTCTTTTCCAAAATGGACTTAAGATCAGGGTATCATCAAATCAAGATCAGAAAGGAGGATATCCAAATACCGCATTCACAACTCGTTATGATCTTTACGAGTATACAATGATGTCCTTCGGGTTAACCAATGCCCCTGCCACATTTATGAGGCTCATGAACTCTGTCTTCATGGAATATCTCGAAAAGTTTGTCGTGATATACATTGATGATATTCTAATCTACTCCAAGACCGAAGAAGAGCATGCCGAACATCTACGTTTGGTGTTGACTAAACTTCGTGAACATCGTATCTATGCCAAGTTCTCCAAATGTGAGTTCTGGTTACAAGAGCTTGTATTCCTTATCCATGTTGTGTCTGCAAGTGGTGTTGCTGTCATACCGGATAAGGTTCAAACTATTCTAGAATGGAAGTCACCTACTTCAGTCAAGGAAGTCCGAAGTTTTCTTGGAATGGCTGGATATTACCGTCGATTCGTCGAGAACTTCTCCAAGATAGCCAAGCCTATGACTGATCTTCTTAAGAAAGATAAGAAGTTTGAATGGTCAGAAAAGTCAGAAGAAATCTTCCAATCTTTGAAAACTAAGCTAACCACTGCTCATGTGCTTTTCCTTCCAGATACAAGCAAGGATTTCGTCATCTATTGTGATGCTTCTCTTCAAGGGCTCGGTTGTGTGTTGATGCAAGATGGTCATGTAGTGGCCTATGCTTCTTGGCAGTTAAAGCCACATGAGAACAATTATCCAACCCATGATATCGAACTCGCTGTTGTTGTTCATGCTCTTAAGCAATGGCGACATTACCTCATCGGTAACCGTTGCAAACTTTACTCGGATCATCAAAGTTTGAAGTATCTCTTTACCTAGCCAAATCTAATCTCAGGCAAAGACGATGGTTGGAACTCATCAAAGATTATGATCTGTGTCTCAACTATCAACCCGGCAAGACCATTGTCATTGCTGATGCGCTAAGTCGAAAGTCTTACTGCAATAATCTGATGATTTCACAAGCCCAACCTTCTCTCTACGAGGAAATCAAGCGTCTTAACCTTGAAGTGGTTCCTTGTGGATTACTTGCTAACCTTGAAATAAAATCTTCTCTCGAGGACCAAATCAAGGAAGCTCAAAAGCAAGATGATGAAGTTACCAAGATCAAAGAACGTGTTGCAAGCGGTGAAGCTAAATGCTTCTCCGTCAATGATCAAGGTATCCTATACTTAAGTAACCGGCTAGTGGTCCCAAACAGTGGGAAAATCAAAGATCTAATCCTAATAGAAGCTCATGAATTGTAACATCCCAAAAATACTAAACTTGGATCACCAAACTCTAATCATCAAAACTAGGGTTAACAAAAACTTTTCTAAATAAAATTATGGAAGCATGCATGTGAGTATGCATTTCATTTTGAATTCTTTTGGACCACCTTGTTTGTGTGTTTACTTGCTTGTAAAATGTTTCTTAGGTGAAATAAACATCACCTAAACTTTTCCCACAGACAAATAAATCAAAACAAAGCTAAATGAGTGAATGGTCATTTTGACCAATTTAACTCCCATGCCTACTTTGGCTGTCTCAAACTTTCAAAACCTAACAGAAACTTTTCTGGATATTTGCACACCTTGATTGTACTCATAACAAAGTATCAAGGCCCACCTTGGGATCATCCAAAAACTTTCAAATGCATAGTTTAAATGACAATTCAAAATTGAATCTTTATCATATGGGAAGATCCCACTTTTTCAAAAACCACTCAAACAAGCTCAACTTTAAAAACCCAAGCATCTACAGACTCACCAGCACCAACCTAGCACACACACCAAAAATCTTTTCAAAATTCAAAACTTGAATTCATGCGGCCATTTCATCAAACACTTGGCGGACACAAATCAAACAAAATCAAAACACTATAGTGTGCAGTGTTTTGAGCCTAACTGGTTCCCTATCTAGCTCACAACAATCTCAGTAGATCATCTAGCAAGATTAACCAAACAATAGCACCACTTTGAGCTTGCCAAAACCATCAATGGTGAACAGCCGAAGCCACCCTTGCCACCCACATGTCGACAGCAAGCTAGGGAGGAAACTAGTCGTGCCAACCTTGTCTGGGAGATCACCCATGCTTCACCGCCACCTCTCGACCAGCCCTGCCTCGAAGACGTCGAACACAGCACCCAGGAACGCCGCGCCGCGTTTCGCAACCGTGCGAAGCGCGCCAGCGCCACCCTCGACCGAAGCCCACAGACCGTGCGCCTCCCTCGCCGCGTGCATACACGATCGCCATCATCCCAGGAACACGCCAGACATGCCCATTGCACCGCCCGTGCCCCGTAGCCACCGCTCGCGGTCGAAGACGCCGCCTCTGCCGCGCAGAGCGTCGCGTGTTCCAGACCAAACCGTACCCCCCATACATGCGCATTAAAGCCATAGAGCATCGCCAGGAGACCACCAAGCGATCGCCACCACCGGCCATGCCTCTAGCAACCCGTAGCCATGTCACCACCGTCGCCCGCCCATGCCGTTCGGTCTCACCGTCGCGACTATAAATAGAGGCCGCCCCCGCTCGAATTCTTCACACCATTCCACTCCTCTCTCTCCCAGAACCATCCCACCTCAGTCCCGGAGCAAGGCGAGCAGCCCATCGCCAGAATTGCGCCGGAGCAGGCCGCCTCTGGAGAAGAAGGGCGCCGTCGATTTCGTCCACCCCAGGAGCTGCTGCGACCACCCCTGAGTTCGCCGTCGTCGACTTCGTCGTTTGCCCGCTTCGCCGACCCTTGCCCGAACCCCGATGAGCCCCCAGCAACCCCCACTGGCCGCGCTAGGTTTCTCTCTCGCCGGCGTTGCTCAACGTCGACGATGACTCTCAGCCGTTGGATTAGAACCAGATCGAATGTCCCATATTTCCCCATACCGCTTCGCGTTTAAAGATCCACTGACCGGTGGAACCCCTGTCGGTGAGCCTCCAAGCAGAGTGTCACCGGTCGGCCGTTAAGATTCCGCAGCCCACTCGTTTGAATTTAGATTTTTCTATTTAGATTCAAACTCAATTCTGTACCCAGTTTCAAAAATCAACCCAGGTCGATTCAGTGAACCAAATTGAATGAAACCAATTTTGTTAGAAAGGTCTGAGAATGCTGAATCCAAGCCCGTTAGATTCAAGTCATTTGGATCTATAGATCATCCATGGTAAAAATAACAAGGCAGAAGCCTTTCTGCATTCAAACATTTTTCAAATTAAAACCATAATAGCTTTTGAGTTGATTCCAACTCTCAAAAATCACATTTAACCATACCTTTCAGAATATATAAAAATATAAAGGTTCACTTACATAAAGGATGTTCAAGTAATAAAAGAATGCCTCATAGGCATTTCTATCCACTTTAATTAATTAAAATAAAAGGGTAAAACCTTATTAAATGGTGACACCCCTTTAAATCACATTCCCATGGACTAAAATATGTGGTGATGACATGTGTCAACATGATCCCATGTTTTTGTTTGGAGAATATTAAATTTTAAGTAGTTTTTCAATGAGTAGAAATTACTTTTCTAAAAATAAAAGGAATTAAACCAAACCTTAATATTGTAATGTTAGTGATGATGTTAGATCATCTATAGGACCCTTTTGTGTGATGATTGCAAGTAGTTAAGTATTGTTTGGTGATTGTGTACCTCATATTTATTTATAGACGCTAGTACCGAACAAGGATACGAGGAGGAAGGAGGATACTACGAAGAAGAAGCCGAGGAGAAATTCAACTACTGCTCTGCACAAGGCAAGCTTTATTAACCAAGTGGACCAATGGAAGCTAACACTTGCAATTTAGCAAGCTTATACTGATACTGTGCAAGCCTCATACTAATAGTTGAATGTGCAAGCTAACACTTGCAAGACCACTTTACCTATGCAAGCCAATACTTGCTTGTCACCATGCCAACTACATGCCTTAAGCATATGTGATCATATCCACTTGATAAACCAATCCTAGTTTTACTTACAAGCTTTATTACTTTATTTCTTTATCAAAGCTAGTACTTAGAGCTTACTTAAGTAAATTGTGGATATTAGAAAGAGAATTGAAGGTTGCATAGAGAGCATAAAACTTGGCCTAAGCTAGATAATCTTGATTTCATCCTAAGGCATAAGATTAAACTTAGTTAAACTCCACTAGTGTACCACCCCTCAATAGTGCTTACCCCCATTTGTAGATGCTAGTGCTAAGCATAAAACTTGATCAACTTTAGATGGGAATACTTGTTGGAAAATTGGTTATCAAAACCTTGGAATGATGGATCATTCTATTGAAATGTTTTGGACATGTGTTTCCAAACACTTGATGATTTTGGTGATGAAAATGATGAGGCATGAGCCTTAGCCCTTTATAAAACTGATGGTTGTCTGGATGCGATACCAATCCAATTTTATCGTACAACCACAATACCCGAAGATTGGGTAGGGCTTGACTGGAAACTTATATACCTTAGTATTAGTTCCCTCACGGCCAAGGTATGAGCTGAGGCTATCTTGTGAAGATTGTCCACCTGTGCAGTACCCAAGATGACAGTTGGTCATGGTTGGGAGGCCAAACTCACAGGAGAAGTGCTTATACTAGGGGGTGTAATTGAAAGGTTACGATTGATTATCCGCATACTGGGTATGGGAATTCAGGATTTGTTCCTAACGGATGTATCGAATGTTGTGGTGAAAGTGTACAATCTCTGCAGAGTGTCAAACTATTCGAATAGCCGCATCCGCGGTTATGGATAGTTGGAGTGGCCATACTGTTCCCCTTTCAGATGTTTTCAAAAGACTTGTGAAATAAACTGAGACTTTGACTTGACCACAACCGGGTTGTGGCATGAGATACAAGTTCCCACTTAGGTGTCATAAACTTCAATTAGCTCTCTTACTTCTGAACTTAGTAGAGATAAATCTGGCTTTTTGCAAAACAACCCTAGAGCTTAGTGTCCTATTACAAAACCCTCCTTTCACTTGTTAGTATTAGTTTGCGAGTACTTAAAGAGTACTCATGGCTTTGTCCCTGGCTATTCCCATGGCCAGACTATGAAGAGGAGTACCTGGAGGATGGACCCTAGGAAGGTTACGACAACTAGGATCCTCTCCCATCGGCAGCATTGCCTGTGAACCCCGAAGATGGAGCTTCACCTACGCTACCGTTATTATTACGTATTCCGCTTCTTGAAGTTGTATTAAGAACTGGATCATCAGATCCCTATTTGTGTAAGAACTTATGTACGGTTTGTAATGGATGATGTACTGTGGTATCCAATTCTGTTATGTCTCGCAAAAATGGTAATCCTGGGATTGCGATGTATGGCATAACAAGCATCTGGGATTAAAAATCCGGGTGTTGACATGAATCCCCTCTGTCTATCCATCCTGGTGGTACCAAGATGTACCGAGATCGTCGTCAAAGATTCTGGTGGAGAGGAATGAAACCAGAAATTGCTCGCTTTGTTGCAGAGTGCGACGTTTGCCGTCGTGTGAAGGCTGAACATCAAAGGCCTACTGGACTTCTGCAGCCGTTAAAAAATCCTAAGTGGAAATGGGATGAAATTGGTATGGATTTTATCTCTAGACTTCTAAAGACACAATCTGGACATGATGCTATATGGGTATTTATTGATCGACTATCCAAAGTTGCTCACTTCCTTGCTGTTCGGGAAAGCATTACTGCAAGCTAGTTGGCAGAGCTATATGTATCCCGGATAGTCATTCTTCATGGTGTTCCCAAGAAGATCATATCTGATCGTGGAAGCTTGTTCACTTCCAAATTCTAGGCTAGTATCCAACAAGAAATGGGAACTCAAGTCTCCTTCGGCGCAGCTTATCATCCTAAAACCAGTGGTGAGGAAAGTCAGGCCAATCAGCATCAGAATCGTGTTCAGCCTCATCACTCCAATCGTTTTGATTTTCTTCCCTTGTGCTTCCGGTCAAAAAATAGGACACGGTTAAGCACCTAATATCTTCAGAGTACGACCGATTTTTTTGTATAGGTACCATCTCATACCTAGGTTTGGGTGCATTAAGAGAACATCCCACTGCTCTATGGCCTATAATACGGTAGGTCTTGCATCGGTTTTTTCCCTTCTTGCTATCACTAAAAGCTGAACCCGCCCTCTCCAGAAAATTCTTAAACCTCTTCACCTGTGGTCTACCTCTGCCCCTATTTTTACTGGCTGGAACAACTCAAAACTCAGTTGGACTTGAGGCCACTGAGATGGGTCTATACAGGGCTCGACGGAACCAGTGTACACAACTCTGAAATTTTCTAGAGAGAAGTAGTCAGACAAATATTGATCCAAATGTGGTAGAGTTCTTTTCTTCACCAAGAAGACCAATGCGTGGTCGCATGGTTTCCCGGTATGCTGCCACTCTAAGCAGGTGCATTCCTGTCGCTCGATCTTCACAACATCCTTGTGGCCATTTTTGGACATATCAACCACCTCACAGCTGCTGTTGTTTGACGGGAGAACCCTAAGATGACCAAGACCTTGGCTTATCTTATGTAGTTGTTGTACAACAGGCGGTAGCATATGGCCTCTAAGTCTTAGACCAATCTCTCTCCTTATATTTAACAGCTTCATGATCATACCCCGTATGCCGTCCATCAACATATGAACAAGACGGACTTTTATGTCCTTCACCTAGTTATTCAGGCATTCAGCTAGGTTGTTATTTATGTAATCAACTTTGATGTCAGGGTTGAACTGACTCCTCTTCCATAGGTGCGAATGATTTGAGACCAAGTTCTGGGGAAGATCTAGGGCTTCCGCAAAAATCTTGCTCATGAAATATTCGCAGCGCCCAGCTCTGTAAGATATAGAAGCAATAAACATGTAACCAAGTTTGCTGCCTGCATAGTGCCTGTACAGGTTGAGCATCAGGTGGGCATGGAATTCTCTACCCTCAGCTCATGGGAACACCTCCTTCACTGCATTCGTTAGCCCTTTGTATGCATGTGTGGATATATCCAATGGATCCATTTGTCATATTGATCTCCTAAGCTGCCTCGTAAACCAGACCTAGTTTTCCTGTCTCTGTATCGAATAGCCCAACTGCCACTAGGAACATCCAGTTGTGACCATCCAATGTTGTAGCAGATGCCAGGAAGTCTTTCCATTTGCCAGTTAAGACGGTACTGTCTATGCTCAGATATGGCCTACATCCGTCCTTGAATCCCTGGATGCAAGGTTTAAGCGCCATGAAAAATGTGTTGAAATAAATTTTACCACCTTCCAATTTAGTTTCGATCTCCACAACACTCCCTGGATACCTAGCCTGTACCTTAGCCTTGAAGTTGTACAACATCCTGAAGCTATTAGTCCAATCCCCATGCAAGATTTTCAGAGCTTTCTCTTTACCTTTCCAAACCGTGTAATACGGTAGGACAATGTTGTACTGAGCAATGAGTTTATTCTGAATATTCTTCGTGGTCTCCCTAGGGTTATGCTTTAGTATGGGCATAGCTTTTAAAGCCACCCATTCCCTATCAGCCATCGAGGATTTCAGCATGCTCCTTGTCGCACACATGTGGGGAGGTCCCAATTTGTTCACCTGCAACACAGATTAATTTACAGCATAAGCGGAGTTGCCAGATAGATCTTGCAAATCAACTTTACTTATATTATAGAGTGAAAAATGATAAAGTTTAAATGGTTTGCTCCATTAATTGCCAGGATACCCTAATTTCCTTTCACGCGGGTAGGGATCTGGCTGCGATCCTCCACGGACAAGGTATCACCATCTGTCCATTCTTCCATTTTAACCTGCAAACGACATCATACCGCTGGGCAGTGTTCTTTTGTCTATGAACATCGAACTCCCCTTTGATAAAAAAATGCCGGAACGACATCCTAAACTCATGCATGCTCCTGAACTCGGTGCCAACCGAAATTATAGGATCCTCGTGGTCATGTATCACCTCGCCTACGTCGGGACCCAAGTCATCAACTGTAATGCCAACCCCATCCATAAGTGTCTCGTCAATCTCATCATCACCGGATTCTTGATACTCCATAGTGCCATCTTCTATATCTGATTCAGAATCTTCACCATCCTCACCAATGCCTAGCACTTCACACATCATATTGACTCCCAGGGGTGGGACTGCACCATCATTTGCACCTACATGGACCGAAACATTGGCCCAATCTACCTCCCTGCAACTCTATTTTCTCCTAGATGCTCTATTGGTGCTTCTACAACCACATGGGGTGGTCTTACACTGTCATGCATCACATTTTCGTCGGCAAACAAATAGTAACCAGATTCTATTTCATCTTGACTGTATAGAACCCTCTTGCTCTTCTTGTGTACATCCTCCTTCTTGATGGAATCCTTCCTGATGGTATCATTCATGATGGTAGCCCCATTAGGGCTTGACCTCTGCGTTGTGTTCCTACCAAACTAATCTTTTTGCTGCTACTCCTTGGTGTGATCTCCTTCCTGTTTCCCCTCACGGGTGTTGGCTCCTGCATGCCGGCATCATTGCCTGACCTCTGCGGCGTGTTCCCCTTCAAATTAGCCCTTTTGCTGCCACTATTGGGTGTTTTCTCCTTCCCGCTGGCATTATTGCCGGACCTCTGTGGCATGTTCCCCATCAAGCTAGCATTTTTTCCTCCACTATTGGGTGTGTTCTCATTCACGCCTGGGATTATTGTTGGACCTCTACGGCTTGTTCCTCTTCAAGCTAGCATTTTTGTTGCTACTATTGGGTGTGGTGTCCTCCGTGCGAGCCACCTTCGCCTTTTTTTCTGCTGCTACTGGGTGTGTTCATGATACGCCCAATTAGCATCACCTTTCTATATCATAAATTACCTCTATTCATTGATATTTGTATTATTATGAGGTATTACTTATGGCTTTTCATTTGTTTATGCATGTTGGATTATTCCTGGGGGATGGACTGCTGGAGTCTGGATTTTGATGGAAAAGAAGGCGTTTCGGTGAAATTTCGCGAAGATCAGAAAAATACCAGAAAAATATGGAAACATATTATTTTACCAGAAGACGAAGGAAGCTAGAAAGAGGGACGGAGATGGGCCTCAGGGGTCCCACACCCCCCTAGGCGCGGGCCCACCTGACCCCGCGCCTAGGGCAGGTGTGGCCCACCTGCCGGGCTCCGACTCCGCCCCTTCGCCTATATCTTACCTTCGAAACCCTAATCCTCAGGGGCGACCACAGATAGATTTCCGCCGCCTCTGGGGGCGGAAAACACCGAGAGAGAAAGATCTCTCCGGCAGACAGATTTCTACTGGGGGAATTCCTTCTCGGAGAGGGGAGACCATCACCATCAACACCGCCATCAATCTAGGATTCATCGGGATCATCATCATCATCCACACCATCATATCCACCAGCACCATCATCACCACTCCGTCCCGCTGTAACAATTGTGTTGGATATTGCTTTAGTTCTTAGGGGAAACTTTCCTGGTGTTAATTACTATTGTAGTTGATGCTTGTGAGTGGAACCATTGGATTATTGTTTATGTTCAGATTGTTATCCATTATCATATCATATTTGATCTTGATCCATATGATGTCTCGTGAGTAGTTTGTCTAGTTCTTGAGGACATGGGAGAAGTCATGTTGGTAGTAGTGAATCTGTGATGAGTTATTATTCAATGGTTTAGTATTTAAGTTGTGGTGTTATTCTTCTACTGGTGTCATATGAATGTTGACTACATGGCACTTCACCATTTATGGCCCTAGTAGAATGCAATGTGTATTTGGCTACTAATCGTGGGGTTGCCGGAGTGACAGAAATCTGAACCCCCGTTAGGACACCTTTGCACAAGGGAGCGTAGGATCTCTGAGTTTAAGGCTATGGTTAGATTTATATCTTAATTACTTTCCTGTAGTTACAGTTGTTTGTAGGGGTTTTAATCACAAGTATGTATTGGTCCTAGGAAGGGCGGTATGTTAGCACAGGTTCACCCACACAACACTTACGAACACCAGAGAAGAATACTCAGCTATTTGAAGCGAAAGCACTTGACAGAATTCCCATGTGTCCTCGAGAACGTTTGGTCCTTACAAGTATTTCCACCGTCTTGTCCTTTGCTAAGAAAGGATTGGGCCACTTGCTTCGTTTGTTCGTTACTTCTGTTACTTGATCTTTGTTTTGTTTCCTTGTTAGAAAACCACTAAAAATCCGTTTACTAAGTATTCACAGGGATTTCCTGCTCCATACCACTGTTCAACACCTTCTGCTCCTCGTTGGGATCGAGACTCCTATTTATCGAAAGTACTGCGATACACCCCCTATACTTGTGGGTCATCAAGACTATTTTCTGGCGCTGTTGTCGGGGAGTGAAGCGCTATTGAAGAGTGGAACTGGTAAAGGAAACTTTCACTTTGAGTATTGCTCTTGTTACTGCTTGTTACTTTGTTTCCAATATGGATAACCCACTTGGTTTTCTTTTTGGGAAACTACTACCACTGCTAGGGTAGTAGATGAACCACCTCCTGTTGAGATAGATCCTTTTAAGATACCTACAAGTATTGTTAATCGTGTTATGGATAATTATTATTTTGGGGATGGAACTGTCCATCCCGGTGATCACTTGCTTTTTATCCATGAATTATGCGGGTTGTTTAAGTGTGAAGGTATCACAACTGAACAGGTGAAGAAAAAGTTACTCTCCATATCCTTGCAAGGGAGAGCTGAAGAATGGTATAAGATGCTAAAGAATGGATAATCCATGGAATGGGAGGAGATGTCATCTCTCTTTTAATCTAAATTTTATCCCCTAGTGAGATTCATAAGGATAGAAATCTTATATATAACTTTTGGCCTCTTGATGGGGATAGTACAACTCAAGCTTGGGGGAGATTGAAGTTACTAATTCTTAAATGTCCTATTCATGAACTCCCTAACAATATTATTCTCAATAACTTTTATGCTAGGATTTCTCTTCATGATAAATATTTACTATATGCTTCTTGTGCTGGATCATTCACACGTATGAAGGAAGAAGCTAAATGGGATCTTCTAGAACGTATTCAAGAGAACACTGAAGCTTGGGAGAATGAGAAAGTAAGAAAGTTAGGTATAAACTATGATTATGAATGCATTAAATCTTTTATGGGAACTAACAACTTCCATGATATTAGCAATGAGTTTGTCCTTTATACCCAAGTTCTTGCAAAATATTTTAATGCCTTTGCCTCTTATATTGAACTTCCCAAGAAAGAGTGGGACAAGTACCATGCTCCTTATAAATACATTTTCACCCATGTTCTTGCTAGTACGGAGGTTTGCACTATTGATCCTATTTTGCCTGAACCTTACATTGAGAAAACTCCTTTTCCTTCTAAGGTGAGGGAGAATTCTATTATGGCTACTATGGTTAGCAAAAGCGCAAAGAAAACTGTAGGGTCCGATGAGCTTATTGATGTTGAGCCTATGGTAGCTATTGTGAAAGATCTTATCACTAGGAATATAGAGGATGAGCATATTGTCTTCTGTGAAGACGCTACTAATATTGTTTCTCATCCAAAGAAAGTTAGAAAATTTAGTGTTCCTGTGCTTTCTGTTAAAATTGGTAGTCATAGCTACTATGGTTTATGTGATATTGGTGCTAGTTCTAGTGCTAATCCTTATGAGCTTTACAGGGAAATTATGCATGAGATTGGTCACTGTGAGCTTGAGGACATTGATGTGGTCATTCACCTTGCTAATATAGAGCAAGTTTGCCCCATTGGCATTGTAAGAGATGTGGATGTCCTTTGTGGTAAGATTAAATATCCTGCTGATTTTCTAGTACTTGGTAAAGAAGCTAGTAAAACCTATCCTATTATCTTTGGTAGACCCTTTCTGAACACTTGTGGGGCTATTATAGATTATAGGAAGGAAAAGGTTTTGACTAAGTTTGCTAGAGAGTCTTATGAGTTAAATGTTTCCAAATTTGCTAAAGCTCCTTATGAAAATGAACTGCCTAATGAGGATTTCAGGGTTGAACAACTTTCTGCTATTTCTCTTGCTCCTAACAATGCCTTGCAGCAGTTCATGGAACATCATGAGAGTGATGCCTTCATGAAGGAAAGAAATGAGATTGATGAGGCTTTACTTCGTCAGCCTGAGTTACTTAAGCATAATTTACCTGTGGAAGATTTGGGTACCACACTTCCACCTAAAGGGGGCCCTGTTTTTGAATTAAAACCTTTACCTAATGATCTTAAATATGCTTATCTTGATGATAAGAAAATATATCATGTTATTATTAGTTCTAAACTTTCAGAAAAGGAAGAAGAAAGGTTATTGGAGATATTAAGGAAACACCGAGGAGCTATGGGCTATACTCTTGATGATTTAAAAGTAATTTCTCCTACTATATGTCAGCATTCTATTAATATTGAGCCTGATGCAAAACCAGTTATTGAGCACCAAAGCCGTCTAAATCCTAAGATGAAGGATGTGGTAAGAAATGAGGTATTAAAACTCCTTGATGCTGGTATTATTTATCCCATTGCTGATAGTCAATGGGTTATCCATGTTCATTATGTTCCCAAGAAAGGAGGAATAACTGTTGTGCCTAATGAGGATAATGAGCTTATACCCCAAAGAGTAGTGGTTGGGTATAGAATGTGCATTGGTTTTAGAAAGATTAATAAAGTTACTAAGAAAGATCATTATCATTTGCCCTTTGTTGATCAAATGCTTGAGAGGTTATCCAAAAAGACTCACTTTTGCTTTCTAGATGGTTATTCTGGGTTTTATCAAATTGCTGTGAAAGCTCAGGACCAAGAGAAAACTACTTTCACTTGTCCTTATGGTACTTATGCTTATAGGCGTATGCCTTTTGTTTTATGTAATGCTCCTTCTACCTTTTAGAGATGTATGTCTGCTATCTTTCATGGTTTTGTGAAGATATTGTGGAGGTTTTCATGGACGATTTTTTCGTCTATGGAACTTATTTTGATAACTCTTTGCACAACCTTGATAAAGTTTTGCAGAGATGTGAAGAAACCAACCTTGTTCTTAACTGGGAGAAATGTTATTTCATGGTTAATGAAGGGTTTGTTCTTGGACACAAAATCTCTGAAAGAGGCATTGAAGTTGACAGAGCCAAAATTGAAGCAATTGAGAAGATGCCTTGTCCTAGAGATATCAAAGGTATTCATAGTATCCTTGGTCATGCTGGTTCCTATAGGCGGTTTATTAAAGACTTCTCCAAAATTTCAAAGCGCC
Source organism: Avena longiglumis (assembly GCA_030063025.1). NCBI lineage: Eukaryota > Viridiplantae > Streptophyta > Magnoliopsida > Poales > Poaceae > Avena > Avena longiglumis. The sequence continues at coordinate 176,074,933 of CP125977.1, read as the reverse complement.
TTACTAATCTTCTTCAAAAAGATGTACCTTTTGTTTTTGATGATGATTGTAAGGAAGCTTTTGAAACTTTGAGGAAAGCTTTGACAACCACTCCTATAGTCCAACCACCTGATTGGAATTTACCTTTTGAAATCATGTGTGATGCTAGTGACTTTGCTGTGGGTGCTGTCCTTGGACAACATGTTGACAAGATGCTAAATGTTATTCATTATGCTAGCAACACTCTGGATGCTGCTCAAAATAATTATGCTACTACTGAAAAAGAGTTCTTAGCTGTAATCTTTGATTGTGATAAGTTAAACCTTATATTGTTGATTCTAAGGTTACTATTCATACTGATCATGCAGCTATTAAGTACCTTATGACAAAGAAGGACGCTAAGCCTAGGCTTATAAGGTGGGTGTTGCTTTTGCAAGAGTTTGATCTGCATATTGTGGATAGAAAAGGTGCTGATAATACTGTTGATGATAATTTATCTCGTTTGGAAAACATTTCTTTTGACCCTTTGCCTGTTAATGATAGTTTTCCAAATGAGCAGTTAGCTGCAATAAGGGTAAGTCCACATGAGAGTCCTTGGTATGCTGATTATGCTAACTTTATTGTTTCAGAGTATTTGCCTCCAACCTTTACAGCTCAGCAAAGAAATAAATTCTTTTATGATCTAAGGCATTACTTTTGGGATGACCCACACTTATATAAAAAAGGAGTAGATGGCATTATGCGAAGATGTGTTCCAGAATTTGAACAACAAGAGATATTGAGAAAATGTCATGGCAGTGCTTATGGAGGACATCATGCTGGGGATAGGACTTCAAAAAAGGTTTTACAATCTGGATTTTATTGGCCTACCCTTTTTAAAGATGCACGGAAGTTTGTCTTATCATGTGATGAATGCCAACGAGTAGGTAACATCTCTAGACGCAATGAAATGCCTATGAATTATTCTCTTGTTATTGAACCTTTTGATTGTTGGGGATTTGACTTTATGAAGCCTTTTCCTCCTTCAAAGGGGTATACTCATATTCTTGTTGTTGTTGACTATGTTACAAAGTGGGTAGAAGCTATACCTACAAACAGTGTTGATGCTAAGACCTCTTTGAAAATGCTTAAAGATGTCATTTTTCCTAGGTTTGGTGTGCCTAGATATCTCATGACTAATGGAGGCTCTCATTTTATTGATGGGGTTTTTATAAAAACTCTCACCAAGTATGATGTAAACCACAGAATTGCTTCAGATTATCACCCCCAAACTAGTGGGCAAGTAGAACTTTTCAATAGGGAAATTAAATCTATCTTGCAGAAAACTGTCAACAGATCTAGGAAAAATTGGGCTAAAGAGTTGAATGACGCTTTGTGGGCTTATAGAACTGCTTATAAAAATCCTATGGGGATGTCTCTTTACAAAATGGTCTATGGAAAAGCTTGTCACTTGCCTTTAGAATTAGAACACAAAGCTTATTGGGCAGTGAAAGAGTTGAATAGAGATTTTAGACTTGCTGGTGAGAAAAGACTGCTCGATTTAAGTAATCTAGATGAGTGGAGAGGTGAAGCTTATGAAAATGCTAGGCTCTTTAAGGAAAAAGTGAAAAGATGGCATGATAGGAGAATTCTCAAAAGGGAGTTCCATGTTGGTGAGAAAGTTCTTTTGTATAGGGTTCGTCTCAGATTTTTTGCAGGCAAACTACTCTCCAAATGGGAAGGACCTTTTGTTCTCAACGAAGTGTACCGTTCAGGTGCCATCAAAATTCTTCTCTAAAGGATGACAAAACACAGGTGCTGAATGGTCAAAGACTAAAACATTATATTTCTAGAGATTCTTATAACGAAGATGTAGATGTTATTAAAATGATAACTCTAGAAGAATTTATCAGAAGCCAAACACCAGAAACTGCAGAGTTCGTCTTTGAATAGGTAAAAGTGGTGAAAATAGAAGGTTCGTGAAACCCCAATCTTTTATATTTTTGATGTTTTTAATACATAAGGGGAAGTTACGAGACGAAACTAAAGAGGAAATGGAGCCCAGGGTGGACAAACCCACCCCAGGCGCGGGCCCAGCCTGGTCACGCCTGTAGGGGGTTTGACTCCCCGAGCTCCGTCTCCGCTTTGTTTCCGTGTCAAAACCTTCCTTAGACATTGAATCTTTGTAATATATAACCCCCCGGGTTCCCCCGAGGTTCTTGCATCGTGTTCTTGTCGTATTTTCGTTTTGATCTGTTTCTGTCAGGAAAATTCTCAGATTTGGAGCCTTAATGTGTTCCTCTGGATCACCCACGGAGGATTCCTCTGCGGAAGTCCTCAACCCGTACATGTATGAGTTGAGGATTCATCCCAAAGAGTTGATCCTCAAGGAGGGGAAGGTACAGATGAAAGAAGTTCAAGTCCCTAAAGGAGAAGGCAGTCTGGAAGATAGGATGGAAGTGCTAGAATAAGAGGTTTTCAGGTACAAGAAGATGGCGGAACGCGAAGTGGATGTTATTCACAAGATAAGTTCAGAACTCATCACCAAGCACGAAGGGAAGTTGCTGAGCTCCGAGAAAAGATCTTCTCACTCCGTCAGACCACCAATCAATTGCAATCACAACTCTATGACATACAGAATCAAAACTGTGAGTATGAGGCTAGATTTGATTGCATAAGCTCTACCGCTAGTTTCAGGATTGCAGAGACAAGGACATCCTTTTTGGATGGGGAATGTAAGATCCCTCCCTTTATAAAGGTAAGGATCCCTGTGATTGCAATGCTAGTCCCTGGATCAATGCTAGCATCCACTGTTTAAGATGAAGTACACAGAAACAAAGGTCATTATTACACATCATTCCAGAGACAAACATAGTCTTTTACAAACTCCATGTCCACAGGCCTAATACAAGAGTTCAAATATATAATAAGATAAATAAGTCTCCATGTTCATGTGCCACAGGCAAGCATGTTGAGTGTAGACTCATAACCCCTAATCATCATCAGAATAACCTGCAACATCACAAGTTACAGCCGTAGTGGGTCAATACATTGGAATAGTATTGGCAAGTGATACCTTAGTTGAATATTTGTAATCTAGATACTATATGCATTTTGGCTAAGTGTAGCTTAGGCTTGCTTTGCTCAAAAATAGGTTTTACCGATTAGTTGAAAACACTAAGTTTTTCTTTGATAAAACTTTCCCAAGGAAACCCCAATAGAAATTGGTGTACCTTTACCCTTGTTCAACCACAAGTTTTTAACTTAGAAATTGGGATGAGGAGATTCTTGATAGCTTCCATGTCTTGATGCTCAAGTTGTCCAATACCAGGGACATGGCTAAGTACTTAGATTCTTCCATCTGCAGAGGTTGTGCACTTTCCCCACAAGACTTGATTTTCACCAAGACAGGACCTTTCAGAAGCCTTCCCTTATACCAAATGGACGCGTTCCAACCTATCATCCCACTACCACCAACTTTCCAAATGGCTAAGTTATTGCAACCTATATGATCCAGGTAGAGCCCATATTGCCATGTGCCTGCACTAGAAGCTTCTTAACTATTGGCATCTCAAATCCCTTTGTTCCTGGGTGGCTTTCCACAAGTGAGATACAAAAGGTAAGCCATAGAAATGGGCCTTGTGTAACCATTCAACATAAACCATTCTTTCCATTCCACCCAGGTGTTTCATTCACTTAGTTTTTTTTTATTAAGCAAAAACATAAGTCCAAAGACTTAGAAATATTTTCTCATAGCATGAATATATAACCACCCTTGGTTGCTACTAGCTAGGCTAAGCATGGCATTGATAAGCATCTTAACTTTAGAAATTTCTAGCAATTCTACAACTACTAGGATTTCCCAAGCATAACATATAGATCAAAATATTCATGCAAGTCTAGCAAAATATTTCTAGTGCATAGTTGAAAAAACATAGGAATAAAATCATGAAGCACCACTTTCCTTGGTAGCTTGGGGAGTAGCAACAATCTTCACAATCACAATCACTATTTGCACCAAAATCTACACATAAAATAATGGCACCAAAATCACATACAAAATATATACAAACAAAAATATATGAATGCATGCAAATTCCATGTGATGATTTTCTACACCAAACAAGAAAAGTACACAATACTGAATCATAAACAAGTCCTAAATAAGCCAAATAAACTTTATTTGAATAACATAATATTTTTCAAATAATTATTATACACAAATTATGCCTACAAATGTTTCTGTAAAAACAACCATTTTTACAGAGGCAAAACATTAAACACATTTCATAATAATAAAGGATTTTCTCTCCTGATTCCAATGATATAAAATTTGTAAAATTTGGACATGTGGTTTGAAAGTTATGAATTTTGCAAGTTTACAAATCTAATAGATCACATTCTGTTTTTAAAACCAGAGTCTGGCCACATGGCATGTTTCTATTCGCCCATACCATGTTGCGTGGATCGACTAGCCTGGACCTTCAGATCTAACTTAAAACGTTCGGCAAAATCTGCTCCGTACCTCTTCGATTAAGTGACCTATCCAACTCGTTGGATCTAGATCCAACGGTGGCCGCTCAAGCGACCCAAGTCTGGCGGCGCACGGCGACGGTGAGCGGCGGCCTGCTCAGTCTACGGTGTTGCGGTGGCTACAGAGGGGGATGGGGTCATCGGAGAGGCTTACCAGACTCACAGAGGTGTGCTGGAGCTCAACGCGGCAGTGGCTTGTCAAGGGGCGCACGGACATGGTGAGAATTCCTTGTCGGAGTGGAGGCAGATGTCGGGTACGGCTGTTCGTCATCGTGTCCGGAGTTGTAGACCATGCCAGAGTGAAACAAGCGCTGGGTTAGGTGCGCACGAGTCTGGCGAAAACGTGAGCGTCAATAAGAGGGACGGGGGCGGTCAGAATTTACCAGGAGGCGTCGCCGGAGTTGTGCTGAGCTTCGGCTGCTTCTAGAGGTGGATGGTGGCGACGCTCTAGGACGATACAGAGAAAAAGGAAGGCATGAGAAGATGCACAGGGACATGTTGATCTTGCTTGCATGAAACAGAGACAGGGGGTGGACGGTGCTCACCGGAATCGGTCGCCGGAGGTCGTCAGTGCTGCGGGGTTCTGAGCTCGATTGCGCGCAGCCTGGTGGCGAGGTGAGTGTGCTGAGCGAGGGGAAATGAGAAGAGAGGGGAGGGTGTAACATCCCTAAAATCATGTTTTAAAAACCCATGCATATCATCCATGCATCCATGATCATTTAGGGATCCATTTTCAAAAACAGGAGCATATGTTGCTCATTATTTTATGTAAGTATGCTCTAGCCTAAGTGCTACTTTCTAATGAGAATAATACTTGTTTTGTTCAGTAATGTATTGAATTCAAACTTAAGTACTTTCCAAAGTTTGAGGAAAGTTTTCAAAACAAAGTGTGAAAATAAAACCAATTTTATGCCTATTTTTTATATCACATTAAGGCTTGGTTTTATTTTTATTTTCAAATGATCAAAGTGTTTTTGAGTAACCAGTAGTGTTTGACACACATTTGAGTCCAAAGTTTACTGTATAAAAACCTATAGAAGATTTGAATTCAAACTTATTTGAATTAGAGTTGAAAAATCATTTCTAGAAAATAAAACAGAAAAAGAAAAGGAGTAAAGGAGAAAAAAAATAAAGCAAACAGCCAAACTGGCCCAACCAGCCAAGTTCGACCCAATCTAGCCCAACTACCCCCTCCTGCGAAACGTTTTCCTTTACCCGCAAACACACCCACAGAATCGCTGACGCAGGGACCCCACCTCCTCTCTTTCTCTCGCTGACAACGCGGTCCACGCAGCGGTCATCGTCTCCACCCGACGACGAGTTCTTCCCCAAATCACTCGGCCGTTTCCTGATTGATTCGCGGCTTCAATTCCCGTTCAATGCCCGAGTAATTCATGCCCACGTCCTCTCCTACTTAAGCACCATGCCGCCCTCCTCCTTTTCCCCCAAACCCCACCCCACCGGAGCCACCAGGCTGCTCGTATTTCTCTCTGGACGCCCCTCTGCTCCGACGAGTTCGCCGTCGAATTCCGGTAAGCCCCACGTCCCCCTCTGCCTCTGGTTCAGATTAGCTTATTCTACATCTCCGTGCACATCTACTGACGCTCTCCGTTTGCCAGCGCATGCTCTGTAGCCTTGGCAGCGTCGTCGACTGAGCTCTGCCACTCTCTGCTCGAACTCCAGCGACCGATCACCGTAAGCCCCAGCTTCCCCTCTCCCTCTGTTTGATACGCGTGTGACCCCCAGTGTCCTACGCATCTAACGACACCCTTATCTCGTCTTAGCGTGGCCCAGAGTGTCGCCTTCGTCGCCAACAGAGAGCACCGTCGCCAGGGACTTCTCCGACAAGCAATCCACGACGACCCCGAGCGCCCCTTCGCCAACCGAGCACACGTCGAGCATCTCCTCATCACAGCGATTCTGGTGAGAATCCTCACACCTCCCCGGGCGACCTAGCTCGCCGGCAAGCTTGCAGCCAGAGCTCGCCGCCACTTGTTGGTCAGTCGCTGAGAGCCGTGCGATGTAGATCGGACGAACGCGATAGAACATAGTCGAAGGGGTAAGTAGAGATCTGATCCGCGCGATTTAGTTAGACCTAACGGTTCGGAAGCGTGATCCTGAGCGAAGCGGTACCCTCCAATCAGGAAGCGCTGCGTGGCAAGAGTTTTGTTTTAAATTTCTGAATTTGATCTATTAGATGTTTAAATTTGATTAATTCATAACTTTTGATTCCCACGTCCAAATTTGACAAATTTTATATCAATGGAATCAGGAGAGAAAATCCTTTCCATCTATGCAATGTGTTTAAAGTTTTGCCTCTGTTAAAATGGTTGTTTTTGTAGAAACATGTGTAGGCCTATTTTGTGTATAAAAATTATTTGGAAATGTTATGCAAATAAAGTTTATTTGGCTTATTTTGTACTTGTTTATGTTTCAGTACTGTGCACTTGTCTTGTTTGGTGTAGAAAATCATCACATGGCATTATGCATGCATCCATATATTTTTGCTTGTATTTATTTTGTATGTGATTTTGGTGCTATTATTTCATGTGTAGATTTTGGTGCAAATAGTGATTGTGATTATGAGGATTGTAGCTACTCTCCAAACTACCAAGGAAAGTGGTGCTTCATGATTTATTCCTATGTTTTTCATCTATGCATTAGAAATATTTTGCTAGACTTGCATGGATATTTTGATCTATATGCTATGCTTGGGAAATCCTAGTAGTTGTAGAATTGCTAGAAATATTTCTAAGTCTTATCAATGTCATGCTTAGCCTAGCTAGTAGTAACCAAGGGTGGTTATATATTCATACTATGAGAAAATATTTCTAAGTCTTTGGACTTGAGTTTTGTTTAATAAAACAACTAAGTGAATGAAACACCTAGGTGGAATGGAAGGAATGGTTTATGTTGAGTGGTTACACAAGGCCCATTTCCATGTTTTACCTTGTGTATCTCACTTGTGGAAATCCACCCAGGAACAACGGGATTTGAGATGCCATATGTTAAGAAGCTTCTAGTGCAGCCACTTGGCAATATGGGCTCTACCTGGATCATATAGGTTGCAATAACTTAGCCATTTGGACAGTTGGTGGTAGTGGGATGATAGGTTGGAGCGCGTCCATTTGGTCTAAGGGAAGTCTTCTGAAAGGTCCTGTATTGGTGAAAATCAAGTCTTGTGGGGAAAGTGCACAACCTCTGCAGATGGAAGAATCTAAGTACTTAGCCATGTCCTTGGTATTGGACAACTTGAGCATCAAGACATGGAAGCTATCAAGAATCTCCTCATCCCAATTTCTAAGTAAAAACTTGTGGTTGAACAAGGGTGAAGGTCCCCAATGTCCATCGGTGGTTCCTTGGGAAAGCTTTTGATAAAGAAAAACTTAGTGTTTCAACTAATAGGTAAAACCTATTTTGAGCAAAGCAAGCCTAAGATACACTTAGCCAAAATGCATATAGTATTTAGTCTACCAATATTCTACTAAGGTATCACTTGCCAATACTATTCCAATGTATTGACCCACTATGGCTGTAACTTGTGATGTTGTAGGATATTCTGATGATGATTAGGAGTCATGAGTCTACACTCAACATGCTTGCCTGTGGCACATGAAGATGAAGAATTATCTATCTTATTATGTATTTTGAACTCTTGTATTAGGCATGTGGCCATGGAGTTTGTAAAAGACTATGTTTGTCTCTGGAATGATATGTAATAATGACCTTTGTTTCTGTGTACTTCATCTTAAACTGTGGATGCTAGCATTGATCTAGGGACTAGCATTGCAATCACAGGGATCCTTTCCTTTACAAAGGAGGGATCTTACAGATGGTATCCGAGCACTGTGTTGCCTGTAGGATTATGACCCTAGGATTGGAAACCACTAAGGAAAAAAAAATTCAATAACTTCCACACTTGTCTTATTCTTCTAGTAAACTTTTGTAATATTCTTTTCTCATCTCATTTGATAGAAGGATGCATTGTTAGCCTTTAGATTAGAAAGTGAAAGATGGATTGAGCCTTATTAGTTGGACCACCACACTCATTATTATATTTCCAAAATTTTGAATAAGTTATATTGAAACTAGGTTGCTTGTATTATGTATGTCATGATTTGAGTGTTGCTTGACAATGATATACATGTGATGCTTTGTCTTGTGATTTAACTTTAATTGTATTGATCCTAACTTTTTCTATTTTATAAAATAGATGCCTAATGTTACTATCAGCACGGCTGAAGAGTTCAAGGGAACTCGTTTTGGAACTCGTATTATTGAGCTCACTAGTCTACTCAATCTCCCTCTTCCTACTATCATGATGCTTCCCCTCACCAAGTTTGAGAGGAAAGACCTTTGGGGCTTCAAGGTTAATTAGCCAGGACGCCAGACTGAGCCAGCCACGGAGGCCATCACCTTCAAGCTCATGCATGATGACAAGGAGAGAGGCCTAGAGGTAGTCATGCAGGATTTGCTTGGACGTTTACTAGGGAGACACTCTCGAGAGGTTAGAGGTACTCACTTCCACACCTTTGGTAGACGTGATGATGATGGTGAGGCCATTGTCTTTGAGGATACTTCGAGAGAAATGGCAGAGCCGATTGGCCTATACCTCCAGGACTTAGAGGTTCTTCTTAGGCACATAGACACTGATAGGACCAACGTCATGCTTAGCAATGAAGAACTCCAGGTGCAGCTTCGTGAGAAGTACAAGCTCTTCGCGGAGCAAGATGAGATAGTCAAAGAGATGGAGGCCAAGTTTGAGAGTCTGGATAGAAAGTTCAGGAGTCAAGAGAAGCGAGTCCAAGATAGGGACAAGAGGATTCGAGACATGACTGCAGAACTAGAGGCCAAGGACTTCGAGCTCGAGGATCAGCAGACTGTGATTGAGAGGCTTCGTTCATAGAAGAGGGCTCTCAAAGCCAAAGTAGAGACCTTGACCACCAATGTCGAGGAATACAAGACCGCAATGGAGAATGCAGGTCTTACATTTGTTGATGAGGAGGTTGATGCAGAGGAGTAGTGATGACTACTCATTTACCTTTATTTATCATGTCTTTGATTATTGAGTCGCAATGACCATCCAACATGTGGATGGCTTGCTATTGGTGTGTTTACTTTTCCAAAAAACTTGTTGTCTGTGTTGTGGAACCTTTACTACTATGGTGCATGATTGTGACTTGTTATGTGATGTATTGTGCATGTTAGCATCTATGGGTATCTCATTCTTGTCCTTATTGAAAACCACAGATGCCTCCCCGACGTGCCAATCCCAACCCCAACAACAACAACATCACCCCTGAGATGCAGCAGATGATGACAGCTCAGACTCAGTTGATGCAAATGATGACCACGTTCATCCAGAATTAGAATAACAACAACAACAATAATAATAATAATAATAATAATAATAATAACAACAACAACAACAACAATCAGAACAACCCACCGGGTTTTGACATGCTTACCAGGTTCTTAAGGCTAAGGCCAGCAAAGTTCTTAGGAACTACTGATCCTATGGTGGCTAATGATTGGCTACACTCTGTGAACAAGGACTTGGTAACTATTGGCTGTACTGATGAAGAGAAAGTCAGATTTGCAGCTCACTTGTTGGAAGGACCAGCAGCCTCTTGGTGGGATAACTTCCAGATCACCACTCCCATTGAGGATGTGACATGGGCTATCTTTGAAGATGGTTTTCGTACGCTCACATCTCATCCGGAGTGATGAGTTTGAAGAAGAAAGAGTTCCATAACTTGAAGCAGCGTCACCACAGCGTGGCTGAATATATTGAGGAGTTCAACAATCTGGCGCGATATGCACCGGATGAAGTTGACACTGATGCTAAGAGGAAGGAAAAGTTCCTTGAAGGGTTGAATGATGAATTGAACCTGCAATTAGCTGTGGCCTATGTTCCCACATACCAGTCTCTTTGTGACAAGGCTGCTATTTTGGAGAGCAAGATGAAACAAGTTGAAAGCGGGAAGAGAAAGCACTCTGACAAGCACAACTCGGGATCGTCTCACAAGCGTTCCCATTATGATGATAGTGGGAGTTCTGGATCCCACAAGCATGGGAAGTTCAACAAGCACCACAACCACAACCACAACCGTTATCATGACAACAAGCACAACCGTAGTAATGACAACGATAAGTACAAGAATCACAAGGGTGGATATAAGAGCCACCACAGTGGAAGTGAAGTGGCAGTGGAAGCCAGCCTGTCAAAAAGGATCTTAGTCAGGTTGAGTGTTTCAAGTGCAAGAAGATGGGGGATTATGCAAATGAATGCCCAGAAAAGAAAGTTGAAGGACCCAATAAGCCCAACCCTTTTCTAAAGGGACAAGTGAACCACATTAATGTGGAGGAGATCTATGAGGAATCTGATGATATGGCTGGTAAGTTCAAACTCAATTCTATTGCACCACTTGTTCTTTTTTATACTGGTGCATCACATTCATTCATATCAAAATCATTTGTTGATAGAAACGAGTTTCCAACTGAAAACATTGGGTGTCCAATAAAATTAAGTTCTCCAGGTGGAGATATGATAGTAAGTCTTGGATGCTGGGATCTAGTGATAGAGTTTGGAAAACATAAGTTTCCAGTTAGTCTGATAATCCTAAATTCCCAAGGACTGGATGTAATTTTGGGAATGGATTGGATGACCAAGTATGAAGGAGTACTAGATTGTGCCAATCGTACTGTTGCACTCACAACCCCAGAAAAGAAAAGGATTAGATTGAAGTCTAACTTTGAATCAAAAGGGAGTAAGCTAAATTCTCTTAAGGGGGTTAGCATAGATAGTGTGCCAATTGTGAGTGAATATCCGGATGTGTTTCCGGAAGAATTGTGTAACATCCCTAAATTCATGATTTCAAAGATTGCATATCATTCATGCATGCATATAGATTTGAGATCAATTTCAAACTCATTTCAAGAAACAGAAGCACATAGTGCTATCATTTTATGTGAGCCAACTTAAATCAGATGCCCATCCTCACTTGAGATCTTAGTGTTTTAAAAACCAAGTTTGGTTGCTTCTATATTGTTTGGCTTGAGTGTAGAGTTTGAACAAAATTTTACAAAATAGAAATGGTTTCAAAAACCATTTTCAAACATTTGCAAACCAAGTGCAATGTCCCTGTTATTTTGTTTTTCCAAAAATGACCAAGCCTTTTCAAAGTAACCACATGGTTTTATACCTAGATTTGAGTATGTTGCACATCGCAAAATCCCAAATGGATTTGAATTCAAATGGAGTTTGAATTCATTTGAAAACCATTCCTGAAAATCAATTTAGAAAAGAAAAGAGAAAGAATTGGAAAAGGGGCGCCAGAATTTGGCCCAACAAAGCAGCCAACTAGCCCACCCTCCTCTCTCTCTCTTGCACGCGCAGACGCACCACGCCGGTCACCGGACCCCACTCCCTCTGCTTATTTCACGACAAGCGGGCCCGGCCCACGCCATCGTCGTATTCCCAAAATCCTGCACGAACTCCGCTGCCGCTGTTGCTTTGATTCCGCGAGGTAAATGGCATTGAATCACTGGGCGTTTCTTGTCGAGCCTCTGGCTACTTAATCCCCTCTCTCTCGCGACCATTTCCCCTCAACCAATTCCCCCTTCATGCCCCCAGGCTGCTCACAACTCGCTCGACGCCGCCGTTGTTCCGACGACCGCACCGACGAATTCCGGTGAGCACCGTGTCCCCCTCTTCCCCTGACTCGTGCTATCAAGCTCAGCAACTCCTTGCGCATCTACTGACACACCCTGTTTGTTCTCGCATGGTCTATAGCTTCGGCAACGACTTCGACCGAGCGTCGCCGCTCTCTGCACGAACTCCGGCGACCTCTTCCCGTAAGTACCAGCCGCCCCTTGCCCTCTTCCTGATACGCCTAGGGCCCCCATCGTCTTGCACATCTAACGGTGCCCTCCTTTTGACTTAGCGTGATGCAGAACCTCGCCAACGTCGACAGCAGCCACACCCGACGCGTTTGCGAACTCCGGCGAGGAATCTCCGACGACCCCGTGCGCCCCTTTCCAAGCCACCGCCATGTTGAGCTTCAGCACAGCACCGCGGTTTTGGTAAGCCTCTTCCCCCACTCCCGCGCAACCTAGAACGCCAGCGCCGCCGCTGACAGACGCGCCGCCGCGAATCGCCGCCGCTAGCGCCGCTCATCTTTGGTCAAGGCGTTCAGGAATGTTAGATGTAGATCCTACGGCTGAAATTAGAACTTAAGCGAAGAGGTATGCGCGCATCTGAGCCACCAGATCTGACTTAAATCCTATGCTCGCAGAGCTCGATCCGTCCGAACCGGTACGGGCCAATAGGAAACAGACGCGTGGCTAGGGTTTGAGTTTAAAAACAGATTTGAATCAGATTTAGATCCAATTTTGAAATAGCTATAACTTTTGATCCACACGTTAGAATTTGACAAATTTTATACCGTTGGAATAAGGAGAACAAGCCCTTTCCATTTATGCAATGTGTTTAATGTTTAGTTTCTGTTAAAATGATTTTATTTGCAGAAACTTGTTTAGGACTATTTTGAGTATAGAAATTGTTTAGGAATTTGTTTTAGTGCTAAATAAACTTGGTTTAGCAAGTTTTTGACTTGTTATGATTCAGTATCATGCACTTGCTTGGTTGAGTTTTAAAAATCATCACTTAGCATTATTGCATGCATGCATATATATTTTTGTGTGTTTGTATATATTGTGTGTAATTTGTTGCCACCATTCTTTGTGTAGAATTTGGTGCTAGTGATTGTGATTGTGAAGAGTGCTACTCTCCCAACTACCAAGGAAAGTGGTACTTCATGAATATTTCCATCCCTATACTTTTATACAAGCATTAGAAATATTTTTGCTAAAGTCCTGCATGTTACTATTTTTGCCAAATGCCATGTTGGGAAATCCTAAGTAGTTATAGAATTGCTAGGAAATTCCTAAGTTAAGTTACTATGCCATGCTTAGCCTAGCTAGTAGCAAACAAGGGTTGGTAAAGTATATACATGCTATGATGAAAATATTTCTGAGTCTTTGGACTTATGTTTTTCTTAATAAAACAACTAAGTCAATGAATCACCTGGGTGGAATGGGACTTGATTGGTGGTTTTTGGTTGAGTGGTTACACAAGGCCCATGGATATGGTTTAACTTGTGTATCTCACTTGTGGTATGCCACCCAGGAACAAAGGATTTTAGAAGCCAAGTGTTGAGAAGCTTATAGTGCAGCCACTTGGCAATATGGGCTCCGCCTAGATCACATAAGTTGCTAGAACTTAGCCATTTGGACAGTTGGTGGTAGTGGGAATGATAGGTTGGAGCGCGTCCATTTGGTCTAAGGAAAGGCTTCTGAAAGGTCCTGTCTTGGGAAACCAAGTCTGGTGGGGAAAGTGCACAACCTCTGCAGATGGAAAAATCTAAGTACTTAGCCAAGTCCATTGCAATGGACAACTTGAGCATCAAGACATGGAAGCTATCAAGAATCTCATCACTCCAACTTCTAAGTAAAACTTGTAGGTGAACAAGGGTGAAGGACCTCAATGTCTATTGATGGTTTCTTGGGAAAAGGTTTTGACAAAAGAAAAACTTAGTGAGTTCAACTAATAGGAAAAACCTATTTTGAGCAAAGCAAGCCAAACAACACTTAGCCAAAATGCATATAGTAATATAGTCCACTTAAAAATTTACTAAGGTATCACTTGCCAATACTATTCCAAAGTATTGACCCTTGTGTCAGAACTTGTGATGTTGCAGGTTACTCTGATGAGGATTAGGTGTCATGAGTCTACACTCAACATGTTTTCCTGTGGCACATGAAGATGAAGACTTATGTTTATTTACTTATTCCAAACTCTTGTATTAGGCCTGTGGCCTTGAGTTGTAAAGACTATGTTTAAACTCTGGAATGGATGTAATAAATGACCTTTGTATATGTGTACTTCATCTTAAACTGTGGATGCTAGCAATGATCCAGGGACTAGCATTGCAATCACAGGGATCCTTTTCCTTTACAAAGGAGGGATCTTACAGATGGTATCAGAGCACTGTGTTGCCTGTAGGATTATGACCCTAGGATTGGAAACCACTAAGGAAAAAAATTCAACTACTTCTACACTTGTCTATTCTTCTCGTAAACTTTTCTAATCTTCTCTTTCTCATCTCTATTTGTAGATGAACTCCATCAACGAAGTCGTAAGGAAAGGACCACTCATGACCATGACCTTGGAGTGTGAGACAGAGTTTGCCAAAATTCTCAAGGACCTCATGGTGGCAATGGAAATACATGGTGTAGCTGTGTACAAAGGCTTTCCAGTGATGGATGAAGGAGTTGAGTACTGGTGGGTGCAACTTCACTTGTACAAAAACAAGGAAGACAACCACAAAGAAACAGGATTCTGCATGTACACCAACACTGTGGTGCACACCACATTCTTTGAGTCAGCAAGAGAAGCAGCTTGGAGGACTATCAAAGAACTTAGTGCTAGAGTCAAGTGCAGAATGCTCAACCTCCAAAAAGACTTGATGAAAGAAAAGGAACATACCCAAGAGTTGGAAGCTACCAACCAAACCTTAAGAGGAGATATTATAGACTTAGTGATGGAATCATGTGAGCAAGATAGGCTGATTGCTTCTAGGAACATTGTGTTAGCCAACAGATCCAGTGAGATAGGTTTGTAAACGTACTTCGTTAGTTGGACCACCACCTATCACCCTATTTTCCAAAATGTTGCTTGGAAATAAGATTGAACCTTGGTTGATGTAATGGTTTCATGTAAGCATGACTTGTGTGTTTTTCTTTCCAAGGATATGTATGTGATGTTTGTCCTTGTTTTATCTTAAATTGTGTTGTTCTAACTTTTCTATCTTATAAATAGATGCCTATTACCATCAGCACTGTTGAGGAGTTCCAGGTTACCCGCTTTGGTCCTCGTATCGTTGATCTTACCACTTTGCTCAATCTCCCTCTTCCCACCATCATGGTGCATCCACTCACCAAGTTCGAGAGGAAGGACCTCTGGGGCTTCAAGGTGAACCAGCCCGGACGCCAGACAGAGCCTACTACGGAGGCCATAGTCTTCAAGCTTATGCACGATGACAGGGAGAGAGGCATGGAGGTAGTTATGTGTAAGGGTCCCAACCTTTAAATAAGGTAGAGTCCCCTGTGTTTACAATTCTAGTCCCTGGATCAATAGCTAGCATCCACAGTTAAGATGTGATATCAAGAAACAAAGGTCATAATATAATTTTATAACCAGGAATAACATAATTTTATTACATCTTACATAGCTCATTTGGCTATTACATTACATTGCAGCGGAATAACTATAAGTATGGGGTCTTTCATCTTCAAAGTGCCACAGGCAAACATGTTGGTTGTAGACTTTGTAATCCTAATCAATCAATCTTCACTAAAATCAATCAAACCTGCAACATTACAAGTTACAGCCACAAGGGTCAATACATTTGAATTGTATTGGCAAGTTTCACTACTATGTAGAATATAAGTAGATCCTATCATTACATGCATTTTTGGATAATTAGAGTTTAAGGCTCATTTGCAGAAAGCAAAATTTATCCTATCTTTTCAAAATGGTTTTGGTCTTTTGTCAAATCTCCTTTTCAAAATCCCTTGAACTCCTTGGTAAATTCCCAAGTGTTCAAATCCTTGTCAAAATCTCTTGAGCTCCTTGGTACCCCCAAGTGCATCAAGTCTTTTGTTGTCACTTAAAAGTTTTCTTTTAGAAATTGGATGTCGAGATCTTCCATAGCTTCAGGCCTTAGTTGCTCAGTATTGTCCATAACCGGGGACACGGCCAAGTACTTAGAATTTGATCTTCTGCAGAAGTTGTACACTTTACCCACATGACACAATCTCATCTTGATGCCACCAGTGGCTGCTGGATAAGTACTCACCAAGATGGACTACTGACAGATTGAGAATGTGACAAAGTCTTTCCATAGGAGTCCTCCCAATACAAAATGCTAGCTTGTCTACCAGGCACCAATGTAGGGTTCAAGCTCCCTTACACAAATCAAGTTAACCTGAAGATGCCAATGCATGGGATTTCCACTATGTCGTTGACTAAGCCAGATCCCATTTAGCATGTGGCTGTACACGGAAGCCACTGTACGAGAAACATGTTCAATCTCTAAGTTTCCTGGGTGGTTTTCCTTTGGAGCACAACACAAAGAGATTGCCATAGACATGGTTCCTTTTGTTTCCACCTTCTCCAAAACTCAAAGTATCCTTGTCCACCCAGGTGGTTCATTGAGTCCTTGTTTTATTATATAAAACCTAAGTCTTTTCTCAATCTCATAAAATCTCAACATGTATCTCTTTTCAAAATATAGCATGGCTAAGCATGTAAAAACTACATTGTTTTCACTAAGGAATGTATAGGATATGCTATTAGGATTTAGTATAGCATAAGTATAGAAATTCTTTTCATGCATGTTTTCAAAAACCACTAAGTATAATGAAAATAGTAGGACTTTAGATGATAGTGTAACTTGCCTTTTTGGTAGGGAATGTTGGTTCACTTCTTTATCTTGTTAGTTTCACACTTTTATAACTTCACTACAAATCAATCAAGCAAACACAATGTCAACTAGCATTCCAACCAATATTCAATCAATCAAACACACACATAAAATAAGAGAAACTAGGTCATGCATGCAAGCATGCAAAAGATAGTTCTATTTGCAAAGATGGTCTCCACTAGGCTCTAAACTTTGTAAGGTTCAAAGTGGTCAATTTTCCAAAGTGGCAAAGTCATTTGCAAAAGGGTTTTGTCTACAAACCATTTTTAAATCCTTTCATTATTTTATGTGGTGGAAAATATTTTATCAAAGCAACAACTTTATGTTGTTCACCAAATAAGTTGTTGTTTCTCAAAACTTGGTGTTTAGGGTCAGTAGGTTTGATCCAAATCATTATCCCAAAGTTTTTACTCCAAAACAATTTTCATAACAAAATCAATGTTTTTATTTGGCTAGAAATGGGCTAATTCAAGTTTTTATTCCTAAACTTCACAAAATCTATTTTTAAAACCATGGGTTGGTTCCTAGGGTTAGTAGGTTCACCACAAACCAATTTGCAAAGGTTTCAACCCTAAAAACATTTTGGAATAATTTTTCTAACCTAAACAAGCATTCAAATGTTTCTGCAAAAACAAACATTTTAACAGAGGCTTTTTACTAAACAAATTGCATGGTTGTCTAGGGCTTGTTCCACTGATTCCATTGATATAAATTTTGTAAATTTTGGACGTGTGGATCAAAAGTTACAAGGGTTTCAAATTTGCATCTAAATCTGTTTTCAAATTCTGTTTTAAATCATCCAGTGACACGCGGCGTGTTCTAATTCGTCCATACCGTTTCGGTTGGATCGACTGCTCTGGTGCGTTGGATCAAGTCAGATCGTGCGGCACAGGATCACTCGTACCCCTTCGGCTAAGGATCTATCGTGACGCTTGGATCGTCATCTAACGGCTATCATCGCATTGACCAAGCTCTGGCGGTGCAGCGACGGTGGCTGGCGGCGGCGAGGCCAGATGGTGGCGGCGCTGGTGAAACAGGAAGCGAGGGAGGATGGGAAGGTGCTCACCGCGTTCGCAGTATCGTGGGGAAGCTCAACGTGGCGGTATCTCGTCGAGGGGCGCACGGAGGTGAGGGTAATGGCTCGCCGGAGTTGCTCCTGGCTTCGGGTTCGCTCGGGCGTCGTTGGAGGCGGGGCTACGGTGCACGCTAGGACAAATGGGAGACAGGGTCAGACGCGCAAAGCTATGGCGACGATGTGTGCGTGAAGGAGAAGGAGAGTCGCGGTCGGAAACTACCTGTGGGGCTCGTCGGAGTTGGAGCGGACGGCGGCGGCGTTCAGTCGAAGACGAAGTCATCGCTGCAGAGCACTCGCGAGCGAGGGAAAGGTACTGGCAGGAGCAGGAAATGATGGCGAGCAAGATAGTATGCTCTGGTAGCAGTGGGGCTAGCGGTGGTGGCCGGAATTGCCGCCGGAGGGCGTCAGAGACAGTGGCGGTTTGGAGACGATTCCGAGCAGCCTGGTGGTGATGAGGAGTTGGCGTTTGAGGGGAAAGAGAGAAGGGGGCGTGGCGTTTATGTGTGCGTGCTTACTGGCGTGGATTGATCACTCCATCAATCAGAATTAAACCTCGAATCAAGGCGCATAAAACGGTCGCGAGGATCTAGCCGCGGGTGGAAACAAAGAACAGGCGTGTGGGGTCTGTCTGTCAGCGAGGTGGAGGAAGTGGGAGTGGGGCCTGCTTGTCAGTCGCTCTGCGGGTGTGCGTTTGGGTAGAAAACTCTTAGCGTGTGGGGGAGAGCTGGTGGGTTGGACTGGGCTTTGCTGGGCTGGCCAGTTGGGCTGGGTCCGTTTCCATTTTTTTTCTCCCTGAATGTTTTAATCTTTTCCAATTATAATTTCTGTTTTGTAATTCAAACAACAAATCAACATTCAAATCAATTCAAACATTCACCAAACATTGTAATTGAATTTGGTTCTGTTTAACAACATAAACCAATTCCCAGAATAAAATAATATTTTTATTTTAGAGTCCATTTATAATTAAATAAAATGGACACTAGTTATTAAATCAAATGGGTTTTAATTTAATTAAAATCTCCATTTGAAATCTAAATATTTTCAAAACTAAATCAGTAGGTTTTATTTGAGAATATAAAACATTTGGAAAACTTATTTAAAATAAATAAATAAGTTTTGATGTTTAATTAAATTAGTAAAAACCTTTATTTTTAATAAACTTGGATATTAAATCCTTATTATTTTTTTTAAATAAACCTTTACTATTTTTATCAAATAGAAATATTTTATTTCAAAAGCTTGGCCAAGTTTTTAATTTGGCTTATAAAATAATCCTTATTTAAATTTCTACCTTTTCATTTGAAAATCAAATCTTTTTTATTAAAAGATCCAAAATAGTAATTCCAAATATTTAAAATTTTCTTTATTAAAGGTTTTGTCTTTTCAAATTCCTTTAGGATTTGTTTGTTCAAAATAGGTTTGAAAGTTTCCAATTGAATTCAAAAAGTTTCTTCTCACCCTGAAAATCAATAAAGTTTTATTTTATTCAATATATTTCACATATCAAGATTTGGAAAATCTTGCGATGTGACATTATGCGGGACCTGATAGGACGTCTGCTAGGACGACACTCCCGACAGGTTAGAGGCACCCACTTCCACGTCTTCGGAAGACGTGATGAGGATTTAGAGTCCATCGACTTCAAGGACGACTCGAGGGACACAGCAGAGCCGATACGTCTGTACCTCCAGGACTTAGAGTCTCTCATTAGTCACGTGGACACGGACAGGACCAATGTCATGCTTAGCAACGATGAGCTCCAGGTGCAGCTTCGCGAGAAGGACAAGCTCTTCACGCAGCAGGACGAGATAGTCAAGGAAATGGAGGCGAAGTTTGAGACCCAGGACATGAAGTTCAAGAGTCAGGAGAAACGTGTCCAGGATAGGAACAAGAAGATCCGGGACATGACTGAAGAACTGCAGTCCAAGTACTTCGAGCTAGAGCAGCAGCAGACGATGATAGAGAGGCTTCGTTCACAGAAGAGGGCTCTCAAGGCCAAGATAGAGTCCTTGACCACTACCATTGAGGAGAACAAGACCGCGATGGAGAATGCAGGTCTTACCTTTGTCGAGGAGGAGATTGATGCTGATGAGTAGACTTGACTACTCGTTTATCTTTTATTATCGTACTTGTTATTGGACCATCCAACATGTGGATGGCTTGCTACTTGTGTGTTTTACTTTGTGAACTTGTTATCTTGTTGTTGAACTTTTATCTCTTGGTTGCATGCTTGTGATTGCTTATGTGATGTAATGTGCATGAAAGCATCTATGGGTATCTCATTCTTATCTCTATTTGAACAAACCACGGATGCCTCCCCGTCGTGCAAACCCCAACAACAACAACATCACTCTAGAAATGCAGCAAATGATGACTGCTCAAACACAGCTAATGCAGATGATGACAACATTCATCCAGAACCAAAACAATAACTACAACAACAACAACCCCAACAACAACAACAATAACAACAACAACCCTCCGGGCTTTGATATGCTTACCAGATTTCTGAGATTGAGGCCAGCTAAGTTCTCATGGACGACTGATCCCATGGTGGCCAACGATTGGCTACGTTCTGTGAACAAGGACTTAGTAACCGTGGGTTGCACGAATGCTGAGAAGGTCAGATTTGCAGCACATCTGCTGGAAGGGCTAGCCGCCACTTGATGGGACAACTTCCAGATCACCACTCCTATAGATGAAGTGACATGGGCTATCTTTGAGGATGGCTTTCGCACTGCTCATATCTCATCAGGAATAATGAGCCTGAAAAAGAAAGAGTTCCACAATCTGAAGCAGCGCCACCGCAGCGTGGCTGAATACATTGAGGAGTTCAACAATATGGCGCGTTATGCACCGGATGAAGTTGGCACTGATGCCAAGAGAAAGGAACAATTTCTGGAAGGCTTGAATGATGAGCTGAATCTGCAATTGGTTGTGGCATATGTTCCCACTTATCAGTCGCTCTGTGACAAGGCTGCTATATTGGAGAACAAAATGAAGCAAGTCGAGAGTAGAAAAAGAAAGCACTCAGACAAGCACAGCTCGGGATCGTCTCACAAACGATCTCATTATGATGACAGCGGAAGCTCAGGATCCCACAAGCATGGGAAATTCAACAGGCACCGCAACCACAACCGTCATGACAACAAACATCATCGCAGTCATGACAATGACAAGTACAAGAACCACAAGAGTGGACATAAGAGCCACCACAGTGGAAATGGAAGTGGAAGTGGAAGTCAGCCTGTTAAAAGAGACATCAGTCAGGTTGAATGCTTCAAATGCAAGAAGATGGGGCATTATGCAAATGAGTGTCCTGAAAAGAAAGTTGAAGGACCTATCAAGCCCAATCCTTTCCAGAAAGGACAGGTGAACCACATCAATGTGGAGGAGGTCTATGAGGAGCCTGATGCTGTTGCTGGTAAGTTCAGACTCAATTCTATTCCAGCATTTGTTCTTTTTGATACTGGAGCATCGCATTCATTCATATCAAAAGCATTTGTTGATAGAAATGGGTTTCCAACTGAAAAGATTGGGTGTCCAATAAGAGTTAGTTCTCCGGGTGGAGATATGATAGTAAGTCTTGGATGCCGGGATCTAGTAATAGAGTTTGGAAAACATAAATTTCTAGTGAGTTTGATTATCCTAGATTCCCAAGGACGGGACGTAATATTGGGAATGGATTGGATGGCTAAGTATGAAGGAGTGCTAGATTGTGCCAATCGTACTGTTGCACTCACAACCCCGGAAAGAAAACGGATTAAGTTCAAGTCCAACTTTGAATCTAAAGGAAGTAAGCTAAATTCTCTTAAGGGGGTTAGCATGGACAGTGTGCCAATTGTGAGTGAGTATCCGGATGTATTTCCGGAAGAACTGCCGGGAATGCCACCAGATAGAGATGTGGAGTTTCTGATAGATTTGGTACCAGGTTCTGGACCAATAGCAAAGAGACCGTATAAAATGTCAGTTGATGAACTGAATGAAATCAAGAAGCAACTTGGAGAACAATTGAAGAAGGGATTTATTCAACCAAGTTCTTCATGTTGGGGAGCCCCAGTTTTGTTTGTGGAGAAGAAATATAGAAGTCAAAGGTTATGTATAGATTACCGTTCGCTCAACGAGGTAACTATCAAGAACAAATACCCTTTGCCTAGAATCAATGACTTGTTTGATCAACTAGAAGGAGCATGCGTGTTCTCAAAGATTGATCTCTGGCTAGGCTACTTTCAACTCAAGATAAGAGAACAAGACATACCTAAAACAGCATTCACCACAAGGTATGGATTGTATGAGTATACCGTAATGCCTTTTGGTTTGACTAATACTCCAGCATACTTCATGAATATGATGAACAAAGTGTTCATGGAATTCCTTGACAAGTTTGTTGTCGTTTTCATCGATGACATCTTAGTCTACTCCAAGAGCAAAGAATAACATGAAGGACACTTGCGTTTGATACTTGAGAAGTTGAGAGAGCATAAAATTTATGCCAAATTCAGCAAGTGTGAGTTCTGGTTAGAGGAAGTTGGTTTTATTGGTCATGTTATGACAAAGGATGGTGTAGCAGTTGATCCTGCTAAAGTTTCAGCTGTGACTGAATGGGAATCTCCCAAGTTCGTGAAGGAAGTTCGCAGTTTCCTTGGCTTAACAGGTTACTACAGAAGGTTCATTGAGAATTTCTCTAAGGTAGCTAAGCCCATGACTAAATTGTTAAAGAAAGACAAGAAATTTGCTTGGTCTGAAGGTTGCGAACTCAGATTTCAGGAGTTGAAGAAGAGGCTTGTGACAGCACCAGTTTTATGTCTGCCAGATTTGGAAAAGGATTTCCAAGTATATTGTGATGCATCTCATCAAGGTTTGGTTGCAATACTTATGCAAGACGGTAAAGTTGTAGCTTATGCCTCGAGACAACTCAAAACTCATGAAGTGAACTATCCTACTCATGATTTAGAGTTAGCCTCTGTCGTCCATGCACTCAAAACATGGAGACACTACCTTTTAGGAAAGCGTTGTGAAGTGTTCACTGATCACAAGAGTTTGAAGTATATCTTCACCCAGAAGGAAATCAATATGAGGCAAAGAAGATGGTTAGAGCTTATCAAGGACTATGACTTAAGTTTGCAATACCACCCCAGTAAAGCAAATGTTGTAGCAGATGCTCTAAGTCGTAAGGTATTTGTGAATGTCCTTACCAAAGGAGAATTGCCAGATGATTTGTGTACCCAATTCAGAAAACTCAGATTGGAGATTGTGCCTGAAGGACATCTCATGTCTTTGGAAGTTCAACCCACTTTGTTGGACAAGATCAAAGAAGCCCAGAAGATTGATAAAGAAATCGAAGAGATTAAGGAAAAGATTGGACAAGGAAAAGCCAAAGGATTCCATGAAGACGAACAGGGTACTTTATGGCATGGGAAACGTATTTGCGTTCCACAAGACCCGGAATTGGGGAAACTAATTTTGCAAGAAGCATGCAACTCTCTGTATTCTATTCACCCGGGTAACACCAAAATGTACATGGACATGAAAGAAAGATTTTGGTGGAATAATCTCAAGAGGGACATCATCGAACATATTGCTTTGTGTGATGTGTGTAGTAGAGTGAAAGCGGAGCATCAGAAACCAGCAGGTTTGCTTCAACCACTACCTATTCCTGATTGGAAGTGGGAAAAAATTGGTATGGATTTCATTACCGGATTACCAAGGACTAGGTCAGGATATGATTCCATATGGCTAGTAGTGGATCGCCTAACTAAAGTGGCTCATTTCATACCCGTGAAGACAACCTATACAAGTGCTAAGTTAGCCAAAATCTACATGAGTAGAATTGTATGTCTACATGGTGTGCCCAAGAGTATTGTGTCTGATAGGGGAACTCAATTCACTTCCTACGAAGTGGGTGATAGAGCCTATCTTAGAGTGTCACCACTTCGTGGAGTGAAAAGATTCGGAGTCAAAGGAAAATTGGCACCAAGATATGTTGGGCCATTCAAGATTTTGAGTCGCAAAGGAGAAGTTGCCTATGAAATTGAATTTCCAGAATCTCTATCAGCTGTCCATAATGTGTTCAATGTGAGTCAGCTTAAGAAATGTCACCCAGAAATGGAAGAAACTTCTTTGAAGGATACTATACCTTTGGAGGAGGTGCAACTAGAAAGTGATCTCACTTATGAAGAGAAACCTATCAAAATTCTTGAGACTGCAGAAAGAGTCACAAGGACAAAGACTATCAAGTTTTGCAAAGTGCAGTGGAATCATCATTCCGAAGAGGAAGCAACATGGGAAATAGAAGATGATCTTCGGAAAGACCACCCTCACCTATTTGCTAGCCAATCCGAATATCGAGGGCGAGATTCACCTTAAGGGGGTTAGAATTGTAACATCCCTAAATTCATGATTTCAAAGATTGCATATCATTCATGCATGCATATAGATTTGAGATCAATTTCAAACTCATTTCAAGAAAACAGAAGCACATAGTACTATCATTTTATGTGAGCCAACTTAAATCAGATGCCCATCCTCACTTGAGAGCTTAGTGTTTTAAAAACCAAGTTTGGTTGCTTCTATATTGTTTGGCTTGAGTGTAGAGTTTGAACAAAATTTTACAAAATAGAAATGGTTTCAAAAACCATTTTCAAACATTTGCAAACCAAGTGCAATGTCCCTGTTATTTTGTTTTTCCAAAAATGACCAAGCCTTTTCAAAGTAACCACATGGTTTTATACCTAGATTTGAGTATGTTGCACACTGCAAAAATCCCAAATGGATTTGAATTCAAATGGAGTTTGAATTCATTTCAAAACGATTCCTGAAAATCAATTTAGAAAAAGAAAAGAGAAAAGAATTGGAAAAGGGCCGGCAACAGGAATTTGGCCCAGCAACAGGCGCAGCCCAACTAGCCCACCCGGCTCCTCTCTCTCTCTCTTGCACGCGCAGACGCACCCACGCGGTCACTGACGCGCGAACCCCACTCCCTCTCTGCTTATTTAGCTGACAAGCGGGCCCCGTCCACGTCATCATCGTCTTCCCCAAAATCCCACGCACGAACTCCGCTGTTGCCCGTTGCTGCTTTGATTCCGCGAGGTAAATGACATTGAATCACTGGGCGTTTCTTGTCGAGCCTCTGGCTACTTAATCCCCTCTCTCTCGCGACCATTTCCCCTCAACCAATTCCCCCTTCATGCCCCCAGGCTGCTCGCTTCTCGACGCCGCCATTCCGACGATCGCGCCGAATTCGGTGAGCATCGTGTCCCCGCCTGACTCATGCCATCAAGCTCAGCAACTCCTTGCGCATCTACTGACACACCCTGTTTGTTCTCGCATGGTCTGTAGCTTCGGCAACGACTTCGACCGAGCGCCGCCGCTCTCTGCACGAACTCCGGCAACCTCTCCCCGTAAGTACCAGCCGCCCCTGGCCCTCTGCCTGATACGCCTAGGACCCCCATCGTCTTGCGCATCTAACGGTGCCCTCCTTTTGACTTAGCGCGACGCAGAACCTCGCCAACGCACAAAGACCCGACGCGTTCGCGAACTCCGGCGAGGAATCTCCGACGACCCCGTGCGCCCCTTTCCAAGCCACCGCCACGTTGAACTTCAGCACACCACCGCGGTTCTGGTAAGCCTCTTCCCCCACTCCCGCGCAACCTATAACGCCAGCGCCGCCGCTGACAGACGCGCCGCCGCCAATCGCCGCCGCTAGCGCCGCTCATCTTTGGTCAAGGCGTTCAGGAACGTTAGATGTAGATCCTACGGCTGAAATTAGAACTTAAGCGAAGAGGTATGCGCGCATCTAAGCCACCAGATCTGACTTAAATCCTACGGCTCGCAGAGCTCGATCCGTCCGAACCGGTACGGGCCAATAGGAAACAGACGCATGGCTAGGGTTTGAGTTTAAAAACAGATTGAATCAGATTTAGATCCAATTTTGAAATAGCTATAACTTTTGATCCACACGTTAGAATTTGACAAATTTTATACCGTTGGAATCAGGAGAACAAGCCCTTTCCATTTATGCAATGTTTTTAATGTTTAGTTTCTGTTAAAATGATTTTATTTGCAGAAACTTGTTTAGGACTATTTTGAGTATAGAAATTGTTTAGGAATTTGTTTTAGTGCTAAATAAACTTGGTTTAGCAAGTTTTTGACTTGTTATGATTCAGTATCATGCACTTGCTTGGTTGAGTTTTAAAAATCATCACTTAGCATTATTGCATGCATGCATATATATTTTTGTGTGTTTGTATATATTGTGTGAAATTTGTTGCCACCATTCTTTGTGTAGACTTTGGTGCTAGTGATTGTGATTGTGAAGAGTGCTACTCTCCCAACTACCAAGGCAAGTGGTACTTCATGAATATTTCCATCCCTATACTTTTATACAAGCATTAGAAATATTTTTGCTAAAGTCCTGCATGTTACTATTTTTGCCAAATGCCATGTTGGGAAATCCTAAGTAGTTACAGAATTGCTAGGAAATTCCTAAGTTAAGTTATTATGCCATGCTTAGCCTAGCTAGTAGCAAACAAGGGTTGGTAAAGTATATACATGCTATGATGAAAATATTTCTAAGTCTTTGGACTTATGTTTTTCTTAATAAAACAGCTAAGTCAATGAATCACCTGGGCGGAATGGGACTTGATTGGTGGTTTTTGGTTGAGTGGTTACACAAGGCCCATGGATATGGTTTACCTTGTGTATCTCACTTGTGGTATGCCACCCAAGAACATAGGGATTTTAGAAGCCAAGTGTTGAGAAGCTTATAGTGCAGCCACTTGGCAATATGGGCTCTGCCTGGATCACATAAGTTGCTAGAACTTATCCATTTGGACAGTTGGTGGTAGTGGGAATGATAGGTTGGAGCGCGTCCATTTGGTCTAAGGAAAGGCTTCTGAAAGGTCCTATCTTGGGAAACCAAGTCTGGTGGGGAAAGTGCACAACCTCTGCAGATGGAAAAATCTAAGTACTTAGCCAAGTCCATGGCAATGGACAACTTGAGCATCAAGACATGGAAGCTATCAAGAATCTCATCACTCCAACTTCTAAGTAAAACTTGTGGGTGAACAAGGGTGAAGGACCTCAATGTCTATTGATGGTTTCTTGCGAAAAGGTTTTGACAAAAGAAAAACTTAGTGATTTCAACTAATAGGAAAAACCTATTTTGAGCAAAGCAAGCCAAACAACACTTAGCCAAAATGCATATAGTAATATAGTCCACTTAAAAATTTACTAAGGTATCACTTGCCAATACTATTCCAAAGTATTGACCCACTGTGGATGTAACTTGTGATCTTGCAGGTTACTCTGATGAGGATTAGGTGTCATGAGTCTACACTCAACATGTTTGCCTGTGGCACATGAAGATGAAGACTTATGTTTATTTACTTATTCCAAACTCTTGTATTAGGCCTGTGGCCTTGAGTTGTAAAGACTATGTTTAAACTCTGGAATGGATGTAATAAATGACCTTTGTATCTGTGTACTTCATATTAAACTGTGGATGCTAGCAATGATCCAGGGACTAGCATTGCAATCACATGGATCCTTTTCCTTTACAAAGGAGGGATCTTACAAATTGCCAGGAATGCCACTAGATAGAGATGTGGAATTTCTTGTTAATTTTCTACCAGGATCTGGACCAATAGCAAAGAGACCATACAAGATGTCAGTAGATGAGTTGAAAGAACTCAAGAAGCAGCTTGGAGAACAGTTGCAGAAAGGTTTTATCCAACCAAGTTCTTCATCTTGGGGAGCACCAGTTTTTTGTGTGGAAAATAAAGATAGAAGTCAAAGGCTATGCATAGATTACCGTTCACTCAATGAGGTGACTATCAAGAACAAATACCCTTTGCCTAGAATCAATGACTTGTTTGATCAGTTAGAAGAAGCTTGTGTGTTCTCAAAGACTGATCTCCGGTCAGGTTACTTCCAGCTCAAGATAAGGGAACAAGACATACCTAAGACATCTTTCACCACTAGGTATGGATTGTATGAGTACACCGTGATTCC
Organism: Avena longiglumis; assembly: GCA_030063025.1. Classification (NCBI taxonomy): domain Eukaryota; kingdom Viridiplantae; phylum Streptophyta; class Magnoliopsida; order Poales; family Poaceae; genus Avena; species Avena longiglumis. The sequence goes on along the minus strand of CP125977.1, from coordinate 176,046,805 downwards.
ATATGGTTTGACCAATGCACCAGCTTATTTCATGAATATGATGAACAAGGTGTTCATGGAATTTCTTGATAAGTTTGTTGTCGTTTTCATCGATGACATTTTGATCTACTCCAAGAGCAAAGAAGAGCATGAAGGACATTTACGTTTGATACTTGAGAAGCTTAGAGAGCATAAGCTGTATGCCAAATTCAGCAAGTGTGAGTTTTGGCTGAATGAAGTTGGATTTCTTGGACACGTTGTGTCAGGAGATGGTGTAGCAGTTGACACTGCTAAAGTTTCAGCTGTAACTGAATGGGAATCTCCTAAGTCAGTGAAAGAGGTTCGCAGTTTCCTTGGTTTGGCAGGATACTACAGAAGGTTTATTGAGAATTTTTCCAAAGTAGCTAAGCCTATGACAGAGTTGCTAAAGAAAGACAAGACATTTTCTTGGTCTGAAGGATGTGAACTCAGTTTCCAAGAGTTCAAGAAGAGACTAGTGACAGCACCAGTCTTATGTTTGCCAGATTTGGAGAAAGATTTCCAAGTGTATTGTGATGCATATCATCATGGATTAGGTGCAGTACTTATGCAAGAAGGGAAAGTTGTGGCTTATGCCTCGAGACAACTCAAAACTCATGAGGTAAACTACCCTACTCATGATTTAGAGTTAGCCTCTGTTGTCCATGCACTCAAAACATGGAGACATTATCTTTTGGGAAAGCGATGTGAAGTGTTCACATATCAGAAAAGTTTAAAGTATATCTTCACCCAGAAAGAAATTAACATGAGACAAAGAAGATGACTAGAACTCATCAAGGACTATGACTTGAGTTTACAATACCATCCCGGTAAAGCAAATGTTGTAGCAGATGCTCTAAGCCGTAAGGTTTTTGTGAATGGCCTTACTAAAGGAGAATTGCCAGATGATCTGTGTGCCCAATTTAGAGATCTCAGATTGGAGATTGTGCCTGAAGGACATCTCATGTCTTTGGATGTTCAACCCACTTTGTTGGACAAGATCAAAGAAGCCCAAAAGGGAGATAAGGAAATTGAAGATATTAAGTGTAGAGGTCCCAACCTTTAATAAGGAAGAGATCCCTGTGTTTACAATGCTAGTCCCTGGATCAATAGCTAGCATCCACAGTTAAGATGTAATATCAAGAAACAAAGGTCATAATACAACTTTATAACCAGGAATAACATAATTTTATTACATCTTACATAGCTCATTTGGCTATTACATTACATTGCAGCAGAATATCTATAAGCATGGGGTCCTTCATCTTCAAAGTGCCACAGGCAAACATGTTGGTTGTAGACTTGTAATCCTAATCAATAAACTTCACTAACACCAAACCAACCTGCAACATTACAAGTTACAGCCATAAGGGTTAATACATTTGAATTGTATTGGCAAGTTTCACTACTATATAGAATATTAGTGGATCCTATCAATACATGCATATTTGGCTAAGTGGGGTTTAGGCTCATTTGCAGAAAGCAATATAGTTTTATCCTATCTTTTCAAAATAGTTTTGATCTTTTGTCAAATCTTTCTGAACTCCTTGGAATCCACCAAGTGCTTCAAGTCTCTTGTTGTCACTTTCATGTTTTTCTTTTAGAAATTGGAATGTCGAGATTTCCCATAGCTTCAGGCCTTAGTTGCTCAGTATTGTCCATAACCGGGGACACGGCTAAGTACTTAGAATTTTATCTTCTGCAGAAGTTGTACACTTTACCCACATGACACAATCTCATCTTGTTGCCACCAGTGGCCGCTGGATAATTACTCACCAAGATGGAGTACTGGCAGACTGAGAATGTGACGAAGTCTTTCCATAGGGTCCTCCCAATACACAATGCTAGCTTGTCTTCAGGCACCAATGTAGGGTTCTAAGTTCCCTCATTCCAGTAACCTGAAGAGGCCAATGCATGGGTCTTCCACTATGTATTTGACTAAGCCAGTGCCCATTTAGCATGTGGCTGTACACGGAAGCCACTATACGAGAAACATGTTCAATCTCTAAGTCCCTGGGTGGTTCTCTTCTAGTGCACAACAAAAAGAGATTGCCATATAAACATGGTTCCTCTTGTTGCCACCTTGTCCAAAACTTGAGTACTCCTTGTCCACCCAGGTGGTTCATTGAGTACTTGTTTTATTATATAAAACATAAGTCTTTTCCCAACTCCATATAATCTCAACATGTATCTCATCTCAAAATAAATAGCAGGGCTAAGCTCATTACAACTACATTTTTTCACTAAGGAATATATAAGAGTATCCTATTAGGATTTAGCATAGCAAAATACAGTAGTCTTTATCATGCATGTTTCAAAATCCACTAAGTGTGATGAAAATAGTAGGACATGGATGATAGTGTCAATTGCCTTTTTGGTAGAGGATGTTGGTTCACTTTTTGATCTTGCTAATATCACACTCTTCTAACTTCACTACAAATAAATCAAGCAAACATAGATTCAACTAGCATTCCAACCAATATTCAAACAATTTAACACACATAAAATAATAGAAACTAAGTCATGCATGCAAACATGCAAAAGAAAGTTTTATTTGCAAAGGTGGTTTCTACTAGGCTCTATACATTGTAAGGTTCAAAGTGGTCATTTCCTAAAGTGGCAAAACCATTTGTAAAAAGGGTTTTATCTATAAACCATTTTTAAATCAAATCATTATTTTATGTGATGGAAAATGTTTTTAGCAAAGCAACAATTTTATGTTGTTCACCAAATAAGTTGTTAATTCACAAAACTTGGTGTTTAGGGTCAGTAGGTTTGAATCAACACATTTTCCAAAGGTTTTTCTCAAAAATCATTTCCATATCAAAATCAATGTTTTTATTTGACTAGAAATGAGCTAATTCAATTATTCAATCCTAATCTTCACAAAATACATTTTTAAATCCACAAGTTGGTTCCTAGGGTCAGTAAGTTCACAACAAATCATTTTGCAAAGATTTCACATTAAAATTCTATCTAGAACAATTTTTATATTCAAAACAAGCCTACACAAGTTTCTGCAAATTCAACCAATTTATCAGAAGCTTTTTACTAAACAAAGTGCATGGTTGGCTAGGGATTGTTTTTATGAAACCATTGATATAAAATTTGCAAATTTTGGACGTGTGGATAAAAAGTTATGCAATTTACAAGTTTGCATCTAAATCAGATTCTAATTCTGTGTTTAAACAATACTCTGTCCACGTGGCTTGCTCTTATTGGCCGATACCGCTTCGGGCGGATCGAGCTCGCTGGATCATTGGATCTAACTAAGATCGAGTGGCGCAGAGGCACACGATACCCCTTCGTCTACGTTCTATCACAACCAGACGATCAAGATCTAACGGACACGTTTGCATGGTCAAAATCGCGGCCAAGCAGTGGCGGCAGTTAAGGCGCTCACCGAGGTGATGCCGAGGTGAGGCTCGAGGCGATTCACTCCTAGGCAAAACAGGAATACAGTTAGACGCGGGAGAGTGTGGGGTTCATGTGAGCATCATTGAGAGGTACCGGGGCGGTCTGACCATACCGGGCGCCCATGAGCGAATGAGTGGCACGGGGAGATGCGCCAGGAGGTGAGGAGTGTGTGAGCTTGGTCGATGAGGCAAGGGGCGGTGTCTACTGGCCGGAATCGAGGGGAAAGCTCATCGAAGACAGCGGCCGTTGAGGCTACAATTTGGGCAGCCTAGTGGCTCCGGTCGAGTGGGATCTGAGGGGAAGAGAAGAGGAGATGCTAGCGTTTAAATGTGCGTGGTCACGGCGAGGTATAACAGCAGCAGTAACGCGAATTTAACATGATTCAATCGCGGCCAGAAACGGTAGCGAGGAGAGAGGGGCGAGGTCAGTGCGAGGAAGAAGATGATGAGAGCAAAGGGCAGCTCACAAGGTGAGATGGAAGTGCGAGTGGGTTTTCCAATGGGAGAGGGTTAGTTGGTGGACCAGGCTTGCTTGAGTCACGATGGGTTGGGCTAGTTTCTATTTTTTTTATACTGAATCTTTTTCCTTTTTCCATTTGATTTTCTTTTTTGAAATTCAACCAAACAATTCAATCAAACAATTCAAACATTCAAATCAAATCAACTTCCACCAAACTTTGTATTGGGTTTAGTTCTGTTTAACAACAATAATTCAAAGTCCAAAACAAAATAATATTTTTATTCTTCTAGGATCTATTTAATAATAAAATAAAATAGACCTTAATTATTAATTCAAATAGGTTTTGATTTATTAAAATCTCCATTTGAAATCTAAATATTATCAAAACCAAATCAGTAGGTTTTATTTGAAAATATAAAATACTTGGAAAAATTGTTTAAAATAATTTAACAAGTTTTGATGTTTAATTAAAATGGTAAGACCTTTATTTTTAATAAAATTGGATATTAATAAATCCTCATTATTTTGTTTAAATAAGCTTTTACCCTTTTATCAAATAGAAATATTTTAATTCAAAAGCTTGGCCAAGATTTAATTTGGCTCAATAAAATAATCCTTATTTATAATTCTACCTTTTCATTTGAAAACTAAATTTTTTTACTAAAAGATCCAAAAATAGTAATTCCACTTATTTAAAATTTTCTTTATTAATTTTTTATCTTTTCAAATCCCTTTAGGATTTGTTTGATCAAATAGGTTTGAAGGTTTCCAATTGGAAACAAAAGTTTCTTCTCACCCTGAAAATCAACAAAGTTTTATTTTATTCATTTATTTTTTACATAACAAGATTTGGAAAATCTTGGGATGTGACATTAAGGAAAAGATTGGCAAGGGAAAAGCCAAAGGATTCCATGAAGATGAATAGGGTACTTTATGGTATGGAAAACGTATCTGTGTTCCACAGGATCCGGAACTTCGGAAACTGATTTTATAAGAAGCACACAACTCACCGTATTCCATTCATCCGGGTAACACCAAAATGTACATGGATATGAAAGAAAGATTTTGGTGGAATAATCTCAAGAAGGACATCGCCGAACATATTGCTTTGTGTGATGTATGTAGCAGAGTGAAAGCGGGACATCAGAAACCAGCAGGATTGTTACAACCACTACCTATTCCTGATTGGGAATGGGATAAGATTGGTATGGATTTCATCTCCGGATTGCCAAGGACCGGTCAGGATATGATTCTATTTGGGTAGTAGTGGATCGCTTGACTAAAGTGGCTCATTTCATACCCGTGAAGACAACTTATACAAGTGCTAAGTTAGCCAAGATCTATATGAGTAGAATTGTATGTCTACATGGAGTACCCAAGAGTATTGTGTCTGATAGGGGAACTCAATTCACTTCTCATTTTTGGAGGCAACTACATGAATCATTGGGAACGAGGTTGGAATTCAGCACTGCTTTTCATCCTCAGACTGATGGATAGACATAAAGGACCAATCATATTCTTGAAGATATGTTGAGGCCATGTGCTCTAGACTATGGAGCCAGTTGGGATGAAAGTCTGCCTTACGCAGAATTTTCTTACAATAACATCTATCAAGCCAGTATTGAGATGGCACCATTTGAGTTTCTCTATGGGAGAACGTGTACCACCCCATTGCTATGGAATGGTGTGGGAGAAAGAAGTTTCTTCGGACCAGAACTAATCAAAGAAGCTGAAGAAAGTCAAGCTGGTTAAGGACAGATTGAAGATAGCACAGTCCCGACAAAAGAGCTACGCAGATCCTAAGCGTAGAGAAGTCACCTATGAAGTAGGTGACAGAGCTTATCTTAGAGTGTCACCAGTTCGTGGAGTGAAGAGGTTTGGTGTCAAAGGTAAATTGGCCCCAAGATATGTTGGACCATTCAAGATTCTGAGTCGTAAAGGGGAAGTAGGTTATGAAATTGAATTGCCAGAGTCTTTGTCAGCTGTTCACAATGTGTTCCATGTGAGTCAGCTTAAGAAATGCCATCCAGAAATGGAAGAGACTTCTTTGAAGGATACTATACCTTTGGAAGAGGTCCAATTGGAAAGTGATCTCACCTATGAAGAGAAACCTATCAAGATTCTTGATACTGTAGAAAGAGTTACTCGGACCAAGACTATCAAATTCTGCAAAGTTCAATGGAACCATCATTCCGAAGAAGAAGCAACATGGGAAAGAGAAGATGATCTTCGGAAAGACCACCCTCACCTATTTGCTAGCCAACCCGAATCTCGAGGGCGAGATTCACCTTAAGGGGGTTAGATTTCTAACATCCCTAAAATCATGTTTTAAAAACCCATGCATATCATCCATGCATCCATGATCATTTAGGGTTCCATTTTCAAAACCATTTCAAAAACAGGATCATATGTTGCTCATTATTTTATGTAAGTATGCTCTAGCCTTAGTGCTACTTTCTAATGAGAAGAGTACTTGTTTTGTTCAGTAATGTTTTGAATTCAAACTTAAGTACTTTCCAAAGCTTGAGCAAAGTTTTCAAAACAAAGTGTAAAAATAAAACCAATTTTATGCCTATTGTTTATATCACATTAAGTCTTGTTTTTATTTTTATTTTCAAATGATCAAAGTGTTTTTGAGTAACCAATAGTGTTTGACATACATTTGAGTGCAAAGTTTACCGTATAAAAACCTAGAGAAGATTTGAATTCAAACTTATTTGAATTAGAGTTGAAAAATCATTTCTAGAAAATCAAACAGAAAAAGAAAAGGAGTAAAGGAGTGAAGGAGAAAAAATAAAGCAAACAGCCAGCCGCCACTTGTTGGTCAGACGCTGAGAGCCGTGCAATGTAGATCGGACGAACGCGATAGAACATAGTCGAAGAGGTAAGTAGATATCTGAGCCGCGCTTTTTAGTTAGATATAACGGTTCGGAAGCGTGATCCTGAGCGAAGCGGTACCCACCAATCAGGAAGCGCCGCGTGGCAATAGTTTTGTTTTAAATTTCTGAATTAGATCTGTTAGATGTTTAAATTTGATTAATTCATAACTTTTGATTCCCACATCCAAATTTGACAAATTTTATATCAATGGAATCAGGAGATAAAATCATTTCCATCTATGCAATGTCTTAAAGTTTTGCCTCTGTTAAAATGGTTGTTTTTGTAGAAACATGTGTAGGCCTATTTTGTGTATAAAAATTATTTGGAATTTTTTTTGCTATGCAAATAAAGATTATTTGGATTATTTTGTACTTTTTTATGTTTCAGTATTGTGCACTTGTCTTGTTTGGTGTAGAAAATCATCACATGGCATTATGCATGCATCCATATATTTTTGCTTGTATTTATTTTGTATGTGATTTTGGTGTTATTATTTCATGTGTAAATTTTGGTGCAAATAGTGATTGTGATTGTGAGGATTGTAGCTACTCTCCAAACTACCAAGGCAAGTGGTGCTTCATGATTTATTTCTATGTTTTTCAACTATGCTTTAGAAATATTATGCTAGACTTGCATGGATATTTTGATCTATATGCTATGCTTGGGAAATCCTAGTAGTTGTAGAATTGCTAGAAATATTTCTAAGTCTTATCAATGCCATGCTTAGCCTAGCTAGTAGTAACCAAGGGTGGTTATATATTAATACTATGAGAAAATATTTCTAAGTCTTTGGACTTGAGTTTTGTTTAATAAAACAACTAAGTGAATGAAACACCTGGGTGGAATGGAAGGAATGGTTTATGTTGAGTGGTTATACAAGGCCCATTTCCATGGTTTACCTTGTGTATCTCACTTATGGAAAGCCACCCAGGAACAACGGGATTTGAGATGCCATATGTTAAGAAGCTTCTAGTGCAGCCACTTGGCAATATGGGCTCTGCCTGGATCATATAGGTTGCAATAACTTAGCCATTTGGGCAGTTGGTGGTAGTGGGATGATAGGTTGGAGCGCGTCCATTTGGTCTAAGGGAAGGCTTCTGAAAGGTCCTATCTTGGTGAAAATCAAGTCTTGTGGGGAAAGTGCACAACCTCTGCAGATGGAAGAATCTAAGTACTTAGCCATGTCCCTGGTATTGGACAACTTGAGCATCAAGACATGGAAGCTATCAAGAATCTCCTCATCCCAATTTCTAAGTAAAAACTTGTGGTTGAACAAGGGTGAAGGTCCCCAATGTCCATTGGTGGTTGCTTGGGAAAGCTTTTGATAAAGAAAAACTTAGTGTTTCAACTAATAGGTAAAACCTATTTTGAGCAAAGCAAGCCTAAGCTACACTTAGCCAAAATGCATATAGTATTTAGTGTACCAATATTCTACTAAGGTATCACTTGCCAATACTATTCCAATGTATTGACCCACTGTGGCTGTAACTTGTGATGTTGCAAGATATTCTGATGATGATTAGGATTCATGAGTCTACACTCAACATGCTTGCATGTGGCACATGAAGATGAAGACTTATCTATCTTATTATGTATTTTGAACTCTTGTATTAGGCCTGTGGCCATGGAGTTTGTAAAAGACTATGTTTGTCTCTGGAATGATATGTAATAATGACCTTTGTTTCTGTGTACTTCGTCTTAAACTGTGGATGCTAGCATTGATCCAGGGACTAGCATTGCAATCACAGGGATCCTTTCCTTTACAAAGGAGGGATCTTACAGAGGGGGTCTTATAGCCGGAGCAGGGGCGATACTCTCGCGAGGAAACACCGGCAATTAAGCCTGCATCAATCGCGGCAGTAATGTATTTAACGGCGGCGTCGACGGGGTCGTGGGGGTGAGTGGCTCGGGGACGATGCTCGTGTGGCACTCCGGTCCACCAGTCAGTGAGCGCGGGGTGGGTCTGTGCCGCGTGAGAGAAGGAGGGAAAAACCCCGGGTGGGCTTAGTGGGCTAGGTCTGCTGCTGGGCTGAAAACATGGCGCCTGGCCCAGTTGGGTTTTTAAACCTTTTTCTTTTTCTAATTTGATTTTCTGGAATCAGTTTCAAATGAATTTTAAAGCATTTTAATTTCAAATCTTTCTGGCCTTTTGTAATATGAATCCTGTATAAATTTGAGTATTAAACCATGCTGCCTTGCTGGACTTGCATGATCCTTTGAAGATTTTTAAAACAACAGTGCCTTAGCACATGGTTTGATGAATATTTAAAAATGGTTTTAAAACCATATTTGTTTTTGAAATTTTTTGTCCAAAGCTTCGAACTCATCACCCCAATCCTATGAATTCAAACAATGGTTTTTAAACAAATATTTTATCTCTTGAGAGTTGCATTAGATCATAGATTGCTCACATAAAATAATAGCACTTAGTGCTTCTGGTTTCTAGGAATGAGTATGAAATTGTCCCCTAAATGATATGCATGCATGAATGATATGAAATCTTTGAAAACATTATTTTAGGGATGTTACAAATCTAACCCCCTTAAGGTGAATCTCGCCCTCGAGATTCGGATTGGCTAGCAAATAGGTGAGGGTGGTCTTTCTGAAGATCATCTTTTCTTTCCCATGTTGCTTCTTCTTCGGAATGATGGTTCCATTGAACTTTGCAGAATTTGATAGTCTTAGTCCGAGTAACTCTTTCGGCAGTCTCAAGAATCTTGATAGGTTTTTCCTCATCAGTGAGATCACTTTCCAACTGGACTTCCTCCAATGGTATAGTATCCTTCAAACAAGTCTCTTCCATTTCTGGATGGCATTTCTTTAGCTGACTCACATGAAACACATTGTGAACAGTAGACAATGACTCTGGCAATTCAATATCATAAGCTACTTCTCCTTTATGACTCAGAATCTTGAATGGTCCAACATATCTTGGGGCCAATTTACCTTTGACACCAAATCTCTTCACTCCACGAAGTGGTGACACTCTAAGATAAGCTCTATCACTGTAGAGGGAGTGTCCCAACCTTTAAACAATACAAGGTGGAGTCCCCTGTGTTTACAATGCTAGTCCCTGGATCAATAGCTAGCATCCACAGTTGAGATGTAATATCAAGAAACAAAGGTCATAATATAACTTTATAACCAGGAATAACATAATTTTATTACATCTTACATAGCTCATTTGGCTATTACATTACATTGCAACGGAATAACTATAGTCATGGGGTCCTTCATCTTCAAAGTGCCACAGGCAGATGTTGGTTGTAGACTTTGTAATCCTAATCAATCAATCTTCACTAAAAATCAATCAAACCTGCAACATTACAAGTTACAGCCACAAGGGTCAATACATTTGAATTGTATTGGCAAGTTTCACTACTATGTGGAATATAAGTGGATTCTATCACTACATGCATTTTTGGCTAAGTAGGGTTTAAGGCTTATTTGCAGAAGCAAAATTTATCCTATCTTTTCAAAATGGTTTTGGTCCTTTGTCAAAACTCCTTTTCCAAATTCCTTGAACTCCTTGGTAAATTCCCAAGTGTTCAAGTCCTTGTCAAAAATCCCTTGAGCTCCTTGGTAACCCCAAGTGCATCAAGTTTTATCAAAATCTCTTGAGCTCCTTGGTACCCCCAAGTGCATCAAGTTTTATCAAAATCTCTTGAGCTCCTTGGTACCCCAAGTGCATCAAGTTTTATCAAAATCTCTTGAGCTCCTTGGTACCCCCAAGTGCATCAAGTTTTATCAAAATCTCTTGAGCTCCTTGGTACCCCAAGTGCATCAAGTTTTATCAAAATCTCTTGAGCTCCTTGGTACCCCCAAGTGCATCAAGTTTTATCAAAATATCTTGAGCTCCTTGGTACCCCCAAGTGCATCAAGTCTTTAAAAGTTTTCTTTTAGAAATTAGAATGTTGAGATTTCCCATAGTTTCAAACTTTAGTTGCTCAGTATTGTCCATAACCGGGGACACGGCTAAGTACTTAGATTTTATTATCTTCTGCAGAAGTAGTACACTTTACCCACATGTCACAATCCCATCTTTTTGCCACCAGTGGCCACTGGATTAGTGCTCACCAAGATGGAGTACCGGAAGATTGAGAATGTGACGAAGTATTTCCAGAGGGTCCTCCCATACACCATTGCTAGCTTGTCTTCAAGTACCCATGTAGGATTCCAGGTCCTCATGTCCAGTAGCCTGAAGACAATGCATGGGTCTTCCCAATGTAGTTGACTAAGCCAGAGCCATAAATAGCATGTGGTTGCACACGAAAGCCACAATTGGAGAAACATGTTCAATCTCTAAGTTTCCTGGGTGGTTTTATTTTGGAGCACAACACAAATAGATTGCCATAGACATGGTTCCTTTTGTTGCCACCTTCTCCAAAACTCAAAGTATCATTGGCCACCCAGGTGGTTCATTGAGTCCTTGTTTTATTATATAAAATTACAAGTCCTTTTTCTCAATCTTCAAAAATCTCAACATGTATCTCTTTTCAAAATATAGCATGGCTAAGCATGTAATAACTACATTGTTTATGCTAAGGAATCTATAGGGTATCCTATTAGGATTTAGCATAGCATAAGTATATAAATTCTTTTCATGCATGTTTTCAAAATCCACTAAGTATAATGAAAATAGTAGGACTTTAGATGATAGTGTCACTTGCCTTTTTGGTAGGGAATGGTGGTTCACTTCTTGATCTTGCTAGTCTCACACTTTTCTAACTTCTCTACAATCAATCAAGCAAACACAATATCATCTAGCATTCCAAACCAATAATCAATCAAACAATTCACACACACAAAACAATGGGATCTAAGTCATGCATGCAAGCATGCAAAAGGTAGTTTTATTTGCAAAGATGGTCTTCACTAAGCTTCTAAACTTTGTAAGGTTCAAAGTGGTCATTTTCCAAAGTGGCAAAGTCATTTGCAAAAGGGTTTTGTCCATAAACCATTTTTTAAATCCAATCATCATTTTATGTGGTGGAAAATATTTTTATCAAAGCAACAACTTTAAGTTGTTCACAAAATAAGTTGTTGTTTCTCAAAACTTGGTGTTTAGGGTCAGTAGGTTTGGTCCAAATCATTTTCCCAAAGTTTTTACTCCAAAAACATTTTCATAACAAAACCATTATTTTTATTTGGCTAGAAATGGGCTAAACTAATTAATCCAACCTAAACTTCACCAAATTCATTTTCAAAATCATGGGTTGGTTCCTAGGGTCAGTAAGTTCACCACAAACTAATATGCCAAGATTTCAACCTCAAAAACATTTTTGAATAATTTTTCTAATCTAAACAATCATACAAATGTTTCTGCAAAAACCAACAATCTAACAGATACTATTTTCTAAACAAATGGCATGGTTGGCTAGGGCTTGCTCCACTGATTCCAACGATATAAAGTTTGTAATTTTTGGACGTGTGGATCAAAAGTTATAGGAGTTTCAAATCTGCATCTAAATCAGATTCAAATTTGTTTTAAACAGAAACTGGTGACACACGTCCTATTCCCATTCATCGGTACCGCTTCGTTCGGATCGACAGACGCAGACCGAAGGATCCAACTTGATCGCATGGCCCAGATTCCCTCTTACCCTTTTGCTCTGGTTCTATTCCTAACCGCAGGATTGAAATCTAATGGTGTAAGGCTAGTCGACCATACTCGGGCGGCGCTGACGCGGCGGCGACTGGCGGAGCGGTCAGGCGTGGACGGTGCCGGCGGTCTAGGAAGCGAGAGAAGAGGAGGAGAGGCTCACCGTGATCGCAGAGGCCTGGGGAAGCTCAAGGTATCGTTGGTTTGACGAGGGGCACGCAAGGTTGCGGTGGATTGCTCGCCGGAGACGTGGTCGGCGTCAGATGGTCCTGGAGCTCGTCGAGGATGGTGCTGTGGTTCGCCCCGAGGAAAAAGGAAGACGCAGTTAGATGCGCCAGATCAAGGCGAAGTTGCATGCGTGAATGAGAGGAAGAGGGGCGGTCGGATACTACCTGGGGAACTCGTCGGAGTTGGAGTGGACGGCGGAGTCGTTCTGTCAAAGACGATGTCGATGCTGCAGAGCACGCGCGGATGTGGGGTTGGTGCGAGGAGATGCAGGAGACGATGGGGATCACACCCGTGTGCTCTGGGGGCAAGGCGGTTTCGTGCTCCGGAATCGCACCGAGTTTCGAGACAGAGGATGGTGCGGCGAGGAATTGGGAAGCCTGGGGGCGTGCCGAGGTGGGGAGACAGAGGGAAAATGAAGCGAGAGAGTGGGCGCTTAAGAGGGCGAGATTGCTGAGCGGAATCACTGCGGCATTACTGCGAATTTACGCGCGGATTGAATGACAGAGAACGGCAACGAGGTTTGGGGAGAAGGGGTCGTGGCGGGTGGAAACGATGACCGTGCTGTGGGGCCTGGCTATCAGCGAGGGAGTGAGAGGGAGAAGAGGGCCACCAACGTGATTGCGGTGCTCGAGTGGAAAACGTTTCATGGGAGAGAGTAGGTGGGCTGGATTGGGTCTTGTTGGGCTTGGCCAGTTGGGCTGAGTCCAATTCTTATTTTTTTCTTTCAAATTGTTTTTCCTTTTCTGTTCCTATTTTCTGTTTTGAAAATCAAACAACAAATCAAACAATCAAAACAATTCAAACAATCACCATACTTTTTATTTGAATTTTTTTCTGTTTAACACATAAACCAAAGTCCAAAATAAAATAATAATTTTTAATTTTAGGGTCCATTATTAATTAAATAAATAGACCATTGTTATTAAATCAAATAGGATTTGTTTTATTTAAATACTCCTATTGAAATCTAATTATTTTCAAAACCAAATCAGTAGGTTTTATTTGGGAATATAAAATACTTGGAAAACTTATTTTAAATAAATAAATAAGTTTTGATGGTTAATTAAAATAGTAAAACCTTAATTTATAAAACTTGGATATTAAATCATTATTAATTAATTTTAAATAAACCTTTATTATTTTTATCAAATATTTTATTTCAAAGCTTGGCCAAGTTTTAATTTGGCTTATAAAATAATCCTTATTTGTAAAACTTCTATTTCATTTGAAAACCAAATCTTTTATTCAAAAGATCCAAAATAGTAATTCCAAATATTTTTATTTTCCTTTTATTAAATGTTTATCTTTTTAAATCTCTTTAGGATTTTATTTGATCCAAATTGGTTTGAAGGTTTCCAATTGGATTCAAAAAGTTTTCTTCTCACCCTGAAAATCAAACAAAGTTTTATTTTATTCATTTATTTTTCACATTACAAGATTTGGAAAATCTTGGGATGTGACAATCACCCACTTCATAGGTGACTTCTCTACGCTTAGGATCTGCGTAGCTCTTTTATCGGGACTGTGCTATCTTCAATCTGTCCTTAACTAGCTTGACTTTCTCTTCAGCCTCTTTGATTAGTTCTGGTCCGAACAACTTCTTTCTCCCACACCATTCCATAGCAATGGGGTGGTACACTTTCTCCCATAGAGAAACTCAAATGGTGACATCTCAATACTGGCTTGATAGCTGTTATTGTAAGAGAATTCTGCGTAAGGCAGACTTTCATCCCAACTAGCTCCATAATCTAGAGCACATGATCTCAACATATCTTCAAGTATCTGGTTGGTCCTTTCTGTTTGTCCGTTAGTCTAAGGATGAAAAGCAGTGCTGAATTCCAACCTCGTTCCCAATGACTCATGTAGTTTCCTCCAAAAATGAGAAGTGAATTGAGTTCCCCTATCAGACACAATACTCTTGGGTACTCCATGCTGACATACAATCCTGCTCATGTATATCTTGGCTAACTTAGCACTTGTATAGGTTGTCTTCACGGGTATAAAATGAGCCACTTTAGTTAGGCGATCCACTACTACCCAAATGGAGTCATATCCTGACCTGGTCCTTGGCAATCCGGTGACGAAATCCATGCCAATCTTGTCCCACTTCCAATCAGGAATAGGTAGTGGTTGTAGCAATCCTGCTGGTTTTTGATGTTCTGCTTTCACTCTACTACATACATCACACAAAGCAATATGTTCTGCGATGTCCTTCTTGAGATTATTCCACCAAAATCTTTCTTTCATATCCATGTACATTTTGGTGTTACCCGGATGAATGGAATACGGTGAGTTGTGTGCTTCTTGTAAAATCAGTTTCTGAAGTTCCGGATCTTGTGGAACACAGATACGTTTTCCATACCATAAAGTACCTTGTTCATCTTCATGGAATCCTTTGGCTTTTCCCTTGCCAATCTTTTCCTTAATCTCTTCTATTTCCTTATCTATCTTTTGGGCTTCTTTGATTTTTTCCAACAAAGTGGGTTGAACATCCAATGACATGAGATATCCTTCAGGCACAATCTCCAGTCTGATATCTCTAAATTGGGCACACAGATCATCTAGCAATTCTCCCTTAGTAAGGACATTCACAAAGATCTTACGGCTTAGAGCATCCGCTACAACATTTGCTTTACCGGGGTGGTATTGCAAACTTAAGTCATAGTCCTTGATGAGTTCTAGCCATCTTCTTTGTCTCATGTTAATTTATTTCTGGGTGAAGATATACTTCAAACTTTTGTGATCTGTGAACACTTCACATCGCTTTCCCAAAAGGCAATGTCTCCATGTTTTGAGTGCATGGACAACAGAGGCTAACTCTAAATCATGAGTAGGGTAATTTACCTCATGAGTTTTGAGTTGTCTCGAGGCATAAGCCACAACTTTCCCTTCTTGCATTAGCACTGCACCTAATCCATGATGAGATGCATCACAATATACTTGGAAATCCTTCTCCAAATCTGGCAGACATAAGACTGGTGCTGTCACTAGTCTCTTCTTCAATTCTTGGAAACTGAGTTCACATCCTTCAGACCAAGCAAATTTCTTGTCTTTATTTAGCAACTCTTACATTGGCTTAGCTATCTTGGAAATTCTCAATGAACCTTCTGTAGTATCCTGCCAAGCCAAGGAAACTATGAATCTCTTTTACTCACTTAGGAGATTCCCACTCAGTTACAGCTGACACTTTAGCAGGATCAACTGCTACACCATCTCCTGACACAACGTGTCCAAGAAATCCAACTTCATTCAACCAAAACTCACACTTGCTGAATTTGGCATACAGCTTATGCTCCCTAAGCTTCTCAAGTATCAAACGTAAATGTCCTTCATGCTCTTCTTTGCTCTTGGAGTAGATCAAAATGTCATCGATGAAAATGACAACAAACTTGTCAAGGAACTCCATGAACACCTTGTTCATCATATTCATGAAATAAGCTGGTGCATTGGTTAAACCAAATGGCATCACGGTGTACTCATACAATCCATACCTAGTGGTGAAAGTTGTCTTAGGTATGTCTTGTTCTCTTATCTTAAGATGAAAATAACCTGACCGGAGATCAATCTTTGAGAACACACAGGCTCCTTCCAACTGATCAAACAAGTCATTGATTCTAGGCAAAGGGTTTTTGTTCTTGATATTCACCTCGTTGAGTGAACGGTAATCTATGCATAATATTTGACTTCTATCCTTCTTTTCCACAAACAAAACTGGTGCTCCCCAATATGAAGAACTTGGTTGAATAAATCCTTTCTGCAACTGTTCTCCAAGTTGTTTCTTGAGTTCTTTCAACTCATCAACTGACAACTTGTACGGTCTCTTTGCTATTGGTCCAGATCCTGGTAGCAAATCAATAAGAAATTCCACATCTCTATATGGTGGCATTCCCGGCAATTCTTCCGGAAACACATCCGGATATTCACTCACAATAGGCATACTGTCTATGCTAACCCCCTTAAGAGAATTTAGCTTACTCCCTTTTGATTCAAAGTTGGTCTTGATTCTGATCCTTTTGTTTTCTGGAGTTGTGAGTGAGACAGTATGGTTGGCACAATCTAGCACTCCCTTGTGCTTAGTCATCCAGTCCATTCCCAAAATGACATCCAATCCTTGGGAGTTTAGGATTATCAGATTAACGGGAAACTTATACTTCCCAAACTCTATGACTAGATCATGACATCCTGAGTTCACTATCATTTCTCCGCCAGGAGAACTTACTTTTATAGGACACCCAATAGTTTCTATCGGTAGTTCATTTATTTCAACAAATGCTCTTGATATGAATGAATGAGATGCACCAGTATCAAAGAGAACAAATGCTGGAACAGAATTGAGTTTGAACTTACCAGCAACAACATCAGGTTCCTCATAGATTTCTTCCACATTGATGTGGTTCACCTATCCCTTTTGGAAAGGGTTGGGTTTGTTGGGTCCTTCAACTTTCTTTTCTAGGCATTCATTTGCATAATACCCCATCTTTTTGCACTTAAAACATTCAAACTGACTAAGATCCTTCTTGACAGGCTGGCTTCCACTACCACTTCCACTTCCATTGTGGTGGTTCTTGTACCCACTCTTCTGACTCTTGTACTTGTCATTGTCATGACTACGGTAATGCTTGTTGTCATGATGACGGTTGTGGTTGTGGTGCTTGTTCTACTTTCCATGCTTGTGGGATCCAGAATTCCCACTATCATCATAATGGGAACGTTTGTGAGACGACCCCGAGTTGTTCTTGTCTGAGTGCTTCCTATTCCTGCTTTCAACTTGTTTCATCTTGCTCTCCAAGATGGCAGCATTGTCACATAGAGACTGATATGTGGGGACATAGGCCACAGCTAACTGCAGGTTCAATTCATCGTTCAATCCTTCAAGGAACTTCTCTTTCCTCTTAGCATCAGTGTCAACTTCATCCGGTGCATAACGCGCCAGATTGTTGAACTCCTCAATATATTCAGCCACGGCGTGGCCGCTTTAAGTTATGAAATTCCTTCTTCTTCAAACTCATCACTCCGGATGAGATGTGAGCAGTACGGAAACCATCTTCAAAGATATCCCATGTCACATCCTCAATGGGAGTGGTGATCTGGAAGTTATCCCACCAAGTAGCTGCTGGTCCTTCCAACAAGTGTGCTGCAAACCTGACTTTCTCCTCTTCAATATAGCCAACAGTTACCAAGTCCTTGTTCACAGAGCGTAGCCAGTCATTGGCCACCATGGGATCAGTAGTTCCTGAGAACTTTGCTGGCCTCAGTCTTAAGAATATGGTAAGCATGTCAAAACCCGGTGGGTTGTTCTGATTGTTGTTGTTGTTGTTGTTGTTGTTGTTGTTGTTGTTGTTGTTGTTGTTGTTTTTGTTGTTCTGATTCTGTATGAACGTGGTCATCATCTGCATCAGCTGCGTCTGAGATGTTATCATCTGCTGCATCTCAGGGGTGATATTGTTGTTGTTAGGGTTGGGATTGGCATGTCGGGGAGGCATCTGTGGTTTTCAATAAGGATAAGAATAAGATACCCATACATGCTTAACATGCACAATACATCACATAGACAATCACCAAGCATGCATCAGAATAACAAAAGTTCAACAACATAAACAACAAGTTTTGAAAAGTAAACACACCAATAGCAATCCATCCACATGTTGGATGGTCATTGCGACTCAATATTCAAAAACATGATAAATATAAGGTAAATGAGTAGTCACCACTACTCCTCTGCATCAACTTCCTCGTCGACAAGTGTAAGACCTGCATTCTCCATAGCGGTCTTGTACTCCTCGACATTGGTGGTCAAGGTCTCTAGCTTGGCTTTGAGAGCCCTCTTCTGTGAACGAAGTCTCTCAATCACCACCCGCTGATGCTCGAGCTCAAAGTCCTTGGCCTCTAGCTCTGCAGTCATGTCTCGAATCCTCTTGTTCCTATCTTGGACTCTTTTCTCTTGACTCTTGAACTTTCTATCCTGACTCTCAAACTTGGCCTCCATCTCCTTGACTATCTCATCTTGCTCCGCGAAGAGCTTGTCCTTATCACGAAGCTGCACCTGGAGTTCGTCATTGCTAAGCATGATGTTGGTCCTATCAGTATCTAGGTGCCTAATAAGAACCTCTAAGTCCTGGAGGTATAGTCGAGTCGGCTCTGTTGTCTCTCTAGCAGTGTCTTTGAAGTCAATGGCCTCTCCATCCTCATCACGTCTACCGAAGGCGTGGAAGTGAGTACCTCTAATATCCCGAGAGTGTCTCCCTAACAAGCGCCCAAGTAAATCCTGCATGACTACCTCTAGGCCTCTCTCCTTGTCATCATGCATGAGCTTGAAAGTGATGGTCTCCGTGGCTGGCTCAGTCTGGCGTCCTAGCTGAGTAACCTTGAAGCCCCAAAGGTCCTTCCTCTCGAACTTGGTGAGGGGAAGCATCATGATGGTAGGAAGTGGGAGATTGAGCAAACTAGTGAGCTCAATAAGACGAGTTCCAAAACGAGTTCCCTTGAACTCTTCAGCCGTGTTGATAGTAACATTAGGCATCTATTTTATAAGATAGAAAAAGTTAGAATCATACATAGAGATGAATCACAAGACAAGGCACCACAGGCATATTAAAACACACAAGTCATGGCATACATAAATCCATTACAAGCATCCAAGGTTCAACTTATTTTAGACAACATTTTGGAAAATAAAAAGTGATAAGTATGGTGGTCCAACTAACGAGGAACGTTACAATTCCATCTCACTTGCCAAGTTGGCTAACAGGGCATCTCTAGAGTCCATGATGTCATTTCTTAAATGTTGGTTGGTAGCCTCTAACTCTTGGGTATGCTTCTTTTCTTCCCTAAGGTCATTCTGGGTGTTGAGCATTCTGCACTTGATTCTATCACCAAGCTCTTTGATGGCCTTCCAAGCTGCATCCTTTGCTAAATCAAAGAATGTGGTGTGCATCACTGAGTTGGTGACCATGCAGAATCCTGATTCCTTGTGGTTGTCTTCCTTGTTTTTATACAAGTGAAGTTGCAACCACCAGTACTCAACTCCTTCATCCATCACAGGAAAACCTTTGTACACAGCCGCACCATGTATTCCCATGGAAACCATGAGGTCCTTGAGAGCCTTGGGGAATTCTGTCTCACATTCCAAAGTCATAGTCATGAGTGGTCCCTTCCTCACGGCTTCGTTGATGGAGTTCATCTACAAATAGAGATGAGAAAGAAGATTAGAAAAGTTTACGAGAAGAAAAGACAAGTGTGGAAGTTGTTGAATTTTTTTCCTTAGTGGTTTCCAATCCTATAGGAAACACAGTGCTCTGATACCATCTGTAAGATCCCTCCCTTTATAAAGGTAAGGATCCCTGTGATTGCAATGCTAGTCCCTGGATCAATGCTAGCATCCACAGTTTAAGATGAAG
Organism: Avena longiglumis; assembly: GCA_030063025.1. Taxonomy (NCBI): domain Eukaryota; kingdom Viridiplantae; phylum Streptophyta; class Magnoliopsida; order Poales; family Poaceae; genus Avena; species Avena longiglumis. Next base: position 176,026,825 of record CP125977.1, on the reverse strand, counting down.
TACACAGAAACAAAGGTCATTATTACACATCATTCCAGAGACAAACATAGTCTTTTACAAACTCCATGGCCACAGGCCTAATACACGAGTTCAAATATATAATAAGATAAATAAGTCTTCATCTCCATGTGCCACAGGCAAGCATGTTGAGTGTAGACTCATAACCCCTAATCATCACCAGAATAACCAGCAACATCACAAGTTACAGCCACAGTGGGTCAATACATTGGAATAGTATTGGCAAGTGATACCTTAGTTGAATATTTGTCATCTAGATACTATATGCATTTTGGCTAAGTGTAGCTTAGGCTTGCTTTGCTCAAAAATAGGTTTTACCTATTAGTTGAAAACACTAAGTTTTTCTTTGATAAAACTTTCCCAAGGAAACACCAATAGAAATTGGTGTACCTTTACCCTTGTTCAACCACAAGTTTTTAACTTAGAAATTGGGATGAGGAGATTCTTGATAGCTTCCATGTCTTGATGCTCAAGTTGTCCAATACCAGGGACATGGCTAAGTACTTAGATTCTTCCATCTGCAGAGGTTGTGCACTTTCCCCACAAGACTTGATTTTCACCAAGACATGACCTTCGTAAGCCTTCCTTAGACCAAATGGACGTTGCTCCAACCTATCATCCCACTACCACCAACTGTGCAAATGGCTAAGTTATTGCAACCTATGTGATCCAGGCAGAGCCCATATTGCCATGTGGCTGCACTAGAAGCTTCTTAACATTTGGCCTCTCAAATCCCTTTGTTCCTGGGTGGCTTTCCACAAGTGAGATACACAAGGTAAGCCATAGAAATGGTCCTTGTGTAACCATTCAACATAAACCATTCTTTCCATTCCACCCAGGTGTTTCATTCACTTAGTTGTTTTATTAAGCAAAAACATAAGTCCAAAGACTTAAAAATATTTTCTCATAGCATGAATATATAACCACCCTTGGTTGCTACTAGCACTACAAGGATTTGGGTCTATTGCAACAAAATTATTTGTCGCAATATGTGCCAATTTGTGGAAATATGTACCTATTGCCACGAAATGCCGTTCGTTGGCGAGCGTTGCAATTAAACACATGGTAATAGGCTATCGCAACAAAATAGCAATCGTGGCAGTAAAGTGTTCTATTACAACAACAATGTAGCCAGTTGCCACATTTTTCCCCGTGGCAACACCCACTTATCACCACAATTTTGTTTGTGGAGATAACTTAATGCAACGCACGAATAAAACGTGGCGATTACTAGTTTGTGGCGATAGACATTTGTGGCAATAATTAATGGCAACGGAGCATGTTTCGTTGCGCATGCTCTTTCGTGGCAATAACCAATCGTGGCAATAACCTATGGCAACATCTCTTATTTTGTAGCATTAGCCATTTTGCCACGGACCGCTAGGCTCGTGGCATTAACTTATTGCAACAAACATTTCACTCGTGACGATAAATGGTTACCGCAACAGTCATTTTTTTGTGGTGAGAAGGTATTGCGACAATTTAAACTTTTCGTGGCGATACTCTATTTCAACAAAAAAAACAGTTCTGTGGCGCCAAATACTTATCGCAGCAGGAAAAATATTTGTAGCAACAAGCTACCACAACAATGTAAGTTTTCATGGTAATACTCTACTTCAACAAATTCAGTTCTGTGGCGGCAAATACTTATCGCAACAGGCAGAATGTTTGTAGCAAGAGGCTACTACAACAATTTAAAGTGTTTGTGGCGATACTCTATTTCAACAAAGCTTTATTTCGTGGTGCCAAGAAGTTATCGCAGCGTGCAAAAAAATTGCGGTGACAAGTTATTGCAACAATATAAAGTTCTTAGTTGCTACATCCTAGCACAACAAAGCATGTATGCGTGGCGACTGATATTTGTCACAACATTATATTTTTCGTGGTGCTAAGCAATGGCAACTGAAAGTGAATTGTGGCAATAGCCTATCGCAACTATATAAAAAATACAACCATTCAATTACGAAATTCAAAACAATACGTATATATACAAATAATAATTCTCATAGAAAATATCCATCAAATGAAACTCAAATAAAATGTAGCCATCCTAATTAACTGCCAAGACTAAAATGTCCATGATGAAGACTCCAATCCAGCTACTTCTTTTGATCCTGCAATCAAGAAATAAAAAATTTAGCTATAATTAAAAAGAACTAGCATGAGACAATTATTCCAGCCCCATTGCTAAAAAGAACTGTTGTTAGACTAACTGGACAAAACCGTGTCAGCAAGCATATAACAGATCAGAACAATTTAAGTTGTGATAGAAAGTTTGGAACGCAGGTTTGGTGTAGGAATTTTACAGGGTAGGAAGTTACGGAATTTTTTTCTATGTGCCTTGGAATGAAGGAATAGAACATGGTAGTTCATAGGACATGTTTCTTATCCTTTAGTTTTCACAAGAAAATAAACATGCTGTCCTATCTGATTGAAAAAAAAATTTGCTTGTTTGCACGTGCTGAATCTGTTCGTGACAGTGCCATGCAGGGCAGGTGCCGAACTGCTCGGACCGGGTGACAAGCCACTTCATACGGTTATCGGAGTATGATTTTGATTTTGATCCCACTCTGTGTTTTGTCTTATGTTTCTTACGGTTATCGGAGTTCTTTTGGCTGCGTTCCTATCCAGTCATTGAAACCAAATATAAACAGTAAGACAAGCCACTTCATCCAAACACACAATAAGACAAACAGTGAGCTTAGAGATAACCTGAAATTTTGCATCATTTCCAAAGTAGTCGATCATCCATTCCCACTCTTCTAGTTGTAAATCTTCCGGCACATTTGCCAATCTAGTCTCATCTGTTTTGTATGCCTTATAAGTGGAGCTTAGAGTTGCTCGCCAGCCTCTATATCGCTCCATCGCAATTTTGAGAACTTTTTCTTCCATTCCTGGTGTATCTTCCAGGTTCCATCTGTCCTGTAAAGCGTACAACAAATGAATATACATAAGTAGTCCATTATCAATGATAAAATAACATAACAAATATGAAAAGGGTTGTACGCACTATCATATCTGCAACGATGAGTCCATGGACACTAGGGTGAATGTCCGACCACCTCCTTACTCCAATGAGTGGTAACTTTCTTTTCATTATGACTACCACGTCATCCTTGAATGAGCGATTATTCATTCCTACTGTACCACCCAATGTTTCAGAGAATGAAATATCTAGCTTCGCAGATCTATTGGCAAAACGCTTCATAGATGCTTTAACACCTTTAAGGACACCTCGCCCTTTCTTCTTCTTCTTCTTCTTCTTCTTCTTCTTCTTCATAGATCCATCAGCTTCTACAGCCCAAATCATACAAAATAGTATTGCATTACTTGGTTATTAGATTGTAAGGAAGGAGGACACAAATAAAAAGGAAAGAAAGTACCATCCTCTAGTAGCGCGCGGTTGCGGCGAGCATGGGATGGCCATTCATCTAGGACACACATGTCATTAGCAGACACTGGAGCGTCAGATTGTCCTTCAGTACCTATACAAGATTTAGAAGTATTGAAGATTTAGCAACTTAACATATACAGGGATTTTATGCGTTGTAGCAAATGCTAGAAACAGCTAAAGTGACATAAAGAATTTACCAGTTCTGGGTTGTCCACGTTCGTTTGTGTATGCTGTTATACTTTCCATCCGTGTGTATCGAACAGAGCCTTTCATTATGCCCTTGTGTAGGTAATACCATAATTTGTGTCAATTTCATAAAAACACAAAACGTAAATCAGTCATAAAATCAAATAAGTTTACAACAAATTGATGAGGATAAAGATGACGACACAAACTGGTACAGTTTCAGATTCTACGACATCTCACTTAATTAAAAAAGTAGAATATGAAGATGTCTTTTGCTAACTAATCTATATTACTTTATATCTTACAGCAAGTAGTTGACAACTTAGACTATAATGCTTCAGTTATAAATAAATCATGACCTTAGAGGGGGCCATACAAGAAATTTCTAGAAAATTTAGGGGTTAATCCACGTGCTTTTTAAGCGGTATTTTAGAAAAAATTCTAGCATAGGGGGAGACATGGCCCCAGCTCGCACCCCTAACTCTGATCGGTAAGACACAACACATATCCAAGCCAGGAGACCAACGTGATTGGTTGTGTTTTCTTACACAAACTAAAGTATTTCTGAGCATTATGCAAAGCAGAACAACATCGTCATATTTATGGAGATATTAAAATTTCAGACTCCACAACATACAACAATTAATCAAAGTTATTCATGTTTGAGACTACAACAAACAAATTATAGTAAATTAGATCTCCAGATTTTTGGACATATGGAGTTCTCATTCTTGTTTAATAAAATCAAATTACAAATTTAGCAGAAATAAATTTTATAGTTACAGCTGACAAAATGAACATGCACAGTTAAGAATGATACACTTCTTAATAAGGTAGATGGCCCTTGCTTGTTCAAAATAGTGGCTTCCACTTTCAGAATTGTTTCTCTCACATAAGCAAAACCAAATAAATAAATGGAAATCTGAGAAATACAACGATCTTATAGAAAGATCCCATACAGTAAGGAACCCCATTATCTCTCTTACCTTCAAGTTTATTTCTAATATATTTATTAACATAGAGACTTCTGGTTTCCCAACATTTGAGTTTTTTAAACTCAAGTTATGGATGTTGAATCAACTCCTATGCATAGAACTCAGATTAATATGATGAACTTAATACTAAGAACTAGTACTTAGATTTGTAAACAAAGAAGCATCAAGAATTAATAGCACTAGTCGTCTCTTATGGGCAGCATATTACTTTGATCTAGGACCATCAGTGAAAGCCCACTTTCACTTTTCACTATAATTCATCAGGTTGTAATGGAGTTGTTTTACTGATCTTCTTTACCGTTGTAAAATGATCAAAATCTGAGCAACTATGTACACACAAGCAAAAGTCTAGCATCTAAAGAGACTAAAATGTTTTTGTGATCTGAAGTTCAGGACATGTACGTTCAGTAGTGCTAACTGAACCAAAATTCAGAAAACTAAATTCAGAAAACTAAGTTTAGAAAACTAAATTCAGAAATCTGGTTGCTTGCTGCCTGCAGTGAGCTCGTGATGTTCCTACGGGAATAAAAGCAGTCTAACGCCACTATCAATCCCCTTATCGACTTGCCCTTGGCCAGCCTAGTTGTATAATCCAGGGAATGAAGTTGACTTGCCCTTCGCCACCATCAATCTGCAGTGAGCTCGTGATGTTGCAGGCAATGAAGTTCACGGGGAACGTGATCCTTTGGATAATCCAGGGATAGGATTACTTGAGCACTAGATGTATCAAACTGAATGCAGAAAATCAAATCTAAGAGATTTATCTATCGAAGGAGAATTACTTACCATTGTAAACTGATGAGTAATTTGTAGAGAACCAATAGATTGGATTTCCTCCTAAATAAATTAAGGCCGAACGGCCAGGAATCGTTGAGTCTCCTCGCTGATTCGGGAAGGGAAATAAAGAGGGGAATTGAAAGGAGAAAAGGAGGCAGGCAATGTGGAGACGCGAGGCCGCGAGGCCGCAACACCGGGACACAACCACGAGCAAGGGATCTACAGAGTGGAAGGCGGCGCCGAGCCCCTCTCCCTCCCTTCTCCAACCGGACAAGCCGGCGGAGGAAGAAGAGAGAGGAGGCGTCGGGGAGTTGGAAGACAGCCAGAGATGCAAGGGGCGAGAGGATAGACATGAGCAGCAGCAGGCAACTCTCGTTGGCTGGGTTAGAATCGGCCATGTGGAGACTGGAAGGAAGAGATCAAGAGAAGGAATTACCTGAGACACTCGCCGTGCCATTGACTCCAGCGTGGTTCGATTCGTAGACGCCGTCATGACACCGTGAGCAAGGAGAAACCTGGTACGAGAGCTCAGATCCAATCACGCGTGATGACGCCGTGATTTGGTTTAGCCTACTAATCGGTATTAGTTAGAGGTAAGGTTAAATAGGCGCTAATTTTGGTGGGAACGAAAAAATTTGGAGGGTACGCGGGGCGTTTAGCGGGATGTAAAAAGTATTGCGCAAAAGCAACATTATTTGGTGGGAAATTAAATACTTCTATCTAGATTTGGATAAATCTAACACTATTTAGTATATAGGTTTATCCAAATTTTAACAATTTCAAGTCAACTAATATAGGTCGGAGGGAGTACAATGTATTTTTGGAGGCAAGTACAAAGTGGTAAAATAAATTGGAAAAAAAAATTGAAGGCACGTATATTTGTATATTTCCTACTTATACATTTCCCACGGTTATTTTAGTGTATATGTATGGTTGGTATAAATTGACCATGACCAATAATGTAGGGCATTATATGTTTAGAGGATGTTTTGTGAATAACGTACTAAACTTTATCTACAAGTATGACTCCAAAATTTTAAAATGATCAAAATATAACCATATTCAATAAACCCTAGGCCAGTTTTGAACTATTTCACATACCACTTGGTAAGAATGAGCAATCATGAATAACCATGTAAAAGGTTCATGGATTTGAGGCTAGAGTGTGCCGCCACCACCCCCTCTCCGCCTCGCCGTAATCGGGAGGGATGATTGCCGCCGGGCTCCCCAGAGCCCTTGCCTTGGATGACCCCGAGGACCCATTGACGCTGAATCGGGAGCCAAGGAACAGCCCCATACCGGCGACGACGGACGCGCTGCTCCCATAGCGGCGGCGGCCCGTTTTGGAGGGGCGATTCCCAACGCGTGCGAGATTGCTGGCCATCGCGGTTGGGCTAGGTCGGCTGTTGACCTTGGGCCGATCTTGGGCCCATGAGAGATCTGCCCCTGGCATAGCCAGGACTTTCGGGTCCTTGCTGGGCTAGAGGTGGGCCGCACGACCCATAAACCATACTCGCCAGGGCAAGCCGAAACTCTAACCGGTTCCATACGAGCGTGGGTACACTCAGTGTCCTGTCATCCAAACTCCACCGCCCACCTCCAATCAGAGTCTTCCCAACCCGAAGCCTCACCACGTGCCCCCCCGTCGCTATCCATCATCGCGCCGCCACTCGCCGGGATGACCTACGCTAAGGCCCTCTCACACAAGCGGCCTCGCGGCCGACCGCCACATCTCGCCCGGCTCCCGTGGCCAAAGACGGCCGCATCGCCCCGGACTATCCATCTCGCACCTAAGAACCGCCGCACAACAGCAGTTGGAGTACCTCGTGCACTCTATTTCCGTAGGCTTCTACTACATCGACATTGGGGGTGGCGATGATGGTTCCCGCGAACCTGGCGGTGGCCACTATGGTCTAAGGACATGAGCTCCCATACTCGTGGTGATCTCGACGGCTCTTATCCAGGACAAGCTGACACAGATGATGCCGAGACACACCTGGGCCATCAGGGAGATCTCCAACTCACGGTCTGCAACACTACCCTCATGCTCCCGATCAGTAAGGTCCAGATCTCCATCAAGCCTTTGACATCACACCCAGCGATGACCTCGACCCTTGTCTCGGCCTTTCATACACTATTAACAAGTTGGTTGAAGGTGAAAGTCATCTGGGCAACCATTTTTGAACTATAGCTATATGGTAGCAACCTCATTATTATTTTGTAAAAATCATTTTTGGTTTTATCAAGGATGTGATCTTATTTTTGGAAGATTCAACTAGTAGGCACCAACGACCTTTGTCGCGGTTTTGACTGTGCTTTGTCGGTGGCACCAAAAAGTCTAAGAAAACCCTCTGCCTCTAGTTTCCACAAAAAAAAATCCAAACTTGGTATATCAATTCAAAAAAATCCAAACTTGGATTCAATTTAAGTTTGAACTACAATTTCAGAAATCCTTTAAAAAATTTAGATATTATTTTTAGAAGATTCAACTCGTAGGCACCAACGGCCTTCGTCGCGGTTTTTGACCGTGCTTTGTCGGGCGCACCAAAAATTCTAGGAAAACCCGAAAACACCCAAAAACTTCGCACACTGCCTTACTTTACTACCTAGTTGCCACAAAAAAACAAAATCCAAACTTGGTATATCAATTAAAAATCCAAACTTGGATTCAATTTAGGTTTGAACTACAATTTCAGAAATCCTTTCAAAAAAATTCAGATAAATTCTACTATTTAAGTTTAGTCCGTCGATGTGTTGCAAAGTTCAAATGAGTTCTAGAACTCGAACCCAGGAACTCTAGATATGTCTGACCGTGAGTTACCAGTTCAGCTATGGATGAAATCTTGTTATTTGAATATCCGCCGGGCTATATAAACCAACTTGTCAGCCCATAGGCTACCAAGTCCAGCTAATCAAGTTCCCTAACGCGAGCAACATCGATTATTCCAATCCGCCCTATCGTCACACGCCCGCCGCCCTCACAAGACGTCGTCGCCATATCCGCCCTATGGCTAACCAATCGCCAACGACAACGAGGAAAACTTGGTGGATCTGTCTCCCAGCTGCCCTGTCTCCTAAAGCACACCGCCCCGCCAGGGCGGAGTTATAACTATTCATGGATATACAATCGATACCCAATATCGTTTAGCAAATTTGTTTTAGTATATAAGCTCCTATATACATGTAGAGCGACCTTGGACCGCTACCTTTCCCCGTCCTTTCGCGAAAGGCGATTTCTGAGCTTCCACAGGCGACCCACCTACAAAAATAAGTCAGTTTGAACGCCATGAAGATGGAGGTGCAGATCAACCACCAACGGGGATTACCATAATGAGTACAATTGATAACTCCAAGAAAGGTTTTGCTCGTGAACTACTCTCTTTGGCCGAGGTTAATGACATGAGGCACTTCATAATAACAAACTGCGAGGACACCGCGCCATGGGCTGAGTAAGGATACCTATGTATTTATTTCACATCATTATGTGCATTAATAATGTCATGTTGAATTAACAATCATTTCTTATTGTAGGGAACATCTCCAGGAGCTCAAAAGGAACAATTCTCATAATCCTGATAAGCAACATAAGCAAGAGTTTGTTGGTTGGTTTGAGAGACGGGTAAGTTTCTTTCACATTTGCAGTAATGTTCCTAGTAATGACGTACCGGCGCTGTACATTTCCCTCATATATGTACTATTCCATGAAATAGATCATAGACCTCCACAAGGATGGGAAGGTCAGCAATCTTATATATTCACTAGCTAAAGGACCTGATCACCTAGCTCGTGTTTATAACCGTACAGTTCTAAATGGATATTACTTTCGGAATTCGTACATAGAGCAGGACTTGAGTACCCAAAATAGTGGTGTCATAGTCAAGGGCGATGAAACCACAGGCAATATTGATTATTATGGGGTGATCAAGAAAATCATAGTTCTTGACTTTCCTCCTGATAAGGAGATTGCTCTATTCCAGTGTGACTGGTTTGATGTGCCTGCTGCCGAAAAAACTCAGAGTAAGGGGTATAAGAAGGATAGATATGGAATTATTGACCTTGATATTACTCTACACCGATTCAAGGGAGAACCTTATATTCTAGGGCTCCAGGCTGAACAGGTCTTCTATGTGAGAGATGTGAAGAACCCTCATTGGGCAAGTGTTATTAAAATGAATCCACGAAATTTGTTTGCTCCTTCTGCTTTAAATGGTGTAGGCCTTGATGAAGCTGCTGAAACCGATGAAGGTGGTGATGCAGACGTACTGGATGTCGTCGATACAGAAATTATGGTGCCAGAAACTAATGTACCTGAAGAGATCACTAGTTGGTGCAGAAATGATGATGAAGGATCCAACGTTGATGCTACTGTCATCAAAAATATAAAACCGATTGAGTTTGAAGATGTTCTTTTCGAATCTGATGATGATATGGATGATGATGAGGATTACATAAATGATGGCCATGTTGCTCCATTGGGACAAGAAGAGTTGGATGATGACCACGGGTTCTTTGTGTAGTTTCTAATATCTTGGTAAGAATTTCTAGCTTCCAGTTTCCAATATCTTGACAAGAACATTTAGCTCCCACATACAAAAACCTTTATGTTATATATGTTGTAAATTTCTAGCTTCCAGTTCGAAAAATATATAAAGATTATTGTAGTGGTTCTTGACTGACAACCCCTATAAACTGTCTGATGTGTCATCTCTGACCATGGGCGCCTCCAGCCGCAAGCCCACAAGATCAGCGACGCCACCGCCGTATCTCCAACCCTAGACGGACAACGCAAGCCCACAAGACCGGTGACGCAGTACTGCAAACTTGCAAGGTAAGAACCTTTCCCTGCAGCCCTACGTCCTTGCTCTCCTCTGCTAGATTTCTTGAGATACAGATGCATTATGTATGCTAGTTAGCTTTATTTGGTCAGATCAGAGACGTATTTGCTATTTAGAATTGAGATTGATAAATTTTGTAGATAGGTTTCTGTTGAGAATGGCGTGTGCATCACAGAATAAAAGATCTTTTTGCTGTTTTTTTTGTAGTTGGCATCTAAATCTGAAGATGCAAATATGGGTAACCAATATGTACATAAGGATGTGCTGAACAAGGATGCTCATGAAATTGACCTTGCAAATGCAGAAGAAGAGTGGACGTTGTGATTTGTCAAGTTAATGCCTATGAATTAGTTCCATCAGATTTTTTTGAGACAACGGGCAGCACCCTCCTTATTTATTCATTCATAATTTGTTCAGTTCAAACAATTCTAATGACAGCAGGTGCCTTATTGTGCTATTATCTGTGATTTGCTGGACTGTCTAATTGTGTTGCTCGTTTGTACAAAGCAAGACAAATAGTGTTTGCAGTTGTGCTGCTCGTTTTTGTGATACTAGTTATATTAAATTGTTAAGGAGTTTTACGGTACCCTGGTACTCCCCGAAGATAGAATGGAGTACCATGTAAATCCGGACGTTCAATTGATAGGGTGATCTGGTCATTTTCTATTTGTAATTTATGTGTACGGTTAAAACTATTGCCTTAATTCACTCCTGCTGTCCGTGAAAAAAGGAAACCGCCTCCTCCTGGTTGAACCCTGTTCCTTCTCACGCGCCGACCTCTGCAGCGCCTTAGTGTCGCCGCTGCTGCAACTTCTCTGGCACTCGCGTGCTTGCAGCCGTCATCGCCTCTTTGGCCAATCGGCCTATCTCCGATCCCGGTCTATATGGTCGCCGTCTTTCCGGCAAGGACCCTCGTGCTCTGGAGAACCTGTCCTCAACTCCTGATCGCTGCCTGCATATTCATCACATCATGGAGGCACCTCCTCTAATTCAGGATTAGGGTTAATGGTGAATTATTCGAGCTATAATGATTAAAACGTTAACTACCCTTTGTTGGGATTACAATTTTACCCTTACGACCCGGGTACTCCCTGCTTTTTATGGGCGGTACTCCATGACACTTTGTGTTGGAGTACGAATGAAAATTGTACGTTAGATTGGAAGGAACGAGCGGCCCAAATTAATTGCAGGGTACTGTAAAACTCCTCAAATTGTTTGGTTTTTCGTTGCTTGTCTGGCAAATTGAAGTTCTTTAAATGATCATCATATGCTGCTATAATTTTTTATATACTTCTGCCAATTGTATTCTGGAAAAAAATGAAAACAGTTGCATTTTCTTAGTTCGGTCTATATGGTCATGACTGAAGACCGGACCGAAAAGACCGAAGATCGAATACTGAAAGACCGAAAAGACCGAAGGTAATATGGATAGCATTTCTGGATGGCCGAAATTTATAAAGACTGAAAAGACGGGACCATCAAACCGAACGGACCGAACGCCCGGGCCGACCAGTGAGTTCCTCCAAGTTATCCGATCCAGTTAACTTGCTCTTTTTGGGAAATAAATTTTGGTCTGTGACGTATTGAATTTCTTTCATTGAATTTTTTTCTAGCACAGATTGAAGTTGGCAATGGTTCTTCAGTTATGCTACCACAAAATTGGTCCGGATTGAAGTGAGGCCCGGATGGTGGTCGACTGTCATGACACATAGGGACTAAACTAGATTTTGGGCTGCCGAAGTAGCTGGACCTATCTTTTTTGTATCTCCTTTTGTACTACTATATCTCAATGGAGCAGGAGGACCTCCCCTACCATTTAATTTAAAAATAGTTCTAAAATTAATAATATACGTTACAAGAATCCAAATTATTTTGCTATTAAAATGAGTTTGCGTCAAGGTGGTATATTGAGTTTCTTAGAGCAATATACAATATACAAGAAAAACTTATTTATTATACTATTAAAAAAATCTGCACCTGGTTTAAAACAATAAATGGATAAGTCGGTGTGGCAAAGCGCGCGGAGTCCATCTAGTATTATTATAAATCTAAACTTGTTGCAATATCTTATACATATTACCATGGATACCCGCAAAAAAAAATCTTGTAGCAATATGCAATAATTATTGCAACATAGTGAGGTTGAGGCAAAAAACTGCTATTACAACAAATAAGTATTTTGTTGCAATACAAGCTAGTATTTGCAACAATATGAATACTTAGCGCAACATGGGAAAATGTTGCAATATCTTTCCAAATATTACCACGATCTTTTGTTTTCGTTGCATTAGCTAGTCTCTATTGCAACAAGGTGACAAGTTCCCGCGACAACACAAATTTGATGCAATAGGACCACTATATTACAACGCCAACGTGTTTTGTTGCAATACATGTCCTCTATTGCAACAAAAAAGGTAGTTTTCGCGACGAAAATAAATTGTGGCAATATGTGGAGGCTATTGCGGCAAACGGGAATTTCGTGGTAATATTGCATTCTATTGCAATGAAAATTGTTCGTTGCAATAATTATTGTTGCAATAGACCAAATTCCCTGTAGTGTAGCTAGTCTAAGCATGGCATTGATAAGCTAACTTTAGAAATTTCTAGCAATTCTACAACTACTAGGATTTCCCAAGCATAGCATATAGATCAAAATATTCATGCAAGTCTAGCAAAATATTTCTAGTGCATAGTTGAAAAAACATAGGAATAAAATCATGAAGCACCACTTGCCTTGGTAGTTTGGGGAGTAGCAACAATCTGCACAATCACAATCACTATTTGCACCAAAATCTACACATAAAATAATGGCACCAAAATCATATACAAAATATATACAAACAAAAATATATGAATGCATGCAAATGCCATGTGATGATTTTCTACACCAAACAAGACAAGTACACAATACTGAATCATAAAAAAGTCCTAAATAAGCCAAATAAACTTTATTTGAATAACATAACATTTTTCAAATAATTATTATACACAAATTATGCCTACAAATGTTTCTGTAAAAACAACCATTTTTATAGAGGCAAAACATTAAACACATTGCATAATCAGAAAGGATTTTCTCTCCTGATTCCAATAATATAAAATTTGTAAAATTTGGACGTGTGGATTGAAAGTTATGAATTTTGCAAGTTTACAAATCTAATAGAAAAAAATCTGTTTTTAAAACCAGAGTCTGGCCACGTGGCGTGTTTCTATTCGCCCATACCGTTTCGCGTGGATCGACAAGCGTGGACCATCAGATCTAACTTAAAACGTTCGGCCAGATCTGCTCCGTACCTCTTCGATTAAGTGATCTATCCAACTCGTTGGATCTAGATCCAACGGTGGCCGATCAAGCGACCCAAGTCTGGCGGCGCGCGGCGACGGTGAGCGGCGGCGCGCTCAGTCTACGGCGTTGCGGTGGCTACAGAGGGGGCTCGGGTCGTCGGAGAGGCTCACTAGACTCGCAGAGGTGTGCTGGAGCTCAACGCGGCAGTGGCTTGTCAATGGGCGCACGGACATGGTGAGAATTCCTCGTCGGATTGGAGGCAGACGTCGGGTACGGCTATTCGTCGTCGTGGCCAGATTTGTAGACCATGCCAGAGTGAAACAAGCACTGGGTTAGGTGCGCACGAGTCTGGCAAAAACGTGAGCGTCAATAAGAGGGACGGGGGCGGTCGGAATTTACCAGGAGGCGTCGCCGGAGTTGTGCTGAGCTTCGGTTGCTTCCAGAGGTGGACGGTGACGACGCTCTAGGACAATACAGAGAAAAAGGAAGGCATGAGAAGATGCGCAGGGACATGTTGATCATGCTCGCATGAAACAGAGATAGGGGGTGGACGATGCTCACCAGAATCGATCGCCAGAGGTCGTCGGTGCTGCGTGGTTCTGAGCTCGATTGCGCGCATCCCGGTGGCGAGGTGAGTGTGCTGAGCGAGCGGAAATGAGCGGAGCGGGGAGGGGGTCTTATAGCCGGAGCAGGGGAGAGAATCTCGCGAGGAAATGCTGGCAATTAAGCCTGCATCAATCACGGCAGTAATGGAGTTAACGGCGGCGTCGACGGGGTCGTGGGGGTGAGTGGCTCGGGGACGATGCTCGCGTGGCACTTGGGTCCACCAGTCAGTGAGCGCTGGGTGGGTCTATGCCGCATGAGAGAAGGAGGGGAAAACCCCCAGGTGGTATTAGTGGGCTAGGTCTGCTGCTGGGCTGAAAACGTGGAGGCTGGCCCAGTTGGGTTTTTAAACCTTTTTATTTTTCTAATTTGATTTTCTGGAATCAGTTTCAAATGAATTTTAAAGCATTTGAATTTCAAATCTTTCTAGCCTTTTGTCATATGAATCCTGTATAAATTTGAGTATTAAACCATGCTGCCTTGTTGGACTTTCATGGTCCTTTGAAGATTTTTAAAATAACAGTGCCTTAGCACATGGTTTGATGAAGATTTAAAAGGTTTTAAAACCATATTTGTTTTTGAAAATTTTTGTCCAAAGCTTGGAACTCATCCAACCAATCCTTTGAATTCAAACAATGGTTTTTAAACAAATATTTTCTCTCTTGAGAGTGGCATTAGATCATAGCTTGCTCACATAAAATAATAGCACTTAGTGCTTCTGGTTTCTAGAAATGAGTTTGAAATTGTCCCCTAAATGATATGCATGCATGAATGATATGCAATCTTTGAAAACATGATTTTAGGGATGTTACAGGGAACCATTGCCTTGGAAGTTTTATGATGACAAGAGAACACCACCACCACCAAAGGAGTAATTCGTCATCAGGTTTGGCATCCCCTTGGCTTGTTCCAAGCTTGGGGGAGTGCCGCGGTATCACCACCATTATCTTTTATCTTTTACCTTTTTAGTGGATTCATATCTATGGTAGAGAGGTTATCTTATGGTTTGGTTTTCATGTGGAAGTATCTCTCCTTTAGTTGATTATCTATGTATCCCTTGGTGTGAGTGCCTTTATTGGAATATTAATGAGAAGTGTCATCATTTAATTTTTGCACTTCTTATTTTAGTTTGCAATCTCTATTATATGATGGATCCTGTTGATCAGTATTGGCACCACTTTGGGAGCATCAAGTGGATCTAAATTGGTTTTGGCAAACCGAGTTCTGGTCAGTAGCAATACTTTTTGAAGTTTGAAAGAAAAAGAGGAAAAGCTTACAGGTATTTTGTATCATTTGTTTTCTTTCTTGTTGGCTCATAAGCTTAGTATTATTTATTTAAGATCATTTGTGTCTTCAAGGAAAATTGCATGTTTGGCTTTATTACTTGTATGTTTGCTTGTTTCTTTCAACTCTCTTGCTTGCTACCCAGCCTTGCTAGCCAAAAACCTGTTTTGAGAAGGCATACTTCTCATGTTTACAAAATCCTTTAAACCAAAGTTTTGCCATTTGTGTCCACCATATCTACCTAGTAGCTATTGCTATTCCAAGCAAATTCTCAAGCTTCATCCATCTTTCGAATTAAAAAGTATTTTGTTATGTGAAAACTAGTTAGTAAAGCTATCACGAACTTGATGGAACACTTTATTTACTTGTCGCTAATAAACTTGAACCATTGTGAACATCGAAGTTGTATATGCTTGCATCTATACGTTGGAATTAGCAGAACCGTGCTGTCACGAGGAACGTTTTCAACATTGCACTTGTACTTTGTACATAGTTGATATCGTGCTCTTTTGTCTATGGATGTCAATGGTGTGAAATAAAGAGGGAACTTGTAAGTCCATGGAGTTTGTATTCTGTGATAGAGAAACTCCTAGGCCTCTAGCCTAAGCCATGCTTAATCATGGTGGAAACTTGTAGCATCACCATAGTGAGTCATCCATGAAGCATCCTCAATAAAAATCTATACACATAGTAAATAAAAATATCGCTGAGATTCTCATTGTCTGCTTGCTTTGTCATTTTGGTTATGCGAAAGCTCCTGTACCATGTGCAAGGGGTACCCCATTGACGGTTCTAAATGATATGCAAATACTTACAGTGACAAGAACTTACTTGGACCCAAAGTTGAGTATGCATGAGGAGTGGCCCTGGTATTCAAGGGACATGAGATTGCCAACTTATATTTCGTCAAGCATATACTCCAACTTTGTTCACTTTAACCTTAATCATATCAAGATGCTTATGATAGGGGAAATGAGGGCTCAAAGCTAGTAAGTACCATAATCTTTTGGAAGCTCTTTATGACTTGTAATCCTTTCTTCCCTCTATAAAGGGACCTTTCTCCCACTTCCAAGTTGAGTCAGTAAACCTACTTCCTCTCTATCCCTAGCAAGATTTTGAGTTGTTGTGTTTCAAGCATTAATATGGTGATTTATTCAATCATGTTCTTTATCTTACTTGTTTGCACAAAACTCTTATCTATTGAGTATTACTTTGAAAGCCTTCACTTGTGAAAAACCTTTTTGAGCAAAGAGTGCTCCTGTTTTGCAACTCCTACAAAAATCTTTTGTGAAACTGTTTGGCAGGTGTTCTCTGACCAAGAACAAGTTTTACAATTCCAATTATGATTTATCTTTATGCATCTCTATTGTGACTGCTATACTTGGTTGCAAGCTAAGTTATATAATGGTGAATTGCTTTCTTCTATGAGTTGTGCAATGGTAAGTGTGATGCTTCGTGTTCGTATTCTTTTATCGACACTTCACTCCATAAACCTATGGACATGCTTACTGAGCTCAGTATTCGCTTGGGGACAAGCGAAGTCTAAGCTTGGGGGAGTTGATACGCCCAATTTGCATCACCTTTCTATATCATAAATTACATCTATTCATTGATATTTGTCTTATTATGAGGTATTACTTATGGCTTTTCATCTGTTTATGCATGTTGGATGATTCCTAGAGGATGGACTGCCGGAGTCTGGATTCTGATGGAAAAGAAAGCATTTCGGTGAAATTCCGCGAAGATCAGAAAAATATCAGAAAAATATGGAAACATATTATTTTACCAGAAGACGAAGGAAGCCAGAAGGAGGGACGGATATGGGCCTCAGGGGGCCCACACCCCCTAGACGTGGGCACACCTGACCATATGCCTAGGGCAGGTGTGGCCCACCTGCCTGGCCTCCGACTCTGCCCCTTCGCCTATATCTTCCCTTTGGAACCGTAATCCTCGGGGGGCGACCACAGATAGATTTCCGCCGCCTTTGGGGGCAGAAAACACCGAGAGAGAAAGATCTCTCTAGCAGACAGCTTTCTGTCGGGGGAATTCCTTCCCGAAGAGGGGAGACCGTCGCCATCAACACCGTCATCAAGCTAGGCTTCATCGGGATCATCATCATCATCCACACCATCATCTCCACCAGCACCATCATCACCACTCCGTCCCACTGTAACAATTGTGTTGGATATTTCTTTAGTTCTTAGGGGAAACTTTCCCGGTGTTAATTACTATTGTAGTTGATGCTTGTGAGTGGAACCATTGGATTATTGTTTATGTTCAGATTGTTATCCATTATCATATCATCTTTGATCTTGATCCATATGATGTCTCGTGAGTAGTTCGTTTAGTTCTTGAGGACATGGGAGAAGTCATGTTGTTAGTAGTGAATCTGTGATGAGTTATTATTCAATGGTTTAGTATTTAAGTTGTGGTGCTATTCTCCTAGTGGTGTCATGTGAACGTCGACTACATGACACTTTACCATTTATGGGCCTAGGGGAATGCATTATGTATTTGGCTACTAATCGTGGGGTTGCCGGAGTGACAGAAACCTGAACCCTCGTGAGGACACCTTTGCACAAGGGAGCATAGGATCTCAGAGTTTAAGGCCGTGGTTAGATTTATATCTTAATTACTTTCCTGTAGTTACGGATGTTTGTAGGGGGATTAATCACAAGTATGTATTAGTCCTAGGAAGGGCGGTATGTTAGCACAGGTTCACCCACACAACACTTACAAACACCAGAGAAGAGTACTCAGCTATTTGAAGCGAAAGCACTTGACAGAATTCCCATATGTCCTCGAGAACATTTGGTCCTTACAAGTATTTCCATCGGCTTGTCCTTTGCTAAGAAATGATTGGTCCACTTGCTCTGTTTGTTCGTTACTTCTGTTACTTGCTATTTGTTTTGTTTCCTTGTCAGAAAACCACTAAAAATCCGTTTACTAAGTTTTCATAGGGATTTCCTTCTCCATACCACTGTTCAGCACCTTCTGCTCCTCATTGGGATCGACACTCCTATTTATCGAAAGTACCGTGATACACCCCCTATACTTGTGGGTCATCAGTTCACCACCTCTTTCACCACCGGTCTGGCCCTCTTATCTTTTTTGCTACTACTGTTTGGTGTTGCATTATGACTGGATCTCACGGGTGTACTCTGTGGCGTGGTGCCTTTTTTCATGCAACTCTTGGGTGTCCTCTCCTCTAGCGTGG
This sequence comes from Avena longiglumis, assembly GCA_030063025.1. Taxonomy (NCBI): domain Eukaryota; kingdom Viridiplantae; phylum Streptophyta; class Magnoliopsida; order Poales; family Poaceae; genus Avena; species Avena longiglumis. The sequence continues at coordinate 176,008,230 of CP125977.1, read as the reverse complement.
TCTGCTTGGTGATGCCCTTCTTTGGGGTGCTCTTTCTGGGGATGCTCTTCCTGCTCCTCTTTATGTTGCTCCTCTATAAGTCTCTCCTCTGTTCGAAGCCATTGTCACTCGAACCATGTCGAGTGAGGTCCTCCATCAGGTCAATCATGTTTTCTACAAGTTCGTCTTTATCATTGAAAACCTCAAATTCTTGTCCAACCGTTAGCCGACCCATGAATAGGTACACTTCCCGTCTAGTTCGACTCATCCTACTTATCGGTACGGCTAAATCACTGTCATCTTTCAATTCTATAGCCTTTTTTCTGTTGTAAGCAAAAAATGCCAAATTTGCTTCCTGGGAGGACCCCCACTCCACCTTATTTGAATGTTTTGCACAAAGCTCTTATCTGAATGAATATTACTTTGAAAGCCATCATTGTGAAAAGCCTTTTATGTTTGAGCAAAAGGACTCTTGTTATAAACTTCATTACAAAAGCTTTGCTTGAAAACTAAGTATGATTTGTCATCTGTTCTCTGACCAAGAACAAAGTTTGCCATTGCCAATTATGATTTGTCTTTATGCATCTTTATTGTGACTCCCATACTCATTGCAAGTAAGTTATATAATGGTGAGTTGCTTTCTATTATGAGTTGTGTATTTGTAAGTGTGATGCTTCTTGTCAGTATTCTTTTTATGGACACTTCACTCCATAAACTTGTGGGCATGTTTGTTGAGCTTCGTTTTTGCTTGGGGACAAGCAAGGTCTAAGTTTGGGGGGAGTTGATACGTCCATTTTGCATCACTATTCTATATCATAATTTACTGATATTCATTGATATATTTCATATTAAGAGGTGATACTTATGTTGTTTCATCTATTTTTGCATGTTGGATGACTTTTGGAGGATGAACTGTCGGAGTCAGGATTCTGATGGAAAAAAGCGGTGTTTAGATGTAATTTTCACGAAGATCGTAAAATACCAGAAAATACATGGAAAATTCTATTTTTCTAGAAGACAAAGGATGCCAGAAGGGAGGCTGAGATGGGCCACAGGGGGCCCACACACCCCTGCACGGGCAACCCTGGGCCACACCACCAGGGGTGTGGCCACCCTAGCCCACCTCCTTCTTTGCCCTTTCGCCTATATCTTCTCCTCGAAACCCTAATACCTGGGGGAGAAACCACAGAAAGATTATGCTGCCTCTGTAGGGCGAAAACTACAGAGAGAGAAAGAGCTCTCCGCCAGGCAGATTTCTGCCAGGGAAATTCCTTCCCGGAGAGGGGAGATCATCGCCATCAACACCATCATCAAGCTAGACTTCATCGGGATCATCATCATCATCCTCACCACCATCTCCATCAGCACCATCATCACCACTCCATCCCACTTTAACAATTCTGTTGAATCTAGCATAGTTCTTAGGGGAAACTTTTCCGGTGTTAATTACTTTTGTAGTTGATGCTTGTGAGTGGAACCATTAAATTATTGTTTATGTTTAGGTTGTTATTCACCATTATATCATCTCTGATCTTGATCCATATGATGTCTATTGAGTAGTTCGCTTAGTTCTTGAGGACATGGGAGAAGTCATGTTGTTAGTAGTGGAATTGTGTTGAAGTAATATTCAATGGTTTGATATTTAATTTGTGGTGCTATTCTTCTAGTGGTGTCATGTGAACGTCGACTACATGATACTTCACCATTTATGGGCCTAGGGGAATGCATTGTGTGTTTGGATACTAATTGTGAGGTTGCCAGAGTGATAAAAACCTGAACCCCCGTTAGGAAATCTTTGCACAAGGGAGTGTAGGATCTCAGAGTTTAATGTTGTGGTTAGGTTTTTATCTTAATTACTTTCTTGTAGTTGCGGATGCTTGCAAGGGGTTTAATCACAAGTATGTATTAGTCCAAGTAAGGTCATTACATTAGCATAGGTTCACCCACGCAACACTTATCCAACCAAAGAAGATTAATCAACTATATGAAGTGAAAGCACTTGACATTATTCCCATGTGTCCTCGAGAACGTTTGGTCCTCATAAGTAATACAACCGTCTTGTCCTTTTCTAAGAAAGGATTGGGCCACTTGCTGCAATTATTTGTTGTATTTATTTACTTGCACTTTATTTATATGCTTTATCGAAAACCCCTAAAAATCCGTTTGCTAAGTATTTACATAGAATTCTTGCTCCAAACCACTAGTCAACACCTTCTGCTCCTTGTTGGGATCGATGCTCCTATTTATCGAAAGTACTACGAAAAGGTTCTTCCTCATCAATGTCTAAATAGGATAAATCAAGAGAGAAATCATAATCTTCATCTTTAATATCTATGGGAGAGTTGGCAAACTTAGGATCAGAGGATAGTTTAGGAATAATGGTACGTCTCTCAAGGAGACTCTTAATAGCACTAGCACCATGTGTGTTTCGGCACTCCTCAATAAATTCATCAGTAAACTCAATGTAACCATCATTAATATCATATATCTCTCTATACTCAGGTGATATAACAGGTGTAACAGTGTCTTCACTAGGAGTTTTAGTGTTTCCTAGACTAGCCATAGTAGCATCTAGGAAAGGACCTAATGAACCACTCGCATCAAGCATAGTAGAAGTAACATCATGAGTATCAGAAGCAGTTTCAGATTCAGCAGTAATAGCAGTGTGTGTAGCATGAGTATGTGGTGGTGGTGTAACAAGCTTACTTATAACAGACGGTGAATCAAGAGCAACAGAGGTGTTTAGGATTGTACCTCTTCTTGTAGTGGATGGTAAAATAGGAAACTTTCCATCATGAGACTTACCCATGATGAATGGAGTAGCAGTGAACAATAATAAATCCAAGTGAACTTACAAATAAAGCAATGCTCCCCGGCAGTGGCGCGAGAAAATAGTCTTGATGACCCATAAGTATAGGGGATCGCAATAGTCTTCGAGGGTAGTATTACCCAATTTATTGATTCGACACAAGGGGAGCCAAAGAATACTTGCAAGCCTTAACAACTGAGATGTCAATTCAGCTGCACCTGGAAATAGTTCTTGCTCACAGAATTTTATCAGTAGCAATAGTCTTGTAGTAGCAAAAGCAAAGTAACAGTAGCAGTAAAACAAGAGCAATAGTAACAGTAGTAACAAACAGTAGTATATGAGCGCGGTAGGCATAGAGATGGATGGATGGGCCTTGCATGGACGAGTCTAAACATGTAACTTCAAGATCTAGGGAAATTGTAGATAAATAAGAATAAGCATCCAAGTACTAAACAATGAGAACTTACACAACATCTTTTGTCCTGGCAGCCCGTTGCAGCGGGACCTCAAGGGAACTACTGGCAATTAAGGTGATCCTTTTAATAGAGCACCGGAGCAAAGCATTAACACTCCATGAACACATGTGATCCTCACATCACAGCCATCCCCTCAGGTTGTCCCAATTTCTGTCACTTCGGGGCCTTTGGATCCGGACAATGATATGTTTACACAACTTGCAGATAAGATCGCAAACAATACTATCATAATGATTCAATAATAAGTTCAGATCTGAGATCATGGCACTCGGGCCCTAGTGACAAGAATTAAGCACAACAAGTTGCAACAAAGTCAATTAGCACTCATAGAGATACTAGGCACCATGCCCTAACAATCTTATTCGATTACATGATAGAACTCATCCAATCCCTACCATCCCCATAGCCTACAGTAGGGGATTACTCACTCATGGATGAGGGAAACATGGATGGTTGATGGAAAGGAGTTGGTGATGACGACGGCGATGATCCTCTCCAAATTCCCCGTCCCGGCAGGGTGCCAGAACAGAGTTTCTGGTTCCGGATCACGGTTTCTGGTGGTGGCGGTGCAGTGGAACTCTTTCTAGAAAAACGCCGAACCCCCCTCGGTTTTTATGTCAAGAGGCATATTATAGGCGAAGAGGGAGGCCGAGGGGTGCCTGGGGCAGCCACACCCCCTCCAGGCGCGGCCTGGGCCCACCCGTGCGATAGGGGGTATGGGCCCCTCAAGCCTCCCCTCCGTCCCGTACTCTGGCTCCGTGAGTCTTCTAGTGAAATAGGAATTTTGGCATATTTTCCAGGATTTTTCCTGATAGTTAATTTTCTACACAAAAACTAGACATCGAGGTAATTATGCTGAAAACAGCGTCAGTCCGTGTTAGTTTTATCCAAATCACACAAGTTTAGAGGAGAAACAATAGCAAAAGTGTTCGGGAAAGTAGATACGTTTTGGACGTATCAACTCCCCCCAAGCTTAGCTTATTGCTTGTCCTCTAGCAATTCAGTTGAAAACTGTGTGTGATAAAAGAACTTTCACGAACACATTTGCTTCATATGATGTATATATTCTTAGCATAGGAATAGATACTTATACAATTCATAATAAAGAGTATGCAACTAAGTCTACTTAATATTCATTGCAAGCTATGAAGAGAAACCAACTCAATTATAATAAGTAGCATGAAACATAAACATAAACATAAACAACATTGCAATGCTCATAATAAGATATGATAGATTGGTATCTCGCTTGCCTTTGTTTGTAGAGCACAAAATAAATGCCAAGGCACCTCTGAAGTTCAAGTGAAGACTATAAGTAAAAATATCAGAAATACAAGCATCAAAGTCATGACATAATTAACCAAGTTTTGAGATAAGAACATTACACAAAGAATGACAACTATGCTCTCAATAAGGTGCTCAAAGAATAAGTGGTCACTCAACAAGGAAGTGAAATGGTTTTGAAAAGTTTGAAAGGCTTCCAAATGTTGAAAGTAAGGTACTCATTAGCTTTAAGCTCTCATTGCCCCTATCATAGGCATCTTTAAATGGTTAAGGTGAAAGTGAGGCCCAATATGATTTATATGCTTGACAGACCATAAACTGGAAATCCCATGTCCCTTGAGTATGAGGGCCGCTCCTCATGCTACTCAACTTTAGTTAACGGTAAGTTCTTGTCATCGTAAATACATGCGTATCATAGAGAACCGCCAATGGGGTACCCCTTGCACATGATACAGGATCTATCCCATAATCAAAATGACAAGGCAAGCAGACAATGAGCATCTCAGCGATCTTTTTATTTGCTATTTGCATAGGTTTTTATTGAGGATGCTTCACAGATTGCTCACTATGGTTATGCTACAAGTTTCCACCATGATTAGGCATGGCTTAGGCTAGCGGCCCAGGCATTTCTATAACACATATAATAACTCCATGAACTCACAAGCTCCCCTTTTATTTCACACCGACAACATCCGCAAACAAAAAAGCATGATATCAACTGGATATGTATCCATAAGTGTTGAAAGCGTTCCCCGTGACAGCACGGTTCTGGTAACTCCCAGCCTATAATTTGCAAGCATATAACTTTCATGGACAGTCACAATGGTTTAGGTTTATTAAGTGCAAGAAATAAAGTGTGCCATCAAGTTCGTGAGAGCTTTACTAACTAACTTTATCAAAACAATCATACATTTTATTTGGAAGAAAACAAGGCATAATGAATATGCACTGAATAGCAAATGATGCTAATAGGTAGGTATGGTGGACACTGTTGGCAATATTGGTTTTGGGGAGTTGGATGCACAAGTAGAGCTACTTAGTGCAAGTGAAGGCTAGCAATAGAGAGGGAGCGACAAACGATAGAGCAATAACTGTCATAATCATGCTTGCAACAAATAGGACTAATTATGGCAAGAAAGTGATACAAGAACTCTGAGGCAAAATAAATCATCGAGACTTACTGACTATTGTTTAGTCATATACATGCGTGAGCATGTGCCAAGTCGATTCACATGAAACATTCAGAGGAGGATACCACAATATCATACCAAGTTATGAATAAAACAATGCAAGCAAACATTCATATGACATGCTACAAACTATTAGCAAGCTGGAGCTAATCACAAGAAAGCAATAACTACCAAGCAACCATAAATAACATACACCTTACATGAACAACCTAAGCATGCTCACCATGATGAGTATATGTATCAAAATGAAAACAAATAGAGTTTGTTACCAGCCTCTTACCACACCTAAAGTTGTCTTAATCTTCATTATTGCCATTCACTTGTGTGGCTTGAATAATAACATGAAACCAAAATCCACTGAGGACGGCTGAACCCTGCAAAGAACTTCACAAAACCAAAGAAAAACAACAAATATTTTTGGTGTTTTTGATTTTTTTAAAACAAGCACACAAAGCAAAAACAAACAAAGGAAAATCTTTTTGGATTTTTTTTAAGGCAAACCAAAGATAAAGAGCAAAGAAACAAACCAAGATAAACAAAAAAAATATTTTTGCTATTTTTGTGTTTTTGGGAAAGCAGGAAAAAACCAAAACGAAAGCGAAACAATGGATATACAAAGAACCGACGAAACATGATATATAGATGAGTGTGATGTCGGTATACCTCCCCCCATTCTTAGGATTTTGGCCTAAGTGGGTATCAACTCCATGGTGACCAAGAAGGTGCACCTCCGTAGTACGACGAGGAGGCCCCTTCGTCCTGGTATGAGCTCGAGGACTCCCCTGTGTAGTGCACAGAGGGGTCGTATGAGGGCGCGTCCCCCTGATAGTGTCTGTGGAAACCACAAATGCGTAGCTGCTCGTCCATATCCTCCTTGGAGCGTGACCAAGGTCCTTGGGAAATACAGAACAAAGTGGTTTGGGGCAGAGGAATTTCTCTCTCTTCCCCCTCAGTAAACAACATTCTATAAACCAGACTCTCAAGGGTAGAGCCAGCAATGATAAAGTGATGTGCTTTCATGGTAGCAAGATCAAGCCTTTGAGGAGCCAAAACTATATCATTTGGATCAACAGTAAGGTCTAAGGTAGCAACAACACGTGCAACAATAATTCCCCCATAAATGGGTCCCTTAGCAGCTAAGCGACGAGCAATGAGAGAACCAAGATTGTACCTAGTTCATTGTTGAGTGCAGCAGCTAGGAAGGCCAAATGATAGTTGGAAATATTGCTAGTGTTCTCCCTACCAAGAACACTAGTGGCAAGATAATAAGCAAAATACCCGATAGCTGGGAGTTGAATATTTCTTATCTTTCCCCGCTGGGCTCTGCGGTCATCATCATTAGTTATCCCGCGGTAGAGCTCCAACAAATCAGCGGGCTGAGCTGGAATCTTCTTCACCATCCCAGCCATGCCAATACCCAAGATTTGATAAAATTTCTTCAATGTCATGGAGAAAGGCCTGTTATAGATTTTAAAAGACACATCTGGCTTGAAAGGGCTGTTAGAAAACGATAAACCTCCATAAAGGTTTTAGTGAGTGTAGCATACTGCACACTCTCATCCTGCATATACTCATTAATCCAACCCTCTGAACCAAGGTTAGGAAATCATTGAGAATCCCTGCAGCCCGCAAAAAGGTTGGACAAGGGAAGGTAGAAGGGTGCGCATCCCCCTCATCTCCCTCGTCTCCAAATCGGGGTGTAATGAGATCCTCATTGTATGAGGGCCTAGATCAGGAGGATGATCTTGAAGGCCTTGTCCTCCTAGGTGCATCACTCTCAAATACTTCACCAAAGGTGTGGTTGTCCATGACCCCTTTTTCTGAAATTTTTAGACAAACATCAAACCAAGTGATTTCCAAGTTGATAAATGATGAGAACTACTATAGGAACTTGCTAGAGGGATAAACATGCATCGAAATGAAATATCTAAGCATAGAACAAGCATGCAAGATCACACAACCTGACACCTATAGCAGCAAAATACTCAAGATACAATCTATCAATCACAAATCTAATTGGACAAGTGGAGGAGGCACATACCAAGGAGAAATCGCTCCAAAAATCAGTAGCAAAGAAGGGCTGATCAAGGAGATCAAAAATAAGGAGCAAGAATAGTAGTAACTCGAGCTTGAGAAATTTTTCCGGTGTATTTCGGGAGAGAGAAAGAAGTGGCTGGGAGGAGACAACTTGGAGGGACACAGGTGGGCCCCACCTAGGCCAGGCGCGCCCTAGGGGCTGTCCGCGCCACCAGGGGGTGTGCTGGCCTGGTGGGTGATATGTCCAATTTGCATCACCATTCTATATCATAATTTGCCTCTATTCATTGATATATGTCTTATTATGAGGTATTACTTATGTCTTTTCCTCTGTTTTTGCATGTTGGATGATTCTTGGAGGATGAACTGCCAGATTCAGGTTTCTGATGGAAAAAAGAGGTGTTTTGATGCAATTTTGTGAAGATCATAAAAATACCAGAAAAAAATTGGAAAATTATTTTTTCCCAGAAGATGAAGGAAGCCAGAAGGGGAGGCGTAGCTGGGCCACAGGGGGGCCACACACCCCCTAGGCGTGGGTCCCCCTAGGTCGCGCCTAGGATAGGTGTGGCCCACCTGGCTGGCTCCCGACTCCGCCCTCTCGCCTATATCTTCCTCACGGAACCCTAACACCAGGGGAGCAACCACAGAAAGATTTCCACCGCCTCTGCGGGGCGGAAAACACCGAGAGAGAAAGAGCTCTCCGGCAGACAGATTTCTGCCGGGGAAATCCCTACCCAGAGAGGGGAGATCGTCGCCATCAACACCGTCATCAAGCTAGGCTTCATCGGGATCATCATCATCCACACCATCATCTCCACCAGCACCATCATCACCACTCCGTCCCTCCGTAACAATCGTGTTGGATCTTGCATTAGTTCTTAGGGGAAACTTTCCCGATGTTAATTACTATTGTAGTTGATGCTTGTGAGTAGAACCATTGGATTATTTTTTATGTTCAGATTGTTATCCATCACCATATAATCTTTGATCTTGATCCATATGATGTCTTATGAGTAGTTCGCTTAGTTCTTGAGGACATGGGAGAAGGCATGTTGCTAGTAGTGGATTTGTGTTGAGTTATTATTCAATGGTTTAGTATATAAGTTGTGGTTCTATTCTTCTAGTGATGTCATGTGAACGTCGACTACATGATACTTCACCATTTATGGGCCTAGGGGAATGCATTGTGTATTTGGCTACTAATTGTGGGGTTGCTGGAGTGACGGAAACCTGAACCCCCGTTAGGACACCATTGCATAAGGGAGCGTAGGATCTCAAAGTTTAAGGTTGTGGTTAGGTTTATATATTAACTACTTTCCTGTAGTTGCGGATGCTTGCAGGGGATTTAATCACAAGTATGTATTAGTCCAAGTAAGGTCGGTACATTAGCACAGGTTCACCCACACAACACTTACAACACCAAAGAAGAGTACTCAGCTATTTGAAGCGAAAGCACTTGACAAGAATTCCCATGTGTCCTCGAGAACATTTGGTTCTTATAAGTATTTCCACCGGCTTGTCCTTTGCTTAGAAAGGATTGGGCCACTTGCTCCGTTTTTTCGTTACTTCTGTTACTTGACCTTTGTTTTTTTCCTTGTCAGAAAACCACTAAAAATCCGTTTGCTAAGTATTCACAGGGATTTCCTGCTCCACACCACTGTTCAACACCTTCTGCTCCTCGTTGGGATCGACACTCCTATTTATCGAAAGTACTACGATACAACCCCTATACTTGTGGGTCATCAAGACTATTTTCTAGCGGCGTTGTCGGGGAGTGAAGCGCTATTGAAGAGTGGAACTGGTAAAGGAAACTTCTACTATGAGTATTTCTTTTGTTTCTTTTTGTTACTTTGTTTCCAATATGGATAACCCACTTGGTTTTCTGTTTGGGGAAACTACTACCACTGTTAGGGTAGTAGATGAACCACCACCTGTTGAGATAGATCCTTTTAAGATACCTACAAGTATTGTTGATCGTGTTATGGATAATTATTATTTTGGGGATGGAACTGTCCATCCTGGTGATCATTTGATTTTTATCCATGAATTATGCAGGTTGTTTAAGTGTGCAGGTATCACAACTGAATAGGTGAAGAAGAAGTTACTCTACATATCCTTGAAAGGGAGAGCTGAAGAATGGTATAAGCTACTGAAGAATGGACAATCCATGGAATGGGAGGAAATGGCATCTCTCTTTTATTCTAAATTCTATCCTCCCAGTGAGATTCATAAGGATAGAAATCTGATATATTACTTTTGGCCTCGTGATGGAGAGAGTACAACTCAAGCTTGGGGGAGATTGAAGTTACTAATGCTTAAATGTCCGATTCATGAACTCCCTAACAATATTATTATCGATAACTTTTATGCTAGGCTTTCTCTTCATGATAAAGATTTACTAGATGCTTCTTGTGTTGGATCATTCACACGTATGAAGGAAGAAGCTAAATCGGATCTCCTAGACCGTATTCAAGAGAACACTGAAGCCTAGGATAATGACAAAGGAAGAAAGTCAGGTATAAAATATGATTATGATGCATTAAATCTTTTATGGGAACTGATGACTTCCGTGATATTAGTAATGAGTTTGTTCTTGACTCCCAAAGTATTGCCAATTGTTTTAAGGCCTTTGCCTCTTACATAGAAATTCCCAAAAATAAGTGGAATAAGTACCATGCACCTTATAAAGATGTTGTTAGTCATGTTCCTGTTAGAAGCATGAAGTTTGTACTACTAATCATATTGTGCCTGGACCTTATGTTGAGAAAATACCTTGCCTAGCTAAGGTAAAGGAGTATTCTATGATGATTAGTGCAGATAATAAAGGTACTAAGAAAACTATGGAGCACAATGAGCAATTGAATATTGAACCTGTGGTAGCTATTGTGAAAGACCTTGTCACTAGAAATATAGAAGATGAGCATATTGTCTTCTGTGAAGATGCTTCTAATATTGTCTCTCATCCTAGTAAAGTTTGAAAAGCTAGTGTTCCTATGCTTTTTGTTAAAATTGGTGATCATTGCTATTATGGTTTATGTGATATTGGAGCTAGTTCTAGTGTTATTCCTTATGAGCTTTATAGGGAAATTATGCATGAAATTGGTCCTTGTGATCTTGAGGACATTGATGTGGTTATTCATCTTGAAAATAAGGAAACCATTTTCCCTATTGGTATTGTAAGAGATGTGGAGGTTCTTTGTGGTAATATTAAGTATCCTACTGATTTTCTAGTGCTTAATTCAGCAGCTAGTAAAACTTGTCCTATCATTTTTGGTAGACCTTTCTTGAACACTTGTGGAGATATTATAGATTGTAAGGATAAAGTTTTGACTAAGTTTGATGGAGATTCTTCTGAGTTTAACTTTTCCAAATTTGCTAAAGCTCCTTGTGAAAATTAGCTTGCCTAATAAAGATTTCAGGATGGAACAACTTGCTTCTCTTGACCCAGTTTATGACCTTGGGCCTCTTTTTGATGAATGTAAGTATGCTCATTCTGATGATAGAGTTGGTTCCTGTGACATTTATATTATCAACTTTATTCAAGGTACTACTGAAAGTTATTTTGAGAGAGGGAAACATGGTTTTATGCATCTCAATAATGTTAAGTTTCCCCATTTTATGTTGAAAGCTTTGAAGTTTCATCTGTTTTGTCTTCCTATACTGGTGGCTTTTTGTTTCAACCATTTGTTTTCTCATGATACCCCCATCCATAGGAAGTGGGTTAGACTCAAGTGTGTTGGTTATTTGCTTCTTGATGCTCTCTTTCACTTCAAATATTTATCTCCCGTGTGGGCATCTTTGAAAGTTTCAAGCCTAACTTAAAGGCATTAAAGAAAAGTACTTGTTGGGAGATAACCCAAGAGTTTGGTCGAGTCTTGGAAGTTATTACCTCACTAATAATCGCTCCTTATCCTTTTTGTTTTGGTTTTTGTGTGAAGTTCAACTACTTTTGAGAAGTAGAGGAGTTGTGAAAAGTGGCTGTCCTGGGATAGATTTTTTGTGCTGCATTGTAAAAATTAGTGAGGGGGCTCAGTACGTCGGATGGATCTGTATTTTTATGAGCTTGTTCTCCAGGTTGTTATCCAACTTTCATTTGTTTTGCACTTTTTTATTTGAGCAACAGAAGCTTTTCGAAAAAAAATCAATCTTTACCTGCTGGTTTGTTTTGATAGATTTCTGTTATCATTTGCATTTGCCTCTTATAGAAGCCCTTGTTTTGATGGATTTCAGTTGAAGTGTGAACCTAAAGGTTATTTGTTTTTGCTTACACTAATGTTGCCATTGAAGTTTGTGAATTGCCTTGCGAGAAAAGGAATTTCCAGGAGAAGGAGGAAAGGAGTCTGCAGAGTTCATCTTTGAATAGGTAAAAGTGGTGAAATAGAAGGTTCATGAAATCCTAATCTTTTTATATTATTGATTTTTTTATTACATAAGGAAAGTTACGAGACGGAACAGAGGAGGAACCGGAGGCTGGGGTGGCCAAACCCACCCCAGGCACGGGCCCACCTTGCCCTGCACCTGGAGGGGGTGTGAGCACCCCGAGCTCTGACCCCGCCTTGTTTTCGTACTAGTACCTTCCTTATGCTTTGAAACTTCGTAATATATAACCCCACGGATCCCCCGAGGTTCGTGCATCGTGTTATCGTCGTGTTTTTGTTTCGATCTGTTTCTGTCAGGAAATCTTTTCAAGTTTAGAGCACCATGGTCTCCGCCAACGACAAAGGAAAGAAGCCCGAGGAAGATGATCCTCACAAACCCAAGGAGGAGGAGATTTTGGTAGGTGATGAAGAAAACATGGAGGAGGACAAGCAACCGAACACCCGCGCTACCGTCGCAAGCATTGGAGTGGTGGCAAAACCTATCAAGCTTAGGAGGACAGCACGGATGTCTACAGGAGGGAAACCTCCACGTCTTATCTACAACCCACGGTCATCTCCTCCACGTACCAAGAGACCCTTCCACACTCTTATACATGAGCATCAATATCAACATGTGCCCAAAGGGAACTTGACCTCGATGTGGGATATGCCTCGTTCTAACCATGCAGGGGAGGAACACACTAAGAAGGAAGAGTGGGGAAAGAATAGTAAGGAGTGGGGTTCTCAGTCCGATATGATCATGAACCGCATTGAGAAAAATTCAGAGTTGATTTGTACTCTGACCTTTGAGATTGAGGATTTGAAGAAACTTATTGAAGAGCTTATCAAGAGAACACCACCACCAAAGGAGTAATTCGTCATCAGGTTTGGCATCCCCTTGGCTTGTTCCAAGCTTGGGTGAGTGCCATGATATCATCACCTTTATCTTTTATCTTTTACCTTTTTAGTGGATTCATGTCTTTGGTAGAGAAGTTATCTTATAGTTTGGTTTTCATGTGGAAGTATCTCTCCTTTAGTTGATTATCTATGTATCCCTTGGTGTGAGTGCCTTTATGGAATATTAATGAGAAGTGTTAGACCCCTCCTTTTATAAAGGATAGGATCCCTGTGATTGCAATGCTAGTCCCTGGATCAATGCTAGCATCCACAGTTTGAGATGAAGTACACAGATACAAAGGTCATTTATTACATTCATTCCAGAGATAAAACATAGTCTTTTACAACTCAAGGCCATAGGCCTAGTACCAGAGTTCTTAGGAATAAGTAAATAAACACAAGTCTTCATCTTCATGTGCCACAGGCAAACATGTTGAGTGTAGACTCATGACTCCTATTTATCATCGGAGTAACCTGCAACATCACAAGTTACAGCCACAAAGGGTCAATACTTTGGAATAGTATTGGCAAGTGATACCTTAGTATATTTTAAGTGGTCTATATTACTATATGCATTTTTGGCTAATGTAGCTTGGCTTGCTTTGCTTTGAAAATAAACTTTTCTTATTAGTTGAAGTCACTAAGTTGTTCTTTGTCAAAAACATTCCCAAGGAAACCCCCAATAGACATTGGGGTCCTTTACCCTTGTTCACCCACAAGTTTTTATTTAGAAGTTGGAGTGATGAGATTCTTGTGGCTTCCATGTCTTGATGCTCAAAATGTCCATTTCCTTGGACAAGGCTAAGTACTTAGGTTTTCCATCTGCAGAGGTTGTGCACTTTCCCCACTAGACTTGGTTTCCCAAGACAGGACCTTTCAGAAGCCTTTCCTTAGTCAAATGGACGTTCCTTCCTATCAACCCTCTACCACCAACTGTCCATATGACTAAGTTCTAGCAACCTATATGATCATGGCAGAGCCCATTTTGCCAAGTGGTTGCCTGTAAGCTTTCTCCACACTTGGCCTCCAAATCCCTTTGTGCTGGGTGGCATTCCACAAGTGTGATACACAACCCAAGTCCATGGCCTTGTGTAACCACTCAACATAACCCATACTTTCCATTCCACCCAGGGAGGTTCATTTGACTTAGTGGTTTTATTAAGAAAGTATAAGTCTCATGACTTAGAAATATTTTCTTAATTGTAAGTGTAGTTTTCACCAACCCTTGTTTTGCTATAAGCTAGGCTAAGCAAAGTATGGCAACTTATCTTAGGGATAATTCCTTAGCAATACTACTAGACTACATAGGATTTCCCACCTTTCCATTAGACAAAATATTATGCAATAATATAATAAAATATCTAATGCTAGTTCAAAAACATAGGACAAATATATATTCATGCAAATATCACTTGCCTTGGTAGTGTGGGGAGTAGCACTCTTCACAATCACAATCACAATCAAAATCTACACAAGAAATCAAAACATACAATTACACACATTTAAATATAACCAAAATAATATGAATGCATGCATGCAAGAATTTACCATGTGTTAAATTTTGAAAATTCTACCAAGTGTGTGTTCATGACTCTGAAGCATAACATGTAACAAGTCTGCCCAATAAACATATTTGTCCATAACAAAATTTTATAAAGATATTTTTATATCTAAAATAGCCCTAAACCTGTTCCACAAATAAAACATTTTTAACCGTTACTATATGCTAAACAAAATGTATATTCTGATAGGCCTTGTCTTCTTGAACTCAACGATATAAAGTTTGCAAAAATCCAACGTGTCGTTTGAAAGTTATAAGCATTTGAAGTTTGAATCTAATTCAGGTTTTGAATTCTGTTTTTAATCTAAACCTTGCCACGCGTCGCGTTTCTCTGGCGGCGTCGGTCGCACCGGATCACCCTACGAGCCGTTGGATCTAACTAACGTTCTGGCTCAGATCTGTCCATACCTCTTCGATAAGTGAAGTGTTTCTACGCGTAGGATCCAGATCTAACGGCTAAGATTCTTCTAACCAAAAAGCGGCCATGGTGACAGCAGCGTCGATCGATGGCGGTGCGGCGTTCTAGGTCGCCGGAGAAGGAAGGAGGCGCTTACGAACCGTAGAAGGTTCTTGCTGATGCTCAAGGTGGCAAAGGCTTGGGAAGGCGTCACGGGTTCGTCGGAGATTTCTCGCCGGAGTTCGCGAACGCCTGCACGCCATTGTCGGCGTTGGCGAGGTTCCTCGTCGCGCTAAGTCAAAACAGTCTTGTCGGATCGCGCAAAACGAAGTGGATTCAGGCGTATTAGTTAGAGGTCAAGGCGGTGGTTACTTAAGGAGGTCGCGGAGTTCTTGCGAGACGGTGGCGGCGGTCGTCGATGTTAACGCTAGGGTCATGCGAAAGCAACGGCGAGTGTCGAGAAGATGCACAGGGTTCCTGAACAAGATAGCGTGAACGCGAGCTGAAACTCGAGACTCACCGAATTCGGCCGGTAGCGTCGGAGACGGCGGAGTTGCAGAGAGCAATGCGCTGACACTGGGGCGTTCGGTGCTTGGGGTTTTGGGGAAAAGAGAGGACAGAGGGGTTTCTTATAGCCTGGTCGCGGCGAGAATCACTCGACCAATAACTCGAATTGATGCCACGACCCGAAACGCGCCGCGTTGATTTGGGGATGAATGAGTCGTGCGGGTGGAGACGATCTTTGGCGTGGGGTTGTCCGCTTGTCGGTGATACGCAGGATTTTGGTGGGTCTGGTCTGCGTCTGTTTGCTTGCTAGCGTGTGAGGAGAAAAAAGAAGTCCCGGGTGGGCTTGGGCTAGTTTGGCCGGATCGCCGCGTGGCCCTTTTCTATTCAGATGCTCTTTTCTTTTCTATTTCCATTTTACGGTATGAATTTTGGTATGAATTCAAATCCTTTTGAAATCAAATTGCCTTGGAAATTTTGTAGGGTTTTGTGGATTCAAAACAGTCACAAAACTAGGTGGTTACATTGCAAAGCTTGGTCCAGCTTGGTTTTAATAATAATTAGGGATTTGTTCTGTTTGCAAACATTTGAAATGGATTTTGAAATTTACTTCTAAATTTGAAATCTTTGGGGTTTAAAAATTTCACCTAATCTTTCCATCAATGAAGGCAAGCATTGAAGTATTTAAACATTCAAATTTCAACAGGATGATGTTTATTTGGGACAATTTTCCCACATGAAATCATAACTCATATTCCATTTCTAAATGATTTTGAGAAAACCCTAAATGAAGGAATGATGCAAAGTGATATGAATGAGTTTTAAACTATGATTTTGGGATGTTACAAATCTAACCCTTAAGATGAATCTCGCCCTCGAGATTCGGATTAGCTAACAAATAGGTGAGGTGGTCTTTTTCAAGATCATCTTCTCTTTCCCATGTTGCTTCCTCTTGGAGTGATGGTTCCATTGTACTTTACAAAATTTAATAGTCTTGGTTACGGTGACTCTTCTGCGGTCTCTAGAATCTTGACAGCTTTTCTTCATAAGTGAGATCACTCTAGTTGAACCTCTTCCAAAGGTATGGTATCCTTCAAGGAGGACTCTTCCATTTCGGGTGACATTTCTTAAGTGACTCACATGAAATACGTTATGGATCCGATAGGGATTACGGCAATTCAACTTCATATGCAACCTCTCCTTTGCGACTTAAAATCCTGAATGGCCCAACATATCTTGGTGCCAATTTTCCTTGACTCCAAATCTTTTACTCCACGAGTGGTGATACCTGAGATAAGCCCTATCTCCAACTTCAGTGACTTCTCTCGCTTAGAATCCGCGTAGCTTTTACATCGGGATTGCGCAATTTTCAACCTGTCCTTAACCAATTTAACTTTCTCTTCGGCGTCCTTGATGAGATCAGGTCCAAATAAGCTTATTTCTCCTACACCGTTCCATAATAATGGGGTGGTACACTTCCTTCCGTAGAGTAACTCAAGCGGTGCCATTCCAATACTAGATTGATGGTATTGTTGTAAGAGAACTCCGCGTAAGGCAAACTTTCATCCCAACTTGCTCCATAATCTAGAGCACATGCTCTCAACATATCTTCTAGAATTTGGTTGGTCCTTTCATTTGTCCATCTGTTTGAGGATGGAAGGCGATCGAATTCAATCTCGTTCCAAAGATTCATGAAGTTGTCTCCAAAAGTGAGAAGTGAAGAGTTCCTCTATCTCGACACAATACTTTTGGGTACCCCATGAAGGCATACGATTACGCTCATATATATTTTTTGCTAACTTGGCACTGGTATAAGTTGTCTTCACGGGTATAAAATGAGCCACTTTAGTTAAGCGATCCACTACCCATATGGAATCATACCGACCTGGTCCTTGGTAATCCGGTGATGAAATCCATACCAATATTTTCCACTTCCATTCGGAATAGGAAGTGGTTGAAGCATACCTGCTTGTTTTTGGTGTTCCGCTTTGACTCTGCTACACACATCACACAAAGCAATATGTTCGGCGATGTCTCTTTTGAGATTGTTCCACCAAAATCTTTCTTTCATATCCATGTACATTTTGGTGTTTCCTGGGTGAATAGAATAGGGAGAGTTGTGACCTTCGTGTAAGATCAGTTTCCGCAACTCTGGGTCTTGTGGAACACATATACGTTTCCCGTGCCATAAGGTTCCTTGTTCATCAATACGGAAACTCTTAGCCTTCCCTAGACTAATATTTTCCTTGATCTTTTCAATTTCCTTATCGGTCTTCTGAGCTTCTTGGATTCTGTTCAAAAGAGTGGGTTGAACATCCAATGTCATAAGATGTCCTTCTGGTACAATCTCCAATCTGAGTTCCTTGAATTGTTTACAGAGATCCTCTGGCAATTCTCCTTTGGTAAGACCATTTACAAATGTCTTACCACTTAAAGCATCGGCTACCACATTTGCTTTACCGGGGTGGTATTGCAAACTCAAGTCATAATCCTTGATAAGTTCTAGCCATCTTCTTTGTCTCATGTTGATCTCTTCGGGTAAAGATATACTTCAAACTCTTATGATCGGTGAATACTTCACACCGCTTACCTAAAGGTAATGTCTCCATGTTTTGAGTGCATGGACGAGGCTAACTCCAAGTCATGAGTAGGATAGTTTACTTCATGAGGTTTGAGGTGTCTCGAAGCATAAGCTACGACTCTACCATCTTGCATAAGTACAGCACCCAAGCCTTGATGAGAAGCATCACAATATACTTGGAAATCCTTTTCCAAATCTGGAACATACAACCTGGTGTCACAAGTCTCTTCTTCAACTCTTGAAGCGACCGCAACCTTGATCAAACAAATTTCTTGTCCTTCTTTAGTAATTACATCGGTTTAGCAACTTTCGAGAAATTTTCAATAAACCTTGTAGTAACCTGCTAAACCAAGGAAACTACGAACTTCCTTCACATTCTTGGGTGATTCCCATTCATCACAAATTGAAACTTTAGCAGGATCAATCACACCATCCTTGGTCATAACATGACCAAGAAATCCAACTTTCTCTAACGAACTCACACTTGCTAAATTTGGCATAGAGCTTATGTTCTCTTAGCTTTTCAAGTATCAAGCGCAAGTGTCTCTCATGTTCTTCTTTACTCTTGGAGTAGACTAGAATATCGTCGATAAAAGACAACGAACTTGTCAAGAAATTCCATGTACACTTTGTTCATCATATTCATGAAGTATACTGGAGCGTTGGTCAAACCAAAAGGCATCACAGTGTACTCATACAATCCATACCTTGTGGTGAATGCTGTCTTAGGTATGTCTTGCTCTCTTATCTTAAGTTGAAAGTAGCCGGACCGAAGATCAATCTTTGAGAATACACATGCTCCTTCTAACTGATCAAACAAATCGTTGATTCTTGGCAAAGGATATTTGTTCTTGATGGTAACCTCGTTGAGAGAGATCGATAATCAATACATAATCTTTGTGTCCTATCCTTCTCCACAAACAATAGGGCTCCCAAGATGAAGAACTTGGTTGAATAAACCCTTTAGAATTGTTCTCCTAGTTGCTTCTTGAGTTCTTTCGGTTCATCCATCGACATTTTGTATGGTCTCTTAGCTATTGGTCCCGAACGGTACCAAATCTATCAAGAATTCCACATCTCTGTCTGGTGGCATTCCTGGTAATTCCTCCGGAAATACATCCGGATACTCACACACAATTGGCACACTGTCCATACTAACCCCCTTGAGAGAATTTAGCTTACTTCCTTTAGGTTCAAAGTTTGACTTAAATTTTATTCTTTTTCCTTACGGGGTTGTGAGCGAATCGCATGCGATTGGCACAATCCAATATTCCTTCATACTTAGCCATCCAATCCATTCCCAATATTACATCCAACCCTTGGGAATTCAGGATTATTAGGTTCACTGGAAACTTATGTTGTCCAAACTCTATGACTAAGTCATGACATCCTGAGTTTACTATCATTTCTCCCCCTGGAGAACTTACTCTTATAGGACACCCAATGGTTTCTAGGTAGTTCATTCCTTTCAACAAATGCTTTTGATATGAATGAATGAGATGCACCAATATCAAAGAGTACAAATGCTGAAATTGAATTGAGTCTGAACTTACCAAAGCGACATCGGTTCCTCATAGACCTCCTCCACATTGATGTGGTTAACCTGTCCTTTCTGGAAAGGATTTGGCTTGTTAGGTCCTTCAACTTTCTTTTCAGGGCACTCATTAGCATAATGCCCCAGCTTTTTGCATTTGAAGCACTCAACCTGACTGATGTCCTTTTTAACATGCTGACTTCCACTTCCACTACCATTTCCACTGTGGTGGCTCTTATGTCCACCCTTGTGGTTCTTGTACTTATCACTGTCATGGCTACGGTGATGCTTGTTGTCATGACGGTTGTGGTTGTGGTGCTTGTTGAACTTCCCATGTTTATGGGATCCTGAGCTGCCACTGTCATCATAATGAGATCGTTTGTGAGACGATCCCGAGTTGTGTTTGTCGGAGTGTTTCCTCTTTCTACTCTCGACTTGTTTCATTTTACTTTCCAAAATAGCAGCCTTGTCACACAAAGACTGATAAGTTGGAACATATGCTACAGATAACTGTAGATTCAGCTCATCATTCAAGCCTTCCAAGAATTTTTCCTTTCTCTTGGCATCAGTATCAACCTCATCCGGTGCATAGCGCGCCAGATTGTTGAATTCTTCACGATTACGCCACTGCGATGGCTATGTTCAAGTTGTGAAACTCCTTCTTTTTCAGACTCATTATCCCGGATGAGATATGAGCGGTGCGAAACCCATCTTCAAATATGTCCCATGTGAAGGGTTCGCAGCATAGAAAACAAAAATTTTCCTACGATGTGAACTATATACCAAGATCTATTTATACTAGATACAAACAACGGGCGGATGTATATCCGTAGAGAACATACCCTTGAAGACCGACAAAGTTTAACGAGTCCCACTCGTGGTTGATGTAGACGATCTCTTGCCGATCTCAAGATCGAGAGGAAGTCCTAGCGCCGCAAATCAGCAGCGCATCCGTGCTCGCACACACGTTCGAGGCACCGAGCAACCTCCGCCTCGCTCCAGCGATGCAGCGAAGCACAACTCTTTCTTGCCGAATAGCCACGGGAACATGTATCTCGCTAGTCCGAGACCATGGGGATAAATTCTAGAGGGGAGAGAGATCCTTCACGAGGTGTGAGTGAGAAGTGAGAGGAGGGGCTCCTTTATAGGAGGAGGGGAACCCAAGGGGTGGCAGGCGCATGGGGCTGCCCCTTGCCCTCCCTCTTCATGTGGGTGGACACTCCACTCACAAACCTCCAAATTCCTCCACTCAAAATCCCACTCAAAGATCCCATTAAATTTCCACCAAATTTAATGCAAACTCTCATTAAATAAAACTCTTTATTTTATTCAGAATTTTGTCAATTACTTTAATGACAAACATTCACAAATAACCCTTGCTAGAATTCTATTTCACATGCATAACCACTTTATGCAATTTCACCAAAAACTGTTTGGTATCTAGTGAAATAAATTCCTGCGCTTGTTTATTCTTCGGCATGAAACTTTTGCTCCAATTGGATGTCGGTGTCTCTTAAGTGTGTCACCCTACGGTTCGTGAATAATGCGGACATGATCGAGACCCTCTCGATCAATAATCGAAGCGGGATCGGAGACCCATACCGACTCCCACACATTCAACGATGACTTTCTTGTGATCGCGGAACCTTTTACGCTAGTATCTTAATCCCTTTGTCTCACGATATATTACATGTCCGAGATTCGATCATCGGTATCTCCATACCTAGTTTGATCTCGCACGACATGCACTCTTTTCTCGTTCCGTGATATAACATTCTAGTGATCAAATCACTTGCTTGCAAGCTAATCAATGTGATATCACCGAGAGGGCCCAGTATATCTATCCGTCATCGGGATGAACAAATTCCACTCTTGATCCATGAGCCTCAACATAACACTTTATTAGTTACGAACCCATCTTTATAATCACCGTTACGGTGTGTGACGTTTGATGTTATCAAGAAACTCTTAGGTGTTAGTGATTGACATGATCTCATGGTCTAAGGATTAGGATCACTTCGTAAGTTGTTATAGCAATATAAACTCAATGACTTTGATCGTAATGCTATACTTGGATGAATGTTCATCACATCATTACACTAATGTTGTGATCCCGTTATTAACAACATCCAATGTCCATGATCGGAAACCTTGATCATCTTGTTAATCAACGAGCTAGTTTATGAGAGAGGCTTAACTAGGAACTTTCTGTTGTTTATTAAACACACATGTATTAACGTTTCCGTATTAATACAATTATAGCATGCAAAATAAACATCTATCATATACTTGGAATACACATAATAAACAATTTATTATTGCCTCTCGGGGCATATTCCCTTGTCTCCCACTTGCACTAGAGACAATAATCTAGTTACATAGTGATATATCTAACACCCATTGAGTTCGTGTTGATCATGTTTTGCTCTAGGGAGAGTTTTAGTCAATCTGCCGCTACATTGAGATCCGTATGTACTTCTAAATCTTTATATCTCCATCCTTGACATGCTCGCGGATGGAGTGAAACCGCGCTTAATATGCTTGGAATGCTTGTGAGACCTTGGCTCTTTGGCATTGGCAATGGCACCATTGTTGTCACAATAGATCACCATTGGGTCCAACGCTTGCCACAACTCCTAGTTCGGATATGAACTCCTTCATCCAAAGCGCTCGAGCCGCTTCAAGCAAAGCAACATATTGGCCTCCGTTGTTGATCCCGCTACCACAGGTTGTTTGGAGCTCCTCCAACTAACCGCTCCGCCATTCATGAGAAATACATATCCGGATTGAGACTTAGAGTCATCGGATCGGTGTCAAAGCTAGCGTCGACATAACACCTAGCGACGAGCTCTTCTTCACCTCAGATACAAGAAACATATCCTTAGTTCTTCGTAAGTACTTAAGGATATTCTGACCGCTATCCAAAGGTTCGAACACGATCCGATTGGTACCTACTAGTCAAACTAATAGCGTGTGCCACATCCGGTCTTGTACATAGCATGGCGTACATTATAGAGCCTATGGTGAAGCATAGGGACTTTGTCCATTATCTCTCTTTCTTCCGCGGTGGGACTTTGAGTCTTACTCAATGTCTTGCCTTGCAACATAGGTAAGAACCCTTCTTACTTCGTCCATTTTAAACTTCTTTAAAATCTTATCAAGGTATGTACTTTGATAGCCCTATTAGGCACCTAGATCTATCTCTATAGATCTTTATGCCTAATATGTATGACGCTTCACCTAGGTCCTTCATTGAAAATTTGTTGTTAGATAACTTTTAACACTTTGTTAAAAGTTCTATATCATTTCGATCAATAATATGTCATCCACATATAATATCGAAATGCCACATTGCTCCCACTCACTTTCTTGTAAATACAAGCTTCTCCATAAGTTTGGACAAATCCAAACTCTTTGATCACCTCATCAAAGCGGAGATTCCAACTTCGACGCTTGCTTCAATCCATAGATGGATCGTTGAAGCTTGCACACCTTGTTAGCATCCTTAGGATCGAAAACCCTTTGGTTGTATCATATACAACTCTTCTTCAATATTACCATTGAGAAACGGTTTTGACATCCATCCGCCATATTTCATAATCGAAATATGCAGCAATTGCTAACATAATCCTAAGCGACTTTAGCATCGCTACGGAGAGAAAGTCTCATCATAGTCAACTCCTTGAATTTGTCGAAACCCCTTTGCGACAAGTCGAGCTTTATAGATGGTCACATTACCATCAGCATCATTTTTCCTTTTGAAAATCCATTTGTTCTCCACGGCCTTTCGGTCGTGAGGTAATTCCACCAAGTTCCAAACTTGATTTTCATACATGGATTCCATCTCGGATTTCATGGCTTCTAACCATTTGTTGGAATCCGGGCTCATCGTCGCTTCTTCATACGTCGCAGGTCATTATTTTCATCAATCATGAAATTTATGACAGATTTCCGTCTGACTCGGAGCCGCACGCGTCTGTTTGACTGCGAGGTTCGGTAGTACTCTCTTCGAGTTTCATGATCATCATCATTAGTTCCTTCTTCAATGTGGATCCAACTCGGAACAACTTCCGTACTGCGCTACTCGCCATACTTTGAAGAGAAGGTTCCACAACCTCTTGAGTTCTACCTTCCGACTACTCACACCTTTCATGAGAAACTCTTTCTCTAGAAAGGATCCATTCTTAACAACAAAACCTTGCCCTCGGATTCGTGATAGAAGGAATACCCAATAGTTTCTTTAGGGTATCCTATGAAGACGCATTTTTCCGCTTTGGGTTCGAGTTTATCCGTTGAAGTTTCTTCATATAAACATCGCAACCCCAAACTTTAAGAAATGACAGCTTAGGTTTGTTTCAAACCACAATTCATACGGTGTCTTTTCAACGGATTTAGATGGTGCCCGATTTAAAGTGAATGCAGCAGTTTCTAGTGCATAACCCCAAAAGACAACGGCAAGTCCGTCAGAGACATCATAGATCGAACCATATCTAATAAAGTACGATTACGTTCGACACACCATTTCATTTGTGGTGTTCCGGCAGTGTGAGTTGTGAAACAATTCCACACTCTTTCATGTGAGTGCTAAACTCAGAACTTAGATACTCACCTCCACGGTCGACCGTAGAAATTTGATCTTTCTATTACGATGATTTTCCACTTCATTCGAAATTCCTTGAACTTTTCAAAGGTTTCAGACTTGTGTTTCATCAAGTAGATATAACCGTATCTACTCAAATCATCCGTGAAAGTAACAAAATAACGATATCCACCTCACGACACACTCATTGGACCACATACATCGAATGTATAATTTCCAATAAATCCGCCTGCTCCATTGAACCGAAAACGGCGTTCTAGTCATCTTGCCCATAAGGCATGGCTCACATGTATCAAATGATTCATAATCAAGTGATTCCAAAAGTCCATCCGAATGGAGCTTCTTCATGCGTTAATGCCAATATGACCTAGACGGCAATTACACATATATGCGGATATATCATCATTAAGTTTAATCCTTTTAGCATCAACATTATGAATATGTGTAACATTATCATCGAGATCCAACAGAAATAAACCATTCAACATTGGTGCATGACCATAAAATATTTCATTCATATAAATGTAACAACCATTGTTCTCAGATTTGAATGAATAACCACTTTGCATCAAACATGATCCAGATACAATGTTCATGCTCAGTGCAGGCACCAAATAACAGTTATTTAAGTTTATGACTAATCCCGACGGTAAGTGGAGAGGTAGCGTTCCGACGGCGATCACATCAACGTTTGATCCATTGCCGACACGCATCTTGACCTCACCTCTTGCTAGCGGTCGCTGCTTCATGACCCACGATTCGAGTTACAAATATTAGCAACCCAACCAGATCAAATACCCGGTGCTCTGCGAGCACTAGTCAAGTACACATCAATAACATGTATATCATATATACCTTTGTTTTCCTTGCCTTCTTGTCGCCAGATACTTGGGGCGATTGCGCTTCGATGTGATCCCCTTACAATAGTAGCACGGTATCAGACTTAGGTCCAACTCGGGTTTCTTTTCAGCGCTGCAACAGCTTGCCGCCCTTACTTCCCTTCCGCTTTTCCTTCTTGTCTTTCTTGAAACCGGTTCCTATTGATCATCAACACTTGATGTTCCTTTTGATCTCCACTTCAGCTTTTAAGCATTGATGAAGCTCGGGAGAGACTTCTTCATGCCTTGCATATTATAGTTCATCACGAAGCTCTTATAGCTAGGTGGCGTAGACTGCAGAACACGATGGATGCCTAAGTCAATGGGAATCGTTATTCCCAAGGACACAAGCTTATCGGCGAACCCGACATCTTGAGTACATGCTCACTAACGGAGTTGTTCTCTTCCATCATGCAGCTAAAGAACTTTTACGAAGCATTGTAGCTCTCTACAAAGATGTGTGTCGAAAATCATTTTCAACTCACCCATTGTATCAAAAGCATTGCCGTTTCAAACGCTTTGAAGTTCAGGCTCTAGCCCATACAATATGCCGCAATGAACTAAGTTGTGGTCCTCCGACGAGTCGATAGACATTCTTCTCCTCGTCGGGCATCATCAAAGGTGGGGGCCTAACGGCGCTTCTAGCACATATTGCTTTTGTGCGTGAGAGGAGAATCCTCAAATTCATGGCCCATTCAAGAAAGTTGCTACCGTTCGTTGCTAGTTTCTCTTTCTCCATGAACGCATTGAAATTAAAAGCGGTGGTGCCATCTACAACAGAATTTGTAAAGTTTAGACTAAGTGTATGATAGATTGAGTTCAACTAATCTATATTACGAATGAACTCCCACTCAAAAGCGACATCCCTCGTGTCCTTTTGGTGATTACATGAACCAAATCCACTACACCAAGTCCGATCATCACGTGAGTCGGTATAGCTTCAAAGGCGAGCATCAAATGGGCATCATATCAACTATATGACTCATGCTTAACCTTTCGATCTGTTCGAGGCCATGTCTACATGCTAGGCTCAAGTTAGAACCTTAGTATTTGCGTGTAACTGCTTTTACACCAAGTATGGTCGAGGATCCAAGTACACCCGATCATCACGTGATGTCTTGGAGCGAAAAACATAAGGGGTGCATACTAAATGAAGAACACATTCTTATCTTGATATTTAAATGAGGGATCATCTTATTATGCTTAACAAAGCGCTAAATAAGCAATATAAGATGCAATCAAACATCATATGTTTATTAGTGAAATTATATGGTTCCCGCAGATGATCTCTATCATGTGCATCGTGGTATGATCACTATCATACCTATATGTGTAAATCCACGGTCTATGGATTTTACGCTATGTGTGTTGTAAGAGTATCATCTCATACTTCTACTTACAACACTACCATATCATAACACTAGCCCAAAGAACAATCTAAACTAGACGCCTCTAATTTATCCATTGCAAGTTTTACGTGGCTTAGGGCTTTCGAGATAGAACCGTTCTTACCACGAACATGAACCACAATGAGGATAATCAAATTGTTGACAACTCGCTTGCAAAATAGATATTGACTATAGTAGGAGAGACAGACACCGCTAGCCACTTATGCAAACTAGTTGCATGTCAAGCGTGAACAGGTCTCATGTGCGAGGACATGTAAAGTTTGTCCGCCGCTTCATCCCACTATGCCACCAATATCCAAAATCACAAGAAAGGAGCAACAACATGATCATCATCGCCACATACTCATATGTGTACTACCCGTAAAGTATCTACGCATAGATCCGGCTCGATACCTTTGAAGGGTTCGCACATAGAAAACAAAATTTTCCTACGATGTGAACTATATACCAAGATCTATTTATACTAGATACAAACAACGGGCGGATGTATATCCGTAGAGAACATACCCTTGAAGACCGACAAAGTTTAACGAGTCCCACTCGTGGTTGATGTAGACGATCTCTTGCCGATCTCAAGATCGAGAGGAAGTCCTAGCGCGCAAATCAAGAGCGCATCCGTGCTCGCACACACGTTCGAGGCACCGAGCAACCTCCGCCTCCTCGCCCAGCGATGCAGCGGAAGCACAACTCTTTCTTGCCGAATAGCCACCGGGAACATGTATCTCGCTAGTCCGAGACCATGGGGATAAATTCTAGAGGGGAGAGATATCCTTCACGAGGAGGTGTGAGTGAGAAGTGAGAGGAGGGCTCCTTTTATAGGAGGAGGGGGAACCCCAAGGGGTGGCGGCGCATGGGGCTGCCCCTTGCCCTCCCTCTTCATGTGGGTGGACACTCCACTCACAAACTCCTCCAAATTCCTCCACTCAAAATCCCACTCAAAGATCCCATTAAATTTCCACCAAATTTAATGCAAACTCTCATTAAATAAAACTCTTTTATTTTATTCAGAATTTTGTCAATTACTTTAATGACAAACATTCACAATAACCCCTTGCTAGAATTCTATTTCACATGCATAACCACTTTATGCAATTTCACCCAAAAACTTTTTGGTATCTAGTGAAATAAATTCGCGCTTGTTTATTCTTTTCGGCATGAAACTTTTGCTCCAATTGGATGTCGGTGTCTCTTAAGTGTGTCACCCTACGGTTCGTGAATAATGCGGACATGATCGAGACCCTCTCGATCAATAATCGAAGCGGATCTGAGACCCATACCGACTCCACACATTCAACGATGACTTTCTTGTGATCGTCGGAACCTTTTACGCTAGTATCTTAATCCCTTTGTCTCACGATATATTACATGTCCGAGATTCGATCATCGGTATCTCCATACCTAGTTTGATCTCGCATCGACATGCACTTTTCTCGTTCCGTGATATAACATTCTAGTGATCAAATCACTTGCTTGCAAGCTAATCAATGTGATATCACCGAGAGGGCCCAGTATATCTATCCGTCATCGGGATGAATAAATTCCACTCTTGATCCATGAGCCTCAACATAACACTTTATTAGTTCTGAACCCATCTTTATAATCACCGTTACGGTGTGACGTTTGATGTTATCAAGAAACTCTTAGGTGTTAGTGATTGACATGATCTCATGGTCTAAGGATTAGGATCACTTCGTAAGTTGTTATAGCAATATAAACTCAATGACTTTGATCGTAATGCTATACTTCGGATGAATGTTCATCACATCATTACACTAATGTTGTGATCCCGTTATTAACAACATCCAATGTCCATGATCAGGAAACCTTGATCATCTTGTTAATCAACGAGCTAGTTTATGAGAGAGGCTTAACTAGGAACTTTCTGTTTGTTTATTAAACACACATGTATTAACGTTTCCGTATTAATACAATTATAGCATGCAAAATAAACATCTATCATATACTTGGAATACACATAATAAACAATTTATTATTGCCTCTCAGGGCATATTCCCTTCACCATGTCACTTCATCAATGGGAGTGGTGATTTGGAAGTTATCCCACCAAGTGGCGGCTGGTCCTTCCAACAGATGTGCTGCGAATCTGACTTTTTCAGCATCAGTGCAGCCTACTGTCACCAAGTCTTTGTTCACAGAACGCAACCAGTCATTGGCTGCCATGGGATCAGTTGTCCCCGAAAATTTTTCTGGCCTTAGTCGCAGAAATCTGGTGAGCATATCGAAACCCGGAGGGTTGTTGTTGTTGTTGTTATTGTTGTTATTGTTGTTGTTGGGGTTGTTATTGTTGTTGTTATTCTGATTCTGGATGAATGTCGTCATCATTTGCATAAGTTGCGTTTGCGCATTCATCATCTGTTGCATTTCCGGGGTGATGTTGTTGGGGTTGGGGTTTGCGCGACGGGGAGGCATCTGTGGTTGTTCAAATAGATAAGAATGAGATACCCATAGATGTTTATGCACAATACATCACAAGCAACACATAACAAGCAACATAAGAATATAAGTGCAACATCCACATAACAAACTCATGAAATAAAACACACAAGTGACAAGCCATCCACATGTCGGATGGTCCAATAACAAGTTCGCAACAACGGGTATGATTATGTAAGTAAGAACGAGTAACAAGTCTACTCACAAGCATCTATCTCCTCCTCGTGAAGGTAAGACCTGCGTTCTCCATCGCGTCTTGTTCTCCTCTATAGTAGTGGTCAAGGAATCAACCTTGGTCTTGAGAGCCCTCTTCCGGGAGCGAAGCCTCTCAATAACCATCTGCTTGCTCAAGCTCAAGTCCTTGGACTTGCCTCGGTCATGTCCGGATCCTCTTGTTCCTATCCCGACACGTTTCTCTTGACTCTTGAACTTGCGGTCCTGGGCCTCAAACTTTGTCTCCATCTCCTTGATCATCTCATCCTGCATAAAAAGCTTGTCCTTCTCGAAGCTGCACTCAAGCTTCGTCATTACCTAGCATGACGCTCTGTCCGTATCTACGTGTCGAGAAGAGTCTCTAAGTCCCGAAGGTAAAGGCGTATCGGCTCATGGTGCTCCTCGAGTCGCCCTCAAGTCGATGGACTCTCTGTCAACATCACGTCTTAGAAGACGTGAAAGTGAGTACCCTAACACATGCGGGTGACGGCCTAACAGTCGTCCTATCAGGTCCTGCATGACTACCTCCATGCCTCTCTCCCTGTCATCGTGCATCAACTTGAAGACGATGGCCTCTGTAGTAGGCTCAGTCTGGCGTCCTGGCTGGGTCACCTTGAAGCCCCAGAGGTCCTTCCTCTCGAACTTGGTGAGTGGGTACACCGTGATGGTAGGAAGAGGGAGATCAAGTAGAGTGGTAAGCTCAATGATACGGGAAC
This sequence comes from Avena longiglumis, assembly GCA_030063025.1. Lineage (NCBI taxonomy): Eukaryota > Viridiplantae > Streptophyta > Magnoliopsida > Poales > Poaceae > Avena > Avena longiglumis. The sequence goes on along the minus strand of CP125977.1, from coordinate 175,978,353 downwards.
CAAAACGAGTAACCCGGAACTCCTCAACGGTGCTGACGGCAACAGGCATCTATTTATAAGATTGAAAAGTTAGAACATAGCAATTCAGGGTAAATCAAGACTAACATTCATACATATCCATGAAACAGAATCGTCACACAAGTCATGCATACAAAGGTTCATTACATCACTCAAGGTTCCAACTTATTTAAAACATAAGGTGATAAGTGGTGGTCCAACTAACGAAGTGACCTTACAATCCAATCTCGCGGGATCTATTGTTAAACACAATGTTCCTAGAGGCAATCCACCAATCTTGCTCTCTTGATTCAATTACTAAGTCTATAACATCTCCCCTTATCTCTTGGTTGGTGTCCTCCAACTCTTGAGTAAGCTCCTTCTCTTTCTCTAAGTCCTTTTGGAGGTTGAGCATTCTGCACTTGACTCTAGCACTTAGTTCCTTGATAGTCCTCCAAGCTGCATCCCTGGCTGACTCAAAGAATGTGGTGTGCATGGTACTGTTAGTGTACATGCAGAATCCCCTCTCTTTGTGGTTGTCTTCCTTGTTTTTGTACAAGTGAAGTTGCACCCACCAATACTCCACTCCTTCATCCATCACCGGAAAGCCCTTGTACACAGCTTCACCATGTGCATCCATTGCCTCCATGAGATCCTTGAGAATATTGGGAAACTCAGTTTCACATTCCAAGGTCATGGTCATGAGTGGTCCCTTCTTCACGGCTTCATTGATGGAATTCATCTACAAGGAAGTTGAAAGAGATTAGAAAAGTTTTACGAGAAGAATAGACAAGTGTAGAAATAGTTTGAAAAACTTTTTCCTTAGTGGTTTTCCAATCCTAGGGTCATAATCCTACAGGCAACACAGTGCTCTGATACCATCTGTTAGACCCCTCCTTTTATAAAGGATAGGATCCCTGTGATTGCAATGCTAGTCCCTGGATCAATGCTAGCATCCACAGTTTGAGATGAAGTACACAGATACAAAGGTCATTTATTACATTCATTCCAGAGATAAAACATAGTCTTTTACAACTCAAGGCCATAGGCCTAGTACCAGAGTTCTTAGGAATAAGTAAATAAACACAAGTCTTCATCTTCATGTGCCACAGGCAAACATGTTGAGTGTAGACTCATGACTCCTATTCATCATCGGAGTAACCTGCAACATCACAAGTTACAGCCACAAAGGGTCAATACTTTGGAATAGTATTGGCAAGTGATACCTTAGTATATTTTAAGTGGTCTATATTACTATATGCATTTTTGGCTAATGTAGCTTGGCTTGCTTTGCTTTGAAAATAAACTTTTCTTATTAGTTGAAGTCACTAAGTTGTTCTTTGTCAAAAACATTCCCAAGGAAACCCCCAATAGACATTGGGGTCCTTTACCCTTGTTCACCCACAAGTTTTTATTTAGAAGTTGGAGTGATGAGATTCTTGTGGCTTCCATGTCTTGATGCTCACAATGTCCATTTCCTTGGACAAGGCTAAGTACTTAGGTTTTCCATCTGCAGAGGTTGTGCACTTTCCCCACTAGACTTGGTTTCCCAAGACAGGACCTTCGAAGCCTTTCCTTAGTCAAATGGACGCGTTCCTTCCTATCAACCCCTCTACCACCAACTGTCCATATGACTAAGTTCTAGCAACCTATATGATCATGGCGAGCCCATTTTGCCAAGTGGTTGCCTGTAGCTTTCTCCACACTTGGCCTCCAAATCCCTTTGTGCACGGGTGGCATTCCACAAGTGTGATACACAACCCAAGTCCATGGCCTTGTGTAACCACTCAACATAACCCATACTTCCATTCCACCCCGGAGGTTCATTTGACTTAGTGGTTTTATTAAGAAAGTATAAGTCTCATGACTTAGAAATATTTTCTTAATTGTAAGTGTAGTTTTCACCAACCCTTGTTTTGCTATAAGCTAGGCTAAGCAAAGTATGGCAACTTATCTTAGGGATAATTCCTTAGCAATACTACTAGACTACATAGGATTTCCCACCTTTCCATTAGACAAAATATTATGCAATAATATAATAAAATATCTAATGCTAGTTCAAAAACATAGGACAAATATATATTCATGCAAATATCACTTGCCTTGGTAGTGTGGGGAGTAGCACTCTTCACAATCACAATCACAATCAAAATCTACACAAGAAATCAAAACATACAATTACACACATTTAAATATAACCAAAATAATATGAATGCATGCATGCAAGAATTTACCATGTGTTAAATTTTGAAAATTCTACCAAGTGTGTGTTCATGACTACTGAAGCATAACATGTCACAAGTTTGTCCAATAAACCTATTTGTCCATAACAAAATTTTATAAAGATATTTTTATATCTAAAATAGCCCTAAACTTGTTCCACAAATAAAACATTTTTAACTGTTACTATATGCTAAACAAAATGTATATTCTGATAGGCCTTGTCTTACTGAACTCAACGATATAAAGTTTGCAAAAATCCAACGTGTCGTTTGAAAGTTATAAGCATTTGAAGTTTGAATCTAATTCAGGTTTTGAATTCTGTTTTTAATCTAAACCTTGCCACGCGTCGCGTTACTACTGGCGCGTACCGGTTCGCACCGGATCACCCTTCTGAGCCGTTGGATCTAACTAACGTTGCGCGGCTCAGATCTGTCCATACCCCTTCGATAAGTGAAGTGTTTCTACGCGTAGGATCCAGATCTAACGGCTAAGATTCTTCTAACCAAAAACGAGCGGCGCTGCCGGCGGTGACAGGCGGCGGCGCGTCAGTCAGTGGCGGTGCCGGCGTTCTAGGTCGCCCGGAGAAGGAAGGAGGTGCTTACCAGAACCGTAGAAGGCTGCTGATGCTCAAGGTGGCAATGGCTTGGGAAGGGGCGTACGGGTTCGTCGGAGATTTCTCGCCGGAGTTCGCGAACGCGTCTGCCACGGTCAGTTGTCGACGTTGGCGAGGTTCCTCGTCGCGCTAAGTCAAAACAGTCTTGTCGGATCATAAGCGAAGTGGATTCGGGCGTGTCGTTAGAGGTCAAGGCGGTGGTTACTTACGAAGGAGGTCGCGGAGTTCTTGCGAGACGGTGGCGGCGGTCGTCGGCGTTGCTAACGCTAGGGGTCATCGAAGCAAACGGCGAGTGTCGAAGATGCACAGGGTTCCTGAACAAGATAGCGTGAACGCGAGCTGGGGAAACTCGAGACTCACCGAATTCGCCGGTAGCGATCGTCGGAGGCGGAGTTGCGAGAGCAATGCGCGCAGCTGGGGCGTTCGGTGCTTGGGGTTTTGGGGAAAAGAGAGAGGACAGAGGGTTTCTTATAGCCTGGTCGCGGCGAGAATCACTCGACCAATAACTTGAATTGATGCCACGAATCAAGACCGAACGCCCGCGTTGATTTGGGGATGAATGAGTCGTGCGGGTGGAGACGATCTTGGCGTGGGGTTGGCCCGCTTGTCGCTGATACCAGGATTTTGGTGGGGTGCATCGTCTGTTTTGCGCTGTGGCGTGTGAGGAAAAAGAAGTCCCGGGTGGGCTTCTTGGGCTAGTTTGGCTGCTGGGCGGATCACGCAGCGTGGCCCTTTTCTATTCGGATGCTCTTTTCTTTTCTATTTCCATTTTCTGGTATGAATTTTGGTATGAATTCAAATCCTTTTGAAATCAAATTGCCTTGGAAATTTTGTAGGGTTTGTGGATTCAAAACAGTCACAAAACTAGGTGGTTACATTGCAAAGCTTGGTCCAACTTGGTTTTAATAATAATTAGGGATTTGTTCCTGTTTGCAAACATTTGAAATGGATTTTGAAATTTACTTCTAAATTTGAAATCTTTGGGGTTTAAAAATTTCACCTAATCTTTCCATCAATGAAGGCAAGCATTGAAGTATTTAAACATTCAAATTTCAACAGGATGATGTTTATTTGGGACAATTTGCCCACATGAAATCATAACTCATATTCCATTTCTAAATGATTTTTGAGAAAAACCCTAAATGAAGGAATGATGCAAAGTGATATGAATGAGTTTTAAACTATGATTTTTGGGATGTTACAAGAAGTTTCATCTTTTACGTTTTGCACTTCTTATTATTCTAGTTTGCAATCTCTATTATATGATGGATCTTGTTGATCTGTATTGGCATCAATTTGGGAGCATCAAGTATGGTTTTGGCAAACCAAGTTCTGGTCAGTAGCAACACTTTTTGAGGTTTTAAAGAAAAAGAGAAAAGGCTTACAAGTATTTTGTATCATCTATTTTCTTTCTTGTTGGCTCATAAGCTTAGTATTCTTTATTTAAGATCTTTTGTGTCTTCAAGGAAGATTGCATGTTTGGCTTTATCACTTGTAGGTTTGCTTGTTTCTTTCAACTCTTTTGCTTGCTACCCAGCCTTGCTAGCCAAAAACCTGTTTTGAGAAGGCATACTTCTCATGTTTCCAACCCTTTTGAACCAAAACTTTTGCCATTTGTGTCCACCATATCTACCTATTAGCAATTGCTATTCCAGGCAAATTCTCAAGCATCATCTATCTTCCGAATTAAAAAGTATTTTGTTATGTAAAATCTAGTTAGTAAAGCTCTCACGAACTTGATGGCACACCTTATTTTCTTGCCCCTAATAGACTTGAACCATTGTGTCATCGAAGTTGTATATGCTTGCATCTATACGTTGGGATTAGAAGAACTGTGCTGTCACAGGGAACGCTTTCAACGTTGCACATGTATGTTGTATAGGGTTGATATCATGCTCTTTTTTTATGGATGTCGGCGGTGTGAAATAAAGAGGGAACTTGTAAGTCCATGGAGTGATGTATGTGTGTTATAGAAACGCCTGGGCCACTAGCCTAAGCCATGCCTAATCATGGTGGAAAATTGCAGCATCACTATAGTGAGCATTCTATGAAGCATCCTCAATAAAAAGTTATGCACATAGTAAATAAAAATATCGCTGAGATGCTCATTGTCTGCTTACCTTGTCATTTTGGTTATGGGATAGCTCCTGTACCATGTGTAAGGGGTACCCCGTTGGCGGTTCTTTATGATACACATGTACTTATAATGACAAGAACTTACCGGTGACTAAAGTTGAGTAGCATGAGGAGCGGCCCTCGTACTCAAGGGACAAGACATTGCCAACTTATATTTTGTCAAGCATATACTCCATCTTTGTGCACTTTAAGCTTAATCAACTCAAGATTCTTATGATAGGGGAAATGAGGGCTCAAAGATAGTAAGTACCATAATCTTTTGGAAGCTCTTTATGACTTGAAATCCCTGCTACCCTCTATGAAGGGACCTTTCTTATATTTTCTGAGTTGAGTCGGTAAACCTACTTCCTCTCTATCTCCAGGAAGCAGTTGCGTTGTTGTGTTGCAAGCATTCATATGGTGCTTTATTCAATCATGTTCTTTATCTTCCTTGTTTGCAATCTATTGAGTATTACTTTGAAAGCCTTCGTTGTGAAAAACCTTTTTGAGCAAAGAGTACTCATGTTTTGAAAACTTCTTCAAAAGCTTTGATTGTGAAACTGTTTGCCAGATTTTCTCTAACCAAGAAAAAGAGTTTGCCAATTCCAATTATGATTTATTTTTATGCATCTCTATTGTGACTCCTGTATTTGTTGCAAGCTAAGTTATATAATGGTGAGTTGCTTTCTTCTATGAGTTGTGTAGTCATAAGTGTGATGCTTCTTGTCCGTATTCTTTCATCAACACTTCACTCCATAAAGATGTGGACATGTTTACTGAGCTTGGTTTTTGCTTGGGGACAAGCGAAGGTCTAAGCTTGGGGGGAGTTGATACGTCCAATTTGCATCACCATACTATATCATAATTTGCCTCTATTCATTGATATATGTCTTATTATAAGGTATTACTTATGTATTTTCCTCTGTTTTTGCGTGTTGGATGATTCTTGGAGGATGAACTGCCGGAGTCAGGTTTCTGATGAAAAAGAGGTGTTTTGATGCAATTTCGCGAAGATCAGAAAAATACCAGAAAAATATTGGAAACTTATATTTTCCCAGAAGATGAAGGAAGCCAGAAGGGGAGGCGTAGCTGGGCCACAGGGGGCCCACCCCCTCCCCCCTAGGCGTTAGTCCCCCCTAGGTCGCGCCTAGGGCAGGTGTGGCCCACCAGGCCGGATCCCGACTCCGCCCTCTCGCCTATATCTTCTTCATGGAACCCTAACACCAGGGGAGCGACCACGGAAAGATTTCTGCCGCCTCTGCGGGGCGGAAAACACCGAGAGAGAAAGAGCTCTCCGGCAGACAGATTTCTGCTGGGGTAATCCCTTCCCGGAGAGGGGAGATCGTCGCCATCAACACCGTCATCAAGCTAGGCTTCATCGAGATCATCATCATCATCCACACCATCATCACCACTCCGTCCTGCTGTAACAATCGTGTTGGATCTTTCATTAGTTCTTAGGGGAAACTTTCCAGGTGTTAATTACTATTATAGTTGATGCTTGTGAGTGGAACCATTGGATTATTGTTTATGTTCAGATTGTTATGCATCACCATATCATATTTGATCTTGATCCATATGATGTCTTGTGAGTAGTTCGCTTAGTTCTTGAGGACATGGGAGAAGTCGCGTTGCTAGTAGTGGATTTGTGTTGAGTTATTATTCAATGGTTTAGTATTTAAGTTGTGGTGCTATTCTTCTAGTGGTGTCATGTGAACGTCGACTACATGATACTTCACCATTTATGGGCCTAGGGGAATGCATTATGTATTTGGCTACTAATTGTGGGGTTGCCGGAGTGACAGAAACCTGAACATAGGATCTCAGAGTTTAAGGATGTGGTTAGGTTTATATCTTAATTACTTTCTTGTAGTTGCGGATGCTTGCAGGGGGTTTAATCACAAGTATGTATTAGTTCAAGTAAGGTTGGTACATTAGCATAGGTTCACCCACACAACACTTACAACACCAAAGAAGAGTACTCATATATTTGAAGCGAAAGCACTTGAAAAGAATTCCCCTGTGTCCTCGAGAACGTTTGGTCCTTATAAGTATTTCCACCGGCTTATTGTAACACCCTCAGAATCGACCCTATGCAAGTTTTAGCGAAACCCGCCAAACCCGGATAGAAACGATTCAAAGGTGCCCACCAGGCACTTTCGTGCGGGTGGAAAACGAAGTAATAACATTACACAACAGTCCTCGATGGGACCCATAGAACAGATATATATACAACAGCGACTCAAAGAGTCAAGAATACAGATATAATATACAAAGATCCAAATCACCTTGAAAATGATAGAGCGTCCGACTACGGACAAGATGCAAATGGGGCTAAGAGCCCTGAAGAATAACCAATGGCGTCCATAACCTGCCTGAGCCAAGCCGGAAGGGTAACCCCGCTAACGACGTCGATCTCAAACCTGCTTAAACAAAAGGGTGCCGACAAAGGGCAAAGGAAAAGAGGCGTCGATCGAGGCCAAGACACGGCGAGGCTAGAATTCGCGGTCCTCGCCACATAGGTATGGTGGATCAAGCGGCAAAAGATGCACTAAACAACCTATAGAGACTCGATACAACTGGCGGCTATCAGAGAGGGATAAGAAAGACCTATGAGGATCCAACCTGATACTACCATCAAACAAACCCATCCTGGCGATTCCCCCTCGAGACCGAATGAGGAAGTCAACCGAGGAACTCACACAGTTGGCAGTTTTACTTATTCAGTTATAGTTGCGGCAACTTACTAGTCAGGTTTAGATAATCATCCTGATAAAGCAAGCAGTGGGCACTTTTAGTCAACCATTCCGTTATAGTGGCAACACTTACTAGTCGGATACATTTAGCATGAGATAACCCAAAACCCAGCAGTTGTTGGTACTTTTACTTAGCCATTCCGTTGTAGTGAAGCTGATTACTAGTCATATCGGATACAAGTCAATTTATAACAATAAACTTTAGTTATAGTTGTCTATGATCAAGCACTGTGCTCCAAGTCGTCCATAACCGCGGACACGGCTTCTCGAAAAGATTTAACCCTGCAGGGGTGCACCAAAGTATCCACAGGCACTTCGACCCTTTTTGCCAGATCAGTTAACATACACCCATCGGTTGTCGGCGGGGCCTAAGTCACGACGTTCCCAGACCCAAAGCAAGTACATGGGGGACACCCCACCAAGTCGAACCCGCAACGAAGTCGGCCGGTCTCCGAGACGGACTTAGGGTTTGGGTAGGGTCAGAACGACAAAGAAATCCCAAATCGGACTGCCGACACCGCAAAACGTGTCCCGATCCTAAACGATGACGTGTGCTCCTCGTACAATCGTAAATAAAGCAGTAAAGCATGGCATAAGTACAGGATAGTAAATAAAACCTCAAACTAGTTTGTGGCCCCCAGTACAATACTTTGAAATCAGGTAATAATCAATGGGGGGCCCATATCTCCCCACCTGTGGTTAGCGCGCTCGATCTCTAACAGTGTCAAGAACTCGGGGTCCTACGGGACACAAGTGGGCGGTCGGAAACCAACATTATCTATCACCCACCGATGCCTCTGCTTACTTACTTCAATTTTAGTTGTTAAACAGTAATTAAAGTGAACAAAAAAGTAAAGCCATGATCATATCCAACAACAAACATGCGGCAAGGTTCCAACAACTGTGGAACTTGACAACACGCAACAGCACTTGGGCAAGCGACTACGATGTGCAAGTCCAACTATCTACCAAACAACAGGTAATAGGATGTGTCCAAGGCGATATAGGGCTGCAAGGGATATCACGGGCACGAAAACTAGAGCATCGCAACACAGATAGCAATAGATCAACAGGAGGGAATAAATACTATAAAAGTAAGATAGGTAGAAAGGGGGAGATGCTCGCCTGAAAACATCGTCGAAGGTTCAACCGAAGCTCGGGGCGAAGCTCACATCAACTCAACGGCCTTATCCGCGAAGAAGCAAAACACTAGAATAAACACCGGATGCAATATTTAATACAACGGCAGAAGATCGACATGATGCATGTATGATGCATGACATGGTAAAAGTGCGATTTGATTAGGTCATGTTAATCGGAACCGGGGTCCCGACAATTAGTTAAATGGTTCAAGTTGTTTAGAACCCCACAATTTAAATGTTGTCTAACAAGGCAGAATATATCACCGGTTCGCTACACAAGTTTAAATGAGGCCAATATAAGACTAGATTTGCCCGCATATGTGCCCCATATTTAATTATGCAGTGAATCGGCATAAGGCCCCCAAACCACAGACAAGGATGCATGCAAGTATGACAATTAAATATGCAACAAGTTGTTATTACAATTATAAAATAGGGCTCGAGAAAAGGGGTCACACATTAGGGGGGGTCTCGACGAACTTGAGGTTCCGGGGTTCGGGGTCGGGCTCAGGGTTCAGGGTTCGACGGAAGCGGTCTCGGCAGGAACATCTCGGGCATCGGAGTAGGTCTTGTCGCAACCGGGAAGCAGGGCTTGGTTCGGCGTCAGGGGCGCATCGGGTTCTTCCGGGTCGGTGCCGTTCTTATCGTCACGAAGATCTTGTCGGGTCCGCGCTTCGGATTCCGTGAGGCGATCTTGACGCTCCGTGTCGAAGTCCTTGAGGTTTTCTCCTTATTCACCGGAGGCGAACTTGGAAACGGCGTCAGGGTCCTCGGGGTACGCCAGGTCCATTCTTCAAAACATCATTATCGAGACGATCTTGGCATCCAAGGGTTCTCGGCATCAGATCCGGGAAGAAGTGCTTTGCGTCCTCGAGGGGTACTTGTCGTGTCCGGGAAGAAGGACTTCGCGTTCGGTGGCGATCTTGGCGGCTTTCGGGTCTGGGTCGTGGCGTTCGAGAGGAAGTGCTTTGCGTCCCGGGGGATCTGTTACGCGGTCTCGGACAACGGCCTTGACCTCCGGGAACGGGTCTTCATCGCCTCGCCATCGCTTCACGGAGTTCCCACCCAGATGTCGTGGACTCACCGTCACTGGGACGACCGTGCCTACCGCACGGCTGCTGCGAAGCCGTCTACGGACACGTCCTCGTCGGTGAGATGCTCGCCAGAGCACGCGTGGAGCCGCAGCGGCTGCGCACAACTACTGATGGCGCCCACTGCCCCACCGACGGCGTGGCCGCCTGTTCGATGCCGCTGGTCGTGGACGGCGGTGCAGAGCTTGCCGGAGGAAGGAGCTCGGGCGACGCGGTCGAGGAGACGGAAGGGCGGCGGCGGCGGGGCGGGGCCGGGACGCGGGAGAGGGGCCGATGGAGGGATGGTGGTGGCGGGTTTGGGCCGAGGAGGAGGGCGAGCCGGGCGAGCTCGGGCGGAGGAAGCTCCGAGTGCGCTTGGCGGGGAGGACGTCTTGGCGGGGAGGACGTCTGGCAGCGGGAGGACGTCTTGGCGGCGGGAGGACGTCTTGTGGCGGGCCAGCGGCGGGAGGCGTGGCGGAAGCGGATGCCGCGGCGCTGAGTGGTGATGGCGTGGCGCCGGGAGGCCGGGGAGGGCGGCGAGAGGATAAGCGGTGCGCACGCGGAGAAGAGGGGAGGCGGCGAGAGGACGTGGAGGAGGGTGGCGAGGCGGGAGGTCCGGCGAGGTGGGAGGGTCAGGGGGTCGGGGTGCTCGCGTGGGGAGGAAGAGAGAGGAAGAGGGAGGCGCGGGGACAGGGGGCCAGGGGTGGGGCCCAGGCGCGGGGTGGGGTCGGTCAGGGGAGGTGGCTGCGGTTGGTGGGGTGAGTGGGGGAGGTTGGGGGTGATGTGGCAGAAGGTGGTTGGGGGGGATTTGGGGAGGGGCGACGTGGCGGCGTGGGACTGGTCCGGGTGAGGTGGAGGCAAGGGTGTGGGTAGATAGGTTGGTAGAAAAGGGTTTGGGGTTGGGCCGTTTTGGAACTGGGGTGGTCGTTCGGGTCTATCCGGCCCGTTCGACTGCCCCACTAAAATAATATAATATTTTATTTATTTTAAATGCACTGTTTGCAAACCGATAGCAGACAAACAAAATAATCCGGAGACCCGGGGTTTGCGTTTTGAAAACAAAACGGGGCGTTTAGAAAACAAAAACAGGCTTTACGAAAATAGTTTTAGGCAAACAATGCATGATGATGACGATGCAATGCACAAAATCAACGCGATTTTCTAGTAGTGTTTTTGCAGGATGCCACAATTCGACACCACTAACAATGAATCTCGCCCTCGAGATCCGCCTCATGGTACCGGAAAGAAGGGCGGTGATCTGCGTCTTCTCGCATCGTGTAGATCCTCGCGACACCACTAACAAGAGGTCATTGTCCGTGATCATCGGGAGAACTCTCCGGAACAAAAGGTCGAAGGTAGAGGCATCAACAAATAAGGCCACCTCTAGCTTCCGTGGACGGAGTAAAATCGCTGGATCCACTGGTTCGATGTACAAGAGCGAATGATAAGAGTAGTCGGATGGTGATCAGTCCATCGCGCACCCAAACCATTACTCGGCACCCGAATAGGCAGATTAAGCAACCAACTCTCGGAATTAGACTGAAGATCTCGACAAGCGAGGGTCGGAACAGAGGAGTGATGCAGACTCTGCATCGGATCTGGCGTAGATGATGTTGTCGTGTCGGAAAACACCGGAAGGCACAAACAAGGAACAAAGGATGGTACCACAGTAGACGGATTCCTCGGGCAACTTGAACACCGGATGGTAGAACACCGTTATTAGAGGAGGAAGCGAAACCCTGAAGGTACGACGGAAACCCAACCACGAGAATTCCTGGACTCGAAGAAAGAGAAGAGGGCGGATTCAAAACACGTAGAGGTAAGAGGAGAATAGCAGAGGGATAAGGAGTAAAATCAGACCTAACCAGAACTATCCAACCGGTTTTCAAAATAGTTTTGACACTATACTCCGGCCGTTAGCTAGGTTATCCTACAGGCTGGACTTGTGGGGTATCGTAACTGCTGAGCTCTGATACCACTCTTTAACACCCTCAGAATCGACCCTATGCAAGTTTTAGCGAAACCCGCCAAACCCGCATAGAAACGATTCAAAGGTGCCCACCAGGCACTTTCGTGCGGGTGGAAAACGAAGTAATAACATTACACAACAGTCCTCGATGGGACCCACGTAGCGTATATATATACAACAGCGACTCAAAGAGTCAAGAATACAGATATAATATACAAAGATCCAAATCACCTTGAAAATGTTAGAGCGTCCGACTACGGACAAGATGCAAATGGGGCTAAGAGCCCTGAAGAATAACCAATGGCGTCCATAACCCTGCCCAGGCCAAGCCGGAAGGGTAACCCTGCTAACAACGTCGATCTCAAACCTGCTTAAACAAAAGGGGTGCCGACAAAGGGCAAAGGAAAAAGAGGCGTCAAGATCTTGAGGCCAGACATGGCGAGGCTAGAATTCGGTCCTCGCCTACATAGGTATGGTGGATGAAGCGGCAGCATGCACTAAACAACCTATAGAGACTCGATACAACTGGCGGCTATCAGAGAGGGATAAGAAAGACCTATGCGGATCCAACCTGATACTACCATCAAACAAACCCATCCTGGCGTTTCCCCCTCGAGACCGAACGAGGAAGTCAACCGAGGAACTCACACAGTTGGCAGTTTTACTTATTCAGTTATAGTTGCGGCAACTTACTAGTCAGGTTTAGATAATCATCCTGATAAAGCAAGCAGTGGGCACTTTTAGTCAACCATTCTGTTATAGTGGCAACACTTACTAGTCAGATACATTTAGCATGAGATAACCCAAAACCCAGCAGTTGTTGGTACTCTTACTTAGCCATTCCGTTGTAGTGAAGCTGATTACTAGTCATATCGGATACAAGTCAATTTATAACAATAAACTTTAGTTATAGTTGTCTATGATCAAGCACTGTGCTCCAAGTCGTCCATAACCGCGGACACGGCTTCTCGAAAAGATTTAACCCTGCAGGGGTGCACCAAAGTATCCACAGGCACTTCGACCCTTTTTGCCAGATCAGTTAACATACACCCATCGGTATGTCGGCGGGGCCTAAGTCACGACGTTCCCATACCCAAAGCAAGTACATGGGGGCCACCCCACCAAGTCGAACCCGCAACGAAGTCGGCCGGTCTCCGATATGGACTTAGGGTTTGGGTAGACGGCTGTGAACGACAGCAAATCCCAAAACTGGGACTGTCGACACCGCAAAAACGTGTCCCGATCCTAAACAGTACAGTGTGCTCCTCGCACAATCGTAAATAAAGCAGTAAAGCATGGCATAAGTACAGGATAGTAAATAAAACCTCAAACTAGTTTGTGGCCCCCAGTACAATACTTTGAAATCAGGTAATAATCAATGGGGGGCCCATATCTCCCCACCTGTGGTTAGCGCTCGATCTCTAACAGTGTCAAGAACTCGGGGTCCCACGGGACACAAGTGGGTCGGAAACCAACATTATCTATCACCCACCGATGCCTCTGCTTACTTACTTCAATTTTAGTTGTTAAACAGTAATTAAAGTGAACGAAAAAGTAAAGCCATGATCATCTCCAACAACAAACATGCGGCAAGGTTCCAACAACTGTGGAACTTGACAACACGCAACAGCACTTGGGCAAGCGACTACGATGCGCAAGTCCAACTATCTACCAAACAACAGGTAATAGGATGTGTCCAAGGCGATATAGGGCTGCAAGGGATATCACGGGCACGAAAACTAGAGCATCGCAACACAGATAGCAATAGATCAACAGGAGGGAATAAATACTATAAAAGTAAGATAGGTAGAAAGGGGGAGATGCTCGCCTGAAAACATCGTCGAAGGTTCAACCGAAGCTCGGGGCGAAGCTCACATCAACTCAATGGCCTTATCCGCGAAGAAGCAAAACACTAGAATAAACACCGGATGCAATATTTAATACAACGGCAGAAGATCGACATGATGCATGTATGATGCATGATATGGTAAAAGTGCAATGTGATTAGGTCATGTTAAGCGGAACCGGGGTCCCGACAATTAGTTAAATGGTTCAAGTTGTTTAGAACCCCGCAATTTAAATGTTGTCTAACAAGGCAGAATATATCACCGGTTCGCTACACAAGTTTAAGTGAGGCCAATATAAGACTAGATTTGCCCGCATATGTGCCCCATATTTAATTATGCAGTGAATCGGCATAAGGCCCCCAAACCACAGACAAGGATGCATGCAAGTATGACAATTAAATATGCAACAAGTTGTTATTACAATTATAAAATAGGGCTCGAGAAAAGGGGTCACACATTAGGGGGGGTCTCGACGAACTTGAGGTTCCGGGGTTCGGGGTCGGGCTCAGGGTTCAGGGTTCGACGGAAGCGGTCTCGGCAGGAACATCTCGGGCATCGGAGTAGGTCTTGTTGCAACCGGGAAGCAGGGCTTGGTTCGGCGTGGGGGCGCATCGGGTTCTTCCGGGTCGGTGTCGTTCTTATCGTCGCGAAGATCTTGTCGGGTCCGCGCTTCGGATTCCGTGAGGCGATCTTGACGCTCCGTGTCGAAGTCCTTGAGGTTTTCTCCTTATTCACCGGAGGCGAACTTGAAGCAGCGTCGGGGTCCTCGGTACGCCAGGTCCATTCTTCAAAACATCATTATCGAGACGATCTTGGCGTCCAAGGGTTCTCGGCATCAGATCCGGGAAGAAGTGCTCTGCGTCCTCGAGGGGTACTTGTCGTGTCCGGGAAGAAGGACTTCGCGTTCGGTGGCGATCTTGGCGGCTTTCGGGTCCGGGTCGTGGCGTTCGAGAGGAAGTGCTTTGCGTCCCGGGGGATCTGTTACGCGGTCTCGGACAACGGCCTTCGGCCTCAGGGAACAGGGTCTTCATCGCCTCGGCCACTGCTTCACGGAGTTCCCCACCCAGATGTGCGTGGACTCACCGTCCTGGGACGACCCGTGCCTACCGCACCGGCTGCTGCAGAAGCCGTCTACGGACACGTCCTCGTCGGTGAGCTGCTCGCCCAGGAGCACGCGCGTGGAGCCGGCAACGGCTGGTGCGTACAGCTACTCGATGGCGCCCCACCACTGCCCCACCGACGGCGTGGCCGCCCTGTTCGGCGCCGCGGGTCGGGGACGGCGGCTGCAGAGCTTGCCAGGCGGAGGAAGGAGCTCGGCGACGGCGAGAGGAGACGCGGAAGGGCGGCAAGCGGAAGGGCGGGACGCAGGGCAGAGGCCGATAGGGATGGTCGCGGTGGCGGGTTCGGAGAGGAGGGAGGAGCCGGGCGAGCCTCGGGCGGAGGAAGCTCCGGAAGGCCAAGCGGGGAGGACGCGTCTTGGCGGCGGAGGATGTAACACCTCGAGAATCGGTCCTATGCAAGTTTTAGCAAAACCCGCATAGAAAAAGATTCAAGGTGCCCACCAGGCACTTTCGTGCGGGTGGAGAACAAAGTAATAACATTACACAACAGTCCTCGATGGGACCCACAGAACAGATATATATACAGCACGACTCCAAGAGTCAAGAATACAGATATAATATACAAAGATCCAAATCACCTTGAAAATGATAGAGCGTCCAGCTACGGACAAGATGCAAATGGGGCTAAGAGCCCTGAAGAATAACCAATGGCGTCCATAACCCTGCCCAGGCCAAGCCGGAAGGGTAACCACGCTAACGCGTCGATCTCAAAACCTGCTTAAACAAAGGGTGCCGACAAAGGCAAAGGAAAGAGGAGCGTCGATCTTGAGGCCAAGACAGCGAGGCTAGAAAGCGGTCCTCGCCTACATAGGTATGGTGGATCGAGCGGCGTGGCAAGATGCACTAAACAACCTATAGAGACTCGATACAACCGGCGGCTATCGAGAGGGTGAGAAAGACCTATTCGGATCCAACCGATACTATCATCAAACAAACCCATCTGGCGTTTCCCCTCGAGACCAAACGAGGAAGTCAACCGAGGAACTCACACGGTTGGCAGTTTACTTATTGATTATCGTTCAGCAATTACTAGTCAGTTTAGATATTCCTCGATAAAATAAACATGGGCACTTTTAGTTAATCATTCCGTTATAGTGGCATCACTTACTAGTCGATTCGATTAGCATGAGATAACCCAAAACCCAGCATTGTTGGTACTTTTACTTAGCCCTTCCGTTGTAGTGAAGCTGATTACTAGTCATATCGGATACAAGTCAATTTATAACAATAAACTTTAGTTATAGTTGTCTATGATCAAACCTTTGTGCTCCAAGTCGTCCATAACCATGACACGGCTTCTCGAAAAGATTTAACCCTAGGGGTGCACCAAAGTATCCACAGCACTTGACCCTTTTGCCGATCGGTTAATATACACCCATCGGTATGTCGGCGGGCCTAAGTCACACGTTCCTGACCCAAAGCAAGCACGGGGCCACCCACTAAGTACACCAACAACAAAGTCGTCCGTCTCGAGACGGACTTAGGGTTTGCGACAATGGTAACGATGACAGATCCCCAATCGGGACTGTCGATACAGCGAAACATTCCGCTTACCTAAACAATACAAAGGTGCTCCTCGCACAAACGTAAATAAAGCGGTAAACATGGCATAAGTACAGGATAGTAAATAAAACCTCAAACTAGTTTGTGGCCCCAAGACAATACTTTGAAATCAGGTAATAATCAATGGGGGCCCATATCTCCCCATTGTGGTTAGCGCTCGATCTCGGAATGTGTCAAGAACTCGGGTCCTACGGGACACAAGTGGGCGGTCGGAAACCAAATCTTACCTATCACCCACCGATGCCTCTGCTTAATTCAATTTTAGTTGTTAAACAGTAATTAAAGTGAACGATAAGTAAAGCCATGATCATCTCCAACGTCAACATGCGGCAATCCTCCAACAATTGTGGTACTTGACGACAAGCAAAACACTTGAGCAAGCGACTACGACTCGCGGGTCCAACTATCTACCAAACACAGGTAATAGGATGTGTCCAAGGCTATATATGGCTGCAAGGGATATCACGGGTACGAAAAACTAGAGCATCGCAACACAGATAGCAAAGATCAACAGGAGGGAATAAATACTAGAAAAGTAAGATAGGTAGAAAGGGGGAGATGCTCGCCTGCAAAACATTGTCGAAGGTTCAACCGAAGATCGGGTCGAAGCTCACATCAACTCAACGGCCTTATCCGCGAAGAAGCAAAACACTAGAAGAAACACCGGATGCACTATTTAATACACGGCAGAAGATCGACATGATGCATGTATGATGTATGACATGGCAAAGATGCGATGCAATCAGGTCAGATTAAGCGGAACCGGGGTCCCGACACTTAATTAAACGGTTCAAGTGAACTAGCTACCCCGCAATTTAAATGTTGTTTTAACATGACAAAATAAGTTACCGGTTCGCTACACACATTTAAATGAGGCCAATATGAGACTAGATTTGCCCGCATATGGGCCCCATATTTAATTATGAGGTGAATCGGCATAAGGCCCCCAAACCACATGATAATATGCATGCGAGTATGGCAATTCAGTATGCACCAAGTTGTTATTATGTTATAAAATAGGGTTCTCGGAAAAGAGGTCACACATTGAGGACTCGACGGTCTTGAGGTTCCGGGGTTCGGGGTTGGTCTCAGGGTTCGGATCTGGGGTTCGGTCTCTGCGGGGCCGTTCTCGGTAACGGGGTAGATCTTGGCGCATCCGGGTCTTCGGTTCATGTTGTCGGTCTTGTCGTCTCTCGCGGGGACCTTGGCGTTCCGGGAGGGCGTACTTGGCGTATCCGTGAAGGAGATCATGTCGGTCCACGGGGTTCGGACTTTGGGGTTTTGGACTCTGGTAGAAGTTCTTGTCGTTCCCTGTTGAAGATCTCGGTATGCCACCTCGATCATCTGTGGCCGGCATCGGGTCGGTCTTGTCGGCGGTCTTGGGGTTCCGCGGCAGAGTACTTGTTGCTCCGAGAAGGCGATCGTGCGGGTTCCAGGCAGAAGATCTTGTCGTGCTTCACGCGATCCTGCTCCAACAGGTGTCCCTGGTACTGCGGAGGGTGTTGCGGTCGGGTCGTTGACTTCAGGCAGTGGCGCACGGAAACCGGTGTTTTGGCCGTGCCCACACGGCACCTAGCGGTACTGGAGGAGGGCGGTCCTGGTGGCGTCCAGCGACGGAGGGGCGGTTGCGGGGCAGCGGACGGACGAGGCGGGGCAGCGCTGAGCGCGCGAGGCGGGGAGGAAGACGCTGCGAGGAGGTCGAAGGCGACGGCCCGAGCGGCGGGGCGCGAAGCAGCGTGGCTGCCCGGGAGGCGGGCGAGGTCGGAGACGGCGGGAGCACATGGTGGCCGGAGATGGTGGGGACCTGGTGCAGTGGGGTAGGGAGGTGGCAGCCTTGACAAGCGGGGGAGGAGGGAGGAGGAGGCGAAGCAGTGGCTGGCTCGGCCAGGCGTCGGCTGGGAGGAGCGGCGCCGGCCGGGGGACAGGGTCGAGCGGCGGGGAGAAGCTTGGGAGCTCTTTGTCAATAGCTCTTATCAATCTTCTTGGGGAAATAGACAGTATGCTCTTTGTCATTAATATTAAAAGTTACTTTTCCTTGATTACAATTGATGATAGCACCTGCAGTATTAAGAAAAGGTCTCCCAAGAATAATAGACATATTATCATCTTCAGGCATCTCAAGCACAACAAAATCAGTTAGAACCAAGCAATTATGAGCCACTTGAACAGGAACATCCTCACATATACCAACATGAATAGTAGTTGACTTATCAGCCATTTGCAAAGATATATCTGTTGGTATCAACTTTTCTAGCTGGAGTCTCTTGTAGAGAGAAAAAAGCATAACACTAACTCCAGCTCCCAAATCACATAAAGCAGTTCTAACATAATTATTCTTAATAGAGCAAGGAATAGTTGGTATACTTGGATCACCAAGTTTCTTTGGAACCTTACCATTGAATGAATAATTAGCAAGCAGAGTAGAAATTTCCTCATGAGGAATCTTCCTTTTATTAGAGACAATGTCCTTCATATACTTTCAATAAGGAGGCAACTTAATAGCATCAGTCAAAGGAATTTGCAAAAATAAAGGTTTCATCTGCTCACAAAACTTGTTATAGTGTTCTTCCTCCTTTGACTTGTTTTTCTTATTGGGAAAATACATAGGTTTCTGCACCCAAGGTTTTCACTCACTAGTATATTTTTTATCAATAAAATCTTCCTTGGTGTACCTAGTGTTCTTAGTGTGTTTCTCAAGTTCTTCCTCAACTTCCTCCTTATCAGGAGCATCATTTTTATCATTACCACTCTCAGTTTCAGCATCAGAGACAGGTATACTATTAGGATCTACAGCAGGAGGCTTCCTCAACTATTTTATGTTTATTTTTCTTTGTCTTACAAGGACTACCACTACTTTCACCTTGTTGAGAATCCTGCTCAATTATTTTAGGGTGTCCTTCAGGATATAAAGGATCTTGAGTAGCTAAACCACTCCTAGTTCTAATTCCATAAGCATGTTTATCTCCTGAGGCATTAACTAACATTTTTTTGTACCTTAGCAAGTTGATCAATTTGAGTTTGAACCATTTGAAAGTGTTTACAAAGTATTTTAATATCATTAGCAGTTCTTTCCACAATATATTTCAACTCATTAATAGCTCTAGAGTTTTCCAATAAATGATTCTGAACTTGTTTATTAAAATTACCTTGTTTAACAATAAAAGTGTCAAGTTCGTCTAAGCATTGATCAGGAGGGTTACCATAGGGAATATCACCTTCATCAAAGTGGAGAGAGTGTACCTCAATAGTAGATGAGTGAAGAATTGGCTTGCATAATTCTTCTATAGAAGGTAGATTCTTCACATCTTCAACTCTAATACCTTTCTCCTTTAGGCATTTCTTAGCTTCCTTCATCACTTCATCATTTAATGCAATAACTCCCCTCTTCTTTGGTGTTGGTATTGGAACTGGTTCAGGCACAACTGGTTCAAGAGTAGTAAGCTCAGGTGTATTTAGCTCAGTTGAAGTCCAATCATCATAATTCTTGCTTATTTTATCCATTAATTCTTCAGCATCTGTAGGAGTTCTTTTCCTGAAAACACAATCAGCAAAACTATATAGGTATGTCCTAGAATCATCAGTTAGTCCATTAAAATAAATATCAAGTAGCTCATTTTTAGGTAATGGACATCCAGGATGTGCATGAATCAAGGCACAGAACCTTGTCCATGACTCAGGCAATTTCTCTTCTTCTCCCTGTTTAAAATCAAAAATTCTCCGCAAAGCGGCATGTCTAGCACTAGGAGGAAAATATTTCCGGAAGAAAGAAGCAATCAAACAATCAGGGCTATCAATGGAACCAGGAGGTAATCTATTAAACCAAACATTAGCTTCTCCTTTTAGTGAAAAAGGGAAGATCTTAGTAACAAAGTACTTGCGCATCTTAAAATCATCAGAGAATAAAGCACTCATAGTGGAAAGCTCATTCATATGAGCTACAACACTCTCACTTTCAGTCCAACAAAAAGGTTCTTTCTCAACAATGTCTAAATAGGATAAATCAAGAGAGAAATCATAATCTTCATCTTTAATATCTATGGGAGAGGTGGCAAACTTAGGATCAGTGGATAGTTTAGGAATAGTGGTACATATCTCAAGGAGACTCTTAATAGCACTAGCACCATGTGAGTTTCGGCACTCCTCAATAAATTCATCAGTAAACTCAATGTAACCATCATTAATATCATATCTCTCTCTAGACTCAGGTGATCTAACAGGTGTAACAGTGTCTTCACTAGGAGTTTCAGTGTTTCCTAGACTAGCCATAGTAGCATCTAGGAAAGGACCTAATGAACCACTCGCATAAAGCACAATAGAAGTAACATCATGAGTATCAAAAGCAGTTTCAGATTTAGCAGTAGTAGCAGTGTGTTTAGCATGAGTATGTGGTGGTGGTGTAACAAGCTTACTTATAACAGACGGTGAATCAAGAGCAACAGAGGTGTTTAGGACTATACCTCTTCTTGTAGTGGATGGTAAAATAGGAAACTTTCCAGCACGAGACTTACCCATGATGAATGGAGTAGCAGTGAACAATAATAGATCCAAGTGAACTTACAAATAAAGTTATGCTCCCCGGCAATGGCGCCAGAAAATAGTCTTGATGACCCACAAGTATAGGGGATCGCAACAGTGTTCGAGGGTAGTATTACCAAATTTATTGATTCGACACAAGGGGAGCCAAAGAATACTTGCAAGCCTTAATAACTGAGTTGTCAATTCAGCTGCACCTGGAAATAGTTCTTGCTCACAGAAGTTTATCAGTAGCAAACGTTTTGTAGTAGCAAAAGCAAAGTAACAGCAGTAGTAAAACAAGAGCAATAGTAACAGTAGTAGCAAACAGTAGGATATGAGCGCGGTAGGCATAGGGATGGATGTACGGGCATTGCATGGACGAGTCTAAACATGTAACTTCAAGATATAGGGCCATTGCAGATAAATAAGAATAAGCATCCAAGTACTAAACAATCATAGGCATGTGCTCCATATATAGTCATGCGTGCTCGCAATGAGAACTTGCACAACATCTTTTGTCCTCGTAGCCCGTTGCAGTGGGGCCTCAAGGGAACTACTGGCAATTAAGGTGCTCCTTTTAATAGAGCACGAGAGAAAAGCATTAACACTCCGTGAACACATGTGATTTCTACATCATAGCCATCCCCTCAGGTTGTCCCAATTTCTGTCACTTTGGGGCCTTTGGATCCGGACAATGATATGTGTACACAACTTGTAGATAAGATCACAAAAAATACTATCATAATGATTCAATAATAATTTCAGATCTGAGATCATGGCACTCGGGCCCTAGTGACAAGCATTAAGCACAACAAGTTGCAACAAAGTCAAATAGCACTAATAGAGATACTAGACATCATGCCCTAACAATCTTATTCGATTACATGATAGAACTCATCCAATCCAATCCCCATATCCCACAGTGGGGGATTACTCACTCATTGATGAGGGAAACATGGATGGTTGATGGATAGGAGTTGGTGATGACGATGGAGATTATCCTCTCCAAATTCCCCGTCTCGGCAGGGTGCCAGAACAGAGTTTTTGGTTCCGGATCGCGGTTTCTGTTGGTGGCGGCGCAGCAGAACTCTTTCTGGAAAAACATTGAACCCCCCTCGATTTTTTAGGTCAAGAGGCATCTTATAGGTGAAGAGGGAGGCCGAGGGGGTGCCTGGGGCAGCCACACCCCCTCCAGGCGTGGCCTGGGCCCACCCGCGCGGTAGGGTGTGTGGGCCCCTCAGGCCTCCCCTCCGTCTCGTACTCTGGCTCAGTGAGTCTTCTGGTAAAATAGGATTTTTGGCCTATTTTCTAGGATTTTTCCTGATAGTTGATTTTCTGCACAAAAACTAGACACCAAGGTAATTCTGCTGAAAACAGCGTTAGTCCGTGTTAGTTGTATCCAAATCACACAAGTTTAGAGGAGAAACAATAGCAAAAGGGTTCGGGAAAGTAGATACGTTTTGGACGTATCAACCCCCTATACTTGTGGGTCATCAAGAGGTTCGATGACAGTATCAGAGTCCAGACCATGGGCTTGCTTCTCAACAACTGGTATTTGATTAGCCTCGATGGCAGCATCAGCATGCTGAACTTCACCACGGGTTCGAGGAGGATCAGTGCCCAAGACAACAGTTCTGGAAATAGCAATAGGGATTGTCTCAGTAGCAGGCTGAGAAACAACTCCATCGGTTCTGGCAATAGAGAGGCGGCCTTCTGAAGCCTTAGTTTGCACAACAGCCGCAGAGATTGGTTCAGTAGCAGGCTAAGCAACAACACCAGCAGATTCCTCAATAGCAGGACAACTGCCTGAAGCCTTAGTTTGCGCAACAACAATAGGGATGGGTCAGTAGCAGGATGAGCAACAACAGCAGCAGTTCTGGAAACAGCAGGGCGGCCTCCTGAAGCCTTAGTTTGCACAACAGCAGCAGGGATTGGTTTAGTAGCAGGCTGAGCAACAACACCAGCAGATTCCACAACAGCGGGGCGGCCTCCCAAAGCCTTAGTTTGCACAACAGCAGTAGGGATTGGGTCAGTAGCAGGCTGAGCAACAACACCAGCAGTTCTGGCAACAGCGGGGCGGCCTCCCGAACCATAATTTGCGCAACAGCGGAAGGTATTGGTTCAGTATCAGGCTGAGCAACAACACCAGCAGTTCTGGCAACGGAAGCACGACTTGCATCCACAAAATGGTATTTCACCATGACAAAACGGGCACTCCTTCGAGGAGGTTGCGCTGTAGAAGCATGGAGCAGACGAGGAACCACATTTTGCTTAACATCAGTGGGGCTTCGAGTCAGACCACCCTGAGCTTGAATAGCAGGGCCACTAGAAGTGGAAGCAGCTTCCACATCCACTATTCTACATTCCAGGAGAAACATTCGAGCCAGCGGACACCGTTTTAGCAACATTTCTGTGTTGTTCATCCATGAAGCTGAACCATGCAACCCCATTTCAATATGTTTACGCAGAGCAGAAACCATACCAGGGATAGTAAAAATTTCCGCCGGTGCTTCTTTAATCGCGACATAAGTAACATAATTCCACTTGGCCTTTACATTTGGTATTTGCGGTTGGTATCCATTAACGTGTACTGAAACCACGTAAGGGGCCTTTGGGAGGCCCTAGTTGACAGAAATTTGAAGAAAAAAATAAGAACTTGTCTATCAGCGTTCGGCCAGTAAACAATTCTAGGTTCGATCTATCTCTTTGAGGTCAATAGACAGAATGCAGTTATAGTTAGTGCGAAAAGCAAAGAGAAGAGTAGATCACCCGCATGTATCCAACACTTATTTTAGGGTACGATGATCTGCCATCCTCTGTGCTGCTCAGCTCGTCCGGCGGCGGAGGCGGGCTAGATCCTCAGAACGGTGGGCACAACATGCGGCATTAGAGCTAGGGATTAGCGAGAGGGTGCAGCAACTTGGCGCCGGAAGGCAAATGTCCCAAGGGATCGTTCTGGGTGGAGGGTTGATTTCACCGCCGGCGGCGCTAGGTTTCATGCGAATGAGTAAGTGAATTTGTGAATTTTCTCAATGCTGTGTGGGGTCTAGTTCCTTGTTTTGCCTACGTGGTTGCCAATTTGGCGCTCGCGTCACGAACATAGTAGTGATATGGAGGTCCCAAATGTCTCCTTCACGGGGCAGTTGACGGAAAGTTTGTATTTGGCAGGGGTGGGACGAATTCGGCTCGAAATGGGCCTTCTGAGTGATTGGCATCCCAAGTTTGTGAAACCCTGCGATTACACAGAACTTGGACCCCGCGTTGCACTTGCACGGGAAGTCGGACCCCGCGAGTTGAAATCCCCTTGGCCACGATCCACAAAAATGTCAATCAAGTCCGAATACATATTCAGTAACCATGTATGAGGACATATTATGAATATGCACCAAATGAAAAACCAAATTTGTAGTCCCTGGATAAAAAAATAGCTCCGGTAGCTGAGGGGGATCCTAGAGGCCCCCACGTTTGGTTAGCATGATCAACTCAGAATTGGTATCATAGAACATACGGATCCTAGGTTGACTCAAGCAGTCCCTAAAGATGGTCGCTGCCTGTAACACCCCAAACTCTTTGTGCCCGGGTTATCACCCCTGGCAGCTTACTAGGATCTCTAGACTGACCCTACAGACCAACACTAGTCTTTTCTATGCACTTTGTCCTCGTTCATGCGCACCTGATACCCACTTCCTGATCAGTTACCCATCCTAAAATTGCTCTAGGGCAAGCACGCTTAACCTTAGTGTTCTTTTCAAATGAGCTTCTGGAAAAGAAGTTGCAACTTGTTGGTATGGGTATCCATTAATCCTATTAAGCCATATGCCAGGATCTCACATACCCACCCTTAGAAGATCGACGCCCTCATCGATCAACCACAAGCCAGAAACGTCTCCTCTTGGCACATGTATATGCGTCTAATGCTGGCACATGTGCCATGCCATGTCCACTCTAGCCCACACGCACCATGATTCACATGTCCGCCACTAACCCTCACATGCCCATATAACCGCGATGATCGACTCTGATACAAATTGTAACACCAAGGACTCTTCGTGCCCAGGCTATCACCCTAACAGCTTACTAGGATCTCTAGACTAGTCCCACGGACCAACACTAGTCTTTTCTACACACTTTGTCCTTACTCCTACGCACCTGGTACCCACTTGCCGATCGGTCACCCATCCTCAAATTACTCTAGGCCAAGTACGCTTAGCCACAGAGTTATTTTCAGATGAGCTTCCGAAAAAAAAGTTGCAACTTGTTGTTATGTATATCCTATCAATCCTATTAAACCATGTACTAGAATCTCACACTATCGGGGCCTTATCATTAGGTGAAGCCATAACCATCGACATCAGATTAATTATCTTATCACCAACAATATCAAAGTTTCATGTTCCACCTGTATGAGAGCAATACTAAGCATGTTTACGACTCGCAAGGACAATCTAGCTAATCAAACATGGAAATAGGATAACCAAGGAATATAGTAGAGCAGGTAAATAAAGGAGCGATACTAAAGCATCGACAATAAAGGATAACAGTAGACAAAGGAAGGAAGTAAAGACTATAAATGAAAAATACGTAGAAGAGGGAGAATACTCGCCTCAAAAACAATATCGGGCAACCGAAGGCTTGTCATATATCACATCAACTCAATGACCTATCCGAGAAGAAGCAAAGCACTAGAAAGAAACACCGGGTACATATTTAATACTATGATAGAGAATCTGGCATGTTTATGATACGATGCATGGCATGGCAAGATGTGATGCAACTTAGCAATATTAAGAGGAATCGGAATCCCGATAATTAATTAGATGGTTCGAGTTGTTTAGGTACCCCACAATTTAAATGTTGAATTAACATTGCAAAATCATGACATCTATGAGATAAACCATTTAAATGGAGTCAGAATAAGAAAAATATCCCGCATATACACTCCATTTTTAATTATTGGATGTTCGGCTAAATACCACCAAACCACATGATATGTATGCAAGCATGGATATTTTATTATGCATCAAGATATATGACATTTATTCAAAATAGGGTATCGTAAAGGGTCACACAATGGGTTCGGGACCGAGGATCTTGGGGTTCGAAGAGATCGGTCTTTGGATCGGAGAGGAAGAAGCGTTGGGGTTTGGCCTTCGGGTCCGAAAGAACTTTGGGCCATTGGATCCATGAAGGAGAACTCAAGCTTCGGAGTTATCCGACCTTGTCATCAATGGTAAACTTGGGGTTTGCATTGGTGTCCTTTGGAAGATCTTGGTGAAAACTAGGATCAGAGACCTTCGCGGGGCTTTGGTACTCTTCGGGTGGCAGCACACCAACTACACATGGTCGTCGTACCAAAGATGGAGTGACATGGATTACTTGAAACTATGGTCATCGAGGCACACATCGAGGTCCGTAGAAACAAAACACAACAACAAGAGGATGCTATTTGGGCAACACACGTGCGTAGAGGTTGAGCATAGTGACATGAAGAGTATTAGGAAGCGTCGTATCTGGTATAGACCGAAGCAACACGAGTAGGAATCAGTCATCACGCTAAAGCCAAATGCAAGGCAATGAAACAAGAAAGAGCAGCCGCTCGAGAAGTAGGTCATGTGGTCACCGTTTGGAAGCCGCAGGATCTAGGCATGGTCGACAACGGCCTTGTCCCTGGGCGGAGGTAGATGAGCGGCGCCGGGCTGCTGGCCGTACTCAGGATCGAGGAGGCGTGCGGCAGCACTGCAGGACGAAGGACGACGGGGAAGCACAGAGGTGGCAGAGCATGCTACGTCGAGGCAGAAGGGCGGCCGGAGAGGAGGGCAAGGCCAAGGACCAGTGATGAGTGTATATTTGCATCATGTTTTATATTATTATTTTTCATCGTAGTTGTAGGATCTTGGTATTTTATGGCATTCACGTGCACCTTTTATGTTTATTTTCACCAGGATCAGATCAGATGATGGATACGTGGACACAATTCTTGGACCAGTTATATTGGAGTGAAAAGGATCCAAAAACAACGTAAATTGCTTATTTGGGAAATATTAATAACACCAGAAGAAAACCCGAAGCAAATTGGAGGATACAGAAGGTTTAACGACCAACTATACAGCAATAATAAATATTCCGGTCGTATAGTTCCCGTCGTATAGTCTGCGTCGACACCGCATCCTCAAATAGTTTCACCCCGTGCAACTGGATCGGAGAGACGACATATAAAACACCTAGAAATAACTGAAACCTCACCTCCGGAAGGCATCTGGAGGGGGAACGCATCTACCAGGGATCCATCTTCTCCCTACGTAGATCCAGAAGGCTAAGACATCGATCTTCATCATCAACCGCTGCATCACTACCATCTCCATCCATCCCATCTACATCTTGTCTAGATCTTGTTGTGATTTCCGTACTCGTTGTGAATTTATACAAGTACTATTAATCTATGATAGATTCCATTACTTTTGCCATGATGATGATTGCCTCCATGTCTAAGTAGATCATTAGTTCTTGGGGAGATGGAGAAACCCTAGCATGAGACTGAAATAAGATAAAATTTATTATGATATTCATCGCTTTGACCATGTGTTAGATTGTCTTCATCTTGATGTTGGTAGAAGTCGACCTCTCAATATTTGCCTCTTGTGGGGACTTGATGGAGGGACCTACTTGTTGGTATACGGAGGAGTGTTAGCACTTACAGTGACTAAATTTATTGGCACCCCTTAAGTATCAACTTGGGAATCGAGGAAACTCACAAAATACTATCCATGCCATGGGATACATCCTACGGTATTAAGTACCTTAATAGCGCAGTAATTCAATTGATGTTGATTGATGTCTGTTGTGGTTATGAGGATGATGTGAGCAGTGGTTGCTTCCTATTTGTCCAAATATGGAGTTCCTTCCATACATACATAGTTGAGAATGTTCATGATAATAATCTTTACCTTAGCCCTTTATAATGCTAGTGGTGTATCCGCTAATCCCTGAGAACGCTTTTCCCCACTGAAGTGTCAAATCTCTTTTACATACGCGATACTTACTTTTTGTAGTCAGTTTTGTTTACTTTACTCATTGTTCTCTTACAGCAAAAACCCAAAAAATACATTTTTACACAACACTCGCATTTTATCTTGTTACTTAGAACTTTCTTTCAACATTTCTATTTTAGTATCTAATTCAAGAATTCTTAGACTTCAGACTCCCGCTCCCTACGGGATCAATATATTTATTTCGAAACTAGCTACAAATGATCTGTGCACTTGTAGTTATCAAACTATTTTCTGACGCCATTTCCGAGGAGCTAAGCGCTATAGGTATTTTAGTTTTTGCTTATTTATTTTAGTCTTGCAAAGTTTTGTTTTGAGTTATAGGTTTCCACCAACATGATGGAATTTGAGCATATGACTAGTGCTAACCTACTCCGTCACTTTGGGAAGCCATATGATATTTATAAATTGACAGATACAACAAGAAGACAAGGGGGTTTGAAATAAATCCTCTACTACTTGATATTCTACATAAGAAATAATTTACTAGAGATGAAGAAGATCATGATCCATATGAGCATATTGCATGCTTCAAAGATATATGTGGTACTTTCCAACTACTGGGGTATACCGCCAATGAGGTAAGGGTTAAAAAATTTAGTCAAACTTTGACAAGTACAACTCTCTCATGGTATATATCTTTACCCTCAGAAGCCACTACTACTTGGGATAATTTAGCTTGTGAATTTCTATCAAAATATTATCCATTGTCAAAATCTTTTGGAATCAGGCGTCTTATAATGACTTGGAGGAACCGTCCTAATGAAGGACTAGTAAGAGCTTATATAAGATTTAAAGATTTCCTTAATCAATGTCCTCAGCATGATTTGCCTGAATGGTATTTATTGCATATTGTATCGCGGTTTAATTGAACCTAATAAAATTGAACTATACTATTGTGCGAGAGGAGCTTTTATGGATTTACCCATAACTAAAGCTTGGGCTTTACTTAATAGAATTCGCGATCATAGAGTTTCTTGGAATTTTAGTCTAGGAAGTGAAGGAGGCACAAAAATAGATTATGGTTGTATTCATGACTATAATAAGAAGGACCATGTTAATGAATTATCTAAAGAGATTTATTTAGATTCTGATCTTGTGTTGCAAGTTGTTAAATATTTTACAGAACACATCAAAGCTCCAAAAGAGGGTTCGGCTAAGTATGATCCACCACCCGAACCTGAGAAGAAAAGAGAAGTTAAAGAAACATTAGACTCCCTAGATCCAATGTATGAGATACCTTTCCCTAACACTACACATAGGCATATTTTAGAATATGAATAGGTTAAAGCAGTACAGGAAAATAAAGAAGAGGAAAGTATGCCAAAAGTTGAAGAACATCTGAAGGAAACCCAAGATGAAGAGGTAACCAAGAAAACAATTAAGGCTATGTATGCACATTGTAACATAGTTGAACTTGATGAAGAGACTTTCGTATTGGTTGAAGGCAAAACTAAGGTAAAAGAAGTGGGTAAACCTATTCTTCCCTGCATATTTAAAGAAACCTCTCATTATGGTTTATGTGATCTTGGCACCAAAGTTAATATTATATCTTATGATTTTTATTTAGAAATAAAAAAAGAGATAGCATCGGCTACAATAGAAAATACTGATATGACAATCATGATAGCCAATAAAAATCTTAGAATTCCAATGGGAGTAGTTAAAGATGCAACTGTCACAA
The DNA here is from genome assembly GCA_030063025.1 of Avena longiglumis. Lineage (NCBI taxonomy): Eukaryota > Viridiplantae > Streptophyta > Magnoliopsida > Poales > Poaceae > Avena > Avena longiglumis. Next base: position 175,948,692 of record CP125977.1, on the reverse strand, counting down.
TTGGCAATAAAACATTTCCTATCAATCTTGTAGTTGTTGATATGCCAGCTGACACTCTTTGTCCAATTATATATGGAAGAAACTTTTTGAGCGATTTAGGTGCCACAGTCAACTTAAAAAAGGAGGTTGTATCCCTTAATCTAGGGAAAGCGAAAAACGAATTCCACTTTTCCAAATTTAAAGATAAACCTCTATTTATACAAGAAGAAGAGAGAGAGAAAACTATTAAGGAGATGGCAGCTCTTTTCTTAAGTAATCAAGAAGAAGAAATAAATGAAGACCTAAATTGTGAAGAAATAATTATGGAGGACAAGTCTCTAGAAGAATTAGAAAGTGAATTTGATTCACTTCCCATCTTAGAACCTCCAGCCGATGAATCTTTTGAAGAGCCAGAAAAGAGAGGGGATGAAGAATTACCACCCCCGGAATTAAAAACTTTACCAGATAATCTTAAATATAGATTTTTGATGATACTAATAAATTCCCTATTATTATTAGTGCTAAACTTTTAGGTGACGAAGAAGAAGAACTCATGAAGGTGCTTAAGGAGCATCACAAGGCCTTTGGGTACTCAATGGACGATTTGAAGGGCATTAGTCCCATGATAAACCGTCCATCGAATATTCATGGAGGAAGGTGCTAAACCAGTTGTAGAAATTAATAGAAGGCTAAAGCCTGAAATGAAGGAAGTGGTAAGAAAAGAAATAGTACGCCTATTGGATGCAGGTATAATCTATCCTATAAAAGAAAGTGAATGGGTAAGTCTTGTTCAGCGTGTTCCTAAGAAAGGTGGCTTTACTGTTGTTCCTAATGAAAACAATGAATTGATACGTACTAGAACTATCGTGGGACATAGGATCTGCATAGATTTCAGGAAATTGAATAAGGAAACTAGGAAAGATCACTATCCTTTACCGTTCATAGATCAAACTTTACAGAGGTTAGCAAACCACACTCATTTTTGCTACTTGGACGGATACTCTGGTTTTTCCCAAATAGTTGTTCATCCTGATGACCAACTTAAAACAACTTTCATTAGTCCTTATGGTTTACATGCTTACCGATGCATGCTTTTGGTTTATGTAATGCTCCAACTACTTTTCAAAGATGCATGACTGCTATTTTCGTAGATTTTATAGAACTGATAATGGAAGTATTTATGGATGATTTTTCTGTCTATGGAACTTCGTTTACTAGTTGCTTTAATAATCTCAAAAGAATTTTGCAGCGTTGCAAAGAAACCAATCTTGTTCTAAACCAGGAGAAGTGCCATTTTATGGTCAAAGAAGGCATAGTCCTTGGGCATAAGTTGAAGCAATAGAGAGAATGCCACAACCAAGGGACATAAAAGGTATAATAAGTTTTCTTGGTCATGTGAGTTTCTATATAAGGTTCATTAGGAATTTTTATGGAATTTTTAAACCTTTGACTAACCTGTTGCAAAAGGGAGTAAGATTTAATTTTGATAATAAATGCCTGATTTCCTTTGATAGACTAAAATATGATTTATCTCATGCTCCTACCATTAAACCACCTATTTGGGATATGACTTTTGATTTAATATGTGAAGCTAGTGATGATGTTGTAGGAGTAACTCTGGGACAACACATAGGTCGTAGATTCAATATTATACATCATGCTAGTAGAACTCTCAATAGTGCTCAAAATAATTATCCTAAGGAAGAAAGAGAACTCTTTGCTGTATTTTTCTCTTGCGATAAATTTCGTTCTTATATAGTTGATGCAAAAATAAGAGTTCATACGGATCATGATGGTTTAAAAGAACTCCTCGAGAGAAAGATTCATAAGCCAAGACTGATTTGTTGGATCCTTTTACTTCAAGAATTTGAGTTGCAGATTATGCAGAGACAAGAAGCAAAGATAGTGGATGCAACATCTATATTTTCCCAGCAAGACACTAATCTTATTGATAGGTACTTTATCCTTGGTGATTTTTGCTTACAAGAATTATTAGATGAACTAAGGTCAATACCTCCAAAAGAAAAGAAATCCTTGTTGTTGGAGGAGGTTGTCATTCCCGACTAAATAAATGGTAAGTGAAAGGTAAGTGTTCTTACTCTAATAAGTGATTTATCTTCACAGTTTCTACTTCTAAATTTTTTGCCTTTGAATTACTCTTGTTTTTCTGAAGTTTTTAAGGGGTTATTGTAACTATACGGGGCTACTATACGGCCAGAGAAAAATCTCCCTCCATATAGTTGGTCGTTAAAGGTACCGTATTCCTCTGACGAAATATTTTTTGATGTTCAGTATCTATACGGGCGCAACTATATGGCCGGAGAAAAATCTCCCGCCGTATAGTTGGTCATTATAGCTTCTACATCATCGACCCTTTTTAGTTCTTATTTTATTCATCTAAAAAAATGTTTTGTCAGTTAATAGTCGATAATCTAACCGACCTGGACTCGAGATTTTTTGGAAATATCTGCCCGGAACCAACTATACGGCCGGAGCTATACGGGCCGTGACCGTATAGTTGGTCGTTACGCGGCAAGACTCCTCCAAAATTGTTATTTCTTTTCCTATTATGTTCGGATTCTTTCGTTGGGCGTGAATTTGGTGTTTCTCGCAAGTTTTACCGACCTATGACACCTCTTACACACTGTCATTGTGCCTCTCTCTAATCACAATCACCAGGAACAAATCTAGCCATGTGATATCCCGTCCCAGGCCGTGGAAAACTCATGGGGCTCATTGCTCCTAGTAATCTTTCTAGCAGCCCGTCTATGGAGGACGAAGATGAGGAGGTGGAGAGGTTTAACCCAAGGTACAAAGAGTACGTCGAGCCAAGCTTCTACAACAGCGATCCTGATGAAGGCTAGAGCGAGGTTTACATCTGCCGCGACATCGATGATCCCTCGGAGATCGACTAGGCGGCGATGAAGAGAACGCAAGAAGAGAGGGAAGGCCACAAGCCGCATGGAAAAGGGCGTAGGGAGACGGTCAAGTTCATCACCACGGACCCCAGGCCGCACAAGCGTAAGGAAATACCTAACATTGGTGCAGGTGCTAGCAAGGAACCGGCGTTACCCCGCTCGAGGCCTACCACTGGCGCTCATATGAGGGTGAAGCCTCGAGCAGAGTGGAGGAACAGTTTCTACTTCCTCGATCCCTCAATAATGGATGAGGAAGAATAAGTTGTTCCTAGGACAAAGGATCGTGTGCGGGCACTAGAGATATATCAGAAGCAGGAGCTACTCCATCGCGTTGAAGTCCGTCACCGCCTCAAGGAGATAGAGAAGAAGGATGATCTTCTCCCATTGGTGACTAAACTTGCAGATAAGATGGACACTTTGCAATCTGATTTGCACAAGTGCTACAGCCGCATCACTGCTCTAGAAGATACCAAGAAGAAACTACGCACCGCGGTTCTACATGCCATGGCGCCATAGTGACCTACAATAAATCACGGTATCAAATAATCACGAGTGATTATTTGATCCACATGGCTTGATTCCAAGTTTGGGAAGATCTTTAAGACCTTGTAATCTATCTTATAAGTTTTTATTACTATTATAGTTTTGCATTAGTTCGACCTCATAAATAAATTTTGCATCATTAGAATTCCCTTCAAGAATAGTCGATCCCTTCTATGAAATTCTAAGTTTATTATATTATATGGAGCATTGTTGAGTTTTGTAACATCCCTAAAATCAGGTTTGCAAAGGTTTCATATCATTCATGCATGCATATAATTTAGGGACCATTTTTTCCTACTAATTTCAAGAAAACAGAGGCACTTAGTGCTATTATTTTATGTGAGCAACTATTAATCAAATGCACTCTCAATTGAGGGTGTAAATGATTTAAACCAAGCTTTGTTTGTTTCCTTGTTGTTTAGGGTGAATGCTAGAGTTTTGGAAAATTTACAAAACAAATATGGTTTTAAAACCATTTTCAAATCTATATCCAACCATGTGCTAAGGCACTGTTATTTTTAAAAAAAATCTTCAAAGGACCCATGCTAGTCCAACAAGATAGTATGATTCTATACTCAAAATTATACAAGTTTCACTTTACAAAAATCCAGAAAATATTTGAATTCAGTTGCTTTTGAATTTGATTGAATTTGATTCCTGAAATTCATTATAGAAAAAGAAAAGGAATTAAGAAAACCAATTGGGCCTGGCGCCACCAATCTAGCCCAGCAACAGACGCAGCCCAGCAAGCCCACCCGGGGATTTTCCCTCCTTCTCTCACGCGGCACAGACCCACCCCGCAGTCACTGATCAGTGGACCCTCTCCACGTCAGCTCCTTCTTCCCCAAATTCCGCGCGCAGATGTCGTCACCGCCCGTTTCTTCCCCCTTCACTGCCGCGATTTTAATCCACTTAATTGGCGATGAATGTGTGCGTAATCTCTGCCCCTGCTCCGGCTATAAGATCCCCTCCCCTCTCCGCTCATTTCCCCTCGCTCAGCACAGTCACCACGCCACCAGGCTGCCGGTAATTCGAGTTGCATCGCCGCCGTACCGAGAGACTCTGGCGAGCCATCACGGTGAGTACCGAGCTCCCCTTGCCTTCTGGTCCATGCGAGCTGCTTCGCAATCATCTTGCGCATCTTCTCATGCCTCTGTTTTGTTCTGAATCGCCCTAGGCCGTCGTCATCATCCACCTCTGTAAACGACCAAAGCTCAACTCGACTCCGGCGACTAATTCTGGTGAGCCCCGCGTTCCCCTCTGTTTCTGAATCACGCGGTCGTGTTTGCCAATGTCTAGCGCACCTTATAACGTTTTCTGTTTGGATCCTTGTGCCCCAGAACGTCGTCTTCGACTCCGACAGAGAGCACCCGACGCCGCTAGCAACTCCGACGAGCTCCTGCTGCTGTGCCTGTGCGCCCCGACCCTGCCCGTCCACACGTTGAGCATCCCCACGTTCCCGAGGTCTCGGTAAGCACACGCCCGACCCCCCTGCCCCTCTGGTTTCGCCGGAACATTGCCGGCAGACGCGCAGCCGCCGCGGCAACCATTCGCGCCGCCACTCTTTGGTAAAAGCAGCACACACCGTTAGATCTGTATCGAAGGGTTTAGATTAGATCTGGAGCGAACCGTTTTCTTTAGATCTGGCGCGTTGGATCTAACTTGATCCGACGGCACGGAAGCGTGATCCTGAGTGAAGCGGTATTTTCCAATCAGGAAGCGCAGCGTGGCTAGGATTTGAATATAAAAATCTGTATTTAGATCTATTAGATGTCAAACTTGTTTAATTCATAACTTTTGATCCCCACGTCCAAATTTGACAAATTTTATATCATTGGAATCAGGAGAGAAAAACCTTTCTGTTTATGCAATGTATTTAAAGTTTTGCCTCTATTAAAATGATTGTTATTGCAGAAACATTTGTAGGCATAATTTGAGTATAGTAATTATTTGGAAAATGTTTTGTTATTCAAATAAAGTTTATTTAGCTTGTTTTTTACTTGTTTATGATTCAGTACTGTGCACTTGTCTTGTTTGGTGTAGAAAATCATCACATGGCATATTGCATACACTCATGTATTTTTGCTTGTATAAATTGTGTATGTGATTTTGTGCCATTATTTTATGTGTAGATTTTGGTGCAAATAGTGATTGTGATTGTGAGGAGTGTTGATACTCCCCAAACTACCAAGGCAAGTGGTGCTTCATGATTTTATTCCTATGTTTTTCAACTATGCACTAGAAATATTTTGCTAGACTTGCATGCATATTTTGATCTATATGCTATGCTTGCGAAATCCTAGTAGTTGTAGAATTGCTAGAAATTTCTAAGTTAAGATGCTTATCTATGCCATGCTTAGCCTAGCTAATAGAAACCAAGGGTGGTTATGTATTCATGCTATGAGAAAATATTTCTAAGTCATTGGACTTGTGTTTTAATTAATAAAACAACTAAGTGAATGAATCACCTGGGTGGAATGGAAAGAATGGATTGTGTTGAGTGGTTACACAAGGCCCATTTCTATGGTTTACCTTGTGTATCTCACTTGTGGAAAGCCACCCAGGAACAAAGGGATTTGAGATGCCAAATGTTAAGAAGCTTCTAGTGCAGCCACATGGCATTATGGGCTCTGCCTGGATCATATAGGTTGCAATAACTTAGCCATTTGGACAGTTGGTGGTAGTGGGATGATAGGTTGGAGCGCGTCCATTTGGTCTAAGGGAAGGCTTCTAAAAGGTCTTGTCTTGGTGAAAATCAAGTCTTGTGGGGAAAGTGCACAACCTCTGCAGATGGAAGAATCTAAGTACTTAGCCATGTCCCTGGTATTGGACAACTTGAGCATCAAGACATGGAAGCTATCAAGAATCTCCTCATCCCAATTTCTAAGTAAAAACTTGTGGTTGAACAAGGGTGAAGGTCCCCAATGTCCATTGGTGGTTGCTTGGGAAAGCTTTTGATAAAGAAAAACTTAGTGTTTCAACTAATAGGTAAAACCTATTTTGAGCAAAGCAAGCCTAAGCTACACTTAGCAAAAATGCATATAGTATCTAGCCTACCAATATTCTACTAAGGTATCACTTGCCAATACTATTCCAATGTATTGACCCATTGTGGCTGTAACTTGTGATGTTGCAGGTTATTCTGATAATGATTAGGGTTTATGAGTCTACACTCAACATGCTTGCCTGTGGCACATGAAGATGAAGACTTATTTATCTTATTATATATTTGAACTCTTGTATTAGGCCTGTGGCCATGGAGTTTGTAAAAGACTATGTTTGTCTCTGGAATGATATGTAATAATGACCTTTGTTTCTGTGTACTTCATCTTAAACTGTGGATGCTAGCATTGATCCAGGGACTAGCATTGCAATCACAGGGATCCTTACCTTTATATAGGGAGGGATCTTACAGATGGTATCAGAGCACTGTGTTGCCTGTAGGATTATGACCCTAGGATTGGAAACCACTAAGGAAATTTTTCAACAACTTCCACACTTTTCTTTTCTTCTCGTAAACTTTTCTAATCTTCTTTCTCATCTCTATTTGTAGATGAACTCCATCAACGAATCCGTGAGGAAGGGACCACTCATGACTATGACTTTGGAATGTGAGACAGAATTCCCCAAGGCTCTCAAGGACCTCATGGTTGCCATGGGAATACATGGTGCAGCTGTGTACAAAGGTTTTCCTGTGATGGATGAAGGAGTTGAATACTGGTGGGTGCAACTTCACTTGTATAAAAACAAGGAAGACAACCACAAGGAATCAGGATTCTGCATGGTCACCAACTCAGTGATACACACCACATTCTTTGATTCAGCAAGGGATGCAACTTGGAAGGCCATCAAAGAGCTTGGTGATAGAATCAAGTGCAGAATGCTCAACACCCAGAATGACCTTAGGGAATAAAAGAAGCATACCCAAGAGTTAGAGGCTACCAACCAACGTTTAAGAGAGGACATCATAGACTTAGCCATTGAGTCATGTGATCAGGATCGACAGATTGCCTCTAGGGATGCCCTGTTAGCCAACTTGGCAAGTGGGATGGGATTGTAACGTACTTCGTTAGTTGGACCACCACACTTATCATTTTATTTCCCAAATGTTGTTTAAAATAAGTTGAACCTTGGATGCTTGTAATGGTTTTTATGTATGCCATGACATGAATGTTTTGATTTCCAAAGATATGCATGTGATGCCTTGTCTTGTGATTTATCTTAAATTGTGTTGATTCTAACTTTTTCTACCTTATTAAATAGATGCCTAATGTTACTATCAGCACGGCTGAAGAGTTCAAGGGAACTCGTTTTGGCACTCGACTTATTGAGATCACTAGTCTTCTCAATCTTCCGCTTCCTAGCATCATGGTTCTTCCCCTCACCAAGTTTGAGAGGAAAGACCTTTGGGGCTTCAAGGTTAATCAGCCAGGACGCCAGACTGAGCCTACCACGGAGGCAATCATCTTCAAGTTCATGCATGATGACAGGGAGAGAGGCCTAGAGGTAGTCATGCAGGATTTACTTGTGCGTCTGTTAGGGAGACACTCTTGGGAGGTTAGAGGTACTCACTTCCACGCCTTCGGTAGACGTGATGAGGATGGTGAGGCCATTGACTTCGAGGACACTACTAGAGAGACGGCAGAGCCGATTCGTCCATACCTCTAGGACTTAGAGGTTCTACTTAGGCACCTAGATACTGATAGGACCAACATCATTCTTAGCAATGACGAGCTCCAGGTGCAGCTTCGTGAGAAGGAGAAGCTCTTCGCGGAGCAAGATGAGATAGTTAAGGAAATGGAGGCCAAGTTTGAGAGTCAAGATAGAAAGTTCAAAAGTCAAGAGAAAAGAGTCCAAGATAGGAACAAGAGGATTCGAGAGATGACTGCAGAACTAGAGACCAAGGACTTCGAGCTCGAGCATCAGCAGACTGTGATTGAGAGACTTCGTTCACAGAAGAGGGCTCTCAAGTCCAAGATAGAGGCCTTGACTACCAATGTCGAGGAATACAAGACCGCTATGGAGAATGCAGGTCTTACACTTGTTGATGAGGAGGTTGATGCAGAGGAGTAGTGATGACTACTCATTTACCGTTATTTATCATACTTTTGATTATTGAGTCGCATTGACCATCCAACATGTGGATGGCTTGCTATTGGTGTGTTTACTTTTCAAAACTTGTTGTCTTTGTTGTTGAACTTTTACTACTATGATGCATGTTTGGTGATTCTTTATGTGATGTATTGTGCATGTTAGCATCTATGGGTATCTCATTCTTATCTCTATTGAAAACCACGGATGCCTCCCCAACGTGCCAATCCCAACCCTAACAACAACAACATCACCCCTGAGATGTAGCTGATGCAGATGATGACCATGTTTATACAGAACAAGAACAACAACAACAACAACAACAACAACAACAACAACAACAACAACAACAACAACAACAACAACAACAACAACAACAACAACAACAACAACAACAACAACAACAACAACAACAACAATAATAATAATAATAATAATAACAATCGGAATAACCCACCGGGTTTTGACATGCTTACCAGATTCTTAAGGCTGAGGCCAGCAAAGTTCTCAGGAACTACTGATCCTATGGTGGCCAATGATTGGCTACGCTCTGTGAACAAGGACTTGGTAACTGTTGGCTGTACTGATGAGGAGAAAGTCAGGTTTGCAGCACACTTGTTGGAAGGACCAGCAACTACTTGGTGGGATAACTTCCAGATCACCACTCCCATTGAGGATGTGACATGGGCTATCTTTGAAGATGGTTTCCGTACTGCTCACATCTCATCCGGAGTGATGAGTTTGAAGAAGAAGTAATTTCATAACTTGAAGCAGCGCCACCGCAGTGTGGCCGAATATATTGAGGAGTTCAACAATCTGGCGTGTTATGAACCGGATGAAGTTGACACTGATGCTAAGAGGAAAGAAAAGTTCCTTGAAGGATTGAACGATGAATTGAACCTGCAGCTATCTATGGCCTATGTTCCCACTTATCAGTATCTTTGTGACAAGGCTGCTATTTTGGAGAGCAAGATGAAACAGGTTGAAAGCGGGAAGAGGAAGCACTCTGACAAGCACAGCTCGAGATCGTCTCACAAGCATTCCCATTATGATGACAGTGGGAGTTCTGGATCCCACAAACATGGAAAGTATAACAAGCACCACAATCACAACCGTCATCATGACAACAAGCACCACCGTAGTCATGACAATGACAAGTATAAGAGTCACAAGAGTGGATATAAGAGCCACCACAATGGAAGTGGAAGTGGTAGTGGAAACCAGCCTGTCAAGAAGGATCTTAGTCAGGTTGAATTCTTCAAGTGCAAGAAGATGGGGCATTATGCAAATGAATTCCTAGAAAAGAAATTTGAAGGAACCAACAAGCCCAACCCTTTTCAAAAGGGACAAGTGAACCACATCAATGTGGAGGAAATCTATGAGGAACCTGATGCTGTGGCTGGTAAGTTCAAACTCAATTCTATTCCAGCACTTGTTCTTTTTTATACTGGTGCATCACATTCATTCATATCAAAAGCATTTGTTGATATAAATGGGTTTTCAACTGAAAACATTGGGTGTCCAATAAAAGTAAGTTCTCCAGGTGGAGATATGATAGTAAGTCTTGGATGCGGGGATCTAGTGATAGTGTTTGGGAAGCATAAGTTTCCAGTGAGTCTGATAATCCTAGATTCCCAAGGACTGGATGTAATTTTGGGAATGGATTGGATGACCAAGTATGAAGGAGTACTAGATTGTGCCAATCGAACAATTTCACTCACAACCCCGGAAAAGAAACGGATAAGATTCAAGTCTAATTTTGAATCGAAAGGAAGTAGGCTTAATTCTCTTAAGGGGGTTAGCATAGACAGTGTGCCAATTGTGAGTGAACATCCGGATGTGTTTCCGGAAGAATTACCAAGAATGCCACCAGATAGAGATGTGGAGTTTCTTATTGACTTGCTACCAGGATCTGGACCAATAGCAAAGAGACCATACAAAATGTCAGTTGATGAGTTGAAAGAACTCAAGAAACAACTTGGAGAACAGTTGCAGAAAGGATTTATTCAACCAAGTTCTTCATCTTGGGGAGCACCAGTTTTGTTTGTAGAAAAGAAAGATAAAAGTCAAAGGTTATGCATAGATTACCGTTCACTCAATGAGGTAACTATCAAGAACAAGTACCCTTTGCCAAGAATCAATGACTTGTTTGATCAGTTAGAAGGAGCTTGTGTGTTCTCAAAGATTGATCTCCGATGAGGTTATTTCCAGCTCAAGATAAGGGAATAAGACATACCTAAGACAGCTTTCACCACAAGGTATGGATTGTATGAGTATTCCATGATGCCATTTGGTTTGACCAATGCACCAGCATACTTTATGAATATGATGAACAAGGTGTTCATGGAATTCCTTGATAAGTTTGTTGTCGTTTTCATCGATGACATTTTGATCTACTCCAAGATCAAAGAAGAGCATGAAGGACATTTACGTTTGATACTTGAGAAGCTTAGAGAACATAAGTTGTATGCCAAATTCAGCAAGTGTGAGTTTTGGTTGAATGAAGTTGGATTTCTTGGACACGTTGTGTCAGGAGATGGTGTAGCAGTTGATCCTGCTAAAGTTTCAGCCGTAACTGAACGGGAATCTCCTAAGTCAGTGAAAGAGGTTCGTAGTTTCCTAGGCTTGGCAGGATACTACAGAAGGTTCATTGAGAATTTCTCCAAGATAGCTAAGCCAATGACAGAATTGTTAAAGAAAGACAAGAAGTTTGCCTGGTTTGAAGGATGTGAACTCAGTTTCCAAGAATTGAAGAAGAGACTAGTGACAGCACCAGTCTAATGTCTGCCAGATTTGGAGAAGGATTTCCAAGTGTATTGTGATGCATCTCATCATGGATTAGGTGCAGTACTTATGCAAGAAGGGAAAGTTGTGGCTTATGCCTCGAGACAACTCAAAACTCATGAGGTAAATTACCCTACTCATGATTTAGAATTAGCCTCTATTGTCCATGCACTTAAAACATGGAGACACTATCTTTTGGGAAAGCGATGTGAAGTGTTCACAGATCACAAAAGTTTGAAGTATATCTTCACCCAGAAAGAAATTAACATGAGACAAAGAAGATGGCTAGAACTCATCAAGGACTATGACTTGAGTTTGAAATACCACCCCGGTAAAGCAAATGTTGTAGCAGATGCTCTAAGCCATAAGGTTTTTGTGAATGGCCTTACTAAGGGAGAACTGCCAGATGATTTGTGTGCCCAATTTAGAGATCTCGGATTGGAGATTGTACCAGAAGGACATCTTATGTCATTAGATGTTCAACCCACCTTGTTGGACAAAATCAAATAAGCCCAAAAGACAGATAAGGAAATTGAAGAGATTAAGGAGAAGATTGGCAAGGGAAAAGCCAAAGGATTCCATGAAGACGAACAGGGTACTTTATGGCATGGAAAACGTATCTGTGTTCCACAAGATCCGGAGCTTCGGAAACTGATATTACAAGAATCACACAACTCATCGTATTCCATCCATCCGGGTAACACCAAAATATACATGGATATGAAGGAAAGATTTTGGTGGAATAATCTCAAGAAGGACATCGCCGAACATATTGCTTTGTGTGATGTATGTAGTAGAGTGAAAGCAGAACATCAAAAACCATCGGGATTGCTACAACCAGTACCTATTCCTGATTGGAAGTGGGACAAGATTGGCATGGATTTCATCACCGGATTGCCAAGGACCAGGTCAGGATATGATTCTATTTGGGTAGTAGTGGATCACTTAACTAAAGTGGCTCATTTCATACCCGTGAAGATAACCTATACAAGTGATAAGTTAGCCAAGATCTACATGAGCAGGATTGTATGTCTGCATGGAGTACCCAAGAGTATTGTGTCTGATAGGGGAACTCAATTCACTTCTCATTTTTGGAGGCAACTACATGAGTCATTGGGAACGAGGTTGGAATTTAGCACTGCTTTTCATCCTTAGACTGATGGACAAACAGAAAGGACCAATCAGATTCTTGAAGATATGTTGAGGGCATGTGCCCTAGACTATGGAGCCAGTTGGGATGAAAGTCTGCCTTACGCAGAATTCTCTTACAATAACAGCTATCAAGCCAGTATTGAGATGGCACCATTTTAGTTTCTCTATGGGAGAAAGTGTACCAGCCCATTGCTATGGAATGGTGTGGGAGAAAGAAGTTTGTTCAGACCAGAACTAATCAAAGAGGCTGAAGAGAAAGTCAAGCTAGTTAAGGACAGATTGAAGATAGCACAGTCCCGACAGAAGAGCTACGCAGATCCTAAGCGTAGAGAAGTCACATATGAAGTGGGTGATAGAGCTTATCTTAGAGTGTCACCACTTCGTGGAGTGAAGTGATTTGGAGTCAAAGGAAAATTGGCCCCAAGAAATGTTGGACCATTCAAGATTCTGAGTCGTAAAGGAGAAGTAGATTATGAGATTGAATTACCAGAATTATTGTCTGCCGTTCACAATGTGTTTCATGTGAGTCAGCTTAAGAAATGCCATCCAGAAATGGAAGAGACTTCTTTGAAGGATACTATACCATTGGAAGAGGTTCAATTGGAAAGTGATCTCACTTATGAGGAAAAACCCATCAAGATTCTTGAGACTGCAGAAAGATTTACACGGACTAAGACTATCAAATTCTGCAAAGTTCAATGGAACCATTATTCCGAAGAAGAAGCCACATGGGAAAGAGAAGATGATCTTCGGAAAGACCACCCACACCTATTTGCTAGCCAACCTGAATCTCGAGGGAGAGATTCACCTAAAGGGGGTTAGATTTGTAACATCCCTAAAATCGGGTTTGCAAAGGTTTCATATCATTCATGCATGCATATAATTTAGGGACCATTTTTTCCAACTCATTTCAAGAAAATAGAGGCACTTAGTGCTATTATTTTATGTGAGCAACTATTAATCAAATGCCACTCTCAATTGAGGCTGTAAATGTTTTAAACCAAGCTTTGTTTGTTTCCTTGTTGTTTAGGGTGAATGCTAGAGTTTGGGAACAATTTACAAAACAAATATGGTTTTAAAACCATTTTCAAATCTATATCCAACCATGTGCTAAGGCACTGTTATTTTTAAAAAAAATCTTCAAAGGACCATGCTAGTCCAACAAGATAGTATGATTCTTTATACAAGTTTCACTTTACAAAAATCCAGAAAATATTTGAATTCAGTTGCTTTTGAATTTGATTGAATTTGATTCCTGAAATTCATTATAGAAAAATAAAAGGAATTAAGAAAACCAATTGGGCCTGGCGCCACCAATCTAGCCCAGCAACAGACGCAGCCCAGCAAAGCCCACCCGGGGATTTTCCCTCCTTCTCTCACGCAGCACAGAACCACCCCGCAGTCACTGATCAGTGGACCCTCTCCACGTCAGCTCCTTCTTCCCCAAATTCCGCGCGCAGACGTCGTCACCGCCCGTTTCTTCCCTCTTCACTGCCGTGATTTTAATCCACTTAATTGGCGATGAATGCGTGCGTAATCTCCGCCCCTGCTCCGGCTATAAGATCCCCAACCCTCTCCGCTCATTTCCCCTCGCTCAGCACAGCCACCACGCCACCAGGCTGCCGGTAATTCGAGTTGCATCGCCGCCGTACCGAGAGACTCCGGCGAGCCATCACGGTGAGTACCGAGCGCCCCTTGCCTTCTGGTCCACGCGAGCTGCTTCGCAATCATCTTGCGCATCTTCTCATGCCTCTGTTTTGTTCTGAATCACCCTAGGCCATCGTCATCATCCACCTCTGTAAACGACCGAAGCGCAACTCGACTCCGGCGACTAATTCTGGTGAGCCCCACGTTCCCCTCTATTTCTGAATCACGCGGTCGTGTTCGCCAATGTCTAGCGCACCTTCTAACGTTTTATGTTTGGATCCTTGCACCCCAGAACATCGCCTTCGACTCCAACAGAGAGAACCCGACGCCGCCAGCAACTCCGACGAGCTCCTGCTGTTGTGTCCGTGCGCCCCGACCCTGCCCGTCCACACGCTGAGCATCCCCATGTTCCCGCGGTCTCGGTAAGCACACGCCCGACCCTCCTGCCCCTCTGGTTTCGCCGGAACATCGTCGGCAAACACGCAACCGTCGCGGCAACCATTCGCGCCGCCACTCTTTGGTCAAAGCAGCACACGCCGTTAGATCTGTATCGAAGGGTTTAGATTAGATCTGGAGCGAACCATTTTCTTTAGATCTGGCGCGTTGGATCTAACTTGATCCGACGTCGCGGCAGCGTGATCCTGAGTGAAGCGGTATTGTCCAATCAGGAAGCGCCGCGTGGCTAGGATTTGAATTTAAAATTCTGGATTTAGATCTATTAGATGTCAAACTTGTTTAATTCATAACTTTTGATCCCCACGTCCAAATTTGTCAAATTTTATATCATTGGAATCAGGAGAGAAAAACCTTTCTGTTTATGCAATATGTTTAAAGTTTTGCTTCTGTTAAAATGATTTGTTTTGCAGAAACATTTGTAGGCATAATATGAGTATAGTAATTATTTGGAAAATGTTTTGTTATTCAAATAAAGTTTATTTATCTTGTTTTGTACTTGTTTATGATTCAGTATTGTGCACTTGTCTTGTTTGGTGTAGAAAATCATCACATGGCATATTGCATACACTCATGTATTTTTGCTTGTATAAATTGTGTATGTGATTTTGTGCCATTATTTTATGTGTAGATTTTGGTGCAAATAGTGATTGTGATTGTGAGGAGTGTTGATACTCCCCAAACTACCAAGGCAAGTGGTGCTTCATGATTTTATTCCTATGTTTTTCAACTATGCACTAGAAATATTTTGCTAGACTTGCATGAATATTTTGATCTATATGCTATGCTTGGGAAATCCTAGTAGTTGTAGAATTGCTAGAAATTTCTAAGTTAATATGCTTATCTATGCCATGCTTAACCTAGCTAATAGAAACCAAGGGTGGTTATATATTCATGCTATGAGAAAATATTTCTAAGTCCTTGGACTTGTGTTTTAATTAATAAAACAACTAAGTGAATGAATCACCTGGGTGGAATGGAAAGAATGGATTTTGTTGAGTGGTTACACAAGGCCCATTTCTATGGTTTACCTTGTGTATCTCACTTGTGGAAAGCCACCCAGGAATAAAGGGATTTGAGATGCCAAATGTTAAGAAGCTTCTAGTGCAACCACATGGCATTATGGGCTCTGCCTGGATCATATAGGTTGCAATAACTTAGCCATTTGGACAGTTGGTGGTAGTGGGATGATAGGTTGGAGCGCGTCCATTTGGTCTAAGGGAAGGCTTCTGAAAGGTCCTGTCTTGGTGAAAATCAAGTCTTGTGGGGAAAGTGCACAACCTCTACAGATGGAAGAATCTAAGTACTTAGCCATGTCCCTGGTATTGGACAACTTGAGCATCAAGACATGGAAGCTATCAAGAATATCCTCATCCCAATTTCTAAGTAAAAACTTGTGGTTGAACAAGGGTAAAGGTACACCAATTTCTATTGGTATTTCCTTGGGAAAGTTTTTGTCAAAGAAAACTTATTGTTTTCAACTGATAGGTAAAATTTATTTTGAGCAAAGCAAGCCTAAGCTACACTTAGCCAAAATGCATATAGTATCTAGCCTACCAATATTCTACTAATGTATCACTTGCCAATACTATTCCAATGTATTGACCCACTGTGGCTGTAACTTGTGATGTTGCAGGTTATTCTGATGATGATTAGGGGTTATGAGTCTACACTCAACATGCTTGCCTGTGGCACATGAAGATGAATACTTATTTATCTTATTATATATTTGAACTCTTGTATTAGGCCTGTGGCCATGGAGTTTGTAAAAGACTATGTTTGTCTCTGGAATGATATGTAATAATGACCTTTGTTTCTGTGTACTTCATCTTAAAATGTGGATGCTAGCATTGATCCAGGGACTAGCATTGCAATCACAGGGATCCTTGCCTTTATATAGGGAGGGATCTTACAAGTTTGAGTTTGTCTTATTGGATATATGAATGGCTTGAGTATAATTTTACTTACAGTTGATGATAGCAATAGAAGTCTTCCCCACCATTGGTATTAACAGAACACACAAAATATAATTTGATCAATATGTTGTAGGTCAATGGTTTGATTTACAAAAAGGAGAAATTATATAATTAATTAAGATGAAAAATAAAAACCTTGAACAAAGGATAAATCAAAAGTGCTATCAAATAGAGTGAGAACAAGTTGAGGTAGAATATTCAAGTTATAAAGATGCTTCATATATATTTGGAATTTGGTAATTGAGATCGTTAAATTTTGGAATCCTAAATGAAGTGGAATGTATGGCTAGCTCCTTTGCATAACACTTAAACAAAAGTGTGATCATAAATATATATAAAGAAAGAAGAAAAGAAATAGAAAGGAAAAGAGCAAATGTGCAAAGAGCAAATAGGCATATACCACTATATTATAGTAAGACAAAGAGACATTTGATATTTTGAATCCCAACCGAATATGTTAATCCTAAAAACACTTGGGACTACCTCACTAACTCATTTGGTTGAACCGGATACTTTTATGTCATGTTGAGAGTAATCTTTTGTGAACTGTTAATTGCTAAGGTGTGGAAGCCTGCTAATATTATTCAGATGGTTCGAGTAAGGTACTATTCATGAACTTATTTCTATGTATCCTAAATGATATACACATGCTGCAACTGCCTCATTTATTTTATTGACTCAACTTCATGAATATGAGGATCACATCCATTAAGCTAAACTTGCTCAGGAAGAGCAAGAGTTTAAGCATGGGGAAGTTGATGAGTGCATATTGCATCATGTTTTATATTATTATTTTGCATTGTGGTGGTAGGATATTGGTATTTTACAGCACTCACGCACACCTTTTATGTTTATTTTCACCAGGATTAAATCAGATGATGGATGATGGATATGATGGATACAATTCTTGAACCAAGTTATATTGGAGTGAAAAGGAGCCACAAACAACTTAAATTGCTTATTTGGGAAATATTAATAACACCATAAGAAAACCCGAAACGAATGAAGGATACACAAGGTTTAATGACCAACTATATGGAAGGAATAAATATTTTGTCCGTATAGTTCCTGTCGTATAGTTAGCGCCGATACCGCCTCCTCAAATAGTTTCACCCCATGCAACTGGATCGGGGAGACGACATACAGAACACCTAGAAATCGCCAAAACCTCACCTCCGGAAGGCATCTAGAGGGGGAACGCATCCACCGGGGATCCATCTTTGCCCTACACAGATCCAAGAGGCTAAGGTATCGATCTTCATTAGCAACCGCTGCATCACCACCATCGCCATCCATCCCATCTACATCTTGTCTAGATCTTGTTGCAATTTCCGTACTCGTTGTGGATTTATGAAAGTACTATTCATCTATGATATATTCCATTACTTTTTCCATGATGTTGATTGCCTCCATGTCTAAGTAGATCATTAATTCTTGGAGAGATGGAGAAATCTTAGCATGAGATTAAAATAAGATAAAGTTTATTATGATATTTATCGCAGTGACCATGTGTTAGATTGTCTTCATCTTGATGTTGGGAGAAGTCAACCTCTCAATATTTCCCTCTTGTGGGGACTTGATGGAGGGAACTTCTTGTTGGTAGACGGAGGATTGTTAGCACCTAAAGTGAATATAAAGTTGTTGGCACCCCTGACGTATCAACTTGGGGATCGAGGAAACACACAAAATACTATCCATGCCATGGGATACGTCCTGCGGGATTAAGTCCCTTAATAGCGCAGTAATTCAATTGATGTTGATTGCTGTCTGATGTGGTTATGAGGATGATGTGAGCAGTGATTGCTGCCTATTTGTACAAATACGGAGTTCCCTCCACACATACATAGTTGAGAATGTTCATGATAATAATCTTTACCTTAGCCCTTTATAATGCTAGTGGTGTACCGCTAATCCCTGAGAACGCTTTTCCCCACTGAAGTTTCAAATCTCTTTTACATACGTGATACTTACTTTCTATATTCAGTTTTGTTTACTTTACTCATTGTTCTCTTATACCAAAAACCCAAAAACACCTTTTTTACACAGCACTCACATTTTATCTTGTTACTTAGAACTTTATTTCAACCTTTCTATTTTAGTATCTAATTCAAGAATTCTTAGACTTCAGACTCCTACTCCATGTAGGATCGATATCTTTATTTTGAAACTAGCTATAAACGATATGTGCACTTGCAGTCATCAACCGGCGAGGCACTGGCAGATGTGCGGTGGCGCGTAGCTCTAGGGAGGGCCATGGCGGCTACCGGCTGGACGTGGAAGGGGGCGCTGACGATGGGATCCTAGGCTCGGGGAGAGGGCGGCGGACCGGGCATGGACTGTAGGTCGGTGTGTCCAACTCCAACGCCCCCTCCCCCCGCATTTCGGACAGGCCTTTTGACCGATTTGGTATGTTTGCGGGAAGGGATGGACAGGACCAGGGACGGCGTCGGTCCTAGAATGGATGGTGCACCAAATGGTGGCACCTCCCCATTTATCCGACCCTTTCTTCACAGGGACCAACTGAACCAAATTCAAAAAATAGGGCTAGTAGAGTACCAAACTGAAGCAAATTTGAAGGAACAACGGAGTACGAAATCAGGACACATTGTTTATACATGTACGCAAACATAGATAGACGATGAATCTATGCATCTCGCTCATAGATCATCTTCCTCTTCTTCTTGAACCAAGTCCATTGAATTGGTTTCATCTCGGAGAGATCCGTAGTCATGATGAGGTTTTATTCAGCAAGTCGTTGGAGCTCTACCTTCTCCTTTCTTGAACGGGCTTTGATCTCTTCTATCTGAAGACGCTTCGATTGGATTTCGTAGTAGTTCTTTGCTGTGTCTTCTCTATCCTTGCGTTTCCTCTCTTCCCTCTTGTCGGTGGACACCTCCTTGTCAGCGATCAGTCTTTCAACATCTCCTGGATGGCAACTGACAAAGCTTGATGCTTGAGCTCTATCTTGGAGCTATTCCTCCCTCTCGGCCTCTTGGTTGCCGGCCCTTCCTCGTTGATGATGATTCCGGCGCATCCTTCCTTTGCACTTCATGTGTAGAGCTCTTTCCACTTCTCGCAATCTTTGAGATTTGTCCAACAATGGCCCAACGTGAAAGCTTTCTTCTTGTGGCAAGTCTTGAAGTGCTCCAATGCTTGCCACACCTAAACCAACAAGTTTAAGTTTATGTTTGAATGCAAAGCTCGTATGAATGAGAACATATAGATATGTGTAGGAACATACCATGTCTCCAACTCCAATGCCGCTCACAGGCCTTGACTTAACATGGTCATAGGAGGCACAAAACTTCGTGCATTGTTCGGAGATGAATGCCCAACTCTTCGTAAGTGAGTTATCGTTGCGATCGCTTGCAAATGGATGATCATAGAAATGTTTTTGCTCATGAGATTACCTCCATACTCGGTTCAAAAATGCCCCTCCCTTTTGTTCTGAACCAGTTATTAGATCTTGGCTAATTTCTATCCATGCCTCCTTGTGTTTGTGTTTGCCGTACTAGTTCATCCATGTAACATCCCAGCATTAGAGACTAGAAATAAGCTGAGCCCAGATGTGTGCATTGCATTCATGCATAGAAAATCCGAATAATTTTTGCGCTTTTAAACAAAACTTGTCAAAGGGATTGAAGCTTCTCTTAACTTGATGAAATTGAAGTAGATCACCAAGTTGACTGTGATAAGTTTCAATATGACCTTTGCTAAAACCTTATTTGGGTAAAGATGATTTGATCTAAGGATAGATCAGATATAATAGAATGTTACTCATATTACATTGTTTAAAGGATTAATATTTGATCCTTAAGATATCCTATCATAATATTTAGCAAACAACTCATAAATGCCAAGTTAAGATTATAACTAAAGTAATCTAAATGTAATGACTAATCCTGACCTATCTTATTCTTATCTATTCTTACTATGAGTATCATAGTAATACTTAACCTTAAACTCTTTAATGAGTTGGAGTTGGAAAGAGACTAAGTCAAGATCATTCACTATATATCTTTCTTTCTATAGAAATCTTTATGGAACTTATCTTAATATCTGTTGTTCATCAATGTTGGGTAATTCCCCATTGATTCACAAATTCTTTAACTATCAATCCTTGATCTACTATTTCTTGATCTTATCATAACATCTACTTAAATCTTTTAAAGAGGGCATAGCCCATGAATAACCTTAATCCAATATGAGATACTAAGAAGATAATTTCCAATACAATTGAATAGTAGTATGGATAAAGCCTTGTTTATCCAACCAATAACTTAAGCTATCAATGATTAAAGGATTATATTGATCATGCCTTACTTACCAGGATGGTCTACCACATCTAGTATAAGTGAGATTGGTGGGTAGAACATGATTGAAACCCTAGTAGAGATAATTTATCCTAGAGTAGTCATTACAAGCCACATAAATATAATTTAGGGTTGGAGTGTGAGCTATTGGAGTAAAGTAAATATAGGATGATATTATTCAATTAAAGCTAGTGTAGCATAGAGTTATGGAAGTAGTGTTACTCATATTAAAGGATAGTCAACTTTAGAGAAAGGTAGTTGGATGCATACAACTATTATAGATATATTAGTGATGAATGATTAAGGAAGATTATGAGTAGAGTTTGAAGGAACTACTTGTTGGATGGAAGGCTATCAGCAGTAGAGTAGTAGATACAAACAAGCAAGGATATGAGGAAGTTATGAAATACTTTAGTATCAAACTCATTGGATTAATCCATGAGTTTAGAAGAATAAAAGGTGAATAAGAGCATTCTTGTGAAGTAAAGCTCATCATACTAACTATGATGATGGATAGGAAGAAGTACTATATCTAGGAAAGGAATTCTTTAATTAAAGGTCAAGGATGGTGAAGAATGGAAAGATAGACATTCTTATTAAACAACCAACTCTAAATCTTACCAAGTATAATATCCATTTCATGTGATTAATCCATCATCTTGTATCTATAACACTTTATAGGAATACCTTCCTATAACAAATTACATAAGCCATCTCTGTCAATTCCCAACTATCATAATTATATGTGCTTAAGAGTAGAATTACAATTCCTTTCTATAACAAATTTTAGATGTAACTTTCTATTTTAAAAAGGTTATGTCATCAAATATCCCAAACAGAAAACAATATGCTTAGATCTTAAATCTTTACTCACATCCATAAAGGAATATAAATATGTTAAAAACCCTAAACCCTAGGGCAAAATATTCATGATTCAAAACCCTAAACTTCTTTGTTTATCATAATAGAATATATACAGTGCCATTTTCCAAATTAATGGAAGTAGTAAGAACCATATTAATTTCTTTCATATTTCATGCATCAAATAATGATATAGGATCATTATACCTATAAGAATTTATATTCAAACTCTGAGCAAACTAGAGTTAAGTCTTATAAACAAATAAGAATACAACATTCAAGAAATCCATAATTAAAAGAGGAGAGAAAAAATAATAAGAAAAGTTTCTACAAATTATTAAAAGGGGTTCATATTGAGAAAATAAAAGAAATATAAAAAATTTATATAATAAAATTTCACAAATGATACTAAATATATTTTAGTATTATTGCAATTATCCAGCAAATAAATCCTACAAAGAAAAGTTCAAAATATAAATCAAATTCAAATCTGAAAAGGAAAACAGAAAATAGAAAAAGGTAAACAAATAAAAACATTACCTGGCCGTGGCCTAACTTCTCTTTCCTTATCTAACGCCCATGTGCAGCCCACAAAAAGCCCAGCTCGTTCCTCACCTCTGGATGGTAGGTGGGACCGAAGAGGGACTGCGGGTTGAGCTTACGAAAGTACCAAGGGGTTATCCGCAAAACCACACGTCGTCGTCTACCTCGCCTACTAGAAGCAGCTCGCTGGCCAGGAGATCCGCCGTCGATGGACTGCCGCACTGTGATGCGTGCTACCGCTCCTGGGTGGATGGGATAAGAACGCCACGATGTCGTCTGCTCGTCCTCGTCCCCATTTCCCCATATGCAGCTCTCTCTCTCAGTTTATTCTTCTGACCCGAGAATCCTAGCTCGGAGGTGAGCTGGAGCCGGCGATTCCGTGCTCGCCTCGGCCATGTAAGATCACGGTGGAGACCGCCGTGCTCTTCTCATCCGTTTTCCCCAACTCGCACTAGCGGAGAAGGCGTGAATCAACCCAATCGAACCCTCGTTCTCGACGCTGTTCGTCGACCTCGCCGGCGTCTCCGGCCACGCCTCGCCAAACCAAGCACACCATCGCGTTCCTAGTGAGTCACTGAATCTCCTAGTATACGTAGATCTTTCGTTTGCTTCCTAAATCCACGACACTGTGATCGACCGCAATCACCTCCGCATGAGCTCGTCGTCGGTTGACCTCCGGTGACCAAAAAAGGGCGGAGCCACCACCAATAGGTTCGCCTTGATCTCCTCTATACAACGAACCTAACCGCAGCCCCGCGCGCGCACCGGATCGATCGATTGATCCTCAACCAGTGAGGATCAGACCGGCTGACGTCATGCTCACCTCAGGTTCGAACCACGTGAGCGAGTTTGACCAGTCTTTGCCCGCGTGGCTGATGACGTGGCCTTGGGCCCAGATGTCATTGTCTGGGGGTAAAGACAGGGTCGGTAACAAACACATTTATTAAATCTGAGAGATGAGGTGGACATAGGCCCACTGCTCAGTGACTGAGTCTAGCTTTAGGTGTGGTATAAAAAGTGTTGGAATTATGCCCTAGAGGCAATAATAAAGATGTTATTGTTATAATTCTTGTTCATGATAAAGTTTATATTCCATGCTAGAATTGTATTAAGCGGAAACTTTAATACTTGTGTGGTTTATGAACAACACCGTGTCCCTAGTACGCCTCTATGGACTAGCTCATTGATTAATGATGGTTAAGGTTTCCTAACCATAGACATGAGTTGTCAATTAATAATGAGATCATGTCATTGGGAGAATGATGAGATGGACAGACCCAAATCAAGCAGAGCAATTAGATCGTGTCATCGTGTTCATCTTTGCGAAGCTTTTTCTTATGTCAAGTATTGTATTCCTTAGACCGTGAGATAATGCAACTCCCTTGTATCGGAAGAAAGCTTTGAGGCCATCAAACGTCATCCTATGAGAGGGTGATCATAAAGGTGTATCTCAGGTGATCGGTGTTGGGAATATGCCCTAGAGGCAATCATGTATAATGAGTTTTCCCATTGTATTCATAAGAATATTAAGTAGTCCTTGTATAAACATCTGATGTGTATCATTGAATATGTGATTCGGTTGTGGAACTATGCATTCATGTTGTTTGTACTAAATATCCTTGGTCATTGAGGTTGTGCTGGACACACAACTTAGACCAATGTGAAAGTTGGCTTGATGAATCGGTTCCACTTGTCATGGGCATGGAGATGCTATTCCAACTTACACAAATTCGACTAAAGAGTTTAGCAAGTCGGATTGACCCATATTGAGGTACAACGAACAAGTTGTCATTTGTATATCTCAATCAATGTAATCCTTAGACCTGAGGTTGTTGCATAGTCCGAGTTGAGGATCACCGACTTAGGTTACATCAAGCTGATCCGTGGCGGGCGATTATAAAGGCAGGGTTCGAGTCGACTGAGAATCAAGCTGCGTGATGTGAATAACCAAGATGGGATTTTGCCCCTCCACTTGGAGAGATATTCTCTGGGCCCTCTTGTGAGATATGATTCGGAAAGCATGGCCATGCACGACTCGGTTAAGTGTTAATCGATGCGATTGACTAAGAGTTAGTCGGGTGAATCACTTATCTCGGATCGAGAAGAGAGTCGGACTATTTAAGGGATGACATATATTCGCCTATAGTCTAACAAGGTATATCGTGAGGCAAAAGGGACTCGGACGCAAGTCGCATTGGAAAGGCAAGTCGTCATGACTCTTTGGTACTTGGGAGTCGGCACGTTCTTCTAGGAGCTGCTACCGACTGATCGATTGAGAGTCGGACTCCTATCGTGTCCAATTAGCCATGAGCCTGCGGGGTCACACACTTAAGAGCGGGAGCAAGTTCGGATTGGATCTGAACCTAAAATCTGGTTAGGTTGGACCTTAACCGGATTAGGACTGAGTTAGTGAGTTGGACTCACGGTGACTAGTGTTATATGGGCTTTAGTGAATGGGCCGCGCGAGCAGAGCCCACGTTCACTCCCTATATATAATGGAGCACCTTAACCCAGAAAGGTTAATCGTTGTTCGGTTAGGTCATTCCATGTGTTGGAAACCCTAGCTCCACAGTAGTCCATCCGCCGTAACGAACCTAGCAGTTCGCCGCCAGTGCTCCTCCTTGTACGTGTGGATACCGGCAGAGGTGATGTGCGATCAGCACCAAGACGATCGGATCGTGAGGACTGCACTGCATCAACTGACGCGCTTCATCAGTAATCCAAAACCGCGCGTCTAGTGGTAAACCTCGTGGCCTTCTACCTCAGCTAGTTCTTGGGATCACCACGTTAGAGGAAATTTTTTGTTTTATCTCCGCGTGGCCCAACAGTGGTATCAGAGCGATAGCTTCTGGTTTTAGGCTCGAGATCTCGCATATGTGATATGCGGTAGGCTGTAGATGAGATCTATGTGCTGTTTTGGTGGTCGATTTATGAGATAGATCGGTTTTGTACGAAGTTGATTGGATCAACTGTACTTGGGGAATGGTATATCTGATTTCCGTGATCATACTACTGAGGTCGTGGAACGACATACCCCTACCGGTCGGCTTCCGCCATCGGGGTAGACTGTGACACGTAAATCCAGAAGCGGTGATCGAAGATCAAAGAGTTTGATCGAATCGGAACGATGGTCGGAATCCATGTCCGGACCGCCGGCTTCGCCCTATCGTAGCGCCTTAGATGTCGTTGCGAGTTTCACAGCGCCGGTAGATATTGTATCTATGCATAACTTGTTTTTGCAGGAAGTTGTGAATGGTATGGTTCATGTGCATGTGATGTATGTGTGTAATCCATACGTGATCTGCGAATCACGGTTTTTGTCAGCCGGCTGGAGCCTAGGTGCTGTCATTTTATTGTATAACGACTTGTGTGTCGGATTCTCTATGTAATTTACTTTACTAAGCTAGTGTAGCTGTTTGGAGAACCCCGAAGGCATGCAAGGCGTTGTACATGTCGGCGACATGGAGTAAGACGGCAAGTGACAAGAGTTGGAACGAGTCGGATTACAGGCTTTGTGGAGATGGAGATCACCATGAAGAGAGACATACCATTTCACATTATAATTGCTTTATTTTGTGTTATTGTTATGTCTCAGTTTTACCTCTATTAGATAGTCGGTAAAAATTAATCCCTCAAAGAAGGTCTAGTCGGTTTTCCCGCCAGTGTTTGCACCATCACAATTCGGACATTTTTGGTAGTGGGCTCATAATATTGAGGTGCTGCCAATTCTTTCCGACTAGGTGGGTTCGAGTCGGACTCTTACTGCAGAAACACTCGGTAAGATAGACGGGTCTATCACAACGGTTGTGGGACTCGGGGAAAAGTCGGATGGGAGCCGGGGCATGTGATGCCACCCATCCAACAGGAGTCGCATGAGATGCGATTGACAAGGAGTTGTCTACCTAGATCACTTGGAGGCTAGCGGTGATGCTAAAGCTCACTAGCCGACTTGCTTATTTAGGATCCTGAATCACTAAGTAACCATCGGAGGGGTGTTGGTTCTAGTGGGAGCATAAAATATTAAAGTATTTAATATGCTTGCTCTTTTATGAATACATGTCTTAAGTGTTTTGCATATTTTCTGTTGTAGATCATGGCACCAAGTAGCAGTCACTCTTAGATATCCGGTTTTGCGTTGAGAACCATTCTTGAGAAAGATAAACTGAACGACACTAATTTTACCAACTGTTATCGAAATCTGAGAATTGTACTCAAACAAGAAAAGAAGGACCATGTCCTAGATAACCCACTTCCAGATGAGCCGAATGAGAATGCGACTGTCGCAGCCACCAATGCCTACCGCCGGGCTAAGGATGAGTCCACGGATATTAGTCGTCTTATGCTTTCTCACATGGAACCGGACTTGCAAAAGCAGTTCGAGCATGTTGAGGCCTACGATATTATCGAAAGCCTCAAAAGTATGTTCCAGGCTCAGGCGAAGACTAAGAGGTATCAAGTCTCTCAGGCTTTGCTGAGTTGCAAGCTTAAGGATGGTGATCCACTGAGTCCACATGTGATCAAAATGGTTGGTTACGTACAGTCTCTGGAGAGGCTTGGCTACCCCATTAGCGAAGAGTTCGCTACGGATATAATTCTGAACTCTCTTCCTAGTGCATATGGGCAGTTCATTTCGAACTACCACATGCATGGTATGGATAAGAAGCTCACTGAATTACATGGGATGCTCAAGCAGGCAGAGGCGGATCTCAAGAAGGGCGCCAGTCAAGTGTTGATGGTGCAGAGTAAGGCTAAGTTCAAGAAGAGTTCTTGGACTAAGAAGAAGGCTAAGTCAGGAGGAAAGAAGGTTCCGGACCCGGTCCCAAGCTCTTCCTCAGGGACTAAGCCATCTCCTTCAGCCGGATCCACTTGCTTCTACTGCAAGGCGGATGGCCACTGGAAGAGGAACTGCAGCAAGTACTTGGCCGATAAAGCCAAGAGTGGAGGTATGACTTCCGACTCTGGTACACTTGTTTGCAATGTTATAGACATATATCTTGCTGATGCACCTAATAGTTCTTGGGTATATGATACCGGATCAGTTATTCACATCTGCAACTCGTTGCAGGGACTGGTAAGAACTAGGAGCGTAGCAAGAGGCGAGGTTGATATTCGAGTCGACATCAAAGCAAGAGTTGCTGCGTTGGAAGTCGGCACAATGCAACTTCATTTACCTTCCAGATTCATTATGGAACTGAATAATTGTTATTATGTTCCAGTGCTCAGTCGAAACATTATTTCTGCTTCATGTTTGATGAGGCAAGGCTATGAGTCGAATATCAAGAATAATGGTTGTTCTTTGTATTTGAATGATATGTTTCACGGCTTTGCACCCGTCCAGGACGGGTTATTTATTTTGAATCTTGATGGTGAGTCGGTTTATAACATAAATGTTAAAAGGTTGAAACCAAATGATCTAAATATGACTTACTTTTGGCCTTTATCGGCTTGGTCATATAAGTTGGAAGCATGAAGAACCTCCATGATGATGGACTCTAACCCGTTCGACTTGGAGTCGTTCGAGACATGCGAATCTTGACTACTCGGCAAAATGACCAAGACACCTTTTGCAAAGAGTTGCGAAAGAGCGTCCGACTTGTTGGGACTAGTACATAGTGATGTATGTGGACCAATGAGCACGACGACGAGGTGGTTATGAGTACTTCATTACCTTCACTGATGATTTGAGTAGGTATGGATATATCTACTTGATGAAACATAAGTCGGAAGCCTTTGAAAAGTTCAAAGAATTCTAGAATGAAGCACAGAATCAACTCGTCAATAAAATAAAGTATCTTCGGTCAGACCGAGGAGGCGAGTACATGAGCCATGAGTTTGATGACCACCTGAAAAGTTGTGGAATAGTTCCTCAACTTACTCCGCCAGGAGCGCCACAAAGGAATGGTGTTTCGGAAAGGCAGAATCGAACCTTGTTGGACATGGTACGATCAATGATGAGTCGGACAGATCTGCCTTTATCATTTTGGGGTTATTGTCTAGAAACAGCGGCGTTCACACTAAACAGAGTACCATCAAAATCGGTAGAGAAAACACCGCATGAGATGTGGACGGGCAAAAAG
Source organism: Avena longiglumis (assembly GCA_030063025.1). Classification (NCBI taxonomy): domain Eukaryota; kingdom Viridiplantae; phylum Streptophyta; class Magnoliopsida; order Poales; family Poaceae; genus Avena; species Avena longiglumis. The sequence goes on along the minus strand of CP125977.1, from coordinate 175,920,355 downwards.
CCGAGTTTGTCTTTTCTTAAGATTTGGGGTTGTGAAGCATATGTCAAGCGACTTCAGTCGGACAAGATTACGGCCAAGTCGGATAAATGTATTTTCGTGCGGTATCTGAGGGAAACCTTGGGTTACTACTTCTACAACCGATAAGAGGGCAAAGTGTTTGTCGCTCGGAACGGTGTCTTCCTTGAGAAAGAGTTTCTTAGTCGGGGAGTAAGTGGGAGCACGATGCAAATCAAAGAAATTCGAGAGGAACCGGCTAGCTGCGAGTCGGCAAAAACCTTGGAGGATGAGCCGGTCGTGGTAGCTGAGCCGGCAGCAGCACCTGTACTACGAAGATCGGTAAGATTACGAAGTGTTCGTGATGTGTTATTGTTAGATAGTGATGAGCCGGCAAATTATTCGGAAGCGATGGTGGGATCTGATTCCGAGTCATGGCTTAGAGCCATGAGATCCGAGTTTAAGTCCATGGATGAAAATCAAGTTTGGAACTTGGTTGATCTGCCAGACGGTGCAAGACCCGTCGAGTGCAAATGGGTCTTTAAGAAGAAAACTGATATGGATGGAAATGTTTCCATCTATAAAGCACGCCTTGTCACGAAGGGGTTCCGACAAGTTCAAGGAGTTGATTACGAAGAGACTTTCTCGCCCGTAATGATGCTTAAATCAGTTCGGATCATGTTAGCTATAGCGGCCTATTTAGACTATGAGATATGGCAGATGGATGTCAAAACGGCTTTCCTTAATGGAAATTTAACCGAGGACGTGTATATGATACAGCCCGAGGGTTTTGTAAATCCGGCTAATGCTGACAAGGTGTGCAAACTTCAGAAATCCATTTATGGGTTGAAGCAAGCATCTCGGAGTTGGAATATTCGTTTTGATGAGGTAGTCAAATCGTTTGGCTTCATCAAGAGTGATCATGATTCTTGTTTGTACAAGAAGTTTAGTGGGAACAAAGTAAATTTTCTAATCTTATATGTGGATGACATATTACTGATTGGAAATGATGTCCAGATGTTGCAAGAAACCAAGGAATCATTGGAAAGGAGTTTCTCAATGAAAGACTTGGGTGAGGCAACATACATCCTCGGAATCCGGATCTATAGAGATAGATCAAGGAGGCTCATTGGATTGAGTCAGAGTACTTATTTGGACAAAGTGTTGAAGAAGTTCAACATGGAATCGTCTAAGAAGGGGTTCTTACCAATGTCCCATGGTGTAAAACTTAGCAAGACTCAGTGTCCTTCGACAACTGATGAGCGAAGTCGGATGAGTGCGATTCCATATGCTTGCAATCGGATCCATCATGTACGCGCCATGATTTGTACTAGGCGGATGTTTCCTATGCTCTAAGTGTTGTGAGTAGATACCGGCTGATCGGAGAGATCCACGGACAACGGCTAAAATATCCTAAAGTACTTGAGAAGGACTAAGGATATGTTCTTGGTTTATGGTGGTGAAGATGAACTCGGTGTAAAGGGTTACGGATGCGAGTTATCTTACCGACTCGATGATTCTCGTTCGCAATCCGGATACGTGTTTATTATAAGCGGAGGTGTTGTGAGCTGGAAGAGTTCCAAGCAAGAGGCGTATGCTGCGTCTACAATAGAGGTGAGTATATTGCCTCGAGGCAAAGAAGGAAGCTGTTTGGATGAGGAATTTCCTCATGGATCTTGGTGTGGTTCAGGCTCGTCAATCCATTGGACATGTATTGTGACAACAATGGTGCTATTGCACAAGCCAAGGAACCTAGACACACCGGAAGAACAAGCACATACTCATGCGGTACCACCGATTCGGATTCGTGGATCAGGGTGATATCAAGTTATGCAAGGTACACACGGATGCAAATATTGCGGATCCATTGACAAAGCCGTTACCCCAGCCGAAGCATGAGGCGCACCTGAGAGCCATGGGCATTATATGCTTAGACATGTGATGTCAAAAGATTGACTATAGTGCAAGTGGCAGAGTTTTGGGAATATGCCCTAGAGGCAATCATGTATAATGAGTTTTCCCATTGTATTCATAAGAATATTAAGTAGTCCTTGTATAAACATTTGATGTGTATCATTGAATATGTGATTCAGTTGTGGAACTATGCATTCATGTTGTTTGTACTAAATATCCTTGGTCATTGAGGTTGTGCTGGACACACAAATTAGACCAATGTGAAAGTTGGCTTGATGACTCGGTTCCACTTGTCATGGGCATGGAGATGCTATTCCAACTTACACAGATTCGACTAAAGAGTTTAGCGAGTCAGATTGACCCATATTGAGGTAAAACGAACAAGTTGTCATTTGTATATCTCAATCAATGTAATCCTTAGACCTGAGGTTGTTGCATAGTCCGAGTTGAGGATCACCGACTTAGGTTTTTTCAAACGCTGATCCGTAACTGGGCAGTTATAAAGGCAGGGTTCGGGTCGACTGAGAATCAAGCTGCGTGATGTGAATAACCAAGATGGGATTTTGCCCCTCCACTTGGAGAGATATTCTCTGGGCCCTCTTGTGAGATATGATTCGGAAAGCATGGCCATGCACGACTCGGTTAAGTGTTAATCGATGCGATTGACTAAGAGTTAGTTGGGTGAATCACTTATCTCGGATCGAGAAGAGAGTCAGACTATTTAAGGGATGACATATATTCTCCTATAGTCTGACAAGGTATATCGTGAGGCAAAAGGGACTCGGACGCAAGTCGCATTGGAAGCAAGTCGTCATGACTCTTTGGTACTTGGGAGTCGGCACGTTCTGCTAGGAGCCGCTACCGACTGATCGATTGAGAGTCGGACTCCTATCGTGTCCAAGTAGCCATGAGCCTGCGGGGTCACACACTTAAGAGCGGGAGCAAGTTCGGATTGGATCTGAACCGGAAATCTGGTTGGGTTGGACCTTAACCGGATTAGGACTGAGTTAGTGAGTTGGACTCACGGTGACTAGTGTTATATGGGCTTTAGTGAATGGGCCACGCGAGCAGAGCCCACGTTCACTCCCTATATATAATGGAGCACCTTAACCCAGAAAGGTTAATCGTTGTTCGGTTAGGTCATTCCATGTGTTGGAAACCCTAGCTCCACAGCAGTCCAGCCGCCGTAACGAACCTAGCAGTTCACCGCCGGTGCTCCTCCTTGTATGTGTGGATACCGGCAGAGGTGTTGTGCGATCAGCACCAGGAAGATCGGATCGTGAGGATCGCCTTGCATCAAGCCCGCGCTTCATCGATGTCTGCAGCTGGCGTCTAGTGGTAAACCTCGTGGCCTTCTACCTCAGCTAGTTCTTGGGATCACCATGTTAGAGGAAATTTTTTGTTTTATCTCCGCGTGGCCCAACAATCGGAAAGTACTTGTTGGGTTGTATGTATCGAGATGGGATTTGTCCCTCCCAAGTCGGATAGATATACTTCGGGCCCACTCGGTAATCGATATCAACACCGCTTGCAATCACGTGGTTAAGGAGTTAATCACAAAGTGATATCGGATTACGGAACGAGTAAAGTACTTGTTGTGAACGAGATTGAACTAGGTATGCCGATACCAACGATCGAATCTCGGGCAAGTAAAATATCACGTGACGAAGGGAATATAAATATGGGATTAATTGAATCCTAGCATCGTGGTTCATCCGATATGATCATCGATGAATATGTGGGAGTCAATATGGGTTTCCAGATCCCGCTGTTGATTATTGATAGAAGATCATGTCTGCATATTCTCGAACCCGTAGGGTCACACACTTAACGTGCCTCGACACTAGGATAGAATGGATAATTTGTTTATGAGTTTTTGTTCGGAGTCTCGGATGAGATCCAAGACATCACGAGAGGTTCCGGAATGGTCCGGAGAATAAGATTCATAGAAAGGAAAGCAGTTTTTGGATTTCGGAATTGTTTCGGAATGTTCGGTATTGTAACGGAAGGTTCTAGAAGCTTCCGGAGTGGGACCAACGTGGCCCCACTTGTCGGAGGGGGCGTGGGCCTACGAGGGAGTGCCCTGGCCGCTTTGGGCCAGGGGCACAAGGCCCCATAGGCCCAGCCGGCCAAAACCCTAGGGGAAACCCTAGGGGATCTTCTAGAAGGGGGGGAAACTTGCCCCCCACTCCACCCTTGTGGCCGTCGGCCCTAGGGCTTGGAGGAGGGGCAAGGGGGACGGACAGCCCTCTATATAAATAGGGAAGGGGAGCACCCTCCTCCCATCCCTCCTTGAACCCTAGCCGCCTACCTGCTGCCCTCCAGATCTCTCTCTCTCTCCCGACTGCGAGTAGGCGAAGCCCTGCCACAGAAACTCTCCACCTTTGCACCACGCCATCGTGTTGTAGATCCAATCTATCTCTCCACCCCACTTGATGGACTGTAATATCCCAAAAATATTAAACTTAAATCATCAACTCTAATCATCAAAATTAGGGTTAACAAAAACTTTTCTAATTAAAATTATGAAGGCATGCATATGTGTATGCATTTAATTTGAAATTCTTTTGAACCACCTTGTTTGTATGTTCCTTTCTTGTAAAATGTTTATTAGGTGAAATAAACATCATCTAAACATTTCCCAAACTTTTCCTAAAGACAAATAAATCAAAACCAATAAAATAAAGGAATGGTCATTTTGACCAATTTAACTCCCATGCCTACTTTGGCTGTCTCAAACTTTCAGAACCTAATGGAAAATTTTCTGGATCTTTGCACCCCTTGACTGTACTCATAACAAGGTATCAAGGCCCACTTTGTGATCATCCAGAAACTTTCAAATGCATAGTTTAAATGACAATTCAAAATTGAATCTTTATCATATGGGAAGATCCCACTTTTTCAAAAACCACTCAAACAAGCTCAACTTTCAAAACCCAAGCATTTGCAGACTCACTAGCACCAATCTAGCAAACCCACCAAAAATCTTTTCAAAATTCAAAACTTAATTTCATGCGGCCATTTCATCAAACAGGTTGCAGACACAAATCATACAAAATCTAAACACTATTTGGAGCAGTGATTTGAGCCTAAATTGTCCCCTCTTTGGCTCACAACCATCTCAGTAGATCATCTAGCTAACTAAACCAAGCACTAGCACCACTGTGAGCTTTCCATTGTCATCAATGGTGAACAGCCGAGCACACCCTTGCCACCCCATAGTCGAAAGCAAAGCTAGGAGCAGCAGCAAGCCTAGCCAGCATGTCTGGGAGGCAGCCCACCGTCCACCGCCACTCACTGTCCCAGCCGCGAGCGTTGCCAAGCCTTGGACCACACACACGGACCGCGCCCAGAACGCCAGCGACCATGTCGAGCGTGCGCCATAGCGCCACCCTCGACCGAAGCCCACAGACCGCGTGCCGCCCTCACCGCGTGCATACACAATCCCCACCGACCCAGGAGACCACCAGACATCCTCGTTCGCGCCCGTGGCCGCAGCCACCGCCGTCGAAGACGCCGCCTCTGCCACGCAGAGCGTCGCATGTTCCAGACCAAGCCGCACCGCCCCACGCCTCAAAACCATGTCGTTGAGCATCGCCAGGTAACACTGCACCGCCCCTACCTTCGCAAATGCCAATAGCCGCCTGTAACATCGCCCCCGACGAGCTCACCGTGCGCCCCGTCGGTCCCCTCGATCGACTATAAATAGAGGCCACCCCCACTCGATTTCTTCAAACCATCTCACTCCCCTCTCCTCACTGATCCTGCCACACCGTTCCCAGAGCAAGGCGAGCACCACCTCGCCGGAATTTCACCGGCACCCGCCGCCTCTGGAGAAGAAGGGCGCCATCGATTTCGTCCACCCGGAGCCGCGACCACCCTGAAGTTCGCCGTCGTCGACTTGGTCGCCCGCCTCGCCGACCCTACTTTGCACCGGTGAGCCCCGGCACCCTCACCGGCGCTAGGTTTCTTTCTCGCCGGCGTTGCTCAACGTCGACGATGACTCTCAGCCGTCGGATTAGAACTAGATCGAACGATCCACATCGCCCCGTACCACTTTGCCCCTCCCTGTCTCACTGACGAGTGGGGACACCCACTTAAGCAGCCCGCGGGAGCACTGCGCTTAGCAGGCCGGCCCGTTAACTTTTCCCGCGCAGCCCAGTTATTTGAATTAAACCTTTTCCATTTTATTTCAAACTCACTGTACCCAACTTCAAAAATCAACCCAGATCGATTCGGTGCACCAAATTGAATGAAACCAATTTTGTTAGAAAGGTGCGAGAATGCTGAATCCAAGCCCGTTGGATTCAAGTCATTTGGATCTATAGATCACCCATGTTAAAAATAACAAGGAAGCTTTTACGCATTCAAACATTTTTCAAATTTAAACCATAATAGCTTTTGAGTTGATTCCAACTCTCAAAAATCACATTTAACCATACCTTTCAGAATATATAAAAATATATAGGTTTACCTTCAGAAATAATGTTCAAGTTAGAATGCTACATAGGCATTTCTAGCCACTTTAAATAATTAAAATAAAAGGGTAAAACCTTATTAAATTGTGACACCACTTTAAATCACATTCCCATGGACTAAAATATGTGGTGATGACATGTGTCAACATGATCCCATGTTTGGGTTGGAGAATATTAAATCTTAAGTAGTTTTTCAATGAGTAGAAATTACTTTTCTAAAAATAAAAAGAATTAAACCAAGCTTTAATCTTGTAATGTTAGTGATGATGTTGGATCATCTATAGGACCCTTGTGTGTGATGATTGCAAGTAGTTAAGTATTGTTTGGTGATTGTGTACCTCGTATTTATTTATAGACTTAGTAATGCAGGCCAAGGATACGAGGAGGAAGGAGGATACTATGAAGAAGAAGCCGAGGAGAACTTCAACAACTGCTGCACAAGGCAAGCTTTACTAATCAAGTTGACCAATGCAAGCTATTGACCTTGCAAGCTAACACTTGCAATTTAGCAAGCCTATACTGATATTGTGCAAGCTTTATTAACTAAGTGGACCAATGCAAGCTAACCCTTGCAAGATACCCTCGATGCCACAAACCACTAGTTGTTACTCTGCCCACTATATGCCTTAAGCATATATGATCCAACCCACTTGACCAACCAATCCTAGTTTTTTTACTTACAAGCTTTATACTTTATTTCTTTATCAAAGCTATTCCTTAGAGTTTACTTAAGTGAATTATAGATACTAGAAAGTTATCTGAAGGTTGCATAAAGAGCATAAAATTTGGCCTAAGCTAGATAATCTTAATGTCATCTTAAGGCATGAGATTGAACTTAGTTAGAACTCCACTAGTTTACCACACCTCATTATTGCTTACCCCCACCTGTAGATGCTAGTGCTAAGCATAAAACTTGATCAACTTTAGATGGGAATACTTGGTGGAAAAATGGTTGTGAAAACCTTGGAATGATGTATCATTCTATTGAAATGTTTTGGACATGTGTTTCCAAACACCTGATGATTTTGGTGATGAAAACGATGAGGCATGAGCCTTAGCCCTTTATAAAACTGATGGTTGTCTGGATGCGATACCATTCCAATTTTATCGTACAACCACAATACCCGAAGATTGGGTAGGGCTTGACTGGAAACTTATATACCTTAGTATTAGTTCCCTCACGGCCAAGGTCTGAGCTGAGGCTACCTTGTGAAGATTGTCCACCTGTGCAGTACCCAAGATGACAGTTGGTCATGGTTGGGAGGCCAAACTCACAGGAGAGGTGCTTATACTAGGGCGTGTAATCGAAAGGTTAGGATTGATTATCCGCATACTGAGTATGGTGAATTCAGGATTTGTTCCTGACGGATGTATCGAATGTTATGGTGAAAGTGTACAATCTCTGCAGAGTGTCAAACTATCCGAATAGCGCGTCATGATTATGGACAGTTGGAGTGGCCATACTGTTCCCCCGTCAGACTTTTCAAAATGACTTGTGAAATGATTTGAAACTTTGACTTGACCACAACAGAGTTGTGATATGGAATACAAGTTCCCACTTAGGAGTTATAAAATTGTGACGAGCATTCGTTGCTTCTAAACTTAGTAGAGATAAATCAGGCTTTTGCAAAACAACCCTAGAGCCTGGTGTCCTATTATCCAAAAACCCCTTTACTTGTTAGTATTAGTTTGCGAGTACTAAAAGTGTACTCATGGATTTGTCTCTGGCTATTCCCATGGCCAGACTATGAAGAGGAGTACCTGGAGGATGGACCCCAGGAAGGTTACGACAACTAGGATCATCTCCCATCGTCAGCATTGCCTGTGACCCCGAACATGGAGCTTCGCCTACGCTACCGTTATTATTACGTATTCCGCTGCTTGATGTTGTATTAAGAACTGGATCATGAGATCCGTATTTGTGTAAGAACTTATGTATCGTTTGTAATGGATGATGTACTATGGTATCCAATGGTAATCCTGGGATTGCGATGTATGGCATAACAGGCATCTGGGATTAAAAATCTGGGTGTTGACAAGTTGGTATCAGAGCCAGGTTGACCATAGGAGACCCTAGTTAGACTGGACGTTTGAACCAAAAACTTAGTTTCAAAACCAAAGAAAACAAATATTTACAAAAACTTATTATCATTCTTATCTCTTTGATTTTTTTCATGAAAATTCATGTTCCTCAAAAGCTCTTGCAAAATACATAAAATTTTGACACACCTAATCACTCTACTAACTTACTCATCCTATATTCTTATAGATGGACGTGAAGTACAGCAAGTTTTACCAACTGGGGAATGGAGGAGACCTGATCTTTGAGAGGGATTTGGACCAGCTTTCGGAACTTCTGGAGCGTCCGCACCCCGAGTTCTTCGGAGCTCAGCTCAATGATCAAGGAGGAGAAGATCTGCAGTGGCTAATTGTTGCAAGTCTCCGAGGAAAGATTGAACCTCCCACTGCAGAGGGAATTCAGTTTACCTTGAGGGAAAACAACTGGCTCGATGGACTTGCCAGAGCCATGCAGGAAGCTCTTTCTCGTCTGTGTGGGCAGAGCATCAACCAGCTCAAGGGTACTCGCTTTGAGTTTTGCCCAAGGCGTGATGCTAATGGACAACCACTGGAAGCCCCATACCACCCCGAGCTGAAGACCCAATTGGACCACCTTAGCTTCATGATGTACGATCGTCAGCAGGAGTTGGACAACTGTCGTGACTACTGCAACCACAAGTCTGCCATCATCAAGACAAAGAACCAGACCGTCGCCCTGCTAGCAAAGGATCGCAAGTCCCGCCGCCGTCAGCTCGACAAGAAGGAGTGCATTATTGCCCGTCTTCGCCACCGCATCTCATCTCTGGAGGAGACCATCCACGAGAGAGACATGCAGTTGGAGGAAAGGGAGAATGCCAGAGAGGATCTTCGTGGAGACCCCTACTCCTATCTCAGCGATGATGATAATTTTCTGGAAGATCAGGCTATGCATTTCTTCACCGATGAGGACAATTTCGCCTTCATCGATGATGATGAAGATGACGAAGCCACAGATTCCGAGGAGTAGTAGCACTTGAGCACTAGCGTAGTGAATAGTATTCAGTCCACTGTATCGTAGTTCTCGGAATGGTTCTTAAAACCATCTGCTTTTCTTTGTTGTGGTGTGTGTTGTATCGGGTGCTATGAATGAATGAATGAATGAATGAAAAAGCAAGTTGCTAGAAAATCTGAGTCAAACTTTAAAAAAATTTCAAAGACCCAAAACTTTAGAAATTTCCCTCTTTTCTCATGATCTATCTAAATCTTCAGATGCCACGTGGAGGAAGTGGTTCATCCCCGGACCCGATGTTGCAGATACTGCAAATGTTGACTTCTAACCGTGAAGCTGAAAGAGCGGAACGTGAAGCCAACCTAGCCACCCTTGATGAATAGCCAGCTAGCCCACAACAACCAAGGCCACGAAATCAGGATAACCATGGATCTAAGCTTAAGAATTTCGAATACCAACCCCTGTTTTCACTAAGTCCGAAGAGCCCTAGGCCGATGATTGGCTGCAAACCATGGAAAATAACCTAGAAGTAGCGGAGTGGAAGCCAGCGAGAAAGTCCTGTTCGCCACCCACTATCTAGCCGAAGATGCGGAGCATGGTGGAACAGTGTTCGGCGCAATGACGGAGGCGGATGATGACCTGGGAGGAATTCAAGGTCAAGTTTAGCAGAACCCATGTGCCACCGGGTTTTATCAAGAGAATGAGAGACGAGTTCAGAGAGCTGAAGCAAGGAAGGATGACTGTAGTGGAATACCGTGACAAATTTTTGTCATTAGCTAGGTATGCCCCGGATGAGATCGACACCGAAGCCAAGAAGAAGGAGAGATTCCTGAATGGTCTGCATGATGAGATGCAGACGGTGTTAGTCAATATCCCCTTTGCGGATATTGAAGCCCTTGTCGACTCAGCTATCCAGATGGAAGGAAAGATCAACCAAGCCAATGAGAACCGAAAGCGTCGCATGATGCATCAACCAGGAACCCATCAGACCCCAATGTATCGCCCCAACACATCTCCAGGATTTGCCCCAAGAACCAACAGACCCCCGATGAACCGTCCGACCTATCCCAGCCGTGGAAACCCTAGTCCAGGAGGAAATCACAACAACCCCGGCAACTCTAGCAATTTCAATCGTGCCCCACCCAAGTTCAACAACAACAATGTTACCGCCAACACCAACACTGCCCCGAGGACTGGAAGCAATGTTGTGCTTGTAGCAGCCAAGGACAAGTCGCAAGTGACCTGTTATGACAATGGAAATAAAGTCCACTATTCCAACGAGTGCCCCAACAAGAAGAATGTCGCAGCCCCCAATACCAATGTCCTGGCTCAGCAGCAGCGTCGTGTTCAGCCGGGAAGAAGATTTGCCCCAGGGAATTCGCTCAACCGCAACGGCCGTCTTTTTCTCATGCATGCTGAAGAAGCTCAGGAAGCGCCAGACGTCGTGTTGGGTATGTTTTCTGTTAATTCAGTACTTGCATGAGTGTTGTTTGATTCTGGTGCATCGCACTCATTATTCACCGAAGAATTTTCCTGCACTAGTAAAATTCAACCAACCAAACTGAAGCATGTTAAATTCCCGAATCAACCACCAAGTCGAAATTTGCAAAGTCGTCCCTATCCGAATCCATGGCATAGATTTTTATGCAAATCTGATAGTACTTGGAACTAAAGGTTTGGAAGTAGTACTAGGAATGGATTGGATGTCCAAACATAAAGGATTGATTGTCTGTGCTAAGAAAGCCATAACCATGACCATCTGATCGGAATATCGATCGAGCATATATCGAAACCTTACCTCGTCAATTCAAATGCAACAAGAGTATAGCCCAACCTACCATTGACCAAGTGCGGATAGTGCGTGAATACCCGATGTATTTCCGGATGTTTTGGCGGTATTCCCCGGATCGAGATATCGAGTTTATCATTGAACTAATCCGGAACGGACCCATAGCCCGAGACCCTATAGTATGAACCCGTCGAGCTAGCGAGGCAGAAGCAAGCTGGATTCCATGTTGGAAATTGGATTGATTCAACCAAGTCGTCACCTTGGAGATCACTGTCTTGTTTGTGGACAAGAAGGATGGAGGTAACCGTTTGTGTACGGATTATCGGAAATTGAATGATGTCACCATCAAGAACAAGTACCTCTTGCCCAAGATAGAAGATTTGTTTGATCAGTTGACCGGTGCCAAAGTGTTTTCTAAGATTGATCTTAGGACGCCTATCATCAACTCAAAATTGTGCGAGAGGATATTCCAAAGCGCCTTTATCACCAGATATGGATTGTATGAGTATACGGTCATGTCTTTCGGATTAACCAATGCCCCCGCTTATTTCATGAATCTCATGAATAAGATTTTTATGGACTTCCTGGATAAGTTTGTCGTTGTTTTCATCGATGACATTCTGATTTATTCCAAATCAGAAGAAGAACATGAGCTACACCTAAGGACCATTCTTGGAACCCTTAGAGAGCATCAGCTGTATGCAAAGTTTAGCAAATGTGAATTCTGGTTACAGGAGGTAGGATTCCTCGGTCACATTGTATCAGCAGGAGGAATGGCCGTTGACCCTACCAAAGTGAAAGACATAGAAGATTGGCAAGCCCCAACCACTCAAACCCAAGTTCGTGCATTTCTCAGATTGGCGGGATATTACCGCAAATTCGTAGAAGGATTCTCGAGTATCGCCAGACCCATGACCCAATTGCTGAAGAAGGACAAGAAGTTTGAATGGATCGACAAGTGTGAAGCGAGTTTTCAAGAACTCAAGAGGAGATTGATTTCATCCCCAATCTTGATCATGCCGGATATCACGAAGCCCTTCGATGTGTATTGTGATGCATCCAAGATTGGTCTCGGATGTGTGATAATGCAAGAAGGCAAAGTTATATCTTATCTATCTCGACAATTGAAGCAACATGAGCAAAACTACCCAACCCATGACCTCGAACTCGCAGCCGTAGTTCTAGCCCTGAAGACATGGAGACATTACCTGATGGGAAACCATTGTGAGATTTATTCGGATCACAAGAGCCTAAAGTATATATTCACTCAAAAGGAGCTGAATATGAGGCAGAGAAGATGTATTGAGCTAATCAAGGATTACGATCTGGACATTCACTATCACCCTGGTAAAGCCAACGTAGTAGCCGATGCCCTTAGCAGATTTCCGTGCCGCTTGAACTCCATGATTTTGAAGGAGCAACCAAGTATGCACAAAGAGATGGAAGATTTTCGGATGGAATTAGTAAGTGAAGGATTTCTGGCTAGCATAGAACTCCAGCCCACTTTGATCAGTCAGATTAAAGAGGCGCAGAAGGGAAATGCCGATGTAGCGAGAATCAAGCGTCGTGTCGATGACAAAATACCGGATTCACCAAGGACGAAGAAGGAGTTTTATGGTACAAAGGACGCCTTTGTGTACCAGCAGATTCCGAGTTGAAAGGAGTTATTTGAAGGAGGCTCATGATACTCTTTATTCTATCCATCCCGGAGGAACTAAGATGTATCAAGATTTAAAGGAGAAATTTTGGTGGCATAAGATGAAGAGAGAAATCGGAAGCTATATCGCCAAGTGTGATATATGTCGGTAGTCAAGGCGGACATCAAAGACCATTGGATTGTTGCAACCCTTGCATTCGGAATGGAAATGGAATTCAGAGGAATGGACTTTATCACTGGACTACCTACTTCTAGTAGGGGAAATGACTCTATCTGGGTCATAGTGGACAGATTGTCCAAAGTCGCCCATTTCTTGCCCGTCAAGACCACATATCAGAGTTCGAAACTAGCGGAGTTATACATCGCTAGAATCATCAGTTTGCACGGAGTCCCCAAGAACATAGTATCGGATCGAGGAACTCAGTTTACCTCGAGATTCTGGAAGAAAGTCCAAGAAGGTTGAGGAACCCGTCTAGATTTCAGCACCGCGTATCACCCTCAGACCGATGGACAAACAGAGCGAGTAAACCAAATACTCGAAGATATGATGAGAGCATGCGTGTTAGAATATGGATCCAAGTGGGAAGACTGTCTGCCGTTTGCAGAATTTTCATACAACAACAGTTATCAAGCCAGTTTGCAAATGGCCCCATTTGAATTCATGTACGGAAGGAAGTGTCGCACCCCTTTGAACTGGTCGGAAGTAGGAGAGAGTCAGATCTTCGGACCCGACATCCTACGAGAAGCAGAAGAGAAGGTTCACAAGATTCGTGAGCACCTCAAGACCGCCCAATCCCGACAGAAGAGTTACGCCGACAAGAGATGTCGAGACCTCGCCTTCAACATAGGAGATTTTGTTTATCTGAAAATGTCGCCATTGAAGGGAATGCAGCGTTTACAACTCAAAGAAAAGTTAGCCCCCAGGTATATCGGACCTTTCAAAATTCTGAACCGTCGAGGAGAAGTGTCGTATCAATTGGAACTACCCGAAGAGATGTCAGCCGTGCACAATGTGTTCCATATCTCGTTACTTCGCAAGTGTCTCGAAGTCCCCGAGAAGACCGAAGTGTTCAAGAATATCGATCATCGGACCATGGAGATCAACGATGACCTGACCTATCCCGAAGTACCCATCCGCATTTTGGAAGAAGCTTTTCGAACTACCCGAACCCGAAGCATCAAGTTTCTCAAGATTCAGTGGAGCAACCACACAGAAGAGGAAGCTACCTGGGAACGCGAAGATCACATCAGGACGGAGTTTCCCGATCTCTTCAAATCCTAGGTAATCTTTTCGTCCTTTTTCAAATCTCGGGACAAGATTTTGTTTAAGGGAGGAAGGTTTGTAACATCCCAAAAATATTAAACTTAAATCATCATACTCTAATCATCAAAATTAGGGTTAACAAAAACTTTTCTAATTAAAATTATGAAGGCATGCATATGTGTATGCATTTAATTTGAAATTCTTTTAAACCACCTTGTTTGTATGTTTCCTTGCTTGTAAAATGTTTCTTAGGTGAAATAAACATCATCTAAACATTTCCCAAACTTTTCCTAAAGACAAATAAATCAAAACCAATAAAATAAAGGAATGGTCATTTTGACCAATTTAACTCCCATGCCTACTTTGGCTGTCTCAAACTTTCAGAACCTAATGGAAACTTTTCGGATCTTTGCACCCTTGACGTACTCATAACAAGGTATCAAGGCCCACTTTGTGATCATCCGAAACTTTCAAATGCATAGTTTAAATGACAATTCAAAATTGAATCTTTATCATATGGGAAGATCCCACTTTTCAAAACCACTCAAACAAGCTCAACTTTCAAAACCCAAGCATATGGACTCACTAGCACCAATCTAGCAAACCCACCAAAAATCTTTTCAAAATTCAAAACTTGATTTCATGCGGCCATTTCATCAAACAAAGTTGCAGACACAAATCATACAAATTCTAAACACTATTTGGAGCAGTGATTTGAGCCTAACTTGTCCCCTCTTTGGCTCGAAACCATCTCAGTAGATCATCTAGCTAACTAAACCAAGCACTAGCACCACTGTGAGCTTTCCATTGTCATCAATGGTGAACAACGAGCACCTTGCCACCCCATAGTCGATGACAAGCTAGGAGCAGCGCAAGCCTAGCCGGCATGTCGGGAGGCAACCCAAATCCACCGCCACTCACTTTGTCCCGCGGCGTTGCCAAGCCCTGGACCACACGCACGGACCGCGCCCAGACCGCCAGCGACCATGCCGAGCGTGCGCCAGAGCGCCACCCTCGACCGAAGCCCACAGACCGTGCGCCGCCCTCACCGCGTGCATACACAATCCCCACCGACCCAGGAGACCACCAGATATCCTCGTTTGCCGCCCCGTGACGCACAACCACCGCTCGCCGTCGAAGACGCCGCCTCTGCCGCGCAGAGCGTCACATGTTCCAGACCAAGCCGCACCGCCCCACGCCTCAAAACCATGTCGTTGAGCATCGCCAGGGAACACCGCACCGCCCTACCTTCGCCTATGCCAATAGCCGCCTGTAACATCGCCCCCGACGAGCTCACCGTGCGCCCCGTCGGTCCCCTCGATCGACTATAAATAGAGGCCACCCTCGCTCGATTTCTTCACACCATCTCACTCCCCTCTCCTCACTGATCGTGCCACACCGTACCCAGAGCAAGGCGAGCACCACCTCGCCAAAATTTCAATGGCGCCCGCCGCCTCTGGATAAGAAGGGCGCCATCGATTTCATCCACCCCAGGAGCTGCCGCGACCACCCCTGAGTTCGCCGTCGTCGACTTCGTCGTTCGCCCGCCTCGCCAACCCTCGCCTGCACCCCGGTGAGCCCCCAACACCCCTCACTGGCCGCTCTAGGTTTCTTTCTCGCCAGCGTTGCTCAACGTCGATGATGACTCTCAGCCGTTGGATTAGAACTAGATCGAACGATCCACATCGCCTCGTCGCTTAGCCTCCTGTCTCAGCGAGTGGGGACACCCACTTAAGCAGCCAGCGGAGCATCTTAGCAGCCGGCCCGTTAACTTTTCCGCAGCCAGTTATTTGAATTAAACCTTTTCATTTTGTTTCAAACTCATCGTACCAACTTCAAAAATCAACCCAGATCGATTCAGTGCACCAAATTGAATGAAACCAATTTTGTTAGAAAGGTCTGAGAATGCTGAATCCAAGCCCGTTGGATTCAAGTCATTTGGATCTATAGATCACCCATGTTAAAAATAACAAGGCAGAAGCTTTTCTGCATTCAAACATTTTTCAAATTTAAACCATAATAGCTTTTGAGTTGATTCCAACTCTCAAAAATCACATTTAACCATACCTTTCAGAATATATAAAAATATATAGGTTTACCTTCAGAAATAATGTTCAAGTTAGAATGCTACATAGGCATTTCTAGCCACTTTAAATAATTAAAATAAAAGGGTAAAACCTTATTAAATTGTGACACCACTTTAAATCACATTCCCATGGACTAAAATATGTGGTGATGACATGTGTCAACATGATCCCATGTTTGGTTTGGAGAATATTAAATCTTAAGTAGTTTTTCAATGAGTAGAAATTACTTTTCTAAAAATAAAAAGAATTAAAACAAGCTTTAATCTTGTAATGTTAGTGATGATGTTGGATCATCTATAGGACCCTTGTGTGTGATGATTGCAAGTAGTTAAGTATTGTTTGGTGATTGTGTACCTCGTATTTATTTATAGACGCTAGTACCGACCAAGGATACGAGGAGGAAGGAGGATACTATGAAGAAGAAGCCGAGGAGAACTTCAACAATCGCTTCCGCACAAGGCAAGCTTTACTAATCAAGTTGACCAATGCAAGCTATTGACCTTGCAAGCTAACACTTGCAATTTAGCAAGCCTATACTGATATTGTGCAAGCTTTATTAACTAAGTGGACCAATGCAAGCTAACCCTTGCAAGATACCCTACTGATGCCACAAACCACTAGTTGTTACTCTGCCCACTATATGCCTTAAGCATATATGATCCAACCCACTTGACCAACCAATCCTAGTTTTTTTACTTACAAGCTTTATACTTTATTTCTTTATCAAAGATATTCCTTAGAGTTTACTTAAGTGAATTATAGATACTAGAAAGTTATCTGAAGGTTGCATAAAGAGCATAAAATTTGGCCTAAGCTAGATAATCTTAATGTCATCTTAAGGCATGAGATTGAACTTAGTTAGAACTCCACTAGTTTACCACACCTCATTATTGCTTACCCCCACCTATAGATGCTAGTGCTAAGCATAAAACTTGATCAACTTTAGATGGGAATACTTGGTGGAAAAATGGTTGTGAAAACCTTGGAATGATGGATCATTCTATTGAAATGTTTTGGACATGTGTTTCCAAACACCTGATGATTTTGGTGATGAAAACGATGAGGCATGAGCCTTAGCCCTTTATAAAACTGATGGTTGTCTGGATGCGATACCATTCCAATTTTATCGTACAACCACAATACCCGAAGATTGGGTAGGGCTTTACTAGAAACTTATATACCTTAGTATTAGTTCCCTCACGGCCAAGGTCTGAGCTGAGGCTACCTTGTGAAGAATGTCCACATGCAGGTACCCAAGATGACGATTGGTCATGGTTGGGAGGCCAAACTCATAGGAGAGGTGCTTATACTAGGGTGTAATCGAAAGGTTAGGATTGATTATCCGCATCGAGTATGGTGAATTCAGGATTTGTTCTGACGGATGTATCGAATGTTGTGGTGAAAGTGTACAATCTCTGCAGTGTCAAACTATTCGAATAGCGCGTCATGATTATGGACGATTAGATGGCCATCTTGTTCCCCGTCATACTTTTCAAAATGACTTGTGAAATGATTTGAAACTTTGACTTGACCACAACAGAGTTGTGATATGGAATACAAGTTCCCACTTAGGAGTTATAAAATTGTGACGAGCATTCGTTGCTTCTAAACTTAGTAGAGATAAATCTGGCTTTTGCAAAACAACCCTAGAGCCTGGTGTCCTATTATCCAAAAACCCCTTTACCTGTTAGTATTAGTTTGCGAGTACTTAAAGAGTACTCATGGCTTTGTCCCTGGTTATTCCCATGGCCAGACTATGAAGAGGAGTACCTGGAGGATGGACCTCAGGAAGGTTACGACAACTAGGATCATCTCCCATCGTCAGCATTGCCTATGACCCCGAAGATGGAGCTTCACCTACGCTACCGTTATTATTACGTATTCCGCTGCTTGATGTTGTATTAAGAACTGGATTATGAGATCCGTATTTGTGTAAGAACTTATGTATCGTTTGTAATGGATGATGTACTATGGTATCCAATTCATTATGTCTCACAAAATGGTAATCACAGGATTGCGATGTATGTCATAACAGCATCCGGGTTTAAAATCTGGTGTTGACAAGTTGGTATCGAGCCAGTTGACCATAGGAGACCCTAGTTAGGCTGGACGTTTGAACCAAAACTTAGTTTCAAAACCAAAGAAAACAAATATTTACAAAAACTTATTATCATTCTTATCTCTTTGATTTTTTTCATGAAAATTCATGTTCCTCAAAAGCTCTTGCAAAATACATAAAATTTTGACACACCTAATCACTCTACTAACTTACTCATCCTATATTCTTATAGATGGACGTGAAGTACAAGTTTTACCAACTGGGAATGGAGGAGACCTGATCTTTGAGAGGATTTGGACCAGCTTTGAACTTCGGGCGTCCGCACTTTTGAGTTCTTGAGCTCAGCTCAATGATCAAGGAGGAGAAGATCTGCAGTGGCTAATTGTTGCAAGTCTCCGAGGAAAGATTGAACCTCCCACTGCAGAGGGAATTCAGTTTACCTTGAGGGAAAACAACTGGCTCGATGGACTTGCCAGAGCCATGCAGGAAGCTCTTTCTCGTCTGTGTGGGCAGAGCATCAACCAGCTCAAGGGTACTCGCTTTGAGTTTTGCCCAAGGCGTGATGCTAATGGACAACCACTGGAAGCCCCATACCACCCCGAGCTGAAGACCCAATTGGACCACCTTAGCTTCATGATGTACGATCGTCAGCAGGAGTTGGACAACTGTCGTGACTACTGCAACCACAAGTCTGCCATCATCAAGACAAAGAACCAGACCGTCGCCCTGCTAGCAAAGGATCGCAAGTCCCGCCGCCGTCAGCTCGACAAGAAGGAGTGCATTATTGCCCGTCTTCGCCACCGCATCTCATCTCTGGAGGAGACCATCCACGAGAGAGACATGCAGTTGGAGGAAAGGGAGAATGCCAGAGAGGATCTTCGTGGAGACCCCTACTCCTATCTCAGCGATGATGATAATTTTCTGGAAGATCAGGCTATGCATTTCTTCACCGATGAGGACAATTTCGCCTTCATCGATGATGATGAAGATGACGAAGCCACAGATTCCGAGGAGTAGTAGCACTTGAGCACTAGCGTAGTGAATAGTATTCAGTCCACTGTATCGTAGTTCTCGGAATGGTTCTTAAAACCATCTGCTTTTCTTTGTTGTGGTGTGTGTTGTATCGGGTGCTATGAATGAATGAATGAATGAATGAATGAAAAAGCAAGTTGCTAGAAAATCTGAGTCAAACTTTAAAAAAATTTCAAAGACCCAAAACTTTAGAAATTTCCCTCTTTTCTCATGATCTATCTAAATCTTCAGATGCCACGTGGAGGAAGTGGTTCATCCCCGGACCCGATGTTGCAGATACTGCAAATGTTGACTTCTAACCGTGAAGCTGAAAGAGCGGAACGTGAAGCCAACCTAGCCACCCTTCAGTAGATAGCCCAGCTAGCCCACAACAACCAAGGCCACGGAAATCAGGATAACCATGGATCTAAGCTTAAGAATTTCCAGAATACCAACCCACCTGTTTTCACTAAGTCCGAAGAGCCCCTAGACGCTGATGATTGGCTGCAAACCATGGAAAATAACCTAGAAGTAGCCGGAGTGGAAGCCAACGAGAAAGTCCTGTTCGCCACCCACTATCTAGCCGAAGATGCCAGAGCATGGTGGAACAGTGTTCGTGCAATGACCGGAGGCCAGATGATGACCTGGGAGGAATTCAAGGTCAAGTTTAGCAGAACCCATGTGCCACCGGGTTTTATCAAGAGAATGAGAGACGAGTTCAGAGAGCTGAAGCAAGGAAGGATGACTGTAGTGGAATACCGTGACAAATTTTTGTCATTAGCTAGGTATGCCCCGGATGAGATCGACACCGAAGCCAAGAAGAAGAGATTCTGAATGGTGCATGATGAGATGCAGACGGTGTTAGTCAATATCCCTTTGGATATTGAAGCCCTTGTCGACTCGCTATCCGGATGGAAGGAAAGATCAACCAAGCCAATGAGAACCAAAGCGTCGCATGATGCATCAACCAGAACCCATCGGACCCCAATGTATCGCCCAACACATCTCCGGATTTGCCCCAAGAACCAACAGACCCCCGATGAACCGTCCGACCTATCCCAGCCGTGGAAACCCTAGTCCAGGAGGAAATCACAACAACCCCGGCAACTCTAGCAATTTCAATCGTGCCCCACCCAAGTTCAACAACAACAATGTTACCGCCAACACCAACACTGCCCCGAGGACTGGAAGCAATGTTGTGCTTGTAGCAGCCAAGGACAAGTCGCAAGTGACCTGTTATGACAATGGAAATAAAGTCCACTATTCCAACGAGTGCCCCAACAAGAAGAATGTCGCAGCCCCCAATACCAATGTCCTGGCTCAGCAGCAGCGTCGTGTTCAGCCAGGAAGAAGATTTGCCCCAGGGAATTCGCTCAACCGCAACGGCCGTCTTTTTCTCATGCATGCTGAAGAAGCTCAGGAAGCGCCAGACGTCGTGTTGGGTATGTTTTCTGTTAATTCAGTACTTGCATGAGTGTTGTTTGATTCTGGTGCATCGCACTCATTATTCACCGAAGAATTTGCCTGCACTAGTAAAATTCAACCAACCAAACTGAAGCATGTTAAATTCCCGGATCAACCACCAAGTCGAAATTTGCAAAGTCGTCCCTATCCGAATCCATGGCATAGATTTTTATGCAAATCTGATAGTACTTGGAACTAAAGGTTTGGAAGTAGTACTAGGAATGGATTGGATGTCCAAACATAAAGGATTGATTGTCTGTGCTAAGAAAGCCATAACCATGACCAGTACAGTCGGAATATCAGTCGAGCATATATCTGAAACCTTACCTCGTCAATTCAAATGCAACAAGATTATAGCCCAACCTACCATTGACCAAGTCTGGATAGTCTGTGAATACCCTGATGTATTTCCAGATGTTTTGGCCGGTATTCCCCCAGATCGAGATATCGAGTTTATCATTGAACTAATCCCCGGAACCGGACCCATAGCCCAGAGACCCTATAGTATGAACCCGTCAGAGCTAGCAGAACTGAAGAAGCAACTGGATTCCATGTTGGAAATTGGATTGATTCAACCAAGTGCGTCACCTTGGAGATCACCTGTCTTGTTTGTGGACAAGAAGGATGGAGGTAACCGTTTGTGTACGGATTATCGGAAATTGAATGATGTCACCATCAAGAACAAGTACCCCTTGCCCAAGATAGAAGATTTGTTTGATCAGTTGACCGGTGCCAAAGTGTTTTCTAAGATTGATCTTAGGACTGCCTATCATCAACTCAAAATTAAATGCGAGGATATTCCAAAAGGCGCCTTTATCACGGATATGGATTGTATGAGTATACGGTCATGTCTTTCGGATTAACCAATGCCCCCGCTTATTTCATGAATCTCATGAATAAGATTTTTATGGACTTCCTGGATAAGTTTGTCGTTGTTTTCATCGATGACATTCTGATTTATTCCAAATCAGAAGAAGAACATGAGCTACACCTAAGGACCATTCTTGGAACCCTTAGAGAGCATCAGCTGTATGCAAAGTTTAGCAAATGTGAATTCTGGTTACAGGAGGTAGGATTCCTCGGTCACATTGTATCTGCAGGAGGAATTGCCGTTGACCCTACCAAAGTGAAAGACATAGAAGATTGGCAAGCCCCAACCACTCAAACCCAAGTTCGTGCATTTCTCAGATTGGCGGGATATTACCGCAAATTCGTAGAAGGATTCTCGAGTATCGCCAGACCCATGACCCAATTGCTGAAGAAGGACAAGAAGTTTGAATGGATCGACAAGTGTGAAGCGAGTTTTCAAGAACTCAAGAGGAGATTGATTTCATCCCCAATCTTGATCATGCCGGATATCACGAAGCCCTTCGATGTGTATTGTGATGCATCCAAGATTGGTCTCGGATGTGTGATAATGCAAGAAGGCAAAGTTATATCTTATCTATCTCGACAATTGAAGCAACATGAGCAAAACTACCCAACCCATGACCTCGAACTCGCAGCCGTAGTTCTAGCCCTAAAGACATGGAGACATTACCTGATGGGAAACCATTGTGAGATTTATTCGGATCACAAGAGCCTAAAGTATATATTCACTCAAAAGGAGCTGAATATGAGGCAGAGAAGATGTATTGAGCTAATCAAGGATTACGATCTGGACATTCACTATCACCCTGGTAAAGCCAACGTAGTAGCCGATGCCCTTAGCAGATTTCCGTGCCGCTTGAACTCCATGATTTTGAAGGAGCAACCAAGTATGCACAAAGAGATGGAAGATTTTCGGATGGAATTAGTAAGTGAAGGATTTCTGGCTAGCATAGAACTCCAGCCCACTTTGATCAGTCAGATTAAAGAGGCGGAAGGAAATGCCATGTGAGAATCAAGCGTCGTGTCAGACGAGCAAAGTACCGGATTCACCAAGGACGAAGAAGGAGTTTTATGGTACAAAGGGCCTTTGTGCAATGATTCGAGTTGAAAGGAGTTATTTGAAGGAGGCTCATGATACTCTTTATTCTATCCATCCCGGAGGAACTAAGATGTATCAAGATTTAAAGGAGAAATTTTGGTGGCATAAGATGAAGAGAGAAATCGGAAGCTATATCGCCAAGTGTGATATATGTCGTGAGTCAAGCGGGACATCAAAGACCCATTGGATTGTTGCAACCCTTGCGATTCGGAATGGAAATGGAATTCTGTAGGAATGGACTTTATCCTGGACTACCTACTTCTAGTAGGGAAATGACTCTATCTGGGTCATAGTGGATGATTGTCCAAAGTCGCCCATTTCTTGCCCGTCAAGACCACATATCGAGTTGAAACTAGCGGAGTTATACATCGCTAGAATCATCGGTTTACGGAGTCCCCAAGAACATAGTATCGGATCGAGGAACTCGGTTTACCTCGAGATTACGAAGAAAGTCCAAGAAGGTTGAGGAACCCGTCTAGATTTCAGCACGCGTATCACCCTCGAACCGATGGACAAACAGGCGAGTAAACCAAATACTCGAAGATATGATGAGAGCATGCGTGTTAGAATATGGATCCAAGTGGGAAGGTATGCGCGTTTGCAGAATTTTCATACAACAACAGTTATCAAGCGGTTTGCAAATGGCCCCATTTGAATTCATGTCGGAAGGAAGTGCACCCTTTGAACTGGTCGGAAGTAGGAGAGAGTCAGATCTTCGGACCCGACATCCTACGAGAAGCAGAAGAGAAGGTTCACAAGATTCGTGAGCACCTCAAGACCGCCCAATCCCGACAGAAGAGTTACGCCGACAAGAGATGTCGAGACCTCGCCTTCAACATAGGAGATTTTGTTTATCTGAAAATGTCGCCATTGAAGGGAATGCAGCGTTTACAACTCAAAGAAAAGTTAGCCCCCAGGTATATCGGACCTTTCAAAATTCTGAACCGTCGAGGAGAAGTGTCGTATCAATTGGAACTACCCGAAGAGATGTCAGCCGTGCACAATGTGTTCCATATCTCGTTACTTCGCAAGTGTCTCGAAGTCCCCGAGAAGACCGAAGTGTTCAAGAATATCGATCATCGGACCATGGAGATCAACGATGACCTGACCTATCCCGAAGTACCCATCCGCATTTTGGAAGAAGCTTTTCGAACTACCCGAACCCGAAGCATCAAGTTTCTCAAGATTCAGTGGAGCAACCACACAGAAGAGGAAGCTACCTGGGAACGCGAAGATCACATCAGGACGGAGTTTCCCGATCTCTTCAAAGCCTAGGTAATCTTTTCGTCCTTTTTCAAATCTCGGGACAAGATTTTGTTTAAGGGAGGAAGGTTTGTAACATCCCAAAAATATTAAACTTAAATCATCATACTCTAATCATCAAAATTAGGGTTAACAAAAACTTTTCTAATTAAAATTATGAAGGCATGCATATGTGTATGCATTTAATTTGAAATTCTTTTAAACCACCTTGTTTGTATGTTTCCTTGCTTGTAAAATGTTTCTTAGGTGAAATAAACATCATCTAAACATTTCCCAAACTTTTCCTAAAGACAAATAAATCAAAACCAATAAAATAAAGGAATGGTCATTTTGACCAATTTAACTCCCATGCCTACTTTGGCTGTCTCAAACTTTCAGAACCTAATGGAAACTTTTCTGGATCTTTGCACCCCTTGACTGTACTCATAACAAGGTATCAAGGCCCACTTTGTGATCATCCAGAAACTTTCAAATGCATAGTTTAAATGACAATTCAAAATTGAATCTTTATCATATGGGAAGATCCCACTTTTTCAAAAACCACTCAAACAAGCTCAACTTTCAAAACCCAAGCATATGCAGACTCACTAGCACCAATCTAGCAAACCCACCAAAAATCTTTTCAAAATTCAAAACTTGATTTCATGCGGCCATTTCATCAAACAGGTTGCAGACACAAATCATACAAATTCTAAACACTATTTGGAGCAGTGATTTGAGCCTAACTTGTCCCCTCTTTGGCTCGAAACCATCTCAGTAGATCATCTAGCTAACTAAACCAAGCACTAGCACCACTGTGAGCTTTCCATTGTCATCAATGGTGAACAACCGAGCACACCCTTGCCACCCCATAGTCGACAGCAAGCTAGGAGCAGCAGCAAGCCTAGCCCGGCATGTGCGGGAGGCGACCACCGCCACTCACTGTCCCAGCCGCGAGCGTTGCCAAGCCCTGGACCACACGCACGGACCGCGCCCAGACCGCCAGCGACCATGCCGAGCGTGCGCCAGAGCGCCACCCTCGACCGAAGCCCACAGACCGTGCGCCGCCCTCACCGCGTGCATACACAATCCCCACCGACCCAGGAGACCACCAGATATCCTCGTTTGCCGCCCCGTGACGCACAACCACCGCTCGCCGTCGAAGACGCCGCCTCTGCCGCGCAGAGCGTCACATGTTCCAGACCAAGCCGCACCGCCCCACGCCTCAAAACCATGTCGTTGAGCATCGCCAGGGAACACCGCACCGCCCTACCTTCGCCTATGCCAATAGCCGCCTGTAACATCGCCCGACGAGCTCACCGTCGCCGTCGGTCCCTCGATCGACTATAAATAGAGGCCACCTCGCTCGATTTCTTCACACCATCTCACTCCCCTCTCCTCACTGATCGTGCCACACCGTACCCAGAGCAAGGCGAGCACCACCTCGCCAAAATTTCAATGGCGCCCGCCGCCTCTGGATAAGAAGGGCGCCATCGATTTCATCCACCCGGGAGCCGCGACCACCTGAGTTCGCCGTCGACTGCTGCCGTTCGCCCGCCTCGCCAACTTTGCACCCCGGTGAGCCCCCAACACCCCTCACTGGCCGCTCTAGGTTTCTTTCTCGCCAGCGTTGCTCAACGTCGATGATGACTCTCAGCCGTTGGATTAGAACTAGATCGAACGATCCACATCGCCTCGTACCGCTTCGCCCCTCCCTGTCTCACTGACGAGTGGGGACACCCACTTAAGCAGCCCGCGGGAGCACTGCGCTTAGCAGGCCGGCCCGTTAACTTTTCCCGCGCAGCCCAGTTATTTGAATTAAACCTTTTTCATTTTGTTTCAAACTCACTTCTGTACCCAACTTCAAAAATCAACCCAGATCGATTCAGTGCACCAAATTGAATGAAACCAATTTTGTTAGAAAGGTCTGAGAATGCTGAATCCAAGCCCGTTAGATTCAAGTCATTTGGATCTATAGATCACCCATGTTAAAAATAACAAGGCAGAAGCTTTTCTGCATTCAAACATTTTTCAAATTCAAACCATAATAGCTTTTGAGTTGATTCCAACTCTCAAAAATCACATTTAACCATACCTTTCAGAATATATAAAAATATATAGGTTTACCTTCAGAAATAATGTTCAAGTTAGAATGCTACATAGGCATTTCTAGCCACTTTAAATAATTAAAATAAAAGGGTAAAACCTTATTAAATTGTGACACCACTTTAAATCACATTCCCATGGACTAAAATATGTGGTGATGACATGTGTCAACATGATCCCATGTTTGGTTTGGAGAATATTAAATCTTAAGTAGTTTTTCAATGAGTAGAAATTACTTTTCTAAAAATAAAAAGAATTAAAACAAGCTTTAATCTTGTAATGTTAGTGATGATGTTGGATCATCTATAGGACCCTTGTGTGTGATGATTGCAAGTAGTTAAGTATTGTTTGGTGATTGTGTACCTCGTATTTATTTATAGACGCTAGTACCGACCAAGGATACGAGGAGGAAGGAGGATACTATGAAGAAGAAGCCGAGGAGAACTTCAACAACTGCTCTGCACAAGGCAAGCTTTACTAATCAAGTTGACCAATGCAAGCTATTGACCTTGCAAGCTAACACTTGCAATTTAGCAAGCCTATACTGATATTGTGCAAGCTTTATTAACTAAGTGGACCAATGCAAGCTAACCCTTGCAAGATACCCTACTGATGCCACAAACCACTAGTTGTTACTCTGCCCACTATATGCCTTAAGCATATATGATCCAACCCACTTGACCAACCAATCCTAGTTTTTTTACTTACAAGCTTTATACTTTATTTCTTTATCAAAGCTATTCCTTAGAGTTTACTTAAGTGAATTATAGATACTAGAAAGTTATCTGAAGGTTGCATAAAGAGCATAAAATTTGGCCTAAGCTAGATAATCTTAATGTCATCTTAAGGCATGAGATTGAACTTAGTTAGAACTCCACTAGTTTACCACACCTCATTATTGCTTACCCCCACCTATAGATGCTAGTGCTAAGCATAAAACTTGATCAACTTTAGATGGGAATACTTGGTGGAAAAATGGTTGTGAAAACCTTGGAATGATGGATCATTCTATTGAAATGTTTTGGACATGTGTTTCCAAACACCTGATGATTTTGGTGATGAAAACGATGAGGCATGAGCCTTAGCCCTTTATAAAACTGATGGTTGTCTGGATGCGATACCATTCCAATTTTATCGTACAACCACAATACCCGAAGATTGGGTAGGGCTTTACTAGAAACTTATATACCTTAGTATTAGTTCCCTCACGGCCAAGGTCTGAGTTGAGGCTACCTTGTGAAGAATGTCCACCTGTGCAGTACCCAAGATGACAGTTGGTCATGGTTGGGAGGCCAAACTCATAGGAGAGGTGCTTATACTAGGGCGTGTAATCGAAAGGTTAGGATTGATTATCCGCATACTGAGTATGGTGAATTCAGGATTTGTTCCTGACGGATGTATCGAATGTTGTGGTGAAAGTGTACAATCTCTGCAGAGTGTCAAACTATTCGAATAGCCGCGTCATGATTATGGACAGATTGAGTGGCCATCTTGTTCCCCGTCATACTTTTCAAAATGACTTGTGAAATGATTTGAAACTTTGACTTGACCACAACAGAGTTGTGATATGGAATACAAGTTCCCACTTAGGAGTTATAAAATTGTGACGCGAGCATTCGTTGCTTCTAAACTTAGTAGAGATAAATCGGCTTTTGCAAAACAACCCTAGAGCACGTGTCCTATTATCCAAAAACCCCTTTACCTGTTAGTATTAGTTTGCGAGTACTTAAAGAGTACTCATGGCTTTGTCCCTGGTTATTCCCATGGCCAGACTATGAAGAGGAGTACCTGGAGGATGGACCTCAGGAAGGTTACGACAACTAGGATCATCTCCCATCGTCAGCATTGCCTATGACCCCGAAGATGGAGCTTCACCTACGCTACCGTTATTATTACGTATTCCGCTGCTTGATGTTGTATTAAGAACTGGATTATGAGATCCGTATTTGTGTAAGAACTTATGTATCGTTTGTAATGGATGATGTACTATGGTATCCAATTCTGTTATGTCTCGCAAAAATGGTAATCCTGGGATTGCGATGTATGGCATAACAGGCATCTGGGTTTAAAAATCCGGGTGTTGACATGGACCGAGGAAGGAGCAGACGTCGCGGTGTCGTACGTGTGCATCTCTCGGAGGCGTCGCCACTTGCGGCGTTGCATCGGATCTGATCGCGAGGAGGGGAAGGCTAGTACGACTACATCAAGCACGTTCTGTTGAACATTCCACTGTGTGATTTCTTCAAGGGTATGAAGATCTCATCTATCCCTCTCGTTGATTGCATCTCCTAGATTAAATCTTGGCTTTATCATTCGCATCCGTAGAATTTTTTTGATTTACTATGCTGCAAAACCTTCAGTGGTATCAAAGCTAGATCTATGCGTAGATGTGTTTCACGAGTAGAACGCAACATGCTTGTTGCGGGCGTTGATGTTTTATGTTGCAAGCCTCTTGTTGTGTAATTCTTATGACGCGGGATAGTGAGATCGAAGCGGTCCAGACCAACTTTACGTGACCTCGTTCGCGAGACCGGCTCCGCACTTGACGTGTGGCTTGTTCCACATATGCGGCTGGTGGATGCCAGTTTCTCTCACTATAGTTGTCATGGGATTTACACCGGATGTTAGCAACCATAATATCACCGTTGTGGCTTTACGTAGGTAAGAATCGTTCTTAGCTTGTTTGTAAGGTTCCCAACCTTTAATAAGGTAGAGATCCCTATGTTTACAATGCTAGTCCCTGGATCAATAGCTAGCATCCACAGTTAAGATGTAATATCAAGAAACAAAGGTCATAATACAATGTTATAACCAGGAATAACATAATTTTATTACACCTTACATAGCTCATTTGGCTATTACATTACATTGCAGCAGAATATCTATAAGCATGGGGTCCTTCATCTTCAAAGTGCCACAGGCAGACATGTTGGTTGTAGACTTGTAATCCTAATCATTAAACTTCACTAATATCAATCAAACCTGCAACATACAAGTTACAGCCACAAGGGTCAATACATTTGAATTGTATTGGCAAGTGATACTATGGTAGTATAGTGGAGTCTATCATCTATATGCATTTGGCTAAGTGGAGTTGAGGCCTGCATTGCTCAAAATAGATTTTTCCTTAACATTTGAAAACACTAAGTTTTTGCTTGACAAAAATATTTCCCAAGGCATCTCCCAATCAAAGATTGAAGATCCTTTAACCCTTGTTCAACCACAAGTTTTTAACTTAGAAATTTGGATGATGAGATTCTTGATTGCTTCCATGTCTTGATGCTCAAATTGTCCTTTCCCAGGGACATGGCTAAGTACTTAGATTTTACACTCTGCAGAGGTGGTGCACTTTCCCCACAAGACTTGGTTTCACCAAGACAAGATCTTTTAGAAGCCTTCCCTTAGACCAAAATGGACGCTCTCCAACCTATCAAACCCTACCGCCAACTGTCCATATGGCTAAGTTCTTGCAACCTATATGATCCAGGCAGAGCCATAATGCCAAGTGGCTGCACTTGAAGCTTCTCAACATTTGACATCTCAAATCTCTTTGTTCCTGGGTGGCAATCCACAAGTGTGATACACAAGGTAAACCATATCCATGGGCCTTGTGTAACCACTCAACCAAAAACCACCAAGCAATTACCATTCCACCCAGGTGATTCATTAACTTAGTTGTTTTATTAAACAAAAACACAAGTCCTCAGACTTAGAAATTTTTCCATAGTATGAATATATAATCCATCCTTGTTTTCTATTAGCTAAGCTAAGCTTGATAGTAGTAGGAATCTTAACTTAGGAAATTTCCTACTAAGGTTTCATCTACTAGGATTTCCCATAGCATGGTTATACTTAGCAAAAATTCCATGCAAGTTTTACTTAGAAAAATCACTAATGCATAGTGAAAGTAATGGGACAAGTATGAAGCATCACTTGCCTTTTTGGTAGAGTATAAGTTCACTCCTTGTCCTTTCTACAATCACACTCTTCAAGTCACTACAATTCAATCAAGCAAACAATATTTCATTCTACCATTCAAGCATTTCATCACATAAAATAATAAAACAAAACAACACATGCAAGCATGCAAAAGGGTTGTTTTATTTGTAAAAGTGGTTTCTAATGGGTCATAAACATTTGAAAACACCTAATGGTCATTTTGTAAAGTGGCAAAGTCATTTGCAAAAGGTTTCACTTTATAAACCATTTTCAAAACAAGGTATCATTTTATGTGGTGTAGAAATGTTTTTACTAAGGCATTAATCTATAGGGTTCACCAAATATGTTTTCAAACCATAAAACTAGGTGTTTAGGGTCAAAGAGTTTAAAACAAAACATTTCCCAAAAGTTTTCTTCCAAAACCATTTTTAATAAATAAACTATATTTTTATTTGACTAGAAATGGTTTTAAATCAAAGAATCATTCTTTTGTTTCACCAAATACATTTTTGTAACCACAAAGTGCTTCCTATGGTCAGTAGGTTCAAATCACACCATTTGCCAAAGATTTTATCCCCAAAAACATTTTTGAACAATTTTTACAATCTAAACAAGCATACACAAGTTTCTGCAAAAACAAACATTTGAACAGAAACTTTTTACTAAACAAATGGCATGGTTGGCTAGGGCTTGTTCCACTGATTCCATTGATATAAAGTTTGCAAAATTTGGACGTGTGGAACTAAAGTTATGGATTTTTCAAAATCACATTCTAATCAGATTCAAAATTCTGTTTAAACCAAACTAGTGCCACGCGGCGTGTTCTGATTCGTCCATACCGTTTCGCACGGATCAATCTTCCTGGACTGTCAGATCTAAGTGGATACGCACGGTGCAGATCAAAACGTACCCTTTCGTTCATGTTCTATCGCAGCGCTACGATTAAGATCCTACGGTTGCTATGCGTTCGACCACTAAGCGTGGCCTTGGCTGGCGGCAATGAGCGGTCAGATGGTGGCGGTGTTGGCGATGCAGGAAACGAGAGAGGCTGGGGAGATGCTCACCGAGTTCGCCGAAGCTTGGGGAAGCTCAAGGTGGTAGTATCTCGTCGAGGGGTGCACGGTGGTGACGCGGATTGCTCACCGGAGTTGAACTGGGCCTCGGGTGTGGTTAGACATCGACGGGGGCGATGATACACAGCGTGCTAAGGCAAACAAAAGGCACAGTTAGGTTCGTATAGATGTCGCGATCTTGTGAGTATCCAAGAGGGGGTAAGGGGCGGTCTAGACTCACCAGGAAACCTCGTCGGAGTTGGAGCAGACGTTGGCGCTATGGGTCATCGTCGTTGTTGACGCTGCAAAGCATGCGCGGGCGAGCTGATGATACGGAGAGGTGCTCCTGGGTCTGGGGAAGGTCGCTGTGTGCTCGGGGAGGCAAGGGGTGGCATGAGGTCGCCGGAATTTGCACCGGACCTCGTCGGAGCCAGTGGGCTTACCCTAAGCAATTCGAGTAGCCCTGGGGCGGAGAGGAGCTGGAAACAGAGGGGAAATGGGGAGAAGAGGGACTCGTTTAAGGGGGCATGGTCGCGACGAGGTTAAGGCGAGGCATTGAAGCGAATTCACCCGCGGCATTACTGGCATGAAACGGCCGGCGTGGTCGTCGCGGGGTGAAGACGACGCTGAGCTGGCGTGGGGTCCTTTGTCAGCGTGAGAGAGGAGAGGGGAATTGGGTCCATCGGTCGGCGTCTCTGCGGGTCTGAAAGCAGGTGCGAAACGTTTTTTCTTCGGGAGAGAGAGGAGCTGGCTAACTGGGCCTAGTGGGCTTGCTGGGTTGGGTTGGTTTAATTCTATTTTTCCTGTTCTGAATCTTATTCCTTTTTCCAATTCAATTTCTGTTTGAAATTCAAATCACAATTCAAACAACCAAATCAAATAAACTTCCACTAAACTTTATATTGAGTTTAGCTCTGTTTATCAACACAAATCAAAGTCCAAAATAAAATAATATTTTTAATTTTTTTAGGATCCATTTATTAATTAAATAAAATGGACCTTAGTTATTAAATCAAATAGGGTTTGATTTATTTAAAAACTCCATTTGAAATCTAAATATTATCAAAACCAAATCAGTAGGTTTTATTTGAAAATATAGAATACTTGGAAAACTTATTTAAAATAAATTAATAAGTTTTAGTGTTTTATTAAAATAGTAAAACCTTTATTTTAATAAAATTTGTTTATTAATAAATTCTCATTATTTTATTTAAATAAACCTTTACTCTTTTAATCAAAGCAAAACATTTTATTTCAAAAGCTTGTCCAAGGTTTAATTTGGCTCCATAAAATAATCCTCATTTATATTTCTACCTTTTCTTTTGAAAACCAAATCTTTTATTAAAAGATCCAAAAATAATAATTCCAAATATTTTAACTTTATTGTTTATTTAACTTTTTAAATCCCTTTAGGATTTTATTTGATCCAAATAGAATTTGAAAGTTTCCAATTGGATTCAAAAAGTTTCTTCTTACCCTGAAAATCAACAAAGTTTTATTTTATTCATTTATTTTTCACATTACAAGATTTGGAAAATCTTGGGATGTGACAGGCTACCACCCTTAAAATAAATCTCGTCCCGAGATTTGGGAAGGCTAGGGTTACAAATTGGCTCAAAAGCAACTAGGGTACTACCACCCTTAAAAATTTTCCAACTAAATTACATATTGGCCTTCTTGGGATCCTGGGGAAACTTCTCTGGGCAAACATCTACATAGTGTCCTTTGTTTTCACACTTGAAACATGTGACAAGGCTGAGATCCTTCATAGGCTGGTTTATATTGTGCTTCATCTTTTCTGGACAGAAGTTTGCATAGTGGCCTAGTTCCTTGCATTTGAAACACATCACTTGGCTGATATCTTTCTTTTCCTTTGGTATCATTGCCTCTTGTTTGTTTCTTTGGTTCTTCTTCTTTTCTGGGCATTCATTGGCATAGTGTCCCATCTCTTTGCAATTGTAACATTGCACTTGAGTAATATCCTTCTTGTTAGGGTTGGGGCATTTCTTCTTCTTCTGGGGTCTCTCTAAAGCTAGGAGTTCTTCTAGTTCATGCTCTTCATATCTCACCTCAAAGGTGGGAAATCTTTCTCTCTTCTTGGGGCAGTTACTAGAGATATGACTTTCTTCTTTACAATTAGGGCATTGATCTTCATGCTCCTTGGATGTATGATCCTTGTCTCCACAAATATTGCAAGCTTGGGTTCCTTCTAGAATAACACCTTTGTCATCCTTGTTGTCATTAGCTCTTTGGGAAAAGTTTTCTCCCATGTTGATCATTTGAGTAACCAATCCTTGCAACAATTGGGATTGTAGTTTCAAAATCCTTTGTATGGCTGGGTCTAGTCCATTGTTGTTGGCTAAAAGCTGAGTTGTCTCTTGGATCAACTGGTTTTGGGTTGCTATAAGTTCTCTCATGTTGTCCTCTTGGTTGTTGTTGGTGTCACCATCCTTGATGTTGGAGTCTCTTGGAGAAGTCATATGTTTGGGTTGAATTGGGATTAGAATAGGCAAAAATATTTCTAAGGGAATAATTCTAATCACACACATCACAATTCACACAAGCAATGTGCAAGCAATCACAAACAAACATTCCACTCAACAACAAGTTTCAAGCATATTTTTAGGCAACCAAAAATATTTTTGTTACACCACATAAGTTGGTGGGTTGGACTTAAACTAAATATGGTGGTCCATCTATATGGTTCACTTGAAATCCTTCCATCCTTCTTGGTTGATTCTCCTTGAACAAAATCTTTGTATCCTTGGAGAAAATTTCTCATGTCTTTGGTCACAAAACTTCAAAGGTGATGATGGCTCCTTCTATTTGGTGTTTCCTTAGTCTCCAAATCTTGATCAAGATTTCTTGTCTCACTTGTCCTTAGTGATATCCAAGATTGAAGTCCTTGGTGAAAATGTTGAAGATGTTGAAGTCATTAGAGTTGAAGATGTTGAAGTCATTAGAGTTGATGAAATCCTTTGCACATGGTGAAGTCTTTGGCCATGGGGTAGGTTTTATCCATCAAGTTGAAATAGAAGAGATGTAGAATCAAAACCAAAATGGTTGAGGAAAGAGTTTTACAAGATTGTTTGTAAATAAGTTTTGGAACAAATACAACTCCTATTTTTCTAAGGGTTTTTGTCCAATCCTAGGTTTACAAATCCTACAGGCAACACAATGCTCTGATACCATCTGTAAGGTTCCCAACCTTTAATAAGGTAGAGATACCTGTGTTTACAATGCTAGTCCCTGGATCAATAGCTAGCATCCACAGTTAAGATGTAATATCAAGAAACAAAGGTCATAATACAATGTTATAACCAGGAATAACATAATTTTATTACATCTTACATAGCACATTTG
This sequence comes from Avena longiglumis, assembly GCA_030063025.1. Lineage (NCBI taxonomy): Eukaryota > Viridiplantae > Streptophyta > Magnoliopsida > Poales > Poaceae > Avena > Avena longiglumis. The sequence continues at coordinate 175,885,921 of CP125977.1, read as the reverse complement.
GCTATTACATTACATTGCAGCAGAATATCTATAAGCATGGGGTCCTTCATCTTCAAAGTGCCATAGGCAGACATGTTGGTTGTAGACTTGTAATCCTAATCATTAAACTTCACTAATATCAATCAAACCTGACATACAAGTTACAGCCACAAGGGTCAATACATTTGAATTGTATTGGCAAGTGATACTATGGTAGTATAGTTGAGTCTATCATCTATATGCATTTGGCTAAGTGGAGTTGAGGCCTGCATTGCACAAAATAGATTTTTCCTTAACATTTGAAAACACTAAGTTTTTGCTTGACAAAAATCTTTCCCAAGGCATCTCCCAATCAAATATTGAAGATCCTTTAACCCTTGTTCAACCACAAGTTTTTAACTTAGAAATTTGGATGATGAGATACTTGATTGCTTCCATGTCTTGATGCTCAAATTGTCCTTTACCAGGGACATGGCTAAGTACTTATATTTTACACTCTGCAGAGGTGGTGCACTTTCCCCACAAGACTTGGTTTCACCAAGACAAGATCTTTCAGAAGCCATCCCTTAGACCAAAATGGACGCTCTCCAACCTATCAAACCCTACCACCAACTGTCCATATGGCTAAGTTCTTGCAACCTATATGATCCAGGCAGATCCCATAATGCCAAGTGGCTGCACTTGAAGCTTCTCAACATTTGACATCTCAAATCTCTTTGTTCCTGGGTGGCAATCCACAAGTGTGATACACAAGGTAAACCATATCCATGGGCCTTGTGTAACCACTCAACCAAAAACCACCAAGCAATTACCATTCCACCCAGGTGATTCATTAACTTAGTTGTTTTATTAAACAAAAACACAAGTCCTCAGACATAGAAATTTTTCCATAGTATGAATATATATTCCACCCTTGTTTTCTATTAGCTAAGCTAAGCTTGATAGTAGTAGGAATCTTAACTTAGGAAATTTCCTACTAAGGTTTCATCTACTAGGATTTCCCATAGCATGGTTATACTTAGCAAAAATTCCATGCAAGTTTTACTTAGAAAAATCACTAATGCATAGTGAAAGTAATGGGTCAAAGTATGAAGCATCACTTGCCTTTTTGGTAGAGTATAAGTTCACTCCTTGTCCTTGCTACAATCACACTCTTCAAGTCACTACAATTCAATCAAGAAAACAATATTTCATTCTACCATTCAAGCATTTCATCACATAAAATAATAAAACAAAACAACACATGCAAGCATGCAAAAGGGTTGTTTTATTTGTAAAAGTGGTTTCTAATGGGTCATAAACATTTTAAAACACATAATGGTCATTTTATAAAGTGGCAAAGTCATTTGAAAAAGGTTTCACTTTATAAACCATTTTCAAAACAAGGTAACATTTTATGTGGTGTAGAAATGTTTTTACTAAGGCATTAATCTATAGGGTTCACCAAATATGTTTTAAAACCATAAAACTTGGTGTTTAGGGTCAGAGAGTTTAAAACTAAACATTTCCCAAAAGTTTTCTTCCAAAACCATTTTTAATAAATAAACTATATTTTTATTTGACTAGAAATAGTTTTAAATCAAAGAATCATTCTTTTGTTTCACCAAATACATTTTTGTAACCACAAAGTGTTTCCTATGGTCAGTAGGTTCAAATCACACCATTTGCCAAAGATTTTATCCCCAAAATCATTTTTGAACAATTTTTACAATCTAAACAAGCATACACAAGTTTCTGCAAAAACAAACATTTGAACAGAAACTTTTTACTAAACAAATGTCATGGTTGGCTAGGGCTTGTTCCACTGATTCCATTGATATAAAGTTTGCAAAATTTGGACGTGTGGAACTAAAGTTATGGATTTTTCAATTTCACATTCTAATCTGATTCAAAATTCTGTTTAAACCAAACTAGTGCCACGCGGCGTGTTCTGATTCGTCCATATCGTTTCGCACGGATCAATCTTCATGGACCGTCAGATCTAAGTGGCTACGCACGGTGAAGATCAAAAGGTACCCTTTCATTCACGTTCTATCGCAGCGCTACGTTTAAGATCCTACAGTTGCTATGCGTTCGACCACTAAGAAGTGGCGCTGGCGCGGCGGCGAGCGGCGGAGCGTTCAGATGGTGGCGGTGCTGGCAATGCAGGAAACGAGAGAGGCTGGGGAGATGCTCACCGAGTTCGCCGAAGCTTGGGGAATCTCAAGGTGGTAGTATCTCGTCGAGGGGCGCACGGTGGTGACGCGGATTGCTCACCGGAGTTGAGCTGGGCCTCGGGTGTGGTCAGACGTCAACGGGGGCGACGATACACAGCGTGCTAAGGCAAACAAAAGGCACCGTTAGGTTCGTATGGATGCCGCGATCTTGTGAGTATCCAAGAGGGGGTAAGGGGCGGTCTAGACTCACCAGGAAACCTCGTCGGAGTTGGAGCAGACGGTGGCGCTACGGGTCGTCGTCGTTGTTGACGCAGCAAGCAGGCGAGCGGTGATGATCGGAGAGGTGCTCACAGGTGCAGGGAAGGTGCCTGTGTGCTCGGGGAGGCAAGGGGTGGCGTGAGGTCGCCGGAATTTGCACTGGACCTCGTTGGAGCCAGTGGGCTTACCCTGAGCAATTCGAGCAGCCCTAGGGAGGAGAGGAACTGGAAACAGAGGGGAAATGGGGAGAAGAGGGACTCGTTTAAGGGGGCATGGTCGCGGCGAGGTTAAGGCGAGGCATTGAAGCGAATTCAACCGCGGCATTACTGGCAGGAAACGGCCGGCGTGGTCATCGTGGGGTGAAGACGACGCTGAGCTGGCGTGGGGTCCTTTGTCAGCGTGAGAGAGGAGAGGGGAGTTGGGTCCACCGGTCGGCGTCTCTGCGGGTCTGAAAGCGGGTGCAAAACGTTTTTTCTTCGGGAGAGAGAGGAGCTGGCTAACTGGGCCTAGTGGGCTTGATGGGTTGGGTTGGTTTAATTCTATTTTTTCTGTTCTGAATCTTTTTCCTTTTTCCATTTCAATTTCTGTTTTGAAATTCAAATCAGAATTCAAACGACCAAATCAAATAAACTTCCACTAAACTTTGTATTGAGTTTAGCTCTATTTATCAACACAAATCAAAGTCCAAAACAAAATAATATTTTTAATTTTTTAGGATCCATTTATTAATTAAATAAAATGGACCTTAGTTATTAAATCAAATAGGGTTTGATTTATTTAAAAACTCCATTTGAAATCTTAATATTATCAAAACCAAACCAGTAGGTTTTATTTGAAAATATAGAATACTTAGAAAACTTTTTTAAAATAAATTAATAAGTTTTAGTGTTTTATTAAAATAGTAAAACCTTTATTTTAATAAAATTTGTTTATTAATAAATTCCCATTATTTTATTTAAATAAACCTTTACTCTTTTAATCAAAGCAAAACATTTTATTTCAAAAGCTTGGCCAAGGTTTAATTTGGCTCCATAAAATAATCCGCATTTATATTTCTACCTTTTCTTTTGAAAACCAAATCTTTTATTAAAAGATCCAAAAATAATAATTCCAAATATTTTAACTTTATTGTTTATTTAACTTTTTAAATCCCTTTAGGATTTTATTTGATCCAAATAGAATTTGAAAGTTTCCAATTGGATTCAAAAAGTTTCTTGTTACCCTGAAAATCAACAAAGTTTTATTTTATTCATTTATTTTTCACATTACAAGATTTGGAAAATCTTGGGATGTGACATTGTTACTCCCATAAGCTACGTAAAACATGCAACAACAAAGTAGAGGCGTCTAACTTGTTTTTGTAGGGAGTGTTTCTGTGATATGGTATGGCCAAGGATATGATGTGTATGTTGTATGCAATGATCATGTTTTGTAATATTTCACGACTTGCATGTCGATGAGTACACAACCGGCAGGATCCATATGGTTGTCTTTATAATTGTGTATGACCTGTGTGTCAACTTTTTATACGCCATGTAATAGCTTTACTTTATCGCTAAGTAGTTAGCTATAGTTGTAGTTGCTATTCGTGGTGGATGCAATCATGGTGGAATGATGGATATCATGCTGGCACGCACAAGATGGAGATCATTGCGTGGAGATTGGCTATACCATGTCACATAAAATTATATGCATGTGATGTTTATCCTTTTATGTATCTTATTATGATTAGATCGCGACGGTAGCATTATAAGATGATTCCTCACTTATAGATCAAGATAAAACTGTGTTCTCCCCATGTATGCACCGTTGCGAAAGTTCGTCGTGTTCAAGCACCACGTGATGATCGGGTGCTATAAACTCTACGTTCACATACAATGGGTGCAAGCCAGTTTTGCTCACGCGGAAATACTTGGGTTTGACTTGACGAGCCTAGCATGTACAGACATGGCCTCAGAACACATGAACTGAAAGGTTAAGCATGAGTCATATGAATGATATGATAGACACTTTGTTGTCCACCATTGAAGCCACATCTCTTCTCGTGAAGATCGGATGAGGTGTGGTGAATTTGAATCGTGTTCACTAAACAACTTGAGGGATGTTGAATTTAGTGGGAGTTCATCAAGTAATTTGATTAAGTTGAACTAGTTATCATGAACATAGTCTAAAATTGTACTTGCAAATTTTGTAGATCAAATGGCTAAGCCCAACTTCAACTTCAACGTTTTTGCTGAGAAAGAAAATCTTAAGAACAATGGGTCTAACTTCACCAACTGGTTCCGCAATCTGAGAATAATTCTCGCTGGCGAGCAACGGACTTGTTGGAAATCATACATATCGATGTATGCGGACCAATGAGTGTTTCGACGCGCGGTGGATATCGTTATTTTCTCACTTTTACTGATGACTTAAGTAGATATGGGTATATCTATTTAATAAAACATAAATCTGAGACGTTTGAAAAGTTCAAAGAATTTCAGAACGAATTGGAAAACCATCGTAACAGGAAAATTAAATTTCTACGATCCGATCGTGGAGGTGAATATTTGAGTTATGATTTTCTCACGCATCTTAAAACAAGCGGAATAGTTTCACAACTCACGCCACCCAGAACACCACAGCGCAATGGTGTGTATGAACGCCGGAATCGAACTCTATTAGATATGGTGCGATCGATGATGTCTCTTACAAATTTGTCGTTATCATTTTGGGGTTATGCATTAGAAACTGCTGCATTCACTTTAAATAGGGCACCATCTAAATCCGTTGAGACGACACCGTATGAACTGTGGTTTGGTGCGAAACCTAAGTTGTCGTTTCTTAAATTTTGGGGATGCGAAGCTTACGTCAAGAAGTTGATGTCGGACAAGCTCGAACCCAAAGCGGAGAAATGCATCTTCATAGGATACCCTAAGGAAACGATTGGGTATACATTCTATCACATATCCGAAGGCAAAGTGTTTGTCACAAAGAACAGATCCTTTCTTGAGAAGGAGTTTCTCTCGAAAGAAGTGAGTGGGAGGAAGGTAGAGCTAGACGAGGTTATTGAACCTTCTCTCGAGTTGGAGAGTAGCGCGGCACCTGAAATTGTTCCAGTGCCGTCTGCACCAACAAGAGAGGAAGCTAATGATGAGGATCATGAAACTTCGGACGATGCTACTGCTGAACGTCACAGGTCGACAAGGTCACGTGCCTCCCAGGTGGTGCAGCAACCTGTCTTAACTGTCTTGTTGATAAACAACAGTGAACCTGCGAACTATGAGGAAGCAATGATGAGCCCAGACTCTGAGAAATGGCTAGAGGCCATGAAATCCGAATTGGGATCCATGAGCGAAAACCAAGTATGGACTTTGGTGGACCCTCCTAGCGACCGTAAGGCCGTTGAGTGCAAACGGATTTTCAAGAAGAAAACGGACGCGGATGGTAATGTTACTGTCTACAAAGCTCGACTTGTCGCGAAAGGTTTTCGACAAGTTCAAGGTGTTGACTACGATGAGACTTTCTCTCCCGTAGCGATGTTTAAGTCCATTCGGATCTTATTAGCAATTGCTGCATTTCATGATTATGAAATATGGCAGATGGATGTCAATACTACATTCCTCAATGGCAACATTGATGAAGAGTTGTATATGATGCAGCCCGAAGGTTTTGTCGATCCTAAGGATGCTGATAAGGTGTGAAAACTTCAGCGTTCCATTTATGGACTGAAGCAAGCATCTCAGAGTTGGAACCTTCGTTTTGATCAAGTGATCAAGAGCTTTGGATTTGTTCCAAATTGCTACGAAGCTTGTATCTACAAGAAAGTGAGTGGGAGCTCAGTGACATTTCTAGTACTATATCTGGATGACATATTGATTATTGGAAATGACATTGGTATGCTTAACGAAGTGAAGAGTTATTTGAATAAATGTTTTTCAATGAAAGACCTAGGAGAAGCTGCTTATATATTAGGCATCAAAATCTATAGAGATAGACAAATACGCCTAATAGCTTTAAGCCAAAGTACATACCTAGACAAAGTTACGAAAGGTTCGAATGGATAAGGCAAAGAAAGGTTCGGTGCCCATGTTGTCGGTAAGATATTGAGCAAGGCTCGTGTCCATTACGATAAGCGATAGAGAAACCATGAGCAAAGTGCCATATGCCTCGGCCATAGGTTCTATCATGTATGCCATCTTGTGTACTAGACCAGTGTGTCCAATGCTCTTAGCTTGTGACGAGATACCAAAGTGATCCAGAGTGGAACCTTTGGATAGCCGTAAAGAACATCCTAAAGTATTTAAATCGACTAAAAGAAATGTTCTTGGTCTATGGAGGTGATGAGCGACGTCGTAAAAGGTTACATCGACGCTAGTTTAATGACGACCGGATGATTCTAAATATCGGACAAGATCGTTTATATTTTGAATGGAGGAGCTGTGGTGGAAGCTACAAGCAAAGCGTGATCGCGGGATCTACAATAGAATCGAATACATGGCTTGAGGCGTAAAGTGAAGGAGTTTGGATCGGGAACTTCATCATTTGAGCTTGGTGTGGTTCAAGTGCCTTGGACCCACTGGAGATATTGTGCGACAACACTGGCGCCATAGCATTGGCTAAGGAACCAAGATATCATCCAAAGACCAAGCACATCAACCGCCGATTTCATATAATTCGAGATTATATAACAGATGGAGATCTGAAGATTAGCAAAGTACATACGGATCTGAATGTCGCAGATCCGTTGACTAAACCTCTTCCACGAGCAAAACATGATCAGCACCTCAATGCCATGGGTATTAGATTGTTGCCAGATGTAAACTAGATTATTGACTCTACTGCAAGTGGGAGACTGTTGGAATTAATCCCTAGAGGCAATAATAAAGATGTTATTGTTATAATTCTTGTTCATGATAAAGTTTATATTCCATGCTAGAATTGTATTAAGCGAAAACTTTGATACTTGTGTGCTTTATGAACAACACCGTGTCCCTAGTACGCCTATATGGACTAGCTCATTGATTAATGATGGTTAAGGTTTCCTAACCATAGACATGAGTTGTCGATTAATAATGAGATCATGTCATTGGGAGAATGATGTGATGGACAGACCCAAATTAAGCAGAGCAATTAGATCGTGTCATCGTGTTCATCTTTGCGAAGCTTTTCCTTAGACCATGAGATAATGCAACTCCCTGGTATAGGAAGAAAGCTTTGAGGTCATCAAACGTCATCCTATGAGAGGGTGATCATAAATGTGTTTCTCAGGTGATCAGAAAGTACTTGTTGGGTTGTATGTATCGAGATGGGATTTGTCCCTCCCAAGTCGGAGAGATATACTTCGGGCCCACTCGGTAATCGATATCAACACCGCTTGCAAGCACGTGGTTAAGGAGTTAATCACAAAGTGATATCGGATTACGGAACGAGTAAAGTACTTGTTGTGAACGAGATTGAACTAGGTATGCCGATACCAACGATCGAATCTCGGGCAAGTAAAATATCGCGTGACGAAGGGAATATAAATATGGGATTAATTGAATCCTGGCATCGTGGTTCATCCGATATGATCATCGATGAATATGTGGGAGTCAATATGGGTTTCCAGATCCCGTTGTTGATTATTGATAGAAGATCATGTCTGCATATTCTCGAACCCGTAGGGTCACACACTTAACGTGCCTCGACGCTAGGATAAAATGGATAATTGGTTTATGATTTTTTGTTCGGAGTCTCGGATGAGATCCATGACATCACGAGAGGTTCCAGAATGGTCCGGAGAATAAGATTCATATAAAGGAAAGCGGTTTTTGGATTTCCGAATTGTTTTGGAATGTTTGGTATTGTACCGAAAGGTTCTAGAAGCTTCCGGAGTGGGACCAACGTGGCCCCACTTGTCGGAGGGGGGCGTGGGCCTACGAGGGAGTGCCCTGGCTGCATTGGGCCAGGGGCACAAGACCCCATAGTCCCAGCCGGCCAAAACCCTAGGGGATCTTCTAGAAGGGGGGAAACTTGCCCCCCACTCCACCCTTGTGGCCGCCGGCCCTAGGGCTTGGAGGAGGGGAAAGGGGGCCGGCCAGCCCTCTATATAAAGAGGGCAGGGGCGCACCCTCCTCCCACCCCTCCTTGAACCCTAGCCTCCTACCTGCTGTCCTCCAGATCTCTCTCTCTCTCTCTCTCTCTCTCTCTCGACTGCGCGTCGGCGAAGCCCTGCCGCAAAAACTCTCCACCTTTGCACCACGTCGTCGTGTTGTAGATCCAATCTATCTCTCCACCCCACTTGGTGGACCGAGGAATGAGGAGACGTCGTGGTGCCGTATGTGTGCATCTCTCGGAGGCGTCGCCACTTGCGGCGTTGGATCAGATCGGATCGCGAGGAGGAGAAGGCTAGTACGACTACATCAACCACGTTCTGTTGAACATTCCGCTGTGCGATTTCTTCAAGGGTATGAAGATCTCATCTATCCCTCTTGTTGATTGCATCTCCTAGATTAGATCTTGGCTTTCCCGTTCGCATCCATAGAATTTTTTTGATTTACTATGCTGCGAACCCTTCAAAAAGTATTTCCTGTTTAAGAAATAGATAAAATGTTATAAACTTAATTATTAATATTCCAGAAATCAAATAAATGATTAAATCTTGTTTTATTAATAACTTTGTTTTATAATTCAGAAAAATGTGTATAATATATGAAAATGTGTAGAAAAATAAAATATACAACTTAAAATTATTATTAAATATTATTGTGTTGGTTATTTAAATAAATATTATTTAATAAAGGTTTTATAAGTAATAAAACTTTGATAATTCATACTTTAATAATGGAAAATGTTAAGAATATAAATAAATACCAAAAATATTGGAAAAATAAAAACAATATCTTAAAAACTATAAACATATATTCTTATTGCACTTAATTAAATATTTGTTATTTATTAAGTAATTATAAAATTATAAGAATTGTAAAAATCATATCTTATTATTTCTAATTCATAAAAATAAATATAATATACCAAAATGGTCACAAAAATAATACCTACATGATAAAAAATAATATTTCACTTTTGAGTTAAATAAAAATTCAAATACTTTAATAACTCAAATTTTAAACTTATTTACTTAATTAATAATTCATATAAGAAATCAATAAAATTTGTTAATATTTCTAAAATAAGTAAATTAAGTTTAATAAATACTATTAGCCTTAAAAGTAATAATATGTAGCCATAATGGTATAAAACATTATAAATACCTTTTTATTAAATTATCTTCAACCTTAAGTAAAGATTATATTCTAAAAGGATTCATATTCATAATAAAAACCTTAAAGAACAACTTGTGAATAAATCAGATCATTCCTATCTGATTTAACCACCAGATTACAAAAACCACCACACTATAATAAATCCATAAGTAGTTAAGTAATATTAGTTTATAAACTATAACCACTCATTTATAAAAGTTAAATGATACTACTCCATTATAAAATCAAGAAACCACCACACCAAGTAAGAGTATAACCATTTTTAAGTAACCTTAAGGAAACATTACCAGGTACACAAGATACAAATATTATAAACATTATACTTTTAAACTATCTTTGTTTTCAAATTAACTTTAGTCTATAAGAATCTAAATATAACACTATAAACATCGTTATACATTTTATAGTTAACTTTGGTCTGAAGTAGTTAAGTTATAAAAACATCTCAAACCCAAACCATTCGAGCAAACATAAATAACATCGACCAAACTCAACTAACCACAAAGCTTGTTTAGATCTTATAAGAGAAACCTTTTATTCGAAGGTTATTCGTTTTGCCACTTCAAACAATATATGGCAAATAATGAAGATCACATTACCTCATAATTCACTCATATACCTAGGAGCCATAACACTTAAGCTATCTATAAGTGACTCTACTTATAAAGTAAAGTTTGGAGATAAACTATTAAAGTGATAAAAATCTTGAATAGTATTCCATAAATATATGTTTTATTGCTGCATAAATATGTATTGTTCACACGCACTCATAAGCCCTAATAAGAATCACAAGTATTAAACTCATCTAAAAGTACAAACACATTTCAAAGACATCATTTCTAGTATCTAAACCCTAGAACAACGTTATCCCCGGGATTCGCGTTTAGAACGTGCATCACATTACTTATGCATAAAAGCATATTGCGTCTTTAAACATTAGTCCTTACCGGACCAATGATGCTGATTTTAGATTTTGGATCTTATACTAACTCGAAGACTGTGAGTGCATAATCTTGCAATCACAGAAGGCAAGTTCACACTTGCTCATGTCCTTTGTTTATTTTCTATAAAGTATTTTACAAATCCAGTGTTGTCATCACCTGCATTTGAAAAAGTTCATAAAACACTATTTTTCAATAATAATGTGAACTATTGGTTACTGATCCAGGGTGATCAGTTAATCTATTGAATCTGACAGTTGGGATACCACTGTTCTGAACTATATCACCTAGGACTTAACAACCAATGTCGCTAGTGATTCTTGCGCCGTATATTACGCGTTAACCACGAGATTTGGAATGGGACGGAGAAGTCAGCTGTATCTTCTTCCTCTCGCATGAAGTCGGATGTGCAGGTCATGGCTGTTATCCTTATAGCATGCACATTAATTGGTAATTCGTAGAGGATATGCAACATATGGGTGGGAACACTCATCGCCCCACGATAGTTCTGGCATCTAACGGTTTGTACAAACCATTGCCGTAATTCTTTATGTGGACATGGTGTACACCAAGGAGGCATGCGAGGTCGCGAAGGGGGCAGTGATTGGCTTGGATCATCTTCTGGGCCCCACATCAAGGAATTGTGGACGGGAATAAGCTGCCCGGTTGTGCAACAAAGAGTTGATCTCTCATGGGTAAAGTAACGCAAAGTGTAAGCGTAACTTGTTACTCCTGTTAGGAAGGAGGCTGCGAGCTGCATGAGAGGAACTTCATGAAAGTTCTGGTAAACCCGTGAAGGCTGATGGACATAGCTTTTCAGAATAAAAGCAACCTTTGAAGAAATGTTTATGAAAACTTGCATTGCCTACGACCTATGGTCTGTGGCTGTAGTTATAGTGCATCAAACACACCTTTTCTAGTGAATTTGCTGAGTACGCTCGTACTCAAAGTATCTTCTTAACCCTTGCTAGATTCTAAAGCCGGGATTGACAACATCCACACCAAGTTATGCTCCAGGAATCTTCAACCTAAGCTAAAGCTCTTCAATGAAGTCAAGAAAGTCAACATATATATCAACTCAAGTATCTTCTTAACCCTTGCTAGATTTCTGTTGTGCCATTCTGAGGGATGTAATACTAGTGAACGGTGTTTCATTGGTGTTATGTCAACGACTATAGTATACTACATCATGCAGTGGTATGCTGGGTCACCGTAGTCCATAAACAAAGGCTCATGGTCTATAGAAATACCATCTTCTTGGGTACCAAGGCCGCCTTCTTGGGTACCAAGGCCAGGATTCTGTAAGGGCCTATGGTTGGATCATGTACACCGGGAGAGCAAGAACAAGGGACAAGTTACTGCATCGGACCTAGGGTCGGAGTTGGGGACGACATTTCATCAAACAACATGCGGGGAGCGGGCATGATCCTCCCGGTCTTGCTGCTGCATGAAGAGCCTCCATCGATAGGTGTCGCATTCAGGTCAAGGGCAAGCGCTGGCGACGAGTCGCCGACGATCTCCGGGCCCCTCATGATGGCTGCCGCTTCGACAACGACTGGTTTGTTCGCGAACGCGGAAGAGGTCGTTGTGCCCGCGAGAGAAGCTAGCTGCTGCTCCTTTATTAGGAGCAAGGTGGCATCCTGTGTCGCGATGGCCTCGGCGGTGAACTTGGCCTAGACGACCGTGGCATGCTCAAGGGCGGCGGACCTATCACGGGTGGCTTGGGCATCGACAAGGTGCTGCCAGACCTTCTCTCTATGGTCAACCCTCTTCCTCGACTCCTCCTTCCTCTAGTCGTCTGTCAATTCCTTCTTCACCTTGACGCCGGCAGCAGATTTGCCGGCTGCTTTTGACGGGCGGGCGGCTGCGGCAAATCAACAGCCGGGGGCGGCAGATCGGGGGCCTGAGGACAGGCGGCTGGAGCAGCTCCTGGAGGCATGAACGGACCACGACCAGGGAGGGCAGGTGCCGGTGCAGGTGCCGGGAAGGGTGGCGGTTGTGCGTACATGGCAGCGTGTGCTAGGGATTGCTGGTGCAAGTGTGGAGACTGGTGCTACGGTCTCTAGCTAGCGGGGCCGGGCAGGACATCACCCGACAACCTCCCGGACGAGCGGGCAGTCCGAGTCCCCGCAAACCAGTCGCAGGTTTTGGATCGGTATGCACCAAAACAGACTGGTTCTGGGCTGGATCTTGATTTGCGGGTGCATGTTGGGCCTTGGGCTCGGTCCGAGAGGACGCGATCGGACGCGCGGAGTCCGTTTGTAGGGAGGAGGAGGCGTTGGAGTTGGCCTGAGGGGCGGAATCGAGCCGAACATCGAGGAAGAGGGTGTCACTGGCGGCGGGTTCGGGAGCAGGGCGTGCGTTGTGTGTCGACTAGGTGTGGCGTGCATGCATAGCATGTAGATGTGTCTGGTGCATGTTGATCGGGTCGGGACGAGTGGCGTTGTGTCTAAGTGCGTGTGTTGGGTGCAGGGTCGCGTGGGTGTGTCTAGGGTTAGGGCACCAGGGGTGGTAGGCATCTAGCTGGGCCTAACTAGCTGCCTCCACCCTAAATCACTTTTATTTTTCTGTTTTTTAAAAGACTTCTAAAAATAATTTTTAGATAAATAAAAGATCTAAAAAAACAGGTTTTAATTTAAAATAAAGGATATAAATAATTAGAAAATAAAATATATTTTTGGTGAAAGTATTTTAGAAGAAAAACTACAAATAATAATATTATAATATTGTATAAAATAAAAATATCGCGAATCTAGTTGGAAATAGACTATTATCCTTGCTATATATTCACGTGCCCTCGCAAGCCAAATGTTAAATAGGTGGTGCTGGGTTAGCCCGTGTGCTTGAGGCTGCAGCCCACGCACGGCCGTGCCCCGGAGCTTCACGGGCCAGCATTCCATGCCATGGACCGGCACGCCCAAAGCCCGGCTCGTTCGCGAGGTTTGATTCCAATTACCAACGAAGACGGATTGCGCGCTGGTCGTTGGCGAGTTTTGATTCCAATTACCAACGAAGACGAATAGATCGCCAGCCGGAAACCCAGATGGTAGCCGTGTTAGCCCAGGTATCCGGCCGGGGCCCGCGCGTGTGGGGCCCCATATACTAGCCAGGCCGAATCCTTATAAGAAAAGGGGGCTCTACCTGTTCGTTCCTCTCCCCTCGACACCAAACTCGAACTCTCAACCGAGACCAGAGCAGAGAATCCAAGACGAGGGACGATAACTCGGCGACTCCACCGCGCGCAGGGGAGAAGTACCCGAGAGAGAGGGAGGCAAATCCGCTCGGTGAGAAGGCGAGAGGGCGGGCCACCATGAGGCGCTCCTCCAAGAAGTCGTCATCGTCCGCCGCGGCCGGTAACGCCCCTACTCCCGGATCACTCCCCCTCGCTGTCTTTTTTGTTTCGTGATTAGGCTGTGCGCGAGGTTCCCTTCGTGAGGCACTGCTCGGTGGATCCCGGGTCCGTTTGCTCTCTTGAGAGATTCGATGTGGCGCCTTGCCTCGGGAAGATCCAATCTTGAGTTGTCCCGTGTGGTGGGAGCGTACGAGGTACGAGTGTACGACTCCTTGATGGCTGGCCGGTATCTGGGGTTTGGATCGCTTGCTACGGGATGGGAAGGGTAGATGGAGGGTTTAGCAATTTGACGTGATGGTAAAAGAAGGTGCCGAATCTTGGATTTGTGCAGAGCTGGCTGTCGATTCGCTTGCAGATTTACGTTCCTAGGGTACGTTGATGGCCATTGACAGGTTTAATTATTTGCTGACCCAGGCAAATACTGTTTGTAAGCATAGCTAAAGACCATGTGCTAATACCGTGTTCAGGTCTTCTGGTTCAGTTCTGTCATCTCTGCAGCGGTTTGTTGTCTAAGAATCAATTATACACCATTATCACCATAAATTCACCACGTATCTTCTATTGCAAATCTGTACTTCTTTGAACTCTAGGAATCAGGTTAGTTGTGTGCCAGCCTAACACCATGGTGAATATTTGAAAAACAATTCCATCATTAAAAAACTCATCAATTATGCATGCTTTTGTACTACCCTCTTTATACACTTAAAATATTAAGATTTTCTTAGTTCCGTAGGTTTGTAAAGGCATAGCTATTACGTTATATATTGACAATTATGTACTAGGGAAAATAGATTGCTAGAATGATGATGGTCTCATAGACAATGAAAGGAGATGAGCACATCATCAGTTGCTTTTAATGTAATAATCAGGAACATCAGTTACTCCCAGTCAATTTGTAATTGTTCCTATCATTATATCATATACTCCCTCCATCTCAAAATGGATGTCGAAATTTTTCCTAAATTTAGATGTATCTACACTATTTAGTACTAGATAAATCCAAATTTAAAAAATTTGCGACATCTATTTTGAGATGGAGGGGGTACTATTATTTGAACAATGTATATTCACTAGGTATTGTCCATCTGCCAAACTTTTACTTCACTTTCTCCTTTGTATCACTTCATCTCAACCTGTTCCTTTGGTGTTCTTCTCCCATTCATTTGGGTATTGCTTTGCTGCTCTCATGAGTTTTTAGTGCCATTTTGTAATGCTGAAGGGTTGGAGTAGGAGCTCTCATATTCTCTTTTGAGGGTATGTATATCTGAATGAGTACTAAGCAAACGATTATATTTAGGTGAGGAACAAGTAAATGAAAAACAAAACAGAAAAAGAAAAGGAGTCAGTACAAACCTGACCAGCAGGAAAGCACAGCGTGGTGAGATGCACTGATTCCTTTTCTTTCTGTATTACTTGTCAAATCGTTACTCATCCATCTGGGTGTAAGAATGTGGGTGTGTATATGCGTAGTCCTGCATGTCGATGTGGTGTGTTTGTGTACCTTGACTACTTGCAAAGACATGCACAGATTCCTTTTCGGGGTTCAAACTATTGTTTTACTCAGCCTAACTGTGATAAGCTATTCCATAATGTGTTTTGAACTCTAAATGATCCCATCAATTTGTACATAAGCATGTGACAGTATTATGCATCTTGTCCTTTATTTTGTAGGGACCAATCATCTGATAAGACCTTGTTTTCACTGTCATGTTATTCAGTTAATTGATCTTGTCATTGGTTTTGCTCGTTCCCCAAGCTTGCGTGCTAAATTCTGTAATATGTTACATGTTATTTATGCTAAATTATTTAATGTGTTGTATGCTTAGATATATTGACAGTGAACCACATGTTACTTAGGTCTATTGTAGTAATATTTGATTATTTTCATATATTTGCAGGTCCCACTAAAGCCGTTTCCAAGGAAGTAGAACGGATTGACCAACTTTTCTATACTTATGCCGACAGCTCATCCGGCATGATTGAGTAAGTTCTTTCACAGTTTTCCCAAATACTTGTCTTCCGTTGTTTTTTGCTGCTCATTGTAGTCCTACTTTCATTTGGAAGTTGTAGATGTACCTCCTAAATGGCGAATTAGCACCCATATAAAAAACGAGATCTGTTTTATGTGAATCACTACAAATTTTAATGTACTAATTGTTGATGCTTATTTAAGGTCATTCATGTTTGTTTATTGTAGTCACATACTCCCTCCGTTCCTAAATATAAGAAGTTGTGGCAAGCCAAATTGAATTGCAAAACGTCTTATGTTTAGGAACAGAGGAAGTACCATTTTAATGCACTTATATGTTATTTTAATTTTTGTGATGCTTTTTGCACATGAATGAGCTGTTTTCTAACTTACTACTGGAACAGCCCAGAAGGCATCGAAACACTTTGCTCTCATCTTGAAGTTCCCCATACTGATGTTCGAATTCTGATGTTAGCATGGTAATGTCACTGTTCTCTAAACATGCCTTGTGCTGTCCATCTCTTTTACTTAAAGTATCTAATAAATGACATTTATCTTGTATCAGGAAAATGGGCTGTGAGAAGCAAGGTTATTTTACTCTGGTATGCATTATTTTTGAACTGTAAAAATTGTTTATCACTATAACATCACACATTCTCACTGTCATTTGAGTTTTGACTGGCAGTACTCTGTTGACAGGATGAGTGGAGAACTGGCATGAAAGCTCTGCGAGCTGATAGTATTATTAAGCTGAAGAAGGCGTTCCCCGAACTGACACAAGAAGTGAGTGTTCTATTCCATATGTACTCCCTCCCTTCAGCAAAAAAAGGCCTATAAATTTTGCCAAAAGTCAAACAGTACATAGTTTGACCAAAATATTTAGAAAAACCATAAGTAAATTTCATACTCCCTCTGTCCAGAAATAAGTGACTTGGATTTGTCTAAATTTGCATGTATCTAGACATGTTTTAGTGTATAGATGCATTCGGATCTAGACAAACCTAAGTCACTTATTTTCGGACATAGGGAGTACTATAATATAAATATAAATATATAATATCACAATTCTTGATAGTTTTTCTATAAATCTGGTCAAACTTTGCACTGTTAGTTCTGAAAAAAACACATGCCTTGTTTTACAGAACAAAGCTAGTAACAGTTAAATATGTTTGAAAGGTTTGTATTTGTTAAGGGTGAAATAACCTATGGTGAACCCTACCAAGTTCATTGAACAGAATTCAATTACCAAAGGCTTGTGATTGAATGGAATAACAAGCTACAACTAAATGATGATATTCAGTTCTACTGTAAGTGGCTTGCTGATAATGTGATCCTTACAAACCAGGTTACAAGGCCCTCTAATTTCCAGGAATTCTATCAGTTTGCATTCCGTTATTGCCTAACAGGTAAGTCTCACTTCATATTCTTTCAACCCACATTATTCTGTTATTAATGCTTACCGTGTGTGCTCAGAGGACAAGAAGAAGTGTATCGAAATACCAGTTGCTTGTGAGTTGCTGAATCTAGTATTGGGCTTGCAGTTCCGCCCCCAAGTTGAGAAACTTATTAATTACCTCAAGGTAATGATCAATTGGACTTCCTTCTGTATGGTTGTTCTGAATGACTCATATTTTGGTTGATGTACTTATTTAAGTTATTTTGTGCTTTAGTACCAAAACGAGTACAAGGTTATAAACATGGATCAGTGGATGGGATTTCTTCGGTTCTGCAATGAGGTCATGTTTGAAATCACCCTATTTTGTGGCATATTTTTCCCTTTTGTTTATTCATAGTAGCTAAACCTTAACATCATTTCCTTCTCACAATATTGACTTTGAATCACCTTTATTCAGATAAACTTCCCATCACTTGACAATTATGATGAAGACCAAGCTTGGCCTTTAATTTTAGACAATTTTGTTGAATGGCTAAGAGCAAATAAAAATTAGCTCTTATATTCAAGGGTTTGTGAAGATGGCATCCAAACATAATGCTCAGGAATGTAAGTGAACTATCGTCTTTCTTTCCCTAGCTTCACTTCGACAACTTAAGAATTTTGAGACAATTCATTATATTGGCATTAAATTGCATTGAGTGAATGGTGTATACGTTTATCAGTTAAGATATGTGGGATAAATATAACCACCTCATAATTTGCAAGCATTTCTTTTTTTGGCAAGATGTTATCGATCATTTTCCTTTTTCATGCAGTTGCTTGCAGTTTACATTCATGTGATTCTGTTTATCTGTTTCTTCAGCACCTTGGAGGCTTTCGAAGGATGCTCGTCTGTGACTGCTGCGTGTGAAGTCCTAGTTTCAGAAATCATCAATCGCCTTGTGTTTGTTTTTCGCATTTTGATACTAGAAGCAGTTTGTGGGGCCGTCATCTAGAAATTTTGTGTCGACATGCTCTATATTGCTACTATTGCATTCAATGTGTTCTTAGGTGTATAGTTATGAGAGCATGCAAACCTTCTGGAAGTCTTGAATGAACCTTGTGGCATGTGTTGGGTATGGTTTATTTGTTCTTTGCTTGGCATGCCACGTTAATTTGCAGTTCCACGTTATCTTTTCACACGGTGTGGTTGCTGATCGATCAATAGTGATTTCTTGATGATCTGAGAATACCACTACTCCCTCTGTCCAAAAGAGGATAGAATACATTTGTCTAGATTTTTATCATGTGAATCTAGATAAATCCATGACATACTTTTTGGGATGGCCGTTTATATAAATATAAGATGTTTTGAAATAAAAAATACAGCATAAATTAGTACTCCCTTCGACTCGGTTTAGATTGACAAATTAATCAACTTAGTATGAGATACATATGATAAAAATTATATTATTAGAAACTTTAAATGTTATATTTTCTAACGGTATCTTCTAAACTGGGACAGAGGGAGTATGTAACTTGTGAAAAAAACAAAGTTCACCGCTTATATAAATATAAGATTTTTGAAATAAAAAATACAGCATAAATTATTATGTAACTTGTGAAAAAGAAAAAGTTTAGTTTTCCCTTTTTATGTAGGTCACATACAATCGTACTATTTTAAAAAAAATACACAGGAGGTGAGAGGGTGAATATGGAACTACTCCGTCCGCAAATAAGTATATATCTAGCTTTTGCCTAAGTCAAACATAACTAAATTTGACCAATTTTATAGAGAAATATAGAAACATATATTACATCAAATTGATATATTATGAAACTAGATTTAAAAATAAATCTAATGGTAACAATTTAGTGTCATAAATGTTGATACGTTGTCCTAAAAAATTAGTCAAACATAGTAAAGTTTGACTTAGGACAAGGCTAGAAGTACACTACGGACCGAGGGAGTAGAGAAAAACAATACGGAGACCCACGGAAGCTCGGATGAATATGGAACGAAGAATAGGTTAGCCTCCTCTCCGTCACCTCCTCTGTAGCTTTGAGAGTCGCCTGTGACATTCCAGGGCTCGCCCGTGCCCCTCTCGCCGGCTCTGTAGCTTTGAGAGTCGCCTGTGACATTCCAGGGCTCGCCCGCGCCCCTCTCGCCGAAATAGCCGGCAGGAGGTGGCAGCGGGGGTCGCCGAAGTAGCCTTAGTTGTTAGAGCATCTCCACTCGTCGGGCAAACTTAGGCCAAAAACCGAACCGTTTTTCGGACCTGGATATAGTACCCACTCGCGTACCCAGGCCGAGTTCCCACGTTCGGCTAAATTTCATTAAAGATGGACGCATTTTATTAAGATGGGCGAATATAGGCGGATTACATCGAACTTAAACTAAAGTAGTACATAATAAACTAAAAAAGGCCGCCGTCGCGGCCTTCGTTGGCGCCTTCACCGTTCTACATGCCGAGTTCTTTGTAGAAACGCCGTATAACAGGATCGCCCGCCATCATCCTCGCCTTGTTGTCGCTGCCGTCACTTTCGGCCGGTGCCAGTGGGGCCCATCTGGCTCGGTCGCCGCCTCCACCGGTAGGAAGGGTCGTCATCCTCGTCGTCGTAAGAGAGTGTGAGGAACTCCGGCGAGGGGTACGTCTTATATAGGCCGAGGTGGGCGGCGAGGGCGGGAGGGGTGTAGCGGCGATGGCGGGAAAAGGGGAAACGACGGGAAGTTAGTGCCCGACGGTCTGTCGCGGGAGCCGAGGCGGCGGCGGTGGCCCGACAATTCAGCGACGTGTGGCCGACGCGACGGGCAGTTAATGTCCGGCGGTCGCCGCGTGGTTCCGAGGATGACGACGACTCGGCTTCCGTCGCTGACTCGGCGGGTCCACGCGCCGTTTCGTTTTTTTTTGCCGAGTTCGCTGCGTCCGGTGTTCCTAGGGCGTACCCGGGAACCTTGGTTCGGCCTGGGTAGTCCGAACCAAAATTGGCCCAAATCCGGTCGAAAACAGGTTCCTGGGTACGCGACTGGGCCAATTTTCGGCGTCCAGATCGGCGTCCTGGGTAGGCAAGTGGAGATGCTCTTAGCTTTTTGTCAGGTAGAGGCGGCGGTGCTTCGGATCTAGGCAGCCAAATCATGGATCTTTTAGGGTTCCTTTTTGATTCTCTCTTGCTTCGATGACCGGAGTTGAGGAAGAAAAGAAGGGCAACCGCGTCGGCCAATAACTTTGGCGCTGCAGGTTTCCTTTCGAGAGGTGGTGGTGGTGGGATGCCCTGTGTTGGAGATATGCCCTAGAGGCAATAATAAATGTAGTTATTATTATATCTTTGTGTTTATGATAAATGTTTACATTCATGCTATAATAGTATTAACAAGGAAACATTGATACTTGTGTGATTTGTAAACTTAATTTGAAGTCCCTAGTATAGCCTCTATACATCACTAGCTTGTTGGTTGATAAATGATTGTGGTTTCCCTATCATGAACATTGAGATGTTATCAACAACAAGATCATATCGTTAGGAGAATGATATGGTGGACATACTCCTATAGATAAGCGTAGCATAAAGATCAAGTCATTTCAATAGTTCAATTGCTATATGCTTTCTGATACATAGTAACCTAATTCCTTCGACCATGAGAGCATGCATATCACCTTTGGGATGGATGCTTTGATGACATCAAACACCACACCGTGGCGGGTGGCTATAAAGGTGGCATTGAGTGTTGGAAAGTATTGGTTGAGACACATGGATCAAGAGTGGGATTTGTCCATCCATATGACGGATAGATATACTCTGGGCCCTCTCGGTGGAATGTCATCCAATTGGCTTGCAAGCATGTGGCTCACAAGGGATAACATATCATGGGAGCGAGAAAAGAGTACTTATCGGTAACGAGGTTGAACTAGGTATGCAGAGATATCGTGATCATAACCTCGGATAAGTAAACTATCGTGAGACAAAGGGAAATTGGTATCGTATGTAAGTGGTTCATTCGATCGCAAAGTAATCGTAGAAATATGTGGAGCCATATGAATTTCAGATTCCTCTATTGGTTATTGTTCGGAAGTGTCTCGATCATGTCGCATAATTCACGAACCGTAGGGAGACACACTTAAGGATTGACGTTGTTTAAGTAGTTATGGTATTATGAAAGAGACCGAATGTTGTTGAGTCTCGGATGGGATCCGGGATATCACGAGGTGATCCGAATGGTCCGGAGAATAAGATTCATATAAGGAAAGTCCGTTTGAGTTGGGAATGATTAGGTGTTTTCATCGGGAATGTTCTAGAAGGTTCGGAATGTCCGGCACTCCGGAGGGGAAGGGGTACATGAATGTGTCATTGCATATTGGAATGATTGCATCATGTACTAAGTGTCCTCGCTGTTCCAAATAAAGGATTAAATTGAATCCTAATTTGAAAAGTCAAATAGCTAGTTTGAAAAGTCAAACGTCTAAAATTGGAAAGAGAAAAAGAGGAAGGTGTGGGAAACCGAGTTGGGGAGGTTCCTCCTCCAACCGGCCCACCTCCAAGACGAGTTGGGGAGGACTCCTCTCCCTCCCTGGCGGCCCCTCCACCTATAAGGAGGCGGGGCTCCTCCTCTAGACACACAAGTCCCTCACCTCAAACCCTAGAAAGTCCTCCATAGCCGCCACCACCTAGGGTTTTGCCCTAGCCGCCGACTTGGGGTCCCGGAACCCTAGCCACGGCTCTAGCCCCTCCTCCTTGGTGTGTCTAAACCCTAGATCGCCGAGGAGCTCTCATACTCCACCATACTCGCTCGGCTTAAGGCAAAGCCTCAGGATTTCCCTCTACTTAGGTACCACGCCGTTGTCTCTTAGGAATCACGAGGAGAGTGCTACAACCTCCATTTCTTTGGAACAAGGGAGAGGAAGGTCTTCGTCGAAATCGAACGTGTGACCGATTGGGAGGCGCCGAACGCAGCCGGAAGGATCGTCTACGCGATCTTGAGATCGGGAAGAGTACCACTACATCACCCACGAATCGCTCTCGTTAAACACTTTGGAATCTTCGAGGGTAAGTTATTCCATCGACTCGTTGCTACAATCTAGTAGATAGATCTTGGCTTGTTTGTTTGTATGCGATAGAAATTTTTTGTTTTCCATGCTACGAAACCCTACAGTGGTATCAGAGCCGTGTCTATATGTAGATCTGTTGCACGAGTAGAACACAATGGTCATTGTGGGCGTTGATGCTTTTATTGTCGATTGCTTCTTGTGTACTTTGCATCTTGCGCTATGTTGGGATGAAGCGGCCCGGGCTAACCTTACATGACATCGTTCATGAGACTTGCTCCACGCTTGACATGCAACTTGTATTGCATAAGTGGCTTTGCGGGTGCCTGTTTCTCCTAGAACAGTTAAGATCCAATTTACAACGGGTGATCAACAATGCTAGTATCAATGTTGTGGTTCTTGTTCGTAATTTAGAACGACACTTATTGAAAGCCCCAAACCACGTAAAATATGCAAAGAAAGTAGAGGCGTCTAACTTTGTTTTGCAGGGGTGTGCAGTGATGTGATATGGCCATGATTGTGATTATATTTGATGTATGCAATGTTCCTTATTGTAAGTTGGCAACCGGAAGGAGCCAGATGGTTGTCTTTAATTTATGTTAAGACCCGCGTGTCTATTTAAAGTAGTTGTAATAGTTGAAGACCGGTGGACGACAACCATGGAGAAGCGTCATTGACCTTGATGCAATGCCGGTGATGATGGAGATCATGTTCGTGCTTGAAGATGGAGATCGGAAGCACAAAGAAGAAAGGCCATATCATATCACATATTATTGAATTGCATGTGATGTTAATCCTTTATGCATCTTGTATTGCTTAGTAGACGACGGTAGCATTATAAGATGATCCCTCATGCACATGAATTTCAAATCATAAAGTGTTCACCATTAGTTAGCACCGTTGCTAAAGCTTGTTGTTTCGAAGCACCACGTGATGATCGGGTGTGTTAGATTCCGCAAGTGTATACAACGCGTGAAGCCAGATTTGCTCATGCGGAAACTAAGGTTTGATCTTGACGAGCCTAGCATGTACAGACATGGTCTCGGAACACGGATCACCGAAAGGTAAAGCATGAATCATATAGTAGATATGATGAACATGACGATTGTTCGCCATTGAAACTATATAAACTCTCGTGATGATCGGTGTTGATGTAGTGGATTTGGTTCGTGTGATCACTAAAACAATGTGAGGGATGTTGTTTTGAGTGGGAGTTCACCTAGTTTAATTTCATTATTAATTTGAACTCAATTTGTCATAAACTTAGTCTAAACTATTGCAAATATGTTGTAGATCAATGGCAGCCCCTACCATCAATTTTAATGCGTTCCTAGAGAAAGAAAAGCTGAAAAACAATGGAAGCAACCGCGGATTGGTTGGCAATTTGAGGATTGTCCTCACGGTGGTAATTTGACCTATGTCTTTGGATGCACATTGGGTGACCCACCTGCAGCTGATGCTTCCGATGAAGTAAAGAATGTTTACCTCGCTCGGAAGAATCAGTACTCCATAGTTTAGTGTGCTATCTTGTATGGTTTGGAATCGGAGCTTCAGAAAAGGTTTGAGAATTCAGACCCATATGATATTGTCGAGGATCTCAAATTGATCTTTGAGACTCATGCGGCAATTGAAAGTTATGAGGCTTCTGAAAAGTTCTTTAACTGCAAGATGGAAGAGGGAAGCTCCGTCAGTGAGCATGTGCTTAAGATGTCTGGGCACGCAAACAAACTTCAAAGCTTGGGTATAGTGATTCCTAATGCTTTGGGGATTTACCGTGTCCTCCAATCACTACCACCAAGTTACAAGAACTTTGTGATGAACTACAACATGCAGAACATGAACAAGCAGTTGCAGAACTGTTTGCTATGTTAAAGTCTGCGAAGTGGAGATCAAGAAAGAGCACCAAGTGTTGTTGGTCAATAAGACCACCAAATTCAAGAAAGGCAAGTCTAAGCGGAAGGACACTTCAAGAAGGGTGGTAAGAAAGTTACCGCTACGGTGAAGAAGACCAAGGCTGGACCCAAGCCCGATCTTGAGTGCTTTTCTTGCAAGGGAGAAGGTCCTTTGGGCGGAATTGCCCAAAGTACTTGGCGGATCTGCGAGCGGCAACATCAAGAAGAAAGGTATATCGATATACATGTTATTGATGTGTATCTCACTAGTACTGTAGTAGTATTTGGGTATTTGATCTTGGTTGGTTGCTCATATTTGTAACTCGAAACAAGTCTTTGCAGAATAAGCGGAAGCTAGCGAAGAACGAGGTGATGCGGCGTGGGAAGCGGATCAAAGGTTGATGTGATCGCGGTGACGCTACCCTTCATCTACCATCGGGATTAGTTTTATACTTAAATAATTGTTATTTGGTGCCTGCGTTGAGCATGAACATTATATCGGGATCTTGTTTATTGCGAGACGGTTACTTGTTTAAGTCCGAGAATAATGGTTGTTCGATTTATATGAGTAATATGTTTTATGCACATGCACCTTTGATAGATGGTCTATTCTTATTGAATCTCTATAGTGGAAATACACATATCAACAACATTGAGGCTAAACGTTTGAAATCAAGCGATAATTCGACCTATATGTGGCACTGTCGTCTTGGTCACATTGGAGTGAAACGTATGAAGAAACTCCATTCCGATGGACTTCTTGAATCACTTGAAAGATGCGAAGCATGTCTTATGGGTAAAATGACTAAGACTCCATTTTCTGGTATGATGGAGCGAGCTACGGACTTATTGGAAATCATACATACCGATGTGTGTGGCCCAATGAGTGTAGCATCGCGCGGTGGTTATCGTTATGTTCTTACCTTCACGGATGACTTGAGTAGATATGGGTATATCTATTTCATGAAACATAAGTCCGAAACTTTCGAGAAGTTTAAGGAGTTTCAAAGTGAGGTAGAGAATCAACGTAACAAGAATATTAAATTTCTACGTTCTGATCGTGGAGGTGAATATCTAAGTTACGAGTTTGGCGAGCATTTGAAGAAATGCGGAATACTTTCTGATTGACACCGCCGGAACACCACAGGTAATGGTGTGTCGAACGTGAATCGAACTCTCTTAGATATGGTTCGTTCTATGATGTCACTTACAGATTTACCGCTATCATTTTGGGGTTATGCATTGGAAACAGCCGCATTCACTTTAAATAGGGCACCGTCTAAATCCGTTGAAACGACACCGTATGAATTATGGTTTGGGAAGAAACCTAGATTGTCGTTCCTTAAAGTTTGGGGTTGAAGCCTATGTAAAGAAGTTACAACGGACAAGCTTGAACCCAAAGCGGAAAAATCGTCTTCATAGGATACAGAAGGAAACTATTGGGTATACCTTCTATCATAGATCCGAAGGCAAAATCTTCGTTGCCAAGAATGGATCCTTTCTAGAGAAGGAATTTCTCTCGAAAGAAGTATGGAAGGAAAGTAGAACTCGACGAGGTTGTCGAACCTTCTCTCAAAATTGCGAGTAGCGCAGACCGGAAGAAGTTCTGTGGTGCTGCACCAATTAGAGAGGAAGCTAATGATGATGATCATGAAACTTGTTGAAGTTGCTCTGAACCTCGGAGGTCAACGAGAACTCGTACCACTCCAGTTGGTATGATCCGTTATGAATGTCATGTTGGTGGACAACACCGATGACCCCGAGACATATGAGGAAGCAATGATGAGCCGATTCCAATAAATGGCAAGAATCCATGAAATCCGAGATTGGATCCATGTCGAAAACCAAGTATGGACTTTGGTGGACTTCTGGGATGGCCGAAAGGCTGTCGAGAACAAATGGATTTTCAAGAAGAAAACAGATGCTGATGGTAATGTTATTGTCTATAAAGCTCGACTTGTCGCAAAAGGGTTTCGACAAATTCAAGGAGTTGACTACGATGAGACTTTCTCACCGGTAGCGAAGCTAAAGTCTGTGAGGATTATGTTAGCAATCGCTGCATATTATGATTATGAGATATGGCAGATGGATGTCAAAACAGCATTCCTCAATGGAGATATTGATGAAGAGTTGTATATGATGCAACCCAAAGGTTTTGTCGATCCTAAAGATGCTAACAAGGTATGCAAACTTCAACGGTCCATCTATGGATTGAAGCAAGCATCCCGAAGTTGGAATCAACGTTTTGATAAGGTGATCAAAAGTTTTGGTTTTATACAAACTTATGGAGAAGCTTGTATTTATAAGAAAGTGAGTGGGAGCTCAGAGCATTCTTAATATTATATGTGGATGACATATTGTTGATTGGGAATGATGTAGACCTTCTTAATAGTGTCAAGGAATATTTGAATAATAGTTTTTCAATGAAGGATCTTGGCGAAGCAGCTTACATATTAGGCATAAAGATTTACAGAGATAGATCGAAGCCAAATATCATTGTCTGAGTACAAGTACATATTTGGACAAAGTTCTAAAGAGGTTTGGAATGGAAGAAAGCAAGAAAGGGTTTTTGCCCATGTTGCTCAATACGACCTTGAGTAAAACTCAAAGTCCGACATCGACGGAAGATAGAGAAAGGATGAGTAAGACTCCTATGCCTCAGCCATAGGATCTCTAATGTATGCCATGCTATGTACTAGACCCGACATTGCATATCTTTGTTAGTTTAACTAGCAGATATCAAAGTGATCCAGTGGATCATTGGACAAATGATCAAAAACATCCTTAAGTACTTGAGAAGAACTAAGGATATGGTTCTTTCTTATGGAGGTGATGAACAGCTCGTTGTTAATGGTTACACCGATGCTAGTTGGAACACCGATCCGGATGATTCTAAATCACAATGGATACATATTTATTTTGAATGGTGCGGCAGTTAGTTGGAGGAGTGCAAAGCAAAGCGTTGTGGCGAGATCTTCAAGCGAATCGGAATACATGGCTGCCGGAGGCTTCACAAGAAGCAATATGGATGAAAGAGTTCATTACAGAGTGGGTGTGGTTCCAAGTGCTGGACCCAATGTCTATCTCTTGTGATAACATGGGCGCCATAGCCAATGCGCAAGAACCAAGGTCACACAAGAAGCTGAAGCACATCAAGCTGCGTTTTCACGCTAATCGAGAACATATCCAGGATGGGGATATAAAGATTTGCAAAGTACACACAGATCTGAATGTGGCGGATCCGTTGACTAAACCTCTCCCGAGGGCAAAACATGACCAACACCAAACTGCCATGGGTGTTCGGTATATTACCATGTAATCTAGATTAGATGACTCTAGTGCAAGTGGGAGACTGTTGGAGATATGCCCTAGAGGCAATAATAAATGTAGTTATTATTATATCTTTGTGTTTATGATAAATGTTTACATTCATGCTATAATAGTATTAACAAGGAAACATTGATACTTGTGTGATTTGTAAACTTAATTTGAAGTCCCTAGTATAGCCTCTATACATCACTAGCTTGTTGGTTGATAAATGATTGTGGTTTCCCTATCATGAACATTGAGATGTTATCAACAACAATATCATATCGTTAGGAGAATGATATGGTGGACATACTCCTATAGATAAGCGTAGCATAAAGATCAAGTCATTTCAATAGTTCAATTGCTATATGCTTTCTGATACATAGTAACCTAATTCCTTCGACCATGAGATCATGCATATCACCTTTACCGGATGGATGCTTTGATGACATCAAACACCACACCGTAACTGGGTGGATATAAAGGTGGCATTGAGTGTTCGGAAAGTATTGGTTGAGACACATGGATCAAGAGTGGGATTTGTCCATCCATATGACGGATAGATATACTCTGGGCCCTCTCGGTGGAATGTCATCCAATTGGCTTGCAAGCATGTGACTGGCTCACAAGGGATCACATATCACGGGAACGAGAAAAGAGTACTTATTGGTAACGAGGTTGAACTAGGTATGCAGAGATACCGACGATCATAACCTCGGATAAGTAAACTATCGTGAGACAAAGGGAAATTGGTATCGTATGTAAGTGGTTCATTCGATCGCAAAGTAATCGTAGAAATATGTGGGAGACATATGAATTTCCAGATTCCTCTATTGGTTATTGTTCGGAGAAGTGTCTCGATCATGTCCGCATAATTCACGAACCGTAGGGAGACACACTTAAGGATTCGACGTTGTTTAAGTAGTTATGGTATTATGAGAAAGAGAACGAATGTTGTTCGGAGTCTCGGATGGGATCCGGGATATCACGAGGTGATCCGGAATGGTCCGGAGAATAAGATTCATATAAGGAAAGTCCCGTTTCGGAGTTCGGGAATGATTCCGGTGTTTTCATCGAGAATGTTCTAGAAGGTTCTGGAATGTCTGGCACTCCGGAGGGGAAGGGGTACATGAATGTGTCATTGCATATTGGAATGATTGCATCATGTACTAAGTGTCCTCGCTGTTCCAAATAAAGGATTAAATTGAATCCTAATTTGAAAAGTCAAATAGCTAGTTTGAAAAGTCAAACGTCTAAAATTGGAATGAGAAAAAGAGGAAGGTGTGGGAAACCGAGTTGGGGAGGAGTTCCCTCCTCCAACCGGCGGCCCACCTCCAAGCCGAGTTGGGGAGGGACTCCTCTCCCTCCCCTTGGCGCGGCCGGCCCCTCCACCTATATAAGGAGGGGCAGGGCTCCCTCCTCTAGACACACAAGTCCCTCACCTCAAACCCTAGAAAGCTGCAGCCCTCCATAGCCGCCGCCACCACCTAGGGTTTTGCCCTAGACGCCGACTTGGGGGTCCCCGGAACCCTAGCCACCAGCTCTAGCCCCTCCTCCTTGGTGTGTCTAAACCCTAGATCGCCGAGGAGCTCTCTCATACTCCGCCATACTCGCTCCGGCTTAAGGCGAAGCCCTGCGGGATTTCCCCTCTACTTCCGGTACCACGTTGTCTTCGGAATCACGAGGAGAGTGCTACAACCTCCGCTGCTTTGGAACAAGTGAGAGGAAGGTCTTCTTGAGTACAGGCGTGTGACCGATTGAGGGCGCTGGGAACGCCTTGGAAGGATCGTCTACGATCTTGAGATCGGGAAAATGACTACATCACCCACGAGAATCCGCTCTCGTTAAACACTTTGGAATCTTCGAGGGTAAGTTATTCCATCGAATCGTTGCTACAATCTAGTAGATAGATCTTGGCTTGTTTGTTTGTATGCGATAGAATTTTTTTGTTTTCCATGCTACGAAACCCTACACCCTGTCCCTGTCGGCCGTGGAGGCGAGGGGGAAGGGTGCGTCAGCACGAAGCTTGGCGAGGCTGCTATGCTCCTAGACGGCCGTGGAGGCGGGGGAGGGGGAGTGGTGTGGCTCTGGTCCCCTATGGAGGGGACAGATTTGGTGCTGCGGGATGGGGAAGCTTTTCTTCCTCCTCTTCCAAGTTGCCACGGTGGCGATGAGGCGAAGGACGGTGTCAACACCTGGATTTTTCAATCCTAGATGCCTGTTATGCCATACATCGCAATCCCAGGATTACCATTTTTGCGAGACATAACAGAATTGGATACCATAGTACTTCATCCATTACAACGATACATAAGTTCTTACACAAATAGGTATCTCATGATCCAGTCCTTAATACAACATCAAGCAGCGGAATACGGCATAATAACGGTAGCGTAGGCGAGGCTCCATCTTCTGGGTCACAGGCAATGCTGACGATGGGAGATGATCCTAGTTGTCGTAACCGTCCTGGGGTCCATCCTCCGGGTACTCCTCTTCATAGTCTGGCCATGGGAATAGCTAGGGACAAAGCCATGAGTACTCTTTAAGTACTCGCAAACTAATACTAACAAAAAAGAGGGGTTTTTGGATAATAGGACACTAGGCTCTAGGGTTGTTTTGCAAAAGCCAGATTTATACCACTAAGTTCCAAAGCTGGTCACAAATTTTATAACTCCTAATTGGGATCTTGTATTTCCATTCACAACTCTACTATGGTCAAGTCAAAGTCTCAGGTCGTTCACAAGTCATTTTGAAAAGTCTGACGGGGGAACAGTATGGCCACTCCAACTGTCCATAACCGCGGACGCGGCTATTCGAATAGTTTGACACTCTGCAGAGATTGTACACTTTCACCACAACATTCGATAAATCCACCAGGAACAAATCCTGAATTCACCATACTCAGTATGCGGATAATCAATCCTAACCTTCCATTTACACTTCCTAGTATAAGCACCTCTCCTGTGAGTTTTGCCTCCCAACCATGACCACTGTCATCTTGGTCTTGCAGTGGACAATCTTCACAAGGTAGCCTCAGCTCGGACCTTGGCCGTGAGGGAACTAATACTAAGGTATATAAGTTTCAAATAAGCCCTACCCAATATTCGGGTGTGGTTATGCGGTAAAATTGGAATGGTATCGCATCCGCACAACCATCAGTTTATAAAGGGCTAAGGCTCATGCCTCAACATTTTCATCACCAAAATCATCAAGTGTTTGGAAACACATGTCCAAAACATTTCAATAGAATGATCCATCATTCCAAGGTTTTCATAACCATTTTTCCACCAAGTATTCCCATCTAAAGTTGATCAAGTTTTATGCTTAGCACTAGCATCTACAGGTGGGGTAGTACTAATAGAGGGTGGTATCTAGTGGAGTTGCAAATAAGTCCAACCTTATACCATAAGTCGATATCAAGGTTTCTAGCTTAGGCCAAATTTTAATGTTCTTTATGCAACCTTGACAATTGTCTAGTTTCTACCAAACTTCTTGGGTAGCCTCTAAGTAAACTTTGGTAAGGAAAAGAGTAAAAGCTTGCCATAAAACTAGGATTGGTTTAGCAAGTGGGTATGGTTACATACGCTTAGGGCATATAGTAATCATGTCACAAGCATGGGTTGTGGCAACAATAGGGTATCTTGCAAGTGTTAGCTTGCATCAATATCAGTCTAAGCTTGCATAGTTACTAGCTTGATCAATCAACTAGTAGTATTAGGCTTGCCTTGTGCAGAGCAGTGGTTGAAGTTCTCTTCGGCTTCCTCCTCGTAGTATCCTCCTTCTTCTTCGTAGCCTTGGTCGGTACTAGCGTCTATGAATAAATACGAGGTACACAATCACCAAACAATACTTAACTACTTGCAATCATCACACACAAGGGTCCTATAGATGATCTAGCATCATCTCTATCATTACAAGGTTAAAGATTTGGTTTAAGTCTTCTTATTTTTAAAAAAAGTAATTTCTACTCATTGAAGAGCTACTTAAGATTTAATATTATCCAAACTAAACATGGGATCATGTTGACACATGTCATCACCACATGTTGTAGTCCATGGGAATGTGATTTAAAGTGGTGTCACAATTTAACAAGGTTTTACCCTTTTATTTTAATTAATTAAAGTGGCTAGAAATGCTTATGAAGCATTCCTTTATTCCTTGAACATTATTTCTGCAAGTAACCTATATATATTTTTATATATTCTGAAAGGTATGGTTGAAAGTGATTTTTGAGAGTTGGAATCAACTCAAAAGCTATTGTGGTTTAAATTTGAAAAATGTTTGAATGCAGAAAAGCTTCTGCCTTGTCATTTTTGCTAAGGGTGATCTACAGATCCAAATGACTTGAATCCAACGGGCTTGGATTAAGCATTCACAGACCTTTCCAACAAAATTGGTTTCATCTAATTTGGTGCACTAAATTGTTCTGGGTTGATTTTTGAAGTTGGGTACTGAAGTGTGTTTGAATTTAAAAGAAAAAGCTTAATTTGAACTGCGGGGCTGCGCGGGAAGTTCTAACGGGCCGGCCTGCTAAGCGCAGTGCTCCCGCGGGCTGCTTAAGTGGGTGTCCCCACTCGTCAGTGACACGGGCTGGGCGAAGCGGTATGGGGCAACGTGGTTCGTCAGATCTGGTTCTAATCCAACGGCTGAGGGTCATCGTCGGCCGAGACTGCTCGTGAGAATGAAACCTAAGCGGCCAGTGAGGGGTCTTGGGGGCTCACCGGGCTACTGGCGAGGTCGGCGGTGACGACGAAGTCGACGGCGAACCTCCTGGTACTGGTGGCTTCTCTGGGCGGCTCAATCGCTGGCTCCTTTCTTCTCCGTGGCGAGCTCGGTGAAATTCGGCAGGTGGTGCTCGCCTTGCTCGAGAATGGTGTGTACGATCGGTGAGAGAGGGAGTGAGATGGTGTGAAGAAATCGTGCGGGGTGGCCTATATTTATAGTCGGCGAGGGACCGTCGGCGCAAGGTGAGCTCGTCGGAGGCGATGTTCTGCAGCTAAAGGCATGGGCAAGGGTAGGGGCGGTCTGTGTCTCTGGCGATGCTCAACGGCATGGTCGCGAGGCATGGGGCGGTGTGGTTTGGTCTGAAGCAGGCGGTGCTCTGCTAGGCGGGCGTTCTCGACGCGGTGGTGGCTGTATGGCGCGGGCGTTAAATGGGGATGTCTGGCGGTCTCTGGTCGGTGGTGATCGTGTGCGCGGTGAGGGCGGCAGTCTGTGGGTGATGGTCGAGGTGGCGCTCGCGCGCTCGGCATGGTCTGGCGTGTCTTGTCGCGTGGTCGAGGCTTGTCAACGCTTCATGGACAGCGATGGCGGTGGTGTGGGCTGCCTCCCAGACAAGGTTGGCACGGCTAGTTCTTCCTCTAGCTTGCTGTCCACTTTGGGGTGACATGGGGTTGCTCGGCTGTTCACCATTAATGGCAATGGCAAGCTCACAGGGGTGCTAGTGCTGGTCTAACCTTGCTAGATGATCTACTGGATTGTGTGAGAGCTAACTAGGGAACAAGTTAGGCCAGAATCACTGCACACTATAGTGTTTGATGTTTTGTTTGATTTGTGTCTGCAACCTGTTTGATGAAATGGCCGCATGAAATCAAGTTTTGAATTTTGAAATGATTTTTGGTGGGTTTGCTAGATTGGTTCTGGTGAGTCTGCAGATGCTTGGGTTTTGAAAATTGAGCTTGTTTAAGTGGGTTTTGAAAAAGTGGGATCTTCCCATATGAAGAAGATTCAATTTTGAGTTGTCATTTAAACTGTGCATTTGAAAGTTTCTGGATGATCACAAGGTGGGCCTTGATACTTTGTTCTGAGTACCTTCAAGGGTGCAAAGATCCAGAAAAGTTTACATTAGGTTTTGAAAGTTTGAGACAGCCAAAGTAGGCATGGGAGTTAAATTGGTCAAAATGACCATTCACTTA
Organism: Avena longiglumis; assembly: GCA_030063025.1. Classification (NCBI taxonomy): domain Eukaryota; kingdom Viridiplantae; phylum Streptophyta; class Magnoliopsida; order Poales; family Poaceae; genus Avena; species Avena longiglumis. The sequence continues at coordinate 175,852,486 of CP125977.1, read as the reverse complement.
ATATATTGGTTTTGACTTATTTTTCTTTAGGAAAAGTGTGGGGAATGTTTTAGATGATGTTCTTTTCACCTAAGAAACATTTTACAAGCAATGGATCACACAAACAAAGTGGTTTTAAAGAATTTCAAAATTCATGCATACACATATACATGCTTTCATGAATTGATTTAGAAAAGTTTTGTTAACCCTAAACTTTAGTATTAGTGTTTTGTTGATCTAAGTTTGATATTTTGGGATGTTACAAACCTTCCCTTAAACAAAATCTCGTCCGAGATTTGAAAAAGAAAAAGATTACCTATGATTTGAAGAGATCCGGAAACTCCGTCTGATGTGATCTTCGCGTTCAGTAGCTTCCTCTTACGTGGTTGCTCCACGAATCTTGAGAAACTTGATGCTTGGGTTACGGTTGTTCGAAAAGCTTCTTCCAATATACGGATGGGTACTTCAGGATAGGTCAGGTCATCATTGATCTCTATGGTCCTATGATCGATATTCTTGAACACTTCGGTCTTCTCGGGGACTTCGAGAAATTTGCGAAGTAACGAGATATGGAACACATTGTGCACTTCTGACATCTCTTCTGGTAGCTCGAGTTGATACGATACTTCTCCTCGACGGTTCAAGATTTTGAAAGGTCCGATATATCTGGGGGCTAACTTTCCTTTGAGTTGGAAACGTTGCATTCCCTTCAATGGCGACACTTTCAGGTAAACAAAGTCTCCAATGTTAAAGGCGAGGTCTCGACGTCTCTTGTCGGCGTAACTCTTTTGTCGAGATTGGGCTGTCTTGAGGTGCTCTCGAATCTTGTGAACCTTCTCTTCCGCTTCTCGTAGGATGTCGGGTCCGAAAATTTGACTCTCTCCTACTTCCGACCAGTTCAAAGGGGTGCGGCACTTCCTTCCGTACATGAACTCAAATGGGGCCATTTGCAAACTGGCTTGGTAACTATTGTTGTAGGAAAATTCTGCAAACGGTAGACAGTCTTCCCACTTGGATCCATACTCTAGCACACATGCTCTAAGCATATCTTCGATTATTTGGTTTACTCTCCGTTTGTCCATCGGTCGAGGGTGATCTGTGATCTTTGAAATCTAGGCGGGTTCCTAAACCTTCTGGACCTTCTTCGAGAATCTCGAGGTAAACGAGTTCCTCGATCCGTCGATATTCTTGGGGACTCCGTGCAAACTAACGATCCTAGCGATGTACAACTCTGCTAGCTTGAACTCGATAGGTGGTTTTAACGGGCAAGAAATGGGCGACTTTGGACAATCATCCACTATGACCCAAATAGAGTCATTTCCCTACTAGAAGTAGGTAGTCCGATGATAAATTCCATTCCTCTGAATCCCATTTCCATTCCGAATTTGCAAAGGTTGCAACAATCCAATGGTCTTTGATGTCCTGCCTTGACTGTGACATATATCACACTTGGCGATATAGCTTCCGATTTCTCTCTTCATCTTATGCCACCAAAATTGCTCTTTCAAATCTTGATACATCTTAGTTCCTCCGGGATGGATAGAATAAAGAGTATCATGAGCCTCCTTGAAGATAACTTCTTTTAACTGCGAATCTGATGGTACACAAAGGCGTCCTTTGTACCACAAAACTCCTTCTTCGTCCTCGGTGAATCCGGGTACCTTGCCTGTACCAATACGACGTTTAATTCCGTCGATACTAGCATTTCCTTTCTGCGCCTCCTTAACTTTGTTGATCAAAGTGGGCTGAAGTTCTATGCTAGCCAAAATCCTTCACTTACTAATTCTAGTGAAAATCTTCCATCTCCTTGTGCAAACTTGGTTGCTCCTCCAAAATCATGGAGTTCAAGCGGCACGACAATCTGCTAAGGGCATTGGCTACTACGTTGGCTTTTCCAGGGTGATAATGAATGTCCAGGTCGTAATCCTTGATTAGCTCAATCCATCTTCTCTGCCTCATATTCAGCTCCTTACGGTGAATATATACTTTAGGCTCTTGTGATCGAATAAATCTCTAGCGGTTTCCCATAAGGTAATGTCTCCATGTCTTGAGGCTAGAACTACGGTTGCGAGTTCGAGGTCATGGGTTGGATAATTTTGTTCATCTTGCTTCAATTGTCGCGATAGATAGGATATAACTTGGCCTTCTTGCATTAGCACACATCGTGACCAATCTTGGATGCGTCACAATACACATCGAAGGGCTTCGTGATATCCGAAGCATGATCAAGATTGGGGCGAAATCAATCTCCTTTTGAGTTCTTGGAAACTCGCTTCACTTGTCCGTCCATTCAAACTTCTTGTCCTTCTTGACAATTGGGTCATGGGTGGGCGATACTAGAGAATCCTCCTACGAATTTGCGGTAATATCCGCCAATCGAGAAAAGCACGAACTTGGGTTTGAGTGGTTGGGGCTTGCCAATCTTCTACATCTTTCACTTTGGCGGGGTCAACGGCAATTCCTCCATTGTGATACAATGTGACCGAGGAATCCTACTTCTGTAACCAGAATTCACATTTGCTAAATTTTGCATACAGCTGATGCTCTCTAAGGGTTCCAAGAATGGTCCTTAGGTGTAGCTCATGTTCTTCTTCCGATTTGGAATAAATCAAAATGTCATCGATGAAAACAACGACAAACTTATCCGGGAAGTCCATAAAAATCTTATTCATGAGGTTCATGAAATAAGCGGGGGCATTGGTTAATCCAAAAGACATGACTGTATACTCATACAACCCATATCTGGTGGTAAAGCGGTCTTTGGAATATCCTCTTGCAATTTTGAGTTGATGATAACCAGTTCTAAGATCAATCTTAGAAAACACACAGGCACCGATCAACTGATCAAACAAATCCTCTATCTTGGGCAAGGGATACTTGTTCTTGATGGTGACATCATTCAACTTTCGATAATCCGTACACAGACGGTTACCTCCATCCTTCTTGTCCACAAATAAGACAGGTGACCTCCATGGGGACGCACTTGGTTGAATCAATCCGATTTCTAACATGGAATCGATTGCTTCTTGATTCTTCTAGTTACGGGTTCATACTATAGGGTCTCGGGCTATAGGTCCTGTTAGGGATTAGTTCGATGATAAACTCGATATCCCTATCTGGGGCATCTTGGGCAAAACATCGAAATACATCGGGTATTCACAGACTATCCGAACTTGGTCGATGGTAGGTTGGGCTAGACTCTTGTTACACTTGAATTGGCGAGGTAAGGTTTCGATATATGCTCGACTAATATTCGGTGGTACTAGTCATGGTAATGGATTTCTTGGCACGATCAATCATTCCTTTATGTTTGGACATCCAATCCATTCCTAGTACTACTTCCAAACCTTTAGTTAAGTACTATTAGATTAGCATAAAAATCTATGCCATGGATTCGGATAGGGACAGCTTTGCAAATTTGCCTAGCCTTGGTGGTTGATCCGAATTTGTACAATCATCACATGCTTGATTTGGTTGGTTGGATTTTACTAGTGCATGCAAATTCTTGGTGACAAATGAATGCGATGCACCAGAATCAAACAACACTCTTGCAATCTTGAATTAACGAAAACATACCCAAGACGTCTGGCGCTTCTGAGCTTCTTGACATGCATGAGAAAAAGGCGCCATTACGGTTGAGTGAATTTCTTGGGGCAAATCTTCTCCACTGGACACGACGCCTTCTTTGCTGGGACATTGGTATTAGGGGCTGTAGCGTTCTTCTTGTTGGGGCACTCGTTGGAATAGTGGCCTTTATTTCCACAGTCATAACAGGTCACTTGGGACTTGTCCTTGGCTGCGATAGGCACAGCATTGCTTCCAGTCCTCGGGGCAGTATTGGGGTTGACGGTAGCATGGTTGGTGTTGAACTTGGGTGGGGCACGGGTGAAAGTGCTAGAATTGCCGGGGTTGTTGTGATTTCCTCCGGGTCTAGGGTTTCCACGGTTGGGATAGTTCGGACGGGTCATAGGGGGTCTGTTGGTTCTTGGGGCAAATCCTGGAGATGGGTTGGGGCGATACTTTGGGGTCTGATGGGTTCCTGGTTGATGCATCATGCGACGCTTGCGGTTCTCATTGGCCTGGTTGATCTTTCCTTCCATCTGGATAGCGGAGTCGACAAGAGCTTCGATATCAGCAAAGGGAATATTGACTAATACTGTCTGCATCTCGTCATGCAGACCATTCAGGAATCTTTCTTTCTTCTTGGCTTCGGTGTCTATTTCATCTGGGGCGTACCTAGCTAAGGACAAAAATTTGTCACGGTATTCTACTACTGTCATCCTTCCTTGCTTGATTCTCCGAACTCGTCTCTCATTCTCTTGATCAAACTGGCGGCACATGGGTTACGCTAAACTTGACCTTGAATTCCTCCTGGTCATCATTTGGCCTCCGGTCATTGCACGAACCTTTGTTCCATGCCATGCATCTCCGGCTAGATAATGAGTGGCGAACAAGACTTTCTCGTTGGCTTCTACTCCGGCTACTTCTAAGTTATTCTCCATGGTTTGCAGCCAATCATCGGCGTCTAGGGGTTCTTCTGACTTGGTGAAAACGGGTGGGTTGGTATTTTGGAAGTTCTTGAGCTTAGATCCGTGGTTGTCCTGATTTCCATGACCTTGGTTGTTGTGGGCTAGCTGGGCTATCTGTTGCAGAGTAGCTAGGTTGGCTTGCCGTTCCGCTCGTTCAGCTTCGCGGTCAGAAGTCAACATTTGCAGGATCTGCAACATTGGGTCCGGGGTTGAACCACTTCCTCCACGTGGCATCTGAGGATGGATATAGATCATGAGAAAAGAGGGAAATTTATAAGGTTTTGGGTCTTTGAAAAGTTTTTAGAGTTGACTCAAGTTTTTCTAGCAACTTGCTTTTTCATTCATTCACTCATAGCACACAGTACAACACACACCACAACAAAGCAAAGCAGATGGTTTTAAGAACCATGCTGGGAACTACGATCTGATGGGACCGATTACTACTCACTACGCTAGTGCTCGATTACTACTGCTTGGAGTCGTGGCTTCATCATCTTCCGCATCATCGATTAAGCGAAATCATCCTCATCGGTGAAGAATTCCATGGCACGGTCCTCCGGAAAATCATCGTCATCGCTGAGATAGGAGTAAGGTCTCCACGAAGATCTTCTCGGCATTCTCCCTTTCCTCTAACGCATGTCTCTCTCATGGATGGTCTCTTCCGAGCTGAGATGCGACGATAAGACGGCAATAATGCGCTCCTTCTTGTCGGTAGCAATGGCGAGACTTGCGATCCTTTGCTAGCATGGCGATGGTCTGATCCTTCGTCTTGATGATGGCAGACTTGTGGTTACAATAGTCACGGCAGTTGTCCAGTTCCTGCTGACGATCATACATCATGAAGCTAAGGTGGTCCAATTGAGTCTTCAGCTCGGGGTGGTATGGGGCTTCCAGTGGTTGACCATTTGCATCACGTCTTGGGCAAAACTCAAAGCGAGTACCCTTGATCTGATTGATGCTCTGCCCACACAGACGGGAAAGAGCTTCCTGCATTGCTCGGGCAAGTCCATCGAGCCAGTTGTTTTCCCTCAAGGTAAACTGAATTCCCTCCGCAGTGGGAGGTTCAATCTTTCCTCGGAGACTTGCAACTATTAGCCACTGTAGATCTTCTCCCCCTTGATCATTGAGCTGAGCTCCGAAGAACTCGGGATGCGGGCGCTCAAAAGTTCCGAAGCTGATTCAGATCCTCTCAAAGATAAGGTCCCTCCATTTCGAGTTGGTAAAACTTGCTGTACTTCACGTCCATCTATAAAAATAGAGGAGGAGTAGTTTAGCAAAGTGATCAAGTGTCAAAATTTTATATATTTTGCAAGAGTTTTTGAGGTACATGAGGTTTAGTAAAGAATTTAAGAGGTAAGAATGAGAATAAGTTTTAAGTAAATAGTTTTGTTTTGAGTATTGAAACTAAGTTTTGGTTCATTCCAATCTAACTAGGGTCTCCTATGGTCGATGGCTCGATACCAACTTGTCAACACCGGATTTTCGATCCTAGATGCTGTTATGCCATACATCGCAATCCTGATTACCATTTTGCGAGACATAACGTAATTGGATACCATAGTACTTCATCCATTACAACGATACATAAGTTCTTACACAAATAGGGATCTCATGATCCAGTCCTTAATACAACATCAAGCGGTGAATACGGCATAATAACGGTAGCATAGGCGAGGCTCCATCTTCGGGTCACGAGCAATGCGGCGATGGGAGATGATCCTAGTTGTCGTAATCACCGGGGTCCATCCTCCGGTACTCCTCTTCATAGTCAGCCATGGAATAGCAGGGGACAAAGCCATGAGTACTCATGACTAATAGTAACAAAAAAGAGGGGTTTTTGGATAATAGGACACTAGGCTCTAGGGTTGTTTTGCAAAAGCCAGATTTATACCACTAAGTTCCAAAGCTGGTCACAAATTTTATAACTCCTAATTGGGATCTTGTATTTCCATTCACAACTCTATTATGGTCAAGTCAAAGTCTCAGGTCGTTCACAAGTCATTTTGAAAAGTCTGACGGGGGAACAGTATGCCCTCAAGCTGTCCATCCATAACATGACGGGTTATTCGAATAGTTTGACACTCTGCAGAGATTGTACACTTTCACAAACACATTCGATAAATCCGTCAGGAACAAATCCTGAATTCACCATACTCAGTATGCGGATAATCAATCCTAACCTTCAATTTACACTTCCTAGTATAAGCACCTCTCCTGTGAGTTTGGCCTCCCAACCATGACCACTGTCATCTTGGGTACTGCACAGGTGGACAATCTTCACAAGGTAGCCTCATTTCAGACCTTGGCCGTGAGGGAACTAATACTAAGGTATATAAGTTTCCAGTCAAGCCCTACCCAATATTCGGGTATTGTGGTTGTACGGTAAAATTGGAATGGTATCGCATCCAGACAACCATCAGTTTTATAAAGGGCTAAGGCTCATGCCTCAACATTTTCATCACCAAAATCATCAAGTGTTTGGAAACACATGTCCAAAACATTTCAATAGAATGATCCATCATTCCAAGGTTTTCATAACCATTTTTCCACCAAGTATTCCCATCTAAAGTTGATCAAGTTTTATGCTTAGCACTAGCATCTACAGGTGGGGTAGTACTAATAGAGGGGTGGTATCTAGTGGAGTTGCAAATAAGTCCAACCTTATACCATAAGCTGATATCAAGGTTTCTAGCTTAGGCCAAATTTTAATGTTCTTTATGCAACCTTCAGCACAACTGTCTAGTTTCTACCAAACTTCTTGGGTAGCCTCTAAGTAAACTTTGGTAAGGAAAAAGAGTAAAAGCTTGCCATAAAACTAGGATTGGTTTAGCAAGTGGGTATGGTTACATACGCTTAGGGCATATAGTAATCATGTCACAAGCATGGGTTGTGGCAACAATAGGGTATCTTGCAAGTGTTAGCTTGCATCAATATCAGTCTAAGCTTGCATAGTTACTAGCTTGCTCAATCAACTAGTAGTATTAGGCTTGCCTTGTGCAGAGCAGTGGTTGAAGTTCTCTTCGGCTTCCTCCTCGTAGTATCCTCCTTCTTCTTCGTAGCCTTGGTCGGTACTAGCGTCTATGAATAAATACGAGGTACACAATCACCAAACAATACTTAACTACTTGCAATCATCACACACAAGGGTCCTATAGATGATCTAGCATCATCTCTATCCTTACAAGGTTAAAGATTTGGTTTAAGTCTTCTTATTTTTAAAAAAAGTAATTTCTACTCATTGAAGAGCTACTTAAGATTTAATATTCTCCAAACTAAACATGGGATCATGTTGACACATGTCATCACCACATGTTGTAGTCCATGGGAATGTGATTTAAAGTGGTGTCACAATTTAACAAGGTTTTACCCTTTTATTTTAATTAATTAAAGTGGCTAGAAATGCTTATGAAGCATTCATTTATTCCTTGAACATTATTTCTGCAAGTAACCTATATATATTTTTATATATTCTGAAAGGTATGGTTGAAAGTGATTTTTGAGAGTTGGAATCAACTCAAAAGCTATTGTGGTTTAAATTTGAAAAATGTTTGAATGCAGAAAAGCTTCTGCCTTGTCATTTTGCTAAGGGTGATCTACAGATCCAAATGACTTGAATCCAACGGGCTTGGATTAAGCATTCTGAACCTTTCCAACAAAATTGGTTTCATCTAATTTGGTGCACTAAATTGTTCTGGGTTGATTTTTGAAGTTGGGTACTGAAGTGTGTTTGAATTTAAAAGAAAAGTTTAATTTGAGCTATTGGGCTGGGAAGTTCTAACGGGCGGCCTGCTAAGCGCAGTGCTCCTGGCTGCTTAAGTGGGTGTCCCCACTCGTCGGTGACACAGGGCTAAGCGGTATATGGGCAACGTGGTTCGTTAGATCTGGTTCTAATCCAGTGAGGGTCATCGTCGACGCTGCTCGGCGAGAATGAAACCTAGCGCCAGTGAGGGTCTGGGGCTCACCGGGTCTTGGCGAGGGTCGGCGAGGCGAGCAACGAAGTCGACGGCGAACCTCCCAATCGGTGGCTTCTCTGGCGGCTCAATCGCTGGCTCCTTTCTTCTCCGTGGCGGGCTCCGGTGAAATTCGGCGGTGGTGCTCGCCTTGCTCGAGAATGGTGTGGCACGATCGGTGAGGAGAGGGAGTGAGATGGTGTGAAGAAATCGTGCGGGGTGGCCTCTATTTATAGTCGAGCGAGGGACCGTCGCGCAAGGTGAGCTCGTCGGAGGCGATGTTACAGGTGCTAAAGGCATGGGCAAGGGTAGGGGCGGTCTGTGTCTCTGGCGATGCTCAACGGCATGGTCGCGAGGCATGGGGCGGTGTGGTTTGGTCTGAGCAGGCGGTGCTCTGCGGCGGCGGCGTTCTCGACGGGCGGTGGCTGTATGGCGGGCGTTAAATGGGGATGTCTGGCGGTCTCTGGGTCGGTGGTGATCGTGTGTGCGCGGTGAGGCGGCGCGATGGGTGGTGGTGGTCGGTGGCGCTCGGCGCGCTCGGCATGGTCTGGCGTGTCTTGTGCGCGTGGTCGAGGCTTGGCTTCATGGCTGGGACAGACGATGGCGGTGGACGGTGGGCTGCCTCCCGACAAGGTTGGCACGGCTAGTTCGTCCTCTAGCTTCTTTGTCCACTTTGGGGTGACATGGGGTTGCTCATTGTTCACCATTAATGGCAATGGCAAGCTCACGGGGTGCTAGTGCTGGTCTAACCTTGCTAGATGATCTCTGGATTGTGTGAGAGCTAACTAGGGAACAAGTTAGGCGGAATCACTTGCACACTATAGTGTTTGATGTTTTGTTTGATTTGTGTCCGCAACTTTGTTTGATGAAATGGCGCATGAAATCAAGTTTTGAGTTTTGAAATGATTTTTGGTGGGTTTGCTAGATTGGTTCTGGTGAGTCTGCAGATGCTTGGGTTTTGAAAATTGAGCTTGTTTAAGTGGGTTTTGAAAAAGTGGGATCTTCCCATATGAAGAAGATTCAATTTTGAGTTGTCATTTAAACTATGCATTTGAAAGTTTCTGGATGATCACAAGGTGGGCCTTGATACTTTGTTATGAGTACATTCAAGGGGTGCAAAGATCCAGAAAAGTTTCTGTTAGGTTTTGAAAGTTTGAGACAGCCAAAGTAGGCATGGGAGTTAAATTGGTCAAAATGACCATTCACTTAATATATTGGTTTTGACTTATTTTTCTTTAGGAAAAGTGTGGGGAATGTTTTAGATGATGTTCTTTTCACCTAAGAAACATTTTACAAGCAATGGATCACACAAACAAAGTGGTTTTAAAGAATTTCAAAATTCATGCATACACATATACATGCTTTCATGAATTGATTTAGAAAAGTTTTTGTTAACCCTAAACTTTAGGATTAGTGTTTTGTTGATCTAAGTTTGATATTTTTGGGATGTTACAGACGGTGAGAAGGTTTTCTTCCTCCTTGAGCTCCAATGGAAGGTAGGTGGTGCTGCTTTTGGAGCTTTCTCACAGTGGTCCGATGGTGGCGGAGAAGCTGCCAGACTACTGCCTTTCCTTGTCGAATTGCGACCATGGGTTCAAACCTCCATCAGAGGCCCTCCTTTGAAGCACAGTGTCGGTGCTCGACACCTCGCCGTCAACAAGTGGTGCGCCCCCATTGATTTTAAGGTGGCCGGCGGTGTTGCTTCTTCTCCGGTTAGTGGAGCGTCACGAGCAAGAGACTCCCTTGAACTCGCCGTTGGCTGGAGGTCGCCGGAGATCAGTGGTGGAGGCACTCAAGGACTTGATTGCTTTTTATTTTCTAGTCCTAGGGTGTTTTTTGTAAGAGAGAGGCCCTTTTCTGTTTCATCTAGTTTTGCCAGGGTGCTTTATGCCAAGGGCCTTTCTGTATTTTGTACCTGCCATGTGTTTTAACATGCATCAAATGGGGTCTTCTAGACCCAGTTATCGTTCAAAAAAAAATTAGAGGTAAAAAAAGGAGACGACAATTCGGCTCATAGATGCAAATGCACCCATTGTGAGAAAACATATTTTAAAATGTCAAAAGAAATTATGTTCTTTCACAAGTTTTGAGAATGAAAGAACATTTTATGTATTGTGTATAAAAGGACAAAAAATGGCATCTGAATATCGTATTCGTGTGACACATTTTGTCTTTTTATACGACACATAAAATATTATTTCATCCCAAAACTTGTGAACCAACATAAAATATTTTATTATATATGCGGATTTTTTTATTTTTTCGATATTTTGAAATAAGTTTTCTCACAATGGATGCATCTGCACCTTAATCCCAAGTGAATATCTGTAAAAAGTGAGAGTAAAATACACCTAAAGTTCATACAGTCACGCGCCTTTCAAGTACGCACTGTACGGTAACTAAATACAGCTTAGTGTTATCTAGGTCACTCACTGTAGAGATTCTTTTTGCTAATGTGGCACCGCGCTAACCAGTCTGTGGCACTTCTTTTTAAGAGAAAATTCCTTTGGGGTTTTTTAATTAAAAATCCATCCTATCTCCCCTTGACTCCACCACACAGGACACTAGAGCCACCGTGACCTCCCGTGTTGTCGAGTACATCGTGCTCAGCGGCGGCCGAGAACAAGGCGCGGGGCTATCGATGGACCGATCGGGCAGAGCTTGTCCCGGCTGTGTGAGCCATCGGTGGTGTCGTGGTGCAGGGAGGCGGACCGTGTCCATGTGGAGCCGGTAATGGAGCCGGAGAAGTAGGCTGAGAGGAACGGGGTGAATCTCCCCAAGATCTCGACGACAAGGTTTACCTCCCGCTGCAGAGAATCAACGACATCACGGAGTTGATCTCACATAGGTTAGCTGCATCGAACGACAGAAGTTTGATGTGGACGAACGTTTGTAGCTGGGGCGGCGTCGTGATCGCATGGGAGGATGGCAAGATCGTCTACCATAACACACGAGACGCCAGGGTGGACGTCTCCTTCAGGCAAAAGCTTCCCGAGGTATGTTGCATTGCTACCTACTATAGTACTCTCTCATGTTGGCTTTGTGTAAACAACTAGGCATAGATCCTTCAGTAGTCTATTGATTTGCTAGAGAGAGAGGAGAGAGAGAGAGGAGAGAGAGAGATAGAGTCATACCTTGTTCTTGGCTCGAGGATCCCGAGCCGGAGGTCATGGTGGTTGACGGTGTGAGCGTGGGTGAGCAAGAATGGCGGCGGTGGTGCTTCCCGCCAGCACTGCGCGGAACCCTAGATCAAAAGGGCGTGTCGGTGGGGAGTGCGGTGCACGACTAACCTAGTGAGGTGTGCCGTCAGACCCCACCTCTTCATATACGCGCATGTGACAGGGACCCACCAACCATAGATCGGTTGGGGGCCCTGATCAGGGCGCGACCAAAGGGTTGCATCGAGCCGTTGGGCTTGATACGGGAGAGGTCAAACTAACATTCTACCCCTTGATCTCGACTTTACTTTTGACTTTATACTTTATACTTTACTCTTCTCATCACGAATCAATACATAGAGCATGTTTCATCGTCACAACTCAACTGCCGATAGAATCAGATAGCTACAATGTACCTCCCTATTTTGAAACAAATTCGGTTCCTTTTTGGGCCTCTTATGATCCAGAAATCATAGGCTTTTCCTTAAACCCATGCTCCTTAAACACATTAGGTGGTAAGCCTTTCGCTAGCGGATCCGCAAGCATATCCTTTGTCCTTATATGTTCGAGACTTATAGTGTGATCCTGGATTTTGTCTTTCATAACATAATACTTTATCTCTATTGGTTTGGAAGCATTACTCGACTTGTTATTGTGAGCATATAATATTGCGGGCTTGTTGTCACAGTACATATTTAGTGGTTTGTCAATGCAATCTACCACTTTCAAGTCGGGTATAATTTTTTTAACCATATCACCTGTCCCGTGGCCTCATAACATGCTATAGATTCTGCATACATCATGGATGATGCAACTATTGACTGTTTGAAGCTTCTCCATGAAATAGCCCTTCCCGCGAGAGTGAAGACATATCCCATCGTAGATTTTCTATCATCTCTGTCTTCCGCAAAATCTGCATATGAATACCCTCTTATCTCTAGGGAATCAGATCTTCTATATGTTAGCATGAGGTCTTTTATGTCTTGCGCATAACACAAAGATTTCTTTACCATCTTCCATTTCTCTATGCCTGGATTCTCTTGATATCTACCGAGTACCCAGTGATAAAAGATAATTTAGGGAGAGTGCACACTTGTGCATACTGTAAGCTTCCAACAGCTGAAGCATATGGTACTACTTTAATTTGATCGATCTCGTATTGATCCTTGGGACATTGAAATTTCCCAAAGCTGCCGCCCTTGACAATAGGAACAGGTGTGGCATTGCATGTATGCATACTATATTTCCTTAGAATCTTCTTTAGGTATGCCTTTTGCGGTAGTCCTAGAACCTCATTTGTCATATCTTGGTGAATTTCTATGCCCAAAACATATAAAGCTTCACCAAGATCTTTCGTATCAAAGTTTGAGGACAAGAACTTCTTTGTTTATAGTAGTAGACTGAAAGTACTGCTAGCAAGCAAGATATCATCCACATAAAGAATTAGGAAAATATATTTCCTACTTTTAAACTTTGCGTAAACGCAGTTGTCCTCAACATTCTCTTTAAATCCAAAGTTCTTAATGGTCTCATTAAACTTTAGATACCACTGTCTAGAAGCTTGCTTTAATCCATAAATTGATTTCTTTAGGTGGCATCCCATGTTTTTCTTGCCTCCCATGACAAAACCCTTGGGTTGTTTCATGTAGACTCTTTCTTCTAAATCCCCATTTATAAATGTCGTCTTTACATCCATTTGATGCAGCTCTAAATCAAAATGTGCAACTAGTGCCATTATGATTCTGAAGGAATCCTTACATGAGACTGGAGAAAATGTGTAATTGTAATCTGCTCCTTCTCTTTGTATAAATCCTTTTGCCACAAGTCGTGCTTTGTACTCCTCCACATTCCCTATAGAGTCATACTTTGTATTGTAGACCCATTTACAGCCTACTGTTTTGGCTCCTTTGGGAATTTCCTCTAAGTCCCAAACTTCGTTGGAACTCATCGACCTCATCTCATCTTCCATGGCCTCTAGCCATTTTGATGAGTGAGGGCAACTCATGGCATCTTCAAATAAAGTGGGATCATTCTCCATTTGAACTCTTTTTGTGTTATAAACTTTATAATCAGTAGGAATTGCTGATCTTTTAACTCTTTGAGACCTTCTAGGGGGCTCATATACGGGCACATCATGTGTCTCAACATGTGGCATATCTTATGGGGGTGGCTGTTGCTGCTCCTTGATATGTCCATTTTGCATCACTATTTTATATCATAACTTACTGTTATTCATTAATATATTTCATATTAAGAGATGCTACTTATGTTATTTCATTTATTTTGCATGTTTGATGACTTTTGGAGGATGAACCACCGGAGTCAGGATTCTGATGGAAAAAGTTCCGTCCAGATGCAATATTTCCGAAGATCATAAAATCCTAGAAAATATACGGAAATTCCTATTTTTCCAGAAGATGAAGATAGCCAGAAGTAGAATTGGAGATGGGCCATAGGGGGCCCACACCACCCCTAGGCGCGGGTGCCCCTGGGCCGCATCACCAGGTGGTGTGGCCACCCTGTCCCACCCCTGGCATCGCCCTTTTGCGTATATAATCCTCCCAAAAACCTAAGACTTGGGGAGCGACCACAGATAGATTCCACCGCCTCTGCGGGGCGAAAAATACAGAGAGAGAAAGAGCTCTCTGGCATGCAGAAATCTGCCGGGGAAATTCCTTCCTGGAGAGGGGAGATCATCGCCATCGACACCATCATCAAGCTAGACTTCATTGGGATCATCATCATCTTCTTCACCACCAGCACCATCACCACCACGCCATACCGCTGTAACAATTGGGTTGAATCTTGCATAGTTCTTAGGGGAAACTTTCCTGGTGTTGATTACTTGTTGTAGTTGATGCTATTGAGTGGAACCATTGGATTATTGTTCATGTTCAGATTGTTGCTTATCATTATTTCATCTCTGATCTTGATCCATATGATGTCTCGTGAGTAGTTCGTTTAGTTCTTGAGGACATGTGAGAATTCATGTTGTTAGTAGTGGAATCATGTTGAGTAATATTTAATGGTTTGATATTTAAATTATGGTGCTATTATTCTAGTGGTGCCATGTGAACGTCGACTACATGATACTTCAACTTTATGGGCCTAGGGGAATGCATTATGTATTTGGATACTAATTATGGGGTTGCTGGAGTGACAGAAACCTAAATCACCGTTAGAAAACCATTGCATAAGAGAGTGTAGGATCTCAGAGTTTAATGTTGTGGTTAGGTTTTTTATCTTAATTACTTTCTTGTAGTTGCGGATGCTTGCAATGGGTATAATCACAAGTATGTATTAGTCCAAGTAAGGTCAGTACATTAGCATAGGTTCACCCACACAACACTAATCCAACCAAAGAAGATTAATCAACTATATGAAGCGAAAACAACTGACAATATTCCCATTTGTCCTCGAGAACGTTTGGTCATCTTAAGTAATACAACCGGCTTGTCCTTTGCTGAAGAAAGGATTGGGCCACTTGCTGCAATTATTATTATTGTCTTTTATTTACTCACACTTTATTTATTTTCATTACCAAAAATCCCTAAAAATCCGTTTGCTAGTAATTACAGTGAATCCTTGATCCAAACCACTTGTCAATACCTTCTGCTCCTCATTGGGTTCGACACTCTTATTTATCAAAAGTACAACGATACACCCCCTATACTTGTGGGTCATCAAGACTATTTTCTGGCGCCGTTGCCGGGAAGTGAAGCGCTATTGAAGAGTGGAACTGGTAAAGGAAATTGCTACTATGAGTATTGTTTTTATTTCTGTTTATTATTTTATTTCAATATGGATAAAACACTTGGTTTCCTATTTTGGAAAACTACTAACACTGCTAAGGTAGTAGATGAACCACCACCTGCTGAATTAGATCCTTTTAAAATACCTACGAAAATTGTTGACCGTGTTATGGATAACTGCTATTTTGGAGATGGAACTGTCCATCCTGGTGATTATTTTCTCTTTATACATGAATTATGCGAGTTGTTCAAGTGTGCAGGTATTACAATTGATCAGGTTAAGAAAAAGCTATTCTCTCTATCATTGAAAGGTAGAGCTGAGGAATGGTATAAGCTGCTAAAGAATGGCCGATCTATTGAATGGGAGGAAACTATACCTCTCTTTTATTCTAAATTCTATCCTCCTAGTGAGATTTATAAAGATCAAAATAAAATATATAATTTTTTGCCTCATGATGGAGAGAGTAATGCCCAAGCTTGGGGGATTGGAGTTACTAATGCTCAAATGTCCCATTCATGAGTTCCCCAATAATAATATTATTAATAACTTTTATGCAAGACTTTCTCTTCATGATAAGGATTTATTGGATGCTTCTTGTGCTGGATCATTTACACATATGAAAGAAGAAGCTAAATGGTATCTTCTCGACCGTATTCAAGAAAATACTGAAGCATGGGAGAATGACAGAGGAAGAAAGTCACGTATAAATTATGATTATGAATGCATTAAATCTTTATGGGAACTAATGACTTTCATAGTATTAGTACTGTTTATGGTCTTGATTCTCAAGTTCTTGTAAATTGTTTTAAGGCCTTTGCCTCTTATATTTAAATTCCCAAAAAAGGAATGGAACAAGTATCATGCGCCATATAAAGATATTGTTAATTGTGTTCCTGCTAGAAATATTGAAGTTTGTGCTGTTGATCGTATTTTGCCCGAATCTTACATTGAGAAAATACCTTTCCCTGCTAAGGTAAAGGAACATTATATGATAACTAGTGTGGTTAACAAAAGTACAAAGAAAGTTGTATAACCTGATGAACAAATAAAAGTTGAACCTGCAATAGCAATTGTGAAAGACCTTGTCATTAAAAATGTAGAAGATGAACACATTATCTTTTGTGAGGATACTTCTAATATTGTTTCACATCCTAGTAGAACTAGGAAAGCTAGTGTCCCTGTGCTTTCTTTCAGAATAGGTGATCATTGCTATTATTGTTTATGTGATATTGGTGCAAGTTCAAGTGCTATTGCTTATGAGCTTTACAAAGAAATTATGCATGAAATTGGTCCTTGTGAAATTGAAGACATTCATGTGGTTATTCACCTTGTTAATAGAGAGACTATCTCTCCAATTGGTATTGTAAGAGATGTGGAAGTTCTTTGTGTTAAGACTAAATATCCTGCTGATTTTCTAGTACTTGGTTTAGCTGCTAGCAAAACTTTTCCTATCATTTTTGGTAGACCTTTCTTAAACACGTGTGGAGCTATTATAGATTGTAGGAAGGAGAAAATTTTAACTAAATTTGATGGAGAATCTTATGAGTATAATTTTTCCAAATTTAAAGCTCCTTATGAAAATGAATTGCCTGATGAGGATTTTAGAGTTAAACAACTTGCTTCTATTTCTCTTGCTCCTAACAATTCTTTGCAACAATATATGGAAGACCAGGAAAGTGAGATATTCATGAAAGAAAGAAATGAGATTGATGAGATTCTCCTTCGTCAACCCAAGATGCTTAAGCATAATCTACCTATGAAAGATTTGGGTACCACATTACCACCTAAAAAGTATTCGTTTTTCGATCTAAAACCTTTACCTTATGATCTTAAATATAGTTACATTGATGATAAGAAAATATATCATGTTAGTATTAGTTCTAAACTTTCAGGAAAGGAATAGGAAAGATTATTATAAGTATGAAGAAACACCGAGGAACCATGGGTTATACTCTTGATGATTTAAAATGGATTTCTCCTACTATATGTTAGCATGCTATTAATACAGAACCTGATGCAAAACCAGTGGTTGAACATCAACGCCATTTAAATCCTAAGATGAAGGAAGTGGTAATAAATGAGGTATTAAAACTCCTTGATGCTGGTATTATTTATCCTATTGCTGATATTCAATGGGTTAGTCATATTCATTGTGTCCCTAAGAAAGGAGGAATTACTGTTGTGCCTAATGAAAATAATGAGCTTATTCCTCAAAGAGTAGTAGTTGGTTATAGGATGTGCATTGATTTTAGAAAGGTTAACAAAGTTACTAAGAAAGATCTTTATCCGTTACCTTTTATTGATCAAATGTTAGAAAGGTTGTCTAAGAAGACTCATTTCTGTTTTCTTGATGGGTATTCTAGATTCTCTCAAATTGCTATTAAACAACAAGATCAAGAGAAAACCAATTTTTACGTGTCCTTATGGAACTTATGCTTATAGGCGTATGCCTTTTGGTTTGTGTAATGCTCCTCCTACTTTTCAAAGATGTATGTCTACTATCTTTCATGGTTTTTGTGAAGAAATTGTGGAAGTATTCATGGACGATTTTTCCATCTATGGAACTTCTTTTGATAATTGTCTACACAACCTTGATAAAGTTTTGCAGAGATGCGAAGAAACTAATCTTGTTCTTAGTTGGGAGAAATGCCACTTCATGGTTAATGAAGGAATTGTCCTTGGACATAAAATTTCTGAAAGAGGTATTGAGGTTAACAGAGCCAAAGTTGAAGCAATTGAGACAATGCCCTGTCCTAGGGATGTTAAAGGTACTCGTAGTGTCCTTGGTCATGCTAGTTTCTATAGGAGGTTTATTAAATATTTCTCCAAGATATCAAAACCACTTACTAATCTTCTCCAAATATATACCTTTTGTTTTTGATGATGATTGTAAGGAAGCTTTTGAAACTCTAAAGAAAGCTTTAACTACTGCTCCTATTGTCCAACCACCTGATTGGAATTTACCCTTTGAAATTATGTGTGATGCTAGTGATTTTGTTGTAGGTGCTGTTCTTGGACAACGAATAGATAAAAAGTTGAATGTTATCCATTATGATAGTAAGACTCTTGATGTTGCTCAAAAGAATTATGCTACTACTAAAAAATAGTTCTTAGCTGTAGTCTTTGCTTGTGATAAGTTTAGACCTTATATTGTTGATTCGAAAGTTACTATTCATATCGATCATGCTGCTATTAAATACCTTATGACAAAGAAAGATGCTAAGCCTATACTTATTAGATGGGTGTTGCTTTTACAAGAATTCGATCTACATATTGTAGATAGGAAAGGTGTTGAAAATCGTGTTGCTGATAATTTGTATCGATTGGAAAACATTTCTTTAGATCCTATGCCTATTAATGATAGTTTTCCAAATGAACAGTTAGCTGCAATAAGGGTAAGCTCGCGAGAGAGTCCTTGGTATGCTGATTATGCTAAATTTATTGTTTCCAAGTATTTGCCTCCAACCTTTACAACCCATCAAAGAAGGAAATTCTTTTATGATTTGAGGAATTATTTTTGGGATGACCCACATTTATATAAAGAGGGAGTGGATGGTATTATGTGAAGATGTGTTCCAGAATATGAACAACAAGAGATATTGAGAAAATGTCATGGTAGTGCTTATGGAGGACATCATGCTGGAGATAGAACCGCACAAAATGTTCTACAATCAGGTTTCTATTGGCCTACTTTTTTTAAAGATGCAAGAAAGTTTATTTTATCATGTGATGAATGTCAAAGAGTTGGTAATATTTCTAGATGCAATGAAATGCCTATGAGTTATTCTTTTGTTATTGAACCATTTGACTATTGGGGATTTGACTTTATGGGTCCTTTTCCTCCTTCAGAAGGTTATAGTCATATTCTTGTTGCTGTTGATTATGTCATTAAGTGTGTAGAAGCCATACCTACAAAAAGCGCTGATGGTGATACCTCTTTAAAAATGCTTAAAGATTTTATTTTTCCTAGGTTTGGTGTGCCTAGATATCTTATGACTGATGGAGGTTCTCATTTTATTCATGGTGGTTTTAGGAAGACCCTTGCTAAATATGATGTTAATCATAGAATTTCTTCAGCTTATCATCCCCAAACAAGTGGGCAAGTAGAATTATCAAATAGAGAAATTAAAACTATCTTGCAAAACGCTGTTAATAGATCTAGAAAAAATTGGGCTAAAAAGTTGAACGACGCTTTATGGGCTTATAGAACTGCTTATAAAAATCCTATGGGAATGTCTCCTTACAAAATGGTTTATGGAAAAGCTTGTCACTTGCCTTTAGAATTAGAACACAAAGCTTATTGGGCAGTGAAAGAACTGAATAGAGATTTTAAACTTGTTAGTAAGAAAATATTGCTTGACTTGAGTTCTTTGGATGAGTGGAGAAGTGAAGCTTATGAAAATGCTAGACTCTTTAAAGAAAAAGTAAAAAATGGCATGATAGGAGAATTCTTAAGAGAGAGTTCCATGTTTGTGAGAAAGTTCTATTATATAGGTCTCGTCTTATATTTTTTGCAGGAAAATTACTCTCAAAATGGGAAGGGCCCTTTATCATTAAAGAGGTGTATCGTTTAGGTGCAATTAAAATTTCCTCATTGAGAGACAACACTACGCAAGTGGTGAATGGTCAAAGGCTCAAACATTATATTTCTGGAGATTCTTATAATGAAGCTATTGATATTATTCAAGTGGTGACTCTGGAAGAATTTATTAAAGACCAAATTCAGGAATCTGCAGAATCCGTTTTCGAATAGGTAATAGTTCTGGTAAGAAAAAGTTCGCGGAAAACTTTCCAATTTATATTTTTGCAGTTTTTATTTAGTATGGAAGATAATGAGTCAAAAGAGGGACGGAGACAGAGTCTGGGGGCTCACACCACCCCTTGGCGTGGGCCCACCTGGCCGCGCCACCAGGTGGTGTGGCCACCTTGGAGCTCGTCTCCGACCCGTTTTCTCCCATTACCTTCCTTTTGTCTTTAAACTTTGTGATATATAATCCCCCGGATCCCCCCGAGGCCTGTATATTGTTTTCTCGTCTTGTTTTCATTTCGATCTGTTTCTGTTAGGCAAATTCTCAGTCTTGGATCCGCAATGTCTTCCTCTGGATCACCCAAGGAGGATTCCTCCGTGGACATCATCAATCCATACATGAATGAGTTGGAGATCCATCCGAAGGAGTTGTTGCTCAAGGATGGTAAGGTACAGATAAAAGAGGTTCAGGGCCCTAAAGGAGAAGACAGTCTGGAGGATAGGATGTAAGCACTGGAGCAAGAAGTCTTTAGGTATAAGAAGATGGCAGAACGCGAAGTGGACGTCATCCATAAGATAAGTTCAGAACTCATCACCGAGCACAAGAAGGAGACTACCAAGCTTTGGGATGATATCCTCTCGCTCCATCAGAACACCAACCAATTACAAGCATAACTCTATGACATGAAAAATCAAAACTGTGAGTATGAGGCTAAGTTTAAACGCATAAGTTCTACTGCTAGTTTCAGGATATTGGAAACCAAGTCGTCCTTTGTTGATGGGGAGCCTTTACCTTGGAAGTCTGATGACGACAAGGAACCACCACCACCGCCAAATGAGTAATTCATCATCAGGTTTTGGCATCCCCTTGGTTTGTTCCAAGCTTGGGGGAGTGCCGCGGTATCACATCATTATATTTATTTTATCTTTTTACCTTTTTAAGTAGAGTCATATCGTGAGTAGAAAAGTTCTCATATATGATGGTTTGCATTGTGGAAGTATCTCTCCTCTAGTTGGTTATCTATGTATCCCTTGGTGTTAATGCCGTTATGGAATATTAATGAGAAGTTTTATCATTTACTTTTTGCACATCTTATTTTAGTTTGCAATTTCTGTTATATGATTGATCTTGTTGTTAGTATTGGTCACTTTGGGAGCATCAAGTAAATTTAATTGGTTTTGGCAAACTTAGCTTTGGTCGGTACCAACAATACTTTGAGGATCGAGTGGAAAAGAGAAAGTACTTGTAGAAATATTATTTCATTATCTTTCTTTCTTGATTTGCTCATAAGCTTAGTATTCTCTAGTTAAGATCGTTTGTGCTTCCAAGGAATATTGCATGATTGTTTCTATCACTTGTATGTTTGCTTGTTTCACTCAACTCTTATGCTTGCTACCCAGCCTTGCTAGCCAAAAAACTGTACTGAGAGGGAATGCTTCTCATGCATCCAAGCCTTGAACTAAAACCTATGCCATTTGTGTCCAGCATATCTACCTATTAGCATTATTGCTATTCCAAGTAAATTCTCGAGTTTTATCTATATTCCAAATTAAAATCTTTTGTTATGTGAAATTAGTTAGTAAAGCTCTCACGAACTTGATGACACACTTTATTTTCTTGTACTTAATAAATTTGAACCATTGTGACTGTCTTATGATGCTTGTATGCTTGCAAATTATAAGTTGGGAGTTAGAAAATCATGTTGTCATGGGGTCCGCTTTCAACATTGCACTTATTTACTTAGTTGATATCATGTTGTTTTGTTTATGGATGCCGGCGGTGTGAAATAAGATGGGAGCTTGTAAGTCCATGGAGTTCGTATATATGTTAGAGAAATGCCTGGGCGGCTAGCCTAAGCCATGCCTAATCATGGTGGAAACTTGCAGCATAACCATAGTGGCACTCTATGAAGCATCCTCAATAAAAAACTATGCAAATAGTAAATAAAAAGATCGCTGATATGCTCACTGTCTGTTGCCTTGTCATTTTGATATGGGATAGCTCATGTGTCATGGGGAAGGGGTACCCCGTTGGCGGTTCTCTATGATACACATACACTTACAATGACAAGAACTTACTTGGGACCAAAGTTGAGTAGCATGAGGTCTGGTACTCGTACTCAAGGGGCATGGGATTTTCAGCTTATGATTTGTCATGCATATAACTCATATTTTCCCTCACATTAACCTTAGTCACTTCAAGATGCTTATGATAGGGGCAATGAGATCTCAAAGCAAGTAAGTACCATAATTTTTAGAAGCTCTTTATGAAACTTGAAATCCCTGCTTCCCTCTGCGAAGGGCCTATCTTTTACTTTTATGTTGAGTCAGTAAACCTATTACTTTCTATCTCAAGCAAGCATTTGAGTTGTTGTGATTCAATCATCCATATGTTGATTTATTCAATCTTGTTTCTTATGTTCCTTGTTTTGCACAATGCTCTTTTCTGAATGAATATAACTTTGAAAGATATCATTGTCGGTGAAAAGACCGTTATGTCTGAGCAAGAGACTCCTTCAATATAAACTCCTTTATAAAAGCCTTTCCCAAAACTAAGTATGATTTGTTAATTGTTCTCTGACCAAGAACAAAGTTTGCCATCACCAATTATGATTTACTTTGTGCATCTTTACTATGACTCCCTTACTCATTGCAAGTTAAGTTATATAATAGTGAGTTGTTTTATATTATGCTTTGTGTATTGATAAATGTGATGCTTCTTGTCCGTATTCTCTTTAACGGCACTTCATTCCATAAACCCGTGGTCATGTTTACTGATTTCAGTTTTCACTTGGGGACAAGCGAGGTCTAAGCTTGGGGGAGTTGATACGTCCATTTTACATCAATATTTTATATCATAATTTACTGTTATTCATTGATATATTTCATATTAAGAGATGATACTTATGTTATTTCATCTATTTTGCATGTTTGATGACTTTTGGAGGATGAACCGTCAGAGTCAATATTCTGATGGAAAAAGCGTCTTCCAGATGCAAAATTTCCGAAGATCAGAAACATAAATTCCTATTTTTTCAGAAGATGAAGATAGCCACAAGGAGAAGTGGAGATGGGCCATAGGGGGCCCACACCACCCCTAGGCGCGGGTCCCCCTAGGCCACGCCACCAGGTGGTGTGGCCAACCTATCCCACCTCTGGCATCGCCCTTTCGCGTATATAATCCTCCTAAAAACCTAAGACTTGGGGAGCGACCACAAATATATTCCGCCGCCTCTGCGGGGCGGAAACTACAGAGAGAGAAAGAGCTCTACGGCAGGCAGAAATCTGCCGAGGAAATTCCTTCCCGGAGAGGGGAGATTGTTGCCATCAACACCGTCATCAAGCTAGACCTCATAGGGATCATCATCATCTTCTTCACCACCAGCACCATCACCACCACGCCATACCGCTGTAACAATTGGGTTTTGCATAGTTCTTAGGGGAAACTTTCCTGGTGTTGATTACTTGTTGTAGTTGATGCTATTGAGTGGAACCATTGGATTATTGTTCATGTTCAGATTGTTGCTTATCATTATTTCATATCTGATTTTGATCCATATGATGTCTCATGAGTAGTTCGTTTAGTTCTTGAGGACATGGGAGATGTCATGTTGTTAGTAGTGGAATCATGTTGAGTAATATTTAATGGTTTGATATTTAAGTTGTGGTTCTATTCTTCTAGTGGTGTCATGTGAACGTCGACTACATGATACTTCACCTTTATGGGCCTAGGAGAATGCATCGTGCATTTAGCTACTAATTGTGGGGTTGACGGAGTGACAGAAACCTAAATCCCCGTTAGGAAACCATTGCATAAGGGAGTGTAGGATCTCAGAGTTTAATGTTGTGATTAGTTTTTTTATCTTAATTACTTTCTTGTAGTTGCAGATGCTTGAAAGGGGTATAATCACAAGTATGTGTTAGTCCAAGTAAGGTCAGTACATTAGCATAGGTTCACCCGCACAACACTTATCCAACCAAATAAGAATAATCAACTATATGAAGCGAAAGCACTTGACAATATTCCCATGTGTCCTCGAGAACGTTTGGTCATCTTAAGTAATACAACCGGCTTGTCCTTTGCTGAAGAAAGGGTTGAGCCACTTGCTGCAATTATTATTATTGTCTTTTATTAACTCACACTTTATTTATCTTCATTACCAAAAATCCCTAAAAATCTGTTTTCTAGTATTTACAGTGAATCCTTGATCCAAACCGCTTGTCAACACCTGACTGTTTTAGGGTTCGACACTCTTATTTATCAAAATTACTATGATACACCCCCTATACTTGTGGGTCATAACTCCCTTTCATGCTCAACAGTGGGTTCAGTCGGCTCCCGACGAACATGTTTCGGATCCTCACTCATTGTTGTCATGGGTGGAGTTGCAACAGGTGCTTGCACCACAACCTCTGGGGTTGTCGATGCAGGAACAACAGGTAGCGAGAAGAATACCTCCTAAGTCATCAGATTAGGTGCATGCACCGTCTTATCCTCAAGATCATTTTTCCGAGCTACCATGCTCCCCCTCATCATTTCATCCTCTAAGAAGACAGCATGTCTTGTTTCCACAAACTTTGTGTATCTGTCTGAACAGTAGAAACGAAAACCTGTTGATCTTTCAGGATAGCCAATGAAATGGCAACTGACTATTTTAGGGTCAAGCTCTGAAATATTTGGATTAAATACTTTGGCCTCAGCTAATCTCCCCCACACCCTTAGGTGATATATAGAGGGAACTCTTTCTGTCCATAACTCATATGGTGTTTTGGGCACCGACTTGCTTGATACTCTATTCAGAATATGAATGGCGGTCTTTGAATATCTTAAATTTATCCAACGTTTCCAATCTTTCTTTAATTTGATAAATATAACCATATGGGAGTAATCATCTGTGAATGTTATGAATGAGTCATAACCATCCACACTTTTCATAGGAAATGGTCCACATATGTCAGTGTGAATGATTTCTAGTGTTTTGGTGCTTCGTTTTGCAACCTTTTTTATTTGCTTTACATACTTTCCTTTAACACAATCTATGCATTGCTCTATGTCGGAGAACTCTAATGGAGGAATAATATCATTTTTAACTAGTCTTTCTATTCCCCTCCTCAAAATATGGCCTAAACGACAATGCCATAATTTCGACGAGTCATGAGTTCTCTTTCTTTTCTGTTGATCTTTATATGACGTGGAATCATGCTCATTCACATTACACACATAATTTACTTTTTCACGAATGGATAACAAATAAATCTCATTGTGAAGGAAAGCAACACCCACACAATCTTTTTACACCAAATGGCACATTGGCCATGTCCAAAATGACATTCAAAATTACCTTTGTCCAAACATGATACACTTATTAAATTTCTGTGTAATGAAGGAACATATAAAACATCTGTAAGCAGGATCGTCGATCCATCATCTAGCTCCAAGGAGATGTCGCCAACAGCTTCAATGTCCGCTTGGACTCAATTTTCGACTTAAACGCATCTTTCGCTTCTTTTCGTAGTCCGCGTCGAATGGAATCCCTTTTCCTTGCCATTAGTTCCTTTAGCCAAACATGGAAATATTTATTGAAATGCCCTTTCTTGTTGCAGTGGAGACAAGCATCTTTGTCCACTGGGAGAGGCATGCGCTGATGCTGATAGTGCATGGTATCTTTACCATGTGGCCTATAAGGGGAACCTTGGTTACTTTGATGGTAGGTCCTCTTTTTATTGTCCTTGACATAGTTCAAGAAACCACCATTGGAGGTTTTAAGCTTCTCCTCTTCTTAGGCACACATAGCTATAGTCTTTTCAATGTCCCACTTTTCTGGTGACATATTGTAATTGACAACAAAAGTATCAAACTGTTGAGGTAGTGAAGCCATGACCATGTGGACAAGGAGTGCAGAATTTAGCTCCGTATCAGCATCCATGGTCTTCAACTTGTCAGCCATGTTGCTCATCCGGAGAATATGCTCTCTTATGCCATGTTCACCTCCTGTGTACTTTTTTGTGACTAGTAGCATATGTATTTGAAGATCCAGTGAACTGGATCTTTATGTTTCCTAAGTACTCCTCTATGGAAGCACACTCTATGATTGAGCTGAAAATGGCATGCTCAATCGCGTTCTTTATAAATGCCATACACTTTTTGTTGGCGGTTTGCCACTTTTTGTTCTCTAAAGTGTAGTGTAGCATCCCAGTTGTCTAACTCCTGTAATGCTACATGTTATAATAATAAAAAGGGCCAATTCCAACATATAATTGTTGCATCATTATCATATCATGCTCATGTCATCATGTCACCTTGCATTTGAGCATCATATAAAACCCTTTCTTGTTTGGTTCTTATCTCATGTGCATGATTAATTGTAGTTGCCTCTTGATATTGTATTTGGTTCTTAATATATTGTTAAATGCCCAAGTTGAGTTGAGGGCATCTCTCTTATTGACTCCACCACCTTTTTCTTTCACCACCTTATAATTCCACCATCCAATTAACATGGGCTTGGATTTTTATTTGAGTTATCTCTAGCCCATGTTGATGGTTGGGTTCCACCCATAATCTTTTGCTTGGCCTTTTCTCACCTTCTGGGAATGCAATGATTAAAGCCACATGAAATAATGTTGTTTTCACAATATAACAATATGGCAAATATTGTTGCATGGGCCATGCAAGTGCCACCTTTCTTTTGGCTTTGGGAATGTTTTAGCTTTGTTTGCATGTCACCTCCCCTTGGTTTAAAACTTGTTTTGGGCTTGTAGTTTTCTTCATCAAATCTTCTCCCTCTCTTCTCCCCTCTTAGCTAAACCTCTAACCCATGCTCCATGCACACACATGTGCTAATGTGGCATGCACAAACCTAAACCCACCTTTTCTCTTGGTTCTTGCTTGGTCATTTTGGAGCATGCATGGACCAAAGAAAAATCCCCATCATCACCACTTAATCATCTCTCCCTACCTTTCTCTCTTTTCCTCCTTTTCTTGATCATGTGAGTTTGTCTAGTAAGCAAGCTTGATCAAGTGAAGAACCACCTCCCTCTATCTACCCCCCTCTCTTAAACCTAAACCCTAAGCCACCCCTCTTAAACCTACCTAGCATGGCCACATGTCTACCATGCCCCCTCATAGCAAAACCCTAAACCTACCCCATGCCTTAGCTACCCTAGCTATCTAAACCCTAACCCATGTCCCCTCCCCTCATCCCTCTCTCTATGCCATGAGGACCCCTCTAGCCGCCCCTCCTCTATGCCGAGCCCCACCCAAACCAGCCCTAAGGCTAACCTAACCCGCACCATGCCTAGCCCAAACCTAGCCGAGCCCGTGCCCTCTCCCTCTGTCCCAGCTGCCCCACCGTGCTCCCCAGGTCCACCTGCTAGCCACCCTGCCCAGCCCGTGCCTGCCCTGCCCTGGCCCCATGCCATGCACGTGAGGGAGGTGCAAAAAGAGGCCGAAGCCACCTCCCCTCCCCCACGCAACCCCACCTCGCCTCCTCGTTCTTATCCACCCCAGCACCCTCCTGCCCTCCTCAGATCCCATCCTAGAGGCCTGCCTCGCCTCCCCTCCTTCCTCCCCTTGCCCGTGCGCCTCGGCGCGTCGGCCTCGTCATCGTCGAACCAGAAACGAGCGGTGCTTGGGTGTCGAGGAGATCCGGAGCTTGTTCGTCGCCCGTACCCAGCGAGGAGGAGAAGGACAGCCCATTGGACACCGGCAGCGCCTGGAAACCCTAGCTCCGGTCGTGCCTCGCCCGTCGTTCACGACCGCCCGATCCGACCACTCCGGCACGCCCGCGGTGAGCACCCGAACCACCCTGACACCTCCGCCCTCGCCGTAGCTCTCTGTGCACGCCGGACCTTGCGTCGAGCGCTCTGGGTGCGTCGCGAGCGCGTGCGTCCTCTGCGTCGCCGCGTCGCGGGGAGCCTCACCTAGACGCGTATCCCCTTCCTAGCACCAACCCCAAGCCACCGCGGCTCGCGTCATAAGCGCCCCGTCATGAGTTCGATCCCCCTCCGTCACGCCGCGCTGTTTCTTTTCGGCCAGGCAGAGGAAGAAGTACAGTACCGCTGCTCTCTTTGCACAAAACCCCCTGCCTTCTTTTGTTCCCAACCCATGATCCCTTGGCCTCATTGTCGGTGTAGTTTTCTAAAAAGACTCCCTGGCTTTTTCCAAATCCACCCGCAGTCCTTTCCCCCTCTCAGCCGCTGGCATGTGGCCCGTGTGCGCCTGGTCCCACCTGTCGGCGACTAGGGCTAGGCTTAACTGAGTATAAAATGTTCTGTGTCTGTTTCAATTCAGTCTTTTCAAAATAATTCAAATTAAAAATGAAATCTGTTTTCAAATAACTTTCAAAATATAAATCCAAATTTGACAAATAATATGTGTTTTTGATTCAGAAAAATGAGAGGATTCCAAATATGACATTTAAATTGACTTTTGCACATTTAAATTCCAAGTTTATTTAAATTACACCAATTGCCACTAGAATTTAAATAATCAATAACTTTTGTTTCGTAATTCCAAATTTAGCAAATGATATGTCTAAAATGATCAGCTCGACGAGACCTTTCTGTTTATGCTATCCATGACTTCAATTGCAGCATGCATCATATAAAAATATAGTGTACAGCAACTGTTATGGCAACAAATGTGACCCCAAAACCCCATTAAAATGTTACTACTTGTCCTCCACACCTCACCATGCCATGCTACCTTATTGCCATGTAAATTGTGCATCATTCATCATGGCACGATTGTTTGCTTGACGCATCTTATTCATATGCTTGTGCTCTATATTCATGTCGGCCTTGTTTGTTTGGTTTTTCTCGGATAAACACTGAGCAGGGGATATATCAAGAGAACCAGGAGCACTACCCAGATCCGTCCCTCGCTTCAACTGAGTTGACAGGCAAGCACTTCCACATGCTTGCATACATACAGTACCTATTGCCTCTATCTTATTCTTGCATCATTGAGTCGCGATTGCATTAAACTGAATCCCAAGTATGCATAGCCTTTACCTTTAAACCCCACCAAGCTTGTTCCTCCATCCCATGAGCCACTACTATAGGAGTTGTTTGAGCCATGCGAGTCGTAGAACAGCATGTGTAGGGTATGTGAGCGTCTGTTGAATAATGAGGTACCTAAACAACTTAACCTGAGTAGTAGTGGGATAACTAAAGAAAGTGGCACCGGTGAGCAACATCTGCTATTTGGTTTTTCCTGCTCACTTGTGTCCCGTAAGACCCCGAGTACTTGATTCCTGTTCCTTGATTTATCGCGCTATCCACATCCGGGAGGTATATGGGACCCCCCTGGGCCAGAGCTTGATTCCGTCTTATTTCTTGGGGCCACAAACTAGTTTGAGGTTTTATTTACTATCCTGTACTTATGCCATGCTACTTTCTGTATTTAAAATTGTGCGACAGATAGCACACTGTACTGTTTAGGATCGGGACACGATTCCGCGGTGTCGACAAGCCCAGTTTTGGGTTCCCAGTCGTTCACAGCCGTCCACCCAAACCTTGAGTCCGTCTCGGAGTCAGCTGGCTTCGTTGCGGGTCTACTCAATGGGGTGGCCCCCTTAAATATTTCTGAATCTTGTGATTCTTCAGTCGTGAAAGCCTCGTTGGGTTTTGATTTGGTTTTTCCGAGGTTGATCGAGCGTGTGTTGCTATTGGTGCACCCCGGCCGGGTAAAACTTTCTGAAAGCCGTGTCCGCGGATATGGACGACTTGGAGCACAGTTTCTTGATCATAGACAAGCATAACTAAAGTACCACTTTAATCTGACTAAGTAACTTGACTAGTAAATAGTGCAACACTCATGGAATGGTTAATAAAATTGCCAACGGATGTGGGGGTTGTTCGTCCGCTTCCTTGTTGGTAAGCAGGGAGGAGGATGGATCGGATGAGATTACCATTATAACTGTTGTACTTAATTCACGGACATCCGTCTATCATTGGTTAGGCGGATGGTTAGCGTTATCTGTAGAACGCTAGGGTTTATCTTTCGCTGCAATTCGTCACCCAGGTTGTGTCCCCTTTAGAGGCATTAAGTCTTCTGAGTACCCTTAGGGTCTCACACGATAAATTATTGGTTCGGATGGACGGTACCTTCACGGACGGATCTTTGGGTGGAAGAAGCCGAAGATGTGGGCAACGATCGTTCGGTGTAGAGATTAGGGAGCAGGGATCCGTGAGACCTGTAGTTGGGATGTGCTTATTCTCTATGGCATCTTATGCCGATTTGCTTCTTATCCGTACTCGGATTACATTTGCCTTCGCGTGATACTCGATGTGTGTTGTATGAGGAAGTATCCTAAAATATAGATTTATCTAGGTCATTTGAATCTTGCCGTATGTTGCTATATTTCCTTTCTTTCTAGATGGTATGGCTCGATGTACTCTTGTATGGTGGCTTGCGTACATACCCACTTGTGTACGTAGTTGATCCCTTCGCTGCCGATTCGCGCCGTCTGAGTCCCGTTGAGAGGGTAGTGGTTGGGACGTCTGAAAGGACTACCAGTGAGTGGCTTTTGGGGCCCCACCGTACTATTTCAACCACTACCACTCATCCAGGCTTGTATCTAGGAGCGTAATTCACCGAGGTAGTTACATGTAGGCTATCTCTAGTGGAGCATAGTACCTTTTATTTTTCTCCCATGAAGCATCATCATTTGCATCGACTCAGAGCGGCTCTGTCGGTTTGGTGGGTTGCTTGGTCTCAAGGACCTAATCCACCTCAGCACAGATAAATGTCAAGTTCACTTTTCTTCTACACTCGGAGTAGTTATCACCTCTTAGGGTGGGGGCGTCCTTGAAGCAACTCATCAAGTAGTACCCTCCTTAAAACCAAAAATAAGTAAGAACAAAACACTAATTGCATGTTGATACGTCGGAAACGTATCTATAATTTTTGATGCTCCATGCTTGTTTAGTATCTACTTTGCTTTGTCTACACTTTGAGGTGTTTTTTATATTTTATGGAACTAACCTATTAACAAGTTTCCATAGTGCCAGTTGCCTATTTTCTTCTGTTTTTGGTTCCAGAAAGGCAGAAAATCAATATTCTCGGAATTGTACGGGACAAAAGCCGAAGTCAATATTTTACCGTTGGTGTCACGAAGCCAGAAGGGGAGACGGAGAGGTGCTAGAGGGCCACCACACCCCTAGGCGTGGGCTAGGGTGGACCCGCTCCTAGGCAGGGTGTGGCCCCTCCGGCCGCCTCCCAGCCTCGCCTCTTCACCTATAAGAATCCCCCGGGGAGAAAACCCTAAAGAATCCATCATACTTCCAGAAAAAGTTCCGCAGCGCCGCCGCCACCGAAGGGGAGATTCGGGGGACAGAAAGTCTCTGTTCCGGCACCCTGTCGGGATGGGGAAGTGCCCCCGGAGCCATCTCCATCGCCATCTTCATCATTGCTACTGATTCCCATGATGAGGAGGGAGTAGTTCTTCCTCGAGGCTAAGGGCTCTACTGGTAGCTATGTGTTCATCTCTCTCTATGCATGGTCATATTGTGATCATGAGCTTTGTAATCAAGTAGATCTACCTTGCTACTCAAGTGCTTTAATAGATCTCTGCTCTTCCCATCTGTGTGGAAGTGACAGCGTGCACGCCATGGTGGCACTTAGGATTGAGTCTACATAAATACTCTTTGTGCTTTAATAGATCTATGCTTTTCCCCACGTGTGTGAAAGTGACAGTGTGCATACCGTGTGTGGCACTTTGGCTAGATTGAATATTTGTTATGAGTTATATTTGGAGTAGGATGTCTCTATGAAATTGTGGTGTTTGTTGGAACCATCTAGCGCTTAAGGTGACAGTGTGGGGTTATCTAGATTGGGGAAGGCGGACTTTGAGGAGTGGTGTTATAGCCCTACCGATGATTAGAGTGTCCGACCAAAGAGTAGTTAAGAGTAGTATCATGAAGAGAATATATTTATATGAGAGTGTGTTCATTAGTGAAATTATGATCCCTAGGCCTTGTTTCTAAACATTGAAACACCGTTTGCATCTAGATCTGTTGCATGTTTGCTTGCTTTAGTATTTTCCTCACCATCAAGCTATTTTCTGGAACCGTTACCACTTGTATTTTACTATCTCTTCGCCGAACTAGTACACCTATACACCTGACAAGTGTATTGGGTGTGTTGGGGACACAAGAGACTTCTTGTATCTTGATTGCAGGATTGCTTGAGAGGGAATACCTTTGACCACTTCCTCCCTGAGTTCGATAAACCTTGGGTAATTCACTTAAGGGAAACTTGCTGCTGTTCTACAAACCTCTGCACTTGGAGGCCCAACAACTGTCTACAAGAATAGAAGTGCATAGAAATCACATGTATTAGTCCAACATTGATCAAAACTAAGAAATACAACTATTCGTGCAATTTACAACTACATCACCGTTGGGTAGAATATATAAAAAGATGCACAAGATAATCACTTTAATAAAAAGGCTAATCATGATCATGCGATTAACAACATTGGTTAGAAAAATAACATGAACATGATAAGAATAAAACTTTAATATGCTCTTAAAAAATTTAATACTCACTTTTGTCTTTATTAAATTTAAAAGAGCACTTTTAACTATTTGTAGCGGAAGAAATGAATAACATTAAACTTTACTCTTTTCAGAAACAGTACTGTTACTTTTCTATTTTCTAAAACAAACTTTTCGTTGGATTAGTTTGAATAGACAAATCTGGGAAAAATTTATCGAAAGGTGAGACAAAAAAGGCAAAAACTATTAAAAACGCTTTTGTTAAAATAAGAAACAAATCCTGTACTGAAAATTAATGGCCTAGCCCTCTCTGCGGCCTGCGGTGTGCGCAGCAGAGCACGTCGGCTACGCGGCCTATAGCTGCGGCCCATGCCAGCTCCTGCGTGCTACTGTGTGCCTGGCGGCGGCCCGGCAACGGCCCAACATCGCCTTGATACGTCGTAAACGTATCTATAATTTTTGATGCTCCATGCTTGTTTTATATTATTTGTCTTATGTTTTGTCTACGCTTTGAGGTATTTTTATACACTTTCTAGAACTAACCTATTGACAAGATGCCACAGTGCCAGTTGCCTGTTTTCTTCTGTTATTGGTTTCAGAAAACCTAGAAAATGAATATTCTCGGAATTGGACGGGACAAAAGCCAAACTTCATATTTTCCCGGAATGATACGGAAAATCGAAGAAGAGACGGAGTAGGGCACCAGGGTGGCCACACCCTAGGGTGGTGCAGGCCAAACCTGGGGGCGCCACCAGGGGGTGTGGGCCCCTGGGCCTCCATCGACCTTGCCTCCTTCGCCTATAATAAGCCTTTGACCCAAAAACCCTAAATCATCTGGGAGAGAGCCACGAAAACCTTCGCAGCGCCGCTGCCACCAAAGGGGAGATTCAGGGGACAGAAAGTCTCTGTTCCGGCACCCTGCCAGGAGGGGGAAGTGCCCCAGGGGCCATATCCATTGATATCCACCACCATATCCATCATCGTTGCTGATTCCCATGATGAGGAGGGAGTAGTTATTCCTCGAGGCTAACGGCTCTACCGGTAGCTATGTGTTCATCTCTCTCCATGTGTGTGATCTTATTGAGGTCATGAGCTTTGTCTACTCTGCTACTCAAGTGCTTTAATAGATCTCCGGCTCTCCCCATGTGTGTGAAAGTGATAGCGTGCACGCCGTGGTGGCACTTAGGGTAGATTCTACATAAATACTCAAGTGCTTCAATAGATCTCTGCTCTCCCCACGTGTGTGAAAGTGATAGCGTGCACGCCGTGGTGGCACTTAGGCTAGAGTTCATAAATACTATCATGAGTATATTTTGAGTTGGATGTCTTTATGTAATTGTGGTGTTTGTTGCAACCATCTAGCGCTCAAGGTGACAGTGTGGGGTTATCTAGATGGGGAAGGCGGACTTTGAGGAGTGCTGTTATAGCCCTACCATGGATTAGAGTGTCTAACCGGAGAGTAGTTTAGGGTAGTATCATAAAGAGAATATATTTACTGAGAGTGTTCACTAGTGAAAGTATGATCCCTAGGCCTTGTTTCTAAACATTGAAACACCGTTTGCAACTAGATCTATTACATGTTTGCTTGCTTCCATCTTTTTGCCTTTAGTATTTTCCTCCCTGTCAGAAGCTCTTTTCTGGCACCGTTACCACTTATAATCATATCACTTGTATTTCACTATCTCTTCGCCGAACTAGTGCACCTACACACCTGACAAGTGTATTGGGTATGTTAGGGACACAAGAGACTTCTTGTACCTTGATTGCAGGGTTGCTTCAGAGGGATACCTTTGACGACTTCCTCCTTGAGTTTGATAAACCTAGGATAATCCATTTAAGGGAAACTTTCTGCTGTTCTACAAACCTCTGCACTTGGAGGCCCAACAACTGTCTACAAGAATATAAGTGCATAGACATCACGCCCCACCCTCTCTCTCGCGCGCTCTCAGCCGTCCGATCCAGCCTTAGGCCATCCAACGGACGCACGCTTCCATCAGTCGGTTTAAACCAGCAGACGCGACAGGTACCCTAGCCCCATACGCGCCCAACCTGCATTTCTCTCTGGCTCGCTCGGTCTCTGGCGGTGCTCATCGCGGGAGAGGCGAGGTGGCCGTGCCACCCGACATACTGCCTGAGACGAGCCCCTCCCTCTCTCCTCTAACCAGAGCCTCTCCCCTTTCTTCCTCTCCCTCTCCCCTCCCCAGCAGCCTGTAGAGCAGAGAACTGAGAGGAGAGGATGGCGTCGCCCCCTACCCCCTTGCCGGTGCATGCATCCACCCAAGGGTGGGTGTGTCGCTGTCAAGCGACTCAGGCGATGGCCGGCATTGCCTTTTCCTTTTTGATTCGGGATTTCACTTTTCCGTTCTTTGCTTCAGGTTCGGGGATTCTTTTATGGGGCTGAGTTCTTTGCTTTTCTTTGCCCCACAAGGGGTGAGTTCTTCTTCCCGATGCCTCGGCGTGCCAATGCGCATCGGGATCGAGAGGAATGGAGCGGCCCTGGGGCGGCGTACTATACTTTTTTTGTTGGAATTATGCCCTAGAGGCAATAATAAAGATGTTATTATTATAATTCTTGTTCATGATAAAGTTTATATTCCATGCTATAATTGTATTAAGCGGAAACATTAATACTTGTGTGGTTTGTAAACAACACCGTGTCCCTAGTACGCCTCTATGGACTAGCTCATTGATCAATGATGGTTAAGGTTTCCTAACCATAGACATGAGTTGTCAATTGATAATGAGATCATATCATTGGGAGAATGATATGATGGACAGACCCAAACTAAGCAAGGCAATTAGATCGTTTCATCGTGTTCATCTTTGCAAAGCTTTTCCTATGTCAAATATTGTATTCCTTAGACCATGAGATAATGCAACTCCACGATGGGAAGAAAGCTTTGAGGTCATCAAACGTCATCCTATGAGAGGGTGATCATAAAGGTGTCTCTCATGTGATCGGAAAGTATCATTGGGTTGTATGTATCGAGATGGAATTTGTCCCTCCCAAGTCGGAGAGATATACTTGGGCCCACTCGTGTCGATATCAACACCGCTTGCAAGCATGTGGTTAAGGATTTAATCACAAAGTGATATCGGATTACGGAGCAGTAAAGTACTTGCGTGAGCGAGATTGAACTAGGTATGACGGTACCGACGATCGAATCTCGCAAGTAAAATATCGCGAGACGAAGGAATATATATATGGGATTGATTGAATCCTGGCATCGTGGTTCATCCGATATGATCATCGATGAATGTGTGGAGTCAATATGGGTGCCGGACCCCTGTTGATTATTGATAGAAGATCATGTCGCATATTCTCGAACCGCAGGTCACACACTTAACGTGTCTCGGCTAGGATAGATTGGATAATTGGTTTATGAATTTTTGTTGGGAGTCTCGGATGGGATCCGGGATATCACGAGAGGTTAGAATGGTGGAGAATAAGATTCATATAAAGGCGTGCAGTTTTGGAGTTGAATTGTTCCGGGTTAATCGGTATTATCTGGAAGCTTCTAGAACCTTCCGGAAGGGGACCAACGTGGCCCCACCTTCCGGGAGGGGGCATGGGCCTATGAGGGAGTGTCCTGGCCGCATTGGGCCAGGGGCACAAGGCCCCATAGGGCCCAGCCGATCCTAGATAAGTTTAAACTCGTTTAAACTAGAGATAGGATTTCTAGATAAGGGAGAGTTTAAATTGTTTAAACTAGAGATAGGATTTCTAGATAAGGGAGAGTTTAAATTGTTTAAACTAGAGATAGGCTTGGAGGAGGGGCAAGGGCTGGCCGCCCCCCCTCTATATATAGAGGGGTGGTGCGCCCCTCCCCCCTACACACCTTCCTCCAAGCCCTAGCAGCCTTGCTACCTTCCTCTCTCCCTCCCGACTGTTTGTAGGCGAAGCCCTGCAGCAGAAATTCTCCACCATATACACCACGCCGTCGTGTTGTAGATCCAATCTATCTCTCCACCATACTCGCTGGTCCGAGGAAGGAGGAGACGTCGAGGTGCTGTACGTGTGCATCTCACGGAGGCACCGCCACTTGTGGTGCTAGATCGGATCGGACCGCGAGGAGGAGAAGCGACTACATCACCCACGTTGACGAGCGTTCCGCTGTCTGAATCTTCAAGGGTATGAAGATCTAATCCAATCTCTCTCGTTGTTTGCATCTCCTAGATTAGATCTTGGCTTTCCCTCTGTTCGCTCGTAGAAAATTTTGATTTCTTGTGCCTTGAAACCCTTGGTGGTATCGAGCTAGATCTATGCGTAGATGTGTTTCACGAGTAGAACGCAAACATGGTTGTTGCGCGTTGATGTTTTCTGTTGCAAGCCTCTTGTTTGTGTTCTTCTTATGGCGGGATAGTGAGATTGAAGCGGTCCAGGCCAACCTTCTGCGACGTCGTTCGCGAGACCGGCTCGCACTTGACGTGTGGCTTGTTCCACACATGCGGTGGTGGATGTCGTTCTCTCACTATAGTTGTCATGGGATTAACACGAGTTTGGCAACCATAATATCACCGTTGTGGCTTTCCGTAGGTAAGAATCGTTCTTAGCATCTACTCCCATAAGCCACGTAAAACATGCAACAACAAAGTAGGCGTCTAACTTGTTCTTGCGAGTGTTTTCTGTGATATGGTATGGCCCAAGATGTGATGTGTATAATGTATCGATGATCATGTTTTGTAATGTTTCATGACTTGCATGTCGATGAGTACACAACGGCGAGAGCCATATGGTTGTCTTTATAATTGTGTATGACCTGCGAGTCAACTTATTATACGCCATGTAATAGCTTTACTTTATCGCTAAGTAGTTAGCAATAGTTGTAGTTGCTATTCGTGGTGGAGGCAATCATGGTGGAGTGATGGAGATCATGCGAGCGCACAAGATGGAGATCATTCTTGGAAGATTGGCTATACCATGTCACATAAAGTTATATGCATGTGATGTTTATCCCTTTATGTATCTTATTATGCTTAGATCATGACGGTAGCATTATAAGATGATTCCTCATAAAGATCAAGATAAAACTGTGTTCTCCCCAAGTATGCACCGTTCGAAAGTTAAATGCGTTTCCAAGCATCACGTGATGATCGGGTGCTATAGACTCTCTCACATACAACGGGTGCAAGCCAGTTTTACTGCGGAAATACTTGGGTCTAACTTGCGAGCCTAGCATGTACAGGACACATGGCCTCGGAACACAAGAACCGAAAGGTTAAGCATGAGTCATATGAATGATATGATCGACATTTTGTTGTCCACCATTGAAACCACATCTCTTCTCGTGATGATCGGATTAGGTGTGGTGAATTTGGATCGTGTTCACTAAACAACTTGAGGGATGTTGAATTTAGTGGGAGTTCATCTAGTAATTTGATTAAGTTGAACTATTTATCATGAACATAGTCTAAACTGTACTTGCAAATCTTGTAGAACACATGGCCAAATCCAACTTCAACTTCAACGTTTTCTTTGAGAAAGAAAATCTTAGGAACAATGGGTCTAACTTCACCAATTGGTTCCGCAATCTAAGAATCATTCATGCGGCGGACAAAGGACTATGTCCTTGGTAAGCGTTAGGTGACCCCCTACTGCAAGCTACTGGTGATGAGAAAGCATCTATCGATCGGCATAAAGATGATTATGGTGTGATTAAGAGCACCATGTTGTTTGCTATGGAACCGGAGCTTCAAAATCGTTTTGAAACCTATCCCGGGCCCTTTGAGATTCTCGAGGAGCTGAAAACCATGTTTCAGACTCAAGCCTGTTCTGAGAGATATGAGATCTCTGAGAAGTTATTTAACTGCAAGATGGAGGAAGGGAGTTCCGTTAGTGAGCACGCCATAAAGATGTCGGGCTACACTCAATGCCTTGAGCAACTGGAATGCATGATTCCAGAGGAGCTCAAGATTGACAGGGTTCTGCAATCACTCCCTCCCAGCTACAAAATTTTTGTAGTGACTCATAATCAGATTGGTTCCACTGATACGATCACCGAGCTCTTCGCAAAGCTGAAGGCTGCGGAAGTGGACATCAAGAAGGATAATCATGTGTTGATGGTCAACAAGCCCTCCTTTAAGAAAGGTAAGGGAGCAAAGAATCCCTTCAAGAAGGGCGGCGGCAAGCGCAGTGCCCCTGCTGAGAAGAAGCTCAGGTCTGGTCCCAAGCCGGACACTGAGTGCTTCTATTGCAAGGACAAGGGTCACTGGAAGCGCAACTGTCTGAAGTACTTAGCGGACAAGAAGGCTGGCACCATCAAAGGTATATTTGATATACATGTTATTGATGTTTTCCTTACTAGCCCTCGTTGTAGTGCCTGGGTATTTGATACGGTTCGGTTGCTAATATTTGTAACTCGAAGCAGAGCTACGGAATGAGCGGCTTGCGAGGATGAGGTGTGATCGCGTTGGCAGCGGATCAAGAGTTGATGTGATGGCCATCGACGCTCTCCTTAGTTTTACCTTGGGATTAGTTTTAAACCTTAATAAATGTTATTATGTACTGCGTTGAGCATGAACATCATTTCGGATCGTGTTTATTGCAAGACGGTTATTCATTTAAATCGGAGAATAATGGTTGTTCTATTTATATGAGTAACATCTTTTATGGTCATGCACCTCTTGTGAATGGTTTATTTCTTCTAAATCTCGAAAGGGATGAAACACACATCCATAACATTGAGGCTAAGAGATGCAAAGTAGATAGTGATAATACTACTTATTTGTGGCACTGTCGTCTAGGTCATATTGGAGTAAAGCGCATGAAGAAACTCCATTCTGATGGACTTTTGGAGTCTCTTGATTTTGAATCATTTGACACATGCGAACCATGCCTCATGGGCAAGATGATCAAAACCCCGTTCTCTGGTATGATGGAGCGAGCAACGGACTTATTGGAAATCATACATACCGATGTATGCGGACCGATGAGTGTTTCGACGCGCGGTGGATATCGCTATTTCCTCACTTTTACCGATAACTTAAGTAGATATGGGTATATCTATTTAATGAAACATAAATCTGAAACATTTGAAAAGTTCAAGGAATTTCAGAATGAAGTGGAGAACCAACGTAACAGAAAGATTAAGTTTCTACGATCCGATCGTGGAGGTGAATATTTGAGTTATGATTTTCTCACGCATCTTAAAGCAAGTGGAATCGTTTCTGGACGCCACCGGAACACCACAGCAATGGTGTGTGCGAGCATGGAATCGAACCCTATTAGATATGGTCCGATCAATGATGTCTCTTCTTGATTTGCCGTTATCATTTTGGGGTTATGCATTAGAAACCTGCATTCACTTTAAATAGGGCTCCATCTAAATCCGTTGAGACGACACCGTATGAACTGTGGTTTGGTGCTAAACCTAAGTTGTCGTTTCTTAAAGTTTGGGGATCTGAAGCTTCGTCATGAAGTTGATGCGGACAAGCTCGAACCCAAAGCGGAGAAATGCGTCTTCGTAGGATACCCTAAGGAAACTATTGGGTATACCTTCTATCACGCAAGAAGGCAAAGTGTTTGTGCAAAAAGCGGTTCCTTTCTTGAGAAGGAGTTTCTCTCGAAAGAAGTGAGTGGGAGGAAAGTAGAGCTAGACGAGGTTATTGAACCTTCTCTTGAATTGGAGAGTAGCGCACACTGAAATTGTTCGATTGCTGCACCAACAATAGAGGAAGCTAATGACAAGGATCATGAAGCTTGGACGATGTCACTCTTGAGCGTCGCGGTCGACAAGGTCGCGTGCCCTCTCCGAGTGGTATGCAGCAACCCTGTCTTGACTGTCTTGTTGGTAGAAGACAGTGAACCTACGAACTATGAGTAAGCGATGATGAGCCCAGACTCTGAGAAATGGCTGGAAGCCATGAAATCCGAATTGGGATCCATGAGAGAAAACCAAGTATGGACTTTGGTGGACCCTTCTAGCGACCGAAAGGCCGTTGAGTGCAAATGGATTTTCAAGAAGAAAACGGACGCGGATGGTAATGTTACCGTCTATAAAGCACGGCTTGTCGCAAAAGGTTTTCGACAAGTTCAAGGTGTTGACTACGATGGGACTTTCTCTCCCGTAGCGATGTTTAAGTCCATTCGTATTTTATTAGCAATTGCTGCATTTCATGATTATGAAATATGGCAGATGGATGTCAAGACTGCTTTCCTCAATGTCAACATTGATGAAGAGTTGTATATGATGCAACCCGAAGGTTTTGTCGATCCTAAGGATGCTAGTAAAGTATGCAAACTTCAGCGTTCCATTTATGGACTGAAGCAAGCATCTCGGAGTTGGAACCTTCGTTTTGATCAAGTGATCAAGAGCTTTGGATTTGTTCCAAATTGCTATGAAGCTTGCATCTACAAGAAAGTGAGTGGGAGCTCGACGCGTTTCGATGCTGTATGTGGATGACATATTGATTATCGGAAATGACATCAACATGCTTAACGATGTGAAGAGTTATTTGAACAAGTGTTTTTCAATGAAAGACCTAGGTGAAGCTGCTTATATATTGGGCATCAAAATCTATAGAGATAGACAAAGGCCTTTGATAGCTTTAAGCGAGTACATACCTAGACAAAGTTACGAAAAGGTTCGAGAATGGATAAGGCAAAGAAAGGTTCGATGCCTATGTTGTCGGGTAAGATATTGAGCAAGGCTCGGTGTCCATTCTGATGAAATGATAGGGAAGCTATGAGCGAAGTGCCTTATGCCTCGGCCATAGGTTCCATCATGTATGCCATCTTGTGTACTAGACCGGATGTGTCCAATGCTCTTAGTTTGACGAGATATCAAAGTGATCCGAGTGGAACCTTTGGACAGCCGTGAAGAACATCCTAAAATACCTAAATAGAACTAAAGAAATGTTCTTAGTCTATGGGGTGATGAGCGACTTGTCGTAAAGGTTACGTCGATGCTAGTTTCGACACGACAAGGATGATTCTAAATCTCGACGGATACGTTTATATTTTGAATGGAGGAGCTGTGAGTGGAGAAGCTGCAAGCAAAGCGTGATCGTGGGATCTACGATGAAAGCGGAATACATGGCTGCAGGAAGCGTCAAGTGAAGGAGTTTGGATCGAAACTTCATCCTTTGAGCTTGGCGTGGTTCCAAGTGCATTGGACCCACTGGAGATATTGTGACAACATCGGCGCCATAGCACTCGCTAAGGAACCAAGATATCATCCAAAGACCAAGCATATCAACCAAGTTTCATATAATCCGAGATTATATAGCGGATGGAGATCGAAGATTAGCAAAGTACATACGGATCGAATGTCGCAGATCCATTGACAAAACCTCTTCCACGTGTAAAACATGATCAACACCTCGATTGCCATGGGTGTGAGATTGTTTCGATGTAAACTAGATTATTGACTCTAGTGCAAGTGGGAGACTGTTGGAATTATGCCCTAGAGGCAATAATAAAGATGTTATTATTATAATTCTTGTTCATGATAAAGTTTATATTCCATGCTAGAATTGTATTAAGCGGAAACATTAATACTTGTGTGGTTTGTAAACAACACCGTGTCCCTAATCGCCTCTATGGACTAGCTCATTGATCAATGATGGTTAAGGTTTCCTAACCATAGACATGAGTTGTCAATTGATAATGAGATCATATCATTGGGAGAATGATATGATGGATGAGACCAAACTAAGCAAGGCAATTAGATCGTTTCATCGTGTTCATCTTTGCGAAGCTTTTCCTATGTCAAATATTGTATTCCTTAGACCATGAGATAATGCAACTCCACTGGAAGAAAGCTTTGAGGTCATCAAACG
The DNA here is from genome assembly GCA_030063025.1 of Avena longiglumis. Taxonomy (NCBI): domain Eukaryota; kingdom Viridiplantae; phylum Streptophyta; class Magnoliopsida; order Poales; family Poaceae; genus Avena; species Avena longiglumis. The sequence continues at coordinate 175,810,089 of CP125977.1, read as the reverse complement.
TCATCCTATGAGAGGGTGATCATAAAGGTGTCTCTCAGGTGATCGGAAAGTATCTGTTGGGTTGTATGTATCGAGATGGAATTTGTCCCTCCCAAGTCGGAGATATATACTTCGAGCCCACTCGGTAATCGATATCAACACCGCTTGCAAGCATGTGGTTAAGGATTTAATCACAAAGTGATATCGGATTACGGAACGAGTAAAGTACTTCGTGAGCGAGATTGAACTAGGTATGATGCAAGACGATCGAATCTCGGGCAAGTAAAATATCGCGAGACGAAGGGAATATATATATGGGATTGATTGAATCCTGGCATCGTGGTTCATCCGATATGATCATCGGTGAATGTGTGGGAGTCAATATGGGTGCCCAGACCCCGCTGTTGATTATTGATAGAAGATCATGTCTGCATATTCTCGAACCCGCAGGGTCACACACTTAACGTGTCTCGACGCTAGGATAGATTGGATAATTGGTTTATGAATTTTGTTCGGAGTCTCGGATGGGATCCGGGATATCACGAGAGGTTCCGGAATGGTCCGGAGAATAAGATTCATATAAAAGCGGTGCAGTTTTGGAGTTGAATTGTTCCGGGTTAATCGGTATTGTCTGGAAGCTTCTAGAACCTTCGGAAGGGACCAACGTGGCCCCACCTTCCGGGAGGGGGCATGGGCCTATGAGGGAGTGTCCTGGACGCATTGGGCCAGGGGCACAAGGCCCCATAGGGCCCAGCCGATCCTAGATAAGTTTAAACTCGTTTAAACTAGAGATAGGATTTCTAGATAAGGGAGAGTTTAAATCGTTTAAACTAGAGATAGGATTTCTAGATAAGGGAGAGTTTAAATTGTTTAAACTAGAGATAGGCTTGGAGGAGGGGCAAGGCTGGCCGCCCCCCCTCTATATATAGAGGGGTGGTGCGCCCCCTCCCCCTACTACTCCACACCTTCCTCCAAGCCCTAGCTGCCTTGCTACCTTCCTCTCTCCCTCCCGACTGTTTGTAGGCGAAGCCCTGCAGCAGAAATTCTCCACCATATACACCACGCCGTCGTGTTGTAGATCCAATCTATCTCTCCACCATACTTGCTGGTCCGAGGAAGGAGGAGACGTCGAGGTGCTGCACGTGTGCATCTCACGGAGGCACCGCCACTTGTGGTGCTAGATCGGATCGGACCGTGAGGAGGAGAAGCGAGTACGACTACATCACCCACGTTCCGAGCGTTCACTGCTTGAATCTTCAAGGGTATGAAGATCTAATCAAATCTCTCTCGTTGTTTGCATCTCCTAGATTAGATCTTGGCTTTCCCTCTGTTCGCTCCGTAGAAAATTTTGATTTACTGTGCCGCGAAACCCTTCATTTTTGGATCTAGGGTTTTCTCTTCTTTTTGCTTTCCACCGAAAATATTACAAAACCTAGTAGGCTATGATATCATTGTTGGCTTTGTGTAAACAACTAGGCGTAGATCCTTCGGTAGTCTATTGATCTGCTAGATTTCGGAGAGAGAGAGAGACCTTGTTCTTGGCTTGGGGATCCCGAGCCGTAGGTCATGGTGGTCAACGGCGTGAACGTGGGTGAGCGAGAGTGGCGGCGGTGGTACTTCCCGTCAGCACTGCGCATAACCTAGATCGGAAGGGTGTGTCGGTGGGGACTGCGTTTCATGACTAACCTCGTGAGGTGTGCCGCCGGCCCCTAGCTCTTTATATACGCGCAAGTGACAAGGGTCCACCAACCATAGATCGGTTGGGCTCCCCCGATCAGGGCGCGATCAAAGGGTTACATCGAGCCGTTGGGCTCGATACGGGAGAGGTCAAACTAACACCTCCGTCTAGAAATATCTGGCTTGGTTTTTTCTAGATTCGAATGTATCTATACGCATTTTAGTATATAGGTACATTTGAATTTAGGCAAACGCAAATCAGTTATTTCTAGACGAAAGAGTACTTTTCTTCTCTGTTATTCATCTTCACAACCATGCATGATTGTTTTCCTTCTAGGAGTTGAAATGTTTCACTCGTCCTCTTTCTAGGAGTTGAAATGTTTCACTCATCCTCTCTTGCAAACCAGGAAGAAGCTCTACGACAAGCAAGCGTCACAATAAGTTTCTGTTGGGGCACCATTTTTTTAATAAATCAGAAGACGTTCGCGACGTTCCTTCTCGTATGTTGGTTGTTTTCTTGTTTTGTTCGTTTGCATCCAGTCATGTAAGACTCGCTATTTTGGTCAACAGTTTTGTCCTAAAATTGTTCATGCCCGGTAGTTTGATAAAGATATAATTCAGAGGTTCTGGAAATAATCGAACACCCTTGGGAATGAGCTTGGCATAAAATTGTAAGTCGTTGTCCTGTGCGGTGGAGTCAAGGCGAGAGAAGAGGGCTTTTAATCCGAAAGGACTTTTCTGTAAAAAGACAACACATGAGACTGGTCAACTGAGTGTCACATCGCAAATACGAATCTACATTGATCCAGTGACTTAGATAAACACTATGCGATATTTATGTATCGTATATTATGTATTCGGAAGGTGGGTGAAAGTATCAATTCTAGGGGCACAGCTTCTCTGACTTGGCTTGGTTAGAGAGCTGCAGTGTCCTGACTTGGCACGTGAGCTATTGGATCACAAATGAAGGGTAGGATCTAGGTAGTATAGCGATGAAATCGAAAGCCCCAGGCTCTCTATCTCCATCACCAACAACAAAATATCGTGAACTCTTGGTTCAGTAAAACACAATAAGAATTCTAAAACTCCCGAAGGTTCATTGAAGTAACCTTACTACGCTTTCTCCTTCCCTAGGATTCGATAACCTAGGTCTACTAGGGAAAAAAGCTATACTATATCTGTAATCCGGATTGAATGTATCAACCCTTTTTCTGGCGTCGTTGCCAGGGAAGCAATAGCTACCCTTGGTGAGGTTAGTAGAAACCTTGCTAGTTCTAATTCTTATTTTTAATTTTGTTAGTTTGCTTTCAGTCTTTATTTGAAAAACCAAAAAAATAGTTAGTATTTAAATTCTTGTTTTTACTGTTATAAGTTTTTATTTAAGAAAACCCAAAAACATAGGAAATATGGATGATAAAAACTTGGGGAGTTTGCAACTCCCAACATTGATTATTTGCGTACTCCTATTACCCAACCAGCAATTACTGCTGAGGATTTTGAAATTAAGCCCCATTATTTAAGTTTGGTTCAACATAATCAATTTGGAGGCTCTGCTGGTGAGGACGCAGGTATGCACTTGAATACTTTCACTAAAATATGTGATATGATGCGCATTAAAGATGTTGACCCCGACACGGTCAACTTGCACTTATTTACTTTCTCTCTTAGAGGAAGAGCAAAAGAATGGTTGCCATATTTTCCTAGAAATACTATTGCATCATGGGTGGAATGTACTTCTTTATTTATGACTAAATTCTTTCCACCTATAAATACTAAGCAACTAAGATCCAATATTAGTGGTTTTAGACAGGAAGAGCGTGAGCCACTGTATCTAAGTCTATGCTTGATACTGTAGCTAGAGGAACATTTATGGGCAAACAAATTACCAAAGCAAAGCAGCTGCTAGACAATATGCAAGACAACCATGCCCAATGGCATGTGGAAATATCAAACACAAATAAGGTGAACTCCGTCACACCTCAGGAAAATTAAGAACTCAATGCTAAGCTGGATGAGCTCATATTAGTTGTCAAAGGTAAGGAAACCCAGGTAAGAGCTACCCTAGAATCAAACATTAAAGAAATAGACTTCATAGCTCATAATGATTATAACCCTACTTGGAAGAAGAACTATAATCCAAATTTCCAAAAACATTATTCTAGTCCTGCAGGTAACTCTAATAATAATATGGGATCAAGTAATGGTAGTCTCCAAGAAACTCTTAAGTCCTTTATGGACTCACAAAATGAGCAAAATAATATCCTTGTTAAGATAATGGAGAACTATGATAATATGCTTAGAAAACTATCTAACCAAGCTGTAAGTTCGAGGAATGATTTGCAGGCCCTCCAAGAAAGAACAAGGATTGCTGAGGCACAACTAGGTAAGATAACCGACAGTCAAAATATCATTTTAGCTAAATTTGGTGGAAAAGCTGAGACCATTCCAGTTGAAGACCTCAAGATGATAAGAATACAAAGGGAGGAGCGTGAAGAACTTGACTATAGCAATGCCCCTTCACCAAATTACACAGTTGAAGATTTTGTGAAAAGGATCAATATCAATATTCCAGTAAGTGAAGGAAATGAGGAAGCCATGTATCAACACTTCATTAATCAGGTAGCTATAAAGGTATGTGAGCTTGAGGAAGAGTATAAGAAAATTGCTGAAAAACTACCTGTTAAGCTTGATGATATATTTGAGCCTACTATTAAGATTAAAATTAGGACTAATGAGATAGCTGCACTTTGTGACTTAGATGCAAGTGTTTCAACAATTCCAAAATGTCTTTTTAATAAGTTAAATTTTGGCTCTTTTGAAATCACCGAGTTAAAATTACATCTAGCAGATTCTACATACAAACAAGTAGTAGGGATCAAAGAAAATATTTTAGTTTACATTAAAGGATGTCCTGCTCTTATTGATTTTGTTATTGTTGACATGAGATGCTACTGCTCCTATCATATTAGGTCGTCCATTCTTAAGAACTATTAAGGCTTTGATTAATCTGCATGAATGGAACGTGAAGCTTCAATTGCCTTCGTGGGATACTTTTGTTATTCATTTTCCTAGAAAGAAGAAAGCCAAGCATGATGAGAAGGAGGCCATCACTTTGAAGGCCAACTATTTTGAAGTGGGTTTTCCACTCATATGGCCTAAGTGAGCAACATCAAGGTCAAGCTATTTGACCATAAAAGAGCACTTCATGGGAGGCAACCCATGTGAAATAAAGGTTTGAGTAATGTTTTAAGTTTTAGTTTTAGTTTTATGTTAAATAAAGAGTGCTATAAAACTCCAGCTAAGGTGGAGAGGTACGGTAGTACTAAAATTCATGTTTTATACATTCTAATGTTGGTCAAGAATTTGTACTATCATTTTTCTATGAAAATATGGTGTTTCGCTAAGTTTCAGGATAAGAAAGAATTCTCAAAGAAATAGAATTTTTTTAACAACTATAGTACCTTTAACGACCAACTATACGGCATGAATAAAAATTATAGCCATATAGTTTCGGTCATATAGATATCTATGCCATCATCAAATTTTCTTTTCCAGATACAGAAGGTTTAACGACCAACTATACAGCAGGGAAAAAAATTCCGGACGTATAGTTTCGGCCATATAGATATCGTCGCCAAGAAGAAACCCTAAAATTTTGTCGTCATACCAACTATACGGCGGTAATAAGTGTTCTGGTCGTATAGTTGCAACTGTATAGTTTCATCCGACCACATAAATGCAACGGGAAGGCACCCCCAACACCAAAACTTCAATCCTTTTTCTCTCTTCTACCTCCAAGCGCTCTCAAAACCTCAAGGGATCTTCATCTCTACTCAATTTCGTTCATTTCCTCGCACACAAGTGATCTACGGTATGTTTCTCCTCTGATCCTCCAATTAATTTTTGCAAATTCATCTCTGATCTATTGTCATTATCAATCTAGGGTGAGACCTACTATGAACTAATTGCCATGTTTCTCTTGCCTAGATTATTATTTTGAGGAGATTCTTTAGTGTGTTATGATGAGGAATATGTTGTGCTTATTATTGTTGGATCAAAAAGTTTTATTTTTGTCTTTATTATTGTTTTAGAAGATGAATACAAGGAGCCAAACATGTTCTCATGCCTCTACGAGTTCTTCTCAGGCTACCGCTGTAGCCCAGGACCGCATGGGGATACGGTTCAGGAATGAGCTCCAACGTGATCGCTTCAACAAGATCAAGAACCAAGAAGTGAATGCAACCAAGTGGGCTTGTCCCGTTATATTGAACCAACTCGTCACAAAATGAGTTTATAAGACTCAATGAGGAGTACATCTTGGTCCTCGCAAAAGCTGCTTTCAACAACAACTTGTCACTCAACCTAGGCGCAATTCTTATGCGCTATTTGGAGCACCTATCCTCCCAAAGCCAAGGACCAATCACATGTGGAGGCATCATCACCGTGCTTGCCATTTCCCTAGGCATCGACCTAGGTTAGTTGCAACCATTGCTAGGTGAGCGACGTGTTGATTTCTCTACTTTAAAAGCTTGTGGAATGCTCACTAGGGGCGGTGGTGTTTATTTCTTGCATATTGCAGGAGCTAGGCGTCTCTACCCCGATCCTTTGCCTAATGGTCTATTCTCTATCTAGGAGGTATGTTTGCTATATGATGTGCAGGTTGAACAACATCAACCTGAGGAGGATATTCCGGATGAGGACGGGGAGCAAGAAGAGGAGCAAGAAGTTCCTTATCAAGAGGAGAAGCCACCAAACTAGTTTGCTACATATCAAGACTTCCAAGAACTTGGAGGGACCGTGGAGGGGATGCATAATCTCGATCTGAACCTTCGAGAAACCACTAGTAATTTATCAAATCAATTTGCGAACTGGAGTTACAACTTTTTCCCGCCATCTCAATGGTTTTAAGGGCTTGCAAAAGCCTAAGCTTGGGTAAGTTTCCTCATTATCTTTATTTGGCGTTCATTTGCTTTATTTTATTTAGAGGTTATGGTTTTAATTTGAGTTTATAAGGACCCGTGTTGGTTTCCCCAACACTTTATCTTTAGTTCTTTTACTTTTTTTTCGAGATTTTCAAGCCGAGCTTTGCCACCAATTTTCTATTCTTTAATTACCTCTCTCAAAAACAACAAAAAGATTTTTCCAATTATCTTTATTTTCCCTTTTCTTTTCTCCTTGAGGTTCTCACGTATTTGTAGGAGAGTGATCGACTTCGAGTTTCCAAGAAAGAAATCAAAAGGGAAGAGATAAGTGGAACCAATCATTAGATGTATGCCTTATGACTCCCCACTTTTGAATTTTGAGAAACACATGATAGTTAGTAGTAAATGTTAAGATATTCTATTGGTGGTGTGAGTCTTTATATTGGAGTAAAATTTAGTTTGCATGGATATTTAGTTGAGTATGTTTTGTTCCAGCTATTGTAGTTAACCAAGTCTTGCCTAAACAATTGCCAAACAATTTAAATAAGAAAAAGTCTCACAATTGAAGGCTTGGGTGTTGTAGTGTTTAGTCTTGAAAGCTTATTCCTAGAGACACTCAATACCATAGAAAATAATGATTGACTTGATAGCTCTCTTTGAAAGGATTTGTTTAATTGAATTAATGTTTAGCGGTTTTTGTGAGCATGCCAAAGTTTGACTTGTGAATCATAAGAATGATATATCTTTATGCGTGTCAAACTTCATGGGATACCAACAACTCCGCTAGCCTACAGACGATCTTCACGGAGGAAACTCCTAGATTTCGTCTATGCGTTGATTAAACATATGTAGCAGCAATGCTATAATGGGTAAGATTCTTGGCATTCTCGTGTAGCTGTGTTCATGATGGAATCACTTCTCTGGCTGATATGAGTAATCATTATGCAAAAGGAACAAAAACCTTAGTTATGCCACGAGTGTCCATCACAACCCGATAAACTAATTAATTTTTTTGGCATGCTCTCAGTAACTTAAGCACTGAAATTCTTGAAGGACAATGAATAAAATGGTATTGCTTGAAAAGTCTTGATTTATTGATGTGGGAGAATTGAGATACTTTAGTGTATATGCTTTTCATGACAAACTTTCACACTCTCAATTATACATGATTATACTTTATTGTTCAACGACAAGCTTGTGAGTTGATTGCATGACATGGAATCAAGTTTACTCATTTGAATCATCCATGCTAATAATAATCTTGCTGCTCTATAAGGATTCATTAAACCCGTATGATATTCTTGCCATTACTCTATCTATGCAGAAGTCTTTCAGATTACTAAAGTGGAGGAAACATGAGACTACCAATCATGAGTAAGATCATCATTTCGTTATTTCAGTTTAAATGCCGAGTTCCTTTTTTGTTTTGGTTTTCTTGCTCGAGGACGATCAATTTTAATCTTGGGGAGGTTGATGGCTATGAAATATAGCCATCCACGTCCACATTTAAACTAGATGTTATTCATATTTATGAGTATATATCTCTCTAAATCGTTCCACTAATGCCTAATGATCAAAGAGGTATGCAATCCTATCTTTCTATTTTTCCCTGCGCAGACAATGATATTTGATAATGGGAATCACAACATTAAATTCAAAGATACGATATTTCCAACAACTCAAAGAAACCAGGAGTCGTAAAGTGGAGGCAGAAGCTTTAACGACCAACTATATGGCGGAAATAAAATTTTGGCCATATAGTTCCGGCCGTATAGTTGGCACCGACACCACTAGGTCAAACAGAACAACTTTCGTGAAGAAACCCCTATATAAAGAGGCCTCGGGCGACGAGAAATGGGGCGCTCGACTCTCCTTTTCGCCCTCCTGCCATCAGAAACCACAACACCGGAGAAATAGATCTAGATCTAATCTCCATACCCTTCTTCACCACCATATCCATATTTTACCACTTGTAATAGTAGATCTCATCTACGATTGGCGATATTGTAAGACTATTGCTATCAATCTCATGATTTCCATTACAATGTTTATGATTGTTGATTTCATCTCTATGTGTGAGTAATTATCCTTGGGCTAAGGGCTTCGGCCTAGCCATGTAGCTTTGTGCATGTTATTTATCATAGATGGGATCATGTATTAGTTTGTATGACATGATGATTATTGTACCCTCTCTTGCCTCAATCTAAGGACTTGTCAGGTACCCAAGACCCCAAGGAGGATTGATCCAGGTATAGGGAGTGTGAGTAATGACTAATCTGCATGATGGGAACCCTAGTGACAGAAGGGGTAGTATGGCGGTATATGAGGGATTTACTTGGGATTAACGGTGACATCACTATGCATATCATTAGTTCTCTTTCTTCTATGGATGAGACTAGTAGATTATTGCTATAAGAAGTTGCAGAGGAGATAGCAATTATGGATGTACTGCCCACATATAATTATTTTGCTCTAACAATTATATGAATATTTTATTATTGTCTTTTATTCCCATCAGATGTTTTGCACAGCTACAGGTGAAACCGAAAGCCCCGGGCCCTCCCTCTCCATCATCATCAACAACAAAAGATCGCAAACTCTTGGTCCGGTAAAACACAAAAAGAATTCTGAAGTCCCGAAGGTCTATTGAAGTAACCTTACTACGCTTTCTGCTTCCCGAGGATTCGATAACCTATGTCTACTAGGGAAAAGAGCTATACTACATCCGTAATCCGGATCAAAGATATCACGTACCTCCTCCAAGATGTCGTGACACTTTCTGCAAGCGTGTTTGATTAACGCCAAATGGTGCGACATGGTCGAGTCATTATGATCATGGCACAAATTCTTGAAATAGGGATCCAGAAGGTGACGCTCGTCGATTTCCTTCTTCACCCTCTTCCAATGTTTGTTGGCGTTTTGGTTGGCGTCGACGAAAGGTTCTATGCTCACTGTCTTCCATGCCTCGGTGAGTCACTCGTCCTGCCTCGAGCTCCACTTTGGTCCACAGCTCTCGTCATTCTTCTTCTTCTCGTCTAGGGAGGACACAACTGCCTTCTTATTCCCTTTCGGGTCAGCCACGGGAACCTCCACCTCCTCCCTATGGGATTGGCCTCCGTGTAGGCGTAGGACTCATTTCCCATGGCTCCGCATCGCCATTATCCATTTCACCATCTTGATGGGTTTTGCGGCATAGTAAATCAAAATTTTCTACGGATGCGAACAAAGGAAAGCCAAGATCTAATCTAGGAGATGCAAACAACGAGAGGGATTAGATGAGATCTTCATACCCTTGAAGATTCGCAATGAACATTCGCTTTAACGTGGGTGATGTAGTCGTACTCGCTTCTCCTCCTCGCGATCCGATCCGATCTAGCACCGCAAGTGGCGATGCCTCCATGAGATGCACACGTGCAGCACCTCGACGTCTCCTCCTTCCTTGATCTAGCAAGTATGGTGGAGAGATGGATTGGATCTACAACGCGACGGCGCGGTGCAAGTGGTGGAGAGTTTCTACAGCAGGGCTTCGCCTACACACAGTCGGGAGGGTGAGAGAGAGGAGGGCAGCAGGGAGACTAGGCTTGAGGGGAAGGTGTGTGTAACACCCTCAGAATCGGCCCTATGCAAGTTTCAGCGCTTCCCGCCAAACCCGCATAGAAACGATTCAAAGGTGCCCACCAGGCACTTGCGTGCGGGTGGAAAACGAAGTAATATCATTACACAATAGTCCTCGATGGAACCCACAAAACATATATATATATATACAACAGCGACTCAATGAGTCAAGAATACAGATATAATATACAAAGATCCGAATTACCTTGAAATTGATAGAGCGTCCGACTATGAACAAGATGCAAATGGGGCTAAGAGCCCTGGAGAATAACCAATGGCGTCCATAACCCTGCCCAGGCCAAGCCGGAAGGGTAACCCTGCTAACGACGTCGATCTCAAAACCTGCTTAAACAAAAGGGGTACCGACAAAGGGCAAAGGAAAAAGAGAGAGCGGTCAAGATCGAGGCGATACAATGAGGCTAGAATTGCGGTCCTCGCCACATAGGTATGGTGGATCAAGCGGCAAAGCATGCACTAAACAACCTATAGAGACTCGATACAACTAGCGGCTATCGAGAGGGGTAAGAAAGACCTATTCGAACCAACTCGATACTACCACCAAACATACCCATCCTGGTATTTCCCCCTCGAGACCAAACGAGGAAGTCGACCGAGGAACTCACACAGTTGGCAGTTTTATTCATTCCGTTATAGTGGCGGCAATTACTAGTCAAATATAGAAAGCATGAGTCATCCTGATATAATAAGCAGTGGGCACTTTTAGTTAACCATTCCATTGTAGTTGCATCACTTACTAGTCAGATACAATTAGCATGAGATATCCCAAACCCAACAGTTCTTGGTACTTTTATTTAGCCATTCCGTTGCAGTGAAGCTGATTACTAGTCATATCGGATACAAGTCAAATTATAACAGTAAACTTTAGTTATAGTTGTCTATGATCGAGACCTGTGCTCCAAGTCGTCCATAACCATGACACGGCTTCTCAAAAGATTTAACCGCAGGGTGCACCAAAGTTCCACACGCCTACACCCTTGTTGTCGATCGTAGGTACAAGATCACAAAACATACACCCAACAAGATGTCGACGGGTTTCGGACACGACGCTTCCTGCACCCAAAGCACGGGGCCACCCCACTAAGCTACCCGCAACGAAGTCGGCCGGTCTCCGACGGACTCAGGGTTTGTGTGGACGGCTGTAAACGACTGGGAACCCGAAAGTGTGACTGGGCTTGTCGATATAGCGAAAACATATCACGATCCTAAACAGTACAGGTGCTCCTCGCATAATCGTAAATAAAGCAGTAAAGCATGGCATAAGTACAGGATAGTAATAAAGCCCCAAACTAATTGTGGCCCCCAGTACAGTACTTGGAATCAGGTACTAAATCGATGGGGGTGCCCATACACCCCACCTGTGGTTAGCGCGCTCGATCTCGGAATAGGTGTCAAGAACTCGGGGTCCTACGGGACACTAGTGGGCGGTTAACAACCAAATAACATCTATTGCCCACCGGTGCCTCTACATTTACCTACTTCAATTTTAGTTATTAAACAATAATTAAAGCCATGATCATCTTCAACATTAAACATGCGGCAATACTCCAACAACTGTGGTACTGGATTTACACGCATAAGCACTTGAGCAAGCGATCACGACGCCATAAGTCCAACTATCTACCAAACAACAGGTATTAGGATGTGTCCAAGGCAATATAAGGCTGCAAGGGATATCACGGGTACGAAAAACTAGAGCATCGCAACACAGATAGCAATAGATCAACAGGGGGGAAATAAAGACGATAAAAGTAAGATAGGTAGAAAGGGGGAGGTGCTCGCCTGAAAACATTGCCGAAGGTTCATCCGAAGATCGGGTCGACACTCGCATCAACTCATCGTCCTAATCCGTGAAGAAGCAAAGCACTAGAAGAAACACCGGATGCACTATTTAATACGATGTAAGATCGGGCATGATGCATGTATGATGTATGACATGGCAAAGGTGCGATGCAATTAGGCCATATTAAGCGGAACCGGGGTCCCGACAATTAATTAATAGGTTCATGTTATTTAGATACCCCGCAATTTAAATGTTGTAGTAACAGAGTGAAACATGGCATCGATTCGCTACACCAATTTAAATGGAGGCGGTATAATACAAGTATATCCCGCATAAACACTCCATATTTAATTATGAGGTGAATCGGCATAATGCCCCCAACCCACATGATATGCATGCGAGATGAACAATTAATATGCAACAAGTTTTATATAAAGCATTTATAAAATAGGGGCTCAGGATAAGGTTCACACGTCTGGGTTCGGAAGATCTTGGTTCCGGGGGTTCGGGGTCGGGTCTCAGGGTTCGACGGGAGAATGGCTCGACGAGAACGGTCTCGGACAATGGAAGTAGATCTTGTCGCATCCCGGAAGAAGGACTTGGTTCGGCGTCAGGGGCACATCAGATTCGCCCTGGTCGGTGTCGATCTTGTTGTCGATGGCTAACTTGAGTGGATCGGGTACCTGGGTCTTCGAGTCCGGGACGAAGATCTTGACGCTTGTGATGAAGAACTCGGGTTCGGAAGAAGGGCTTGGCGTCTTGAGTGTCACCATGTGCCTCCCTCGAAACATCAGCATAGAGATCTTGCCGGCATCCTCGGGTTCATGCGGCATCTATAGGCGAACTTGTCGATGTAGTCCCGTTAGGCATTCACGAGCATCTTGGTGGTACTTGCATCTACGGAAGATATCGGCCATGCAAAACTTGTGTCGAACACGCTGCAGGCGAGCACCTCACTACCAAAAGGCATCCACACAACACAAGGTTCAATCGGAGGGAGCCTTCCGATGACCACAGCGAGAGGGAAAGCAACAACACGGCTAGCAGCGTGCGGCCCAAAGGAGATGGAGCGAGTGAGCTTCAACACATAGATCCTGGGCGGCCAAAAAAAAACTTGTAGAGACGGCACTGGCGTCGGTACCTTGCGCACGCGGCAAGGCAGAGGAAAAGCAGGTAGCGCGGCAGAAGGGGCTCTGGGACAGACAATGGCGGACGGAGGCGAGCACGGGGCGGGCGCGGCTGACCACGCATGGAAAGGAGATGCGAGGGGCTCGGGGAGGAAGCTTGCGAGGAGGAGGTGGGGGGCCCAGCGGTGCTATGGTGGCGACCAAGGTCAGGGAAGGATCTCGGGGAGGAGCCGGAGCGGCACGCAGACGGGCCGGAGCAGGGCGGCAGGGGCTCGACGGAGAGGCCAAGCTGGTGGTGGCCGAAGGCACGCTGCATGGCTTGCGGCCAGGGAAGCCTGGGGCATGGCCGGAGCTCGCGGGAGGGAAGGGCGAGGGGAGGCGGCAGCAACGCCATGGCGGCAGAGGGCACGGCCAGGAGATGAGGGAGCATGGCGGCGGTTGTCGAGAGGAGGAGGGGTCAAGGTGGGGGGGTGGCGGCTGGGATTCGAGCGAGGGAGGGCCTGGCGGAGGATGCGACACGAAGGTGACGCCGGTGGCGAGGGCGACAGGGGACCACCGCGGGTTGGAGGCGGCGGCATGGGAGGCGGCAAGGGGCAAGGAGAGAGGGAAGGCATGAGGTTGGGGAAGAGAGGAGGGAGCGCGGGTCATGCGAGGTGGGGAAGGTGGGCTTGGGACTAGGACCCGAGCAGTGGGGCCATGGGCGTCAGTAGGTGGGAGAGGGGATCGAACAGGGTGGGGCCAGGGAGAGTGGGGGCGACGTGGGAGTGTGGGTGCGCGCTGGGAGCCTGGGAGTGCGGCAGAGTGGTGGCTGGGGGGTTAGGGGTGAGGTGGCAGGCACTGATTGGGTGGGGTTTTGGGCCAGGGGGATGTGGCGAGCCGTGAGTGGCTGGTGATGTGGAGGGGGCTGGGTAGACTAGGGTTGGGTAGTTTTAGGAATTTTGGAGGTGGCCGGTCAGGCTTTCGGGCCTGGCGGGCTGCCTCCTAAAAAAAATAAAAGAAAATTTTATTATTTGAAACGGGGCTTTTGCAAACCGTTGGTAGACAAAGCAAAATATTCCGGAGACCCGGGTTTTGTGTTTGAATAAAGACGGGGCGTTCAGAAGACAAAAATAGATTTTTCGAAGATAGTTTTATGCAAACAAATGCAAGATGACATGACGATGCTCAAATGCAATGTGGCATGATGACATGAGCATGCGGTCATGGTGATGAAATGCACAAAAACAACGCGATTTTCTAGTAGTGGTTTTTGCGGGATGCCACAATTCGACACCACTAACAATGGATCTCGCCCTCGAGATCCGCCTCATGGTACCGGATGGAAGGTCAGCGATCTGCGTCTTCTCGCATCGTGTAGATCCTCGCGACACCACTAACAAGAGGTCGTTGTCCGTGACCGTCGAGAGAACACTCCGGGAAACAAAGGCGAAGGTAGAGGTATCAACCAATCAAGCCACCTCTAACTTCGATAGAAAGAGAGAACCGATGCATTCTCATCCACTTCAATGTACACAAGCGAATAGAGTGAGTAGTCGGCATGGGGGCCAATCCATCACGCACCCAAACTATTACTCTGCACAATCAGTAGAAAAGCGTGCAACCATTCTCGAATCGATCAAGATCTCGGCAATCGAGGTTCGTAAACAAAGGAGTGATGCATCAGATCGATCTAGCGAGATGATGTCGCGTCGGAAAACACCGGAAGGCACGAGAAGGAACAAAGAGAAGTCCACCAGACGAAGGATTCCTCGGATAGCATGAAGACCAGATGTAGCAACACCGTTACCAAAGGAGGAAGCGAAACCTGAAGGTACGATGGAACCCAACCACGAAATCTCGGACTCAAGAGAGAGAAGAGAGCGGATTCAAAACACGCAGAGGTGAGAGGAGAGCAGCAGAGGGTAAGGAGTAAAATCATACCTAATCGTAACTATCCAACCGATTTTGCAAAAATAGTTTTGACACTCTACCGCCGTTAGCTAGGTTATCCTACATGCTGGACTTGTGGGTATCGAATCTGAGCTCGATACCACTCAGAACACCTCGAATCGGCCCTATGCAAGTTTCAGCGCTTCACGCCAAACCCGCATAGAAACGATTCAAAGGTGCCCACCAGGCACTTGCGTGCGGGTGGAAAACGAAGTAATATCATTACACAATAGTCCTCGATGGAACCCACAAAACATATATATACAACAACGACTCAATGAGTCAAGAATACAGATATAATATACAAAGATCCAAATCACCTTGAAATTGATAGAGCGTCCGACTACGAACAAGATGCAAATGGGGCTAAGAGCCCTGGAGAATAACCAATGGCATCCATAACCCTGCCCAGGCCAAGCCGAAAGGGTAACCCTGCTAACGACGTCGATCTCAAAACCTTCTTAAACAAAAGGGGTGCCGACAAAGGGCAAAGGAAAAAGAGAGGTCAAGATCGAGGCCAAGACACGGCGAGGCTAGAATTCGCGGTCCTCGCCTACATAGGTATGGTGGATCAAGCGCAACATGCACTAAACAACCTATAGAGACTCGATACAACCGGGCGGCTATCGAGAGGGGTAAGAAAGACCTATTCGAAACAACTCGATACTACCACCAAACATACCCATCCCGGTATTTCCTCGAGACCAAACGAGGAAGTCGACCGAGGAACTCACAGGTTGGCAGCTTTATTCATTCCGTTATAGTGGCGGCAATTACTAGTCAAATATAGAAAGCATGAGTCATCCCGATATAATAAGCACTTTTAGTTAACCATTCCATTGTAGTTGCATCACTTACTAGTCAGATACAATTAGCATGAGATATCCCAAACCAGCAGTTGTTGGTACTTTTATTTAGCCATTCCGTTGCAGTGAAGCTGATTACTAGTCATATCGGATACAAGTCAAATTATAACAGTAAACTTTAGTTATAGTTGTCTATGATCGAGGCCTGTGCTCCAAGTCGTCCATAACCGCGGACACGGCTTCTCGAAAAGATTTAACCCTGCAGGGGTGCACCAAAGTTCCCACATGCACCTACACCCTTGTTGTCAGATCAGGTAGGTACAAGATCACAAAACATACACCCAACGGTATGTCGACGGGGTTTCGGACACGAAGTTTCCCAGACCCAAAGCAAGCACGAGGGGCCACCCCACTAAGCTACCCGCAACGAAGTCGGCCGGTCTCCGACGGACTCAGGGTTTGTGTGGACGGCTGTAAACGACTGGGAACCCGAAAGTGTGACTGGGCTTATCGATACAGCAAAAACGTATCACGATCCTAAACAGTACAGGTGCTCCTCGCATAATCGTAAATAAAGCAGTAAAGCATGGCATAAGTACAGGATAGTAATAAAGCCCCAAACTAATTGTGGCCCCGAAGACAAGATTTGGAATCAGGTACTAAATCGATGGGGGTGCCCATACACCCCACATGTGGTTAGCGCGCTCGATCTCGGAACAGGTGTCAAGAACTCGGGGTCCTACGGGACACTAGTGGGCGGTTAACAACCAAATAACATCTATTTCCCACCGGTGCCTCTGCGTTTACCTACCGCAATTTTTGTTATTAAACAATAATTAAAGCCATGATCATCTCCAACATTAAACATGCGGCAATACTCCAACAACTGTGGTAATCGATTTACACGCAACAAAGACTTGAGCAAGCGACTACGACGCGCAAGTCCAACTATCTACCAAACAACAGGTATTAGGATGTGTCCAAGGCAATATAAGGCTACAAGGGATATCACGGGTACGAAAAACTAGAGCATCGCAACACAGATAGCAATAGATCAACAGGGGGGAAATAAAGACGATAAAAGTAAGATAGGTAGAAAGGGGGAGGTGCTCGCCTGAAAACATTGCCGAAGGTTCATCCGAAGATCGGGTCGACACTCGCATCAACTCATCGGCCTAATCCGTGAAGAAGCAAAGCACTAGAAGAAACACCGGATGCACTATTTAATACGATGACAGAAGATCGGGCATGATGCATGTATGATGTATGACATGGCAAAGGTGCGATGCAATTAGGCCATATTAAGCGGAACCGGGGTCCCGACAATTAATTAATAGGTTCATGTTATTTAGATACCCCGCAATTTAAATGTTGTAGTAACAGAGTGAAACATGGCATCGATTCGCTACACCAATTTAAATGGAGGCGGTATAATACAAGTATATCCCGCATAAACACTCCATATTTAATTATGAGGTGAATCGGCATAATGCCCCCAACCCACATGATATGCATGCGAGATGAAAAATTAATATGCAACAAGTTTTATATAAAGCATTTATAAAATAGGGGCTCAGGATAAGGTTCACACATCTGGGTTCGGAAGATCTTGGTTCCGGGGGTTCGGGGTCAGGTCTCAGGGTTCGACGGGAGAATGGCTCGACGAGATCGGTCTCGGACAACGGAAGTAGATCTTGTTGCATCCCGGAAGAAGGACTTGGTTCGGCGTCAGGGGCACATCAGATTCGCCCTGGTCGGTGTCGATCTTGTTGTCGATGGCTAACTTGAGTGGATCGGGTACCGGGGTCTTCGAGTCCGAGACGAAGATCTTGACGCTTGTGACGAAGAACTTGGGTTCGGAAGAAGGGCTTGGCGTCTTGAGTGTCACCATGTGCCTCCCTCTAAACATCAGCATAGAGATCTTGCCGGCATCCTCGGGTTCATGCGGCATCTATAGGCGAACTTATCGATGTAGTCCCGTTAGGCGTTCACGAGCATCTTGGTGGTACTTGCATCTACGGAAGATATCGGCCATGCAAAACTTGTGTCAAAAACGCTGCAGGCGAGCACCTCACTACCAAAAGGCATCCACGCAACACAAGGTTCAATCGGAGGGAGCCTTCCGACGACCACAGCGAGAGGGAAAGCAACAGCACGGCTAGCAGCGTGCGGCCCAAAGGAGATGGAGCGAGTGAGCTTCAACACATAGATCCTGGGCGGCCAAAAAAAAACTTGTAGAGGCAACCTTGGCCGTACCTTCAAGACGCTGCAAGCAAAGGGAAGCAGTAGCGGCGAAGGGGCTCGGGGAGACAATGGCGATGACAGAGCACGGGCGGGCGCTGACCACGCATGGAAAGGAGATGCGAGGGCTCGGGAGGAAGCTTGCGAGGAGGTGGGGGGCCAGCGGTGCTATGGTGGCGACCAAGGTCAGGGAAGGATCTCGGGGAGGAGCCGGAGCGGCACGCAGACAGGCCGGAGCAGGGCGGCAGGGGCTCGACGGAGAGGCCAAGCTGGTGGTGGCCGAAGGCACGCTGCAGGGCTTGCGGCCAGGGAAGCCTGGGGCATGGCCGGAGCTCGCGGGAGGCGGCAGCAACGCCATGGCGGCAGAGGGCACGGCCAGGAAATGAGGGAGCATGGCGGCGGTTGTAAGAGGAGGAGGGGTCAAGGTGGGGGGTGGCGGCTGGGATTCGAGCGAGGGAGGGCCTGTCGGAGGATGGGACACGAAGGCGATGCCGGTGGCGAGGGCAACAGGGGACCACCGCGGCTGGAGGCGGCCGTGAGGAGCGTCAGGCAGGCCGGGCAAGGAGAGGAGGAAGCGGCGCGGAGGTTGGGAAGAGGCGAGGCGGGGAGGCCTTGGTCACACGAGGCAGGGGTGGGGAAGGTGGGTCTGGGACTGGACGAGCAGGGGTGGGGCATGGGCGTGCGGTAGGTGGGAGAGGGGATCGAACAGGGTGGGGCCAGGGAGAGTGGGGGCGACGTGGGAGTGTGGGTGCGCGCTGGGAGCCTGGGAGTGCGGCAGAGTGGTGGCTGGGGGGTTAGGGGTGAGGTGGCAGGAACTGATTGGATGGGGTTTTGGGCCAGGGGGATGTGGCGAGCCGTGAGTGGCTGGTGATGTGGAGGGGGCTGGGTAGACTAGGGTTGGGTAGTTTTAGGAATTTTGGAGGTGGCCGGTCAGGCTTTCGGGCCTGGCGGGCTGCCTCCTAAAAAAAATAGAAGAAAATTTTATTATTTGAAACGGGGCTTTTGCAAACCGTTGGTAGACAAAGCAAAATATTCCGGAGACCCGGGTTTTGTGTTTGAATAAAGACGGGGCGTTCAGAAGACAAAAATAGATTTTTCGAAGATAGTTTTATGCAAACAAATTCAAGATGACATGACGATGCTCAAATACAATGTGGCATGATGACATGAGCATGCGGTCATGGTGATGCAATGCACAAAAACAACGCGATTTTCTAGTAGTGGTTTTTGCGGGATGCCACAGTGTGTGTGTGGGGGGGGGTGCGCCCCAGCCCTCTATATATAGAGGGGTGGGCGCCAGCCTTAACCCCTCCCCCAAGCCCTAGGCCGGCGGCCAAGGAGGGAGGAGTGGGGAGCAAGTAAACCACCCTTCTAGAAGCTCCAAACTAGGGTTTCCCCTTGTTTGGCCGGCTGGGCCCTATGGGGTCTTGTGCCCTGGCCCAATGCGGCCAGGGCACTCCCTCATAGGCCCATGCCCCTCCCGACAGGTGGGACCATGTTGGTCCCCCTTCGGAAGGTTCTAGAAGCTTCCGGTACAATACCAATTAACCCGAAACAATTCCGAACTCCAAAAACCGCACTGCCTTATATGAATCTTATTCTCCGGACCATTCCGGAACCTCTCGTGATGTCCCGGATCCCATCCGAGACTCCGAAAAAAACTCATAAACCAATTATCCAATCTATCCTAGCGTCGAGACACATTAAGTGTGTGACCCTTCGAGTTCGAGAATATGCAGACATGATCTTATATCAATAATCAACAGCGGGGTCTGGAAACCCATATTGACTCCCACACACTCATCGATGATCATATCGGATGAACCACGATGCCAGGATTCAATCAATCCCATATATATATTCCCTTCGTCTCGCGATATTTTACTTGCCCGAGATTTGATCGTCGGTACCGTCATACCTAGTTCAATCTCGTTCACAGCAAGTACTTTACTCGTTCTGTAATCCAATATCACTTTGTGATTAACTCCTTAACCACATGCTTGCAAGCGGTGTTGATATCGATTACCGAGTGGGCCCGAAGTATATCTCTCCGACTTGGGAGGGACAAATCCCATCTCGATACATACAACCCAACAGGTACTTTCCGATCACCTGAGAGACACCTTTATGATCACCCTCTCATAGGATGACGTTTGATGACCTCAAAGCTTTCTTCCGATACCAGGGAGTTGTATTATCTCATGGTGTAAGGAATACAATATTTGACATAAGAAAAGCTTCGCAAAGATGAACACGATGACACGATCTAATTGCTTCGCTTAGTTTGGGTCTATCCATCATATCATTCTCCCAATGATATGATCTCATTATTAATCGACAACTCATGTCCATGGTTAGGAAACCTTAACCATCATTAATCAATGATCTATTCCATAGAGGCGTACTAGGGACACGACGTTGTTCACAAACCACACAAGTATTAAAGTTTCCGCTTAATACAATTCTAGCATGGAATATAAACATTATCATGAACAAGAATTATAATAATAACATCTTTATTATTGCCTCTAGGGCATAATTCCAACAGTCTCCCACTTGCACTAGAGTCAATAATCTAGTTTACATTTGGCGACAATCTCACCCATGGCAATCGAGGTCTTGATCATGTTTTACACGTGGAAGAGGTTTAGTCAATGGATCTGCGACATTCAGATCTGTATGTACTTTGCTAATCTTCAGATCTCCATCTGCTATATAATCTCGGATTATATGAAACTTGCGGTTGATATGCTTGGTCTTTGGATGATATCTTGGTTCCTTAGCGAGTGCTATGGCGCCAGTGTTGTCACACAATATCTCTCCAGTGGGTCCAATGCACTTGGAACCACGCCAAGCTCAGTGATGAAGTTCCTGATCCAAACTCCTTCACTTGACGCTTCTGCAGCAGCCGTGTATTCCGCTTCTACTGTAGATCCCGCGATCACGCTTTGCTTGCAGCTTCTCCAGCTCACAGCTCCTCCATTCAAAATATAAATGTATCCAGTATGAGATTTAGAATCATCCTTGTTGGTGTCGAAACTAGCGTCGACGTAACCTTTTACGACGAGTTGTTCATCACCCCCATAGACTAAGAAAATTTCTTTAGTCCTATTTAGGTACTTTAGGATGTTCTTCACGGCTGTCCAAAGGTTCCACTCTGGATCACTTTGATATCTCGTCAAACTAAGAGCATTGGACACATCCGGTCTAGTACAAAGATGGCATACATGATAGAACCTATGGCCGAGGCATAAGGCACTTTGCTCATAGCTTCTCTATCATTTATCAGAATGGACACCGAGCCTTGCTCAATATCTTACGACAACATAGGCACCTTTGAACCTTTCTTTGCCTTATCCAATCGAACCTTTTCGAACTTTGTCTAGGTATGTACTCGCTTAAAGCTATCGAGCGTCTTTGTCTATCTCTATAGATTTTGATGCCCAATATATAAGCAGCTTCACCTAGGTCTTTCATTGAAAAACACTTGTTCAAATAACTCTTCACATCGTTAAGCATGTTAATGTCATTTCCAATAATCAATATGTCATCCACATATAGTACCAGAAGTGTCACCGAGCTCCCACTCACTTTCTTGTAGATGCAAGCTTCGTAGCAATTTGGAACAAATCCAAAGCTCTTGATCACTTGATCAAAACGAAGGTTCCAACTCCGAGATGCTTGCTTCAGTCCATAAATGGAACGCTGAAGTTTGCATACTTTATCAGCATCCTTAGGATCGACAAAACCTTCAGGTTGCATCATATACAACTCTTCATCAATGTTGCCATTGAGGAATGCAGTCTTGACATCCATCTGCCATATTTCATAATCATGAAACGCAGCAATTGCTAATAAAATCCGAATAGACTTAAACATCGCTACGGGAGAGAAAGTCTCATCGTAGTCAACACCTTGAACTTGTCGAAAACCTTTCGCGACAAGCCGTGCTTTATGTAGGGTTTCGTAGCATGGAAAACAAAAATTTTCTATCGCATACAAACAAACAAGCCAAGATCTATCTACTAGATTGTAGCAACGAGTCGATGGAATAACTTACCCTCGAAGATTCCAAAGTGTTTAACGAGAGCGGATTCTCGTGAGTGATGTAGTCGATTCTCCCGATCTCAAGATCGCAGAGCGATCCTTCCGGCCATTGCGTTTCCGCTCGCTTCATGGGTCACCTGCGTTCGGTTTCTGACGAAGACCTTCCTCTCCTTTTTCCAGGCGGCGGAGGTTGTAGCACTCTCTCCTCGCGATTCCGTGGCGTGGTACGTGGAAGTAGAGGGAGATCCTGAGGCTTAATGGCCGAGCGAGTATGATGGAGTATGAGAGAGCTATTGGTGGTCTAGGGTTTAGACACACCAATTAGAAGGCTATAAACCGAAGGCTAGGGCAATTAGAAGCTCTAAACCAAAACGGCTCTAAACCGGAGGCTTTGGCTAGGGTTTAGATTAGAGGATAGGAACTTGTGTGTCTAGAGGAGGGAGCCCGGCCCCTCCTTTTATAGGTGGAGGGGCCAACGCGCCAAGGGGAGGGAGGGGAGTCCCTCCCCAACTCGGCTTGGTGGAGGCGCCGCCGGTTGGAGGAGGGATTCCCTCCCCAACTCGGTTTGCCCCCTCTTTCCTGTTTTAGCCGTTTGACTTTTCAAACTTGCTATTTGACTTTTCAGTTTAGGATTCAATTTAATCCTTTATTTGGAACAGCGAGAACACTTAGTACATGATGCAATCATTCCAATATGCAATGACACATTCATGTACCCCTTCCCCTCCGGAGTGCCGGACATTCCGGAACCTTCTAGAACATTCCCGATGAAAACACCGGAATCATTCCCGAACTCCGAAACGGGACTTTCCTTATATGAATCTTATTCTCCGGATCACCTCGTGATATCCTGGATCCCATCTGAGACTCCGAACAACATTCGGTCTCTTTCTCATAATACCATAACTACTCAAACAACGTCGAATCCTTAAGTGTGTCTCCCTACGGTTCGTGAATTATGCGGACCTGATCGAGACACTTCTCCGAACAATAACCAATAGAGGAATCTGGAAATTCATATGGCTCCCACATATTTCTACGATTACTTTGCGATCGAATGAACCACTTACATACGATACCAATTTCCCTTTGTCTCACGATAGTTTACTTATCCGAGGTTATGATCGTCGGTATCTCTGCATACCTAGTTCAACCTCGTTACCGATAAGTACTCTTTTCTCGTTCCCGTGATATGTGATCCCTTGTGAGCCAGTCACATGCTTGCAATCTAATTGGATGACATTCCACCGAGAGGGACCAGAGTATATCTATCCGTCATATGGATGGACAATTCCCACTCTTGATCCATGTGTTTCAACCAATACTTTCCGAACACTCAATGCCACCTTTATAGCCACCCAGTTACGGTGTGGTGTTTGATGTCATCAAAGCATCCATCCGGTAAAGGTGATATGCATGATCTCATGGTCGAAGGAATTAGGTTACTATGTATCAGAAAGCATATAGCAATTGAACTATTGAAATGACTTGATCTTTATGCTATGCTTATCTATAGGAGTATGTCCACCATATCATTCTCCTAACGATATGATCTTGTTGTTGATAACATCTCAATGTTCATGATAGGGAAACCACAATCATTAATCAACCAACAAGCTAGTGAAGTATAGAGGCTATACTAGGGACTTCAAATTAAGTTTACAAATCACACAAGTATCAATGTTTCCTTGTTAATACTATTATAGCATGAATGTAAACATTTATCATAAACACAAAGATATAATAATAACTACATTTATTATTGCCTCTAGGGCATATCTCCAACACTTTATAGACGGTAACATTACCATCCGCGTCAGTTTTCTTATTGAAAATCCATTTGCACTCAACGGCCTTTCGGTCGCTAGGAGGGTCCACCAAAGTACATACTTGGTTTTCGCTCATGGATCCCAATTCGGATTTCATGGCTTCTAGCCATTTCTCAGAGTCTGGGCTCATCATCGCTTCCTCATAGTTCGTAGGTTCACTGTCTTCTACCAACAAGACAGTCAAGATAGGGTTGCCGTACCACTCAGGAGGGGCACACGACCTTGTCGACCTGCGACGTTCAGTAGCAGCATCGTCCGAAGCTTCATGATCCTTGTCATTAGCTTCCTCTATTGTTGGTGCAGGAGGTACTGGAACAATTTCAGGTGCTGCGCTACTCTCCAATTCAAGAGAAGGTTCAATAATCTCTTCTAGCTCTACTTTCCTCCCACTCACTTCTTTCGAGTGAAACTCCTTCTCAAGAAAGGAACCGTTCTTTGCGACAAACACTTTTCCTTCGTTTCTGTGATAGAAGGTATACCCAATAGTTTCCTTAGGGTATCCTTTGAAGACGCATTTCTCCGCTTTGGGTTCGAGCTTGTCCGGCATCAACTTCTTGACGTAAGCTTCGCATCCCCAAACTTTAAGAAACGACAACTTAGGTTTAGCACCAAACCACAGTTCATACGGTGTCGTCTCAACGGATTTAGATGGTGCCCTATTTAAAGTGAATGCAGCGGTTTCTAATGCATAACCCCAAAATGATAACGGCAAATCAGTAAGAGACATCATCGATCGGACCATATCTAATAGGGTTCGATTCCGGCGTTCAGACACACCATTGCGCCGTGGTGTTCCGGGTGGCGTGAGTTGCGAAACGATTCCGCTTGCTTTGAGATGCGTGAGAAAATAATAACTCAAATATTCACCTCCACGATCGGATCGTAGAAACTTAATCTTTCTGTTACGATGGTTCTCCACTTCATTCTGAAATTATTTGAACTTTTCAAATGTTTCAGATTTATGTTTCATTAAATAGATATACCCTTATCTACTTAAGTCATCGGTAAAAGTGAGAAAATAGCGATATCCACCGCGCGTCGAAACACTCATCGGTCCGCATACATCGGTATTTCCAACAAGTCCGTTGCTCGCTCCATCATACCGGAGAACGGGGGTTTTGATCATCTTGCCCATGAGGCATGGTTCGCATGTGTCAAATGATTCAAAATCAAGAGACTCCAAAAGTCCATCAGAATGGAGTTTCTTCATGCGCTTTACACCAATATGACCTGAGCAGCGATTGCCACAAATAAGTAGTATTATCACTATCTACTTTGCATCTCTTAGCCTCAATGTTATGGATGTGTGTTTCATCCCTTTCGAGATTTAGAAGAAATAAACCATTCACAATAGGTGCATGACCATAAAAGATGTTACTCATATAAATAGAACAACCATTATTCTCCGATTTAAATGAATAACCGTCTTGCAATAAACAAGATCCAGAAATAATGTTCATGCTCAACACAGGCACATAATAACATTTATTGAGGTTTAAAACTAATCCCGAAGGTAAAACTAAGGAGAGCGTGCCGACGGCCATCACATCAACTCTTGATCCGTTGCCAACGCGCATCGTCACATCATCCCTCGCAAGCCGACGTATATTTCGTAGCTCCTGTTTCGAGTTACAAATATTAGCAACCGAACCAAAGATCAAATACCCGGCACTACAAAGAGGGCTAGTAAGGAAAACATCAATAACATGTATATCAAATATACCTTTGATGGTGCCAGCCTTCTTATGCGCTAAGTACTTGACGATTGCGCTTCGGTGACCCTTGTCCTTGCAATAGAAGCACTCGATGTCCGGCTTAGGACCAGACTGAGCTTCTTCTCAGCGAAACGCGCAACACCGCCACCTTTCTTGAAGGGCTTCTTTGCACTCTTACCTTTCTTGAAGGTGGGGGCTTGTTGACCATCAACACATGATTATCCTTTTGATGTCCACCTCCGCAGCCTTGACTTCGAAGAGCTCGGTGATCGTATCGATGGAACCAATCGATTGTGAGTCACTACAAAACTTTTGTATGGGGAGGAGTGATTGCGAACTCACAATCTTGAGCTCCTCTGGAATCTTGCAGTCCAGTTGCTCAAGGCGTTAAGTGTAGCCCGGCATCTTAATGGCGTGCTCACTAACAGAACTCCCTTCCTCCATCTTGCAGTTAAAGAACTTCTTAGAGATCTCATATCTCTCAGAACGGGCCTGAGTCTGAAACATAGTTTTCAGCTCCTCAAGAATCTCAAAGGGCCCGGGATAGTCTTCAAAACGATTTTGAAGGTCCAATTCCATAGCAAACAACATGGTGCTCTTAATTACACCATAATCATCTTTGCGCGACTGATAGACAGCTTTCTCATCAGCCGGCGCATCTACAGCAGGGGCGTCACCTAGCGCATTTTCAAGGACATAGTCCTTTTGACCGCCAGAGAGAATGATTCTCAGATTGCGGAACCAATTGGTGAAGTTAGACCCATTGTTTCTAAGCTTTTCCTTCCCATCAAAAACATTGAAGTTGAAGTTGGACTTAGCCATTTGATCTACAATATTTGCAAGTACAAATTAGACTATGTTCATGATAACTAGTTCAACTTTTAATCAAATTACTAGATGAACTCCCACTAAATTCAACATCCCTCAAGTTGTTTAGTGAACATGATCCAAATTCACCACACCTAATCCGATTTTGACGAGAAGAGATGTGGTTTCAATGGTGGACAATGAAGTGTCGATCATATCATTCATATGACTCATGCTTAACCTTTCGGTTCATGTGTTCCGAGGCCATGTCTGTACATGCTAGGCTCATCAAGTTAGACCCAAGTATTTCCGCGTGTGCAAAACTGGCTTGCACCCGTTGTATGTGAACGTAGAGTCTATAGCACCCGATCATCACGTGATGCTTGGACACGACGAACTTTCGCAACGATGCATACTTGGGGAGAACACAGTTTTATCTTGATCTTTAAGTGATGAATCATCTTATAATGCTACCGTCGCGATCTAAGCATAATAAGATACATAAAAGGATAAACATCACATGCATATAACTTTACATGACATGGTATAGACAATCTTCGCGCAATGATCTCCATCTTGTGCGTGCCGGCATGATCTGCATCAATCCACCATGATTGCCTCCACCACGAATAGCAACTACAACTATTGCTAACTACTTAGCGATAAAGTGAAACTATTACATGGCGTATAAGAAGTTGACACACAGGTCATACACAATTATAAAGACAACCATATGGCTCCTGCCGGTTGTGTACTCATCGACATGCAAGTCGTGAAACATTACAAAACATGATCATTGCATACATTATACACATCACATCTTGGGCCATACCATATCACAGAAAACACTCCCTGCAAAAACAAGCTAGACGCCTCTACATTGTTGTTGCATGTTTTACGTGGCTTATGGGAGTAGCAAGCTAAGAACGATTCTTACCTACGGAAAGCCACAACGGTGATATTATGGTTGACAAACTCCGGTGTAAATCCCATGACAACTATAGTGAGAGAAACTGGCATCCACCAGCCGCATGTGTGGAACAAGCCACACGTCAAGTGCGGAGCCGGTCTTAAGGTTGGCCTGGACCGCTTCAATCTCACTATCCCGCGTCATAAGAAGAACACAAACAAGAGGCTTGCAACAGAAAACATCAACGCCCGCAACAACCATGTTGCGTTCTACTCGTGAAACACATCTACGCATAGATCTAGCCCTGATACCACTGATGGGTTTCGCGGCATAGTAAATCAAAATTTTCTACGGATGCGAACAGAGGAAAGCCAAGATCTAATCTAGGAGATGCAAACAACGAGAGGTATTAGATGAGATCTTCATACCCTTGAAGATTCGCACAGCGGAACGTTCGTCGGAACGTGGGTGATGTAGTCGTACTCGCTTCTCCTCCTCGCGATCCGATCTGATCTAGCACCACAAGTGGCGATGCCTCCGTGAGATGCACACGTGCAGCACCTCGACGTCTCCTCCTTCCTTGGTCCAGCAGGTATGGTGTAGAGATGGATTGGATCTACAATGCGACAGCGCGGTGCAAGTGGTGGAGAGTTTTTGCAGCAGGGCTTCGCCTACACGCAGTCGGGAGGGAGAGAGAGAGAGGAGGGCAGCAGGGCGACTAGGCTTGAGGGGAAGGTGTGGGGGGGTGGTGCGCCCCATCCCTCTATATATAGAGGGGTGGGCGCCCCTAACCCCTCCCCCAAGACCTAGGCCAGCGGCCAAGGAGGAAGGAGTGGGGGGCAAGTAAACCCCCCCCCTTCTAGAAGCTCCAAACTAGGGTTTCCCCTTGTTTGGCCGGCTGGGCCCTATGGGGCCTTGTGCCCCTGGCCCAATGCGGCCAGGGCACTCCCTCATAGGCCCATGCCCCCTCCCGATAGGTGGTCCCCCTCCGGAAGGTTCTAGAAGGTTTTGGTACAATACCGATTAACCCGAAACAATTCCGAACTCCAAAAACTGCACTGCCTTATATGAATCTTATTCTCTGGACCATTCCGGAACCTCTCGTGATGTCCCGGATCCCATCCGAGACTCCTAACAAAAACTCATAAACCAATTATCCAATCTATCCTAGCATCGAGACACGTTAAGTGTGTGACCCTTCGGGTTCGAGAATATGCAGACATGATCTTATATCAATAATCAACAGCGGGGGTCTGGAAACCCATATTGAATCCCACACACTCATCGATGATCATATCGGATGAACCACGATGCCAGGATTCAATCAATCCCATATATATATATTCCCTTCGTCTCGCGATATTTTACTTGCCCGAGATTTGATCGTCGGTACCGTCATACCTAGTTCAATCTTGTTCACAGCAAGTACTTTACTCGTTCCGTAATCCAATATCACTTTGTGATTAACTCCTTAATCACATGCTTGCAAGCGTTGTTGATATCGATTACCGAGTGGGCCCGAAGTATATCTCTCTGACTTGGGAGGGACAAATCCCATCTCGATACATACAACCCAACAGGTACTTTCCGATCACCTGAGAGACACCTTTATGATCACCCTCTCATAGGATGACGTTTGATGACCTCAAAGCTTTCTTCCGATACCAGGGAGTTGTATTATCTCATGGTCTAAGGAATACAATATTTGACATAAGAAAAGCTTCGCAAAGATGAACACGATGACACGATCTAATTGCTTCGCTTAGTTTGGGTCTGTCCATCATATCATTCTCCCAATAATATGATCTCATTATTAATCGACAACTCATGTCCATGGTTAGGAAACCTTAACCATCATTAATAAATGAGCTAGTCCATAGAGGCGTACTAGGGACACGACGTTGTTCACAAACCACACAAGTATTAAAGTTTCCGCTTAATACAATTCTAGCATGGTATATAAACATTATCATGAACAAGAATTATAATAATAATATCTTTATTATTGCTTCTAGGGCATAATTCCAACACATCTTCCTTGTCATCGTATGTCTCGGCTTCCTCCTGGGTGTAGGTGTTCTGCGAGCACCCATTGATGATGTCGGCTAGGATGTCACTGCAATCGGGCATTCCGCCGAATAGACCAGTGGCGCTCTAGTTGCTGCTTCCCACGGCGAACTGGTGGAAGCTGGCCTGAGGTGGAGGGGCATCGTTGAATAGGGGCTGATGGAGTACCGGAGATCCGACGTTGTCATAGCTCAGATCCGCACCAGTGAAGTTGTTGGGATCAGGGGCGGAGCTACAGTGTCTGGCTGGGGTCAGTTGACCCCAGTGACTTTGGCCCAAATTCTTGTATGTATAGCCCAGCAGAAAAATATGACCCAAGTGAAAATAAATTTTGACCCCAGCTCACTAGACAAAATGATCCGTGAGAATAAAATTTGTCTTTTTACACAACACACAACCACATATCGGTTTTTGGTGAAATGACTTCGTGTGTGTCTCAGACATGAAGCTACACATGATCATATTTTTTTTCAAAATTTTCAACTTTTTGAAAAATGTTTTTTCATACCAGGTGCATATGCACGCCAGGTGTAGAAAGGGGTTTCTTATATAATCGTATTGGTGATGATTTCATGAATCATTGCATCATTTGATTCTTGAAGTACATATTTCTATATTCAACTCCACATAATAGTTGTATAGACCGTTTTCTCATGATAAAAAACGTAGAGGTCAAAAGTAGTGAGGTAATTACTTTTGTAATCAAACTTTAGTTTAACATTATATATTAACAATTATTGTATCTCATTTATGGGAGTTTGCTAAAATATACATAACTCAATCGTTAATTAGTACCAGCTACACATTTGGCCATGCGATGTACACACATACTTCCTCCGTTTCAAAGAATAAGTCACACACATATTTTAAGGCAAAATTTGACCAAAAGATTGAGTAACAAAATTTTGATTATATTATGCATAATTAGCATCGCTGTATTCGTATTAAAAACATTTTATAATATGCTAGTCTATACTAATAATCTTCATGTATTTGGAGTAATTTTTGGTCGAACAAATCCACGGAAACATGGATGTCTTATTTATTGAAACGAAAGGAGTATATATTTGTGGTATATTTTCCAGGCACACATTCTTTCGACTTATTTATGTTGACCCCAGCTACCCTTTTTTCTAGCTTCGCCCCTGGTTGGGATTGAAGCTGCCTAGAGGATTGAACTCATGGAGGCTTGGCGAGAAGCAAGAGAGCCACGGTGTACCTTGGCCTTCTAGGAATCCAGCCGCTTGTGCCAGAGAGGAGGTTGATGTAGAGGGTGAGGACATGCTGCGTTGGCCCCCCACGCACTGGGAATGAACTGGCCAGCTTGACGTGTTGCCGACATACCTATCCCCTCCATCATCGTGGCCCTCTGTGCCATGGACGCCTGCGCCTCCAAAGCCTTTCGCTGCCATGCCTTCAACTCCCTCTGCAGGCGGCTAGCGGTCTCCACCTTGCGTCCATGGAGGTCGAAAGCCCATTTGGCATTGGTCATCCCCTTCGGCCGCTCCTTCTCGGTCATCCCCCTATTCTTCGGTGCGGTGCCGATGGTGTTGGCTGAGCGAGGAGCGATGTACATCCTCTTTGGCGCCATGGCAACGTGGCACGGGCTCGACTGGTTAGAGGGGGAAATGGTGGGAGTGGGCGGATAGATGGGGCAAATGGGGTGATATGGAGGGCAAAGTGGAGGGAAATAAATGTTTTGGAGGAATGTCGGGGAGGGAGGGGATTTTTTTTGCACTGTCGCCCCTGTAACCGGTTTGTGTGTGTGGGGGGGGGGGGGGGGGGGCTATAAGGAGGACGAGTGAAGATGCTCTTAGAGGAAGAAGTTTGATTGAGCATCGATGATCGAGGAATAAAATAATTTAGTCTAAAATACCAAAAAGAAGTGGATCGTTTTTTTTGTACGTAACACGTGATTTATTACAATTTTTTAGAACTTCGAATAGCAATTTTGTGAGTTTTTAAAATTAGTTTCACATCGACCCATATTCTCGTGACCATTTAACCTACTCCCTCCGACCCATATTAGTTGATTTGGATTTGGCTAGATTCGGATGTATCCAGCCCCGTCTCTAGGATTTAGGGGCCCCGGTGCGGCTTATAAGATGTGGCATTGTTTTTTTCAAACTCAATTGCTAGTAAAACAAAATCATGTGTTTAGTTAATTATATAACCGTAGAATATGCTATTCTGTACATTGTTCACAAATATGTAAAGTATCCATTTTAAAAAGAGTAAATATAACACTAAAGTAATGAATGAACCTTATGTTCTACCCAAAAAAATATCATCCATCTGGTATTTCTTGTTCTTGATACATAGCTATTGCTTCTAATCTCACCACTAGATTGACACTTGTTCTTGTCATGACTTGTTTCACAAATTAATAGATTAACAAAGCCATTCAAACAATCAACGTCACTAGAGACAAGTTGCCACAGTCATACCTTGGCGCGTGAGCAAAATCATCAGTTCGGGAGGCTCGTGTGGTGAACAGCAATCTTAGGGCTTGCTGCTGGCAAGAACAAATAAAAATATGGTTCAGTAACCAGTTTAGACAATCACAATTGATGGATGATCGATCTGCTGCTTCATGTACATAATAGGGTCCATCAAATTTTAGAATCTGGTGAATTAGACGACAAATATTAGAGCAGCTTACGTACTAGTGAAAAAAGAGCGATCATTCAATCTGCTGCTTATTAACTCCTTCATGCATGTAAGTCGCATTATCTGCCGGCAAGGAGCCAAGGAGCCTGTAGGCAGTAGGCTGGAGCCTTGGACCGAGCGAACATTTGCGATCGCGAGCCAAGGAGACGCGGGCGTCGATCGGGAATCGGGAGATTAGGAGATCGGCTGGCGGGCGTGGATCACGATCGTGAGCCAAGGAATCGTTAGGATGACTGTTAGCTAAACACAGTGTCAGATGAAGTTGGCCCACGTTACAACATACTGGGCTGCTGGACGTAAATGGGGGCCCCGGGGAATCGGGGGCCCTGTTCGGTCGCTCCACGTCCATCAACGGGTCTGGATGTATCTAGCAGTATAATATGTGTAGATAAATCTGAATTTAGACAAATCCAATTCAACTAATATGGGTCAGAGGGTGTATCAAAATATGTTATGTTTTTTGGAACGTGTCCTTTTACTCCCACGATGGGTTCACTTTTCTTGAGCTATGGATATGAGAAGATTGGCAAACGGAGGAGAGGCACTGGAGTAATCGCTGGTTGGAGCACACATTGACGTCGGAATGGAGGAGGGATGCTGGATTGGAGGATCGAAAGAGGAGAGAAACTGAGAAAACTGGGGCTACGTGAGAACTGGAACTTTCGAAAGGGTGCGGGTGGCGAAACGGTCCAGGTGGGCCGCTTGTTTCAGAATGAGAAGATTCCCGCCGCTAGGCTAAAACAACCACAACCTTTAAACCTTACTGTTGGCACTTGTTTTAGGCTTGTAGCTAATTAAGACAATGGCGAAAGACACACACTCGAAAAGGTCTACTACGAGAAATATTAATCATCATCAAAGAGACATCATATCAAGTCAAGTCATGATCATGCTCAATAGCTGATTATAATAGTGTCCAGAGAAGATTTACGCACTGATATATGGAGGCTTCAACTATGACTCTTTCAAGATAAACTCAAATGAAAAAGTTCCAAACACGAAAGCTGTGCGTCTCGTTGAAACAATCAACTTTGCTTTTTAAATCATCTTAATCCGAGTTAGTATACAAAAGTTAAAGCTAAAATATTGTCAGAGACCAAATTAGCACGAACGGAACCGGGTGGTCGCCGGACCACAAACCTTGTCTCACCTTTGGCCTTTGGCGTGGATGAAAGTCCAGAATTCGTCTTAAAATCGCTAGATTGATTTATCTAATTACGACCAAGATTGATGGGTCAAGATCAACTCAGATGAAAAAGTGGTAAACATGAAAGTTGTTCAGTTTTTCGAGACAAACAACTTTGATTTTGGAGTCATTTTCATCTGATCAAGTATGAGACCTCCAAATTTAAAATATGGCCGAGCTGAGGTACATTCGTACGGTCGCAATCCGAGTTTGATACGAAAATAAGGGAAAGAGACCTTGAACATCAGGTCATATGAAAAAGTGTAAAACATAAAAGTTCTTCGAATTTTCGAGACGAACAACTTTGCTTTTTACAAGATTTTGATCCGATATCGTTTACTATCTCAAAACTGGTTCGAAAGGTACAGGCAAGTTTTTGACCGAACAGTTATGCAAATTTCGGGTTTGCTTGTTCGAGTTGGACCCCAACTAGGGTTTTGGACGTGAATCCAACCCTCTTTCTTGCACGGAAAGTCCAGACGCTCCTTATATATACGAGGGGTGATGGCCGATTGAACCAACACCAATCAAACAAATCAATCTACTACTTTTTCGTGTTCATCTACTTTTTATCCCTCTTCCTTGTATATTTTTTCTCGTTCTTCGTCGTTCTTCAAGATTGGAGGCTGCGAATCCACGAGGCTCTAGGGGCGGTCAGGCCGACCTAGGGTAGACCATAGCCGCCGTGCCACCCTGACGGGGTCCCTCCCGGGCGAGCGGGGTTTCGGGTCTTCAAAAGCGCCCGTCGGATTGTCTTGCATACCGCGCTTTCGGCGAGCCTCCCTCGGCGCGTGCTTCCACGCATCGCGCTCGGCGCCGAGGGTACACGGTGACGTGTTCGTGTGCGAACACACTTTTTGACGACTCCGCTGGGGACGAAGCTTTGAACGGTCTTTAGGCTGTTCTTGCTACGAAGAAAGTGTCATCAAGAGGTTGCAATCTACAACGGTATCATGGATCCTCAATCTTCCTACGTAGATGCATATTACTCTTATGTTGATATTGCTAGATATTTTGATATGTGTATTGTATTGGTTAGCCCTAGTTTTTTCTATGTGCAAAAGCCGATGCAAAATAACCTACATGCTTCGAATTATCTTGGTAACTTGCAACATGTAAATTCGAATTCTCATGCATCAGCAACCCCAGAAATTCATGTGCTGATTAACAACATGATGAATTATGTTAAGCCCTATGAAACACCTCATTTTAGAAATTTCAATGGTATGCAACCAAGTGTTTCATCTTTATATTCATCGGCAAATAACTTGCAATCTTTAGATTCATCTTCAAACATGCCGATGGATAGGGAAATTGGACATGGTACAACTAATCATTTGCTTAATTACCCTCAATCATCATATGCTACACCTTATGTTAGTAATGTTTCAGCACCGTATGCAACTAGTGATATTCATAATTCTGCTCCACGCCTTTACAATGGTTATAGCCGAATAAGTGAAAAGTCAGTAGGAGCTAATGTGCCTTCATATAGTACTGTAGCGTATGGTATGTCCCCCGCACAATTGCAAAGTTTTGGTGACACCTCATTGCTGAAAGATACAAAAAGTATTGGGGGGGCATTTTTATGCAGGAACAAATGACTGGAAGAAAAAACTTGCAGCTGAGTTCAAAAAGCTCAATTCTCTTCACCGAGAAATAGAAGAGAGGCCCCATGATCTTGCTACAATACAAGCTTATGAGGCATACAACAAGAAGCGCGAAGAGGAGAGCAAGGCAAACAATATTAGGTTTTCCCCTTCTCAATTGCTAAGTTTCGGCAACACTACATTGCCGAAAGAAATTAAAAGCATTGGGGAGCAATCATGTGTTGCTGAGGTTAACATCGATAATGTCATTACGTTTGATGATTTATCGATGGAACATCTCCAGTTATTTGAGGCACTCAAGAAGAAGCGTGATGAGGAGTTTGATGCGCTTGAAAAGAAGCTGAAAGAGGATCATGAAGCATATAATAAAAAACTTGAAGAGGAAGAATTGCAGCAGTTTCTTGCAAGTTTTGGAAAGGATCATCAAGACAATACTACTCAAATTGACGGAATCAATTCATCTGCTCCATGCAGCAATCAAGTTGAAACCTCTGCTACGCTGAGACAAAAAGAAGAAGCTTTGCTCTCTAGTGAAATTCATGAAGAAAACATCAATGATTCCACTACGATGGTTAATTCGGTTATTGAAAAGAAGAATCAGAAAATACATATGTTAAATCTATCGAATCAGAAAAATCAAGCTTGGTTGATCAAGAGCATGGCAAGCTTAGCAAAACTTTCATGCTTGACTTTCTGGATGTAAGGGAACTTACATGTTGCCCTATGAGGTTGGTGGCAAGGAAATTTGTGAACATCAACAACATCAAGATATAGCCGAACAATGTTCGGTTGATAAAGAACATCAATGTGAAGAAGGAAAAAATCTAGAAAAGGAAGAATACAACGCGTTGGAGAATTATCTAGAGGCCGAGCAAGATATTGTTCAGGACATCCGACCATCATACGCTTCCAACGTCTTCAAAGAGGTACATCTAGCAAATAATTTACTTATATTATGATTTGGTCAAGACTTTAATATTGATACATCTACTAGCAAAATTCTCATAAGCTATGAAAGACCAATCGAGAGAGGTAATTTATTTGTTAAAAATATAATTTTTGCAGAACATATCGGTCAACACATTGTGCCATTTAGAGAGACCGATAGTAACAAATTATTACAACCAAAGTTTTCCCCATCATTTCATTTGCATGTTATATTTACGTGGGTAGATTTGTTTATCTCATACTTGGCTAACATTTGGTCTCAACTGAGACATATGTGTTTTAATCTTTTTAGTTTCAGAAACCTAAAGTCAAGGTTGTTTTCTCTTGAGAAAGCTGATGCTAGTATAACTTTGTATTCAAATACATCGGAAGAGAAGTGCAAAAAACAATGCATAGCCGAATTGGGTGGTATAAAATCTGAACCATTCGGTTTCTTAATTCCAAAGTCGTTCTCGCAACAAGATCAGTCAGAAGATAAAAGGTGTACCTACAGTTTGAGTATGTGTGATCATATCTTTGATACATTGTTGAAAATCAATTATGTTAGAATTATTGATCACAATACCGAGCCATCATTACAAGGACGAATGTATTGCAAGTTGCATGATTCATTCGAGCATAGTATAGAGAGTTGCAACATGTTTCATCAAATAGTACAATCTGCTATTAATAAGGGACGATTGAAATTTGCTGAAACACAAATTGATGAACAATCTATTTCGATTGGTCTTGATGGCCAAAAGATATTCCATCGGCTACCTCTGGTCGATTCATATAATAATGAGGAGGTACACAAGGAAGATGATGGTACCAAGGTTTCAAGAAAACATATTTTTGAAGAGCATATTGCAAATGTTCTTGAAGACGGGAGTTCCATTGAAGCTAAAATGAATACATCAAGCACTGGGGGGCAACAAGAAGATATGAAGATCAATGCATGCAAAACCAAGAAAGATAAAGTCCGCAATAAGAACAAGGGTATCAAACCAAAAGTCACTTTCGTACAGCTCCTGGAAAAATATAAAAAAGAGAGTGAAGCGAAATGTTCTTATCGGCCAAGTAGTGAGAAATCATTAAGATCACCCCCAAGGCAAAAGTATAAAGACAAGTATTGGCGAAAGGAGAAATTCAATGCAACAAATTCATATCCTCCTTTTGGGCCACCAATGCTAATGTCATGGATACATCCCTATGCTAATTTTTATTCATATCCATCATGGGAAAGGTATGATTCCTGGGCACATTATCCATCTAATTCTAGATCTGAAGGGAATATGCCTGAGAGGCAATAATAAAGTGGTTATTATCATATTCCTTATTTATGATAAATGTTTATTTTGCATGCTATAATTTTATAATACGGAAAAGTTAATACATGTTTGTTTAATGAACAAAAAGAAAGTTTCTAGTTATGCCTCTCTTATAATCTAGCTCGTTGATTAACAAGATGATCAAAGGTTTCCTGATCATGGATATTGGATGTTGTTAATAACAAGGTCACAACATTGTTGGAATGATGTGATGAACATTCATCCGAAGTATAGCATTACGATCAAAGTCATTGTGTTTATATTTCTATAACATCATACAAAGTAATCTTAATCCTTAGACCATGAGATCATGTCAATCACTAACACCGGAAGAGTATCTTGATAACATCAAACGTCACACCGTAACAAGGTGACTATAAAGATGGGTTCAGTGCTACGAAGTGTTATGTTGAGTCTCATGGATCAAGAGTGGATTTTTTCCATCCCGATGACGGAGAGATATAATCTGGGCCCTCTCGGTGACATCACATTAGTTATCTTGCAAGCAAGTGATTTGATCACTAGAATGTTATATCACGGGAACGATAAAAGAGTACATGTCGGTAACGAGATCAAACAAGGTATGGAGATACTGATGATCGAATCTCGGACATGTAATATATCGCGAGACAAAGGGATTGAGTTACATGCGTATAAGGTTCACACGATCACAGAAGTCATCGTTGATTATGTGGGAGTCAGTACGGATCTCTAGGTCCCGCTGCTGATTATTGATCAGAGAGGGGTCTCGATCATGTCTATATTATTAGCGAACCGTAGGGTGACACACTTAAGGGATACCGACACCATTCGGAGCAAATGATATGCCAGAGAAAGAAAAAGAAAGCACGGGAATTTATTTCACTAGACACGGAATTATTTCGGTTGAAATTTCTGAAACTGGTTCTACATGTGAAATTGAAATGTTGTAAGGGGTTTTATGTGAATGTTTGTTAATTAGAGTAATTAACAAAATTCTGAATAAATAAATAAATAAAAGAGTTTTATTTAAATGATATCTTCCATTAAATTTGGAGGAAATTTAATGCATGTGAGTGGATTTTTGAGTGGAGGCTTTTGTTTTCTATGCTGCGAACCCTACAGTGGTATCAGAGCTGGATCTATGAGTAGATGTTTTGCACGGGTAGTACATATATGTATATATGGGCGATGATGATCATTTTATTGCTTCTTAGTTGTACTTTGAATATTGGTGGCATAGTGGTATGAAGCGACCCAGACAAATTTTACATGTCCTCGCACATGAGACCTGTTCCAGCTTGACATGCAACTAGTTTTGCATAAATGGCTAGCTGGTGTCTGTCGCTCCTACTATAGTCAATATCTAATTTGCAATGAGTTGTCAACAATTTGGTTATCCTTGTTGTGGTTCATGTTCGTAGGTAAGAATAGTTCTATCTTCGAAATCCCTAAGCCACATAAAACTTGCAATGGATAAATTAGAGGCGTCTAGTTTAGATTGTTGCTGGGCTAGTGTCATGATATGGTAATGTTGTAAGTAAAAGTATAAGTCGATACTCTTACAACACACATAACATGTAAGTTCCATAGACCTTGGCCTTACACATAAATGAATAATGAAGATCATACCACGATGCACATGATGAAGATCAAGTGCAAGAACCATATCATTTCACTTATTCACATGTGATGTTTGTTGCATCTTATATTGCTATTTTGGTGTTTTATTAGCATTATAAGATGATCCCTCATTTAGATATCAAGATAAAAATGTGTTCTCCCTTAAGTATGCACCAACAATGTTTCGTCGCTTCAAGACATCACGTGATGATCGGGTGTACTTGAATCCACGAGCATATCTTGGGTGTAAGACAGTTTTACACACGCGAATACTAAGGTTATTACTTGGCGAGCCTAGCATGTACAAACATGGCCTTGGAACACGGACCGAAAGGTTAAGCATGAGTCATATGTTTTGATATGATGACCATATGGATGCTCTCCTTTGAAGCTACACCGACTCACGTGATAATCGGACTTGGTGTAGTGGATTTGGTTCATGTTATCACCAAAAGGACACGAGGGATGTCGTTTTTGAGTAGGAGTTCATTTCTAATTTGGATTAGTAGAACTCAATTTATCATAAATTAAATCAAAGTGAATTTGCATAATTTGTTGTAATCATTGGCATTCATTCACCACCTTATGCTTAGTTGTAATTGAGATAATAGAACTATAGAATTCTGGATATTTACTTTACGAACTGGTATCGCATTGTGTTGAGTGTCAATCTAAAGTTTAAAGTCCTATTGCAAACTTTCAGAAAACTCTGTTTACTCCGTGAAATTTAATAATTAGTATTTAATCGAGAGTGACAATTCCATGTTATTATCTAAAGTATCATGTTTGCCTCCATGATTCTTGATTTAAATATCAAGATTATCTAGGAGCTGAAAGAATTGTTTCAGAAACCATCATGTGTGGCAGATATAACGATATCTAAAACAATGTTTTGGTTGCAATATGATAGAGTATAATATATGTTCTCATATTGGATGATAATTTGAGAAGGTTGGAGATGCTAGACATCCTAATCATCCAAAAGGGTTTTTGGAAAGTAATGTTATACACACGATTCGCCTTTATAAGCTACATTAGCTTGATCATGAAAGTCTTCATGATAAGGATGAATAGACGATGTATGTAAAGTGTTTACTACACTAAAAGATTACTAAAGATTTTTTTTTTGAAAGAATGCCAATCATTTGATGATTGTGATCTACTTCAAAGTGCAAGTCCAAAGGTATTTGTATTTGAATATACACGCTTTAGACTATGTGTCATGTATATGGCGCCACTGTTGATGTTGATAGATTCTTTTAAAAGGAAAAGGAAATGGTGAAAGAGAATCTATAAAATATATTTGGCAGAAAAGAAACGACTGGAAATGTCCAGTTTAGGTATATAGATGATATACATGTTATGGTTGTATTCTTTGCTTGTTAAACAATGTGGTTCTTGGGTATTGGATACTGAATTGGTTGGTATGAAATTTCATACAGAACAACGCAATTCATGAACTACAATGGCCTAAGTAACTAGCAAGAGAATATGTGATGATGATCATCGAAAACAAACAAGCCGTTGTTTGTATTTCTCGTTGACATCAAAGCTTGCCTTCAAGATTTCTTTTAATAATAGTTATTTAAATTAGGTATTATGAGAAAAAAGGTTGTTCAAATAAGTAACGTATTCGATATAATATGGATGATTTACAAATCTAGTTGGAGAAATCACATCCATAAAACCCAATGCAAAAATGTCGCAAGACAAATCATTGAAAGATCACTTACGAAGTGACATCGCCGTTTAAATTATATTGGAAATTAAACATGAAGAAACTCCATTTTTATGGATTTTTAGAGTCTTTGATTTGATCAAATGACGCTTGTGAGACTTTCCTCGATATAATTAAAACTTTGTTCAAAGGCAAAAAGAAGAACGATCGACTAAATTATTGGAATTTATACATATCGATGTATGTAGTCCATTATGTGTAGTCGTAAGTGATGGATTTCAACTTCATATGCTTTCTCCGGAAATTTGAGTGAATATTCACTTAATGAGAACGAAGTATGAAATATTTGAAAACGTTCAAAGACTTTCAAGTTGAAGTGAAAAATCATTGTAACAAGAAAATAAATGATTTATGATTTTAACATAAAAGGATTTATTTGTGTTGCAAGTTTAGCAAAACACCTAGATTTACATCTCCCAAACACCATAGGAATATGGAGTGTTTGAGATTTGTAATGAAACCTTGTTTGACATGGTTGGATCAAAGGTGTTATTTATAAAACTTCCATTATGTTTTAAAAGATTAAAGCTTTAGAGACTACCGCTTTTACACTGAAAAGAGCTCCATCTTGATCCGTTGAAATGACACCATGTAAGTTATGGTTTGGGGTAAAACCCAAGTTGTTCTTTCTTAAATTTTGGTATGATAAGCATAAGTAAGATGTTTACAACCAAAGTCGGATGAGCATGTCTTTGTAGGTTATTTTGAATAATAATTGGGTATTCCTCCATAACACCGAGGACAAAAGGGTTTGTCGCTTGAAATGTGAAGTTTCTTGAAAAAGAATTTTTTCACAAAAGGTTAAGTGGGAGGACAATAGAACTTTGATAAGGTTAACGAACCTTAGCTATATCTGCTGAGTTGCGCAGCACCGGAAAACTTTCTGGAGGCCGCCACAATGCTCATGGTACACGTGCCTCAAAGGTTGCGGTCACAGAGGTCTAAGTTCCTATTGAACCAAGTAGGTCGGATAAACAATCAAATGCTAAGATTTGAGAGTAAATCATTGTTGTTTGACAATGATGAACCGACTACATGCAAATAAGAGATGATGGGCCCTGACTCCGTCAAATGGCTTGAATCCATAAAATCAGTGATAGTTCCATACACGAGAAATCAAGTTTTTTGAACTTGGAAGACCCTCCGGAAAGGTGTAAAAACCTATCGGTCGTATTTGGATCTATAAATAAACATACATGGATGTTTCACATCTATGAAATAGTCGACATGTCGTAAAGTTTTTTACGACAATGTTCAAGGAGTTAACTATGACAAGATTTGATCTTTCGTAGCGATATTTAGTCTGGACGGATTAATATAGCAAACACTATATATAATTTGGTATATAGTAGTTGCACAAACAAAACAAAGTTCTTCTAATAGAATGGTTACCTAGGACGTCTGCATGACATGATCCAAAGGGTTTTGTTAATTCAAAGGATGCTAAAAAGGGCATGCAAACTTTAGTGGTTTAAGTAAGCATCGCGGAGTTGGAATCTTCACCGTGATGAAACTGTTAAAGGATTTTTCATCAGGAGACGATAAAGATGCTTGCATTTGCAAGAAATTTAGTGGGAGCGCTGAGACATATTTCTAATACATTATATGGAGGACATCTTGTTGATTGGAAATGATATATCTTTTATTGACAAAGGTTAAGAATTTCATTTCGATGAAAGACTTAGGAAAAACCCGAATATTTAACATGAATGTCTATATGGATAGACTGTGACGCTAATATGGTTGTGCCAAACGTATATATATAAGATATTGAAGGGGTTCAATATAGAAACAACGAGAAAAGATTCTTGTCGCATGGAAAAGAATAGAATCAAGACTCAAGTGTATTGACACTTGATAAATGAAACAAGATTCAAGTACTTTGACACTTGATGAGTGAAATCACAAGAATGTTTTGATCAATCATACCATGATATGTACATATCCAGATATGTCTTATGCTCTAAGTGTTATGAGCATATACCATAATGAATCATAAAATGATCATTGGACGATAGTAAGAATATTCTTATAATCTTTTGGAAGAATTAAGAATATATTCCATTTGTATAAGAGACAAATAGTTCATTGAAAAATGATACTAGTTTTGTCACAAGATACAAATTAAGTTTATCTCAATTTAAACTATGGGTGGCACAATTAAATGGAAAGAAGCTTCCATGACGGATTTGGATGAATTCCAAAGTTAAGACATTGTGACGGATACTACAACAAAAGGCTAAGTATATGACTACTATAATAGCAGCAAAGGAGGGCATTTGTGTCAAGTAGTTTATTATCAAACTAAGGTGTGGTTCGCAACGGGCTAACAGTAAAGATATATTGTACGACAATAGTATCGACATGATTTAACCCCAAGAAACTAAAGGTCTCACCAAAAGACCAAATTTATACAATGCCATCTCACTAGAGTGTGAGTGATGCGTGAAGACGCAAAGACATGCAAATACACACGGACCTGAAAGCGTCATATCCGTAGATTATGTTAACCACTTGCAATCGCATATATGGAACACCAGAAAGCCATAGGTGTTCAATACACAAATTTTCTAAACTAGATTATTGTCTCTAGTGCAAGTGGGAGACTAAAGGGAATATGCCCAAGAGGCAATAATAAAGTGGTTATTATCGTATTCCTTATTTATGATAAATGTTTATTTCGCATGCTATAATTTTTATTAATACGGAAACGTTAATACATGTGTGTTTAATGAACAAAAAGAAAGTTCCTAGTTATGCCTCTCTTATAAACTAGCTCGTTGATTAACAAGATGATCAAAGGTTTCCTCATCATGGACATTAGATGTTGTTAATAACGAGGTCACAACATCGTTGGAATGATGTGATGAACATTCATCCGAAGTATAGCATTACCATCAAAGTCATTGTGTTTATATTGCTATAACATCATACGAAGTAATCTTAGTACTTAGACCATGAGATCATGTCAATCACTAACACCGGAAGAGTATCTTGATAACATCAAACGTCACACCGTAACAGGGTGATTATAAAGATGTGATTAGTGCTACGAAGGTGTTATGTTGAGGATCATGGATCAAGAGTGGAATTTTTCCATCCCGATGACGGAGAGATATACTCTGGGCCCTCTCGGTGATATCACATTGGTTAGCTTGCAAGCAAGTGATTTGATCACTAGAATGTTATATCACGGGAACGAGAAAAGAGTACTTGTCGGTAACGATATCAAACTAGGTATGGAGATACCGATGATCGAATCTCAGACATGTAATATATCGTGAGACAAAGGGATTGAGTTACATGCGCATAAGGTTCACACGATCATAGAAGTCATCGTTGAATATGTGGGAGTCAGTACGGATCTCTAGGTCCCGCTGCTGATTATTGATCGAAGAGGGGTCTCGAGCATGTCTACATTATTCGCGAACCGTAGGGTGACTCACTTAAGGGATACCGACACCATTCGGAGCAAATGATATGCCAGAGAAAGAAAAGAAAGCGCGGGAATTTATTTCACTAGACACCAGAATTGTTTCGGTTGAAATTGCTGAAACTGGTTCTGCATGTGAAATTGAATACTAGCAAGGGGTTTTATGTGAATGTTTTTTAATTAAAGTATTAACAAAATTATGAATAAAATAAATAAAAGAGTTTTATTAAATGAGAGCTTGCATTAATTTTGGTGGAAAATTAATGCATGTGAGTGGAATTGTGAGTGGAGGTGTTTTTATGTGAGTGGAGCATCCACCACATGAATGAGGGAGAGGGGCACCTCCATGGCTCATGGCCATGCCCCTGGGCTGACCCTCCCTATAAAAGGACCCCTTGTAACACCCTCGATCGGACCTATGCAAGTTTTAGCAAAATTCGCCAAACCCGCAT
Source organism: Avena longiglumis (assembly GCA_030063025.1). NCBI lineage: Eukaryota > Viridiplantae > Streptophyta > Magnoliopsida > Poales > Poaceae > Avena > Avena longiglumis. Next base: position 175,765,668 of record CP125977.1, on the reverse strand, counting down.
AGAAACGATTCAAAGGTGCCCACCAGCACTTTCAATGGTGGAAAACGAAGTAATAACATTACACAACAGTCCTCGATGGGACCCACAAGCAGATATATATAACTGACTCAAAGAGTCAAGAATACAGATATAATATACAAAGATCCAAATCACCTTGAAAACGATAGAGCGTCCGCCACGGACAAGATGCAAATGGGGCTAAGAGCCCGAAGAATAACCAATGGCGCCCATAACCCTGCCTGGCCAAGCCGGAAGGGTAACCCCGCTAACGACGCCGATCTCAAAACCTGCTTAAACAAAAGGGGTGCCGACAAAGGGCAAAGGAAAATAAGGAGCGCCAAGATCGAGGCCAAGACACGCGAGGCTAGAATTCGGCGGTCCTCGCCACATAGGTATGGTGGATCGAAAGGCAAAGATGCACTAAACAACCTATAGAGACTCGATACAACTAGCGCCAATCGAGAGGGTGAGAGACCTATTCGGATCCAACTCGATACTATCATCAAACAAACCCATCCCGCTTTCCCTCGAGACCAACGAGGAAGTCAACCGAGGAACTCACACGGTTGGCAATTTTACTTATTCAGTTATAGTTGCGGCACTTACTAGTCAGGTTTAGATAATCATCCTGATAAAGTAAACAGTGGGCACTTTTAGTTAACCATTCCGTTATAGTGGCAGTACTTACTAATCAGATACAGATAGCATGAGATAAACCCCAAAACCCAGTAGTTGTTGGTGCTTTTATTCAGCCATTTCGTTGTAGTTGCAATACTTACTAGTCAGGTACAATGGTCGCAAGCGACACTCCAAACAAGCAATTGTGGGCAGTATTATTTAGTCATTCCATTATAGTGAAGCTGATTACTAGTCATTATAAGTCAAATTTATAGCAAGAACTTTAGTTATGCTTGTCTATGATCAAGAAATCGGCTCCAAGTCGTCCATATCCGCGGACACGGCTTTGAAAGTTTTACCCGCCGGGTGCACCAATAGCAACACACGCCGATCAACCTCGAAAACCAAATCAAAACCCAACGAGGCTTTCACGATCGAACAATCACAGATTCAGAAATATTTCAGGGGCCACCCTTAAGTAGATTCCAAGAAGCTAGCTGACTCAGACGGCCTCAAGGTTTGTGGGGCGGTAAACGATCGGGAACCCGAAGTGTGGCTGGGCTTGTCGCTACCACGTAAACGGGTCACAATTCCTAAACAAAGATGTGCCCTCGCACAATCGTAAATAAAGCAGAAAGCATGGCATAAGTACAGGATCGTAAATAAAACCTCAAACTAGTTTGTGGCCCTAGAAATAAGATCGAATCAAGCTCGCCTGTGGGGGTCCCATATACCTCCCGGATGTGGATAGCGCGATAAATCAAGGAACATGAATCAAGTACTCGGGGTCTTACGGGACACAAGTGGGCGTTCGGAAACCAAATATTATCTATCACCCACCGATTCCTCTGCTTATTAAATTTTAGTTGTTAAACAGAAATTAAAGTGACAATAAGTAAAACTAGAATCATCTCCAACAACAACATGCGGCAATTCATCAGCAACTGTGGCATATGACGACACACATCCGCACTTGAGCAAGCAACTACGACGCGCAAGTCCAACTATCTACCAAACAATGGACTAGGATGTGTCCAAGGCAATATAGGGCTGCAAGGAATTTCACGGGTACGAAAACTAGAGCATCGCAACACAGATAGCAATAGATCAACAGGAAGGAGTAAATTACTATAAAGTAAGATAGGTAGAAAGGGGGAGATGCTCGCCTGAAACATTGTCGAAGGTTCAACCGAAGATCGGGGCGAAGCTCACATCAACTCAACGGCCTTATCCGCGAAGAAGCAAAACACTAGAACAACACCGGATGCAATATTTAATACAACGGCAGAAGATCGGCATGATGCATGTATGATGCATGGCATGGCAAGGTGCGATGCAATTAGGTCATATTAAGCGGACCCGGGGTCCCGACAACTTAGTTAGGTGATTCAAGTTATTTAACTACCCCGCATATTAAATGTTGTTTAACATGGCCAAAATATGGTACCGGTTCGCTACACCAATTTAAATGAGGCCAATATGAGACTAGATTTGCCCGCATATGGGCCCCATATTTAATTAAGAGGTGAATCGGCATAAGGCCCCCAAACCACATGATATGCATGCGAGATGAATGATTTGATGTGCAACAATTGTATTATATTATGAAATTAGGGTTTCGGAAGAGGTTCACACATTTAGGGTTCGGCGATCTTGTTAGGGTTCGACGAACTTGGGGTTCCGGGGTTCGGGGTTGGTCTCGGGGTCCAGGGTTCGACGGCCTTGGTCCGGGGGAAACGTTCGAGGTTATCGGGGTAGTACTTGACGCTTCCAGGTTCTCAGCGGACTCGGCTCCGGAGAGGAGTACTTGGTTCGGTGCCGGGGCGCATCGGATCCGCCCTGGTCGGTGCCGCCGATCTTGTCGCTGCGCAGAACCTGCCGGGTCCGTGCCGGATTCCGGAGGCGATCTTGCCGCCGGGTCAAGTCCTTGGGGTTTCTCCTTATGCACCGGTATAACTTGGCGTCCCGACCTTGGGGTTTGTCGGGTGTCGGGCTCGGGTGTGGCGACGATGATTCCATGTAGGAGACTCTCGGGTACCGCGGCGGAGTTCTCGGTAGCAATGAAGATCTTGGTGTTCCCGGCATCGGATCCTCGAGACCGGGGTCCTTGGAATTTCCACCTCGAGCGAGGGTGTGAACTTGATTCGAGCACCGACGGTCTTCAGGTTCTCATGTTCAACCGTCGGTCTTGGTGCTCTGGACAGGCGGCGTCGGAGATCCTGGTCGCGTGTTCTCTGGTTTGGAATTGGGGATCCCAACAACACCCACATCAACATCTCCAGATAGCGGCAGGGATAACCAAAAGATGAAACGAGATGGGATTTGGTCCGCGGTAACAGCTACACAACATAAGCACACACAGAGACAAGGTACGAATTGAAACTTGACAGGAGCTTGCGGAGAGGGGACTAGCGCAGAGCCAGCAGAGGAGGTACTCGGGCGAGGCCGAACGGCGGATGAGCGGCCGGAGGCGCCATGAGGCTCTGCCTGGGCGAGCTGGAGAAGGGTCGGGCGGCGTGGAGGCCCCACGCAGGCGCAAGATCTGCGGGCAGCGGGAGGCCAGGACGGCGAGGGGGCGTCGAGGGACCTGCACGGCGGCCGGGAGGCGCAGAGGGCGAGGGAACTCCGCGGCGAGGGGGAGCCACGGCGACTTGGGTCGGGGTAGGGCGCAGGCAGCGCGTGCAGGGTCCGGGCTCGGGGAGCCTGTGGCGGCGCGACAAGGCCGGCCAGAGGAGCGGGAGGACGACGCTGGCTGCAGGGTGGAGGAGGCCGAAGGAGGTGTCGCCGCGGCCGGAGAGGGCGCGGGACGCGCCCGGTGAGGAGCGGGCGCGACCTGGCGGCGCATGGTCGCGGACGGGCCGAGGGGGGGACCTGGGCGGCAGGCGAGGAGAGGAGGGGGAAGGCGGTCTAGGGTTCCTTGGGGATAGGAAGGGGACGGGGTAGTTGGCACTATGGTTGCAGGTGCTCACGCTGCTCGCGTGCCTCAGGGAGGAAGACGACAGAACAGGTCCTCTCTGTTCGACCACGGAAAGGAATTGGGCCAAGGAGAGAGGATTCATGTCGGTCCAAGAGGGGAAAAGAGGAACCTGTGGGCTGCTGTGCTGGGCTACGCTAGTGACTGGATGGTGGGTTGCACCAGGAATGGTTTAGGTAGGTATCCTTTATGTTTTAATTCTTTTGTTTGTTACAAATTCAAACCAGTCTTTAACTCAAACTCATTTTGAACATTTTGCAAGAGCTTTTGAATAGAGAATAAAAATACATAAATAAGGTCAAGGGAAAAATAGAAGAATACAAGAGCATGACCCCATAACAATTTGGGCAATTATACAAGATCAAGAATATGAGTTAGGGTTTCAAAAATAGAAAGATAAAACATTTCGAAAATTAATGGTTCCTAACAAAAGGACCCCATTTGCAGAAAATAAATAAATAGAGGTAGGTAAAATAGGGAGAGCGGGTTTAGGTGGTAAAAACAATGATAATATAAGATATAATTGAATAAGAACAAATGCAATGCAATCCAAACAACAATGCAACAATTTAAATATGATGCTCAAATGCAATGTGGCATGATGACATGAGCATGATATTATGATGATGCAATGCACAAACATAACGCGATTTTCTAGTAGTGGTTTTTGCGGGATGCCACAATTCGACACCACTAACAATGGATCTCGCCCTCGAGATCCGCCTCATGGTACCGGAAGGAGGGTCGGCGTCTGATCCTTCGCGCTTCGTGTAGATCCTCGCGACACCACTAACAAGAGGTCCTTGTCCGTGATTGTCGAGAGAACACTCCGGGAACAACAGGTCGAAGGTAGAGGTATCAACAAATAAAGCCACCTCTAACTCCGGTGGAAAAGGGGAACCGATGCATTCTCATCCACTTCAATGTACAAAAGCGAATAGAAGGGGTAGTCGGCATGGGGGCCAATCCATCACGCACCCAAACTATTACTCCGCACAATCAGTGGAAAAGCGTGCAACCATTCTCGGAAACAGACTGAAGATCTCGACAAGCGAGGTTCGGAACAAAGGGGTGATGCAGACTCTGCATCGGATCTGGCGTAGATGATGTCGTCGCGTCGGAAAACACCGGAAGGCACAAACAAAGAACAAAGGAAGGTACCACGGTAGACGGATTCCTCGGATAGCATGAAGACCGGTTGTAGCAACACCGTTATCAAAGGGGAAACGAAACCCTAAAGGTACGACGGAACCCAACCATGAGAATTCCTGGACTCGAAGAGAGAGAAGAGAGCGGATTCAAGACACGTCGAGATAAGAGGGGATCAGCAGAGGGTAAGGAGTAAAAATCAGACCTATTCAGAACTATCCAACCGATTTTAGAAAATAGTTTTGACACTCTACTGCGGCCGTTAGCTAGGTTATCCTACAGGCTGGACTTGTGGGGTATCGCAATGCCGAGCTCGATACCACTCAGAACACCCTCGAATCGGACCTATGCAAGTTTTAGCAAAATTCGCCAAACCCGCATAGAAACGATTCAAAGGTGCTCACCAGCACTTTCGCAAGGGTGGAAAACGGTAATAACATTACACAACAGTCCTCGATGGGACCCACGTAATGTATATATATAACAATGACTCAAAGAGTCAAGAATACAGATATAATATACAAAGATCCAAATCACCTTGAAAACGATAGAGCGTCCCACGGACAAGATGCAAATGGGGCTAAGAGCCTCAAGAATAACCAATGGCGCCATAACCCCCTGTGCCAAGCGGAAGGGTAACCCGCTAACGACGCCGATCTCAAAACCTGCTTAAACAAAAGGTGCCGACAAAGGGCAAAGGAAAAGAAGGAGCCAAGATCGAGGCCAAGACACGCGAGGCTAGATTCTGGCGTCTCGCCACATAGGTATGGTGGATCGAGGCGGCAAAGATGCACTAAACAACCTATAGAGACTCGATACAACTAGCGCCAATCGAGAGGGTGAGAGAGACCTATTCGGATCCAACCGATACTATCATCAAACAAACCCATCTGCGTTTCTCGAGACCAACGAGGAAGTCAACCGAGGAACTCACGGTTGGCAATTTTACTTATTCAGTTATAGTTGCGGCACTTACTAGTCGTATAGATAATCGCCCGATAAAGTAAACAGTGGGCACTTTTAGTTAACCATTCCGTTATAGTGGCAAGATTTACTAATCGACAGATAGCATGAGATAAACCCAAACCCAGCAGCTTGTTGGTACTTTTATTCAGCCATTTCGCTAGAAGTTGCAATACTTACTAGTCGATACACTTGCGTAAGCGACAACCAAACAAGCAATTGTGGGCAGTATTAATTAGCCATTCCATTATAGTGAAGCTGATTACTAGTCATTATAAGTCAAATTTATAGCAAAGAACTTTAGTTATGCTTGTCTATGATCAAGAAACTGTGCTCCAAGTCGTCCATATCCGCGACACGGCTTTCGTAAAGTTTTACCCGGCCGGTGCACCAATAGCAACACACGCCGATCAACCTCGGAAAAACCAAATCAAAACCCAACGAGGCTTTCACGATCGAACAATCACAGGATTCAGAAATATTTCAGGGGCCACCCTTAAGTAGATTCCGCAACGGTTAGCTGACTCGAGACGGCCTCAAGGTTTGTGGGGCCGCAGAACGATCGGGAACCCAAAGTGTGGCTGGGCTTGTCGCTACCACGTAAACGGGTCACAATTCCTAAACAGACAAAGGTGCCCTCGCACAATCGTAAATAAAGCAGTAAAGCATGGCATAAGCATGGATCGTAAATAAAACCTCAAACTAGTTTGTGGCCCTAGAAATAAGACTGAATCAAGCTCGCGGCTTAGGGGTCCCATATACCTCCCGGATGTGGATAGCGCGATAAATCAAGGAACATGAATCAAGTACTCGGGGTCTTACGGACACAAGGGCGCTCGAAACCAAATATTATCTATCACCCACCGATGCCTCTCGCTTATTCAATTTTAGTTGTTAAACAGAAATTAAAGTGACAATAAGTAAAACTAGAATCATCTCCAACAACAACATGCAATTCATCAAAGAATCGTGGCATATGACGACACACATCCGCACTTGAGCAAGCAACTACGACGCCATAAGTCCAACTATCTACCAAACAATGTACTAGGATGTGTCCAAGGCAATATAGGGCTGCAAGGAATTTCACGCACGAAAACTAGAGCATCGCAAATACGTATAGCAATAGATCAACAGAAGGAGTAAATTACTATAAAGTAAGATAGGTAGAAAGGGGGAGATGCTCGCCTGGAAACATTGTCGAAGGTTCAACCGAAGATCGGGGCGAAGCTCACATCAACTCAACGGCCTTATCCGCGAAGAAGCAAAACACTAGAACAACACCGGATGCAATATTTAATACAACGGCAGAAGATCGGCATGATGCATGTATGATGCATGGCATGGCAAGGTGCGATGCAATTAGGTCATATTAAGCGGACCCGGGGTCCCGACAACTTAGTTAGGTGATTCAAGTTATTTAACTACCCCGCATATTAAATGTTGTTTAACATGGCCAAAATATGGTACCGGTTCGCTACACCAATTTAAATGAGGCCAATATGAGACTAGATTTGCCCGCATATGGGCCCCATATTTAATTAAGAGGTGAATCGGCATAAGGCCCCCAAACCACATGATATGCATGCGAGATGAATGATTTGATGTGCAACAATTGTATTATATTATGAAAATAGGGTTTCGGAAGAGGTTCACACATTTAGGGTTCGGCGATCTTGTTAGGGTTCGACGAACTTGGGGTTCCGGGGTTCGGGGTTGGTCTCGGGGTCCAGGGTTCGACGGCCTTGGTCCGGGGGAAACGTTCGAGGTTATCGGGGTAGTACTTGACGCTTCCAGGTTCTCAGCGGACTCGGCGTCCGGAGAGGAGTACTTGGTTCGGTGCCGGGGCGCATCGGATCCGCCCTGGTCGGTGCCGATCTTGTCGTTGCGCAGAACCTGTCGGGTCCGTGCTTCGGATTCCGGGAGGCGATCTTGCCGCTCCGGGCCGAAGTCCTTGGGGTTTCCTCCTTATGCACCGGTGGCGAACTTGGCGTCCCGATTGGCGACCTTGGGGTTTTTCGGGTGTCGGGCTCGGGTGTGGCGACGATGATTCCATGTAGGAGACTCCCGGGTACCGCGGCGGAGTTCTCGGTAGCGATGAAGATCTTGGTGTTCCGGGCATCGGATCCTCGAGACCGGGGTCCTTGGAATTTCCACCTCGAGCGAGGGTGTGAACTTGATTCGAGCACCGACGGTCTTCAGGTTCTCATGTTCAACCATCGGTCTTGGTGCTCTGGACAGGCGGCGTCGGAGATCCTGGTCGCGTGTTCTCTGGTTTGGAATTGGGGATCCCAACAACACCCACATCAACATCTCTAGATAGCGGCAGGGATAACCAAAAGATGAAACGAGATGGGATTTGGTCCGCGGTAACAGCTACACAACATAAGCACACACAGAGACAAGGTACGAATTGAAACTTGACAGGAGCTTGCGGAGAGGGGACTAGCGCAGAGCCAGCAGAGGAGGTACTCGGGCGAGGCCGAACGGCGGATGAGCGGCCGGAGGCGCCGCGGAGGCCTGCTTCGGGGGCGCGCCGAGCTGGAGAAGGGTCAGCGGCGCTCGTGAGGCCCCACGCAGGCGGCAGCATCTGCGGGCAGCGGCGGGAGGCCAGGACGGCGAGGGGCGGGGCCGAGGGACCTGCGGGCGGCGGGGAGGCAGAGGGCGAGGGAACTCCGGCGGCGGGGGAGCCTGGGCCGGCGACTTGGGTCGGGTAGGGCAGGCAGCGGGCAGAGGGTCCGGCTCGGGTAGGGAGCTCGTGGCGGCGGCAGTCGGCCAGAGGAGCGGGAGGACGCGCTGGCTGCCGCAGGGGTGGAGGAGGCCGAAGGAGGGTGTCGCCGGGCCGGAGAGGGCGCGGGGACGCAGCCGGTGAGGAGCGCGCGGGACTGGCGGCGCCATGGTCGCGGACGGGCCGAAGGGGGACCCAGGCAAGGCAGGCGGAGAGCCAGAGGAGGGGGAAGGCGGTCTAGGGTTCCTTGGGGATAGGAAGGGGACGGGGTAGTTGGCACTATGGTTGCAGGTGCTCACGCTGCTCGCGTGCCTCAGGGAGGAAGACGACAGAACAGGTCCTCTCTGTTCGACCACAGAAAGGAATTGGGCCAAGGAGAGAGGATTCATGTCGGTCCAAGAGGGGAAAAGAGGAACCTGTGGGCTGCTGTGCTGGGCTACGCTAGTGACTGGATGGTGGGTTGCACCAGGAATGGTTTAGGTAGGTATCCTTTATGTTTTAATTCTTTTGTTTGTTACAAATTCAAACCAGTCTTTAACTCAAACTCATTTTGAACATTTTGCAAGAGCTTTTGAATAGAGAATAAAAATACATAAATAAGGTCAAGGGAAAAATAGAAGAATACAAGAGCATGACCCCATAACAATTTGGGCAATTATACAAGATCAAGAATATGAGTTAGGGTTTCAAAAATAGAAAGACAAAACATTTCGAAAATTAATGGTTCCTAACAAAAGGACCCCATTTGCAGAAAATAAATAAATAGAGGTAGGTAAAATAGGGAGAGCGGGTTTAGGTGGTAAAAACAATGATAATATAAGATATAATTGAATAAGAACAAATGCAATGCAATCCAAACAACAATGCAACAATTTAAATATGATGCTCAAATGCAATGTGGCATGATGACATGAGCATGATATTATGATGATGCAATGCACAAACATAACGCGATTTTCTAGTAGTGGTTTTTGCGGGATGCCACACCCCTCCTCTCACTTGTCACTGACACCTCCTCGCAAAGGATCTCTCTCCCCCCTTTAGAATTTCCCCATGTTCTCGGATCAGCGAGATACATGTTCCCGGTGGCTTTTTCTGGAAGGATTTGTTGCTTCCGCTGCTTCGCTGGAGCGAGGGCACGGAGGTTGTCGGGGTACCCGGACGTGTGTGCGATCACGGATGCACCACTGCTTTGCGGTGCTGGACTTGATGGTGCTGGACCGGCTGGACCAGATGGACTTCATCACGATCTTGAGATCGGCAAGCGTTCGTCTACATCATCCACGAGTACAACCTCGTTAATGCTATTCGGTCTTCGAGGGTATGTATTCTATGGATGTATATCCATCCATTGCTTGTATCTAGTATATAGATATTGGTACATAGATGTTCCCATCGTAGGAAATTTTTTGTTTTCTATGCTGCGAACCCTACAGAAAGGCTACAAACAAAGATCATGAATAACATGCATTGAAAAACGTTTGTTTGTTTCACATACTGAAAACATGGCATAGTGGCATTCAGCTTGTCCCTCAGTGAGTAGCAAATAGATGCATAGGACACCTTCAAAGTTCACAAGAGTGACTAGATACAAGTATCACAAGAACAAGCAATATCAACAATATGCATCAATAAATAAGAATGACAACTATGCTCTCTTAATGGTGCCTAAAGGTAGAAGGTGGAGATTCAATATAATAGTGGAAGAAAGGCCCTTCATAAAGGGAAGCAGGGATTTCAAGTTTCAAAAAGAGCTTCCAAAAATTATGGTACTTGTTAGCTTTCAACCCTCATTGCCCCTATCATAAGCATCTTGAAGTGATTAAGGTTAAAGTGAACAAACTATGGAGTATATGCTTGACAAAGTATAAGTTGGCAATCTCATGTCCCTTGAATACGAGGGCCGCACCTCATGCTACTCAACTTCAGTCACCTGTAAGTTCTTGTCATAGTAAGTACATGTGTATCATAGATAACCGCCAACGGGGTACCCCTTGCACATGGTACATGAGCTATCCCATAACCAAAATGACAAGGCAAGTAGACAATGAGCATCTCAGCGATATTTTTATTTAATATGTGCATAGCTTTTTATTGAGAATGCTCATTATGGTGATGCTGCAAGTTTCGACCATGATTAGGCATGGCTTAGGCTAGCGGCCCAGGCGTTTCTCTAACACAAAATACATAACTCCATGGACTTACAAGCTCCCTCTTTATTTCACACCGGCGACATCCATAGACAAAATAGCATGATATCAATTGTGTACAAAGTACAAGTGCAATGTTGAAAACGTTCCCCATGACAGCATGGTTCTGCTAATTCCAACGTATAAGCGCAAGCATATACAACATAGATGACACAATGGTTCAATTTTATTAGGGGCAAGTAATATAAATGTGCCATCAAGTTTGTGAGGGCTTTAATCACTAAGTTTTCTCATAACAAAAAAATTTTAATTGGAAGATAGCAGAAAACAAGAATATACTTGGAATGGTGTAACACACCATGCATAGGAGTTTATAGTGGACACTTTGGAATAACTTGGTTTATTAGGAGTTGGAAGCATGAGTAGAGCTTACTCATACAAGTGGAGCCTAGCAAAAGACTGGGAGCAACCAACTAAGAGAGCAATAATGGCCATAATCATGCAGAGTGACAAAACATTACTAATCAAAGCATAGAGTGGTACTACAAGTCAAGGAATAAATGATCATAGAGGCTATGGTGACTTGTTCATAGTAATAACATGGTGTGAGCATGTGCCAAGTGAACCCAAACAAAACATCAAAGGAGAATACCACAATACTATGATTTTGTATGCTAAAACAACACATGATTCCTTCAAGGCACACTAAGCAATCCCAATTGTTTGGAACAAGACATGCTAAAACAATAATCACTAAGCATAAGGTCAAAACAACACCTAGCATGTCATGCTAAATTCTAAGTCACAGTCAATGCATGCTCCTCTTGCAGTTTCAATCAAGAACTTTCTACTCCTTTCCAACACCAATCGACTTATTTGAAACAACACAGCAAGAACGGGGGTCCAAGGGTCCAAAATACTTTATTCAAGAAAACTAAACAACTAAGCAAACCAAACGAAAGCTAAGACGCTCCAAGAACAACACAACAGTGAATTAAACAATAAAAATGAAGTATCTAGAAAGACCTGAGATTTTTATTGATGAAGGGGGTTCCTTGGGCATTCTCAAGCTTTGACGCTTGTAGCTCTTGGATATTTCTTGGGGTGACACCGGGGTGGCATCCCCAAGCTTGAGCTTTTGTCCATTGTTCATCTCATCACATCATTATCTCTCTACACCTGAATTTTTTTCCTTCATTCAAAACTTCACACAATCTTCATTTGCAACATTAGTATATTCAAAAGATAATAGAACTTTGGGTTTAGCTTTGGAACAACAAAAAATTTCACTAAAAACACAAGATACTGTAGAAAATCCTTCAAAAATCTCAATTCCCCAAAATAGAACTCAAAAAGGAATCAATAAGAAGCAAATACAAATAATGGCAGAAATTTGTCAAAATAGACTGGCAGGTAGAAAGAGTTTTTTTAGAAAATCTTCTGTTGCTCAAATAAAAAAATGTTGAACTAACAAAAGTTATCTAACATACTGGAGGATTTATTCTGAAATTTTAAGCTCAATCCGACTTACAGAGACTCCCCACGAATTTTTATGGTGGAGGACAGAAATCTATTTCGGGACAACAACTCCCCAAATCTTACTTTCCTCTCATTAGAGGTCATTCTTGGCACAAAAAGCAAACAAAAAGGATAAGGAGAGGTCATTACTGAAGTAATAACTTCCAATACTTAAGGAAACTCTTGGGTTATATCCCAACAAGTACTTTTTTAATGCGTTTAAGTTAGGCTTGATAGTTTGAGAAGATGCTCACATAAGAAATATGAATTGAAGCAAAAGAGAGCATCAAGAAGCAAATTCAAAACACATTTAAGTCTAACCCACTTCCTATGCATAGGAATATTGTATGCAAATAAATTCACAAAGAACAAAGTGACAGGTATAGGAAGATGAAACAAGAGTAACTTCAAAACTTTTAGCACACAGAGAGGTGTTTCAGTACCATCAAAACTTTTACAACCATATTTTCCTCTCTCATAATAATTTTCAGTTGCCTCATGAATAAACTCAACAATATAGCTATCACATAAAGCATGCTTTTCATGATCTACAAACACATAATTTCTATCAAGCTCAAAAATAGTGGGATTAAAACCTTCACAGGTTTTACCCAAAGTAGATATTTCAAAAGAATCCACATGAACATAACATTCATCCACCTTTGGTAAACATGGGGGACAATCAAATAATTTAAGAGATAAAGAGTTACTCTCATTAGAAGGTAGGCATGGGTAGATAATCCATTCTTCCTCCTTTTGTTCATCACTCTCCTCTTTTTCATCTAGTGAGCTTCCAGTTTCAACAATTTCTTCTTCCATGGGATCCTTCAAGGCATTAGTCTCTTCCAGTTGTGGAAATCATCTATTAAAATATTCAAGAATATAGCCATTTTCTTCCTTGTAATTGTCAACAAAAAAAGTATCTCATAAACCTCATATTCATAAGGTGCATCATCAGTATTTTCAAGGAAACTGGCAAGTTCAAATGCACCCTTGAAGGCAATAAATTCTTCAATTTTTTCCACATCATAAAGTCATAATTTCCTTTAACATAGGAGGATATGGTAAGATTATCATTATACTCACATTGAAAAGGGAGGTGTTTATACCTCCTACAGCAACAAGCTTTATCAAAGAAATAAGTAACCTTATAAGTAGATCACACCTCTCTATCAATAGTATTCAATTTATCAATTTGTTCCCATAAGTGTTTCCCTTTTTGTGACAAATGGTGCTCCTTATAATAATACTTTTCTTCTTCCGTGAACCCACCTTGCCAGTAAGAAATAGTTTCAAAGAAACCATCCATTGATAGAAAGCATGACAAAGCAAGGCAATAACATACTAGCAACTAGAGCATGAACTAAATTTTTTTGTGTTTTTGATAAGAGAAAGAAAACCAAACTAAACGATTTTTTTTGGAGTTTTTGATAAAAAGAGGCAAACAAAACCAAGCAAAAGAAATTAAGCAAACCAAAAACAAAGTAAAGAGAAAGGTTAAGGAGGACTCCCCATGTGAAGACGTCCTTAGCCTCCCCGGCAACGGCGCCAGGAAGCTTGATGACGCCCGGTGTTGACGTGGGATGCTTCGTTGGAAACCCCAAGAGCAAGGTGTGAAGAGCACAGTAGCAAGCCTTCCCTCAGTAAGAGACCGAGGTTATCGAACCATTAGGAGGAAGGAAACGTCTCAAAGGTGTTGCAAGCAACGTGGAAACTTGCACAACACAAACTCAAGACTTTGCCCCAACGAACAACGAGGTTGTCAAGCTCACCAGTTTGCTGTAACGAAGGATTAAATGTATGGTGTGGAAGGTGATGATGGTTTGAGGCAAGTAAATAGTAACAATGGAAGATATATCGATGGTAAAGATTGGACTGGGGTCCATAGTTCACTAGAGGTGTTCTCCTTAGATAAACAAACATGGCATGCAGGGTAAACAAATTACAGTAGGGCAATTGACAAGACTGAGCAAGGCATAACAATGTAATACTAGACAAAAAGATCCTATGAGATTCGATTGGGCAATACAACAATATATATAGACCGCCATCCAACTGCATCTATGACTAGAAGTCCACCTTTAGGTTATGATCCGAACCCCCTCCAGTATTAAGTTGCAAGCAACGGACAACTGCTTTAAGCAAAGTGTGTAAGGTAAACAATCCACTTGTTCCATGAACAAGAGACCGTTGTTTTCTCCCTAGTGGCAACATCACATCTACAACCGAAGAGATTTCTGTCACTTCCCTTGGAAACTAGAGGCATGAAACCACTATCGAGCATAAATACCCCCTCTTGGAGTCACTAGCAACTACTTGGCCAAGATAGCTACTAACAACGGAGAGCATGCAATATCACAAACAACACAGACATGATACAATCAAACAGAAAAACCATTAATCAATCTAACATAGTAATCTCAATATCCATCGGATCCCCGCAAACACAACATGCATGATTACAAATAGATTAGATCTTGATCATGAACGGAGCTCACAAGATCTATACATGAAAGCACAAGGAGGAGATACAACCATCTAGCTACTACATGGACCCGTAGTCCAAGGTGGAACTACTCATGCTTCATACTGGAGGCTGGCATGATGAAGAAGAAGGCCTCCGGGATGATCTCCCCTTCGGCAGGGTGCCGGGAAGAGCTTCAGATCCCCCGATCTAGGGACGATGGTGGCGGCGGCTATAGACGGTTTCGTGGAGTTTTAATTAGGTGCCTAGGGTTTCTGCATCAAGGGCTTCTTATAGGCGAAGAGGCGAGGCAGGGGGGCACCAGGGCGGCTGCACCCCCTAGGCATGGGGTGGGCCCACACGCGTGGCCAGGGGGTGTGGCCCCCTGGTGGGTCTCCTCCGTCTCGTACTACGGCTTCGCGTTCCCCACGGTAAAATATTGACTTTGGCTTTTGTCCCGTCCAATTCCGAGAATATCGATTTTCTGCCTTTCTGGAACCAAAAATAGAAGAAAACAAGCAACTGGCATTGTGGAAACTTGTTTATAGGTTAGTACTAGAAAACATATAAAAACACCTCAAAGTGTAGACAAAGCAAAGCAAAGTAGATAGTAAACAAGCATGGAGCATCAAAAATTATAGATATGTTTCCGACGTATCATGGCTGACTGCGGAGATCCCATTGGATGCACACGCTACCTCCGATCGGGCTATATTGTGCGTGAGTATTGCAACGTCTGGCAATCGTTGAGCTCTCTGTCGCAACCGAGATGGATGTGCAGTTGCAGTCCACACTAGCTAGGAAGGTTGTGCCGCTTTGCTCTTAGCTACAATATTATTTCGCGTGGGTTTGGGAGTTGTTTTGGAGAGCGGTAGATGCTATTGGCACACCCTGAGTTGCACCTAATGTCCCTCATTCGCTCAAGATCCTGCATGCCTCTATATTTATCTTTGTCCCCATATTAGGCTATCTTTATTGCCACAACCCTCCCTAGGGGTTGCCCTAGGGAGGAGTGCGGACTTTACTAGGGTCGTGGGTTCGATGATGTTGATCATGCCTAAGCTACATGAGCTATGTAGGTTCCTACTTCTCCTTTGCTGGTTCATCCTGATGTGGTCTCCCTTGGGACCTTGACGATTGGTCATGTTTTATGAGGTTGTGGCATCTGGTGCATTGCCACATGTTTCTGGGGCTGCCTTTATCAATAAAATTTGTGAATTATTCGCTAGCTTAAAGTCTAGTAGCCCTGGATCTACAAAGATGATTGGTTGCCTTTTGTTGGAGAAGGCAATAAGGGACAAGCGCAAGAAGGTGATCGCTAGCCATCGCTCTGAGATTCTGAAGGAGAAGTCTTTCAAGTAAAAAGATAAAGGGTGGTGCCACAGAGAAGACGTCAGCAGCTGCTTGATGGATAGTTCTCATCTTCTGGAGTTGTCATGTCTGGTGCTTCTGTTGGTGTGTCCAAATTCCTTTTTGTGTTTTTAGTGGGGTTCCTTTATGAGTTATTGATCCATGTGTCTAGGGTTTATGGTTGTAGCTTATGGGTTGTGTTTGTTCGCTTGTTGAGGCTTTAGTAGTAGTCAGCACATGATCTTGCTCTAATGATTTCCTGTGAATTAACAGGGAAATTCTCTCCTCCTTAAGTAGCTGATGAGGTATTCTAAAAAAAAAAGCTCATGAGGTAAATATTTTGTATCTGGTTAAAAAAATCACTGATATATGATATTTTCTTAATTAATTCGAGATCAGATCTTTATTTTGGAAAATCTAAGCTAAACCATTCTCTAGGGATTAAAAGGTAATGAAATGAGGTGACACGTTGCACTAAACTAGCGCACTTAGTTATCATTGGAAGATTTGTAGTACTCACTTCACACCAGCTCAAAGAGTTCACGAAGACCAACCATCCACACTTGATTAGCTACTGTGCACTTAACCATGAACAAGGTCTATGTCCTCCACTACCCCTATCACTAGGAGGTCGTATGAGAGTTGGTTTAACTGCCCTAACTATGGCAGAATATTTCCGAGATGTTAATAAGCAAGACGTGCTTTTATTCATCGATATTATCTTTCGTACATGTAGTTTTAAAAACACTTTGACTATTTATCTGTTGATTAAAATATGAACTCGTCTAGCGCACCTATTACATGATGGGTAGTGCTACGCGTCCCCTAGGATGGAAACTTTCCATCCCCAAGTCCCCAGCCATTCGATCGAACCAGATCGATGGTTAGATCTCTTTCTCGTCCCTTCTTCCTGCTTTTGTGACAAATAGTTTCGCTTTTTCTACCGATAGTTCTGTTTTTGCTATATGTAGCAGAAAATGGTTCGCTCTAGAAAAAGAATAGACAGACTAGACCTTGTCGGAGAGTTCTTCGGAGACCTTGTAGCAAAAAAAGTCCTAATGTAGTAAAACCGACTTTGCCAGAGACTCGCGCTAGAAAAAACGTCGTGGAGGGCTATTATAGCAGAACCACAAAACGGTAGTAGCAAAAAAATATGCTAATATAGAAAGCACGACTTGGACGGAGACATTCGCTAAGAGACATCGTAGCAAAACATTTGCGCTATTATCGCAAACACACAAAACCGTGGTAGCAAAAAAAATGTACACCTATAATAGCAAAAAAAAAATAAAGCCGTCGTCACCGAAATATAAAGCCGCCGTCACCGGGATTAATGGATGTCCGCGTGGACGTCGCGGCGCGCTCCGAGTGCACCCACACTAGTCCCGGTTGGTGTTAAGGATCGGGACTAGTGGTTCTCTACCGCAACGACATTTTGTACCCTTTCTCCGCCGCGGCATAGCATCCCTCGCACTAGTGGTTCTCTGTCGCATCAGCAGTTTGTGCCCTTTCTCTGCCGCGGCAGAGCATTCATTTTGTATTGTTTTATTTATTTCTTTTTCATTTCAATATAGTTTTTAAATATTTCTATGCCACCACATATCGTACACGTTCATGCATATATAAGATAACTTGTATTACGATATCGAGCATACAAATATATACAATTTTGATAGTTACATGGAGATCACAATTACCGGGACTAGAGCCCGTCTGTTCAATTACATGATGATCACTAGCGCCTATTCACACTAAATTCTTCAGCATCGTCTACGATCTCTTTGAAAATAAATCCCGCCAGCTCCTCCGCAATTCCTAGTATGTGTTTCTCTGTTAAGAGTTGATCCCGCATTCTCTCGAACTATATAAGAAAAAGGATATCAATATGAATATCAATCATGATAACAAAAAGTGACAGTAATAAAATAATGGTGTAAATGTATTGCTTACGTCGACTCTATAATCATTGTGCTCGGTGGTAAATGTGCGAAAGAACTCACAAACGTAGAATCCACATAGATTCGACCCCTGTGGCTGTCTCGCGCACTTTACGAGAATAGAATTCAATCAAAATAATAATCTAGCATCATTATTGTATTGAAACTAGAAGTAAAGAGATGCGCGATCACATCACGTGCTACTTACCGAGACCTCCTTAAACGTCAGCTTCTGAATAAATACACCCGTAACCTCGCGCTTGAACCGGATCCAAACCTTGCCCGATGAAGAAAATGAATGAATGAGTTATTCATTACCTGATATCTCAGGAAATCAACGAAAGAGACCGATATAGCGCGAAACTTACTTCTGGAGCATTTCCCGCATGCTGCGGAAATCTTCTAGGTTTCTCTTTGATGGGTCCATGACATCAAATCTTCCCTTATCATGTTGAATGTCTAGCAGAATCCAGTGGAAGCTGCAAACATTTATATATACATCAGTAACTCATTAATTACACTTAGCATCGACTAATCAAAAGTGAATGTGTACAATAGAGTAAGATCCTTACTTGAAATTGTAAGGAAAGAGTATGTGGTCAGAGAAATTTTGCTCCATTAGAAACCTTAGAATGTTTTCCTCTGTCTCCTCGGGGTTTGATGTTAGCGTGTTTATATGCACTTTATTTGGGTCAATGAACCCAACATTATATATTCTTCTTATTTTATATTCTAGGATCTTCATTCTGTATAATAATAGAGTACAAAAGTATATAATAAGGATAATTACATGTACTGAACTGAAAAACTGAACATGTAGACAATAAATTCAACAACTTACAGACAGTAGCAGCTGAGTCTGGATTTGTCCAGGGCATCGAGAGGTATAACTGGAAAAGTTCTGGAAACTCAATATTGACCTCTTCAGGTCTGAAGTAGTACTCACGTGGGATTTTGGCTATGAGCATTATTCTCCCCTGCTTTATGACCGTCGAGTACCATTGATGGAGATTCCACATTTATGTTGGCAGTTCTTTCAGCCTCTCTTTGCTAACCAAATCCTCACCTTCGACATATCTACGGGCTACAACAGCCTTGGGTAGAAGGTCGTCTTGGGATCCTAACAGTTCAGCAATACTAACTTTCATACTGGCCGCCAACTCCGCAACTGCTTCGATATCTAGTGGCTGGGGAAAGTTTTCGGAAAACAACTTGAGGGGTGCGATCGTTTGTTTGGCATGTTGTCCGAGAAGGAGAACGTCTGATATTTTACTGCTTTTTGTTTTGCTCCCGCTTGCACCTGTACTTGCTGATTTTTTCCCGCTTGCACTTGATTTGCACTTCGTCACTTCTTTCTGAAGTGTGCGTAGATAGTCATTTGGCTTATGGTGCAAATCATATTGCGATTTTGTGTTCAGAAACTCAATTGCATATGTCTTTTGCTTCTCGGTTATACCTGAGCAGGCTCAGGTTTCTTCTTCTCAAAATGTGCCGCAACTTCGGCCTTTGCTATCACTGCAGTTTCCGCATCAGTACGATCGTAAGGTCTGATGGGAAGATTCTTATGAGGCATTGTTGGGAGGGGCGACATTCTCCGTTTTGGACTGCCGCGTCATTTAGTACTCACTGATGGAGCATGCTTCCGCTTATTATCCTTTGCGGGAGGCGAAGACTGCTGAACTTATGGCGGAGATCGAGATGGACTCACGATATGGTGGTCGTAGTCATCATGGGGTGGGCTTTTGGAGGTGATGGAGGTGAAGGTGACCTGCGACGACTCGGAGGGGGTGTTGGCCTTGGGGCCAAGCCTGGAAACTTGATGTTGTTCTTGTCCCATAGAATGATACCACCTAGTACTTCTCCAAGTGTCGTCTCACCTTCAGGTTCAGGGATGTCAAGCTCCATTGACTCCCACTCCTTTACGATTTGATCCACCATGACTTTATCATAGCCAGGTGGAATCTCACGGCCATGCCAATGTGCGTCAGGCGGACAAGGTAAAGCAGATCCGACCACCACCTTCACGGATATGTTTCTTCAACTTCTGATGGAGCTCACAAGATATATGCTCCTTGATTCCATCCACGGGTAGCCGAGACCGCCATATGTATAGAGTGCATCGTCAGACGGGACCTCCGATTCATCCATGCTGCTTTTCCGTTGAGATGGGTTGGCGGTAATATCGAGTGGAGGATCTTGCAAGCGCGCTACTCCTCTAAGTTCGTTGATCTACTGCTGCTTGTCAAGTCTTGCTAGCAGCTGTTTGAACTTGTCTCCCTCCTCCTCCCGTCGCTTCTTTGATCTTTCTCGGCTTCTATAAGTACCTTGGTTCTTAGGAAACCCTGTCTCCCACGTGAAACTAGAGTCAAGGCCTCGGACTCGTCCTCCATGTTCGGGAGTCCCGAGGACCAAGGTCAACAAGTCTTTCTCTCTATCGGGATGGAACTTTTTTATCCTATCTTTAATCTCTTGCACCACTTTTAGCCATGCATTCCTGGGTACCCTAATCCCGTCACTGCAAACAAGGTCCCCTGTAAGTTCATCATACTTACTCCCATGCCCAAGGAACCAATTTCTTGCCCTCAAATCCCATTCTTCGCGAATTGCTTCTAGAATGATCCCTTTATCATTAAGATATTTCTCTTTTGAATTCCACTTAGGCATGGCAGTCGCGTAGACCCCTGTCCCCATGTTATGGTGATATTTCTTCTTCGCAGCATTTATCTTGTTTTTTTCTGACTTTTCCTCTGCAACTCCTGACTTGCTATACTCCACAAATGCATCCCAGTAATGCTGCTGCTTTGCTAGATAACCTTCGAATATTGGAGTTTTCTTCTCCTTCTAATACTTTAGACATAATGATTTCCTCCAGTTCTTGAATAATTCGACCATCTTCTTAAGAGCAAACTGCTTGACTGCCTTCCTCAATGCAGCTGTCTCGGTATCAGTCTCACATTTTGGCAGCTTGAAATGTGCCATGAGGTCATTAAAAAGTTCCTCTTTGTACCTTTCGTCGATATGCATATCACTCCTCGCTTCCGCCTCTTTGGGCTTATGCCACTCTCGAACGGTGATTGGGATGCGATCTCTAGCAACAACTCCGCATTGTTGTATAAATAATTGTTTTGCTTTTTCAGTTCCAATGGTTTGCCCTGTGCTGAGACCTTTGTAATTTCAAAAATAGTACGGGCATCCAACTTTTTGGCTGGGCCGCGCTTGGATTTTTTGCTCGATGTGGAGGCCTAAGAGAAGAAACATTCGTCAATATAATATATATACAACTCGATACATACGGCTACTCCCAGACAGATCATCGGACATCATATATATACCTCGTCGGTCTTTGTTATTACGCCTCCATGGGCTTCTCCATCATTGGATTTGTCAGCTTCTTCCTCTCGTTGGTTGATCTCCCCTCCCTCACCGGATGAGTTCAGATACCTCGAGGGAGATCCCTCACCGGATGGATCAGCATCGTGAATCATATTCTCGAGAATTTTTTCTGAAACTAGGTCTCTGCGGATTAGACTAGGTGGATCCATAGTTGCTGCAAAATGCGAGATGGACACAATATTTATTTGAACATAACAAAAAATATTCTCATACAAAATATTTCTATACATAGATATTTCTATACAAAATAATAGAAATAAACCCTAAACACGAAGATGCGATGGCGGTGGCCGGTGCCGGTGATGGTGGCCAGTGCCGGTGGAGGGCGGTGGTGGTGGCCGGTGCCAGTGGCGGTGGCCGCGGGAGAGCCGGGCGCCTCCTACTTCCCGCGAGAACTACCACCCTAACCCTAACTCTGGTCACCACCGAGCACCAACACCCTAAACCTAACCCTAACCCTAACTTCGGTTACAAAGAGAGACTTAAAATAATTCCTATATATATACTAAAATAATCATATACTAATCATAATCCTATATTATATATACTAAAATAATCCTATACTAATCATAATCATATACTGAATAATAGTAGATTATATATATACTAAAATAATCCTGAACTAATCATAATCATATACTAAACTAATCATAATCATATACTAATCATATACAAATTCTAATAATAAGAAAATACACTATATTCTACACTAAACTAATATAATCCTACACTATATATATATATAAAATACACTATATATCCTAAACTAATAATAATCCTACACTAAAAAAATTACCTAATGAGGAGGAGGGTGGCGCCCATGCAAGAGTAACATAGGTGGCGGAGGTGCTTGGTGGAGGGAGAGGTCGGCGCGGAGGCGAGAGCGACAGGCGCGGGTGCAGCGGTGGCGACAGGCCGGTGCGGAGGAAGGCGCGGAGGTGGTACAATTTCTTGCCGATGAATCGGGCAGCATGGCAGCGTCTGGTTCGTCGATTTAGCCTCCAAGTCCCGGTGCGTGGAACGCACCGGGGGAGGAGGCCCCTTTTTATACCCCCCTCTAGTCCCGGTGCGTGGCACCAGCCGGGACTAAAGGGGGGCGTCTAGTCCCGGCTGGTGCCACGCACCGGGACTAGAGGGGGAGGGGGCTTTTCGGCTACGCGCGCGAAGGGAAATCCTTTAGTCCTAGTTGGTAATATGGTTTGGGACTAAAGGCCCAAATTTGCGCGCGCTGGGCCAAAACCAGCGCGCGCTGTGCTTTTTTTTCAAATTTTTGAATATATTGTTTAAAACATTTAAATTATACATTTTTGCATACTTATGAATTTAAGAAAACTTTCAACATGAAAAGTGCTTGAATTTGAATAAGTAATTCAAATCCATTTTTTGTTTTATAAAATAATTATTTTATATAGTCAAATTATTAACAATTTTCCATTATCAATTTAAAAATGCATTAACTATTATATTTTGCATATTTTTGAATCTCACTAAACTTTTAAAATAAAAAGTGCTTAAATTTGAATAAGTAATCCAAATCCATTTCCTATTTTATAAAATAATTATTTTAACTAGTCAAATATTAACCATTTTGCCATTATCTATTTAAAAATGCATTAACTATTATATTTTGCATATTTTTGAATCTTAGTAAACTTTCAAAAAGAAAAGTGCTTGAATTTGAATAAGTAATCCTTCTGACCGAATCTTTAGTCCCAGTTGTAGCTGCCCTTGAAACTGTCTTGGATGCTTGTCGTCTCGTCCTTTATGATGTTGCTTGTCCTCCCGTGCTTCCGGTGTATCTTTTGACTTTGCATACAAGCCCAGGAAGCCTAGAATATTCACGCAAAGATTCTTCGTTAGGTGCATCACATCGATTGCAGAGCGGAGCTCATGGAGTTTCCAATAGGATAGCTCCCAAAATATAGATTTCTTCTTCGACATGGATACGTGTCCGTCGGCATCTTTCGAAACAGGTTGTCCTCCAGGACCCTTGCCAAATATTACATTTAAATTCTTGACCATACCAAATACATCAGCACCAGTACGGGGGTCAGGCTTCTTCCGGTGATCTGTCTGACCATCGAAATGCTTACCTTTTTTCCTTAAGGGATGTCTGAGCGGAAGGAAACGACGATTGTACGGGTACACATTCTTCCTAGATTTATCCAGATATATACTTTCAGTCTCATCTAAAAAGTGTGTGCATGCATTGTATCCCTTGTTCGTCTATCCTGAGATGTTACTAAGAGCAGACCAATCGTTTGTGGTTACGAACAATAAAACTCGTAGGTCGAATGGTCATGTTTGTGCTCATCCCATACATGTAAACCTGGTTCGGCCCACAACTGTAAAAGTTCATCAACTAATGGCCTTAGGTACACATCAATATCGTTGCCGGGTTGCTTCGGGCCTTGGATGAGCACTAGCATAATAATGAACTTCCGCTTCATGCACAACCAAGGAGAAAGGTTGTAGATACATAAAGTCACGGGCCAGATGCTGTGCCCACAGCTCTGCTCCCTAAAAGGATTCATGTCATCTGTACTTAGACCAAACCATAAGTTCCTTGCTTCACCAGCAAAGTCTCTCTCGATTTTTCTCCACCACCGACCATCAGCGAGGTGGCTCAACATCCCGTCTTTCTTACGTTCTTCCATGTGCCATCGCAACAATTTGGCATGCTCTTTGTTTCTGAACAAACGTTTCAACCATGGTATTATAGGAGCATACCACATCACCTTGGCACGAACCCTCTTCCTGGGTGGCTCATCATCAACATCACCAGGGTCATCTTTTCTGATCTTATACCGCAATGCAGTGCATACCGAGCATTTATCCATATTCTCGTACTTCTCACCGCGGTAGAGGATGCAGTCATTATGGCATGCATGTATCTTCTGCACATCTAATCGTCGAGGGCAGACGAGCTTCTTTGCTTCGTACCTGGCAATTTGTTATTTCTTGGAAGCAACTTCTTCAGTAGTACCAGCAACTTTTCAAATTCCGAGTCAGTCACACCGGTCTCTGCCTTCCACTTCAGCAATTCTAGTGTGCTACCCAGCTTCTTCTGGCCATCTTCACAAGTTGGGTACAACAATTTGTTATGGTCCTGTAACATCTACTCGAACTGCAATCTCTTATTTTCTGTGTCTCGGTCTCACTTTGCATCAGAAATGACCCGACCAAGATCATCAGCGGGCTCATCTGGTTCCCGTTCTTCACCTCCTTCTTCTTCATTGTCTTCCATTGCGGTATCAGCATATTCAGGGAACATAGATCGGTAGTTATCATCATCGTTCTCTTCGTCATCACCGTCTTCCATCGCAACCCCTCTTTCTCTGTGCTTGGTCCAAACATTATAGCCGGACATAAAACCAGACCGAAGCAGGCGGCTTTAAATGACTCTTGCTTAAGTGTGAGCCTTCTCATTCCTACAGTCAACATATGGACAACACATAAAACCATCCCGCCGCTTGTTCGCCTCGGCCACAAGACGAAAAAACGTACGCCTTCTCTAAAAGCGGCAGAGCGTCGGTCACCATACATCCATTGATGGCTCATCTGTATCATACAAATATATATCAAACGCAATCACGATGCTAAAATTAGTACCGCGCGGTCTAAACGAAAAAATAGTTGCTAACCTTTTTGCACACTTGGAAACAAAAATAAGAAAACTTAAGTGTAGCTCGGACACCACATATCATGTTTGTCTTGTGTGACCTAAAGTCGCATCACTCTAACGGGTATTTCACCGAACACCTATAGTGCATATAAACAAGAAAAAAATAGCACAAACCCACCACCTCTCCTACCAGAAAAAAACAGTTAAGAGAGAGAGAGGCTCTGCCATATATATAGGGTCAGACCACTAATTCCGATTTAGAATACAAACCGGGACTAAAGAAGATGCCCACAGCGAGCGGAAAGGCCTAGACCCTTTAATCCTAGTTTATATCTCAAATCAGGACTAATAATGTTTAACGGATCGGGACCTATACCTAAACGGCTTGGAACCATCTCATCCGGACCATTAGTCCTGGACCTAGATACAGTCGAGACTAATGATCCAAATAAAAGGACCATTTTCTACTAATAGTCAGCACGCGAGGCAGCGAGCGAAGCGACCGGGGATGCGATCCCGCGGGCAAGTAGTATTATCCTTTTACTTACACGATCGCCTCATCGTATGTGCATACACTCTGTTTTACATCTCCTCACTCCTCAAGCCTCACAGACTATTGTTCTATTTTTTGAGTAAAGGCTCCTCACCAACTCAATGCCAACTAATGGAGATATGTGCTTTTAAAAATAACCTCAAGACCAAATACTTTAATTTGCTCCAAAAAAGTTGGATAGTAGATGCTGATGGGGCCATATCCGAGGAAACGTACGGCACGTAAAACTGCAAGTGGTGAGCGCAACGCCAATTAAGTATACATTCATCTGTGGCTAATTTTTTTTAAATAATACATTTTTTTTATTCAATTTTACAAATAATATACAAAACGGGCAAATTGCAAATCTGTTGGTCGGTCGGCCGTTCAACAGACGAAACACTGCTTTCGTCCGTTCACACTGCCTTCATCCGTTCAACGGATGACACGCTGCATTCTCCGTTCAACGGACGACACACCTTGCAAACCCAGCAGAGTGTGTCGTCCGTTCAACGGACGAAGGCAGTGTTTCGTCCGCGAGTCTGTCGTCTGTCGAACGGCCGACCGACCAACAGATTTACAATTTATTCGTTTTGTGTATTATTTATGCAATTCAATAAAAAAAATGTATTATTTAAAAAAAATTAGCTTCATCTGTGCACTAGCAACGTTCGGACACTAAACGATGTCACTCTCACTAACTCTTGGATGGACTCCTTGTACCCTAGCTAGAGATATTTTCTGTGAAGAAGACCAGTCGCTAGTGCCGGCAGCACACTTGTACACTTGCATCGAAAAACGTATATACTCCTTCCGTTTTACAATAAAAGATGTTTTATTACTCATGGTTTGGAAGGCGTTTTAAAGAGATTATTAGGATCTAGGTGGACTCTAATTAAAACCAGATTTGTGTCAAAAACATGCAATTCGCTAGAAGAAAATAGGCCCATTAATTATTCGGCGCCCTATTACATATAATTATTCAATGAAAATGAGGAGTTTAGGCATATGTATTGGTGGAGTTGTATAAAAGAATTAATTGCTTGGCTGTATGGAGTAGGAAGTGGGGAAGAAAATGGGGACATTAATTCTGTGATTAAGTTTAACGCGCCTAGGAGGAGAAGAGTTTGAAAACGCATGGTTTTTATAAGACGCTCTCCAAACCGTGACAGAGGGAGTACTTTCTTCGACCCCATTAATTGACTCAACTTTATCTAGGTTCATTGTATCTAGTTAAGTATCTAGTCTAGATACATATGTATCTATATAAAATTGAGTCAACTAATATGGATCGAAAAGAATAAATTAAAACAGTTCGCCAAAACATTTTATATCACAGAACATAATTGATTTTTATAAATGAGCTCTCAGCCGGTGAATCCTCAGTGCTCCGTGCTTGGAATTGCAAGGAAATCACGAAACAAATAAGCTAGTTATAAACATATATATGGTTCGACATCGACCAGCCTTGTCGCTTACAGTGAAGATATCCGATAGACCGTTTGTTAGAACGTTGTCAAGGAATGGGGTCCACAAAGAATTGCGTGACATGCCTACTTGTTTTTATGTAGTGTTCATATTTTTCTACTACCTTTAGGTGATGCAAGTCTGACTAGAATTGCTAGCTCTAGATCTAGATGGTAAAGGCTTTAGTGTTTGGAGAGGGAGAGAGAGAGAGAGAGAGAGAGAGAGAGAGAGAGAGAGAGAGAGAGAGAGAGAGAGAGAGAGAGAGAGAGAGAGAGAGAGAGAGAGAGAGAGAGAGAGAGAGAGAGAGAGAGGGGTGCCTTCTCCTATGCTTGAGGAACTCGAGCCGTTGGCCATGGCGTCGACGGAGTGTGCGTGGGTCAGAGCTGGTGGTGGTAGAGCTTTCCGTGGCTCGCGCTAAATCCTAGATCGGAAGGGATTGTAGGTGGGGAGAGCGGCAGTGACATCAAACCTCGTAACGTGTGCCCCGGCCCCCACCATCTCTTTATAGCGCTCCCGGACGGAGAACATGGACCCTAAGGAGCGCCGTGAGGTGACCCGAACCCTCCACGCATCCTTCATGGAGATGGATGCCGACGGCAACATCATCCCGAAGACACCGCAAGCTGCGATCATGGCAGCCACTGCGTACCTCGCGTCCCATCCACCTCCGGAGGGGGACCCGAAAAGAGCCATGCACAAGTCCGCACTCACCGGACTCGGACTCAATGGAGCCGCACTCCATCAAGAAACTCCTATGGAGCCGAAAAAGAAAGCTACGGTCAGATTCGACCGCAGCCCCACTCCTTCATCCGAAGAAGAAGACCATGACCTTCCTCGAAGGCATAAGAGTTCGCGTCATCGCAGCCGCGGTTACGACGCCAGAGACACGCTAACACAGCGCAAAATCGACAAAGCGCGAGCCAAGCGCGCATGCTCGTCTGAATTCGAGATGGACGAAGACGAAGGAGAACTCTGCGGAGCCCGGTGCTTCAGCAGATCTGTCCGACGGACACGAATGCCGCGAAATTTCAAGCTTCCTTCGGATACTCCGAAGTTCGACGGCACACAGGACCCCAAGGCGTGTCTCAGCGACCATCTGTCATCCGTCAAGCTGCACGGTGGAAACAAGGAAACCGCCATGCAATGCCTTCAGCTGCAGCTGACAGGCGCATCCCAGATCTGGCTTAGCAGCCTATCTTCAGGATCCATCCGAAGCTGGGAGGAGCTAGCTTATAGTTTCATCCGAAACTTCAAAGGCACCAGCAAGAGGCCCGCCTCGATCGAGGAGTTGCGAGCCTGTACTCAACGAACGGGTGAATCCATTCGCTCGTACATACTGCGCTGGTCCAACGCCAAAAACTCCGCGGCGCACATCTCCGAAGAAAGGGCCATCGACGGCTTCAAAGACGGCGTGAAGCGCCAGGACTTCAAGGAGGAACTTGGACGCGTCAAGCCCAAGACACTCGACCACCTCATGGACATCACCAACAGGTGGGCCGACGGCAAAGATTCCGTCCACCGGGCACAATCGGAGGAAGAGGACGATTACGGCCGACGACAGGAACGCCGTAACAAGAGGAGACCGCGCGTCTATGACGATCGCGATGGACCCGACATGGTCGCGGCCGGCTACGCCGATCGCCGCAACGATGCCAACTGCAACAGCGGCGGATACCGCGGAGGCAACTTCCGCGATGGAGGACGCCCAACACAGTCGTGGTAGCGCCGCGATCGCGATAACGGACTCTCAGCATACGAAAAACTTTCGGGTCCATGCACCATCCACTTATACATCGACAAGCAGGATGGCAAGAAAGAAGGCAAACCACATGCTCAAGGACTGCCGCGAGTTCCAGAAGCTCAGCGAAAGCATGGTTCAGATGAGACAACAAGCTCCACCCCCTGGATTTGGGAACGCACCCGCACCAGGAGAGATAGCGCATGGAGCTCCTCCACCGCCACCTGTGGGAGGCACGAACCAACCAGTCGCACCAGCACAGAACAACGCTGGGCACGGGTATCCCCCGCCGAAAGGAGCATTGATGATCCAGAAGGGACGCCCCACGAATAGGGTGCAGAAGAAAATCACCCGTCAGATCAACCTGGCCGTGACAACTCCACCCGCCATCCCTGAGTGCCTCAGCGGATCGGAGTCCTGCATCACGTTCAGCCGCTCGGATCACCCTTTCCAGATCCCTTGCCCAGGTCATGCTGCCCTGGTGCTGGAGGCGCAGATCGGAGGTTTCGAGATGAGCCGCGTCTTCATGGACGGTGGCAGCGGCATCAACCTGATGTTCGCAAGTACTCTAGCAGCAATGCGGATCCCGCTGTGCAGCCTGGAACAGTCAGACACAACGTTCCACGGCATCGTCCCAGGAAAGGGCATATTCCCCCTGGGAAAAATATGGCTCAACGTCATCTTCGGCAAGCCGGACAACTTCCGATGCGAGCGGCTGGAATTCTAAGTGGTGGACTGGCCATCACAATACCACGCCATCCTCGAGCGTGTAGCATTCGCAAGGTTCTTGGCTGTACCACACTATGCATACCTGCTACTCAAGATGCCAGGACCCAGGGCCGTCATCACGGTCCACGGGAGCTTCACCCGATCGGACCACTGCGACAGGGACTTCAACAGAATCTCCCAGTCATTCGGCATGCAGGAGGACCTCGTAAGGCTCCGCGAAGTGACGGACAACGGGGCACCCCCAGTCGCACGACAAAATGCACCTGATATGTCTTTTGACTCCACCGTCAACACAAAGAAGGTGCAAGTTCACCCGACGGATGCCTCCAAGACGGCGCTGATCGCCAACGACCTCAGCCCCGCATAGGAAAGCGCGCTCGTCGAATTCCTCCGTGAGCGCTGGGAAATCTTCGCCTGGTGTCCAGCGGACATGCCAGGAGTTCCCAGGGAATTCGCCGAGCACGCACTCAACGTCTTTCCAGACACCAAGCCCATCAAGCAGTCCATCTAGAGACTGTCCGAGCCACGGGCCGAAGCCATCGGAATGGAAATCAAAAGACTACTCGCTGCAGACTTCATCAGGGATATCAAAAAAAGCGAGTGGCTCGCAAATACAGTGATGGTCCCCAAGAAGGACACGGACATCCTGCGGATGTGCGTAGACTTCACGTCGTTGAACAAGCACTGCCCAAAAGACCACTTCCCTCTTCCTCGGATCGATCAGATCATCGATTCGACTACAGGATGCGAGAAACTCTCCTTCCTCGATGCCTACTTAGGCTACAACCAGATTCGACTCAAGGTCGAAGATCAAGAGAAAATGGCATTTATCACACCGTTCGGAGTGTTCTGCTACAACACAATGCCCTTCGGGCTAAAGAATGCAGGTGCCACGTACCAGCGATGCATGCAGGCATGTCTAATGGACCATATCGGTCGCAACGTCCAAGTCTATGTCGACAACATAGTCATCAAAACCAGGGAGGCAAGAACGCTCATCGACGATCTCTGCGAGACGTTCGATAATCTCGACCGCTATAGGATCAAGCTCAATCCCGAAAAGTGCGCCTTTGGCGTCCCATCGGGTCAGCTGCTTGGATACTTCATCTCCCAGCGAGGGATCGAGGCGAACCCAAAGAAAATCCGGGCCATCATGGCCATGGAGAAGCCGAAGAACCTCAAGGGTGTCCAGCAGCTTGCAGGACGAATAGCGGCATTGAGAAGGTTCATCAGCCGCATGGGCGAGAAAGCCCTGCCATTCTACCAACTGCTACGCAAGGCAGATAAATTCGAGTGGATGCCTGAAGTGGACGACGCATTCGAAGATCTAAAGCGACTGCTCTCCACCTCGCCCGTCTTGGTTACGCCAAAGGAGCGAGCCCTCTTCGCTGTACATAGCAGCCACACACCAGGTGGTAAGCACCGTACTGGTGGTCGAACGACCCGAAGAAGGCAAGACCCATGGGGTCCAACGCCCAATCTACTACCTCAGCGAGGTATTGACGCCAACAAAGCAGAGGTACCCTCACTACCAGAAACTCGCCTACGGCGTGTTCATGATGGCTCGTCGGCTGAGCCATTACTTCCAGGAGCACCAGGTGATGGTCGTCAACGAAGCACCCCTGAACAGCATCCTAAACAACCCGGAGGCCACAGGACGCGTGGCTTTGTGGGGCATCGAGCTGTCACCCCTAGACATCGTCTACGAGAAGCGACTCGCAATCAAGTCCCAGGTCCTCCCGGACTTCCTTGTACACTGGATGGAGCTGCAGCTGCCAGACACCCCAGACATGTCGCAGTCATGGACGATGCATTTCGAAGGCTCCAAGCGCGAAGCTGGAGCAAGAGCCGGGGTCATACTGACCTCCCCGCAGGGCGACAAGATGAAGTACGTCCTTCGGATGAAATTCCGAGCTTCCAACAACGAGGCCGAATACGAAGCCCTCATCCACGTCATGAAGATGGCAAAGATCTGCGGCGCAACACGCCTGTTCATCTACGTGACTACAACCTCGTCGTCCAACAGACGATGAATGAGTGCGACGCACACGCCAAAAACATGATCGTGTACCGCGCACTCTACAACTCACTCGAGGGAGAATTCGACGGCTGCGAGCTTCGGCACGTTGGAAGAGAAAGCAACGAGGAGGCCGATAGACTCGCCAACATCGGCTCCACCTGCGCAAGGGTGCCACCAGGTGTGTTCCTCGAACAGATCTGCGTGCCATCCACCAAGCGGAAATTTCCAAGGGATCACCCGAAGAAGCAGAACACTCGGGGGCTGCGCTACCCGAAGGTCATGAAGGACCCGAAAAACTGGACACAGAGGTCGCCACGGTCAACCTGATGCATGTCATGGCAGTCAAAGAAACTTGGACACGACCGTACCTCCAGTACTTAATAGACGGAGAACTACCTGATAGCCCGACAGATGCCCGGCGCATATCTCGCCGGTCAAAAGCCTTCACCATCATCAATGGCGAGTTGTACAAGCGCAATATTTCGGGTGTACTACAAAGGTGCGTCACCATCGGTGACGGGAAAACCATACTTCAAGACATCCACGAGGGCATCTGCGGCCATCACGCAGGCAGCCGCTCTTTGTTCGCCAAAGCTCTACGAGTTGGATTCTACTGGCCAACGGCCATTAACGACGCAAAAGACATCGTCCAAAGATGCAAAGGGTGCCAAAGGTTCACTGACAAACCACACACACCCAGGTCAGAGCTCAGGCCCATACCCTTGTCCTGGCCCTTCGCCCAATGGGGCCTCGACATGATCGGCAAACTGCCAAGGTCCTCGAAAGGGGGGCACGTCTACCTCCTGGTCACAGTCGATAAATTCACCAAGTGGATCGAAGCAATGCCGGTCACTAACCAAAAGGGCAAGACTGCCGTCAAGTTCTTTGAATCCATTGTCTATTGGTTCGGCGTATCGCATAGCATCATCACCGACAATGGATCGAACTTCATCTCCAAAGAATTCCAAGACTTCTGCGAAGGCCTCGGAATCAAGATCACATACGCCTCTGTGGCGCACCCGCAAATGAACGGGCAGGTGGAAAAGGCCAACGGCCTAATTGGGCTGGCACCAAGAAGCGCCTCATGAGCCCACTCGAGCGACTCAGCGGAGCCTGGACGAAAGAGCTACCCTCCGTCCTATGGAGCTTGCGTACCACGCCAAACAGCTCCACCGGCTACACGCCGTTCTTCATGGTGCATAGAGCCGAAGCCGTGCTACCAGCCGAAGTACACCACCAGGCCCCCCGGGTCGTCGCTTATAGCGAAGCCGAATCCACGGCTGCACTCGAAGACGACGTCGACACACTCGACGAAGCACGAGACATAGTAGCAGCTCGATCAGCGGTGTACCAGCAGAGTCTCCACAACTACCACAGCCGACGACTGCGCCCAAGGTCCTTCGTCGAAGGAGACCTCGTCTTGCGACTCAAGCAAGAGCGACCGAAGAAATTCGAGTCACCATGGGAAGGACCCTACATCGTCACCAAAGTCATCCTAGGTGGCGCCTATCGCCTCAAGCACGTGGAGTCTGGAGTCGCATACTCCAACCCATGGAACGTCGCACAAATGAGACGATTCTACCCCTAGATACCTACCCCTTTACTTTCAATAAGGCTATTCAGCCAAGGCTACTCAACTGAACAATGTACCTCCTCCATTACGATATAAATAAAGCTAAGTGTCTCTCCCCAAAATTTCGTTTTTCTATTCGCACTTTTACTTCATGCTACAAACGCACTCAGGGGCTCCCCCCACCTCACGATTTCGTCGACTGAGGATAACACGTGTACGCCTGAGTAGTTGACCACGTTAGGCTAACGAAAATGACAAGTATGCGAACAAAGCACTACGTGCTCAAACAACAACCAAACCTTTATAACAAAGGGCAAAACACGCCCAGTCAAATATATACAAATTTTACATTTATCTCTTTTACAGGCACTACCTATTCTGAAGAATAACCTGAGCACGCTGCTCAAACAGATCTACGATCTCTTCGGCATACTGCCTTACAGCGGACAGATCTACATCAGGGCGATGCAGCCTCACAAGGGACAACGCAGCCTTCACTCCTGCGACGAGCTGATGCCGCACCAATTCCTTGACACGATTCACGTTCCGAAACTTCGACAGAAGACCAGAAAGGGTTGTCGGTGCAGCATCCAGCGGAAACATCACATGTAGAACCGACGCGAGTGAAGTCTGCACCTGACGAAGCACCCGCGATACTTGGTGAACATGATCTTGCACCGTCGCAAGGACCATAGCACGGTCACGATCCATCCAGAAGAACCCGCCGGCTTCCATGTCCTGTTGAGTCAAACAATTGAACCGAACAGCAACACGCTCCTTCTCCTCCCTTGGAGCTAGGTTAGCACCTGCAATACTTGCACAAAAGTAAGATGCAATGCCAGCAGGCACATCCGAAGAAATGGGCAACAGCTCGAAAAACTTACACTGAAGCTGATCGGATAATCGAAGCAATTCCGCCATCAAGTACTCCTCTCTGGCAGCACCGCGATCCGCATTGGACTTCCAAACGTCGACATGGCCACGTACCCCAAGCAACTCTTTCTCGAGACTATGAACACGGTCTCGAAGAAAATCAAGCTGCGACGAATCATCCAAGGATGGCCGCAGCCGCGCTACAGGCGAGGTGTCAACGGGATCAGCACCCGAAGGACCCTAGATCAGCAGAAAGGCAAAGACATGAACACCCAGGCGAAGGAGCACATAACTCAACAAATTCATTAAGTGCATCAAAAGCCACTACGTGGCACAAGGATTTGTTCATCAAAATAATTACAACAAAAGAGACTACAACTATCCTACAGCTACAACACCTAAGACGCGGCACCCTGAGTAGCCTCGGAGCCGGATTGCCTCGCTTTGGCTTCCCCTGCTGCCGTAGCGCGTACTCGGCCAGAAGATCAATCAGCTTCGGCCCATAACGCTTACAACGAGCAGAATAGGTAGCGAAGGCTACCTCGGATCCATCAGCAGTCGTCGGCATCCGGGAAGTGACCTGGGGAAGGTCCAGCTCCTCTCCAGCCGCGAAGGCCATTACCAGCCCGACGGATGCACCGATGCCCTTCTTCTTACGCTTGTACGCCGCAGGAGCTTCGGCTGACAGCGCCTCCGCCAGAGCATCAACATCATCAAGGGCCGCGCCCTTGGGGACAAGCTCCTTGTAGAAGCGCCCAAGGACCTCCTTGGCCTTGGCAAGCGAGTTGACGGCGGTGCCGCAACGATCTTCAACCGCCGCAGCAACATCATCCAGAGCACTCCCGTGCTCCAGAGCACCGCGATCAAACTCAATGCCTACGGCATCTAAAACGACAAGGAAGAAGAATGAGCGACAGCACCGCAAAATAAAGACAAGGAAATCAAAAGAGGACGGTGAAGATACTCACCCGAAACAGCCTTGGCAGCCGCCATAAGCTTGTCGGCCACCTCTCTCTCGCGCGAAGCCGTGGCGATGACAATCTGCTCCTCGCGGTCCGTGGCCTCCTGCTGCAGGCGCTCCTTAGCCTCGGCCGCAGTAGCCAGCTGCAGCTCGAGGTGCTCCTTCGCATCAACGGCGACCTTGGCCTTCTTCTCCGCTTGACCGAGGCTCTTTTTGAGAGCATCAATCTCACGAAGGGAGGTGTTGTGCTCCTCTGCAGTCAAATAATACAAAAGTCGGATAACAGGACAAGAATACAAGAAGAAGCAAACATCAAGGCATAAAAGTACCTTGAAGCTGTTTCAAGCTGGCCTCCAACGCCAGGTGCTGCTGCACCAGTCGTTTGACATCCTGCACAAAAGGCTGCAAGAAAATGACCTACTAGTCAAGAGAAGGACTCAGGGCTACGCCCAAAAGAAAGAGCAGAAGCAAACAACACACACGAAAGCGCTCGGGGGCTCCCCCCCCCCCGATACTCGAAGGAAGAACAAACAACAAAACTCTTTTACAGATGCTCGGGGGCTTCCCCCGTGGCAGGAGGCAGAACTACTCACATGATCCTGAAGGGTTTCGCGACATAGTAAATCAAAATTTTCTACGGATGCGAATAGAGGGAAAGCCAAGATATAATCTAGGAGATGCAAACAACGAGAGATATTGGATTAGATCTTCATACCCTTGAAGATTCGACAATGAACGCTCGTTAACGAACGTCGGTGATGTAGTCGACTCGCTTCTCCTCCTCTGATGCGATCCGATCTAGCACCACAAGTGGCGGTGCCTCCGTGAGATGCACACGCAGCACCTCGGCGTCTCCTCCTTCCTTGGTCCAGCAAGTATGGTGGAGAGATGGGTTGGATCTACAACGCACGGTGCAATTGGTGGAGAATTTCTGCAGGCTTCGCCACAAGCTGGGAGGGAGAGGAGGGCAGCAGGGCGACTAGGGTTGGAGGGGAAGGTTTAGGGGGTTGGTGCGCCCCAACCCCTCTTTATATAGAGGGGGGTGCAGCCCTAGCCCCTCCCCCAAGCCCAAACCGGCGGCCCCAAAGGATAAGGAGTGGGGGGCAAGGAAACCCCCCTTCTAGAAGGTCTATCTCGAGTTTAAACCTCTCTTGGCCGGCTGGGCCCTATGGGGCCTTGTGCCCCTTGCCAAATGCGGCCAGGGCACTCCCTCATAGGCCCATGCTCCCTCCCGGAAGGTGGGGCCACGTTGGTCCCCTTCCGGAAGGTTCTAGAAGCTTCCGGTACAATACCGATTAACCCGGAACAATTCCGAACTCCAAAAACTGCACTGCCTTATATGAATCTTATTCTCCGGACCACTCCAGAACCTCTCGTGATGTCCCGGATCCCATCCGAGACTCAACAAAAACTCATAAACCAATTATCCAATCTATCCTAGCATCGAGACACGTTATGTGTGACCCTACGGGTTCGAGAATATGCGAGACATGATCTTCTATCAATAATCAACAGTGTCTGAAACCCATATTGACTCCCACACATTCATCGATGATCATATCGGATGAACCACGATGCCAGGATTCAATCAATCCCATATATATTCCTTCTCACGATATTTTACTTGCCCGAGATTCGATCGTCGGTACCGTTATACCTAGTTCAATCTCGTTCACAGCAAGTACTTTACTCGTTCCGTAATCCGATATCACTTTGTGATTAACTCCTTAACCACATGCTTGCAAGCGGTGATGATATCGATTACCGAGTGGGCCCAAAGTATATCTCTCCGACTTGGGAGGGACAAATCCCATCTCGGTACATACAACCCAACAGATACTTTCCGATCACCTGAGAGACACCTTTATGATCACCCTCTCATAGGATGAAGTTTGATGACCTCAAAGCTTTCTTCCGATACCAGGGATTTGTATTATCTCATGGTCTAAGGAATACAATATTTGACATAAGAAAAGCTTCGCAAAGACGAACACGATGACACGATCTAATTGCTTCGCTTAGTTTGGGTCTGTCCATCATATCATTCTCCCAATGATATGATCTCATTATCAATTGAGAACTCATGTCTATGGTTAGGAAACCTTAACCATCATTGATCAATGAGCTAGTCCATAGAGGTGTACTAGGGACACGGTGTTGTTCACAAACCACACAAGTATTAAAGTTTTCGCTTAATACAATTCTAGCATGGAATATAAACATTATCATGAACAAGAATTATAATAATAACATCTTTATTATTGCCTCTAGGGCATAATTCCAACAGTCTCCCACTTGCACTAGAGTCAATAATCTAGTTTACATTTGGCAACAATCTCACACCCATGGCAATCGAGGTCTTGATCATGTTTTACACACGTGGAAGAGGTTTAGTCAATGGATCTGCGACATTCAGATCTGTATGTACTTTGCTAATCTTCAGATCTCCATCTGCTATATAATCTCGGATTATATGAAACTTGCGGTTGATATGCTTGGTATTTGGATGATATCTTGGTTCCTTAGCGAGTGCTATGGCGCCAGTGTTGTCACACAATATCTCCAGTGGGTCCAATGCACTTGGAACCACGCCAAGCTCAGTGATGAAATTTCTGATCCAAACTCCTTCACTTGACGCTTCTGCAGCAGCCATGTATTCCGCTTCTACTGTAGATCCCGCGATCATGCTTTGCTTGCAACTTCTCCAGCTTACAGGTCCTCCATTCAAAATATACACGTATCCTGTCTGAGATTTAGAATAATCCTTGACGGTGTCGAAACTAGCATCGACGTAACCTTTTACGACGAGCTGTTCATCACCCCCATAGACTAAGAACATTTCTTTAGTCCTATTTAGGTACTTTAGGATGTTATTCACGGCTGTCCAGTGTTCCACTCCTGGATCACTTTGATATCTGCTCGTCAAACTAAGAGCATTGGACACATCCGGTCTAGTACATAGCATGGCATACATGATAGAACCTATGGCCGAGGCATAAGGCACTTTCCTCATAGCTTCCCTATCATTTACCGTAGCTGGACACTGAGCCTTGATCAATA
Source organism: Avena longiglumis (assembly GCA_030063025.1). Taxonomy (NCBI): domain Eukaryota; kingdom Viridiplantae; phylum Streptophyta; class Magnoliopsida; order Poales; family Poaceae; genus Avena; species Avena longiglumis. The sequence continues at coordinate 175,727,846 of CP125977.1, read as the reverse complement.
TCTTACCTGACAACATAGGCACTGAACCTTTCTTTGCCTTATCCATTCTGAACCTTTTCAGAACTTTGTCTAGGTATGTACTCTGGCTTAAAGCTATCAGGCGTCTATGTCTATCTCTATAGATTTTGATGCCCAATATATAAGCAGCTTCACCTAGGTCTTTCATTGAAAAACACTTGTTCAAATAACTCTCCACATCATTAAGCATGTTGATGTCATTTCCAATAATCAATATGTCATCCACATATAGTACCAGAAACGTCACCGAGCTCCCACTCACTTTCTTGTAAATGCAAGCTTCATAGCAATTTGGAACAAATCCAAAGCTCTTGATCACTTGATCAAAACGAAGGTTCCAACTCCGAGATGCTTGCTTCAGTCCATAAATGGAACGCTGAAGTTTGCATACTTTATCAGCATCCTTAGGATCGTCAAAACCTTCGGGTTGCATCATATACAACTCTTCATCAATGTTGCCATTGAGGAATGCAGTCTTGACATCCATATGCCATATTTCATAATCATGAAACGCAGCAATTGCTAATAAAATCCGAATGGACTTAAACATAGCTACGGGAGAGAAAGTCTCATCGTAGTAAACACCTTGAACTTGTCGAAAACCTTTCGCGACAAGCCGTGCTTTATAGACGGTAACATTACCATCCGCGTCCGTTTTCTTCTTGAAAATCCATTTGCACTCAACGGCCTTTCGGTCGCTAGGAGGGTCCACCAAAGTCCATAATTGGTTTTCGCTCATGGATCCCAATTCGGATTTCATGGCTTCCAGCCATTTCTCAGAGTCTGGGCTCATCATCGCTTCCTCATAGTTCGTAGGTTCACTGTCTTCTACTAACAAGACAGTCAACACAGGGTTGCCGTACCACTCAGGATAGGCACGCGACCTTGTCAACCTGCGACGTTCAGTAGCAGCATCGTCCGAAGCTTCATGATCCTTGTCATTAGCTTCCTCTATTGTTGGTGCAGGCGGCACTTGAACAATTTCAGGTGCTGCTCTACTATCCAATTCAAGAGAAGGTTCAATAACCTCGTCTAGCTCTACTTTCCTCCCAGTCACTTCTTTCAAGAGAAATTCCTTCTCAAGAAAGGAACCGTTCTTTGCGACAAACACTTTGCCTTCGGTTCTGTGATAGAAGGTATACCCAATAGTTTCCTTAGGGTATCCTATGAAGACACATTTCTCCGCTTTGGGTTCGAGCTTGTCCGGCATCAACTTCTTGACGTAAGCTTCACATCCCCAAACTTTAAGAAACGACAACTTAGGTTTAGCACCAAACCACAGTTCATACGGTGTCGTCTCAACGGATTTAGATGGTGCCATATTTAAAGTGAATGCAGCGGTTTCCAATGCATAACCCCAAAATGATAACGGCAAATCAGTAAGAGACATCATCGATCAGACCATATCTAATAGGGTTCGATTCCGGCGTACTAGGGACACGGTTTTGTTCACAAACCACACAAGTATTAAAGTTTCCACTTAATACAATTCTAGCATGGAATATAAACATTATCATGAACAAGAATTATAATAATAACATCTTTATTATTGCCTCTAGGGCATAATTCCAACAGATCCGATGGTGACTCCGAAGGTCCGCTTGCAGCCTTCTGAGGCACAACCACCTGAACCTCCTGCGGAGAAGGGTATGGAGCAGCGCCTTCATAGGTAGCCACCGTCTGAGGAGGAGGAGACACGACTTTCGACTTCCCCATCATCTCCCGAGCACCATCGCTGGAGGAGTCGTTGGAAGAGTGTCTGCACAAGGACGAATTAGCACAAGTACAAAGTAAACAGGCAAGAAAAAGCAGTGTAGGACAAAGGAAACTTACGAGTCAAGCTCGCTCAGGTTGAAGACAGGAGGGGTCCTCCGGACTTTCTTCTCCTCTTTCTTCTCTTCCTTCTTTTCTTCCTTCTTCCGCTTCGCCGGCGGGTGCGGCGCTACAGCCCACACGGGAACGACAAGAATCGGAGAGGAAGAGCCTCCATGCCCATCACTGTGACGTTCAAGACACAGCGGGTTCCTAGGAGTCGGAGGAGTCGAGGCATCCGAAGACTCGCTGGAGCTCCGTGACCGTTTGCGAGTGTGGTCCTCTCTCGACTCGTTGGCCTCTTCAGCCGGAGACCGTGCTGACGGCAGCTCGGACATGGAATCCACCACATCATTATCTGGAGCATCCGGAAATACTTCGGGTAGGGTAATGGAGGCGACATGCCCGGCACTTTGAAGCTCTGCACAAGAGAAGAAAATTTGTTAGCAAACAAATGCAAATGCAAATACAATGCAGTCGAAAATAGCGCTACGCGCGTGGATCTACACCTGTGGAACAGGAAGCGAAGAAGGAAACGGAGACGTCAGCGACTTCCCCGGGATATCCTCTCCAGCCTTGAACTTCAGCAGCGAACGAAGGGCCCTGTCGCGATCTCCCTGGGAGAATTTCTCAGCTGAAACCCTTGTCGAATCACGGCGGCCAGCATAAAGGAACATCGGGTGCACCCTAGCCTGGAGTGGCTGCATCCGACGCTCAAGAAATGTGCGGATGATATCCACACCATTCACTTCCTTCTTCGGAATCAACTGGAGATCCTCCACTCGATGATAGAGAGCCTCTATCTCCGCTACCTCGCCATCCAAGATCTAGTTTTTCCAGGACCTCTTTGGCTCGATCTTTTGGGAGGGGCCGAAAGGAGCAGGACCAAAATGCTACCCAGCCACTGTGGAGTCGCGAATATAAAACCATCGCCTCCGCCAGTACGTACAGATCCGGACATGGAAAAAGAAAAGAAAAGCAGATTGGGTTTGAGGGAGATGATGCAACCCCCAATGGGATAAACACCATCCGAACCAGATTGCCTCTTCACGGAAAAGAGTTTCCGGAAGAGGCCAAGTGCGTCTCGATACCGATCCAGCACTCACAGAAAGTGATAAAACAAGCAATGTGAAGAAGAGAATTGGGGGAAAGATGATGCAATTGGACACCGTAAAGAAAAAGCAGTCCACGAAGGAAGTCGTGGACTTGGAAGGAAAATCCGCGAATAACAAAGGCGAGGAACATAACCCGAAACCCAGCGGGGGGACGGGGGATTACCTCGTTGCCTGGGAGTTTTACGGCCTCCCTATCCTGCGGGATCAAGCCCCGTTCACGAAGCTTGCGGAGATCACTCTCCCGCGTCTCCGATCGCCGCCAGCCACCGTCGGTGACACGGGTAGAGGCAACACTCTTCTTCCCTCCAGCAGCGCTGGTACCAACCGCAGAAGAAGACTTCTTCGACTTCCCCATCGCAGTACGGCGGCGCCGGCGGCGAGAGAGCATGATGGAAGAAGGAAATGTGAAAGGATATTCCAGCGCGCAGCAAGAACTCTTAGAGAACAAGGAAGCAGTGAAACTAGAATAGCTGCGGTGAAAACAAACTAAAGTTTTCCCCAATGATTATAAAGACAAAGACGATGCACGACAACCTTGCATCGAGAAGACTTAACGCCAATGGCAGGATCTGGCCATACACGTGTCAGCATCGCAACGAACCGTCGCTAACACGCCGTCCACTACGTGCGGAAATCGAGGCGACACCGTAATTATCTCCACGCCACGCGTGACCGGTCAATTCAAGGTCAGAAAGTGGGACCCATTTTCGTCCAGTCAAGTCATCTCTCGTGCAGCAGACGCTTGAGGTCATCTATCGTCAGCACTGACGTCATCAAAAGCTACACTAGCAACAACTACAATTTCTTCGGCTTCAAAGCTAAGAGTACTCACTCGAATCTATGATTCAACCAATTACTCGTGGGCTACTCCTATCAGGAGCGCTGGCCACGCACCTGAAAAGTGAACAACACGTTACAACACTGAACTATTTCTTCGAGTCCTACGTTGAGTCTACGACTCCACTACGGACTCGGGGGCTACTCCCATAGGGAGGATGGATTTAAGCATCCGAAAAAATTTGTGTCCTGCGGACCTGACACTGAATAACGACTGAATTAAAGTCTCCGCTCGAGTCTATGACTCGAACAGACATTTGGGGGCTACTCCCATAAGGAGCTCTGGTCGTGCACCCTATAAAATTTCGACTGCGATCCTTCGGATCAGTATGCAAAAACTTTTCGGCAACTCTGCCCCAACTAAACGCTAAGTGAGTAGCATTCTCCTTGGCTACCCGAAACACCTCCACGGTGATAAAATTCGGATGTTGTGTCTGCGACGCAAAGATAAGACCTACAGATATCATCTGATGGCCTGGTAACGCACATGACTTCGCTCTGCTAGTATAAACCCGTGCCAACAGGCGTGATGAAAAATCCCGACGGACGCGTTGCTTACATCAATTAAATTCACTGGAATTCCACTCCTGTAAGTCCTTCGCGGCCCGAGTCGAATTACGCCAGCATATGTTCTGGGTTCGAGTCGAGGGACTTGAAACTGAAGAAGATCGTGTTGTTTTGTCCTAAGACAGTTAACTGACCCTAATCCGTCGAGAGAGTCAGGCACATGCATCAACAATCCCTACACATTCTCTTGAAAGACAGAGTTGCACCCGAAGGATTGAAGAGTCCTCAGCCGAATCTACGATTCGACTGAACACTCGGGGCTACTGACATGGTTATACACCGCGGGTACACGATCTCAGCATACCTGGTCCAGCCCAAGGAATGCCCACAACAAATATACGCCGGCCCATGAAGATTTTCGGGTGGCCAAGGCCCATGACGCCTTCGGATCCTTGGAGAGCAAGACTAGAGTAGATAGGGAATTCAAAGGGGTAAACCCTAGAACCTGTAACCGACTAGATCTGTGCATGGGACCTGCCTAAGTCTATATAAAGGCCAGGAGGACACGACCTAGATCTCTCTCTCATACTTCCGCATACGCACCTTCACGCCAGATCGCATCTGCGCACCCCTGTAATCATCGGTTCCGCCGTAATCAAAGAGTAGACAAGCAGGAGTAGGGTTTTCCCTCCGGGGGCCTAAACCTGGGTAAACCTCGTGTCCCGTATTGCTTGTTTGCTAATCGTTCCGCGATCTCCAGCATACCCATCTTCTCCAAAACCCAAGTCCATAACAATGGGCATTGACGAGATCAAACCTCGTCATTGGGCGCCCCAGATTAGGGCGTGGATAAGGGGTTCGACCGAGCCGTTGGGCTCGATCGGGAGAGGTCAATCTAACATTCTTCCTCTTGATCTCGACTTTACTTTTTTACTTTATATTTTACTCATTTCATCACGGTTCGGTACATACAACATGTTTCATCGTCACAACTCAATTATCGAGAGAATTAGACAACTACAATATACCTCTTGTTTTGAAACAAAAACTATTTCCTTTTGGGCCTCTTATGATTCAGGAATCATATGCTTTCCCTTAAACCCATGTCGGCTAAGTTCTCCTTGAACACATTGGAAGGTAAGCCTTTCGTTAGCGAATCCACAAGTATATCCTTTATCATTAAATGCTCGAGTCTTATAGTGTGATCATGGATCTTATCTTTTACAATATAATACTTTATCTCTATTGGTTTGGAAGCATTAATCGACTTGTTATTGTGAGCATATAATACCGCGGGCTCCTTGTCATAGTATATCTTTAGTGGCTTGGCAATGCAATCTATCACTTTCAAGTCGGATATAAATTTCTTTAACCATATGGCCTGCCCCGTGGCCTCATAACATGCTATAAATTCTGCATACATCGTGGATGATGCAACTATTGATTATTTGGAGCTTCTCTATGAAATAGCCCCTCCTGCAAGAGTGAATACGTATCCTATCGTGGACTTTCTATCATCTCTGTCTTCCGCAAAATCAGCATCTGAATACCCTCTTATCTCTAGGAAATCAGACCTTTTATATGTTAGCATGAGGTATTTTGTGCCTTGTGCATAACTCAAATCTTTCTTTACCAACTTCCGATGCTCTATGCCTGGATTATCTTGTTATCCACCGAGTACCCCGGTCATAAAAGCTAAGTCAGGGTGAGTTGACACTTGTGCATACTGTAAGCTTTCAACGGCCGATGCATATGGTACTGATTTCATTTGATCGACCTCATATTGACTCTTGGGACATTGAAATTTCCCAAAGCTATCTCCCTTGACTATAGGAGCAGGTGTGCTATTGCACGCATGCATACTATATTTCTTTAGAATCTTTTCTAGGTATTCCTTTCGCGATAGACCTAAAAACGTACAAAGTTTCACCAAGATCTTTCATATCGAAGTTTGAGGACAAGAACTTCTTTGTTTCTAGTAGTAGACCGACATCGCTGCTAGCAAGCAAGATATCATCCACATACATAATTAGGAAAATATATCTCCCACTTTTGAACTTTGCATAAACACAGTTGTCCTCAATATTCTTTTTAAATCCAAATTTTTTTAATGGTCTCATTAAACTTTAGATACCACTGTCTTGAAGCTTGCTATAATCCATACATGGATTTCCTTAGGCGGCATCCCATGTTTTCCTTGCCTTGCATGACAAAACCCATAGGTTATTTCATGTAGACTCTTTCTTCTAAAACCCCGTTTAGAAATGTCGTCTTTACATCCATTTGATGCACCTCTAAATCAAAATGTGCAACTAGTGTCATTATGATTCTGAAGGAATCCTTACATGAGACTGGAGAAAATGTCTCATTGTAATCTACTCCTTCTCTTTGTGTGAATCCTTTTGCCACAAGTTGTGCTTTGCATTTCTCCACATTCCCTCTAGTGTCATACTTTGTTTTGTAGACCCATTTACAGCCTACTATTTTGGCTCCTTTGGGAATTTCCTCTAAGTCCCAAACTTCATTGCAACTCATCGACCTCATATCATCTTCCATGGCCTCTAGCCACTTCGATGAGTGAGGGCTACTCATTGCTTCTTCAAATGAAGTGGGATCATTCTCCATCTGAACTCTTTCTATGTTATAAACTTTATACTCTTTAGGAATTACTGATCTTTTAACTCTTTGATACCTTCTAGGGGGATCATGAACTGGCTCATCATGTGTCTCAACATGTGGCATATCTTCTGGAGGTGGCTGTTGCTACTCCCTTTCATGCTCAATAGTGGGTTTAGTCGGCTCCTGGTGGACAGGTTCTAGATCATCACTCATTGTTGTCATGGGTGGAGTTGCAACAGGTGCTTGCACCAAAACCTCTGGGATTTTCGATGTAGGAACAACATGTAGCAAGAATAATGGCTCCTGAATCATCGGATTAGGTGCATGCACTTTATTCTCCCCAAGATCAATTTTTCGAGCTACCATGCTCCCCCTCATCATTTCATCCTCGAAGAAGACAACATGTCTTATTTCTACAAACTTTGTGTATCTATCTGGATAGTAGAAAAGAAAACCTTTTTACTTTTCAGGATAGCTAATGAAATGGCAACTGACTATTTTAGGATCAATCTTTGTGATACCTGGATTAAATACTTTGGCCTCAGCTGGACTCCCCCACACCCTTAGGTGTTGTAGCGAGGGAACTCTTCTTGTCCACATCTCATACGGTGTTTTGGGCACCGACTTGCTTCTTACTCTATTGAGAATATGAATGACAGTTTTTAACGACTCCATCCACAATCCCAATGGCAAGGTAGAGTAACTCATCATGATGCACACCATATCTATAAGGGTACAGTTGCGCCTTTCAGCTACTCCATTTTGCTGAGGCTCGCCCGACATCGAATACTGGGCCACTATGCCAGTCTCCTGCAAGAACCTTGCAAAAGGTCCAGCGACTTGGCCATATGGGGTGTGTCAACCGTACTAGTCCCCTCCATAGTCATACCTTACTATTTTTATTGTTTTGTTGTGCTAGTTTTCAACTTCAGATTTGAATATCTTAAATTTATCCAACTCTTCCGATCTATATTTAATTGGATAAATGTAGCCATAATGGGAGTAATCATCTATGAATGTTATGAACGAGTCATAACCATACACACTTTTCACTGGAAACGGTCCACATATACCAGCGTGAATAATTTTTAGTGTTTCGATGCTTCGTTTTGCACCCCTTTTTATTTGCTTTACATACTTTCCTTTAATGCAATCGATGCATTGCTCTATGTCGAAGAACTCTAATGGAGGAAGAATATCATTTTTAACTAGTCTTTCTATTCTACCCCTCAAAATATGGCCTAAACGACAGAGCCATAATTTTGACGAGTCTTGAGTTCTCTTTCTCTTCTTTGGATCTTTATTCGTCGCGGAAATGTGCTCTTTCACTGTACACACCGAATAAACTTTTTCACGAGTGGATAATAAATAAATCTCATTGTAAAGGAAAGCAACACCCACACAATCTTTATTACAATAAATGGCACACTGGCCATGTCCAAAATGACATTTATAGTTTACTTTGTCCAAACGCGATACACTTATTAAATTTCTATGCAAAGAAGGAACATAGAGGACATCCGTAAGAAAGATCATCGATCCATCAGCAAGCTCCATGGAGATGTTGCCAATGGCCTCAATGTCGTCTAGGACTCCATTTGCGACTTCAACACATCCTTCGCTTCCTTTCATAGTCCGCGCCAAATGGAATCCCTGTAAATTTTTTGCAACATGAACAGTTGCCCCTGAGTCAATCCACCAAGTAGATTTCGAAAACTATGTATACATGGATTCATTCACAAAAGAAACAACGTTGTTACATTTCTTTGCCATCAGTTCCTTTAGCCAGACATGTCAATGTTTCTTGAAGTGCCCTTTCTTGCCACAGTGAAGACATGCATGTTTATCTACTGGGAGAGCAGACATGTGTTGATGCTGATAGTGCATGTGATCTTTACCATGTTTCTTAGAAGGGGAACCTTGGTTGATTTGATGGTAGGTCATCTTCTTATTGTCCTTGACAAAATTTAAGGAACCACCATTCTGGGCTTTGAGCCTCTCCTCTTCTTGGGCACACATGACAATGGTCTTTTTAATGTCTCACTTTTCTGGGGCCATATTGTAATTGACAGCGAAGTTGTCAAACTGTTGAGGCAGTGACCCATGACCAGGTGGACGAGAAGAGCAGGCTTTAGCTCCATATCATCATCCATGGGCTTCAATTTGGCAACCATGTTGCTCATCCGGAGGATGTGCTCCCTGATGTCGTGTCCACTGCATGTGTACTTTTCTATCACCAGCTATTTAGAAGCTAGGTTGCATATGTATTTGAAGAGCCAGTGAACTAGCTCATTATCTTTTCCAAGTACTCCTCAATAGAAGTACACTCTACGATAAAGCCAACAATGGCTTGCTCAATCGTGTTCTTTACAAATGTCATACACTTTTATTGGCATTTTTCCACTTTCTGTTCTCTAAAGTGTAGGACATCTCCAGTGGAGCATAGTCCCTTTTATTTTTCTCCCATGAAGCATCGTCATCTACATAGACTTGAATCGACTCTGTCGGCTTGGGGGATGGCTTCGTCTCAAGGAACCAATCCACCTCAGCGCAGATAAACGCCAAGTCCACTTTCTTTCTCCACCTAGGGTAATTGTCACCTCTTAGTGTGGGGACATCCTTGATGCAGATCATCAATTAATACCCTCCTAAAAACCACAAATAAGTGAGTTTTAAACTATTTGCAGTGGATGAAATGAATGCAATTCATTAAACTTTAAACTTTACAGAAACTTCTACTGTGAGTTTTGTATTTTCTAACAAACTATTTGTTGGACTAGTTTGAGTACAAAAAACTTTGCAAAAAATTCATCAAATTTGAATTCAATTTTTTTTCAAAAATATCCTCTGTAAAAAAGAAAACAGAAAAACTACATTGCGCGTGCAGCCCATGACCATGGCCCATAGCCCGCAGCACGCGACTGCCGCTGCGTGCTGCCTATAGAGCGTCGCCCCTTCAGCGCCTGCGCGCTCGCGGGCCATGGCCAAGCCTTGGCCCGTTCCTAGGGTGCAACCCGCGCGCCGCATGTTGTATCCGTCGGATCCTAGGGCTCCCAATCAAACGGTCGTGCGCGTCCATCGCGCTGTCAAAACTGCCGACCCCCACTCCCGATGGAACCCTAGCTCCCATTCTGTCTCTCCCCAACCAGCGGCGATGCGTTGCGGCTCAAGGCGAGGCGGCGCTGCCTGGAACAGCCGGCGACCCCCTCCCTCTCCACCAGGAGCTCTTCTCCCCCTTTCTTTCTTCAACTCGTCCAGCTCCACCCCTACCCCGAACAACAGCGAGCTCGAGCAGTGGCAGAGAGAGCTGGCGGTGCCCCCCTAGGCTCCTTGCCGAGGAGCGCCTCCACCCGCGGGTGGGAGTGCCACCGTCAAGTGGCCTAGCAGTGGTGCCCTATGCCGGCGCACGGCGGCATCCGGTGGTTCCTTCTTGCAACTTTGCTATTTTTCTTTTAGATTTGGGGATTTGGGGACAAAAACTGGGGCTTTTTCCTCTATTTTGAATCGAGGCTTTCTCTTTTCTTTACTTGCCTAGATGGGGTATGTTCTTGTTCTGACACCTCAGCATGCCGATGCGCGTCGTGATAGAGAGGAACGGCGCGGCCGGGTGGGCGGCACACTGTAGGGTTAGGGTTTTCAACTTTCTTTGCTTTTGGAATTTCTACACAAGAAAGATCTATGAGCTCGGGCTCTGATACCATTGTTAGGCCTTGCTAGCTCTAGATCTAGACGATAGAGGCTTTAGGGTTTGATCTGAGAGAGAGAGAGAGACCTTCTCCTGTTCTCGAGGAACTCGACCGTTGGCCATGGAGTCGACGACGTGTGCGTGGGTGAGAGGTGGTGGTGGTAGAGGTTCCTGTGGCTCGCGCTAAACCCTAGATCGGAAGAGATTGTAGGTGGGGAAGCGGTGGCAGCGTCGAACCTCGTAACGTGTGCCCCAGTCCCCATCATCTCTTTATAGCGCTGCCACAGGAACCCACCAACCATGACTTAGTTGGGCGTCCCCGATCAGGACGCGGGTCAGGGGTTCGACCGAGCCGTTGGGCTCAATCGGGAGAGATCAATCTAACAACCTTGGCCATAATGGAATAGACTAGCCCAGGTCTCCCTTGGGTGGGAATGGAGAACCCTTGCAACAAAGATGACACGGGAGAATCCGATTACTATTGCCTTGAAGATGGATGCTCGTATGCTTTTCAAATGCCACTTCTCCACTCACGTATGGAAAATGAATGAAGACTGGCTTGGCCTTGAAGATTTTCTTTGACCCAAGGGCCTGGCAAGCCTTCAACGACGTTACATCTTGGAGGTGCTCATCATGCTTGTTTCATGGAAAATATGGAACAAAATAGATGCGAAAATTTTGAAGAACAAAGGTGCACCTCCTAATGTTGTCCTCGCGAGGTTAAAGAGAGAAGCGGATACTTGGGTCTTTCGTCGGCTCGAAAAAATTGGTGCCGATAGATTAGGCTTTCACAATATGTGTTGTTGGTATTTGGGCAAACTATGTAAATATTTTCTTCTTATTTAATCAATCATCGCTCCAATGCTTTTGCCTTTTCTTCAAACAAACAAAAAAAATCTCCAGAGATGGTGATAGTGCTCTGGCTAACCACCCTTTTATATCATGCCTAAAAAGACAATAAGCTCACAAATATCATTGGGTGTATCGGCGTTATCTATTGTCGGTCGATTTGACCATATAGAAACGATATCACTTTGAAAAAAGGAAATTAAATAATCTTTTGTAGGCCATTTCTTAGGTATCCACTAGTTGGAGACGTGATCCTTATACTGTAGCAACTAGCAACGATAGTTATAGGAAGAGCGGATGCTACCGTACCATGGAGTTTAATTATGTTCCAGCTTAGACGAATATTCAATAGCAGATTATGTATTTTCTTTTTTCTAAAAGAAACCATCTATTAAGACCTGCAAGCTAACTCATTAAAAATCTTTTAGTCCCTTTCAGTAATCTAGAAGAAAAAGAGTGCGTCTAAAATTTGCTGGTTTGAAACCAAGTCAATTACAATCATAGTTGATGAGCTCCGACACCCAGGAGGGAGCTGCACCATGAAGGAGACCATTAAAGCCTGACTTGCCTAATTATGTCAGCACATGCGCCACACCATTATTAACACGGTCAAACTTACAAATGGCAATATTTCCAAAAATCCTAAGGAGGTCCCGAGTCTCATTGTAGATAGCCCGTCCACCGGATAATTCCTGCTCTGAACTCGATATGGCCTGAACAATTCTAAGACAGTCAGATTCATCAGTAGCTTGGCCAGTCCCTATAGACAAAACATGTTTGATTCCTGTAACATACGCTTGCAGCTCAGCCTTCTCCGCACTTGCATAAGGATAAATATGCTTCCATTCAGAGAGGAAAACCTGACTCAGATGGTTACGAATGATTATCCCTAACCTTACCATCTTAGATAATTCATCCCAGCCGGCATCAACATTTGCCTTTAGTTGTCCTTTCATTGGGGTTGTCCACCTGTATATCCTCAACGGGTCTTCTGAATTGTCTTGGACACAAGCCTGCGGATAATGAGCGGCAGAAAATGATCAATGGTAGTTAGCAAGAAACGAAGCCGAGGCCACGATCAACGCCTTCCCATCACCATGAACCACATTATTTCTATGATGCCAAACACGCCACAACAAGAAGATTGTTTTCGAGCGAGCCTCATTTGGAATACTGCTGAGTAGATGCAAAGTCCATTCCTTACCACATGCCATGAACACCTCCTCCGGTAGCGGCTGCCAGTGCTTCTGAGCTTCTTCACGAAGGGAGCGCGCAAGGGTACAACGAACCAGAGCATGAAGGATGTCCTCAATTTCCTGATCGTAGATAGAGCAGACATGATCTGTCGCTATGATTTTTTTTAGCTTTGAGAGCACAGCAAGGCTGTCCGTCGCTGCTCTCCAGGCAAAAATTCTGAACTTCTGTGGAACAGCCGGCTCCCACACTGCCTTCCAGATAGAGAGATCACCTGGCGGTTTAGAGCTGGATTGTCCTTGAGAATTGCGTTGCACCAAGGGGTTAGATCTAAGGCGATAAACGGATCTCACCGTAAAAACGCCATTCTTCTCAGCATTCCAAGCGACGAAATCCTCCGTAACTCTGGCAGGAAGCTTAGTTTATAGAATCATAGCAGCATCCGCGGGCGAGCAGAAGGCTCGAACCGCAGGTTCATCCCATGTACGGGTAATGGGATCAATAAGCTTAGACACCCACCTTCGTCGTGAGTTATTTATCCTTCCCTCTAATTTCATAGCGTCTGCATGGCGAAGCCAATTATCCCTAAAGATCCTAACTTTAGTACCAGAGCCAATTCATGAGATTATTCCTTACTTCAATAGGTCTAGGCCATGTATAATTAATTTCCAAGTTTGAGATTGTTTCTGAATAAAAGTAGTATCCAATAGATCACCAGAGGGATAGTATCTAGCCTTTAGGATCCTTGCACATAAACTATGGGGATATTTTTGTTGGAGATATGCCCTAGAGGCAATAATAAATATAGTTATTATTATATCTTTGTGTTTATGATAAATGTTTACATTCATGCTATAATAGTATTAACAAGGAAACATTAATACTTGTGTGATTTGTAAACTTAATTAGAGTCCTTAGTAAAGCCTCTTTATAATACTAGCTTGTTGGTTAATAAATGATTGTGGTTTCCCTATCATGAACATTGAGATATTATTAACAACAAGATCATATCGTTAGGAGAATGGTATGATGGACATACTCCTATAGATAAGCGTAGCATAAAGATCAAGTCATTTTAATAGTTCAATTGCTATATGCTTTCTGATACATAGTAACCTAATTCCTTCGACCATGAGAACATGCGTATCACCATCACCGGAAGGATGCTTTGATGACATCAAACACCACACCGTAACTGGGTGGCTATAAAGGTGGCATCGAGTGTTCGGAAAGTATTGGTTGAGACACATGGATCAAGAGTGGGATTTGTCCATCCATATGACGGATAGATATACTCTGGGCCCTCTCGGTGAAATGTCATCCAATTAGCTTGCAAGCATGTGACTGGCTCACAAGGGATCACATATCACGGTAACGAGAAAAGATTACTTATCAGTAACGAGGTTGAACTAGGTATGCAGAGATACCGACGATCAAAACCTCGGATAAGTAAAATATCATGAGACAAAGGGAAATTGGTATTGTATGTAAGTGGTTCATTCGATCGCAAAGTAATCGTAGAAATATGTGGGAGCCATATGAATTTCCAGATTCCTCTATTGGTTATTGTTCGGAGAAGTGTCTCGATCATGTCCGCATAATTCACGAACCGTAGGGAGACACACTTAAGGATTCGACGTTGTTGAGTAGTTATGGAATGATGAGTAAGAGACCGAATGTTGTTCGGAGTCTCGGATGGGATCCGGGATATCACGAGGAGATCCGGAATGGTCCGGAGAATAAGATTCATATAAGGAAAGTCCTGTTTCGGGGTTGGAGAATGGTTCCGGTGTTTTTATCGGGAATGTTCTAGAAGGTTCCGGAATGTCCGGCACTCCGGAGAGGAAGGGTACATGAATGTGTCATGACAAGTTGGAATGGTTGCATCATGTACTAGGTGTCATCGCTGAACAAAATAAAGGGATAAATCAAATCCTAGTTTGAAAAGTCAAACGCCAATTTGAAAAGTCAAACGGCTATTTTGTTTGATGGAGGGAGAGTAGGAAACCTACTTGGGGAGGAAGTCCCTCTCCCTCCACCGCCGGCCAAGGAGACCGAGTTGGGGAGGGACTCCCCTCCCCTTGGCGCGCCCCTCCACCTATATAAGGAGGGGCAGGGCTGCCCCTCCAAGACACAACACCTCACCCCGCAAACCCTAACCCTAGCCGCCGCCGCCCACCATAGCCGCCGCCTAGGGTTTCTCCCAAGCCGCCGAGTTGGGGCTTCTAGTTGCCCTAGCTGCCGGCCTAGCCCCTTCTACTTGGTGTGTCTAAACCCTAGATCACCGAGGCTCTCTCATAGTCCACCATACTCGCTCCGGCTTAAGGCGAAGCCTGAGATCTCTCTACTTAGGCACCACGCCGCCGGAATCGCGAGGAGAGTACTACAACCTCCACCGCTTTGGAACAAGGGAGAGGAAGGTCTTCGTCACCGAACGTGTGACCGATCATGGAAGCTCCGAACGCAGCGCCGGAAGGATCGTCTACACGATCTTGAGATCGGGAAGAGTACGACTACATCACCCACGAGAATCCGCTCTCATTAAACACTTTGGAATCTTTGAGGGTAAGTTATTCTATCGACTCGTTGCTACAATCTAGTAGATAGATCTTGGCTTGCTTGTTTGTATGCGGTAGAAATTTTTTGTTTTCCATGCTACGAACCCCTACAGTGGTATCAGAGCCGTGTCTATATGTAGATCTGTTGCACGAGTAGAACACAATGGTCATTGTGGGCGGTGGTGCTTTTATTATCAATTGCTTCTTGTGTACTTTGCATCTTGCGGTATGATGGGATGAAGCGGCTCGGGCTAACCTTACATGACATCGTTCATGAGACTTGCTCCACGCTCAACATGCAACTTGTATTGCATAAGTGGCTTTGCGGGTGTCTGTCTCTCCCATTATAGTATAGATCCAATTTACAACGGGCACTTGATAGTTCAAACATCAACGTTGTGGTTCTTGTTCGTAAGTTAGATCGACACTTATATAAAGCCCCAAACCACGTAAAACATGCAAAGAAATTAGAGGCGTCTAACTTTGTTTTGCAGGGGTGTGCTGTGATGTGATATGGCCATGATTGTGATTATATTTGATGTATGCAATGTTCCTTATTGTAAGTTGGAAACCGACAGGAGCCATATGGTTGTCTTTAATTTCTGTTAAGACCCGCGTGTCTATTCAAAGTAGTTGTAATAGTTTAAGCTGGTGGATGACAACCATGGAGCAGCGTCATTGACCTTGATGCAATGCCGGTGATGATGGAGATCATGTTCGTGCTTGAAGATGGAGATCGGAAGCACAAAGAAGAAAGGCCATATCATATCACATATTATGAATTTCATGTGATGTTAATCCTTTATGCATCTTGTATTGCTTAGTTAACGACGGTAGCATTATAAGATGATCCCTCATGCACATGAATTTCAAGTTCTAAAGTGTTCACCCTTAGTAAGCACCGTTGCTAAAGCTTGTTGTTTCGAAGCACCACGTGATGATCGGGTGTGTTAGATTCCGCAAGTGTATACAACGTGAGCAAGCCAGATTTTCTCATGCGGAAGCTAAGGTTTGATCTTGACGAGCCTAGCATGTACAGACATGGTCTCGGAACATGGATCACCGAAAGGTAAAGCATGAATCATATAGTAGATATGATGAACATGTCGATTGTTCGCCATTGAAGCTACATCAACTCTCGTGATGATCGGTTTTGATGTGGTGGATTTGGTTCGTGTGATCACTAAAACAATGTGAGGGATATTATTTTGAGTGGGAGTTCACCTAGATTAATTTAACTATTAATTAGAACTCAATTTGTCACAAACTTAGTCTAAACTATTGCAAATATGTTGTAGATCAATGGCGACCCCTACCATCAATTTTAATGCGTTCCTAGAGAAAGAAAAGTTGAAAAACAATGGAAGCAACTTCGCGGATTGGTTCCGCAATTTGAGGATTGTCCTCAATGCTGGTAATTTGACCTATGTGCTGCATGCACCGTTGGGTGACCCGCCTGCAGTTGATGCTACCGATGAAGTAAAGAACGTTTACCTCGCTCGGAAGAATCAATACTCCATAGTTCGGTGTGCTATCTTGTATGGTTTGGAATCGGAGCTTCAGAAAAGGTTTGAGAATTCAGACCCACATGATATTGTCCGTGAACTCAAATTGATTTTTGTGACTCATGCGGCAGTTCAAAGCTATGAGGCTTCTGAAAAGTTCTTTAACTGCAAGATGGAAGAGGGCAGCTCCGTCAGTGAGCATGTGCTTAAGATGTCTGGGCACGCAAACAAACTTCAAAGCTTGGGTATAGTGATTCCTAATGCTTTGGGAATTTACCATGTCCTCCAATCACTACCACCAAGTTACAAGAACTTTGTGATGAACTACAATATGCAAAGCATGAACAAGCAGTTGCCAGAACTCTTCTCCATGTTAAAATCTGCAGAAGTGGAGATCAAGAAAGAGCACCAAGTGTTGATGGTCAATAAGACCACCAAATTCAAGAAAGGCAAGTCTAAGCAAAAGGGACACTTCAAGAAGGGTGGTAATAAAGTTACCGCGCCGACGAAGAAGACCAAGGCTGGACCCAAGCCTGATACAGAGTGCTTTTACTGCAAGGGAGAAGGTCACTGGAAGCGGAATTGCCCAAATGTGTCATCCCGCAAAACCACTACTAGAAAATCGCGTTGTTTTTGTGCATTGCATCATCATGACCGCATGCTCATGTCATCATGCCGCATTGCATTTGAGCATCGTCATCATCATGCATATTATTTTACCTAAAAACTAATTGCGAAAGACTATTGACTTCTGGAATTAGCCTCCTTCTATTTCAAAATAAACCCCGGATGCTGCCGGATAATTTGTTTGTCTAAAAACTGTTTACAAAAAATGTATTGCAAAATTAAATAAAATATTAAATTATTTTTGTGGGGGCAGTCGAACGGGCCGATCCGACCCGAACGACCACCCCCGTATTTAAATCGGTCCACCCCTAAAATCCTACAGCTACCAACCTATCTACCCACACACCCCCTCCACCTCACTCCCTCCAATCAGCTCTCGCCACGTCACCTCTCCCCTCATCCCCTCCAATCCCCTTTTGCCACTTGGCCCAGCCACTCCCTCTCTCTCAGCTCTCTCTCTCTCTCCCTCACAGCCCACCCCCTGGCCCCACTACACAACTCACACACACCACACGACGCACACGCACGCTCAGCCCCACCCTCTCCCAACCGCTCAGCCGACCCCCCCTGGTCCCACTCTCCCCGAGGGTCCCACGCGTGGCCGACACGCCTCCCACGCGCGACGCCCCTCCCCACCTCCTTCCTCGCGTCCGCTCCTTCCTCCCTCTCCCGGCGCTCCTCCATGAGCCCCCGCTTCGCCCGCTGGGACCTCCTGCCCGCCTCCTCCGCCTCCGGCGTCCGGCCTCACCTCCGCCTCCCCGCCACCTGCCCGCCTCGCATCCCTTCTCCGCTCGCGTCGGCACCTCGCTCCCTCGGCAGGCGCCCGGCCTCGCCGGACCCCGCAGCCTCCTCCCTGTCGCTGCCGCCTCCTTCCTCTTCCCTCCGCCGGACCGCCACCTGACCCGCCCCTGCGCCTCGCCGCCTCGCCTTCCCTCCTTCTCTGCGCCTCGCCGGCCGGTCCGCCCTTCACCCCGCGCGCCTCACCCCGATCCGCTCCCGCTCGGCGCCCCTTAAGCGCCGCCGCCCGGCCCTAGCGCCCTGAAGGCGCCCGCCGCTGCGTCCTGCCGCCCCTCGCCGCTGCCGGAGCCGCTTCGCCCGACGCAAGCCCTCTCGCCACCAGTCCGCCTCGCCTCACCGCGCCGCCGCCCGGTCTCGCCAAGCTTCGTCGCGCCGTCCTTCCGCCTCACCTCCGGTCTCTGCCCGCTGCAGCGCCCCTCGAAGCTTCGCCCCGGCCCGCCTTGAAGCGCCTCCCGTCGCTGCCAATCGCCGACCTCGCCGCCTGCCGCCTGCCGCCGCCCGGCGCCGCTGCGCGGCTCAGCCGCCCCGACGCCGCCGCCACGGTCGCCTCGCCTCGCCTCTCCGGTGGCCGCCCTCGAGCCCGGCGTCGTTGCCGGCCTCCCTTGTCGTGGGCCCTCCCCTGACCACGCCTGCACCGACCGCCGATCGCTGCCCCAAGCGTCTCCTCCGGCCAGACCTGCGCAGCCTCTGCGAGAGCCGACGTGAACAGTATTGCCACCATCGAGGCAACCTCGTATGCGTCTTCACCATGCGCGATGCCGATCCGGAACGCCAAGTACTACCCTCGGACACCACGAGAAGAGACCGCCACGATGCCCAGTTCAGCTAACGACAAGGCCAACACGAGTCGAGACCCGGGAATCTCCTACATGGAACCGTCGGGCCACGCAACACCATCAACGCCACACCCGAGTCCGACACCGACAACTAACACCGTGGAACCGACAAGATCGTCCTCACCGACGCCATGATCTCCCTCACGGAATCCGAAGCGCGGACCCGCCAAGACCCTCGCAACGGCAAGACCGACCCCGGGAACCCAAAAATATCGGCACGACGACAAGAACGACACCGACTAGGGCGATTCCGATGCGCCCCGACACCGAACCAAGTACTCCTTTCCGGACGCCGAGACCCCGAACCCGAAGACCGCCAAGATCTCCGCGCGAGACAACAAGACCGACAACAGGGCCCGACTACCCGGATATGACAAGAGCGGCCCGAACCGGAAAGACAAGATCCACCTCACGGAGTGGCGAACCCCGGACCCGGAGCAACCCCCGGAACCCTGAGACCGACCCCGAACCCCGGAAACCCAAGTCCGTCGAGACCCCTCCATGTGCGACCCTTATCCGAACCCCTATTTTTATAAATGCTAAACATAAAACCTGTTGCATATTAAATTGTCATCTCGCATGCATATCATTGTTTGGGGGCCTTACGCCGATTCACCTAATAATTAAATATGGGGTCCATATGCGGGCAAATCTAGCCTTATATTGGCCTCATTTAAAACATGTGTAGCGAACCGGTTCCATCTGTTGTCTTGCTAAACAACATTTAATATGCGGGGTAGCTAAATAACATGAACCACCTAATTAATTGTCGGGACCCCGGTTCCGCTTAATATGACCTAATTGCATCGCACTTTTGCCATGTCCTCCATCATACATGCATCATGCCGATCTTCTGCCGTGTATTAAATAATGCATCCGGTGTTTCTTCTAGTGTTTTGGTTCTTCGCGAATAAGGCCGTTGAGTTGATGTGAGCTTCGCCCGATCTTCGGATGAACCCTTCGACAATGTTTTCAAAGTAGCATCTCCCCTTTCTACATATCTTACTTTTATAGTCTTTATTCCTCCTGTTGATCTATTGCTATACGTGTTGCGATGCTTTAGTTTCCGCACTGATATCCCCCAGCCTTATATTGCCTTGGACACATCCTATTATCCGTTGATTGGTAGATAGTTGGACTTGCGCGTAGTCGCTTGCTCAAGTGCTTGTTGCGTGTTGTCAAGTGCCACGCTTGTTGATGTATTGCCCCATGTTGCTGTTGGAGATGATCATAGCTTTACTATCGTTCACTTTAATTCCTGTTTAACAACTAAAATTGAAGTAAGCAGAGGCATCGGTGGGTGATAGAAAATATTTGGTTTCCGAACGCCCACTTGTGTCCCGTAGGACCCCGAGTACTTGATACCTGTTCCTTGTTTTATCGTGCTATCCACATCCGGGAGGTTTATGGGACCCCCCTGAGCCAGAGCTTGATTCAGTCTTATTTCTTGGGGCCACAAACTAGTTTGAGGTTTTATTTACGATCCTGTACTTATGCCATGCTACTTCTGTATTTAAATTGTGCGAGGAGCACACTGTACTGTTTAGGTAAGCGGAGTGTTTTCGCGGTATCCAGTCCCGTTTGGGGATCTCATTGTCGCTTACCACCGACGCAAACCTTGAGTCCGTCTCGAGCTTGCTTACGCCGTTGGGTGTACTCCAAGGGTGGCCCCTGAAATATTTCTGAATCCTGTGATTGTTCAGTCGTGAAAGCCTCGTTGGGTTTTGATTTGGTTTTTCCGAGGTTGATCGAGCGTGTGTTGCTATTGGTGCACCCCGGCCGGGTAAAACTTTCTGAAAGCCGTGTCCGCGGATATGGACGACTTGGAGCACAGTATCTCGACCATAGACAAGCATAACTAAAGTTTATTGCTATAAATTTGACTTTATAATGACTAGTAATCAGCTTCACTATAATGGATGGCTAAATAATACTGCCCATAATTGCCTGTTTGGATTGTCGCTTGCGACCTTTGTACCTGACTAGTAAGTATTGCAACTACAACGGAATGGCTGAATAAAAGTACCAACCACTGCTGGGTTTTTGGTTTATCTCATGCTATCTGTATCTGATTAGTAATTGTTGCAACTACAACGGAATGATTAACTAAAAGGGCCCACTGCTTCTTTTATCAGAACGATTATCTATACCTGACTAGTAATTGCCGCAACGATAACCGAATAAATAAAACTGCCAACGGTGTGAGTTCCTCGGTTGACTTCCTCGATCGGTCTCGAGGGGGAAACACCAGGATGGGTTTGTTTGATGATAGTATCAGGTTGGTTCCGGATAGGTCCTTCTTACCCCTCTCTGATTGCCGCCAGATGTATCGAGTCTCTATAGGTTGTTCCGTGCATCTTGCCGCCGCTCGATCCACCATACCTTTGTAGGCGAGGACCGCGAATTCTAGTCTCGCTGTCTTGGCCTCGATCGACGCTCCTCTTTTCCTTTGCCCTTTGTCGGCACCCCTTTTGTTTAAGCAGGTTTTGAGATCGGCGTCGTTAGCGGTTACCCTTCCGGCTTGGCAGGTGGTTATGGACGCCATTGGTTATTCTTCGTGGCTCTTAGCCCCATTTGCATCTTGTCCAATGGACGCTATATCGCTTCAAGGTGATTTGGATCTTTGTATATTATATCTGTATTCTTGACTCATGGAGTCATTTGTATATATCTCTGCTCGTGGGTCCCATCGAGGACTGTTATGTAATGTTATTACCGTTTCCACCTTACGAAAGTGCTGGTGGGCACCTTTGAATCGCTTTCTATGCGGGTTTGGCGGGTTTCGCTAAAACTTGCATAGGTCCGATTCGAGGGTGTTCTGAGTGGTATCGAGCTCGATGGTTGTTGCGATACCCCACAAGTCCAGCCTGTAGGTTAACCTAGCTAACGGCCGAAGTAGAGTGTCAAAACTATTTTTGAAAATCGGTTGGATAGTTCTGGTTAGGTCTGATTTTACTCCTTACCCCTTTGCTATTCTTCTCTTACCTCTACGTGTTTTGAATCCGCTCTCTTCTCTCTCTTCGAGTCCAGGATTTCTCGTGGTTGGGTTTCCGTCGTACCTTCAGTGTTGCGCTTTCTCCCTTTTGTAACGGAGGTGCTACGATCATCAATCTGCAACTTGTCTGTTGTACCTTCATCCAATCTTTTGATCTTGAGCTCTTTATCCATATGTGTTCCTTGATGGATATCCATGTCGTTGAAAAACATATGAGAAGGACGAGCATTGGTGAAGTTGGAGTATACCTTGAGCATGTGTTGTTCATGCCAATGGAACCATCGCGAAACCTAATCATTGTGTCCTTCATACGATTTCTGTTGTATCTTCCGGTGTTTCCGTTGCGACGACATCCTCTACGCCAGATCCGATGCAGAGTCTGCATCACTCCTTTGTTTCCGAACCTCGCTTGTCGAGATCTTCAGTCTGATTCCGAGAGTTGGTTGCATAATCCGCCTATTCGTGTGCAGAGTAATGGTTTGAGTGCAGGATGGAGTAGCTACCATACCACTACCCTTATCATTCGCTCTTGTACGCCGAATCAGTGGATCCAGCAGTTTTACTCCATCCATGGAAGTTAGAGGTGGCCTTATCGTTTGATACCTCTACCTTCGTCCTTTGTTTCTCCGGAGTGTTCCCTCGACGATCAGGAACAACGACCCTTTGTGGGTGGTGTCGCCGTTTTCCAGATGAAGAAGGAACCCTCGTTAGTGGTGTCGCGAGGATCTACACGAAGCGCGAAGGATCGGACCGCCGACCTTCTTTCCGGTACCATGAGGCGGATCTCGAGGGCGAGATCCATTGTTAGTGGTGTCGAATTGTGGCATCCCGCAAAACCACTACTAGAAAATCGCGTTGTTTTTGTGCATTGCATCATCATGACCGCATGCTCATGTCATCATGCCGCATTGCATTTGAGCATCGTCATCATCATGCATATTATTTTACCTAAAAACTAATTGCGAAAGACTATTGACTTCTGGAATTAGCCTCCTCCTATTTCAAAATAAACCCCGGATGCTGCCGGATAATTTGTTTGTCTAAAAACTGTTTACAAAAAATGTATTGCAAAATTAAATAAAATATTAAATTATTTTTGTGGGGGCAGTCGAACGGGCCGATCCGACCCGAACGACCACCCCCGTATTTAAATCGGTCCACCCCTAAAATCCTACAGCTACCAACCTATCTACCCACACACCCCCTCCACCTCACTCCCTCCAATCAGCTCTCGCCACGTCACCTCTCCCCTCATCCCCTCCAATCCCCTTTTGCCACTTGGCCCAGCCACTCCCTCTCTCTCAGCTCTCTCTCTCCCTCACAGCCCACCCCCTGGCCCCACTACACAACTCACACACACCACACGATGCACACCCACGCTCAGCCCCACCCTCTCCCAACCGCTCAGCCGACCCCCCCCTGGTCCCACTCTCCCCGCGGGTCCCACGCGTGGCCGACACGCCTCCCACGCGCGACGCCCCTCCCCACCTCCTTCCTCGCGTCTGCTCCTTCCTCCCTCTCCCCGTGCGCTCCTCCCCGCCAGAGCCCTGCCTCGCTCGCCCTCACGGGACCCGCCGCAGCCCGCCTCCTCCGCCCTCGGCGTCCGGCCACGCCTCACCTCCGCCTCCCGGAGCTCACCTGCCCGGGCCGCATCCCTTCTCCGCCTTCCGCTTCCACGCGCCGCCCGCCCGCTGCCTCGCGCCGCCCGCCGGTCGCAAGCTCGTCGCGCCATCCTTCCGCCTCGCCTCCGGTCCTCTCTCGCCCGCCGCGGCTCGAAGCCGCCCCGGCCGCCGCCTTCAGTCAGCGCCTCCGTCCGCCTGCACCGCCGACCTATCCCATCGCCCGCCGCCCGGCGCCGCTGCTTCGTCGCCTCGACTTCCCAGCCGCCGCCACGGTCGCCGCCTCGCCCTGCTCCCTCTCCGGTGGCCATCCTCGAGCCCGGCAGTCGCCGTCGGCCCTGCCTCCCTTGTCGTGGGGCCCTCCCCTGTTGACCATGCCCTGCACCGACCGTCGATCGCCGGCCCCATGCGTCTCCTCCGGCCAGACCTTGCGCAGCCTCTGCGAGAGCCAGACGTGAACAGTACCAAGCTGCCACCACTGAGGCAACCTCCTGTGCGTCTTCACCATGCGTGCGATGCCGATCCGAACGCCAAGTACTACCCGACGCCACGAAGAGACCGCCACGATGCCCAGTTCAGCTAACGACAAGGCCAACACGAGTCGAGACCCGGGAATCTCCTACATGGAACCGTCAGGCCACGCAACACCATCAACGCCACACCCGAGTCCGACACCGACAACTAACACCATGGAACCGACAAGATCGACCTCACCGACGCCATGATCTCCCTCACGGAATCCGAAGCGCGGACCCGCCAAGACCCTCGCAACGGCAAGACCGACCCCGGGAACCCGAAAATATCGGCACGACGACAAGAACGACACCGACTAGGGAGATTCCGATGCGCCCCGACACCGAACCAAGTACTCCTTTCCGGACGCCGAGACCCCGAACCCGAAGACCGCCAAGATCTCCGCGCGAGACAACAAGACCGACAACAGGGCCCGACTACCCGGATATGACAAGAGCGGCCCGACCCGGAACGACAAGATCCACCTCACGGAGTGGCGAACCCCGGACCCGGAGCAACCCCCGGAACCCTGAGACCGACCCTGAACCCCGGAAACCCAAGTCCGTCGAGACCCCTCCATGTGCGACCCTTATCCGAACCCCTATTTTTATAAATGCTAAACATAAAACCTGTTGCATATTAAATTGTCATCTCGCATGCATATCATTGTTTGGGGGCCTTACGCCGATTCACCTAATAATTAAATATGGGGTCCATATGCGGGCAAATCTAGCCTTATATTGGCCTCATTTAAAACATGTGTAGCGAACCGGTTCCATCTGTTGTCTTGCTAAACAACATTTAATATGCGGGGTAGCTAAATAACATGAACCACCTAATTAATTGCGGGACCCCGGTTCCGCTTAATATGACCTAATTGCATCGCACTTTTGCCATGTCCTCCATCATACATGCATCATGCCGATCTTCTGCCGTGTATTAAATAATGCATCCGGTGTTTCTTCTAGTGTTTTGGTTCTTCGCGAATAAGGCCGTTGAGTTGATGTGAGCTTCGCCCGATCTTCGGATGAACCCTTCGACAATGTTTTCAGGCGAGCATCTCCCCCTTTCTACCTATCTTACTTTTATAGTCTTTATTCCCTCCTATTGATCTATTGATATCTGTGTTGCGATGCTTTAGTTTCCGTACCTGTGATATCCCCTGCAACCTTATATTGCCTTGGACACATCCTATTATCCGTTGATTGGTAGATAGTTGGACTTGCGCGTCGTAGTCGCTTGCTCAAGTGCTGTTGCGTGTTGTCAAGTGCCACAGTTGTTGATGTATTGCCCCATGTTGCTGTTGGAGATGATCATAGCTTTACTATCGTTCACTTTAATTCCTGTTTAACAACTAAAATTGAAGTAAGCAGAGGCATCGGTGGGTGATAGAAAATATTTGGTTTCCGAACGCCCACTTGTGTCCCGTAGGACCCCGAGTACTTGATACTGTTTGATTTATCGCGCTATCCACATCCGGAGGTATATGGGACCCCCTGAGCCAGAGCTTGATTCAGTCTTATTTCTTGGGGCCACAAACTAGTTTGAGGTTTTATTTACTATCCTGTACTTATGCCATGCTACTTCTGTATTTAAATTGTGCGAGGAGCACACTTATCGCTAGGTAAGCGGAGTGTTTTCGCGTATCGACAGTCCCGTTTGGGGATCTGTTGTCGTTCTGTACCACCGACGCAAACCTTGAGTCCGTCTCGGAGCTTGCTTACCGCTATGGTGTACTCCAAGGGTGGCCTGAAATATTTCGAATCCTGTGATTGTTCTCGTGAAAGCCTCGTTGGGTTTTGATTTGGTTTTTCCGAGGTTGATCGGCGTGTGTTGCTATTGGTGCACCCCGGGTAAAACTTTCTGAAAGCCGTGTCGCATGGATATGGACGACTTGGAGCACAAGATCTCGACCATAGACAAGCATAACTAAAGTTTATTGCTATAAATTTGACTTTATAATGACTAGTAATCAGCTTCACTATAATGGAATGGCTAAATAATCGCCCACAATTGCTGTTGGATTGTCGCCATAATTTGTACCTGACTAGTAAGTATTGCAACTACAACGGAATGGCTGAATAAAAGTACCAACCACTGCTGGGTTTTTGGTTTATCTCGTGCTATCTGTATCTGATTAGTAATTGTTGCAACTACAACGGAATGATTAACTAAAAGGGTCCACTGCTTCTTTTATCAGAACGATTATCTATACCTGACTAGTAATTGCCGCAACGATAACCGAATAAGTAAAACTGCCAACGGTGTGAGTTCCTCGGTTGACTTCCTCGATCGGTCTCGAGGGGGAAACGCCAGGATGGGTTTGTTTGATGATAGTATCAGGTTGGTTCCGGATAGGTCCTTCTTACCCCTCTCTGATTGCCACCAGATGTATCGAGTCTCTATAGGTTGTTCCGTGCATGCTTCCGCTGCCGCTCAGTCCACCATACCTTTGTAGGCGAGGACCGCCGAATTCTAGTCTCACCGTGCACTGGCCTCAGTACTGACGCTCCTCTTTTTCCTTTGCCCTTTGTCGGCACCCCTTTTGTTTAAGGAGGTTTTGAGATTGACGTCGTTAGCAGGGTTACCCTTCCGGCTTGGCCTGGGCAGGGTTATGGACGCCATTGGTTATTCTTCAGGGCTCTTAGCCCCATTTGCATCTTGTCCGTAGCTGGACGCTATATTGTTTCAAGGTGATTTGGATCTTTGTATATTATATCTGTATTCTTGACTCATGGAGTCGTTGTTATATATCTGTTCTGTGGGTCCCATCGAGGACTGTTGTGTAATGTTATTACTTCGTTTTCCACCCGCACGAAAGTGCCTGGTGGGCACCTTTGAATCGTTTCTATGCGGGTTTGGCGGGTTTCGCTAAAACTTGCATAGGTCCGATTCTGAGGGTGTTACACCAAAGTACTTGGCGGATTTGAAGAACGGCAACATCAAGAAGAAAGGTATATCCGATATACATGTTATTGATGTGTATCTCACTAGTACTCGTAGTAGTGCCTGGGTATTTGATACTGGTTCTGTTGCTCATATTTGTAACTCGAAACAGGTGCTGCAGAATAGACGGAAGCTAGCGAAGAACGAGGTAACGATGCGCGTGGGAAACGAATCAAAGGTTGATGTGATCGCGGTCGGCACGCTACCTCTTCATCTACCATCGGGATTAGTTTGATACTTAAATAATTGTTATTTGGTGCCTGCGTTAAGCATGAACATTATATTGGGATCTTGTTTATTGCGAGACAGTTACTTGTTTAAGTCCGAGAATAATGGTTGTTCGATTTATATGAGTAATATGTTTTATGCACATGCACCTTTGATAGATGGTCTATTCTTATTGAATCTCGATAGTGGAAATACACATATTAATAACATTGAAGCTAAACGTTTGAAATCGAGCGATAACTCGACCTATATGTGGCACTATCGTCTTGGTCACATTGGAGTGAAGCGTATGAAGAAACTCCATTCCGATGGACTTCTTGAATCACTTGATTTCGAATCACTTGAAAGATGTGAAACATGTTTGATGGGTAAAATGACTAAGACTCCATTTTCTGGAATGATGGAGCGAGCTACAGACTTATTGGAAATCATACATACCGATGTGTGTGGTCTAATGAATGTAGCATCGCGCGGTGGTTATCATTATGTTCTTACCTTCACGGATGACTTGAGTAGATATGGGTATATCTATTTCATGAAACATAAGTCCAAAACTTTCGAGAAGTTTAAGGAATTTCAAAGTGAGGTTGATAATCAACGTAACAAGAAGATTAAATTTCTACGTTCTGATCGTGGAGGTGAATATCTAAGTTATGAGTTTGGCGAGCATTTGAAGAAATGCGAAATACTTTCACAATTGACACCGCCGGGAACACCACAGCGTAATGGTGTGTCCGAACGTCGTAATCGAACTCTCTTAGATATGGTTCGTTCTATGATGTCACTTACAGATTTACCGCTATCATTTTGGGGTTATGCATTAGAAACAACCGCATTCACTTTAAATAGGGCACCATCTAAATCCGTTGAAATGACACCGTATGAATTATGGTTTGGGAAGAAACCTAAATTGTCGTTCCTTAAAGTTTGGGGTTGCGAAGCCTATGTAAAGAAGTTACAGCCGGACAAGCTTGAACCAAAAGCGGAAAAATGCGTCTTCATAGGATACCCGAAGGAAACTATTGGGTATACCTTCTATCATAGATCCAAAGGCAAAATCTTCGTTGCCAAGAATGGATCCTTTCTAGAGAAAGAATTTCTCTCGAAATAAGTGACTGGAAGGAAAGTAGAACTCGACGAGGTTGTCGAACCTTCTCTCGAACTTGCGAGTAGCACAACACCGGAAGAAGTTCCTGTGGTGCCTGCACCAATAAGAGAGGAATCTGATGATGATGATCATGAAACTTCGGTTGTAGTTGCTACGGAGCCTCGCGGGTCAACGAGAACTCGTACCACTCCTGATTGGTATGATCCTGTTATGAGTGTCATGTTGGTGGACAACACCGATGACCCTGCGACATATGAGGAAGCGATGATGAGCCCAGATTCCAATAAATGGCAAGAAGCCATGAAATCCGAGATTGGATCCATGTACGAAAACCAAGTATGGACTTTGGTGGACTTACCGGATGGCCGGAAGGCTGTCGAGAACAAATGGATTTTCAAGAAGAAAACAGATGCTGATGGTAATGTTACTGTCTCTATAAAGCTCGACTTGTCGCAAAAGGGTTTCGAGAAATTCAAGGAGTTGACTACGATGAGACCTTCTCACCAGTAGCGAAGCTAAAGTCTGTGGGGATTATGTTAGCAATCGCTGCATATTATGATTATGAGATATGGCAGATGGATGTCAAAACAGCGTTCCTCAATGGAGACATTGATGAAGAGTTGTATATGATGCAACCCAAAGGTTTTGTCGATCCTAAAGATGCTAACAAGGTATGCGAACTTCAACGGTCCATCTATGGATTTAAGCAAGCATCCCGAAGTTGGAATCAACGTTTTGATAAGGTAATCAAAAGTTTTGGTTTTATACAAACTTATGGAGAAGCTTGTATTTACAAGAAAGTGAGTGGGAGCTCTGTAGCATTCTTAATTCTATATGTATATGACATATTGTTGATTGGGAATGATGTAGACCTTCTTAATAGTTTCAAGGAATATTTGAATAATAGTTTTTCAATGAAGGATCTTGGTGAAGCAGCTTACATATTGGGCATAAAGATTTATAGAGATAGATCGAGACGCCTAATATCATTGTCACAAAGTACATATTTGGACAAAGTTCTAAAGAGGTTTGGAATGGAAGATAGCAAGAAAGGGTTCTTGCCCATGTTGACCAATATGACCTTGAGTAAAACTCAAAGTCCGACAACGGCAGAAGATAGAGAAAGGATGAGTAAAACTCCCTATGTCTCAGCCATAGGATCTCTAATGTATGCCATGCTATGTACTAGACCCGACATTGCATATGTTGTTAGTTTAACTAGCAGATATCAAGTGATCCAGGAGTGGATCATTTGACAGCGGTCAAAAACATCCTTAAGTACTTGAGAAGAACTAAGGATATGGTTATTTCTTATGGAGGTGATGAACAGCTCATTGTTAATGGTTACACTGATGCTAGTTGGAACACCGATCCAGATGATTCTAAATCACAATCTGGATACGTATTTACTTTGAATGGTGCAACAGTTAGCTGGAGGAGTGCAAAGCAAAGCGTTGTGGCGAGATCTTCAACTGAATTGGAATACATGGCTGCTTCGGAGGCTTCACAAGAAGCGATATGGATAAAAGAGTTCATTACAGAGCTCGGTGTGGTTCCAAGTGCGCTGGACCCAATGTCTATCTATTGTGATAATATGGGTGTCATAGCCAATGCGCAAGAACCAAGGTCACACAAGAAGCTGAAGCACATCAAGCTACGTTTTCACGCTATTCAAGAACATGTCCAAGATGGTGACATAAAGATTTTCAAAGTACACACAGATCTGAATGTGGCGGATCCGTTGACTAAACCTCTCCCGAGGGCAAAACATGACCAACACCAAACTGCCATGGGTGTTCGATATATTACCATGTAATCTAGATTAGTTGACTCTAGTGCAAGTGGGAGACTGTTGGAGATATGCCCTAGAGGCAATAATAAATATAGTTATTATTATATCTTTGTGTTTATGATAAATGTTTACATTCATGCTATAATAGTATTAACAAGGAAACATTAATACTTGTGTGATTTGTAAACTTAATTAGAGTCCCTAGTAAAGCCTCTTTATAATACTAGCTTGTTGGTTAATAAATGATTGTGGTTTCCCTATCATAAACATTGAGATGTTATTAACAACAAGATCATATCGTTAGGAGAATGGTATGATGGACATACTCCTATAGATAAGCGTAGCATAAAGATCAAGTCATTTTAATAGTTCAATTGCTATATGCTTTCTGATACATAGTAACCAATTTCCTTCGACCATGAGATCATGCATATCCCCATCACCGGAAGGATGCTTTGATGACATCAAACACCACACCGTAACTGGGTGGCTATAAAGGTGGCATTGAGTGTTCGGAAAGTATTGGTTGAGACACATGGATCAAGAGTGGGATTTGTCCATCCATATGACGGATAGATATACTCTGGGCCCTCTCGGTGAAATGTCATCCAATTATCTTGCAAGCATGTGACTAGCTCACAAGGGATCACATATCACGGTAACGAGAAAAGAGTACTTATCAGTAACGAGGTTGAACTAGGTATGCAGAGATACCGATGATCAAAACCTCGGATAAGTAAAATATCGTGAGACAAAGGGAAATTGGTATCATATGTAAGTGGTTCATTCAATCGCAAAGTAATCATAGAAATATGTGGGAGCCATATGAATTTCCAGATTCCTCTATTGGTTATTGTTCGGAGAAGTGTCTCGATCATGTCCGCATAATTCACGAACCGTAGGGAGACACACTTAAGGATTCGACGTTGTTGAGTAGTTATGGAATGATGAGTAAGAGACCGAATGTTGTTCGGAGTCTCAGATGGGATCCGGGATATCACGAGGATATCCGGAATGGTCCGGAGAATAAGATTCATATAAGGAAAGTCCTGTTTCGGGGTTGGAGAATGGTTCCGGTGTTTTCATCGGGAATGTTCTAGAAGGTTCCGGAATGTCCGGCACTCCAGAGAGGAAGGGTACATGAATGTGTCATGACAAGTTGGAATGGTTGCATCATGTACTAGGTGTCATCGCTGAACAAAATAAAGGGATAAATCAAATCCTAGTTTGGAAAGTCAAACGCCAATTTGAAAAGTCAAACGGCTATTTTGTTTGGTGGAGGGAGAGTAGGAAACCTACTTGGGGAGGAAGTCCCTCTCCCTCCACCGCCGGCCAAGGAGACCGACTTGGGGAGGGACTCCCCTCCCCTTTGAGCACCCCCTCCACCTATATAAGGAGGGGCAGGGCTGCCCCTCCAAGACATAACACCTCACCCCGCAAACCCTAACCCTAGCCGCCGCCGCCCACCATAGCCGCCGCCTAGGGTTTCTCCCAAGCCGCCGAGTTGGGGCTTCTAGTTTCCCTAGCCGCGGGCCTAGCCCCTTCTACTTGGTGTGTTGTCACATCCCAAGATTTTCCAAATCTTGTTATGTGAAAAATAAATGAATAAAATAAAACTTTGTTGATTTTCAGGGTGAGAAGAAACTTTTTGATTCCAATTGGGAACTTTCAAAACCTATTTGATCAAATAAAATCTAAAAAGGATTTAAAAAGATAAATAAACAATAAAGTTAAAAATATTTGGAATTACTATTTTGGATCTTATAATAAAAAGATTTGGTTTCAAATGAAAAAGGATAGATTTATAAATAAAGATTATTTTAAAGAGCCAAATTACAACTTGGCCAAGCCTTTGAAATAAAATATTTCTATTTGATAAAAATAGTAAAAGGTTTATTTAAAATAAAATAATAAGGATTTAATATCCAATTTTATCCAAATAAAAGGTTTTACCATTTTTAAAACATCAAAACTTATTAAATTATTTTTCCCAAGTATTTTATATTCTCAAGTAAAACCTACTGAAGTGTTTTGGTTTTATTTTAGATTTCAAAATAAAGATTTTAAATAAAACAAACCCTATTTGATTTAATAACTAAGGTCCATTTTATTTAATTATTAATGGAACCTAAAATAAAAATATTATTTTAAACAAGTTTTCCAAGTATCTTCTATTTTCAAATAAAACCTACTAATTTGGTTTTGAAAATATTTAGATTTCAAATGGAGTTTTTAAATAAATTAAAACCCATTTAATTTATTAACTAGTGTCCATTTTATTTAATTATAAATGGACTCTAAAATAAAAATATTATTTTATTTTGGGAATTGGTTTATGGTGTTAAACTGAACCAAATTCAATTACAAGTATGGTGAATGTTTGAATTAATTTGAATGTTTGATTGGTTGTTTGAATTT
Organism: Avena longiglumis; assembly: GCA_030063025.1. Classification (NCBI taxonomy): domain Eukaryota; kingdom Viridiplantae; phylum Streptophyta; class Magnoliopsida; order Poales; family Poaceae; genus Avena; species Avena longiglumis. The sequence continues at coordinate 175,695,267 of CP125977.1, read as the reverse complement.
CAAAACAGAAAATAGAATCAGAAAAAGGAAAATCAATCAGGAAAGAAAAAAATGAAGTGGACAGCAGCCCAGTCGGCCAGCCCAATAAGCCCAGTACCAGCCCAGTCTCTCTCCCCCTCTGCGAAACGTTTTTTTACTTAAAGTCTCACCCGCAGAACAACTGACTTGTGGACCCTCCTCCTCACTCCCTTTCTCGCTGACAAGCCTGCCCCACACGCCAGCTCAGCGTCGTCTTCACGCCGCGACGACCACGCTGGCCGTTTCCTGCCACTAACGCCGCGGTTGAATTCGCTTCAATGCCGCGCCTTAACCTCGTTGCGACCACGCCTCCTTAAACGTGTCCCTCTCCTCCCCATTTCCCCTCTGTTTCCAGCTCCTCTCCGTCCTAGGGCAGCTCGAATTGCTCGTGGCAAGCCCACTGGCTCCAACGAGGTCCGGTGCAAATTCCGGTGACCCCGTGCCGCCCCTTACCTCCTCGACCACGCACACATACTCTCCACCTCCTGGCGCATCTCCCCGTGCCACTCATTATTCCGCGAGTGCCCTGTAACCTCGGCTTCGTCGACACCGAGCATGCGCCGCCGTCTGCCATTGCTCCGTCAAGCATTCCAGGTAGAATCTAACCACCCCCTTTTCCTCTCGTTGATGCTCGCTTGTCGCTGAACTGCGACGAAGGTTAAACGCAACCTCTGCTTCCTCTCCGTGCTCGTGGCAACATCCCGGCCGACGCTGAACGCCCGACGCCAGAGCAACTCCGCGAGCCATTACTCTCACCTCGCCAGCCAGTACCTCCTTGAGCTTCCCCAAGCTTCGGCAACCACGGTGAGCCTTCTCCTCCTCTCCCTTGCCTCCTGTATCACCGGCGACGACCTTGCTCGAAGGCCGCCGCCAATGAGTATTGGTCAGAGTAGTTGTGACCGTTGGATTTGAATCTGACGATTAGGATAGAAAGTAAGCGAATGGGTACGCACGCTTCTGAGCCGTATGATTTCACTTAAATCCTACGGTCTGTGTTAGTCGATCCGCACGAACCGTTTTCGACGAATCAGAACAGCCCACGTGTCCAGTGTTTGTTTTAAAAACAGAATTTGATCTATTAGATGATCAAATTTGTAAATTGCATAACTTTAGTTCTACACGTCCAAAATTTGCAAACTTTATATCAATGGAATCAGTCGAACAAGCCCTATCCAACCATGCAATTTGTTTAGTAAAAAGCTTCTGGTAAAATGGTTGTTTTTGCAGGAACATTTGTATGCTTGTTTAGGTTATAAAAATTATTCAAAAATGATATTTGGAATAAAATCTTTGGCAAATGGTGTGATTTGAACCTACTGACCATATGAAACACTTTGTGGTTTCAAAAATGTATTTGGTGATGCAAAATAATGATTCTTTGATTTAAAACCATTTCTAGTCAAATAAAAATATAGTTTATCTATTAAAAATGATTTTGGAAGAAATCTTTTGGGAAATGTTTTGTTTTAAACTCTCTGACCCTAAACACCAAGTTTTATGGTTTGAAAACATATTTGATAAACCCTATAGATTAATGCCTTAGTAAAAACATTTCTACACCACATAAAATGATACTTTGTTTTGAAAATGGTTTTTGAAGTGAATCCTTTTGCAAATGACTTTGCCACTTTACAAAATGACCAATAGGTGTTTTCAAATGTTTAAGACCCAATAGGAACCACTTTTACAAATAAAACAACCCTTTTTGCATGCTTGCATGTGTTGTTTGTTTTATTATTTTATGTGATGTTTTGCTTGATTGCTAGATTGAGATTGTGCCTTGCTTGATTGAATTGTAGTGACTTGAAGAGTGTGATTGTTGCAAGGACAAGGAGTGAACCTATACCCTCTACCAAAAAGGCAAGTGATGCTTCATACTTTTGTCCCATTACTTTCACTATGCATTAGTGATTTCTCTAAGTAAAACTTGCATGGAATTTTGCTAAGTATAAACCTTGCTATTTAGGAAATCCTAGAAGATGAAACCTTAGTAGAAATTCCTAAGTCAAGATACCTACTACTATCATGCTTAGCTTAGCTAATAGAAAACAAGGGTGGAAATATATTCACACTATGGAAAATTTCTAAGTCTGAGGACTTGAGTTTTTGTTTAATAAAACAACTAAGTTAATGAATCACCTGGGTGGAATGGTAATTGCTTGGTGGATTTTGGTTGAGTGGTTCACAAGGCCCATGTTTATGGTTTACCTTGTGTATCTCACTTGTGGATGGCCACCCAGGAACAAAGAGATTTGAGATGTCAAATGTTGAGAAGCTTCAAGTGCAACCACTTGGCATTATGGGCTCTCGGATCATATAGGTTGCAAGAACTTAGCCATATGGACAGTTGGTGGTAGAGTTTGATAGGTTGGAGCGCGTCCATTTTGGTCTAAGGGAAGGCTTCTGAAAGATCTTGTCTTGGGAAACCAAGTCTTGTGGGGAAAGTGCACCACCTCTGCAGAGTGTAAAATCTAAGTACTTAGCCATGTCCCTGGTAAAGGACAATTTGAGCATCAAGACATGGAAGCAATCAAGAATCTCATCATTAAAATTTCTAAGTAAAACTTGTGGTTGAACAAGGGTTAAAGGATCTTCAATCTTTGATTGGGAGATGCCTTGCCAAAGATTATTTTATCAAGCAAAAACTTAGTGTTTTCAAATGTTAAGTAAAAATCTATTTTGAGCAATGCAAGCCTCAACTCCACTTAGCCAAATGCATATAGATGTTAGACTCCACTATATTATCATAGTATCACTTGCCAATACAATTCAAATGTATTGACCCTTGTGGCTGTAACTTGTGATGTTGCAGGTTTGATTGATTTAGTGAAGTGTGTTGATTAGGATTACAAAGTCTACAACCAACATGTCTGCCTATGGCACTTTGAAGATGAAGGACCCCATGCTTATAGATATTCTGCTGCAATGTAATGTAATAGCCAAATGAGCTATATAAGATGTAATAAAATTATGTTATTCCTGGTTATAAAGTTGTATTATGACCTTTGTTTCTTGATATTACATCTTGACTGTGGATGCTAGCTATTGATCCAGGGACTAGCATTGTAAACACAGGGGACTCTACCTTATTAAAGGTTGGGACCCTTACAGATGGTATCATAGCATTGTGTTGCCTGTAGGATTTGTAACCCTAGGATTGGACAAACCCCCTTAGAGAAATAGGAGTTGTGTTTGTTCCAAAACTTATTTACAAACAATCTTGTAAACTCTTTCCTCAACCATTTTGGTTTTGACTCTACATCTCTTCTATTTCAAACTTGATGGATAAAACCTACCCCATGACCAAAGACTTCTCCATGTGCAAAGGACTCCATCAACTCTAATGACTTCAACTTCTTCAACTCTAATGACTTCAACATCTTCAGCATATTCACCAAGGACTTCAACCTTGGATGTGACTAAGGACAAGTGAGACAAGGAAATCTTGCTCAAGATGTGGAGACTAAGGAAATGCAAAATTAGAAGGAGTTCACTTCACTTGAAGTATTGTAACCAAGAGTTTTTTTCCAAGGAAACCATGATCTCCTACAAGAAGAATCAAGAAGGAAGGAAAGATAACAATTGAACCATATAGATGGACCACCATATTTTGTTTAAGTCAAACCCACCAACTTATGTGGTGTAACAAAATATTTTTGATTGCCTAAAAATATGCTTGAAAACTTTGTTGTTTGAGTGGAGTGTTTGTTTGTGATTGCTTGCACATTGCTTGTGTGAATTGTGATGTGTGTGATTAGAATTATTCCCTTAGAAATATCTTGCCTATTCTAATCTCCATTCGACCCCAAACAGATGACTACTCCAAGAGACTCCAACATCAAGGATAATGATGACAACAACAACAACCAAGAGAACAACATGAGAGAACTTATAGCAACCCAAAACCAGTTGAGCCAAGAGACAACTCAGCTTTTAGCCAACAACAATGGACTAGACCCAGCCATACAAAGGATTTTGAAACTTCAATCCCAATTGTTGCAAGGATTGGTTACTCAAACGATCAACATGAGAGAAAACTTTTCCCAAAGAGCTAATGACAACAAGCATGACAAAGATGTTAATCTAGAAGGAACCCAAGATAGCAATATTTGTGAAGACAAAGATCATACATACAAGGAGCATGAAGACCAATGCCCCAAGAAGAGAGAAAGATTTCCCACCTTTGAAGAGCATGAACTAGAAGAACTCCTAGCTTTGGAGAGACCCAAAAATAAGAAGAAGGACATAAGCCAGTTGCAATGTTAAAATTGCAAAGAGAAGGGACATTGTGCCAGTGACTGCCCAGAAAAGAAGAAGAACCAAGGAAATAAACAAGAAGAATTGTTACCCAAGAAAAAGAAAGATATTAGCCAAGTGTGGTGCAACAACTGCAAAGAGCTAGGACATTGTGCAAGAAACTGTCCAGAAAAGATGAAACACAAGATAAACAAGCCTATGAGGGATCTCAGCCTTGTCACATGTTTCAAATTCAAGGAGCTAGGCCACTATGCAAACTTCTGTCCAGGAAAGTTACATCAAGATCCCAAGCAAGTCAAGATGTAAACTAGTTGGAGAAATTTTTAAGGGTGGTAGTACCCTAGATGCTTTGAGCCTATTTGTAACCCCTAGCCTCCCCAAATCTCGGGACGAGATTTATTTTAAGGGTGGTAGCCTGTCACACCCCAAGATTTTCCAAATCTTGTTATGTGAAAAATAAATGAATAAAATAAAACTTTGTTGATTTTCAGGGTGAGAAGAAACTTTTTGATTCCAATTGGAAACTTTCAAAACCTATTTCATCAAATAAAATCTAAAAAGGATTTTAAAAGATAAATAAACAATAAAGTTAAAAATATTTGGAATTACTATTTTGGATCTTATAATAAAAAGATTTGGTTTCAAATGAAAAAGGATAGATTTATAAATAAAGATTATTTTAAAGAGATAAATTACAACTTGGCAAAGCCTTTGAAATAAAATATTTCTATTTGATAAAAATAGTAAAAGGTTTATTTAAAATAAAATAATAAGGATTTAATATCCAATTTTATTTAAATAAAAGGTTTTACCATTTTTAAAACATCAAAACTTATTAAATTATTTTTCCCAAGTATTTTATATTCTCAAGTAAAACCTACTGAAGTGTTTTGGTTTTATTTTAGATTTAAAAATAAAGATTTTAAATAAAACAAACCCTATTTGATTTAATAACTAAGGTCCATTTTATTTAATTATTAATGGAACCTAAAATAAAAATATTATTTTAAACAAGTTTTCCAAGTATCTTCTATTTTCAAATAAAACCTAATGATTTGGTTTTGAAAATATTTAGATTTCAAATGGAGTTTTTAAATAAATTAAAACCCATTTGATTTATTAACTACTGTCCATTTTATTTAATTATAAATGGACTCTAAATAAAAATATTATTTTATTTTTGGAATTGGTTTATGTTGTTAAACAGAACCAAATTCAATTACAAGTGTGGTGAATGTTTGAATTAATTTGAATGTTTGATTGGTTGTTTTAATTTCAAAACAGAAAATAGAATCAGAAAAAGGAAAATCAATCAGGAAAGAAAAAAATGAAGTGGACAACAGCCCAGTCGGCCAGCCCAATAAGCCCAGTACCAGCCCAGTCTCTCTCCCCCTCTGCGAAACGTTTTTTTACTTAAAGTCTCACCCGCAGAACAACTGACTTGTGGACCCTCCCCCTCACTCCCTTTCTCGTTGACTAGCCTGCACCAGCGCCACCGTTTTTACCCTCATGCACCACGCCGGCCATTTCTCGCCACTAACGCCCATTCGCTCAATGCCGTCTTTAACCTCGCTGCGACCACGCCTCCTTAAACTCGTCCCTCTCCTCCCCATTTCCCCTCTGTTTCCAGCTCCTCTCCGCCCCAGGGCTGCTCGAATTGCTCGTGGCAAGCCCACTGGCTCCAACGAGGTCCGGTGAAAATTCCGGTGACCCCGCGCCACCCCTTACCTCCTCGACCACGCACACATATTCTCCACCTCCTGGCGCATCTCCCCGTGCCACTCATTCTTCCGCGAGTGCCCTGTAACCTCGGCTTCGTCGACACCGAGCGTGCGCTGCCGTCTGCCATTGCTCTGTCAAGCATTCTAGGTAGAATATAACCACCACCTTTTCCTCTCGTTGATGCTCGCTTGTCAGTGAACCGCGTACGAAGCTAACCGCAACCTCTGTTCCCTCTCCCGTGCTCTGTGGCAACATCCCCAGCGACGCCTGAATGCCCCCGACGCCAGGAGCAACTCCGGCGAGCCATTACTCTCACCTCCGTGCGCCCCTTCGCCAGCCAGTACCTCCTTGAGCTTCCCCAAGCTTTGGCAAACACGGTGAGCCTTCTCCTCCTCTCCCTTGTGTCCTGTATCACCGGTGACGACCTCACCTGAGCGCTGCCGCCAGAGCGCCGCCGCCAGCGCCGCTGAGTATTGGTCAGAGTAGTTGGGACCGTTGGATTTGAATCTGACGATTAGGATAGAAAGTAAGCGAATGGGTACGCACGCTTCTGAGCCGTATGATTTCACTTAAATCCTACGGTCTGTGTTAGTCGATCCGCACGAACCGTTTTCGACGAATCAGAACAGCCCACGTGTCCAGTGTTTGTTTTAAAAACAGAATTTGATCTATTAGATGATCAAATTTGTAAATTGCATAACTTTAGTTCTACACGTCCAAAATTTGCAAACTTTATATCAATGGAATCAGTGCAACAAGCCCTAGCCAACCATGCAATTTGTTTAGTAAAAAGCTTCTGGTAAAATGGTTGTTTTTGCAGGAACATTTGTATGCTTGTTTAGGTTATAAAAATTATTCAAAAATGATTTTGGGAATAAAATCTTTGGCAAATGGTGTGATTTGAACCTACTGACCATAGGAAACACTTTGTGGTTTCAAAAATGTATTTGTTGATGCAAAAGAATGATTCTTTGATTTAAAACCATTTCTAGTCAAATAAAAATATAGTTTATTTATTAAAAATGATTTTGGAAGAAATCTTTTGGGAAATGTTTTGTTTTAAACTCTCTGACCCTAAACACCAAGTTTTATGGTTTGAAAACATATTTGATAAACCCTATAGATTAATGCCTTAGTAAAAACATTTCTACACCACATAAAATGATACTTTGTTTTGAAAATGGTTTTTGAAGTGAATCCTTTTGCAAATGACTTTGCCACTTTACAAAATGACCAATAGGTGTTTTCAAATGTTTAAGACCCAATAGGAACCACTTTTACAAATAAAACAACCCTTTTTGCATGCTTGCATGTGTTGTTTGTTTTATTATTTTATGTGATGTTTTGCTTGATTGCTAGATTGAGATTGTGCCTTGCTTGATTGAATTGTAGTGACTTGAAGAGTGTGATTGTTGCAAGGACAAGGAGTGAACCTATACCCTCTACCAAAAAGGCAAGTGATGCTTCATACTTTTGTCCCATTACTTTCACTATGCATTAGTGATTTCTCTAAGTAAAACTTGCATGGAATTTTGCTAAGTATAAACCTTGCTATTTAGGAAATCCTAGAAGATGAAACCTTAGTATAAATTCCTAAGTCAAGATACCTACTACTATCATGCTTATCTTAGCTAATAGAAAACAAGGGTGGAAATATATTCACACTATGGAAAATTTCTAAGTCTGAGGACTTGAGTTTTTGTTTAATAAAACAACTAAGTTAATGAATCACCTGGGTGGAATGGTAATTGCTTGGTGGATTTCGGTTGAGTGGTTCACAAGGCCCATGTTTATGGTTTACCTTGTGTATCTCACTTGTGGATGGCCACCCAGGAACAAAGAGATTTGAGATGTCAAATGTTGAGAAGCTTCAAGTGCAACCACTTGGCATTATGGGCTCTGCCTGGATCATATAGGTTGCAAGAACTTAGCCATATGTACAGTTGGTGGTAGAGTTTGATAGGTTGGAGCGCGTCCATTTTGGTCTAAGGGAAGGCTTCTGAAAGATCTTGTCTTGGGAAACCAAGTCTTGTGGGGAAAGTGCACCACCTCTGAAGAGTGTAAAATCTAAGTACTTAGCCATGTCCCTGGTAAAGGACAATTTGAGCATCAAGACATGGAAGCAATCAAGAATCTCATCATTCAAATTTCTAAGTAAAACTTGTGGTTGAACAAGGGTTAAAGGATCTTCAATCTTTGATTGGGAGATGCCTTGCCAAAGATTATTTTGTCAAGCAAAAACTTAGTGTTTTCAAATGTTAAGTAAAAATCTATTTTGAGCAATGCAAGCCTCAACTCCACTTAGCCAAATGCATATAGATGTTAGACTCCACTATATTATCATATTATCACTTGCCAATACAATTCAAATGTATTGACCCTTGTGGCTGTAACTTGTGATGTTGCAGGTTTGATTGATTTAGTGAAGTGTGTTGATTAGGATTACAAAGTCTACAACCAACATGTTCCGCCATGGCACTTTGAAGATGAAGGACCCCATGCTTATAGATATTCTGCTGCAATGTAATGTAATAGCCAAATGAGCTATGTAAGATGTAATAAAATTATGTTATTCCTGGTTATAAAGTTGTATTATGACCTTTGTTTCTTGATATTACATCTTGACTGTGGATGCTAGCTATTGATCCAGGGACTAGCATTGTAAACACAGGGGACTCTACCTTATTAAAGGTTGGGACCCTTACATGTGTCTAAACCCTAGATCACCGAGGCTCTCTCATAGTCCACCATACTCGCCCCAGCTTAAGGAGAAGCCCTGCGAGATCTCCCCTCTACTTCCGGTACCACGCCATCGTGCTGCCGGAATCACGAGGAGAGTACTACAACCTCCGCTGCCTGCTGGAACAAGGGAGAGGAAGGTCTTCGTCAATCGAACGTGTGATCGATTACGAGCGCCGGTTTAACGCAGCCGGAAGGATCGTCTACACGATCTTGAGATCGGGAAGAGTATGACTACATCACCCACGAGAATCCGCTCTCGTTAAACACTTTGGAATCTTCGAGGGTGAGTTATTCTATCGACTCGTTGCTACAATCTAGTAGATAGATCTTGGCTTGTTTGTTTGTATGCGGTAGAATTTTTTTGTTTTCCATGCTACGAACCCCTACAATTGTATGAGCCGCCATGCCTGTCTAGCCAATAGAGCTTAGTTGAAGAACCGCAGATCCCTGAATCTGACACCCTCCTGAGATTTAGGGCATGTCATTTTGTCCCAAGCCCTCCAATGCATGTTCCGTCGATTTTCCTCATCACCCCACTAAAAGTCTCGAATAATGTGCGATAGCTCATCCACTAAAACCAAAGAGAATTTAAATACCCCCATGGCATAAGTAGAGATAGACTGAAGGATAGATTTAATCAAAATTTCTTTGGCTCCTGAAGACATATATTTTTCCGCCCAGTCACTAGCATGTTTTGTAAATTTTCCTTTAGTAGGCTTGAATTTTCTCTTTGCCATTCTCCCTTCGCGCACCAGGAGATCCAAATATTTCTCTTCAAAACAAACTTTCTCATATTGCAAAATTCCTTTCAATTCCTCTTACACCTCAAGGGGAACACTGATCCCCATATAGAATAGAACATTTACCCAAACTCACCATTTTCCCCGTGCTCTTTTCATAATTGTCCAAGATGGATTTGACTACAAGACCTTGCTCAATATTTCCTTCAAAAAATAGGAGGCTATCATCCGTTAAGAAGAGGTGTGTTATGCCTGGCGCCCTGCGGCAGATATGAAGCTCATGTAGAGCATTGTTCTCTATTTCTCTCATGTTAAGACAAGATAGACCATCAGAGACAAAAAGGAATAAGTATAGCAAAAGAGGATCACCTTGGTGGATACCACAAGATGGAGTGAAAGGGTCCAACATATGACCGTTAAAGTGAATCAAGAAGCAAACAATGGTGACACACGCCATCACCTACTGTGTCCACTGACTGTGAAAGCCCAACTTCGCTAAAACCCCTTCGAGAACTTCTAGTCCACACGATCATACGCCTTAGCCATATCCAATTTATACGCACAAACATTCCTCCGAGCAGCTGAACCAGTCTGGATAGCATGAATGCACTCAAAGGCCATAAGGGAATTATACATGATAAGCCGTCCAGGAATAAACGCGCTATGAGTCGGGTAGATGATGTCCTAAAGCATAGGACGAAGGCGATTTACAAGACATTTGGAGATCACCTTAAAAAACATTGCAAAGGCTAATAGGTCTGAAATCCTTTAGCTGCTCCGGATCATTCTTTTTGGGAATCAAGACTATAGCTGTATCGTTCACCTCATCAGGCATAGTACCATCAGAAAAGAATCTCTAGACAGCTCTGACCACATCATCCATAAGTAAACCCCAATTCTGTTGGAGAAAGCGGGCCAAAAAGCCGTCAGGTCCAAGGGCTTTTAGCGGTCCAATTTGAAATAGGGCATCGTTGATTTCCTTCTCAGAGAAAGGTGCACACAAGTCCGCATTCATATCATCGGTGACACAATGGTCTATCAAATCCATGATAATGCCTGGCTCAATATTATCCTCTTGCGTGTAAAGGTTTTGGAAATAATCTCTAGACATATTTTCCATCTCCGCCGTGTCTGAAGTCCACGATCCATCTAATCTTTTAAACTTCGGATGTTGTTTTTATTTTTCCTCCAAGAACTCTCCATCTTTTTAACTTTGATATTGGAAATAGTCTCTGGACATATTTTCCATCTTTTTAACTTCGGATATTTAGTATTAAGGCCGCCTTCCTGAAGCCAAGCGGCACGTGATCGCTGCAACTAGAAAATTTCTTCCCGATACAGAAGCTCGTCCATCTCCTTTTCTATCCCCACTTTCTGCATTATGCTTTCCTCATCCATGCGTTGCCTAATCTCCTCCAGTTGAGCCCTTTTCTTCTCGATTTCCTGTGGAATAGATTTAAAATGAATTTTTTTCCAAATGTAAAGGCTAGACATCATCAGATGCAAGGAAGAGGAAATATCACCTGGGTCATTGCATGGGATCCGGCATGACCAAGCCTGCTCAATAGCAGCTGGCAAGGACGGTTCCCTTTCCCAGATGATCTCATACGTCCGCACTGGCCAGTCCATTTGACAGTTGGATGCAGAATCGATAGATAATAAGATATGATAGTGATTGGAGCGAGATGAAGCAATATGTCTCAGCCTGTGACTTGGGAACATTAAGGACCACGCCAATGAGGCGATGGAACAATCCAGCCTAACTTTTCACACTGTGCTCTCCTTTCTGCTTATTATCAAATGTCCATGGGCTCCCCACGAACCCTATGTCAAGGAGATCACGGTGAGACAAGACCTCTCGAAAGTTCATCATTAATCATTCCGAGCGACGCGTATCGAAAATGTGCTCTTCTTGCCACATAGCTTCATTGAAGTCCCCCATCATAAGCCACGATTGATCCGAGTTTTGTTTGATTTGTCTCAACTTTGTCCACATAAGATGCCGATCACCAGGTTTAGGTTCCTCATAGACAAACGTAGCTCCCCACATGTCATCATACGCCCCTCCCCATCAACATGGACATCAATATGGCGTTTGCTGAAAGAGAGGAGGTACACTATGACATTCTCCATCCAATATAAAGCAATATCACCTCCTTTTCCCTCTCTTGCTACTTGATAACAATGTTCCATACCGAGTCTATAATGAAGGTTTTCAACTCATTCCTTACTTCGACGAGTCTCGCAGATAAACACGAGACTGTGCTTATAGGTTTGCACTAGGCAGACAAGTTCCTGAACGGTCGCAGGTTTCCCCACCCCACGGCCGTTCCACACCACGTGATGTTGCATATTTACATCATGTTTTAGATTATTATTTTGCATTGTAGTAATAGGATATTTGTATTTTACGGCGTCCACACGCACTTTTTATGTTTATTTTCACCAGGATCAGGACAGATGATGGATCCAATGGACACAATTCTTGGACCAGTTATATTGGAGTGAAAAGAGCCAAAAACTACATAAATTGCTTATTTGGGAAATATAATAACACCAGAAGAAAACCTGAAGCAATTGGAGGATACAGAAGGGTTAACGACCAACTATACGGTGGGAGAACTTTTCCGGCCGTATCGTTCCCGCCGTATAGTTGGCACCAACACCGCCTCCTCAAATAGTTTCACTCTGTGCAACTGGATCAGAGAGACGACATACAGTACATCAGAAGTCACCGAAACCTAACCTCCAGAAGGCATCTGGAGGGGGAACTCATCCACCAAGGATCCATATTCGCCCTACGCAGATCTAGGAGGCTAAGACATCAATCTTCATCATCAACCGCTGCATCACCACCATCTCCATCCATCCCATCTACATATTGTCTAGATCTTGTTATAATTCATGTACTCGTTGTGGATTTATACAAGTACTATTCATCTATGATAGATTCCATTAGTTTTGCCATGATGTTGATTGCCTCCATGTCCGAGTAGATCATTAGTTCTTGGGCAGATGGGGAAACCCTAGCATGAGATTCAAATAATATAAAGTTTATTATGATATTCATCGCTGTGACCATGTGTTAGATTGTCTACATCTTGATGTTGGGAGAAGTCAACCTCTCAATATTTTCCTCTTGTGGGTCCTTGATGTAGGGAACTACTTGTTGGTAGAAGGAGGGATGTTAGCACTTGCAGTGAATATAAAGCTGTCGGCACCCCTTACGTATCAACTTGAGAATCGTGGAAACTCACAAAACACAATCCATGCCATGGGATACGTCCTGCGGGATCATGTCCCTTAATAGCGTAGCAATTCAATTGATGTTAATTGTTGTCTGTTGTGGTTATGAAGATGATTTGAGTAGTGGTTGCTGCCTCTTTGTCCAATTACGGAGTTCCTCCCACACATAGATAGTTGAGAATCTTTATGATAATAATCTTTATCTTAGCCCTTTATAATGCTAGTGGCATATCTGCTAATCCCTGAGAACACCTTTTCCCACTAAAGTTTCAAATCTCTTTTACATACATGATACTTATTTTTTGTATTTATTTTTATTTACTTTACTTATTGTTCTCTTATACCAAAAACCCAAAAACACCTTTTTAAGTAATACTTGCATTTTATCTTGTCACTTAGAACTTTATTTAGCATTTCTATTTTTAGTATTTATTTCAAGAATTCTTAAACTTTAGACTCCTGCTCCCTGTGAGATCGATATATTTATTTTGAAACTAGCTACAACCGATCTGTGCACTTGCAGTCATCAAGCTATTTTCTGGCGCCGTTGTCGGGGAGCTAAGTGTTGTAGGTCTTTTAGTTTTTTCTTATCTACTTTAGTTTTGTTAAGTTTTGTTTTGAGTTACAGGTTTCCAGCAACATGATGGAATTTGAGCATATGACTGGTGCTAACCCACTCAACCACTTTGGAAAGCCCTGTGATATTTATAAAAGAGACAACTCCAACAAGAAGACAAGGGTATTTGAAATAAATCGTCTACTACTTGGTATGTTACACAAGAAGCAATTTACTAGAGATGAAGAAGATTCTGATCCATATGAGCATATAGCATGTTTCAAAGATATATGTGGCACGTTCCAATTAACGGGGTATACCGCCGATGAGGTAAGGGTTAAACTTTTTAGTCAAACTTTGATAAGTACAACTCTCTCATGGTATAGATCTCTACCCTCGGAAGCCACTACTACTTGGGATAATTTAGCTTGTGAATTTTTATCCAAATATTATCTATTATTGAAATATTTTGGAATCATGCGTCTTATAATGACTTGGAGGAACCATCCTAATGAAGGACTAGTAAGAGCTTATATAAGATTTAAAGATTTACTTAGTCAATGTCCTCATCATGATTTGCCTGAATGGTATTTATTGCATATCTTTTATGGTGGTCTAATTGAACCTAATAAAATTGAACTAGACTGTTGCATGAGAGGATCTTTTATGGATTTACCTATAACTAAAGTTTGGACTTTACTTAATAGAATTCGCGATCATAGATTTTCATGGAATTTTGGTCTAGGAAGTGAAGGAGGCACAGAAATAGATCATGAATGTATTCACGACTATAGTAAAAAAAGGCCATGTTAATGAATTATCTAAAGATATTTATTTAGATTCAGATCTTGTGTTGCAAGTTGTTAAATCTTTTACAGAACACATCAAATCTCCAAAAGAGGGTTCGGCCAAGTATGATCCACCACCCGAACCGAAGATGAAAAGAGAAGTTAAAGCAACATTGGCCTCCCTAGAACCAATTTATGAGATACCTTTTCCTAACACTGCACAAAATCATATTTTGAAATATGGATAGGTCAAGGCAGTACAGGAGGAGAAAGAAGAGGAAAGTGTGCCAATAATCGAAGAAAATCTAGATGAAACCAAAGATGAAGAGGTAACCAAGGAAGCAATCATGGCTATGTATGAACATTGTAACATAGTTGAACTAGATGAGGAGACTTCTATAGTGGTTGAAGATAAAATTAAGGTAAAAGATGTGGGTAAGCCTATTCTTCCCTGTATATTTAAAGAAACCTCGCATTACGGTTTATGTGATCTTGGCACCGGAGTTAATGTTATATCCTATTACCTTTATTTAGAAATAAAGGAAGATATAGCATCGGCTATAATAGAAAATACTGACATGACAATCATGTTAGCCAATAAAAATCTTAGAATTACAATGGGAGTAGTTGAAGATGCAGCTGTCACAATTGGCAATAAAATTTTCCCTATTGCTTTTGTAGTTGTTGATATGCCTGCTAACACTCTTTGCCCAATCATATTTGGAAGAAACTTTTTGAGTGATATAGGTGCCACAGTCGACTTCAAAAAGGAGGTTGTATCCCTTAAGCTTGGGAAAGCGGAAAAATAATTCCACTTTTCCAAATTTAAAGACAAACCTCTACATATACAAGAAGAAGATAAAGAGAAGACTATCGAGGAGATGGCAGCTCTTTTCTTAAATAATCAAGATGAAGAAATAAATGAAGACCCAAATTGTGAAGAAATAATTATGGAGGACAGAACTTTAGAAGAATTAGAAAGTGAATTTGATACATTTCCCATTGTAGAACCTCCAACTGATGAAGCTTTTGAAGAGCCAGAAAAGAGAGGGGATGAAGAATTACCACCCCCAGAATTAAAAACTCTACCAGATAATCTTAAGTATAGATTCTTAGATGATACTAATAAATTCCCTGTTATTATTAGTGCTGAAATTTCAGGGGAAGAAGAAGAAGAACTCATGAAGGTACTAAAGGAGCACCGCAAGGCCTTTGGATACTCAATGGACGACTTGAAGGGTATTAGTCCCATTATAGCCGTCCATCGAATATTCATGGAGGAAGGCGCCAAACGAGTTGCAGAATTTAATAGAAGACTAAAGCCTGAAATGAAGGAAGTGGTAAGAAAAGAAATAGTACGCCTACTTGGTGCAAGTATAATTTATCCTATAAAAGAAAGTGAATGGCTCCTATTCATTGTGTTCCTAAGAAAGGCGACTTTATTGTTGTTCCTAATGAAAACAATGAATTAATACCTACTAGAACTATTGTTGGACATAGGATGCGCATAGATTTCAGAAAATTGAATAAGAAAATAAGGAAAGATCACTATACTTTACCGTTCATAGATCAAAATTTAGAGAGGTTAGCAAACCACACTCATTTTTGCTACTTGGACGGATACTCTGGTTTTTCCCAAATAGTTGTTCATCCAGATGACCAACTTAAAACAACTTTCATTAGTCCTTATGGTTTACATGCTTACCGCAGCATGCCTTTTGGGTTATGTAATGCTCCAGCTACTTTTCAAAGATGCATGAGTACTATTTTCAAAGATTTTATAGAATTGATAATGGAAGTATTTATGGATGATTTTTCTGTCTATGGACTTCATTTACTAGTTGCTTGGATAATCTCAATAGAATTTTGTAGCGTCGCGAAGAAACCAATCTTGTTCTAAACTGGGATAAGTGCCATTTTATGGTCAAAGAAGGCATAGTCCTTAGACATAAAGTATCAGGTAAGGGTATTAAAGTAGATAGGGCTAAAGTTGAAGCAATAGAGAGAATGCCACAACCAAGGGACATAAAAGGTATAAGAAGTTATGTTGGTCATGTAGGATTTTATAGAAGGTTCATTAGGAATTTTTCTGGAATTTCTAAACTTTGACTAATCTGTTGCAAAAGGGAGTAAGATTTAATTTTTATGATAAATGCCTTATTGCCTTTGATAAACTTAAATATGCTTTATCTCGTGCTCCCATCATTAAGCCACCTATATGGGATATGACTTTTGATTTAATATGTGAAGCTAGTGATGATGATGTAGGAGTAACTATGGGACAACACATAGGTCGCAGATTTAATATTATACACCATGCTAGTAGAACTCTCAATAGTGCTCAAAAGAATTATCCTAAGGAAGAAAGAGAACTCTTTGCTGTATTTTTATCTTGTGATAAGTTTCATTCTTATATTGTTGATGCAAAAGTAAGAGTTCATACGGATCGTGATGGTTTAAAAGGACTCCTCGAGAGGAAGATTCATAAGCCACGACTGATCCATTGGATCATTTTACTTCAAGAATTTGAGTTGTAGATTATGCAGAGATAAGAAGCAAAGATAGTGGATGCAACATCTCTATATGCCCAGCAAGATACCGATCTAACTGAGAGGAACTTTAGTCTTGATGATTTTTGTTTTCACGAATTAATATATGAGGTAAGGTCAAATCCTCCCAAGAAGAAGAAGTCCTTATTATTGGAGGAGCTTGTCACTCCCGACTAAATAAACGGTAAGTGGAAGGTAAGTTTTCTAACTCTAATAAGTGCTTTGTTTTCATAGTTTCTACTTCTATTTTTTTGCCTTTGTATTCCTCTTGTTTTTCTGAAGTTTTTGAGGGGTTTCTGTAACTATACAGGCACAACTATACGGCCGAAGAAAAATATCCCGCTGTATAGTTGGTCATTAAAAGTTATGTATCCCCTTCGCAAAAATAATTTCGAGGTAGAGTATCTATACGGCCGCAACTAAATGGCCGGAGAAAATTCTCCCGTCGTATAGTTGGTCGTAAAAGCTTCAGTACCCTCGACCCGTTTTCGTTCTTATTCATCTAAAAAAATCTTTGTCGGTTCTTAGTCATTAATCTAGCCAACCTAGGCTCGAGATATTTGGAAATATCTGCCCAGAACCAACTATACGGCCAGAACTATATGGGCCATAACCGTATAGTTGGTCGTTACGGAGCAGGACTCCTCCAAATCCGCGATTTATTTTCCTAGTCGGTTTGGATTATTTTCTTGGGCGTGAATTTCGTGTTTCTCGTGAGTTTTGCCGACCTTTGACCCCTCTTATATACCGCCCTTGTGTCTCTCTCTAATCATAATCAACAGGAACAAATCTACCTCTTGTTCATACAAGAGGACATACCACATAGAGCCATCAAGATCCAAGAGGCCAAGGGGAGGAGTTCCTATGGAGATCAGAAGCAATAGCGAGCAAGTCAAGGAGATCAAGATCACCCCTTTGGAGTTCTTTAACATCGACAAAGAACGCCGGAAGAGGGAGTTGAAGGACCTCGAGTTGAAGATTGAAGAAATAAACAAGGAGGCGCCGGGGATGCCCAGACATCTTTGGTGGCTGCGAGTTTATCTTCATAAACTTGATGAAGATATCAAGCAAACCACCGAATCAGGTTTCACCATGAGTCTCAAGGCGATACAAACCCTCCAAAACAACAATATAATCAGTAAAGAACAAGTGAAAGTAATGGATAAGAATAATATTCTCTAAAAGCTATGCATTAAAGAACTGGAGGCCATCAATCAATCCCTCCGTCTTAGGCTGGCCCATGAAGAGAAGATACCACGTGTCATGGTGCCACGGTGACCTTCAATAAAACAAGGTATCAAATAATCGCAAGGGATTATTTGATCCCGCCTGGCTTGATTCCAAGCTTGGGGAGATCTTTAAGACCTTGTAATCTATCTTACAAGTTTTTATTTCTATTCTAGTTTTGCATTAGTTCGAGCTCTTAAATAAATTTTGAATCATTAGAATTCCCTTTAGGAATAGTTGATCCATTTTATGAAATTCTGAGTTTATTATAATATATGGAGCATTATCGAGTTTGAGTTTGTCTTATTGGATATATGAATGACTTGAGTATGATTTTACTTGCACTTGATGATAGCAATAGGAGTCTTCCACACCATTGGTATTAACGGAACATACAAGGATAATTTGATCAGTATGTTGTAGGTCAATGGTTTGATTTACAAAAGGGAGAAATTATCTAATTAATTAAGATGAAAAAGAAAAACCATGAAAAAAGAAGACATTATAAGTGCTGTCAAATAGAGTGAGAACAAGTTGAGGTAGAATAGTCAAGTTATAAAGATGCTTCATATATATTTGGAATTTGATAATTGAGATCGTTAAACTTTGAAATTCCTACATGAAGTGGAACATATGGCTAGCTCCTTTGCACAACACTTAAACAAAAGTGTGAGCACAAATATATAGAGAGAAAGAAGAAAATGAAAGATGAAGAAAAAGAGCGAATGTGCAAAGAGCAAATATGCATATACCACTATATTGTAGTAAGACAAAGAGACTTTTGAGATTTTAAATCCCAAGTGAATATGTTAATCCTAAAAACACTTAGGACTACCTCACTAACTCATTCGGTTGAAATGGATACTTTTACATCATATTGAGAATAATCTTTTGTGAACTGGTAATTGCTAACGTATGGAAGCATGATAATTTTATTCGGATGGTTCGAGTAAGGTACTATTCATGAAATTATTTATATGTATTCTTTATGATAAACACATGTTGTAACTACCTCATTTATTTTATCGACTCAGCTTAATGAATATGAGGATCACATCCATTAAGCTAAACTTGCTCGGGACCAGCAAGAGTCTAAACTTGGGAAGTTGATGAGTGCATATTTGCATCATGTTTTAGATTATTATTTCGCATTGTAGTAATAGGATATTGGTATTTTATGGCGTTTGCACGCACTTTTTATGTTTATTTTCACTAGGATCAGGACAGATGATGGATCCGATGGATACAATTCTTGGACCAGTTATATTGGAGTGAAAAGGAGCCAAAAAATACGTAAATTTCCTATTTGGGAAATATTAATAACACCAGAAGAAAACCCGAAGAAATTAGAGGGTACAGAAGGGTTAACGACCAACTATACGGCGGGAGAACTTTTCCGGCCATATAGTTCATGCCGTATAGTTGGCACCGACACCGCCTCCTCAAATAGTTTCACCACGTGCAACTGGATCACAGAGACGACATACAGAACACCCATAATCGCCAAAACCTAACCAACGGAAGGCATCTGGAGGGGGAACTCATCCACCGGTGATCCATCTTCGCCCTATGCAGATCCTAGAGGCTAATGCATCGATCTTCATCATCAACCGCTGCATCACCACCATCTCCATCCATCCCATCTACATCTTGTCTAGATCTTGTTGTAATTCATATACTCATTGTGGATTTATACAAGTACTATTCATCTATGATAGATTTCATTATTTTTGACATGATGTTGATTGCCTCCATGTCTAAGTAGATCATTAGTTCTTGGGGAGATAGATAAACCCTAGCATGAGATTGAAATAAGATAAATTTTATTATGATATACATCGCTGTGACCATGTGTTAGATTGTCTACATCTTGATGTTGGGAGAAGTCGACGTCTCAATATTTGCCTCTTGTGGGGACTTGATATAGGGAACTACTTGTTGATATATGAAGGGATGTTAGCACTTATAGTGACTATAAAGCTGTTGGAACCCCTTACGTATCAACTTGGGAATCAAAGAAACTCACTAAACACTATCCATGCCATGGGATACGTCCTACGGGATTATGTCCCTTAATAGCGCAGTAATTTAATTGATGTTGATTGTTGTCTGCTGTGGTTATGAGAATGATTTGAGCAGTGGTTAATGTGTCAACACCCGTATTTTTAATCCCAGATGCCTGTTATGCCATACATCGCAATCCCAGGATTACCATTTTTGCGAGACATAACAGAATTGGATACCACAGTACATCATCCATTACAAACCATACATAAGGTCTTACACAAATAAGGATCTCATGATCCAGTTCTTAATACAACTCAAGCAGCGGAAATACGCAATAATAATGGTAGCGTAGGCAAAGCTCCATCTTTGGGGTCACAGGCAATGCTGACGATGGGAGATGATCCTAGTTGTCGTAACCTTCCTAGGGTCCACCATCCTGGTACTCCTCTTCATAGTCTGGCCACGGGAATAGCCAGGGACAAAGCCATGAGTACTCTTTAAGTACTCGCAAACTAATACTAACAAGTGAAGGGGTTTTTTGTAATAGGACACTAAGCTCTATAGTTGTTTTGCAAAAAGCCAGATTTACCTCTACTAAGTTCAGAAGCAAGAGAAAGCTAGTCAAATTTTATAATACCTAAGTGGGAGCTTGCATTTCATATCACCACTCTGTTGTGGTCAAGTCAAAATCTCAATTCATTTCACAAGTCATTTTGAAAACATCTGACAGGGGAACAGTATGGCCACTCCAACTGTCTATAACCGCGAACGCGGCTATTCGAATAGTTTGACACTCTGCAGAGATTGTACACTTTCACCACAACATTCGATACATCCATCAGGAACAAATCCTGAATTCACCATACTCAGTATGCGGATAATCAATCCTAACCTTTCAATTACATGCCCTAGTATAGGCACCTCTCTCGTGAGTTTGGCCTCCCAACCATGACCAACTGTCATCTTGGGTACTGCATAGGTGGACAATCTTCACAAGGTAACCGCAGCTCAGACCTTGGCCGTGAGGGAACCCATACTAAGGTATATAAGTTTACAGTCAAGCCCTACCCAATTTTCGGGTATTGTGGTTGTACGGTAAAATTGGAATGGTATCGCATCCAGACAACCATCAGTTTTATAAAGGGCTAAGGCTCATGCCTCAACATTTTCATCACCAAAATCATCTGGTGTTTGGAAACACATGTCAAAACATCTTAGTAGAATGATCCATCATTCCAAGGTTTTCATAACCATTTTTCCACCAAGTATTCCCATCTAAAGTTGATCAAGTTTTATGCTTAGCACTAGCATCTACAAGTGGGGATGAGTACTAATGAGGGGGGTAAACAAGTGGAGTTTTAACTAAGTACCATCTCATGCCTTGGGATGACATCAAGATTATCTAGCTTAGGCCAAATTTAATGCTCTTTATGCAACCTTCAATTATCTTCCTAGAATCTACAAGTCACTTAACTATTCTCTAAGAAATAGCTTTGATAAATAAATAAAGTAGAAAACTTGCAAGTAAAACTAGGATTGGGTATCATAAAATGTGTCTGACCAAGCATGCTTAGTGCAATGCATAGGTCTCTAACTTTAATAATTGCAAGTGTTAGCTTGCAAGTATTAGTATAAGCTTGCTAAGTTAATAGCTTGCAAGTATTGGCTTGCCTTGTGCAGCGCAGTGGTTGAAGTTCTCCTCGGCTTCTTCTTCGTAGTATCCTCCTTCCTCCTCGTATCCTTGGTCGGTACTAGAGTCTATAAATAAATACGAGGTACACAATCACCAACAATACTTAACTACTTTCAATCATCACACAAAAGGGTTCTATAGATGATCTAGCATCATCACCAACATTACAAGATTAAAGCATTTGTCTTATTGATTTTATTTTTAGAAAAGTATTTTCTACTCATTGAAAAACTACTTAAGATTTAATATTCTCCAACTCAAACATGGGATCATGTTGACACATGTCATCACCACATATTTCAGTATATGAGAATGTGATTTAAAGTGGTGTCACAATTTAATAAGGTTTAACCTTTTATTTTAAATAAATAAAGTGACTAGAAATGCCTATGTGGCATCCTTTTATTACTTGGACATTATTTCTGTAAGTAAACCCATATGTTTTTATATATTCTGAAAGGTATGATCAAATGTGATTTTTGAGAGTTGGAATCAACTCAAAAGCTATTATGGTTTAAATTTGAAAAATGTTTGAATGCAGAAAAGGTTCTGACTTGTTATTTTTACCAGGGGTGATCTACAGATCCAAATGATTTGAATCCAACGGGCTTAGATTAAGCATTTCTGTACCTTTCTAACAAAATTGGTTTCATTCAATTTGGTTCACTGAATCGAGCTGGGTTGATTTTTGAAACTAGGTACAGAACTGAGTTTGAATAAAAATAGAAAATCTAAATTCAAACGAGTGGGCTGCGCGGGAAGGTTTACTGGGCCGGCCCACTTCCGCAAAGACGGGCTCGGTGACAGGGGTCCACCGTCGCTGGCTCATAACACGCGAAGCGGTACGGGGCGATGTGGTGCGTTGCATTAGAATGAAGATCGACAGCTGAGGGTCGTCGTCGACAATGAACAGGTCACCGGCGAGCTCGAACCCTAGCGGCTCGGTGGGGGTGCATAGGGGGCATATCGGGGCTCCAGTGACGACGGCGAGGCTGGCAAACGACAAAGTCAACGACGGCGAACTCAGGGGTGGTCGTGGCAGCTCCGGGGTTGGACGAAATCAACGGCTCCTCGTCTCCTCTGCAGCGGCGAGCTCTGGCCAAATTCCAGAGATGCACTGCTCGCCTTGCTCCGGCTAAGGGTTGGAATGATCAGTGAGGTGAGGGGAGTGAGATGGTGTGCTTCAATCGGCTGGGGGTGGCCTCCTTTTATAGGCTCGACGGCGAGACCGAACGGGATGGGAAGGCGACGATGGAGACATGACTACGGGCGGCTAGAGGCATGGCCGAGGGTGGCGATCGATCGGTGGTCTCCTGGCGATGCTCTAAGGTTTAAATGCGCTTGTAGGGGCGTGGCAAACGGTCGGGAACGCGCGATGCTCTGCGAGGCAGAGGCGGCGAACTCTGCGGTGAGCAGTGGCTACGGGGTACGGGCGGTGAAATGGGCATGTCTGGCGATCTCCTGGGACAGTGGGGTGCATGCTAGCGGGCGGCGAGGGCTCGAGGTGGTCGGGTTGCGTGGGAACGGCGCGTGCTCTACAGTGCGCGTCGGCATGGTCGACAGCGGCACGGGCACGACGTTCCTGGCGGTTCTGGGCGTTGTCTTCGAGCTAGGGCTGGTCAAGAGGGGGTGGTGAGGCATGGGCTACCTCCCAGACAAGGTTGGCACGGCTGGTTCTTCCCCTAGCTTGCTGTCCACACTGGGGTGACATGGGTGCTCTCGGCCTGTTCACCATTGATGACATTGGCAAGCTTACAGTGGTGCTAGAGCTTAGTTAAGGTTGCTAGATGATCTAATGAGGCTAGTGTAACCAGAGAGGGAACAAGTTAGGCCCAAAACACTGCTCAACATAGTGTTTTGATTTTGTTTGATTTGCATCTGCAACCTATTTGATGAAATGTCCGCATGAACTCAAGTTTTGAATTTTGAAAATATTTTTGGTGGGTGTGCTAGGCATGTGCTGGTGAGTCTGTGGATGCTTGGGTTTTTGAAAATTGAGCTTGTTTGAGTGGCTTTTGAAATAGTAGGATCTTCCCATATGAAATAGATTCAATTTTAAACTGTCATTTAAACAATGCATTTAAATGTTTTTGGATGATCACAAAGTGGGCATTGGTACCTTGTTATGAGTACTATCAAGGGGTGCAAAGATCCAAACATGTTTCTGTTAAGTTCTGAAAGTTAGAGATAGCCAAAGTAGGCATGAGAGTTAATTTGGCCAAAGTGACCATTCACTTAATTTGTTTGTTTTGATTTGTTTGTCTTTGGGAAAAGTGTGGGGATTGTTTAGATGATGTTTATTTCACCTAAGATCATTTTACAAACAAAGAAACACAAAACCAAGGCAATTTAAAAGAATCCAAATTGTAATGCATACTTTCATATTTTTAATTGGAAAAGTTTTTTGTTAATCCTAGTTTTGATGATTAGAGTTTGATGATCCAAGTTTAGTATTTTTGGGATGTTACATGATGCCTCTTTGTCCAAATACGGAGTTCCTCCCACACATACATAGTTGAGAATGTTCATGATAATAATCTTTACCTTAGCCCTTTATAATGCTAGTGGCATATCTGCTAATCCCTGAGAACACTTTTTCCCACTGAAGTTTCAAATCTCTTTTACATACGCGATACTTATTTTCTGTATTCAATTTTATTTACTTCACTCATTGTTATCTTATACCAAAAACCCCCAAAACACCTTTTTACATAATACTTGCATTTTATCTTGTCACTTAGAACTTTATTTAGCATTTCTATTTGTAGTATTTATTTCAAGAATTCTTAGACTTCATACTCCTGCTCCCTGTGGGATCGATATCTTTATTTTGAAACTAGGTACAATCGATATGTGCACTTGCAGTAATCACCAGGGTCGACATTAGGCCCAGCGGTCCTCCCAGCAGGAGGTCGCCGATGATGCGAAATTTTCAGAGTTCAGTTCATCCACCTTTCTCAGTTTCATCCAATCCTTTGGCTTGACATGTTGTGGGGGCGGGGGTGGGATTCGCTTAGGAGAACCCCCCATCAACTCCATCCTCTTCCACATAGTCGGGACCTTGCTCCCCCAAGTCCAGTTGCTTCCTTGCCTTAGGACCAACATCCTCCTCCATGGGCACTATTGGGTCACCCAGTTTTACCAGGCTAGTGGTCGTATCTTTCTCATCAGTGGAACTATCGAGGTCAGCATCCTTGGACAAACGCTTCTTGGGGCACCGCCCCTCCTCTCCTAGAGAATACACCCCAAACCGGTGTCCTGGCCACAAAGCGACATTCCTCAAGAGACGGCTGGGTTGCCTTGCAGGTGGCTAACATCCAGGTCCCATATTGTAGCTGCTTCTCCTCCCAGACGCCATCTCCACATTATTCATGATCATGCCCAATAAGGCCACAACACTTGAAAAAGAAAGGAATTTTGTCATACTTTACTAAAAGCATCTTTCTCCCCTCTGGTAATGTGAGGGAGACAAAGCGCATCAGAGCTCTAGTGATATCAATTCTGACACGAAGCCGCACATAATTGCCTTTGAAAAACAACTTTGGTTTCATCTGGACATCCTTCTCCCAACCCGGCGAGATAAGTCATCAACAATCTCCGTTCTGCGATACAGCTCTGGTATGCCATGGATTTGGGACCAAACATGCATGCCATCAAACACAAACTCCACGGGATCGCTGAGACCATCATATTCCTCGATCAGGAGGCCCCAACCTTGGAAAGTCCATGTCCCCTGATGAACGACCTTCTTCCAATCACCCATGCAGTGCATATGAAAGATAAACAAATTTTCCCCCGCTTCCCAGCAGATTGGATCATTGGCTAGATTCCAGATTGATTTCATCTTCTCAAACAAGGCCTCAGGACTAAACGATCTCTTGGTTAGAACTTTCCCAATTGCCAGCTACCTAGTCTCCTTCTTGTACCCCTTCGCCTCTTCCACACTAATCACCACATCATCAAGTTCATCTTTGTTCAGCTCAAGATGGATAAACATGTCATAGATCTCCTCATCTTTTCCCCTAGCCGAGATGGACGAATCCATCTCTGCCATTGCCACCAACAGGTGTAGCCACGAAACCCTATCCGGGATACAGCGAGAGAAACATGCGCCACGAGAGCATGAAAGGGAGAGTGATGAGGGCGGAAAAACCCTAAGAGGGCGCGGCCACGAACAGCGAGCAGCGAGGGTATCGAGAACGGACCAATCTCATGGGGCCAAGGTATCGTCGCTTGATCATTAAACCCTAACGAGAGGGTAAACTATGGCTGGATATTGGTTGATCTCACAACCAGATTATGTATTTATTTCTTCTTTTTCATAGTTATTCAGTTTGTCACCTTTTATGTTCTGCATTAGCATGAACTTTGTAATAATTCGTATGTCTATAGTTTGGGATAGGTACATATTTGGATGCAGAAACCAGGGGATTATTTTCTTCAGTGTAAAAATGTCATCAGTTTGAACCAATCCGGCAATATAAAGATGTGTGCTTATCAACCATGTTGCACCAAATTTATACCACGCCAGGGGC
Organism: Avena longiglumis; assembly: GCA_030063025.1. Taxonomy (NCBI): domain Eukaryota; kingdom Viridiplantae; phylum Streptophyta; class Magnoliopsida; order Poales; family Poaceae; genus Avena; species Avena longiglumis. The sequence goes on along the minus strand of CP125977.1, from coordinate 175,669,187 downwards.
CAGGATGACATGGATGTCACGTCATGGCAGTGTCAGAATTGCCACGAAACAGGTTTTGGTTCCGCTATATTAATATAAAAACCACACGAAACAACATCAAGTTCACTACTGGGACAAACAACAGCAAACCCAAAAGAATAAAACAAGAGAAATAAATGCCAATAGCGCCAAATCAATAAGGGATGATGACCCTCAACCGCGATGCCATTCATAGAAATCCCACCATGCTCCTATACTCTGAATCGTCGTATACCAAGCAACACCTTCAAAAAGGAACACGACGACGATTACGCTGCTGCCCGTACTGGTCCTAAGATTTCTTCTAGTACACGGAGGGGAGTGGGGAAGGGGTACACCTGACACCAATCAAGAAGAAATAGTGCCGCCCACAGGCATCACTGTGTCGATGCATCTAGACCGACAAAGATTTCTCCTGACCCCCAAATACCACAACCCCTCAGAATTCCAAACTCTAAAACTAAGGATTTGTCTTTGACTTCAAATTTGAGAGTGCTTTTCTTCTAAGCTCATACATAATTGTTTCCAACCACTGCTTCACTGATATAATCCAATACATTGGCCTTCATCCATCATCTTCCTTCTCTCCCACTACTATCACCTCCCTAATTCGGTCTCACTTTAGTCTGTTCTTGCTTGTATGACACCGCCACCTCGTAATCGTGTCATCGGATTATCGCTTCCATATAAAGCCTTCCTTGTAAACCCTCTTGACTACAATAAAATTTCCACCCTAACGACTACCCCCACACTCCAAATAAGAGCTATCCATGATTGGTCACCACTGATGACCATGTGTCCACCCAACAATAGTGCCACTCACAATCAACGATCGATCTATGACCTGTCATAAGTGACTGCCTGGCAGGATCTCAATAACATGCATGTATATGTCAAGTATACATTCGTTATAGGATTAAATACCCAATTTGTAGACAAGCACGACCTTCACTATAGGTTTCACAATGGTGTCAACATGATAAGAGCAAGAAGGAGAAATCTAAGGAGGATAGTCAAAAGATACAAGGCAAATATCCCATAGTTCATAACTTCATATGCACCATGAACAAGAACAACATCTGCAAAAGAAAGATGGTACCTTTCTTTAAATTCTAATCATGTTGCTGTTGGAATCTGGTGAGTTTTGGGCTGTTGGCCATTAGACAAATTCTGAAATTCTCTTTGGCCCACTTGTGAATGGCAGCATATGTTTGTGCTAGTGGTGCTAAAGTTTAGTCCCGTAATGCTAGTTAAAGAGGAGTTGGACCACCTTATATAGTAGAGTGTTGTACCACTCACTAAGGTGTGACAAGGAGATAATCCCTCGTGCACTCCTCCTCCGACGCTGCCCGCCACGCCACGCCTCGCCTCATCACGACGCGCGCGCGCTGCGGGTTGCGGGAATCTCGCCGAGCTGAGCTTTATTTTGCTGGCTGGGAAAACTGATTATGAGTCATTAACGGACGCGTTAATTACAGCCGTTTCCAGTTTTTATGGACATGGACTATTACCGACTCGGACGTGGGCTGAGCCCCACGATCTCCCTAAACTGCACTATATAAGCGTCTTAGCTAAACCTAATCGGTGAATCAATCCACAACACGCACCTACCTCCAGAACCTTGCGCTGCCGCTTTCGTCTTCCCCATCCCGGCTTGCGGCGTGCACCGCAGATCGGGATAGTAGGCCTCCGGAACCCCGCCTCTCGTGAACCTGTACGGATGAGGGGCGATCAGGTTTTTGGGAAGCGCTCAAGCGCGACTACTAGCAGTCACGACGTCGTCCGACGACGAGTTCCCGAACGACGACTTCTTCCCGGACGTCAGCAACCTCTTCAGCAACCTCAACATGGGTGACAGCTCTGCTGCTGCTACCACCACGGCTACTGCCGCAACTGCATCCTATGTGATCTCGATCTCTCTCTTTTGAATTATGCTACAGTTTCTAGTTCTAGCGTTTGGCATAGATGTGATAGGTTTGTCTTGTATAGATGTAATATGTTCATCTACTTTGTTGATCTGCATGATTGGTTTTACTACTATTTGTATGATCATGATTGATCAGTTTATTATTCAGATTAAATCATATGGATTATTGTTTATATTTCCAACAATCCAAAAACCTGATTATAGGCAACTGAATTCCACGGGTGTATCCGCGGCTAGTAGGCCGCCTCCTTTTGATGGCATGCACTATAAGAGATGGCGCAAGAGAGCAGTTCTCTGGTTTGAAAACCTAAACTGCTATAGCGCCACTCTTGGCAAGCCTGAAGGAGATCTTTCTGCTGAGCATGAAGCGACCTTTAAGAAAGTCGATACCATGTTTATGGCGGCTTTGTTCAGTGTTCTTGGGGACAACATTGTTGACCCGTATATGTCATTTGATAATGGCAAGGACGCGTGGAAAGCGCTCGAGGCCAAGTTTGGGGTCTCGGACGCTGGCACTGAGTTGTATGCCATGGAGCAATTCTATGACTACAAGATGGTTGATGAGCACTCCGTCGTTGAGCAAGCTCATGAGATACAATCACTTGCCAAAGAACTTGAGCGGTTCAAGTGTTCCTTACCGGACAAATTTTGGCCGGTGGCATTATTTCCAAGCTTCCTCCCTCGTGGAGGAACTTTGCTACTTCTCTGAAACATAAGAGACAAGAGTTTTCCGTTATGGATCTCATTGGGTCTCTTCATGTGGAAGAGAAGGCGAGAGCAAAGGACAAAACTGCTCGGGGATTTGAGGGAGGTTTTACTGCCAATTTGGTGCAGTGGAAAAACTTCCAATCCCACAAGTTCAAGAATAAGAACAAAACTGAAGTAAAGGGGAAGTTTGATGGAAAGAACAAGGCCACACACTCAACCAACTTCAAGAAGAAAAATGATAAGAGGAAAGGCTCTTGCCACGTATGTGGTGATCCTGATCATTGGGCTCCTAGCTGTCCTAATCGCTTTGACAAGCATCAACATGGGACAGCGGCAAGACCGCAAATGTTGTTATTAGCGATACTGAGATGAAGGATGTTGGGTACGGTATTTTACCTACTATCCTTTTAGTATGTCATTCTCCTGATTGGTGGATAGACACGGGTGCTAATACACATGTATGTTCTGATATTTCCATGTTTTCCTCTTATCAGGTCTCAAGGACCTCTTCCGTGCTGATGGGAAACGGCTCACGTGCTTCTGTTCATGGTGTTGGTATGGTAAATCTAAAGTTTACTTTGGGGAAGACCGTACAGCTGAAGAATGTGCAATACGTTCCCTCCATCAATAAGAATCTCGTCAGCGGTTCGCTTTTATGTCGAGATGGATTTAAGTTAGTTTTTCAGTCCAATAAAGTTGTAATTTCTAAGTATATACAATATTTTGGAAAGGGTTATGAGTGCGGAGGTCTGTTCCGCTTGTCTTTGTCAGACTCATGTACTAAAGTTATTAATCATGTTTGCAATTATAATGAGTCCAATGTTTGGCATTCACGACTCTGTCATATTAACTTTGGTTGCATGACGCGGCTAGCCAATATGAGTTTAATTCTGAAATTTACCACTGTCAAGGTTTCTAAGTGCCAAGTTTGTGTGCAATCAAAGCAACCCCGCAAGTCTCATACGGCTGCCGAACCAAGAAACTTAGCACCGCTAGAACTTATACATTCAGATCTTTGTGAGATGAATGGTGTGTTGACAAAAGGTGGAAAAAGATACTTTATGACGTTGATTGATGACTCCACTAGATACTGCTATGTTTATCTTCTGAAATCTAAAGATGAAGCTTTGAACTACTTCATAATCTATAAAGCTGAGGCAGAAAACCAACTTGATCTTAAAATCAAGCGACTAAGGTCGGATCATGGTGGAGAGTACTTTTCAAACGAATTTGATTTCTTCTGTATGGAACATGGTATTATACATGATAGGATGCCTCCCTACTCACCTCAGTCAAATGGGGTGGCCGAAAGGAAGAACCGCATTCTAACTGATTTGGTTAACGCCATGTTAGATACATCGGGTCTTTCCAAGGAATGGTGGGGGAGGCGCTAATGATTGCGTGTCATGTCCTAAACCATGTTCCTGTAAAGGATAAAACCATGACTCCATTTGAGGAATGGGATAAGAAAAGGCTTAAACTCTCTTACTTACGAACTTGGGGTTGTTTGGCGAAAGTCAATATTCCAATACCCAAGAAGCGAAAGCTTGGACCAAAAACCATGGATTGTGTTTTTCTAGGATATGCTTTTCATAGCATTGGCTATAGATTTTTTATAGTAAAATCTAAGGTATCTGACATGCATGTTGGTACAATTATGGAGTCGAATGATGCGACATTCTTTGAGGACATCTTTCCTATCAAAGGTATGTCTAGCTCATTAAATCAGGAGATGACTAGTTCATCTAGTCAGGAATTTGTTATAATTCCTGAACCCACTATGCCGATAGAACACTCTGATGATCCCGTGGAGGATGACAATGAAGCTCCCAAAAGGAGCAAGAGACAAAGGACTACAAAGTCATTCGGTGATGATTTCATTGTGTACCTTGTGGATGATGCTCCCACTTCCATTTCAGAAGCTTATGAATCTCAAGATGCTGACTACTGGAAGGAAGCTGTCCGAAGTGATATGGACTCCATCTTAGCTAATGGTACTTGGGAAGTCACTGATCGTCCTTATGGGTGCAAACCTGTAGGATGTAAGTGGATGTTCAAAAAAAAGATTAGACCCGATGGTACTATTGAAAAGTACAAGGCACGTCTTGTGGCTAAGGGTTATACCCAAAAGGAAGGTGAAGAATTCTTCGATACCTAGTCACCTATAGCCAGATTGACCACTATTCAAGTACTAATTTCCTTGGCTGCCTCACATGGTCTTCTCGTTCATCAAATGGACGTTAAGACAGCTTTTCTAAATAGAGAGCTAGATGAGGAAATTTATATGGAGCAGCCTGACGGATTTGTAGTAGATGGTCAAGAAGGAAAGGTGTGTAAGTTAGTGAAGTCTTTGGATGGTCTTAAGCAATCTCCTAAGCAGTGGCACGAGAAGTTTAAAAGAACTTTAACTACTGAAGGCTTTGTTGTAAATGAAGCTGACAAATGTGTGTACTATCGCCATGGTGGGAGCGAGGGAGTTATTATGTGTCTCTGCGTTGATGACATATTGATATTTAGGACCAACCTCGCTGTTATCCGGGAGGTCAAAGAGTTCCTATCTCGCTTCTTTGAGATGAAGGACTTGGGAGTGGCTGATGTAATTTTAAACATCAAGCTACTAAAGGATGACAATGGTGGGATTGCATTGCTTCAGTCTCACTATGTGGAAAAGATATTGAGTCGCTTCGGGTATAGCTACTACAATTCTTCTCCAACGCCTTATGATCCGAGTGTGCTACTTTGAAAGAATCGAAGGACTGCTAAAGATCAATTGAGATATTCTCAAATTATTGGCTCGCTCATGTATTTATCCAGCGCTACTAGACCTGACATCTCCTTTGTTGTAAGCAAACTGAGTCGATTTGTGTCAAATCCTGGAGATGATCATTGGCATGCTCTTGAAACAATTTTGCGCTATTTGAAAGGCACCGCGAGTTATGGTATTCACTATACTGGGTATCCTCAGGTACTTGAGGGTTATAGTGATTCAAACTGGATATTTGATGCTGATGAGATTAAGGCCACGAGTGGTTATTTATTTACACTTGGTGGTGGTTCATGGAAGTCTTGCAAGTAGACCATCTTAACGAGGTCAACAATGGAAGCAGAACTCACAGCATTAGACACAGCCACTGTTGAAGCAGAGTGGCTTCGTGAGCTCTTGATGGACTTACCTGTGGTTGAAAAACCAATACCCGCCACCCCGATGAACTCTGATAATCAAACTATGATCGTCAAAGTAAACAGTTCTAAGGATAATATGAAGTCATCAAGGAATGTGAAGAGGAGATTGAAATCTGTCAGGAAACTAAGAAACTCTGGAGTTATTGCATTGTATTATATCCAAACATCTAAGAATCTGGCAGATCCTTTCACAAAGGGTTTATCACGCAATGTGATAGATAATGCATCGAAGGAGATGGGTTTGAGACCCACGCTATCCCAGTGGTAACCCTCTCTATGTGATCGAAGATCCCGTGAATTAGAGCTGGGAGACAAGCTGTTGGTCAGGTGAGAAGAGAGTATCCCCGTATTATATTTACATCTCCATAAAGATGCAATACTCTCTTAATCTGCATGGCAGGTTGATATTTATCTTAATGTGTTCCAAGTGGCCTTTTAAAGCAGAGATATTGTCCTGCAGAACATCTCTTGAGGAACACACCTATATGAGTCTGACTGTCAAACGTCGCAGTCCATGAGAGTTGGGTGCTCTCTAATAAACTCATGAAAGGCCCTGGAGTATGACGCATAAGCTCCAAACTGCGGGGAAGCCGGCGGTAGCCCTATACCGGTCTAGACTTTGTGTGAAACTAGCGCGCAGAAAACTTGTAGTTCAAGGCATAGTCCACTATTCAAGTTGCTAGCTAGCGTAACATGAAGTTTAACATGGAATTTCAACTTAACAGTCTCCACTACACACCGGTTTATAAAACAATGTTCTGGAAGAAAAGTGATGTGATGTGCCAATGAGACTTTGTGGAGGATTGTTGGAATTTGGTGAGTTTTGGGCTATTGGCCCATTAGACAAATTCTGAAATTCTCTTTGGCCCACTTGTGCATGGCAGCATATGGCTGTGCTAGTGGTGCTAAATTTTAGTCCCACATTGCTAGTTGAAGGGGAGTTGTGCAGGGGTTCGTAGCATGGAAAACAAAAAATTTCTACCGCATACAAACAAACAAGCCAAGATCTATCTACTAGATTGTAGAAACGAGTCGATATAATAACTCACCCTCGAAGATTCCAAAGTGTTTAATGAGAGCGGATTCTCGTGGGTGATGTAGTCGTACTCTTCCCGATCTCAAGATCGCGTAGACGATCCTTCCCACATGGCGTTCAAAGGCGCTTCATGATCGGTCACATGTTGATTTTCGATGAAGACCTTCCTCTCCCTTGTTCCAGCAGGCAGCGGAGGTTGTAGCACTCTCCTCGCGATTCCGGCAGCACGACGACGTGGTACCGGAAGTGGAGGGGATATCTCGCAGGGCTTCGCCTTAAGCGGGAGCGAGTATGGTGGACTATGAGAGAGGCCTCGGTGATCTAGGGTTTAGACACACCAATGGGAGAGGGCTAGGCCAGCGGCTAGGTCTAGAGGAGAGCCCCAACTCGGCGACTTGGCAAACCCTAGGAGGCGGCAGCGACAATGGTGGAGGTCGGCGGCTAGGGTTTAGGTTTAAAGGAGAGAGGTGTAGGTCTTGGAGGGGCAGCCCTGCCCCTCCTTATATAGGTGGGAGGCGCCGGCCAAGGGGAGGGGAGTCCCTCCCCAACTCGGCTTCCAAGGCCGGCGGGTGGAGGGAGAGGAACTCCTCCCCAAGTAGGTTTCCTACTCTCCCTCCACCAAACAAAATAGTTGTTTGACTTTTCAAATTGGCGTTTGACTTTTCAAACTAGGATTTGATTTATCCCTTTATTTTGTTCAGCGATGACACCTAGTACATGATGCAACCATTCTCGAACCTTCTAGAACACCTAGTACATGATGCAACCCTTTATTTATCTCCGGAGTGTCGGACATTCTGGAACCTTCTAGAACATTCCCGATGAAAACACCGGAACCATTCTCCAACACCGAAACAGGACTTTCCTTATATGAATCTTATTCTCCGGACTATTCTGGATCTCCTCGTGATATCCCGGATCCCATCCGAGACTCCGAACAACATTCGGTCTCTTACTCATCATTCCATAACTACTCAACAACGTCGAATCCTTAAGTGTGTCTGCGTACGGTTCGTGAATTATGCGGACATGATCGAGAAACTTCTCCAAACAATAACCAATAGAGGAATCTGGAAATTCATATGGCTCCCACATATTTATACGATTACTTTGTGATCGAATGAACCACTTACATACGATACCAATTTCCCTTTGTCTCACGATAGTTTACTTATCCGAGGTTTTGATCGTCGGTATCTCTGCATACCTAGTTCAACCTTATTACTGATAAGTACTCTTTTCTCATTCCCGTGATATGTGATCCCTTGTGAGCTAGTCACATGCTTGCAATCTAATTGGATGACATTCCACCGAGAGGGCCCAGAGTATATCTATCTGTCATATGGATGGACAAATCCCACTCTTGATCCATGTGTCTCAACCAATACTTTCTGAACACTCAATGCCACCTTTATAACCACCCAGTTATGGTGTGGTGTTTGATGTCATCAAAGCATCCTTCCGGTGATGGTGATAAGCATGATCTCATGGTCGAAGGAATTAGGTTAGTATGTATCAGAAAGCATATAGCAATTGAACTATTAAAATGACTTGATCTTTATGCTACGCTTATCTATAGGAGTATGTTCATCATATCATTCTCCTAACGATATGATCTTGTTGTTAATAACATCTCAATGTTCATGATAGGGAAACCACAATCATTTATTAACCAACAAGCTAGTATTATAAAGAGGCTTTACTAGGGACTCTAATTTAGTTTACAAATCACACAAGTATTAATGTTTCCTTGTTAATACTATTATAGCATGAATGTAAACATTCATCATAAACACAAAGATATAATAATAACTATATTTATTATTGCCTCTAGGGCATATCTCCAACAGTCTCCCACTTGCACTAGAGTCAACTAATCTAGATTACATGGTAATATACCGAACACCCATGGCAGTTTGGTGTTGGTCACGTTTTGCCCTTGGGAGAGGTTTAGTAAACGGATCCACCACATTCAGATCTGTGTGTACTTTGCAAATATTTATGTCACCATCTTGGACATGTTCTCGAATAGCGTGAAAACATAGCTTGATGTGCTTCAGCTTCTTGTGTGACCTTGGTTCTTGCGCATTGGCTATGGCGCCCATGTTATCATAGTAGATAGACATTGGGTCCAGCGCACTTGGAACCACACCGAGCTCTGTAATGAACTCTTTCATCCATATCGCTTCTTGTGAAGCCTCCGAAGCAGCCATGTATTTCGATTATATTGAAGATCTCGCCACAACGCTTTGCTTTGCACTCCTCCAGCTAACTGCTGCACCATTCAAAGTAAATACGTATCCAGATTGTGATTTAGAATCATCCGGATCGGTGTTCCAACTAGCATCGGTGTAACCATTAACAACGAGTTGTTCATCACCTCCATAAGAAAGAACCATATCCTTAGTTCTTCTCAAGTACTTAAGGATGTTTTTGACCTCCGTCCAATGATCCACTCCTAGATCACTTTGATACCTGCTAGTCAAACTAACAGCATATGCAATGTCGGGTCTAGTACATAGCATGGCATACATTAGAGATCCTATGGCTGAGGCATAGGGAGTCTTACTCATCCTTTCTCTATCTTCTGCCGTTGTTGGACTTTGAGTTTTACACAAGGTCGTATTGGGCAACATGGGCAAGAACCCTTTCTTGCTATCTTCCATTCCAAACCTCTTTATAACTTTGTCCAAATATGTACTTTGTGACAATGATATTAGGCGTCTCGATCTATCTCTATAAATCTTTATGCCCAATATGTAAGTTGCTTCGCCAAGATCCTTCATTGAAAAACTATTATTCAAATATTCCTTGACACTATTAAGAAGGTCTACATCATTCCCAATCAACAATATGTCATCTACATATAGTATTAAGAATGCTACAGAGCTCCCACTCACTTTCTTGTAAATACAAGCTTCTCCATAAGTTTGTATAAAACCAAAACTTTTGATTACCTTATCAAAACGTTGATTCCAACTTCGGGATGCTTGCTTCAATCCATAGATGGACCGTTGAAGTTTGCATACCTTGTTAGCATCTTTAGGATCGACAAATCCTTTGGGTTGCATCATATACAACTCTTCATCAATGTCTCCATTGAGGAACACTGTTTTGACATCCATCTGCCATATCTCATAATCATAATATGAAGCGATTGCTAACATAATCTTCACAGACTTTAGCTTCGCTACTGGTGAGAAGGTCTCATCATAGTCAACTCCTTGAATTGGTCGAAACCCTTTTGCGACAAGTCGAGCTTTATAGACAGTAACATTACCATCAGCATATGTTTTCTTCTTGAAAATCCATTTGTTCTCGATAGCCTTCCGGCCATCCGGTAAGTCCACCAAAGTCCATACTTGGTTTTCGTACATGGATCCAATCTCGGATTTCATGGCTTCTTGCCATTTATTGGAACCTGGGCTCATCATCGCTTCCTCATATGTCGCAGGGTCATCGGTGTTGTCCACCAACATGACACTCATAACGGGATCATACAAATCAGGAATGGTACGAGTTCTCGTTGACCTGTGAGGCTCCGTAGCAACTACAACCAAAGTTTCATGATCATCATCATTAGCTTCCTCTCTTATTGGTGCAGGCACCACAGGAACTTCTTCCGGTGCTGCGCTACTCGCAAGTTCGAGAGAAGGTTCGACAACCTCGTCGAGTTCTACTTTCCTTCCAGTCACTTTTTTCGAGAGAAATTCTTTCTCTAGAAAGGATCCATTCTTGGCAACGAAGATTTTTCCTTTGGATCTATGATAGAAGGTATACCCAATAGTTTCCTTCGGGTATCCTATGAAGATGCATTTTTCCGCTTTGGGTTCAAGCTTGTCCGGCTGTAACTTCTTTACATAGGCTTCGCAACCCCAAACTTTAAGGAACGACAATTTAGGTTTCTTCCCAAACCATAATTCATACGGTGTCGTTTCAACGGATTTAGATGGTGCCCTATTTAAAGTGAATGCGGCTGTTTCTAATGCATAACCCCAAAATGATAGCGGTAAATCTGTAAGTGACATCATAGAACGAACCATATCTAAGAGAGTTCGATTACGACGTTCAGACACACCATTACGCTGTGGTGTTCCCGGCGGTGTCAATTGTGAAAGTATTCCGCATTTCTTCAAATGCTCGCCAAACTCGTAACTTAGATATTCACCTCCATGATCAGAACGTAGAAATTTAATCTTCTTGTTATGTTGATTCTCAACCTCACTTTGAAATTCCTTAAACTTCTCGAAAGTTTCGGACTTATGTTTCATGAAATAGATATACCAATATCTACTCAAGTCATCCGTGAAGGTAAGAACATAACGATAACCACCGCGCGAGGCTACACTCATTGGACCACACACATCGGTATGTATGATTTCCAATAAGTCCTTAGCTCGCTCCATCATACCAGAAAATTGAGTCTTAGTCATTTTACCCATCAGACATGCTTCGCATCTTTCAAGTGATTCGAAATCAAGTGATTCAAGAAGTCCATCGGAATGGAGTTTCTTCATACGCTTCACTCCAATGTGACCAAGACGACAGTGCCACATATAAGTCGAGTTATCGCTCGATTTCAAACGTTTAGCTTCAATGTTATTAATATGTGTATTTCCACTATCGAGATTCAATAAGAATAGACCATCTATCAAAGGTGCATGTGCATAAAACATATTACTCATATAAATCGAACAACCATTATTCTCGGACTCAAACAAGTAACCGTCTCGCAATAAACAAGATCGCGATATAATGTTCATGCTTAACGCAGGCACTAAATAAAAATTATTTAAGTATAAAACTAATCCCGATGGTAGATGAAGAGGTAGCGTGCCGACCGCGATCACATCAACCTTTGATCCGTTTCCCACGCGCATCGTCACCTCGTTCATCGCTATCTTCCGTTTATTCGCAAAGACTGCTTTGAGTTACAAATATGAGCAACCGAACCAGTATCAAATACCCAGGCACTACTACGAGTACTAGTGAGATACACATCAATAACATGTATATCGGATATACCTTTCTTCTTGATGTTGTCGTTCTTCAAATCCGCCAAGTACTTTGGGCAATTCCGCTTCCAATGACCTTCTCCCTTGCAGTAAAAGCACTCTGTATCAGGCTTGGGTCCAGCCTTGGTCTTCTTCGTTGGTGCGGTAACTTTCTTACCACCCTTCTTGAAGTGTCCCTTTTGCTTAGACTTTCCTTTCTTGAATTTGGTGGTATTATTGACCATCAACACTTGGTGCTCTTTCTTGATCTCCACTTCTGCAGATTTTAACATGGAGAAGAGTTCTGGCAACTGCTTGTTCATGCTTTGCATATTGTAGTTCATCACAAAGTTCTTGTAACTTGGTGGTAGTGATTAGAGGACACAGTAAATCCCCAAAGCATTAGGAATCACTATACCCAAGCTTTGAAGTTTGTTTGCGTGCCCAGACATCTTAAGCACATGCTCACTAACGGAGCTGCCCTCTTCCATCTTGCAGTTAAAGAACTTTTCAGAAGCCTCATAGCTCTCAACTGTCGTGTGAGTCTCAAAAATCAATTTGAGTTCACGGACAATATCATGTGGGTATGAATTCTCAAACCTTTTCTGAAGCTCCGATTCCAAACCATACAAGATAGCACACTGAACTATGGAGTACTGATTCTTTCGAGCGAGGTAAACATTCTTTACTTCATCGGTAGCATCAGTTGTAGGCGGGTCACCCAGCGGTGCATCCAGCACATAGGTCAAATTACCAGCATTGAGGACAATCCTCAAATTGCGGAACCAATCCGCAAAGTTGCTTCCATTGTTTTTCAACTTTTCTTTCTCTAGGAACGCATTAAAATTGATGGTAGGGGCCGCCATTGATCTACAACATATTTGCAATAGTTTAGACTAAGTTTATGACAAATTGAGTTCTAATTAATAGTTAAATTAATCTAGGTGAACTCCCACTCAAAACAATATCCCTCACATTGTTTTAGTGATCACACGAACCAAATCCACCACATCAAAACCGATCATCACGAGAGTTGATGTAGCTTCAATGGCGAACAATCAACATGTTCATCATATATACTATATGATTCATGCTTTACCTTTCGGTGATCCGTGTTCCGAGACCATGTCTGTACATGCTAGGCTCGTCAAGATCTAACCTTAGCTTCCGCATGAGCAAATCTGGCTTGCTCACGTTGTATACACTTGCGGAATCTAACACACCCGATCATCACGTGGTGCTTCGAAACAACAAGCTTTAGCAACGGTGCTTACTAAGGGTGAACACCTTAGAACTTGAAATTCATGTGCATGAGGGATCATCTTATAACGCTACCGTCGTTAACTAAGCAATACAAGATGCATAAAGGATTAATATCACATGCAATTCATAATATGTGATATGATATGGCCTTTCTTCTTTGTTCTTCCGATCTCCATCTTCAAGCACGAACATGATCTCCATCATCACCGGCATTGCATCAAGGTCAATGACGCTGTTCCATGGTTGTCGTCCACCAGCTTCAACTATTACAACTACTTTGAATAGACACGCGGGTCTTAACAAAAATTAAAGACAACCATATGGCTCCTGCCGGTTGCCTACTTACAATAAGGAACATTGCATACATCAAATATAATCACAATCATGGCCATATCACATCACAGCACACCCCTGCAAAACAAAGTTAGACGCCTCTAATTTCTTTGCATGTTTTACGTGGTTTGGGGCTTTCAATAAGTGTCGATCTAACTTACGAACAAGAACCACAACGTTGATGTTTGAACTATCAAGTGCCCGTTGTAAATTGGATCTATATTATAATGGGAGAGACAGACACCCGCAAAGCCACTTATGCAATACAAGTTGCATGTTAAGCGTGGAGCAAGTCTCATGAACGATGTCATGTAAGGTTAGCCCGGGCCGCTTCATCCCATCATACCGCAAGATGCAAAGTACACAAGAAGCAATTGATAATAAAAGCACCACCGCCCACAATGACCATTGTGTTCTACTCGTGCAACAGATCTACATATAGACACGGCTCTGATACCACTACAGGGGTTCGTAGCATGGAAAACAAAAAATTTCTACCGCATACAAACAAACAAGCCAAGATCTATCTACTAGATTGTAGCAACGAGTCGATAGAATGACTCACCCTCGAAGATTCCAAGGTGTTTAACGAGAGAGGATTCTCGTGGGTGATGTAGTCGTACTCTTCCCGATCTCAAGATCGCGTAGACGATCCTTCCAGCGCTGCGTTCCGGCAGCGCTTCCGCAGTCGGTCACACGTTCGGTACTCGACGAAGACCTTCCTCTCCCTTGTTCCAGCAGGCAGCGGAGGTTGTAGCACTCTCCTCGCGATTCCGGCAGCATGACGGCGTGGTACCGGAAGTAGAGGGGAGATCTCGCAGGGCTTCGCCTTAAGCCGAAGCGAGTATGGTGGACTATGAGAGAGGCCTCGGTGATCTAGGGTTTAGAAACACCAAGGGGAGAAGGCTAGGCCGGAGGCTAGGGCTAGAGGAGATCCCCAACTCGGCGACTTGGCAAACCCTAGGAGGCGGCGGCGACAATGGTGGAGGCCGGCAGCTAGGGTTTAGGTTTAGAGGAGAGACGTGTAGGTCTTGGAGGGGCAGCCCTGCCCCTCCTTATATAGGTGGGAGGCGCCGGCCAAGGGGAGGGGAGTCCCTCCCCAACTCGGCTTCCAAGGCCGGCGGGTGGAGGGAGAGGAACTCCTCCCCAAGTAGGTTTCCTACTCTCCCTCCACCAAACAAAATAGCCGTTTGACTTTTCAAATTGGCGTTTGACTTTTCAAACTAGGATTTGATGTATCCCTTTATTTTGTTCAGCGATGACACCTAGTACATGATGCAATCATATCAACTTGATATAACACATTCATGTACCCTTCCCCTCCGGAGTGCCGGACATTCCGGAACCTTCTAGAACATTCCCGATGAAAACACCGGAACCATTCTCCAACCCCGAAACAGGACTTTCCTTATATGAATCTTATTCTCCGGACCATTCCGGATCTCCTCGTGATATCCCGGATCCCATCCGAGACTCTGAACAACATTCGGTCTCTTACTCATCATTCCATAACTACTCAACAACGTCGAATCCTTAAGTGTGTCTCCCTACGGTTCGTGAATTATGCGGACATGATCGAGACACTTCTCCGAACAATAACCAATAGAGGAATCTGGAAGTTCATATGTCTCCCACATATTTCTACGATTACTTTGCCATCGAATGAACCACTTACATACGATACCAATTTCCCTTTGTCTCACGATAGTTTACTTATCCGAGGTTTTGATCGTCGGTATCTCCGCATACCTAGTTCAACCTTGTTACTGATAAGTACTCTTTTCTCGTTCCCGTGATATGTGATCCCTTGTGAGCTAATCACATGCTTGCAAGCTAATTGGATGACATTCCACCGAGAGGGCCCAGAGTATATCTATCCGTCATATGGATGGACAAATCCCACTCTTGATCCATGTGTCTCAACCAATACTTTCTGAACACTCAATGCCACCTTTATAACCACCCAGTTACGGTGTGGTGTTTGATATCATCAAAGCATCCTTCCGGTGATGGTGATAAGCATGATCTCATGGTCGAAGGAATTAGGTTACTATGTATCATAAAGCATATAACAATTGAACTATTAAAATGACTTGATCTTTATTCTACGCTCATCTATGGGAGTATGTCCATCATATCATTCTCCTAACAATATGATCTTGTTGTTAATAACATCTCAATGTTCATGATAGGGAAACCACAATCATTTATTAACCAACAAGCTAGTATTATAAAGAGGCTTTACTAGGGACTCTAATTTAGTTTACAAATCACACAAGTATTAATTTTTCCTTGTTAATACTATTATAGCATGAATGTAAACATTCATCATAAACACAAAGATATTATTGCCTCTAGGGCATATCTCCAACAAGTTGGACCACCTTATATAGTAGAGTGTTGCACCATTCACTAAGGTGTGATAAGAAGAGAAGCCCTCGTGCACTCCTCCTCCGACGCCTCCCACCACGCCACGCCTCGCCTCGCCTCGTCACAACGCGCGCGCGCCGCGGGTTGCGGGAATCTCGCCGAGCCGAGCTTTATTTTGCTGGTTGGGAAAACTGATTATGAGTCATTAACGGACGCGTTAATTACAGCCGTTTCCAGTTTTTATGGACGTGGACTGTTACCGACTCGGACGTGGGCTGAGCCCCACGATCTCCCTAACCTGCACTATATAAGCGTCTGCGCTAAACCTAATCGGTGAATCAATCCACAACACGCACCTACCTCCAGAACCTTGCATCGCCGCTTTCGTCTTTCCCATCCCGGCTTGCGGCGTGCACTGCAGATCGGGACAGTAGGCCTCCAGAACCCTGCCTCTCGTGAACCTGTATGGGTGAGGGGCGATCAGGTTTTTGGGGAGCGCTCAAGCGCGACTACTGGCAGTCACGACGTCGTCCGACGACGAGTTCCCGAACGACCACTTCTTCTCGGACATCAGCGACCTGTTCGGCAACCTCAACATGGGCGACAACCCTGCTGCTGCTACCGCCACGGCTACTGCCGCAACTGCATTGTATGTGATCTCAATCTCTCTCTTTCGAATTATGTTAGAGTTTCTAGTTCTAGCGTTTGGCGTACATGTGATAGGTTTGTCTTGTATAGATGTAATCTGTTCATCTACTTTGTTGATCTGCATGATTGGTTTTACTACTGTTTGTATGATCACGCTTTATCAGTTTATTATTCGGATTAAATCATATGGATTATTGCTTATATTTCCAACAGTTGTTGCATGCACACTATTGTTGTTCGTACTTGCTACAACTATTAGTTGTTTCTTTCTTCCTATGTAGTACTTTGCATGCACTTTTGCCAGCATGTTTCTCATGCGTCATATTTATGAAGACATAGCCATGATCGAAGTTCCTGGTGCCAATGAGACCATTGGAGAAGTTCCTGCGGAGTATGGAAATGAGGGTACTGTGATTTTCACATCAAATTGGGAAAACCGTGTTGTTCAGAAGAAGCTGCAAAAAGGAGATATTTATGTCTTCGAGTTTGAAACATAGGAGGGCTATTTGGCCATGATAGTACATAAAATCTAAGTGGTTATGAATATAGTTATTTTTTTAGAGATGTATGTGAACTAAAGATCCAAATGAACTACTTGCATCTGAACTATGTGTATTATTATCATGTGCTATGAGTTTCTTTGTATTATGAGTTCTCTATTGTTTTCGTATGTTGATATGCACAAAAGCATGCGCCGGCAGGCAACAATTTTGTGTCATCATCGCACTTAATGTCTAACACTAATGGTGAGCCGGCCCACAATGCACCACGGTGTTCACCTACAACTGTTGTGCTAGAACTAGTGTAGTGGATCCGATGTGCTCTGTGAAAATAGTATCGTCAATGCACTTTTCGTGACACAGTTATCCCTGGCAGCTTTTTTTGCTGTCATAGCACGAGTGCGATGTTTAGGCAGGTGTCTCGGCGTTTATAACTGTCAGGACCCATGCTTTGTTGTAGTGCATCCGACACATAAGATAAAAGAATAAGGTAGGGGTTGGGATGAGATGAATAAAGGCTATGGTACGATTTCACCATAGAGGTCTTTGGGTGGAAGCAAAAGATTGGAGATGGAAAAAACCACCGACTGTCGGCATCGACAAGACATCGACAACTATGGCAATTGGATGTGCCACCTCATCTCGATATCATACTGACCTTTGTTTGTGGCACCTCAGCCTTACATGTAGACAAATGTATTTACAATCATATCTCTCCCTCTCTCATTGATGCGTTTTTTAGGGGAGTCATTGATGCATATGAACCATGTTATTTAACAAGGCCTGCTATGATTTGTGTTGCAGCAGGGGACCCATTGTTGCAACATATGAAAATGGGATTGAGGAAAGGAGGAGAGTGCTTAAAATGGTACGTCGTCCACAAATTTGTGAAAATGAGTGGACTAATCATTACGTTGGGGGACATAGTAAAATTCACACCTTGACACGGAGTCAAAAAAAAAAAAAATAGGCAGGACGAAGGCAAGGTGGATAGGGCTATCCTACAAGCTCAACCATATGGAGGTTCAGCGAAGCGTCCTCTATTTATGAAAGACGATGGGATGAGAGAAATAAAAGAAAAATGAAGAGATCCCAACTGCTATCGTTCATGACATTGGTATCAACACGATATTGGTCACTGGATGTGCCGCCTCGCCCCAGTATCATATTAACCATCGAATGTGCTACCATAGCACGACACGTGCATTTATGGTAATACGATTGTCCATGGTTTTTGTCAAAATTTCACATTTTTACTTTACGATTTGGGGTGAAGTATGAACACTCAGCCGGAATCTAGTATACCATGTTAGTTAGTTGAGAAATGCTACACGTACGGACAACATCTATAAAAATTCTTACGGACTGCACCGCGCTACAGCAAATTGAAAAAGAACAGAGAGATCGTGCCCCACAATTCAAGGAGAAAAAAACTAGGACCAACCAGCTGCCTCCACATTAGTCCGTAAGATCCATTCTGTAAGATGTTTCCGTAAGTGTAGTGTTATTGTAGTAGTTAGTTTTTCTTTGCGAGAAGTTACTTTGTAACAACATCAGGTAATTCTAATTGATATTCTTGAGGGGAGGAGGGGGGGAGTGAATGTTTTACCACATGTGGGCGATGATCATTTGACGGATCTTCTTACCTAGTACTCCCTCCGTAGCTTGCTAAAAAAGACATATATTGTGAAACAGAGGGAATAGTTATATCGGTAGTATTCAGTTCGTAGGGGCAAGGAACGCCATGGCACATTGGCCACACATTGTTTGTCATTGATCTTCTGAAGGGGACCGGTGACGCGCTAGAGAGTAGAACAGACATCGACATCTGAATTACTGTGTAGTATTATTCAATTTCTCTTCAGGTTTTCACACTGTACATAGGGCGAGCAGTTGTCCACGTAGCTAATTGTCCATTTTTTTTCCTAACCACACACTCAAATTCTTCTATCATGAAACTTATGCATTTACCAACACCTGCGCCTAGAAGAGACTATATTCACGGAGGTTGAAGATTTAATTTCCAACAAAGTGGCCACGAAGTCTCGGCGGTGAAACGACTGACGTTTACGTGTTTCCCTGTAACCATAAGGCGAACCGTAGTAGGTAAGAGAACCCAAATCAGCTGGCTCAACACTTACTAATAAACCTGAATTTGGCATTAACCTTCACAAGAGTTGGCCGACATGCCGATCGATATGACTTGTTCGCGGAATGCGCGTTATGATTTGACCGACAAGCTCTTCTTTGGAATAGCGACTGCAGCCCCGGCCGGCGCGCTAGTTCAGATTCAGGTCACCAGTCAGTGCATCTCTTTCCTACGGTGCTAGTGCTTGTCATCTCTTTTTCGTGCATAGTGACATGCAAGAATTTGAGTATGGTAGGCTGCAGTACACTACGTACGTGGGCGTGCACTTACGTACGTAGATAATGTATAGAGATACATCAGCTTTCACGTCTCGCCAGCCCTTGATTTTTGTTCTTAATTAAATTTGTTTGGAGTGGTTACTAGCTCCCACCATCCTTCATTTCTGCTTGATTTCTTTATAAGGGTGGCCACTGGAAATATCTTCCCATTTTATAACTAGTAGTACCAACAAAATATCTAATTTTTGTCTATATATACATGGGCAGGGGCTAGATTGATGTTATCCTTGCTCCAAACAACAGAGCCAGTGAACCATACATCTCGGCACGTCGGCAGAGCTTGTCAATTAATGGGTGCCAAGCTCCCAGCGGCAGTACCGCTCTCGCAGGTGGCCAAGCTAGGCTCGCTCCTCCTCCTCTTCCTCCTCGCGCCGCTGGTGCCTTCCTTCCTCAGGGTACCCTACTTCTACCTCCTCTTCAACGTCATCGTCCTCGGGCTGGGCATCCAGGCCGGCCTCCTTCGCGGCGGCGGCAGCGTCATAACCGCCTCCTCCGCACCACGCGCCGACGAGACCCGGCACAGGTCATCGAGTGATCAGGCTGACACGCCTATCAGCATCGGGGCTTCACCGTTTCAGCAGAGGGCAAGATCCGTCCAGCCCAACGTCCACGTCGAGCAGAAGGCGGTTGCAGGTGATCCTGTGGCCTCTGCCTTTGGAGCAAGTAATATTATTGACTTGAAGACGAAGACGAAGGAGGTGGTGCTGACGCTGATGAAAAAGGTCCCGTCCACGGCGAGCATCTTCTTCCTCAGCGCACTCAACGGCGGCCAAGTCGGTGGCGAGGAACAGGCATACGAAGAGGAGAAGGAAGAAGGTCCTAAGGTCGACGTGGACGGCGATGTGACCATGAGTCGGCAGGAGCTATTCGCCAACACGGAGAGGTTCATCGGAATGTTCCGCAAGCAGCTCAGGATGGAGAAGCAGTAGTCCTGCTGGTAGCTAGCACAAATATGTTTCTCTTCTTTTTCTTTCTTGCGTCATTCTGTATGCATTTAGGTTTTTAAAATTGACATCATTAGTTTGTTGAATAATTCTAGCTGTTGGTTAGTCATCAGGTTCAGTTAGCTAGGTGTTAGTTTTTTTAAACACTTTCAGTTAAGTTTCTGTTGGGGTTTTTTAGCCCAGCTCCGGTCGACGCGCATGTGCGTTTGGACCTGGTTTGTAGGATCGCTGTGAGCGCCATGTTTGATCGTGGGATGGCACGATCTAGTCGTGGACGTGGCGCAAGAATCGGCAGCTCGTTGTATCTCGTGATCAATAAGAAGAAGAAACAGAAAAGCGGCAAGTTGTACGCTGCGCCAAACATCTCTGTCTTCCATCTCAGCTCATCTACCCATCGATAGCAACGCGATCAGCGCTAGAATTCGCGAGGAGGAGAGATAGAGTGATCACTTGGTGCTTACAATTGGCATCAGAGCCATGTCGAAGCCCGCACCGGCCGCGTCGGAGGTGGAACAGGACAAGGACGTCACGTCGGGCGGGGCCAAGGCGCCGCCGCCACGACGTCGCATGTCTGCCTCTCCGACACCGCGCCGTGGGAGGAGCCTGGTTCGTCGCGACGGCACGGAGCTGATCGTGCGCGAGCGCGTGATCAGGGAGGGCGGCGGCACCGCCCAGTACCCCACACTGACCCGCTCAAACTATGCGGAGTGGGCGACGGTGATGCGGATCCAGCTGGCAGGCCGCACACCTATGGGACGCCATCGAGTTTGGCGTCGACGACGAGCAAGACGACCGCGCGTCACTGGCGGCGCGCCTGCGTGCCGTCCCGCCGGAGCTGGTACGCACCCTCGCGGCGAAGAACTCCGCACAAGGAGCGTGGGAGACGCTCAAAACCATGCGCCTCGGGGGCGAACGCATCCGCGAGGCCAAGGCGCAGACGCGCCATCGGGAGTACGAGAACCTCGCCTTCCGCCCAGGGGAATCGATCGAGGACTTCGCGATCCGGCTGACGAACCTTCTCAGCGATCTCGAGCTCCTTGGTGATCCGGTGGACGAGTACAAGGCCGTCCTCAAATTCCTCCGCCTCGTACCACATAAGTTCCGTCCCATGGCTATGGCTATTGAACAAACCGTGAATTTGAAGCATCTCACCATCAAGGACCTGTGCGAGCGCCTGCTCACGGCGGAAGAAGGGTACGACCTTGACGATGCCACGGACGGGGTCGGCAAACTTCTGCTGACCGAGGACGAGTGGCGATCCCGTCAAAAGGGTCGCGCCTCGGACGGCTCCGGAGGCTCGGGCTCCGGCGGCAAGCAGCACCGAGACCGTCCAGGTGGCTCGAAGGACGCCGCACGAGGCGGCGGCGCGAGCGGCGCATCCAAGGATGACAAGTGCCGCTATTGCGGCAAAAAGGGCCATTGGGCCCGAGAGTGCCGCAAGAGGAAGCGCGACGAGCAGGCGCAAGCACATCTCGTTCAAGGGGAGGAGGACCCCGATCCAGCCATGCTCATGGCCGTGTGCGTCCCTGACGATGAGGTCGTCGCATCTGCCACTGCGGGGCTGCAGATCTTCCTCAACGAGGAGCGTGCACGGGTGGAGTTCCGTCGCACCGACGGCGACACAGACTCCGTGTGGTTCCTGGACACGGGAGCGTCCAACCATATGACGGGCGATGCCACGGCGTTCGCCGAACTCGACACCAAGATAACTGGAAAGGTCAAGTTCGGAGACGGCTCCTTGGTTGACATCCAGGGCAGGGGTACCGTCCTCTTCGCCGTGGCTGGAGGGCAGCACCGGGCGTTCACCAACGTCTACTGGATCCCGAGGCTGCGCAGCAACTTGATCAGCGTTGGCCAGCTCGATGATATCGGGTGCCCCTCTCATGTCGAAGGGGGGTACATGACAGTGCGCGACCGCGCGCAGAAGCTGCTCGTCCGAGTGGCGCGCGCTCGGAACCGCCTCTACCCCGCCAAGATGAAGATCGCCAAGCCTGTCTGTCTCCTGGCGCATGCAGATGACACGGCATGGTTGTGGCACTCGCATTTTGGGCACCTTCATTTCCAGGGGTTGGAGCGACTCGCAAGCCAGGGCATGGTACGTGGCCTCCCACGCATCAGCCACCCGGAGCAGATTTGCGACGCCTGCCTCATCCGCAAGCAGAAGCGATAACCATTCCCGCAGGCGGCAAAGTTCAGAGCCACTGATCAGCTCGAACTGGTGCATAGCGACTTATGCGGCCCCATCACACCTGCAACTCCAGGAGGGAAGAACTACTTTCTCCTGCTGGTCGATGACCTCAGCCGATACATGTGGATCTTCCTCTTGAAGACGAAGGACGAGGCAGCCGATGTCCTCCGCCAGTACACCGCTGGCGTGGAAATGGAATCAGGACGGAGGCTGCCCACACTTCAGACAGATCGCGGCGGCGAGTTCACCTCGAAGGACTTCGCGGCGTTCTGCGCTGAGCGTGGCACCGCCCGTCACTTGACAGCTCAGTACTCACCTCAACAAAACGGAGTTGTCGAGCGGCGGAATCAAACCGTCGTCGGGATGGCGAGGAGCATGCTCAAGGGCATGGGAGTGCCGGGCAGGTTCTGGGGCGAGGCCGTCACTGCCGCAGTATTCGTGCTGAACCGCTCGTACACGCTGAGCGTGGAGGGAAAGACGCCGTTTGAAGCCTAGTATGGAAGAAATCCAGATGTGCACTTTCTGCGCGTGTTTGGTTGCAGAGCTCACGCCAAGATCACGCGCCCAAACTTGAAGAAGCTGGACGATCGGAGTGTACCGGTGATCTTCCTGGGCTACGAGCCCGGTGGCAAGGCATACCGATGCTATGATCCAGCTGCCACGCATGGTCGTGTCTCGCGACGTGGTCTTCGACGAGGGCAGACCATGGTCGTGGACTCCTGATGGAGACGAGTTCCTACCTGGAGAGTTCACCGTCGAGTACACGGTGTACGGGGGAGCAACGGTTGAACCTGTCGCCCCTTCCCCCACACCAGCATCTCCTCCACCGAGCGAGCAGGGTGTCGAGCAGCAGCAACAGCTCACACCTGTCATGAACACTGCGTCGAGCCCTCCCACAACCGAGCCCGCTGCGGAGAGTGGCGCGAGCCCAGTGCGATTTGTCTCACCACCATCGGGCTACGAGGACACGCTGGACGTCGGGGACGACGCGGACCTGCCTCACCGTTTCCGCCTCGTCTCTGACCTGATCGACACGGCTGCAGCACCACCAGGCCGTGGTGAGCAGCTGCTGATTGCGGACGAACCGGTGTCGTTCTCTGACGCAGAGCAGCACGAGTCCTGGTGCCGCGCCATGCTCGAAGAGATGACGGGGATCGAGGATAACAAGACCTGGACTCTGACTGAGCTACCTGAAGGGCATCACCCAATAGGGCTCAAGTGGATCTACAAGGTTAAGAAGGATGCTGACGGTGCAGTGATCAAGCACAAGGCGCAGCTAGTAGCAAAGGGGTACGTGCAGCGGGAAGGGGTGGACTTCGATGAGGTCTTCGCGCCTGTAGCCCGCTTGGACTCGGTACGCCTGCTCATTGCCATAGCTGCCCAACTCAAATGGAAGCTGCACCACCTCGACGTCAAATCGGCCTTCCTGAACGGGGAGCTCGCCGAGGAGGTCTACGTCGGCTAGCCAACCGGCTTCGCTCGGGAGGGAGAAGAGCACAAGGTCCTGCGCCTGCACAAGGCGTTGTACGGTCTGCGTCAAGCTCCCCGAGCATGGAACACGAAGCTTGACGCCACCTTGCACTCCCTCGGATTCACAAGCTGCCCCTCGGATCACTCTGTGTACGCACGGGGCACGGGGGACACACGTCTACTCCTGGGGGTCTATGTTGATGATCTGATCGTGACTGGAGCGGACACCGGCGAGGTGCAGCGCTTCAAGGAGGAGATGACCGAGCGCTTCAAAATGAGCGACCTCGGTTTGCTCAGCTTCTACCTGGGCATTGAAGTGAAGCAACGTGACGACGACATCACCATCAGCCAGGCCGCGTACGCTGAAAAGCTTCTTGGCAAGGTGAACATGTCAGACTGCAACTCTGCAGTTGTGCCCATGGAACCTCGCTTGAAGCTAAGCAAGACAAGCACTCAAGAACCAACAGACGCATCTCACTATCGGAGCATGGTGGGTGGCCTGAGGTATCTTGTCAACACCAGGCCTGACATCGCCTTCGCCGTCGGATATGTCAGTCGGTACATGGAGGCTCCGACGATCGAGCACTATGCAGCGGTCAAGCACCTGCTGCGCTACATTGCGGGTACACGAAGCTACGGGTGTTTCTACTCGAGCTCCGGTGACCTGCAGCTGAAGGGCTTCAGCGACTCCGACCTGGCCGGAGACGTCGACGACAGGAAGAGTACAACGGGCGTTATGTTCACGCTCGGCGGATGCCCTGTCACTTGGCACTCTGGGAAGCAGAAGGTGGTGGCTCTTTCTTCCTGCGAAGCTGAGTACATCGCCGCAACCACGGCGGCATGCCAGGGAGTTTGGCTCGACAGACTGTTGTGCGAGCTGCTGCAGAAGAACGATGGCATTCCTGCTACTGTATTCGTGGACAATAAATCTGCAATACAGCTGAGCAAGAATCCTTTCTTCCACGACAGGAGCAAGCACATTGAGGTGTGATTCCACTTCATCCGCGAGAGTATTGAGCAAAGAAAGATCAACATTGAGCACATCAAGACTGAAGATCAGCTCGCGGATGTTCTCACAAAATCACTTGGGCGTGTGAAGTTCCAGAACCTACGCGCCCGCATTGGCTTCATGGACGTCAAATAAGCATCGACAGCTAGCTTTAGGGGGAGTATGTTGAATAATTCTAGCTGTTGGTTAGTCATCTGGTTCAGTTAGCTAGGTGTTGGTTCCTTTAAACACTTCCAGTTAAGTTTCTGTTGGGGTTTTTTAGCCCAGCTCCGGTCGACGCGCATGTGCGTTTGGACCTGGTTTGTAGGATCGCTGTGAGCGCCATGTTCGATCGTGGGATGGCACGATCTAGTACTGGACGTGGCGCAAGAATCGGCAGCTCGTTGTAGCTCGTGATCAATAAGAAGAAGAAACAGAAAAGCGGCAAGTTGTACGCTGCGCCAAACATCTCTGTCTTCCATCTCAGCTCATCTACCCATCGATAGCAACGCGATCGGCGCTAGAATTCGTGAGGAGGAGAGATAGAGTGATCACTTGGTGCTTACATAGTTAAGTGTGTATCAGAAATTTGTATCCTTGGAAACCCATGCATCAGGCAGACATGATGCATAGTAGAGCGTAGACGAGGAGCGAGCAAATATTACTAATCCGGAGTTTGCATTAATTCTGTTTTACTTTGTATTTGGGTGCTTGCTTGTGCGGTGTGTTGAAAGTTATTCTATCAGCATCCTCTTACCTTTTCATTCATTGGGAGTTTTGTTATATAGAGCCAAGCTGACATGCCTTTCACTAAGGAAAGGAGCAACTAAAGGGGACTCTGAATTTTTGGTGTCAAAAGATAAACATTTATTTACTAGTAGATAGAAAAACACTCCTCGTCAGCAGACGCGAAAAAAACTCCTCGCGGCGCTCTCGTCCCCCCGAGGGCGACGACGCGGCACCCCCTCTCTCCCCGCCTAACCTTCCCCCTCCTCCCTTTCCGTCGCCTTGGCCGGGTCACTGGCAAGCCAGGCGGCCGATGGCGGCGGCCTCTTTCCCATGCCTTGGAGCTGGTCGGGGCTGGCCTCCCTCAACGGCGGCGATGTCCCTGGGGTGGCGACGGTCCGGAGGCCCTTCGGGTGGTGCTGGGCGGCGGCGCCGGTGGCGAGGCTACGACGCAGCGCGGCGATGGAGCAGCTGCTAGGGAGCGTGGCGGTGGCACCTTCCCCGGGCCCGATCTGGCCTAGGTGGGCCGCGCGTCCGCGGCTTCTTCTCCTCAGCGGCGTGGCGTCTTGCAGCGTCGGCATGGCAGGGCCCTCGGCGAGGCAGACCCGACGTTTGGCGCCGGCACCTCCGGGCCCGGATATAGGCCCTTCGGACCCAATCTAGACTTCGATGGGCTGGCGCGTCTGCTGCAGAGGCGCCCTCTGAACATGGTGGCGATGACGGTGATCGGGATGGGGACAGCGGAACAGCGGCCTACCTGTTGCAGCTAGGCGGCAGGGGCTTTACGGGCCCTTCGGGGGCCCGCCCGGGGCCGCCAAGCCTGGTTTGACCCTGCTGCTCAGCCTAGTCGGCGACCGCCTTTCGGTGGTGGAGGTGGGCTCCTCCCGCGTGGTCGCAGGGCTGCTGTCCCTAGCCGGTTCTATGTCGTTTCCCTGTTTTCGGGTTGCTTGCTATGTCCATGATGAGGCGATGACGATGATGGAGCAAGATCGTGGTGGCGCAAGTTGGTAGGCGTTGAAGCTGGTGGTGGCATGCCGTATCGCCCGGGTTTTTTTTGTAGGTGGGGTTAGGGAGAAATCTCTGTCGGCTGGTCCGTCTCCGTCGCGGTGCCACCCTCGGATGGCGCCATTCCTTCTTGAAGGGCGTCATGGATATCCTCGGCCTACTATACTCCGAGTGCCGGGGGAAACCCTAGGTCCAGTGTTTTGGCCCAGGCAGCAGCGCCGTGTCAACGGCGTTTCCCTTCTTAGGTGTTGTCTTGGTACTAGGCGTGTCGGTGTGTCTGAAGCGTGGTGGGACTATTCCGGTTGGCGCAACGATGGCGGGTCACCCTAGTCTCGTTGAATCGTCGTTTTCATCATTTCTTTTCTTTTTGGGCGTGTTTTAGCTGATGCCCCAGCATTCTTAGTTGGTCGAATTCTTGTATCAGTGTGGTTGCTTTATTTATAAAGCGGGACGAAAGCCTATTTCAAAAGAGTAGATAGAAAAACAAAGCTATCCAGAATATATCTCAGTGGCCTTCATAATTGTCCCATTCCAAACACCCCTACCGTCCACCCTGGTTTCATGATCGTAACCCCTACTAGTAACTCCCTCGTATGCACTATTAACTTAGGAATGTGCAACTATCTCAATTCCGCACTCTTTTGTGCAACTAGTATAATCTTTAGCTATTAAAAATAACAATGAAAGGATAATATACCATGGGCAAAAGCATTACGTACACACAATCAAACAGCGTGAGACTCCACGTCGCAACAAATTTTGTATTACGCAACACACACACAATAGTAATAAGGATCTCTTTTATAAATAACTTCTATTTTAACAAAAAAAATATAAGAAAGTAATATCAATTGGTGTATAATGAATAAAGATAAAAGGGTAAAAATAAATGAGAAGAAAATTTCTCACCAAAAATGAGAAGAAAATGACAGAAACTATATATAGAAAATAGAGGGGAGGCGAAATAAAAAAAGAAGCAACAAAAATGGAAATAAATAAAAACAAAAGGAAGAAACATAACTAAAGCAACACCAAATAAAGAGAAAAGAAAAAACCGAATAAACGAACTAAGGGCGTGTTTTCTTGCCCGCTCGCACCCGCTGAGTAAAATAAGGGTGTTTAGTTGCCCGCATCCTCGTTTCTCACACCCGCTAAGTAAAAATAAGGGTGTTTCCTTGCCCCCATCCTCGTTTCTCGCATCCGCTGAGTAAAAATAAAAGTGTTTGGTTGCTTACGAAGAAAAGATTTAAAGATTTCCTGCACGGCATAAATCTTAAAGGAGAAAAAAGTTTACCCTAGAGTAATGCCGATTTTGGACGTTTTCACGAAGCCGGTTCGTATCCGTGAAAAGAGGGAAGTAGCTTCTCGCTGGGTGCAAGTCCATAGCCCTCAACGTACAACTTCTTCACAGCTTTTGCCCTTAATATGAGACTAATCCCGTCCTCTTCCTCGTTGATATTGCTCTCCAAGATCCTTCGGTGCTCTAGGCACTCTCCCTCGGTACCACTCCTCCACCGAACACACGATCCCGATGATGGCAAACTTGGAGACGCTGTAAGGGTGCAGCGAGAGATGGCCCAGCACGCCCGCAGTGCTGGCCGTGCAGATGATGATGCTGCGCGCGTGGCACCATGACCCGCGCCACGTGCTTAACATCCGCCGTGACGCCCCGGGCGTTGATCGCCATGACGACGAGGTTGAGGGATAGGGTGTCAGGTCGGATCCCGCCTAAATCCTACGTCTAGTTTGTTTTTTAAAATTTAATTTAAATTTTTGTTCACTAGAATTTGATAAATGAACTGGAAGTGGTAGGATGGGATCTCACTTAACACCCTATCGAGGGAGCCGTGCAGCTTGCCGTGTCGGGACAGGGCGAGGTCGACCAGCGCGGCAACCTGGGACTCATGGAGTAGCTGTCCCGCTCGCGGCGGCACAGACCGTCAAGCTCGCCCTCACGGCGGCGTCGACCTTGCCCTCCTTTATGGCCCACACGAACGGCCACCCCGACGCCTCGAGGCCCTGCGCCACCAGCGGCACCAACAGGAAGTGCAGCTCCGACGCCACCATGTAATCAGTGGCTAGTTTGCCTACGTGTGTGCTGTGAGCTTGCGTACACCGTTGCACCAAGATCGAGCTGGCAATGGCAACAACGGGACGGCTAGCTGCTGTGAGCTTGACTGTCTGTCCCGCCACGAACTCCTCCGCGGCGTGCAGAGGCGGTGGGAATGACGGGGCGAGGGACGTGAGTGGAGGGAGCGGGTCGGCGGCGTGGACTGATTCGAGGCCGGACTAGGTGGCCGCGCCGTGGCCGTGCCGTGTGATGCCATCGCCTGCGAGCTTCTTACGATGCTCAGGAGGTGTTCGAGGAAATGCAAAGGGAAGGGAAAAATACAGAGGAGACACAGGTTCAGTTTCTTGGCGTCCATGGTGCTGACGACTGTCAACTGGTTCTCCCGTCCATGGCTCGTTGTAGTATCATGGTAGTATCCAGGAACGTTCATGGCCTCGTCTGGTGTCTAGATAGCTTAGTACTAATACAGATTAGAGGTGAGAAATCATGAACCAAACAACCGAACTTTGTCTTCGAAGAAAAAAAGCAGGCAAGCAAACACTAAGGTTGTGTTTCTTCTGACTTTCCTAATAATGTCAATGCGGCCAACCAAATAAGGAGGAACAATCTCCGCGCGTGCAATTACACCACTAGAGGGAAAAGAGACAGAACAACCAAACACGTCCTAAACAAAGCATTACTCCATTCGTTGGGTGAACCCAGCCCGAAAACCGGACCAATTTTCGGCCGGACGAAACACGTTTCTGGTCTGGATATGCCCAGTTTACCACTCGCGTACCTAGGCCGAGTTTCCAAGTTCGGCGAAATTCAGTTAAACTCGGCGAAATATGGGCGAATATAGGCGGATTTTATTAAGTAGGACAAGGGCGCATAGTACATCAGATTTCATAACTAGAAAAAGAACGTCGTTGTGGTCGACGCCGGACGCCGCAACTACAGGCCGAGGCGGGGGTGGTTGCCGCCTAGATGTGCGCCATGACTCGGCGAGTCGCCTGGGCAGCTCCACCAGCGGCGGTAAGACGCGGCGAGCAGCGGTCCGTCGTGTCGAGGCGAAGTTCCTCGGCGCTGTCGTGAAAAACTGCCTCCAGAAGACCAGGTTGCCATGTGTAACATCCCAAAAATACTAAACTTGGATCATCAAACTCTAATCATTAAATTTAGGGTTAACAAAAAACTTTGCTAAATAAAATATAAATGCATGCATGTGAGTATGCATTTCATTTTGAATCCTTTTGGACCAACTTGTTTGTGTGTTCCTTTGCTTGTAAATGGATGCTTAGGTGAAATAAACATCATCTAAACAATTTCCAAACTTTTCTCAAAGACAAGTAAATCAAAACAAATAGAATAAGGGAATGGTCATTTTGACCAATTTAACTCCCATGTCTACTTTGGCTGTCTCAAACTTTCAGAACCTAACAGAAACTTTTCTGGATCTTTGCACCCCTTGATTGTACTCATAACAAAGTATCAAGGACCACTTTGTGATCATCCAGAAACTTTCAAATGCATAGTTTAAATGGCAATTCAAAATTGAATCTTTATCATATGAGAAGATCCCACTTTTTCAAAAACCACTCAAACAAGCTCAACTTTCAAAACCCAAGCATCTGCAGACTCACCAACACCAACCTAGCACACCCACCAAAAATCTTTTCAAAATTCAAAACTTGAATTCTTGCGGCCATTTCATCAAACACTTGACAGGCACAAATCAAACAAAATCCAAACACTATTGTGAGCAGTGATTGAAGCCTAACTTGTTCCCTCTCTAGCTCACAACCATCTCAGTAGATCATCTAGCAAGTTAAACCAAGCACTAGCCTCACTGTAAGCTGGGCAATGACATCAATGGTGAACAGCCGAAGCTCACCATGCCACCCCAGTGGAGACAGCAAGCTAGGAGGAGATTTAGTCGTGCCAACCTTGTCTAGGAGGCAGCCCACCGTCCACCGACACTCCCTGTCCCAGCCGCGAGCGTTGCCAAAACCTGGACCACACGCACGGACCGCGCCCAGCCCGCCAGCAACCATGTCGAGCATGCGCCAGAGCGCCACCCTCGACCGAAGCCCACAGACCGCGCGCCTCCCTCGCCTCGTGCATACATGATCGCCACCGACCCAGGAGACCGCCAGACATCCTGTTCGCCGCCCCATGCCTCACACCGCCGCCGTCGAATCGCCCGCCTACGCGCGCGAGCGTCGCGTGTTCCAGACCAAACCGCACCGCCCCTACGCACGCATTAAAGCCGTAGAGCATCCCCAGAAGACCACCAAGCGATAGCCACCACGGGCCATGCCTCTAGCCGCCCGTAGCCATGTCGCCACCGTCGCCTTCCCATCCCGTTCGGTCTCATCGTCGCGACTATAAATAGAGGCCACCCCCAGCCGAATTGAGCACACCATCTCACTCCCCTCTTCTCACTGACCATTTCACCCCGTTCCCGGAGCAAGGCGAGCAACCGCCGAATTTCAACGAGCCCGGCTCTTTGGAGAAGAAGGAGCCAGCGATTGGAGCCCGGGAGAAGTCGGTACCGGAGGTTCGCCGTCGACTTCGTCGTTCGCCTTCGCCGACCCTCGCTGAACCGGTGATCCCCAGCTGACCCCCACCGGGCGCTAGGTTTCTGTCATGGCGTTGCCCAACGTCGACGATGACTCTCACCGTTGATTATTAGAACCAGATCGAGCGCACCACATCGCCCCATACCGCTTCCGCACCTGTCTCAGCGGCGTGGGACAGCCATAACCATCCTGAAGCTGTGCTTAGCAGACCGGCCCGTTAACCTTTCCCGCGCAGCCCAGTTATTTGAATTTAACCTTTTCCTTTTTAGTTCAAACACACTTCTGTAGCCAATTTCAAAAATCAACCCAGGTCGATTCAGTGAACCACATTGAATGAAACCAATTTTGTTAGAAAGGTCTGGGAATGCTGAATCCAAGCCCGTTGGATTCAAGTCATTTGGATCTGTAGATCATCCATGGTAAAAATAACAAGGCAAAAGCTTTTCTACATTCAAACATTTTTCAAATCAAAACCATAATAGCTTTTGAGTTGATTCCAACTCTCAAAAATCACATTTAACCATACCTTTAAGAATATATAAAAATATATAGGTAAACTTACAGAAATAATGTTCAAGTAATAAAAGAATGCACCATAGGCATTTCTAGCCACTTTAATTAATTAAAATAAAAGGGTAAAACCTTATTAAATTGTGACACCACTTTAAATCACATTCTCATGAACTAAAATATGTGGTGATGACATGTGTCAACATGATCCCATGTTTGGTTTGGAGAATATTAAATCTTAAGTAGTTTTTCAATGAGTAGAAATTACTTTTCTAAAAATAAAAGGAATTAAACCAAACTTTAATCTTGTAATGTTAGTGATGATGCTAGATCATCTATAGGACCCTTTTGTGTGATCATTGCAAGTAGTTAAGTATTGTTTGGTGATTGTGTACATCGTATTTATTTATAGACGCTAGTACCGACCAAGGATACGAGGAGGAAGGAGGATACTACGAAGAAGAAGCCGAGGAGAACTTCAACCACTGCTCTGCACAAGGCAAGCCTAATGCTACTAGTTGAATGTGCAAGCTAACACTTGCAAGATACCCTACTAATGCAAGCTTATACTGATATTGTGCAAGCCAATACTTGCAAGCCTTACTAATCAAGTTGACCTATGCAAGCTACTACTTGCTTGCTACCATGCCACTATATGCCTTAAAGCATATATGATCATAACCACTTGATAAATCAATCCTAGTTTTATTTGCCAGTTTATTACTTTATTTCTTTATCAAAGCTCTTACTTAGAGTTTACTGGAATAAATGGTAGATACTAGAAGGATACTTGCAGGTTGCATAAAGAGCATAAAATTTGGCCTAAGCTAGATAATCTTGATGTCCTCCTAAGGCATGAGATTAAACTTAGTCAAACCCCACTAGTGTACCACCCCTCATTAGTGCTTACCCCCACCTGTAGATGCTAGTGCTAAGCATAAAACTTGACCAACTTTAGATGGGAATACTTGGTGAAAATGGTTATGAAAACCTTGGAATGATGGATCATTCTATTGAAATGTTTTGGACATGTGTTTCTGAACACTTGATGATTTTTGTGATGAAAATGATGAGGCATGAGCCTTAGCCCTTTATAAAACTGATGGTTGTCTGGATGCGATACCATTCCATTTTTATCGTACAACCACAATACCCAAAGATTGGGTAGGGCTTGACTGGAAACTTATATACCTTAGTATTAGTTCACTCACGACCAAGTTCTGAGGTGAGGGTACCTTGTAAAGATTGTCCACCTGTGCAGTACCCAAGATTACAGTTGGTCATGGTTGGGAGGCCAAAATCACTGGAGAGGTGCTTATACTAGGGCGTGTAATTGAAAGGTTAGGATTGATTATCCACATACTGAGTATGGTGAATTCAGGATTTGTTCCTGACAGATGTATCGAATGTTGTGGTGAAAGTGTACAATCTCTACAGAGTGTCAAACTATTCGAATAGCCGCGTCATGATTATGGACGATTAGATGGCCATATTGTTCCCCCGTCAGATGTTTTCAAAATGACTTGTGAAATGAACTGAGACTTTGACTTGACCACAACAGGGTTGTGGCATGAGATACAAGTTCCCACTTAGGTGTTATACAACCTTAACTAGCATTCGTGGTTTCTAAACATAGTAGAGATAAATCTGGCTTCTTGCAAAACAACCCTAGAGCCTAGTGCCCTATTATCAAAAACCCCTTTCACTTGTTAGTATTAGTTTGCGAGTACTTAAAGAGTACTCATGGCTTTGTCCCTGGCTATTCCCGTGGCCAGACTATGAAGAGGAGTACCTGGAGGATGGACCCCGGGAAGGTTACGACAACTAGGATCATCTCCCATCGTCAGCATTGCTTGTGACCCCGAAGATGGAGCTTCGCCTACGCTACCGTTATTATTACGTATTCCGCTGCTTGATGTTGTATTAAGAACTGGATCATGAGATCCCTATTTGTGTAAGAACTTATATACGGTTTGTAATGGATGATGTACTGTGGTATCCAATTCTATTATGGCTCGCAAAAATGGTAATCCTGGGATTGCGATGTATGGCATAACAGGCATCTGGGATTAAAAATCCGGGTGTTGACACCATGATCCTCGGCGAGATCCGGGTCTTGCATGGCGGCGATAGCCGCCTGGATCTCTCCGGCGAGTTCTGGGTCTTGCATGGCGGCGATAGCCTCCTGGATCTCTCCGGCGAGGTCCTCTCCGGCCGGCACCGGCGGAACGTGAATCCCGTCGGTGCTGAGTTTCCAACCTAAGGGGAGACGAGTGTTCGACGGCGCCGTATAGCGTGCCTCGCGGAGCAGCCGGGCTTCCCACGGCGATAGCATGCGTCGGCCCTCGGCCTTGGATTCTCGGTGGAGTTGAGGAGGAAGAAAGGTGCGAACGTTTGAAGTTCGCCGGAGATGGGGGTGGTGTGAGAGACTGCAAAGGGATACGGCGAGATGTACGCCTTTTATAGGCGGAGTTCGGCGTCGAGGGCGGGAGGGGTGTAGTGGCTGTTAGATGTATATATCTGTATATTGTATTTCCCCCAAATGTTAGGGGGCTTCTTGCATATTTTCCCTGTACCTGTACTATATATTGTGGCCTTTGGCCCCCAGAGGAATACAAGTTGCTTATTCCTAACATGGTAT
The DNA here is from genome assembly GCA_030063025.1 of Avena longiglumis. NCBI lineage: Eukaryota > Viridiplantae > Streptophyta > Magnoliopsida > Poales > Poaceae > Avena > Avena longiglumis. The sequence continues at coordinate 175,634,676 of CP125977.1, read as the reverse complement.
CAGAGCCAAGTTAGTCTCCTCCTACTTAACCGTCGTTGCATACCGCCACATCGCCCGGCAGCCACCGTCGTCGCCGCCGCCGGTCGCCGCTTGTCTGAGTACCCTCCAGATCAGTCGCCGCCTGCTATGTTCATCGCCAGATCGGTTTCCGATATTCTTTCGATCCAGCTCCAGATCAATTTCAGTCAACGCCACCCGCCGTATCCACGCGACCTCCACCGCACCCGCCTACCCGCCTCGATCTCCTGCCTCCCCGACGTGTGGACCACCGCCTTGAGATCGACTCCTGCCTCTGCCCACGCGCGGGCCACGCACGGACAGGACTTCTCCACATGACCACGCGCAGGCCACCTCGCCTCGATCGCTGCGCGGACCACCTTCCTCCATGTGAGTCCCTACCCGACGCCTTGCTGCCTCCCCGACGTGTGGACGACCGCCTGCTGCCTGTCGACATCACGCCCTGCCAGATCCACACGGGAGGCAGATCCCGCCCTTCCAGATCCCGCCAAATTGGCTCTGCTGACGATCGCCGCCCGGGCCCCGCCTGTCTCGTCGGCAGTCCGCGGTTCCATCTGTTGGCCCTGTCTGCCGTCGGCGGAATCGCTGTTTTTTTGTCGTTTCTGATTGGATCTGAGGGTTGACCAAAAAAAATTGAGAGATGTCCTCTGCATCGGGCTATGTTGCGATTCCTCGCTGCCCAGTGATCTTCAATGGCGCGAATTATCCTGATTTCGCCGCCTTTATGCGCGTTCACATGCGTGGTCTCCGTCTTTGGGGTGTGCTCTCCAGCGAGGTCTCCTGTCCGCCGTGTGCCCCTGCTCCAGTGGCTCCTCTTCCGCCGACGCCGATTGTTCTTGGGGTTGATGCTTCTCAGGAGGCCAAGGATGCTGCTCAGAGTGCCGATGATAGTGCTGTTGCTGCTTATGATCTGAAGTTCAAACGATTTCTGGCGATCTCGAGACCTATCGCCACGCTCGACCGCCTACACTCGGTGGGTCGATGAGGATGCTCGTGCCGCTGTTATCACCTCCAGTTACGCCCAAGATGTCGCTTGAGTTCATGAGTCTTCCGACTGTTGCCGCTCAGTGGGCACATCCTCGCCAACGCTATCAGCCGTCTGGGGATGCTCTTTACCTGTCTGTGGTTCGCCAGGAGCATGCTCTTCAACAGAGTGATTCCACTATTGATGAGTTCTATACTCATAGTGCTGCTATCTGGCGTCAGCTTGATTCTCTTCGTACTGCTGTTTGTGGCACATGCTCGTGCTGCCAGATTGTGCGCTCAGATTTGGAGTTTCACCGTATCTATGAGTTTCTGTCTCGGCTTCGCCAGGAGTTTGAGCCCCGGCGTGCTCAACTGAATGCTCGTGGTCGTGTTCCGCTCTTTGAGGTGTTGTCTGTGCTTCGGGCTGAGGAGACCCGTCTTCGTGATGCTGGTATCCTTGCGGTTCCGTCTGTGCTTGCTACTCGTGGTGCTCCTTTGTCATCTGCTACCTCGACTCAGCCGTGGTCCTCTGTGCCGGCGCCGATACTACCCACTCCTCCAGTTCTGGGTAAGAGTCAGCACCAGCAGTTTTAGGGTCAGAGTCAGCACCAGCAGTTTCAGGGCCAGTCAAGACCAAGAGTCGTGGTCGTGGTCGATGGTTCTCTTCGTCATTGCTCTTACTGTAACACGGATGGCCACACTTGGGCCACCTGTTATACACGGGATCCCAGTTTATGTCAGCAGCACCAGGCTCCTTCTGGATCTTCAGCAGTTGCTCTCTCCGATCAGGACATTATCAGGGGTCTTTGCGATCTGCTTACAGCTACAGTCTCTTCTTCGAAATGCACTGCTGGTTCTGTGACTGATTCTTCCGGCCCTGTGTGACCACCACCTTCTACATAGTCAGGTACGTCCCCATGGTATCTGGATTCTGGAGCTTCTTTTCATATGACCTCTGAGTCTTCTTTCCTGTCTGCTCTTCGTTCTCTCCCTTCTCTTGTCCGTGTTTTTACGGCTGATGGTACCTCTCTTCCTGTTTCTAGTCAGGGCACCCTTTCTACTTCTTCTTTTTCTGTTCCTGATATTTCTCATGTCCCTCTTCTTAAGATGAATCTGTTCTCTGCTAGCCGCCCATCGACTGGGTTGTCGCGTCATTCTTGATGCTGATTCTTGTGTTGTCCAGGACCGTCGCACACATGCCCTGGTTGGAGCTGGCCCTCGCAGCCGTGACTCCTCAGGACTTTGGGAGTTAGACTGGCTTCGTGTTCCTTTCGCTGCCACTTCATCTGCCAGTTATTTTCCGGTCGTCGCCTCTACTACCATCTCCTTTCAGCAGTGGCATCATCGTCTTGGTCACCTCTGTGACTCTCGCCTGTCGTCATTAGTTCATCGTGGTCTTCTGGGGTCTGTCTTAGGAGATGGGTCTTTGCATTGTCAGGGCTGTAGGTTGGGTAAACAGATTCAGCTTCCCTATCCTACTAGCGGCTCGTATCTCAAATGACCTTTTGATTTAGTTCATTCAGATGTTTGGGGTTCGGCTCCTTTTGCTTGAAAGGGGCCATCGCTACTATTTTATTTATCGATGATTTTTCTCGGTACACTTGGTTTGTATTTTATGCGCTCGCGGTGAAGTGCTTTCCATATATCAGCGTTTTGCGTCCATGGTCCGTACTCAGATTCTACCCCATCCGTGTTTTTCGTGCGATTCTTTGGTGAGTATATCTCCCGGATGTTGCGGGGTGTTCTTCTTTGAGCAGGGAACCCTTCCTCGATTCTCTCTGGCGCACATGCCGAATGGCGTTCTGGCGTAAGCATCGCCATCTTCTTGAGACCACTCGCGCTATGATGATTGCTTCTTCTCTCCCACCGCATTTCTGGGCTGAGGCTGTCGCTACGTCGGCTTACCTCATCAATATTCAGCCTTCTGCTGCCTTGCAGGGTGGTATCCCTCTTGAGCACCTATCTGGACAGTCTCCAGACTACTCTATGCTTCGCTTATTTGGTTGTGTTTGCTATGTTCTCCTTGCTCCTCGCGAACGCACCAAACTGACCGCTCAGCCTGTTGAGTGTGTCTTCCTTGGATACAGTGATGAGCATAAGGTCTATCGCTGTTGGGACCCTGTTGGTCGTCGGATGCGTATCTCTCGTGATGTTACTTTTGATGAGACGCGTCCTTTCTATCCTCGTCCCACCGTTGGTACTTACCCGGTGGAAGATATCTCTTTTCTTCTCTTTCCTGACACACCTCCTTCTACACCTATTGTGTCTTCTTCAGGATCTCCTCCCCCTGATGTCTCTTCTTCGACACCGTCCTCCTCTGCTCCGTCTAGTTCTCCTAGTTCTCCTCGTTCTCCGGAGTCTTCCTCTACCATTCCCTCTTCTTCATCGTCGTCTCCTGCGTCGTCTTCCTCTGATGATCTTCCCTCTACTCGTCCTGTTCGTCAGCGTCATGCCCCCAACCGTTACTCTCCTAGTCAGTATGGTCTGTCTGTTGCCTCCGAGCCAACTTCTTATCGGGATGCTGAGCATCATCCTGAATGGCAGCTGGCCATGGCTGAGGAGATTGTTGCGCTTGAGCCCACTGGCACCTGGGATCTTGTTTCTCCCCCTCCGGGTGTTCATCCTATCACGTGTAAGTGGGTCTATAAGATTAAGAATCACTCTGATGGATCCCTTGAGCGCTATAAAGCGCGTCTTGTGGCTCGTGGTTTTCAGTAGGAGCATGGTCGTGACTATGATGAGACTTTTGCTCCTGTGGCTCATATGACCACTGTGCGTACTCTTCTTCTTGCTTGCATTGCGTCACAGTGCGTGTCCCGGCTTGATGTTGAACGCCTTTCTCAATGGTGAGTTGGTGAGGAGGTTTATATGCAGCCTCCTCCGGGTATTATGTTCGAGGATGGTTTGTCGTCTTCGACGTTCTCTTTATGGCCTCAAACAGGCCCTCGTTCGGTTTGAGCGCTTCTGTAGTGACTGCTGCTGGTTTCTCCCCTAGTGCTCATGATCCAGCGCTGTTTGTTCACACTTCTCCTCGTGGACGCACTCTTCTTCTTCTCTATGTTGATGATATGATCATTACTGGTGATGATCCTGAGTATATCGCCTTTGTTAAGGCTCGTCTTTGTGATCAGTTTCTTATGATTGATCTTAGTCCTCTTCGATACTTTCTTGGGATTGAGGTTTCCTCCACTTCTGATGTCTTTTACATCTCTAAGGAAAAGTATATTCAGGATCTTCTTGCCCGTGCTGCTCTTGGGGATGAGCGCACTGTTGAGACCCCTATGGAGCTTAATGTTAAGCTTCAACTTACTGATGGCGATCATCTTTCTGATTCGACGCGTTATCATCATCTTGTTGGGAGTCTCATCTATCTTGCTGTCACTCGTCCTGACATCTCTTACCCCGTTCATATTCTGAGTCAGTTTGTTTCTGCTCCTACCACTGTTCACTATAGTCATCTTCTCCGTGTTCTTCGTTATCTTCGTGGTACGATCACTCGTCGCCTTTTCTTTCCTCGTTCCAGCTCCCTCCAGCTCCAGTGCTATTCGGACGCTACGTGGGCGAGTGAACCTTCGGATCGTCGTTCACTTTCTGCTTACTGTGTGTTTCTTGGGGGATCGCTCATTGCTTGGAAGACGAAGAAACATACATCGGTTTTCCGTTCGAGTGTTGAGGCTGAGTTGCGTGATATGGCCTTGTTGACTGCTGAGGTGACCTGGTTACGGTGGTTACTTGCGGATTTTGGGGTCTCTATTACCACACCCAGTCTGGTTTTGTCTGACAGTACATGTGCTATTAGTGTTGCACGTGATCCGGTCAAGCATGAGCTTACCAAGCATATTGGTGTTGATGCTTTCTATACACGTGCTCAGGTGCAGGCTCAGGTTGTTGCGCTTCACTATGTGCCTTGATTCTGATTGGCGGATTTCTTCACGAAGGCCTGAACGAGCGCAGCATGATTTCTTACTCTCCAAACTCAGTGTTGTGGATCCACCCTGAGTTTGAGGGGGGGTGTTAGATGTATATATCTGTATATTGTATTTCCCCCATATGTTAGGGGGCTTCCTGCATATTTGCCCTGTACCTGTACTATATATTATGGCCTTTGGCCCCAGAGGAATACAAGTTGCTTATTCCTAACAGCGGCGAGGGCGGAAAAAGGAAAACGGCGGGAAGGATGGCGGCGACTCGGCTTCTGTCGCTGACAGGCTGGTCCACTCGGCCAATTCACTTCGTCCAGCGTCCCCAGGGCGTATCCGGGATCCTGGGTTCGGCCTGAGTAGTCCGGACCAAAGTTGGCCCAAATCCGACCAAAAAGAGGTCCCTAGGTATGCGACTGGGCCGATTTTCGGCGTCCGAACATAATTTCGGTGTCCAAATCAGCCTCGTAGGTAGGCAAGTGGAGATGCTCTTATAATCTCGTTTTGTTTGTCACAACATGACAACTCACAATAAAGTACAATAGCTAGAGAAAGAAACGGAAAGTGTCTTTGGCTCCCAAGCTCCACTACTCTCTTCATTTTTAAAAATTCACAAACCATACATAAAGTTTTGAAAAAATCTGAAAATAATTCTAGACCTAGTCAATGTTGTATCCCGTGAGCATGGAAAATTATAACAACCAAACACGTCCTAAACAAAGCATTACTCCATTCGTTGGGTGAACCCAGGCCGAAAACCGGACCAATTTTCGGCCAGACGAAACACGTTTCTGGCCTGGGTATGCCCAGTTTACCACTCGCGTACCTAGGCCGAGTTCCCAAGTTCGGCGAAATTCAGTTAAACTCGGCGAAATATGGGCGAATATAGGAGGATTTTATTAAGTAGGACAAGGGCGCACATAGTACATCAGATTTCATAACTAGAAAAAGGCCCGTTGTCGACGGACGCCGCAACTTCTGAGCGAGGCGGGGTGGTTGCCGCCTCGATGTCGCCATGACTCCATGAGAGTCATCCTCGAACGCTCCACCGGTAGCGGCGGTAAGACAGCGGCGTGATCCGTCGTGTCGGGCGAGTTCCTCGAGGCGCCTGTCGGCGAAAAACTGCCTCCAGCAGACCAGGTTGCCATGTGTAACATCCCAAAAATACTAAACTTGGATCATCAAACTCTAATCATTAAATTTAGGGTTAACAAAAAACTTTGCTAAATAAAATATAAATGCATGCATGTGAGTATGCATTTCATTTTGAATCCTTTTGGACCAACTTGTTTGTGTGTTCCTTTGCTTGTAAATGGATGCTTAGGTGAAATAAACATCATCTAAATTATTTCCAAACTTTTCTCAAAGACAAGTAAATCAAAACAAATAAAATAAGGGAATGGTCATTTTGACCAATTTAACTCCCATGTCTACTTTGGTTGTCTCAAACTTTCAGAACCTAACAGAAAATTTTCTGGATCTTTGCACCCCTTGATTGTACTCATAACAAAGTATCAAGGACCACTTTGTGATCATCCAAAAACTTTCAAATGCATAGTTTAAATGGCAATTCAAAATTGAATCTTTATCATATGAGAAGATCCCACTTTTTCAAAAACCACTCAAACAAGCTCAACTTTCAAAACCCAAGCATCTGCAGACTCACCAACACCAACCTAGCACACCCACCAAAAATCTTTTCAAAATTCAAAACTTGAATTCTTGCGGCCATTTCATCAAACACTTGGCAGACACAAATCATACAAAATCCAAACACTATTGTGAGCAGTGATTGAAGCCTAACTTGTTCCCTCTCTAGCTCACAACCATCTCAGTAGATCATCTAGCAAGTTAAACCAAGCACTAGCCTCACTGTAAGCTGGGCAATGACATCAATGGTGAACAGCCGAAGCTCACCATGCCACCCAGTGGAGACAGCAAGCTAGGAGGAGATTTAGTCGTGCCAACCTTGTCTAGGAGGCAGCCCACCGTCCACCGCCACTCCCTGTCCCAGCCGCGAGCGTTGCCAAAACCTGGACCACACGCACGGACCGCGCCCAGCCCGCCAGCAACCATGTCGAGCATGCGCCAGAGCACCACCCTCGAGCGAAGCCCACAGACCGCGCGCCGCCCTCGCCGCGTGCATACATGATCGCCACCGACCCAGGAGACCGCCAGACATCCCCGTTCGCCGCCCCATGCCTCACAGCCACCGCTCGCCGTCGAATACGCCGCCTCTGCCGCGCAGAGCGTCGCGTGTTCCAGACCAAACCGCACCGCCCCTACGCACGCATTAAAGCCGTAGAGCATCCCCAGGATACCACCAAGCGATAGCCACCACGGGCCATGCCTCTAGCCGCCCGTAGCCATGTCGCCACCGTCGCCTTCCCATCCCGTTCGGTCTCATCGTCGCGACTATAAATAGATGCCATCCCCAGCCGAATTGAGCACACCATCTCACTCCCCTCTTCTCACTGACCATTTCACCCTGTTCCCGGAGCAAAGCGGCGGTAGCGAATTTCACCTGAGCCCGCTTTGGAGAAGAAGGAGCCAGCGATTGAGCCGCCCAGAAGCTGCCGGTACCGGAGGTTCACCGTCATCGACTTCGTCGTTGCCCTTCGCCGACCCTCGCTGAACCTGGTGATCCCCAATGACCCCCAGCGCGCTTAGGTTTACATCTCGCGGCGTTGCCCAACGTCGATGATGACTCTCGGTAGTGGATTAGAACGGATCGAACGCACCATCGCCCCATCTTGCCCGCACTGTCTCACTGACGCGTGGGGACAGCCACTTAACCATCCCGCGGAAGCGCTGTGCTTAGCAGACCGGCCCGTTAACCTTTCCCGCGCAGCCCAGTTATTTGAATTTAACCTTTTCCTTTTTAGTTCAAACACACTTCTGTAGCCAATTTCAAAAATCAACCCAGGTCGATTCAGTGAACCAAATTGAATGAAACCAATTTTGTTTGAAAGGTCTGGGAATGCTGAATCCAAGCCCGTTGGATTCAAGTCATTTGGATATGTAGATCATCCATGGTAAAAATAACAAGGGAAAAGCTTTTCTATATTCAAACATTTTTCAAATCAAAACCATAATATCTTTTGAGTTGATTCCAACTCTCAAAAATCACATTTAACCATACCTTTAAGAATATATAAAAATATATAGGTTTACTTACAGAAATAATATTCAAGTAATCAAAGAATGCCCCATAGGCATTTCTAGCCACTTTAATTAATTAAAATAAAAGGGTAAAACCTTATTAAATTGTGACACCACTTTAAATCACATTCTCATGAACTAAAATATGTGGTGATGACATGTGTCAACATGATCCCATGTTTGGTTTGGAGAATATTAAATCTTAAGTAGTTTTTCAATGAGTAGAAATTACTTTTCTAAAAATAAAAGGAATTAAACCAAACTTTAATCTTGTAATGTTAGTGATGATGCTAGATCATCTATAGGACCCTTTTGTGTGATCATTTCAAGTAGTTAAGTATTGTTTGGTGATTGTGTACATCGTATTTATTTATAGACGCTAGTACCGACCAAGGATACGAGGAGGAAGGAGGATACTACGAAGAAGAAGCCGAGGAGAACTTCAACCACTGCTCTGCACAAGGCAAGCCTAATGCTACTAGTTGAATGTGCAAGCTAACACTTGCAAGATACCCTACTAATGCAAGCTTATACTGATATTGTGCAAGCCAATACTTGCAAGCCTTACTAATCAAGTTGACCTATGCAAGCTACTACTTGCTTGCTACCATGCCACTATATGCCTTAAAGCATATATGATCATAACCACTTGATAAATCAATCCTAGTTTTATTTGCCAGTTTATTACTTTATTTCTTTATCAAAGCTCTTACTTAGAGTTTACTGGAATAAATGGTAGATACTAGAAGGATACTTGCAGGTTGCATAAAGAGCATAAAATTTGGCCTAAGCTAGATAATCTTGATGTCCTCCTAAGGCATGAGATTAAACTTAGTCAAACCCACTAGTGTACCACCCCTCATTAGTGCTTACCCCCACTTGTAGATGCTAGTGCTAAGCATAAAACTTGACCAACTTTAGATGGGAATACTTGGTGAAAATGGTTATGAAAACCTTGGAATGATGGATCATTCTATTGAAATGTTTTGGACATGTGTTTACGAACACTTGATGATTTTTGTGATGAAAATGATGAGGCATGAGCCTTAGCCCTTTATAAAAGCGATGGTTGTGCGGATGCGATACCATTCCATTTTTATCGTCTGACCACAATACCCAAAGATTGGGTAGGGCTTGATTGAAACTTATATACCTTAGTATTAGTTCACTCACGGCCAAGGTCCGAGTGAGGCTACCTTGTAAGATTGTCCACATGCGGTACCCAAGATGACAGTTGGTCATGGTTGGGAGGCCAAACTCACAGGAGAGGTGCTTATACTAGGGCGTGTAATTGAAAGGTTAGGATTGATTATCCGCATACTGAGTATGGTGAATTCAGGATTTGTTCCTGACGGATGTATCGAATGTTGTGGTGAAAGTGTACAATCTCTACAGAGTGTCAAACTAATCGAATAGCCGCGTCCGCGGTTATGGACAGTTGGAGTGGCCATATTGTTCCCCCGTCAGATGTTTTCAAAATGACTTGTGAAATGAACTGAGACTTTGACTTGACCACAACAGGGTTGTGGCATGAGATACAAGTTCCCACTTAGGTGTTATACAACCTTAACTAGCATTCGTGGTTTCTAAACATAGTAGAGATAAATCTTTGCTTCTTGTAAAACAACCCTAGAGCCTAGTGCCCTATTATCAAAACCCCCTTTCACTTGTTAGTATTAGTTTGCGAGTACTTAAAGAGTACTCATGGCTTTGTCCCTGGCTATTCCCGTGGCCAGACTATGAAGAGGAGTACCTGGAGGATGGACCCCGGGAAGGTTACGACAACTAGGATCATCTCCCATCGTCAGCATTACCTGTGACCCAGATGATGGAGCTTCGCCTACGCTACCGTTATTATTACGTATTCCGCTGCTTGATGTTGTATTAAGAACTGGATCATGAGATCCCTATTTGTGTAAGAACTTATATACGGTTTGTAATGGATGATGTACTGTGGTATCCAATTCTATTATGTCTCGCAAAAATGGTAATCCTGGGATTGCGATGTATGGCATAACAGGCATCTGGGATTAAAAATCCGGGTGTTGACACCATGATCCTCGGCGAGATCCGGGTCTTGCATGGCGGCGATAGCCGCCTGGATCTCTCCGGCGAGGTCCTCTCCGGCCGGCACCGGCGGAACGGGAATCCCGCCGGCGCTGAGTTTCCAACCTAAGGGGAGACGAGTGTTCGGCGGCGCCGTATAGCATGCCTCGCAGAGCAGCCGGGCTTCCCACGGCGATAGAGTGCGTCGGCCCTCGGCCATGGATTCTCGGTGGAGTTGAGGAGGAAGAAAGGTGCGAACGTCTGAAGTTCGCCGGAGATGGGGGTGGTGTGAGAGACTGCAAAGAGAGACGGCGAGATGTACGCCTTTTATAGGCGGAGTTCGGCGTCGAGGGCGGGAGGGGTGTAGCGGCTGTTAGATGTATATATCTGTATATTGTATTTCCCCCAAATGTTAGGGGGCTTCTTGCATATTTGCCCTGTACCTGTACTATATATTGTGGCCTTTGGCCCCCATAGGAATACAAGTTGCTTATTCCTAACATGGTATCAGATCCAAGTTAGTCTCCTCCTACTCGCAACTTCGTCGCTGCAGCCGCCACCGTCCCTGTCGCCGACGGCCTTGCCGTCGTCGCCGCCGCCGGTCGCCGCTTGTCTGAGTACCCTCCAGATCGGTCACCGCCTGCTGTGTTCATCGCCAGATCGGTTTCTGATATTCTTTCGATCCAGCTCCAGACCGATTTCAGTCAACGCCACCCGCCGTATCCACGCGACCTCCACCGCACCCGCCTACCCGCCTCGATCTCCTGCCTCCCCGACGTGTGGACCACCGCCTTGAGATCGACTCCTGCCTCACGCTTGCCGCGACGGCGAGACTTCTCCACATGACCACGCGCAGGCCACCTCGCCTCGATCGCCGCGTGGACCACCTTCCTCCATGCGAGTCCCTACCCGACGCCTTGCTGCCTCCCCGACGTGTGGACGACCGCCTGCTGCCTGTCGACATCACGCCCTGCCAGATCCACGCGGGAGGCAGATCCCGCCCTTCCAGATCCCGCCAAATTGGCTCTGGTGACGATCGCCGCCCGGGCCCCGCCTGTCTCGTCGGCAGTCCGTTGTTCCATCTGTTGGCCCTGTCTGCCGGCCGTCTGACGGAACTGCTGCTGTTTTTTTTGTCGTTTCCGATTGGATCTGAGGGTTGACCAAAAAAAATTGAGATATGTCCTCTGCATCGGGCTATGTTGCGATTCCTCGCTGCCCAGTGATCTTCGATGGCGCGAATTATCCTGATTTCGCCGCCTTTATGCGCGTTCACATGCGTGGTCTCCGTCTTTGGGGTGTGCTCTCCGGCGAGGTCTCCTGTCCGCCGTGTCCCCCTGCTCCTGTGGCTCCTCTTCCGCCGACGCCGATTGTTCTCGGTGCTGATGCTTCTCAGGAGGCCAAGGATCTTTTCAGTGCCGATGATAGTCTTTGTTGTTGCTTATGATATGAAGTTCAAGCGATTACTTTCTGCGATCTCGAGACCTATCGCCACGCTCGACTACCTACACTCGGTGGGTCGATGAGGATGCTCGTCTTCTTGTTGTTATCACCTCGATGTTACGCCTCAAAGATGTCTTTGTTGAGTTCATGAGTCTTCCTACTGTTGCCGCTCAGTGGGCACATCTTCGCCAGCGCTATCTGCCGTCTGGGATGCTCTTTACCTGTCTGTGGTTCGCCAGGAGTATGCTCTTCAGCAGAGTGATTTCACTATTGATGAGTTCTATACTTAGAGTGCTGCTATATGGCGTCAGCTTGATTCTCTCCGTACTGCTGTTTGTGGCACATGCTCGTGATGCCAGATTGTGCGCTCAGATTTGGAGTTTCACCGTATCTATGAGTTTCTGTCTCGGCTTCTCCAGGAGTTTGAGCCCCGGCGTGCTCAACTGAATGCTCGTGGTCGTGTTCCGCTCTCTGAGGTGTTGTCTGTGCTTCGGGCTGAGGAGACCCGTCTTCGTGGTGCTGGTCTCCTTGCGGTTCCGTCTGTGCTTGCTACTCGTGGTGCTCCTTTGTCGTCTGCTACATCGACTCAGCCGTGGTCCTCTGTGCCGCCGCCGATACTACCCACTCCTCCAGTTCCGGGTAAGAGTCAGCACCAGCAGTTTTAGGGTCAGAGTCAGCACCAGCAGTTTCACGGCCCGAGTCAGCACCAGCAGGCTCGTGGTCAGGGTCGCCGTGGTTCTTTTCGTCACTGCTCTTACTGTAACAAGGATGGCCACACTTGGGCCACCTGTTATACACGGGATCCCAGTTTACGTCAGCAGCACCAGGCTCCTTCTAGATCTTCAGCAGTTGCTCTCTCCGATCAGGACATTATCAGGGGTCTTCGCGTGCGCTTCATCTGAGCTCTTCTTCGACTGTGCGCTGGTTACGTGGCGATTCTTCCGACCTGTGCGACCACCACCTTCTACACAGTCAGGTACGTCCCCATGGTATCTGGATTCTGGAGCTTCTTTTCATATGACCTCTGAGTCTTCTTTCCTGTCTGCTCTTTGTTCTCTCCCTTCTCCTGTCCGTGTTTTTACAGCTGATGGTACCTCTCTTCCTGTTTCTAGTCGGGGCACCCTTTCTACTTCTTCTTTTTCTGTTCCTGATATTTCTCATGTCCCTCTTCTTAAGATGAATCATTGTCGCTAGCCACTTCTTGACTTTGGTTGTCACGTCATTCTTGATCTGATTCTTGTGTTGTCCAGGACCGTCGCAGGCCACTGGTTGAGCCCTCGGTAGTGACTCCTCGGGACTTTGGGAGTTAGAATGGCCCGTGTTCCTTCCATGCCACTTCATCTGCGGTTCTTTTCCGTCGCCTCTATTACCATCTCCTTTCAGCAGTGGCATCATCGTCTTGGTCACCTCTGTGACTCTCGCCTGTCGTCATTAGTTCATCGTGGTCTTCTGGGGTCTGTCTTAGGAGATGGGTCTTTGCATTGTCAGGGTTGTAGGTTGGGTAAACAGATTCAGCTTCCCTATCCTACTAGCGCGTCTGTATCTCAGCGACCTTTTGATTTAGTTCATTCAGATGTTTGGGGTCCGGCACCTTTTGCTTCGAAAGGGGGCCATCGCTACTATATTTTATTTATCGATGATTTTTCTCGGTACACTTGGTTGTATTTTATGCGCTCTCGCAGTGAAGTGCTTTCCATATATCAGCGTTTTGCGGCCATGGTCCGTACTCAGTATTCTACCCCCATCCGTCTTTTTCGTGCTGATTCTGCTGGTGAGTATATCTCCCAGATGTTGCGGGGTGTTCTTGATGAACAGGGCACCCTTCCCCAGTTCTCCTGTCCTGGCGCACATGCCCAGAATGGCGTTGCTGAGCGTAAGCATTGCCATCTTCTTGAGACCACTCGCGCTATGATGATTGCTTCTTCTCTCCCGCCGCATTTACGGTGAGGTCGCTACGTCGGCTTACCTCATCAATATTCAGCCTTCTGCTGCCTTGCAGGGTGGTATCCCTCTTGAGCGCCTATCTGGACAGTCTCCAGACTACTCTATGCTTCGCTTATGTGTTTGTGTTTGCTATGTTCTCCTTGCTCCTCGCGAACGCACCAAACTGACCGCTTAGTCTGCTGAGTGTGTCTTCCTTGGATACCGTGATGAGCATAAGGTCTATCGCTGTTGGGACCCTGTTGGTCGTCGGATGCGTATCTCTCGTGATGTTACTTTTGATGAGACGCGTCCTTTCTATCCTCGTCCCACCGCTGGTACTTACCCGGTGGAAGATATCTCTTTTCTTCTCTTTCCTGACACACCTCCTTCTACACCTATTATGTCTTCTTCAGGATCTCCTCCCCCTGATGTCTCTTCTTCGACACCGTCCTCCTCTGCTCCGTCTAGTTCTCCTAGTTCTCCTCGTTCTCCGGAGTCTTCCTCTACCATTCCCTCTTCTTCATCGTCGTCTCCTGCGTCGTCTTCCTCTGATGATCTTCCCTCTACTCGTCATGTTCGTCAGCGTCGTGCCCCCAACCGTTACTCTCCTAGTCAGTATGGTCTGTCTGTTGCCTCCGAGCCGACTTCTTATCGGGATGCTGAGCATCATCATGAATGGCAGCTGGACATGGCTGAGGAGATTGTTGCGCTTGAGCCCACTGGCACCTGGGATCTTGTTTCTCCCCCTCCGGGTGTTCGTCCTATCACGTGTAAGTGGGTCTATAAGATTAAGACTCGCTCTGATGGATCCCTTGAGCGCTATAAAGCGCGTCTTGTGGCTCGTGGTTTTCAGTAGGAGCATGGTCGTGACTATGATGAGACTTTTGCTCATGTGGCTCATATGACCATTGTGCGTACTCTTCTTCTTGTTATACATTGCGTCACACCGGTGCGTGTCCCACTTGATGTTGTAACGCCTTTCTCAATGGTGAGTTGAGTGAGGAGGTTTATATGCGCCTCCTCCGGGTATTATGTTCAGGGATGGTTTGTCGTCTTGACGTTCTCTTTATGGCCTCAAACAGGCCCCTGTTCTGGTTTGAGCGCTTTGCTCTGTAGTGACTGCTTTGGTTTATCCCCTAGTGCTCATGATCCGGTACTGTTTGTTCACACTTCTCCTCGTGGACGCACTCTTCTTCTTCTCTATGTTGATGATATGATCATTACTGGTGATGATCCTGAGTATATCGCCTTTGTTAAGGCTCGTCTTCGTGATCAGTTTCTTATGACTGATCTTGGTCCTCTTCGATACTTTCTTGGGATTGAGGTTTCCTCCACTTCTGATGTCTTTTACATCTCTAAGGAAAAGTATATTCAGGATCTTCTTGCCCGTGCTGCTCTTGGGGATGAGCGCACTGTTGAGACCCCTATGGAGCTTAATGTTAAGCTTCAACTTACTGATGGTGATCCTCTTTCTGATCCGACGCGTTATCATCATCTTGTTGGGAGTCTCGTCTATCTTGCTGTCACTCGTCCTGACATCTCTTATCTCGTTCATATTCTGAGTCAGTTTGTTTCTGCTCCTACCACTGTTCACTATAGTCATCTTCTCCGTGTTCTTCGTTATCTTCGTGGTACGATCACTCGTCGCCTTTTCTTTCCTCGTTCCAGCTCCCTCCAGCTCCAGTGCTATTCGGACTTCATTAGGCGAGTGATCCTTCGGATCGTCGTTCACTTTCTGCTTACTGTGTGTTTCTTGGTGGATCGCTCATTGCTTGGAAGACGAAGAAACAGACAACTGTTTCCCGTTCGAGTGTTGAGGCTGAGTTGCGTAATATGGCCTTGTTGACTGCTGAGGTGACCTGGTTACGGTGGTTACTTGCGGATTTTGGGGTCTCTATTACCACACCCAGTCTGGTTTTGTCTGACAGTAAATATGCTATTATTGTTGCACGTGATCCGGTCAAGCATGAGCTTACCAAGCATATTGGTGTTGATGCTTTCTATACACGTACGTGCTCAGGTGCAGGCTCAGATTGTTGCGCTTCTGTATGTGCCTTCAGATTTACAGTTGGCGGATTTCTTCACGAAGGCACAGACCAGAGCGCAGCATGATTTCTTACTCTCCAAACTCAGTGTTGTGGATCCACCCTGAGTTTGAGGGGGGGGGGGGGGGTTAGATGTATATATCTGTATATTGTATTTCCCCCATATGTTAGGGGGCTTCCTGCATATTTAACCTATACCTGTACTATATATTGTGGCCTTTGGCCCCAGAGGAATACAAGTTGCTTATTCCTAACATCGGCGAGGGCGGAAAAAGGAAAACGGCGGGAAGGTGGCGGCGACTCGGCTTCTGTCGCTGACAGGCTGGTCCACTCGGCCAATTCACTTCGTCCAGCGTCCCCAGGGCGTATCCGGGATCCTGGGTTCGGCCTGAGTAGTCCGGACCAAAGTTGACCCAAATCCGACCAAAAAGAGATCCCTGGGTATGCGACTGGGCCGATTTTCGGCGTCTTTGTCACAGCATGACAACTCACAATAAAGTACAATATCTAGAGAAAGAAACGGAAAGTGTCTTTGGCTCCCAAGCTCCACTACTCTCTTCATTTTTAAAAATTCACAAACCATATATAAAATTTTGAAAAAATCTGAAAATAATTCTAGACCTAGTCAATGTTGTATCCCTGAGCATGCAAAATTATAACACGAAATTCTTTGTATCGTGGGCTATACATAAAATGCCAAAATCTGATAAAAATAAGATTTGTAAATATGTATACACAGATCTACACTTTTGTCATTTTTGTGTAGTTCAAAATACAAGGTATTCAAAAATAATATATTACACATAAGTTGAACATATCATTGGCAAAACTCTAGATATTATTAATATTTTAAAACTCGTGAATATGAAATAAATAAATAACAGAAGCGCGAACTCGGAAGTCAAACCGCTCGCGGAAGAAATGCCTATTGCTTTGACTTTGGACACATAAAAGAATTAAAGATTAAAAGCAAAACATAAGTAGACCGGAAAAGGTAAGTAAGCCCATGTCTAACCTGTTCGATTTGGCCCAAAGAGAGCCTACAGCTCAATAGAAAAAACCAGATGCTAAAAAGTGCACGGCGGCTAGTTCGCTCAAACGAGCCACCGTTTTCTGGCCGTCCGATCAATCGATCGAGCCCGCATCGCCTGGCACCCCGCACCCGACATCACGCCCGAGCCCGATCCCACCGCATCTCACTGTTGTAGTTCTTTCCATTCTCTCGTCCCTAATCCCCACGGCATGCGCCGCCTCGCACTCCACCTTCTCCTGTACCGGCGGCATACTGCACACTCCCGGTGACCCTCCTCGGCGGCCGGCATATTGGACGCCCCTCCCAACCGTCCTGCCCCCTCCCCTTGAGATCTATCGCCGCCGGCGCTGCTCCTCCTGAGATCTGTCGGTATCGACTCAGCTTCTCCCCACCCTAGAGCTATAAACCGACACTGGCCCTCCTTCCCCGCCACCGGTAGAGCGCGAAACTGCCTCCTAGAGCACCGTACCTCCATCAGACACCGCTGGAGCACCCCACCTCCACCCTCCGTCCTGTAGTGCCGGCGTGCACAACACGACCCGCCCCCTCCGAACCCTCTCTCCTACTCACGGCCCCCCGCGGCCCCGTCATGCTCGACGCCCCGTGCCCTTGTACTGCTCGCGGACGACGGCACGCTCTTCCCGTGTCATTTCTCGACCACCCGCGACCCTCTCCTGAATCCACCCCATCGTCGTCAGGACTCTCTCCTCCGCCCGAGGCCACGGCGCATGCTGCCCCTCGGGCTCCTACTTGCAGCACTCTGGACTCCCTAATAATCCCTCCGAGTTCCCCTAAGCATCCTATCTGACCAAGCGTCTCTGGTCTCTCCACCCCATCGCATGGACACAACCGTCTTCCTCTGTTTCTGTCACCGACCATCTTGCTCATGTGTGTCCTTCCGCTAACCGTGTTCCTGATGCTCCATGAGCTCCATCGCCTCCTCTTTACTAGTTCATGGCGACACTCGACTTGTCCCCGGACTCGCTAAGAGGAGGCACTGGCCTGCATACTGAACTGCCACTGGTTCAGTTGTGAACTTGTGTTGTTTTCTTTGCTGATTGAGGTGATGAACTACTCGCCTTATGAAGAAAATCCTACGAGACAGTGAATAATCTGCAGGTTGCTAGATGCCAATTCTTGCAACCATTGCCTTTGGGTTTGCGTGCACGTCATGAGAGAATCCCAGCCTACGCCATAGTGACCGCGACGACAGCTGTGAGAGGAGCTCCAGCCTCTGTCTCAAGAACATTGCAGATTTTATACTTTTCATCCTCTTTATCTTTCTTGCTCATCTCTAACGTCAATCCCCTCATGTACATCCAAATCCCAATATTAGGTTTGTGTCGACGGATTGTACTTCGGCTGCTTAAGTCTGTGTGTTGAGTCGGACTGGTGTGCTCAGGTTTGCCCTCGATAATCTTAGCCAAAATCTTACGGTACTGAATTGCTGTTGTATATCTCTAACTCTGGCATGCAGCAACTTTTTTTTTCCAGTCCATGGGTTTCTCTTATAGAATTTTTCATAGTATGGTCTGTTGCTTTGTCTTCTAATGTTTACACATTTATAGCAGGATGAAACTACTTATATAGAGAAATTTTTTGTTTGGAACCATAGTGAAACTATCTTCAAAGGTCCCAATCAGCTATGGAGATGTTGGTTTATCTTTGCTCTTTGTTCGAATAGTACTGTTATGTGTTTTGGATGCAACAAAAGAAATCTTACTTGCAAATAAGACATGGGAAGGAAGATTTGTGTATGCACGGGAAATTAGCAGCTATTGAAAGACTCTGGAATGAATTTACTATCACTTCCATTGGTTGTTTGTTATTTGCAAAAAAAATTGGTTGTTTTTCATGCCTGCTACTTTGTCAAACCTTGATACTTCTATTTTGCACAGCCTTATGCATAACCCTTGGCCATCTGCTCATGCCTGATACCTTGCTGCAGGGTTATTGACTGGTAAAAATTGATCATTTCAGTGCCTTCAATAAGCTGATTATCTGTAAATTGATAGGTATGGGAAGAAAATGCTCATCCATTACTATAACGCCAGGAGCGTGCCACTTTTGTTAAGTTGCTTATCCCCATAAATTAATGTGCTTATACCATTAAGTAAGTTGTTTACTGGTCATGATTAAGATTGTTTTTTGCATAACCATGGACTGTGGTTGATGTATTGCTTCACTAGGTAATGATCCAACTAATCAGTTCTAGGTACGAGAAGAAAATTCTCATAAGTTACTACTTAAATGGCAGGAGCGTGCCACTTTAGTTAAGTTGCTTATCCCCATAAATCAAGTTACTTATATTGTTAAGTTAGTTGTTTACTGTCTATAATTAAGTTTTTTTTTGCATATCCATGGACTAGGGTTGTTTTATTGCTTCTCCAGGCAATCATCCAACTAATAAGTTGTTTATCCCATTTAGTAAGTTGCTTGTTCATTATTAAGTTTGTTTTTGCATATCCATGGACTAGGGTTGCTGTATTCCTTCATCGGGCAATCATCCAAATAATAGGTTGCTTATCCTATGTATTAAGTTGCTTGTTGTACATTAAGTTTGTTTTTGCGTATCCATGGACTAGGGTTGTTGTATTCCTTCATCCGGCAATCATCCAGGTAATAGGTTGTTTATCCCATTTATTATGTTGCTTGTTGTTCATTATTAAGTTTGTTTTTGCATATCCATGGACTAGGGTTGTTGTATTCCTTCATCGGGCAATCATCCAAGTAATACGTTTCTTATCCCATTTAGTAAGTCGCTTACTGTTTATTAAAAATTGTTTTTCCATATACATGCACTAGGGTTCTTCTGTTTCACTAGGCAATCCAACTGAGAAGTTACTTATCTCATTAATTAAGTTGGCTGGCCACTTTAGTACTTTGTTGCTTCACTCATGCACTAAGTAGCTTACCAATAATTAAGTTACTTACCCCACTAATTAAGTTGCTCATCCCACTAATTAAGTTGCGTATCCCATTGATTAAGTTGTTTTTTCACATACATGGAGTAGGGTTTATTGATTTATTTCACTAGTCAATTATCCATCTATTAAGTTGATCAGCCAGCCTCAGATAACTTAATGATAAATTTTAAGTTGTTTCTTACACATCATGGACTTAGAGGTTGTTACTCTTGTTTGACCATAGAATCATACACATGATAATTATTACTTTAGCCATTGTAACTAAAATTACCTACTGTTATATGCTTGGTTGGTCTGAAAGAGTCTCCTAGGGTTTTGTATTTGTTTACTGCCATTTTAAGGTTTATTTTTTCGCTAGCCATGACTTTTGATGCAAGTTGCTTACCTTTTTTTTACTTACATTGTTTACTAATACTTTGCTAAGTTGCTTACCTAATGCTTTTTTATGAGGTGTTAGGGGGCTACATGATACAATCATCAGCTCATAAGATTAGAGTCATGCTAGATTGTAGCAAACACACACCACACGCATTTTTTATCTGCTTCTTAAGTTGTATATCCAGGGATCTTAGTTGATTCTTATCTTCTTATTAAGTTGCATATCCAGGAGCCTTAATTCCTTTTTGTATGCTTATTAAGTTGTATATCCAGGGATCATAGTTACTTTTTGTCTGCTTATTAAGTTGTATGTCTAGGGATCTTACTTTTTTATACTTATTAAGTTGTATATACAAGGATCTTAGTCGTTTTTGCCTGCTTATTAAGTTCCATATCTAGGGATCTCAGTTGATTTGTGTATGCTCATTAAGTTGTATATCCAAGGACCTTCGTTCCTTTTGAATTCTTATTTTAAGTTACATATCAAGGGGTCACTTATCTTTTTCTGCCCATTAAGTTGCATATCCAAGGACCTTAGTTGATTTTTCTCTGCTTGTTAAGTTGCATACCCGTGGATCTTTAGTTTCTTTTTGTATTCTTATTAATTTGCATATCTAGTGATCTTATTTGTTTTTTCTTTGCTTATTAAGTTGCACATCCAGGGATCTTAGCGTTTGGGGTGTCTGATTCCTGTTATGAAATTAGATCAATATTTAGATGCATTTTAGACACTCACTTCCCCCTTGTCAAGTTACCTAGGCATCTTAGTTAGGTTGCATATTGTTCTTTTTATTAAGTTGATTTTTGTATATACATGGATGCTGTGGGTTGTTGAATTTTCTGACTTGGCAATCATCCAAATGCATGATAAAGCAATTTTATTTTTATTAAGTTTTTGTTGCCTCTGTAAGGTGCAACTAAGTTTATTTTGTATGTAAACAGGGAATCATGGGTGAACTAGCAAAAATCTCGTGAGCAAGATGACAAAGAGCAATCATGTGCGGAAAACGACTCGTCGAGTTGAACAAACTCTTATTACATGCGCAGTAGGATCTTATAACGGAGTGGTCATGGGGAGGCATGCTAATGGTGCAAGCAACATCCATGCTAGTTGATCTTAGCATCTAGTTATTGTCATGCTTTGACCCCATCAGGATCAAGTTTTTCATTTGTGATTTTCAACTACTAGGATGTATATGTTGATGTAATTTTGCATGCGGTTCTCAAATGCACATAGGTTTCTACAGGTATGTACTTTGTTTTTTCCCAACTGGAGGTATGTACTTTGTTGGTTCAAGAATCTAAATAAGTTGCGGCATGTTCTGCTACTATGTTGTTTTTTGGGGGCTAGGGTGTCAGAAACCCTTCCATGTTGTTTTTGAAACTTTTTAATGACATGTTTTCTCTCCTGCATTCCATGCAAGTTGGTCTAGAGAGTTGTTGCATATGGACCCAGGATTTTATTTGAATCTAAACAAGTTTATTGGGATCCACTAGTTGTTTTTATTGACATGTTTTCTCCCCTGCATTCTATGGTACTTTCAAAATAGGATCTGGGTTGCTGCCTATGGTCATCTAGGTTGTTGTTTTAGGTTCAACTAAGTTGATGTTCATGATTTCTAGGTTGTTGTTCATGGTTTATATAGGTTTATTCGATAATGTGGGTTATTACACCTACCCAGATCTTGATAGATCTGAAACGAGGAGCCTTTTCTAAGCCTGGTTTTAGGTGTAAAGGATGGGAGAAGGCGGCTACTCTTTTAATTGATCACCTGGAGCTTTTATTTTCCATGGTGGCAGCCTGAAGATGTATAGATCAATGGTGATTTTGGAGGAAGAAGAAAATCAAACTGGCAATTGGGCCAGTACTAGAGATGACACGTGAGTTAGGGTTGGTCCGTGCACCTGGCAGCGCGAGCCATGTGACGCAACCTGTTCGGAGTATACGCATGGGCTGCGGGATGCTCTTTTTTCCATTTTGGTTAGTATGCTGGAAGGGGTCAACTTTCTATTTATGGACGAAGGCTGGGTTGGACTAACCCAAAAACATAGAAAAAAAACTAGCTAGCTTCGTATGCAAATATAGTGTACGATCGTTACCATAAGCTAATTTTTTCTGATCCGTTACAATATACAAACTCCGTTCTAAAATGTAAGATATTTTAGTTTTCTTAAAACATATTTATTCTATAGATTATGTGTGGTGAAAGAACGGAGAGCTTAGCACCGACTCAGCTATCTTATAAACAGTAAAAAACCTGTTAACACATAACTGACTCCAGCGGTCCGGTCCACGGTCCATCGCTCACGCACCCATCGGCCACCGCAAATCCTCTAGAGGTATTGATGCCTCTTCTCTCTCCTCTTCCTCATGTGGTGAGAACAACCCAGCGCCCTACAAGCTAGGGTTCGGTCGGCCGCCACTACTCCCAACTGTAGACTGCAAGCTCGGCGTCGGCCTCGACGACTTCTTGCCCGGGTCAACCGCTGCCTTCGTGGCCTACTCCTCCACCGTGGAGGAGCTTCTTAGGCGCATGGGTCGATGGTCATCGAGGCCCCACTCGACGTCAGGGGCGTGGATTCATTCTGCCTATGCAAAGGATCCATGGGGATGGGCGGTGCTGGGGCAGCGGTCGGGGAGAGGAAGGAGCCCTGACATCGCTGATTGGGGGAGAAGAGGCCGAGCAGTGGGGGGAACCGGTGCAGATCAACAGAGCAACATGGCGCACAAAAGAGGTGAAAAAAACACGTCCCCCTTCTACGCGATCGAGTCACGTCTCGCTGGCTTGGTTTGTGGGTTCTGCAAGAAAGGATCTCTTTATGAGGCAGAATTGATCACGAAGGCTTTCGTTTTTGATTTTCAGGTCCACTGCAATGAGAGTTATAATACTCTGATGAAAGCTTACTGTACGACCAAGAGCACCATTGAGGCACTCGAATTGGAAAATAGGATGTTAGAACTGGTTTTTCCCAAGCAGAGAGACATGTCGATCTATTATGTATGGGCTCTCGAGAAGCATTGATTAAGTGGCTAGCCTGTATTAATTGACACATGAGTTCCAATCATCTTAAGCTCTGAATGAGTGGTCTACAGAGCTACTTAATGAAGGATTAGAGCACTCATGGTACTGGTGCAATACAAGGTGGGTTATCTAGCTGAATGTTGTTAATTATGATATGGTATTCAAATGATGTGAGCACAATAGTTAATGTAATGCTCCTCTCAATATGGATTTTCTACTATCTGAATTCAAGCAACTTATAGTCTTCTTGACGGAACTATTTTCTATTG
This sequence comes from Avena longiglumis, assembly GCA_030063025.1. Lineage (NCBI taxonomy): Eukaryota > Viridiplantae > Streptophyta > Magnoliopsida > Poales > Poaceae > Avena > Avena longiglumis. The sequence goes on along the minus strand of CP125977.1, from coordinate 175,611,526 downwards.
CGACCACTTCCTAGAGATATCCATTGATCAAGTTTATGCTGATTGCTTAGTGGGCAGAATAAATTCTGAGACCCAAGATTCTTTGCCTACAGGTTTGTATAGATTTCCTTTTCTTTTTTAGGGATGGTGTGGCATATGATGATACTTCTTTTATAGTATCAGTGGATTTGGCAGGTCTGTTCCTCTAAGTAATTTTTACTGAATTTAGTTCATTGATTATGCCAGTGGCATGGCCTCATATTAGGTGATTAAAAGTATTAATTTCTCATGTTAGCCTAATTACTTTCTCTGCTACTTGATTTGTATTCCACTCTATGCTGGGTTCCCTCTAGGAGTTGATAGATGATGCTTTTTTCTTAAGTTCACTCTAATTTTTCACTAGGGGATCAATGAAATTTCCACCTAACAAAGTTTTATTCTTATGTACTAAGGATGTATGGTGGATTTTGATGAGAGATTTATGCAGCAGTCACATTGCAACAATCATGTTGAGCCTACTGATCGGTAGTGATATATATATTTGAGAGACATGACTATGCACAATTAAAAGTAACAAGATATGATCGTCAAGTGTGAGAGCCGGAAAGTGTGTGGTACGTATTACTGCGCGTGCACTAATAAAATGCAGTGATTGTTTATACTTTTGCAGGAGAATAATTTTGGATTGTACATATTTGGTGATATCATAGGCTAATATTAACGTTGAGTTTCTTTCCGCTAATGAGGCTGGTACCAAATTTATATATCGGAGTAAGGGTAAGTTAATGATTGGAGGTGACGTTTTTCCTTTTTCTCTGTTTCTATAGTACGTCGATACGGTCAAAAAAATCTGCCTTCCAACTATTGATACTTAAAATTTATTAATTAACATAAATTGGTAATACAATATGCACATGCAGGCTGATCCAAGTTTTTTTAATTGGTTGTGCATCAACAACGTGGTATGTGATACAAGCTAGATAGTTTAGGAGATGTTATAATCATCAAGTTTACCATGTAATTTACGCAAATACCAGGGATCAAATTTGGCAAATACAAGGCAGAAAATCAAAAAGAATATATTATGCTGCCATGTAGTTTAGGACGTGACAGTTGTGCATAAAAAAATTCACCGGTTATATGTAGTTGTTTCTGATTGGCAAAAACTCAAGCCTTTGCTGTGGTCAATAGGTAAAACAACATTTATAGCTATTTATGGATTGTGATTATGCTTTGTACCATATTATGATATGTTGGACTTAGACCTTTGATATAGTAATCGTGTCATGTAGAGCATAGATGAAATCACAAGTTACTTCAGCAGTCCATGTTGTGAAAGCCCCTGCTTCAGCCAACAAAGCAACAGTGACGTTTAAGAACCAGGATGCTTCTACTCATTCATTCAGTGAAATGCTCAAGAGAACAAGGAAGCCTCCCTTGCAGTATGACGCCTCTGAATCCGCAGATGGTGGCCCCGGTGGCAAGGGTACAGAGAAGAAAGCAAAGAAAGGAAAACACATTGATCCTTCACTTCTCAGCTTCAAGGTCCACAACAACAACATCTTGATGTGTGAGATCGACCACTGTGACGTCTAATGTGCTTGGATCCTGCCATTTTGTGTACATGCTCCTCTCTATCACAGTTTTGATAACATTTCTTGTGGAGGCCATGGCTCCTCTTTTGTTCTTTCCCATTATCCTTAGGATAGCAAGCCACCTATAACGCAATGTTGGATTAGCGAGGGCTTCATTTCTTGAGGTGCCCTCAAGCTTATACAAGATACATTTTTGAAAATTCAATAAAAAAACTTTGTTATATTGATTAGTTGGAGAATGAAAATTCAATCAAAAAGGTTGTCCGGCTTTTGTAAGGGCAATTTAATGTGCATTCCCTATAGATTTCCTAATTTGCTAATGTTTTTCATACATTGAACTTAAAGAATGTGTGCATAAAAGTTGTGTTATTTCTTTGCTATGGCCTTTGGTGGTGGTCTATAAGTATGAAGTCTGTCAGTTTTGTTTATATATTGTTCTATTGCAAAGTAACTAATGGATATTGGACCTGTGATTCACGCAAATTGTCCTCTTGCTAAGCAAGGTATGTGTGTGCGCTCATGCGCATAAAACACTTAATTTGAAAGTCGCATATTTTTTCTGATTATGGCCTTCTCTATTTTTGGTTTAGAATGTGGTAACTTAAATAGTCCATTGCGCTTATGTGTCTTTATCTTCTAACTCCTATGGCAGCAACGACTTAGAGTCGATAAGGGATTTTAGAGAGATAGGTATTTATATCTTAACTACTGTATAGATTCCTTCCTAATTTCAGATTTTTTAGCTATTGTTGTGATGTCCATGATGTTGATGAATAATTAAAATAGTCATGATGCCAACCCAACCAACCCCCTTGTTTTCATTTGGTATCTCCCTTTTCATGAGCAATAGTTCTTATGTTTACCCTGTAGGGATTCGTAGCATGGAAAACAAAAATTTTCTACCACAAACAAACAAGCCAAGATCTATCTACTAGATTGTAGCAACGAGTCGATGGAATAACTCACCCTCGAAGATTCCAAAGTGTTTAACGAGAGCGGATTCTCGTGGGTGATGTAGTCGTACTCTTCCCGATCTCAAGATCGTGTAGACGATCCTTCCGGCTGCGTTAAGAAGGTTCATGATCGGTCACACGTTCGATTTTCGATGAAGACCTTCCTCTCCCTTGTTCCAAAGGCGGAGGTTGTAGCACTCTCCTCGTGATTCCCAAGACGACGCGTGGTACCGGAAGTAGAGGGAGATCTCGCAGGCTTCGCCTTAAGACGGAGCGAGTATGGTGGACTATGAGAGGCCTCGGTGATCTAGGGTTTAGACACACCAAGGAGAGAGGATAGGCCGACGCCAGGCTTGGGGAAGCCCAAGTCGGCTAGGGTTTGCCCTAGGCGGGCAGCAGCAGGAGGTGGTGGCGCCTTGGGGCTAGGGTTTGGAGGTGCAAGGTCTAGGTCAGAGGGCAGCCGCCTCCTTTTATAGGTGGAGGCGAGGCCAGGGAGGAGTCCCTCCCCAACTCGGATTCAAGGCGGTGGAGGGAGAGGGACTTCCTCCCCAAGTAGGTTTCCTACTCTCCCTCCACCAAGCATAATAGCCGTTTGACTTTTCAAATTGGCGTTTGACTTTTCAAACTAGGATTTGATTTATCCCTTTATTTTGCTCAGCGATGACACCTAGTACATGATGCAACCATTCCAACTTGTTATGACACATTCATGTACCCTTCCCCTCCGGAGTGCCGGACCTTCCGGAACCTTCTAGAACATTCTCGATGAAAACACCGGAACCATTCTCCAACCCCAAAACAGGACTTTCCTTATATGAATCTTATTCTCCAGACCATTTTGGATCTCCTCGTGATATCCCGGATCCCATCCGAGACTCCGAACAACATTCGGTCTCTTACTCATCATTCCATAACTACTCAACAATGTCGAATCCTTAAGTGTGTCTCCCTACGGTTTGTGAATTATGCAGACATGATCGAGACACTTCTCCGATCAATAACCAATAGAGGAATCTGGAAATTCATATGGCTCCCACATATTTATAAGATTACTTTGCGATCGAATGAACCACTTATATACGATACCAATTTCCCTTTGTCTCACGATAGTTTACTTATCCGAGGTTTTGATCGTCGGTATCTCTGCATACCTAGTTCAACCTCGTTACTGATAAGTACTCTTTTCTTGTTCCCGTGATATGTGATCCCTTGTGAGCCAGTCACATGCTTGCAAGCCAATTGGATGACATTCCACCGAGAGGGCCCAAAGTATATCTATCCGTCATATGGATGGACAAATCCCACTCTTGATCCATGTGTCTCAACCAATACTTTCCGAACACTCAATGCCACCTTTATAACCACCCAGTTACGGTGTGGTGTTTGATGTCATCAAAGCATCCTTCCGGTGATGGTGATAAGCATGATCTCATGGTCGAAGGAATTAGGTTAATATGTATCAGAAAGCATATAGCAATTGAACTATTAAAATGACTTGGTCTTTATGCTACGCTTATCTATAGGAGTATGTCCATCATATCATTCTCCTAACGATATGACCTTGTTGTTAATAACATCTCAATGTTCAAGATAGGGAAACCACAATCATTTATTAACCAACAAGCTAGTATTATAAAGAGGCTTTACTAGGGACTCTATTTTAGTTTACAAATCACACAAGTATTAATGTTTCCTTGTTAATACTATTATAGCATGAATGTAAACATTTATCATAAACACAAAGATATAATAATAACTACATTTATTATTGCCTCTAGGGCATATCCCCAACAGTCTCCCACTTGCACTAGAGTCAACTAATCTAGATTACATGGTAATATACCGAACACCCATGGCAGTTTGGTGCTGGTCATGTTTTGCCCTCGGGAGAGGTTTAGTCAACGGATCCGCCACATTCAGATATGTGTGTACTTTTCAAATCTTTATGTCACCATCTTGGACATGTTCTCAAATAGCGTGAAAACATAGCTTGATGTTCTTCAACTTCTTGTGTGACCTTGGTTCTTGCGCATTGGCTATGGCACCCATGTTATCGCAGTAGATAGACATTGGGTCCAGCGCACTTGGAACCACACAAAGATCTGTAATGAACTCCTTCATCCATATCGCTTCTTGTGAAGCCTCCGAAGCAGCTATGTATTCCGATTCGGTTGAAGATCTCGCCACAACGCTTTGCTTTGCACTCCTCCAGCTAACTGCCGCACCATTCAAAGTAAATACGTATCCGGATTGAGATTTAGAATCATCCGGATCGGTGTTCCAACTAGCATCGGTGTAACCATTAACAACGAGCTGTTCATCACCTCCATAAGAAAGAACCATATCCTTAGTTCTTCTCAAGTACTTAAGGATGTTTTTGATCATGTCCAATGATCCACTCTGGATCACTTTGATATCTGCTAGTTAAACTAACGGCATATGCAATGTCGGGTCTAGTACATAGCATGGCATACATTAGAGATCCTATGGTGAGGCATAGAGTCTTACTCATCCTTTCTCTATCTTCTGCGATTCTTTGGACTTTGAGTTTTACTCAAGGTCGTATTGGGCAACATGGGAAAGAACCCTTTCTTGCTATCTTCCATTCCAAACCTCTTTAGAACTTTGTCCAAATATGTACTTTGTGACAATGATATTAGGCGTCTCGATCTATCTCTATAAATCTTTATGCCTAATATGTAAGCTGCTTCACCAAGATCTTTCATTGAAAAACTATTATTCAAATATTCCTTGACACTATTAAGAAGGTCTACATCATTCCCAATCAACAATATGTCATCTACATATAGTGTTAAGAATGCTACAGAGCTCCCACTCACTTGTAAATACAAGCTTTTCCATAAGTTTGTATAAAACCAAATTTTTTGATTACCTTATCAAAACGTTGATTCCAACTTCGGGATGCTTGCTTTAATCCATATATGGACCGTTGAAGTTTGCATACCTTGTTAGCATCTTTAGGATCGACAAAACCTTTGGGTTGCATCACATACAACTCTTCATCAATGTCTCCATTCAGGAACGCTGTTTTGACATCCATCTGCCATATCTCATAATCATAATATGCAGCGATTGCTAACAAAATCCTCACAATTTTAGCTTTGCTACTGGTAAGAAAGTCTCATCGTAGTCAACTCCTTGAATTTGTCGAATCCCTTTTGCGACAAGTCGAGCTTTATAAACAGTAACATTACCATCAGCATCTGTTTTCTTCTTGAAAATCCATTTGTTCTCGACAGCCTTCCGGTCATCCGGTAAGTCCACCAAAGTCCATACTTGGTTTTCGTACATGGATCCAATTTCGGATTTCATGGCTTCTTGCCATTTATTGGAATCTAGGCTCATCATCACTTCCTCATACGTCGCAGGGTCATCGGTGTTGTCCACCAATATGACACTCATAACAGGATCATACCAATCAGGAGTGGTACGAGTTCTCGTTGACCTGCGAGGTTCTGTAGCAACTACAACCGAAGTTTCATGATCATCATCATTAGCTTCCTCTCTTATTGGTGTAGGCACCACAGGAACTTCTTCCGGTGCTGCGCTACTCGCAAGTTCGATAGAAGGTTCGACAACCTCGTCGAGTTCTACTTTCCTTCCAGTCACTTCTTTCGAGAGAAATTCCTTCTCTAGAAAGGATCCATTCTTGGCATGAAGATTTTGCCTTCGGATCTATGATAGAAGGTATACCCAATAGTTTCCTTCGGGTATCCTATGAAGACGCATTTTTCCGCTTTGGGTTCAAGCTTGTCCGGCCTGTAACTTCTTTACATAGGCTTCGCAACCCCAAACTTTAAGAAACGACAATTTAGGTTTCTTCCCAAACCATAATTCATAAGGTGTCGTTTCAACGGATTTAGATGGTGCCCTATTTAAAGTGAATGCGGCTGTTTCTAATGCATAACCCCAAAATGATAGCGGTAAATCTGTAAGTGACATCATAGAACGAACCATATCTAAGAGAGTTCGATTACGACGTTTGGACACACTATTACGCTGTGGTGTTCCCGGCGGTGTCAATTATGAAAGTATTCCGCATTTCTTCAAATGCTCGCCAAACTCGTAACTTAGATATTCACCTCCACGATCAGAACGTAGAAATTTAATCTTCTTGTTACGTTGATTCTCCACCTCACTTTGAAATTCCTTAAACTTCTTGAAAGTTTCGGACTTATGTTTCATGAAATAGATATACCCATATCTACTCAAGTCATCCGTGAAGGTAAGAACATAAAGATAACCACCGCGCGATGCTACACTCATTGGACCACACACATCGGTATGTATGATTTCCAATAAGTCCGTAGCTCGCTCCATCATACCAGAAAATGGAGTCTTAGTCATTTTACCCATCAGACAAGCTTCGCATCTTTCAAGTGATTCAAAATCAAGTGATTCAAGAAGTCCATCGAAATGGAGTTTCTTCATACGCTTCACTCCAATGTGACCAAGACGACAGTGCCACATATAGGTCGAGTTATCGCTCAATTTCAAACATTTAGCCTCAATGTTATTAATATGTGTATTTCCACTCTCGAGATTCAATAAGAATAGACCATCTATCAAAGGTGCATGTGCATTAAACATATTACTCATATAAATCGAACAACCATTATTCTCGGACTTAAACAAGTAACCGTCTCGCAATAAACAAGATCCCGATATAATGTTCATGCTTAACGCAGGCACCAAATAACAATTATTTAAGTATAAAACTAATCCCGATGGTAGATGAAGAGGTAGCGTGCCGACTGCGATCACATCAACCTTTGATCCGTTTCCAACGCGCATCATCACCTCGTTCTTCGCTAGCTTCCGTTTATTCTACAGCACCTGTTTCGAGTTATAAATATGAGCAACCGAACCAGTATCAAATACACAGGCACTACTACGAGTACTAGTGAGATACACATCAATAACATGTATATCGGATATACCTTTCTTCTTGATGTTGCCGTTCTTCAAATCCGCCAAGTACTTTGGGAAATTCTGCTTCCAGTGACCTTCTCCCTTGCAGTAAAAGCACTCTGTATCAGGCTTGGGTCCAGCCTTGGTCTTCTTCGTCGACGCGGTAACTTTATTACCACCCTTCTTGAAGTGTCCCTTTTGCTTAGACTTGCCTTTCTTGAATTTGGTGGTCTTATTGACCATCAACACTTGGTGCTCTTTCTTGATCTCCACTTCTGCAGATTTTAACATGGAGAAGAGTTCTGGCAACTTCTTGTTCATGCTTTGCATATTGTAGTTCATCACAAAGTTCTTGTAACTTGGTGGTAGTGATTGGAGGACACGGTAAATCCCCAAAGCATTAGGAATCACTATACCCAAGCTTTGGAGTTTGTTTGCGTGCCCAGACATCTTAAGCACATGCTCACTGACGGAGCTGCCCTTTCCATCTTGCAGTTAAAGAACTTCTCAGAAGCCTCATAGCTCTCAACTGCCGAGTGAGTCTCAAATATCAGTTTGAGTTCACGGACAATATCATGTGGGTCTGAATTCTCAAACCTTTTCTGAAGCTCCGATTCTAAACCATACAAGATAGCACACTGAACTGTGGAGTACTGATTCTTCCGAGTGAGGTAAACATTCTTTACTTCATTGGTAGCATCATTGCAGCGGTCACCAATGGTGCATCCAAAGACATAGGTCAAATTACCATTGAGGACAATCCTCAAATTGCGGAACCAATCCTGCTTCCATTGTTTTTCAACTTTTCTTTCTCTAGGAACGCATTAAAATTGATGGTAGGGGCCGCCATTGATCTACAACATATTTGCAATAGTTTAGACTAAGTTTATGACAAATTGAGTTCTAATTAATAGTTAAATTAATCTAGGTGAACTCCCACTCAAAACAATATCCCTCACATTGTTTTAGTGATCACACGAACCAAATCCACCACATCAAAACCGATCATCACGAGAGTTGATGTAGCTTCAATGGCGAACAATCGACATGTTCATCACATCTACTATATGATTCATGCTTTACCTTTTGGTGATCCGTGTTCCGAGACCATGTCTGTACATGCTAGACTCGTCAAGATCAAACCTTAGCTTCCGCATGAGCAAATCTGGCTTGCTCACGTTGTATACACTTGCAGAATCTAACACACCCGATCATCACGTGGTGCTTCGAAACAACAAGCTTTAGAAATGTTGCTTACTAAGGATGAACACTTTAGAACTTGAAATTCATGTGCATGAGGGATCATCTTATAATGCTACCGTCGTTAACTAAGCAATACAAGATGCATAAAGGATTAACATCACATGCAATTCATAATATGTGATATGATATGGCCTTTCTTCTTTGTGCTTCCGATCTCCATCTTCAAGCACGAACATGATATCCATCATCACCGGCATTGCATCAAGGTCAATGATGCTGCTCCATGGTTGTCGTCCACCAGCTTCAACTATTACAACTACTTTGAATAGACACGCGGGTCTTAACAGAAATTAAAGACAACCATATGGCTCCTGCCGGTTGCCAACTTACAATAAGGAACATTGCATACATCAAATATAATCACAATCATGGCCATATCACATCACAGCACACCCTTGCAAAACAAAGTTAGACGCATCTAATTTCTTTGCATATTTTACGTGGTTTGGGGCTTTCAATAAGTGTTGATCTAAATTACGAAAGAACCACAACGTTGATGTTTGAACTATCAAGTTCCCATTGTAAATTGGATCTATACTATAATGGGAGAGACAGACACCCGCAAAGCCACTTATGCAATACAAGTTGCATGTTGAGCGTGGAGCAAGTCTCATGAACGATGTCATGTAAGGTTAGCCCGGGCCGCTTCATCCCATCATACCGCAAGATGCAAAGTACGCAAGAAGCAATTGATAATAAATGCACTACCGCCCACAATGACCATTGTGTTCTACTCGTGCAACAGATCTACATATAGACACGGCTCTGATACCACTGTAGGGATTCGTAGCATGGAAAACAAAAAATTTCTACCGCATACAAACAAACAAGCCAAGATCTATCTACTAGATTGTAGCAACGAGTCGATGGAATAACTCACCCTCGAAGATTCCAAAGTGTTTAACGAGAGCGGATTCTCGTGGGTGATGTAGTCGTACTCTTCCCGATCTCAAGATCGTGTAGACGATCCTTCCGGCGCTGCGTTCCGGCAGCGCTCCCGCAGTCGGTCACACGTTCGGTACTCGATGAAGACCTTCCTCTCCCTTGTTCTAGAAGGCAACGCAGGTTGTAGCACTCTCCTCATGATTCCGGCAGCACGACGGCGTGGTACCAGAAGTAGAGGGGAGATCTTGCAGGGCTTCGCCTTAAGCCGGAGCGAGTATGGTGGACTATGAGAGAGGCCTCGGTGATCTAGGGTTTAGACACACCAAGGAGAGAGAGCTAGGCCGGCGGCGAGGGCTTGGGGAAGCCCAAGTCGGTGGCTAGGGTTTTCCCTAGGCGGCGGCAGCGGCAGCAGCAGGAGGTGGTGGCGCCAGCGGCTGGGGCTAGGGTTTGGAGGGTGCAAGGTGTAGGTCTAGAGGGGCAGCCCTGCCCCTCCTTTTATAAGTGGGAGGGCGCGGCCAAGGGGAGGGGAGTCCCTCCCCAACTCGGCTTCCAAGGCCGGTGGTGGAGGGAGAGGGACTTCCTTCCCAAGTAGGTTTCCTACTCTCCCTCCACCAAGCAAAATAGCCGTTTGACTTTTCAAATTGGCGTTTGACTTTTCAAACTAGGATTTGATTTATCCCTTTATTTTGCTCAGCGATGACACCTAGTACATGATGCAACCATTCCAACTTGTTATGACACATTCATGTACCCTTCCCCTCCGGAGTGCCGGACCTTCCGGAAGCTTCTAGAACATTCCCGATGAAAACACCGGAACCATTCTCCAACCCCGAAACAGGACTTTCCTTATATGAATCTTATTCTCCGGACCATTCTGGATTTCCTCGTGATATCCCGGATCCCATCCGAGACTCCGAACAACATTCGGTATCTTACTCATCATTCCATAACTACTCAACAACGTCGAATCCTTAAGTGTGTCTCCCTACGGTTCGTGAATTATGCGGACATGATCGAGACACTTCTCCGATCAATAACCAATAGAGGAATCTGGAAATTCATATGGCTCCCACATATTTCTACGATTACTTTGTGATCGAATGAACCACTTACATAAGATACCAATTTCCCTTTGTCTCACGATAATTTACTTATCCGAGGTTTTGATCGTCGATATCTCTGCATACCTAGTTCAACCTCGTTACTAATAAGTAATCTTTTCTCGTTCCCGTGATATGTGATCCCTTTTGAGCCAGTCACATGCTTGCAAGACAATTGGATGACATTCCACCGAGAGGTCCCAGAGTATATCTATCCGTCATATGGATGGACAAATCCCACTCTTGATCCATGTGTCTCAACCAATACTTTCCCGAACACTCAATGCCACCTTTACAACCACCCAGTTACGGTGTTGTGTTTGATGTCATCAAAGCATCCTTCCGATGATGGTGATAAGCATGATCTCATGGTCGAAGGAATTAGGTTACTATGTATCAGAAAGCATATAACAATTGAACTATTAAAATGACTTGATCTTTATGCTACGATTATCTATAGGAGTATGTCCATCATATCATTCTCCTAACTATATGACCTTGTTGTTAATAACATCTCAATGTTCATGATAGGGAAACCACAATCATTTATTAACCAACAAGCTAGTATTATAAAGAGGCTTTACTAGGGACTCTATTTTAGTTTACAAATCACACAAGTATTAATGTTTCCTTGTTAATACTATTATAGCATGAATGTAAACATTTCTCATAAACACAAAGATATAATAATAACTACATTTATTATTGCCTCTAGGGCATATCTCGAACATACCCACTCAGGAGTACTAGCATTTTTGAATTATGTACAAAGCATGGAAATTTTTGGTTAAATCATTGTTTTCATGTAAATATGAGATTATCTGCTTTTTAGTAAGAGAGTTGTTCGCTTTTTTAACTGTTTACTTGGTGAGGAACTTAGATGCAGATTGTTTCAGGAATTGGATGACACAACTAGCTTAAAAACTTGATAGACACTGGAAAGTACTGTCAAAAGTTTTATGGGCATTTCTCTTATTCTCATTGTGTCTGGCATCATGGGTGCTGATGTAGATGTGAAGTAGTTGCTGAATAGGGAGCTCATCTATGCATGATTTTGTATATCTTCATTAATTATTTATTTCTTTTATCAGCAATTACTAATTCAGAAAGGTAACTACAATCATGTATGGCTCCGGTTTTATTTTCTGAAATTTTAAAATTTATTGCTTGGTACATGCTATATGCATACGGAGTGTAATGTCAATTCTGAGCGAGCTCTGCATATACATCGCAATAATAATTTATCAAGATGCTAATGCATATGCAACAGTGTATTGAATTAGTGTTTTTGTTGCCTTTTCCCCGCAAATATATTAATACCAATGGTAAGGAAATCGGTAATCGTTAACTGCTCGGTTGTCTTGGAAGTAGTGACTAATCGGAATTCGGATGATTAACTGATTTAATCGGTCAGCTATTAATCGGTGCAACCTACAAAAATTAGCACCTAAAACACATATGACTCCTCTTGCACCTCAACCACCTACCCTATTAAAGGCAGCCTCGAGCTCCCGAATGAGATCCCCAAGGCTCTCGAGCTCTTGTATCCGAGGTCTGATCAACAACTACGAGGAACTGGTCAACAACGAGAAGGAACTGGCTGGTGATGGCAGAAATCGAGCTCCTCGAGGCAGGGATCAAGTAGGATCTTCGAAAAACCTACTTCATTGTGGCGGGTTAGCGGATGGACGGGCGATATGTGTTGATAATTTTGCAACTTTTTTGACTAAGTGTAGTAGTTAATTGGGAACATACCTAGTAATCGGAGTGTTAGAGCTATTAATCGGTCTAAATGATTAACACAAACGATTAGCGGTAATCGATACGGTCAGGTCCCTAGTAGCGATTAATCAGCCTATTAATCGTTGATTTGGCCTATTTTTTGAACAGTGATTAATACATAATCTATTATAGCGTGCATTTGCTTGGAGAATTCCCAATAAGTTACGTTCCCGGAGATGTTGCCGATTTCTTACAGTTTCGTAGTATATCTATGGGTTTTTAAAATTTTAGATACATTCTTAGAGGACATTAAGTACATATGATTGTGTTACCATATCTTGCATGATGTCTGTTGTTGTCCAAAATATATAAGTATTTCTGAGGTTAGACAAAGTCGATGTCTGATTTTGCAACTTAAGCATATGTACTATATGTACTACCTGTTAGATGTGCTTTTTGTAAGTTTTGTTGCTATGGTATAATTTTTGATACCTTTCTTAGTTGGCATTGCCAATGGACACTCTATTTTAGCTGGCAGTGAATATTTGCAAGTTAATTGAAATATACCACTCTTATATTTGCATTAGATATGTATGTATTTACTATGTATTTTAAAGCAATACCATCCTCAACTGCGTACACTATCCAGCTAACTCATAGTGCCATCTTTCTTCCTTATTAGGGCACTATTTCACCCTAGAAGCTTTCCAAGTTGTTTCTCCACATGAAGGAGCTAAAAATCAACTAGAGTTGTCGGTGCAAAGCTTTGAAGGTATCCTTGTAACTATTGGATCTTAGTGTTGTTAATATCGAATGTCAATATTAATGGTATATAATTATATCATTTTATGGAACCATGTTTTCTTTGTATGTATAGGAGGAATTGAACATTTGTCTGCATTGCGGCATTGTTAATTAACCGTGCTATGCCCTAATATTTGTAGTATATTACGAGCGAGCTTCCTTTTAGCGAGCAACGAAGTTTGAACATATTTTTCAATCATTTCATTTGTATAGACTGTGTCATGGGAGCATAGATGGACAAGAACCGACACAACTGGAAGGTAATGTCACAGGGAAGGAGAGGAGCATGTGAAGGGCCAAAGGCTACATGAAGACCAAAAACTTCTGTTGTGTGCTTCACATAGAAATGTAACCGAGATTTAAATTTGTTAACTTTCTGTTTATGGCTTATTTTCCATTCAATTAGCATTCACTTTATAAATCATCACTCATGTACCATACTTTCTTGATTTTCTAAGAGAAATAGGAGGCAAGCTGCCTGTTCCCAAAAAAATAAGTGTTCCTCTATTTAATTTATGGAAAAAATAAAACAGAAACAAGAAGAAAAAACTTAACATATTTTTATGAGGTTGAGAACACCTGAAAGCTCACCCCTCCTATCACACAATGCCCAAACAAGCTGTAGGCGGTGTAGCGAAGCGCGTTTGCCCATCTAGTGTATCTAGAAGCCTCTTAGTGTGTAGGTTCACTCATTTTACTCCGAACCTACATATTAAAATTCGTCTATATATGTGTGTTTAAAAAAGCTAAAACATCTTATAATTTGGAGCAGGGGATTTTAGGAAATACTTTCCTATTAGGAAAAAATTTAATATAGGAATCATATTTGAAACTTTTAAAACGAAATCCAGTTTAAAACAAAGATTTTGAACTCCAAAGAATTTCCATAGATTCTTAATATTTCCCTCTCTTTTATTTGGACAATAATAAAATGTTTCTACATTCATTTTTTAACATGAAATGTAGAATAACAACTAGGTTTTCCATTTGATAAATCTCAAATGAATTCCTTTGTGTTAGAAAGTCCTTTATATGATCTTTAAAATAACTCGTTGGGTTGAGTTAAGATAACTGATCAGTGGCGAACGCATCCGAAAAATACAGGGTGGGCACTGGTAGAAAAAATCCAACCAAACAAAATTCTAGGAGGATTAGAAGGAGAGATTTCTCTCAGTTTGTATAGGTATGCTATACAAGGTTCATCACAGAGGTGTAAAGCCAATATAAATATTTGTCCTTATCCAAGTATGCCTCAGCCTTTGCATCATAGTCCAAGCTAAGAAATCAAGTATAGTACAAATTATTATCATTAAATGAATCAAGAAACCTCAGGTTGTGCATCATTGGTAGCCAAACCCTAATCCATAGTTAGCTACTCCAGTAGCAGATCATACCATCATGGGATATCTACTGTGCACACTCTAGTGAGGCACCACAGTAGCATATCCAAAATAATATAAACCACCATACTATCAAGTCAAAAGGGACAAATTGTCCAGCAGGGACTTCACATCACTAGCATAGTTTGAGCAAGAATAGATATGTTCTTATCAGTTCTCAGCTAGAAACAAAGCTAGCAAGGTAAATCACATAAGATACACCAACCTACCTGCAAGCAATCCGAGCCTGAACTAAAATCACATTCCTTAGATTGAGCATCTAGGAATCACTGGAAAGTTACTGTCCTATTAACAGTATCACAAGCACAGGCAAACTATACAACACATTTACATGAGATAAATAATCTTCCTAGATCAAAATTACTAGGAATCATTCTCTAATATTAATCCCTTCCAATTTGGTCAGGCAACAAGATCAAACCAGATCCAAATTAGTATGCAACTAGATAAATTCTAGGAGATCATTTAGGGCCATTCAGGATCCTCCTCAGCACAAAATCATCTTTTACCTAGCCACCAACAACTAGGAACCATGTGAATATTGTCTTGCTGACAGTAAGTTAGGCAATAATTAAAGCAATCACCAAGAAAATGTTTCCAAGGAAGCAACTATACTCAATTAATCATTCCTCCAAAAGTTTTAGGAATCAATCCATCATATTTTCTTTCTGCTATATTAGCATCATATACTTAAATCCATACTGAATGAAGAATCAGTGTTAAATCACTTAACAAATATATATTTATATGGGACTGTAGCCAACTCATTCGAATTCATACTGTCATATGAATTCTATAAATTATATGCACTGTTCAAATCCCAACATCACCATGGTATCAAGATTACAGTAGAGCCAAGGATACCAGGAGAAACTGGACATGATAACAGATCAAGATAGGTCACTAACAAAGGATCAGTAGTATCACTGGGGGGCCCAGGTTCAAACCTAATTGAACAAGAAATGTTCAACCTTAGTATTAGATGGGTCACCACAAGCTGCAAACTAAATCCAGAATAAGAAGAACCCTAATTTGGACTCAATCAGAATAGAAGGGAAGGGAGTAGAAGAAGGTGGAGGAAGAACATACCCGATGGTCCTCGCTAGATTTTGAAGAGGAAGCTGACCAGCGGGGAGGTCGTAGTGGCAAACACCACGGCACAGCGGCACCGACGACACTTGAGCCTGCGCCGAGCTGCAACCTGCGCCAAGATACATCAACCCAAGAACATACCCCATCTTCACCAACATCAATCCACCACCAGGACAACATCAAACCATCACTGGGGCTCAGGAAACTAGGATACCGGAACCCTAGACGCACAGAAAATGGAAGGGGCGAGCTCGAGAGGGCCTTAAGGATACATCCGATTGGAGAGCCAGGTCGGACAGATGGAGGCGAAGCTCCGGTGACCATCGACGGCGACCACAACGGCCTGCCTCGCTGGAATCGGGCAGACGACGACGGCGGTGTCGCCAGCAACCAGAGTGGAACGATGAGAGCGTGAGTTAAGAGGAATGAGAGAGAGAGAGGGTGTTGGGCTGGGAATAGCCCAACTGGATGGGCCTAGGTGGGTCGAGTCGGCCTAAGGGCCAGATTATCTTATACACTAGGTTTAGTTTTAAAAAAGTAATACACATTAATTATACAATGTTAAATTACCACAATACCCTTAATAATATTCAAATTCTAGAAAAAATGTAGGAAAATCCTAAAAAATACAATTGATATGTAAAAATGATCACAAAAATGATATATATCCAAGAAAAATATCAAACCACTTGATTAAACTAAATAAATACCATTAATTTATTAAAGGCACTATAGTTCTCAATAAATTATAATAATATAAGAAAATTTCCTAAAAATTTATAAAAATCATTTTCATGTATAAAAGTAAATCTACTATTTTATAAAAATACTAACTTAATTATTTTATAAATGAAATTTCAAGTAATTATTCAAAGACATTTAATTCTTTATGGAAATTTGTAAACATAAGAATAATACCTAAAAATAAATACCAATTATTTTTAAGGTCTTGAGTAATTATATTACACTAGGAAAATATTAAATACATCATTAGAAAAGTTTTTGTTTTAAAGTAATAAATCCTTCTCTATTACCTATTTGGGTAAATTATCTAAAAACAATTTTAAGTAAGAAATAATCACAATTCTATATAAAACCTTAAATATTTAACATTTAAGTACTAATTCCAAAAACCATAACTTGGATTCTTAATCAAACTTAAGTTTAACTATTAACTTTAAAATATTCTTTTAAAAATCTTAAATTCAATTTTAAAAAAACTTTTAATAAACATTGTGTATCACTTATATATAATAAGGTGAATAAGCATTACATCCTAATCATTCTTTACATAATTACAAATTATTAAGATCATCTAATTATGCTTCCATTGAATAGTTCCATACTATTTTCATGATAGCAAAACGAATTTAAATCCAATCCTTCACTTAAATATAAAGTGAATAATTCCACACCTTAGTTATACCTTTCATAAAATTAAAACTTGGGAATAATTAAAACATATTACACCTGAAGTTACTTACCCTTTTAAAGTTAACTTTAGTCTCAAAGCTTATAAACATCATGTCTAATAAACTACTTATATTTTTATAGTTAACTTTGGTATATTTCAATTAAGACATAGAGCATATCAAGACCAAACTAATCAATCAAACACCAAAAAGCATTGATCATGTTCTATTAACCATCATGGTTATTTAGACCTTTGAAAAGAAAGCGTTTCTTCAAATGTTATTCTTTTTGGCACTTCAAACAACAACTCTATAATAATCCCTCCAACTCTTAACAATTCAACCCAAGGACTTTTAACATAGTCACCATATAACAATTACTCATAATCAAATTACTTTATCCTTTACTTGTATATTTTAGATTGATAACACTTAAGTTCTTTATTAATGCCATTACTTGTAAAAGTAAAACTCGAAGATAAATCAACTCTTAAAAGAATCACCTAAATTCTCAAAATATTGGGGATCCACTTTGGGAGTTTTACAAAATACATAGCATTACTTATGCATAACTTCATACTGCTTCTTTAAAATTAGTCCTTACCGGACCAATGATGTTGTTTTCAGATATTGGATCTTATATTGTCTTGAAGACCGTGTTGTCATCACCTGCATTACAAAAAGGTCAAAAAACACTATTTTCCTAATAATATGATTATAGGTTATTTACCATGAGGTAATAACCAAATATGAAAGTTCCGGTGGTAAAGGAACATATTATCTAGGACTTAACAACCAATGTCGCTAGTGATTCCTGCGCCGTATATCACGCGTTAACCATGATATTTGGAATGTTACGGAGAAGTCAGCTGTATCCGTTTCCTTCTGCATGTAGGCAAGACGACCTTAACGTGACGTTGTGATTCCTTGTGCGGATCCAACATATGGGTGGGCACCCTTACGCACCACGCTTTTGGTGTCTAGATTATCTATGAGTGGTTTTTAGTGGTATAGTCCATCTGATATGGAACTTGCCAGGGCATCACCAGCTCATAGAGTCTTCGGGAACTCATTAGGGTTTTAGCCTGCCCGAATGGGGGCTTAACGGAGGTGAGCCAGCCTCGAAGGATTGTGCAGATATGTGGGGTCGCAGAGAGGGCAGTGATTGGCTTGGATCTTAGTCTGGGTTTCATACCAAGTAAGTGTGAACGGGTTCGCGGCCCGGATGTGCAACAAAGCTAAGATCTCTAATGGGTAAAGTGACGCACCTCTATAGAGTGTAAGAACTATAACTTGTTACTCCCTGTTCTAGGAAGGAGCTACGAACGCGGCGGGAAAGGAACTCCATGAAAGTTATGGTAAAGCCATGAAGGCTGACGGACATAGCTTTTCAGAATAAAAGCAACCTTTGAAGAAATGTTTATGGTCTGTGGCCGTAGATGTAGTGCATCAAACACTCCTTTTTAGTGAACTTGCTGAGTACGCTCGTACTCAACGTATCTTCTTAACCCTTGCTAGATTCTGAAGCCAATACAAACGACGTCTACATCAACTTATGCTCCAGGAATCTTCATCAACAGCTCAAGATCTTCATTGAAGTCAAGGAAGTCAACATATATATCAATTAAAGTGAAGACGGAGTTGCTGATTAGATAGGAATACAATCTCTAGTCATAGAACCTACTTCTGTAGAGTATTGCAATAGCGGCAATACAAGCCTAATAGTTAGATGCTAATCTGATTAGCATAATAGTTAGGAGTTGTTTATTTCTGATTCTTCTTTGTAAGAATTTTATTTCTCTCTCTTTAACCTAGAGTGTTCTCTGGATCTTATGTAAAGAGTCAAGTTGTAACCTTTAGTCATGTCTTGGACCTGCTATGTTTCTGTTGTACCACTCTGAGAGATGTAATACCAGTGAACGTTGTTTCATTGGTGTTATGTCAATGACTATAGTGTACTACATCATGCAGTGGTATGCTGGGTCACCACAACTGGTATCAGAGCATATGCTTTGACCTTAGGATTAAAACCCTTTTAGGATGATCTGTAGGTTGGATAGTGACTATAGGATCCATCTTATCTAAAACCAAATAATCTTATGAATGGTGATGAGTATCCACTTTAGGATAACCTTGTCACGAGGTGTATAATAATCTTTCTTAGAAATAGTTGTCCATCTTCTCTTAGTAAAGTGATGTTTAGTGTCTTCCGAAGGAGACATAAACCACCAAGATACTTTAGGAAAGCCAATTGGTCATAGTAGATTAGGATCAAGTTTAAGACATCAATTGAAGTAGTCCCAATGTTGTAGCCTAACCCTAGAATTCTAGTAGCACAGTGGAATCTTATTGTTAGTTGATAACCAAAGATAACATGATGAATATCATTAGGATAAATGTTGATGTAATGAGTAGTAATCATGTGGGATTCACTTGAGAATTCTACGTGATGAAGTGAAATTGTGTTAAGACTTAAGAATAGTGTAGTGAGAAACAAAGTCATAATGGTTAGATTAGCTCTTGAATCATGATAAAGAGGCAAAACATAACAAGATCATGGTGAGATTAGCTCCGGAACCATGGTGAGGGTATAAATATGACAAGTAATTAGTAAATCATTCTGAAGTAGAAGTAAGATAATAATATGGTAGAACGATGATAGAAGTCATAGGTGTCATAAAATTGTGATAACTTTCAATTTTAGGGGTTAATAGAAACTTATTAGTCGTTTTGAGAGATCATGTGAGGTTAAGAAAGGTTGTTTATAGTTAATCATTACAAGAGTGAGACAAAAAGGTTAGTCGAAACCAAATTGAAACTACCCTGCTTAAAAATTATCCTGTTACAATTGAGCAATTTGGGTAAATATTGAGACAAAGAATAGTTTGACCCTAAGTGTTAAGTATCATGCTGTAAACCTATATCAGGAGGTGTCATATACTACACAACTAAGTCTGAAGTCTAGAGATATTATACTCAATTACTATATTTCGGGCTTAGAATATTGTGTTTTATATGTACCACATTTTAATTTCTTGGTTTTTCTTGGATTTTCTTGATTGACTAGATCTGTACATGAAGTTTGACTTGGTGTGCAAATGAATGTTGCAACATCCGGTTACTACTTGATGTCATAGACCTAGATAGGAAAAGGGAATTCGCGTAAGGGAGTGACGAGTTCTGAAGACCAAGATGAGGACTTACATGCTGAGTGGAGCAAAATATAAGGAGTATCAACACAAATTGAAGGCTGGATCAAGTTTAGATCATTACTAAACAGTAATAAGAAGATAGACTAGTGTAGAAAATGTACGGAGCAACCAGAAGTGATGAACTTAAGTTCACCAAAAGTAGGTAATGTTGCTAAGAAGTTAATGGAGTAATTTTACTAAGATCATGGAAGTATCATGAATAGGTGCAAAGAAGAATTTTTGGAACAAAATGGTATCCAAGCTCTGATAATTCAGAGAGAATGCCAATAGTACGTCGAAAAACCATAGGGTAATACATATACCCTAGGATGGTCCACAACTGGTATCTTGTCCGCGGATGGTATTTGGATCGTAGTTGGTATTTGGTTAACTTAGTTAACCAGATCATCTTAGTATTCCATAAAGAGCATAAAACTTGGCCTAAGTTAAGAAAGACATAAAGGAGTATAAACGTTAAAAAGACCTTCTTTCGAGACACTTCGCGAAGTCAGTCCTACCAAAGTGAAAATGTCCAAATAGTAAGTAAGATAAATAATCTTGGAAGATCTATTTCGGATATCTACAATTATGTGGGTATATCATAAGTTCTTTCATGAGACCTTAAATAGGTAGTGTATAAGCTAGACAAAGACCAACATCTTAGTTGTAAAGCCAATGGTTGCTATATTGGTAGTTTAGAGACCATTAGTAAACCCCAAGGGGGAGAGTAAACAGTAAATGGAAGTATTGTTATCTGATTATCTGTAACATCTCAGCATTAGAGCTTAGAAATAAGCTGAACCCAGATATGTGCATTGCATTCATGCATAGAAAATCCGAATAATTTTTGCGCTTTTGAATAAAACTTGTCAAAGTGATTGTGGCTTCTCTCAACTTGATGGAATTGAAGTAGATCATCAAGTTGACTGCGATAAGTTTCAATATGACGTTTGCTAAAATCTTATCTGGGTAAACATGATTTGATCTAAGGGTAGATCAAATATAATAAAATTTAAGTCATAATGCATTTCTTAATGATTGATATCTGATCCTTAAGGGATCATATCATAATATTCATCACAACAACTCATGAATACCAAGTTAAGACTACAACTAAAGTAATAAGAATGTAATAACTAATCCTGACCTAGCTTATTCTTATCTATTCTTACTATGAGTATCATGGTAATATCTAACCTTAACCCTTTAGTGAGGTTAAGTAGCAAGGAAATCAAGTTAAGATCATTTACCACATATATTTCTTTCCATAAGAATCTTTATCATCTCTATTGAACCTTATTCTAATATCTATTTTTCATCAATGTTGAGTAATCAACTATTGATTCACCAATTCTTAAACTACCAATACTTGAGCTATTAACTCTTGTTCTTATCATAATATTCACTTAAAATCCTTTAAAGAAGGAGGTAAGGAAAGGTATATGGTAATGCTAGATTCAGATATCATCTATAGGATGCGAGTGATTGGAGGAAATCAAATCACTATGGTAACAAAGAGATTACAAGGATGAATTCTGAAGATAGTTAATAGGAGTAATCTTATGGGATCAAGTATGTATACTCAATGAATTATATCTCTTAGTCCAATAGAGATAAACAAAAGATAATTATAATACAACTATAATGTTGTAAGAATGAAAGCCTTGATTAGCCAACTGGAAACCTAAACCATATAGGATCAGAGGATTATAATGATCATGCTTTAGTCACCAAGATTGAATTCTTATATCCAGTATAAGTAACATTGGTGGGTAAGACATGATTGAACTCTAATATGAGATATTGGAGTCAGGTAAAGATAAGATAGTAGGATTAAGATGATGTTAGAGTAACATTGAATTATAGAGTTAGTATTTTCCTCTTGGGAAATATTAAACACTTAAGGTGAAGTAGGATTTGATATATATATAATTATAAATACATCTACTGAAGTAATATTAGTGGTGGATGATTAGGGAAGAATATGATTGGAGTTAGAAGTAGCTACTTGTTGGATTGGATATTATCAGCAGTAGAGTAGTTGATATAACCAAGCATGGACATGAGAAAATTATGAAAGACTTAGTGTCAAGCTCATTGGATTTATAAATAGATTTAGGGGAATTAAAGGTGGATAGGAATATTTTTGTAAAGCAAAGCTAATTATATTAGCACATGATGATAGATATGTAGGAGTAGTATATCTTGGAAAGGAATTCTTTAAGTAGAAGTCAAGAATTGTGAATCATAGAAGATAGGAACTCTTGGTAAACACTAAACCCTAAATCTATGATTTATCTTAACATCCAACTCATCTGTTGAATAAATCATATTATTTCCATTATGTTTTATAGGAATATTTCCTATAGCAAATCACTTAAGCACATCTCTATCATTTCCAATTATCATAACCTTATGTGCTTAGGAGTTATTTTTATCAAATCCTTTCCATAAAACATTCCAGTTAATAACTTCCTATTTTTAATGGTGATATCATTAAAGATCATAAACATAAAGACAATGTGTTTTAGCTATTAAACCTTTGCTCACTTCAAAAAAATAAAATAAGTATATTAAGAACCCTAACTCTAGGGTAAACAATTGTAATTCAAAACCTTAACTCCTAAATTAATTATAATAGAATATATACATTGATATTTGCTAAATTTATGAGAGTAATATTAACCATATTAATTCTTTTGTATCTCAGACATCAAATAATGATATAGGATCATTATATAAAAATTTCCATCCAAACTATGAGCTAACTAGAATTAAGTTTTATAAACAAATAAGGAAATATCAATTAATAAAGCCATGTTTTATTATAAAAGAAGCTTAATAACAAAGGCTTCTACAAAATATTAAAAGGGATACATATAAAGAAAACAAAGAAATATAAAAATATATTTATCATAAAGGTTTACAAAATAAATCTCAATCAATATTAATTGTTGCTGCAAGTATTCAATAAATAAACTTTGTTAGAAAAGTTCAAATTAAAGATTATACTACAAATCTGAAAATAAAACAGGAAATTGAAAACAGAAAAGAATAAAGGAAGAAAATAGCAGACAATTCTGGCCCATGGCCCAGTTTATCTTCGCCCAATCTGTCGCTCACGCGCGTCACACCGCGGCCCACTTGTCCCAAATCTGGCCCATACCGGTTCGTCGCCTGTCACCCCTTCGTCATCCTCACGCAGACAAGCAGCTGCGTGGGCGGCGCCAATGTTGTTTGCCGTCGTCGCTGCGATTCCCGCCACCGCCGAGGTCGCTCTGCGAGGATAAGAACGCCACCGCGAAGCCCTCGTCCTCATCCTCTCACTCGCGCATCTCCAGTCCTTCTTATCCTCTCTGTTTTGAATGGGGTTTAAACCCTAGCTCATCGGAGCCACGCATCGCCATCGATAGAGCCCACCTCAGAACCTATGGAGTGGTCGAGGAGAACCGCCACGTTCCCCTCTTCATCCTAGTAGCATCAATAGATTGAGGGGATCTCGGGTGGGTGCGAATTTGATCATTCCTTTCCGTCGGGTTCGCCGGAGAATTTGACCGTGTGCTCCTCTCCGACCGCGTCGGTCCTCGTCCACCTCTCTATCGTCATTAGGGTGACTTCCTGAACCCTCTAGTACCCCTAAATCGCCTCATCTCGTTGCCAATCGCCGTCACACCTTATGCCACCGTCGGCCACCGTCGGAGCTCGTCCCAGCCGAGGCTCCGATGACCATTTCCGAGCGGCGCCTCCACTTTAGGGTTCAACATTTTGCGCTGATTCGAACTAGGCTAGTTTTGTTTGCTGGGGCGTCGTAGATCGTCCCCGGCGACCACCACTGACGGTGGTGGTTGTGCTGACGTCATAACAACATCATGCCGATGTCACTCTTGACCTAATCCATAGTTTGACCTAGCCTTTGCACGCGTGGCTGATGATGTGGCCATAGGCCCACTAGTCAGTGACCTAGGGTTGCTGTGGCTGTTGTGTAAAAAGTTATTTCCTGTTTAAGAAAGAATAAATGCTATAAACCCAAATGTAAATATTCCATAAATAAAATAAAATCATTAAAACTTATTAAATCAATAACTTTTGCTTTATAATTCAGTAAAATATGTATAATATATGAAAATGTTTAGAAAAATAAAATCTATAACATTAATCCATTACCAAAAATTGTTATGTTGGCAATTTAAATAATTATTATTTAATAAAGATTTTATAAGTATTAATACTTTGAAAATTCATATTTTAATATTAGTAAATTTTAAAAATATAAATAAAATACCAAAAATCTTAGAAAAATAAGTACTACTCCCTCCATCTCACAGCTTAAGGCGTAAAAAAAATCTAATTTTTCTCATAGCTTAAAATGGCACCATGCATCGCTAGGTTCCTGTTTTACCCTCATTCCGTTTCCTGGGCCGTGACGTCTTGTTGTGGTGCATGCATATATAGCTTGCCAGAGGAGGCCAGCCTGGCGTAGTGTGAGAGATAAATTAACTCCTTCCATGCATGCAAATGGTGGTTTGAGAGAAACGAGGAGGCTAGCTGGGTGTGTGAGAAATTAAGGGGATTAACTCCCGTGCATGCAGGGGCAAAAAGGAGAAGTTGCTGATTTTTTCTCTCTGTCTAACCTTGCCTAAATAACTGCGCTGAAATTTTTACGCCCTAAGCCATGGGATGGAGGGAGTATAATTTAAAACTATAATCATGCATTATTATTTCATTTAATTAAATATTGATTATTTATTAAGTAGTTATGAAGTAATAAATCTTATAAAAATCATATCTTATTATTTATAAATCACAAAAATAAATGTAACATACCAAAATGTTCACAAAAATAATACCTGCATGTTAAAAATATAATATTCCACTTTTGAGGTAAATAAAAATTTAAATACTTTAATAACTTGAATTTAAATCTATTTCCTTAGTTGCTAATTCATATAAAGGTAAATAAAAATTGTTAAAATTCTAAAATCAACCAATTAAAGTCTAATAAGTAATACTTGTCTTAAGTATAAATAATATGAAGTTATAATGGTTCAAAACATTATAAATACAATTTTATTGAATTATCCTTCAACTATATGTGTAATTTATTTTCTAAAAAGATCTTTACCAATTATAAAATCCTTAAAGAATAACTTGTGAGTAAATTAAATGTTTTCCATTAATCCAACCACCAGATTACAAAAATACCACAATACTATAGTGAATCCATAAGTAGTTAAGTAATATTATTTATTTTTTATAAACTATAACCACTCATCTATAAAAAGGTAAATGATTCTATTCCATTATAAAATCAAGAAACTACTACACCAAATAAAAGTGTAACCATTCTTAAGAAACCTTCAGAAACATTACAAAGTACGCAAAGTATAAATATCATAAGAATTACAACTTAAATGTATCCATGTTTAAAGTTAACTTTAATCTATAAGAATTTAAATGTAAGGCTAAAGACTTGGTTATATATTTTATAGTTAACTTTGGTCTGTTATAATTAATTCATAAATCATCTTGTAACATCCCAAAAATCATAATTTGAAAAGTTTGCATAGCATTCATGCAATCATAAGCTTTTGGTTATTTTCAAACAAGATTTCAAAATGAGAAACCATTTTTATGCCTATTATTTTATGCTAGAAAGGCAATGGTTCTATTTTACTTTCAAAGTATGAGAATATCTTGTTATGATCAGAAATATTTCAAGTATGAATGCAAAGCTTGCAAAAAAATTCTCAAAGCAAAATTCAAATATGAAACCATTTTATGCCTATTATCTATAATCATATTAGGGCATGGTTTTATTTTATTTTTCCTTTATGTCAAAGTGTTTTGGACTAAACAGTAAGGTTTTACACTCATTTGAGTACAAGGTCTTCACTGCAAAAATCCAAAATAAATTTGAATTCAAACTCATTTGAATAGCATTTGAAAATGATTTCAGAAAATCAAATCAAAAATAGAAAAGGAATAAAAAATAAACGGACTCTTGACCTTCCAACAACAATGAAGAGGCCCAACAGCCCCACCGGGTTCCCTCTCCTCTCGATTCTCACCACGCACCCTCGCTCACTGACGCTCTGGTCCCACCTGCCCCATCATCGTCGTCCCTAAACCCCGCCCACGACCGAGCCCTTCGCCGTTTCCTCCCCCCTTCACTGCCGCAGTTTAATTCAAGTAATTGCTGTTGATTTCGTGTGTAATCCCTGCCCCTACTCTGGCTACTTAATCCCCATCCCCTCGCGGCCATTTCCCCAACACAGCCAGCCAAAAGCGCCGTCAGGCTCCACGAATCCTCGTTTACACCGCCGCAGCACCCAGGAGCTCCGGCGAGCCATCACGGTGAGTCTCGAGCACGCCTTGTCTTCTGGTTCACATGACCTACTTCGCCATCGCCTTGTGCATCTTCTCATGCATTTGGTTTGTTCTAAGTCACCCCAGTTCATCGCCCCCGTCAATGACTGCGCGTGCCCGACAAAGAGCTCAACTCCGACGAGCACACACGGTAAGCCTAGCCTTCCCCTTCCTCTCTGGTTCATGCTCGCACACTCGTGGCTTCAGTACGAATCTAACGGTGACCTCCTTTTCCTCTCCCGTGCCTTGTAGCTCCCCTAGCGACGATGACCGAGCACACCCGAAGCCGCCTGCAACTCCGACGAGGAATCCCCGCCGTGTCCGTGCACCCCGACCCCGTCCACCTACACGTTGAGATTCGCCATGTCTCCACGACTTCGGTAAGCGATAGCACACCCCCCTGCACCCCTGACCTCGCCGGCGTGTCACCGCCAGAGGCGTCGCCGCCGCCAGCATGATTTGCGCTGCCAGAGTTTGGTCAATCAGATCTGATCCATTGGATCTGGATCCAAAGGCCATGATTAGATCATTAGGTGAAGCGATATGATTAGATCTGGGCCGTGCATAGTTATTTAAATCTTATGGTCCGCAAGAGTGATCCCCCGAACCGGTATGCACCAATCAGAGGCTGCCGCGTGTCTGGGTTTTTAATTTAAAATGTATTTTTGAATCTATTAGTCATTCAAACTTGTAAATTCAATAACTTTTGTTCTATTTATCCAAAAAATACAAATAAGATACCATTGGAATCACAAAAATAAATCCTACACATCTGTAGGCTTGGTTTTGTGATTTACTTCTGTTAAAATAGAAAATTATGCAGAGACATTTGTAGGCCTATTTTGTGCATAAAAATATTTGGAAAATGTTTTAAAAGCCGAATTAAGTTTATTTGATGTATAAATGTTTAGTTTATTGTTCAGTACTATTTCACTTGTATTTTTTAGTTTAGAAAAATCATCACATGGCATTTGCATGCATTCATATATTTTTGCTTGATTATTTGAAATATGAATTTGGTGCTATCATTTTATGTGTAGATTTTGGTGCTAGTGGTGATTGTGACTGTGAGGATTGTTGTTACTCCCCAACTACCAAGGCAAGTGGTGCTTCATATTTTTGTCCCAATATTTTGACTATGCATTAGTGATATTTTGTATAGGGCTTGCATGAATTTTTTGCTAAGTATCTATATGCTATGCTTGGGAAATCCTAGTAGTTGTAGAATTGTTAGAATTTTCTCTAAGTTAAGATACTTTCTATTACCATGCTTAGCCTAGCTAGTAGCAACCAAGGGTGGATTATATACATGCTATGGAAAAATATTGCTAAGTCTTTGACTTGTGTTTTGCTTAATAAAACAACTAAGTGAATGAAACACCTGGGTGGAATGGTATGTTTGGGTTATGTTGAGTGGTTACACAAGGCCCATATCTATGGTCTACCTTGTGTATCACACTTGTGGAAAGCCACCCAGGAATAAAGAGATTTGAGATTCCATATGTTAAGAAGCTTCTAGTGCAGCCACATGGCATTATGGGCTCTACCTGGATCATATAGGTTGCAATAACTTAGCCAAATGGACATTTGGTGGTAGGGGGTGATAGGTTTGGGAACGCGTCCATTTTGGTCTAAGGGAAGGCTTCTGAAAGGTCCCGTCTCGATGCATGTCGAGTCTTGTGGGGAAAGTGCACCACCTCTCCAGAAGGAAGAATCTAAGTACTTAGCCGTGTCCCCGACAATGGATAATTTGAGCATCAAGACATGGAAGCTATCAAGAATCTCCTCATCCCAATTTCTAAGTTAAAACTTGTGGTTGAACAAGGGTAAGGTTCACCAATGTCTATTGGTGGTTCCTTGGGAGTTTTTGCCAAACAAAAACTTAGTGTTTTCAACTGATAGGTAAAACCTATTTTGAGCAAAGCAAGCCTAAGCTACACTTAGCCAAATTCATGTAGAATCTAGATACTATTATTCTACTAAGGTATCACTTGCCAATACTATTCCAATGTATTAGGGTTGTGAGTCTACACTCAACATGCTTGCCTGTGGCACATGAAGATGAAGACTTTTATTTATATTGTTAAGTTAAACTCTTGTACTAGCCTATGGCTATGGAGTTTTAAAAGACTATGTTATCTCTGGAATGACGATGTAATAATGACCTTTGTTTCTGTGTACTTCATCTTAAACTGTGGATGCTAGCATTTGATCCAGGGACTAGCATTGCAATCATAGGGACCTTTACCTTTATAAAGGTGGGGTCTTACAGATGGTATCAGAGCACTGTGTTGCCTGTAGGATTATGATGCTAGGTTGGATTAGACTAAGAAACCACTATGGAAAAAATTTCAACACTTTGAAAAATTTCCACACTTGTCTTTTCTTCTCGTAAACTTTTCTAATCTTCTTTCTCATCTCTATTTGTAGATGAACTCAATCAACGAAGCCGTGAGGAAGGGACCACTCATGACCATGACTTTGGAGTGTGAGACTGAATTTCCCAAGGCACTCAAGAACCTTATGGTTACCATGGGGATACATGGTGAAGCTGTGTCCAAGGGATTCCGTGTGATGGATGAAGGAGAAGAGTATTGGTGGTTGCAACTTCACTTGTACAAAAACAAGGAAGACAACCACAAGGAGTCAGGATTTTGCATGGTCACCAACTCCGAAATGCACACAACATTCTTTGACTCTACAAGAAATGAAGCTTGGAATGCCATCAAGGAGCTTGGTGATAGACTCAAGTGCAGAATGCTCAACACCCAAAATGACCTTAGAGAAGAAAAGAAGCATACCCAAGAATTAGAGACTACCAACTAACAACCAAGGGGAGACATCATAGACTTAATATGGGAGTATTGTGAAAAAGATAGACAGATGGCCACTAAGGGTGCCCTGATAGCTATTTTGTCTAGTGAGTGAGAATTGTAAGGTTATTTGGACCACCACACTTATCGTTTTTACTTCCAAAAATATTTGTCTAAGTTATGTTGAACCTTTGGTGTTTGTAATGGAATTGTGTATGCCATGACTTGTGTGTTTGTTGCGAAAAGATGTGCTTGTGATATTTTGTCTTGTGAATTTCTCTACTTGTGTTGGTTCTAAATTTTCTCTATCTAAAAATAAATGCCTAATGTTGTTATCAGCACGGCCGAGGAGTTCAAGGGAACTCGTTTTGGTACTCATCTCATTGAGCTCACTAGTGTGCTCAACCTTCCACTTCCTAGCATCACGACACTTCATCTCACCAAGTTTGAGAGGAAGGACCTATGGGGCTTCAGAGTCACACAGCCGGGACGCTAGGCAGAACCACCCACGGAGGCTATCACTTTCAAGATGATGCATGACGACAAGGAGAGAGGCTTAGATGTAGTCATGCAGGAGTTACTTGGGCGCCTGGTAGGGAGACACTCCATCGAGCTTAGAGGTCTTTACTTTCACCTCTTCGGGAGATGCAACAAGGAGGGTGAGGCTATAGAGTACGATGATGCTACTAGAGAGACGATGGAGCCGATTCGTATGTACCTTCAGGACCTAGAGGGTCTTATTAGACACCTTGATACTGATAGGACCAACGTCATGCTTAGCAATGACGAGCTCCAGGTTCAGCTACGAGAGAAGGACAAGGTCTTCGAGGAGCAAGACAAAATCATCAAGGAAATGGAGGCCAAATTTGAAAGCCAGGACAAGAAGTTCAAGAGCCAGGAGAAAAGAGTCCAAGACAGGAACAAGAAGATCCAGGAGATGAAGGAAGAGCTAGAGGCCAAGGACTTCGAGCTTGAGCACCAGCAGGGAGTGATCGAGAGGCTTAGCTCACAGAAGAGGGATCTTAGGGCCAAGATTGAGGCCTTGACTACTAGTGTTGAGGAGTATAAGAACGCCATGGAGAATGCAGGTCTTACTCTCGTTGATGTGGAGATTGATGCGGAGGAGTGGTGTAGACTACTCGATTATCTTTCATCTACCGTACTTTGATTATTGAGTCGCAATGACCATCCAACATGTGGATGGCTTGCTATGGGGTGTTTGCATTTTCCAAAACTTGTTGTTTATGTCATTCAAACTCTATGTTATTTTGATGCTTGGTTATTGTGATTGTTCTATGTGATGTATTATTCATGTTAAGCATGTATGGGTATCTCATTCTTATCCTTATTAAAACCACAGATGCCTCCTCGACGTGCCAAACCCAACAAAAACAACAACAACAACGTCACTCCCGAGATGCAACAGTTGATGACAGCGCAAGCTCAACTAATGCAGATGATGACAACATTCATGCAGAACCAGAACCAGAATAACTACAACAATAACAACAACAACTAGAATAATCCGCCAGGATTCGACATGCTCACCAGATTTTTAAGACTAAGGCTTGCAAAGTTCTCAGGAACCACTGATCCAATGGTGGCCAATGACTGGTTACGTTCAGTGAACAAGGACTTAGTGATTGTTGGCTATACCGACGAAGAAAAGGTCAGGTTCGCAGCACATCTGCTTGAAGGGCCAGCAACAACCTGGTGGGACAACTTTTAGATCACCACTACCATTGAGGATGTGACTTGGGATATCTTTGAGGATGGATTCCGTACAACTCACATCTCATCTGGAGTGATGAATTTGAAGAAAAAGGAGTTCCACAATCTGAAATAGCATCACCGCAGTGTGGCTGAGTACATTGAGGAATTCAACAATCTGGCGCGTTATGCACCGGATGAAGTTGATACAGATGCTAATAGGAAGGAGAAATTCCTCGAGGGACTGAATGATGAGTTGAACCTGCAGCTGTCTGTTGCCTATGTTCCAACCTACCAATAACTTTGTGACAAGGCTACCATCTTGGAAAACAAGATGAAACAGGTTGAGAGCAGAAAGAGGAAGCATAGCTTTGATAAGCACAGCTTGGGATCGTCTCACAAGCGTTCTCATCATGATGATAGTGGGAGTTCTGGATCCCACAAACATGGAAAGTACAACAAACACCACGGCCACAACCTTCATCATGACAACAAGCATCACTGCAGTCATGATAATGACAAGTATAAGAACCACAAGAGTGGACACAAGAGCCACCACAGTGGAAGTGGAAGTCAGCCTGTAAGGAAAGATCTCAGTCAGGTTGAATGCTTCAAATGTAAGAAGATGGGGCACTATGCTAATGAGTGCCCAGAAAATAAAGTTGATGGTGCCAACAAGCCCAATCCCTTCTAGAAGGGACAAGTGAACCACATAAATGTGGAAGAAATATATGAGGAATCTGATGCTGTGGCTGGTAAGTTAAAACTCAATTCTGTTCTAGCACTTGTTCTTTTCGATACTAGCACATCGCATTCATTCATATCAAGAGCATTTGTTGATAGAAATGGACTTACAGTTGAAACTATTGGGTGTCCTATAAAATTAAGTTCTCCTGGTGGAGAAATGTTAGTGAACTCGGGATGTCATGATCTAGTGATAGAATTTAGGAGGCATAAGTTTCCCATTAGTTTGATAATCCTAGATTCCCAAGGATTGGATGTAACTTTGGGAATGGATTGGATGACTAAGTACGAGGGAGTACTAGATTGTGCCAATCGTACTATCACACTCACAACCCCGGATAAGAAACGGATTAGATTCAAGTCTAACTTTGAATCATAAAGGAGTAAGACAAATTCTCGTAAGGGGGTTAGCATAGACAGTGTGATAATTGTGAGAGAATATCCGGATGTGTTTCCAGAGGAACTACCTGGAATGCCACCAGATAGAGATGTAGAGTTTCTGATTGACTTGCTGCCAGGATCAGGACCAATAGCAAAGAGACCCTACAAGATGTCAGTTGATGAGTTGAAAGAACTCAAGAAACAAGTTGGAGAACAGTTACAGGAAGTATTTATTCAACCAAGTCCTTCATCCTGGGGTGCACCAGTTTTGTTTGTGGAAAAGAAAGATAGAAGTCAAAGGTTATGCATAGATTACCGATCACTCAATGAGGTGACTATCAAGAACAAGTATCCTTTGCCCAGAATCAATGATTTGTTTGACCAGTTAGAAGGAGCCCGTGTGTTCTCAAAGATTGATCTTCGATCAGGCTACTTTCAGTTAAAGATAAGAGAACAAGACATACTTAATACTAATTTCACCACTAGGTATGGATTGTATGAGTACACCGTGATGCCATTTGGTTTCACAAATGCACCAGCCTACTTCATGAATATGATGAACAAGGTGTTCATGGACTTTCTTGACAAATTCATTGTCGTTTTCATCGATGACATTTTGATCTATTCCAAGAGCAATGAAGAGCATGAAGAACATTTGTGATTGATACTTGAGAAACTTAGGGAGCATAAGCTGCATGCCAAATTCAGCAAGTGTGAATTCTGGTTGAATGAAGTCGGATTTCTTGGACATATTGTGTCAGGAGATGGTGTAGAAGTTTATCCCGCAAAAGTGTCAGCCGTAAATTAATGGGAATATCCTAATTCAGTGAAATAAGTTCATAGTTTCCTTGTCTTGGCAGGATACTATAGAAGATTCATTGAGAATTTCTCAAAGGTAGCTAAGCCAATGACGGAGTTACTTAAGAAAGACAAGAAATTTGATTGGACTGAAGGATGTGAACTCAGTTTCCAAGAGTTGAAGAAGAGACTAGTGACAGCACCAGTCTGATGTCTGCCAGATTTGGAGAAGGATTTTCAAGTGTATTGTGATGCATCTCACCAAGTATTAGGTGTAGTTTTGATGCAAGAAGGGAAATTTGTGGCTTATTGCTCGAGACAACTCAAAACTCATGAAGTGAATTATCCTACTCATGATTTGTAGTTAGCCTCTGTTGCCCATGCACTAAAAACATGGAGACATTATCTTTTGGGAAAGCGATGTGAAGTGTTCATAGATCACAAAAGCTTGAAGTATATTTTCACTCAGAAAGAAATCAACATGAGACAAAAAAGATGGCTAGAACTCATCAAGGACTATGACTTGAGTTTGCAATACCACCCCGGTAAAGCAAATGTGGTAGCGGATGCATTAAGCCGTAAGGTTTATTTGAATGTCCTTACTAAGGGAGAATTGCCAGATGATCTGTGTGCCCAATTCAAAGATCTTAGATTGGAGATAGTGCCTGAAGGACATCTCATGTCATTGGATGTTCAACCCACCTTGTTGGACAAAATCAAGGAAGCCCAAAAGATAGACAAGGAAATTGAAGAGATTAAGGAAAAGATTAGCAAAGGGAAAGCCAAAGGATTCCATGAAGACGAAAAGGGTACTTTATGGTATGGAAAACGTATCTGCATTCCGCAAGATCCGTAGCTTTGAAAACTGATTTTACAAGAAGCACACAACTCACCATATTCCATTCATCCGGGTAACACCAAAAGGTACATGGATGTGAAGGAAAGATTTTGGTGGAATAATCTCAAGAAGGACATCGCCGAACATATTGATTTGTGTGATGTATGTAGTAGAGTGAAAGCGGAACATCAGAAACCAGCAGGATTGTTACAACCACTACCAATTCCTGATTGGAAGTGGGACAAGATTGGCATGGATTTCATCACCGGACTGCCAAGGACTAGATCAGGATATGATTCTATTTGGGTCGTGGTAGATCGTCTAACTAAAGTGGCTCATTTCATACCCGTGAAGACAACATATACAAGTGCTAAGTTAGCCAATATTTATATGAATAGGATTGTGTGTCTGCATGGAGTACCCAAGAGTATTGTGTCTGATAGGGGAACTCAATTCACTTCCCATTTTTGGAGGCAACTGCATGAGTCATTGGGAACGAGATTGGAATTCAGCACTGCTTTTCATCCCCAGACTGATGGACAGACAGAAAGGAACAACCAGATTCTAGAGGATATGTTGAGGGCATGTGCCCTAGATTATGGTGCTAGTTGGGATGAAAGTCTGCCTTACGCAGAATTCTCTTACAACAACAGCTATCAAGCCAGTATTGAGATGGCACCGTTTGAATTTCTCTATGGGAGAAAGTGTACTACAAAATTGCTATGGAATGGTGTTGGAGAAAGAAACTTGTTCGGGCCAGAACTAATCAAGGAAGCTGAAGAGAAAGTCAAGTTGGTAAAGGATAGATTAAAGATAGCACAGTCCCGACAAAAGAGCTACGCAGATCCAAAGCGTAGAGAAGTCACCTATGAGGTGGGTGATAGAGCTTATCTTAGAGTATCACCACTTCGTGGAGTAAAGAGGTTTGGAGTCAAAGGAAAATTGGCACCAAGATATGTTGGACCATTCAAGATTCTGAGCCATAAAGGAGAAGTAGCATATGAGATTGAATTGCCTGAATCATTGTCTGTCGTTCACAATGTATTTCACGTAAGTCAGCTAAAGAAATGCCATCTAGAGATGGAGGATACTTCTTTGAAGGATATTATACCTTTGGAAGAGGTCCAATTGGAAAGTGATCTCACTTATGAAGAAAAACCTATCAAGATTCTTGAGACTACAGAAAGAGTTACCCGGACAAAGACTATCAAATTCTGCAAAGTTCAGTGGAACCATCATTCCGAGGAAGAAGCAACATGGGAAAGAGAACATGATCTTCGGAAAGACCACCCTCACCTATTTGCTAGCCAATCCGAATCTCGAGGGCGAGATTCACCTTAAGGGGGTTAGATTTGTAACATCCCAAAAAAAATATTTTGAAAAGTTTGCATATCATTCATGCATTCATAAGCATTTGGTTATTTTCAAACAAGATTTCAAAATGAGAAACCATTTTTATGCCTATTATTTTATGTTAGAAAGGCAATGGTTCTATTTTACTCTCAAAGTATGAGAATATCTTGTTATGATCAGAAATATTTCAAATATGAATGCAAAGCTTGCACAAAAACTCTCAAAACAAAATTCAAATATGAAACCATTTTATGCCTATTATCTATAATCATATTAAGGCATGGTTTTATTTTATTTTTCCTTTATGTCTAAGTGTTTTGGACTAAACAATAAGGTTTTACACTCATTTGAGTACAAGGTCTACACTGCAAAAATCCAAAAGAAATTTGAATTCAAACTCATTTGAATAGCATTTGAAAATGATTTCAGAAAATCAAATCAGAAATAGAAAAGGAATAAAGAAATAGAAAAGGGCCCGCGCCAGCCTTCTAGCCCAACAGCAGAAGAGGCCCAACAGCCAGCCCACCCAGGTTCCCCTCTCCCCTCTGATTCTTACCCGTGCGTGCACCCCCCCTCTCACTGACGCTCCGGTCCCACCTGCCCCGTCATCGTCGTCCCCAACCCCGCCCATGACCGAGCCCT
This sequence comes from Avena longiglumis, assembly GCA_030063025.1. NCBI lineage: Eukaryota > Viridiplantae > Streptophyta > Magnoliopsida > Poales > Poaceae > Avena > Avena longiglumis. The sequence continues at coordinate 175,575,553 of CP125977.1, read as the reverse complement.
CCGCCGTTTCTTACCCCTTCACTGCCGCAGTTTAATTTGAGTAATTGCCGTTGATTTCGTGCGTAATCCCCGCCCCTGCATTGGCTACTTAATCCCCTTCCCCTAGCGTCATTTCCCCCAACACAGCCAGCCAAAAGCATCGCCAGGCTCCGCGAATTCTCGTTTACACCGCCGCAGCACCGAGGAGCTCCGTCGAGCCATCACGGTGAGTCTCGAGCACGCCTTGTCTTCTGGTTCACATGACCTACTTCGCCATCGCCTTGTGCATCTTCTCATGCATTTGGTTTGTTCTAAGTCACCCCAGGTCATCGCCCCCGTCAATGACTGCGCGTGCCCGACGAAGAGCTCAACTCCGAAGAGCACACACGGTAAGCCTAGCCTTCCCCTTCCTCTCTGGTTCATGCTCGCACACTCGTGGCTTCAGTACGAATCTAACGGTGACCTCCTTTTCCTCTCCCGTGCCTTGTAGCTCCCCTAGCGACGATGACCGAGCACACCCGAAGCCGCCTGCAACTCCGACGAGGAATCCCCGCCGTGTCCGTGCACCCCGACCCCGTCCACCTACACGTTGAGATTCGCCATGTCTCCACGACTTCGGTAAGCGATAGCACACCCCCCTGCACCCCTGACCTCGCCGGCGTGTCACCGCCAGAGGCGTCGCCGCCGCCAGCACTATTTGCACTGCCAGAGTTTGGTCAATCAGATCTGATCCATTGGATCTGGATCCAAAGGCCACGATTAGATCATTAGGTGAAGCGATATGATTAGATCTGGGCCGTGCATAGTTATTTAAATCCTATGGTCCGCAAGCGTGATCCCCCCGAACCGGTACGCACCAACCAGAGGCTGCTGCGTATCTGGGTTTTTAATTTAAAATATGTTTTTGAATCTATTAGTTATCCAAACTTGTAAATTCAATAACTTTTGTTCTGTTTATCCAAAAAATACAAATAAGATACCATTGGAATCACAAAAATAAATCCTACACATCTGTAGGCTTGGTTTTGTGATTTACTTCTGTTAAAATAGAAAATTATGCAGAGACATTTGTAGGCCTATTTTGTGCATAAATATTATTTGGAAAACGTTTTAAAAGCCAAATTAAGTTTATTTGATGTATAAATGTTTAGTTTATTGTTCAGTACTATTTCACTTCTCTTGTTTAGTTTAGAAAAATCATCACATGGCATTTGCATGCATTCATATATTTTTGCTTGATTATTTGAAATATGAATTTGGTGCTATCAGTTTATGTGTAGATTTTGGTGCTAGTGGTGATTATGACTGTGAGGATTTTTGTTACTCCCCCAACTACCAAGGCAAGTGGTGCTTCATATTTTTGTCCCAATATTTTGACTATGCATTAGTGATATTTTGTATAGGGCTTACATGAAAATTTTGCTAAGTATCTATATGCTATGCTTGGGAAATCCTAGTAGTTGTAGAATTGTTAGAATTTTCTCTAAGTTAAGATACTTTCTATTGCCATGATTATCCTATCTAGTAGCAACCAAAGGTGGATTATATACATGCTATGGAAAAATATTGCTAAGTCTTTGACTTGTGTTTTGCTTAATAAAACAACTAAGTGAATGAAACACATGGGTGGAATGGTATGTTTGGGTTATGTTGAGTGGTTACACAAGGCCCATATCTATGGTCTACCTTGTGTATCACACCTGTGGAAAGCCACCCAGGAACAAAGGGATTTGAGATGCCATATGTTAAGAAGCTTCTAGTGCAGCCACATGGCATTATGGGCTCTGCCTGGATCATATAGGTTGCAATAACTTAGCCAAATGGACAGTTGGTGGTAGGGGGTGATAGGTTTGGTAACGTGTCCATTTTGGTCCAAGGGAAGGCTTCTGAAAGGTCCCGTCTCGATGCATGTCGAGTCTTGTGGGGAAAGTGCACCACCTCTGCAGAAGGAAGAATCTAAGTACTTATCCGTGTCCCCGACAATGGACAATTTGAGAATCAAGACATGGAAGCTATCAAGAATCTCCTCATCCCAATTTCTAAGTTAAAAACTTGTGGTTGAACAAGGGTAAGGTTCACCAATGTCTATTGGTGGTTCCTTGGGAGTTTTTGCCAAACAAAAACTTAGTGTCTTCAACTGATATGTAAAACCTATTTTGAGCAAAGCAAGCCTAAGCTACACTTAGCCAAATTCATGTAGAAGATAGATACTATTATTCTACTAAGGTATCACTTGCCAATACTATTCCAATGTATTGACCCAATGTGGCTGTAACTTGTGATGTTGCAGGTTACTCTGATGAGGATTAGGGTTGTGAGTCTACACTCAACATGCTTGCCTGTGGCACATGAATATGAATACTTTTATTTATATTGTTAAGTTAAACTCTTGTACTAGCCTATGGCTATGGAGTTGGAAAAGACTATGTTATCTCTGGAATGACGATGTAATAATGACCTTTGTTTCTGTGTACTTCATCTTAAACTGTGGATGCTAGCATTTGATCTAGGGACTAGCATTGCAATCACAGGGACCTTTACCTTTATAAAGCTGGGGTCTTACACATCTCAAGTCCAAACTATTCAAGCAAGCACAAACAACCTCGACCACATTTGATTAACCACAAAGATTGTTTAGACCTTAGAAAATGAATCTTTTCTTCAAAAGTTATTCGTTTTTCCACTTAAGTCAACAGATGACAATTAATCGTAATCACATTACTTTATACTTCACTTGTATACTTAAGATTAAAGACACTTAAGTTCCTTATTAAGGCCATTACTTGTAAAGTAGAATCTAAAGACAAACAATTATAATGTAAGCAATCTTGAATAAAATTTCACGTTGGTGTGTATCTCATTATTTTATGTTATTATAATTAGTGGTTGTTTCACACACTCACAAGCCATAACAAGAAGCACAAGTGTGAAACTTAACTAAAGGTACAACACATTCCAAAGACATCATTTCCAGTATCCAAACCCTAGAATAACGGAATCCCTGGGATTCGCGTTTATAAACTGCATCACATTACTTATGCATAAGAGCATATTGCTTCTTTAAACATTAGTCCTTATCGGACCAATGATGTTGATTTCAGATATTGGATCTTATATTGTCTTGAAGACCGTGAGTGCATAATCTTGCAATCACAAAAGGCAAGTTCACACTTGCTCATGTCCTTAGATTATTTTCTGTAAAGTATTTTGCAAATCCAGTGTTGTCATCACCTGCATTTGAAAAGGGTCAGAAAACACTATTTTCATAATAATATGATTATAGGTTATTTACCATGAGGTAATAACCTACTATGAAAGTTCTGATGGTAACGGAACATATTATCTAGGACTTAACAACCAGTGTCACCAGTGATTCTTGTGTCATATATTATGCGTTAACCATGAGATTTGGAATGGGACGGAGAAGTCAGCTGTATCCTTTTCCTCTCGTATGGAGGCAAGATGACCTTAACATGACGTTGTGATTCCTTGTGCGGATACAACATATGGGTGGGCACCCTTACGCCCCACACTTTTGGTGTCTAGATTATCTATGAATGGTGTTTAGCGATATAGTCCATTTAAATGGTACTCGTCCGGGCATCACCAGGTCATAGAGTCTTCGGGAACTCATCAAGGTTTTAGCCTATGGTTATTGACGATTTTACTGATCCTGATAAGGCAATGGCACGTAGGAAGAAGTTAGATAAAGAATCTAGGAATCCCAAATACATACCTACAGGAGAAGTGTATGAGGAAACTGAGTTTGATGATCCAGACTCAAAAAACTATGCCTACTACCAAAATGAATCCCAGCCACCTGAAGATCTATGGACCAAGTATAACTCTGAACAACAGGAATGGGCTGGAGTTATTCCTGGTAACCCTGAGCAAAACCGGTATGAATGGGGAGTAGAATCTCAAGGTGGAATCATAGGAAATCCTATACCTTGTGATACAGGTATCGGAGAAGAGACCAATTATAACCATAGAGAGCCTTATGGACCATATGGGGATGATACCAATCCAATCAACTTAGAAGAGTATTCTGATAGCTACTATACCAATATGTATGAATGTGTAAGATCCCTCCCTTTATAAAGGTAAGGATCCCTGTGATTGCAATGCTAGTCTCTGGATCAATGCTAGCATCCACAGTTTAAGATGAAGTACATAGAAACAAAGGTAATTATTACATATCATTCCAGAGACAAACATAGTCTTTTACAAACTCCATGGCCATAGGCCTAATACAAGAGTTCAAATATAGAATAAGATAAATAAGTCTTCATCTTCATGTGCCACAGGCAAGCATGTTGAGTGTAGACTCATAACCCCTAATCATCATCAGAATAACCTGCAACATCACAAGTTACAGCCATAGTGGGTCAATACATTGGAATAGTATTGGCAAGTGATACCTTAGTAGAATATTAACATCTAAATACTATATGAATTTGGCTAAGTGTAGCTTAGGCTTGCTTTGCTCAAAATAGGTTTTACCTATTAGTTGAAAATACTAAGTTTTTCTTTGACAAAACTTTCCCAAGGAATCACCAATAGAAATTGGTGAACCTTCACCCTTGTTCAACCACAAGTTTTTAACTTAGAAAATTGGGATGAGGATATTCTTGATAGCTTCCATGTCTTGATGCTCAAGTTGTCCAATACCAGGGACATGGCTAAGTACTTAGATTCTTCCATCTGCAGAGGTTGTGCACTTTCCCCACAAGACTTGATTTTCACCAAGACAGGACCTTTCAGAAACCTTCCCTTAGACCAAATGGACGCGCTCCAAACCTATCATCCCACTACCACCAACTGTCCAAATGGCTTAGTTATTGCAACCTATATGATCCAGGCAGATCCCATAATGCCATGTGGCTGCACTAGAAGCTTCTTAACATTTGGAATCTCAAATCCCTTTGTTCCTGGGTGGCTTTCCACAAGTGAGATACACAAGGTAAACCATAGATATGGGCCTTGTGTAACCACTCAACACAAACCATTCTTTCCATTCCACCTAGGTGTTTTATTCACTTAGTTGTTTTATTAAGCAAAAACACAAGTCAATGACTTGGAAATATTTCACATAGCATGAATTTATATACCACCCATGGTTGCTACTAGCTAGGCTAAGCATTGCAAAGGCAAGTATCATAACTTAGAGGAAATTCTAATATTACTACAACTACTAGGATTTCCCAAGCATAGCATATAGATACATAGCAAAATATTCATGCAAGTCCTATACAAAATATTTCTAATGCATATGTGAAAATATAGGGATAAAATCATGAAGCACCACTTGCCTTGGTAGTTTGGAGAGTAGCAACAATCTTCACAACCACAATCACTATTATCACCAAAATCTACACATAAAATAATGGCACCAAAATCACATATCAAAATTTACAAACAAAAATATATGAATGCATGCAACTGCCATGTGATGTTTTTCCACAACAAACAAGACAAGTACATAGTACTGAATCATAAACAAGTCCAAAACACACCAAATAAACTTTATTTGATCTTCAAATCTTTTTTCAAATAATTACAATACTCAAATTATGCCTATAAATATCTCTGCAGAAATAACCATTTTTACAGAGGCAAAACATTAAACACATTGCATAAACAAATAGGATTTTCTCTCCTGATTCCAATGATATAAAATTTGTAAAATTTGAACGTGTGGATCAAAAGTTATGAATTTTACAAGTTTGATTAACTAGTAGATCAAATTTCTGTTTTAAATCTAAACTTAGGCCACGCGGTGCTCTCTGATTCGTCGGTACCGCTTCGCATGGATCGGCCGATGCGGTGCGTTGGATCTAACTTAAAACCAGCGGTTCTAATCTGCCCGTACCTCTTAGGCCTGCAGCTAATCTACACCACTGGATCTAGATCCAGTGGACAAAAATGCTCTGACCTAAATCTGGCGGCGCAGCTGGTTGTTGACGGCAGTGGCGCTACTGTCGACGGAGGAATGGTGATTCCAGCGAGACCTAGGGTGATGGAGATGCTTACCAGACTCGCACGTGCACGAGGGAGCTCAACGTGTTTGCAGTTGGGCAGGGGGCGTGCTGTAGCGGGTCCTAGGGCTCGTCGGAGTTGCTGGCGGCGTCGGGAGTTTGCAGATGTGGTCATTGCCGAGGTTCTGGGTCGCCCTAGAATGAGTCAGTGGTGTTAATAGCTGCGCAAAGACAAGGCGAATATAATAGTATACACGCGAGGTCAAGGGGCGCTCGATTTATACCGCTATTGCTCGTCGGAGTTGAGACGGTGGTTCTGTCGTTCGCTGAGGTGGTCGGGGACGGCAACCTGGGTCATGTGCGGGCAAAACAAAGGTATTAGGTGAATCACAGAGACATGGCGAACCTGACAGAGGAAAGCAGGAGGCGAGGGGCACACGGAGCTTACCGGAATTAGTCGTCGGAGCTCGTCAGAACAGCGACGGTGCGAGCGAGAATTTGCGGAGCCTGGCGGCGCTTCTGGCTAGCTATGTTGGGGGAAATGGCCGCAAGGGGGAGGGGATTAAGTAGCCGGAGCGGAGGAGAGGATCACGCTTGCAATCAATGGCAATTAACCAGATTTAAACACGACAGTGAAGGGAGGAAGAAACGGCGAGGGCCTGGTCGTGGGCGGGGTTTTGGGGACGACGAGCTGACCTGGCACTGGGTCCACGTGACAACAAGGGAGGGTGTGTGCTGCTGCGGTGACAAAGAGAGAAGAATACCCCAGGTGGGCTTGCTAGGCTGGATCTGCTGTTGGCCTGAAAAGCTGGCGCCAACCTCTTTCCTTTTCCTTATTCTTTTTCTTATTATATTTGAATTTCCAGGAATCAAATTCAATTGATTTCAAATGTGTTTGAATTCAAACTTGCTCTGGATTTTTATAATGTGAAACTTGTACACATTTGGTTTCAGAACAATGTTGTGCACTTTAAAATAGTTTTTGTACTTTGGAATTAAAAAAAACAACATTATTTAATAAAGACAAAGAATTGGTTTTGAATTTGTTTCCTTGTTTTGAGAAATTTGTCCAAGCTTTGGAATTTATCAAACAATCCTATGAACCAACAACATTGTTTTAAAACAATTAAAACAATTATTCTCTCACTAGAGGGTAGCATTTGGATCAATGCTTGTCTACATAAAATAATAAGCACTCAATGCTTCTGTTTTCTTGAAATGACTTTGAAATTGATCCCTAAATGATTATGCATGCATGGATGATATGAAATCTTTGAAAACATGATTTTAGGGATGTTACAAATCTAACCCCCTTAAGGTGAATCTCGCCCTCGAGATTCGGATTGGCTAGCAAATAGGTGAGGGTGGTCTTTCTGAAGATCATCTTCTCTTTCCCATGTTGCTTCTTCTTCAGAATGATGGTTCCATTGAACTTTGCAGAATTTGATAGTCTTAGTCCGAGTCACTCTTTCTGCATTCTCAAGAATCTTGATGAGTTTTTCCTCATAAGTGAGATCACTTTCCAGTTGAACCTCCTCCAAAGGTATAGTATCCTTCAAAGAAGTCTCTTCCATCTCTGGATGGCATTTCTTTAGCTGACTCACATGAAACACATTGTGAACGTCAGACAATTATTTTGGCAATTCAATCTCATAAGCTACTTCTCCTTTACGACTCAGAATCTTGAATGGTCCAACATATCTTGGGGCCAATTTTCCTTTGACTCCAAATCTCTTCACTCCACAAAGTGGTGACACTCTAAGATAAGCTCTATCACCCACTTCATAGGTGACCTCTCTACGCTTAGGATCTGTGTAGCTTTTCTGTCGAGACTGTGCTATGTTCAATCTGTCTTTTACAAGCTTGACTTTCTCTTCAGCTTCTTTGATTAGCTCTGGCCCGAACAAGTTCCTTTCTCCTACACCATTCCATAGCAATGGGGTAGTACACTTTCTCCCGTAGAGAAACTCAAACGGTGCCATACCAATACTGGCTTGATAGCTGTTATTATAAGAGAATTCTGCGTAAGGCAGACTTTCATCCCAACTAGCCCCATAGTCTAGAGCACATGCTCTCAACATATCTTCGAGAATCTGGTTGGTCCTTTCTGTTTGTCCATCAGTCTGAGGGTGAAAAGCAGTGCTGAATTCCAATCTCGTTCCCAATGACTCATGTAGTTGCGTCCAAAAATGAGAGGTGAACTGAGTCCCCCTATCAGACACAATACTCTTGGGTACTCCATGCAGACACATAATCCTATTCATATAGATCTTGGCCAACTTAGCACTTGTGTAGGTTGTCTTCACGGGTATGAAATGATCCACTTTAGTTAGGCGATCCACTACTACCCAAATGGAATCATATCCTGACCTGGTCCTTGGCAATCCAGTGATGAAATCCATGCCAATCTTGTCCCACTTCCAATCAGGAATAGGTAGTGGTTGTAGCAATCCTGCTGGTTTCTGATGTTCCGCTTTCACTCTACTACATACATCACACAAAGCAATATGTTCGGTGATGTCCTTCTTGAGATTATTCCACCAAAATTTTCCTTCAAATCCATGTACATTTTGGTGTTACCTGGATGAATGGAATATGGTGAGTTGTGTGCTTCTTGTAAAATCAGTTTCTGAAGCTCCGGATCCTGTGGAACGCAGATACATTTTCCATACCATAAAGTACCTTGTTCATCTTCATGGAATCCTTTGGCTTTTCCTTTGCTAATCTTTTCCTTAATCTCTTCAATTTCCTTATCCGTATTTTGGGCTTCTTTGATTTTTTCCAACAAAGTGGGTTGAACATCCAATGACATGAGATGTCCCTCAGGCACAATCTCCAATCTGAGATCTCTAAATTGGGCACACAGATCATCTGGCAACGCCCCTTAGTAAGGCCATTCACAAAAACTTTACGGCTTAGAGCATCTGCTACAACATTTGCTTTACCGGGGTGGTATTGCAAACTCAAGTCATAGTCCTTGATGAGTTCTAGCCATCTTCTTTGTCTCATGTTGATTTCTTTCTGAGTGAAGATATACTTCAAACTCTTGTGATCTGTGAACACTTCACATCGTTTTCCCAAAAGATAGTGTCTCCATGTTTTGAGTGCATGGACAACAGAGGCTAACTCTAAATCATGAGTAGGGTAATTTAACTCATGAGTTTTGAGTTGTCTCGAGGCATAAGCCACAACTTTCCATTCTTGCATTAAAAATGCACCTAATACATGATGTGATGCATCATAATACACTTGGAAATCTTTCTCCAAGTCTGGCAGACATAAGACTGGTGCTGTCACTAGTCTCTTCTTCAATTCTTGGAAACTGAGTTCACATCCTTCAGACCAAGAAAATTTCTTGTCTTTCTTTAGTAACTCCATCATTGGCTTAGCTACCTTGGAGAAATTCTCAATAAATCTTCTGTAATATCCTGCCAAGCCAAGGAAGCTACAAACCTCTTTTACTGACTTAGGGGATTCCCATTCAGTTACGGCTGACACTTTTGCAGGATCAACTGCTACACCAGCTCCTGACACAACGTGTCCAAGAAATCCAACTTCATTTAACCAAAATTCACACTTGCTGAATTTGGCATACAGCTTATGCTCTCTAAGCTTCTCAAGTATCAAACGCAAATGTCCTTCATGCTCTTCTTTGCTCTTGGATTAGATCAAAATGTCATCGATGAATACGACGACAAGTCAAATTAAATGGCATCACGGTGTACTCATACAATCCATACCTAGTGGTGAAAGCTGTCTTAGGTATGTCTTGTTCTCTTATCTTGAGCTGGAAATAGCCTGACCGGAGATCAATCTTTGAGAACACACAGGCTCCTTCTAACTGATCAAACAAGTCATTGATTCTTGGCAAAGGGTATGTGTTCTTGATAGTCACCTCATTGAGTGAACGGTAATCTATGCATAACCTTTGACTTCTATCTTTCTTTTCCACAAACAAAACTGGTGCTCTCCAAGATGAAGAACTTGGTTGAATAAATCCTTTCTGCAACTGTTCTCCAAGTTGTTTCTTGAGTTCTTTCAGCTCATCAACTGACATCTTGTAAGGTCTCTTTGCTATTGGTCCTGATCCTGGTAGCAAATCAATCAGAAATTCCACATCCCTATCTGGTGGCATTCCCGACAATTCTTCCGGAAACACATCCGGATATTCATTCACAATTGGCACACTGTCTATGCTAACCCCCTTAAGAGAATTTAGCTTACTCCCTTTCGATTCAAAGTTATACTTGAATCTTATCCGTTTCTTCTCCGGGGTTGTGAGTGCGACAGTACGATTGGCACAATCTAATACTCCTCCATACTTGGTCATCCAGTCCATTCCCAAAATTACATCCAGTCCTTGGGCATCTAGGATTATCAGACTCACTGGAAACTTATGCTTTCCAAACTCTATCACTAGATCACGACATCCAAGACTTACTATCATATCTCCACCGGGAGAACTTACTTTTATTTGACACCCAATGTTTTCAGTTGGAAACCCATTTCTATCATCAAATGCTTTTGATATGAATGAATGTGATGCACCAGTATCAAAAATAACAAGTGTTGGAATAAAATTGAGTTTGAACTTACCAGCCACAACATCGGGCTCCTCATAGACTTCTTCCACATTGATGTGGTTCACTTGTCCCTTCTGGAAAGGGTTGGGCTTGTTGGGTCCTTCAACTTTCTTTTCTGGGCATTCATTTGCATAATGCCCCATCTTCTTGCACTTGAAGCATTCAACCTGACTAAGATCCTTCTTGACAGGCTGGCTTCCACTACCACTTCCACTTCCATTGTGGTGGTTCTTGTACCCACTCTTGTGATTCTTATACTTGTCATTGCCATGACTATGGTGATGCTTGTTGTCATGATGACGGTTGTGGTTGTGGTGGTTGTTGTACTTTCCATGCTTGTGGGATCCATAATTCCCACTATCATCATAATGGGAATGCTTGTGAGACGATCCCGAGCTGTGCTTGTGAGAGTGTTTCCTCTTCCTGATTTCAACTTGTTTCATCTTGCTCTCCAAGATGGCAGCCTTGTCACAAAGAGATTGATAAGTGGGGACATAGGCCACAGCTAACTGCAGGTTCAGTTCATCGTTCAATCCTTCGAGGAACTTCTCCTTCCTCTTGGCATCAGTGTCAACTTCATCCGGTGCATAACGTGCCAGATTGTTGAACTCCTCAATATATTCTGCCACGCTGCGGTGGTGCTGCTTCAGATTATGGAATTCCTTCTTCTTCAAGCTCATAATTCCGGATGAGATGTGAGCTGTACGGAAACCATCTTCAAAGATAGCCCATGTCACATACTCAATGGGAGTGGTGATCTGGAAGTTATCCCACCAAGTAGCTGCTGGTCCTTCCAACAAGTGTGCTGCAAACCTGACTTTCTCCTCATCAGTACAGCCAACAGTTACCAAATCCTTGTTCACTGAGTGTAGCCAATCATTGGCCACCATGGGATCAGTAGTTCCTGAGAACTTAGCAGGCCTCAGTCTTAAGAATCTGGTGAGCATGTCAAATCCTGGTGGATTGTTCTGATTGTTGTTGTTGTTATTGTTGTTTTTGTTTTTGTTGTTATTGTTGTTGTTGTTATTGTTGTTGTTGTTCTGATTCTGCATGAAAGTAGTCATCATTTGCATCAGCTGTGCTTGTGCTATCATCAGCTGCTGCATCTCTGGGGTGACATTGTTGTTGTTCGGGTTGGGATTGGCACGTCTAGGAGGCATCTGTGGTTTTCAATAAGGATAAGAATGAGATACCCATAGATGCTTATTATGCACAATACAACACATAGACAATCACAAACAAGCATCAAAATAACAAATGTTCAACAACATAGACATCAAGTTTTTGAAAAGCAAACACACCAATAGCAAGCCATCCACATGTTGGATGGTCATTGCAACTCAATAATCAAAAGCATGGTAAATAAAAGGTAAATGAGTAGTCATCACTACTCCTCTGCATCAACCTCCTCATCAACAAGTGTAATACCTGCATTCTCCATAGCAGTCTTGTATTCCTCGACATTGGTAGTCAAGGCATCTACTTTGGCTTTGAGAGCCCTCTTCTGTGAACAAAGCCTCTCAATCACACCCTGCTGATGCTCGAGCTCGAAGTCCTTGGCCTCTAGTTCTGCAGTCATCTCTCGAATCCTCTTGTTCCTATCTTGGACTCTTTTCTCTTGACTCTTGAACTTTCTATCCGGACTCTCAAACTTGGCCTCCATTTCCTTGACTATCTCATCTTGCTCCGCGGAGAGCTTGTACTTCTCACGAAGATGCACCTGGAGCTTGGCCTCCATTTCCTTGACATTGGTCCTATCAGTATCTAGGTGCATAAGAAGAACCTCTAGGTCCTGGAGGTATAAACGAATTGGCTCTGCCGTCTCTCTAGCAGCATCCTCGAACTCAATAGCCTCACCATCCTTGTCACGTCTTCCGAAGGCGTGGAAGTGAGTACCTCTAATCTCCCGAGAGTGTCTCCCTAACAGATGCCCAAGTAAATCCTGCATGACTACTCTAGGCCTCTCTCCCTGTCGTCATGCATAAACTTGAAGATGATTGCCTCCATAGTAGGCTCAGTCTGGCGTCCTGGCTGATTAACCTTGAAGCCCCAAAGGGCCTTCCTCTCAAACTTGGTAAGGGGAAGCACCATGATGATAGGAAGAGGAAGATTGAGCATGCTAGTGAGCTCAATAAGACGAGTGCCAAAACGAGTTCCCTTGAACTCTTCAGCCGTGCTGATAGTAACATTAGGCATCTATTTTATAAGATAGAGAAAAGTTAGAAACAACATCACTAGAAAGACAAAGTGACATAAGCATATCATTGGCAAACCAAACACCCAAGGCATGGCATACATAAATACTTTACAAGAATCCAAGGTTCAATATAACTTAATCAAAATTTTGGAAATATAATGATAAGTGTGGTGGTTCAACTAACAAGGCACAATACATCTCTCACTCTCTAGTCTAAAGGCTATGAAAGCATCCTTCTATCAATATATAGAGATGAGAAAAAAGATTAGAAAAGTTTAAGAGAAGAATAATACAAGTGTGAAAGTTGTTGAAATTTTTTTCTCAGTGGTTTCTAATCCAATCCTTGGGTCATAATCCTACAAGAAACACAGTGCTCTGATACCATCTATAAGATCCCTCCCTTTACAAAGGTAAGGATCCCTGTGATTGCAATGCTAGTCCCTGGATCAATGCTAGCATCCACAGTTTAATATGAAGTACACAGAAACAAAGGTCATTATTACATATCATTCTAGAGACAAACATAGTATTTTATAAACTCCATGGCCATAGGCCTAATACAAGAGTTCAAATATAGAATAAGATAAATAAGTCTTCATCTTCATGTGCCACAGGCAAGCATGTTGAGTGTAGACTCATAACCCCTAACCATCATCAGAATAACCTACAACATCACAAGTTACAACCACAGTGGGTCAATACATTGGAATAGTATTGGCAAGTGATACCTTAGTAGAATATTAACATCTAAATACTATATGAATTTGGCTAAGTCTAGCTTAGGCTTTCTTTGCTCAAAATAGGTTTTACCTATTAGTTGAAAACACTAAGTTTTTCTTTGACAAAACTTTCCCGAGGAATCACCAATAGAAATTGGTGAACCTTCACCCTTGTTCAACCACAAGTTTTTAACTTAGAAAATTGGGATGAGGAGATTCTTGATAGCTTCCATGTCTTGATGCTCAAGTTGTCCAATACCAGGGACATGGCTAAGTACTTAGATTCTTCCATCTGCAGAGGTTGTGCACTTTCCCCACAAGACTTGATTTTCACCAAGACAGGACCTTTCAGAAGCCTTCCCTTAGACCAAATGGACGCGCTCCAAACCTATCATCCCACTACCACCAACTGTCCAAATGGCTAAGTTATTGCAACCTATATGATCCAGGCAGAGCCCATAATGCCATGTGGCTGCACTAGAAGCTTCTTAACATTTGGCATCTCAAATCCCTTTGTTCCTGGGTGGATTTCCACAAGTGAGATACACAAGGTAAACCATAGATATGGGCCTTGTGTAACCACTCAACACAAACCATTCTTTCCATTCCACCCAGGTGTTTTATTCACTTAGTTGTTTTATTAAGCAAAAACACAAGTCAATGACTTGGAAATATTTCACATAGCATGAATATATATACCACCCATGCATGCTACTAGCTAGGCTAAGCATCATAAAGGCAAGTATCATAACTTAGAGGAAATTCTAATATTACTACAACTACTAGGATTTCCCAATCATAGCATATAGATACATAGCAAAATATTCATGCAAGTCCTATACAAAATATTTCTAATGCATAGGTGAAAATATAGGGATAAAAGCATGAAGAACCACTTGCCTTGGTAGTTTGGAGAGTAGCAACAATCTTCACAACCACAATCACTATTAGCACCAAAATCTACACATAAAATAATGGCACCAAAATCACATATCAAATTTATAAACAAAAATATATGAATGCATGCAAATGCCATGTGATGTTTTTCCACAACAAACAAGACAAGTAAATAGTACTGAATCATAAACAAGTCCAAAACACACCAAATAAACTTTATTTGATCTTCAAATCATTTTTCAAATAATTACTATACTCATATTATGCCTATAAATGTCTCTGCAGAAATAACCATTTTTACAGAGGCAAAACATTAAACACATTGCATAAATAGATAGGATTTTCTCTCCTGGTTCCAATGATATAAAATTTGTAAAATTTGAACGTGTGGATCAAAAGTTATGAATTTTACAAGTTTGATTAACTAGTAGATCAAATTTTTGTTTTATATATAAACTCAGGCCACGCGACGCTATCTGATTCGTCGGTACCGATTCACACGGATCGGCCGATGCGGTGCGTTGGATCTAACTTAAAACCAGCGGTTCTGATATGCCCGTACCTCTTCGGCCTGCATCTAATCTACACCACTGGATCTAGATCCAGTGGACAAAAATGCTCTGACCTAAATCCGGTGGCGCAGCTGGTTGCTAACGGCGGCGGCGCTACTGTCGATGGTGGAATGGTGATTCTAGCAAGACCTAGGGGGTGATGGAGATGCTTACCAGACTCGCACGTGCACGAGGGAGCTCAACGTGTTTGCGGTTGGGCAGGGGGCGTGCTGTAGCGGGTCCTAGGGCTCGTCGGAGTTGCTGGCAGCGACGGGAGTTTGCAGACGTGGTCGTTACCGAGGTTCTGGGTCGCCCTAGCACGAGTAAGTGGTGTTAATAGCTGCGCAAAGACAAGGCGAATCTGACAGTATGCACACGAGGTCAAGGGGCGTTCGATTTATACCGCTATTGCTCGTCGGAGTTGAGATAGTGGTTCTGTCGTTCGCTGAGGTGGTCGCGGACGGCGACCTGGGTCATGCGCAGGAAAAACAAAGGTATTAGGTGAATCACAGAGACATGGCGAACCTGACAGAGGCAAGAAGGAGGCGAGGGGCGCACGGAGCTTACCGGAATCAGTCGTCGGAGCTCGTCAGAACAGCGATGGTGCGAGCGAGAATTTGCGGAGCCTGGCAGCGCTTCTGGCTAGCTATGTTGGGGGAAATGGCCGCAAGGGGGAGGGGATTAAGTAGCCGGAGCGGAGGCGAGGATCACGCTCGCAATCAACGGCAATTAACCGGATTTAAACGCGGCAGTGAAGGGAGGAAGAAACGGCGAGGGCCCGGTCGTGGGCGGGGTTTTGGGGACGACGAGCTGACCTGGCACTGGGTCCACTTGACAGCGAGGGAGGGTGTGTGCTACTGCGGTGAGAAAGAGAGAGGAAGACCCCAGGTGGGCTTGCTGGGCTGGATCTGCTGTTGGGATGAAAAGCTGGCGCCGACCTCTTTCCTTTTCCTTATTCTTTTTCTTTTTATATTTGAATTTCCAGGAATCAAATTCAATTGATTTCAAATGTGTTTGAATTCAAACTTGCTCTGGATTTTTATAAAGTGAAACTTGTACACATTTGGTTGCAGAACAATGTTGTGCACTTTAAAATAGTTTTTGTACTTTGGAATTAAAAAAAACATTGTTTAATAAAGACAAAGAAATGGTTTTGAATTTGTTTCCTTGTTTTGAGAAATTTGTCCAAGCTTTGGAATTTATCAAACAATCCTATGAACCAACAACATTGGTTTTAAACAATTAAAACAATTATTCTCTCACTAGAGGGTAGCATTTGGATCAATGCTTGTCTACATAAAATAATAAGCACTCAATGCTTCTGTTTTCTTGAAATGACTTTGAAATTGATCCCTAAATGATTATGCATGCATGGATGATATGCAATCTTTGAAAACATGATTTTAGGGATGTTACAGAATGGATCCAAGAAAAGGCTAAGGAGCCAACTTACTTTGAGAAAGCATTGCTGGAAAACCAGGAATATCATGCAGAAGATTACGCCAACTCTAGTCATTTTCAATGACTAATCTCATTCTCGGTACTTCTAATCAATAATATGCACCTCCTGGATGCTCTCACGCTCCAGCAGTCATAGGACTTCACGTCATCATGGACAGAACTCCAGGAAGCACTAGAGGAAGATGAAAGTAAGAAAGGAATGACATCCCAAGGGATGAGTGCTTGAATAATGTACATAGAGGGTAATGCATATTGTAGTTTGAAAGGTTTGCCGAAATAAGTGAGGATACACTCACAAGATCAGGAAGTTCTTGTAAGATAGTTGTGTAATATATGTGAGGGGCAAACCGTTGGAATGTTTAGTACATTTATAAATTATTTAAAACCTATGTATAATACATGGTATATGTTTTGTTGTTTATCGACTTTTGGATTTTCTTGAATCTTCTTGATTGGCTAGATCTGTACATAAAGTTTAATTAGGTGTGCAAATGCATGATGTAACACCCAGTTATTACTTGATGTTATAGATCTAGATAGGAATGGAAATCCGTGTAGGGGAGTGACGAATTCCGTATACCAAGGAGGTTTACATGTAGAATCAAAACAACAAGAAGTAGTGAAAATAAGTTCACTAGAAATAGGTCGTATCCAAACTCGAATAAGCTTGAGTGAATGCCAGAAATATGTCGGAAATCGTAGGGTAGTACATAAACCCTAGGATAGCCCACAGTTTGTAACTTGCCGCAACAGGTATCGGTTAAAATAGTTAATTAGATCATTTGAAAAGTTGCATAAAGAGCATAAAATTTGGCCTAAGTTAAGTAAGACATACAGGAGTATAAAATTTATAGCGATCGTCTTTCGAAGCGCTTTGCAAAGTCAGGGCTATCAAAGCGAAAATTTACAAATAGTACGAAAGACTAACATGCTAAAAGATTTACTTCGGAGATCCACAATTGAGTGGATACACCGTACAATCTTTCATGAGACCCTAACTAGGTAGAGTATAAGATAGACAAAGTCCCACATTCTAACTATAAAGCCAATGGTTACTATACATGTAGTTTAGAGACTATTAGTAAACCCTAAGGGGGAGAGTAGAACAGTAAAGATCAGTACTGTTATCTGAATCCTAGAGTAAAATAGATTAATTTTAATGGGTTAATTATAGAGGAAACAACTCTTAAGTGATTCATAAGAGAGAATAAAGCATATCCAATTGGACAAGTGTAGAGGATCAAGAAATTCCAATAGGTATGAAATAAAGTAAATTCAAATCCAATTTTGGAAGGTATACCAGTATCAACCATACTATGACAAGGACAAAAATATAGTATTTTGACCACAACTTTGGGCAAATAGAAATTTAAAATCTGTTTTAGTGAGACTTCCTAGACTTTATATAACATAGTAAGAAAGTTCAAAGTGAAAGAGTTGGATTAGGACACCTAATCTGGATATGGATAAAGAAGAGACCCCAAAATAAGGGAGTTAGAATAAGTACATATCTCTCAAGGAGGATTATGAAAGCTTTGAAGGATTGAGACAACAAATTGGAGATTCCAAGTATGCAAAGAATACAAGAAAACTATCTAGATATGGAATACTACAATTATTTCCATTTAAGGTTACCATGGAGTTGAGAAATACCGTAACCAATACCAGTCAATTTCTTACTCCGAAACGTGAGAGTTTGCGAACTTCGGGGACGAAGTTTATTTTAAGGGGGAGAGTCTGTAACATCCCAGCATTAGAGCTTAGAAATAAGCTGAACCCAGATATGTGCATTGCATTCATGCATAGAAAATCCGAATAATTTTTCGCTCTTTTGAATAAAACTTGTCAAAGTGATTGACGCTTCTCTCAACTTGATGGAATTGAAGTAGATCATCAAGTTGACTGCGATAAGTTTCAATATGACCTTTGCTAAAACCTTATATGGGTAAACATGATTTGATCTAAGGGTAGATCAAATATAATAAAATTTAAATCATAATGCATTGCTTAATGATTGATATCTGATCCTTAAGGGATCATATCATAATATTCATCACAACAACTCATGAATACCAAGTTAAGACTATAACTCAAGTAATAAGAATGTAATAACTAATCCTGACCTATCTTATTCTTATCTATTCTGACTATGAGTATCATGGTAATATCTAACCTTAACCCTTTAGTGAGATTAAGTAGCAAGGAAATCAAGTTAAGATCATTTACCACATATCTTTATTTCCATAAGAATCTTTATCATCTCTATTGAATCTTATTCTAATATCTATTGTTCATCAATGTTGAGTAATCAACTATTGATTCACCAATTCTTAAACTATCAATACTTGAGATATTAAATCTTGTTCTTATCATAGCATTCACTTAAAATCCTTTAAAGAAGGAGGTAAGGAAAGGTATATGATAATGCTAGATTCAGATATCATCTATAGGATGGGAGTCCTTGGAGGAAATCAAGTCAATATGGTAACAAAGAGATTACAAGGATGAATTCTGAAGATAGTTAATAGGGGTAATCTTATGGGATCAAGTATGTATACTCAATGAATTATATCTCTTAGTCCAATAGAGATAAACAGAAGATAATTATAATACAACCATAATGTTGTAAGAATGAAAGCCTTGATTAGCCAACTGGAAACCTAAACCATATAGGATTAGAGGATTATAATGATCATGCTTTAGTCACCAAGATTGAATGCTTATATCTAGTATAAGTTACATTGGTGGGTAAAACATGATTGAACTCTAATATGAGATATTGGAGTCAAGTAAAGTTAAGATAGTAGGATTAAGATGATGTTAGAGTAATATTGAATTATAGAGTTAGTATTTTCCTCTTGGGAAATATTAAACACTTGAGGTGACGTAGGATTTGATATATATATAATTATAAATACATCTACTGAAGTAATATTAGTGGTGGATGATTAGGGAAGAATATGATTGGAGTTAGAAGTAGCTACTTGTTGGGTTGGAGATTATCAGCAGTAGAGCAGTTGCTATAACCAAGCATGGACATGAGGAGATTATGAAAGCCTTAGTGTCAAGCTCATTGGATTTATAAATGGATTTAGGGGAATTAAAGGTGGATAGGAATATTTTTGTATACTAAAGCTAATTATATTAGCACATGATGATAGATATGAAGGAGTAGTATATCTAGGAAGGGAATTCTTTAAGTAGAAGTCAAGAATTGTGAATCATAGAATATAGGAACACTTGCTAAACACTAAACGCTAAATCTATGATTTAGCTTAACATCCAACTCATCTGTTGGATAAATCATATTATTTCCACAATATTTTATAGGAATATTTCCTATAGCAAATCACTTAAGCACATCTCTGTCATTTCCAATTATCATAACCATATGTGCTTAGGAGTTATCTTTATCAAATCCTTTCCATAAAACATTCCAGTTAATAACTTCCTATTTTAATGGTGATATCATTAAAGATCATAAACATAAAGACAATGTGTTTTAGCTATTAAACCTTTACTCACTGCAACAAAAGAAAATAAGTATATTAAGAACCCTAACTCAAGGGTAAACAATTGTAATTCAAAACCTTAACTCCTAAATTAATTATAATAGAATATATACATTGCCATTTCCTAAATTTATGAGAGTAATATTAACCATATTAATTCTTTTGTATCTCAGACATCAAATAATGATATAGGATCATTATATAAAAATTTCCACCCAAAGTATGAGCTAACTAGAATTAAGTTTTATAAACAAATAAGGAAATATGAATTAATAAAGCCATGGTTTATTATAAAAAGAATCTTAATAACAAAGGCTTCTAAAAAATATTAAAAGGGATACATATAAAGAAAATAAAGAAATATAAAAATATATTTATCATAAAGGTTTACAAAATAAATCTCAATCAATATTAATTGTTGCTGCAAGTATTCAACAAATAAACTTTGTTAGAAAATTTCAAATTAAAGATTAAACTACAAATCTAAAAATAAAATAGGAAATTGAAAACAGAAAAGAATAAAGGAAGAAAACATCAGACAATTCTGGCCCATACCGGTTCGTCGCCTGTCACCCCTTCATCATCCTCACGCAGGCAAGCAGCTGCGTGGGCGGCCCCGATGTCGTTCGTCGTCATCGCTGCGATTCCCGCCGCCGCCGAGGTCGCTCTGCGAGGATAAGAACGCCACGGCGAGGCCCTCATCCTAATCCTCTCACTCGCGCATCTCCACTCCTCCTTATCCTCTCTATTTCGAATGGGGTTGAAACCCTAGCTCGTTGAAGCCACGCATCGCCATCGATAGAGCCCACCTCAGAACCTATGGAGTGGTCGAGGAGAACCGCCACGTTCCCCTCTTCATCCTAGTAGCATCAATAGATCGAGGGGAGCTCGAGTGAGTGCGAATTTGATCATTCCTTTCCGTCGGGGTTCGCCAGAGAAGTTGACCGTGTGCTCCTCTCCGATCGCGCCGGTCCTCGTCGACCTCTCTATCGTCATCAGGGTGAGTTCCTGAACCCTCCAGTACCCCTAAATCGCCTCATCTCGTTGCCAATCGCCGTCACACCTTATCCCACCGTCGGCCGCCGTCGGAGCTCGTCGGAGCTGAGGCTCCGATGACCATTTCCGAGCGGCGCCGCCACTTTAGGGTTTAGCATGTTGCGCCGATTCGAACTAGGCTAGATTCGTTTGCTGGGCCATCGTAGATCGTCGCCGGCGACCACCACTAATGGCGGTGGTTGTGCTGACGTCATAGCAATGTCATGTCGACGTCACTCCTGACCTAATCCACAGTTTGACCTAGTCTTTGCACGCATGGCTAATGATGTGGCCATAGGCCCACTAGTCAGTGACCTAGGGTAGTTGTGGCTTTGGTGTAAAAAGTTATTTACTATTTAAGAAAGAATAAATGCTATAAACCCAAATGTACATATTCGAGAAATAAAATAAAATCATTAAACTTATTAAATCAATAACTTTTTCTTTATAATTCAGAAAAATATGTATAATATATGAAAATGTTTAGAAAAATAAAATCCATAACATTAATCCATTACCAAAAATTGTTATGTTGGCACTTTAAATAATTATTATTTAATAAAGATTTTATAAGTATTAATACTTTAAAAATTCATATTTTAATATTAGTAAATCTTAAAAATATAAATAAAATACCAAAAATCTTAGAAAAATAAGAACTATAATTTAAAACTATAATCATGCCTTATTATTTCACTTAATTAAATATTGATTATTTATTAAGTAGTTATGAAGTAACAAATCTTATAAAAATCATAACTTATTATTTATAAATCACAAAAATAAATATAATATACCAAAATGTTCACAAAAATAATACCTACATGTTAAAAATATAATATTCCACTTTTGAGGTAAATAAAAATTTAAATACTTTAATAACTTGAATTTAAATCTATTTCCTTAGTTGTTAATTCATATAAAGGTAAATAATTTTTTTTTAAAATTCTAAAATCAACCAATTAAAGTCTAATAAGTAATACGAGTCTTAAATATAAATAATATGAAGTTATAATGGTTCAAAACATTATAAATACAATTTTATTGAATTATCCTTCAACTATATGTGTAATTTATTTTCTAAAATGATCTTTACCAATTATAAAATCCTTAAAGAATAACTTGTGACCAAATTAAGTCTTTTCCATTACTCCAACCACCAGATTACAAAAATATCACAACACTATAGTGAATCCATAAGTAGATAAGTAATATTATTTCTTCGTTTATAAACTATAACCACTCATCTATAAAAAGGTAAATGATTCTATTCCAGTATAAAATCAAGAAACCACTACACCAAATAAAAGTGTAACCATTCTTAAGTAACCTCCAGAAAACATTACAAAGTACGCAAGGTACAAATATCATAAGCATTACACCTTAAATCTACCCATGTTTTTAAAGTTAACTTTAGTCAACAAGACTTTAAATGTAAGGTTAAAGACTTGGTTATATATTTTATAGTTAACTTTGGTCTGTTATAATTAAGTCATAAATCATCTCAAGTCCAAACTATTCAAGCAAGCACAAACAACCTCGACCACATTTGATTAACCACAAAGATTGTTTAGACCTTAGAAAAGGAATCTTTTCTTCAAAAGTTACTCGTTTTGCTACTTAAGTCAACATATGACAATTAATCGTAATCGCATTACTTTATACTTCAATTGTATACTTAAGATTAAAGACACTTAAGTTCCTTATTAAGGCCATTACTTGTAAAGTAAAATTTAAAGATAAACAATTACAATGTAAGAAATCTTGAATAATATTTCATGTTGGTGTGTATCTCATTATTTTATGTTATTATAATTAGAGGTTGTTTCACACACTCACAAGCCATAACAAGAAGCACAAGTGTGAAACTTAACTAAAGGTACAACACATTCCAAAGACATCATTTCCAGTATCCAAACCCTAGAATAACGTTATCCCAGGGATTCATGTTTATAAAGTGCATCACATTACTTATGCATAAGAGCATATTGCTTCTTTAAACATTAGTCCTTACCGGACCAATGATGCT
Organism: Avena longiglumis; assembly: GCA_030063025.1. Classification (NCBI taxonomy): domain Eukaryota; kingdom Viridiplantae; phylum Streptophyta; class Magnoliopsida; order Poales; family Poaceae; genus Avena; species Avena longiglumis. The sequence continues at coordinate 175,552,612 of CP125977.1, read as the reverse complement.
TATTTCAGATATTGGATCTTATATTGTCTTGAAGACCGTGAGTGCATAATATTGCAATCACAAAAGGCAAGTTCACACTTGCTCATGTCCTTTGATTATTTTCTGTAAATTATTTGCAAATCCAGTGTTGTCATCGCCTGCATTTGAAAAGGGTCAGAAAACACTACTTTCATAATAATATGATTATAGGTTATTTACCATGAGGTAATAACCTACTATGAAAGTTCCGATGGTAAAGGAACATATTATCTAGGACTTAACAACCAATGTCGCCAGTGATTCTTGCACCGTATATTACGCGTTAACCATGAGATTTGGAATGGAACGGAGAAGTTAACTGTATAATTTTCCTCTCGTATGGAGGCAAGACGACCTTAACGTGACGTTGTGATTCCTTGTGCTGATCCAACATAAAGGTGGGCACCCTTACGCCACACACTTTTGGTGTCTAGATTATCTATGAATGGTGTTTAGGGATATAGTCCATTTAAATGGTACTCGTTCGTGCATCACCAGGTCATAGAGTCTTCGGGAAATCGTCAAGGTTTTAGCCTGCCCGAAAGGGGGCTTAACAAAGGTGAGCCGGCCACGAAGGATCATGCAAACATATGAGGTCGCGGAGAGGGCAGTGATTGGCTTGGATCATCTACTAGGGCCCACAACATGGAATTGTGGACGGGTAAGCTGCCCGGTTGTGCAACAATGAGTTGATCTCTCATGGGTAAAGTAACACACCTCTGTAGAGTGTAAGAACTGTAACTTGTCACTCCCTGTTCAGGGAAGGAGCTGCGAACGCGGCAGGAAAGGAACTCCATGAAAGTTCTGGTAAAACTATGAAGGCTGAAGGACATAGATTTTTAGAATAAAAGCAACCTTTGAAGAAATGTTTACGAAAACTTGCATTGCCTAAGACCTATGGTCTGTGGCTATAGATATAGTGCATCAAACACTCCTTTTCTAGTGAAATTGCCGAGTACGCTCGTACTCAACATATATTCTTAACCCTTGCTAGATTCTGAAGCCATTAAGACAACATCTACATCAAGATATGCTCTAGGAATCATCATCAAAAGCTAAAGCTCTTCAATGAAGTCAAGGAAGTCAACATATAAACCAACTCAAGTGAAGACTAAGTTACTGATTTTATAGGAATATAATCTCTAGACATAGAACCTATTTCTGTAGTGCATTGCAATAATAGCAATGCCAAGCCCTTAGTTAAGATACTAGTCATAATAGTGTAAGAGTTTTTGTATTGTTTATCTTTGATTCTTCTTTGTAAGAAGTTCTTTCCCTCTCTTTAACCTAGACTGTTCTCTGGATCTTGTGTATAGAGTGAGTTGTAACCTTTAGCCATGTATTGGACCCGCTGTGTTTCTGTTGTACCACTCTGAGGGATGTAATACTAGTGAACAGTGTTTCATTAGTGTTATGTCAACGACTATAGTGTACTACATCATGCAGTGGTATGGTGGGTCGCCGCATTATCCGAGTAAAGGTTGGATAAGAAGTACTAACCTATAACAATATTAAGCCTTATTTTCTTAAGGTCAAAAGAAGACATCAATACAAAAGTACTTTCAGAAGTATGTCTGGAGGAAAGATCGAAGTTTAAATTGAATATATTAGTGTTAAGACCTTAAGGTAGTTAATAAATGGATGTTCAAGAAGGGCTTAAGGTAATAACAAAATATTATGTAAAGCTTGAAAAGGTAAAAGCTTGAAGTTAATAAAATAGAATAATCCTAATAGACTAATTTTAAAGGAAATAACTCTTAATTAATCCTTAAGAAGGAATAAAGCACATCAAATTGGACATGTGTTGAGGAACAAGAAATTCCGATGAGTGTGGACTAAATGTGTTCAAAACCAATCCTCGGAAGGATTACCTGTAAGGTTCCCAACCTTTAATAAGGTAGAGATCCCTGTGTTTACAATGCTAGTCCCTGGATCAATAGCTAGCATCCATAGTTAAGATGTAATATCAAGAAACAAAGGTCATAATACAACTTTATAACCAGGAATAACATAATTTATTACATCTTACATAGATCATTTGGCTATCTCATTACAATGCAGTAGAATATAACAATATCATGGGGTCCTTCATCTTCGAAGTGCCACTGGTAGTCATGTTGGTTGTAGACTTGTAATACTAATCAATAAACTTCACTAACATCAAACAAACCTGCAACATAATAAGTTAAAGCCACAAGGGTCAATAAATTTGAATTGTATTGGCAAGTGATACTATGGTAGTATCATCTATATGCATTTGGCTAAGTGGAGCTTAGGCTTGCTTTGCTCAAAATAGTTTTTCCTTATCATTTGAAAACACTAAGTTTTTGCTTGACAAAATCACCCAAGGCATCTCCCAATAGAAATTGGTGATCCTTTAACCCCTGTTCAACCACAAGTTTTTAACTTAGAAATTTGGATGAGGAGATTCTTGATAGCTTCCATGTCTTGATGCTCAAATTGTCCTTTACCATTGACATGGCTAAGTACTTAGATTTTACACTCTGCAGAGGTGGTGCACTTTCCCCACAAGACTTGGTTTCCCAAGACAAGATCTTTCAGAAGCCTTCCCTTAGACCAAATGGACGCACTCCAACCTATCATCCCCTACCACTAACTGTCCATTTGGCTAAGTTATTGCAACCTATATGATCCAGTCAGAGCCCATAACGCCAAGTGTCTGCATTTTAAGCTTCTCAACATTTGTCATCTCAAATCTCTTTGTTCCTGGGTGGCCATCCACAAGTGAGATACACAAGGTAAACCATAGAAATGGGCCTTTTGTAACCACTCAACACAAACCATTCCTTCCATTCCACCCAGGTGATTCATTCACTTAGTTGTTTTATTAAACATAACACAAGTCCTTGACTTAGAAACATTCCATAGTATGAATATAATCCACCCTTGTTTTCTACTAGCTAAGCTAAGCATGATAGTAGTAGAAATCTTAACTTAGGAAATTTCTACTAAGGTTTCATCTACTAGGATTTCCCATGGCATAGTTTACACTTAGCAAAATTCCATGCAAGTCCTACTTAGAAATATCACTAATGCATAGTGAAAATAATGGGAAAAAGGTATGGAGAATCACTTGCCTTTTTGGTAGATAATATGAGTTCACTCCTTGACCTTGCAATATTCACACTCTTCAAAACACTACAATTGAATCAAGCAAGCAATATTTCAATTTACCATTCAAGCAAACATCATAAAATAATAGAAACAAAACAATGCATGCAAGCATGCAAAAGATTGTTTTATTTGGAAAAGTGGTTTCCAATAGGTTATAAACATTCTAAAACACCTATTGGTCATTTTATAAAAGTGGCAAAACCATTTGTAAAATATTTTACTTATAAATCATTTTTAAACCAAATCTATATTTTATGTGATTGAAAATGCTTTTAGCAAAGTAATAATCTTTATAGAGTTCACCAAATACATTTTCAAACCATAAAATTTGGTGTTTAGGGTCAGAGAGTTTAAATCAAAACATTTCCCAAAGGTATTATCCAAAAAGCATTTTTAACAAATAAACAATATTTTTATTTGACTAGAAATGGTTTAAATCAAAGATTTATTCTTTTGCTTCACCAAATATTTTTTTGAAACCACAAATTGATTTCTATGGTCAGTAGGTTCAAAACACACCATTTTCCAAAGATTTTATCCCCAAAATAATTTTAGAATGAATTTTATATTCCAAACATGCCTACACAAGTTTCTGCAAAAACAATCATTTTACCAGAAGCAATTTACTGAAAAAAGGGCATGGTTGGATAGGGCTTGTCTTGCTGATTCCATTGATATAAAGTTTGCAAAATTTGTACGTGTGGTTTGAAAGTTATGGATTTTACAAAATTGAACAACTAATAGATCAATTCTGTTTTTATTAAAACAGACAGGGCCACGTGGAGCGATTCTATTGGTCAATAACGGTTCGCGTGGATCAACAGACACCCACCACAGGATCTAACTTGATCGCACGACACAGATCGCATACCCCTTCATTTTAAGTGAATCTATCGCGTCCGTCCGATCTACATCGCATGGTTTTGATCTTCCCAACCACAAAGTGGCGGAGCTGCGACGGCGACAGGCGGTGGCGCGGTCAGACGATGCAGTCGCCAGCGATCTAGGAAGCAAGGGAGACAGAGGAGTAGCTCACCAAAATCGTCGTGGCGTGGGGATGCTCGACGTGTGCTCGGTTGGCGAAGGGGCGACCGGAGACGTGGTTGATTGCTCGCCGGAGTTCGTGGCACCGTCGAGTGCGGTCAGTCGTCATCGAAGGCGACTCTACGGTGCACGATAGAGCAAGCAAGCGGCATGGTTAGATTCACAGATGAGTGGAGAGTATCGATGCATCAAAGAGAAGAGGAGGCTCGGTCAGAGTCTACCTGTAGGGCTCGTCGGAGTAGAGGCAGACGGCAGTAGAGTTCAGTCGAGGTGGTTGCCCATGTTCTGGGTCAAGCGCGCGCAAGCCGAGGATGTAGAGAGAAGCTCCAGGGGGTGGGGAGCATGCTCGTGTGGTTGAGGAGGCGAGGGGCGACAGAGACTGGCCGGAATTGCCGCCGGAGGCCGTCGGAGGCAGTGGGGTTCGAGTGAGTAATTCATGTAGCCTGGTGGCGGGGAGGGTGTGGCGATGGAGGGGAAAGAGAGAGGGCGTCGAGGCGCTTAAGAGAGCATGGTCGCGGGGTGGTTTCACTGTGGCGTTAACGCGAATTAACTCGAGCCTTAATCGACTGAAACGGCCGGCGAGGTGAGGGGCGGGGTCAACGGGGTGAGGAAGACGATGACGCGGCAGAGTGGGGTCTGGTTGACAGTGAGACAGCGAGGGGCGAGTGGGTCCAGACAGTCATTGGCGGTGTGGGTTCCTTCTGCGGTGAAAAACGGTTCGCTCGGGTGAGAGGGAGAGGTGGGCTGCTGTCTTAGTGGGCTATCTGGGTTGGGCTGCTCCTTTTCATTTTGTTTTGTTTTGATTATTTTTCCTTTTCTATTTCTAATATTCCGTTTTGGTTTTGATTTATCCATTCAAGCATTCATTTGAATTCAAATTTCTCTCAAACTTTGTGTGTAATCAAACACTGTTTATTAACACATTCTGAAGTCAAATTTAGAATAAATATTTTATTCTTTTTAGGGTCTTTTAATTATATAAAATAGGCCTTTGCATTTATTCAAATAAGATTTAATAATGTTTTTCAAACTCCATTTGAATTCTAAATCTTTCCAAATCTTTTCAGTAGGTTTTATTTGTTTATTTGGATGTCAAATAATTCACCTTGAATTATTTGGAAATTTTTTAATATGATTAATTAATCATTTTAAATTGGATATTTGTCTTTATTCCAATGAAATTAAATATAGTTTTAATTCCATAATTTTTATTTAGAAGATTTATTTGATCTTATTTAAGTTAATTAACTAACTTTTATTCCACTTGGGTAATTTCCAAATATTATTTTCCCATGATTTAATTAATCATTTTTAATAGGGATTTTATCTTTATTCAAATAGAATAGGATTTGGTCAAAGTCATTTTATTTTATTTGGAAAATTCTTTATCCATTTATTTTATTTAGATTTGGCTTATATTCATTCCATTTGCTTTATGGACTAGGTCAAGATTTGATTTGGCCTTTAAATATTCCTCATTATATAATTCTTTCTTTATCTTATAAAATCCATATCTTTTTATTTATAGATCCAAACTTGGTGATTCCAATTTGTAAAACCTTATTTAATATTTATTTATACTTTAAAATATATTTAGGATTATTTTCTCACCATTTGGTATGGATTTATAGATAGGTGCTTTATTAGTTTTGGAAATTCAATTTCTCTATCTTATTATATTCATAAGATTTTATCTATGGCTCCAAATTAAGTGAATCCAATTCATATGGTTTTATAATATTTCTAATAGTCATTCTTGATCAATTTGAAATGTTTGTTTGACCAATTTTTATATGGATCAAATCCATAGTCTTAGAGATAACTTGAAAATGATTTCCTTCCATTAGGGTTTTAGAGTTTTGGTTTATTCTCCAAGTGTTTAAACTTCACGATGCATTTTATGATGAATGCATTCCACTTTATTTGAATTTAGTTAGATATAAACATTAACCAAAGTTTGTTCAAGATGGGATTTTAATTTTCCATTTAGAAACAAAAGTTTCTTTTCACCCTAAATTTCAACAAATATTTATTTTTGTTTATTTATTTTTCACATTACAAGATTTGGAAAATCTTGGGATGTGACATTACCAGTATACACCATTCAAAGGAAAACCAAATATAGTCTTTCAGCCACAACTATTGTTTAATAAAAATTTAAAACCCTGATTTAGTGAGACCTCCTAGACCTTGCATCGTATAGTAAGGAAGTTCGATGATCAAGTAAAGGAGTTGGATCAGGATACTTAATCAGGGAAATGAACTAAAGCAGAGACCCCAATTGAAGGATCTTATAGTAAGGACATAGACCTAAGCGATTATAGTAAGAGGAACATTAGTGCATTGTAGACAAAAAGTTGGAGATTGCCAAGTATGAGGAGAATTCAAGGAAAACGTATGGATATGGGATACTACATTATTCCCATTTGAGGTTATCATGGAGTTGAGAAGTGTCGTGATCAATACAATGGCAATTCCTCATTCTGAAACGCGAGAGTATACGAACTTCGAGGATGAAGTTTATTTTAAGGGGGAGAGTCTGTAACATCCCAGAATTAGCACCTCGAAATAGACAGGACACATGTTTGTGCATTGCATTCATGCATAAGAAAATCCGAGGAATTTTTGCGCAAAAATAAAGAAGCTATAGAGGGATCGAGATCTCTCTTGTTCTGATCGAAACATCAGAGTAGGTGCGATGGATTGACATGACCTCTACTGTACTTTTGAATTTGAGGAGAAGACAATTCAAATTGGAATAATTAATTGATAGATTTGAATACTATAAGAGTTTGAAATAGATTAATAATTGGAAATTAAATTGTAATAAGAAATACAGGGTGAACTCTTATTTATGGAAAGATACACCAATTATAGGTCTCAATTAATAAACAAAATTGAATGAAATGAATTATAATAATAAATAAGAATGGAATTCTTATTTATAAGTAAGATATAAATATTTAATTAGTTCCAAGAATAATGGAACACTTTATTATAGAATACAATGTTTCATTGTTGTTACAATAAAATAATAAAAGTAAATTACTATAAAACAAATAAATATAAAAATGAATTACATAAATAAATAACTAAAAGGATTCTTTATTACAAGTAGATATAAATATTACATTGTCTTTGCAAATGCATTACAAAAGAAAAAGAAAACTAGTACACTTTATTGAATAAAATAAACAATACAATATTTCTTTACAAAATAAGAATGAATAAATAAAAATGAATTCATTTATTACAATTATACAATGCTTTATACTTCACAAAAGAAAAAGTGAATTACAAAAGAATAAAGTAAAATTTAAAACTAAAGTCATCTTCATTTTCTTCATCTTCTAAATCCTCTCTTTATATTCCTGATCTTATGCCTGCAAACAAAGAGAAATAAAACAAGTAGAAAGACAAATAGGAAAGGGTTAGTGGTTAAATTTTTACTCTCAGATTTGACATAGAATTGCTATGTCTAACTCATCATTGAGATTAAATCAGAAGGGGCAAATTTCACCATATCTATAGTATCTGCTCTTATCAGATGTGTAGCCTCAGACTAGTGCATCACAGGATGATGTTGGGTAAAGTTTCACCATGGGCAGGTAAGAGGCAAATAGGTAAAATTCACACTTTCACTTGATCATATCCACCAGAAAATATCTACACCATTGAAACTTGCACCCTAGGTCCCACTTGTAAGCAGCTTGCACATCAACATACAGATAACTGCTGTCAACACAACATCAATCCTAGGAAAGAGACAAGAAAGAAATCCATGTACACAAAGGGGTGAACCAGCCGTAGTAATCAAGCTACCATTCCACCTCCACACTTTAGAGCACATCCTCTATCTTACTATCTGTACCATCTTATCATCAACCCATGAACACCCATTCATTTCTTCACACCACCACCAAATCCACCACCTAATCAACATTTTGTTTCTTACTTAAGCCATCCAAGAGAACATCAAGTAGTAGAGGGAGGGAGGAAGGAGGCGTATCACAGGAGAATAAGTAAGCACAAGAAGCCAGTTCTATAGGATCTAGAAGGACAAGGATCAGGAGCACAAGATTCACATGTGTAGGCTGATCGAGTGCAAGACAACAGTATTAGAAGGAGCAAGCCAAGTGAGCAGCAAGGAGGAGAAGATCAAGAAGCATCCAGGAACAAGATCCACTATGAACCACAAGTCACAGCACTGATTCAGCAACAACAAAAGGTTTCTATACCTATAATCATGCATAGTATCTATTCTTGTTTTATTTTACCATCATAAACAAGGGAAGAAAGGGGGTTATTGCAAATCAAGATATCACCAACTACCATTCAACTAGAGATTGTCTAGGAGGATTAGAAGGAGAGATTTCTCTCAGTTTGTATAGGGATGCTATACAAGGTTCATCACAGAGGTGTAAAGCCAATATAAATATTTGTCCTTATCCAAGTATGCCTCAGCCTTTGCATCATAGTCCAAGCTAAGAAATCAAGTATAGTACAAATTATTATCATTAAATGAATCAAGAAACCTCAGGCTGTGCATCATTGGTATCCAAACCCTAATCCATAGTTAGCTACTCCAGTAGCAGATCATACCATCATGGGATATCTACTGTGCACACTCTAGTGAGGCACCACAGTAGCATATCCCAAATAATATAAACCACCATACTATCAAGTCAAAAGGGACAAATTGTCCAGCAGGGACTTCACAGATATGTTCTTATCAGTTCTCAGCTACAAACAAAGCTAGCAAGGTAAATCACATAAGATACACCAACCTACCTGCAAGCAATCAGAGCCTGAATTTAAATCATATTCCTTAGATTGAGAATCTAGGAATCATTGGAAAGTTACTGTCCTATTAACAGTATCACAAGTACAGGCAAACTATACAGCACATTTACATGAGATAAATCATCTTCCTAGATCAAAATTACTAGGAATCATTCTCTAATATTAATCCCTTCCAATTTGGTTAGGCAACAAGATCAAACCAGATCCAAATTAGTCTGCAACTAGATAAATTCTAGGAGATAATTTAGGGCCATTCAGGATCCTCCTCAGCACAAAATCATCTTTTACCTAGCCACCAACAACTAGGAACCATGTGAACACTGTCTTGCTGACATTAAGGTCGGCAATAATTAAAGCAGTCACCAAGAAAATGTTTCAAAGGCAACAACTATACTCAATTAATCATTCCTCCAAAAGTTTTATGAATCAATCAATAATATTTTATTTGTGCTATACTAGCAGCATATACTTAAATCCATACTAAATGAAGAATCAGTGTTAAATCACTTAAACAAATATATATTTATATGGGACTGTAGCCAACTCATTTGAATTCATACTGTCATATGAATTCTATAAATTATATGCACTGTTCAAATCCCAACATCACCATGGTATCAAGATTAAAGTAGAGCCAAGGATACTAGGAGAAACTGGACATGATAACAGATCAAGATAGGTCACTAACAAAGGATCAGTAATATCACTAGGGGGCCCAGGTTCAAACCTAATTGAACAAGAAATGTTCAACCTTAGTATTAGATGGGTCACCGCAAGCTGCAGACTAAATCCAGAATAAGAAGAACCCTAATTTGGACTCCATCAGAATAGAAAGGAAGGGAGTAGAAGAAGGCGGAGGAAGAACATACCCGGTGGTCCTTGCTAGAATTTGAAGAGGAAGCTGGCCAACGGGGAGGTCATAGTGGCAAAGACCACGACACAATGGCATGTGCGACACCTGAGCCTGCGCCGAGCTGCAACCTACTCCAAGCTACATCAACCCAAGAACATACCCCATCTTCACCAACATCAATCCACCACCAGGACAACATCAAACCATCACTGGGGCTCAGCGAAACTAGGATACTGAAACCCTAGACACATAGCAAATGGAAGGGGCGAGCTCGAGAGGGCCTTAAGGATAAATTCGATTGGAGAGCCAGGTCAGCCAGATGGAGGCGAAGCTCCGGCGACCACAACGGCCTGCCTCGCTGTAATCGGGAAGACGACGACGGCGGTGTCGCTAGCAACCAGAGTGGAACGATGAGAGCGTGAGATGAGAGGAATGAGAGAGAGGGTGTTGGGCTGGGAATAGGCCAACTGGATGGGCCTAGGTGGGTCGAGTCGGCCTAAGGGCTAGATTATCTTATACACTAGTTTTAGTTTTAAAAAAAGTAATACACATTAATTGTACAATGTTAAATTACCACAATACCCTTAATAATATTCAAATTCTAGAAAAATGTAGGAAAATCCTGAAAAATACAATTGATATGTAAAAATGATCACAAAAATGATATATATCCAAGAAAAATATAAAACCACTTGATTAAACTAAATAAATACCATTAAATTATTAAAGGCACTAAAGTTCTCAATAAATTATAATAATATAATAAAATTTCCTAAAAATTTATAAAAATCATTTTCATGTATAAAATAAATCTACAATTTCATAAAAAATACTAACTTAATTATTTTATAAATGAAATTTTATGTAATTATTCAAAGACATTTAATTCTTTATGGAAATTTGTAAACATAAGAATAATACCTAAAAATAAATACCAGTTATTTTTAAGGTCTTGAGTAATTATATTACACTAGGAAAATATTAAATACATCATTAGAAAAGTTTTTATTTTAAAGTAATAAATCCTTCTCTATTACCTATTTGGGTAAATTCTCTAAAAACTATATGAAGTAAGAAATAATCACAATTCTATATAAAACCGTAAATATTTAACATCTAAGTACTAATTACAAAAACCATAACTTGGATTCTTAATCAAACTTAAGTATAACAATTAACTTTAAAATATTCTTTAAAAAATCTTTAATTCAATTTAAAAAAAACTTTTAATAAACATTGTGTATCACTTATATATAATAAGGTGAATAAGCATTACATCTTAATCATTCTTTACATAACTACAAATTATTAAGATCATCTAATTATGCTTCCATTGAATAGTTCCATACTATTTTCATGATAGCAAAACGAATTTAAATCCAATCCTTCACTTAAATATAAAGTGAATAATTCAACACCTTAATTATACCTTTCATAAAATTAAAACTTGGGAATAATTAAAACATATTACACCTTAAGTTACTTACCCTTTTAAAGTTAACTTTAGTCATAAAGCTTATAAACATCATGTCTAATAAACTACTTATATTTTTATAGTTAAATTTGGTCTATTTCAATTAAGACATAAAGCTTCTCAAGACCAAACTAATCAATCAAACACCAAAAGGCATTGATCATGTTCTATTAACCATCATGGTTATTTAGACCTTAGAACAGAAATATTTTCTTCAAATTTTATTCTTTTTGTCACTTCAAACAACAACTCTATATAATCCCCTCCAACTCTTAACAATTCAACCCAAGGAATTTTATCATAGTCACCAGATAACAATTACTCATAATCAAATTAACACTTAAGTTATTTATAAATGCCATTACTTGTAAAGTAAAACTTGAAGATAAATCAACTCTTAAAAGAATCACCTGAACTCTCTCCACTCAAAATATTGGGGATCCACTTTGAAAGTTTTAAAAAATGCATAGCATTACTTATGCATAACTGCATACTGCTTATTTAAACATTAGTCCTTACTGGACCAATGATGCTGTTTTCAGATATTGGATCTTATATTGTCTTGAAGACCGTGAGTGCATATTCTTGCAATCACAAAAGGCAGGTTCACACTTGCTCATGTCCTTTGATTATTTTCTGTAAAGTATTTTGCAAATCCAGTGTTGTCATCACCTGCATTACAAAAAGGTTCGAAAACACTATTTTCCTAATAATATGATTATAGGTTATTTACCATGAGGTAATAACCTAATATGAAAGTTCCAGTGCTAAAGGAACATATTATCTAGGACTTAACAACCAATGTCGCCAGTGATTCTTGTGCCGTATATCATGGGTTAACCATGAGATTTGGAATGGGACAGAGAAGTCAGCTGAATCCTTTTCCTTCTGCATGTAGGCAAGACGACCTTAACGTGATGTTGTGATTCCTTGTGCGGATCCAACATATGGGTGGGCACCCTACGCCCCACACTTTTGGTGTCTAGATTATCTATGAGTGGTTTTTAGTGGTATAGTCCATCTGATATGGAACTTGCCAGGGCATCACCAGCTCATAGAGTCTTCGGGAACTCATCAGGGTTTTAGCCTTCCCGAATGGGGGCTTAACGGAGGTGAGCCAGCCCAGAAGGATCGTGCAGACATGTGGGGTCGCAGAGAGGGCAGTGATTGGCTTGGATCTTACTCTGTCCTCATACCAAGGAAGTGTGAACGGGTTCGCGGCCCGGATGTGCAACAAAGCTAAGATCTCTCTTGGGTAAAGTGACGCACCTCTGTAGAGTGTAAGAATTGTAACTTGTTACTCCCTGTTCCGGGAAGGAGCTACGAACACGACGGGAAAGGAACTCCATGAAAGTTCTGGTAAACCCGTGAAGGCTGACGAACATAGATTTTCGTAATAAAAGCAACCTTTGAAGAAATGTTTACGAAAACTTGCATTGCATATGACCTATGGTCTGTGGCCGTAGATAATGGATCAAACACTCCTTTTTAGTGAACTTGCTGAGTACGCTCGTACTCAACGTATCTTCTTAACCATTGCTAGATTCTGAAGCCAATACAGACGACGTCTACATCAACTTATGCTCCAGGAATCTTCATCAATAGCTCAAGATCTTCATTGAAGTCAAGGAAGTCAACATATATATCAATTAAAGTGAAGACGGAGTTGTTGATTAGATAGGAATATAATCTCTAGTCATAGAACCTACTTCTATAGAGTATTGCAATAGCGGCAATACAAGCCTAATAGTTAGATGCTAATCTGATTAGCATAATAGTTAGGAGTTGTTTATTTCTGATTCTTCTTTGTAAGAAGTTTATTTCCCTCTCTTTAACCTAGAGTGTTCTCTGGATCTTATGTAAAGAGTCGAGTTGTAACCTTTAGTCATGTCTTGGACCTGCTATGTTTCTGTTGTACCACTCTGAGGGATGTAATACTAGTGAACGGTGTTTCATTGGTGTTATGTCAACGACTATAGTGTACTACATCATGCAGTGGTATGCTGGGTCACCGCACCCCGCCCCCGCAGTAGGTCATGGACAGCGGCAGCACGGCTCATATGTCAACCGACCCCGGTATACTCACCTCTTTTTCTCCCAAACCTAGCTCTCGTCACGTCATTGTTGGAGATGGATCCACCATTCCCGTCTCTCACTACAACCATGTCTCCCTTTCTTCTTTTTTGCTTAACTGACCTCTTCATGTTAGTCATGTCCTTGTTGTACCTCACATAAATGAAAACTTAGTGTTTGTTTGCCAATTCACCACTTATAATCATTGTTCTGTTGAATTCAACCCTCTCGGTTTATCTGTGAAGGACCTTCCAACTTGGCGCGAGATTCTTCGATGCAGTAGTATGGGGGAGCTTTACACTTTTTCGCCACAACCATCGCCCCGTTCCCTCGCTGCATCCACCACATCGGACGTTTGGCACCGCCGTCTTGGCCATCCAGGACATGATGCTTTTCGCTGCCTTTTACAACATATTTCTTTTCCATGTAATAAATAAATAAAAGATAATTCTCTATGTTATGCATGTCAGTTAGGATGCCATGTTTTTCTATCTTTTTCTTCATCATCTAGTTGCACCACTCGTCAATTCGAGTTGGTTCATTCTGATCTTTGGACATCGCCGATTTTGAGCGTTTTCGGCAACAAATATTTCTTAGTGATTCTTGATGATTTTTCACATTTTAATGGACTTCTCCCCTACGCCAAAAATATGACACCTACGCCATATTGTCATATTTTCTTGTGTTTGTTAATACACAGTTTAACTTGCATCTGAGGTCTATCCAATGCGACAACGTCCATGAATTCGATAACCAAAAACTGCACACCCTCGCCGCCGCCCATGGCATCCACATTCGTTTTTCTTGCCCATACAGACACGTACTGTCAACGACATTTTACGGTCCCTCATATTACAAGCTAGACTACCGCCTCGTTTTTGGGTTGAAGCCCTCCATAACGCTACTCACCTCCTAAACTTTCTCCATACAAAAACTATCACTGCGCCCTCTCCATACTTTGCCCTATACAACACCCATCCCGACTACTCCACCCTACGCGTTTTTGGCTGTCTATGCTATCCTAACACCACGTCCACCATGCCTAATAAACTCTCACCATGTTCTAGTTCTTGCATTTTTCTTGGTTATTCCTCCTACCACAAAGGATACTGTTGCTTGGATCTTATGACTCTTGGCATAATCATCTCCCGTCATGTAGTTTTTCATGAGAACACATTCCCCTTCACTACTCCTCAGCCAACTACGGTTGCTACGTACAAGTTTCTTGATGCTCCTCCACTCGTCATCCCCCTCCACCATGTTCCCCCACTACCGTTCCTACCCCCGATCCCAAGCCGGTCACCGCTGATGCGTCGCTCCCCCCCCCCCGCACGTGGCCGCGCTCGCGTTGTCTCTCCTGCACCTCCAATGTGCACGCGTAGCCTCTCTGACATCCATGTCAGTCCCAATGAGCGGCTTAACCTCCATGTTTCTCCCATAAACAGGTACTCGTCGGTTCCCACGTTCGCATGTGCAGCTCTCCAGGATCCCAGCTGGATTGATGCCATGAACGCGGAATATCATGCCCTTCTCGGCAACTACACTTGGGAACTTGTGCTTCCCCCTCAGGATGCCAACATGGTCTCCGGCAAGTGGGTCTTTCAGCACAAGCTCAAGCCTGATGACTCTCTCGACCGCTACAAGGCCAGCTGGGTCCTTCGCGGCATTTCTCAAGAGCATAGCATCGACTTCGACGAGATCATCATCCCGGTTGTCAAACCGCCTACGATGCGCGTCATCCTCTCCATCGCGCTCTCCCTTCATTGGGACACTTGTCAACTCGACGTCAATAATGCCTTTCTTCATGGCACTCTCCCAAGGTCATCTACTATTGACAACCCACCGGCTTCATCGACTCGACGCGTCCTCATAATGTGTGCCGCTCGAACCGTTCTCTCTACTGTCTCAAGAAAGCACCACGCGCTTGGTACCAGCACTTCGCGGCCTTCATCACCTTGACCGGCTTCACATGCTCTAAGTCCGACACCTCACTCTTCATTCTACAAAGTGAGGCGGGCACGACCTTCCTCTTGCTGTATGTGGATGACATCGTCCTCACCGCCTCTTCGACGTGGCTCCTCGACAGCATAATGACCTCCATCTGCTCTGAGTTCACCATGACAGACATGGGCAGTTGATGGCCTGCAAGTGCACAGGTTAGTCAGAGGATGTTTTCACGGATGTATTAATTCTAGTTTTTATATCGATCCCAATAAGGAGCTTTGGCAAGTGCTTTTAGGCGGCGTTTCTGTCACACCCAAGGTGTCACAAGTCTTGAGTGAATTGATTACAGTTTTTTATGGTGGAGGGTTGTGAGTAAAAGATAGAGGAAACTTGCGTAGGAAATAAGTAAGAAGTGAATTGCATAAAATTAAAGATTGAAAATGAGAGTGGAGTTCCTGAAGATGAGAAATTAGGTGCGGAGAGAAATGGTTCATGATGGTAGTGAACATGTCAAATGGCTAAAGCGGAATAAGTAATTGTGATATTTTATTATTGGTAAGTTGAGTAGGCAAGCAACCCATATACCGACTAGGAGTCGTCATGGCCAATTCTTTCTAATCTCAATGATCCGTCTGTCTGTTACCACGGCAATGGTCAGTGTCCTCGAGTGATGCTAAATCCTCATTGATATCGGTCGTGTCACTTGGGGGTCGCTGATTCGTTAGCCCACAAGTTCATACCTATGATATCTTTAGATCATGTTACATGGGACCTTAAATTAGATAACAAGAATTAGGAAAACATAGATAATCATTCTCACAAATTAATAATCACTACAACAATCACAAATGGATGGACAAAAAGGAGGCATGACATATCTCAACAATTCCCTACATCTCCCACGCCTATGGGGATTTACCTAGACATGAGAGGGAGACAAATCAAAAGCATAATTGTATTGCAAATGGATATCATCTCAAATTTATTGTAGAAAACCACAATAGTACTCGAAGATCGAATCAAATACAAACCCAAAAGGTAGATCAAAGTATCAAACCCTAATATTACAATCACCAATATCTCTCTCTCTCTATATATAAATAAATGATTATGGGAGAGATGATGGTGTGTGTTGGATAGGTGGAGATCATCGAGGAACAAGGGAATGTTCTTCTCCTCTTCCAGATCTGATCTCTTCTCCTCTGATGAGTTTTGCGGCGGCTATGTTCTCTTTTTTGGTTGTCTCACTTCCAGAAGTTGCTTTTGTTGATATAGCGGAGGCGCTGGCAGGTAGTATGGGTCGGTGGTACCGGCGCGTTCCGACCGTATCGCCGGTCATTACGCGCACTGCACGTCTCCAATGAAAGAGGCTCCAATTGGAGATTTGCTTCTTTTGGTGTAATTAGCTCATAAATGCCATTATTTTTTCAATAAATGTTTATTACCTAAAAGCCATCATAAGAAACCAAGGATTCGCTAATCGCGACATTAACATTAGTAGAAAAGGCAATATTTAGCGAAGTCCGGCAATAAACGAGAGGAAAATCAGTTGAAAAAGTCATGATATTGGGAGCTATCAACATCCCCAAGCTTAGCTATTACTCGCCCTCGAGTGACAGAGCTATAATGAATAATAGGGAGGAATTGAATCAAGGAAAAATGGCTTACAAGTTCGAGGTGGTATCATATTCCATTGTCTCAAGTGCTACAACCTTGATCATGAGCATAATATATCTGAATAGCTACACTCAAGTCTAACCCCTGGACACAAATAACTCGATAGAAAATAGTTCTTAAAACCAAATTGAGATTTTCAAAAAATTGGCTGGGCTTGTAGATCAATTTTTCTTCAGCGCCTCTCTTTTTATGAGAGTAAAACGTTTTTAAGTGAGGTTGCTTTGTGTCAGATTTAAGGGTGCACAAGTATATGTCAAAAGAAGGATAATCTTAGAGATTTTTCATTAACACCCACAACGATAATCGTGGCTATCAAACACCTCTTATTTTCCTTGTTTTTCAAGAACTCTAATTATTCATTTTAGGTGGTGAGGTGATGCCAAAACTCTAGGAATATTTTTAGCTCATATTTCTCTTCTCCTTTTCAGGGATCAATGATTATTTGCTTTTTATAAGATGCTTACACAACCTTTTGAGAATACTAATACGTTTGCCCATATAGCGACACATTTTCCACTCATGTCATCAACTCATAGCCTAAATCCGGGGTTATACCATAGATCGTTTGTAGGCCAGCAGAGTTTTTAGCATCCCAAAGATGTCTATGTGAAACATAGAATTGTTTCTTCTCTCTATTTTTCATTGTGGTAAAACAAGTTTAGCAACTCCCTCTGCCAATATAAAAAGTTCATTCCATCAAACAATTTTTTTAATAAGGTGTCATCAAGTCAACGATTAGTATGTGGGGTTGAGTACTACTAAGATTAAGCCCTTAAAACAAAAACATGGCAGCAAAGTTGTCGATAGACACTTGTTATTGTTCTCAAAAGTTTAGGATTTTAATCCAAATAGTTGTTTTTCAAACTGATACCAATTGTCGCAAGTCTTAACCAAAGTAGTTACAAAAACTTTTGAGCTCAATCCTTAAAAGATAACTAGTTACACGCGGAGTAGGACTCAAGTGCAACGGAACAAACATAAAATGTTCAAGAATAAACTTACAGGAAGAGGGAAAACATGAATGTGATACCTCCTCTTGCTTGCTTTCCCCTTGCTTGAGCCGACTCGTCGTGTTCATCTTTATAGCTGAGTCGCTAGGAACGAATATCCTTCATAAGGACCAACAAGAGTAGAGAGAAATTTGCACAATTGAAGATAAAAGCTAGTCTATTTTTTTGCTTTTTCTTTTTTTTTTGATGGAGAACTAAAAATAAACATGCAAACAGAATGAGAATAAATAAAAAAATGAAAAATATGAATGCAAAAGGCGGGAAGAATCAATCCTCCCCAACATTAGGCTCCTATCCTATTTGAAGCAATAGTCGCCACCGTCTCCGGGTGGCGGCTGCTAGTATGGGAAGTTCGGGTAGTGGTTTGAAAAACTAGTCATAAATGAAGTAAAAATTTGCGTGAGATCAACTATGTTGGCATTCGCATCTTGCAATGTGTTTTAAATATTGTTTATGCGATGTACCACTTGGTCAAAATCACTCCTTGGACATAGTTGAATCTCGGTTGTGGTGGAGGCATACCTTGTTGTTGTTGAGGGAAAGGTTGGTTGTGGTGGTGCTGCTGGCCATAGTCGTTCCAGCCTCCTGCGTTCTATTCCTCTTCTCCTTGCCCTTATTGTTGTTGGCCAGCTGCTACTTCTTCCCAGATGGTATGACCTCCTGGCAGTGCAACCCTTCCTGAGAGGATTAGTGCCTGCTGGAACTCCTCCTCTGTGAGGACCCAACTCTGTTTACCTAGCAAACCAAAATCTTGGACAAAAGGAAGCAAAACTTGGTGGAGATCACCATTAGGCTCAAAATTAAATTGATTAAGCATGAAGGGAATGTTGAGTTCTATAGACCCCCATGAATCTGGTGCTAGCCATGTGAATATCATCTAGCGTATTACTGCCAGCTACAGCCCTTTCTTGTGTCATGACAAAACCACTTGTGTAGGAAATATGAGTGATCAAGCTTCCACATCGGATGTCCCCAGAGGAAGCAGTATGTTGGTGACGAAGTGTTGGATGAGTAGAGCACCCAAGTTTACCTTGTGCTCGATCTCGGGGTGCAAGGCCATATGTATTACGCTCATTTCGGGACCTGCCATTGCCCCAACATCTCCTTTCCCCAAAATAGAATTTGCTAAGAAAGTGTGAAAACAATGAATAGTGGGATTCTATATGGTTGTGCTCTTTTTGCGCGAGAAATCATTGTTGAACAGAAATCTTATCCCAAGATTTCATTGCCTCCATATTCACATTGTCATCAATTCCAAGTTCTCCCTCATAGGAGAACCCGAAACAATCACAAAATTCATAAAAAGTGAGGCTACGAAGTTGCCCATTGAGCACAAAACTTATAGTTCAATTTCGCTCCTAGGCTTCGAGATCATCATGGAGTGATGACAAGAACTCGAACGTGGCGAGCTTGTAGGTGTCGACGGTGATGTGGTAGAAGGTGACCATGCTAGCATGCTTGGCCATCCTCTCGAAGTCCTCCAAGAGCCCTTGGTGGGAGTGGAACTCACGATTTGCCCACTTGGTGGGTATCGCACTTGCTCATCCTCTCAAAGTCTCGGCTCATGTCGGCCCTCAAGTTGTCCACCTCCGAATGCCTCTTCATCGAGCCCGACGGTGCAGAGGAACCCGAGGCCCCTGCCACTCATTTGCCCTTGCGGATGATTCTTCCAATGTTATGCATTGTGCTATAAATTTTGGAAGAGAAAACATGGGTATAAATTTTTTATCTCATAAACAAACGATTACAGGAAGTAGTTATCAATCCTAACGTGAGGAATCAAAAATCATCTCAAAATATGATGAACTCATCTAGTTAGTCAATGTGAAGAACTTAACCATGGATTTTAGAAAATAAAGCGTTGATCGGATGAGAAAGTATCGATGTGAAGATTACCCCACTCAAAAACATGAAATCGGTGAAGAATAAAAGATTCTAGGTGATTAGGGTTTAAGGTGGAGAGAGAAAGAACTAGGGAGAGAGGAGGAAGAAGAAGGAGGAGGATGGCTGGAGCCAGCCGCCTTCGGTTTTTACCAGGCTACGCATGCATTACGGGCACGCGGTATAGTTGGGTCCCGTCCATACCGACGATTGCCACTGTTGGATCAACACTAGGGTTTCGTGATCAAACTTGGAGTACCTGGTACGGGCGGGTTGCGCCCGTACCGGTGCTCGTTATGGGCACGGAGTTTGTCGCTGATGTTCCTAAAGTTCACTACGGCCATGCGGTATGGGCGCGTCAGACCGTACCACTGCTCGTCGCAGATATGGTGAGCAGTTGCCATTTCATTGATGACTTGGTACAGGCGTGCGGTATAGTCACGTCGACCGTACCATCGCTCGTTATAAGTATTGTAAGCTTGTAAAATGTTCTCTTCGATTCTCTCTTGTTTCTTTAACTTCTCTAGGGTACTCCCTCTGAAATAATCAACACTAAAAACGAACTTATTAGTTCAAACAAAATAAAGATAACCTAAAGGATAGAACAAAGATCAAAAATTTAATTTATTAAGAATGGGTTAGCTCCCATTAAGCAATTTATTTTGGAGTTTTGGTCATCAAGCAATCTCCATGCTATCAACATTTACTTCAAGTTGTTCTTCAACTCTTGTTTCCGTTGCTTGAACATGCTTGGGTGGCAGAACATATTTTCCACCAGGTTCTGGTTTCTTTGGGAAGTACCGAACAATCTGATCATCATAAATATTGAAGACAATCTTACCACTAGAGCAGTCTATGTTAGCTCCAGATGTGCTAAGAAAAGATCATCCAAGGATGATAGAAAGTTTGTAATCTTCCGGAACATCTAGTATAATAAAGTCAGTGGGTATAACATGTTGGTCTATTCTAAGTAAAACATCTTCGATCATACCGACAGGTTGTTTAGTTGTTTTATCCGTCATTTGTAAGGTAATTGAAGTAGAGGAATACTCTCCTAAGTTAAATTTCTTAAATAGGTAATAAGGCATAACACTAACACCTGCTCCTAAATCACAAAAAGCATTGAATATATTAGTTTTACCAATTGCGCAAGAGATAGTTGGTATACTGGGATCTCCAAGCTTAGAAGGCACCTTGTCTCCAAAGCTTTTCATTACTACTATATTCTTAGTTACCTTCTTTTTTCTATTAAGGATGTCTCGTATAAACTTTTTATAAGTAGGAACTTGAATAGCATCTGTTAAAGGAAGTTCTAATCGAAGGCTTCCTAATGCTTCGGCAAAAGACCATAAATAGCTTTATCAGGTTCATTTTGAACCCGATTAGGATAAGGAATTTTCTTTTTGGTTGGTATTTGTCACATCCCAAGATTTTCCAAATCTTGTAATGTGAAAATAAATTAATAAAATAAAACTTTGTTTGATTTTCAGGGCCAGAAGAAACTTTTTGAATTCCAATAGGAATCTTCAAACCTAATTTGAACAATTAAATCCCAAAAGGATTTAAAAACATAAAACAATTAACAAAGGAAAATAAAATATTTTGGAAATACTATTTTAGATCTTTTAATAAAAGGATTTGGTATTCAAAAGAAAAGATGGATTTATAAATAAGGATTATTTTATAAAGCCAAATTAAACTTGGCCAAGATTTTGAAACAAAAGAGTTTTCTTTGATTAAAATAATAAAAGTTCATTTTAAATAAAGTAATAAGGATTTAACATCCAACCTTATTTGAAGATAAAAGGTTTTACCAATTTAAATTGAAACATCAAAACTTATTAATTTATTTAAAATAAGTTTTCCCAATTATTTGAAATTCACAAATAAAATCTACTAAAATGTTTTGGCTTTATATTAGATTTCAAAATAAATATCTCAATAAAACAAATCCTTTTGGATTTAATAATGAAAGTCTATTATATTAATTAATAATGGACACTAAAATAAAAGGTTATTTTGTTTTAAAACAAATTTCCAAATATTATGTATTTCCCAAATTAAACCTACTAATTTGATTTTGAAAATATTTAGGTTTCAAATAAAGATTTTATTAATAAAATCAAACCCTATTTGATTTAATAACTAAGGCCCATTTTATTATTAATGGACCCTAAGGTAAAAGGATTATTTTATTTTAAACAAGTTTTCCAAATATTCTTTATTTCCAAATAAACCCTACTGATTGGGTTTTGAAAGCATTTGGATTTCAAATGAAGATTTTATTAAATAAACCAAACCTAGTTTTATTAATAAACCATGGACCATTTTATTTAATTAATAAATGGAACCTAAAAAGATTTAAAATATTATTTTATTTAGGATTTTTGGTTCAGGTTACTAACCAGAACCAAGTTCAAAATTGTGAAGTGTGGTGTTTGTTTAAATTTATTTTGTTGATGTTTGGTTGTTTGAAACTCAAAAACAGGAAATAGATTTGGAAAAAGAAAAAGAAATCATATAGAAAAAAATAGAACAAAACGAGCAGCCCAACCATATGGCCCAGCTCCAGCCCATCTAGCCCAACTCCCCTCCCCCGAAAGAAAACGTTTCACACTACTTTTTAAACCCACGAAGCAACTGACTGGTGGACCTCCCCTCGATTCTTTTCCCCACTGACCAGTGGACCCCTTTCCACTGTTCTCCTTCCCCACCCCGCGACTAGTTCTTCCCCCTCTCCTCGCCGTTGCAGACTTAACTTCTCGGCTTGATTACGCCTTAACGCGACAATCTTTACTCGCAGTGATTGCGCACCTTAAAGCGCCAGCCTCGCCTCTTCCGTTTCCCCCAGACGCCCCTCCTCGACACGCCTCCAGGCCGCCACAATCCCTCCTCGACCGTCTCTGTCTCCGGCGACCATTCTCGTCAATTCCGGCAGCCCCTCACCGCCCCTCTCCTCCCCGACCAAGCTCACAGCTTCCCCACTCTCAGGGGCATCTGCTAGTGCATCCAACTCGACCGCGGGTACCCTATAACCTCGCCTCCGACAACGACCACCGTCGCCACCGTCTGCTTCATCTCCGGCGAAGCCCACAGGTAGTATCTGACCACCCCCTTCCGTCTCGTTGATGCACACACGATCACCGACCCCGTACGCATCTGACGCAACTACTATCTTGTTTTCCCGTGGCTTGTATCGTCGCCTCCGACGATAAACAGAGAAGCCCGACGCGGACACGAACTCCGGCGAGCGATTCAGGCCAGCATAGTGCGCCCCTTGGCCAACAAAGACCGCGTTGAGCATCAGCGGTGCGCTACGAACTCAGTGAGCTTCCCCTCCCTCTTTCTCGCATCCTACATCGTCGGCAACCTCGCCGTCTGGCCGCTCCGCCACCAGACGCCGCCGCCAGCGCCGCTGCTGTTTGGCCAAGCAATTGGAACCGTTAGATTAGCATCGGATGGCTTGGATAGATTCACTAAAACGAAGGGGTACGTTTGATCTGAGCCGCACATGCCCCTTTTAATCCTGTGGTCTATGTTACTCGATCCAGACGAACCGGTATTGGCCAATCACGGTGCGACGCTTGTCAGTGGTTGAGATAAAACAGATTTTTGAAATCAGAATTTGATGCCATTTTCAAACCCTTATAACTTTTGATCCACACGTCCAAATTTGGCAAATTTTATATCAATGGATTCAGGAGAACAAGCCCTAGCCAACCATGGCCTTAGTTTGACAAATAGTATCTGTTAGCTTGTTTGAATTTGCAGAAACATTTGTGTACTTGTTTAGATTAGAAAAATTGTTTAAAAATGATTTTTGGATTAAAACCTTTGCAAAATGGTTTGTTGTGATCTTACTGACCCTAGGAACCAACCCTTGGAGTTAGAAATGATTTTTGTAAGATTTAGGTTAGATTACTTGACTTAGTCATTTTCTAGCCAAATAAAAAGAATGGTTTTTGTTATAAAAAAATGTTTATGAAAAGAAAACTTTAAGGAAATGTTTTGGACCAAACCTACTGACCCAAAAACACCAAGTTTTGCAATAGCAACTCATTTGGTGAACAACTTAAGAGTTTTGCCTTAATAAAAACATTTTCACCACATGAAATGATAAATGGATTTAAAATAGTTTTTGGACAAAACCCTCTTGCTAATGACTTTGCCACTTTGGTAAATGACCAATTTGGATCTTACAAAGTTTAGAAACCCCATAGAGACCCCTTTGCAAAATAAAGCTATCTTGTGCATGCTCCCATGCATGACTTAGATTCCATTACTTTGTGTGTGTGAAGAATTGTTTGTTTGACTTTGGTTTGGAATGTGAATTGAATTTGTGTTTGCTTGATTGATTTGTAGTGAAGTGTGAGATTAGCAAGATCAAGGAGTGAACCAATATTCCCTACCAAAAAGGCAAGTGATGCTTCATACTTTTGTCCCATTACTTTTTCTATGCATTAGTGATTTTGCTAAATAAACTTGCATGGATTTTGCTAAGTATAGATCTTGCTATAGGAAAACCTAGTAGATGAAACCTTAGTAGGATTTCCTAAGTTAAGTTTCCTAATACTACCAAGCTTAGCCTAGCTAATAGAAAACATGGGTGGAAAATATATTCACACTATGGAAAAATATTCTAAGTCTGAAGACTTAGGTTTTGTTTAATAAAACAACTAAGTCAATGAACCTCCTGGGTGGAATGGAAGGATTGGGTTATGTTGAGTGGTTCACAATGCCATGGACTTGGATTGTGTATCTCACTTGTGGAATGCCACCCAGGAAACAAAGGGATTTGAGATGTCAAATGTTGAGAAGCTTCAAGTGCAACCACTTGGCAATATGGGCTCTGCCATGATCATATAGGTTGCAAGAACTTAGCCAAATGGACAGTGGGTGGTAGTGTTTGATAGATGGGAACGCGTCCATTTTGGTCTAAGGGAAGGCTTCTGAAAGATTTTGTCTTGGGAAACCAAGTCTTGTGGGTAAAGTGCACCACCTCTGCAGAGTGTAAAATCTAAGTACTTAGCCATGTCCCTGGTAAAGGACAATTTGAGCATCAAGACATGGAAGCAATCAAGAATCTCATCATTCCAATTTCTAAATTAAAATCTTGTGGTTTGAACAAGGGTTGTTTGAATTCTTCAATCATTGATGGAGAGATGGCTTGGTAAAAGGATCTTGAAATCTTTGATTGAGAAAAATGGTTTTGCCAAGCACTTCAGTCTTTGATTGGTGGATGCCTTGGAAAGGATCTTCAGTCTTTGATTGGTAGATGCCTTGGGAATTAATTTGTCAAAACAAAAACTTAGTATTTTCAAAATGATAAAAAAAAATCTATTTTGATCAATGCAAGCCTCAACTCCACTTAGCCAAATGCATTTAGATGATAGACTCCACTATACTACCATAGTATCACTTGCCAATACAATTCAAATGTATTGACCCTTTGTGGCTGTAACTTGTATGTTGCAGGTTTGATTGATTTTAGTGAAGATTGTTTGATTAGGATTACAAAGTCTACAACCAACATCTGCCTGTGGCACTTTGAAGATGAAGGACCCCATGATTATAGTTATTCATTGCAATGTAATGTAATAGCCAAATGAGCTATGTAAGATGTAATAAAATTATGTTATTCCTGGTTATAAAGTTATATTATGACCTTTGTTTCTTGATATTACATCTAAACTGTGGATGCTAGCTATTGATCCAGGGACTAGCATTGTAAAACACAGGAGGACTCTACCTTATTAGGTTGGGACCCCCTACAGATGGTATCAGAGCATTGTGTTGCCTGTAGGATTTGTAAACCTAGGATTGGACAAAAACCCTTAGAAAATAGGAGTTGTACTTGTTCCAAAAACTTATTTACAAAAAACACTTGTAAACTCTTTCCTTAACCATTTTGGTTTCAACTCTACATCTCTTCTGCTTCAACTTGATGGAGAAACCTACCCATGGCCAAAGACAACACCATGTGCAAAGGACTTCTTCAAATTCTTCAGCTCTAATGACTTCAACATCTTCAGCATGTTCACCAAAGACTTCCAACATGGAAACTACTAAGGACCACAAGTGAGACAAGGAAATCTTACTTAAGAATTAGAGACTGAGGGAATGCAAAATAAGAAGAAACCATCAACAACTTTGAAGTATTGTGACCAAAAGTTTTTCCAAAGGAAACCATGATCTCATGCAAGAAGGATCAACCAAGAAGGATGGAAGGATCACAAGTGAACCATATAGATGGACCACCATAATTTAGTTAAGTCAAACACACCAACTTATGTGGTGTAACAAAAATATTTTTGTTGCCTAAGTTTGTGCTTGAACTTTGTTGTTTGAGTGAAAAGTTGTTTGTGAATGCTTGCACATTGTTTGTGTGAATTGTGATGTGTGTGATTAGAAATATTTCCTTAGAAATATCTTGCCCATTCTAATCTCCCTTCAACCCAAACAGATGACTTCTCCAAGAGGCTCCAACATCAAGGTTGATGACAACCAAGCTGACAGCATGAGAGAGCTCATATCAACCCAACATCAGTTGAACCAACTGACAGCTTAGTTTCTAGCCAACAATAGTGATAAAGATCCAGCACTGCAAAAGTTTTTGGAGGAACAATCCCAACTGATGCTTAAGGTGACTAATCAAATGATTAGCATGGAAGAAAGCTATCCTAGAAGAGTGTATGATAACAAGGATGACAAAAATGTTATTCTAGATGGAGCCCCAGCTTGCATTATTTGTGGAGACAAGGATCATACTTCCACGGAGCATGAAGGACAATGCCCCAATTGTGAAGAAGACCATCCTGTTGGACAATGCCCCACCTCTCAAGCTACTTGCTACCTTTGTGAAGGAAGTGATCATACTCCTGGCCTATGTCCCATCTATGCCATGGTAGAACAAAGGAAACAAGAAGGATCCAAGTCTACCAAAGGAAAAGGACCACTCATACCTCCAAACAAGACAACCCAATTCAAAGGATCAAAGAAAATCAAGAAGCCCAAGCAAGACATGAGCCTTGCACAATGTCGTAAATGTAAGGAAATGGGACACTACTCCAGTGGATGCCCAGAGAACAAGAAGAATAAAGGGATTGACCAAGTGTGGTGCAACAACTGTAACGAACCAGGTCATTATGTAGCAACTTGCCCACAAGAGCCACGTAAAGAACTCAATGACATTCATTGCTTCAACTGCAAGAACCCAGGACACTATGCAAGCAACTGTCCAGAAAGGATGAAGAACAAGTTGAACAAGACTATGGAGAAACTCAACCTTGGCCCATGAGTCAAGTAAAGAAACCAAGGACACATGCAAAGTTTGCTTAGAGAAGTTTTCAAGAAGGTCAATGTGTAATTTTTGTTTGAAAATTTTGAAGGGTGGTAGTACCCTAGTTGTTTGAACTTGCTTGTAACCCTAGCCTTCCCAAATCTCGGGACGAGATTTATTTTAAGGGTGGTAGCCTGTCACATCCCAAGATTTTCCAAATCTTGTAATGTGAAAATAAATTAATAAAATAAAACTTTGTTTGATTTTCAGGGCCAGAAGAAACTTTTTGAATTCCAATAGGAATCTTCAAACCTAATTTGAACAATTAAATCCCAAAAGGATTTAAAAACATAAAACAATTAACAAAGGAAAATAAAATATTTTGGAAATACTATTTTAGATCTTTTAATAAAAGGATTTGGTATTCAAAAGAAAAGATGGATTTATAAATAAGGATTATTTTATAAAGCCAAATTAAACTTGGCCAAGATTTTGAAACAAAAGAGTTTTCTTTGATTAAAATAATAAAAGTTCATTTTAAATAAAGTAATAAGGATTTAACATCCAACCTTATTTGAAGATAAAAGGTTTTACCAATTTAAATTGAAACATCAAAACTTATTAATTTATTTAAAATAAGTTTTCCCAATTATTTGAAATTCACAAATAAAATCTACTAAAATGTTTTGGCTTTATATTAGATTTCAAAATAAATATCTCAATAAAACAAATCCTATTGGATTTAATAATGAAAGTCTATTATATTAATTAATAATGGACACTAAAATAAAAGGTTATTTTGTTTTAAAACAAATTTCCAAATATTATGTATTTCCCAAATTAAACCTACTAATTTGATTTTGAAAATATTTAGGTTTCAAATAAAGATTTTATTAATAAAATCAAACCCTATTTGATTTAATAACTAAGGCCCATTTTATTATTAATGGACCCTAAGGTAAAAGGATTATTTTATTTTAAACAAGTTTTCCAAATATTCTTTATTTCCAAATAAACCCTACTGATTGGGTTTTGAAAGCATTTGGATTTCAAATGAAGATTTTATTAAATAAACCAAACCTTGTTTTATTAATAAACCATGGACCATTTTATTTAATTAATAAATGGAACCTAAAAAGATTTAAAATATTATTTTATTTAGGATTTTTGGTTCAGGTTACTAACCAGAACCAAGTTCAAAATTGTGAAGTGTGGTGTTTGTTTGAATTTATTTTGTTGATGTTTGGTTGTTTGAAATTCAAAAACAGGAAATAGATTTGGAAAAAGAAAAAGAAATCATATAGAAAAAAATAGAACAAAACGAGCAGCCCAACCATCTGGCCCAGCTCCAGCCCATCTAGCCCAACTCCCCTCCCCCGAAAGAAAACGTTTCACACTACTTTTTAAACCCACGAAGCAACTGACTGGTGGACCTCCCCTCGATTCTTTTCCCCACTGACCAGTGGACCCCTTTCCACTGTTCTCCTTCCCCACCCCGCGACTAGTTCTTCCCCCTCTCCTCGCCGTTGAAGACTTAACTTCTCGGCTTGATTACGCCTTAACGCGACAATCTTTACTCGCAGTGATCGCGCACCTTAAAGCGCCAGCCTCCCCTCTTCCGTTTCCCCCAGACGCCCCTCCTCGACACGCCTCCAGGCCGCCACAATCCCTCCTCGACTGTCTCTGTCTCCGGCGACCATTCTCGTCAATTCCGGCAGCCCCTCACCGCCCCTCTCCTCCCCGACCAAGCTCACATCTTCCCCACTCTCAGGCGCATCTGCTAGTGCATCCAACTCGACCGCGGGTACCCTGTAACCTCGCCTCCGACAACGACCACCGTCGCCACCGTCTGCTTCATCTCCGGAGAAGCCCACAGGTAGTATCTGACCACTCCCTTCCGTCTCGTTGATGCACACACGATCACCGACCCCATACGCATCTGACGCAACTACTATCTTGTTTTCCCGTGGCTTGTATCGTCTCCTCCGACGATAAACAGAGAAGCCCGACGCGGACACGAACTCCGGCGAGCGATTCAGGCCAGCATAGTGCGCCCCTTGGCCAACAAAGACCGCGTTGAGCATCAGCGGTGCGCTACGAACACAGTGAGCTTCCCCTCCCTCTTTATCGCATCCTACATCGTCGGCAACCTCGCCGTCTGGCCGCTCCGCCACCAGCGCCGCTGCTGTTTGGCCAAGCAATTGGAACCGTTAGATTAGCATCGGATGGCTTGGATAGATTCACTAAAACGAAGGGGTACGTTTGATCTGAGCCGTACATGCCCCTTTTAATCCTGTGGTCTATGTTACTCGATCCAGACGAACCGGTATTGGCCAATCACGGTGCGACGCGTGTCAGTGGTTGAGATAAAACAGATTTTTGAAATCAGAATTTGATGCCATTTTCAAACCCTTATAACTTTTGATCCACATGTCCAAATTTGGCAAATTTTATATCAATGGATTCAGGAGAACAAGCCCTAGCCAACCATGGACTTAGTTTGACAAATAGTATCTGTTAGCTTGTTTGAATTTGTAGAAATATTTGTGTACTTGTTTAGATTAGAAAAATTGTTTAAAAATGTTTTTTGGATTAAAACCTTTGCAAAATGGTTTCTTGTGATCTTACTGACCCTAGGAACCAACCCTTGGAGTTAGAAATGATTTTTGTAAGATTTAGGTTAGATTACTTGACTTAGTCATTTTCTAGCCAAATAAAAAGAATGGTTTTTGTTATAAAAAAATGTTTATGAAAAGAAAACTTTAAGGAAATGTTTTGGACCAAACCTACTGACCCAAAAACACCAAGTTTTGCAATAGCAACTCATTTGGTGAACAACTTAAGAGTTTTGCCTTAATAAAAACATTTTCACCACATGAAATGATAAATGGATTTAAAATAGGTTTTGGACAAAACCCTCTTGCTAATGACTTTGCCACTTTGGTAAATGACCAATTTGGATCTTACAAAGTTTAGAAACCCCATAGAAACCCCTTTGCAAAATAAAGCTATCTTGTGCATGCTCCCATGCATGACTTAGATTCCATTACTTTGTGTGTGTGAAGAATTGTTTGTTTGACTTTGGTTTGGAATGTGAATTGAATTTGTGTTTGCTTGATTGATTTGTAGTGAAGTGTGAGACTAGCAAGATCAAGGAGTGAACCAACATTCCCTACCAAAAAGGCAAGTGATGCTTCATACTTTTGTCCCATTACTTTTTCTATGCATTAGTGATTTTGCTAAATAAACTTGCATGGATTTTGCTAAGTATAGATCTTGCTATAGGAAAACCTAGTAGATGAAACCTTAGTAGGATTTCCTAAGTTAAGTTTCCTAATACTACCAAGCTTAGCCTAGCTAATAGAAAACATGGGTGGAAAATATATTCACACTATGGAAAAATATTCTAAGTCTGAAGACTTAGGTTTTGTTTAATAAAACAACTAAGTCAATGAACCTCCTGGGTGGAATAGAAGGATTGGGTTATGTTGAGTGGTTCACAATGCCATGGACTTGGATTGTGTATCTCACTTGTGGAATGCCACCCAGGAAACAAAGGGATTTGATATGTCAAATGTTGAGAAGCTTCAAGTGCAACCACTTGGCAATATGGGCTCTGCCATGATCATATAGGTTGCAAGAACTTAGCCAAATGGACAGTGGGTGGTAGTGTTTGATAGATGGGAACGCGTCCATTTTGGTCTAAGGGAAGGCTTCTGAAAGATTTTGTCTTGGGAAACCAAGTCTTGTGGGTAAAGTGCACCACCTCTGCAGAGTGTAAAATCTAAGTACTTAGCCATGTCCCTGGTAAAGGACAATTTGAGCATCAAGACATGGAAGCAATCAAGAATCTCATCATTCCAATTTCTAAATTAAAATCTTGTGGTTTGAACAAGGGTTGTTTGAATTCTTCAATCATTGATGGAGAGATGGCTTGGTAAAAGGATCTTGAAATCTTTGATTGAGAAAAATGGTTTTGCCAAGCACTTCAGTCTTTGATTGGTGGATGCCTTGGAAAGGATCTTCAGTCTTTGATTGGTAGGTGCCTTGGGAATTAATTTGTCAAAACAAAAACTTAGTATTTTCAAAATGATAAAAAAAAATCTATTTTGAGCAATGCAAGCCTCAACTCCACTTAGCCAAATGCATTTAGATGATAGACTCCACTATACTACCATAGTATCACTTGCCAATACAATTCAAATGTATTGACCCTTTGTGGCTGTAACTTGTATGTTGCAGGTTTGATTGATTTTAGTGAAGATTGTTTGATTAGGATTACAAAGTCTACAACCAACATCTGCCTGTGGCACTTTGAAGATGAAGGACCCCATGATTATAGTTATTCCGCTGCAATGTAATGTAATAGCCAAATGAGCTATGTAAGATGTAATAAAATTATGTTATTCCTGGTTATAAAGTTATATTATGACCTTTGTTTCTTGATATTACATCTAAACTGTGGATGCTAGCTATTGATCCAGGGACTAGCATTGTAAAACACAGGAGGACTCTACCTTATTAGGTTGGGACCCCCTACAGATGGTATCAGAGCATTGTGTTGCCTGTAGGATTTGTAAACCTAGGATTGGACAAAAACCCTTAGAAAATAGGAGTTGTACTTGTTCCAAAAACTTATTTACAAAAAACACTTGTAAACTCTTTCCTTAACCATTTTGGTTTCAACTCTACATCTCTTCTGCTTCAACTTGATGGAGAAACCTACCCATGGCCAAAGACAACACCATGTGCAAAGGACTTCTTCAAATTCTTCAACTCTAATGACTTCAACATCTTCAGCTCTAATGACTTCAACATCTTCAGCATGTTCACCAAAGACTTCCAACATGGAAACTACTAAGGACCACAAGTGAGACAAGGAAATCTTACTTAAGAATTAGAGACTGAGGGAATGCAAAATAAGAAGAAACCATCAACAACTTTGAAGTATTGTGACCAAAAGTTTTTCCAAAGGAAACCATGATCTCATGCAAGAAGGATCAACCAAGAAGGATGGAAGGATCACAAGTGAACCATATAGATGGACCACCATAATTTAGTTAAGTCAAACACACCAACTTATGTGGTGTAACAAAAATATTTTTGTTGCCTAAGTTTGTGCTTGAACTTTGTTGTTTGAGTGAAAAGTTGTTTGTGAATGCTTGCACATTGTTTGTGTGAATTGTGATGTGTGTGATTAGAAATATTTCCTTAGAAATATCTTGCCCATTCTAATCTCCCTTCAACCCAAACAGATGACTTCTCCAAGAGGCTCCAACATCAAGGTTGATGACAACCAAGCTGACAGCATGAGAGAGCTCATAGCAACCCAACATCAGTTGAACCAACTGACAGCTCAGTTTCTAGCCAACAATAGTGATAAAGATCCAGCACTGCAAAAGTTTTTGGAGGAACAATCCCAACTGATGCTTAAGGTGACTAATCAAATGATTAGCATGGAAGAAAGCTATCCTAGAAGAGTGTATGATAACAAGGATGACAAAAATGTTATTCTAGATGGAGCCCCAGCTTGCATTATTTGTGGAGACAAGGATCATACTTCCACGGAGCATGAAGGACAATGCCCCAATTGTGAAGAAGACCATCCTGTTGGACAATGCCCCACCTCTCAAGCTACTTGCTACCTTTATGAAGGAAGTGATCATACTCCTGGCCTATGTCCCATCTCTGCCATGGTAGACAAAAGGAAAAAAGAAGGAACAAAGTCTAACAAAGGAAAAGGACCACTCATACCTCCAAACAAGACAACCCAATTCAAAGGATGAAAGAAAATCAAGAAGCCCAAGCAAGACATGAGCCTTGCACAATGTCGTAAATGTAAGGAAATGGGACACTACTCCAGTGGATGCCCAGAGAACAAGAAGAATAAAGGGATTGACCAAGTGTGGTGCAACAAGCGTAACGAAAACGGTCATTATGTAGCAACTTGCCCACAAGAGCCACGTAAAGAACTCAATGACATTCATTGCTTCAACTGCAAGAACCCAGGACACTATGCAAGCAACTGTACAGAAAGGATGAAGAACAAGTTGAACAAGCCTATGGAGAAACTCAACCTTGGCCCATGAGTCAAGTAAAGAAACCAAGGACACATGCAAAGTTTGCTTAGAGAAGTTTTCAAGAAGGTCAATGTGTAATTTTTGTTTGAAAATTTTGAAGGGTGGTAGTACCCTAGTTGTTTGAACTTGCTTGTAACCCTAGCCTTCCCAAATCTCGGGACGAGATTTATTTTAAGGGTGGTAGCCTGTCACATCCCAAGATTTTCCAAATCTTGTAATGTGAAAATAAATTAATAAAATAAAACTTTGTTTGATTTTCGTACGAAGAAACTTTTTGAATTCCAATAGGAATCTTCAAACCTAATTTGAACAATTAAATCCCAAAAGGATTTAAAAACATAAAACAATTAACAAAGGAAAATAAAATATTTTGGAAATACTATTTTAGATCTTTTAATAAAAGGATTTGGTATTCAAAAGAAAAGATGGATTTATAAATAAGGATTATTTTATAAAGCCAAATTAAACTTGGCCAAGATTTTGAAACAAAAGAGTTTTCTTTGATTAAAATAATAAAAGTTCATTTTAAATAAAGTAATAAGGATTTAACATCCAACCTTATTTGAAGATAAAAGGTTTTACCAATTTAAATTGAAACATCAAAACTTATTAATTTATTTAAAATAAGTTTTCCCAATTATTTGAAATTCACAAATAAAATCTACTAAAATGTTTTGGCTTTATATTAGATTTCAAAATAAATATCTCAATAAAACAAATCCTATTGGATTTAATAATGAAAGTCTATTATATTAATTAATAATGGACACTAAAATAAAAGGTTATTTTGTTTTAAAACAAATTTCCAAATATTATGTATTTCCCAAATTAAACCTACTAATTTGATTTTGAAAATATTTAGGTTTCAAATAAAGATTTTATTAATAAAATCAAACCCTATTTGATTTAATAACTAAGGCCCATTTTATTATTAATGGACCCTAAGGTAAAAGGATTATTTTATTTTAAACAAGTTTTCCAAATATTCTTTATTTCCAAATAAACCCTACTGATTGGGTTTTGAAAGCATTTGGATTTCAAATGAAGATTTTATTAAATAAACCAAACCTTGTTTTATTAATAAACCATGGACCATTTTATTTAATTAATAAATGGAACCTAAAAAGATTTAAAATATTATTTTATTTAGGATTTTTGGTTCAGGTTACTAACCAGAACCAAGTTCAAAATTGTGAAGTGTGGTGTTTGTTTGAATTTATTTTGTTGATGTTTGGTTGTTTGAAATTCAAAAACAGGAAATAGATTTGGAAAAAGAAAAAGAAATCATATAGAAAAAAAATAGAACAAAACGAGCAGCCCAACCATCTGGCCCAGCTCCAGCCCATCTAGCCCAACTCCCCTCCCCCGAAAGAAAACGTTTCACACTACTTTTTAAACCCACGAAGCAACTGACTGGTGGACCTCCCCTCGATTCTTTTCCCCATTGACCAGTGGACCCCTTTCCACTGTTCTCCTTCCCCACCCCGCGACTAGTTCTTCCCCCTCTCCTCGCCGTTGTAGACTTAACTTCTCGGCTTGATTACGCCTTAACGCGACAATCTTTACTCGCAGTGATCGCGCACCTTAAAGCGCCAGCCTCCCCTCTTCGTTCCCAGGCGCCTCCTCGACACGCCCAGCCGCCACAATCCCTCCTCATCGCCTATGTCTCCCATGACCATTCTCGTCAATTCCGCAGCCCTCACCGCCCCTCCTCCCGACCAAGCTCACATCTTCCCACTCTCAAAGCATCTGCTAGTGCATCCAACTCGACCGCGGGTACCCTGTAACCTCGCCTCCGACAACGACCACCGTCGCCACCGTCTGCTTCATCTCCGGAGAAGCCCACAGGTAGTATCTGACCACTCCCTTCCGTCTCGTTGATGCACACACGATCACCGACCCCATACGCATCTGACGCAACTACTATCTTGTTTTCCCGTGGCTTGTATCGTCTCCTCCGACGATAAACAGAGAAGCCCGACGCGACACGAACTCCGTGGCGATGAGGCCAGCATAGTGCGCCTTGGCCAACAAAGACCGCGTTGAGCATCAGCGGCGCTTCTGAACACGTGAGCTTCCTCCCTCTTTATCGCATCCTACATCGCCGGCAACCTCGCTGCCCGCCGCTCCGCCACCAGCGCCGCTGCTGTTTGGCCAAGCAATTGGAACCGTTAGATTAGCATCGGATGGCTTGGATAGATTCACTAAAACGAAGGGGTACGTTTGATTTGAGCCGCACATGCCCCTTTTAATCCTGTGGTCTATGTTACTCGATCCAGACGAACCGGTATTGGCCAATCACGGTGCGACGCGTGTCAGTGGTTGAGATAAAACAGATTTTTGAAATCAGAATTTGATGCCATTTTCAAACCCTTATAACTTTTGATCCACACGTCCAAATTTGGCAAATTTTATATCAATGGATTCAGGAGAACAAGCCCTAGCCAACCATGGACTTAGTTTGACAAATAGTATCTGTTAGCTTGTTTGAATTTGCAGAAACATTTGTGTACTTGTTTAGATTAGAAAAATTGTTTAAAAATGTTTTTTGGATTAAAACCTTTGCAAAATGGTTTGTTGTGATCTTACTGACCCTAGGAACCAACCCTTGGAGTTAGAAATGATTTTTGTAAGATTTAGGTTAGATTACTTGACTTAGTCATTTTCTAGCCAAATAAAAAGAATGGTTTTTGTTATAAAAAAATGTTTATGAAAAGAAAACTTTAAGGAAATGTTTTGGACCAAACCTACTGACCCAAAAACACCAAGTTTTGCAATAGCAACTCATTTGGTGAACAACTTAAGAGTTTTGCCTTAATAAAAACATTTTCACCACATGAAATGATAAATGGATTTAAAATAGGTTTTGGACAAAACCCTCTTGCTAATGACTTTGCCACTTTGGTAAATGACCAATTTGGATCTTACAAAGTTTAGAAACCCCATAGAGACCCCTTTGCAAAATAAAGCTATCTTGTGCATGCTCCCATGCATGACTTAGATTCCATTACTTTGTGTGTGTGAAGAATTGTTTGTTTGACTTTGGTTTGGAATGTGAATTGAATTTGTGTTTGCTTGATTGATTTGTAGTGAAGTGTGAGACTAGCAAGATCAAGGAGTGAACCAACATTCCCTACCAAAAAGGCAAGTGATGCTTCATACTTTTGTCCCATTACTTTTTCTATGCATTAGTGATTTTGCTAAATAAACTTGCATGGATTTTGCTAAGTATAGATCTTGCTATAGGAAAACCTAGTAGATGAAAACTTAGTAGGATTTCCTAAGTTAAGTTTCCTAATACTACCAAGCTTAGCCTAGCTAATAGAAAACATGGGTGGAAAATATATTCACACTATGGAAAAATATTCTAAGTCTGAAGACTTAGGTTTTGTTTAATAAAACAACTAAGTCAATGAACCTCCTGGGTGGAATGGAAGGATTGGGTTATGTTGAGTGGTTCACAATGCCATGGACTTGGATTGTGTATCTCACTTGCGGAATGCCACCCAGGAAACAAAGGGATTTGAGATGTCAAATGTTGAGAAGCTTCAAGTGCAACCACTTGGCAATATGGGCTCTGCCATGATCATATAGGTTGCAAGAACTTAGCCAAATGGACAGTGGGTGGTAGTGTTTGATAGATGGGAACGCATCCATTTTGGTCTAAGGGAAGGCTTCTGAAAGATTTTGTCTTGGGAAACCAAGTCTTGTGGGTAAAGTGCACCACCTCTGCAGAGTGTAAAATCTAAGTACTTAGCCATGTCCCTGGTAAAGGACAATTTGAGCATCAAGACATGGAAGCAATCAAGAATCTCATCATTCCAATTTCTAAATTAAAATCTTGTGGTTTGAACAAGGGTTGTTTGAATTCTTCAATCATTGATGGAGAGATGGCTTGGTAAAAGGATCTTGAAATCTTTGATTGAGAAAAATGGTTTTGCCAAGCACTTCAGTCTTTGATTGGTGGATTCCTTGGAAAGGATCTTCAGTCTTTGATTGGTAGATGCCTTGGGAATTAATTTGTCAAAACAAAAACTTAGTATTTTCAAAATGATAAAAAAAATCTATTTTGAGCAATGCAAGCCTCAACTCCACTTAGCCAAATGCATTTAGATGATAGACTCCACTATACTACCATAGTATCACTTGCCAATACAATTCAAATGTATTGACCCTTTGTGGCTATAACTTGTATGTTGCAGGTTTGATTGATTTTAGTGAAGATTGTTTGATTAGGATTACAAAGTCTACAACATCTTTGTGGCACTTTGAAGATGAAGGACCCCATGATTATAGTTATTCCGCTGCAATGTAATGTAATAGCCAAATGAGCTATGTAAGATGTAATAAAATTATGTTATTCCTGGTTATAAAGTTATATTATGACCTTTGTTTCTTGATATTACATCTAAACTGTGGATGCTAGCTATTGATCCAGGGACTAGCATTGTAAAACACAGGAGGACTCTACCTTATTAGGTTGGGACCCCCTACAGTATTACCTTCTCTTTTACCTTTGGCATTGGAGGAGTGTCTTTCTTAGTTTTTCTTACCGTTGAATTTTTCTTATCAACGTGACCTTCCCATGATGTGACAACTTTCTCTTCTAGCTCCTTTCTGAGATCAGTTTCCTCCCTTGAGTCAATCGTCTTAGCATCTGAATCTTATAGTTTATGCTTATCTCTTGCTTCATCTTCCTATTGTTGTGTCTTGGAAGCTTCATGGGCTTTTTTATTAGCTTCATATTCTATGGAGTCTTGAGTATCCACAAGGTTCTCTTCTTCTTGACCCATTTCTTGAGTTTCCTTTTCCTTGCGGGCTTGTTCCTCTTGTTACCAAGGTGGTCCTTATGGTTCCTGTGTTTCTGTACCACGTCTAGTGACAATGTTAGTAGAAACTATACCAAAATTTCCTTGGTTCAAAATCAAATTTTGGGTTTCAATAATTTGATCACACTGTGTCTTAACCATGGTTATGTATTTGTCTAAATGTTTTGTAGTATGACCAAAGTAATCAAAGACTTCAGTTAGGTCCCTTATATCTTTTTCCCGTGTCATAAGCCCATTGTAATTTTTCTCACAGAACTGATTTTGTTGGTGCCTAAACTTTTGCATTACAAGATTTATATCATCTTCTATTACATAAGTTTGAAGAATATCAACTTTATTTTCTTTAACTAATTCCGAAGCTATACCTTTTTCTTCCATGGACTTTTTAACTTCAGAAATGAGATTGGAGGGTATATGGATCATACCTTTTCGTGGTTCAACATCCTCAACTGGATTGTATTGTTCGTCATTGAAGTATCTTACCTTGAAAAGCACCACACATTCTGGCAATGTTAAGTTACATATAGCTCCCCTTGTAGATAGATCAATCATCTCTTCTGCTTTTTCATTAAGCCCATTGTAAAAATACTGGATCACCAATTGTTCTTTAAAACCATGATTTGGAACCTTCATAATCATTGCATAAAATCTATTCCATGCTTGATAAAAGTTTTCTCCAACTTTTTGGAGGAAGTTAGTTATGCTACGTTTGATTTGCATGATTTTTGAGAATGAACAATATTTATGCATAAATTCTCAGATGCAATCTTCCCAGCTTTTTATAGTGTGATTGGATAATGATTGTAACCAGTCTAAAGCATTACCTTTTAATGACCAGCGAAAAATTTGAAGGAGTACAAACTCTATGGGCAAACTTGTTGATTTAAGGGTATCACAAAGGTCATAGACCCTTGTCAAGTGATTACTAGGATCTTCATCTTCTTTTCCTGCAAAAACAATCTCTTTCATCATAAAAATTAGCTCAGGATATATTTCAAAATCCTAGCCTTCAAGTTCAGGACAAAGAATAGGTATATTTCTCAAATGTCTGCATGGATTTCCATATTCTCCCAATGGTAGCTCAGGTTCGGCCCCACGGATGATGGTCAAATGTGTCATCAATGGAATCATGATGTTCATGTCTACAGTATTTGAGTTAGAATTTTTTTCAATAAACTCTAGACGTCTTTCAACCAGAACACAATCAATATAAGGAGGTAAATAAGTTCTTCCTGATTGAGTGGTACCTCTGTCTTCAAAGGAGATCATGAATGGTGTCAATAACTGTGTTGTCAAGAAACAACACTTAGAGCTTAGCTCCCCGACAACAGCGCTAGAAAATATCTTGATGGCCTACAAGTGCACATGTTTGTCAGAGATTGTTTTCGCAAAATTATTAATTCTAGTTTTTATATTGATCCCAATAAGGAGCTTGGGAAAGTGATGAGTGCATATTTGCATCATGTTTTATATTATTATTTTTCATTATAGTGGTAGGATCTTGGTATTTTATGGCGTTCGCGTGCACCTTTTATGTTTATTTTCACCAGGATCAGGACAGATGATGGATACGATGGACACAATTCTTAGACCAGATGTATTGGAGATAAAAGGAGTCAAAAACAACGTAAATCGCTAATTTGGGAAATATCAATAACACCAGAAGAAAACCTGAAGAGATTGAAGGACACATAAGGTTTAACGACCAACTATACGGCAGGAGCAACTTTTCCAGCCGTATAGTTGGCGCCACCACCACCTACTCAAATAGTTTCACCCCGTGCAACTGGATCAGGGAAACGACATACAGAACGACCAGAAATCGCCGAAACCTCACCTCCGGAAGGGATCTGGAGGGGGAACTCATCCATCGGGGATCCATCTTCGCCCTACGCAGATCCAGGAGGCTAAGGCATCAATCTTTATCATCAACCGCTACATCACCACCATCTCCATCCATCCCATCTACATCTTGTCTAGATCTTGTTGTAATTTCCGTACTCGTTGTAGATTTATACAAGTACTATTCATTTATGATAGATTCCATTTTCATTGTCATGATGTTGATTGCTCCATGTCTGAGTAGATCATTAGTTCTTGGGGAGATGGAGAAACCCTAGCATGAGATTGAAATAAGATAAAGTTTATTATGATATTCATCGCTGTGACCATGTGTTAGATTATCTTCATCTTGATGTTGGGAGAAGTTGACCTCTCAATATTTTCCTCTTGTGGGGGACTTGATGCAGGGAACTACTTGTTGGTATAAGGAGGTGTGCTAGCACTTACATGGACTATAAAGCTATTGGCACTCCTTACATATCAACTTGGGAATCGAGGAAACTCACTAAACACTATCCATGCCATGGGATACATCCTATAGGGTAAAGTACCTTAATAGAGCAGTAACTCGATTGATGTCGATTGCTGTCTGTTGTGGTTATGAGGATGATGTGAGCAGTGGTTGTTGCCTATTCGTTCAAATACGGAGTTCCTCCCATACATACATAGTTGAGAATGTTCATGATAATAATCTTTACCTTAGACCTTTTATAAATGATAGAGGTGTATCCGCTACTCCATGAGAACGTTTTTCCCCATTGTAGCTTCACATCTCTTTTACATACGCGATACTTATTTTCTGTATTCAGTTTGTTTTACTTTAATTAGTGTTCTTTTATACAAAAAACCCCCAAAACACCTTTTTACACAACACTCGCATTTTATCTTGTTACTTAGAACTTTATTTAGCATTTCTATTTTAGTATTTATTTCAAGAGTTATTAGACTTCAGACTCCTGCTCCCCTTGCGATCGATATCTTTATTTCGAAACTAGCTATAGAAGATATGTGCACTTGCAGTCATCAAGATATTTTCTAGCGTCGTTGCTGGGGAGCTAAGCGTTGTAGTCTTTTAGTTTTTTCTTATTTATTTTAGTCTTGTTAAGTTTTGTTTTGATTTATAGGTTTCCACCAACATGATGGAGTTTGAGCATTTTACTAGTGCTAGCCCACTCAGCCACTTTGGGAAGCCCTATTATATTAATAAAAGAGACAACTCCAACGAGAAGACAAGGGGGTTTGAAATAAATTCTCTACTACTTGGTATTCTACACAAGAAGCAATTTACTGGAGATGAAGAATATCCTGATCCATATGAGCATATTGCATGTTTTAAGGATATATGTGGCACTTTCCAATTACCGGGATATATTGCTAATGAGGTAAGTCTGAAACTCTTTAGTCAGACTTTGACTAGTACAGCTCTATCATAGTATAGATCTTTACCTCTAGAAGCCACTACTACCTAGGATAATTTTGCTTGTGAATTTATATCCAAGTATTATCCTTTATCAAAATCTTTTGGAATCAGGCATCTTATAATGACTTGGAGGAACCGTCCTAATGAAGGACTAGTAAGAGCTTATATAAGATTTAAAGACTTACTTAATCAATGTCCTCATCATGATTTGCCTAAATGGTATTTATTGCATATCTTTTATGGCGGTTTAATTAAACCTAATAAAATTGAACTAGACTCTTGTGCAAGAGGAGCTTTCATGGATCTACCCATAACTAAAGCTTGGGCTTTATTTAATAGAATTCACGATCATAGAGTTTCATGGAATTTTGGTCTAGGAAGCGAAGAAGGCATAGAAATAGATTACGATTGTATTCATGACTATAATAAAAAGGGCCATGTTAATGAATTATCTAAGGAACTTTATTTGGACTCAGATCTTGTGTTGCATGTTGTTAAAGCTTTTACAGAACACATCAAACCTCCAAAGAAGGGTTTGGTCAAGTATGATCCACCACCCTAACCTGAGAAGAAAAGAGTAGTTAAAGTAACACTGGCCTCCCTAGAACCAATGTATGAGATACCTTTCCCTAACACTGGCAAAAGCATATTTTGGAATATAAACAGGTTAAAGAAGTATAGGAGAAGAAAGAAGAGGAAAGTGTGCCAAAATTTGAAGAACATTTGGATGAAACTAAAGATGAAAAGGTAACCAAGGAAGCAATTATGGCTATGTATGCACACTGCAACATAGTTGAGCTTTATAAAGATACTTTTGTATTGGTTGAAGGTAAAACTAAGGTAAAATATGTGGGTAAGCCTATTCTTCCCTGCATATTTAAAGAAACCTCACATTATGGTTTATGTGATCTTCGCACCAAAGTTAATGTCATACCTTATGATTTTTATTTTGAAATAAAAAGAAGAGATAGTACCGGCTACAATAGAGAATACTTATATGACAATAATGTTAGTCAATAAAACTCTTAGAATTCCAATGGGAGTAGTTGAAGATGCAACTGTCACAATTGGCAATAAGAATTTCACTATCGATTTTATAGTCGTTGATATGCAACTGGCACTCTTTACCCAATTATATTTGGAAGAAACTTTTTGAGCGATGTAGGTGCCACAGTTTATTTCAAAAAGGAGATTGTGTCTCTTACGCTTGGGGAAGCAGAAAACAAATTCCACTATTCCAAATTTAAAGACAGACCTCCACAAATACAAGAAGAAGAGAAAGAAAAAACTATTGAGGACATGGCAGCTCTTTTATTTAGTAATCAAGTATAAGAAGCAATTGAAGACTCAAATTATGAAGAAATAATTATGGAGGACATGCCCCTAGAAGAATTAGAAAGTGAATTCGATTCACTTCCCATTTTAGGGCCTCCAACTGATGAGGCGTTTGAAGAGCCAGTAAAGAGAGGGGATGAGGAATTACCACCCCCAGACTTAAAAACTGTACCAGATAATCTTAAATATAGATTTTTGACAATACTACTAAATTCCCTGTTATTATTAGTGCTAAAATTTCAGGGGATGATGAAGAAGAACTCAGGAAGGTACTAAAGGAGCATCGCAAGGCCTTTGGGTACTCAATGGATGATTTGAAGGGCATTAGTCCCATGATAACTGTCCATCGAATATTCATGGAGGGAGGTGCTAAACCGA
Organism: Avena longiglumis; assembly: GCA_030063025.1. Classification (NCBI taxonomy): domain Eukaryota; kingdom Viridiplantae; phylum Streptophyta; class Magnoliopsida; order Poales; family Poaceae; genus Avena; species Avena longiglumis. The sequence goes on along the minus strand of CP125977.1, from coordinate 175,509,537 downwards.
TTGCATAATTTAATAGAACGATGAAGCCTGAAATAAAGGAAGTGGTAAGAAAATAAATATTACGCCTACTGGATGCAGGTATAATCTATCCTATAAAAGAAAGTGAATGGGTAAGTCATGTTCATTGTGTTCCTAATAAGGGTGGTTTTACTGTTGTTCCTAATGAAAATGATGAATTGGTACCTACTAGAACTATTGTTGGACATAGGATGTTTATAGATTTTAGGAAATTGAACAAATAAACTAGGAAAGATCACTATCCTTTACCATTCATAGATCAAACTTTAGAGAGGTTAGCAAACCACACTCATTTTTGCTAGTTGGACGGATACTCTGGTTTTCCCAAATAGCTGTTCATCCCGATGACCAACTTAAAACAACTTTTATTAGTCCTTATGGTTTACATGCTTACCGACACATGATTTTTGGTTTATGTAATGCTCCAGCTAATTTTCAAAGATGCATGACTGCTATCTTTGTAGATTTTATGAACTAAAAATGGAAGTATTTATGGATGAATTTTCTGTCTATGGAACTTTGTTTAATAGTTGCTTAGATAATCTCAAAAGGGTTTTGAAGCGTTGCAAAGAAACCAATCTTGTTCTAAACTGGGAGAAGTGCCATTTCATGGTCAAAGAAGGTATAGTCCTTGTACATAAGGTATCAGGTAAGGGTATTGAAGTAGACATGGATAAGGTTGAAGAAATAGAGAGAATGCCACAACCAAGGGACATAAAAGGTATAAGAAATTTTTCTTGGTCATGTGGGTTTTTATAGAAGGTTCATTAGGAATTTCTCTGGAATTTCTAAACCTTTAACTAACCTATTGCAAAAAGGGAGTAAGATTTAATTTTGATGATAAATGCCTTATTGCCTTTGATAAACTTAAATATGTTTTATCACATGCTCCCATCATTAAACCAACTATATGGGATATGAGTTTTGATTTAATATGTAAAGCTAGTGATGATGCTATAGGAGTAACTCTGGGACAACATATAGGTCGCGGATTTAATATTATACATCATGCTAGTAGAACTCTTAATAGTGCTCAAAAGAATTATCCTAAGGAAGAAAGAGAACTTTTTGCTGTATCTTTATCTTGCGATAAATTTAGTTATAGAGTTGATGCAAAAGTAAGAGTTCATACGGATCGTAATGGTTTAAAATAACTCCCTAAGAGGAAGAATCATAAGACAAGACTGATCCTTTGGATCCTTTTACTTCAAGAATTTGAGTTGCAGATTATGTAGAGGCAAGAAATAAAGATAATGGATGCAGCATCTATATGTGCCCAACAAGGCACCAATCTTATTGAGAGGAACTTTAGTCCTGGTGATTTTCATTTACGAGAATTATTAGATGAACTAAGGTCAATTCCTCCAAAATATAAGAAGTCCTTGTTGTTGGAGGATCTTGTCATCCCCGACTAAATAAAGGTAAGTGCAAGGTAAGACTTCTTTCTCTAATAAGTGATATGCCTTCACAATTTATACTTCTAAATTTTTTTACCGTTGAATTCCTCTTGTTTTTATAAAGTTTCCAAGGGGTTTTACTAACTATACGCCCATACAAAAATCTCCCGCCATATAGTTGGTTGTTGAAGGTACTATATCCTCTTCGCGAAATATTTTTGATGCATGTAAACTATACGACCAAACTATATGGCCGTAAGAAAGATCTCCCGCCATATAGTTGGTCGTTAAAGCTTCTGCATCTTCGATCCTTTTTCATTTTTATTTATTCATCTAAAAGAACAGTTTTTTTGGTTCCGAGACTCGAGATATTTGGAAATATCTTCCCGGAACCAACTATATGGCCGGAGCTATACGGGCCGGGCCCATATAGTTGGTCATTACGCGGCAGGACTTCTCCAAAACCGTGATTTCTTTTCCTGTTCCATTAAGATTCTTTTCTTGGGCATGAATTTGGTGTTTTACGCGAGTTTTACCGACCTCTAACCCCTCTTATATAATGTCATTGTGTCTCTGTAACAACCCTAGTTTATTAAATACTAACTAGGATTTGTTTGTGCATTCATGAGTATCATCATTAAAAAAATGCATACAACCAATATATTCTCAAAACCCTAACCCTATTTTCCCATTACTATTTGGAACATATTCAAAATGGTCTTGAATTTCAAAAAGAACAAAAAATGTGGAACCCAAATGGTTATAGAGGGTCCCCACACTATTTTAAACATTTACAAAGTCCCTTGTATTTTGAAACAATACAAAACATATTACAAAATGAAAATACAAAAGGAGGAATTGAAAATAGAAAGGAAAAATGGTTTCGGAAATAAAAACTACTGCTAAACCTAACTGGGCCGAGCCTAGATCCTCTCCCCTCTCTCCCTACCGCCCACATGCAGTGGCCAGCAGCCGCCGCCCTTGCTTCCCTGTGGCCCACCCCTATCCCGCGCCAGCCCACCAGAGGCCGGTACCCCTTTGTTCTTTTTCCCTTTCTTCTTCCTTTGCCAGAAGGACACAGTCGAAGCTCCTGCGTTCCCTGCCACCGGCCGTCGATCCCGCGCGCGTCGTGATGCTCGCCGCCGCCCCTAGAGTCGATGATAAGAACGCCGATGTTCCCCTCTATCTCCCAGTACCAACTTCGCTTCCTCTCGCCCCCTCTGCCGTTTTCCCCCATCGGACCTGAAACCCTAGCTCCCAGATCCTCTTCCTCCCCACCGTCTTCGGCCACCCCGCGTCGTTCCGAGGGCACCGTCGGGACCGCCTTATCGTCCTCGTTCTCCTGGCCGAAGGAATCGTCACGTCTCGCCCGGAATTGACGATGCCATCCACCTCTTCTCCGCCTCTGCCGCAGCTCGCCGGCGACCGTGTCGTCGCTCTTGACCTCCCCTGGCCTCGCCGACCACTCCATCGGCTTCCTGGTGAGCTCACGGTCCTCGTGGACCTATTCGATTTTTCCCTCGCCCTTTGGATCTCCTTGCCGTCGTTGACCTATATCCACAGTCGTAGCACCTCGCCGCCGGCCATCTCTAATGACCAAATTCGGGCGACGCCAGCACTATTAAGACCACCTCGATCCCCTCTTTCCAACAGACCTAGCCCCGCAGCCCCTCATCGCCCCTAGCGTAGTTCCCATGCTCAACCTGGGAGCAATGGTGTCGCTGACATCAGGCTGATGCCATATCCCTTTTTATTTTAAATGTTTTTGTAATTAATTTCGGTAAATAAGAAATTTATGACATGTGGGCCTAGTCTGTCAGGGTTTTAATCTTTTTGGAAAATAATTTCTGAAATTGTTAAACTTATGACAAGTGGGTCTAGATGTAAAATAATTTATATAATATCTAAAAATGTTTAATTAATTTAAAAAAGATTTATAAATCGATTAGCATTGAGAAAAATCATTACTAATTCATTTTATATCAGAAAAATACAAATAATATATCAAAATGTTCAGAAAAATGAGAACTATCTAACTAAGCTATAATCATGCATTGTTCAACAACTTTCATGACAAGTATAATTAGAAGAACAAAAGGAACCCCACAGGTGATTCCGAGGACCCCCTATTCTAGGGTTTGCACCTCTCGGACCCTGTTTAAAATGGTCAAGCATGTTTAGGGTTTCAATTTCAATAACTTTTAACTTGTCATATCATCATCCTTGATTGAGAATTGCATCGATGCCATGTGTTGATTGTTTCCCTCTCTTTCTGGTGTTTGGTTCTTCCCCGGTAGAATACGATATCGGAATCAATATAAAGTCTAAGACTGAAGCTGAGATCAACACCGTCGAAGCTCGAAGACCAACACTTGACCAACTGTAATGAAGTCAAGTACCAGATGTCCGAAGCTCTGCTCTCTAGATATCAACTGGCAAAGGCAAGCGAAGGCCCACACATGATATAATCCTATGCTTTAAAAGTATTTACATTCTTGCCATGTGCACGCGATTCTAAAGTCTTTCATCGATAGATAGAGTAATCCTATCTGATGCATGTTTCCTTTGTAGCCTATATTCCCTGATCCACTGCTCCTAGCACAACTAGGGTTTGGCTTATGAAGCGTTGCTAGACCTGTTACATCTATTGTGCTTGGCCATGCTTAGCTGTCACCACTGGTCCATCCGGTTGATGAATCAAAGCTGCGAATGAACCTAGTATAACAGGATGACGTGGTAAGACCAGGATGAAAGTTAAACATGCTAAGGCTTGTATGGGAGGCCACGGTGGTTTGTGGTTTTTGCAGTCCCATACTTGCCACTACTAGGACCTGAGTTCTTGCATATGGTCCAAGATAAGCATAAAACCACACAGGGGCCTAGAAACCCCCTCGACCAACTAACTTGCCTAGTAGATTCCATGAGTCACATAGTTCGGGCTTTCCATTCGACATACGCATCTTGGATGTTCTTGAATGGAGGTGAAGGAGATGCATTCATAACAGGTAGGTAAGCGTGGCCGGGAACAAGAGATGCACGACATCCGTAATCTTGAACCCTGCGCACATCATTAGGGACCGGCTTCGGGACTCGACCCGCTATGGCGGCATCTCCCTAGTGCGTGACTCATGGTCTCGGCGAAAGCAAGGTAAAGGTCGTGGTCAACCACTCTCTGTCGGCCTCCCTAGGAAGAGTGCTAAGGTTAAGTGGCATTAAGAATCGGTTGGTACGTGTGGGTAAAGTTGTACACCCCTGCAGGGTTAAATCTTTTTGAAAAGCCATGTCCACGGTTATGGACGAACTCGGAGACCGGATTCTAAGATCATAGAGAACTTTAACCTAATCGTAAAACTTGGCAAGTTGATCAACGTGTGCTTAAGGATGCTTCCTCATGGGTACGAGGGGGTGATCCTAGATAGGTTCAGCTGATGATGATTCGGTGGATATCAAAAGATGATCAAAGTTAGAGATACCGCTCTCTTATCCCCTTTTAAAATATTCTGATTAGTCGAGATTCTTATCCCTCTTATTTTACAAACAAAGATGGCTTTATGAAAAATAACTCCACCAGCCATAAGTCTTTCGGAGTACACCATGTACTCACCCTTGCTTCGTTGATACTTTTGCAGCAGAGTAAGTGTTACCATAGAATAAGAGTTCTTAAGGGCATCGACATCGACGAGTAGTTTGGAGTTCCCAGTTGCCAGTCTGGGATCTATGGATTGGACGTCATCGTTATGCTTCAGGCCTCTTAGGCCATTTGTTAAGTTTGCTATACTTAATAGCATCATTTGCCTTCTGTTGTTTGATGTTTGTGGTCAGTGACCTCTACTTGTAATACTTTGGTTCTTTGCTCAGTTATGAGCTCGCTGTAATAAATTTTGTGTCATAGGGTCACTGTTGTGCTACCGATTTTCTCTCTGTACGCTTTCGATATTAGGTTAGGCTTATGTTCAGACGAAGTTCTGGGATTTGTCTAGCCATAATCCCGGGGGTGTCACAGGTTTTGGTATCAGAGCAGTACCGACTGTAGGAAACCCTTTCTATTGGTCGATGTTGAGTCTAGTGCTTGTGAAAACTATTTTCAAAGATGAAAATTATGTGTGAAAACTCTGGTATGCTTCTTTTTCTCCTTATCCAGTTTCTCTCTAACTCTGGGTTATCTTATCTTGTGTTGATTTTGAAAAGTTTTGGTATTTCTTCCAGTCTTTCAAAAACTTAGGTGCCTCTTCAGGCATGCCAGTTCTCAACCATTTGACCTAGTGTTGAGTTCTCTAGAGTCAGTTGTGTGTGTTCCTTGTTTCCCTTTGTTATGTTCCTTTTGAGAGATTTCTTTCTATCATAATCTCTTAGTTTTATGAGACTACAACATCATGTTTATGGTTCCACAATGTTCTGTTCTAGGCTTCGAGGTTTCCTTTTGCCTCGTGTGCCTCCTTTTCATTTGTTTGGATACTTCAGAAGTCATTTCTTCTCTTGGAAGCTACCTCAGGATTACTATCTTGTAGTGTACGCTGTGTCACTCAAGTAGTAGTTATTCCTTTCTTTGGGTTTTAACCCTTGGACTTGAACCTAAGATCCCCGATTGTGCTAGATTCTGGTGTAGTGGATCTTGTACATGAAGCTGACCTTTAACTCAAGATCCATTGTTGACCCATGTGGTTAATGTTCACACATTATTCCAGGATGGCTAGTACCTTTTAGTATATCCTTCAAGCTTGTGGATATTGTCGCTATTGAACAGCGATGGTAAAGGACTTTCCCCTACCAATAGCTATGGCAGATGTTCTTTAATGGAACCAAATAGATCACGCCAAGAGTGCTCTTCGTGAGTCTCACATCTATATTCGTGATTCTGCCACACCTTTCCCTTCCATGCATTGTTTTTCGGAAGATTGTTGACTTATGCATCCACATCTTGGGATTCTATCCTGAGCATGTTCTTCCTTCCCTTGTTGTTTTCCGACCTTTGTCTACCAATTGGTACCAAGCAGTAAATGTGCATTGGTGTCTTCCGATGCAAGATACTCTTGTGGTCCATTATGACAAACCATTCCGGGATGTCTAGGAGAAACAAACTCCAGTACCTCATCATTTCTAAGACCAGGTCAAAGTGTTGTAATCCACAGAATCAATAAGCGTTGATTAGCTTACGTTATGTTCTACCTTAAAACATCACACCCTTTTATACTAAGAGATCGTGCTGAGATTCATGACCTCTTAATGAAGTGATGCTCTTACACATTTTACCCACCCTTCCACTGAGTTGTTCACGCTCAGGAAATGTTGCGTGTGCGTAATAATGTGGTCATTTGAGATTCTTAGCAATTCTTATTACTTTGAACTTCAAGGACATCTATATCATTCCTAGCGTGATGGTTAATCTAATCAATGAGCAAAGGATGATTGTGCTACCAAGTACGTTATTTCAGTGCGCTCTCCTCAATCAAAGAGTTAGGTTCATACCGAAGCTTTGAGACTATGTCTTCTTGCCTTACCAAGCAAGTTCCCTATAGAACTATGTGGCATATCGGTGGTCTATGATATTCTGAATGTCTTCTAGAAGTATCACCATGTTGCCACATGACCATGTTGTCAGGTTCCTGATTAAGTTGTTTCTTTAAATCGCTCCTTTCTCCAAGGATCCGTACTGGATAACCCTGAACTAGTTGGTTGAGCTTGAAAAACAACTTGGAGAGTTGTAAGACAAAAGTTCCATCCAACTCAATTCCTTCTTAAAGGGATATCTAGTTGTGTTCATATTGAAGCAAGATAGTATCTCCTTTGTGGATATGTTATCTATCCTGCCTTTGATTTGATTTGGGTTATCGTCAAATCATACTCATTTCTAAGGACCATCTTGATGAGGTTTCTATTTGTGGTGTTCCACTTGAGTGCATCCTCTTGTCCACTGGTCTGACCAATGTTTATGCCATGTTTATACAACATATGAGCCCGTTTTCTTGGAGTGTATACTTAAGTTTGTTGTTGAGCCCATCGATGACATCCTTATTTTCTCCAAGCTAGATTAGATTCACATGGAACATTTGGCATTAATGTTGGAAACTTTTGCGAACCAACCTCGTGTTATCTCGAAGTATGTGTTCTGGATGTTAGAAGTAACCTCCTCTAGTTCACGTGCAATTGTTGAAAGATGTCGCCGTGGATTCTAGTAGAGTTATCATTGCTTCCTTGAAAATCATTTCAAGTTAGTCAAGCATGTGCAAAGAATTATTTATATGGTAGATTGATACCTTCACGTATCAAGAAGATCCTCCAAGCATCTTAAGCCACTGACTGATTTGTCATGGAAGATAAGAAGTCCAACAAAACTTATATACCATCCTAAATGTTTCCTGAACAAGATTCAGTTGTGTTTCGTTGCAAACAATTCATGTAGATGCAATTATCTTTTGATAACTTGTTATCACATGGGTTCCGCAATCTAGCTCATCTTTTGGAGCTTGACACTGAAGTCCATGTCTTGAGAATCCAGTGACTTTACCTCTGTGTAAATGTTGCACCCTTTATATTCGGACATGCTGAGTCTGAAGTATCATTCCACCTAACCGAAGCTGAATCTCAAGAAGCAGTAATGGTTGGTGTTCCTCAAGGTTTTGACATAGGTTTCTTTGTGAATCTGGCAAGATTTGTGTAGTGGTTGAAACAAATAGCCGGAACACCTATTGTCATGACATCTTGATTCAGCGGTAACAACCACTCTTCATGAGGCTTCTTCTATATTTTATTATAGGAGTTGTGCTTACGGTTTCCTTCGCATCTGAAGTCTGACCTTCACTTGATGACTGATTAAAGGCTTTTCCAAAAGTCTATTATTAGTATCTCGAATATCAAGGGGAACATTTAAAGTAGTGTTGCTAAATGTTTCTCGGTCGATCCTCCAGATCCTTTTACAATGGCAAGCGTCTTGTTATGACAAGTACTTAGAGTCTAAGAATGAAGTTTCTTTCTTCTCGTGTCATCAGGAATCTTCTAAACTATCCGTCTTGGTGGTGCAAAGTAATATCGAGATCTTTTGCAAAGATTTTGGTAGTCCTGGATGAATTAAGAGTTTCCTTTCCACTTTCTTAAACTTGTTTGAAGAGCGACTATGATTTTGGTAATCAATAGTTTCTCTTGTTAGATGTTCCTTGTGGCTCTTACGAGTCCTCTCCACCAAAGCACCTATCTTTCTTGGCCTTCTGTTGAATGAAAGAGTGACCCTTTTGTGTCAAAAATAGTTCAAAATCTTAGTTTTGTTGATATCTATCTTTTCCACATGTAAATCTCTATTAAGATGTTTAGTAGAGGTTTACCTCTCGAAGTACGTGTAACTTTCTTCATATGTTGGAATTCTCCTTCCCTTAGAAGTCAAAATTCTTCTGCAAGCTCCATGGTCTCAATCCTTATGAAGACCAGTTATATGTCACCTTGAAATCCATCTCATTTTGTTTCCTCCTCTACCTTGGCATGTTTCATGTCGTTAGCTTTAGAGATGTTTGTGAAACATCTATCCATGAGTTAACCATGAGATACTCAGTTTGTGGGTCTGTGACATTCCCTCTCTCCCTTAGTGTGAGCATCCACCTTGAAGATTATGAAGCGCTTTGTCCATTTGTCATGGTGGCATGGACCAAACTCTTCGAGAAGATCGTCGAAGTTTAGTGTGACCCTGTTCCTTATGTCTTCCTACCTAGGAATCTCGGGACAAGATTCTTTTAAGGGGAATAGAATTATAACAACCCTAGTTTTATTAAATACTAACTAGGATTTGTTTGTGCATTCATGAGTATCATCATTTAAAAATGCATACAACCAATATATTCTCAAAAACCTAACCCTATTTTCCCCTTCCTATTTGGAACATATTCAAAATGGTTTTGAATTTCGAAAAGAACAAAAAATGTGGAACCCAAATGGTTATAAAGGGTACCCACAATATTTTAAATATTTACAAAGTCCCTTGTATTTTGAAACAATACAAAACAGATTACAAAGTGAAAATACAAAAGGAGGAATTGAAAACAGAAAAGAAAAATGGTTTCAGAAATAAAAACTAATGCTAAAAACCTAACAGGGCCGAGCCCAGCTCCTCTCCCCTCTCTCCCTACCGCCCACATGCAATGGCCAGCAGCTGCCTCCCTTGCTTCCCCGCGGCCCACCCCGAGCCTGCGCCAGCCCACTAGAGGCCCGTACCCCTTCGTTCTTTTTCCGTTTCTTCTTCCTCTACCAGAAGGACAGAGTCGAAGCTCCTGCGAGCCCTGCCGCCAGTCGTCGATCCCACGCGCGTCATGATGATCGACGCCGCCCCTGGAGTCGACGATAAGAACGCCGACGTTCCCCTCTCTCTCCTAGTACCAACTTTGCTTCCTCTCGCCCCCTCTGCCATTTTCCCCATCAGACCCGAAACCCTAGCTCCCAGATCCTCTTCCTCCCCATCGTCTCCAGCCATCCCGCGCCGTTCTGAGGGCACCGTCGGGACCGCCTCGCCGTCCTCGTTCTCCTGGCAAAAGGAATCGTTGCGTCTCGCCCGAAATCGACGATGCCATCCACCTCTTCTCCGCCTCTGCCGCAGCTCACCGGCGACCGTGTCGTTGCTCTCGACCTCCCCACGCCTCGTCGACCACTCCATCGACTTCCTGGTGATCTCACGGTCCTCGTGGACCTAATCTATTTGTCCCTCGCTCTCTAGTTCTCCTTGCCGTCATCGACCTCTATCCGCGGCTATAGAACCTCGCCGCCGGCCATCTCCGATGACCAAATCCGGGCGGCGCCAGCACTATTAAGACCACCTCGATCCCCTCTTTCCCACGGACCTAGCCCCACAGCCCCTCATCGCCCCTAGCACAGTGCCCGTGCTCAACCTGGGAGCAATGGTGTTGCTAACGTCATCATGACGTCAGGCTGATGCCATATCCCTTTTCCCTTTTTATTTTAAATGTTTTATAATTAATTTCTGTAAATAAGAAATTTATGACATGTGGGCCCCGTCTATCAGGGTTTTAATCTTTTTAGAAAATAATTTCTGAAATTGTTAAACTTTTGACAAGTGGGTCCAGATGTAAAATAATTTATATAATATCTAAACAAATTAATTAATTTTAAAAAATTTATAAATGTATTAAAATTGAGAAAAATCATAACTAATTCATTTTAAATCAGAAAAATACAAATAATATATCAAAATGTTCAGAAAAATGAGAACTATCTAACTAAGCTATAATCATGCATTGTTCAACAACTATCATGACAAGTATAATTAGAAGAACAAAATGAACCCCATAGGTGATTCCGAGGACCCCCTATTCTAGGGTTTTCACCTCTCGGACCCTGTTTAAAATGGTCAAGCATGTTTAGGGTTTCAATTTCAATAACTTTTAACTTGTCATATCATCATACTTGATTGAGCATTGCATCGATGCCATGTGTTGATTGTTTCCCTCTCTTTCCGGTGTTTGGTTCTTCCCTAGTAGAATACGATATCGGAATCAAGGTCAAGTCTAAGACTGAAGCCCGAGATCAACATCGTCGAAGATCGAAGACCAACACTTGACCAACTATAATCAAGTCAAGTACCATATGTCTGAAGCTCTGCTCTCTGGATATCAACTGGCAAAGGCAAGCGAAGCCCCACACATGTTATAATCATATGCTTTCAAAGTATTTACATTCTTGCCATGTGCACGCGATTCTAAAGTCTTTCATGGATAGATAGAGTAATCCTATCTTATGCATGTTTCATTTGTAGCCTATATTCCATGATCCACTGCTCCTAGCATAACTAGGGTTTGGCTTATGAAGCGTTGCTAGATCTATTACATCTAGTGTGCTTAGCCATGCTTAGCTGTCACCACTGGTCCATCCGGTTGATGAATCAGAGCTGTGAATGAACCTAGTATGACAGGATGACGTGGTAAGACCAGAGATGAAAGTTAAACTTGCTAAGGCTTGTATGGAAGGCCATGGTGGGTTGTGGTTTTTGTAGTCCCATACTCGCCACTACTAGGACCTGAGTTCTTGCCTATGGTCCAAGATGAGCGTACAACCACACGGGGGCCTGGAAACCCCCTCGACCAACTAACTTGCCTAGTAGATTCCATGAGTCACATAGTTCGGGCTTTCCATTCTACATACGCATCTTGGATGTTCTTGAATGGAGGTGAAGGAGGTGCATTCATAATAGGTAGGTAAGCGTGGCCAGGAACAAGAGATGCCCGCCATCCGTAATCTTGAACCCTGCGCACATAATTAGGGATCGGCTTCGGGACTCGACCCGTTACGGCGGTATCTCCCTAGTGCGTGACTCATGGTCTCGGCGAAAGCAAGGTAAAGGTCGTGGTCAACCACTCTTTGCCGGCCTTCCCAGGAAGAGGGCTAATGTTAACTAGCATTAGGAATCGGTTGGTACGTGTGGAGTAAAGTTGTACACCCCTGCAGGGTTAAATATTTTTTTAAAGCCGTGTCCTCGGTTATGGTCGAACTTGGATACCGGATTCTAAGATCATAGAGAACTTTAACCTAATCGTAAAACTTGGCAAGTTGATCAACGTGTGCTTAAGGATGCTTCCTCATGGGTACGAGGGGGTGATCCTAGATAGGTTCAGCTGATGATGATTCAGTGGATACCAAAAGATGATCAAAGTTAGAGACACTGCTCTCTTATCCCCTTTAAAAATATTCTGATTAGTCGAGATTCTTATCCCTCTTGTTTTAAAAACAAAGATGGCTTTATGCAAAATAACTCCACCAACCATAAGTCTTGCAGAGTACACCCTGTACTAACCCTTGCTTCATTGATACTTTTGCAGTAGAGTAAGTGTTACCATATAAGATGAGTTCTTCACGGCATCGACATCGACGAGTAGTTTGGAGTTCCCAGTCGGCAGTCTGGGATCTATGGATTGGACGTCATCATTATGCTTCAGTCCTCTTAGGCCATTTGTTAAGTTTGCTATACTTAATAGAATAATTTACCTTCCATTGTTTGATGTTTGTGGTCAGTGACCTCTGCTTGTAATACTTTGGTTCTTTGCTCAGTTATGAGCTCGCTGTAATAAATTTTATGTCATAGGGTCACTATTGTGCTACCTATTTTCTCTCTGTACGCTTTCGAGATTAGGTTAGGCTTATGTTCAGACGAAGGTCTGGGATTTGTCTAGCCTTAATCCCGGGGTTGTCACAGTCTCTTTCTGATCATAATCACCAGGAACCAATCTATGCATGCTCTATCCCATCCCAGGCTGTGGAAAACCCCTCAGGATCATTGCTCTTCCCAGGGACCTGATATGTCAGAAATGTATCAATAATTTTTGATGTTCCATGCTTGTTTAGTATCTACTTTGCTATGCTTTGTCCACACTTTGAGGTGCTTTTCATATGTTTTCTGGTACTAACCTATTAACAAGTTGCCACAGTGCCAGTTGCTGTTTTACATTGTTTTGGTTCGAAAGCGGAAAATCAATATTCTCGGAATTGGACGGGACAAAAGCCAAAGTCAATATTTTACCGTGGGGAACACGGAGCCAGAAGACGATACATAGGAGGACCTTGAGGGAGCCATACCACTAGCCACACGGGTGGGCCCACCCCGCGCCTGCGGGAGGTGTAGCCGCCTCGGGCACCCCCTCGGCCTCTCTTTTCGCCTATAAGAAGTCCCCGATGCCTAAACCCTAAGTACCCTATCAATATTCCATGACACCGTCTGTAGCCACCGCCACCATCGTCCCTAGATCGGGGGGATCTGAAGATCTTCTCGGCACCCTGCCGGAGGGGAGATCATCCCGGAGGCCTTCTTCTTCACCATGCCAGCCTCCGGTATGAAGTGTGAGTAGTTCCACCTTGGACTACGGGTCCATGTAGTAGCTAGATGGTTGTATCTCCTCCTTGTTCTTTCATGTCTAGATCTTGTGAGCTCTGTTCATGATCAAGATCTCGTCTATTTGTAATCATGCATGTTGTGTTTATGAGGATCCGATGGATATTGAGATTACTATGTCAGATTGATTAATGGTATTGTCTTATTGATTCTATCATGTATGTGTTGTTTGTGATCTTGCATGCTCTCCGTTGTTAGTAGCTATCTTGGCCATGTAGTTGCTAGTGACTCCAAGAGGGGGTATTTATGCTCGATAGTGGGTTCATGCATCTACTTAATCAAGGGAAGTGACAGAAATCTCTACGGTTGTAGATGTGCTGTTGCCACTAGGGAGAAAAACAACGGTCTCTTGTTCATGGAACAAGTGGATTGTTTACCTTACACACTTTTCTTAAAGCAGTTGTCTGTTGCTTTGCAACTTAATACTGGAGGGGGTTCGGATGATAACCCAAAGGTGGACTTCTAGTCATAGATGTAGTTGCATGGCGTTCTATGTATCTTGTTATATTGCCCAATCGAATCTCATAGGATCTTTATGTCTAGTATTGCATTTTTATGCCTTGCTCAGTCCTGTCAATTGCCCTGTTGTAATTTGTTTACCCAGCATGCCATGTTTGTTTATCTAAGGAGAGCACCTCTAGTGAACTATGGACCCCGTTCCAATCTTTACCATTGATACATCTTCCACTGTTACTGTTTACTTGCTGCAAACCATCATCACCTTCCACACCATACAGTTAATCCTTTGTTACAGGAACCAGTGAGATTGACAACCTCAGTGTTTGTTGGGGCAAAGTCTTGAGTTTGTGTTGTGCATGTTTCCATGTTACTTGCAATAGTTGAGACATTTCCTTCCTACTACTGGTTCGATAACCTCGGTTTCTTACTGAGGGAAGACTTGTTGTTGTGCTACATCACACCTTGCTCTTGGGGTTTCCCGACGAAGCTCTTCCAGGCGCCATCAACAAGTTTTCTAGCGCCGTTGCCGGGGAACGAAGAAGAAGAAGAAGAAACTCCCATGTCGACAAAGTGCCTTCACAAGTTTTCTGGCGCTGTTGTCAGGGAGGCTAAGGACGTCTTCACAAGGGGAGTCCTCCTCAACCTTTCTCTTTTGTTTGTTTTTATTTTGCTTGGTTTTGTTTGCCTCTTTTTATCGAAAAATCCAAAAAAAATAGTTTAGTTTGGTTTGCTTTCTCTTATAAAAAACACAAAAAAATTAGCTCCTACTCTAGTTGCCACCTTGCTCTATCTCACCATGTTGTTCCCCAAGTTCACCCTGAAGGACTTTAGATAGGTAGTAGCTCTATAATTGGAAAAGAAAATATTGAAAAATTCTTTAATCATGTTAGCAAGCATGAGGATATTGAGGAAAAATATATAGCAGAACTTGCTCCTAATTATGAAATTTTTGCAGCTTCTTTAGTTCATATGTTGGAGGCTAGGTTTGTTAGCCTTAACCCCATGATGCAAATTTTGTTCCTAAAACTAAAAGAAGAAAAGAATGCTGAAAAGAGAGAATTTATTCTTGAAACTTTACTAAAAGAGTTCCATGATGTTGCTAAAGAAACAAAAAAGGTCTTTGAGCGTTTTGATATGCTAGGCTCATGTGTAGATGTTGTGGGTACTTCAGATAAAACCAAACCAAGAGAGGAATTTAAGATACCCATACCCTTTAAGCTTGTTGGGATGCATGAGGCCTTTGAAAATAATTTTGATTGGATTGTTCCTGAAAATCCTTTTGATGGAAGTAGTGAACCAAAGAGAGATGAGAAGGGATCCTCCAAAACTCATTTGGATAAGATACCTTTCATAGTTGAAGACTTTGCAAGTATTGATCTCAACTCTTCATTTGAAAATACTTGATTTCTTGCTTCTTGTGCCTAACTTAAAGGCGTTAAAGAAAAGTACTTGTTGGGAGATAACCCAAGAGTTTCATTGAATCTTGGAACTTATTACTTATGTAATTACCTCTCCTTATACTTTTTGTTTTCTTTTTGTGCCAAGAATGACCTCTAATGAGAGGGAAGTCAGATTTGGGGAGTTGCTGTCCCAAAACAGATTTTTGTCCTCCACCATAAAAATTCGTGAGGAGTCTCTATAAATCCCCCAGTATGTTAGCTCAGTTTTCTTAGTTCAACAAGTTTTGATTTGAGCAACATAAGATTTTCTAAAAAATTGGTTTCTACCTGCTGGTCTATTTTGACAGATTTCTGCCATTATTTGCATTTGCTTCTTATTGATTCCTTTTTGGGTTCTTTTTGGGAAATTGAGCTTTTTTAAGGAGTTGCTACAGTAGCTTGTGTTTTTAGTGAAAAAAATTCTGTTCTAAAGATAAACCCAAGGGTCTATTCTCTTTTGAATACACTAATATTGCTAATGAATATTGTGTGAAGTTTTGTATGAAGGAAAACTTTTAGGTGTAGAGAGAGAATGATGTAATGAGATGAAGAATGGACAAAATCTCAAGCTTGGGGATGCCACCACGGTGTCACCCCAAGAAATATCTAAGAGATACAAGCGTCGGAGCTTGGAGATGCCCAAGACATCCCCTTCTTCATCAATAAAAAGCTCAGGTCTTTCTAGACACTTTGTTTTTATTGTTTCATGCACTGTTGTGTTCTTCTTGGAGCGTCTTAGTTTTTTTTACTTTGCTTAGTTTTCTTGAATAAAGTAGTTTGGACCCCCGTTCTTGTTGTGTTGTTTCAAATAAGTTGATTGGTGTTGGAAAGGAGTAGAAAGTTCTTGCTTAAAAGTGCAAGAGGAGCTTGCATTGACTGTGACTTAGACTTTAGCATGTCATGCTAGGTGTTGTTTTGACCTTATGCTTAGTGATTATTGTTGTAGAATGACTTGTTCCAAACAACTGGGATTGCTTAGTGTGTCTTCAAAGAATCATGCGTTGTTTTAGCATACAAAATCATAGTATTGTGGGTTTCTCCTTTGATGTTTTGTTTGGGTTGACTTGGCACATGCTCACACCAAGTTATGACTATGAACAAGTCACCATAGCCTCTATGATAATTTATTCCTTGACTTGTAGTACCAATCTATGCTTTGATTAGTAATGTTTTATCGCTCTTCATGATTATGGCCATTATTGCTTTCTTAGTTGGTTGTTCCCAGTCTTTTGCTAGCCTCCACTTGTATGAGTAAGCTCTACTCATGCTTCCAACTCCCAAGAAACCAAGTTATTCCAAAGTGTCAACTATAAATTCCTATGCATGGTGTGTTATACCATTCCAAGTATATTCTTGTTTTCAGCTATCTTCCAATTAAAAAGAATTTTCTTATGTGAAAACTTAGTGATTAAAGCTATCACAAACTTTATGGCACACTTTATTCCTTGCCCCTAATAAACTTGAACCATTGTGTCATCTATGTTGTATATGCTTGCACTTATACGTTGGAACTAGCAGAACCATGTTTTCATGGGTAACGTTTTCAACATTGCACTTGTACTTTGTACACATTTGATATCATGCTCTTTTGTCTATGGATGTTGCCGGTGTGAAATAAAAAGGGAGCTTGTAAGTCCATGGAGTTATGTATTTTTTGTTAGAGAAACGCCTGGGCCGCTAGCCTAAGCCATGCCTAATCATGGTGGAAACTTGCAGCATCACCATAATGAGCAATCTGTGAAGCATCCTCAATAAAAACCTATGCAAATAGAAAATAAAAAGATCGCTGAGATGCTCATTGTTTGCTTGCCTTGTCATTTTGGTTATGGGAAAGCTCATGTACCATGTGCAAGGGGTACCCCGTTGGCGGTTCTCTATGATACACATGTACTTACTATGACAAGAACTTACAGGTACAAAGTTGAGTAGCATGAGGTGCGGCCCTCGTATGCAAGGGACATGAGATTGCCAACTTATACTTTGTCAAGCATATACTCCATAGTTTGTTCACTTTATCCTTAATCACTTCAATATGCTTATGATAGGGGCAATGAGGGCTGAAAGCTAACAAGTACCATAATTTTTGGAAGCTCTTTTTGAAACTTGAAATCCCTGCTTCCCTTTATGAAGGGCCTTTCTTCCACTATTATATTGAGTCTCCACTTTCTACCTTTAGGCACCAGTTAAGAGAGAATATTTGTCATTCTTAGTTCTATGTGCATTGTCCCAAAACTTATTGATTGATGCATATCATTGATATTGCTTGTTCTTGAACTATTTGTATCTAGTCACTCTTATGAACTTTGAAGGTGTCCTATGCATCTATTTGCTCCATGAGGAACAAGTTGAATGCCACTATGCCATGTTTTCTGTATGTGAAACAAACAAACGTTTTTTAATGTATGTTATTCATGATCTTCGTTTGTAGCCTTTCATGTTGCATGCATAGTTACTTTGTCTTATTGTTAGAACTCCATCTTTCATGCACATGTTTAGAGTTCTTTGATCCCAGCTTTCAATGCTTGCAAATGGTTTAATCTTGGTTTTGATGGTGCATGTCACCTAAAAATTATTATTTTATCACTTACCTACTCAAAGGACGAGCATGAGTTAAGCTTGGGGATGCTTGATATGTTGGAAACGTATCTATAATTTTTGATGTTCCATGCTTGTTTAGTATCTACTTTGCTATGCTTTGTCCACACTTTGAGGTTGTTTTCATATGTTTTTTGGTACTAACCTATTAACAAGTTGTCACAGTGCCAATTGCCTGTTTTCTGCTATTTTTGGTTCCGGAAAGGTAGAAAATCAATATTCTCGGAATTGGATGGGACAAAAGCCAAAGTCAATATTTTACCGTGGGGAACACAAAGCCAGAAGACGAGAAGGAGGAGGGCCTCGAGGGGGCCACACCCCCTATCCACGCGGGTGGGCCTACCCCGAGCCTGGGGGTGCAGCCACCTCGGGCACCCCCTCGGCCTCCCTCTTCGCCTATAAGAAGCCCCCGATGCCTAAACCCTAAGTACTCGATCAATATGCCACGAAACCGTATATAGCCACCGCCACCATCGTCCCTAGATCGGCACGATCTGAATCTCTTCCCGGCACCCTGTCGGATAGGAGATCATCCCGGAGGCCTTCTTCTTAACCATGCCAGCCTCCGGTATGAAGCGTGAGTAGTTCCACCTTGGACTACGGGTCCATGTAGTAGCTAGATGGTTGTATCTCCTCCTTGTTCTTTCATGTCTAGATCTTGTGAGCTCCGTTCATGATCAAGATCTCATCTATTTGTAATCATGCATGTTGTGTTTGCGGGGATCCGGTGGATATTGAGATTACTATGTTAGATTGATTAATGGTATTGTCTTATTGATTCTATCATGTCTGTGTTGTTTGTGATCTTGCATGATCTCCGTTGTTAGTAGCTATTTATGCTCGATAGTGGGTTCATGCCTCTACTTAATCAAGGGAAGTGACAGAAATCTCTACGGTTGTAGATGTGTTGTTGCCACTAGGGATAAAACAACGGTCTCTTGTTCATGGAACAAGTGGATTGTTTACCTTACACACTTTTCTTAAAGCAGTTGTCTGTTCCTTGCAACTTAATACTGGAGGGGTTTCGGATGATAACCCAAAGGTGAACTTCTAGTCATAGATTCAGTTGGATGGTGGTCTATGTATCTTGTTGTATTGCCCAATCGAATCTCATAGGATCTTTATGTCTAGTATTGCATTGTTATGCCTTGCTTAGTCCTGTCAATTGCCATGCTGTAATTTGTTTACCCAGCATGCCATGTTTGTTTATCTAAGGAGAGAACCTCTAGTGAACTATGGACCCTGGTCTAATCTTTACCATTGATACATCTTCCACTATTACTGTTTACTTGCTGCAAACCATCATCACCTTCCACACCATACAGTTAATCCTTTATTACAGCAACCGGTGAGATTGACAACCTCACTATTCGTTCGGGCAAAGTCTTGAGTTTGTGTTGTGCAGGTTTCCACGTTGCTTGCAACACCTTTGAGATGTTTCCTTCCTCCTACTGGTTCGATAACCTCGGTTTCTTACTGAGGGAATACTTGCTGTTGTGCTGCATCACACCTTGCTCTTGGGGTTTCTCGACTAAGAACTTCCATGCGCCATCAACAAGTTTTTTGGTGTCGTTGCCGGGGAACGAATAAGAAGAAACTCCCATGTCAACAAAGCACCATCAGGACCGATCTCGCAGCCCATCCATGGAGGACGGCAATGAGGAGGTGGATAGGTTTAGTCTAGGGTACAAGGAGTACGTCGATCCAAGATTCTACAACATCGATCCTGATTAAGATTAGAGTGATATCTACATCAGCCGTGATGTCTATGATCCCCCGGAGATCAACTGGGCGGTGATGAAGATATCTCAACAAGAGAGAGAAGGTCACAAGCCGCATGGAAAAGGGCGTGTGGAGATGGTCAAGTTCATCACCAGGGACTCCAGGCCGCACAAGTGTAAGGAATTACCTAATACTGGTGCAGGTGCTAGCAGGGAAGTGACGACACCATGCTCTAAGCCTACCATTGGTGATCGTATGAGGGTGAAGCCTCAAGAAGAGTGGAGGAATAGTTTCTACTTCCCCGATCCATCAATTATGGATGAGGAAGAAGATGTTGTCACCAGGACCAAGGACCGCGTGCGAGCGCTAGAGATATATTAGAAGGAGGAGATACTCTATCGCGTTGAAGTTCGTCGCCATATTAAGGAGATATAGAAGAAGGATGATCTTCTTCCATTGGTGAATAAACTCACAGATAAGGTGGACACTTTGCAATCTGATTTGTGCAGGTGCTACAGCCGCATCACTACCCTGGAGGATACTAACAAGAAGTTATGCACCGCAGTGCTACATGCCATGGCACCACAGTGATCTACAATAATCACGGTATCAAATAATTGCGAGGGATTATTTGATCCCGCCTGGCTTGATTCCAAGCTTGGGGAGATCTTTAAGACCTTGTAATCTATCTTATAAATTTTTATTACTATTCTAGCTTTGCATTAGTTTGATCTTAGAAATAAAGTTTGCATCATTAGAATTCCCTTCAGGAATAGTCGATCCCTTTTATGAAATTCCGAGTTTATTATAATATATGGAGCATTATTGAGTTTGAGTTTGTCTTAGTGGATATAAGAATGGCATGAGTATAATTTTAGCAGTAGGAGTCTTCCACACCATTGGTATTAATGGAACATACAAAGATAATTTGGTCAATATGTTGTAAGTTCATGGTTTGATTTACAAAGGAAAATTATCTAATTAGTTAAGTTGAGAAAGAAAACCTTGAACAAAGGAAAATTAAAAGTATTATCAAATAGAGTGAGAACAAGACAAGGTAGAATATTCAAGCTATAAAGATTCTTCATATACAATTGGAATTTGGTAATTGAGATCGTTAAACTTTGAATTCCTACATGAAGTGGAATATATGGCTAGCTCCTTTGCACAACACTTAAACAAAAGTGTGAGCACACACACACATATATATAAAGAAAGAAAGAAGAAGAAAAAGAGCGAATGTGCAAAGAGCAAATAGGAATATACCGCTATATTGTAGTAAGGCAAAGAAACGCTTGAGATTTTGAATCCCAAGTGAATATGTTAATCCTAAAACACTTGGGACTACCTCGCTAACTCATTCGGTCGAACTGAATACTTTTACATCATGTTGAGAGTAATCTTTTGTGAACTATTAAATGCTAAGGTGTGGAAGCCTGCTAATATTATTCGGATTGTTCGAGTAAGGTACTATTCATGAACTTATTCCTATGTATCCTATATGATAAACACATGCTGCAACTGCCTCATTTATTTTATCGACTCAGCTTCATAAGTTGATGAATGCATATTTGCATCATGTTTTGTATTATTATTTTGCATTGTAGTGGTAGGATCTTGGTATTTTACGTTGTTCGCGTGCACCTTTTATGTTTATTTTCACCAGGATCAGGACAGATGATGGATACGATGGACACAATTCTTGGACCAGTTTTATTGGAGAGAAAAGGAGTAAAAAACAACGTAGATCGCTAATTTGGGAAATATCAATAACACTAGAAGAAAACCCAAAGAGATTGGAGGACACAAAAGGTTTAACGACCAACAATACGGTTGTCGTGGTATTGCCGACGAGTACGCCATGGAGGGGTCCTCACAGTGCGCGTTTAGAGACATGGGGTAAGGCGGACGGTTGATGGGTACGAGGTAACATAGCTTACCCAGGTTCAGAACCCACAACGGTGGCGGAATCCTACTCCTGCTATAAATCACTATAATGGCAATACGCCGGGTTACAGGGATTGGTTCGTTGTGCGAGGTATGAGTTAATTGGTGCCCTAAAGTCTCCCATAGGCCCGACTTATATAGTCGCCAGGTCCTAGGATTATAGGGGAAGTCCTAGCCGGACAGGTTACAAAGTCCTACATAGTATATAATCAGTCTAGCGTGTCTTGCACTCCAAGGCTCCAGTTATGTCGGTGACTCCTCCGTAGCCTTCTTTTATCCGGCATGGGCCTCCCTTCTAGATCCATCTAACTAGGCCTCCCAGCATTCCATGGGCCATGCTACCAACTGTGGGCCACCCGGGTTATCCGGAAAGGATACATGCTATGAGGATACCCATATAGCATATCCCCAACAGTAGCCCCCGGAGAACTCTAAGATCTTGCGCCGTCTTGCCTCTTCAGGGTCAATGCTCCGTCTAGATGGATGTCGGCAAATCGTCAAGCAATATCTTGTAGTCCTCCCAAGAACCATGCAATGCTCTCCGTCTTCAACTTGTAAGCTGAAGAAATGTTGAATCTTCCATCGTACTCTTCTTGTAGCCGGACTGGATCCGTCCATGCCGGAATATTCCGATGTGATGGTTCATCTGCCCGTGTCAGCTAGAACAACGTAGACATAGGTCAGCGGCGCCTCATAACTCACACATGCAGAGAACACAATCACACAATCATGTCCATTTTTCCCGCGTGAAGGATACGAACCATTGGCGGCTGCAGTTGGGATCGTGGCGAAATTTCCGCGCACGCGCCCGCACGCGTCGTCCACGCGCCGACCATTCGATCACTTTGCACGAATCTTGATGCTAGGGTTATAAATTTTAACCGTGGCAGGTTTTCATCTCTTCACCTCATTCTTCCCCTGTGCCTTCATCTTCCTCCTGCGAGTACCTCCTCGAGCCCTCCGTGCGTGCACGAAAAACCCTAATCCCCCCAATCTTCTCAGTCACCTCTTCTTCTGTCCCAATGGCGAGCAGCAGCTCCAATCCTTCCATGGAGGCGGCGGCCGATGCTGCAGCGAAGTCAGCAACCTCCGTCCAAGTGCCCCTAGAGGGCCTGTTACTGCCAAAATCCGCGGTGGTGGAATCCACCGGCGGCGACCATAACCCAGCGGCAATGGAGCTGCTGGAGGAAGAGAGCGACTCCCATAAGGGGGTGTGGCGTGGCTCAGATATCACCAACAATGACATCAAGGAGATACTCATCGAAGGCTACCTCCCCGCGGCGGAGGGGCTTGTCTAGCGGGTGGCGCCGGACGGCGAGGTCACCCCTTCTCCCAAAGCCAGGGAGAAGGTGTACCTCAAAGCTCAACTCGTACGCGGCGTCTCCCTCCCCATCTCCGACTTCTTCCTCGCTGTCCTCAAGCATTACCGGGTTAGCAACTACGCGGCGCTTTGCAAGGGTTACCTAGGGATTAGGCCTAGGTTAGACTTGTTCATCTACTTCTTTACCGTCAAGAGGGAAGCCGGAGCGATCAAGGACGAGCTCAGGAATTATGGAACGATTGGTTTTCAGATCCGGCCTAGCCGGCGGTTCCCCGACATTGTCGGCCATGAATCTTGCAAGAACTGGCAACGGACGTACTTCTACGGCCCAGATATCCCTCTGGCTGACTGAGAAGAAACGTACCCGGACTTCGTCGATGGAGCCTCCGCCTAAGCCCCGACATGGAGATCCCAAGCCACCCTTCCCTCCGACAACGACGCTTCCCGCGCTATAAGGCAGATAGAGTGGTTCGTAGATACGGGTCTGACCGGGTTGGACCTAGCCATGTGCTGGTTCGTCAGGCGTATCCAGTCTCTGCAGCACCGCTCGAAGCTGATGCACCAATACACCAAAGAGAGGAAGGATAGCCTCCACATCTCCGAGGACAACTTCTCGAGTGACTCCGTCAAGCTCCGCCTCAATGACATCGTCAAGTTGAAGTATAGGAAGCGTGGCTTCACCATCACCTACGACATGTTCGAGGAGGGCAAGTGCCTAGAGGTACCTGTTTATTTTACGTGTATGACATATACTCCAGTTCTTCCGTCTACTCATTATCATCTCATCTAACACTTTGGGATATCACTTAATAGCTCAAAAGTCTAGAGGAGGATAGCATGGTTGTCCAAATCTATGACCCTAAGATGAAGGAAGTCACCGTCGTGTCTGACGACGATGTCCCGTTGGCGCGAAAGCGGAAGAGCTCCACCTCTGATGTTGCCGATGGAGGAAAGAAGAAGAAGACAGAGGGTGGAGACTCCAAGAAGACTACCGCCACCCTGGAGGCGGATAAGAGAAAGATTACCGTGATCCCTTTTACCAAAGCACCCACTATTGTGTAAGTCTCTCATCCTACGACATTGTCCATTGCTCATCTTATTCCTGTACTTATACTTTTGTACGTTTCAGGAAGAAGGCCAGTATTAGGTTGAATAAGACCTCCAAAACATAGAGGGCTTCTAAAAACATTAGATACATGCTGCATCGTGATGTGTCGCACCAAGCATCTCCCGCCATCGCCCCTACTACTCATAGTGTCCAGCCTGCCGCCGCTTCGACAAGCTCTCCTGCTAAGGATGAATCTGGCCCTTCCGCCATGGATGTGGACTCAGCTACCTCCGTGGATATCATCGTTGCCGGTGAACAGGCGATGCAAGAAAGCACCGCAACCAAAATGGTTGAAGCTCCAGCTAAGGATGCCATCGACAGCGGTAAGGCGGTGGTGGTAGGCGGAACGTCTATAAAAGGCAACGTCTTTGCACCCAGGATAACCATAGAGATTCCAAAGATAGTCTACCTGGCGCTTACGCCGAGTAGCTCAACTCTGGCTCCTGGTGCGGCTCCAACATCTCCGACTTGCGGTCTCGAGGAGATTCTCCGACAAGCAGATATCTTGCGAGGAAATAGCCTTTCCTTCAACAAGTTGTTTGCCGAGAGCGCTACCAACCTCAAGATCATCTCTCTTGTAAGTTCTATTTACCTTTTTCTTTTCATATGAGTATCCCACTGTAGCCCCCGAGGATTTAGACGGAAAACCATAGGTCTTTGCGTCTAAATGCTCTAAGAGTGACTAAGCTACAAAACTTCGCACTGTAACCCCCAAGTATTTAGTTTGAATGAATTATTCCGACTAGATACTTTTAGAGTAGCATACGCAGTGTTTGTAAATTTCAATACTGTAGCCCCCAAGCCTCTAGTTGAAACTGGATTTAGTTCCGACTAGATGCTTTTGCTGAGTTAAAAACTCTTTACTGTAGCCCCCAAGCTTCTAGTTGAAATAGAATTAGTTCTGACTAGATGCTTAAAGAAAGACTAAGTGATTCTGATCTTCTTTCCACAGAATGAGAATGCTAGGAGAGGCATCATGTAACACCCTCAGAATCGACCCTATGCAAGTTTCAGCGATTCCCGCCAAACCCGCATAGAAACGATTCAAAGGTGCCCACCAGGCACTTTCGTGCGAGTGGAAAACGAAGTAATAACATTAAACAACAGTCCTCGATGGGGCCCACAGAACAGATATATATACAACAGCGACTCTAAGAGTCAAGAATAAATATATACAATACAAAGATCCAAATCACCTGTAAAACGATACAGCGTCCGACTACGGACAAGATGCAAATGGGGCTAAGAGCCCTGAAGAATAACCAATGGCGTCCATAACCACCGAGCCAAGCGGAAGGGTAACCACGCTAACGTCGATCTCAAAACCTGCTTAAACAAAGGGTGCCGACAAGGGCAAAGGAAAAAGAGGCGTCGATCTTGAGGCCGATGCAGCGAGGCTAGAATTCGGTCCTCGCCTACATAGGTATGGTGGTGAAGCGGCAGCATGCGCTAAACAACCTATGGAGACTCGATACAACTGGCGGCTATCAGAGAGGGGTAAGAAAGACCTATTCGGATCCAACCTGATACTACCACCAAACATACCCATCCTGGCATTTCCCCCTCGAGACCAAACGAGGAAGTCAACCGAGGAACGCACACAGTTGGCAGTTTAATTATTTATTCAGTTATCGTTGCAGCAATTACTAGTCAAGTATAAATAGTCATCCTGATAAAATAAGCAGTGGGCACTTTTAGTTAACCATTCCGTTGTAGTTGCAGCACTTACTAGTCAGATACAAGTAGCATGAGATATCCCAAAACCCAACAGTTGTTGGTACTTTTATTTAGCCATTCCGTTATAGTTGCAATACTTACTAGTCAGATATAAAGGTCGCAAGAGACAACCCAAACAAGCAATTGTTGGCAGTTTTATTTAGCCATTCCATTATAGTGAAGCTGATTACTAGTCATTATAAAGTCAAATTTATAGCACTACTTTAGTTATAGTTGTCTATGATCGAGATCTTGCTCCAAGTCCATAACCATGGACACGGCTTTGAAAGTTTTACCTGCAGGTGCACAAATAGCAACAAACACTCGATCAACCTCGGAAAACCAAATCAAAACCCAACGAGGCTTTCACGACAAAGCAATCACGATTCAGAAATATTTGAGGGCCACCCGTTGAGTACACCACCATGAAGCTAGCTGACTCCGAGACGGACTCAAGGTTTGCGCCAGTGGCTATAAACGACTGGGAACCCAAAACTGGGCTTGTCGATACCGCGAAAACACTCCGCTTACCTAAACAGTACAGGTTCTCCTCGCACAATCGTAAATAAAGGAGTAAAGCATGGCATAAGTATAGGATAGTAATAAAACCTCAAACTAGTTTGTGGCCCCAAGAAATAAGAATGAATCAAGCTCTGGCTCAGGGGGGTCCCATAATCCTCCCGGATGTGGATAGCGCGAATATTCAAGGAACAGGTATCAAGTACTCGGGGTCCTACGGGACACAAGTGGACGGTTAACAACCAAATAACATCTATTGCCCACCTGTGCCTCTGCTTACCTACTTCAATTTTAGTTGTTAAACAGTAATTAAAGTGAACGATAACAAAGGCCATGATCATCTTCAACCTCGAACATGCGGCAATACCCCAACAACTGGTAATCTTGGACGACGCAACAGCACTTGAGCAAGCGACTACGACGCGCAAGTCCAACTATCTACCAAACAACAGGTAATAGGATGTGTCCAAGGCAATATAAGGCTGTAAGGGATATCACGGATACGGAAACTAGAGCATCGCAACACAGATAGCAATAGATCAACAGGAGGGAATAAGTACTATAAAAGTAAGATTGGTAGAAAGGGGGATATGCTCGCCTGAAAACATTGCCGAAGGTTCAACCGAAGATCGGGGCGAAGCTCACATCAACTCAATGGCCTTATCCGCGAAGAAGCAAAACACTAGAGTAAACACCGGATGCAATATTTAATACTACAGCAAAAGATCGGGCATGATGCATGTATGATGTATGACATGGCAAGGATGCGATGCAATTGGGTAATATTAAGTGGAACCGGGGTCCCGACAATTAATTAGGTGGTTCATGTTATTTATCTACCCCGCAAATTAAATGTTGTAATAACAGGGCAAGATAAGTTACCGGTTCGCTACACAAATTTAAATGGGACCAATATATGACTAGATTTGCCCGCATATGGGCCCCATATTTAATTATTAGGTGAATTGGCATAAGGCCCCCAAACCACACAATATGCATGCGAGTATGACAATTTAAATATGCAACAATTTATATAGTTGACAATTTATAAAATAGGGTTCTCGGATAAGGGTCACACATCTGGGTCGAAGGTCTTGGGGTTCGGAGGGGTTCTGGGGGTTCGGTCTCAGGGTTCAGGGTTCAACGGGATCGGTATCGGACAAAGGAAGTAGGTCTTGTCGCATCCGAGAAGAAGGACTTGGTTCGGTGTCGGGGGCGCATCGGACTCGCCCTGGTCGGTGCTGATCTTGTTGTCACGAAGGTCTTGTCGGGTCGTCGTATCGGGTCGGTCTTGGCATTCGGGGTGAAGAACTTGGCATCCTCGAGGAAGTACTTGTCGTATCCGTGAAGAAGGTCGTGTCGGTCCACGGGGTCGGGCTTCGAAGCCAGGAAGGAGTACTTGGCATTGTCGAGCGGAAGTCTTGGTGATCCTCGGGTCCGAGAAGATCTTGTCGCACGGTGGGATCGGTCTTCGGGTCTGGTGCCGTGGTTTCTCGAACATCGAATCCTCGGAAGTGGGGTCTTCGGAGTTCCGTGTAGAAGATTTCGTCGAGGGTCTTTAGGTCCCACTTCGGGGTCTCGACCATTGGATCTGTGTCGACGGTGTACGGGTTTTGGGGTTTTTATTCGGTTCCATCTTGGCGTCAGCTCAGGGTGGACTTGTGCAAGCATAACAGAGAGTCGGCAGGGACACGACGAGGGCAGAGGTGGCCTGGAGGCGCGCAACCGGGCTGACAGCGCGCACGGCGAAGGCGATGGCGATGGAGGCAGGCGGCACTTTCGCGGGGGCGATGGCAGAGGGGCTGGGCGGGCAGCCTCGGCAGCGCGAGCTGGGGAGGCAGTGGCCTCGGGCAGGTGCTGCGGCAGGGAGGCGCTGCTGCGGGGTCCGGCGGTGCTCGGGAGGAGCCCCGGTGGCGAGGTCGCGGCCGGAGCGCGCTGGTCCGGGCTCGACGGGGACGCGGCGGCGGGCAAGGACAGGCGAAGGAGGAGGGAGTGCTTGGCGGCGGAGCTCGGCACGGGCCGGCGCTGCGAGGTCGGGAGGTGGCGGCAACCAGGGGGAGAGGAGGCAGCGGGAGGCTCGCAGGGCTAGCGGGCCGCGCGGCCGGATCAGTGGCGGGGCGGGGACGCGAGACCAGCGCGGGGTCGACGACGTAGAGCAGAGGGAGGCGAGGGGGTCACGGGGTCAGGGCGGCGCCATGGCTTCCCGACGAGGAGGAGGCGGGGCAGGGGCCGACGGTGGAGGAGCACCCGCGGGGGGGGGCGCTGGTGGCGGAGGCCGATGGCGAGGCATGGGGCCGGGCTCGGCGAGGCGGCGGCCTGAGGAGCTCGAGATTGGGGGGAGGCGCAAGGCGAAGGGCTCACTGCCGGGCTCGCTGCAGAGAGTGGGGAGTCGGCGGCGGAAGGAGGGAGAAGGGGCGGGGGAGGTCGTCGGGGAGAGAGACGAGGGTGGAGGAGGAAGGAGACGGGGTGGGGGAGCGGGGTGGGCGAGCGAGGCGTGGGAAGGTGGGGCCGGGGTGGGGCCCAAGGAGCGGGGCCAGCTCGCTGGGGGACAGGGTGAGAGAGAGAGGGGGTTGGGCAGGCGCGTGCGTGTGTGTGCTGTGTGGGGCCAGGGTGCAAGGGAGAGGGGAAAAGGAGGGGATTGGTGAGGTGGCGGTGGGTGTGTTGAGGTGGAGGGAACGGTGAGGTGGAGAGGGATTGGGTGGGGTGATGTGGAGGGATGGGTAGAATAGGATTGGGTAGATTAGGGATTAGGTTTAGTTTAGGTGGACGGATTGTAGGTAGTCTGGACCGATTGGGCCTCGGCACGGCCTGACTGCGCCTCCGGACAAAATATTTTATTGTTTTAATTTTATTTGTAAAACATTTTTGTAAATACTTTTAGACAAAATAAAAGATCTGCAGACCGATGTTTTAATTTGAGATAAAAGCGGGTTATTTAGAAAACAAAACTAGGCGTTTGAAATAGTTTCGCAAACAATGCATGATGATGACGATGCAATGCACAAAAACAACACGATTTTCTAGTAGTGGTTTTGCGGGATGCCACAATTCGACACCACTAACAATGGATCTCGCCCTCGAGATCCGCCTCATGGTACCGGAAAGAAGGTCGGTGATATGCATCTTCTCGCTTCGTGTAGATCCTCGCGACACCACTAACAAGAGGTCGTTGTCCGTGACCGTCGAGGGAAACAATCCGGAAACAAAAGGTCGAAGGTAGAGGTATCAACAAATAAAGCCACCTCTAGCTTCCGTGGACGGAGTAAAATTGCTGGATCCACTGATTCGATGTAAAAGAGCGAATGATAAGAGTAGTCGGATGGTGATCAATCCATCGCACACCCAAACCTTTGCTCTGCACACGAATAGGCGAAATATTCAACCAACTCTCGGAATTCAGACTGAAGATCTCGACAAACGAGGTTCAGAAACAAAGGAGTGATGCAGGCTCTGCATCGGATCTGGCGTAGATGATGTCGTCGCGTCGGAAAACACCGGAAGACACGAGAAGGAGCAAAGAGAAGTCCACCAGACGAAGGATTCCTCGGATAGCATGAAGACCAGATGTGGACACACCGTTACCAAAGGAGGAAGCGAAACCCTGAAGGTACGACAAAAACCCAACCACGAGAATTCCTGGACTCGAAGAAAGATAAGAGAGTAGATTCAAAACACGCAGAGGTAAGAGGAGAATAGCAAAGGGGTAAGGAGTAAAATCAGACCTAATCAGAACTATCCAACCGATTTTTCAAAAATAGTTTTGACACTCTACTTCGGCCGTTAGCTAGGTTATCCTACAGGCTGGACTTGTGGGGTATCGTAACTTCTGAGCTCTGATACCACTCTGTAACACCCTCAAAATCGACCCTATGCAAGTTTCAGCGATTCCCGCCAAACCCGCATAGAAACGATTCAAAGGTGCCCACCAAGCACTTTAAATGCGGTGGAAAAGCAATAATAACATTGCACAGATCCTCGATGGGGCCTGAGCAGATATATATACAACAATGACTCAAAGAGTCAAGAATACGAATATACAATACAAAGATCCAAATCACCAGAAAGCGATACGCGTCCGACTACGGACAAGATGCAAATGGGGCTAAGAGCCACGAAGAATAACCAATGGCGTCCATAACCACCTGCCAAGCCGGAAGGGTAACCACGCTATGGCGTCGATCTCAAAACCTGCTTAAACAAAAGGGGTGCCGACAAGGGCAAAGGAAAAAGAGGAGCGTCAGTACTGAGGCCAGTACACGACGAGGCTAGAATTCGGCGGTCCTCGCCTACATAGGTATGGTGGACTGAAGCGGCAGCGGCAGCATGCGCTAAACAACCTATGGAGACTCGATACAACTGGCGGCTATCAGAGAGGGGTAAGAAAGACCTATTCGGATCCAACCTGATACTACCACCAAACATACCCATCCTGGCATTTCCCCCTCGAGACCAAACGAGGAACTCAACCGAGGAACGCACACAGTTGGCAGTTTAATTATTTATTCAGTTATCGTTGCCGCAATTACTAGTCAAGTATAAATAGTCATCCTGATAAAATAAGCAGTGGGCACTTTTATTTAACCATTCCGTTGTAGTTGCAGCACTTACTAGTCAGATACAAGTAGCATGAGATATCCCAAAACCCAACAGTTGTTGGTACTTTTATTTAGCCATTCCGTTATAGTTGCAATACTTACTAGTCAGATATAAAGGTCGCAAGAGACAACCCAAACAAGCAATTGTTGGCAGTTTTATTTAGCCATTCCATTATAGTGAAGCTGATTACTAGTCATTATAAAGTCAAATTTATAGCACTACTTTAGTTATAGTTGTCTATGATCGAGAATCATGCTCCAAGTCGTCCATAACCGCGGACACGGCTTTCAGAAAGTTTTACCCTGCAGGGGTGCACAAATAGCAACAAACACTCGATCAACCTCGGAAAAACCAAATCAAAACCCAACGAGGCTTTCACGACAAAGCAATCACAGGATTCAGAAATATTTCAGGGGGCCACCCCGTTGAGTACACCCGCAACGAAGCTAGCTGACTCCGAGACGGACTCAAGGTTTGCGCCAGTGGCTATAAACGACTGGGAACCCAAAACTGGGCTTGTCGATACCGCGAAAACACTCCGCTTACCTAAACAGTACAGGTTCTCCTCGCACAATCGTAAATAAAGGAGTAAAGCATGGCATAAGTATAGGATAGTAATAAAACCTCAAACTAGTTTGTGGCCCCAAGAAATAAGAATGAATCAAGCTCTGGCTCAGGGGGGTCCCATAATCCTCCCGGATGTGGATAGCGCGAATATTCAAGGAACAAGTATCAAGTACTCGGGGTCCTACGGGACACAAGTGGATGGTTAACAACCAAATAACATCTATTGCCCACCTGTGCCTCTACTTACCTACTTCAATTTTAGTTGTTAAACAGTAATTAAAGTGAACGATAACGAAGGCCATGATCATCTTCAACCTCGAACATGCGGCAATACCCCAACAACTGTGGTACTGGACGACACGCAACAGCACTTGAGCAAGCGACTACGACGCGCAAGTCCAACTATCTACCAAACAACAGGTAATAGGATGTGTCCAAGACAATATAAGGCTGTAAGGGATATCACGGATACGGAAACTAGAGCATTGCAACACAGATAGCAATAGATCAACAGGAGGGAATAAATACTATAAAAGTAAGATAGGTAGAAAGGGGGAGATGCTCGCCTGAAAACATTGCCGAAGGTTCAACCGAAGATCGGGGCGAAGCTCACATCAACTCAACGGCCTTATCCGCGAAGAAGCAAAACACTAGAGTAAACACCGGATGCAATATTTAATACTACGGCAAAAGATCGGGCATGATGCATGTATGATGTATGACATGGCAAGGATGCGATGCAATTGGGCAATATTAAGTGGAACCGGGGTCCCGACAATTAATTAGGTGGTTCATGTTATTTATCTACCCCGCAAATTAAATGTTGTAATAACAGGGCAAGATAAGTTACCGGTTCGCTACACAAATTTAAATGGGACCAATATACGACTAGATTTGCCCGCATATGGGCCCCATATTTAATTATTAGGTGAATTGGCATAAGGCCCCCAAACCACACAATATGCATGCGAGTATGACAATTTAAATATGCAACAATTTATATAGTTGACAATTTATAAAATAGGGTTCTCGGATAAGGGTCACACATCTGGGTCGAAGGTCTTGTGGTTCGGAGGGGTTCTGGGGGTTCGGTCTCAGGGTTCAGGGTTCGACGCGATCGGTATCGGACAAAGGAAGTAGGTCTTGTCGCATCCGAGAAGAAGGACTTGGTTCGGTGTCGGGGGCGCATCGGACTCGCCCTGGTCGGTGCCGATCTTGTCGTCACGAAGGTCTTGTCGGGTCGGTCTTGGCATTCGGGGTGAAGAACTTGGCATCCTCGAGGAAGTACTTGTCGTATCCGTGAAGAAGGTCGTGTTGGTCCACGGGGTCGGGCTTCGAAGCCAGGAAGGAGTACTTGGCGTTGCCGAGCGGAAGTCTTGGTGATCCTCGGGTCCGAGAAGATCTTGTCGCACGGTGGGATCGGTCTTCGGGTCTGGTGCCGTGGTTTCTCAAACATCGAATCCTCGGAAGTGGGGACTTCGGAGTTCCGTGTAGAAGATTTCGTCGAGGTTCTTTAGGTCCCACTTCGGGGTCTCGACCATCGGATCTGTGTCGATGGTGTACGGGTTTTGGGGTTTTTCTTCGGTTCCATCTTGGCGTCGGCTCAGGGTGGACTTGTGCAAGCATAACAGAGAGTCGGCGGGGACACGACGAGGGCGGAGGTGGCCTGGAGGCGCCGACTGGCGCAGACCGGCGAGCGCAGCGAGGCGATGGAGGCGGGCGGCACTCGCCGGGAGGACGGTGGCGAAGGACGCAGGCGGGCAGCCTCGGCGGCAGCGGCCGAGCTGGAGAGCGGTGGCGAGGCCTCGGGCAGTGTGCTGCGGCAGAGGCCTTCTGGGGTCCGCGGCGCTCGAGGAGCCCAGTGGCAAGGTCGTGGGCGGAGCGCTGGTCCGGGCTCGACGGGAGCGCGCGGCAAGGGCAGGCGAGGAGGGAGTGCTTGGCGGCGGGCTCGGCGCAGGCTGAGGTCGGGAGGTGGCGGCAACAGAGGAGAGGAGGCCGCGGGAGGCTCATGGCGGCGGCGGGGTCCCAGCTGGCCGGAGCTTCGGTGGCGAGGCGGGACGCAGACAGCTGGTTCGACGTAGAGCAGAGGGAGGCGAGGGGGTCACGGGGTCAGGTCGGCGCTATGGCTTCCCGACGAGGAGGAGGCGGGGCAGGGGCCGGCGGTGGAGGAGCACCCGCGGGGGCGCTGGTGGCGGAGGCCGATGGCGAGGCATGGGGCCGGGCTCGGCGAGGCGGCGGCCTGAGGAGCTCGAGGTTGGGGGAGGCGCAAGGCGAGGGGCTCGCTGCCGGGCTCGCTGCAGAGAGTGGGGAGTCGGCGGCAGAAGGAGGGAGAACGGGCGGGGGAGGTCGTCGGGGAGAGAGACGAGGTTGGAGGAGGAAGGAGACGGGGTGGGGGAGCGGGGTGGGCGAGCGAGGCGTGGGAAGGTGGGGCCCAGGGAGCGGGGCCAGCTCGGTGGGGGACAGGGTGAGAGAGAGGGGGGTTGGGCAGGCGCGTGCGTGTGTGTGCTGTGTGGGGCCAGGGTGCAAGGGAGAGGGGAAAAGGAGGGGATTGGTGAGGTGGCGGTGGGTGTGTTGAGGTGGAGGGAACGGTGAGGTGGCGAGAGGGGATTGGGTGGGGTGATGTGGCTGGGGATGGGTAGAATAGGATTGGGTAGATCAGGGATTAGGTTTAGTTTAGGTGTACCGGATTGTAGGTAGTCTGGACCGATTGGGCCTCTGGCCTGACCGGTCGGACTGCCTCTCCGGACAAAATATTTTATTGTTTTAATTTTATTTGTAAAACATTTTTGTAAATACTTTTTAGACAAAATAAAAGATCTGAACAGACCGATGTTTTAATTTGAGATAAAAACGGGGTTATTTAGAAAACAAAACTAGGCGTTTCGAAATAGTTTCATACAAACAATGCATGATGATGACGATGCAATGCACAAAAACAACGCGATTTTCTAGTAGTGGTTTTGCGGGATGCCACACATCGCCAACGAGAAGTTCCACAAGATGCGTGTAGAGCTGTAAGCCGAAAAGGGTAAAAATGCCTTCTTGAAGGAACAAATCACCAAGAGCAAGAGTCTGTTTTTCCTTTTGTTTTCATACTCCAACTTGGTCTTGTGCCATCACTCTCCAACTACTCACTATGTACTGCTCTTTCTCCGACTTGCAGTAACCATTGCCAAGGCCAAAGACATTGTTGAGCAGTCTAAGCACATTCAATTGCTGGATACCAAAAACAAGATCCGTAAGCAGGAGAGGACTGATACCTTGAAGATGCACGAGGAGTCCATGGCGGTGTTGCAGGAGTCTGCCAACACTGAGATCAACCGCTTGAAGGAGGAGATTGCGATAATGAAATAGCAGAAGAAAGCTGCCGATGGGCAAAATCAGTGCAATCTTGAAGCATACAAGATCCTCCAACAAGAATGGGATTCCATGGCGTAGTCCATGAGTGAGTGCTTCATACTCCGCCATGTTGTTCGTAGCCTTGAAGTCACTACAAGGAATTTGGCTATGTATGACCCTCCTTTTTCGTCACAGAATCGTCATAGTAGTCCATTTATGACGATTCTATGACGATTTTGAGATCGTCGAAAGCTGAGCGTCGCAAATGAACTATAACGACGTTTTTGGTAAAATCGTCATAACGTCTATGACGATATTGGATCGTCATAACGTCTATGACGATCCAGTATCGTCATGGGCCATCTAGCCAGGCCAGCTCAGATCCTACGTGGCCGATCCTACGTGGCAAAATTGTGACGAAATGAAATTGTCGTAATGTGAATTCAGCCCGGTCCAGTTCAGTCACTTATATGGGCCAAGCCCAATAATTCAGCCTTTTTCTTTCTAGGTCCCGGCCTTTTACACTGTAGTTTTTTTGGGCCTACAACTTTGTAGGATCAATTTTTTATTCTAATTTTCAGCCTTTTTATTGACAATATTATTTGGGCCCTAGACTTTTTACAATCCTTTTATTATTTGGTACTACCTATTGCTTTATGGATTTCAGCCTTTTTCGTAATTCATTTTCCACCAAAATATCACTCTGATGCAACACCAAGAATGGGCCATAGCCTTGTTACAATATTTGATACAGAACATTACAAAGTCAACCAGTCATGCTCAATTTTACTAAATAAATATCTTATCACAGCATATAAATGAACCAGACTTTGGAATAGCGATACTATATGCCCTCATTACATCAAAATAAAATTCAGTTCACAAAACATAGTTGCATAAGGCATCGCTTCTTCCATCTAGGCTTCAATCATATCATCCAGAACTTGCGTCTTGATCATCTGAATAAAGGCCAGCATATCAGCCTATGAAATTATTCACAAAAATAAAAATGAGTAAGAAAGCATTCAAAAAATAGGTTCCTTTATGGTCAGCCTAAATTGACAAATACTATCTAGAATACAGTCACCAGAATTTAGCAGTACTGAATCTTTCACCAGAAAAAGCAATTTTTCATTGAACATTTCATTGATATTTAATAGCATTTGATGTTCAGCATGAACAGTAGTGGCATTCATAAACAATTTTACAGAGCTAATCCAACGAAAATAATATACAAAACAGTTGATCTAACCAAGCACACAACTAAGAAGAGCCAGCCATTTTGGTCACACAACTAGCAGTTGGCAAAAAGTAGGAATTTCTCGAGGAATGGAGAGCCCAGCTTACAAGGGGGAGATAGACAGGTAGAGCCACTGAGGACTGATTCTTGTGTGATAGTGAAGATTATGTGCTCTCTCGATAATCACATTGTGCCTGAGAACAACACGTAGCAGTAAACAACATACACACTCGATCGGAAAATCAAGCCAAGATACTACCCTAGCCTAGTGTTTCCTCACTAGATCCATGCCCCAATCAACGCAGTCGAGCGAGAGGGAAAGGGACAAACCTTGGGGCCCATCATGACCTTGACGGCGTCTTAGTTGATATACAGATTTGAATTTTCTGGTAGGATACTTGACCAAGTCCACTTGCCCTGTGCTCCTAGCAATGGAGGTGTGGAATACCTAGACAGACAACCCAAATCAGGCGATCAACATCAAGCATAGAACATTTTAGTGTTAGGTACATGTGAGTTTGATTAATTCTACTACCCACTTGAGTTACAAGGACATGAGAGAACATTGTATAAAATCCAGGAGCAAAGCATAGTCTACATACACACTCATATAG
The DNA here is from genome assembly GCA_030063025.1 of Avena longiglumis. Classification (NCBI taxonomy): domain Eukaryota; kingdom Viridiplantae; phylum Streptophyta; class Magnoliopsida; order Poales; family Poaceae; genus Avena; species Avena longiglumis. The sequence continues at coordinate 175,473,065 of CP125977.1, read as the reverse complement.
AGTATGTTGTATGCCCACTTGAGTTACAAGGACATGAGAGAACATTTTAGTGTTAGGTACATGTGACTCTACACAAAACTATGGCATTTAATTCGGGACAGAGGGAGTACATTTTTGTAAATAATTCTAGACTCAACTATGGCATTTAACTATCGCTGCGTGTATCAATTTATGCAGTAAGGAATTACAGCAAATTATTAGTAGGTCTTGCACAGTTTAAGATACTTTTACTAGTAAGTGAACATGAATGAATCAGCCGGACATAGTAAATCAGTGAGAGAAGATCAGAAGAGCATCCATTGGTCACCTTGTAGAGGTAGGAGTTGGCCAGCATCTAGGACTAATTGGCGTGATCGAAGATGCCGATATCTGCATACAAAAGATGGAAATAAAACCCATAGGAGGATCAGATCGAGGAGCGGAGCGGAGGTGTGGAGGTGCGCAGAAGAGGGGGCAACTCACCTGGCTGTCCCTGATGACCTGGAAGACGGGGAAGGCAAGGATGGCAAGGATCCTGCGTCGTGGCCAGGCTGCTGACAATGAACGGCTGACGATGTGTCCCTGCTCGAGCTCAGTACAAACAAATATTCTTAGCATCTCAGTACAAATGAACAAGTTATTTTAACTAGTTAACTAGCCAACATACATATGCAAAATACAGGGAACCATAATAACATGTGTCTAGGCTATTCAAAATACAGTAATATAAACACACCATTCAACATATATTAGGAATATTACTCATCCATCCGCATTACACCATAGCCCTGACATGATTCTGATGGTTATTTCAAAAGGCACTCTGACACTACACCAAAGATCACTACACCAGCAGCACACACGCTAGCTATTTCAAAAAGAAAGCACACTAGCTATTATAAGTGGGTAACTATTTTCTGATGACATACTATTAAACTTGATACTAGCTATAGTACTAGTATAGTACATAGATATATTCGAGAATAGATTAATCGTGCATGTGTGATGAGCAGTAAGCAAATCCAATCGACCGGTGCCGAATTCAGAAGTATTACTAGTGATTACTTGACCTGAAGCAGATGAAGGACTTGAGGCGGGAGGAAGACGCCACAGACAATGGGGAGGCCGAGGTACATCATGCGGACAAGGTGGATGGGCTTCGGGAGCTTGCGGTTCAAGTGGAGGATCACCGGGCACAGGCAGGACAGTGACCGGCATTCCCTCCTAGAGCAACACACTTCCTCACTTTTAATATCCCTGCTATCCTTCACAAGTTCAAGTTCTCAGGTTCCTCACGAAATATTGCACCATATTATCTATGCCCTTGTTAAACTCCACTTCAGGGTTGCCGAACTCGCCAAGGCAATGTTTCCTTCATGTAAAATCAATTAATGAGAAAATATATTTAAAATTAACATAGTCAAACAGATTATAGCAGAAATGGAACATGGTCAGATAGATTATATATATAAGAAATAATTGTTTTGATAATAGACAAGGTAACTAAATTTCCACAAACCAACTTAGTCTGTAATATACACAAATGTCTGCCTAAGCAGTTCGAAATCCAAACCAGAAGGCATCCTTAAACTATCAACTCGAGTCTCACGTAAGATAAATGTCGAGATACTACAAAAAATGCAATCATCCAAATGAAAGGTAACTAAGAACTTGCTAGATTAGTTCAAGGATAATTATAGTCCATTAGTCAAGAGTTATCAAAAGGGTAATTAACCAATCATGATTGTGAAGTTCACAGAAACTAAAAACAACTAAATAGTTTTTCCTGAGAAGATAGATGTTCGGTAAATGAAGGTAATATACTAGATAACCAAATCAGAAATTTCAGAAGTTTTGTTTAAGATACTTCAATGATGTAGCATCTAATAAAATCTCCTTCTAACATCATAGGCTCAGCTGCAAATGATTTCACATGTAACCACCATTTAACTAGAGATCATACAACACAGAAAACTACCCCAAGCGTTTTCCTTGTAATATTGAGCGCCATCGCCAAGACTGTCTGGCTGGATCTGCTGGAGCAGAGAAAGCAGATGGACATGACAACTTTTGGCTATAAGAGTATATCGAGGAGGACCGGAATAACATTGCTAGCTTCAGGAACAACAAAATAAATGGCAGGTTATGACACATAATGAAGAGGATAAAATTTGACCTGGGATAGGCAGCGGTGCGGCACGAAGAGCGTCGTCGATCCAGCGTGCAGAGCCGCGAGGGATGGAGGAGCAGGTATGAGGGCTGGTGCGCAGCGGTGTGTGGGATCTGGATCACGGGACAGAGAAGATGATCCTAAGATAGAGCAATGAATAAGGGTCGGTCGTCGTTCAATGCCCCAGCCTTCTTATGTGCGTACAGGAACAAAAAAGCACAAGAAGCACATATATAGACCATGAAACAAAAAAAGGTAAAACAAGGAAAACGCGGCACAACAAGAGATAGGAAGCCCAACCTGAAAAATAGCAAGAGGATACTGCCCTTGTAAGAGAAGCCGCCAAGAAAACCCGCAGTACAAACCAACATGAAAGGAAACACAAAAATAAGACCTCCACCATACAGGCAATGCAATAGATGAAAACCTTGTACATATTAACAAAGAATGCAAGAGAGGAAGAGATGGTAAAACGTACCCTGAACAAACAAAGAGCACCACCACTGGGAAGGAGAGACGGCAGTAGGAAGCTACAACAGCAGGTAGCCTGGGGATAGAACAAAATCGAGTAAATACCCCTCTATACTCCATACAGACTTTTAGTAAGAGAAGAAACCGAAGAACACACATCTGAATAAACATAATACATCAGAACAGTAGGTAGGATTCATAACCTGAAACAGAGAGAGGGCACCAGCAAGCTAGGGAAAGGCTACACGAAAGTACGCAGCAGCAGGCAACCTGAAATAAAGAAAAGCATGGTAAAGGCATGAACAAAATAACACCTCGACCACACAAGTAATACAATGGATACAAATTTGGGATAAATTTCTCTCATGCTAATTTGGGATAAAATAACACCTCGACCACACAGACTATAGCAAATGAGGCTGCGAGTGAACACAAAAATGAGATGAATGAGAATACATTGTTTCTATCTAACAAACTTGGACGAGGACTTGGACGAGGCCACGGAGCTTGAAGAGCTCTTGAAGCAGACTTGGACGAGGCCACCATTTCACTAAATGAGATGAATGAGAATACATTGTTTCTATCTAACAAACTCGGTAGCACCAATTCTAGGATTTTTTCTATTAAAGAAGAAAGAGGTGCTTTCAGCGGCTGTTGCAGATGCTAAGAACGGATATCTATAGACCCGAAACCTGGCTTCTGCATGCTAAGAGCTGAATAAATAAACAAACAAAGCAAAAGCTACACCTAGAACCCGGCACAACCAAATCCTAGGCAGAAACAACAGAGATGTCTCACCGCCAGACTCCTCTCTTTATTCTAAGCAGATTATTACATATTTATGTTCATATATATCCATTTCTAAAGACCAACTACAGCTGAAGTTACATTAGGGGCATCGATGGTTCTTGTCAATCATTCCTAAAAAAATATAGTTTTAGTTTTTACCTAATCTTTCCATACCTGAAACCTACACAGACCTAATAATGCATTTGTTTATCATCATGTATCCAATCTCGTATTGATAAATCTAATAATGAACATTTCATGGGACAAGAACAGAAAAAATGGAGCTAAACCTGTGGAGGACACAGAAACAAGGATTAGTAGCTCTCTTGATGGGAAGGGGAAAAAGATTGGTACCAAGATTTGAGGCTGCCGTAGGTCTAATCTGGAGAGAGAAACATTTTTTGATTTTTCCTGACATCTAAGCTTGTACACTGGGGACCAGATCACAACATCTATGCAAATCTTTGTTTAGTTTTGGGCTCTTGGCTGACATAGGAAAAGGCGGAGACACGGATCTTGCCCAGATCATAATGAAATTTGTGCATGCATAATGGAAACGAACAAAACATCATGTACCTTGAAAGGGGATGCAGATGTGCGTTGAATCTGGCCACCGAAGTCACCGGTTGAAAGTTCTACCGCCGCCCACCAGCCACTCGATGAAGAGGAGGAGGGACGCTCACTGCCATGCCCCTGCTCCAGTGTCGCCCCGCCTGCCTGCGAGCTCCTGCTCCGATGCGGCCTCCCTGCGGTGGAACCTGTGGAGGATGGCCTCACCAGGGATTGTAGGAGAGGAGGAGGAGCAAGAGGGATGCTGACGGCGGCTCAGTCTGAGCACGGTAGGCGGCATGGGGGATTGGGAGGAGGAGGACGTGGTGGGTGTGGCATGGAGGACGTCCTCGTCGGGGCCGGTAGGGGAGGAGGAGGGATGAGGCGCGGCGACGGCCTGTGCTGGGGAGCGGCGGCGCGGGGGATTGGGAGGGGTGTGGCTGGGCCAATAGCGTGGCTAGGTTTTCACCCGGTCGACGCGCGCGCGGGGCTAGGTTTGGGGGCGATGAATGGTGCCAGGTCATCGATCCATGAGAACTTTCATCACTTCACAATCTCAACCGTTCATCGTGTTCATATCCAACGGCCGGTGTTTACCTTTCTTATATCTCATTGGTTATGACGATTTCACGTATTGAAATCATGACGTTTTTTAGCTAAATCGTCTTAATTATTTTGAGTTTTGACTCTCCCAAACTACTTATCACCATCTGGTGTAAAATCGTCATAACTCTATGACGATTTTATCCATGGTCACAATTAAAAGGTCATAGATTGACACATTTCTTGTAGTGAGTGGATCTGCAGAACATAGTGTAGCTTTTCCCCGGTTGGTGACTGTAACAGTACACCAGCCCCGAGCAATTGAGTAGCTTTGATCCGTCAAAGTGCATCACCCAGTATTCTAGCTCCGACATAGGGGTAGAATCTGGCGTTTCCGTCCAATCTGCAAAAAAATCCGCCCAAGGCCTGTGACTTGATAGCGTCACGACTCTTGTAGGTGATCTCGAAGGCGGCAAACTCTATGCCCCACTTCGCGATCCTTCCTGTGGCGTCGCTATTGTTGATGATGTCGGAAGATGGATCTTTGCTCACAACTGTGATAGGGTGTTACTGGAAGTAGTGCCTTAGCTTCCGAGAAGGAAGGAACACTCTGTAAGCTATCTTCTGGTAGTGCGGATAACGCTGCTTGGACTCTGTCAAGACCTCGCTTACATAGTAAACTGGTCGTTGAACTCCGTACTCATAGCCTGGTTCTTTCCGCTCTACTACGACGACGATGCTGATTACCCGGTTGGTGGCCGCCATGTAAATCAACATAGGCTCCATAGGCTCGGGTGCTGGAAGCATAGGCGTCGAGGATCGTATATCCTTTAGCTGCTTCAATGCTACGTCTGCCTCGTCCATCCATGTAAATTTTTCTGCCTTCTTTAGCAACTTGTACAGCGGCAGAGCCTTCTCTCCAAGTCGGCTGATGAACCGACTAACCACTGCAACGCAACCTGTTAGCCGTTGTATATCTTTCAGGCATGTCAGACGGTTTATGTTTAGGATGGCCTTGATCTTCTCCGGGATCACCTCGATTCCACGCTGGGAAACGATGAAGCCCAACAATTTGCTGGCTGGAACCCCGAAGACGCACTTCTTAGGGTTAAGCATCATGTTGTATTTCCGGAGATTATCAATGGTTTCTTTTAAGTCAAAGATTAAGTCATTTGACTTTTTGGACATCACCGCTATATCGTCCACATAGGCGTGAACGTTTCGACCAATTTGATCATATAGGCTACGCTGCATTGTCCGCTGGTACGTAGCACCTGCGTTTTTTAGCCCAAAGGGCATCGTGGCATAGCAAAACATGACGTAAGGTGTGGTGAACGAAGTGGCCAATTGGTCTGTATTCCTCATCTTAATTTGGTGGTATCCTGAGTATGCATCGATAAAACACAAAAGCAACAAGCCAGCCGTCGAGTCAATGACTTAGTCAATGCGAGGCAAAGCAAATGGATCTTTGGGACAAGCTTTGTTCAAGCCGGTGTAATCAACGCACATTCTTAATTCTTTGGTTCCCTTTTTGGGGACAAGTACAGGATTGTCCACCCATCGGGTGTGAAGTACTTCTCGGATAAAACTAGCCTTAAGTAACCTAGCTATCTCCTTGCCTATGGCGTGTCTCTTCTCGTCTTCGAAGCATCGTAGAGGTTGTTTCACCGGTTTGCATTTTGGATCAATATTCAAGCTATGCTTGGCAAGTTCCCTAGGTACACCTTTCATGTCAGCACGTTGCCATGCAAAGATGTCCCTATTCTCACGGAGGAACTCGATGAGCGCGCTTTCCTATTTGGGATCCAGGTTCGTCCCAATGGCGGTGGTCTTGGAGGCATCGCCTACCACAAGTTCCAATGGCTTGGTCTCGATGGCGTCCTTGAAAGCTGGGCCGGAGTCAGAAATCTGCTTCTTCGACGCCGGCATCTCCGAGGCATCGACCTTGCTCTGGATCTCCTTGAATTCTTCGCTGTAGAGGACAGCTTCCGCAAAGGCTGCTTCTCCAATCTCGCAGTCCCTTGCCTTGGTAAAGCTTCCGGATACGGTGATGACACCGTTTGGTCCGGGTATCTTGATCTTGGTGTAGACGAAGCATGGCTTGGCCATGAAGGCGTGGAAGATGTCGCGTCCGAATATGACATGGTACATGCTCTTGAAGGGGAACATCTCAAAGGTCATGCGTTCTTGGCGGTAATTATTAACATCGCCAAAAGCAACCTGAAGTGTGATGCACCCAAGGGACCGAGCCTCCTGACCAGGAACTACGCCGTGGAAGATGGTGCTGGTCTGCTTTAGGTTAGCTTCCGTCAAGTTCATCTTGTGCAGCGTATCCAGGTACATGATGTTAATGCTTCTTCTGCTATCCACCATACATTTGGTGAACTCATTGCCATCAATCAGGGGGGTGATGACCATGGCGTACTGGTTCTCTGTAGGGATGAGGTCTGGGTGATCCTTCCTTTCCCAAGTAATTGGAATCTCCGACCAGCCACTACTAGGAAAATAGCTATAGGTAATCAGCACATCCGTGGCTCACATGGTTGAAGTGCCCCACGACTAAAACAGGCGTGGCTCACCTGTGGGCAGTGCCCTACTAGTAACTAGAACAACCGTGGCGCACGTGACTATAGTGCGCCACAGATGTGTGTGGTCCAGGGCCCTGTTGGACGCTCGCCAAACATCTGTAGCGCACTATAGTCATGTGCGCCACGGTTGTTAGTGTCATCTGTGGCGCACATGGGGGGTGCGCTACGCCTAAGCGCACGCCTCTGTGAAAACGCCACAAACATCTGGCGCACATGGCATAGTGCGCCACGGATGTCTAAACTTAGTCGAGGGCACTCGCCCTAGTGCCCTACGCCTAAGTGGCATGCACCAACTCCACCCCCCCCCCCCGTGGATCGCCTTTTAGGGTTTGCAAAAAATAAACGAAAATGATAAACACTTCAAAAAATTAAATCCTTTCATATTTAGGTAGGTAATGTGGTATAGATTCTAGTAAAATTAATAGAAATGAGTTTCGACTTTATTTGCAAAAAAAAGTAATGCCACGGTAAAAAGGCCGTAACTTTTGCATACGATATCGAAAAAAATCGTATAATATACCAAAATGACCAGAACGAGATTCCAGATCCGCTCGCAACGCCTTTAGGTCGTTTAGCGATTTTTTAGATTTTCAAAATTCGAAAAGAGTAAAAATTTACGGTCAAAAACCGTTTTCCTCGAAAAAAAAAAGCAGGCGACTTATCCGTAGCGCACCTACACCTAGTGCGCCACGGATAAGCTTGGGCGGGATTCAAATTTGAATCCCCACCCCGCCCTCCTCCCTTTTCCTTTCCCCTTTTCCCTTCCCCTTTTCCCTCTTCCTCTCCCTTTCCCTTCTCCTTCTTCCTTCTTCCTTCTTCCTTCTCCCTTCTCCTTCTCCTCTCCTTGCAGTGACGGCGCGACGTCGACCTCCTTCTCCTCCTCCTCGCAGTGACAACGGGCGACGTCGACCTCCCTTCCTCCATCTCTTCCTACCTCCCTCTCTTCTTCTCCTCCTCCTCTTCTTCTCCTCATCTTCCTCCTCTTCCTCCTCTTCTTCTCCTCCTCTTCCTCCTCTGCCTCCTCTTCTTCTTCTTCTTCTCCTCCTCTGCCTCCTCTTCTTCTCCTCCTCTTCCTCCTTTGCCTCCTCTTCTTCTTCTCCTCATCTTCCTCCTATTCTCCTCCTCCTCCTTGCAGTTCCGACGACGACAACAAGGTGACGACAAGGAGGCGACGACGGCGACCTGCACCGACGGCAGCGGCAGCGAGATCCAGATCTGCTGCTTTTTGAATTTTGAAATTTATATCCGTGGCGCAGCACCTAGTGCGCCACGGTTATCGCTTCATACGTGGCGCACCTGCCCAAACTTCGTGGCGACGGCATGTGCGCCACGCCTATCTAAACTTGGTGCACTAGGCGTGCGCCACGCCGAGATAGCCAGAGGCCGTGGCGCACTGCTAGTGCGCCACGGATGGGTATTTCGGGTGCGCCACTAACAGCTTGTTTCCTAGTAGTGAGCGCAGGTATTGGGGAACTGGGGGTAGAGAAGCCATCAGTATCCTCATAGAGGTTTTCTGTTGTCGGACGGTGGGGGTGCCAAGGAAAGTGTGGAAAACGGCCGCCTTCTTTTCGAAGGGGTTCTTTCCCTTGCCATCGCTCTTGACGGCGTGCTTGGGGTCAACATCCTCGTCCATATCACTCGAATCCTTGGACTCCTCTTCCTTCTTCTTCCCCTTGCCCTTGCCTCGCGGTCTGTTCTTCCGACTTTGCTTGTAGCCGGACTCCGAGTCCTCCTTGAGGTCGTTGACGAACTTGCAATGGTGATTGGTGTGAGTGGCCTTGCCATTGTCGTCGAGGTGTACAAGGCACGGCATATCACGGTAATCCTCGTACGTTTGGGGAACGCGGAGCGCTACCGAGGTAGTTTCACTACCTCGTTGCTGCCCACGACCAGCCCCCCGTCATCGGCCATGCTGTCCGCCATCACCTCGTCCTGCAAACGTCATGGCGACCATGTCAGAGGTTTGCTTTTCTTCTGGCGGGCTCTTCCACTTGGTGTTGCTGTTCCTCCTAGCCTGAATTGAAACAGTCATTGCCGGCAGGGAGCCGCGAGCATCGTCGTCGGCAGCTGCGAAATCACTAGCTAGCTGGATCATCTGGTTCATATCTAGCCGGTGATTGTCCTACAAGCGCTTCAACTTATGTCTTATCAACGTACCTTTCTCCAACCCATCGATGAAGGAGGCCATGGCGGTCTGGGCATGCACTCCTGCGCAGGAATTCTTCATGTCCAGCCAGCGAGAGAGGTATGTGCAAGATGACTCATCTTTCTTCTGCACGCACCACTGTAGATCGCCAATAGTACAGGGACGTTTATACGTACCCTCGAAGTTCTTGGTGAACGCTTCTTGCATGTCCAACCAATTGCATATGGATTTATCTAGCAAGTCATGAATCCATTGTCGGGTCGTGCCCGACAACATCAGGGGGAGGTACTTCACGGCAACGTTGGGGTTACCCCCGGCGATCTCCACCGCATTGTCGTAATCCTGCAACCACGTAGCCGGTTTGGCGATGCCATCATAGGGCTTGATGGTCTTGTCAATCCGGAATAACTTGGGGTAAGTTGCGGTCCGTATTACAAGTACAAAGCAACGTGGTCCCAAGTATTGTCCTTCCCAGGCCTCGTGAATCTTGTCCAAGCATAAACGTGCGTCGTATGGCTCCGTGCTTGCTCTTTTCTTCTTGCCGCCAGGGGAAGGGCTGCGTGAACGACGCGGGCTTCCTCCGCCATGGTGGCTGCTAGGGGCGACGGAGGCGGAGGTGGCAGTGGGTTAGACTTCTTTCTGTTACCCTCCTGCAATGCCTCACGCTTGTCGCGGTTGCTTGTCGCACGCGGAGGGTCATGACGCGACCTGCTCTTGTGTCCTTGGTTATGCTCTCCGTCGTGACGGGTCTACTCCGTGTTGTTGCGGATGACGATGCCGCTCTGCCTTGGCGGAGGCATATCCGTGTGACGGTGAGCCTTGGGGTCTTCGCGAAGTCAGGGAGAGCAGGGCGATGGAGATGGGCGACGAGGTTGATCCTTACCTCCATGGTTGGAGGATATGGGGATGGCGTCCTTCCTGTTGCGCGCATCCCTCCGTATTTGTTCTAACGAACCCGTCTGGGACCCGACATCATGAGGAGATCGATCCCTTGGCGGCTTGTACTGGCTAGACTGGAAGAACACTGGGTCGGACTCGAGCCTCTGAGAGGTGGCCTTTTCCAGCTATTTCACCGCCTTGGCCACGAGGTCATAGACCTGCTCCACCGCTACGGGTGATCTATCCTGCTCCAGAAGGGTCTTGGCAACGGAGAGGTTGAGAATAGGAGTGGGCATCACCTACCTGCCTTCGCTGTCAATGTATGGCTTGGCTTGTGCCAGCTTCGAGGGAGCCCATCCTAGGTTTCACCATACACTAGGATTGTTGATGATGCGAGTCGGAGCTTTCTTAGACTTCTGCTGCTTGACCAAAGTCTTTTACTCGGCCTCCATTGCTCTAGCATTCTCTATTGTCTTCTACGCGTTGGCCAGATCTCGATCTAGATGTGTGCCTTGCTCCGCGATGGCCTGCACTTCCTCCAGCAGCTGCTGGCGCTTCTCGTCAAGCTGGACTACGTTCCGTATATGCTCCACGGTCATGGGCTCGACGAGCAAGTTTCCGTACATCACTCTATCAGCTGGAGTAATTTGGGCCGCTGCAGACGTAGATGCCAGAGGTGGCGGGTTTGCGGTGTTGTTGTTACTCAGACCGGTGCCAAGTTCCTGCGGCTGCTGCACCGGCTTAGGCGGAGGGGGCATGACCTTTGCGCGATCATTGTCGGTAGCAACAAGTGGCCCCTTACCTTTGTCCAGCGCTTTAGGAGGAGCTCGTCCAGGTTGATCTTCATCCATCGTCGTCCCAATGGCGACGAACACCTCTCGAGAAGCGACGGTGTTGTTGGCCCGCTCGTCGCGTTTGTAATCCTCCTCCATCTCCTGTATAGCAGAGTCTAGCTCCTCCACGCTGAAATCTATCCCCTCTGAGTCTGCGCTGACGTCGGCGTAGAGCGCGTCAAGCATGGAGTCGGAGGGTGATGGGGCTTCCTCGATGACGGGAAGTGGAGGTGCAACAGCAGCGACGATGACTGGAGGTGTTGGTGCAGCTGCAGCGATGACGACCGGAGGCGGTGGCTGAGGCGGAGGGGCGCCTTCAAAGAGTGCAAGCACTGTCTGGGCTGCCTCCTCAGCCTCCACGTAGTTGTTGATGTTATTCACCATGCTTTCGAAAGTGACGCGTCCTGAAGCCTGTTGCCGCCTTAACGTATGCCGGAGAAGCATACCTTGGTCCAGTCCATCCACAAAGTGATACATGGCATCATCATTGGGGTAATGTGCCAGATCGGCTCATATATGGAGCCACCTGGCAAGGTAATCGCGGGGGTTTTCACCCTCTCTCTAGATGCAACACGCCAGATCGAAGATGGTCACCACTCCGACGAACTTGGATCTCTGTTGTCCAGACGCACGGGCGAAGCCAGTGGACTTGTAGCGATCTTCCACCGTTATATCCTGCACGGGGGCGGTTTGGGTGGGCCTTGAATTTTTCCAATCTTTGTCGGCAAACTCCGAAGAGAGATCCGACATTGATCCTTCCGTGAATGTACCCTGCCCGTAGGCGGTCCGTGCGGGTCTTGACGTTCCTCCGACTCCCAGGGAACTAGTGCCCGAGTCGGTTTCGCCGATGAAGAGGTGGATGTCTCTGATGGGGACGATCGAGCAGCGGGTAGGGTTCGTCTTCGCCAGGATCCAGAAATCGTCGGGAGGGACGATCGGAACATTGCCGGAGAAGAGAACGCGACCGATGGCTACGGTTTCACCGATTCCCACGAAGAGCTTGGACCTCGCCCGCTGTAGAGCCTGAAGCGCCTCTTGCCCCATGGTGGGCGCCAACTGTCGTGGTATTGCTGATGAGTACGCCATGGAGGGGTCCTCACAGTGTGTGTTTAGAGACGTGGGGTAAGGCGGACGGTTGACGGGTACGAGGTAACACACTAACACAGCTTACCCAGGTTTAGATCCCACAACGGTGGCGGAATCCTACTCCTCCTATAAATCACTATAATGGCAATACGCCGGGTTACAGGGATTGGTTCGCTGTGCGAGGTATGAGTTAATTGATGCCCTAAAGGCTCCCATAGGCCTGACTTATATATTCGCCAGGTCCTAGGGTTATAGGGAAAGTCCTAGCCGGACAGGTGACAGAGTCCTACATAGTATACAATCAGTCTAGCGTGTCTTGCACTCCAAGGCTCCGGGTACGTCGGTGACTCCTCTGTAGCCTTCCTTTAACCGGCATGGGCCTCCCTTCTGGATCCATATAAATGGGCCGCCCAGCAAGCCATGGGCCATGCTACCAACTGTGGGCCACCTGGGTTATCCGGAGGAGACATGCTATGAGGATACCCATATAGCATATCCCCAACAACGGCGGGAGCAACTTTTCCGGCCGTTTAGTTGTCGCCGCCATCGCCTCCTCAAATAGTTTCACCCCGTGCAAATATATCGGGGAGACGACATACAGAACGACCAGAAATCACCGAAACCTCACCTCCGGAAAGGATCTGGAGGGGGAACTCATCCACCGGGGATCCATATTCGCCCTACGCGGATCCAGGAGGCTAAGGCATCGATCTTCATCATCAACCATTGCATCACCACCATCTCCATCCATCCCATCTACATCTTGTTTAGATCTTATTGTAATTTCTGTAGTCGTTGTGGATATATACAAGTACTATTCATCTATGATAGATTCTATTGTCTTTTCCATGATGTTGATTGCCTCCATGTCTGAGTAGATTATTAGTTCTTGGGGAGATGGAGAAAACCTAGCATGAGACTGAAATAAGATAAAGTTTATTATGATATCATCGATGTGACCATGTGTTAGATTGTCTTCATCTTGATGTTGGGAGAAGTCGACCTCTCAATATTTGCCTCTTGTGGGGACTTGAGGGAAGGAACTACTTATTGGTAGACGAAGGTGTGCTAGCACTTACAGTGACTATAAATCTATTGGCACTCCTTACGTGTCAACTTGGGAACCGAGGAAATTCACTAAACACTATTCATACCATGGGATACATCCTAGGGGTAAAGTCCCTTAATAACGCAGTAATTTGATTTATGTCGATTGTTGTCTGATATGGTTATGAGGATGATGTGAGCTGTGGTTGATGCCTATTCGTCCAAATACGGAGTTCCTCCCACACATACATAGTTGAGAATGTTCATGATAATAATATTTACCTTAGACCTTTTATAAATGCTAGAGGTGTATCCGCTACTCCCTAAGAACGCTTTTCCCATTGAAGTTTCATATATCTTTTACATACGTGATACTTATTTTCTGTATTCAGTTTGTTTTACTTTAATTACTTTTCTCTTATAAAAAACCCAAAAACACATTTTTACACAACACTCGCATTTTATCTTGTTACTTAGAACTTTATTTAGCATTTCTATTTTAGTATTTATTTCAAGAGTTATTAGACTTCAGACTCCTGCTCCCTGTGGGATCGATATCTTTATTTCAAAACTAGCTACAAACGATCTATGCACTTGCAGTCATTAGCAAGTGCTTTTAGGCGGCATTTCTGTCACACCCAAGGTGTCACAAGTCTTGAGTGAATTGACTACAGTTGTTTATGGTGGAGGGTTGTGAGTAAAAGATAGAGAAAACTTGCGCAGGAAATAAGTAAGAAGTAAATTGCATCAAAGTAAAGATTGCAAATAAGAGTGGAGTTCCTGTAGATCAGAAATGAGGCGCGGAGAGAAACGGTTCATGATGATAGTAAACATGCCAAATGGGTAAAGCGGAATAAGTAATTATGATATTTTCTTATTGCTAAGTAAGTAGGCAAGCAACCCATATACCGACTAGGAGTCCTCATGGCCAATTCTTCCTAGTCTCAATGATCCGTCTATCTGTTACCACGACAATGGTCAGCACATCTTTTAAGGTCTTGCGACTAGATTAAGGCTTTAATCTTGATGGTTCCTTGTTGTCCTCGAGTGATGCTAACTCCTCATTGATATCGGCCTTGTCACTCGAGAGCCGCCGATTCATTAGCCCACAAGTTCATACCCATGAATCTATGATATCTTTAGATCATGTTACCTGGGCCTTTAAATTAGATAACAAGCATTAGGCAAACATAGATAATCATTCTCATAGATTAATAATCACAATAAAAATCACAAATGGATAGATAAAAAGGAGGCATGACACATCTCACCAATTCCCTACATCTCCCACGCTTATGGGGATTTACTCAGACATGAGAGGGAGACAAATCAAAAGTATAATTGTATTGCAAATGGAAATCATCTCAAAATTATTGTAGCAAACCACAATAGTACTCGAAGATCGAATCATACAAACCCAAAAGATAGATCAATGTATCAAACCCTATTCTTATAATTGTCAATATCTCTTTATCTATCTAAATGATGATGGGAGTGATGATGGTGTGTGTTGGAGAGGTGGAGATCGTCGAGGAACAAGGGGATGTTCTTCTCCTCTTCCAGATCTGATCTCTTCTCCTCTGATGAGTTTTGCGGCGGCTGTGTTCTCTTTTTCGGTCCTCTCCCTTCACGAAAGTTTCTTCTATTGATATAGCAAAGTCATTGGCAGGTAGTATGGGTGGGCGATATGGGCGCATTCCGACCGTATCGCCGGTCGTTACACGCACTACACGTCTCCAATGAAAGAGGCTCCAATTGGGGATTTGCTTCTTTTGGTGTAATTAAGTCATAAATGCCATTAGATCTTTAATAAATGTTTATCACCTTAAATCCATCACAAGAAACCAAGGATTCTCTAATCATGACATTAACATTAGTAGAAAAGGCAATCTTCAGCGAAATCCGACAATAAACGAGATGAAAATTAGTTGAAAAAGTCATGAAATTGGGAGCTATCGGCAGTCTTCACTACTTCCTCGGCATTGCGGTCACCCGTGACTCCTCTGGCATGCATCTATTGCAAGATAAGTATGTCGCGTACATTCTCGACAAGGCTGGCATGAGCGCATGCCACTCAGCGACGACACCAGTGGACACGTCTCTGAAATTGGCCGCCAACGCTGGACCCCCTGTTGCGAATCCTACCGAGTATCGCAGCCTCCCTGGTGCGCTGCAATACCTCATCTTCACGCTCCCCGACTTTGCCTACGCTGTTCAGTAGGTCTTCCTTCACATGCATGATCCTCGCGAACAACACCTTGTCGCCATCAAGCGCATCCTGCGCTACGTGAAGGGTACGATCGCACACGGCCTGCAGCTCTACGCATTTGCCACCGACTCCATGATCACCTACACCGATGCCAACTGGGCTGGTTGCCCTGACACTCGATGTTCTACGTCTGGTTTCTGTGTCTTCCTCGACGACAACCTTGTTTCTTGGTCTTCTAAACAACAACACACGGTGTCTCGCTCCAGTGCCGAGGCCGTGTGCCGAGCGGTGGCTAACGCCGTCGCCGAGGAGAGCTGAATACGTCAGCTTCTTCACGAGTTGTATCTCCCTTCACCGACCGCTACGTTTTTCTTCTGCGACAACGTCAGCACCGTATACATGTCGACGAACCCCGTTCAGCATCAACGCACCAAGAATATTGAGATCGACCTCCACTTCGTTCGCGATCGTGTTGCTCTTGGGAACGTGCATGTGCTCCATGTCACCTCCTCACGACATTTCGCCGACATCCTCACGAAGGGCCTTCCGTCACCATTGTTTTTGGACTTTCGGTCTAGTCTCGACATCCGCTCCCCTCCCGTTGCGACTGCGGGGGGGGGAGTTTTGGAGTAATATCCTACGCTAGTAATTGAGGAGATATATTATTTATTTGTTATCTCCCTTTTATAGTTAGGATCCTGTAATCAGTGGCGAAGGACGGAAGAAAATTAAGGTCGGGCAAACTCTAAGGCGTAAAAAAAATTGATGCGGAAATTTGATTATAAACAAAGTTACTTAGTACGGTAGAAATAGGAACATTTTAAGAAGAGGTAGAACCTAAAAACATGCCTAACAAAGCTATAATGTCGTCTAGAGGTCTCACACAATGATAGCTGACCCTCCTTTTAAAATCTTCTGAACTATTACATGTTTTTGCACAACGGGTTCGAATCCTTCGACTGAATCTCCAACGTCCTCTTCCAGATTTTTGTAGTCCAAGAATTTTTTATCCTTATTTTCATTTTTGCTCTTGCTCCTGCTCTTGATCATGTACCATAACACTTGCACTTTCACGTTTGCTTGTTTTGGAGCTACCGGCACAAGCAAATCTGCAATTCATAATTCATAAATTCATCAAATAAGACTAGTGTTCTACCGAAATACAAAGATTCAGAAAGAAGATGTACCCTTTTTGTTGGCCCCTTCCCCTTCGTGTCCATGTTCAATCTAGATGAATCCCATATACGCAAATGGCCAAGCCTCCCGGCGTTCAGCCGTGCCACGTCATGGTGGATAAGTACGCCACACTGCTGTTCTCGGACTAGCAAGTGGTTGATCTCCGGATTCACGCCGTCGTTTGCCTATCCGGCCCGGCCGCGACTCTCTTCGATATGGAGGCCACGCCGCCGGTAGCAGTAGTCCCGTGATGATGTGTCTCAACGCTTTGTCACATGAGCAGTTGGGTTGGCACGAACAGGCTGACAACCCAGGATACACATACCACACGGCCCAACAGCCAATAGGTCAACGAGACAGCTCTCTTTCCTATGCTTTTTCTGCCGCCGATCAATCGACAGGAACGCATCCTACATGCAAAACTTTTTTCGTCCCAAGTCAAGGTAGGGGGAGCGCGCCGCTACCTGTAATTGTCTATATATAATGAGAAGCAATGGAATAGGCCCATCGTGGTCAATCCTCTCACACCAAGTGATAATAGATGATGTTTGTTCTTTCAACCAGTGGACAAGATTTACTTCACCTAGATATTTGTAATCATAATCAAATCATCATAACACTAGGGTTTAGTGTCAGAATAATGAAATTTTATCATAAGTATGTGAGGTATCGATCATCTCAACACTTGAGTTTTAAGGTTTCAAGAGTGTTTTAGATATTGTCTTATAACCATAGCTTTATTCCTATGTTTGATTTGTTAGATATGAGTCACTAGTTATGCATGGAAACATAGATTTGAATTGCTCTCTAAATCACTATGAAAAATCATGTATATACCTTAGTTAAGAATAGAGTATTACATCAACTTAATGCAGTGGCACTAGTAGAAAACAGGACACTAGTCCCGGTTTGTAAGCGGCTTTAGTCCCGGATTGCAATCCAGGACTAACGTATCGGAACTAAAGGTTAGACCTTTAGTCGCGGTTCTGTAGAGCGGGCTGGGTTGGACTAAAGTTCTTCTGCTGCAGCAGCGTTTTGCACCAAACTGCTGCGGCGGCAGGAGGTGGGGTTTTAGGGTTTTAGGGTTTTGTTTTTCTGTGTTTGATTATTTTTCATTTTGTGTTTTCATATACATATTATTCTACGCTACTACATGTTGTATACATTGATGCATATATAATATAATTTCACTCACGATAACATAAATACATATAAATATATACACAACCGAGACTAGAGCTCGTCTAATTGATTTACACCAAGATCATCATTACAACAGATACTGTCCTTTTGTGTCTATCCACGATTACACGAAGGTCTATCTACGTTGTACTCTTTTTTTGAGTTTATGACGTCCCTGAGCAAAAATCCCGATAACTCCTCTTGAATTGCTAGTAGGCGTTCATATGGTAGGAGCTTATCACGCATCGCATCCAACTATATATAAAGAAGTAGATCATTATGAATGGAACTCAACAAAAACTATTGTATAGAATAAATTGCGAATATATTGAAGATAGTCTGTGCCCTGCTACATACACCCACGAATGAACTCACATATGTAATATCCACATAAATTAGTCTCATGTGGCTGCGTCGCACACTTTTCAATCGAGAATATAATTCAATCAGATAATAATCAAGCATGATAATTGTAAGAATGATAATTGTACTATCCATATAAATTAGTCCCCTAGCTCTCGTACTACTTACCGGGACCATACGAAAAGTGAGCTCCTCACGCCATTCACCCTTAACCTCCTTCGTGAACCTTTTCCAAACCCTGTCCGGCAAAAAAGAAATGAATGAGTTATTAATTAGTTTACATATCAGATAATGAACGAAAGAGACAGATATAGTGATTGAAATTACTTTTGGAGGCAATCAATTATGTTGCGGTAGTCTTCCATCGGCTTCTTTAACGAGTCCAAGATTTCAACTTTTGCACGGTCAACGTCAATGTTTAGAAGAATCCAGTGGAAGCTGCGCACGTTTATATACACTTAACATCGAGTAAACAAAAATTGAATGTGTACAAGACAGTCAGACTCTTACCCATAGTTTTAAGGAAATAGTATTTGTGTCTTGTAATGTTGCTCCATTAAAAACATTAGCAAGTTATCCTCTGTTTCCTCGAGGTTATTTATTAGCGTATGTCCATTTACTCTGTTTGGGTCAACGAACCCAATGTTGTAGATTGACTTTCTTCTACATTCTTGAATCTTCATTCTGCATATATAATAGCATACAGAAGGAGCTATAGTGAGGATAACGACATGAAATGAATTGGACGAGCTGAGTTAGTGACTTAATTACTTACAGACAATATATGCTGAGGGGGGACTTGTCGAGGGCGTCTAGGTTGAATAACTGAAATAGTTCACAAAGTTCAATGGAGATCTCGTTTGGACGGAAGTACTCCTCTCCAACTTTACATAGGAGAAATTGCCTCCCTTCCTTTGTGACTTTCAAGTACCAGATATGCAACAGTCGCATATGTGTTGGCAGATCATCGAATACCTCATCGCTGACCAGAGGCTCCCCGTAGACAAATTTTCGTGCTATTGGTCCCTTGGCGACATTATCTTCGCCGGCTAGAAGTGATTCGACCGGCACATTACACTCCTTGGCTAATTTAATAGCTAATTCCATATCTATTCCACCTTGTGTGGGCTGGGGTAACACCTTGAGCGAGGCAATGGATTGTTTTGCATGTTTGCCGAGCTGGGCAACTTCTTTTGATTTTCTCCCACTTGCAGTACTGCTTGATGACTTCTCTTTTAGTGTCTTCTTAAGACAGCGTGTATAGTCATCTTTCCTATTTAACACATGTTGGGGTGGTTGCTCAAGGAATGCCTTGAAGTGCTTCTTGACTTTTGGATCAACTAGCACCTATGGCTCGGGTTGTTTTGGTGCAAAATAGGCCTTCACTTCGGCCCGGGAGATCACCGCACTTTCCTCATCAGTCCGGTGCTAAGCTAACTTGGGAAGAGACGGCGGTACTCTTGGGAGGGGATCTCGTTTTTTGGCGTCGGGTCTCCCTTGACGTAGCAGTGTTATTCTTCCGCTTTCTTCCCTTTGATTCAGTGGGCGGAGGCGGAGGCGCCGGAGATGGAGATGCAGTCGCGCTGCGATCCCTCTCAGGAAGGGGTAGACTATTGTTTCTTGGTGGAGACGGTGGACTCGGAGGTGATGGTGGCCTTGGAGGTGATGGATTGCTTCTCGGAGGATAAGATTTCCTTGGCGCCCAGCCTGGAAACACGATGTGTTGTTTTTTCCAAAGAATAATCCCACCCTCCACTTCTCCAAGTGTTTTCTCCCCTTCGCCTGCAGGGATGTCAAGCTCAAGTGATCGACATGTCAGTTCAACTTCATCCACACCGACACGAGCATAGCCAACTGGAATCTGACTTCCATGGTAGGTCGCTTCCGGTGGACAAGGTAAAGCAAAGCGCCAACTTCATAGAAATGTTCTTCACTGTGACATGTAGCTCACAAGCTGTCCTTGCCTCGACTTCATCCACGGGGTAGCGAACCATCGTTGCACCGGCCGTACCATCTATCACCGATGCATTATTGTCCATCAGCATTGGATTATTAGCTTGTACCTCCGTGGAAGCCACGCTGCTTCTCCGCTGAGATGGGCCCACCGGACTGTCTAACGCAGGATCTTGCTGTCGGGCCAGTACTCTAAGTTCATTAATATGCTCCTGCTGCAGCTTGAACATGGCTTGAAATTCCTCGTTCCTTTTTTCAACCGCCTCCAACCGCGCTGCCTCCTCCGCCTTCTGTCGGTTCGTTTTTCTGGTTCGGCTTCTATAAGTGTCGATGTCAGCGGGAAACCCTGTCTTCCATGGAACAGATGGGCCAAAGCCTCGTGTTCGTCTGACTTTTTCAGGATTCCCGAGGGCATCTGTCAGCTCATCGTTCTCTCTATCGGGAATGAACTTTCCATCTTTTCTCAATTGTATCACTTTAACAAGTTCATCTTTGGGTTTAGTAATGGCCTCCTTTGTAACAATAATCTCCCCGGTTTCAGTGTCATACGACCCCCCATGCCCAAGGAGCCAATTTTTTGACTTCATGGTCCACTGATTTGTAGGTGGCGTGACCCCTTTTTTACGCATTTCTTCCTCGTTTTTTCCCCACTTCGGCACGGCCGTCTTGTAGCCACCTGTCCCCATAGTATGGTGATATTTCTTTTTGGCCGCATTTATCTTATTCTTTTCTGACTTGGCCGTTGCTGCTTCTGATTCCTTGTATTTCACAAATGGGGTCCAGTTATCCCGCTGCTTCTCTAGCGGGCCAGTGAATGGCGGAGTCAGCCCCTTCTTGGCAAAGTTGTTGTACAATCTTTTCTTCTAGTCCTTTAACTGTCCGCCCATCTTCTTAAGGGCCCACTTTCTGACTTTCAACCTCAATGCCTCAGTGAGTTCAGGAGTGTCCAATTCAGGCAGAGAGAAGTGTGCCAAGAGTGAATTCCAAAGACCATCTTTGGCTCTGCCATCGACAAAAGTTTCTCCAACTCGATCACTTTTATTTCCTGGCTTATTCCACTTCTGAGTAGTGATCGGGATGGCGTCCCTGACTATCGCTCCGCATTGGTATACAAATACACTTGCGGCCTCTTTCAGCTCCAAAGGATCGCCGAACTAAGACACTAGATCAATGGTGAAACGCATACCATCGGCCAACTTTTTGGTCGGGCCTCGTTTCCTTGCAGAAGAGTCGCCCGATGCGGAGGTCTAAGAGAAGAAACAGTCGTTAGTACACATATATATATATATCAACTAATGCATCTACTAGCTCGTGATCAGCAGAGGCTTTATATACCTCGTCGGTCTTTGCTATGGTGGTGTCTCCACCGTCAGTTCCACCGTCGTCTCCACCAAAGAATTCGTCATAGTCGTCTCTTCTGTCGGCTTCATCCAAGTTGAGGTATTGGGAGCCATCATCATCTCCATCATCGTCTGCTCCATCATAATGGTAACCTCCTGTACCCTCATCTATCATGTTGTACATGATGTGCTCTTCGTTGTCTCTACCGTCCATAACTTAACTAATACAGAAGAAAGATAAAACCATTTTGCTTAATGCGATAAAATAATGGAAGATAACGTAATCCAGCTTAAACAATGCGATAAAGAAAGATAAAGTACCAGTTAAACAACAATGCATCTCGAATAATCCAGCTAGTACAACAATAAAGTACCAATTAAACAACAATACAACCCTATTACACATCTAGCTAGCTCAGCGAAGACGTCGAGCCCCGGCTACTGAGCCGCGGGAGGTGTCACCCAAAGTGTAGGAACCATCACCGGAGAATATCTCGGGTAAGGTGCCTGAAGAAGCTGCCAGGTATTGGCGTCCCGTACTCCTAAAATGTGCATGTAGCGCCGGACGTGCTCGTCCTCCTCCCTGACACGACGTTGTACCACCACGTCGGGGGCCGGCTCCCTCTGCATCGCACCTGGACCACTCGTCCGCCACCATAGAAGATCCGGGTCGACGACGACACCCGGATTCCTCACGAGATGACGTCCCCCGACTGGTAGCACCTCCCAGTGCCAGCCCGGCGGAGCCCAGCCCCGTAGATGCCAGGTGACACTGTCTAGTAGCGCTCTGGGGGTCACGCCGAGTGAACGAGGATGAGGAATCGGCATTCCTAAACACTAAATTAAACCTATATACTTTAAACATGATGAAAATAAATAGTATCAACTAAAATAAACTATATTACACTCAAATAAATAGTATCAACTAAAATCCTAAAATTCACTAACTAAGAAAATTTCACTAACTAAAATAAACTATATTACACTAACTAAATTACACTAACTCGAAATAAAATATATTAAACACTAACTAAAATATCTAAGAAAAAATTACACTAAACTTACTAACTAATTAACCCTAAAATAACCCTAACTAATTAACCCTAAAATACACTAACAAAATTATATACACGAACTAATTAACACTAACAAAATAACTAACAAAATTAACACTAATTAACAAAATTAACACTACTAATTAACTAGAGCTTAATTACCTTGGGGAGGGGCGGCTCCGGAGGTGGTTGACGGCGCGGGCGGCGCGAGCGGCGCGGTGGGCTCCGGTCAGCGGCGTGCCACGGGTGGGCGCGTGTCGGGAAACAAAAAACCTTTTTCAAAACCTTTTTAAAACTTTTTTCAAAAACATTTTTAAAACCTTTTTTAAAAACCTTTTTTCGAAACCTTTTTTAAAACCTTTTTAAAAACATTTTTTAAAACTTGCATTGGATCTCTGAAAAAACGATATATTGTGAGTCTAAAGATGATTTTTTAAAAAATCACGGACGTTAGATCATGTACGTGTAGTTCAAACCGGACCCACTTCCTACCGATTCGGCAGACATTTGTCTTTTTCAACTGGGAAGGACAGAAAGGTTTGAGATCCCCCGGTTGGGATATAGTTCACGTAACGTGGTCTACTATTTTAGAAAAATTGGATGGTAGCATTCTGTAACTGCATTTTGGTGGCTGCTTCACAAAACGACCCGTCTTTTTGCGCTTGGAAAATGGAAAATGGCTTTTCCGAGCGACGAAAAGGAAAACTTCCTCCTGCAACATTGTTCTACATCCCAATATACACATGCATGCACAATATGGGCACTGTATCACAAACTATGCCGCGATTCAACACATAACATCCGTCTCTTGGACCGAAAGCCATGAAACCTCGAACATGATAGGTCATTTTGTGAAGTTTTTTCGGAGACATAATCAATATACCAAGTTTGATATTTTTCCTTACAAATATTTCACATAATATCACACCACGCGAAGAATTTACATTGTTCGGACCTTTTTGAATTTTTTATGCCCGTTTTGAATTTTTTGCCGTTTCGAACTTAGGTCAAAACGGTGTGCGTGAAGATAAGGGATGAGAATGTTAGAACTTGCATTGGATCTCTGAAAAAATGACATATTGTGAGTCCAAAAATGATTTTTTCAAAAAATCACGGACGTGAGATCATGTACCTGTAGTTCAAACCAGACCCACTTCCTACCGATTCGGCAGACATTTGTCTTTTTCACCTGGGAAGGACAGAAAGGTTTGAGATCCCCCGGTTGGGATATAGTTCATGTAACATGGTCTACTATTTTAGAAAAATGGGATGGTAGCATTCTGTAACTGCATTTTGGTGGCTGCTTCACAAAACGACCCGTCTTTTTGCGCTCGGAAAAAGGAAAATGGCGTTTCCGAGCGACGAAAAGGAAAACTTCCTCGTGCAACATTTTTCTACATCCCAATATACACATGCATGCACAATATGGGCACCGTATCACAAACTATGCCGTGATTCAACACATAACATCCGTCTCTTGGACCGAAAGCCATGAAACCTCGAACATGATAGGTCATTTTGTGAAGGTTTTTTGGAGACATAATCAGTATACCAAGTTTGATATTTTTCCTTGCAACTATGTCACATAATATCACACCAGGCGAAGGATTTACATTGTTCGGACCCTTTTTGAATTTTATTTGCCCGTTTTGAATTTTTTGTCGTTTCGAACTTAGGTCAAAAAGGCGTGCGTGAAGATAGGGGATGAGAATGTTAGAACTTGCATTGGATCTCCGAAAAAACGACATATTGTGAGTCTAAAAATGATTTTTTGAAAAATTAACGGACATTAGATCATGTACCTATAGTTCAAACCGGACCCACTTCCTACCGATTCGGCAGACATTTGTCTTTTTCACCCGGGAAGGACAGAAAGGTTTGAGATCCTCCGGTTGGGATATAGTTCACGTAACGTGGTCTACTATTTTAGAAAAATGGGATGGTGGTATTCTGTAACTGCATTTTGGTGGCTACTTCACAAAACGACATGTCTTTTTGCGCTCGGAAACTGGAAAATGGCTTTTCCGAGCGACGAAAAGGAAAACTTCCTCCTGCAACATTGTTCTACATCCCAATATACACATGCATGTACAATATGGGCACCGTATCACAAACTATGCCGCGATTCAACACATAACATCCGTCTCTTGGACCGAAAGCCATGAAACCTCGAACATGATAGGTCATTTTGTGAAGGCTTTTTGGAGACATAATCAGTATACCAAGTTTGATATTTTTCCTTGCAACTATGTCGCATAATATCACACAACGCGAAGGATTTACATTGTTTAGACCTTTTTTGAATTTTCTATGCCCGTTTTGAATTTTTTGTCGTTTCGAACTTAGGTCAAAACAGCGTGCGTGAAGATAGGGGATGAGAATGTTAGAACTTGCATTGGATCTCTGAAAAAAAAGACATATTGTGAGTCTAAAAATGAATTTTTCAAAAAATCACGGACGTTAGATCATGTACCTGTAGTTCAAACCGGACCCACTTCCTACCGATTCGGCAGACATTTGTCTTTTTCACCCGGGAAGGACAGAAAGGTTTGAGATCCCCCGGTTGGGATATAGTTCACGTAACGTGGTCTACTATTTTAGAAAAATTGGATGGTAGCATTCTCAGAATCGCATTTTGGTGGCTGCTTCACAAAACGACCTGCCTTTTTATGCGGAAAATGGAAAATGGCTTTTCCGAGCGACGAAAAGGAAAACTTCCTCCTGCAACATTGTTCTACATCCCAATATACACATGCATGCACAATATGGGCACTGTATCATAAACTATGCCGCGATTCAACACATAACATTTGTCTCTTGGACCGAAAGCCATGAAACCTCGAACATGATAGGTCATTTTGTGAAGTTTTTTCGGAGACATAATCAATATACCAAGTTTGATAATTTTTCCTTACAAATATTTCACATAATATCACACCACGCGAAAAATTTACATTGTTCGGACCTTTTTTGAATTTTTTATGCCCGTTTTGAATTTTTTGCCGTTTCGAACTTAGGTTAAAACGGCTTGCGTGAAGATAGGGGATGAGAATGTTAGAACTTGCATTGGATCTCTGAAAAAACGACATATTGTGAGTCTAAAAATGATTTTTTCAAAAACTCACAGGCGTTAGATCATGTACCTGTAGTTCAAACCGGACCCACTTCCTACCGATTCGGCAGACATTTGTCTTTTTCACCCGGGAAGGACAGAAAGATTGTAGCCACTAACCGGGACTAAAGATATTTCCCGCCATATCCCACCGCTTCCCGCCATGTTTTCCCTCCCTTTCCCTCTGAACGGTGCTTTTAGTCCCGGTTGTAGCCACTAACCGGGACTAAAGATATTTCCCGCCATATCCCACCGCTTCCCGCCATGTTTTCCGCCTTTCCTCTCGAATGCTTTTAGTCCCGGTTGTAGCCACTAACCGGGACTAAAGATATTTCCCGCCATATCCCACCGTTTCCCGCCATGTTTTCCAGCACTTTCCATCTATATATAGGCCGACCACGCCATGGCTATCCATACATCCGCACCTTCCTCTCTCACAACTATGGACAGTGCCTACTGGGCCATTCTGACCCTCGAGGAGACCCAGGCGTTGTGGGCCTCCAACTACCCTTGCCCGCCGGGCTACCGGCCGGCCGCCGGCTGGATGCTGAGCGCTGGAGGGGTTCCTGTCCCTCCTGTGCCTCAAGGCTCCGCCAGACAGGCGGCCATCACGAACCACTTCTACCACGAGCTCACGCCGGAGCAGCGGATGGATCCCCAGTGGGATCCCGACAACTATCACTCCTGGAATGCCTTCTTTGCTAACCGACGGGAAAGGGAGCTCGCCAGGTACGAGGGTGATGGCCCGTCCCCGGTAAACCACAATGAATCCGGTCGGCGTCTGTGGTAGGCGAACCGTACTATCATCGGCGTGATGCGCTACATCGCCGGGGGAGACCATCCTCGCCTGCGGTGCCCACAAGTCTACCCGCCACAGAGCCACAAGAAGGCCCCTCCCCCGCCCGGCGGTAGCGGCATCGTCTTCCAGGAGACTCCTCCCCCGCCCGCCGTGAATCCGAGGCCGGAGTGGCAGGTGCCCCCGGTATATGCCATGGCTGGGCTGAGGATCTCTGGAGTGGCAGGTGACGATGACGATGATGATGACGATGACGAAGAAGACCCTGAAGCTGTGTACTATAGGACTAGGCATGATTATGACTAAAGGGGGTGGCTTTAGTCCTCAGTGTTAGCTAGTCCCAGTTTTCCCGGTTTTTAATATTAATAAATGTCTAAGTGTTACCTAGTCTACAGTTTTGGTACCTGCCTACAGCAATCTCAGAAATTCCTTTATTAACCATGGAGCATCTTCCTTATTTAGCGATACATTACATCACCAACATCCACATCTAGTGTTTTGGTTCTCTTCTTGTCCGTAACCATGGAGCATCTTCCTTATTTAGCGATATGCTTGGGTTAGTTTTCACTTTGAATGGCGGAATTTCATGAAATTTGTCATAATCTTCTGACATGTCTGTCCTGTCCTCAACTCCCACCATGTTTCTTTTTCCTAAAAGAACTATGTGGCGCTTTGGCTCATCATATGATATTATATTCTTTTGCTTATCTTTCCTTTTTCTTGGTCTAGTAGACATGTCCTTCACATAGAAAACTTGAGCCACATCATTGGCAAGGACGAATGGTTCGTCTCCGTATGCAAGATTATTGAGATCCACTGTTGTCATTCTGTACAGCTAGTCTACCGTTACCCCACCTCCTGTCATCTTGACCCATTTGCATCGAAACAATGGGACCTTAAAATTAGGACCATAGTCAAGTTCCCAAATGTCCTCTATGTAACCATAATATGTGTCCTTTTTCCCATTCTCGTCCGTTGCATCAAATCGGACACCACTGTTTTGGTTGGTGCTCTTTTTATCTTGGGCGTGCGTGTAAAATATATTCCCATTGATCTCGTGACCTTGGAAAGTCAATATAGTAACAAGTACAACTGATCTCCAACAGTGGTGTCATTCATGAGATGTGTCTGCAACCAACCGCTGAAAGTCTTCACGTGTTCATCTCTAATCAACCTGTCAGACTGCCCCGGGTAGTTCGAGCGTACAATATTCTTGTGTACCTCGATATATGGAGCCACCAAGGTGGAACTTTGCAGAATTGTATAGTGTGCTTTAGTGAAAGAATGTCCATCCATACATATCTTTGCTTTCTTTCCTAGCGTGCCTTTTCCACTAAGTCTCGCTTCATGCCGTGATTCAGGTACACCGATCATCTTAAGGTCAGGAATAAAGTCAACACAAAACTCAATGACCTCCTCTATTCCATATCCCTTGGAGATGCTTCCTTATGGCCTCGCACGGTTATGGACATATTTCTTTAAGACTCCCATGAATCTCTCAAAGGGGAACATATTGTGTATAAATACAGGACCGAGAATGGTAATCTCTTCGACTAGGTGAACTAGAAGGTGCGTCATTATGTTGAAGAAGGATGGTGGGAACACCAACTCAAAACTGACAAGACACTGGACCACATCTTTCTGTAACCCTGGTAGAATTTCTGGATCGATTACCTTCTGAGAAATTGCATTGAGGAACGAACATAGCTTCACAATGGGTACTCTAACATTTTCCGGCAGAAGCCCCCTCATAGCAACCGGAAGCAACTGCGTCATAAGCACGTGGCAGTCATGAGACTTCAGGTTCTGGAATTTTTTCTCTGCCATATTTATTATTCCATTTATATTGGACGAGAAGCCAGAAGGAACCTTGATACTACTCAGATATTCAAAAAAGATTTCCTTCTCGTCCTTGGTAAGAGCGTAGCTGGCAGTACCTTGAAAAAACTCTGGATTCCTGCGTTCTCGGTATTTCATATGTTGTTGGTCCTGTCGTGCTTCTGGTGTATCTTTATTCTTTCCATACACGCCCAAGAAGCCTAGCAGTATCACGCAAACATTCTTCGCCAGGTGCATCACGTCGATTGCAGAGCGTACCTCTAAGACTTTCCAATAGGGTAGCTCCCAAAATATAGATTTCTTCTTCCACATGGGTGCGTGTCCACCAGCGTCCTTCGGAACGGACTGCCTGCCAGGACCCTTTCCAAAGATTACTTTTAAATCCTTCACCATATCAAATACAACATCACCGGTACGACGGACAGGCTTACTCGGGTGATCTGCTTCACCATTGAAATGCTTGCCTTTCCTTCTTAGGGAATGCGTGGGCGGAAGAAGACGATTCCCTAGGTACACATTCTTCTTGCACTTATCTAAATAAATACTTTCAGTGTCATCTAAACAGTGTGTGCATGCATTGTATCCCTTGTTTGTCTGTCCTAAAATGTTACTAAGAGCAGGCCAATCATTGATGGTTACGAACAACAATGCCCATAGGTTAAATTCCTCACGTTTGTGCTCATCCCACACACGTACACCTTGTCCATGGCATAGCTGTAAAAGTTCTTCAACTAATGGCCTTAGGTATACATCAATGTCGTTGATGGGTTGCTTAGGGCCTTGGATGAGCACTGACATCATAATGAACTTCCGCTTCATGCACAACCAAGGAGGAAGGTTATACATACACAAAGTCACAGGCCATGTTCTATGACTGCAGCTCTGCTCCCCAAAGGGATTCATGCCATCCGTACTTAGACCAAACCATAAGTTTCTTGCGTCACCTGCAAAGTCCGGGTACTTTCTCTCAATTTTTCTCCACTGCGACCCATCAGCGGGGTGTCTCAACATCTCGTCTTTCTTACGGTCTTCTTTGTGCCATCGCAACAATTTGGCATGCTCTTCATTTCTGAACAAACGTTTCAGCCGTGGTATTATAGGAGCATACCACATCACCTTGGCGGGAACCCTCTTCCTCGTGCGCTCCCCGTCAACATCACCAGGGTCATCTCGTCGGATCTTATACCGCAATGCACTGCATACCGGGTGAAAGAACATGTTGGGCCCCCATGTGTGGTTTTGGTAATTAATGACAATATTTATGGACTAATGTGTGTATTAAGTTATACTTGTAGGATTTGTCCATTGGCATCGCTTGGAGCATGTGTTGGCTTCAAGGTCAATGAAATGCAAAGAAGATTTGTTGGGCAAGCTCAATATGCGAGGTCGATGATGAGGAATTAAGGAAGGCGTTCCATCTTGAGAAGGGCAAGATCGTCTACATTGAGCTCAAGTGGAATGCACAAGGCAAAGGTATAATATTGATAGGTTTTCCCTTTTGCCGGTCTCACGTTGTGTGTGTGAGACCGGGTTTAGGATAGATAACCGTACTATCAAGAGGGGCTCTCATATAAGTAATTCGGTCACATCGTTCGGAGAGAGCTCAAACCTTTGCATACTTGCATCATCATATTTGGTTGTTATTTGGTCTTATCCATGTAATGATATAGAGCTTGTGGTAATCTCCATAACAAGCTCTTGTTCATCTAAATCGGATCTCCCATTTGTATCTTGTTGCGATTTTGATTTATGCGGCTTTTCGGTTTCTCACCAAGTGAGGTATATCACATTATTCTACTTGATACTTTCTCCCTTGGTGATAATCAATATTTCCACTTTTTATTGGGAAGCCCTTGTCGCCCTCTATCCAACGCAATTTTAATCGGGTCAATCGGAGCTTCCAGTCAAAAGTTATTGCCATTTGAATACTTGCCTGTTTGTCCGTTTTCTGGGCCGAACGATAGTACCGCCCGGACGGGCCGGTACTACCGCCCGGGCCTAAAAACGGCACGTTTTCTCTCTGCCTCGTCAGGTACCTTCTTGCGGTAGTATCGCCCGCGTGGCCCGGTACTACCGGCCGGCCCAGAAAAGAATGCTCAGATATTTTTCAGATCTCAGATCCAGATCACGTTTTGACCAGCCCCGAGCCCATCTTCTCGCGTTGCGTGCCCGCGCGTTGCTTGCATCGCCGCCGCCTCATTCCCGTGCACGTGCGCCTGCATTGACCCGCGCTGGGGCCCACGCGCTCCCTGTTTTCCGCTGCGCCGGGCTGCTCGCTGGCCGCCCGCAGACGCCATGGCGCTGGCGCCCGCACCCGCACCAGCGTCGTTGACCGCTGAGGCTCGCCCGGCGGCGCCTCGCCACTCGCTGGCCCGCTGGCTGGCTGCATGCTGCCGGGCCAGTCTTGCGCTTGCCGCTAGCTGTCACATAGCCATCGTGATGCAAGACGACGCATAGTGGGCCAGCTGCTGCTCTGCTTTTTTCCTCTTGGCTCGTTCGCTCTTGCTCGACCCGATTTGATTTGTTCGGTCCGGTAGTACAGGTCGGTACTACCGGTCCGTCCAGAAAAAAAATAGCCCCAACAGCCATATTTTCTGGGCCCTCTATTTAAGCTTTGTCCGTTTTCAGTTTAGCAAGCATCTCTCTTATCTATTAGGCTAAACTTTGTCCACACTTGCTCTAGATCTTGAATCTTGCCTAATATTTTTTCTCCGATGATTCTTGCCCATATTTGAGTGGAAGAGAGAGGAGATCTAGCCCCACGTTTTGACCTAACCGATTCATCTCTTTGTGAGTGCATCTTTGGGGATCTAGATTTTGGGGGATTTTGTGTCTCTCTTTTATTCCTCCTTTCTTGTTCCCCAAATAGCTTTAGTAGCTTTGTTGGAACTTGAGAGTGAGGGATTTGAGCATCTTTGTGGTGTTCTTTCCATTTGCATTTGGTGCATCGGTTTGAGTTCTCCTCGGAGGATTTGGTTTGAATTGCTCATTGGAGCTTGTCCCTCTTGGGTTCTTGGAACCCTAGACGGTTTTGTGGCCTTGGTGGCCTTGGTGGCATTTATTGAGGACTTTTGTGGCGTTTGTTGGGAGCCTCCAATTAAGTTGTGGAGTTGTGCCCCAACCTTGTGAGAGGTTCCGGTTGCCACCGACAAGTGCACCGATAGTGGAAGCGTGGATCGATCCCATTGGGGTGAGATTCACCGGAGAATAAGGGAGGCCTTTTGTGGCGTTGGTGGTTTAATACCACCCCCTCTCCAAACGAGACGTACTCCATGTTGGGAGGAACTCGGTAAAACATCGGTGTCCCCGCGTGCCTCGGTTATCTCTATACCCGAGCTCTTTACTTATGCACTTTACATTGTGATAGCCTTCGTGCTTGAAGTAATATATATCTTGCTATCACTTTGTTGCTTGTACTGCTTAGCATAAGTTGTTGGTGCATATAGGTAAACCTTAGTTGTTTCTAGGTTGTGCTTTACAAAGTAAACACTAGTTTTATTCCGCCTTTGTTGAGCCACTCTAGGAAAAGTTTTAATCGCCTATTCACCCCCCCTCTAGGCGACATCCGTTTCCTTTCAATTGGTATCAGAGCCCGGTCTCTCATTTTAGGCTTCACCACCTTGAGAGTAAAGATGTCGGCTAGGGGATTAGTGCACAAGGACACGCTCACATTCGATGGCACAAATTATGATGTTTGGAGAATTCGCATGCTTAATTTTTTCCGGGAAATTCACCCAATTATCGAGGGATATCTATATGTGGGTTTCTCTTCTCCTATGGATACCCAAAACGAATCTTTAGAGGAGAAGTTGAACTCTCATATAGATGCTCTAGCTACTAAAATTCTTTTGCATGTTGTGAGCAATGTAGTTCTTTCTTCTATCATGCCTTATTCAAGCGCTCGTGAGATATGGACCAAGCTTCAAGATAAATATAGCAAGTCCAACATTATTGAGGATGATTTTGTTGCTTCCACTTCCGGTCGAGATGAGTTCTCATCGTCTACCACTTCACCAACATGTGATTTTTTACAAGGTAATGATATGGTGAGTGGTGATAGAAATTGCAATATGGATAGTATGTTCACTATTTGTAATCCCTCATATCTATCTAGTTGCAACGATCTATCTTTGGACCTTAACACTTCTAGCACTCAAAATTCCTCACATGCTTGTGTTAATAGTCCTTGCATATCATGTAGAAATGACTTGAACAAATCTCATGATGATATGCTCATGGTGTCTTGTTGCCATGATAAAAATGCTTCTATTTCCTCTAGTGCTTGTGTTGCTAACCATGTAGAGGAAAATGAGGATTCTATGGGCCAAGACAAGGTCTTGAAGAGAGCTACAAATGCAATCTCATCATCACCTTCCTCCGGTTCTCACATGTGCCTTATGGCTAAGGGAACAAAGGTAACCTCTTTGAATCCCATTGTATCTCATGATGATGATGATGAGGTTAAGAATAATAATGATGATTATAGAGGTAAGTATGATATTACCTCTATTAAGAAAATGGGAGAGGTTGTCTATAGTGCTCTCTACAAAAATAAAATTGCTTCCTCCAACTTTCTTGAAATCTTGAATTATTCTATAGAAGGCAATGATCTTATTGAGGAGCAAGAAAACATAATTGATGAAAAGTTTGCACTTGAGCATGAATATGCTAATGAACTTGCTCAAGTAAAGGACTCCCTTGAAGAAGAACAAACCACCAAAGAATCTCTTGAGGAGACTTTCACTCTAGAATTATCTAGAGTAAAAGAATACCATGATAGAGAACTTGTGGTGGCAAACTCCTTCAAGTTTAAAAATGATGAACTTTAAGTTGCTTATGCTAAACTTGTTGAGGATTTTAAGCTTCTTGATAATGGCTCTCGGGTTGTTAAGAGGGAGCTCATCAAAATCACCGAGTCGCATGAGCAACTTAAAGCTTCATATTCAAAAGAGCTTGCCAAGTTGCCCTCACCTCTTGCTAATAATAATGATGCTTGTGCTACTAACTCTATTTCTTGTGAAGCATCTATTTTGGAGGAGAATGTTTAGCTAAAGGCTCAACTTGCGTTGCTAACTAGCAACTATGGGAAATTAGAAGAAAGTCATGTTAAGCTCTCAAGCTCGCATGAGGATCTTCTAGTCTCCCATGGTAGGCTAAAGTTAGCTCATGAGGCCATCGTGTCAAAGGTAACATCTAGTGGGCCTCATGTGGACATTAGCACTACATCTACTTCAAATGTTATATTGCCATGTGCTAGTCCTTGTAATTCATCCTCTCACAACCATGCTATATCTCATGATGAATTACACTCCATGCCTTGTTTCTCTAACAATGTAGCATCTACTTCCTCTAGTACTTGTGTTGAAACTAACCATGTAGAGGAAATCAAAGAGCTCAAGGCTCAAGTCACTTCTTTGAAGAATGACTTGAAAAGGGGTCATCAAGGGAAGGTCACACTCAACAAAATCTTGAGTGTGCAAAAATCCCCCAATGACAAGAGTGGGCTTGGATTCAACTCCAATGTCAAGAACAAGTCCACTATCAAGTTGAAGCACAAGGACAACAAGAAGAATGGCCAAGATCAAGTCAAGAATCCGGCCAACATTGTTTGTTTCAAGTGCAAGGAAGAAGGGCATCATGTTAGATCTTGCCCATTGAAGAAGAAGTCTCCTAGTGTGAAGCAACAAGGGAAGCGGCCTCAAGATCCACCTCAAGTCATTAATGGGCCTCTTCCTAAGAGGACTACTCGAGCTCTTCCTCTGGTTGTGGCTTCACCTAAGAAGAAATATGGCAAGAGTAGAACTTGCTACATATGCCGTGAGAAGGGGCACATTTCTTCTGCATGCACTATTGGTATCTCCTCATCCAATCCTACCTTAATTGATGATGCTTATTCACTTTATAAGGATGAGATTGGCAATGTGTTTGCCAAGTTTGTTGGTACTCAATGTGGGTTCAAGAAAAGAACCATTTGGGTTGCCAAGCCTATTGTGACTAACCTCTTAGGACCCAACTTGGTTGGGGACCAACAAGCCAAAACTTGATCAATAGGTATTGTTGGAGGGCATTGGAGTCTTGGTTACATTATGAAGAATTGAGGGATCTTCATCTAGTATAATTGTCAAGCCAAGCCTTTTGGGATTATCATGCTCATATTATATATCCAATGTTCCTCCTTGCGGTAACATATGCTAAACTCTTTACATTGAAAGTTACTCGCCCCCTTGTGCAAGTGTTGGTTTTGTATCTTCCATGCTTGTGTACATGTTGTGTTATCCACTTAATTATCTTGAGGAATCAAGCATATATTTATGTATGATTATGTGGCACACCATGTATGTGTGTTTCTTGTGTTTGAGCCTTACTTGGTTATATTTGGTATCTTATTTGGCTCTTGTGAGATGTTAATGGATTATCCCATTTTGGGGGAGTGTTATGCTTGGGCATTCCACAATCCTAAATTGTGTGTACATGAGGAATAACACCTAGTATTTATATTGGATTATTGTTTAGTCTCTATGTGGTACAATTCTCATGAGAAACTTAAGTTTTATAATGTCCATTAATTATCTCCATTTGTATCCTTTTACCTCGTGTTGGTTTTATGGTAGTATCACATTACGGGGGCGTCATATGCTTAGTGCATATTACAATCCTAGAAAATGTGAATATTCGAGGTTGTGTCACTTAGAATTACTACTGATAATTATCTAGCACCTATGTGACACATTTGCTCATACAAGTTCCAATTTGCTTGAATGCCTTTATTGATCTTATTTTGGATCTTGTATGTGAGAATGATTCTTGGTATGTGTTTCCTTATATTTAGATATATATATATTCGCTTGGAAACCATTTGCTTCAAGTTACTCTAATCACTAGTGATTGTGTGACTATTGGAAGCTACCAAGAATCGTGCTTGAAGTATCATGCTCAATTCTTATATTTAGTTATATGCTTCTTGTTGTGTGTATATGATCTTGTATA
This sequence comes from Avena longiglumis, assembly GCA_030063025.1. Lineage (NCBI taxonomy): Eukaryota > Viridiplantae > Streptophyta > Magnoliopsida > Poales > Poaceae > Avena > Avena longiglumis. The sequence goes on along the minus strand of CP125977.1, from coordinate 175,437,973 downwards.
TCCGTATGAACTACCTAGGGCAAATTATTCCCAATATTTCTTGTTCTTGGACAATGAGTACTCAATTTAAGGTAGAATTTATTGATCATATTCACTTTAGCCTTCTTTGGCCAAGAAAATGTTTTGTGTTGTCTCCCAAGCCTTCCTTGCTTCTTGTGGATCTTCTTATTTTATTGATATCCTCTTGTGTTTTACTTATTGTAGGTACTAGTGATGATCCCATTCGTGTGCATTTTGCATTTAAAAGGAAAATCCTACATAATGCACTATCCATGGGGGATCTCTCCTATATTATTTTAAACACTCATATTTATGCTTCTTTGTTTGATCCATATCGGGTTTTATGTGCTTGGTGACGAGGTTTAATCTCATCAATGCCCATTGTTATGGACTTGGGTTTTGGAGGAGATGGGGATGCTGGAGATCGTGGCACGGTTAATAGACAAGCAACCAGGGCACACGAGATTTACCCAGGTTCAGGCCCCCGGAGGGAAAACCCTACTCCTGCTTGTCTGCTCTTGATTACGGCGGAACCGAAGGTTACAGGGTGCGCAGATTCGATCTGGCATGGAGGTGCGTGCGAAAGTATGAGTCGAGAGATCTAGGACGTGCCCTCCTGGCCTTTATATAGAATTAGGCAGGTCCCGGGCATAATCCTAGTCGGTTACAAGTTTTAGGGTTTTACCCCTTTGAATTTCCTATCTATGCTAGTCTTGCTCTCCAAGGATCCAAAGGCGTCATGGGCCTTGGCCACCCAAAAATCGTCGTGGGCCAGCGTATATCTGCTGTGGGCCTTCCTTGGGCTGGACCAGGTATGCTGAAGTCACGTACCCGTAGGGTATAACCATGTTAGTAGCCCCCGAGTGATCAGTCGAATCGTAGATTCGGCTGAGGACTCTTCCATCTTTCGGGTGCAACTATGTATTAATAATATAAGTGTGTAGGGATTATTGATGCGTGTGCCTGACTCACCCGACGGATCAGGGTCAGTTAACTGTCTTAGGACGAAACAACACGATCTTCTTCTGTAGGGTTTCGTAGCATGGAAAACAAAAAATTTCTATCGCATACAAACAAACAAGCCAAGATCTATCTACTAGATTGTAGCAACGAGTCGATGGAATAACTTACCCTCGAAGATTCCAAAGCGGTTAACGAGAGCAGATTCTCGTGGGTGATGTAGTCGTACTCTTTCCGATCTCAAGATCGCGTAGACGATCCTTCCCAAGGCCATGCTTCATGATCAGTCAATGCGTCACATTTTCGACGAAGACCTTCCTCTCCCTTGTTCCAGCGGCAATGAGGTTGTAGCACTCTCCTCGCGATTCCGGCAACTGGCAGCGTGGTACCTAAGTAGAGGGAGATCCGCAGGCTTCGCCTTAAGCCGGAGCGAGTATGGTGGAGTATGAGAGAGCTATTAGTGGTCTAGGGTTTAGACACACCAATTAGAAGGCTCTAATCCGAAGGCTAGTGCAATTAGAAGCTCTAAACCAAAGCGGCTCTAAACCGGAGTCTAGGGCTAGGATTTAGATTAGAGGATAGGAACTTGTGTGTCTAGAGGAGGAGGCCATGCCCCTCCTTTTATAGGTGGGAGGGGCGGCCAAGGGGAGGGAGTCCCTCCCCAAGTCGGCCTTGGGTGGTGCGCCGGCTTGGAGAGGAGGGACTCCTCCCCAAAGTCGGTTTCAACCTCCTCTTGCTTGTTTCCCTCACTTTCCTGTTTTAGCCGTTTGACTTTCAAACTGGCCATTTGACTTTTCAGTTTTAGGATTCAATTTAATCCTTTATTTGGAACAGCTAGAACACTTAGTACATGATGCAATCATTCCAATATGTAATGACACATTCATGTACCCTTCCCCGGAGTCTTGACATTCCGAACCTTCTAGAACATTCCCGATGAAAACACGGAATCATTTCCGAACTCAAACGGACTTTCCTTATATGAATCTTATTCTCCGGACCATTCCGGATCACCTCGTGATATCCGGATCCCATCCGAGACTCCGAACAACATTCGGTCTCTTTCTCATAATACCATAACTACTCAAAACAACGTCGAATCCTTAAGTGTGTCTCCCTACGGTTCATGAATTATGCGGACATGATCGAGACACTTCTCCGAACAATAAACAATAGAGCAATCTGGAAATTCATATGGCTCCCACATATTTCTACGATTACTTTGCGATCGAATGAACCACTTACATACGATACCAATTTCCCTTTGTCTCACGATAGTTTACTTATCCGAGGTTATGATCGTCGGTATCTCTGCATACCTAGTTCAACCTCGTTACCGATAAGTACTCTTTTCTCGTTCCCGTGATATGTGATCCCTTGTGATCCCGTCACATGCTTGCAAGCTAATTGGATGACATTCCACCGAGAGGGCCCAGAGTATATCTATCCGTCATATGGATGGACAAATCCCACTCTTGATCCATGTGTCTCAACCAATACTTTCCGAACACTCAATGCCACCTTTATAGCCACCCAGTTACGGTGTGGTGTTTGATGTCATCAAAGCATCCATCCGGCAAAGGTGATATGCATGATCTCATGGTCGAAGGAATTAGGTTACTATGTATCAGAAAGCATATAGCAATTGAACTATTTAAAATGACTTGATCTTTATGCTACGCTTATCTATAGGAGTATGTCCATCACATCATTCTCCTAATGATATGACCCTGTTGTTAATAACATCTCTATGTTCATGATCAGGAAACCATGATCATATATTAACCAACAAGCTAGTTTAACAAGAGGCTTTACTAGGGACTCTTTTATGTTTACAAATCACACAAGTATTAATGTTTCCGGTTAATACAATTATAGCATGGTATGTAAACATTTATCATAAGTGTGAAGATATGATAATAACCACTTTATTATTGCCTCTTGGGCATATCTCCAACAGTCTCCCACTTGCACTAGAGTCAATAATCTAGTTTCAAACCTTTGTGTATTCAACACCTATGGCTTTCCGGTGTTGTATGTACACGATTGCTAGTGGTCAACTGATCTCCGGATCTGACACTTCCAGGCCCGTGTGTAATTGCATGTCTTTACGTCTCTACGCATCACTCATTCTCTAATGAGATGGCTTTGTATAAATTTGGTCTTTCGGTGTGACCTTTAGCTCTTTGGAGTTAAAACATGTTGATAATATTGTCGCACAATATATCTTCATAGTATTATCCCACTGTGAACTACACTTAGTTTGATAACAAACTACTTGACACAAATGCCCTCTTTTGCTGCTAAAATAGCAGTCATATACTTAGCCTTTTGTTGTAGTATATGTTACAATGTCTTAACTTTGGAACTCATCCAAATCCATTATGGAACTTCACTTTCCATTATATTGTGCCACCCTTAGTTTAGATTGAGATAAACTTAATTTGTACTTTGTGACAAAACTAGTATCAATGTAGTACTTTTACAATGAACTAACCATCTATTTGTCACTTCTACAAATATTATACTCTTAGTTCTTCCAAAAGATCATAATAATATCCTTACTATTGTCCAATGATCATCTTACAAATCATTCTGGTATATGCTCACAACATTTAGAGCATAGGACATATCTGGATTTTTACATATCACAGTATGATTGATATAAATACTCTTTGTGATTTCATACATCAAGTATCAATCTATACTTGATTATTTGTTTCACTTTACCAAATGTCAATACACTTGAATATATCATCAACATTGAACTCATTCAATCCTTTCTGTGCGACAAGAACCTCTCTTGTAGTTTCTATATTGAACTCATTCAATATCTTGTCTATGTACTTCTGGCACAACCATATTAGCGTCTATTGATGCCAAATATTTGGGTTTTGCCTAAGTCTTTCATCGGGATGAAATTCTTAATATGTGTTAATAAAAGATACATTATTTCCAATCAACAATATGTCTTCCACATAATGTATTAGAAACATGTCTTAGCGCTCCCACTTAATTTCTTGCAAATGCAAGCATCTTCATCGTCTCGATGAATTTAAACTCTTTTAACAATTTCATCATTGTGAAGATTCCAACTCCGCGATGCTCACTTCAACCATTGAAGTTTGCATATGCTTTTAGCATCCTTTGAATTAACAAAACCCTATGGACCGTGTCATGCACACGTCCTAGGTAACCCTTCTATTAGAAGAATTTGTTTTGTTTATCCAACTATCATATAACAAAATTATATGTAGTGGTTGCTACATTAATCCGTCTAGACTAAATATCGCTATGAAAGATCAAATCTTGTCATATACAACCTTTGAACATTTGTTGTGAACTCTTTCCCAACATGTCGACTATTTCATAGATGTGAAACATCCATGTCTATTTCTTTATAGATCCAAATATTTGTAAGGTCTTGTACCTTCCCAGAGGGTCTTTCAAGTTCAAATCTTGATCTCTCGTATATGGAACTATCACGGATTTTATGGCTTCAAGCCATTTTACGGATTCAGGGCCCATCATCGCTTCTTTGCATGTAGTACGTTCATTATTCTCAAATAATGATTCAACTCTCAAATATTGGTATTTGATTGTTTACTTGACCTACTTGGTTCAACAGAAACTTTGATCTTCATAACCACAACCTTTCAGGCACGTGAGCCATGAGCATTGTTGCTGCCTCCGGAACACTTTTCGGTGATGCGCAACTCTGCACATATAGCTAAGGTTCTTTTAACCTTATCAAAGTTCTATTGTCCTCCCACTTAACTTTTCACGAAAAATTCCTTCTAAAAGAAACTTGACGTTCTAAGCGACAAACACTTTTGTCTCCGGTGTTATGGAGGAATACTTAACAAAGACAGGTTCATCCGACTTTGGTTGCAAACATCTTTCTTATGCATAGCATACCAATGTTTAAGAAAGGACCACTTGGGTTTTATCCCAAACCATAACATATGGTGTCATTTCAACGGATTATGATGGAGCTCTTTTCAGTGGAAAAACGGTAATCTCTAAAGCTTTTAATCTTTAAAATATAATGGCATTTTTTATGAATCATACCTTTGATCTTACCATGTCAAACAAGGTTTAATTACATATCTCGAATGCTCCATACTCTTATGGTGTTTCGGGAAATGCAAATCCACGGAACGATTCCATAAATCTTAGGTATTATGCTAAACTTTGTAACTCAAATATCTTCCTTTATGATCTTTATCATAAACTGTTTATATTCTTGTTACAATGATTTTGCACTTCATCTTGAAAGTCCTTGAACTTTTCAAATGTTTCATACTTCATCCATATTAAGTAAATATTCATATATTCACTCAAATTTTCGGAGAAAGCATATGAAGTTGAAATTCATCGCTCTTGACTACACATAATGGATTTCATACAACAATATGTATAAGTTCCAATAAGCTAGTCATTCGTTCCTTTTTGGCCTATGAACGAAGTTTTAATTATCTCTAGGAAAGTTTCATAAGCGTCATTTGATCAAAATCAAAAGACTCCAAAATTCCATCCACATGGAGTTTCTTCATGTTTTCTTTCCAATATAATTTAAACGGCGATCTCACTTCCTAAGTGATCTTTCAATCAATTTGTCTTTCGACATTTTTAGCACAAGTTTTATGGATGTGATTTCTCCAACGATATTTGTGAATCATCCATCTTTTATGGATTACGGAAATTATTTGAACAACCCTTTTGTTCTCATAATACCTAATAAAACAAATCCTGAAGGCAAGCTTTGATGTTTAACAAGCAACACAATAACCCTTTATTTGTTCTCGATAAACATCATCACATATTCTTTTGCTAGTTACTTAGGCCATTGTAGTTCATGAATTGTGTTGTTTCGTATGACGATTCATACCAACAAATTCAGTATCAAATACTTAGGAACCACATTGTTTAATAAGCAAAGAATATAGCCATAACACGTATATCATCTATATACTCAAGCTGAACAATTCTAGTCTTTTCTTTTCTGCCATATATTTATGAGATTCTCTTTCAGTATTTCCTTTTCTGTTTGAAATAATCTATCAACATCAATAGTGGAGTCATACATATGACATATAGTCCAAAGCGTGTATAGTTAAATACCAATGTCTTTGGACTTGCACTTTGAAGTAGATCACCATCATCAAATGTTTGGTGTTCTTTCAAATTCCTTTCTTTAGTAATCTCTTGGTGTAGTAAATATTTTACCTACATCAAATATTCACCCTTATCATGGAATTATCCATGATCAAGCTACTTTTAGCTTGTAACGGTGAATCGTGAGTATAATGTTGCTCTCCCAAAAACTTTTGGAGGTTTAGGACAACTAGTGTCTCCAACCTTTTGCAAATTCTCATCAAATATGAGAACACGACTTTAGCCATATTATACTCTATCATGTTGCAACCAAAACTTCGTTTCAGATATCACAATATCTTCCACAAATCATGGTTTCTGAAACAACTCTTTCAGATCCTTAGATAACCTTGATATTAGGAGAATCCTTTGAATATCAAGAATCATGGAGACAAACATGATACTTATATACTAACACTTGGAATTGTTACTCTTGATTTAATACTAATTATTAAACTTCATGGAGTAACCGGAACTTACTGAAAGTTTGCAATAGGACTTTTAAACTTTAGATTAACACTTCAAAACAATACGATACCAGTTCGTAAAGTAACAAACCAGAATTCTATAGTTCTATCATCTCAATTATAACTAAGCGCAAGGTGGTAAACGGATGCCAATGACTACAACAACTATGCAAATTCACTTTGATTTAGTTTATGATAAATTGAGTTCTAATTAATAATTAAATTAATCTAGGTGAACTCCCACTCAAAACAATATCCCTCACATTGTTTTAGTGATCCCACGAACCAAATCCACCACATCAAAACCGATCATCACGAGAGTTGATATAGCTTCAATGGCGAACAATCAACATGTTCATCATATCTACTATATGACTCATGCTCTACCTTTCGGTAATCCGTGTTCCTGAGGCCATGTCTGTACATGCTAGGCTCGTCAAGATCAAACCTTAGTTTCCGCATGAGCAAATCTGGCTTGCTCACGTTGTATACACTTGTAGAATCTAACACACCCGATCATCACGTGGTGCTTTGAAACAACAAGCTTTAGCAACGGTGCTAACTAAGGGTGAACACTTTATGACTTGAAATTCATGTGCATGAGGGATCATCTTACAATGCTACCATCGTCTACTAAGCAATACAAGATGCATAAAGGATTAACATCACATGCAATTCATAATATGTGATATGATATGGCCTTTCTTCTTTGTGCTTCCGATCTCCATCTTCTAGCACGAACATGATCTCCATCATCACCGACATTGCGTCAAGGTCAATGATGCTTCTCCATGGTTGTCGTCCACCGGCTTCAACTATTACAACTACTTTGAATAGACACGCGGGTCTTAACATAAATTAAAGACAACCATATGGCTCCAGCCGGTTGCCAACTTACAATAAGGAACATTGCATACATCAAATATAATCACAATCATGGCCATATCACATCACTGTACACCCCTGCAAAACAAAGTTAGACGCCTCTACTTTCTTTGCATATTTTACGTGGTTTGGGGCTTTCAATAAGTGTCATTATAACTTACGAACAAGAACCACAACATTGATACTAGCATTGTTGATCACCCGTTGTAAATTGGATCTTAACTATGCTAGGAGAAAGCACCCATAAAGCCACTTATGCAATACAAGTTGCATGTCAAGCGTGGAGCAAGTATCATGAACGATGTCATGTAAGGTTAGCCCGGGCCTCTTCATCCCAACATACCGCAAGATGCAAAGTACACAAGAAGCAATCGACAATAAAGCATCAACGCCCACAATGACCATTGTGTTCTACTCGTCTGAGATCTACATATAGACACGGCTCGATACCCTTTGTAGGGGTTCGTAGCATGGAAAACAAAAAATTTCTATCGCATACAAACAAACAAGCCAAGATCTATCTACTAGATTGTAGCAACGAGTCGATGGAATAACTTACCCTCGAAGATTCCAAAGCGGTTAACGAGAGCAGATTCTCGTGGGTGATGTAGTCGTACTCTTTCCGATCTCAAGATCGCTGAGACGATCCTTCCGGCGTTGCGTTCCAAGGCGCTTCCTTGATCGGTCACACGTTCGATTCGGCGAAGACCTTCCTCTCCCTTGTTCCAAAGAAATGGAGGTTGTAGCACTCTCCTCGCGATTCCGGAAAGACAACCAGCATGGTACCGAAGTAGAGGGAGATCCCAGGCTTCGCCTTAAGCCGGAGGCAGTATGGTGGAGTATGAGAGAGCTATTAGTGGTCTAGGGTTTAGACACACCAATTAGAAGGCTCTAATCCAAGGCTAGTGCAATTAGAAGCTCTAAACCAAAGCGGCTCTAAACCGGAGTCTAGGGCTAGGATTTAGATTAGAGGATAGGAACTTGTGTGTCTAGAGGAGGAGGCCATGCCCCTCCTTTTATAGGTGGGAGGGGCGGCCAAGGGGAGGGAGTCCCTCCCCAAGTCGGCCTTGGGTGGTGCGCCGGCTTGGAGAGGAGGGACTCCTCCCCAAAGTCGGTTTCAACCTCCTCTTGCTTGTTTCCCTCAGTTTCCTGTTTTAGCCGTTTGACTTTCAAACTGGCCATTTGACTTTTCAGTTTTAGGATTCAATTTAATCCTTTATTTGGAATAGCGAGAACACTTAGTACATGATGCAATCATTCCAATATGTAATGACACATTCATGTACCCCTTCCCCCCCGGAGTGCCGGACATTCCGGAACCTTCTAGAACATTCCCGATGAAAACATCGGAATCATTTCCGAACTCCGAAACGGGACTTTCCTTATATGAATCTTATTCTCCGGACCATTCCGGATCACCTCGTGATATCCCAGATCCCATCCGAGACTCCGAACAACATTCGGTCTCTTTCTCATAATACCATAACTACTCAAAACAACGTTGAATCCTTAAGTGTGTCTCCCTACGGTTCGTGAATTATGCGGACATGATCGAGACACTTCTCCGAACAATAACCAATAGAGGAATCTGGAAATTCATATGGCTCCCATATATTTCTACTATTACTTTGCGATCGAATGAACCACTTACATACGATACCAATTTCCCTTTGTCTCACGATAGTTTACTTATCCGAGGTTATGATCGTCGGTATCTCTGCATACCTAGTTCAACCTCATTACCGATAAATACTCTTTTCTCGTTCCCGTGATATGTGATCCCTTGTGAGCCAGTCACATGCTTGCAAGCTAATTGGATGACATTCCACCGAGAGGGCCCAGAGTATATCTATCCGTCATATGGATGGACAAATCCCACTCTTAATCCATGTGTCTCAACCAATACTTTCCGAACACTCAATGCCACCTTTATAGCCACCCAGTTACGGTGTGGTGTTTGATGTCATCAAAGCATCCATCCGGCAAAGGTGATATGCATGATCTGATGGTCGAAGGAATTAGGTTACTATGTATCATAAAGCATATAGCAATTGAACTATTTAAAATGACTTGATCTTTATGCTACGCTTATCTATAGGAGTATGTCCATCACATCATTCTCCTAATGATATGACCCTGTTGTTAATAACATCTCTATGTTCATGATCAGGAAACCATGATCATATATTAACCAACAAGCTAGTTTAACAAGAGGCTTTACTAGGGACTCTTTTATGTTTACAAATCACACAAGTATTAATGTTTCCGGTTAATACAATTATAGCATGGTATGTAAACATTTATCATAAGTGTGAAGATATGATAATAACCACTTTATTATTGCCTCTTGGGCATATCTCCAACATCTTCAAGTTCGAGTCCCTTTACTCGGACCTGGAACATATGCTGGCGTAATTCGACTCAGGCCGCGGAGGACTTACAAGAGTGGAATTCCAGTGTTTTTAATTGATGTACCCAACGCGTCCGTCAGGATTTTTCATCACGCCTGTTGGCATGGATTTATACTAGCAGAGCGCAGTCGTGTACGTTGCCAGGCCATCAGATGATATCTGCAGGTCTTATCTTTGCGTCGCAGACGCAGCATCCGAACATTTGTCACCACGGAGGTGCTTCGGGTGGCCAAGGATATTGACGCTCACTCAGCGTTTTGTTGGGGCAGAGTTGCCAAAAAGTTTTTGCGTGCTGATCCGAAAGATCGCAGTCGAAGGTTTCATAGGGTAAGCGACCAGCGCTCCCTATGGGAGTAGCCCCCGAGTGTCTGTTCGAGTCGTAAAGTCGAGCAGAGACTTTAGTTCAAGCATTGTTTAGTTGTTTTAAGTCCATAGGACACGAAAATTTTCGGATGCTTAAATTCCTCCTCCCTATGGGAGTAGCCCCTGAGTCCGTAGTGGAGTCGTAGACTCAACGTAGGACTCGAAGAAATACTTTGTCTTGATTCATCTTCCGGGTGCGCGGCCAGCGCTCCTGATAGGAGTAGCCCCCGAGTATTTAGTCGAATCGAAGATTCGAGTGAGTACTCTTAGCTGTGGAGTCGAAGAAAGTGCTAGTATAGCTTTTGATGACATCAGTGCTTACGATCGATGACCTCAAGCGTCTGCTACGCCAGAGATGAATTGACTGGACGAACGTGGGTCCCACTTGCTGACTTTGAATTGACCGGTCTGCTATGCCAGAGACGACGGTTCGTTGTGGTGTTGACACGTGTACGGCCAGATCTGTCGTTGGCGTTAGGTCTTCTGGATGAACGGTTGCCATGCGTCGTCTTTGCTGTTATAATCATTGAGGGGAACCGTGGTTTGTTTTCACCGCACCAGTTCTTGTGTTTCACTGCCTCCTTGCGCTCGAGCGATTCTTGCTTCGCGCTGGGATTTCCTTCCACATTTCCGTCGTCCTTTGTACGTTTTCACCGCCGGCGCCGCCGTAGTGTGATGGGGAAACCAAAGAAGTCTTCATCTGCGGTTGGGACCAGCGCCGCCGGAGGAAATAAAGGCACCGCCGCTGCTCGCGTCACCGATGGTGGCTGGCGGCGATCAGAGACGTGAGAGAGCGATCTCTGCAAGCTGCGCGAGCGGGGCCTGATCCCGCAAGATACGGAGGCCGTCAAACTACCCGGCAATGAGGTAATCCCCCGTCCCCCATCTGGGTACCGGGTTATGTTTCTCGCCTTCGTTTTGCGTGGGTTTTCGTATCCAGTTCATGACTTCCTTCGTGGACTGCTCTTCTTCTATGGGATTCAGCCTCATCATCTTTCTCCTAATTCTCTTCTCCACATTGCGTGTTTTATCACTTTTTGCGAGTGTTGGCTTGGCATTGAGCCGCACTTTGGCCTCTTCCGGAAGCTCTATTCCGTGAAGAGGCAATCTGGTTCGGATGGTGTATATCCTATTGGGGGTTGCATCATCTCCCTTAGTCCCAATCTTCTCTTCTTTTCCTTTTCCATGTCCGAATCTGTCCAGTACTGGCGGAGGCGATGGTTTTATATCCGCGACTCCGTAGTGCCCGGGCAAGATTTTGGTCTTGTTCCCTTTGACCCCTCCCAAATGATTGAGAAGAAAAGGTCTTGGAAAAACCAAATCTTAGACGGTGAGGTGGCGGAGATAGAGGCCCTGTACCGTCGGGTGGAGGATCTCCAACTGATTCCTGAGAAGGAGGTGAACGGTGTGGACATCATCCGGACGTTTCTTGAGCGTCGGGTGCAGCCTCTCCAAGCGAGGGCGCACCCGATGTTTCTTTATTCCGGGCGCCGTGATCCGACGAGGGTTTCGAGTGAGAAAATCTCCGAGGGGGATCTTGACAGGGCCCTTCGCGCGCTGCTGAAGTTCAAGGCCGGCGAAGAAATCCCGGGGAAGTCGCTGACTCCTCCCTTTTCTTCGATGTTGGTCGTACCGAAGGTGTAGATTTGTGCACGTAGTGCTCCCCTTTTTTTTGTCGGCTGTGTATTTGTTTCCTTTGTTTGCTAACAAAGTTCCTTCTCATCTTGCAGAGCTTCAAAGTGCCGGGCATGGTACCACCGTTGCCCGAAAGGTATCCGAATGCCCCGGATAATGAAGTGGTTGATTCCGTGTCCGAGCTACCGTCAGCGCGATCTCCAGCGGAGGATGCCAACGAGTCGAGTGAGGACCATACGCGAAAGCGGTCGCGGAGCTCCAGCGAGTCTTCGGATGCCTCGACTCCTCCGACTCCCAGAAACCCTCTGGGCCTTGAGCGTCATGATGATGGTCATGGAGGCTCTTCCTCTCCTATTCCTGCCATTCCTGTGCGGGCTGTAGCGCCGCACCCGCCAGCAAAGCGGAAGAAGGAAGAAAAGAAGGAGGAGAAGAAGGAAGAGAAGAAAGAGGAGAAGAGGGCCCGAAGGGCTTCTCCTATCTTCGACCTGAGCGCATTGGGCTCGTAAGTTTTCTTGTTATACTGTTGTCCTTGTTCCTTCGTGATTTTTGCACTTGTGCTGATTGGTTTGTATGCAGGCAATCCTCCCATGATTCCTCCAGTGATGGTGAACGGGAGATGATGGGGGAGTCGAAAATTCCGTCTCCTCCATCTCAAACAGTGGCGACTTCGGGTGGCGCGGCTCCGGATCCTCCGTTGCAGGAGGTGCAGGTGGTTGCGCCTCAGAATTTCGCAGGCGGTCCTTCGGGGTCGTCATCAGAGCATGTAAGATTTTTCTGCCTCATGGGGGGAGCCCCCGAGTGTCTTCGTGTGCGAATCTTGTTTTTACTCCTTTGTGTTGGGCGTAGCCCCCAAGCCCTTTTCTTACTGACATTTCTTTTTCTGCAGCCTTTTGTGCAAGAGGCCAAGCGGCTTGTGCAAGAGCGCCTGGTGCTGGAGGCGAACCTTCGGCAGCTTCAAGGTATATATCTGACTTTTCTCTTATGTATCCTGGTTTAGTTCTTTGACATTTGTTTGTTTTGAATGCAGAGGAGCATAACAAGTCTCTCCGTGAGGTTGACTCTCTCAAGAAGAGCCTTGGTCAATCGGAGCAGAAGGCCGGAGCCGCCGTTGGTGCGAAAGAACGCCTTGAGCTAGAGCTGACTAAGCAGCCGAAGCGAAAGAGCGTCTGCAGCAGGAAGCCGCAGATCGTGAGGAGCAGCTGGCCACGATTGCGGCTGCTCGCGAAAAAGAGGTGGCGGCGAAGCTCATGGCTGCTGCCAAGGCTATTTCGGGTGAGTACTAGTTTTGTACTTTTTTATTTTCCTTCGGGTCTTCTTTTATGCGGCTTTTCTTCATGTCTTTCTTCTTTTTGCCTCAGATGCCGCAGGCATCGAGTTCGACCGCGGTGCTCTGGAGCACGGGAGTGCTCTAGATGATGCCACTGCGGCGTTCGAAGATCGCTGCAGCACCGTCGTCAACTCCCTAGCCAAGGCGAAAGAGGTCCTTGGTCGCTTCTACAAGGAGCTCGTCCCGAAGGGCGCAGCCCTTGACGATGTGGATGCTCTGGCGGAGGCTCTGTCAGCCGAAGCGCCTGCGGCATATAAACGCAAGCAGAAAGGCATCGGCGCATCCGTCGGGCTGGCGATGGCCATGGCAGCTGGAGCGGAGCTGGATCTGCCCCAGATCACTTCTCGGATGCCGACGGCTGCGGATGGATCAGAGGTAGCCTTTGCTGCCTATTCTGCTCGCTGCAGGCGATATGGGCCCAAGCTCATTGATTTCCTGTCTGAGTATGCACTGCGGCAGCAGGGTGGGGCCAAAGCTAGGCAGTCTGGCTCCGAAGCGACTCAGGCTCCTGCATCTTAGGCGTAGTAAATGTAGGCTAGTTTGTTTTTGTTGTAAATATCTTGAAGAACACCATCCTTGTGCCACGTAGTGGCTTTATATATTCAATGAATTTCTCTGAGTTGTGCTCCATCCTTAGCTGAATGTTTGTGTTCCTTTATTTTGCTGCCGCTCTAGGTTCCTTCGGGTGCTGACCCTGTTGACGCTCCATCCGCAATGCTGTTGCGACCATCCTTGGATGATTCCTCGCAGCTCACTTTCCTTCGGGATCGTGTGCGTAGTATGGAGAGGGAGTTGCTCGGGTTACGCGGTCATGCCGACGTTTGGAAGTCCAAGGCTGATCGTGGTGCAGCCAGAGAGGAGTACTTGATGGCGGAGTTGGTCCGGCTGTCCGAGCAACTGCAATGTAAGTTGTTCTTTGGTCGAGTTGTAGCTCTGTTCTTCGGATGAGCCTGTTGGCCTTACTCTTATGTTGTCCGATTGTTGCAGGTGCAAATCTTGCTCCGAGGGAAGAAAAAGAGTGTGTCGCTGTTCGGGTCAATTGCTTGACTCAACAGGACATGGAGGCCGGCGACTTCTTCTGGATGGATCGTGATCGCGCCTTAGCCCTGGCGACGGTGCAGGATCGTGTTCATCAAGTTTCGCGGGTGCTCCGCCAGGTGCAGACATCGCTTTCCACGGTGTTGCACGTCATGTTCCCTTTGGATGCCGTGCCGACAAGCCTTGCGGGTCTTCTGTCGAAATTTCGGAACGTAAGCAATGTCAAGGAGTTGGTGCGGCAGCAGCTTGTCGCAGGAGTGAAAGTTGTGTTGTCTCTTGTGAGGCTGCACCGTCCTGACGTGGATTTGGCTGTCGTGGCTGCTGGGCCACCTCTTCGCCCTGATGGTGTTGAGTGGGACATGCGTCCGCATTACGCGGCTGTAAGGCAGTATGCCGAACAGATTGTAGATTTGTTTGAGCAGCGTGCCCAGGTTATTCTTCAACATAGGTAGTACCTGTAAAAAGAGAGAGATGTAAAATTTGTATATTTCGGCTGGGCGTATTGTGCCCTTTGTTTGTATGTGAGAACGCAGTGCTTTAATTGGATACGTGTCCTTTTCGTTTGCCTGACGTTGTCAGCTACTCAGGTGTACACGTTTGGCCCTCAGTCGATGAAATCGTGAGGTGGGGGAGCCCCCGAGTGTGCTTGTAGCATATAGTATAGTTGCAGAAAATAGTGAAACGAAGTTTTGGGGCGAGACACTTAGCTTTATTTATATCGTAATGGAGGAGATACATTGTTCGGCTGAGTAGCCTTGGCTGGAAGCCTTATTGAAAGTAAAAGAAGGGGGTAGGTTGCTACGGATAGAACCGTCGCAGGTGCGAGATATTCCATGGGTTGGAGTATGCGACTCCAGACTCCGCGTGCTTGAGGCGATAGGCGCCACCTGGGATGACTTCGGTGATGACGTAGGGTCCTTCCCATGGCGACTCGAATTTATTCAGTCGTTTTTGCTTGAGTCGCAAGACGAGGTATCCTTCGACGAAGGACCGTGGGCGCAGCCGACGGCTGTGGTAGTTGCGGAGAATCTGCTGGTACACCGCTGATCGAGCTGCTGCTATATCCCGTGCTTTGTCGAGTGTATCGACAGCATCTTCGAGTGCAGCCGTGGATTCAGCTTCACTGTAGGCGACGACCCGTGGGGCCTGGTGGCGTACTTCGGCTGGTAGCATGGCTTCGGCTCCGTGTACCATGAAGAACGGTGTGTAGCCGGTGGAGCTGTTTGGCGTAGTTTGTAAGCTCCACAGGACGGAGGGTAGCTCCTTCGTCCAATTTCCAGCTTTGTGTTCGAGTGAGCTCATGAGGCGCTTCTTGATGCTGACTCCGATTAGACCGTTGGCCTTTTCCACTTGTCCGTTCGTTTGCGGGTGTGCCACTGAGGCATATGTGATGTTGATCCCAAGGCCTTCGCAGAAGTCCTGGAATTATTCGGATATGAAGTTCGATCCGTTGTCGGTGATGATCTTTGTGTATGCGCGAACACAGAGACAATGGACTCGAAGAACTTGACGGCAGTTTTGCCTTTTTGGTTGGTGACCGGCATGGCCTCGATCCACTTGGTGAATTTTTCGACTGCAATCAGGAGGAAGACGTCTCCTCCTTTCGAGGATTTTGGCAATTTGCCGATCATGTCGAGGCCCCATTGAGCGAAAGGCCAAGCTATAGGTATGGGCCTGAGCTCGGACCCGGGTGCGTGCGGTTTGTCGGCGAACCGTTGGCATCCGTTGCATCTTCGGACGATGTCCTTTGCGTCGCTCATGGCCGTTGGCCAGTAGAATCCTGTTCGTAGAGCTTTGGCGACAAGGGAGCGGCTGCCTGCATGGTGGCCGCAGATGCCTTCGTGGATGTCTTGGAGTATGGCCTTGCCGTTGTCGATGGTGACGCACCGTTGAAGTACGCCCGTGATGCTCCGCTTGTACAGCTCGCCGTTGATGATGGTGAAGGCTTTTGACCGGCGACATATGCGCCGGGCGTCTGTTGGGCTGTCGGGCAATTATCCGGTTATCAAGAACTGGAGATACGGTCGTGTCCAGGATTCTTCGACTGCCATGACCTGCATTAGGTTGACCATGGCTACCTCTGTGTCCAGTTTCTCGGGTCCTTCGTGTCCTTCAGGTAGCGTAGCTCCCGAGTTCTCTGATTCTTCGGGTGATGCCTTGGGGAATTTACGCTTGATGGATGGCACGCAGATTTGTTCGAGGAACACACCTGGTGGCACCTTTGCGCAGGTGGAGTCAATGTTGGCGAGTCTATCGGCTTCCTCGTTGCTCTATCTTCCAACGTGCCGAAGTTCGCAGCCGTCGAATTCTCCTTCGAGTGCGTTGTAGAGCGCGCGGTACGCGATCATGTTTTTGGCGTGTGCGTCACACTCGTTCATCGCCTGCTGGACGACGAGGTTGGAGTCACTGTAGATGACCAGGCGCGTTGCGCCGCATATCTTTGCCATCCTCATGCCATGGATGAGGGCTTCGTATTCGGCTTCGTTGTTGGAGCCCCTGAATTTCATCTATAGGACGTACTTCATCTTGTCACCCTGCGGGGAGGTCAATATGACCCCTGCCCCTGCTCCGGCTTCGCGCTTGGAGCCGTCGAAATGCATTATCCAGATGCGACATATGCAGGGTGTCTGCAGCTCCATCCAGTGCACCAGGAAGTCCGGAAGGACTTGAGATTTGATTGCGTGTCGCTTCTCGTAGACGATGTCCAAGGGTGATAGTTCGATGCCCCACAGGTCCACCCGTCATGTGGCCTCTGGATTATTCAGGATCTTTGTTCGGGGTGCCGTTGTGACCATCACCTGGTGCTCCTGGAAGTAATGGCTCAACCGTCGAGCCGTCATGAACACGCCGTAGGCTAGCTTCTGGTAGTGAGGGTACCTCTGCTTTGTTGGTGTCAGTACCTCGCTGAGGTAGTAAATTGGGCGCTGGACCCCGTGGGTCTTGCCTTCTTCGGGTCGTTCGACCACGAGTACGGTGCTGACCACCTGATGTGTGGCTGCTATGTACAGCAACAAGGGTTCGCGCTCCTTTGGCGTGACCAAAACGGGCGAGGTGGAGAGGAGCCGCTTGAGGCTTTCGAATGCGCCGTTGGCTTCTGGCGTCCACTCGAACTTGTCTGCTTTACGCAGCAGCTGGTAGAATGGTAGGGCCTTCTCGCCCATACGGCTGATGAACCTGCTTAGCGCCGCTACTCGTCCTGCGAGCTGCTGGACGCCCTTGAGGTTTTTCGGCTTCTCCATCGTCATGATGGCTTTGATTTTCTTCGAGTTCGCCTCTATCCCTCGTTGAGAGATGAAGTACCCGAGCAGCTGACCTGATGGGACGCCGAAGGCGCATTTTTCCAGATTGAGCTTGATCCTGTAGCGATCAAGGCTGTCGAACGTCTCGTGGAGATCGTCGATAAGTGTCCTTGCCTCCTTGGTTTTTATTACTATTTCATCGACATAAACTTGGACGTTGCAACCAATCTGGTCCTTGAGGCAGGCCTACATGCATCGCTGGTACGTGGCACCCGTGTTTTTTAGCCCGAAGGGCATTGTGTTGTAACAGAATACTCCGAACGGTGTAATAAACGTCGTTTTCTCCTGGTCTTCGACCTTGAGTCGAATCTGGTTATAGCCTGAGTAGGCGTCGAGGAAGGAGAGTTTCTCGCAACCTGCAGTCGAATCGATAATATGGTCGATCCGTGGAAGAGGGAAGTGGTCCTTTGGGCAGTGCTTATTTAGTGACGTGAAGTCCACGCACATCCGCAGGATGTCCGTGTCCTTCTTCGGGACCATCACTGTGTTTGCAAGCCACTCGCTCTCTTTGATTTCACTGATGAAGTCTGCAGCGAGTAGTCTATTGATTTCCTTGCCGATGGCTTCGGCTCGTGGCTCCGACAATCTTCGGATGGACTGCTTGACTGGCTTGGTGTCTGGAGAGACATTGAGTGCGTGCTCGGCGAATTCCCTGGGAACTCCTGGCATGTCCGCAGGACACCAGGCGAAGATTTCCCAGCGCTCACGGAGGAATTCGACGAGCACGCCTTCCTATGCGGTGCTGAGGTCATTGGCGATCAAGGCCGTCTTGGAGGCATCCGTCGGATGGACCTATACTTTCTTGGTGTTGACGGTGGAGTCGAAGGACATGTCAGGTGCGTTCTGCCTTGTGACTGGGGGTAGCCCATTGTCCATCACCTCGCGGAGCCTTACAAGCTCGTCTTGCATGCCGAAAGACTGGGAGATTTTGTTGAAATCCCTGTCGCATTGGTCCGATCGGGTCAAGCTCCCATGGATTGTGATGACGCCCCTTGGTCCTGGCATCTTTAGTAGTAGGTATGCGTAGTGTGGGACGGACAGGAACCTTGCGAATGCTACATGCCCCAGGATGGCGTGGTATTGTGACGGCCAGTCCACCACTTCGAATTCAAGTCGCTCCTGCCAAAAGTTGTCCGGCTTTCCGAAGATGACGTCGAGTCCTATTTTGCCCAGGGGGAATATGCCCTTTCCTGGTACAATGTCGTGTAACGTTGTGTCTGATTGTTCCAGGCTACATTGCGGGATCCGCATAGCTACCAGGGTGCTTGCGAACATTAGGTTGATGCCGCTGCCACCGTCCATGAAGACGTGACTCATCTCAAAGCCTCCGATCTGCGCCTCTAGCACCAGGGCAGCATGACCTGGGCGAGGGATCTGGCAAGGGTGATCCGCGCGAGTGAACGTGATGCAGGACTCCGATCCGCTGAGGTACTCAGGGATTGCAGTGGAGTTTCCACGGCCAAGTTGATTTGTCGGGTGATTTTCTTCTGCACCCTGTTTGTGGGGCGTCCCTTCTGTATCATATTCAGTGCTCCCTTTGGTGGGGGGTATACGACCCCGGCGTTTTTTTGCGCTGGTGCGACTAGTTGGTTTGGGCCTCCAATAGGTGGCGGAGGAGGAGCTCTGTGTGCTATTTCTCCTTGCGCGGGTGCGTTTCCGAACGCAGGGATTGGGGCTTGTTGCCTCATCTGCGCCATGCTTTCGCTGAGTTTCTGGAACTCGCGGCAGTCCTTGAGCATGTGACTGGCTTTCTTTTTGCCATCTTGCTTGTCGATGTAGAAGTGGATGGTGCATGGACCCGAAAGTTTTTCGAATGCTGAGGGTCCGTTGTCGCGATCGCGGCGTTGCCACGATTGTGATGATCGTCCGCTGTCTCGGAGATTTCCTCCGCGGTAACCTCCGCTGTTGCGGCTGTTGTCGTTGTGGCGGTCGGCGTAGCCAGCCGCGACCATGTCGGGTCTGTCGCGGTCTTCATAGACACGCGATCTCCTCTTGCTGCGGCGTTCTCGCCTTCGGCCGTAGTCATCCTCTTCATCTTATTGCGCTCGCTGGATGCAATCTTCGCCGTCTGCCCAACTGTTGGCAATTTCCATGAGGTGGTCGAGTGTCTTGGGCTTGACACGCCCAAGTTCTTCCTTGAAATCTTGGCGCGCTTGCCGTCTCAAGAAAGCGTCGATGGCCCTCTCCTCGGAGATATGCGCTGCGGAGTTCTTGGTGGTAGACCAGCATAATATGTACGAGCGAATAGATTCCCCCGTTCTCTGAGTGGAGGCTCGCAACTCTTCGATTGAGGCGGGCCTCTTGCTGGTGCCCTTGAAATTTCGGATGAAGCTGTAAGCTATATCCTCCCAACTTCGGATGGATCCTGATGATAGGCTGCTGAGCCAGACCCGCGCCGCGCCTGCCAGCTGCAGCTAGAGGCATTGCATGGCGGTTTCTTTGTTACCGCCGTGTAGCTTGACGGATGATAGATGATCGCTGAGCCAAGATTTTGGATCTTGCGTGTCGTTGAACTTCGGAGTGTCCGAAGGAAGCTTGAAATTGTGTGGCATCTTTGTTCGCCGAACAGATCTGCTGAAGCATCGAGCTCCACAGAGTTCTCCTTCATCTTCATCCATCTTGGACTCGGGCGAGCATGCGCGTTTGGCTCGCGCTTTGTCGATTTTGCGCTGTGTAAGCGCGTGTCTGGCGTCGTATTCGCGTTTATGGCGATGCGAGCTCTTCTTCCTTCGAGGAAGGTCGTGCTCCTCTTCCTCTTCGGATGAAGGGGTGGGGCTACGGTCGTGCCTGACCGGAGCTTTCTTCTTCGGCTCAGAGGCCTTCGTGGAGCGCAGCTCCGACGAGTCCGAGTCCGGTTAGTGCGGACTTATGCATGGCTCTTTTCGGGTCCCCCTCTGGAGGTTGGTGGGCCGCGAGATACGCGGTGGCTGCCAGGATCGCAGCTTGTGGTGTCTTCGGGATGATGTTGCCGTCGGCATCCATATCCATGAACGACGTGTGGAGAGTTCGGGTCACATCACGACGTTCCTTGGGATCCATGTTCTCCACCCGCGAGCGATGCTTGTTTCCCTGATTTCGATTCGTGCTAGAGCCGGGTGCCATGGTGGAGAGCGCAGCTCGTCGCGCGCTGGACTCGGAGGCTGCTTGCTTGCGTTTATCAAGTGTCTCCTGCATCTTGACTTGCTTCTTGTGCTCCTCGATGAGGAGGTAGTGGTACGCCATCAGTAGGTCGCGTGGCGAATCCACAGGCAGGACTATGTCGCCTGCGAGGCACGACGTGCCTGTACCCATCCTTCTTTGCTAAGTTGGATGACGTGGCCGTTGTTCTTGTTGGGCGGCGGGTTGGGCGTTTGTTGATCCTGGATGACCGCGGCGCATAGGTAGCGCTCATAGATCGGTTTGCTGCTGCCGCAGCTTTTAGATCTAGAACCGTAGGTCCCTTCATCCGAAGGTGGATCGCACAGATCGGAGTTGCAGCTGCTGCTGCTGTAGAACTCATCTGTCGATGGTGACTGCGTACCACGGGGTGTGGAGCTCACGAGGCGGGCCTGATTGATGGCACGGGCACCCGCTTAGGAAGGCGGAGGGTGCCAGTTTGTCCCACCTGGAAGCAGAAGCTCCCGAACAAAAGCTCGAGTCCGTCGCCTACGGGCTCGAAATCTTTCATGGTGGCCGGCGAGTGGGCGGTGAAGTCGAAGGTCCCGAAGAGGAGGCGATTCTCCGTCGCCGCGGAGTTGTAGATCGATCGGGTTGGGACCGTCACGATCGCACAATCAGCAGCCCCGATTCCCACAGACGGCGCCAATTGACGAGGTTTAATCTTATCAATGCCCATTGTTATGGACTTGGGTTTTGGAGAAGATGGGGATGCTGGAGATCGTTGCACGGTTAACAGACAAGCAACCAGGGGACACGAGATTTACCCAGGTTCAGGCCCCCGGAGGGAAAACCCTACTCCTGCTTGTCTGCTCTTGATTACGGCGGAACCGAAGGTTACAGGGTGCGCAGATTCGATTTGGCGTGGAGATGCGTGCGAAAGTATGAGTCGAGAGATCAAGGACGTGCCCTCCTGGACTTTATATAGACTTAGGCAGGTCCCGGGCATAATCCTAGTCGGTTACAAGTTCTAGGGTTTTACCCCTTTGAATTTCCTATCTATGCTAGTCTTGCTCTCCAAGGATCCAAAGGCGTCATGGGCCTTGGCCACCCGAAAATCATCGTGGGCCAGCGTATATCTGCTGTGGGCCTTCCTTGGGCTGGACCAGGTATGTTGAAGTCACGTACCCGTAGGGTATAACCATGTCACTTGGAACCTCAATATTTTCGCTTTGGTACTTAGTGCCATAATGAGAAGTTTGGGGAGTTTGGTTTCTTGTTGGAACCTTGCTCTTTTTGAGAGTTGGTTTTGTCTCATTCCTTGTTTCTTGATTTGACCATTTTAGAATGAGATAAATCCTTGAGCATTTTTATTTCTATCTATTTTTGATCTTTTGGCCTTAGCCTAGTTCATTTGTTGAACTTGTGATCTTTCATGTGTTGAATTGCTTCTTTGATACAATTTGGACACCGCTTGTCTTGTCACACTCTTGTGTGTGCAATATTGAGTTACTTGGTGTTTTTGTTCAAATTGTATCTCCTTTTGGTTCTTGAAAGCTTTATGCATGCATATTTACTATATGTTTGTAATGTGGCATGTTTGCTTTCTTTGATCCAATATATAGGGGAAACTCCACCAATTCCCATCGGCTAAGTTGTGCATGAAATTCAATTTCATATCAATGTGCACATAATTATGTGGAGTCTCTCCTATGTATTGTAGTTTCTCTAACTACTTTGGACCCAATAAGTTTGGGGACCATTTTGTACTTAAATGTGTTTTAGGTACATTGGAGATATATTGGACGCTTGTCTCTCAATTTTGAAGAAGTGATGCTTAGAAGAAAATTTGAGGCAAGCTATAGGATGATCAACGAATTCATATCCTCTACATCCCTCCAATCATATCTCGGTAACAAGTATCTCTTTCTCATGCTCACATATCTTGATTCCAACCGTTTGTCGGTTGCCTTCTAGCATGAATTCATGTATTTGTAATTGTTGTAGTTCTAGCCATGGTTTTAATAGAACTCTCTATTGTAAATGGGTATAAGTTGAGATGAGTACATATAGTTGAGACTATACAAAATCATGCATATGATCCTCCAATCACAAATATGTCAATCTAGCAATTTTATTGCCTATCATCTCCTCAACTTCTCTCATATGCAATAGTGAGATTTTGCTAGTCTATTTTCTCTTATGATACTTGTTGCCTTTCTTCATATATTTCAACTTTCTCCTTTTCCCTTGGTGATAGTTGTAATATATGTAGTGTGTTGGTATTTTAAGCTCATTAATGTACAATATAATAAGATATTTGAGCCTTTGGCCATGCTTTGAAGCAAAAATCTTATTGGTATATGTTGTGACTTCATTTTTGCTTTCATGTGCTTTATTGTATATCTTCCTTGTATGTGCTTGTTTCTTTATGGGCATATATCTTTGTGATGTCATCCACTTAGAGATATATACACATATGAGAAGATAATTTTAGTTGATTTTTAAAATCCTTGGAGACCACCTTTCTACTCCTTTTTGATTCTTCGGTGGCTTCCAAATTTAATTGCCTATGAGTGCTTGTTCCTCTTGTTTGCATCTTTTGGCACTCATATTTATTCTCTCATGCCTTGTATTGTTAAATGAACTTGGATGAGTGAGGATTCCATGATTATGCACCTTGATCCCAAATACAATTATCATAATTGGTGCATTATCTTTGGGGAGCTCATCTAATTCATCTAATAATGCACATTTGTCTTCTTTCTCATTTGTTGTGTTTTAAATACTTATGGGGGAGCGAGGATTCCATATTTGTGCAATATGTATTCTAATGCATTTATTTTGAATTGTGCACAAACCTTGGGGAGCTTCTCTATTTGTTATTTAAAACACTCTTTTGCTCATATCATAATATCTTGTTGTTTCCATTTGGACTCATTTGTTGTTTTCAAATTGGTTTGTCGGACCTTGTAGTTGCTTGCGTCATTTGACTTTATTTTTGCAATCTTCGGGTCCTCGATATAGTTCTACTCCCTCCCAAGTATTCATCATTGGATATGTGCGAAGGCACACCTTTGGAGGAATTATTACCATATTTGCCTTCTAGAACTTGTCACCCATTTCGGTAATCGATGCCAATGGGGGAGAAGTTTTAGAGGGTTTAAGGGAAGTTGGTTTATGCATTGAGTTTGTTCTTGTGCATTTACTTCTCATGCTCTTGCATCTTTGTTGTTGCTTAGCATGTGGTATATATAGAGGAAACTCCACCAATGATAATGATTGGCAATATATGCAATGAAATTCAAGTTCATCACACATGCATAGATTGTGGGAGAGTTTGCTCTATATATGATGGTGGTACCAATATCACATACTTTTGTAGTATTTTATTCATTAAAATTCCTTATATAAACCCTCTTAAAGGGATTGTCATCAATTACCAAAATGGGGGAGATTGAAAGAACATGTTGGGCCCCCATGTGTGGTTTTGGTAATTAATGACAATATTTATGGACTAATGTGTGTATTAAGTTATACTTGTAGGATTTGTCCATTGGCATCACTTGGAGCATGTGTTGGCTTCAAGGTCAATGAAATGCAAAGAAGATTTGTTGGGCAAGCTCAATATGCGAGGTCGATGATGAGGAATTAAGGAAGGCGTTCCATCTTGAGAAGGGCAAGATCGTCTACATTGATCTCAAGTGGAATGCACAAGGCAAAGGTATAATATTGATAGGTTTTCCCTTTTGCCGGTCTCACGTTGTGTGTGTGAGACCGGGTTTAGGATAGATAACCGTACTATCAAGAGGGGCTCTCATATAAGTAATTCGGTCACATCGTTCGGAGAGAGCTCAAACCTTTGCATACTTGCATCATCATATTTGGTTGTTATTTGGTCTTATTCATGTAATGATATAGAGCTTGTGGTAATCTCCATAACAAGCTCTTGTTCATCTAAATCGGATCTCCCATTTGTATCTTGTTGCGATTTTGATTTATGCGGCTTTTCGGTTTCTCACCAAATGAGGTATATATCACATTATTCTACTTGATACTTTCTCCCTTGGTGATAATCAATATTTCCACTTTTTATTGGAAAGCCCTTGTCGCCCTCTATCCAACGCAATTTTAATCGGGTCAATCGGAGCTTCCAGTCAAAAGTTATTGCCGTTTGAATATTTGCCTGTTTGTCTGTTTTCTGGGCCGAGCGGTAGTACCGCCCGGGCCTAAAAACGACACGTTTTCTCTCTGTATCGTCAGGTACCTTCTTGCGGTAGTATCGCCCGCGTGGCCCGGAACTACCGGCCGACCCAGAAAAGAATGCCCAGATATTTTTCAGATCTCAGATCCAGATCTCGTTTTGACCAGCCCCGAGCCCATCTTCTCGCGTTGCGTGCCCGCGCGTTGACCCGCGCTGGGGCCCACGCGCTCCCTGTTTTCCAGCGTGCGTCATTGCCGCTGACGCTCGCTGCGTTACCAAGACACGCACCCGCTGCGTTGACCGCCTGGGAGGCTCGCCCGCGTCGCGCTACGCCACTCGGCCTGCCCTCGGCTGCATGCGGCCAGGCTGCGGGCATTCGCTGCTGCCGCTGCATAGCCATCGCATGCGCACGCACGCATAGTGGGCCAGCTGCTGCTCTTCTTTTTTCCTCTTGGCTCGTTTGCTATTGCTCGATCCGATTTGGTTTGTTCCGTCCGGTAGTACCGGTCGCATCCGGTACTATCGGTCCGTCCAGAAAAAAAATAGCCCAACGGCCATATTTTCTGGGCCCTCTATTTAAGCTTTGTCCGGTTTTAGTTTAGCAAGCATCTCTCTTAACTATTAGGCTAAACTTTGTCCACACTTGCTCTAGGTCTTGAATCTTGCCTAATCTTTTTCCTCCGATGATTCTTGCCCATATTTGAGTGGAAGAGAGAGGAGATCTAGCCCCACGTTTTGACCTAACCGATTCATCTCTTTGTGAGTGCATCTTTGGGGATCTAGATTTTGGGGAATTTTGTGTCTCTCTTTTATTCCTCCTCTCTTGTTCCCCAAATAGCTTTAGTAGCTTTGTTGGAACTTGAGAGTGAGGAATTTGAGCATCTTTGTGGTGTTCTTGCCATTTACATTTGGTGCATCGGTTTGAGTTCTCCTCGGAGGATTTGGTTTGAATTGCTCATTGGAGCTTGTCCCTCTTGGGTTCTTGGAACCCTAGACGGTTTTGTGACCTTGGTGGCCTTGGTGGCATTTATTAAGGCCTTTTGTGGCGTTTGTTGGGAGCCTCCAATTAAGTTGTGGAGTTGTGCCCCAACTTTGTGAGAGGTTCCGGTTGCCACCGACAAGTGCACCGATAGTGGAAGCGTGGATCGATCCCATTGGGGTGAGATTCACCGGAGAATAAGGGAGGCCTTTTGTGGCGTTGGTGGTTTGATACCACCCCCTCTCCAAACGAGACGTACTCCATGTTGGGAGGAACTCGGTAAAACATCGGTGTTCCCGCGTGCCTCGGTTATCTCTATACCCGAGTTCTTTACTTATGCACTTTACATTGTGATAGCCTTCGTGCTTGAAGTAATATATATCTTGCTATCACTTTGTTGCTTGTACTGCTTAGCATAAGTTGTTGGTGCACATAGGTAAACCTTAGTTGTTTCTAGGTTGTGCTTTACAAAGTAAACACTAGTTTTATTCCGCCTTTGTTGAGCCACTCTAGGAAAAGTTTTAATCGCATATTCACCCCCCCCTCTAGGCGACATCCGTATCCTTTCACCGGGCATGCATCCAAATTATCGTACTGCTCACCGCGATAGAGTATGAGGTCATTAATGCATGCATGTATCTTCTGTACCTCTAATCCTAGAGGGCAGACAACCTTCTTTGCTTCGTAAGTACTGGCGGGCAGTTCGTTATCCTTTGGAAGCATCTTCTTCATTATCTTCAACAACTTTTCAAATCCCTTGTCAGGCACACCGACCTCTGCCTTCCATTTCAGCAATTCCAGTGTGCTGCCTAGCTTTTTGTGGCCATTCGTAATTGGGGTACAACAATTTGTTGTGATCATCTAACATCTGCTCAAATTTCAACCTCTCCCTTTCGCTATCACATTCTCCCTTTGCATCAGCAATGGCCTGACCAAGATCATCATCTGGCTCATATGATGCACGTTCTTCTGCTTCTTCTTCATCATTGTCTTCCATTGTAGTACCACCGTATTCAGGGGACATATGATAGCTGTCATCATTCTCTTCATCTTCGTTGTCTTCCATCATAACCCCTTTTTCTCCGTGCTTGGTCCAACAATTATAGCCAGACATGAAACCAAACCGAAACAAGTGGCCATGAAGGACTCTTGAGGAAGAGTATTCCTTCTGATTCTGACACTCACCACATGGACAACAGATAAAACCATTCTGCTTGTTTGCCTCTACCACAACAAGAAAAGAACGCACGCCTTTAATGAACTCATCAGAGATTTGGTTAGCGTACATCCATTGCCGTCTCATCTGCATTTTATAAGTTCATCAAACAAAATCACGATGCTAAGAGTAGTACTAGTCTAAAAATAAAAGAACACATCGTATACATCAAACAAGCACTAATTTAAAAAACTTTCTACTATATCTTTAGTCCCGGTTGGAAAGGGGTTGCGGCAGGCTGGGGCCGACATGAGCCCGTTTAGTCCCGAATGGTGTCTCCAATCGGGACTAAAAGTGGGTGACGACACTATATGTCGTGAGTGGACACTATGCCAGTGAGTGGCGACACTATTTTAGTGGGTGGCGACAATATGACAGGGATGAGTGTCGGCATTATGTCATGAGTGTCGACACTATGTTGTGCTGCTTAATCTATAAATAGGCTTCCTTGTGAACTATCAACTGCAAGGAAGATCGTGTGCGAGACCAGGGACACCACTACGGCGGAGCTTCTCGAAGGTGTCTTAGGACCTCGTCCTCAGACATCTTCGAGGAGCTCGCCGTAGAGGCACTCCCTAATATGTGAAATAAGTTAGCTCCACCAGCATACTAATTTGGATAGAAAATATATGAACTGAAAGATGGTGTGCGAGAGCAGGGACACCACTATGGCAGAGCTTCTCGAAGATGTCTTAGGATGCCTCGTCCTCAGACATCTTCGAGGAGCTCGCCATAGAGTCACTCCCTAATTTAATTTGGTAGCTCCTTGGCGTGTTCATGCTTTTGTTCTTAATTTGTTGCTTAACTGGCCGATGATTAACTAAAATGCTAGGGCGCCACTATATATATGTGTGTCTTCATAGTTTTGGTACTTATTTTTGTTTCAATGGATTTTGTGACGACAGGTAGAAGAAAGAAGAATATTTTGTTGCTCGACGGTGACATGATGCACTGTGAACCGACTGGATTTCAAGACGTGTCAAACCAAGATATGTATATAGGATGAACTCATGTATCTATGTGCTTCGATGAATCAAATGAATTTCGAGAACTATATGTGCCAAATTAACCAGATATACATAGATAGAACCCACACAAAATCTATCCATTTCTAGAGCATGAAATGAGCTAAAACAAACAATAAGAGCTGAAATGATGAAGTTGCTAACCTCTTAGGACCCTTGATAGATGTGGAGCCAAAAAATCTTCACAAATCTTGAGAAAAATGGGGAAGAACTCGAGATTGAGGAGAGAAATTTGAGAGGGATGATTGTGTGAGCTTGAAATGGCTCGGGCTGGGAAGGGGAAGAAGATATAGTCGGGGACTTTAGTCCCAGTTTGAGAAACAAACCGGGGCTAAAGGTCCACGCATCTGCTCTTTTCCAGCGCCAGACCCTTTAGCTCCGGTTTGTTAAACGAACCGGGCTAAAGTTCCCATACGAACCGGGGCTAATGTCTTCTGATCCCTGAGGCCGTTTCTAGCCGTTGGGACCAGAGCATTAGGCCCGGTTTATACTAGAACCGGGACTAATTCTCTGAACCAAAGGTCCGTTTTCTACTAGTGTGGAGGCACCATATTACATACACTTGTTGCATCCACTTAAGAATAGATTATTACATCCACTTAATATGTTCTATGAAGACAAGGTGAGACACTACATATTGTATCCACGTGATGAATATAAAATACAGTGCATGCATCATATAGAGCAATTAATGTAACATAGATAGAAGTAATATCTAAACTGCAGCTCATAGATTAGAGGAGAGGTTTTTTCAGTCAGTTACGCAGATATGTCACTACCCATGGCATCAAAATAGTGGAATTTCATCAAAAAATCACAAAACTTTCAAATAGTACATGAAAGTGATTGCACATAACTGTTGTTAGCAAACTAAATACTAAATTGTCAGTGGATCAACACAACAGGAAAATCCACATACTTGCATGCGGCACACAGTTCATCCAATCAAAAGGTGTTACAATATCTGGGAATTAATAGTATTGTTGCATGTATTCTCTTCTATAAAGAAGGTTTAAACTGGAATTTGGTACTATTTCTTTATCAGATATATTCACTTAATTTGCAAAAATCTTCTCCAAAAGTACTACATTTGAACTTTAGAGAGGCATCACATATCAGCGCCACACACAACAAGGCAAAACCGCTACTGCACAAGGTAGTAGTTATGTGCAATGTATTCTATAATGTCCTGATGCCTATGTTCTATGATGATATACACCTCTTCTATAATTATATATCATTATGTTGTAATGTCAAGCCGATCTACTTCAAAAATAATATTCCAACACAACAACTATTGTCATGAAAGTTGAGTCAGTAGGAATATTCACCAACATGGCCTGCAAGATAGTTTAGATGTCAGGCCGTAGTACAACAAACAGGGGGAAGTGGGACTTGTATCTTTTACAAAAATAAAGGTTCGGACTTACATTTATGTATTGCATGTAGATCGCATTCGCCTCCTGATGCTGCCGAAAGGCCACCTGATATTCCTCATGAGCGGCATCGTAGGCCCTGTCTAGTGCCACGCGGCCACCCCGTACGCCGACGGCTACGTTTACGCCGACGGTCACCCTCGGCGTACCTGCCGCTACGCCGACAGCTGCGGTACGCCAAGGGCTCGGAAGCTGGGCTGGCCTGGCCCGGTGCTACGCCGACGGCCCCGACCTTTGGCCGTCGGCGTAGCCCGCCCGCCGGCGGCACACAACGCCATTCCTGTAGTGGTTCTTATATGTTTCTACATTTTGGTAGCACTCACCCTACAGACTCTCAACATGTCTTATCAGTTAGACTTGTTTCATTATTGCTAACCCTTGAAATAAATGGAAGTAACGGTTCATTATAGCTACCTTTGGTGTGAAAGATTTGTACTGCAATTTTCTTATACAATTTGTTGCATGATAGATAAAATGGAACTTTAGTTGCCATATTATAAAAATGAGAGCCTGAAGGCAAGCACTCTTGAGAAACACAAGAATAAGAAAAAGAACCAATTGTGTTCCTGTACAATCACCCAAGTTATTTTGCCTATAAAGCATAGAGGATTTTTTCTAGAAGAATAAAAGCACATCTTTTCACTCATCAAATATCTAACAACAATAGTACTTTATGCATATAATCTTCTCCAAATATCTTGCGTCAATTCCATGATTCAGATCCAGCATGAATATACAACATAACAGAGCCTAAAGGTAAAATGCATCCCATGATTAGAGGGGAGCAAAATAGATTGATCATAGGCACTCATAACACACATAACAACAAAACGAAACTGCAACACCACAAGTGAATGGTAATAAGAGCTTCAAAGGGACCGTGATGGCACACTTTGCACCTTTGTTGAGGCACAGACGGACTGAGTTCCAAAAAAATCAACAAGAGAGACGGCCGAAATCTCGTTCATCTTTGGGATGACGAGATTTGACGCTTCGTGCGGCTAGCAATGTCGGGCACGTGAAATTGCAACCGATCTAGGGTTTCTATGTAGGGACTCGAGTTCTTTTTATATGTGTTTTAGGATTCATCGGGGAGGAGAGTTCTTCTTAGAGTTCATCTCGGAGTCTTGGAGCAGAGTTTTCGTGTCGGAGTTGAAATCCCCGGCTACGCACTAAGGTCTCCCGGGAATGAGCGAGCCAAGGGAGGGGAGGGGCGCCGACGGTAGAAGAGCAGGGACAGCCTCGCACCGGCGGGAGAGGAGTAGGGACAGAGGCTTCCTCGTACACATTTGGGGTCGACATGGAGTCCGCCCTAGTCAGCCCTAGTAGCACCTCCGACCGCGAGAGGTGTGGCGACGTCCGGACTACTGCATCGTGCATCATCTTAGCGCACGTAGTAGTCATCCTCTGCCATGAACCGCATCACACATCCCTAGGCCATAGACCATTGTTCCCTGCCGCATATTTCACCTCCCTCTAAATCCTCCTATTCTCCTCTCCAATTTCCCCTTGAGGGAAGAGACTTTGTGAGAAGGGTGAGTACATGGATTATCAACTAGTGCTCTAGGGAAGGGAGGAGACTGGATACGCTCTTACCGACGACAAGTAGATGGAGGCAATATGGAGATGGATTGGGGAAGGCGTTGACTCGTCGCATGTGCGAGTCGGGAGGTGGGAAACAGAACACAATCACTACGACTTACCATGGCGGTGGTGGGTAATTTACTTCAAACTGTAGAAGTAGAATTGGAAAAAAAAATATCGACAAAAATACCATGAATCTAACTCTAGCAATTTAATACTCCATCCGTCTAAAATTAGTTGTCTTAAATATTTATGTATAGAATTGTATAGGAGTACTAAAGATATTATGGCAACTAGTTGAATGCCCGTGCGTTGCCACGGCTACAAAATTCAGTCTGCGCGGTTTGTGGAAGGAGAGGCCCGTCGCAGCGGTCTTCGATGGGAGGCATCAGCGACGGTGTCGCGGGCTACAGTGAAGGAAAATGGCGCTGTCGTCGACTCTATCCACCTCCGTCGTAGGGGATGAAGCCACGCCCGCGCTGGCAGCTCGCCGTCGTCTGTGTTCGATTCTCGCCGCCCGCGCTTGGCGCTGCTCGCCCGGACATGTTGCCGTCCCACAGGTCACCTACAGAGGAAGGACCAGCAAGGTCGGTATCCCTTTTGTTTTCCAAACAAACCGTCTAATTTCACTCAGCGGTGGTAAGGGTTGTAATATATCCGAACTCGCTGGAGCAAAAGCGTCGAAATTAAAAATCATAACCAAAAGTTAGCGTGGACGAACCTACCTCAAACAAATTAATAGTATAGATAATACGACCCAATCCAAAAAATATGCAATTTCTAACATAATTAGCATACCGTGTGTTGCTACGATAAAGAAAAAATTGTCTCATGTTCAAGCGCGTTGTCAATGCTTACTCTACCTGTCGACTGGGCTAGGACAGCCGGTAGACGTGTGTGAGGCCATGAGCCATTCAATGTCGTCGCCACCTCACCCCATTGCGCTAAGCCGTTCACCTCCCTCTGGTCGGAGAGTAGAGGAATCTAGGGGAGGAGTTGAGATGAGGATATCCGACGCTTGATAATCCGCGCCTTTAAACTCTGAAGAGACCTAAGCATTTGGCATGAATTTTCATAATCATATGTATATAATTCGATTACTAAAATTATACACATTCCTAGTCTTCCAATATCATAGAAAGGTACTATTTTCTTCATAATCTTTGTGATGCAAAAATTAATTACTTATAAATCCATTCATTGATATAAATGGATCTTCCTTTTAAGCAAGTATAGCCAACTAAGATATGATAAAATGTGATCTTTCGATGACAGTATCTATTTGTTGAGAGGTGAGTTTGGATGAAGTTTTCTTTTTTCATTTGACTATCTCTATGAGCGATGTACCTGAAATTGGACAAAACTTCAGTTCTTCAGACGCATCTTGAGACTAAACTGAAGCAGGTTTGCTGTTGGATAAAAGTCACTTATTCACCATGGGGTAAGTTAAATTTCTCTCCAAATCCATTTCACAAAATCTCTCTTCACGAATCACTTGTGAACAAATAAAATACATAGTAAGTAGAAGAAATAGTTGGAGAATACACGGTGGAGCATCAGGTTGAACCAAGAAACCCATCACTAACGAGAGAAGCTAAGCAGCAGCCTCACATGTAGCAGGTAGAGGAGAAAAAAAATCAAGAGACTTTGTGATGGCTATCCAACGTGTGCAGGTGCGGGAGCCGGAAAGAAGAAGAGCATCGGTCATGTGTTTGCCATGTGTGGGAACGGCCGGGAGGACAGATCGCACTCACCCAGGCAGGTGCACTGCAGCCAGGAGGGAAGGCCACACGAGAGATTGGGGAAAGAGGAGGCACGGGAAGGTTGAGAGATAGGCTGGTTCAGGAGATATGGAGGAAGAGGCAAGGCTGCCGGGAGATTGAGGGGGAGGCACCTGGAGGTCGCCGGAGATGGTCGACAGACGTGAAGGATGGGGAATCAGCCCCATCACCCTGGGTCACTGCTCCGCCTCTATCTCCTCCGTACACCGCTGAGTCTCGATTTTTTCCGCTCTACTGATTCACCACCAGAGCCTCAACCGTCATGGGGAATCTCCGGCAAGCGACGGCGGTTGACTCTGGCCGGCGGCGCAGTCTCCCTGCCCGTGTCGGAGGTGGCCTTCGACTTTGGCCAAGTCCTATCGGATAACTCACCGCGCGAGACGGTCCGCTCGGGACGGAGACGATCCCCTCCTCCGGGGTCCAGATTTTTTTCCGTTGACTTACCAGATCCACTCGGCGGTGGCATCCCTGTAAATACCACGAACTGCCAGGGGTAAAATCATCCAAAAAAATCGAACCAAAATTGAGGACTCCCTCCGTTCATAAATAACTGACTTGGGTTTGTCTAGATTCGAATGTATCTATACACTAAAATGCGTCTAGATACATTTAAATCTAGATAAAGCCAAGTCAGTTATTTCTGGACGGAGGGAGTATATTTTAAACGTATCTCATATTGATTTATGTATGTACTACATGCTAATGATTTATTCTAAATATTTGATCAAACTCTGCATGATTTGACTTTAAAAAATATATAAACCTTATTCGTTGGAATGGAAGTAGTATGAAATAGGACCCATGAAACTCGGAAAATTTCCAGAGGATTTTCATCCTATACGAATCTTATGAAAACTAAGCAGCTCGAAATAGGAGATGGTTATGCACTAGTGGGAACAGCCCCATTGATCCCGGTTGGTAAGGGGCTTTAGTCCCGGTTACCCAACCGGGACGGGGCAATTGGGACTAAAGCCCCAACCTTTAGTCTCGGTTGCCCCACCAACCGGGACAAAAGGGGGTACACGTAGCCGCGACAGAGGGCGAGGGGGGGTGGAGCAACCGGGACAAATAACCCTCTGCCGCGGCAGAGATTTGACACATTTCTCTGCCGCGGCAGAGAATTCATTTTGACAACTTTTGTTGCCACAGCAGCATTTTGGCCACTTTTTGTGCCGCGGCAGAGAATTCATTTATGTTGTTTTATTGTTTATTTAGTGTTTTGCATTCATCAATTAAGGAACCATTATATTACACAAGATCATCATGACAATATTACATTCGATACACGGATCGAGTTCATGCACTACATACAAAAGTTGCTCTTTGTACAATCCCTATTGTTTATACACACCCAAATAGTATGCCCCTTTTGGGTTTAGGACTTCTGCATCCAAGAATCCCGCTAATTCCTCCTGAATTGATCGTACGCGATCCTTTGGCAGAAGACCGTCTCGTAGACGTTCGATCTGATTTAAAAAAGGAGTCAGCCTATATGAATGAAACTAAACACAATTTGATGGTAATTAAAAACTATAGAAATTGTTTACGTACGTGGAGTCGCTCTAAATTTCTGCCCTTCTCACAGCATGTCTGTCGGATGAACTCGCAAACATAGTATCCACATAGATTGTTACCTGGTCCCTGCGTCAGGCACTTTACGATAACATAGTTCAATCAAAATAATAATCAAGCATGATAATAACGGTATCAAAACTAGAATCAAATAGATGCGCGGATATAGCTAGTGGTGCTTTCATCTAGTGCTTGAAATGTAAGCTCCTCTTTCCAAACACCCCTAGCCTTGTTGGTGAACCGTTTCCAAACGCTGCCCGGCGAAGAAAACGAATAAAAGAAGTTATTAATTACTTGATATCATAAAATTCACGAACGTTGCCGATATAGTGTCGTAATGATTAGAATTACCTCTGGAGAAGCATCTGCATGTCCTTCCACTGCTCAAGGGGTTTATGTTTCGAGTCCATGACTAGTACACGCCCTTTGTCAAGTTAAATGATTAACAGAATATAGTGGAAGCTGCGAATGCATAACTAATCAATTATATACTTAACATCGAGTAAGCGAAATAGAAAGTGTATACAAGACAATAACACTCACTCGAAGTTTTAAGGAAATAGTATTTCCCTTTTGGTTTCTTGAAACCTTAACGCATGTACGATATTATCCTCCGTATCCTGGGGGCTTGTTTTGAGATTAGCTTGATGAACCCAATATGGGTCAATGAAGCCAATGTCATAGATTTGTCCTCTGCTGCATTCGACAATCTTCATTCTGCATATTATAGTATGATTATATACATGCAATAAACAAGGTGAGATAGCTAGAGACTAAATTAATTACAGAAGTAGTACTTACAGACAATACGCACTGATGATCGATTTGTCCAAGGCGTCTTGATTGAATAAATTGAAATAGTTCATAAAATTCAATGGATATCATGTCATCTATTTCTTTCCCATAATGCTTTTTTGTAACCCTCAGCACTATCCAGTTAGCTCCGGCCTTTGTGGCATGCATGTACCAGTTATGCAATCATCGCATTTTTGTTGGA
Organism: Avena longiglumis; assembly: GCA_030063025.1. Lineage (NCBI taxonomy): Eukaryota > Viridiplantae > Streptophyta > Magnoliopsida > Poales > Poaceae > Avena > Avena longiglumis. The sequence continues at coordinate 175,402,541 of CP125977.1, read as the reverse complement.
AGATTATTTACCTCCTCAGGTTTGACGAGAAGTTTGCCGTACTGATATTTGTATGCTACTTCACTCACAGGGAAGTACTCTAACTGGGATAAGTACTGGGCAATACTTATACCTTGAGCAGCGGCAGCTTCTCCGTATTGTGCAACTACCTCTGGATCATAGTGCTCTTCGGCCCCATATTTGCTCGACCCCACATTGGTATGGGAAATCACCTTGAGAGGGGTGCAAGACTGTTTTGCTTGTTCTCCGAGCTGGGCAACAGATTTCTCGCTTGCATCAGTACTGCTCTTCGAGGCTTGTTGTGCCGCATGTGACTTGAGAATAGGATGCTCATAGTCTGATGACAGCTTTGACTCGGGTTGATGAAGAGTCTTTAGCATTTTGAACACTCTGGCTTTTTCTTCTTTGGTGTTGGGGAACTCTGGCTCTTTCGGCCGCCTCAGCTTAGCGCAAAACGCTGTCGTTTCCGCATCAACGATCGCCGTAGTCTCCTGTTTAGTACAGTCATAAGCTCTCTTGGGAGGAACCTTTGGTAATTTTGGAAGAGGCTCTTGTTTACGTTTCGGCGATTGCTTACCACGACGCAGAGTAGCGATACGCTTACGCTTTTTATCCTGAGGCGCCGGCGATGGCTCCCGCGGCGATGGCTGCGCCGGAGATTGGTTAGGCGACAGAGCCGGGTGAGGCGATGAAGACGGCTGCCGTGGCGGCGACGACCTCGCTGGAGACGGGTGAGGCGCCGGCGAAGATGGCCTTGGCGTGTGATTTCGAAGCACGATACAATCCTTTGGCCATAGAATGGTGACGTTTGTTGCGTCTCCCAGTTCAGTCACATCCCCTTCACCTACAGGATAGTCAAGCATCAAAACATCAAAGGTGGGCATGATTTCATCCACCCCGACAACAGCGTAGCCCTCTGGAACCGGACGATAGTGGTAAGTTGGTGTGGGTCCAATTGGTAAGGCATAGCCGACCGCCACCTTCATTGATATGTTCACAACTTTGACATGTAGCTCGCAGTGTGTCATCTGTGTGATATCATCCACTGCGTAGCCCACATGAGCCATCGTCGGTGCACCATCGTCATCGTCATTGTCATCACCCGGGACCTCGGTGGAAGCCACACTGCTATTTCGATTATTCGATAGGCCGGTAGCATCGAATGCAGTGTGCTGCTGAGATGGGCTGGTAGTACTTTGCTCTTTAAGTGCGTTAATTTCATCTTGTTGTTGCTTTATTTGTTCTTCAATTATACGCATTCGCTCTTTCTGAATATCTGGTTCAACTTCCGCCTTGTCCTTTCTCCTCTGACGGCTTCTATCAGGATATTTCTTCCTCTCTTCGGGAAACCCAGTCCTCCATGGTTTGGATCCTATTGTGCCCCGTGTTCGTCCATCATGTTCCTTATTTCCAAGGGCGAGTGCGAGCTCATCATTCTCTCTATCGGGAATGAAGTCCCCATCTTTAACAGCCTTTACTGCTTTTCTCATCTTCTCGATTGGCAAGGGGTCTTCTTTATGTCGTATGTTATATATACACTTCTCTTCCGAGTCCAACTTGCCCCCATGCCCGTAAAACCAATTCCTTGCACGTTCGATCCAATCGTCTGTCTCTGGAATGATCTTTTTATCACGCGGTTCCTGCTCAAGTTTCTCCCACTTAGGAATGCAAGCCCTGTAGCCACCTTTCCCCATAGTATGGTGATACTTCTTGTTAGCAGCATTCAGCTTATTCGTTGCAGACATTTTCTTAGCTTTTGCTGATGACTTGTAATTCACAAACTCAGCCCAGAATGGTTTTATCTTCTCAAACTGAATCTTCTTGAAATCCAGACTCTTCTCTTTCACGACATACTCAAGGTGCAATCTTTTCTTCCAGTTGGTGAAACACTGGCCCATCTTCTTCAAAGCCCACTCCCTGACCTTAGCCTCCATGGCTCTCCCATGTTCTAAGGCGTCCTCAACTGGATCATCCGCATTTGGATCCAGCTCTATCTTTGGTAGTTTGAAATTAATCATGAGCCTATTCCACAGTAAATCGTTGGCCTGGTTAGGGATAAATAAACATGTTCCCTCTTCTTCCGCATCAGCAGGCCTATTCCAATTTCGAATGGTGATCGGGATTAAGTCCCTAACGATTACTCCGCATTGTGCCACAAATTTGTTTGCGACAACTTCGGGAGCCGTCGGTTTGCCGTCTTCAGCGACATCTTCGATCATGAACCTCTCATGGTCTCCCAACTTTTTGGTTGGGCCTCGGCTGCTCTTTTCAGTAGATTTCTTCGATCCAGAGGGCTAAAAGAAGAAAGATCGTTGTTACTATTTCTATGTAGATAGCAGATGATTAATTAATGAATTAATTATATTACATGCACCTCGAATGAGCGTCTTCTAGATCACACAAGGCATCGCCTTCTCCCTCGCGGAATGCATCACCTTCAACCTCAAACAAGTCGTCTCTTCCGGCAAAAAGAGGATCACCCTCACCGGAGTTGTTCAGAAACGTCGATACATCTAAATTTTCTTCCTCGTGGAACACACCTTGGATCAACTCTTCCTTTTCTTCGTCTCTATCGTGTGGGTCCATATTTTCTGCATAGGTGGAAAAAAAGATAAGTCAAAGCGGCTAAGGGAAAATGTTAGGTACGGTGCTGAGAGATATAAACCCTAATTCAAAGAAACCCTAATATATACATACACAATAATAAAAATGAATTTACAATATCAGAAACCCTAATTCGGAGAAACCCTTGGGCTTGGATCCTATCGCGAAAAACCAATACCGGAAAGAAAGGTGGCAATCAATACATGGCATAATACAATGCGCAATCAATATGTACATCAGCACAGGGGGTAGTTTTTCATCGGGTCTTGGGCTACCCACAGTGACTGACCAGCGGGGTCGAAGACTAATAATACCTAACAAATTAATAAACCTAATAATCGAAACTAATAAACCTAATATGCCAGGAGCAGTGGATCAGGTAATATAAGATCAAAGGGAGTAATGCAACAGATAGGACACTCAATCTATCGATAAAAGACCACAGTAGAATTGTATGCATCAGGGAAAGAATTGAAATGCTTTAGAAATCATAGGATTATATCATGGTAGGGCTATGCTTGCCTTTGCCTATTAATAGCCGAAAGCAGAGCTTCAGGATCCTTGTACTTGACTTGATTACAATTGGTCAAGTATTTGTCTTCGAGCTTCGACGGTGATGATCTCTGGCTTCGATCTCGATCTCGATATCGTATTCTACCGGGAAGAACCAAACACCGGAAAGAAAGGGAATCAATCAACACATGGCATCGATGCAATGCTCAAGTAAGTATGATGATATGACAAGTTAATTTGCATTGGAATGTAACCCTAAGACATGCTCGACGATTTAATCGGGGTTCCGAGGGGTGAAAACCCTTACTCGGGGAAACTCCAAAACATATGAGAGGGGTGCATTTGTTCTTCTAATTGTACTTGTCATTTAAGTTGTTGAACAATGCATGATTATAGCTTAGATAGCTAGGTTTCATTTTCTGAACATTTTGATATATTATTCATATTTTTCTGACTTATAGATTAAAAGTTATTAAATTTATAAGATTATAATTATTTCTGAAATTATTAAAATCTGGTTAAACTTTTTTCACTCGGGCTGGGGCTAGCCAGAGAGGCTGACCTGTGGGCCAGAGGCCACATAGGCAAGCCACGCTTGGCTGGGCGAGGGGTTTGATATGTGGCCTCGGCCCAGGTCACCTCTACAGCTAGCCCGGCTGAGTCTCACGAGTCTGCTGGCGCTTAACGACGGTGACGAGGATGACATCACGTCGGCGGTGGCTTGCGGCGGTGACGAGGCAGCGTTAGGGCGATCTAGGGCGCGTCGTGCTGGCGTTAGAAGAGGTTGAGGCAAGCCAAGAGTAGCGCCGCCTCAAAAAGGTCACCGGAGAGGAGCACGGCGGTGTGGCGGTGGTGGCAGGTGGTCGACGGGGAGGAGGAACCAGAGCGAGAGGGGGCGAGAGAGAGGGTCCACGAGGACCAGCAGATCACTAGGTGTGCAGTGGTGGTGATGGGGAGGCGAGGCGAGGTCGGGAGCCGGCGAATCGACGGCGGCGCCGGTCGTCGGGCTCGAGGGAGATGGCGGCGACGATAACGATTGGGAGCGACCGGGGCCGATTCCTTCGGGGAAAAGCCACGGGACTATGAGGCGAAGCTTCCTGCACGCTTTCCTAGGCGAGGGGCGGCCGGTAGGGCGTGTAGGGTGGCGGGGCAGCCTGACAGCGTCGTGCGCGAGATTGTGAGATGGGGAAGAAGAAGAGGAGGGGCACCCAGTTATAACCAAAGGACCTTTTGTCCCGGTTGGTGGCTCCAACCGGGACTAAAGGGTCATACGTCCCGGTTGGTGGCTCCAACCGGGACGTATACTCCACTTTTTTTAGCATACCAAGGGTTGGCGCGCGCAGGGTCTTTAGTCCCGGTTGGTGGCTCCAACTGGGACATATGACCCTGTTTTCAATTTTTTTCAGGAATTTTCTCTCTGTTCCTGCCTTATTTTTTATTTTGGGGTTTAAATTTGTAATGTTTTTTAAATGATAATTATTTTGGAATTTAGAAAAACTTTAAACATAAAAAGTGTTTGAATTGGAATAACTAATTCAAAACCATTTTCTGTTTTTAAAAATAATTAATGTAACCATTTAAACTATGAACCATTTAAAATAAAAAATGAATTAATTTATATTTTTTGAATATTAATTTTGAATTTAGAAAAACTTTAAACATAAAAAGTGTTTGAATTTGAATAACTAATTCAAAACCATTTTCTATTTTTAAAAAATAATTAATGTAACCATTTAAAATTAAAAATGAATTAACTTATATTTTTTGAATATTAATTTGGAATTTCAAAAAACTTTAAACATAAAAAGTGTTTGAATTTGAATAACTAATTCAAAACCATTTTCTGTTTTAAAAAAATAATTAATGTAACCATTTAAACTATGAACCATTTAAAATTAAAAATGAATTAACTTATATTTTTTGAATATTAATTTGGAATTTATAAAAACTTTAAACATAAAAAGTGTTTGGATTTGAATAACTAATTCAAAACCATTTTCTATTTTTAAAAAATAATTAATGTAACCATTTAAAATATGAACCATTTAAAATTAAAAATGAATTAACTTATTTTTTGAATATTAATTTGGAATTTAGAAAACTTTAAACATAAAAAGTGTTTGGATTTGAATAAATAATTCAAAACCATTTTCCGTTTTAAAAAATAATTAATGTAACCATTTAAAATATGAACCATTTACAATTAAAAATGAATTAACTTATATTTTTTGAATATTAATTTGGAATTTAGAAAAACTTTAAACATAAAAAGTGTTTGGATTTGAATAACTAATTCAAAACCATTTTCTGTTATTAATTTGGATTTGAATTAACTTATATTTTTATATATTAATGGGCAGGAAAAAAGGACGGGAAATAATGGGCGGAAAGAAAATTTTATTAGGATAGAACTGGAATTAAAGTACATAACGCAACTAACACAAAGTTACATAGAAGAACTGAAAATTAATATACATGGCCAGATTAAGCCACAATCGACTGAACTTGTTTTGCAAAGTTGGAGTGATTCAGTCATGCTCCTGCCTACACCTGTAATACTCACCACTGTAGTTGTCGTACTCGCCGCGGCCGTCGTCGCTGTCGTCGTTGTGGTCGCCGTAGTTGAACCTTGAAGGCTGAGTATGAGTGGGCTGGACTTGAGGGTAGCGCATGCGGGGGCTAGAGGCCGTGTCGTAGGCCACGACGCTCTGGAGAGTCCGGCCGCGCCACCACAACCGACAGTCGGTCTTGTTGAAGTTCGGAGGAGGTGGGCCGTCCTCCTCGTGCCTGGCGAGCACCCTCTCACGCCGATCCATGAAGAAGGCTTCCCAAGTCGGGAAATAGTCGGGATGCCATCTGGGATTCCTCCGCTGCTCCGGCGTGAGCTCGAAGTAGTAGTGGTTCGTGATGGCCATCCGACGCGCCACACCTAGAGGGACAGGAGGAACCGGCACGCCTCCGGCGCTCAGCATCCAGCCGACGGGGACACAGTAGCCCGGCGGGCAGGGGTAGTTCGAGGCGCAAAGCGCCTCCGCCTCCCTGGGAGTTAGTGCTATGGTGGAAGTCATGGGAAAGAGTGATGAGGTTGCAGATATGAGTCTAGAGATGTGCAATGACAATGGAGGCCAACCCTACATATATATAGTGAGAAATGGCAGGAAGATAACTGGAGGGAAGAACTGGCGGGAAAAACTGGCGGGAAGAAATGGCGGGAAGAACTAGCGGGAAAAATGGCGGGAAGAAAAATGGCGGCAAGAAAAATAGCTCATTTAGAACTTGCATTGGATCTATGAAGAAACCACATATTGCGATTCTAAAAATGATTTTTTCAAAAAATCACGGGCGATAGATCATGTACCTGTAGTACAAACCGGACCCACTTTCCTACCGATTCGGCAGACATTTGTCCTTTTTACCCGGGATGGACGAAAAGGTTTGAGATGTCCCGGTTGGGAGATAGTCCATGTGAGGTGGTCTAGTATTTTAGTAAAATGGGACGGTAGCATTCTGAAACAGCATTTTGGTGGTTACTTCACAAAACGACCCGTTTTTTGCGCTCGGAAAATGGAAAAGGAATTTTCCGTGCGACAAAAAGGAAAACTTCCTCCTGCAACATTGTTCGCCATACCAATGTCCACATCAATGCATAATATGGGCACAGCATCACAAACTATGCCGTGATTCAGCACATAACATCGGTCATTTGGCCCAAAAGCCATGAAACCTCGAACATGATAGGTCATTTTGTGAAGGTTTTTTCGAGACATGATCAATATATCAAGTATGGTATTTTTCCTTTCAACTATGTCACATAATATGACACCACGTGAAGGATTTTCATTGTTCGGATTTTTTAAAAAAAAATTATGCCCGTTTTGAATTTTTTGAATTTCTAACTATGGTCGAACCGGCGTGCATGAAGATAGGGGACGAGCATCATTAAACTTGCATTGGATATCTGAAGAAACCACATATTGCGAGTCTAAAAATGATTTTTTCAAAAAATCACGGGCGATAGATCATGACCACTTCCTGCTGATTCGGCAGACATTTGTCCTTTTTACCCGGGATGGACGAAAAGGTTTCAGATGTCCCGGTTGGGAGATAGTCCATGTAAGGTGGTCTAGTATTTTAGGAAAATGGGACGGAGCATTCTGAAACAGCATTTTGATGGTTACTTCACAAAACGACCCTTTTTTGCGCTCGGAAAATGGAAAAGGGCTTTTCCATGCGACAAAAAGGAAAACTTCCTCCTGCAACATTGTTCTCCATACCAATGTCCACATGCATGCATAATATGGGAACATCATCACAAACTATGCCGTGATTCAGCACATAACATCTGTTATTTGGACCGAAAGTCATGAAACCTCAAACATGATAGGTCATTTTGTGAATTTTTTTTCGAGACATGATCAATATACCAAGTATGGTATTTTTCCTTTCAACTATGTCACATAATATGACACCACGCGAAGGATTTTCATTGTTCGGATTTTTTTTGAATTTCTTATGCCGGTTTTGAATTTTTTGAATTTCTAACTATGGTCGAACCGGCGTGCATGAAGATAGGGGACGAGCATCGTTAGAACTTGCATTGGATCTCTGAAGAAACCACATATTGCGAGTCTAAAAATGATTTTTTCAAAAAATCACGGGCGATAGATCATGTACCTGTAGTACAAACCGGACCGCTCACGATTCTACAGACATTTGTCCTTTTTACCCGGGATGGACGAAAAGGTTTGAGATGTCCCGGTTGGGAGATAGTCCATTTAAGGTGGTATAGTATTTTAGGAAAATGGGACGGTAGCATTCTGATACAGCATTTTGGTGGTTACTTCACAAAACGACCCGTTTTTTGCGCTCGGAAAATGGAAAAGGGCTTTTCCGTGCGACAAAAAGGAAAACTTCCTCCTGCAACATTGTTCTCCATACCAATGTCCACATGCATGCATAATATGGGCACAACATCACAAACTATGCCGTGATTCAGCACATAACATCGGTCATTTGGACCGAAAGCCATGAAACCTCGAACATGATAGGTCATTTTGTGAAGGTTTTTTCGAGACATGATCAATATACCAAGTATGGTATTTTTCCTTTCAACTATGTCACATAATATGATACCACGGGAAGGATTTTCATTGTTCGGATTTTCAATATACGAAAGGTTCATCTTTAGTCCCGGTTGGAAGGATTTCGGCAGGCTGAGCCAGGCAGCACTAATGACAGGGGTGAGTGTCGACATTATGTCGTGCGGCGTGTACCTTATCCCGGATGGTGTCACCAACCGGGAATAAAGATGAACCTTTAGTCCCGGTTGGAGACACCAACCGGGAAAAAACACGAGTCAGCACTAATAATAGGGGTGAGTGTCGACACTATGCCGAGCTACTTGTACTATAAATAGGCATCCTTGTGAGTCTAGTCCTCCAGCCAGATTGAGGCATCTCCAATATTGTTTTCGAGAGCAGAGACACCACTACGACCAGGAGATGCCGGATCTCGGTCCTCCGCAAGATCTCCAAGAAATCGGTCATAGAGGCACTCTAATATGTGAAATTAGTTAGCTCCTGTGTATTGATCTAGTTAGAAGTTACAAGCTGCAAGATGGTTTTGAGAGCAGGGACACCACTAGCCGGTTCAGGGAGATGCCGGATCCTGGACCTCGGCATCTCCAAGAAACGGTCATAGAGGCACACCCTAATATGTGAAATTAGTTAGCTCCTGTGTTTATTGATCTAGTTAGAGAAGTTACAAGCTGCAAGATGGTTTTCGAGAGAAGGGACACATCGGGACCAGCCAGGAGATGCCTCGGATCGATCCTGCGGCATCTCCAAGAAATCGGGTCATAGAGGCACTTCCTAATATGTGAAATTAGTTAGCTCCTGTGTATTGATCTAGTTAGAGAAGTTACAAGCTGCAAGATGGTTTTCGAGAGCAGGACACCACTGACCAGTTTAGGGAGATGCCGGATCGATCCTCCGGCATCTCCAAGAAACTGGTCATAGAGGCAATCCCTAATATGTGACCGCGCGCGTTTGGAGATCAGCTCTTAATGGTAAGTACGAATCGGGACAAACTTCTTCATAGTCCCGGTCCAGCCACAAAACGGGACTAACACTCAAGACATTCATTAATATTAAAAATTGAGACTACAAAACCGGGACTAAAGGCCTCCTATATATAGTCCTGGTCAAGCCACAAACCGTGAAAGATATCCTTCGGTCAAGCCACAAACCGCGAAAGACATGACCTAGAGTTACATAATATGAGCATGAACTTCTTGGCATATGTCCTTCCTTATGATCGCTTCAGACGTAACCATGGAGCATCGTCTTTACTTAACGACATGCTTGGGTCAGTTTTCACCGTGAAGGGCGGAATTTCATCAAACTTATTATAATCTTCTGACATGTCTGTCTTGTCCTCGATTCCCACGATGTTTCTTTTTTCCTGAAAGAACTATGTGACGCTTTGGCTCATCATATGATGTATTCGTTTGCATATTTTTTCTTTTTTGATGCGGAGGACATGTCCTTCACATAGAAAACCTGAGACACATCATTGGCTAGGACGAATGGTTCATCTCTATAACCAAGATTGTTGAGATCCACTTTTGTCATTCCGTACAACTGGTCTATCTTTACCCCTTCCCCATTCAGGTTTACCCATTTGCAGCGAAACAAAGGGACCTTAAAAGAGACTCCATAGTCTAGTTCCTATATCTCCTCTATGTAACCATACTATGTGTCCTTTTGTCCATTCTCCTCTATTGCATCAAAGCGGACACCACTATTTTGGTTGGTGCTCTTTTTATCTTGGGTGATCGTGTAGAATGTATCCCCATTTATTTCGTACCCTTGGAAATTCAATACAGTAGAAGATGGTGACACAGCCAACAGTGGTGTCATTCAAGAGATGTGTCCGCATCCCACCACCGAAAGACTTCATGTGTTCATCTGTAATCCATGATTCAGGCTTCCCCGGGTTTTTGGAGCGTACAATATTCTTGTGTTCCTCGATATCTGAGCCAAGGTGGAATTATGTAGAAGCTGTAGTGTGCTTTAGTGAAAGAATCCGTCCCTACATATCATTGCTTTCTTTCCCAGTGCCTTTTTCCACTTAGTCTTCCCTCATGCCAGTCGAAACACCAATCGGCTTAAGGTCAGGAATAAAGTCAACACAAAACTCAAATGACCTCCTCTGTTCCATATCCCTTGGAGATGCTTCCTTCTGGTCTAGCACGGTTATGAACATATTTCTTTAAGACTCCCATGAACCTCTCAAATGGGAACATATTGTGTAGAAATACCGGACCGAGAATGGCAATCTCTTCCACTAGGTGAACCAGGAGATGCGTCATAATATTGAAGAAGTATGGTGGGAACACCAACTCAAAACTAACAAGACATTGTACCACATCCTTCTGTAATCTTGGCAGAATATCTGGATTGATTACCTTCTGAGATATTGCATTGAGGAATGCACACAGCTTCACAATGGGTACTCGAACATTTTCCGGTAGAAGCCCCCTCAATGCAATCGGAAGGAACTGCGTCATAATCACGTGACAGTCATGAGACTTCAGGTTTTGGAACTTTTCTCTGCCATATTTATTATCCCCTTTATATTAGATGAGAAGCCAGACGACACCTTGATACGGTAAAGGATTTCAAAAATGATTTCCTTCTCTGCTTTGGTAAGAGCATAGCTGGCACGACTTAAGTGACGCCCTTTATCCGTCTTGTTCTGTGTATGCATGTTCTTTGGGTCTTTCATAATTTGTTGGTCCTCCCGTGCTTCTGGTGTATCTTTTGTCTTCACATACATGCCTAGGAATACTAGCAGGTTCACGCAAAGATTCTTCGTCACATGCATCACGTCGATTGAAGAGCGGACACGCAGGACTTTCCAATATGGCAGCTCCCAAAATATAGATTTCTTCTTCCACATGGGTGCGTGTCCTGTAGCAACGTCATTCGGAACTGATTGACCGCTGGGACCCTTTGCAAAGATTACTTCTATCTCCTTGACCATACCAAATACATCATCACCAGGAGGGAGTTCAGGCTTCTTCCGTTGATCTGCCTCACCTTTGAAATGCTTGCCTTTCTTTCTTACGGGATGATTGGTCGGAAGAAATCGTCGATTCGCCAGGTAGACAACCTTCTTGCATTTATGCAAATATGTACCTTCAGTCTTATCTAAATAGTGTGTGCATGCCTTATATCCCTTGTTTGTCTGTCCTGAAAGGTTACTAAGTGTCAACACCCGGATTTTTCAATCCTAGATGCCTGTTATGCCATACATCGCAATCCCAGGATTACCATTTTTGCGAGACATAATAGAATTGCATACCATAGTACTTCATCTGTTACAAACGATACATAAGTTCTTACACAAATAGGGATCTCATGATCCAGTTCTTAATACAACATCAAGCAGCGGAATACGTAATAATAACGGTAGCGTCGGAGAAGCTCCATCTTCGGGGTCACAGGCAATGCTGACGATGGGAGATGATCCTAGTTGTCGTAACCTTCCTGGGGTCCATCTTCCAGGTACTCCTCTTCATAGTCCGCCATGGAATAGCCAGGACAAAGCCATGAGTACTCTTTAAGTAACGCAAACTAATACTAACAAGTAAAGAGGTTTTTGGATAATAGGACACTAGGCTCTAGGGTTGTTTTGCAAAGCCAGATTTATCTCTACCGTTCAAGCTAGCCATAATTTTATAAATCCTAAGTGGAACTTGTATTTCGGTCACAACTCTGTTGTGGTCAAGTCAAGGTCTCAATTCATTTCACAAGTCACTTTTGAAAAGTCCGACGGGGAACAAGATGGCCACTCAACTGTCCATAATCATGACGCTATTATTCGAATAGTTTAACACTCTGCGAGATTGTACACTTTCACCACAACATTCGATACATCCGTCAGAACAAATCCTGAACTCACCATACTCAAGATGCGATAATCAATCCTAACCTTTCAATTACACGCCCTAGTATAAGCACCTCTCCTGTGAGTTTGGCCTCCCAACCATGACCAACTGTCATCTTGGGTACTGCATGTGGACAATCTTCACAAGGTAGCCTCGGCTCAGACCTTGGCCGGAGGGAACTAATACTAAGAATATAAGTTTCGATCAAGCCCTACCCAATCTTTGGGTATTGTGGTTGTGATAAAATTGGAATGGTATCGCATCCGCACAACCATCAGTTTATAAAGGGCTAAGGCTCATGCCTCAACATTTTTATCACCAGAATCATCAAGTGTTTGGAAACACATGTCCAAAACATTTCAATAGAATGATCCATCATTCCAAGGTTTTCATAACCATTTTTCCACCAAGTATTCCCATCTAAAAGTTGATCAAGTTTTATGCTTAGCACTAGCATCTACAGGTGGGGGTAGTACTAATGAGGGGTGGTAACTAGTGGAGTTTCACTAAGTCCAACCTTATATCTTAGGCTGATTCAAGGTTTCTAGCTTAGGACAAATTTTATGCTCTTTATGCAACCTTCAGCACGACTGTCTAGTATGTACCAAACTCTTAGGTAGACTCTAAGTAATCTTTGATAAAGAAATAAAGTGAGAGGCTTGCTCATAAAACTAGGATTGGTTTATCAAATGGGTAATCTTGCAAGGGTTAGCTTGCATCAAGGTCAATATAAGCTTGCTAAATTGCAAGTGTTAGCTTGCCTTGTGCAGAGCAGTGGTTAAAGTTCTCCTCGGCTTCTTCTTCGTAGTATCCTCCTTCCTCCTCGTATCCTTGGTCGATACTAGCGTCTATGAATAAATACGAGGTACACAATCACCAAACAATACTTAACTACTTGCAATCATCACACACAAGGGTCTTATAGATGATCTAACATCATCTCTAACCTTACAAGGTTAAGGCTTGATTTGATTCTTTTTATTTTTAGAAAAGTAATTTCTACTCATTGAAAAACTACTTAAGATTTAATATTCTCCAAACCAAATATGGGATCATGTTGACACATGTCATCACCACATATTGTAGTCCATGGGAATGTGATTTAAGGTGGTGTCACAATTTAATAAGGTTTTACCCTTTTATTTTAATTAATTAAAGTGGCTAGAAATGCTTATGAGGCATTCTTTTATTACTTGAACATTATTTCTGCAAGTAAACCTATATATTTTTATATATTCTGAAAGGTATGGTTAAAAGTGATTTTTGAGAGTTGGAATCAACTCCAAAGCTTTTATGGTTTAAATTTGAAAAATGTTTGAATGCAGAAAAGCCTCTGCCTTGTTATTTTTACTATGGGTGATCTACAGATCCAAATGACTTGAATCCAACGGGCTTGGATTCAGATTTCACAGACCTTTCCAACAAAATTGGTTTCATCAAATTTGGTGAACTGAAACGATCTGGGTTGATTTTTGAAGTTGGGTACAGAAGTGTGTTTGAATTAAAAATAAAAAGGTTTAATTTGAATTCTTTGGGCTGGGGAAAAATCTTGGGCCGGCTAAGCGCTAAGCCTTCTGCTGGCTGCTTAAGTGGGTGTCCCCACTCGTCAGTGACACGGGGCTGGGCGAAGCGGTATGGGCAACGTGGATCGTTCGATCTAGTTCTAATCCAACGGGGGGTCATCGTCGACGCGAGACAACTCCGGCGAGAACGAAACCTAGCGGCCTGAGGGGTGCTAGGGGCTCACCGGGTGCAGAGGGTCGGCGAGGCGAACGGCGAAGTCGAATCTCACAATCTTGGTGGCTCCTCCTGGGGTGGCTCCAATCGCCAGCTCCCTTCTTCTCTAGAGGCGGCGAGCTCCGGTGAAATTCCAGCGAGGTGGTGCTCGCCTTGCTCTGAGAACGGTGTGGCACGGTCAGTGAGGAGATGGGAGTGAGATGGTGTGAAGAAATCGTGCGGGGGTGGCCTCTATTTATAGTCGAGCGAGGGGACCGTCGGGGTGCACGGTGAGCTCGTCGGGGGCGACGTTACAGGTGGCTAAAGGCATGGGCAAGGGTAGGGGACGGTGCGGTGTCTCCTGGCGATGCTCAACGACATGGTCGCGAGGCATGGGGCGGTGTGGTTTGGTCTGGAACGGGCGGTGTTCTGCGCGGCAGAGGCGGCGTCTTCGACGGCGGGCGGTGGCTGTATGGCACGGGGCGGCAAACGGGGATGTCTGGCGGTCTCCTGGGTCGGTGGTGATCGTGTGTGCACGCGGTGAGGGCGGCGCGTGGTCTGTGGATGCTGGTCGAGGGTGGTGCTCTGGCGCATGCTCGACATGGTCTGGGCGCGGCTTGTGCGCGTGGTCCAGGGCTTGGCAACGCTTGTGGCCGGGACAGTGAGTGGCGGTGGACGGTGGGCTGCCTCCCAGACAAGGTTGGCACGGCTAGTTCTCCCTCTAGCCTGCTGTCCACAATGGGGTGGCAAGGTTGGCTTCGGCTGTTCACCATTGATGGCAATGGCAAGCTCACAGGGGTGCTAGTCCTTAGATAAACTTCCTAGATGATCTACTGAGATGTGTGTGAGCTAACTAGGGAACAAGTTAGGCTCAAAACACTGCACACTATAGTGTTTGATGTTTTGTTTTATTTGTGTCTGCAACCTGTTTGATGAAATGGCCGCATGAAATTAAGTTTTGAATTTTGAAATGAATTTTGGTGGGTTTGCTAGATTGGTGCTGGCGAGTCTGCAGATGCTTGGGTTTTGAAAGTTGAGCTTGTTTGAGTGGGTTTTGAAAAAGTGGGATCTTCCCATATGAAGAAGATTCAATTTTGAATTGTCATTTAAACTATGCATTTGAAAGTTTCTGGATAATCACAAAGTGGGCCTTGATACTCTGTTATGAGTACATTCAAGGGGTGCAAATATCCAAAAAAGTTTCTGTTAGGTTTTGAAAGTTTGAGACAGCCAAAGTAGGCATGGGAGTTAAATTGGCCAAAATGGCCATTCACTTAATATATGTGTTTTGATTTACTTGTCTTTAGGAAAAGTGTGGGAAATGTTTTAGATGATGTTCATTTCACCTAAGAAACATTTTACAAGCAATGGGTCACACAAACAAGGTGGTTTTTAAAGAAATTCAAAAATCCATGCATACACATATACATGCATTCATGAGTTTATTTAGAAAAGTTTTTGTTAACCCTAATCTTGATGATTAGTGTTTGATGATCTAAGTTTGGTATTTTTGGGATGTTACACTAAGAGCAGGCCAATCATTGATGATTACGAAAAGCAACCCTCGTTGATCAAATGGCTCCTGTTTGTTCTCATCCCACGCACGTACACCTGGTTTGCCCCACAGCTGTAAGGGTTCTTTAACTAATGGCCTAAGGTACACATCAATGTCGTTGCCCGGTTGCTTCGGGCCTTGGATGAGCACTGGCATCATAATGAACTTACGCTTCATGCACAACCAAGGAGGCAGGTTGTAGATACATGGAGTCACGGGCTAGGTGCTATGACTGCAGCTCTGCTCCCCAAAAGGATTCATGCCATCCGTACTTAGACCAAACCATAAGTTCCTTGCGTCACCTGCAAAGTCTGGGAAGTTGTGGCGCCCCGCAAAAACCACTACTAGAAAATCGCGTTGTTTTTGTGTATTGCATCATCATGTCCGCATGCTCATGTCATCATGCCACATTGCATTTGAGCATAGTCATGTCATCATGCATTTGTTTTTCTAAAACTATTTTCTAAAAGCCTAGTTTTGTTTTCTAAATATTCCCCGTCTTAATTTCAAATCAAAACTCCGGACTTTTCCGGGTCTTTTATTTGTCAAAAAACTATTTACAAAAATATATTTTTAAATTAAAATAAAAGTTTATATTATTTTTGGGAGGCAGCCAGCCAGGCCCGAAGCCCACCTCAAACCCGAATCAAAATATCTAGTCCTAATCCTACCTACCCCGGATCTCCCCAAACCCTTTTCTACCTAAACCTAGTCTACCCAGCCCCTCCACCTCATTCCACCCTATCACAGCGCCACATAACCCCTGGCCAAACCCCACAATCACCCACCTGCCACACCCCTACCCACACACAACACCCCACTCCACTGACCCACACACTGCCAGCCCGATCCCACTCCCGGCGTGGCCCCACCCCAACCAACGTCCCCCACCTACCCCTCGCGTGCGGCCCGCTCCTCTCTCTCTTCTCCCCAACCCCTGCGCCTCCTTTCCCCGTCCGCCGCCGGCCTTCCACCCTCCTCCCGCTCGCCTTCCTCGCCGCGACCCCGTCACCCTGCATCACCACCTCCTCGTCGCCCCGTCCGGAGCTCCTTACCGCGCCGCCACATGGGCCCCTTCTGCGAGGTTCCCTCGTCTGGTGCCGCCTCCCTGCTACCCCCGGCCCGCGCCAGCCCTGCACCGCCGCCCTGAGCCCCGAGCGCGTCTACGAGCCTGCGACAGCCTCCCCTCCGCCGAATTTTCTCCCTGCCCCCGGCACCGCCCAACCGCCGGCGCCCCGGTTCCCCTCGCGTTCCGCCTCTCCAAGCCATGACCGTCGCCCGCGTCCTCCTCCCGCGGCCACCTCGCCACCGTCGGTGTCGACCTCCCCGCGTGCAGAGCTCCGGCGTGCTACCTCGGCCGCCCAATACCGCTCGCCACCGACGTTGCAGCTTGTCCCTCGCTGGCTGTCCTTCCTCGCCGATCCCAAGTACCTCGACCTCCTTCCTTTGGCCAAGTCCACCCCGCCTCGCCGATGCCCGCTGAGTTGTGCGCTCCCTGCTTGCCGATACCTCCACAAGCCTTGGTGGTCGTTTTGCTACATGAGGTGCCACTTCGGGCGTTTGCTCAATGTTGCACAAGCACACGCACTTCCTTGGGGTCCCATTTGTTGGACTGTCATGAGCATGACCCCCTGTTGCAGCTTTGTATCTGTTGAGGTGGTAATGTTGTTGGGTGGGCGACACTTGCCAACGATACCCCGCCAAGATCTCCTTCACGGAGCACCGAGGATGCCTTCATGGGACGCCAAGACACCCGTCGAACCCCGAAGACCGAACCCCGTGGACCGACATGATCTTCTTCACGGATACGACAAGTACTTCCTCGAGGATGCCAAGTTCTTCACCCCGAATGCCAAGACCGACTTGATGGCGCGGACCCGACAAGATCTTCGCAACGACAAGATCGACACCGACCAGGACAAATCCGATGCGCCCCGACACCGAACCAAGTCCTTCTTTGCGGAACGCCAAGATCTACTATGTTATCCGAGAACGATCCCGCCGAGACCGAACCCCAGATCCGGACCCTGAGACCCGACCCCGAACCCCTCGGAGCCCAAGTTCGCCGAACCCTAATGTGATTCCCTATCCGAGACCCCATTATTTTTGTAATATGACATTATCAACTGATGCATATTAAATTGATCATGCATGCATACTTGTCTGTGGTTTGGGGGCATTATGCCAATTCATCTCATAATTGAATATGGAGTCAATATGCGGGATATCTTTGTCTTATTCTGGACTTCATTTAAATTGGTGTAGCGAACCGATGCCATGTTCCGCCCTGTTAACCCAACATTTAATTTGCGGGGTAGATAAATAACTCGAACCTAATAATAAATGTCAGGACCCCGATTCCCGCTTAATATTGCCTAATTGCATCGCACCTTTGCCATGTCATACATCATGTATGCATCATGCCCGATCTTTTGCCGTAGTATTAAATAGTGCATCTGGTGCTTCTTCTAGTGCTTTGCTTCTTCACGGATTAGGCCGATGAGTTGATGCGAGTGTCGACCCGATCTTCGGATGAACCTTCGGCAATGTTTTCAGGCGAGCACCTCCCCTTTCTACCTATCTTACTTTTATAGTATTTATTCCCTCCTGTTGATCTATTGATATCTGTGTTGCGATGCTCTAGTTTTCGTACCCGTGATATCCCTTGCAGCCTTATATTGCCTTGGACACATCCTATTACCTGTTGTTTGGTAGATAGTTGGACCTGCGCGTCGTAGTCGCTTGCTCAAGTGTTGTTGCGTGTCGTCAAGTACCACAGTTGTTGGAGTATTGCCGCATGTTTAATGTCGGAGATGATCATGGCTTTAATTATTGTTTAATAACTAAAATTGAAGTAGGTAATTGCAGAGGCACCGGTGGGTAATAGATGTTATTTGGTTGTTAACCGCTCCTTTGGTGTCCGTGGGACCCGAGTTCTTGACACTGTTAGAGATCGGCGCTAACCACGGGTGGGGTGTATGGGCACCCCATAGATTTAGTACTGATTCCAAATCTTGTCTTGGGGGCCACAATTAGTTTGGGGCTTTATTACTATCCTGTACTTATGCCATGCTTTCTTGCTTTATTTACGATTGTGCGAGGAGCACTGTCTTGTTAGGATCATGATACGTTTTCGCTGTATCGACAATCCCAGACACACTTTCGGGTTCCCAGTCGTTTACAGCCGTCCACACAAACCCTGAGTCCGTCTCGGAGACCGGCCGACTTCGTTGCGGGTAGCTTAGTGGGGTGGCCCCCCGTGCTTGCTTTGGGTGCAGGAAGCGTCGTGTCCGAAACCCGTCGACATACCGTTGGGTGTATGTTTTGTGATCTTGTACCTACGATCCGACAACAAGGGTGTAGGTGCATGTGGAAACTTTGGTGCACCCTGCGGGTTAAATCTTTCGAGAAGCCGTGTCCGCGGTTATGGGCGACTTGGAGCATAGGTCTCGATCATAGACAACTATAACTAAAGTTTCGCTATAATTTGACTTGTATCCGATGTGACTAGTAATCAGCTTCCTTTGCAACGGAATGGCTAAATAAAAGTACCAACAACTGCTGGATTTGGGGATATCTCATGCTAATTGTATCTGACTAGTAAGTGTTGCAACTACAACGGAATGGTTAACTAAAAGTGCCCACTGCTTATTATATCAGGATGACTATCTATACCTGACTAGTAATTCTTTAGCGATAATGAATAAATAAAGCGCCAACGGTGTGAGTTCCTCGGTTGACTTCTTCGTTTGGTCTCGAGGGGGAAATACCAGGATGGGTATGTTTGGTGGTAGCATCAGGTTGGTTCCGAATAGGTCTTTCTTATCCCCCTCGATGGCAAGCGGTTATATCGAGTCTCTATAGGTTGTTTAGTGCATGCTGCTTACGCCTTGATCCACCATACCTATGTAGGCGAGGACGCAGATATAGTCTCGCTGTGTCTTGGCCTCGATCGACCGCTCTCTCTTTTTCCTTTGCCCTTTCGGCACCTTTTATTTAAGCAGGTTTTGAGATCAACGTCGTTAGCGGGGTTACCCTTCCGGCTTGGGCGGGGTTATGGGCCTTGATGGTTATTCTTCAGGGCTCTTAGCTCAATTTGCATCTTGTCCGTACTCGAACGCTATATCGTTTTAAAGGTGATTTGGATCTTTGTAATGTACCTCTGTATTCTTGACTCTTTGAGTCGCTGTTGTATATATGTTTTATGGGTTCCATCGAGGACTATTGTGTAATGATATTACTTCGTTTTCCACCCGCACGCAAGTGCCTGGTGGGCACCTTCGAATCGTTTCTATGCGGGTTTGGCGGGAAGCGCTGAAACTTGCATAGGGCCGATTCTGAGGGTGTTACAGAAGTCTCTCTCGATTTTTCTCCACTGTGACCCATCAGCAGGGTGTCTCAACTTCCCTTCTTTCTTACGGTCTTCTTTGTGCCATCGCAACAACCTGGCATGCTCTTTGTTTCCGAACATGCGTTTCAACCTTGGTATTATAGGAGCATACCACATAACCTTAGCAGGAACCCTCTTCCGGAGGGGCTCTCCCTCAACATTACCAGGGTCATCTCGTCTGATCTTATACCGCAATGCATTGCATACCGGGCATTTATCTAAATTCTCATACTCCTTACCGTGGTAGAGGATGCATGCATGTATCTTTTGCACATCTAATCCTAGAGGACAGAGAGTCTTCTTTGCTTCGTAGGTACTCTCGGGAAGTTCGTTATGTTTTGGAAACTTCGGCTCCATTATTTTCAGCATCTTTTCAAATGAGGAGTCAGTTAGACCACACTCTGCCTTCCATCACAACAATTCCAGTGTGGTACCAAGCTTTGTGCTGCCATCTTCACAATTTGGGTACAATAATTTCTTGTGATTTTCTAACATGCCCTCTAACTTCAACTTCTCATTTTATGTTTCACAGTCTCGCTTTGCATCAGAAATGACCCTACCAAGTTCATTAGCCGGCTCATCTGATGCCCGTTCTTCACCTCCTTCCTCTCCATTGTCTTCCATTGCAGTATCACTTTATTCAGGAAACATATGATGATAGTTGTTATCATCATATTCTTCTTCACCATCTTCCATCATAACCCCTCTTTCCCCGTGCTTGGTCCAGCAATTATAGTTGGGCATGAAACCTTTCATAAGAAGGTGGCCGCAAATGATTTTCGAGGAAGAGTACTCCTTGTTGTTCCGACATTGAACACATGGACAACGTATAAAACCATTCTCTTTGTTTGCCATAGCCGCATCGATAAATTTGTCCACTCCTTTCATATACCCGGGTACACGCCGGTCACCGTACATCCATTCCCGTTCGTTCATCTGCGTCATATAAGTAAGTTTATCAAAAACAGGACATCATAAATAGTGAAATGACCAATTCACATCGACACATGCATTGTATCAATGACAGAGAAAATATAAGATTGCTAACCTCGATCGAGGGAAATAAAGAGGAGAAAGCTCAAGTGCGTCTCGGACACCTTCTATATTTTTGTTCTATGAGAAATTGAACGGGATCATTCGCTCAAAAATTTCATCAAACACCTTGAATGCATGCATAGGGGAAAAAACTAGCACACCCCTCACACCTTCCACCAACAAAAAAATAGAGTGGAGGCAGAGGGCTGGGGCGTTGCATTTATAGAGGGCGGGAGCATACGTCCCGGTTTGTAACACAAACCGGGACTAAAGGTAATGCCACGCCACGTGGTGGCGTAACCTTTAGTCGGCTTGTGTTACAAACCGGACGTATGCTCCTACCAAGGGGCGCATGCCTCCGTGCCGCTTCGAACCGGGCGTGCGGCAGATTAGTCCCGGTTCGTGGCGGAACCAGGACTAATGCTGTTAGGAGGCACGAACGGATAGCCTTTTTTCTACTAGTGATGCCTCAAAATAATGGAAAATGATCCTCCTCTCCTAGACGATCGCCCGTCCTGCGTCGTCCTTCTTACGCGCACGCCACGTGCCCTATACAAGGGGCCCCACCATCCCTATCCTCTCTCGTCGCTCATTGTTTTCCCATCGCATCCACAAATCCAGAGCATGCTCGTCCTCTGTTCTAGCCACATCGCCATGCCTGCAGCTCCATCAAGGGGAGCACGCACGGATCCCTCCTCTCCCTGCCCATTTTCTACCGTCTTGGACGGCCGGCACGCCACCGCTGCTCACGCCACCATGCTGCCGTGCCGCCTATGCCCCAGATCTCCACCCGTCGGCCTCGCTTCCTTCCTCAAACCGGCGGCCCTGCTACTCCGCCTCCACCCTGCAGCACCTGCCCGCCTCCGAGATGTGGCATCCCGCGAAACCACTACTAGAAAATCGCGTTGTTTTTGTGCATTGCATCATCATGACCGCATGCTCATGTCATCATGCCACATTGCATTTGAGCATCGTCATCATCTTGCACTTGCTTGCATAAAACTATTTGCAGAAAAACCTGTTTGTGTTTTCTAAACGCCCCATCTTTATTCAAAACCAAAACCCGGGTCGCCGAAATCTTTTGTTTTGTCTGCTATCGGTTTGCAAACGGTCCGCTGAAAACAAATAAAAATATTAAATTATTTTAGTGGGGGCAGTCGAACGGGCCGATTCGACCCGAACGACCACCCCCAGTCCAAATAAACGGTCCACTCCAAACCCTTTTCTACCAACCTATCTACCCACACCCTCCGGCCACCTCACCCCGACCACTCCCCTCGTGACACCTCACTCTACCCCTCTTCCTTACCCAACCCCAGCCCGCCACCTGGCCTAGCCACCCCTCTCTCCTCTCTCCCCACTCAACCCTGCCCCACCACACACACCCCACACCGACCCACCTCTCTCCTCTCTCTCTGCGGGTCCCACCGGCCAGCCTCCCCCTGACCGACCCACACAAGCACACACAACCTCCCCCAGGCCACACCCTCCCCGCCACGCACGCCCCACCCTGGCCCGCAGACCCCGGTCCCACCTCCTCACATCCCTCCCTCGTCTCCTCTCTCCCACGCCCCCGACCATCGATCCTCCTCCCTCCCTGCTCTTCGGCTCGCCCGCCTCCGTAGTGCCCCGTCGGACCCCTCAGACCTTCCCATGCCACGCCCCCACCCCTCTGCCTCGCCCGCACCCTCCTCCTCTCGCCGCCTCCACCCAGCTCGCTTCCTCTGTCTCCCATCCAGCGCCGCCCCGCCGCTCTAGCCCCTTCCTTCGCCCTGCCGCGCCGCTCCTCCGCTGCCGGCCGTCGCTCCTCCGCTCGCCGCCTCCCTCTATCCCCCGCTGCTCGTCGAGCCGCCGCCGTCCATCCCTCCACCCGCGCCTCCGCCCCGCGCCCCGCCGTCTTCTCCCTCTCGGCTGTCCCGCCGCCCGCGTGCTCCAACCGCGCCTGCCCGTGGCTCACCTGCCGCCGGCCCGCCTCGCCACCGGCTCGTCCGCCCCCTCCACCGTCCTCTCTGTCCGCCGCCCCGACCTCGCGCGCCGGCCCCTTCCTCCCCGCCGGCCTCCAGCACCGGCCCGCGTCGGGCTGCCCTGCGACGCTGCAACCCTCGCCCCACCCAGCGCCGGTGCCCCCGCTCCTCTCGTCGCCCTCTCCGTGGCCGGACGCGCGGGTCCCTCGGCGTTGTCCTCCTCGCCTCCTGCGCAGCGCGCGTCGCCTGCTTCCCCGACCGGAGCCGCTCGCCGTCCCTCCTTCACCGCCAGTGGCCACCTCGCTCAACCCCAGGCAGCGTCGTGCTGCTCGTGCTCGCTGCCTCGCATGTGGGTACCCCCTTGTTGTGACCACCTGTGGCCTTCCCTGTGCGTGCCCATGTGCTACTGATGTTGTATGTGTGGCGAGGGTTTATGTAACGGGGAGGTGCTTGGTGTTGATATTGTTGCGGCTCGGGTACGACAAGGTTGCCAAGAGCTTCGATGCGGAGACCCCCGTACCGGTACCGACGTAAGAGGTGGAACCCGAAGGTCACCATCATGGATCCACAAGAACTTCTTCGTGGACATCCGAAGAATCCGATCCATGGGAACCGAAAACTGTTCCCGGATCCGAAGACTCCAAGACCGACCCCCCACGGAACCCTGAAGACCGATCCGGAATGCCAAGTACTTCCTCGGACGCCAAAACCCCGAACCTGAGGGATACCAAGATCGCCATGGAACGACAAGTACTTCGCCTCGGACATCGAGACCCCGGCGCGACGAGTACTCCTTCCCGGATGCGATGCTCGAGAACACGGACGGTAAGGACGCCGACGCCGAACGCCAAGTTCTTCGCCCCGAGCGCCAAGACCTCCCGCCGAGACCGACCAGTTCGCCGAGAACCGCACCCGAACCTGAAGCACGACAAGATCTGCCCCGTTGTTCGAGAACGTTCCCGCCGAGACCGACCCGTCGAACCCTGGAACCTAAGACCGACCCCGAACCCCCCGGACCAAGATCTTCGAACCCTAATGTGTGAACCTTCTCCCGAGCCCCTATTTTATAAATGCTAAATATAAAACTTGTTGCATATTATTTGCCATACTTGCATGCATATTTGTGTGGTTTGGGGGCCTTATGCCGATTCACCTCTAATTAAATATGGGGCCCATATGCGGGAAAATCTAGTCTCATATTGACCTCATTTAAATTTGTGCATCGAACCGTTGTCATATTTTGCCATGTTAAGACAACATTTAATTTGCGGGGTAGATAAATAACTTGGACCATCTAATTAATTGTCGGGACCCCGGTTCCGCTTAATATGGCCTAACTGCATCACACCTTTGCCATGCCATACATCATACATGCATCATGCCCGATCTTCTGCCGTAATCTTAAATATTGCATCCGGTGTTTATTCTAGTGTTTTGCTTCTTCGCGGATAAGGCCGTTGAGTTGATGTGAGCTTCGCCCCTATCTTCGGTTGAACCTTCGACAATGTTTTCAGGCGAGCATCTCCCCCTTTCTACCTATCTTACTTTTATAGTATTTATTCCCTCCTGTTGATCTATTGCTATCTGTGTTGCGTTGCTCTAGCTTTCGTACCCGTGATATCCCTTGCAACCCTATATTGCCCTAGACACATCCTATTACCTGTTGTTTGGTAGGTAGTTGGACCTGCGCGTCGTAGTCGCTTGCTCAAGTGCTGTTGCGAGTCGTCAAGTGCCACAGTTGTTGGAGCCTTGCCGCATGTTGATATTGGAGATGATCATGGCTTTACTTATCGTTCACTTTAATTCCTGTTTAACAACTAAAATTGAAGTAAGCAGAGGCATCGGTGGGTGATAGATAATTTTGGTTTCCGAACGCCCACTTGTGTCCCGTAGGACCCCGAGTACTTGATACCTGTTCCTTGATTTATCGCGCTATCCACATCCGGGAGGTATATGGGACCCCCCTGAGCCAGAGCTTGATTCGGTCTTATTTCTTGGGGCCACAAACTAGTTTGAGGTTTTATTTACTATCCTGTACTTATGCCATGCTACTTCTGTATTCTGATTGTGCGAGGAGCACACTTTATGTTAGGAATTGTGACCCGTTCGCGGTATCGACAAGCCCAGTTTTGGGTTCCCAGACGCTTCTGCCCCACAAACCTCGGGTCCGTCTGAAGTCAGCTAACCGTTCTTGGTGTACTCAAGGGTGACCCCTGAAATATTTCTGAATCCTGTGATTGCTTTGTCGTGAAGGCCTCGTTGGGTTTTGATTTGGTTTTTCCGAGGTTGATCGAGTGTGTGTTGCTATTTGTGCACCCCGGCCGGGTTAAAACTTTCTGAAAGCCGTGTCCGCGGTTATGGACGACTTGGAGCACAGTATCTCGATCATAGACAAGCATAACTAAAGTAGTGCTATAAATTTGACTTTATAATGACTAGTAATCAGCTTCACCATAATGGAATGGCTAACTAAAACTGCCCACAATTGCTTGTTTGGTTTGTAAACGCGACATATGTCGACTAGTAAGTATTGCAACTACAACGGAATGGCTAAATAAAAGTATCAACAACTGCTGGGTTTTGGGTTTACCTCATGCTACCTGTATCTGATTAGTAATTGTTGCAACTACAACGGAATGGTTAAATAAAAGTGCCCACTGCTTATTTCCTCAAGATGATTCTCTATACTTGACTAGTAATTGCTGCAACGATAACCGAATAAATAAAACTGCCAACGGTGTGAGTTCCTCGGTTGACTTCCTCGTTTGGTCTCGAGGGGGAAACACCAGGATGGGTTTGTTTGATGGTAGCATCAGTTGGTTCGGATAGGTCCTTCTTACCCTCTCGATAGCCTTTGTTTATCGAGTCTCTATAGGTTGTTTAGTGCACGCTGCCGCTTGATCCACCATACCTCGTGGCGAGGACCCGAATTCTAGCCTCGCCGTGTCTTGGCCTCAAGATCTTGGCTCCTCTTTTTCCTTTGCCCTTTGTCGGCACCCTTTTGTTTAAGCAGGTTTTGAGATCGGCGTCGTTATGGGTTACCCTTCCGCTTTGGTAGGGTTATGGGCGCCATTGGTTATTCTTGAGGCTCTTAGCCCCATTTGCATATTGTCCGTAGTCGGACGCTCTATCATTGTCAAGGTGATTTGGATCTTTGTGCACCCGTATATCGTATTCTTGACTCTTTGAGTCATTGTTGTATATATATCTACATTGTGGGTCCCATCGAGGACTGTTGTGTAATGTTATTACTTCGTTTTCCACCACGAAAGTGCTGGTGGGCACCTTTGAATCGTTTCTATGCGGGTTTGGCGGGTATCGCTAAAACTTGCATAGGTCCGATCGAGGGTGTTCTGAGTGGTATCGAGCCCGGCGGTTTGATACCCCAAGTCCACTGTGGGATAACCTAGCTAACGGCCGAAGTAGAGTGTCAAAACTATTTTGCAAAATCGGTTGGATAGTTCTGATTAGGTCTGATTTTACTCCTTACCCCTTTGCTATTCCTCTCTTACCTCTACGTGTTTTGAATCCGCTCTCTTCTCTTTCTTCGAGTCCAGGAATTCTCGTGGTTGGGTTCTCGTCGTACCTTCAGGGTTTCGCTTCCTCCTTTGGTAACGCTTCTTCTACATCTGGTCTTCATGCTATCCGAGGAATCCTTCGTCTGATGGAGTTCTCTTTGTTCCTTCTCGTGCCTTCCGGTGTTTTTCGACGCGACGACATCATCTACGCCAGATCCGATGCAGAGTCTGCATCCCTCCTTTGTTTCCGAACCTCGTTTGTCGAGATCTTCAGTCTAATTCCGAGAGTTGGTTGCATAATCCGCCTATTCGTGTGCAGAGTAATGGTTTGGGTGCGCGATGGACTGATCACCATCCGACTACTCTTATCATTCGCTCTTGTGCATCGAATCAGTGGATCCAGCAATTTTACTCCGTCCACGGAAGCTAGAGGTGGCTTTATTTGTTGATACCTCTATCTTCGAACTTTTTGTTCCTGGAGTGTTCTCTCGACGATCACGAACAACGACCTCTTGTTAGTGGTGTCGCGAGGATCTACACGAAGCGAGAAGACGCAGGTCGTCGGCCTTCCTTCCGGTACCATGAGGCGGATCTCGAGGGCGAGATCCATTGTTAGTGGTGTCGAATTGTGGCATCCCGCGAAACCACTACTAGAAAATCGCGTTGTTTTTGTGCATTGCATCATCATGACCGCATGCTCATGTCATCATGCCACATTGCATTTGAGCATCGTCATCATCTTGCACTTGCTTGCATAAAACTATTTGCAGAAAAACCTGTTTGTGTTTTCTAAACACCCCATCTTTATTCAAAACCAAAACCCGGGTCGCCGGAATCTTTTGTTTTGTCTGCTATCGGTTTGCAAACGGTCCGTTGAAAACAAATAAAAATATTAAATCATTTTAGTGGGGGCAGTCGAACGGGCCGATTCGACCCGAACGACCACCCCCAGTCCAAATAAACGGTCCACTCCAAACCCTTTTCTACCAACCTATCTACCCACACCCTCCGGCCACCTCACCCCGACCACTCCCCTCGTGACACCTCACTCTACCCCTCTTCCTTACCCAACCCCAGCCCGCCACCTGGCCCAGCCACCCCTCTCTCCTCTCTCCCCACTCAACCCTGCCCCACCACACACCCACCCTCTCTCCTCTCTCCCTGCGGGTCCCACCGGCCAGCCTCCCCCTGACCGACCCACACAAGCACACACAGCCTCCCCCAGGCCACATCCTCCCCGCCACGCACGCCCACCCTGGCCCGCAGACCCCGGTACCACCTCCTCACCTCCCTCCCTCGTCTCCTCTCTCCCACGCCCCCGACCACCGATCCTCCTCCCTCCCTGCTCTTCGCCTTGGCTCGCCACTTTAGCGCCCACCGCGGACCCTCAGACCTTCCCTTGGCCCACCGCCCACGACCCCACCTCCGCCTCGCCCTCCTCCTCCTCTGCCTCCACCCCTCGCTTCTCTGTCTCCCATCCAGCGTCGCCCGCCGATCTAGCCCCTTCGCCATACCGCGCCCTCATTGCCGGCGTCGCTCTCCTCGCCGCCTCCTCTAGCCCGTGCTCGAGCCGCCGCGTCCATCCCTCCACCAGCGCCTCCGCCCCGCCGTCTTCTCCTCTCCCGTGGCCCCCGCCGCGTGCTCCATGCCCGCGGCTCGCCGGCGCCCGCCTCGCCACCGGCCTGCCGTCGCCCCCTCACGTCCTCTCTCGGCCGCCCGACCTCGCGCCAGCCGGCGCGCCTTCCTCCATGGGCCTCGGCCTCGGCCCGCGTCGGGCTGCCCTGCGACGCTGCAACCCTCGCCCCACCCAGCGCCGGTGCCCCCGCTCCTCTCGTCGCCCTCTCCGTGGCCGGACGCGCGGGTCCCTCGGCGTTGGCTTCCTCGCCTCCTGCGCAGCGTGCGTCGCCTGCTTCCCCGACCGGAGCCGCTCGCCGTCCCTCCTTCACCGCCAGTGGCCACCTCGCTCAACCCCGAGGCAGCGTCGTGCTGCTCGTGCTCGCTGCCTCGCATGTGGGTACCCCCTTGTTGTGACCACCAGTGGCCTTCCCTGTGCGTGCCCATGTACTACTGACGTTGTATGTGTGGAGGGTTTATGTAGAGGAGGTGCTTGGTGTTGATATTGTTGCGGCTCGGGTACGACAAGGTTGCCAAGAGCTTCGATGCGGAGACCCCCGTACCGGTACCGACGTAAGAGGTGGAACCCGAAGGTCACCATCATGGATCCACAAGAACTTCTTCGTGGACATCCGAAGAATCCGATCCATGGGAACCGAAGACTGTTCCCGGATCCGAAGACTCCAAGACCGATCCCCCGCGGAACCCTGAAGACCGATCCGGAACGCCAAGTACTTCCTCGGACGCCAAAACCCCGAACCTGAGGGATACCAAGATCGCCATGGAACGACAAGTACTTCGCCTTGGACATCGAGACCCTGGCGCGACGAGTACTCCTTCCCGGATGCGATGCTCGAGAACACGGACGGTAAGGACGCCGGCATGACGCCAAGTTCTTCGCCCGGCGCCAAGACCTCCGCCGAGACCGACCAGTTCGAGAACGCACCGAACACAAGCACGACAAGATCTGCCCGTTGTTAGAAACGTTCCGCCGAGACCGACCCGTCGAACCCTGGAACCTAAGACCGACCCCGAACCCCCCGGACCAAGATCTTCGAACCCTAATGTGTGAACCTTCTCCCGAGCCCCTATTTTATAAATGCTAAATATAAAACTTGTTGCATATTATTTGCCATACTTGCATGCATATTTGTGTGGTTTGGGGGCCTTATGCCGATTCACCTCTAATTAAATATGGGGCCCATATGCGGGCAAATCTAGTCTCATATTGACCTAATTTAAATTTGTGCATCGAACCGTTGTCATATTTTGCCATGTTAAGACAACATTTAATTTGCGGGGTAGATAAATAACTTGGACCATCTAATTAATTGTCGGGACCCCGGTTCCGCTTAATATGGCCTAACTGCATCACACCTTTGCCATGCCATACATCATACATGCATCATGCCCGATCTTCTGCCGTAATCTTAAATATTGCATCCGGTGTTTATTCTAGTGTTTTGCTTCTTCGCGGATAAGGCCGTTGAGTTGATGTGAGCTTCACCCCGATCTTCGGTTGAACCTTTGACAATGTTTTCAGGCGAGCATCTCCCCCTTTCTACCTATCTTACTTTTATAGTATTTATTCCCTCCTGTTGATCTATTGCTATCTGTGTTGCGTTGCTCTAGCTTTCGTACCCGTGATATCCCTTGCAGCCCTATATTGCCCTGGACACATCCTATTACCTGTTGTTTGGTAGATAGTTGGACCTGCGCGTCGTAGTCGCTTGCTCAAGTGCTGTTGCGAGTCGTCAAGTGCCACAGTTGTTGGAGCCTTGCCGCATGTTGATATTGGAGATGATCATGGCTTTACTTATCGTTCACTTTAATTCCTGTTTAACAACTAAAATTGAAGTAAGTAGAGGCATCGATGGGTGATAGATAATTCTGGTTTCCGAACGCCCACTTGTGTCCCGTAGGACCCCGAGTACTTGATACATGTTCCTTGATTTATCGCGTTATCCACATCCGGGAGGTATATGGGACCCCCCTGAGCCAGAGCTTGATTCAGTCTTATTTCTTGGGGCCACAAACTAGTTTGAGGTTTTATTTACTATCCTGTACTTATGCCATGCTACTTCTGTATTTACGATTGTGCGAGGAGCACTGCTGCTTTAGGAATTGTGACCCGTTTACGCGGTATCGACAAGCCCAGTTTGGGTTCCCGATCGCTCTGACCGGCCCCACAAACCTCGGGTCCGTCTCGAAGTCATTAACCGTTCGGGTGTACTCAAGGGTGGCCCCTGAAATATTTCTGAATCCTGTGATTGCTTTGTCGTGAAGGCCTCGTTGGGTTTTGATTTGGTTTTTCCGAGGTTGATCGAGTGTGTGTTGCTATTTGTGCACCCCGGCCGGGTTAAAACTTTCTGAAAGCCGTGTCCGCGGTTATGGACGACTTGGAGCACAGTATCTCGATCATAGACAAGCATAACTAAAGTAGTGCTATAAATTTGACTTTATAATGACTAGTAATCAGCTTCACCATAATGGAATGGCTAACTAAAACTGCCCACAATTGCTTGTTTGGTTTGTCGCTTGCGACAACTGTATCTGACTAGTAAGTATTGCAACTACAACGGAATGGCTAAATAAAAGTATCAACAACTGCTGGGTTTTGGGTTTACCTCATGCTACCTGTATCTGATTAGTAATTGTTGCAACTACAACGGAATGGTTAAATAAAAGTGCCCACTGCTTATTTCCTCAGGATGATTCTCTATACTTGACTAGTAATTGCTGCAACGATAACCGAATAAATAAAACTGCGAACGGTGTGAGTTCCTCGGTTGACTTCCTCGTTTGGTCTCGAGGGGGAAACACCAGGATGGGTTTGTTTGATGGTAGCATCAGGTTGGTTCCGGATAGGTCCTTCTTACCCCTCTCTGATAGCCGCCTGTTTTATCGAGTCTCTATAGGTTGTTTAGTGCATCTTTGTACGCCGCTTGATCCACCATACCTATCTGGCGAGGACCGAATTCTAGCCTCGCCGTGTCTTGGCCTCGATCGACTCTCCTCTTTTTACTTTGCCCTTTGTCGGCACCCTTTGTTTAAGCGGGTTTTGAGATCGACGTTAGTTGGGTTACCCTTCCGGCTTGGCGGCGGGGTTATGGGCGCCATTGGTTATTCTTGGGGCTCTTAGCCCCATTTGCATATTGTCCGTAGTGGACGCTCTATCATGTCAAGGTGATTTGGATCTTTGTCAGTATATCGTATTCTTGACTCTTTGAGTCATTGTTGTATATATATATACATTACGTGGGTCCCATCGAGGACTGTTGTGTAATGTTATTACTTCGTTTTCCACCCGCACGAAAGTGCCTGGTGGGCACCTTTGAATCGTTTCTATGCGGGTTTGGCGGGTATCGCTAAAACTTGCATAGGTCCGATTCTGAGGGTGTTACACGAGATGGAGGCCACCGTCATGGCCATTGTCACAGGACGGCATCTCTTGCTACAGGTGATGGTGGCACTTGCTACCTACAGTGGGATACTCTGCTACCGATGGTAGTAGCCGACGCGGCTCCTGATGGGCGGGATGCTCTGCTACTTATGGCCCGATGATCTGCTGCAAGTGGGTGCATGCTTCTTCCGATAGCGCGTGGCGCTGCTGCTTCAAGGTGGTGCCGGCTCTGCCACCGACGGCGCGCGATGCTGCTATCGACGGCTAGCGACGTTGCTACCGACGGCGACGGATTTAGCTACCTTTGGCCGATGGATTTGCTACTTACGGCTGGCGGTTTTGTTACCGACGGCCATCCTCGTTGCTACCTACGGCTGACGGGTTTGCTACATGGGTATGCTGGCGCGGCTACCGACGATGATGTTGCCGGTGGTGCTCCGGCGGTCAACGGCGGCCTTGCTACATGAGGTGGAAGCCTTTGCTACATTAGGCGGCCAGCTTCGCTACCTTGGACGTGCCGTCTTTGCGCAAGCGGTGGAGCTTCCTCGCCGTGCGATCGTATACAGACGAACTCGGCGGCATCCAACACAGTCTGGTACAACTAGATGAGAAGCTATTTGCGGTGTGCGAGAGAGAAGAAAAGACAGAGTTGGTCAATCCGTGCAGGGCGACATTTCTTGTGTACTTGAGCAGACCCAAGTGGACACGTGGCAGGCTCTCGACCAGGATGATGGGGACGTTTTCATCGCACGGGGGACGCCGAGCAGTTGCCCAAAATAATATCTTGGCCCCACGTCATCGGTTCTAGCACAGCCAGAGGTGGGCCCTTCTCCATCTCGCCTGATCGACGCGAGCTAGGCCGCGAAGCAACAAATGCCAACCCGAACCAACCCACCACCAGTAGTATAGTACTAGCCCACTATCTCCACTTCGGTAAACCGCACCCGCACGGCCACGCCTTGGATTCGCCCCGCACGCAATTGAGCGCACACACGTCTTGCCCTCCTCCGGCGCGCCGCGCCGAGGATGCCCGGCGCGATCGCGGCGTGCTTCCGCTGCGCGCCGGCAGCGGCGCCTCTCGCGTCCGGTTCTGCGGCGGGGCCCAGCTTGGTCACCTCTGTTTACGAGACCCATCTCGGCCTCGTCGCGCTCTCCTGGTCGCACACCTCTGTGGGCCTCTCGCTCCGCGCCGTCCTCCGCCTGTCGTCGCCGCTCACCCCAGCATCCTCGTCCGCCTCCGGTGCCGTATACTTTGGCGAGAATCCAGACGAAGACACGCTCGCTTTCCGCGTCCGCCCCCGGCTGCTCTGGTGGCGCCGCGGGTCCAGGCGGTTTACCGCCGGCGACCACCGCGTCGACCTGGCGTGGGACCTGACGCGGGCTCGCTTCCCGAGCTCCGGATCCCCGGAGCCATTCTCGGGGTTTTTCTTCGCCGTCGTAGTCGACGGTGAGATGGTCCTAGCCGCCGGGGATTTGTCCGACAAGGCTTACCGCAAGACTGGGGCTCGGCCCCCGCCTGGCCCGCGTTCTGTGCTCCTCTCCCGGCGCGAGCACATCGCCATGCGCGACGCCGGCCACGGTCGCGGCCACAGAACTTGGGTGAACGTCCGGGGAAAGGAGCGGGAGATCTCTGTGGATCTGGTGTCCCGCTGCCGCGGCAAGGACAGCGTCAGTACGGACAAGGATAGGGCCGACGTCGGCATGTCCGTCTCCCTCGACGGCGAGCGCGTGCTCCACGTCCGAAGACTTCGCTGGAAGTTCCGTGGGAGCGAGCGAGTCGACCTAGGCGGCGACGACCGGGTCCAGGTCTCCTGGGACCTCCATAAGTGGCTCTTCCCCCCGCGTGAACCACCCCCCGCGGACGTCGCTGCGCACACGCACGCCCATGCGGTGTTCGTCTTCCGTTTCGAGCTCGGCTGCGGCGGCGAGGTGCCCAAAGCTGAGGAGGGGATCGATTTCCTCCCCCTCCACAAGAATGCGTCGAGGACAGGCACGAGCAGTTGGAGAGCATACTTTCAGCGATGGGGGCAAAGGGACTGGAGCCAGACAGGCAGCAAGGGAGAGAGGAAGAAGGGGAGAGGGGGGAAGCTGGCCATGGCGAGCTCCTCGTCGTCAGCTTCCGTGACTTCGTCAACAGCGTCGTGGGCAAGCAGCTCGACGGTGATGGAGTGGGCAAGCTCCGAGGAGGCAGAGATGCAGCGGGGCGATGGCTTCTCGCTCCTCATCTACGCTTGGAAGAGCTAGTGGCGATTTCTTCGGGTTGGTGGTGTTGTTCCGCTTCAAATTTTGCTGTTGCAGTTGTTGTAAGTGTCGATTTCTCGTGCAGTTTGCCCTGTGTGGGATCAAATTGATCCCACATTTCAGCCAGAGTGAAACGAGCAGCTTGTGGTGCTGTTCAGGGTTCGCATACGGCAAAGAAGAAACAATACTTGACTGTTGATTCGCATTCAGTACGTTTGAACACCGTTCAAAAAAATTAATTAACATCTACTCCTAGGTTGTATCAGGATTTATTTATTTTGCCATTTTATTCGTACACCTACTTGGAGCAAGAACAATAATATAGCCAGTTGTCTGTCACATATAGCCAGGGCGCTGGTCTGGCAGGCGCTCACGGGCGGAGCGACCTCGTGGAGATGGCGATGAACCACCGATTAGGACTTGGATCCGATCCGTGGCGATCTGGGCTGTCGGTCAAGATGGGATTTTGCGCCGAGATCTGGGCCGGAGTGGTTCATCCAGGGAGCTGTGAGTACTGTTGTTGGCTTGGCCACGCCGGCAAAACATCACTCTGGATTGCCATCTCTTAGATTTGCTCTGCTCGAATAAAGGTGGTGGTCCTTTGGTTTCTTTCACACGAAGATAAAAATCTACTTGATGTCTGCCCTCGTTGATCTGGTCTGGAGAGGCGGGTTCTAGAAGGCTTCGCCGACGAACTCCCATGGGCGTATCATGCCTAGAGATTGCTAGATCAGAAGGTATTCGGTCGTGCGCACCATGTTTTTCTGGCCGTTTGGTTTCAGCGAGAGCGTTGCGAAGTTTTGTTGTTTGTTCCCACCAAGTGCCATCTTAGAGCCATGGTGAAGTCAGATGCGGAGAATGTCAGGAAAGCGAAAATATGATGGTAGCGATGGTGATTTTTGTTCTTGTGGTGACGGAGAACTGGCTGCATGATCTGGAACTCGTTGCAGCGATTGTTGGTGCGGGAAGATAACACAAGGGAGTTTCCAGTTTTATCTTGCAGGGTGAAAATCCAAGGTCTGGCCTTAACTGGTTGTGCCTGGCAATGACCTTGTTGAAGACATTGTTTCGTGAGCAAGGACTTTCTTCAGGGTGAAAACCTATGATCTTTGATCGGGCAACAACGGCGCTTGAGCACTGTTTTCTTCTTAAAGGCGTTCTTATTGGAGTGGAGGACTACTGGTGTTGTTCTGATGGTGTCACTGTTGTTGTCGTTACTTTGAGGATTAGTTCTCTATAGCGGGACTTTTCTCTTTTTGTAATTCTTCTTTCCTTTTTCTGGGTTGTGTGCATCCGTAGAGCCGCTAGGACATGCGTTTTTTGCAGAGGCTGGGTATAATTGGTATCACTGTGATATTAATATGTACTCTTTTCCAAAAAAAAAATCACATATAGCCATCATAAATATACATTGTTACAATAAGCTGACTATAGTGTTGGCTATATAAAATGGGTAGCATTTAATGCACTCACTCTATACTAATAGCTCATTTATAGTACTTTATGTGGGCTACATGTTGGCTATAGCTTCTTGTTTCTTGTGCTACAACCGGCTGTAGATTAAGAGCCCGTTTTTTCTCTTTCCTCACTTTTCTTTCCTCCAACTAGGATTTTGCCGATGTGGAATAGCTTATAGCCAGCTGACTAGGACTCATTCTACTTGCTCTTAGAGAACCTCCACTCGCCTTCCTAGAATGCCGTTTTTAGGGAGTTTTTTTTGTCCGGACGCCGATAATTGGTTCAGGCGCGTTTTTAGGACCCCGGTTTCGTTCGAATTTGGACCAAATTTGGCTCGGACTTCCCAGGTCGTTCTCGGGGCGCCGAAAACACCCTGAAACCGCCGGACGAAGCAAATTCGACGGAAAAAAAGTTTGGCCGCGTGGACCTGTCCAGTCAGTGAGAGAAGCCGAGTCGTCATCATCCTCCCGCCTCGGAACCCCGTGTGGACCGCTGGGCATTAACTGCTCGTCTCGTCGATCACATGTCGCTGTAATGGCGCGCCACCGCCGCCTCGGCTCCCACGACGGACCGGCGGGCAATAACTTCTCGCCGGTTTCTCTTTTCCCGCTCTCACCGCCAGCCTCGGCCTATAAAAGCCGTACCTCTCGCCGGATCCCTTCACACTCTCGCAGCTCCCCTTGCTCTCCCACGGCGAAATCCAAACTCCGACGAACTCCGAGCTCACAGCATTCCCACTTCTCCATGGCCGATAGGTTTCCCGGTGATCCCGCGCCGGCGAACGGCTTCGGCCACCGCATGCTTTAGCCATGGGAGGCGCGGATGCTCCGAGACGCAGGCTACATGGCGCCGTTGGACACCCGGGTCCTGCCCGACTGGAAGCTCGCCGGCGGGATCCCAGTGCCGCCGGTGCCGGCCGACGAGGAGATCGTCGATGAGATCCAGGCCGCCATCGCGGCCATGGAGGACCCGTATGTCATTGAGGATCCGGGCAACCTGCATTTCTAGGAGGAGTTCTTCGCCGACAGGCGGCTCCAGGAGCTCGCCCGCCACGAGGGACCGCCAGGGTCGCCACCGAAGAGCAACAACGCGACGACATGACGGTGATGGTGGAGCGCTTCCGAACGAACGCTCGCCACCGTGCTGGAGCACATCCACGCTAGCAACAACCCTCGCCTCGGCTTCCCCCGCAACCTGATGCCGGCGACAAGGGCGAGGCGCCATCCTCCGGCCAACTGGCTGCCGAGGAGGATGGCCAGCCTCAGCTCCTCCTCCTTCGCAGCCTCGGCCTCCCGCTCCTCCGGGTCCGCGCCGGCGGCGTCGCCTCCACTCTGGCCGGTCAAGCGGGAGCCGGAGACGCCGGTCCGCTCACTGCCGAGGACAAGGGCATGCGGCATCGTCATCAACGAGCCCCAGGCACCCTCACCGCCCACTGGCCATCTTCGCCTTCGCAAGCCAACGCCGGAGCCGGATGAATGGGAGGTGCCCGTCGACGAGGATGCCTTCATGGCGATGGAGCAATCCCTCCGCGACGCTGCGCCCTCGTCGGAGCCTGCATCGCCGAACATCCTCGCCTGATCCAGGACAGACTGGGAGGAGGAGGAGCGGCACCGTGTCCAACGCCAACAGGAGTAGGCCGAACGCCAGGCCTAGGCTGGTCGCGAGCTCGCCTACCAGGGCGCGTCGCTCGTCGTCCTCGACGATGACGAGGCCGGCCCCTCCTACCAGCCCTGGAGGTGCAGCGACGACGGCTAGGGCAGCTCCCGCCCACCAGAGCCGCCGAGCGACGACGACGGAAGGCCGACCCTGGCTACACCTGCTTCTACGACAACTTCGACATGTAGAAGCGGCGTCCGGCATCGTCACCGGCACCGGTGGCGGCGGTGGCGGCCTTTTTTAAGTTTTTTTAGTTATTATTTAGCCTAAATGTAGTTTAAATTTGGGTCTTTGCTCGAATTCTATGTAATATTTAAGAATTCGCCCTATATTAATGAAATCCGTCTATATTCGACTAAAATTTGCCGTGTTTGATTAATTTTAGGCTAACGCGGAAACTCGGTCTGAAACGCGAGTGGAAAAGTCGGTATTTCCATACCGAAAACTAGTTTCATCCGACCTAAAATAACGTGTAGATTTCTTTCGGATGGAAGCAGCCAACGAATGGATATACTCTTATCAATCAATCAGTTAGTTGTTGCCGCTGCAGCAGCCAGGCCAATTCATACAAACAAAAACGGTTGCTATGACTGACGTTTATATCATTTTTTTTCAAAATGGGGATGGAAGCCCAGCCTTCACATCTTTTTCAACACATACGTACAAAGAAAATATATAAAACCTAAAGCCACCATACGACGCCTACAGACGACACAATGGGTGAATATCATCTCACCGTACGACGTCTACAGACGACACAATGGGTGAAAATCGTCTTAACAAGACCTCAAGCCCCCCCAAAAAAGGAAGAAACCCCTCGACCAGCTAGGAACCACGAACAATCGTATACCTCGAGACATCCTTTAGGCGAAACGTCAATGCTCATACTTGATGGACCTGAGTTTAAGGAAGAGGGGTACACTGGAGATCTCGTTCGGCTAACAGACAAGCAACACGGGACACAAAGTTTATCTAGGTTTAGGTCTCGGAGAGAAAACCCTAATCCTACTTGTCTTCTCTTGATTATCGGTGAAACCGAAAATTAAAGGGGTGCGCAGATAAGATCTAGCGGGTGTGTATGCTAGGGTATTTCGTGGTCTAGGTCTATTGTCTATTATGGGATCTGTCCTCCTCGTTGGACCATCCTAGCCTTTATATATGGGGAAGACTAAGTATCAGGGTACCAATACGAGTTTGTTACAAGTTGCATTCAAACTCTAGTCTTGAGCTTTTCTTGTCTTGTGCGCTTGGAGTCCGTGTTCATATGAACTTCGTACTAGCCGAACTGTCATAGGCATCATGGACCTTGGCAGGCCGTCAAGTGGACCTTCCGTTAGGCTGCACCAGGTAGGCTATAGTCGGGTGCCCGTTGAGCATACCTATGTCACTTAGCGAATACCTCATGTACACGCCAAATAAGCCGTCACCGCCGTCGAACCACCGAAGAATCTTCATGTTTAAGATCAGCATAAACTTCGTCGGTCCTACCAATGACGCCACCACGGCGCCAAACGGCGCCTCCGCCCCGCGCGAGGCCATCATCCCGCATGCCGCCAAGATCCCACTGCACCACATCGCCAAGACCCACCGGGGATGACGCGGTAGATGGAACATCGCTCCACCAGCTGACCCACTCCAGTCATCTCGATCTCCAAAACAATGCCCTCAAGAGGGTGACGACACCAAAGTGTCGTCCTCGTCTGATCCGGGAGTACCCAGATCTAGAGTTCCCCCGGAGCCTTAGGCATGAGACGAGATTCACAGCAATGGGCCTTCATCAAGGTAACGACATCAGAAGATGTCGTCATCATCTGCTCCACATTGGAGCCCGGCTCTCACTAGCCACCCTCCCTCGCCTTGCCTCACCTCCAACCCACACGCCAAAGACATGGCCAATATGAAGGAGAGGGAGGCTGCCACCGCACCAACCGCCTTCGATCTTCCCGAAGAAGAGGCCGCCACCGTCTAGGAGAAGACCTTGGCACGCCGGCCAAGGATCCGTGTCAGTGTCGATCGCCATGCAGACCATCGCCTCCACTCGTGTGCCATGGAAGGTGAAAGGATACGAATGTCTCCTAGAGGGGGAGATGAATAGGCAATTAAAATTTTTCCTAGAGTGGCTCAACAAAGGCAGAATAAAACTAGCATTTACTTTGTAAAGCACAACCTAGAACAACTAGGGTTCACCTATGTGCACCAACAACTTATGCTAAGCAATACAAGCAACAATGTGATAGCAAGATATAGATTACTTCTAGCACGAAGGCTATCACAATGTAAAGTGCATAAGTAAATAGCTCGGGTATAGAGATAACCGAGGCACGCGGGGACGACGATATTTTACCGAGTTCCTCCCAACATGGAGTACGTCTCGTTTGGAGAGGGGGTGGTATCAAACCACCAATGCCACAAAAGGCCTCCCTTATTCTTTGGTGAATCTCACCCCAACGGGATCGATCCACGCTTCCACTATCGGTACACTTGTCGGTGGCAACCGAAACCTCTCACAAGGTTGGGGCACTTCTCCACAACTTAATTGGAGGCTCCCAACAAACGTCACAAAGGCCACAAGGTTGGGGCACTTCTCCACAACTTAATTGGAGGCTCCCAACAAACCCCACCAAGGCCACAACATGCAACACAACAAACCGTCTAGGGTTCCAAGAACCCAAGATTAAAAAGCTTCTCAACTTTCACTCACCAAATCCTTACCGAGAACTCAAACCGATGCACCAAATGCAATGGCAAGGACACAAGAAGTGCTCAAATCCTTCTCTCCCAAATTCCACCAAAGCTACAAAAGCTTATGGGAGAATAAGAGAGGAAGAACAATGGAGGAAATCCACAGAAGACTCCAAGATCTAGATCCCAATATGTTCCCCTCACTTAGAGGAGATATTGATTGGTGGGATTGTAGATCAAGATCTCCTCTTTCAAATCCCTCAAGAATATGCAAGAATCATAGGAGGGATTGAGAGGAAGAAAGCTCAAGAAGGTCAATAATGGAGGGGAAAACTTGCAAGATTGGTTGAGGAACCATTGGGGAAGAAGGCCCCTTATATAGGTCCCTCCAAAATCCAACCATTGCAGCCCAAAAACACGATTCCCGGTACTACCGGACTTTTTCCCGGTAGTACCGGACTTTCTCGGCACTACCGGACATTCCCTGGGGTTCCTGAGGCACCAAACGCATTTTTCTTTGTGCTCCCCAGTATCAAAATGCGGCACTACCGGACCCCGGTACTACCGGATCCTGGTCCGGTACTACTGGTCATCGCAGAACAAAAACATCCATAACTTTTGCATCCGGACTCCGGTTTCGATGATCTTGGGCTCGTTTGTAAGAGGACAACAACCTCTACAAGATCATGCAAAGGAATATCATAGTCCAGAAAGGGAGGATAGATCCAAATGACGAAGTGAAAAACCTTCTGCCACGCTAGGTACTAAAATGCGGTACTACCGCATTTTGGTACCTAGGAAATAAGACCAGTAGTCAAATGGCTATAACTTTTGATTGGTAACTCCGATCGACCCGATTCCAATTGCGTTGGAAAGAGGACGACGTGACTTCCCTATAAAAGGTAAAAATATTGGTTATAACCAAGTGAGAATGTATCAAGTATAATAATGTGAGATACCTCACTTAGTGAGAAACCGAAACATCGCAAAGATCAAAATCGCAATAAGATATAAAAGAGGGATTCGATTTTGATGAACAAGAGCTTGTTATGGAGATTACCACAAGCTCTATATACTCACATGGATAAGACCAAATAACAACCAAATACAATGATGCAAGTGTGCAAAGGTTTGAGCTCTCTCCGAACGATGTGATCGAGTTACTCATTCGAGAGCCCCTCTTGATAGTACGGTTATCTATCCTAAATCCGGTCTTTCACTAATACTATGA
Source organism: Avena longiglumis (assembly GCA_030063025.1). Taxonomy (NCBI): domain Eukaryota; kingdom Viridiplantae; phylum Streptophyta; class Magnoliopsida; order Poales; family Poaceae; genus Avena; species Avena longiglumis. Next base: position 175,362,008 of record CP125977.1, on the reverse strand, counting down.
GACCGACAAAAGGGAAAACCTATCAAGATTATACCTTTTCCTTGAGCATTCCACTTGAGCTTGATGTAGACGATCTTTCACTACTCAAGATGGAACGCCTTTCTTGATTCCTCATCATCGATCCATGATCACCGAGGATGGCAAGCATCAAACATGATATCTTCTATAGATGGCTCAATTTGAGCTTGCACAACATATCTTCTTCTCATTTCATCGACCTTGAAACCGACACAAGCTCCAAGCGATGCCAATGGACAGTTCCTACAAGTATAACTTAATACACACATTAGTCCATAAAGATTGTCATTAATTACCAAAACCACACATGGGGGCCCACATGTTCTTTCAATCTCCCCCATTTTGGTAATTGATGACAATCCCTTTAAGAGGGTTTATATAAGGAATCTTAATGAACAAAATGGTAACATCAATATCAAATACTACTTAAGTATTTCATATTGGTACCACCACCATATATAGAGCAAACTCCCCCACAATCTATGCATGTGTGATGAACTTGAATTTCATTGCATATATTGCCAATCATTATCATTAGTGGAGTTTTCTATATATATATACCACATGCTATGCAACAAAAAGATACAAGAGCATGAAAGGCAAATGCTTAGAAACAAACTCCAAGCATAAACCATTTCCCTTAAACCCTCTAAAACTTCTCCCCCATTGGCATCGATTGCCGAAATGGGTGACAAGTTCTAGAAGGCAAATATAGTAATATTTCCTCCAGAGATGTGCCTTCGCACATATCCAATGATGAATACTTGGAAGGGAGTAGAACTATATCGAGGACCCGAAGATTGCCGAAGGAATAAAATAAAACGACGCATCACAAATGACACAAGCAATCACAAGATCCGACAGATCAATTGAAAACAACAAATGAGTCCAAATGGAAACAACAAGATATTATGATATGCGCAAAAGAGTGCTTTAAATAATAAATAGAGAAGCTCCCCAAGATTTATGCGCAATTCAAAATAAATGCATTACAATACATATTGCACAAATATGGAATCCTCGCTCCCCCATAAGCATTTAAAACACAACAAATGAAAGATCAAATAAAAGCTTAAATAAATTAGAAAATCTCCCCAAGATTTGTGCACACTTTAGAATCATTGTATTTCAATACAAAAATGCACAAATATGGAATCTTCACTCCTCCATAAACATTTAAGGCACAATAAGTGAGAATGAAGACAAATGAGCATTATTAAATGAATTAGATGAGCTCCCCAAAGATAATGCACCAATTATGATAATTGCATTTGGGAACAAAGTGCATAATCATGGAATCCTCACTCATACAACTTCACTTAACAAAAGAAGGCATGAGAGAATAAATATGATAAGCACAAAGTGATACTATAAATAAAATTAGGAAGCTCCCCAAGGTATGTGCAACATTAGGTTCTTGTATGTGAATACAATGTTCACAACATAGAATCCTCACTTCCTCTATTTTACTTATAACACAACTTTGTGCAAATGAGCATATACCAAGGCGTAAAATTTGCAAGAAACAAATGGTTGAGCAATAAGTAAGAGACAACATACTAGCAGGATCAACCACAAGGATGTGTGAGATGCATGACAAAGCATATTATAAGACTAGTACAAGGATGATCATTGTGTATCCACATAGTCTTCAATGAATGATATTGCTTAGTATTACCATACAACACACACAAAGCAAGGAAGATATAAAAAAAATAGAGGAATAACATCTATCATGTGTATAAGTTTCTAAGTAGACAATCAAGTAAAGATATTGATCCACAAAGAAACATGTACACACAAATTAGATACTTAAAATAAATAGTGCAAGATATCCAAAATGAAGTCATGACAATACCAATAAGATTATTCTTGAAAGCATCGCCAAAGGCTCAAATATATCTTATTGTACATCGATGAGCTTAAACAACCAACACACCCCATACATTACAACTATCACCAAGGGAAAAGGAGAAAGTTGGAATATATGGAGAAAAGCAACAAGTATCACATGGATAAATCAACTAGCAAAATCTCACATGCAGAACACCAGAAGCCAACAGGATTGCTACAACCACTGCCCGTACCGGATTGGAAGTGGGATAGAGTGGGAATGGATTTCATCACAGGATTGCCCAGGACCAGGTCAGGATATGACTCTATTTGGGTAGTGGTCGACCATTTGACCAAGGTAGCCCACTTTATACCGGTGAAGACGACTTATACGAGTGCAAAGTTGGCCAAGATTTACATGGACAGGATTGTGTGCCTACACGGAGTTCCCAAGAGTATCGTATCTGATAGAGGCACCCAATTTACCTCGCACTTCTGGCACCAACTACACGAGTCACTTGGTACTAGATTGGAGTTTAGCACAGCGTTTCACCCACAGACGGATGGACAGACCGAGAGAGTGAATCAGATTTTGGAGGACATGCTGAGAGCTTGCGCCTTGGCTCATGGCTCTAGTTGGGATGAGAATTTGTCGTATGCGGAGTTTTCCTACAACAACAGCTATCAAACCAGCATCAAGACGTCACCGTTCGATGTGCTATATGGGAAACGGTGCCGAACACCATTGCTATGGGATGGAGTAGGAGAACGACAGCTGTTTGGACCTGATTTGATCAAGGACGCTGAGGAGAAGGTCGCCTTGATTAGGTATAGGCGGAAGGTAGCCCAATCAAGGAAGAAGAGCTACGCTGACGCCAAGCGCAAGGAAGCGGTGTATGAGATAGGAGATAGAGCATACCTTAGAGTATCGCCGCTTCGTGGAATTAAGAGATTTGGAATTAAGGGTAAGCTGGCACCTCGATTTATTGGAACCTATCGGGTCTTAGCACGCAAAGGAGAAGTTGCTTATCAGTTGGAGTTGCCAGAGGCTCTGTCTGCTGTTCACAACGTGTTCCACGTATCCCAGCTGAAGAAGTGCCATCCGGAGATGGTGGATACGCCGTTGAGAGACACCGTACCGCTAGAAGAGGTTCAGCTGGAGAAGGATTTGACCTATGAGGAGAAACCGGTCAAGATTCTGGAGACAGCAGAGAGGACTACCCGTACCAAGACAATCAGGTTTTGCAAGGTGCAGTGGAGCCACCACACCGAAGAGGAAGCCACTTGGGAGCGTGAGGATGACATCCGAGAGGACTACCCACACCTATTTGCTAGCCGCGCCGAATCTCGAGGACGAGATTCATTTTAAGGGGGTTAGTCTTGTCACATCCCAAATCTTAGTTTTGGTCTTACATATCATTCATGTCATTGCATCATATCTTTCCATGCAAAACCATCGAATAGAAAGGTTCGGCGGAACGCCACCTTCAAAACCCTATTTTGTTTCGCTCCGAGTTTCCTGCAGGAGGCTTTAGAGAGACTTGCAATAACCACCCCTGTAGGTTCGAGTTTTCACGCAAACTTCGACTGAAGGTTGTGCCCCTCGACGATACGAACCCGTAGGCGCGAGAATCGCTCCAATCGGAGTTCGTATGCAAAAGACTCGGACGTTTTAGTAAACCGCCGGAAAACGGTCCGAAAATCTGGACCGGTTTCCGAATCGGAGTCCAGTTCCGCGCCTTTTCAGTTCAGGATTCCACGCGTAGGACTATTTAAAGAGGGACCCCCTGGCCTCGTTTTCCGTGCCTGATACCTGCCCCACGCGATCGACCCCGCCGCCACCGCCTCCTACCGCCCGCGCGCCGCCCGAGGCAAGCCGCCGCCGCCGACGGACCCGCCTCACATGCGTCGCCGCCTTCGCCGCGGGTAAGCCACCGCGCCCGCGCCGCCGTCCAACCTCCGCGCCATCACGGCCACCCACGTGCGCCGCCGCCGCAAGCCCGCCCCGCCGCTACTCCGCGCCGCCACCGCCGCCACGCTGCGCCGCGCGTCGCCGCCGCCGTTCGTCGCCTCGCTGCGCACTAGCCGCCGCCTCGATGGCGTCGCGTCGCCATGCATGCATGCATGCATGCATGCGCACGCGTACGCCTCGCGCGCAAATTATTTTGTCGACCCATAGTTGACCGCGTGTATGTCCGTGCAGGAAGAACCACGTCGCCGGATCCGATCGCCACCGCCGTCCGGAGCTCGCCGCACCTTCCGGAGTCCGAATCGCCATCTGTTTTCGGTAAGACAGCAGCCACCGTCAGATCTCAGATCAGCGGCTTAGATCGTTCGTTGACTGGTCAGCATCCCAGACGTTGACTAGTCAGACGCCCAGTCAGCGCTGATCAAATGAATACGATTGATCGGGTCAATTTCGTTAATCCCTCTAGTTGGCAGATTTCGGTAGAATCTTGTAAATTGCGTAGAAATTCAACCGCTTGGCCAAAAATTGCAAATAAAATATGTACGCGTTCAGTGAGTCGTGTAGAATCTCGCTGTAGCTTTGGTTCAGACTTTTAATGTCAGGTTTAGTACAGTTTAATCAAACTAGTTAGTGGCCTTTTCGGAGTAATAAATTCATAGAAAAAGATCCGTAGCTCCAAAAATCACGTGTGATATGTCCCTGAGCTCGTGTGAACGAGGGGAATCTCATCGCGAATTAAAAAGGTAGGCTTACAGTAAAAACTTCTGCAGTTTTTGTCTAATGGATTTCTGCAGTGTTTTAATTACTCCGGGAGTTTTATAATTCCTTTTTGAGTAATTTCAATCGGTACTGTTTCTATTCAGCGATGCCTATGCGGTAGAATATTTCCAAGATTTTACGAACAGTATACTACCGATAGTGAATTATTTAAGTTTTAGCTCTAGTTTGGAGCATTACTTTTGTCTATTAGTTTCCCTAGCGCTAAAACTATTTTTCATGCATGCAATCGGTAGTGTTATGTTATAGGATGTTGTGGTGCAGCTGTAGCACCAATTCACTTGCCGTTCTTGCATTCATGCATCATATTTGTTGCATATGTTGTGGATTGTTTGTTTATGAATGCAATTGTATCGTGTAGATTGTGTTGAGTGCAACGCTTGCTCGTGTGAGGATTGTGCTCCAGACCGCTACAACCAAGGCAAGTAGATGCTACTTTGTTCATGATATCGTCCTACTATTTTCTATGCATTTTCGTGTATTTTGTAGATGCATGTGTAGGATGATATTATCGCTATGCTATGTCCTATTATGTGGTAGGACCCTCTTTGTAGATGAACCACCGTTGGTAGATGTGCTTAGCCATGCTATGTTGAACGAGGGCTGGGTTACATCAATGATACTTGTTTTCTCAAAGTATTGGTTTGTGAAAACTAAAAACAACTTAATCAATGAACCCCCTCGGTGTGATGGTATTGATAATTTTTGGTGGTTTCATTGCGGAAAGGCACCCATGTATCAAGAGAAATTGATTGGCTTCTTTATTGTGTAGCTTACGTGTACAACCATGTGCCAATAATGAAATAGGCGGTTGGTTGGACTTAGTAGGTTGTGGTAACTCGAACCCGCGTATCCAGAGATGTAGAATTTTGGTAGGTTGGACCGGTGCGCGTCGGGATTGAGGAGCTACTTCCCGAACAGTCTCTTCTTGGTCTTCTCCCTATCATCACCCTAAATGAGAGTGATGGTACGAGCTGGGCTGGCCAAGTCACATGGGTAAAGTGTACTAACCTCTGCAGAGTGTATAATCTAATCGATTAGCCGTGTCCCCGGTTATGGACATCTGAGTTGCTAGATATTGATTCCATGACATGTTTCTCGCTCATTCTAATTTCATAATTGCTTTAACATTGCTGGGTTAACTTATTTGGGATCTTTTCAAAGAAAATTGAAAACCGTTTATGAAAGTAGGACAAATGTATTTGCAAATGCAAGCCAGACACAGCTCCACTTGCCAGATATGCATGTAGATGTTAGTACTATTGTCTTCTTTACTAGCTCTACTTGCCATACATTCCATGTATTGACCCTTCGGGGCTGCTACGTTTCATGTTGCAGGTTATTCCGATTCTGATTGATCGTTATAGGCCACGGTACTCCACTCGGCACTTGTTCACTTGTGGGCAATTTGAAGATTGGAGGATTTACTCGCTTTTGTTGCTACCTGAACAATTTGAGCTAGCTTTATGCTAAGCCTTTACATTGTAATAATGGTACTCTGGATCTTGTAGATCATGGGCAATTTGAAGATTGGAGGATTTACTCGCTTTTGTTGCTACCTGAACAATTTGAGCTAGCTTTATGCTAAACCTTTACATTGTAATAATGGTACTCTGGATCTTGTAGATCATGATACACGGTTATTTGCTATGATTATCTATCTTACTCTATTGTGGGCCAATGAACCGATCCAGGGATTGGCATGTCACATAGAGGCCACGGTCTTTTCAGAACCGGGGTGTTACATGTACACACAATTTTAGGATTGTGGAATGCCCAAGCATAACACTCCACCAAAATGGGATAATCCATTAATTTCTCACAAGAGCCAAATAAGATATCAAATATAATCAAGAAAGGCTCAAACATAAGAAACACACATACATGGTGTGCCACCTAATCATACACAAATATGCTTGATACCTCAAGATAATTAAGTGGAAAGCACAACATGTACAAAAGCATGGAAGAAACAAAACCAACACATGCACAAGGGGGCGAGTAACTTTTAATGTAAAGAGTTTAGCATATGTTACCGCAAGGAGGAACATTGGATATATAATATGAGCATGATAGTCCAACAAGGCTTGGCTTAACACAAATAATTGATGAAGATCCCTCAATTCTTCATAATGTAACAAAGTATCCAATGCCCTCCAACAAACACCTATTAATCAAGTTTTGGCTTGTTGGTCCCCAACCAAGTTGGGTCCTAAGAGGTTAGTCACAATAGGCTTGGCAACCCAAATGGATCTTTTCTTAACACCACATTGGGCACCAACAAACTTGGCAAACACATTGCCAACCTCATCCTTATAAAGTGAATAAGCATCATCAATTAAGATAGGATTGGATGAGGAGATACCAATAGTGCATGCGGAAGAAATGTGCCCCTTCTCACGGCATATGTAGCAAGTTCTACTCTTGCCATATTTCTTCTTAGGTGAAGCCACAACTTGAGGAAGAGCTCGAGTAGTCCTCTTAGGAAGAGGCCCATTAATGACTTGAGGTGGAGCTTGAGGCCGCTTCCCTTGTTGCTTCACACTAGGAGACTTCTTCTTCAATGGGCAAGATCTAACATGATGCCCTTCTTCCTTGCACTTGAAGCAAACAATGTTGGCCGGATTCTTGACTTGATCTTGGCAATTCTTCTTGTTGTCCTTGTGCTTCAACTTGATAGTGTACTTGTTCTTGACATTGGAGTTGAATCCAAGCCCACTCTTGTCATTGGGGGATTTTTGCACACTCAAGATTTTGTTGACTGCGGCCTTCCCTTGATGACTCTTTTTCAAGTCATTCTTCAAAGAAGTGACTTGAGCCTTGAGCTCTTTGATTTCCTCTACATGATTAGTTTCAACAAAAGTACTAGAGGAAGTAGATGCTACATTGTTAGATCAACAAGGCACAGAATGTAATTCATCACGAGATATAGCATGGTTATGAGAGGATGAATTACAAGGACTAGCACATGGCAATATAACATATGGAGTAGATATAGTGCTAATGTCCACATGAGGCCCACTAGATGTTACCTTTGACACGATGGCCTCATGATCTAACTTTAGCCTACCATGGGAGACTAGAAGATCCTCATGCAAGCTCAAAAGCTTAACATGACTTTCTTCTAATTTCCCATAGTTGCTAGTTAGCAACGCAAGTTGAGACTTTAGCTCAACATTTTCCATCAAAATAGATGCTTCACAAGAAATAGAGTTATTAGCACAAGCATAATCATTATTAGCAATAGGTGAGGGCAACTTGGCAAGCTCTTTTGAATATGAAGCTTTAAGTTGCTCATGCGACTCGGTGAGTTTGATGAGCTCCCACTTAACGACCCGAGAGCCATTTTCGAGGTTCTTAAAATCCTCAACAAGTTTATCATAAGCAACTTCAGTTCATCGTTTTTAATCTTGAAGGAGTTATCCACCGCAAGTTCTCTATCATGGTATTCCTTTACTCTAGATAATTCTAGAGTAAAACTCTCCTCAAGAGATTCTTTGGTGGTTTGTTCTTCTTCAAGGGAGTCCTTTAGTTGAGAAAGTTTATTAGCATACTCACGCTCAAGTGAAAACTTTGCATCAATTATGTTTTCTGTCTCCTCAATAAGATCATTGCCTTCTATAGCATAATTCAAGATTTCAAGAAGGTTGGAGGAAGCAATTTTATTTTTGTAGAGAGCACTATAGACAACCTATCCCATTTTCTTAATAGAGGTAATATCATACTTACCTCGATAATCATCATTATCATTCTCAACCTCATCATCATCATGAGATACAATGGGATCCATAGAGGTTACCTTTGTTCCCTTAGCCATAAGGCATATGTGAGACCTGGAGGAAGGTGACGATGAGATTGCACTTGTAGCTCTATTCAAGACCTTGTCTTGGCCCATAGAATCTTCATTTTCCTCTACATGGTTAGCAACACAAGCACTAGAGGAAATAGAAGCATTTTTATCATGGCAACAAGACAACACAAGCATATCATCATGAGATTCATTCAAGCCATTACTACATGATATGCAAGGACTATCAACACTAGCATGTAAGGAGTTGTGAGTGCTAGAAGTGTTAAAGTCCGAAGATAGATCATTGCAACTAGATAGGGATGAAGTATTACAAAAAGTAAGCACACTATCCTCATTGCAATTTCTATCACCACTCACCGTATCATTACCTTGTAAAAAATCACATGTTGGTGAAGTGGTAGACGATGAGAACTCATCTCGACCAGAAGTGGAAGCACCACAATCATCCTCAATAATGTTGGACTTGCTATATTTATCTTGAAGCTTGGTCCATATCTCACAAGCGCTTGAATAAGGCATGATAGAAGAAAGAACTACATTGCTCACAACATTCAAAAGAATTTTAGTAGCTAGAGCATCTATATGAGAGTTCAACTTCTCCTCTAAAGATTCGTTTTGGGTATCCACGGGAGAAGAGAAACCCACATATAGATATCCCTCAATAATTGGGTGAATTTTCCGAAATAAATTAAGCATGCGAATTTTCCAAACATCATAATTTGTGCCATCGAATGTGAGAGTGTCCTTGTGCACTAATCCCCTAGCCGACATCTTTAATCTCAAGGCGGTGAAGGATAAAATGAGAGACCGAGCTCTGATACCAATTGAAAGGATACGAATGTCGCCTAGAAGGGGGGTGAATAGGCGATTAAAACTTTTCCTAGAGTGGCTCAACAAAGGCGGAATAAAACTAGCGTTTACTTTGCCAAGAACAACCTAGAACAACTAGGGTTCACCTATGTTCACCAATAACTTATGCTAAGCAATACAAGCAACAATGTGATAGCAAGATATATATTACTTCAAGCATGAAGGCTATCACAATGTAAAGAGCATAAGTAAATAGCTCGGGTATAGAGATAACCGAGGCACGCGGGGACGAAGATATTTTACCGAGTTCCTCCCAACATGGAGTACGTATCGTTTGGAGAGGGGGTGGTATCAAACCACCAACGCCACAAAAGGCCTCCCTTATTCTCCAGTGAATCTCACCCCAACAGGATCGATCCACGCTTCCACTATCGGTGCACTTGTCGGTGGCAACCGAAACCTCTCACTAGGTTGGGCACTTCTCCACAACTTAATTGGAGGCTCCCAACAAACGCCACAAAGGCCACAAGGTTGGGGCACTTCTCCACAACTTAATTGGAGGCTCCCAACAAACCCCACCAAGGCCACAACCTGCAACACAACAAACCGTCTAGGGTTCCAAGAACCCAAGAGTAAAAAGCTTCTCAACTTTCACTCACCAAATCCTTACCGAGAACTCAAACCGATGCACCAAATGCAATGGCAAGGACACAAGAAGTGCTCAAATCCTTCTCTCCCAAATTCCACCAAAGCTACAAAAGCTTATGGGGGAATAAGAGAGGAAGAACAATGGAGGAAATCCACAAAAGACTCCAAGATCTAGATCCCAATATGTTCCCCTCACTTAGAGGAGAGATTGATTGGTGGGATTGTAGATCTAGATCTCCTCTTTCAAATCCCTCAAGAATATGCAAGAATCATAGGAGGGATTGAGAGGAAGAAAGCTTAAGAAGGTCAAAAATGGAGGGGAAAACTTGCAAGATTGGTTGAGGAACCATTGGGGAAGAAGGCCCCTTATATAGGTCCCTCCAAAATCCAACCGTTGCAGCCCAAAAACGCGATTCCCGGTACTACCAGACTTTTTCCCGGTACTACCGGACTTTCCCGGCACTACCGGACATTCCCTAGGGTTCCTGGGAACCAAACGCATTTTTATTTGTGCTCCCCAGTACCAAAATGCGGCACTACCGGACATTCCCTGGGGTTCCTGGGGAACCAAACGCATTTTTCTTTGTGCTCCCCAGTACCAAAATGCGGCACTACCGGACCCCGGTACTACCGGATCCTGGTCCAGAACTACTGGTCATCACAGAACGAAAACAACCATAACTTTTGCATCCGGACTCCGATTTTGATGATCTTGGGATCTTTTCGAAGAGGACAACAACCTCTACAAGATCATGCAAAAAAACATCATAGTCCAGCAAGGGAGGATAGATCCAAATGACGAAGTCAAAAACCTTCCGCCGCGCTAGGTACTAAAATGCGGTACTACCACTTTTTGGTACCTAGCCCGGCAGTGGCTGTTGACAACTTGTTAAAAACCTTCTGCCGTGCTAGGTACTAAAATGCGATACTACCGCTTTTTGGTACCTAGGAAATAAGACCAGCAGTCAAACGGCTATAACTTTTGGTTGGTAACTCCGTTCGACCTGATTCCAACTGGGTTGGAAAGAGGACGACATGACTTCCCTATAAAAGGTGAAAATATTGGTTATCACGAAGTGAGAATGTATCAATTATAATAATGTGATATACCTTACTTGGTGAGAAATCGAAAAACCGCAAAGATCAAAATCGCAATAAGATATAAAAGAGGGATCCGATTTTGATGAACAAGAGTTTGTTATGGAGATTACCACAAGCTCTATATCCTCACATGGATAAGACCAAATAACAACCAAATACGACGATGCAAGTATGCAAAGGTTTGAGCTCTCTCCGAACGATGCGATCGAGTTACTCATTCGAGAGCCCCTCTTGATAGTACGGTTATCTATCCTAAACACGGTCTTCCACTAACACTATGAGACCAATAAAAGGTAAAACCTATCAAGATTATACCTTTGCCTTGAGCAGTCCACTTGAGCTCGATGTAGACGATCTTTCCCTACTCCAGATGGAACACCTTTCTTGATTCCTCATCATCGATCCATGATCACCGAGGATGGCAAGCATCAAACATGAGATCTTCTATAGATGGCGCATTTTGAGCTTGCACAACATATCTTCTTCTCATTTCATCGACCTTGAAGCCGACACAAGCTCCAAGCGATGCCAATGGACAATTCCTACAAGTATAACTTAATACACACATTAGTCCATAAAGATTGTCATTAATTACAAAAACCACACATGGGGTCCCACATGTTCTTTTAGAAGGGCCTTAAGGCGACCGAACAGGGACCTCGCCCCTACCTACATCGGCGACCAGGCTTCGCCGGAGGCAGCCTTCAAGAGCAGCGAGGAGGGGGAGGGGGTGGCAGCGGCGATCTAGGTCCCCTCCCCTCCTCCAGGAGCAATTTTCCTTATCTTGTGCGCTTGGAGTCCATGTCCATATGAACTTCGTACCAACCGAACCATCATAGGTGTCATGGACCTTGGCAGGCTGTCGAGTGGACCTTCTGTTGGGCCGCACCAGGTAGGCTATAGTCGGGTGCCTGTTGAGCATACCTATGTCACTTAGAGAATACCTCATGTGCACGCCAAATAAGCCGTCAAACCACCAAAGAATCTTCATGTTTAAGATCAGCATAAACTTCGTCGGTCCTACCAATGACGACACCAAGACGCCAAACGGTGCCTCCGCCCCGCGCGAGGCCATCACCCCGCACGCCGCCAAGACCCTACTGCACCACTCCGCCAAGACCCTACTGCAGCACTCTGCCAAGACCCACCGGGGATGACGCGTTAGATGGAACACCGCTCCACCAGCTGACCCACTCCAGTCATCTCGATCTCCAAAACAATGCCCTCAAGAGGGTGACGACACCAAAGTGTCGTCCTCGTCCGATCCGGGAGTACCCAGATCGAGAGTTCCCATGGAGCCTTAGGCATGAGACGAGATTCGCAACAATAGGGCCTTCATCAAGGTAACGACATCAGAAGATCGCCATCATCGGCTCCACATCAGAGCCCGGCTCTCACCAACCACCCTCCCTCGCCTTGCCTCACCTCCAACCCACACGCCAAAGCCATGGCCAAGATGCGGGAGAGGGAGGCCGCCACCGCACCAACCGCCTTCGATCTGCCCGGAGAAGAGGCCGCCACCGTCTAGGATAAGACCTTGGCGCATGATACGTCGGAAACGTATCTATAATTTTTTATGCTACATGCTTGTTTAGTATCTACTTTGCTTTACTTGTCTACACTTTGAGGTGCTTTTTACATGTTTTCTGGTACTAACCTATTAACAAGTTGCAACAGTGCGAGATGCCTGTTTTGTGCTGTTTTTGGTTTTAGAAAAGTTAGTAAAGAAATATTCTCGGAATTGGACAAGACAAACGTCAAAGTCAATTACTTTCCGTGGGGAACAAGAAGTCCATAGGGGAGACGAGGAAGCGTGCCAGGGCGGCCAAAACCCCCAGGCGCGTCCAGGGGTGGGCCCGCGCCTGGGTATGGTTTGACCCCCTGGTCGCCGCCTCGACCTCCCCCTTCGTCTATAAGAATCTCTCGATGCAGAAACCCTAAGCACCCGATCAAATATCCACGAAACCGTCTATAGCCGCCGCCACCATCGTCCCTAGATCGGGGGGATCTGAAGTTCTTCCTGGCACCCTGTCGGAGGGGAGATCATCTCGGAGGCCTTCTCTCCGGTATGATGCGTGAGTAGTTCCACCTTGGACTTTGGGTCCATGTAGTAGCTAGATGGTTGTATCTCCTCCTTTGTGCTTTCATGTATAGATCTTATGAGCTCCGTTCATGATTAAGATCTAATCTATTTGTAATCATGCATGTTGTATTTGCGGGGATCCGATGGATATTGAGATTATTATGTGGGTTTGATTAATGGTTTTGTCTTTATGATTCTATCATGTCTGTGTTGTTTGTGATCTTGCATGCTCTCCGTTGTTAGTAGCTATCTTAGCCAAGTAGTTGTCAGTAACTCCAAGAGGGGGTATTTATGCTCGATAGTGGATTCATGCCTCTAGTTTCTAAGGGAAGTGAAAATAATCTCTTTGGTTGTAGATGTGCTGTTGCTACTAGGGAGAAAACAACGGTCTCTTGTTCATGGAACATGTGGACTGTTTACCTTACACACTTTGCTTAAAGCAGTTGTCTGTTGCTTGCAACTTAATACTGGAGGGGGTTCGGATGATAACCTGAAGGTAGATTTCTAGTCATAGATGCAGTTGGATGGCGGTCTATGTATCTTATTGTATTGCCCAATCGAATCTCATAGGATCTTTCTGACTAGTAATTGCATTGTTATGCCTTGCTCAGTTCCTGTCAATTGCCCTGCTGTAATTTGTTTACCCTTCATGCCATGTTGTTTATATAAGGAGAGCACCTCTACTGAACTATGGACCCCAGTTCCAATCTTTAGCATTGATACATCTTCCACTGTTACTTGTTTACTTGCTGCAAACCATTACTTTTTACACCATACGTTTAATCCTTTGTTACAGCAAACCAGTGAGCTTGACAACCTCACTGATTCGTTGGGGCAAAGTCTTAAGTTTGTGTTGTGCAGGTCTCCGCGTTGCTTGCAATACCTGTATGACGTTTCCTTCATCCTTCTGGTTCGATAACCACGGTCTCAACTGAGGGAAAACTTGCTGCTTGATCTTCACACCCTACACTTGGGGTTACCAACGAAGTGCCACGTCGAGCATTCATCAGCGCACTGGCCAAGGATCCGCGTCAGTGCCGATCGCCACGCAGACCATCGGATCCGCTCGTGTGCCATGGAAGGGCCATAAGGCGACCAAACATGGACCTCACCCCTCCCTCCATCGGTGGCCAGGCTTCGCCGGAGGCAGCCTTCAGGAGCACCGAGGAGGGGGAGGGGGTGGCAGCGGCGATCTAGGTCTCCTCCTCCCCCTCCTTCTGGAGCAACTTTCATTTTCTTGTGCGCTTGGAGTCCGTGTCCATATGAACTTCGTACCATCTGAACCGCCATAGGCTCCATGGACCTTGGCAGGCCGTCGAGTGGACCTTCCGTTGGGCCGCACCAGGTAGGCTATAGTCGGGTGCCCGTTGAGCATAGCTATGTCACTTAGAGAATACCTCATGTACACGCCAAATAAGCCTCGCCGCCGTCAAACCACCGAAGAATCTTCATGTTTAAGATCAGCATAAACTTCGTCGGTCCTACCAATGACACCATCACGACGCCAAACGGCGCCTCCGCCCCGCGCGAGGCCATCACACCGCACGCACCACGCCGCCAAGACCCACCGGGGATGACGCGGTAGATGGAACACCGCTCCACCAGCTGACCCACTCCAGTCATATCGATCTCCAAAACAATTCCCTCAAGAGGGTGACGACAACAAAGTGTCATCATCGTCCGATCCGGGAGTACCTAGATCTAGAGTTCTCCCGGAGCCTTAGGCATGAGACGAGATTCGCAACAACGGGGCTTTCATCAAGGTAACGACATCAGAAGATGTCGCCATCGTTGGCTCGACATCGGAGCTCGGCTCTCACCGGCTACCCTCCCTCGCCTTGCCTCACCTCCAACCCACACGCCAAAGCCATGGCCAAGATGCAGGAGAGGGAGGCCACCACCGCACCAACCGCCTTCGATCTGCCTGGAGAAGAGGCCGCCATCGGCTGGGAGAAGACCTTGGCGCGCCGGCCAAGGATCCGCGTTGGCGCCGATCGCCACGCAGACCATCGCCTCCGCTTGTGTGCCATGGAAGGGCCTTAAGGCGACCAAACAGGGACCTCACCCCTCCCTCCATCGGTGGCCAGGCTTCGCCGGAGGCAGCCTTCAGGAGCAGCAAGGAGAGGGGGGCTAGACACGCTGCAGTTAGGTTAGCTGCAACTATAAGCACTGCAGCTGCAGCTTAATTCTCAGTTTGGTGTGCTGAAAGCATTACGTAGTCATTCTCGTTCAGTTTTTTTTTTGTTGGCTACAAGTCCTACGAGTGACTCTCGTTTGACTTGGAGTCATGCCGAATTATAATCGAGCGATCGCCTCGGTGTGTCGTCTAGAACGGAGTACCTCATTATAGCGGAATAGTTGACGGTGAATCACTATCTGTAGGAGCTGCTAGTGGCTAAAGTCTAGAACTAGGGAACAAACTTGCCATCAAAGTCACTCAATACTGGTCAATTAGCAGAAGCATCGTGAGAGTTAATATTCCTCGGCTAGTTACGTCGGCATCCCTTATTCGCTGATTATATTTTCGAGTTTCCATTAAATATGAAATAATTCTTGGTCATAAGTTATGTTGGATGATGTAGACATAAAATTTCAATGACCATATATGTGACTTATGCGAAAAATAAGACACGAGTGAATAGTATCCTATACTATATATTTCATTATCATTTGTTTGTTCTGTGCAGATCACATATTGTCATATTTTCCGGATGAAACTTTCTAGGTGCACAAGAACGTAAACTATAACCGTAATTTATTTCACATTTTTTGAAAACTTGATGCAAGATGAGGTGCAGTGACAACTAGTTACAAATTGTAGTCTCCACGATATTGTGGCTTTCTGTGGTGGCATTTACTACTGGCTCTCATTTCAAATACGACCTGGTCGACCGAAAGTTCAAATTGAATCAGTCAATTGTACAAATAAATATGAGTGGTTTAAAGGAATCTCCTATTAATT
This sequence comes from Avena longiglumis, assembly GCA_030063025.1. Classification (NCBI taxonomy): domain Eukaryota; kingdom Viridiplantae; phylum Streptophyta; class Magnoliopsida; order Poales; family Poaceae; genus Avena; species Avena longiglumis. Next base: position 175,345,996 of record CP125977.1, on the reverse strand, counting down.
TAGGAAAATTATAATTCTTAGCTTCTAGTTTCTGCTATAGAGCTTATTTGGTTTGTAGGATTGAAAACCATAGACAATTCCATGCACTACTTTGCATGCAATTACACAGAAAATTTTGGTTTCGCAAAAAAAAATTACACAGAAAATTTGCGTCACCTGAAGCCTCTCAGAAATAATTATTTGTTTCAATGATAACCATGTCATGCACCTATTTCTTCCCTGTGTTTTTCATGGTGTAACCAAACAAATTTTACTATAGATTCATGTTTTTTGTTCATGTATAGGAAGCCATGTCATTTCAATCTTATATTTTTTTGAGGTATTTCAATCTTATATTTCTTTTAATAGCTTGTTTTAAATTTGATCTAAAAAGCATGTTTTAAATTCTGCGAATCAAACGGTACTGTGCATGTCTAAAAGAGCAACCGGTACATAATTATAAGTAAACCGTTGAGCTAAAAAATTCCAACCACCTCTTGCTAATCCGGTTTGTGTTACCGGGGAAGATAGGGGGTGTAGAAAAGGTAATAGCAAACACGGGAACTAACATAAGCTCTTGTTACATGTAAAAAAAGAGTCGCTTTTTTTAGAAACAAAATACAAACGCAGACAGTTACAATGCGTACGTACACTCATCCCTATGAATACACGTACGTATATCCTGTCCCTATGAGCACCTCCGAAAGATTGAGCCGGCAGGTTTTGAAATTGACGAAGTTACCGCAGGCATCTCACTATCGACGGGACGTCGCTTTCCACTGAAAAAATATTCCGTCTTTATAAGACATCAAATCGTCAAACCTAGAGTTTAAACTCTAGTGTCCTGGGTTACCACTGCCCTCCTAATCATCCAACCACATGATCTAAAAAAAGCAATCTAGAACTAGGAAATATGGAAAAGCTCTTCACGGGAGCTAGACGGGCCAATAAAATAGAAGCTTTTGATCGCAGGTATAGAAAATAAGAATCTGACATGATCACATTTAGAAAACATATATCATTGCAAAATATAGAAAACAAACATGTTGATATAAGACGGAAAAAATAAAGAAAAAGTATAGTAAATGTTGCAAGTGACGGAATAAGAGCAACTCTAGCAGATCCCAAATCCCATAATCCGCGATAACCGCTCATTTTCAGTTTTCGTTGGAAAAGACGGCATAGCATATCCCGTAAACCCGTCGCGATGCTCAAAATTTTGTAAGGGGGGCAGAAAAACTTGCACCCAACCTCTACATAGGTGGATTGCATGGCCGAATCAAGCGTGTCCTATACTCACGGTGAAATATATGGTGCCACCTTCCACTCCTGTTGTCGCCACCACCTCCTGCGCAAGTTTTCCGCTCTTTCTGCCCACTCTACTCCACCGCCGACTGCCCCACACCCTGTCGTGCTGCTGGGAGCTCGTATCTTGTCGCCCCCTATTTTTCCACAGGCCACATCGGAAGGAATAAAGGCGACAACCGCCATGGATGCGTCATGGGGGTGCTTCCCCGCCGCATCGTCGACTAGCCGGCCAGATCCCCTCACGCCGGAGCTGCTGCGTGCACCACATCCTCCGCCTTGGTAAGATTTCGATCTGCACGTCCTCGAGTTCTAGCGTCGTTGCTTCGGAATTGATTTAGGATTTTGGTATATGAGTTCGAAAATGACCGAGAGCAAGCAATTCTTCTTCGAAGACATGTCATTTTCGACGATTCAGACATCGGCGACTTGCTCCACGATGACGACGTGGAGCGGACGATTATCATCCTCGTTGTTCCATAATTTGGTTGGTTATTGTATGCTATAATGTTTAAAACATTCATAAATATTTGTCTATGTTTTTATCTTGTCCATTTTGGTATGAAAATGTTGGAAATATAAAAAACTGTTTTGCGGTTCTATTTGCGCCGGCATGGAATGGATCGTGTAAACATTAAGAAACAGTAAAACTGAACCACCTAGACCCTTTCTCAGCGATTTGGAATTTTCAGCCATCGGATCCCGTTACTGGACGTACCAGATCTCTCGATCATCTCGCTAACTGTGTTTGGACGTTTTTAACCACATCAGCATCTGCTTGACTCGACCCAACGTAACTGGGCTGCTGCTCCAGAAAATGACTTGGACTCCTTCTGGTGAACCGGGGCCCACTACATGGCGATTGGCCCTCTTCCTTCTGTTGTATGGGCTGCGAGTTGTATGGGCCATGACGAATCAGTGATGCAAAGGAGATGGTGTGCACAGCTCCTGCTTCGTATCAAATGTGAGCAAACAAATTGTATGTTCCCTTTCTTACTTTACTAATGCATACACACATGTTATTCCTTTCCAAAAAATACACACATGTTATTGGTGGTCATTACCAAACTGTAAAACTCGGTAGGACGATTACAACAGATTGAGCCCACTGATTTATCATGGAGCATTATATTATAGGCATACACCTTGATCTTCCAAATCGATTGTTGGCTGCAATCACACACATGGACAATGGTTGTGTATGTGATCGATTTATATAATTTTTATGCTGGGTAACGGCCTAGCGGGCTTGATATCTCTGTTATTATTTTTTTTCTTGTAGGTGCACTGGAATAATAGACATGAATAAAAAAGACAATTCCCTGGATTTTTTCTACTGTAACAAGCAGGTACACGTTGCAGTGTTCTTTAGTCCCTGCTTATTTAGTAAACAAATTAAGAAACAGTAAAACTGAACCACCTAGACCCTTTCTCAGCGATTTGGAATTTTCAGCCATCGGATCCCGTTACTGGACGTACCAGATCTCTCGATCATCTCGCTAACTGTGTTTGGACGTTTTTAACCACATCAGCATCTGCTTGACTCGACCCAACGTAACTGGGCTGCTGCTCCAGAAAATGACTTGGACTCCTTCTGGTGAACCGGGGCCCACTACATGGCGATTGGCCCTCTTCCTTCTGTTGTATGGGCTGTGAGTTGTATGGGCCAGGACGAATCAGTGATGCAAAGGAGATGGTGTGCACAGCTCCTGCTTCGTATCAGATGTGAGCAAACAAATTGTATGTTCCCTTTCTTACTTTACTAATGCATACACACATGTTATTCCTTTCCAAAAAATACACACATGTTATTGGTGGTCATTACCAAACTGTAAAACTCGGTAGGACGATTACAACAGATTGAGCCCACTGATTTATCATGGAGCATTATATTATAGGCATACACCTTGATCTTCCAAATCGATTGTTGGCTGCAATCACACACATGGACAATGGTTGTGTATGTGATCGATTTATATAATTTTTATGCTGGGTAACGGCCTAGCGGGCTTGATATCTCTGTTATCATTTTTTTTCTTTTATACAAGTGACAATACAATTCAAACTTAGGAATATTGGACAGGCATGTCTCTATTCCAGCTAATTGTCTTCTGCACGTTTTTAGACGTCGGCATATTTTACAAGAATGCTATAGCTTTCTATTGCATCTACTTGTCTGATGGTAGGTTGTCTAGAGGAGTCATTTTGGTTGTTCTGAATCGGATTATCATTAGTTCATCATTTTTAATTGCTTGAATAGTTTGTAAAAGGTTTTGTGGAGTATTGCTGAATTAGCAATTCTTGCTTATGCTTATATTGATTTCAGTGCAACTGAAGTTGGATTTCAGTCATATTTGTTCAATAAATTACGGTTTTCTCTTAAATTTTTATTATGTTGCATTAGCTTTTTTCCAGTTGAGCCTTTATTATTCCCTCATCCGCATATCATTTTATATGATGTAGTACAACAAAATAAATAATGTCCGGTACAGCTAGCAGCATGTCATGTAACTCGAATCAGATGCTTCAACCTTTGCACCAGTTGAGCAGGTGTATTGATGGCCTTTTTCAGGTTTAATATTTCTTTCTATATTCTAAGCCTATCATTTAACTACTATGATTTTACTGACTGTGAACTACAGATTTCAGTCAACACAAAATACGCGCAGCTTGACACTATCATTTCATCTCTCAGCCATCCTTTTAGTTCCCTGGAAAAAAAACTACAACTTTTAGTTGAATGATCTGCAATCTTCAGGGGCTGCACTTCTTTCGTAAAAAGTTTCGAAGTACAAAAACTTTGTTTATGCGTCTTTCAGGCTAACATGAGTGCATTTTTTTTAAGATAACCTGAGTTTCAATCGACCTACTATTTCAGTTTGATATGCGATTTTCAATGTTGCACTATGTGTAGATACAGATAAATCCTAGATTAGAAAGACCTGAGTTCAAATTTTGTTGGTTTGATATACCAACATGTTTTAGTAAGATTTTGTTGATCTTATCTGCCTGGTTGTGTTGATATGTCAAACTGAAGTCGATTATATTGTTATTCAAATGGAATCCATGGATGGTGTACATCGGCCATAATAGTAAGATATTGGCCTTTCATATTTCTCGGATAATGCTTCAGATTTGTTGCATATTTCGTAGGTAATGGTTTGTGATTGGCTCTGCCACGAGGGAAATCTTTAGTTTTGCACTTTCACATTGGCAATTAAGTTTAGCCATAAAAATAGAAAAATGTACATCAATGCTCAAGAATGCAAGACTTGAATTCTTTCAGAAACGTGACTTCATGTTAGAGTTGAATTTTGCCTTGAGACAATGTAATTTGCATTGTTTTGCTCTGTCCATTTTTTTGTACTATGTTCTCATGAATGTTATCTAGAGAAACTGTAAAGGAAATAGTTCCATGATTGTATTAGTTCTAAATGTATATAATGTATCATCGCATTGTAATTATATTTTTCAAGTTCTACTCAATGTCTTTGTACACCAGTTTTTCAAACATTCTTTCCTTCATATGGGACGGGCGCGACAACGTGCGTCTTCGTGGTCTAGTAACACGTAAAGCCAAAGAGGATCTGTTACGCGCCGATGCAAATAGAACTGCAAAACACATCTTTTGCGTCCCCTAAACTGTTAGAGGTGCTCTAAGGATCAGCTTAACTCTGTCTTTCTAATGTGTATGAATGCAACAATAAAAAAATTGAAGGTGTCAATCTTTTAATCCTCTAATATTCGGATGTTAATTGGAATTTTAAAAAGAAAAGAGTCCCTGCTCGACCTGGCTGGCTCGCTGGAGACCCTGTAGCTTCTCAGACTGGAAATGTGACAACGAAAGCCCTGAAGGCCGAGACGCAATTCTAGAGGAACCATGTCGCTACGCGCTTTCCAGTCGCGGCAGCAGGGAGCGGGCACCTGGGCAAAATCTGGGTGGGTCTCAGGCTGGCGTTGCGGGTGAAGGCGGGCACACGGCAAGCGCATGTTGCCATGTGGGGACAAGAGGGGCCGGCCGGCATCGTAGCACTGGCGTCTGCGGTCTGCCGTCGCTTCGGTACCTCCGTACTCCGTCCGTCCTAGACAGCTCCGGCCGACATTAAAAACAATTGAAACGCTCGGCGGTCTCCGCCCAGGGCAGGGCGTCATCGCCGGACGCGACGCGGTGGCAAGGTTGGCTTGCTTGCTGGAGCACGGAAGGAAAAGGCCGTCGGCGTGGGTGCCGAAGAATCTCCTGACGCGTGCCATGCGTGGCGTGGCTTGTGCGGCTGTACTATGCAGCTCCGCGACCTCAAGGGGCGTCGTGGGTTCTGTCCGTTCTATGGTCGACTGCCGCGTCGTGTCGCCCGCCGTGACTTGGGTCGTGTTTGGTAGGTAGCTCCTCCAATTTTGGGCGTGCTACGCGTCCCCGGGTAGAATTTTTTTTGTTGAAATTTTCTACTTCTGGGGAATTCCCCACATCCCTTTATTTAAAATATAACAGACCAATGTTTATTTACACACATATGTATATAAAAAGAACTAACAAAACTATGACAAACTGTCAAGCCATAATGACAGTAAATCCTTATGTCTATCATTTAACCTATAAAGAAGCAGAGTAATATCATAAACAAAACCGGCCTTTCATTCTTTGAATGTCAGTTTTGTATTCTTGAAAACCCAATCGTTCCTTTGCTTCCAGATATTCTAACACGCACGGATTACAACCTCTAAGAAGCAGGGCCCTTGGAAAGATTTAGAAGCTCGACAGAAACTTTCCCTCTGAGACATATCTATCCATTGTATCTGAATATAATTCCACACTCTAGTGCTAAAATTGCACTGGAAGAATAGATGTTTCCAATCCTCAATGACTCCAGTAGGACAAAGCACACAAGCATGATTTTCAGTTACCTTCCAGTTCCTTCTAAGCAGCATGTACTTTGTATTCAATCTGTCATGAAACAGTAGCCAAGCAAAGAACCTATGTTTGGACATGCATTTGATCTCCCAGATACTCTTTGAAATTAGGTCAGTGGGCACCATTGAAAAGCAATGCTTATAGAATAAGTGAGACTTATAGACATCTTTACTCAAATTACAGATCCACTTGTCCTCCTCCTGAGATAAAATTACCGAGCCAATAATTTCTTGTAGTTTATCATATTCCTGAAATGCCTCAATTGACAGAGGCAGATGAAAAGAATCATGTAGATTGCTCAATGTACTCACATCTCTGACAGAAGCCATCTTGTCTCTAGCAAGAGTATAACCTTGGGAATTTGTTGGCAAGTAATTCTGCATGCCAAAGATCATTCCAGAAAATAATGCTAAATCCAGACCCTACAATGCACTTGGAAATGGACCTCCATTCATCAACTAGTTTTAAAATCCCTCTCCACCAAAATGAGCCACAAACAGTAACAACATGAGGGACAGATTCATGATAATATGAGTCTCTAACCAATCTTACCCAAGGCAAGTCAGCATTATTATAAAATTTATCCAAATTCTTAATCAAAAGTGTTTTATTCTGAATCTTTGTCCTTAGGCTTACATATCATAGGCCATGGAGCCAGTGAGTTAGCTTTCTCTTGATTCTTAGTTTTCCTCCAAAGGCATCTCCTTCTTGCTTTATCCAAAATATCAATAACCCCTTGAGGGATTTGCAATGAGCACATAATGTATGTGGGCAATGAAGATAGTACATAATTTACCAAAATAAGGTTGTCCCCATAAGATAGAAAAGAAACTGTTGCATTTAACCTTCTCTCAACCCTATCAATCAATGGTGAGAAATCCTTGATTGTGGGTTTAGTTGTGCCTATTGGTAATCCAAGGTAAGTGAAAGGCATAGCAGCAAGCTGGCATTGAAAAACAGAAGCCAAATGTGTAGCTTCTTCATCAGACAGATTTATTGGGATCATTGAGGATTTGTGGAAATTGACTTTTAATCTAGTAAACTCGGCATATTTTAGCAACAAGTCCTTGAAGACTATCAGCTGATTTTCTTCAGCAGGCAGAATGATCAGAGTATCATCTGTATATTGTACAATTGGATAGTCTCCCTCCATTGGAATAGGCATTTTCAAAGTTCCATCAATGAAAGCCTTATTTACCATGCTCTATAACAAGTCACCTCCCAAGACATAGAGGAGAGGTGATAGAGGGTCTCCTTGCCTGACACCCCTTTTACAAGCAAAACTCTGCCCTGGCACACCATTTAAAAGTACAGAAGATGTACCACTTCCAAGAATATTCTTGACTAAGGCAATTAACTTTTTTGGAAAACCTTTATAACTCAATACTTGAAGAATATGATGATGCTCAATTGTGTCAAAGGCTTTTTCAAAATCAATCTTGAAAACTACAATTTTCCTTCTTGACTTCTGACATTGAAATAGATATTCAAATCACCAACCCAGACAGTCCTGTATAGTTCTGTCCCTAATGAAACCATACTGATTTGCATGAATACACCTTTTGATATTATCTTGCAATCGATTTGCATAGATTTTAGTGATGAATTTTAAACAAGTATTGGTCGGATAGATAGGCCTGAAGTCATTGACAGACTGGGGAGCCACTTTTTTTGGCACTAAAGTAATATAAGACCCATTTATACTCTCCAGGGAGATTCTTTCATCATGAAAATCATTACACAACTGAATGAAATCCTCCTTGATAATGTGCCAACATTTTTTCACAAAGAAACCATTAAAGCCATCAGGTCCAGGAGCTTTGTCAGACTTCAAAAATTTAACCACCCCCTCAATTTCCTTCTTAGTAATTTTCTCAAACACACTGTTTAAACCCTGCACTTGACTAAGAAACAAGGATAAATTGAATTGATTGTTGGTTGGATAAGAAATTCCCATCCTGCTCTTATAACATCTCCAAAATGCACATGCCTTTTTAGAATCATCAGTCAAATCATTACCAGATTCATCCTGGATGCTTGTAATCACATTGTGCCTATAACTTTCAGTTGCCTTTGCATGAAAGTATTTTGTGTTCTCACCATTTAATTTTACCCATATGACAGTACACCTTTGCTTCCAATAATCAGATTTTAATTTCAACAACTTTTCTAGATGGCACTTTACAATATTTCTTAAGTTAAATTCAGGAGTGAACAAAGGTCGTGCATCCTCCAACTGATCCAGCATAAGAATAACATAATTGCACTTTTCAATCAGTATTCTTAGATGGGACAAATGTTTTCTCCACTTCTTTAGTTCATAATGAAGCAATTTGAATTTTGCAACAAGAGAAGAAGAAGAAGTCCTAACCACAGGATGTTTCCAAACTCTTTCAATCAACTCCATTAAAGCCTGGTTGTTCAACACAAAAAATTTCAAAACGAAAAATCCTTGAGTGAACAAAGGCCGTGCATCCTCCAACTGATCCAGCATAAGAATAACATAATTGCACTTTTCAATCAGTATTTTTAGATGGGACAAATTTTTTCTCCACTTCTTTAGTTCATAATGAAGCAATTTGAATTTTGCAACAAGAGAAGAATAAGAAGTCCTAACCACAGGATGTTTCCAAACTCTTTCAATCAACTCCATTAAAGCCTGGTTGTTCAACACAAAAAATTTCAAAACGAAAAATCCTTGATTTAGGGTAGAAACTTTTCATTCTAGGTCCATCCGATCGAATTAGATTAACGGTTCAGATCTTTTTTTCCTGCCTTTTATCCTGTTTTTGTTATACTAGCAAAAGTGCCCGTGGGTTGCATCGGAAGAGACAAATTGCAAAGTTACTTGGTACAACCCTTTAGCGTGTTCACGACGCGCTTTGTGGGAAGGTATGGAAGATTACACAGCACCAATAGGGCCGACTGCTCATGTACATATAGACAATGTTACAGGTACAACCCTAGAAATACACTTGGACCTATAACTAACACAACACATATCTCAACACCCCTCGTAGTCGAAGGGTCGGTATCGACACATATACTAGAGCAAAACTCAGGAAAAGTCGTCGACGGTAATCCCTTCATCATGATGTCTACAAATTGCTAAGAGGTCGGCACGTGAAGAACTCGAACGTGACCGAGGGCAACTTGCTCACAGACAAAGAGAATATCCATCTCAATGTGATTGGTGTGCCGATGATGAACGGGGTTGGCAGAGAGGCAAACAATCGAGACGTTATCACAAAATACCACCGTGGCCTTGTCGACAGGACAAGAGAGCTCGGAGAGAAGCCGACGAAGCCACGTGCACTCAGCCATGGCATGGTACTCGGCCTCGGCGCTGGAGGGAGACACGGTGGGCTGCCTCTTGGAGGACCAAGAGACGAGCGAAGAGCCGAGGTAGACACAGTAGCCCGAGGTGGAGCGCTGCGAGTCGGGGCAGCCAACCCAGTCCGCATCTGAGTAGGCGACAATGTCGGTCGAGGGCGAGGCGTGCAGCGAGAGGCCGAAGTCCATGGTGCCGCGGATATAGCGGAGTATCTGCTTCACCGTGGACCAGTGAGCGTCCCGGGGAGCATGCATATGCAAGCACACCTGCTGCACGACATACTGCAACTCCGGACGTGTCAGCGTCAAATACTGGAGGGTACCGATGATGGAGCGGTAGAACGGCGCGTCGGAGTCCAGCGACCCATCGCTGGCCGAGAGCTTGGCCTTTGTGTCGACAGGTGTGCGAGCGGGGTGGCAGTTAAGCATCCCTGCGCGCTTGAGAAGCTCATGGGCGTACTTCCGCTGATGAAGAAAGAACCCATCCGCGCGCCGGACAACCTCGATGCCGAGGAAGTAGTGGAGCGGGCCGAGGTCCTTCAGGGCGAACTCAGCGCGAAGGCGGTTGGTGAGCTGTCGAAGGAGGCCATCAGTGCATGCCGTCAGGATGATTTCGTCGACATATAGCAACAGGTAGGCAGTGTCGGTTCCTTGTCGATAGACAAACAGCGACGCATCAAAACGCGTGGAGCGGAAGCCGAGCTGATGCAGGAACGCGACGATGCACTGGTACCAGGCACAGGGCGCCTGCTTCAGTCCATACAAGGACCGAGATAGGAAGCACACATGATCCGGGTGGTCGGCGTTGACGAAGCCGATAGGCTGCTGGCAGTACACCGGCTCGGAGAGATGACCGTGGAGAAAGGCGTTGGAGACTTCCATCTGGTACACCGGCCACACGCGAGAGGCGGCGAGGTGCAGAACTATGCGGATCGTGCCCGACTTGACAACCGGGGCAAACGTATCCGTGAAGTCTACACCGGCGTGTTGGCAAAATCCGCGGACCACCCAACGCGCTTTATAGCGCTCCATCTTGCCATCCGGGTCAAGCTTGTGCTTGAAAACCCACTTGCCGGTGATGACGTTGGCGCGAGGAGGACAGGGGACCAGCTCCCAGGTCCGATTGCACTGCAGCGTGTCGTACTCCTCCTGCATGGCGGCGTGCCACTGCGGGTCATGCAAGGCGGCCCTGGCAGAGGTGGGCACCAGCGAGAGCTCGCACGTAGACGCCGTGCAGACGTACTGATCGGCGGGCTAGCGGGTGGACGACCAACGCACGCCCGCACGCGCGCGGGTGAGCATACCCACAGGGCAGCAACATCCGCAGCTAGGGCAGTAGTGGAAGGGGGCGACAATACGAGCAACGACGGAGCCGGCGAGGAGGAGGCCGCACTGGTTGGGGGCGACGCAGATGGCGGTGTCGTGGCCGCAGGCGGTGGCGCGGGCCCGGGCAAAGGCGGAGCCACGACGGCCGGCAAGCCAGAAGACGACGCGGGCGCAGGCGCCGAGGGACCAGGCGAAGGTGGAAGCTTGAGATGCTCTCACAGTGTTGTTTGTTGCGAATTAGAGCATGAGGAGGAACCAGTATGATGCACTAAGCAATGAAGACGAAGGCTTCTACATGAAGGAAGGTGAAGATCATCAAGACATGTACCGTAGGCTCAATACCATCGCCACCGCTTTTAGAAATATGGGTGGCCCACATATGGATGATGCTTGGATAAAGAGGAAATATGTGAGCTCACTCATGCCCTTTGAGCCCACCGACTTGAAGAGTGTAACATCCCATCATTAGAGCTTAGAAATAGGCTGAACCCAGATGTGTGCATTACATTCATGCATAGAAAATCTGAATAATTTTCGCGCTTTTAAAACAGAACTTGTCAAATTGATTGGAGCTTCTCTTAACTTGATGGAATTGAAGTAGATCATCAAGTTAACTGCAATAAGTTTCAATATGATCTTTGCTAAAACCTTATTTGGTTAAAACATGATTTGGTCTAAGGGTAGACCAGATATAATAAAATGTCACTCATAATACATTGCTTAAATGATTCATATATGATCCTTAAGGGATCATATCATACTATTCATCATATTAACCTATGAATACTAAGTTAAGATTACCACTAGAATTATAAAAATGCAATGATTAATGTTGACCTATCTTATTCTTATCTATTCCTACTATGAGTATCATAGTAATACCTAACCTTAAACTCTTTAATGAGTTAGAGTTGGAAAGAGACTAAGTCAAGATCATCCACTAAATATCTTTCTTTCTATAGCAATATTTATGGAACTTATCTTAATATCTGTAGTTCATCAATGTTGGGTAATTCCCCATTGATTCACAAATTCTTTAATTATAATCCTTGATCTACTATTTCTTGATCTTATCATAACATTTACTTAAATATTTTAAAAAGGGCATAGTCCATTAATAATCTTAATCCAATATGAGATACTAAGAAGATAATTTCAAGACAATGGAAAAGTAGGATTGATAAAGCCTTGCTTATCCAACTAAGAACTTAAGCAATAAATGATTAAAGGATTATAATGGTAATGCTTTAGCCACCAATATTGAATGCTTATATTTAGTATAAGTAATCTTGGGCGTAAACACAATTGGAACCTTAGTAGAGATAAGTTATCCTAGAGTAGTCATTACAAGCCACATAAATATGATTTAGGGTTGGGAGTAAAGTGAATATAGGATGATATTATTCAATTAAGGCTAGTGTAGCATAGAGTTATAGAAGTGGTGTTATTCATCTTAAAGGATAGTCAACTTTAGAGAAAGGTAGTTGGATGCATATAACTATTAGAGATACATTAGTAATGAATGATTAAGGAAGATTATGAGTAGAGTTTGAAGGAACTATTTGTTGGATGGAAGGCTATCAACAATAGAGTAGTAAATACAACCAAGCAAGGATATGAGGAAGTTATGAAATATTTTAGTATCAAACTCATTTCATTCATCCATGAGTTTAGAAGGTTAATCAATGAATGAGAATAGAACTATGAAGTAAAACTCATCATGTTAATCATGATGATAGATAGAAAAATGTAGTATATCTAGGAAAGGAATTCCTTAATAAGAAATCTAGAATTATGAATTATGGAAGATAGTAATTCTTGGTAAACAATGAACTCTAAATCTTAAAACCAAGTATAATATCCATTTCATATTAAGAATTCCTCATCTTATATCTATATCACATGATAGGAACATTTCCCTACAACAAATAACATAAACACATCTCAGACAATTCCAACCAGCAGAATTAAATGTGCTTAGGATTATCTTTATCAATTACTTTCTATAAAACATTAAAGATGTAACTTTCAAGTACTCTAGGTGATGTCATCAAATATCCCAAACAAAAAACAAACTGCTTAGATATTGAATCTCTAACTGAAGGGAATATGCCCTGAGAGGCAATAATAAAGTGTTTATTATGTGTATTCCAAGTATATGATAGATGTTTATTTTGCATGCTATAATTGTATTAATACGGAAACGTTAATACATGTGTGTTTAATAAAAAAACAGAAAGTTCCTAGTTATGCCTCTCTCATAAACTAGCTCGTTGATTAACAAGATGATCAAGGTTTCCTGATCATGGACATTGGATGTTGTTAATAACGGGATCACAACATTAGTGTAATGATGTGATGAACATTCATCCGAAGTATAACATTACGATCAAAGTCATTGAGTTTATATTGATATAACAACTTACGAAGTGATCCTAATCCTTATACCATGAGATCATGTCAATCACTAACACCGGAAGAGTTTCTTGATAACATCAAACGTCACACCGTAACAGGGTGATTATAAAGATGGATTCAGAACTAATAAAGTGTTATGTTGAGGCTCATGGATCGAGAGTGGAATTTGTTCATCCCGATGATGGATAGATATACTCTGGGCCCTCTCGGTGATATCACATTGATTAGCTTGCAAGCAAGTGATTTGATCACTAGAATGTTATATCACAGGAACGAGAAAAGAGTGCATGTCGGTAACGAGATCAAACTAGGTATGGAGATACCGATGATCGAATCTCGGACATGTAATATATCGTGAAACAAAGGGATTAAGATACTAGCTTAAAAGGTTCCGACGATCACAAGAAAGTCATCGTTGAATGTGTGGGAGTCAGTATGGGTCTCCAGATCCCGCTTCTGATTATTGATCCGAGAGGGGTCTCGATCATGTCCGCATTATTCACAAACCATAGGGTGACACACTTAAGAGACATCGACATCCAATTGGAGCAAATGTTTCATGCCGAAAGAATAAACAAGCGCAGGAATTTATTTCACTAGATACCGAAATAGGTTTTCGGGTGAAATTGCATAAAGTGGTTATGCATGTGAAATGAAATTCTAGCAAGGGGTTATTTGTGAATGTTTGTCATTAAAGTAATTGAAAAAATTCTGAATAAAATAAAAGAGTTTTATTTAATGAGAGTTTGCATTAAATTTGGTGGAAATTTAATGGGAATTTGAGTGGAATTTTGAGTGGAGAAAATTGAAGGGCCATTTTGTGAGTGGAGTGTCCACCCACATGAATGAAGGAGGGTAGGGGGCAGCCCCCATGGCCGGAGGCCACCCCCTTGGGTGCCCCCCTCCTCCTATAAAAGGAGCCCTCCTCCTCACTTGTCTCTCACACCTCCTCGTGAAGGATCTCTCTCCCCCTCTAGAATTTATTCCCCATGGTCTCGGACTAGAGAGATACATGTTCCCGGTGGCTATTCGGCAAGAAAGAGTTGTGCTTCCGCTGCATCGCTGGAGCGAGGAGGCAGAGGTTGCTCGGTGCCTCGAACGTGTGTGCGAGCACGGATGCACTGCTGATTTGCGGCGCTAGGACTTCCTCTCGATCTTGAGATCGACAAGAGATCGTCTACATCAACCACGAGTTGAACTCGTTAAGCTTTGTCGATCTTCAAGGGTATGTTCTCTACGGATATACATCCGCCTGTTGTTTGTATCTAGTAGATAGATCTTGGTAGATAGTTCCCATCGTAGGAAATTTTTTGTTTTCTATGTTGCGAACCCTACAAAGGGTATCGAGCGGATCTATGCGTAGATGCTTTACACGGGTAGTACACATATGAGTATGTGGGCGATGATGATCATGTTGTTGCTCCTTTGTTGTAATTATGGATATTGGTGGCATAGTGGGATGAAGCGGCCTGGACAAACTTTACATGTCCTCGCACATGAGACCTGTTCCACGCTTGACATGCAACTAGTTTGCATAAGTGGCTAGCGGGTGTCTGTCTCTCCTACTATAGTCAATATCTATTTTGCAAGCGAGTTGTCTACAATTTTATTATCCACATTGTGGTTCATGTTCGTAGGTAAGAACGGTTCTATCTCGAAAGCCCTAAGCCACGTAAAACTTTCAATGGATAAATTAGAGGCGTCTAGTTTAGATTATTGCTGGGCTAGTGTTATGATATGGTAGTGTTGTAAGTAGAAGTATGAGATGATACTCTTACAACACACATAGCGTGTAAACTCCATAGACCTTGGATTTACACATATAGGTATGATAGTGATCATACCACGATGCACATGATAGAGATCATATGCGGGAACCATAACATTTCACTAATAAACATGTGATGTTTGATAGCATCTTATATTGCTTGTTTAGCGCTTTGTTAGCATAATAAGATGATCCCTCATTTAAATATCAAGATAAGAATGTGTTCTTCCTTTAGTATGCACCGATTATGTTTCGTCGCTCCAAGACATCACGTGATGATCGGGTGTTCTTGGATCCACGACCATATTTCGGGTGTATACACACGCGAATACTAAGGTTCTAACTTGGCGAGCCTAGCATGTACAGACATGGCCTCGGAACACGGACCGAAAGGTTAAGCATGAGTCATATAGTTGATATGATGCCCATTTTATGCTCGCCTTTGAAGCTATACCGACTCACGTGATGATCAGACTTGGTATAGTGGATTTGGTTCATGTAATCACCAAAAAGGCACGAGGGATGTCGTTTTTGAGTGGGAGTTAATTCGTAATATGGATTAGTTGAACTCAATCTATCATACACTTAGTCTAAATTTTACAAATTCTGTTGTAGATGGCACCACCTGTTTTTAATTTCAATGTGTTCATGGATAAAGAGAAGCTAGCAACGAACGGTAGAAACTTTACCGAATGGGCCATGAATTTGAGGATTCTCCTCTCTGCTGCACAAAAGAAATATGTGCTAGAAGCGCCGTTAGGCCCCCCGCCTTTAGATGATGCCCCTGACGAGGAGAAGAATGTCTATCAGACTCGTCAGGAGGACCACAACTTAGTTCATTGCGGCATATTGTATGGGCTAGAGCTGGAACTTCGAAAGCGTTTCGAAAATGGCAATGCATTTGATACAATGGGTGAGTTGAAAATGATTTTCGACACACATGCTGCTGTAGAGAGCTACAACGCTTCAGAAAAGTTCTTTAGCTGCATGATGGAAGAGCACAAATCCGTTAGTGAGCATGTACTCAAGATGTCGGGTTATGCCGATAAGCTTGTGTCTTTGGGAATATCGATTCCCATTGACTTAGGCATCCATCGTGTTCTGCAGTCTCTGCCACCTAGCTGTAAGAGCTTCGTGATGAACTATAATATGCAAGGCATGAAGAAGTCTCTCCCCGAGCTTCTGTCAATGCTTAAAACTGCAGAAGTGGAGATCAAAAAAGGAACATCAAGTGTTGATGATCAATAGGAACACTGGTTTCAAGAAAGACAAGAAGGGAAAACGGAAGGGAAGTAAGGCAAGCTGTTGCGTGCTGAAAAGAAACCCGAGTTGGACCTAAGTCGATACCGAGTGTTACTATTGTAAGGGGAGCCCATTGGGCATAATCGCCCCAAATATCTGGCAGACAAGAAGGCCGGCAAGGCAAACAAAGGTATATATGATATACATGTTATTGATGTGTACTTGACTAGTGCTCGTAGTAGCACCTGGGTATTTGATACCGGTTCAGTTGCTAATATTTGTAACTCAAATTAGGGGCTGCGGAACAAGCGACCGCTAGCAAGGGGTGAGGTCAAGATGTGTGTCGGCAATGGATCAAGCCTTGATGTGATCGCCGTCGGAACGCTACCTCTCCAATTGCTGTCGGGATGAGTTATAAACTTGAATAATTGTTATCTGGTGCCTGCACTAAGCATGAACATTGTATCTGGATCGTGTTTGATGCGAAGTGGTTATTCATTTAAATCCGAGAACAATGGTTGTTCCATTTATATGAATGAAATCTTTTATGGTCATGCACCGATGATGAATGATTTATTTCTTCTAGATCTTGATGATAATGTTAGACATATTCATAATGTTGATGCTAAGAAGATTAAACTTAATGATGATATATCCACATATATGTGGCACCGCCGTCTAGGTCATATTGGCGTTAAACGCATGAAGAAGCTCCATTCGGATGGACTTTTGGAATCACTTGATTATGAATCATTTGGTACATGTGAGCCATGCCTTATGGGCAAGATGACTAGAACGCCGTTTTCCGGTTCAATGGAACGGGCGACAGATTTGTTGGAAATCATACATTATGATGTATGTGGTCCAATGAGTGTGTCGGCGCGAGGTGGATATCGTTATTTTTTTACTTTCACGGATGATTTGAGTAGATACAGTTATATCTACTTGATGAAACACAAGTCTGAAACCTTTGAAAAGTTCAAGGAATTTCAGAATGAAGTGGAAAATCATCGTAATAGAAAGATCAAATATTTACGGTCCGACCGTGGAGGTGAGTATCTAAGTTACGAGTTTAGCACTCACATGAAAGAGTGTGGAATTGTTTCACAACTCACACCTGCCGGAACACCACAGAGAAATGGTGTGTCGGAACGTTGTAATCGTACTTTATTAGATATGGTTCGATCTATGATGTCTCTGACGGACTTGCCGTTGTCATTTTGGGGTTATGCACTAGAAACTGCTGCATTCACTTTAAATCGGGCACCATCTAAATCCGTTGAAAAGACACCGTATGAATTGTGGTTTGGAAACAAACCTAAGCTGTCTTTTCTTAAAGTTTGGGGATGCGATGTTTATGTGAAGAAACTTCAACCGGATAAACTCGAACCCAAAGCGGAAAAATGCGTCTTCATAGGATACCCTAAGAAACTATTGGGTATTCCTTCTATCAGATCCGAGGGCAAGGTTTTGTTGCCAGAATGGATCCTTTCTAGAGAAAGAGTTTCTCGCGAAGGTGTGAGTAGTCGGAAAGTAGAACTCGAAGAGGTTATTGAACCTTCTCTTCAAAGTATGGCGAGTAGCGCAAGACCGGAAGTTGTTCAAGTTGGCTCCACTGTTGAAGAGGGAACTAATGATAATGATCATGAAACTCCGAAGAGAGTATTAGAACCTCGCGGTCAAGAAGGACGTGCAGACTCCCGGTCAGACGGAAATCTGTCATGAATTTCATGGTTGATGAAAATGATGACCTGCGACGTATGAAGAAGCGATGATGAGCCGGATTCCAACAAATGGTTAGAAGCCATGAAATCTGAGATGGAATCCATGTATGAAAATCAAGTTTGGAACTTGGTGGAATTACTGACGACCGAAAGGCCGTGGAGAACAAATGGATTTTCAAAGGAAAACGATCTTGATGGTAATGTGACCGTCTATAAAGCTCGACTTGTCGCAAAGGGGTTTCGACAAATTCAAGGAGTTGACTACGATGAGACATTCTCTCCGTAGCGATGCTAAAGTCGATTAGGATTATGTTAGCAATTGCTGCATATTTCGATTATGAGATATGGCAGATGGATGTCAAAACCGCATTTCTTAATGGTAATATTGAAGAAGAGTTGTATATGATACAACCAAAGGGTTTTGTCGATCCTAAGGATGCTAACAAGGTGTGCTTCAGCGATCCATCTATGGATTGAAGCAAGCATCAAAAGTTGGAATCTCCGCTTTGATGAGGTGATCAAAGAGTTTGGATTTGTCCAAACTTATGGAGAAGCTTGTATTTACAAGAAAGTGAGTGGGAGCAATGTGGCATTTCTGATATTATATGTGGATGACATATTATTGATCGGAAATTATATAGATCTTTTAAACAGTGTTAAAAGTTATCTAAACAGCAAATTTTCAATGAAGGACCTAGGTGAAGCGTCATACATATTAGGCATAAAGATCTATAGAGATAGATCTAGGCGCCTAATAGGGCTATCACAAAGTACATACCTTGATAAGATTTTAAAGAAGTTTAAAATGGATGGAAGTAAGAAGGGGTTCTTACCTATGTTGCAAGGCAAGACATTGAGTAAGACTCAAAGTCCCGGCGGAAGAAAGAGAGATAATGGACAAAGTCCCCTATGCTTCAGCCATAGGCTCTATAATGTACGCCATGCTATGTACAAGACCGGATGTGGCACATGCTATTAGTTTGAATAGTAGGTACCAATCGGATCCAGGTTCGGAACACTGGATAGCGGTCAAGAATATCCTTAAGTACTTACGAAGAACTAAGGATATGTTTCTTGTATACGGAGGTGAAGAAGAGCTCGTCGCTAAGTGTTATGTTGACGCTAGCTTTGACACCGATCCGGATGACTCTAAGTCTCAATCCGGATACGTTTTTTTTTCATGAATGGAGGAGTGGTTAGTTGAAGGAGCTCCAAACAACCTGTGGTAGC
Source organism: Avena longiglumis (assembly GCA_030063025.1). NCBI lineage: Eukaryota > Viridiplantae > Streptophyta > Magnoliopsida > Poales > Poaceae > Avena > Avena longiglumis. The sequence goes on along the minus strand of CP125977.1, from coordinate 175,326,765 downwards.
GGGATCAACAACGGAGGCCGAATATGTTGCTGCTTCAGAAGCGGCTCAGGAAGCAGTTTGGATGAAGGAGTTCATATCCGAACTAGGAGTGGTTGCAAACGCGTTGGACCCAATGGTGATCTATTGTGACAACAATGGTGACATTGCCAATGCCAAAGAACCAAGGTCTCACAAGCATTCCAAGCATATTAAGCGCCGGTTTCACTCCATCCGCGAACATGTCAAGGATGGAGATATAAAGATTTGCAAAGTACATACGGATCTCAATGTAGCAGATCCGTTGACTAAAACTCTCCCTAGAGCAAAACATGATCAACACCAGAACTCAATGGGTGTTAGATTTATCACTATGTAACTAGATTATTGTCTCTAGTGCAAGTGGGAGACTGAAGGGAATATGCCCTGAGAGGCAATAATAAAGTGTTTATTATGTGTATTCCAAGTATATGATAGATGTTTATTTTGCATGCTATAATTGTATTAATACGGAAACGTTAATACATGTGTGTTTAATAAACAAACATAAAGTTCCTAGTTATGCCTCTCTCATAAACTAGCTCGTTGATTAACAAGATGATCAAGGTTTCCTGATCATGGACATTGGATGTTGTTAATAACGGGATCACAACATTAGTGTAATGATGTGATGAACATTCATCCGAAGTATAGCATTACGATCAAAGTCATTGAGTTTATATTGCTATAACAACTTACGAAGTGATCCTAATCCTTAGACCATGAGATCATGTCAATCAATAACACCGGAAGAGTTTCTTGATAACATCAAACGTCACACCGTAACAGGGTGATTATAAAGATGGATTCAGAACTAATAAAGTGTTATGTTAAGGCTCATGGATCAAGAGTGGAATTTGTTCATCCCGATGACGGATAGATATACTCTGGGCCCTCTCGGTGATATCACATTGATTAGCTTGCAAGCAAGTGATTTGATCACTAGAATGTTATATCACGGGAACGATAAAAGAGTACATGTCGGTAACGAGATCAAACTAGGTATGGAGATATCGATGATCGAATCTCGGACATGTAATATATCGTGAAACAAAGGGATTAAGATACTAGCGTAAAAGGTTCCGACGATCACAAGAAAGTCATCGTTGAATGTGGGAGTCGATGGGTCTCCGATCCCGCTTCGATTATTGATCCGAGAGGGTCTCGATCATGTCCGCATTATTCACGAACCGTAGGGTGACACACTTAAGAGACACCGACATCCAATTGGAGCAAATGTTTCATGCCGAAAGAATGAACAAGCGAGGAATTTATTTCACTAGATATCAAACAGGTTTTGGGTGAAATTGCATAAAGTGGTTATGCATGTGAAATAGAATTCTAGCAAGGGGTTATTTGTGAATGTTTGTCATTAAAGTAATTGAAAAAATTCTGAATAAAATAAAAGAGTTTTATTTAATGAGAGTTTGCATTAAATTTGGTGGAAATTTAATGGGAATTTGAGTGGACTTTTGAGTGGAGGGATTTTAAAGGGCATTTTGTGAGTGGAGTGTCCACCCACATGAATGAAGGAGGGAGGGGAAGCCATGGCCGGGCGCCCACCCCCTTGGGTGCCCCCCTCCTCCTATAAAAGGAGCCCCCCTCCTCACTTGTCTCTCACACCTCCTCGTGAAGGATCTCTCTCCCCCTCTAGAATTTATCCCCCATGGTCTCGGACTAGCGAGATACATGTTCCCAGTGGCTATTCGGCAAGAAAGAGTTGTGCTTCCGCTGCATCGCTGGAGCGAGGAGGCGGAGGTTGCTCGGTGCCTCTAACGTGTGTGCGAGCACGGATGCGCTGCTGATTTGCGGCACTAGGACTTCCTCTCGATCTTGAGATCGGCAAGAGATCGTCTACATCAACCACGAGTTGAACTCGTTAAGCTTTTTCGGTCTTCAAGGGTATGTTCTCTACGGATATACATCCGCCCGTTGTTTGTATCTAGTAGATAGATCTTGGTATATAGTTCACGTCGTAGGAATTTTTTTGTTTTCTATGCTTTTCATCCCCAGACTGATGGACAGACAGAAAGGACAAACCAGATTTTAGAGGATATGTTGAGGGCATGTGCCCTAGACTATGGAGCTAGTTGGGATGAAAGTCTGCCTTACGCAGAATTCTCTTACAACAACAGCCATCAAGCCAGTATTGAGATGGCACCGTTTGAGTTTCTCTATGAGAGAAAGTGTACTACCCCATTACTATGGAATGGTGTGGGAGAAAGAAACTTGTTCAGGCCAGAACTAATCAAAGAAGCTGAAGAGAAAGTCAAGTTAGTAAAGGACAGATTGAAGATAGCACAGTCCTGACAGAAGAGCTACGCAGATCCTAAGCATAGAGAAGTCACCTATGAGGTGGGTGATAGAGCTTATCTTAGAGTGTCACCACTTCGTGTAGTGAAGAGATTTGGAGTCAAAGGAAAATTGGCCCCAAGATATGTTGGACCATTAAAGATTCTGAGTCGTAAAGGAGAAGTGGCTTATGAAATTGAACTGCCGGAATCATTGTCTGCCGTTCACAATGTGTTTCATGTGAGTCAGCTAAAGAAATGCCATCCAGATATGGAAGAAACTTCTTTGAAGGATACTATACCTTTGGAGGAGGTCCAATTGGAAAGTGATCTCACTTATGAGGAAAAACCTATCAAGATTCTTGAGACTGCAGAAAGAGTTAATCGGACAAAGACTATCAAATTCTGCAAAGTTCAATGGAACCATCATTCCGAAGAAAAAGCAACTTGGGAAAGAGAAGATGCCCTTCGGAAATACCACCCTCACCTATTTGCTAGCCAATCTGAATCTCGAGGGCGAGATTCACCTTAAGGGGGTTATATTAGTAACATCCCTAAAATCATGTTTTCAAAGTTTGCATATCATTCATGCATTCATACTCATTTTAGGATCATTTCCTCAAAATCAGAAACTTTGTGATCTATTATTTTATGCAAGAAAATCATTAGCCTTATTGCTACCTTATAAGAAGGAAGACCTTGTTTTGATCAGTAGAGAATTTATCCTATGGTGGATTGATATTTTCTAAAGCTTGGACAAAGTTTTTAAAACAAAGTATGAATTTAAAATCATTCACATGTCTTTATTAAACAAGTTATAAAGGCATTAATTAATTTAAAACCCAATGGGCCAAAGTATTTTGAGTGAGCAACTTTGTTCTGTAGCCAAAAAGGTGCAAGTTCTACTTTACAAAAATTCAGAACAAGTTTGAATTCAAACCCATTTGAAAACCATTTGAAATTGATTCCAGAAAATCAAATCAGAAATGGAAAAATATAAAAGAAATGAAAACAGGCCGGTGCCACTCTTTCGGCCCAGAAGAAAAAGTAGCCCACCCGGGATTTCCCTTCTCCCTATGTTTCTCACTCAACCCGCGCACACACCCTCACTGACGCTCCGACCCCACCATCAAATCAGAAATGGAAAAGGAGTTTTATTTAATGAGAGTTTGCATTAAATTTGGTGGAAATTTAATGGGAATTTGAGTGGACTTTTGAGTGGAGGGATTTTAAAGGGCATTTTGTGAGTGGAGTGTCCACCCACATGAATGAAGGAGGGGAGGGGGCAGCCCCCATGGCCGGCGGCCACCCCCTTGGGTGCCCCCTCCTCCTATAAAAGGAGCCCCCCTCCTCACTTGTCTCTCACACCTCCTCGTGAAGGATCTCTCTCCCCCTCTAGAATTTATTACCCATGGTCTCGGACTAGCGAGATAAATGTTCCCGGTGGCTATTCGGCAAGAAAGAGTTGTGCTTCCGCTGCATCGTTGGAGCGAGGAGGTGGAGGTTGCTCGGTGCCTCGAACGTGTGTGCGAGCACGGATGCGCTGCTGATTTGCGGCGCTAGGACTTTCTCTCGATCTTGAGATCGGCAAGAGATCGTCTACATCAACCACGAGTTGAACTCGTTAAGCTTTGTCGATCTTCAAGGGTATGTTCTCTACGGATATACATCCGTCCATTGTTTGTATCTAGTAGATAGATCTTGGTACATAGTTCCCATCGTAGGAAATTTTTTGTTTTCTATGCTGCGAACCCTACACTAACCACATCCATAAAGGAGTCTAAGTATATTAAGAAAAACCCTAAACCCTAGGGTAAATAATCATAATCCAAAATCCTAAACCTCTTTGTTTATCATAATAGAATATATACATAGTCATTTTCCAAATTAATGGAAGTAGTAAGAACCATATCAATTTCTTTCATATTTCATGCATCAAATAATGATATAGGATCATTATACATATAAAAATTTATATTCAAACTCTGTCCAACAAACCTAGCCACAACCCCGCGCATGCACCAGATCGATCGTTTGATCCTCAACCAGTGAGGATCAACTCGAGTGACGTCATGCTCACCTCAAGATCGAACCACGTCAGCTAGTTTGACTAGTTTTTGTCTCACGTGGCTGATGACTTGGCCTTGGGACCATGTGTCATCGACTAAGAGTAGAAAAAGGGCCAGTAACAAATACATTTTCTAACCTGAGAGTTGAGGTGGACAATGGCCCACCTGTCAGTGTCTTAGGCTAGCTGTGGGTGCGGTGTAAAAGGTATTTCCTTTTTAAAAAATAAATAAAATTTTATAAACTCAATTATTAATATTCCAGAAATCAAAAAAATGATTAAATCTTGTTTAATTAATAACTTTTGATTTATAATTTAGAAAAATATGTATAATATATGAAAATTTGTGGAAAAATAAAATCTACAACTTAAACTTATTATCCAATATTATTATGATGATTATTTAAATAAATATTATTTAATAAAGGTTTAAAAGTAATAAAACTTTGATAATTCATATTCCAATAATGGTAAATATTAAAAATATGAATAAAATACCAAAAATCTTAGAAAAATAAAGACTATAATTTAAAACTATAATCATGCATTATTATTTCACTTACTTAAATATTTATTAAGTATTTTTAAAGTATTAAATCTTATAAAATCATATCTTATTATTTATAAATCATTAAAAAATAAATATAATATACCAAAATGATCACAAAAAGAATATCTACATGTTAAAAATATAATATTCCACTTTTGAGTTAATTAAAAATTCAAATATTTTAATAACTCAAATTTAAATTTATTTACTTAATTAATAATTCATATAAGGATAAAATTTGTTAATATTCCTAAAATGAGTCAATTAAGTCTAATAAATAGTATTAGTCTTAAATATTAATAATATGAAGCCATAATGGTTTAAAACATTATAAATACCTTTTTATTAAATTATCTTCAACCTTAAGTGAAGATTATATTCTCAAAGGATTCCAATTCATGATAAAAACCTTAAAGAACAACTTGTGAATAAATCAGATCATTTCTATCTACTTTAACCACTAGATTACAAAAACTACCACAACACTATTGTAAGTCCATAAGTAGTTAAGTAATATTATATCTTGGTTTATAAACTATAACCCCTCATCTATAAAAAGGTAAATGATACTATTCCATTATAAACTCAATAAACCACTACACCAAGTAAAATATAACCATTCTTAAGTAACCTTAAAGAAACATTACCAGGTACACAAGATACAAATATTATAAGCATTATACTTTCAAACTATCTTCGTTTTAAAGTTAACTTTAGTCTACAAGAATCTAAATATAACACTATAAGAATTATTATATGTTTTATAGTTAACTTTGGTCTGAACTAGTTAAGTTATAAGCATCTCAAGCCAAAACTATTCAAGCAAACACAAATAATATCGACCACCACTAACTAACCACAAAGATTGTTTAAACCTTAGAGAAGGAATATTTTCTTCAAAAGTTATTCGTTTTGCCATTTCAGACAATATAAAACAAATAATCAAGATCACCTTACTTCATACTTCACTTGTATACCTAGGAGCGATAACACTTAAGCTATTTATAAATGATTATACTTATAAAGTCAAGTTTAAAGATAAACAATTAAAGTATAAACAATCTTGAAGAGCATTTCATAAATGTATATTTTATTGCTACATAAATATGTGTTGTTCACACACACTCACAAGCCCTAATAAGAAGCACAAGTGTGAAACTTATCTAAAAGGACAACACATTCTAAAGTAACCATTTCCAGAATCCAAACCCTAGAACAACATTATTTTCGAGATCCGTGTTTATAACGTGCATCACATTACTTATGCATAAAAGCATATTGCTTTTTTAAAGATTATTCCTTACTGGACCAATGATGCTGATTTCAGATTTTGGCTCTTATACTGACTCAAATACCGTGAGTGCATAATCTTGCAATCAAAAAAGGCAAGTTCACACTTGCTCATGTCCTTTGTTTATTTTCTGTAAAGTATTTTACAAATCCAGTGTTGTTATCGCCTACATTTTAAAAAGGTCTTAAAACACTATTTTTGATAATAATGTGAACTATTGGTTACTGATCCAGGGTGATCAGCTAATCTATTAAATCTGACAGTTGGAATACCACTATTCAGAACTATATCACCTAGGACTTAACAACCAATGTCGCCAGTGATTCTTGCGCCATATATTACGCGTTGACCATGAGATTTGGAATGGGACGGAGAAGTTAGATGTATCTTCTTCCTCTCGCATGAAGCCGGATGTACAGGTCGTGGTTGTTATCCTTGAAGCGTGCATATTAATTGGTAATTCGTAGAGGATATGTAGCATATGGGTGGGAACCCTCATCGTCCCACGATAGTTTTGGCATCTAACGGTTTGTACAAACCATTGCCGTAATCCAATATGTGGGCATGGTGTACACCAAGGAGGCATGCGAGGTCGTGAAGGGGGCAGTGATCGGCTTGGATCATCTTCTAGGCCCCACATCATGGAATTGTGGACGGGAATAAGCTGCCTGGTTGTGCAACAAAGAGTTGATCTCTCATGGGTAAAGTAACGCACATCTGTAGAGTGTAAGAACTGTATCTTGTTACTCCCTATTCCGGGAAGGAGCTGCGGACGCGGCGGGAAAGGAACTCCATGAAAGTTTTGGTAAACCCGTGAAGGCTGATGGACATAGCTTTTCAGAATAAAAGCAACCTTTGAAGAAATGTTTATGAAAACTTGCATTGCCTACGACCTACTGTATGTGGCTGTAGTTATAGTGCATCAAACACTCCTTTTCTAGTGAATTTGCTGAGTACGCTCGTACTCAAAGTATCTTCTTAACCCTTGCTAGATTCTAAAGCCGAAATAGACAACAACCACATCAAGTTATGCTCCAGGACTTATCATGCAAAGCTAAAGCTCTTCAATGAAGTCAAGGAAGTAAACATATACATCAACTCAAGTGAAGACGAAGTTACTGATTAGATAGGAATATAATCTCTAGCCAAAGAACCTAATTCTGTAGTGCATTGCAATAGCAGCAATGCCAATTCCTTAGTTAATGTCACATCCCAAGATTTTCCAAATCTTGTAATATGAAAATAAATGAATAAAATAAAACTTTGTTTAAATTTCAGAGCCAGAAGAAACTTTTGAATTCAATTGGAACTTCAAACCCATTTGAATTAAATAAAACCTAAAGGGATCTAAAAAGATAAACATTTAATAAAAGGAAAAATAAAAACATTTGGAAATACTATTTTGAAAATCTTGAGTGAAAAGATTTATTTTCAAATGAAATAGAAGTTTATAAATGAAGAATGTTTTATAAAGCCAAATTAAAACCTTGTCCAAGCTTTGGAATTAGTACATTTTGTTTTGAATAAAAATAAACAAAGGATTATTTAAATAAATTAATAAGGACCTAATAACCAAATTTTATACAAATAAAAGGTTTTACCAATTTAATTGAAACATCAAAACTTATTAAATTATTTAAAATAAGTGTTCCAAATAATTGATATTCACAAATAAAACCTACTAAAGTGTTTTGGCTTTATATTAGATTTCAAAATAAATATCTCAATAAAATAAATCCTATTTGATTTAATAATGAAAGTCTATTATATTTAATTAATAATGGACTCTAAAATAAAATGTTATTTCTGTTTTAAATAAGTTTTCCAAATATTCTTTATTTCCAAATAAAACCTACTGATTTGATTTTGAAAATATTTGGATTTCAAATGGGGATTTTATTAATATCAAACCCTATTTGATTAATAAACCATGGTCCATTTTATTTAAATTATAAATGGAACCTTTAATAAAATTGTTATTTATTTTAAACAAGCTTTCTAGATATACCTTATTTCAAATACAACCCACTATTTTGGTTTTGGAAAATATATGGATTTAAATTGAGTTTGAAATAAATCAAATCCTAATTTGATTAATTAGCAATGGGCATTTATTTAATTAATAATGGACTTTATTATTTAAAAATTATGGATTTTAGATTTAGGTTCAAATACTCTAATGTAACCAAGTCAAACTTCCAAAGTTTTGGTGTTGGTTTGAATTGAATTGAAACTTGTTTGTTTGTTTGAAAACCAAAACAGGAAAATAGAAATAGAAAAGAAAAGGAATCGAGAAAAAATATGGAAAAGGACAGACAACCCAGCATTAATAGGCCCAAAGAACCCATTTTCTTTCCCAAGAAAACGTTTGGCACCAATATTCTTACAACCAATGACTGGTGTTCCTCCCCCTTTCCCCTTTTCCCACTGACGCAACGGTCCCACTCCACTGTTCTTCCTCTCCACCCCGCTCGACCGTTCCTCCCCGTTCCTGGCAGTGATTCGCGTCAATTCGACTTAATGCCACGATTAAACCTCGCAGTGATCACGCGAGTTAAATCCCTCTTCCTCCTCTTTCATTCCCCAAACCCCACGATCGAGAGCCACCAGTCGCCGCCAATCGTTCTGCACTGCCGCTGTCTCCGACGAGTTCTCGGCTAAATTCGCGACCACATCGCCCGTGCCTCCCGAACACACGAGCACACTCACCACTCTCTGACGCATCTCCTAGTACACTTCGTTCGACCGCGGGCGCCCCAGGAAGCCGTCTTCGACAAGAGTTCTGAGCGCCGCCGTCGCTCCGCCTCGCCGAGCTCCTCCGTAATTCCAGACCACCCGACCTTCCGCTCACGCACACGTCATCTCCGTGGTCTCCTGCATCCGATCACGACCTTTTCTTGCCTCGGTGATCGGCAGCCGTCTTCGACCTCGACCAGAGCCGTCGCTGCATCGAACTCCGGCGAGAATTCCTCTTGCCCTCGGCGCCCTTCGCCAACCAGTGCCTCCTTGAGCTTCCCAGCGTCTGCGAACACGGTGAGCACATTATTTTCCTCCTCGCTTCGTAGCATCAACCCAGCTGCCGATCGCCGCCATGTTGCCAAGCGCCGCCCATCCTTGGCCTAGTTGCTTTGAACCGTAGGATGAGAAACGTCTGGCTGGGATTAGATCTGATCGAAACGGTATGCATCCATCTGTGCCGCACGTTTCCAGTTAGATCCAACGCACCCCAGTAGCCGATCCGAGCGAACCGTTATTGCCCAATCAGAAGCAGCCACGTGTACAGGATTCGATTTAAAACAGAATTTTGATCTGATTAGAATACAAATTTGTAATTGCTATAACTTTCAAACCACACGTCCAAATTTTGCAAATTTTATATCAATGGATTCAGGAGAACAAGCCCTAGCCAACCATGCCCTTAGTTTAGCAAATAGTATCTGTTAGCTTGTTTGAATTTGCAGAAATATTTGTGTACTTGTTTAGATTAGGAAAATTGTTTAAAAATGATTTTTGGATTAAAACCTTTGCAAATTGGATTGTTATGACCTTACTGACCCTAGGAACCAACCCATGGCATTAAAAATGATTTTTGTAAGATTTAGGTTGGATTACTTGACTTAGCCATTTTCTAGCCAAATAAAAAGAATGGTTTTTGTTATAAAAATATTTATGGAAAGAAAACTTTAAGAAAATGGTTTGACCAAACCTACTGACCCTAAAAACACCAAGTTTTGCAATACCAACTCATTTGGTGAACAACTTAAGAGTTTTGCCATAATAAAAACATTTTTCACCACATGAAATGATGAATGGATTTAAAAATAGTTTTTGGACAAAACCCTCTTGCTAATGACTTTGCCACATTGGTAAATGACCAAATTGGGTCTTACAAAGTTTAGAAACCCCATAGAGACCCCTTTGCAAAATAAAAACTATCTTGTGCATGCTCCCATGCATGAATTGGTTTCCATTGTCTAGTGTGTGTGAATTTGTTTGAGTGATTATTGGTTTGGAATGTAAATTGAATTGGTGTTTGCTTGATTGACTTGTAGAGAAGTGTGAGACTAACAAGATCAAGGAGTGAACCACCATTCCCTACCAAAAAGGCAAGTGATGCTTCATACTTTCTATCCCATTACTTCCACTATGCATTAGTGATTTTCTCTAAGTAAAACTTGCATGGATTTTTGCTAAGTATAGACCTTGCTATAAGAAAACCTAGTAGATGAATCCTTAGTAGGATTTTCCTAAGCTAAAGATTCCTACTACTATCAAGCTTAGCCTAGCTAATAGAAAACATGGGTGGAATATATATTCACACTATGGAAAAATATTCTAAGTCTGAGGACTTAGGTTTTGTTTAATAAAACTACTAAGTTAATGAACCTCCTGGGTGGAATGGAAGGATTGGGATATGTTGAGTGGTTACACAAGGCCAGGGGACTGGTGAACCTTGTGTATCTCACTTGTGGATGGCCACCCAGGAAACAAAGAGATTTGAGATGTCAAATGTTGAGAAGCTTCAAGTGCAACCACTTGACAATATGGGCTCTGCCATGATCATATAGGTTGCAAGAACTTAGCCATATGGACAGTGGGTGGTAGTGTTTGATAGGTTGGAACGCGTCCATTTTGGTCTAAGGGAAAGCTTCTGAAGGATCTTGTCTTGGGAAACCAAGTCTTGTGGGGAAAGTGCACCACCTCTGAAGAGTGTAAAATCTAAGTACTTAGCCATGTCCCTGGTAAAGGACAATTTGAGCATCAAGACATGGAAGCAATCAAGAATCTCATCATTCAAATTTCTAAGTTAAAACCTGTGGTTTGAACAAGGGTTGTTTGAATTCCTCAATCATTGATGGAGAGATGGCTTGGTACAAGGATCTTGAAATCTTTGATTGAGAAAAAAATGGTTTTGCCAAGCACTTCAGTCTTTGATTGGTGGATGCCTTGGAAAGGATCTTCAGTCTTTGATTGGTAGATGCCTTGGGAAGTAATTTGTCAAAACAAAAACTTAGTATTTTCAAATGTTAAGGAAAAATCTATTTTGAGCAATGCAAGCCTCAACTCCACTTAGCCAAATGCATATAGATGATAGACTCCACTATACTACCATAGTATCACTTGCCAATACAATTCAAATGTATTGACCCTTGTGGTCAGAACTTGTAATGTTGCAGGTTTGATTGATTTTAGTGAAGATTGTTTGATTAGGATTACAAAGTCTACAACCAACATCTGCCTGTGGCACTTTGAAGATGAAGGACCCCATGATTATAATTATTCCGCTGCAATGTAATGTAATAGCCAAATGAGCTATGTATTGATGTAATAAAAATTATGTTATTCCTGGTTATAAAGTTATAATATGACCTTTGTTTATTGATATTACATCTAAACTGTGGATGCTAGCTATTGATCCAGGGACTAGCATTGTAAAACACAGGAGGCTCTATCTTATATTAGGTTGAGACCCCTACATTTAAAATACTAGTTTTAATAGTATAATAGTTTTTGCGTTATTTATCTTTGATTCTTCTCCGTAAGAAGTTCTTTCTATCTCTTTAACCTAGAGTGTTCTCTAGATCTTGTGTAAAGAGTGAGTTGTAACCTTTAGCCATGTATTGGACCCGCTGTGTTTCTGTTGTGCGATTATGAGGGATGTAATACTAGTGAACGATGTTTCATTGGTTTTTGTCAACGACTATAGTATACTACATCATGCAGTGGTATGCTGGGTCACCGCAAAGAGCCTATAAGGAAGACACAACTACCACCTCATGACCTCCAATGATGTTATGCAAGAGATGGCCTCTTCCAAGTTTGCCGCCAAGAATTCTAAAGACACCCGTGCTCGAGCCCTTGGTATGAGTAATGTTGTCAACCTTGCATTGAAGGACAAAGTTGTGGAACATGGGGATGAAGATGATAGTGATGAAGGCCTCTCCATGGACCACCTCAATGATGTCAAGATTGCTCATGGTCAATATATGGCCTTCTATGCAAAGATCTTTTGGAAGAACCCCGCCAAGTCCAAGATGGAAATGCAACGAAAAAGCAACCCAAATGGGAGAAGAGAAAATGTCACTAAATTGAGAACTTGCTTCAATTGTGGTGACCACTATCACTTTGTGGCGGGTTGTCCCTATGAGAAGAGAGAAGATCATGGGGGTAAGCTTGTGTTGAAGAAAACTACCAAAGCTCCTTACAAGAAACCCTTCATCAAGAAGAATCCCATCAACAAGAAGTCAGGAAAAATTGTATTGGTCACTCATGAAGAACTCCTTCGACAATAAAGATGATGAAGATGAGGAAGAGGAAGCATCAAGTGGTGTGGCTACTCTAGCCACTACTTCTACTTCGACATTCTCACTCTTTGATTCTCCAAATTAGAATACTTCCAACAAGAACGTCACTTGCCTTATGGCAAGAGGAACGGAGGTATCCTCATCATCTCACTCCACTCCCTTAGCTAATGATAAAATTGATGATGAGATGTTTCTTGAAGTAAAAAGGGAATTAATTGCTTTCGATGAGTTTGTGACTAACTTACAAGGGGAGGCCAAGATACATTTTGGGAACATCTTAGATCAACTTTCCACAAACAAGATCTTCAAGATGTAAGATGTAAACTTGGGCCTGAACACATGATTGAGATAGAAGCCTTAATAATTCTCTAGAAGAAGAACAAGAGAGTAGGATGTCTCTTGAACTAAAACTTGAAGGGCTTGATGAGGCCAATGACATAATTGTTAATAGACTCATCAAGGAACTTGATCATGCTATTGCTAAATATAAAAGGGCTAAAAAGGACAAGATTGAGTTTGGTATGGTTCTTGAAAAACTTGCCGAGGACTTTAGTTTACTCAACAAGGCTCACAAGGCATTGGAAAGTGAACTCTTGTCTCTCAAAAAGTCCCATGAAACGCTTCAAACTCAATTGACCAATATTCCTTCATCTAGTAATTTCATTCCTTCTAATAGTACAACTATTATTGAAGAAAATGCTAGGTTGATGGGGGAGCTTGCCAAGGTCACATTTCCAAAAGGTAACAAGTCCATTGATGACCTATTGAGTAAGAAAAGGTCAAATGGTGAGAAAGGGGGCATTGGTTTTGTCTCCAATGCCAAGAATAAGAAGAAGAACAACAACAAGAAGAAGGCCAAACCCGCACAAGAGAAAAACAAGGCCATTGTGGATAGTAATACCACAAGTGGTAAAACTATGTCTCATGATCATTTTGCGGGAAGTGCTAACCCTCACTATGTTCTAATGCGTGATTATTATGGAGATGTGTATGCACAATATGTTGGCCCATATGATGGTTATATTGCTTGGTCTATTTGGGTCCCCAAGACCCTTGTTGCTAACAAAAGAGGACCCATGAAAAATGGGTACCTAAAAATTAGCTTGATCTTTTGTAGACATATGCTTCTGGAGGGTCAAAGTGGGTGATTGATAGTGGTTGCACAAGTCATATGACCGGAAGCTCGTCTATTATCAAGGATTTAAGGCCAAAATGATGATCAAATATCCGTGACATATGCCGACAAGTCAAAGTCTAAGGTAATGGGTCTTGGCAAGGTAGTGGTTGCTCACGATATTACACCCGTGAACGTCATGATTGTTGAGACCCTTGGATACAATTTACTTACAGTCCGTGCTCTTGGAAATATGGGCTTTTCTGTATTTGTTGATTATGATATTGTGGTCCTCATGTGGAGCAAGTCTCTCAAGGTCGCTTTTGTTGGGTACGTCGAACATGACTTGTATGTGGTGGACTTTTTGGGGCAAACCACTACAAGTTCGATGTGCTTTTTTGGAAAGGCCGATGTGGGTTGGTTATGGCATTGCCGACTAGCCCATGTCAATATGAGAACTTTGCAAAGTCTCCACAAGGAGGGCCATATTGTTGGACTAAAAGGAAATGTTTTGTCGGGGGATAACCCCCGGGTGGGGAAAGCCAAGCACGAGTAGGCCGGCTCCAGAAGGAACAGGCTGTCTGTCCCCCAAGAAGGACAACTCCAGCTGGTTGGCGAATACCGTCCGGCTGGTCTTATAACTTTCCCGGCTGGCCCATCTAGCCGGTAGCCAGAAGAACCGGCCGGGTGGCGGCTTCCACCCGGCTCACCTCGGATTCGATGGAGAGCACGGAGGGGCTGATGCTCCTTGCGGCGTATGCCTCTGGATCTCCCTCGTCATCAGGCAAGCTGGCGTGCCGTCATGACCAGCGCTACCCGACGAAGATAAAGCAAAGTGGTCGGCTAACTGGCGAAAGCAGTCCGCGTGACCGTTAAAGCAAGGGTGACGCCCCAAAGGAAGCCCGGGTGACCTCTAAAGAAGAGGATGACGCTAAAAGAAGGGCGGACCAGGTCCTGGCCCACTGGCTGAGCCCTGCAGCTGGCCCTGTCCTATAAACCCATATCCAAACAGTAAACCCTAGGGCCCGATCTATAATCTCCCCCCAGACCAGTATATAAGGGAGGGCAGAGCTAGGGTTCTAGGTAGGCAACAATAGAAGAAGAGAAGTGTTACTATCTAGTTCCCATCTTCCTCTAGCTCTCGATAGTTTCTAAGGAAATAGATCAAGGAGCATATGTACTGGGCATATTCTCCCTCACATAGTTCATCTTGCAGGAGTAGGGGTGTTACCTCACCGAGAGGGCCCTGAACCTGGGTACGCCGCTGTGTTTGCAGTTTACCGTGCCCAACCCGTTGCGTGAGCCACCGATTGCATCCGAGTGTCCCTTCTTTGCCATCCCCGATGGCACTGCCGTGTTCCACACCACGACAGTTGGCGCCCACCGTGGGGCACAGCGCTTTGGCTAGGATCATCTTCCGCTCGTCGCCGAGGAACGCGTGGACTCCGGCCTCGTTCTCACGTTCGGCGCTTTTGACTGCGTCGTCGACAACGTCGCGTGCTTCGCCGGGAACACCTTCCCCGCCAATGGCTCCATCCTGCATTTTGGAGACATCCGCGTCTATGTTGCCAATGCCGCTGAGGTTTTCCCCAGCGTGGTCACCCCCGTCCTCGACGTGCCCCTCGCCCACGGCCCATCCACGATGAGTGGTTCCGTCGAAGTCATGGTGGTGAACGCTCGTGAAAACCATCGTCCACCTCAGGAGCATCGGGCGGGAGGAGAGAACTCCGCGCCCAATCCAGAGCAAGACCTGCTCACCGCCTCCATCCAGCACTTGCGCACTCTGGTCGTCGTCGAGGCGGACCCGGCAGCTGCCGCGACCACGCTCGAAGCTATGCGCCAGAAGCTCCTGAAGGAGTCCACCAAGGTCGTAGCTAACCAGCATCGGCTGAACACCACCGTGAATGAGTACAACGCGGCCCACGACTTTGTCAGGAAGATCCAGCACCGGGGACGCGACCTAGCGTTAGAGCTGGACTGTGCCGCCGACTCACACACAGGTGTGGTGCAGCCCATCTACAGCACCCCCACCAAGAACATGAGGGCAGCTTTAGCGGCAGCCGTGGAGCAGAAGCACCTCGAGGGTGAGGAGCTTCGTCGCCAGCAGGAGCGCATCTAGCTCCTCGTCGCCACCGCTAACAAGCAGCAAGCCGAAGGCACCCCCAGCCTGGTGGGCAACTCCCGGGACATCTTCGTTCGCAAAGGCGTGGACCAGACGGCGCATGGGGGAAGCAAGCATCGGCAGGAATCCTCCCCAGGAGGAGTCGGGGAAAACAGCCGCCCGCGTGGCGAATCCGGCAACCGCGGCCGCCACAACCGAGACACTACCACTTCTAGTGTAAGCCGTGCTCCGGCGGCAGGAGCTTCCCAAGGGAAGAAGACGCGCGTCCCGGATGAAGGAGCAGACGCGAACAAGGACCCGCCTGCATCATGCCTAAAGGGCCGGCTTGGCCCCAGCTTGTCAGCCTCGTGGTGTAGTCACGCACGATGGAAGAGGAAAGTCCGGCTGGCCCGAAATGTTTCAGCCCGTGAATCCAGAACGAACCGTTTCCAAAGGGTTTTTTCGCTCCCAAGGAATACGCCAAAGTACAACGGCATGGTCAAACCTGAGGATTGGTTGGTGGATTACACTATCATAGTGGGAATCGCCAACCAAAACCTCCGCCTGGCCATCCGTTATGTCCCCCTCATGCTCATCGATTTGGCAAGAACGTGGCTCAACATCCTCCCCAAAAACAGCATCAACGCCTGGCTGGACTTCGAAGAAGCATTCATTCGCAACTTCACTGGAACATACAAGCGGTCGGGTCGGCCTCACAAGCTCGACCTCTGCGTACAAGGAAAGGATGAGTCCGACGGCGCCTATCTCACCCGGTGGACTAGCATGCACAACTCATGCGAAGGGGTGCGCGAGCACCAGGCAATAGACTTCTTTACCAACGGTTGCCGAGACGGCACCATGCTGAAGCATAAGCTTAGTCGGGCAGACCCGCAAACCATGGCCCAGGTCATGGCCATCAAGGACAAGTACGCCACCGTTGACGCGGCCATGAAGAAGCCCATCGTGGTGGACGACCAAGGCCAAATCGTCACGGACGAGCAGGCGGAGCGCCGCCAGCTGGGCGACCATCATCCCAGGCGGCATGACCATGACAACCGCCATGGCAAGAGGAAAGACGACCAACGAAATTGCCGGTACGGCACCAGGCAAGTAGTTGTTGTGCATGAGGACCTGACTACAGGCGGCAGCCGGAGGCAGAGACCGGATGATAGGCCGCCTCGGCCCAAGTACACCATGGAGTCCATGCTCGATGGCCGTGCAAATTCCACATCGGCAGCAGCAAGCCCGCGAACCACACAACACGCCAGTGCAGCTGGACTAAGAAGATGGCTGAAGCCGGTGGGCTCCCACCACCACCTCCACCGCCAGTCGGAGGCCCACCGAACAACAGGGAGCGACACAACCGCCGCGAGGACGACGAGGACGGTTACCCGCGACAAGTGGGCAACTACCACATATTCCTCAGAGAGTCGGAAGTAAACGCGATCGTTCCCCCCGTCCCCCAGTACCTGCACTAGTCGGATCAGGCGATCATTTGAAGCAAGGAAGATTAGCCGGCTGTGCTACCAAGCCCTGGCAGCTACACGCTGGTCCTAGACCCCATCATCATCTCGAAGAAGCACTCGTGCCGTTTTTCCCGGGTGCTGATCGATGGTGGCAGCAGCATCAACCTCCTCTACCGGAGTAGCCTCGAGCGGCTCGGCATCAGCGAATCCCAGCTGAAACCCTCAAGAACTTCGTTGCACAGAGCAGTACCAGGCCCGTCGCACTCGCCAATCGGCAAGATCCGACTAGATGTCATCTTTGGCAGTGAGAACAACTTCCGTTGCGAACCACTTTGGTTCGAGGTTGTGAACCTCTCCAGCGCCTACCACGCCATACTAGGGAGCCCAGCTCTCACCAAGTTCATGGGAGTACCGCACTACGCATACCTCAAGATGAAGCTGCCAGGCCCAAAGGGAGTGATCACCGTCGACGAATGCTACAAGCGTTCGATCGAGTGTGCTTCAGACGGCTCCAAGCTAGCCGAAGCAATGATCATCGTTGAGGAGAAGCGCGTCATAATGCAGAACGTGGTGGCTCTGTAGAAGGATATGCCGGCTGGAGAACCTAAACCGGATGGAGAATCACAGTTCAAGCCCTCGCAAGGAACAAGGAAGATCCTGCTAAACGAGGAAGACCCAAGCAAGTTCGTCCTGGTCAGAGACGACCTGGACATCAAATAGGAAAGCGCGCTCATCGATTTCCTCAGTGAGAATCGGGAAATTTTCGGATGGTGCCCCAAAGACATGCCAGGTGTCCTGAGGGAACTCACCGAGCACTCTCTTCATGTTCGACCAGACGCGAAGCCGGTCAACCAATATTTACGCCGCTTCGCAGAAGAAAAAAGAAGAACCATCGGTGAGGAGATCACATGGCTGCTCGCAGCCGACTTCATCATGGAAGTTTTCCACCCGGAATGGATCGCCAACCCGGTGCTGGTGCTGAAGAAGAACAAGACTTGGCGCATGTGTGTTGACTACACCAGTCTCAACAAGGCATGCCCCAAGGATCCTTTCGCTCTACCGCGGATTGATCAAGTCATCGACTCCACCGCCGGGTGTGATTTGTTGTCTTTTCTGGACGCTTACTCGGGCTATCACCAGATCAATCTCAATTTAACCGATCAAATAAAGACATCATTCATAACCCCGTATGGAGCTTACTCCTACACCACCATGCCCTTCGGTCTAAAAAACGCAGGAGCAACTTACCAGCGCTGCATGCAGAAATGCCTGCAGACGCAGATCGGTAAAAACGTGCACGCCTAAGTCGACAATGTCATCATCAAGACCAAGGAGCAGCGCACACTACTCGAAGACCTAAAGGAGACATTCGATAACTTCCGCCGTTTCCAGATCAAGCTGAACCTGAAGAAGTGTGTGTTCGGTGTCCCAGCCAGCAAGCTCCTCGGTTTCCTTGTCTCCGAGTGAGGAATCGAGGCAAACCCGGAGAAGATCGGAGCCATAGAGCGCATGGAGTTGCCGCAGAACCTGTGTGACGTACAAAAGTTCACCGGGTTCCTAGCCTCCCTCAGCCGGTTCGTCAGCCGGCTGGGTGAGAAAGCCCTTCCCCTGTACCGGCTGATGAAGAAGACAAACAAGTTCGTCTGGACAGCTCAAGCAGATGAAGCTTTCCGAGACCTCAAGCGCAGGCTTACCTCACCGCCCATTCTGGCAGCGCCAGCAGCAAAGGAGCCTATGCTAATGTACATCGCTACCAAAAACAGAGTGGTTAGCGTGGTAATGATAGTGGAAAGTCCAGAAGAAGGGAAGGCCCAGCCGGTCCAGCGTCCCGTATACTACCTGAGCGAGGTACTATCACTCTCCAAGCAGAACTACCCCCACTACCAGAAGTAGGTGTATGGCGTGTACATGGACGCCAAGAAAATCAAACACTACTTCCAAGAGCACTCCATCCGGGTAGTGGCATTGTCCCCGCTGGCGGAAATTATCGGCAACAAGGATGCCACCGGGCGTGACAAAATGGGCCATCGAGCTTGCTGTGCATAACATCTAGTACGAGCCACGGACGGCAATCAAGTCCCAAGAACTGGCCGATTTCATCGTCGATTGGGCGGAGACACAGTACATGCCACCAGTGCCTGATTCAACTTACTGGAATCTGCACTTCGATGGCTCCAAGATGCGAGGAGGCCTCAGATCCGGGATCGTGATAACCTCGCCAAAAGGCGACCGGTTGGAGTACGTCCTCCAGATCCACTTCAAGGCATCCAACAACATCGCCGAATATGAAGCGCTCATCCGCAGGCTCAAGATGTCCAAGCAGATAGGCATCCAGAGGGTACTATGCTTTGGAGATTCGGACCTGGTGGTACAACGTGTATCCGGTGAGTGGGACGCAAGGGACGCAAACATGGCTCTCTACCGTTTCTTCGTTCAGCAGCTGTGCGCCTGCTTTGAAGGGTGCGAGTTCCACCACGTGCCCAGAGCCAACAATGAAGTCGCGGACGCCTTGGCCAGGGTCGGCTCGACAAGACAATCCATACCGCCTAGAGTCTCCCTTGAGCACTTGCGCAAGACCTCCATCACCCCATCACCAGAATCCGACTCCATCGTACTCAACGTAGATCCAGGAACAGCCGGTGCCGCGCCGCACCCGGGGACTGCCTCGCCGCACCCGAGGATTGCCTCGCCGCATCCGGGGACTGCCTCTCCGCACCCGGGGACTGACTCGCCGCACCCGGGGACTGCCTCGCTGCACCCGGGGACTGATGCAACGCAGCCCGTGGTCGACACCAGCAGGCTACCACCAGACAAGCCTCCCAACGTTCCGGAGCCCGCCATCTGTGAGGTGATCAAGATCATCATGCAGACGGCGCACACCATTCGGGAAACACCCGACTGGGCGAAGCCGTTCCTGAACTTCTTGGCCTAATATGAACTCCCGACGGAGGAAGTGGCAGCACGACAAGTGCGGCGAAGAGCAAGCGCCTACACCATCATCAAAGATGAGCTATACAAGCGCAGCGTCAGGGGCATCTATCAGCGATGCTTAAGCCAAGAAGAGGGAACCAAGCTCCTAGTGGATATACACTAGGGTGAGTGCGACCACCACGCCTCGTCAAGAGCAATAGCAGCCAAAGCCCTTCGACACGGTTTCTACTGGCCGATAGTGCTGAAGGACGCTGAGGAGTTAGTCAAAGCGTGCAACGGCTGCCAGCGATTCAGCCAGCTGAAGCACACGCCGTCTGCGGCACTCAATACAATACCAATTACCTGGGCATTTGCAGTCTGGGGGCTAGACATGGTTGGGCCGTTCAAAACAGCTCAATCCGGCATGGCACATCTACTCGTAGCCGTGGGCAAGTTCACCAAGTGGATCGAGGCAAATCCCATCAAGAAGCTAGACGGAGTGACGGTGATCAAGTTCTTCACAGACATAATCATCCGATTCGGCTCCCCGCACAACATCATCACGGACAACGAAACCAACTTCATGAAAGGAGTTTTCGCTCGCTTCTGTGGAGAAAAGGGCATCCGCCTGGACCCGGCATCAGCCGCACACCCACAGTCCAATGGACAGTGCGAGCGCGCTAACGGACTGATCTTAGCCGGAATCAAGCCAAGGCTGATCGAACCACTCATCAGATCACCCGGATGCTGGATAGAGGAGCTGCCAGCTGTGCTGTGGAGCCTGCGCACCACACCCAACCGCTCAACCGACTTCACACCATTCTTACTTGTCTATGGGGCAGAGGCAGTTCTCCCCACGGACATCCAGTTCGACGCGCCTCGCAAGCAACTCTATACGGAGCAGGATGCCAAAGAAGCATGAGAGGACAACATGGACTTGCTCGAGGAAGCACGTGAGTTAGCTCTGTCTAGGTCAGCATTCTACCAGCAAGACCTGCGCCGGCACCACGCCAGCCGGATCTGGCCTACCTCTTTCCGCGAGGGAGATCTAGTGCTCTGCCTGGTCCAGAGCACAAAGGGAATGCACAAGCTATCCCCACCATGTGATGGCCCATTCATCGTCAGCCGGGCGCTTCACAACAATTCATACTATTTGATCGACACCCAGTGTGGCATCCCGCAAAACCACTACTAGAAAATCGCGTTGAATTTGTGCATTGCATCGTCATCATCATGCATTGTTTGCCAAAACTATTTCGCAAAAACCAGATTTGTTTTCCAAACGCCCTACCTTGTTTTCAAATTCAAACCCGGGTCGCCGGAATATTTTTGTTGTTGCGTTCAGTTTGCAAATGGTGTTATTCAAAACAAATAAAAATTATATTTATTTTAGTAGGGGCAGTCGAACGGGCCAACCCGACCCGAACGACCACCCCGTATACAGCAAATCGGTCCAACCCAATCAGCCCCATCTAATCCTATTCTTACCCAACTTCCTACCCACCCCAGCCTCCACATCACTCCTACCTATCAGAACACGCCAC
Source organism: Avena longiglumis (assembly GCA_030063025.1). Classification (NCBI taxonomy): domain Eukaryota; kingdom Viridiplantae; phylum Streptophyta; class Magnoliopsida; order Poales; family Poaceae; genus Avena; species Avena longiglumis. Next base: position 175,305,110 of record CP125977.1, on the reverse strand, counting down.
CTCATCTCTCTCCCTCCCTCCCCCAATCACACCACGCCACGTCACCCTCACCCCCCCCCCTCTCTCACCTTCCCCACCCCACCAACCCAAACACACACCACACACACCACCGCGCGCAGCCAGCACCCAACACACGCACGCACACACGCCTGGGCCAACTCCCCCCACACGCCTGCCGCTGGGGCCCACCCGACCCCACCTGTCCCCGCGCCCTCCCCTCTCCTCTCTCCTCCCGTTCTTCTCCCGAAGGCCCGCCGCCTGGCTCGCCCAGCCTGCCGTCCCGAGCCTCGGACGCCTCCTCCCTCTTCGGCCGCGCCGCCTCCCTCGCGCGTGTCGCCTCCGCTCGCCCCTGCGCTTGCCAGGCCTCCTCGCAGCGCGCTCCACTGCGCTGGCCCCAGACCCGCTCCCTCTCAGACGGCGCAGCTCGCCTGCCACGTGCTCCCCGCCTGACGCCGCCTCCTCCCCGAGCGCTCCCACCTCGCCTCCCTCCGCCGCTCGCTGCACCAATCCGTCTCCCGCCGCCCCCGCGCCTCCATGGGCCCGCTCGTCGCGCTGGAGTCGCCGCACTCGCCGGCGCGTGCCCCGCAGCAGCCCCGAGCACCACCCCGCTCAACCCCTCGCCTCCACTGTCCTGGGCGCCTTCCCAGCGAGCCGCCGCCCGCCGAGCCGCGCCCGGCGTCTTCCCGGCCGCGAACCCTCCGTCCTCCCGCCGGCCACCGCCGTGCCGCCAGCTGGAGCGCCCAGGCCGAGCCTCCGCTGGCGCCAAGTACCCGCCCACCTCGCCATCAATCGCCCGCAGTGCGCCTGTTTCAGAGACCCGCCTGTTCCCCGCTCTCAAGGCGTGTTTCGTGTCTAACACCTGGCCGTGCAAACCGTCAAGCCAAGTTCGTCCGCTGCCAAGACCTACCACGGCGCCGAGATCCCGAGCATCCGAAGACCGATCCTCGAAGACCGAAATCTAGGCACGCCAAGACCCGAACCCCGGAATCCGAGTCCGACACCGACAACTAGAACCGTGGAACCGACAAGATCGACCTCACCGACGCCATGATCTCCCTCACGGAATCCGGGCACGGACCGCCTGCACTCAACGGCAAGAACGCCCCCGTGAGACCCGACAAGGTCTTCCCGACGACAAGAACGACACCGCCCCGGAAGGACCCGATGCGCCCCCGACGCCGAACCAAGTCCGGCTTCCCGGAACGCCAAGAACTACCCCGATACCCGAGAACGATCCCGGAGTTTGAACCCCGCTGCCGTCGAACCCTGGACCCCGAGACCGGAACCTGGACCCTGTCGAACCCCGAACCCCGGAACCCCAAGATCGTCGATCCCCCTCATGTGTGAACCCCTTATCCGAGAACCCTATTTTATAACATAATAACAACTTGTCGCATAATAATTGTCATTCTCGCATGCATATCTGTGGGTTGGGGGCCTTATGCCGATTCACCTAATAAATAAATATGGGGCCCATATGCGGGCAAATCTGGTCTCATATCGGCCTCATTTAAACTTGTGTAGCGAACCGGTATTTTATCTTGCCTTGTTATAACAACATTTAATTTGCGGGGTAATTAAATAACTTGAACAATACAATCAGTTGTCGGGACCCCGGTTCCACTTAATATGACCTAATTGCATCGCACCTTTGCCATGCCATCCGTCATGCATGCATCATGCCGATCTTCTGCCGTGTATTAAATATTGCATCCGGTGTTCTTCTAGTGTTTTGCTTCTTCGCGGATACGGCCGTTGAGTTGATGTGAGCTTCGTCCCGATCTTCGGTTGAACCTTCGACAATGTTTTCAGGCGAGCATCTCCCCCTTTCTACCTATCTTACTTTATAGTAATTTACTCCTTCCTGTTGATCTATTGCTATCTGTGTTGCGATGCTCTAGTTTTCGTACCCGTGAAATCCCTTGCAGCCTTATATTGCCTTGGACACATCCTATTATCCGTTGTTTGGTAGCTAGTTGGACTTGCGCGTCGTAGTTGCTTGCTCAAGTGCTGATGTGTGTCGTCATATGCCACAGTTGCTGATGTATTGCCGCCAGTTGATGTTGGAGATGGTTCTAGTTTTACTTATCGTCACTTTAATTTCTGTTTAACAACTAAAATTGAATAAGCAGAGGCATCGGTGGGTGATAGATAATATTTGGTTTCCGAACGCCCACTTGTGTCCCGTAAGACCCCGAGTACTTGATACCTGTTCCTTGATTTATCGCGCTATCCACATCCGGGAGGTATATGGGACCCCCCTGAGCCAGAGCTTGATTCAGTCTTATTTCTAGGGGCCACAAACTAGTTTGAGGTGTTTTTACTATCCTGTACTTATGCCATGTTTACCGCTTTATTACGATTGTGCGAGATGCACACTGTACTGTTTAGGATCGGGACACGATTCCGCGGTGTCGACAAGCCCAGCCACACTTTCGGGTTCCCAGTCGTTCACAGCCGTATTACCCAAACCTTGAGGCCGTCTCGGAGCTTGCTTACTCCGTTGCGGATTCTACTTAAGGGGTGGCCCCCTGAAATAATTCTGAATCCTGTGATTGTTCAGTCGTGAAAGCCTCGTTGGGTTTTGATTTGGTTTTTCCGAGGTTGATCGAGCGTGTGTTGCTATTGGTGCACCCCGGCCGGGTAAAACTTTCTGAAAGCCGTGTCCGCGGATATGGACGACTTGGAGCACAGTATCTCGATCATAGACAAGCATAACTAAAGTTTACTGCTATAAATTTGACTTATAATGACTAGTAATCAGCTTCACTACAACGGAATGGCTAATTAATCGCCCACAATTGCTTGTTTGGTTGTCGCCATGCGCTTGTATCGACTAGTAAGTATTGCAACTACAACGGTATGGCTGAATAAAAGTACCAACAACCGCTGGGTTTTGGGTTTATCTCATGCTATCTCAGATTCGATTAGTAATTGTTGCCACTATAACGGAATGGTCAATTAAAAGTGCCCACTGTTTACTTTATCAGGATGATTATCTAAACCTGACTAGTAATTGCTGCAACGATAACTGAATAAGTAAAACTGCCAACGGTGTGAGTTCCTCGGTTGACTTCCTCGTTTGGTCTCGAGGGGGAAACACCAGGATGGGTTTGTTTGGTGTTAGCTTCAGGTTGGATCCGGATAGGTCATTCTCACCCCTCTCTGATAATCGCCAGTTGAATCGAGTCTCTATAGGTTGTTTAGTGCATCTTTGCCGCCAGATCCACCATACCTTTGTAGGCGAGGACCCGAATTCTAGCCTCGCCGAATCGGCCTCGATCGACTCCTTCTTTGTTTTCTGCTTTGCCCTTTGTCGGCACCCTTTTTGTTAAGGGTTTGAGATCGACGCCGTTAGGTGGTTACCCTTCCGCTTGGCTCAAGGGTTATGGACGCCATTGGTTATTCTTCAGGGCTCTTAGCCCCATTTGCATCTTGTCCGTAGCTGGACGCTATATCGTTTCAAGGTGATTTGGATCTTGTATCTTATATCTGTATTCTTAACTCTCTGAGTCGCTGTTATATATATATATATATATCTGTTCTATGGGTCCCATCGAGGACTGTTGTGTGATGTTATTACTTCGTTTTCCACCCGCACGAAAGTGCCTGGTGGGCACCTTTGAATCGTTTCTATGCGGGTTTGGCGAATTTTGCTCAAACTTGCATAGGTCCGATACTAAGGGTGTTACAGAGTGGTATCAGAGCTCAGCAGTTACGATACCCCACAAGTCCAGCCTGTAGGATAACCTAGCTAACGGCCGAAGTAGAGTGTCAAAACTATTTTTGCAAAATCGGTTGGATAGTTCTGATTAGGTCTGATTTTACTCCTTACCCCTCTGCTATTCCTCTCTTACCTCTACGTGTTTTGGATCTGCTCTCTTCTCTCTCTTCGAGTCCAGGAATTCTCGTGGTTGGGTTTCCGTCGTACCTTTAGGGCTTCGCTTTCTTCCTTTTGTAACGGAGGTGCTACGATCATCAATCTGCAACTGTTCTGTTGTGCCCTTCATCCGATCTTTTGTTCTTGAGATCTGTATCCCTATGTGTTCCTTGCTGGATATCAGTGTCGTTGAAAAACATATGAGAAGGACGAGCTTTGGTGAAGTTGGAGTCGACCTTGAGCACGTGTTGTTCATGCCAACGGAACCATCGCGAAACCTAATCAGTGTGTCTTTCATATGATCTCTGCTGGCAGCATTCCTTTGTTCCGGATACCCTCTAAGAAGATCTTCAGTCTGATTCCGAGAGTTGGTTGCTTAATCCGCCTATTCGTGTGTAGAGTAATGGTTTGAGTGTGGGATGGATTAGCTACCCTACCACTGCTCTTATCATTCACTCTTGTATGTCGAATCAGTGGATCCAGCAATTTTACTCCGTCCACGGAAGTTAGGGGTGGCTTTATCTGCGATACCTCTACCTTAGATCTTTTGTTCCCGGAGTGTTCTCTCGACGATCAGGAGCAACGACCCTTTGTTGGTGGTGTCGCCGATACCCAGATGAAGCAGGAACCCTTGTTAGTGGTGTCGCGAGGATCTACACGAAGCAAGAAGACGCAGATCACTGACCCTTCCTTCCGGTACCATGAGGCGGATCTCGAGGGCGAGATCCATTGTTAGTGGTGTCGAATTGTGGCATCCCGCAAAACCACTACTAGAAAATCGCGTTGAATTTGTGCATTGCATCGTCATCATCATGCATTGTTTGCCAAAACTATTTCGCAAAAACCAGATTTGTTTTCCAAACGCCCTACCTTGTTTTCAAATTCAAACCCGGGTCGCCGGAATATTTTTGTTGTTGCGTTCAGTTTGCAAATGGTGTTATTCAAAACAAATAAAAATTATATTTATTTTAGTAGGGGCAGTCGAACGGGCCAACCCGACCCGAACGACCACCCCGTATACAGCAAATCGGTCCAACCCAATCAGCCCCATCTAATCCTATTCTTACCCAACTTCCTACCCACCCCAGCCTCCACATCACTCCTACCTATCAGAACACGCCACCTCATCTCTCTCCCTCCCTCCCCCAATCACACCACGCCACGTCACCCTCACCCCTCCCTCTCTCTCTCACCTTCCCCACCCCACCAACCCAAACACACACCACACACACCACCGCGCGCAGCCAGCACCCAACACACGCACGCACACACGCCTGGGCCAACTCCCCCCACACGCCTGCCGCTGGGGCCCACCCGACCCCACCTGTCCCCGCGCCCTCCCCTCTCCTCTCTCCTCCCGTTCTTCTCCCCAGCCTCGCGCCCACGCCGCCTGCCGCCCCGAGCCTCGCGGGACGCCCTCCTCTCTGGCGCGCCGCCTCGCCGCGTGTCGCCTCCGCCTCCCGCTGCCGCGCTGCCGCCAGGCTCCTCCCCGCAGCGGCTCCATCGCGCTGCCGCCGCCCAGACCCGCCTCTCTCAGACGGCGCAGCTCCGCCCGCCACGTGCTCCTCCCGCCTCGCGTCGCCTCCCCGAGCGCTCCCACTCGCCTCCGCCGCCGCTGCACCAATCCGTCTCCGCCGCCGGCCCGCGCCTGCTGGCCCGCTCATCCACGCCGGAGTCGCCAGCTCGCCGCCGCGTGCCCAGCAGCCCGAGCACCACCCGCTCAACCTCGCCTCCACTGCCCGCGCGGCGCTTCTCGCGAAGCCGCCGCCCGCCTTGAGGCCGCCCGTGCGTCTTCCCGGCGCGTGAACCTCCGTCCTCCAGCTGCCACCGCTGCGTTGCCGCTGCCAGCTGAGCGCCCTGCAGCCGAGCCTCCGCCGGCCAAGTACCCGCCCACCTCGCCATCAATCGCCTGCTGTGCGCCTGTTTCGAGACCCGCCCTGTTCCTGCTCGCTCAAGGCGTGTTTGGTGTCTAACACTGGCGGGCGTGCAACCGCTGCCAAGTTCGTCCGCGGCCAAGACCTACCACGGGCGTCGAGATCCCGAGCATCCGAAGACCGATCCTCGAAGACCGAAATCTAGGCACGCCAAGACCCGAACCCCGGAATCCGAGTCCGACACCGACAACTAGAACCGTGGAACCGACAAGATCGACCTCACCGACGCCATGATCTCCCTCACGGAATCCGAAGCACGGACCCGCCCAGACCCTCGCAACGGCAAGAACGCCCCCGTGAGACCCGACAAGGTCTTCCCGACGACAAGAACGACACCGCCCCGGAAGGACCCGATGCGCCCCCGACGCCGAACCAAGTCCGGATTCCCGGAACGCCAAGAACTACCCCGATACCCGAGAATGATCCCGGAGTTTGAACCCCGCTGTCCGAACCACGACCCCGAGACCGAACTCGACCTGTCGAACCCCGAACCCCGGAACCCCAAGATCGTCGATCCCACTCATGTGTGAACCCCTTATCCGAGAACCCTATTTTATAACATAATAACAACTTGTCGCATAATAATTGTCATTCTCGCATGCATATCTGTGGGTTGGGGGCCTTATGCCGATTCACCTAATAAATAAATATGGGGCCCATATGCGGGCAAATCTGGTCTCATATCGGCCTCATTTAAACTTGTGTAGCGAACCGGTATTTTATCTTGCCTTGTTATAACAACATTTAATTTGCGGGGTAATTAAATAACTTGAACAATACAATCAGTTGTCGGGACCCCGGTTCCACTTAATATGACCTAATTGCATCGCACCTTTGCCATGCCATCCGTCATGCATGCATCATGCCGATCTTCTGCCGTGTATTAAATATTGCATCCGGTGTTCTTCTAGTGTTTTGCTTCTTCGCGGATACGGCCGTTGAGTTGATGTGAGCTTCGCCCCGATCTTCGGTCGAACCCTTCGACAATGTTTTCAGGCGAGCATCTCCCCCTTTCTACCTATCTTACTTTATAGTAATTTACTCCTTCCTGTTGATCTATTGCTATCTGTGTTGCGATGCTCTAGTTTTCGTACCCGTGAAATCCCTTGCAGCCTTATATTGCCTTGGACACATCCTATTATCCGTTGTTTGGTAGCTAGTTGGACTTATGGCGTCGTAGTTGCTTGCTCAAGTGCTGATGTGTGTCGTCATATGCCACAGTTGCTGATGTATTGCCGCCAGTTGATGTTGGAGATGGTTCTAGTTTTACTTATCATCACTTTAATTTCTGTTTAACAACTAAAATTGAATAAGCAGAGGCATCGGTGGGTGATAGATAATATTTGGTTTCGAACGCCCACTTGTGTCCCGTAAGACCCAGTACTTGATACTGTTCCTTGATTTATCGCGCTATCCACATCCGGAGGTATATGGGACCCCCGAGCGAGCTTGATTCGTCTTATTTCTAGGGGCCACAAACTAGTTTGAGGTGTTTTACTATCCTGTACTTATGCCATGTTTACCGCTTTATTACGATTGTGCGAGATGCACATCGCTTTAGGATCGGGACACGATTCCGGTGTCGACAAGCCCAGCCACACTTCGGGTTCCCAAATGTTCACACAGTATTACCCAAACCTTGAGGCCGCCTCTGAGCTTGCTTACTCCGCTATGGATTCTACTTAAGGGTGGCCCCTGAAATAATTCTGAATCCTGTGATTGTTCACGTGAAAGCCTCGTTGGGTTTTGATTTGGTTTTTCCGAGGTTGATCGGCGTGTGTTGCTATTGGTGCACCCCGGCCGGGTAAAACTTTCTGAAAGCCGTGTCCGCGGATATGGACGACTTGGAGCACAGTATCTCGATCATAGACAAGCATAACTAAAGTTTACTGCTATAAATTTGACTTATAATGACTAGTAATCAGCTTCACTACAACGGAATGGCTAATTAATACTGCCCACAATTGCTTGTTTGGTTGTCGCCATGCGATTGTATCGACTAGTAAGTATTGCAACTACAACGGTATGGCTGAATAAAAGTACCAACAACACTGGGTTTTGGGTTTATCTCATGCTATCTCAGATTCGATTAGTAATTGTTGCCACTATAACGGAATGGTCAATTAAAAGTGCCCACTGTTTACTTTATCAGGATGATTATCTAAACCTGACTAGTAATTGCTGCAACGATAACTGAATAAGTAAAACTGCCAACGGTGTGAGTTCCTCGGTTGACTTCCTCGTTTGGTCTCGAGGGGGAAACACCAGGATGGGTTTGTTTGGTGTTAGCTTCAGGTTGGATCCGGATAGGTCATTCTCACCCCTCTCTGATAATCGCCAGTTGAATCGAGTCTCTATAGGTTGTTTAGTGCATGCTGCCGCTGCCGCTCAGTCCACCATACCTTTGTAGGCGAGGACCGCCGAATTCTAGCCTCGCCGTGTACTGGCCTCAGTACTGACGCTCCTTCTTTGTTTTCTGCTTTGCCCTTTGTCGGCACCCCTTTTGTTAAGCAGGTTTGAGATCGACGCCGTTAGCAGGGTTACCCTTCCGGCTTGGCCTGGGCAGGGTTATGGACGCCATTGGTTATTCTTCAGGGCTCTTAGCCCCATTTGCATCTTGTCCGTAGCTGGACGCTATATCGTTTCAAGGTGATTTGGATCTTGTATCTTATATCTGTATTCTTAACTCTCTGAGTCGCTGTTATATATATATATATATATCTGTTCTATGGGTCCCATCGAGGACTGTTGTGTGATGTTATTACTTCGTTTTCCACCCGCACGAAAGTGCCTGGTGGGCACCTTTGAATCGTTTCTATGCGGGTTTGGCGAATTTTGCTCAAACTTGCATAGGTCCGATACTAAGGGTGTTACAGAGTGGTATCAGAGCTCAGGCCACGATACCCACAAGTCCACTGAGGATAACCTAGCTAACGGCCGAAGTAGAGTGTCAAAACTATTTTTGCAAAATCGGTTGGATAGTTCTGATTAGGTCTGATTTTACTCCTTACCCCTCTGCTATTCCTCTCTTACCTCTACGTGTTTTGGATCTGCTCTCTTCTCTCTCTTCGAGTCCAGGAATTCTCGTGGTTGGCTACCCCAGCTGGCACGAACCTCGGGGACTACACCCAGTGGGCGCGCTCCCGCGCACCCATCAACATAAGTGAAGATGGCAAGGAGATTCGACCCGGCTGGATACACCAGCCGGCCCGAACCTCGAGGACTACACCCAGTGGGCGCGCTCCCGCGCACCCATCAACCCAAGTCAAGGCAGACAAAAGCCCCGACCCGGCTGGCCACCCAGCCGACAACAATCCCAAACACCACAATTAACAAAGACATACCAACATGCAGACGGAGTGCGCTCAAAAACTGAAGGGGCACCATGAGATTTAAGCAGAACACGAAGGTTCTACCCTCAATTCAAAGTTTGACGATAAAAAATCATCACAAGTGTAGCACCAACAAAAGACGAAGTTCAACAATACACCCGGCATTCCGGGGATCAAGGTTCTGGAGCCGGAGCGGCGGAGGGAGCGTCAGCAGCAGGGGAAGGAGCCGGACCGGAAGGAGCTGCGCCAGCATCGACTGCATGAGCTTGGCTGGTGGAGGCAACATCAGTGGGATCCCAGGGCGCCGGGATCCAGTTGAACGGCCGTGGATCTCCAGGGGCGCTAAAGTCACGGTCCAGGTCCACGTAGGTTCCAATCTTCACCCCATAGGACTGGATCGCCGGAGTGCTGGCACGAAGGCCATCATAGCTCGTCCCAAGACGGAAGCCACGAGTGAGCACGCTCAGATCAGCACCCGGGTACCACGACTTCACCAGGGCCAGAGCCATCTCCACTCCGCCTCGGGCAGCCCATTCCTTCTGGATCTCCAGCATGTCGATGCCCTTGGACAAGGCAACAGCCAGGCTGGCAATATCATGCAGATCGCCCGCGTCTGGGCAGATGTAGTGGAAGAGGTCGTTGCCAACGGCACGAAGGCCATTACTCTCCTCCGCGAGCACCTTAACTGAGTCGAGGGCGGTCAGGTCGCGGCTAGCCTCCTCCTTGGGCAGCTTCTCCAGAGCCATCTCGGTCGACTCAGGGTAGTGAGCTGCAACCAAGGGAAGAGCTGAACGGTCAGACAAGATTCAACAAACCATGAGACAACGGAGGAAGGAAGCTGAAGGACTTACTGGCAACCATCTCCGAGATACTCTGGAGGTGCTGAGCCAGCTCCGCCTCCCGGGAGCGGAGAATCTTGATCGTCTCCTCCTGTTGGGTGGTGATCGTCTCAAAATTTTTTAGCGCCTCCGCCCGGATGTCAGCTGCTTTCTTGCCCCTCTCCGCGCTAACCTCAAGCTGATGCTTGGCCGCGGAAATTTGATCGAACTGCGCCTGTCGCGCCTTATTCGACTCTTCCAGCCGAGCAACCTCAGCTTTGAGGCACTACACCTCCTTCTCTTTGTCCTGGATCATGGCTGTAAGAGGATACCCGATGGTCAACAAAAAAAGGGAAAAGGGAGCCAATCGCCAAGACAAATATGAAGAAGCAATCTTACGGCCAAGATCCTGGGTATTCTTCACCGACTCTGCAAACGCTCTCTGCAGCAAGGAAACCAATAAGTAGCGGAACGACAAACCGGCTAGAAGAACAGAAAGATGTTGGGGAGAATGACCTACCTCCATCAAGACAGATAAATTTTTGGCCTCGCCAAGGCCCTTCTCCATTCCCTCAACCAAGTGGCGAACTTGGTTGAGTGCGATGGGTGCCGCACCCGAGTGCTGGGCGAGGATCTCACCCGGTGTCAGCACAGCCGGAGCTGGCCTCGAGACGGTGACAATAACCTCGTCATCATCAGTAGCCACACCAGAAGGCGCGACCACCACCAACTCCCTCCCAAACGGCATGGAAGTGACCAGCTAGCCGCCACCCGCCGCAGCCGGCTGCGCGGCCCTATCCTCCTCCGTCACCTCCGTGATCACAGGCCTGGCGGAGCTGCCTGGAGCATCGCTCCAGGACGGGTTCATGCCATCCCCAGGACGAAGGAGGGGGGTCTCCGGGTCCTGCGCAGTCGCGAACATCTGCCCCAACCGTGAGGACGTGGGAGCCTGATGTAGGAGCCCCGTGGTCGGAGAACCCTGGGGAGCCCTAGGCGGGGACGACATGGCAGGTGCAGCCGGTGCGGGTGCAGCCGGCAAGCTCATCACCTCCTCAACCGGCAGAGGAGGGGGAGGAGCAACTACGATGGCACCACCATCACCAAGTGTCATCGCCTCGCTGCGGGGAACGAAAATTAAGAGAAGGCACCAACAGAGCCACATAGCAGCAAGAGAAATGCAAGAAGGATGTTAACCCGATGACGGACGGAGGAGCAACGACTTGGCGCCCCTGGCGCGTCCTTTTCTGTTCAACTGGAGCGGGTGTGACAACAGGTGTCGCGGGTTTCTCTTGGCCGCCCTCCTCGTCAGTGACATCGATTGCAACAAAAAAAAGGCCTCAAACCAGAACTTCACGAGCCAGGACAAAAGAAGGAGCTGCAGCCGTCAACATACCATGAGGATCCAGGAGCCGTCGTTCGCCCGGACGGGAAACCCTTCAGGCTCCGTCTGGGGGTAGTTCTTCGGATTCCTGTCTGCCAAGAAGGAAGGAAGCGGGAAGTCACCCATATCGTCCTCGGCCAGCTGCGCCATGAACAACTACTCAAAAAGGGGAGCATAAGGCACCCAAGGAAAGCTAACAATGATGAAGGATAAAATGCAAGATAACCAGAGAACAACTCACCCGAGGCAGCAAGCGGCTGCGATGGTACGACGGGCAGGAGTATGCCCAGGTTGCCTCCATGCGGAACTTGGAGATCATGGAGACCCAGTTCCGCAGGTCCTGGTAGGGCACCTCCTTCTGCGACGTCCTCGTCGGGTCATCGGAGGTCGACATATGGCACATCTTGTGCGACCGCTTCTATAGAGGAAGCACACGACACACCATCCACGACAGCGTGATGTCCCGGGCGGTGAGCCTCTTCGTCTCCACCATCGCCTTCACCCGGGTGGCCATCCGGTCGAGGTCCGCCGAGGCGCCCATACCTTTTGTCAACTAGCCCCTCTGCGTCGAGGGCACGTTGACGAAAGGCGGAAGGCATATCCAATCCACCTCTGTGGCGTTGCTCACATAAAAATATGAGCGCTGCCACAGCTTGACAGTGTTGGGAAGCTCGAACCACGGCATCGGCAAGGAGGACTGCGGGTAGAGGTCACAGCAGCCCGTCTGCATCAGCGCACTGCCCTTGGCGATGTTCTGGGCCTTGAAGTGGAAGAACTTGAGGAAGTTCTCCACGTCGGGCCACACCCCAAGGTATGACTCGCAGCAGGCCGCATGGTGTGACAACTACGCGATGGGGTTGTCACCTAGATGATGGAGTTGGAGGTCAAAGAAGACGACAAGCTGGAGAGGGAAGGGGCTGACGGGAAGGCTAAAACCGTGGGCAAAATGCGCTAGGAAGACGACGCGCTCCCTCGGCCAAGGGTCCGGCACCCGCTCCCCCTCCGGCGTAGGCCGATGCTTCACCAGCATCGACAAAGGAAGAAATCTCCCCCGCCGATACTTGTGTACAAGGTCATCCGTGATGAATGACCCGCACCAGCCACCGCGCTCTTCCGGCAACATCTCGGCAGAAGAGGTGGCCATGATGAATAGTGTGCAGCGGCTCCTGCGGTGGCAAGGAGAAGAAGCGCAAGGAGCAAGGTGCTCTGGAGTATGAGGATAAGATGATCCAGAGGACGAAGAAGTGTGGGCGTCATTCCCCCTTAGGGCTATATTTATTCCCGCGGGCGGTACCGTCACCTCCTCGGCTTCCGCATGACGCGTGGCATCAAGGCGCCACGGCCGCATGATGTTATGGCTTCAGATAATTTGCGCCATCATAATCGTCATAGAAGATCCATAGGTGTTACCGGTAGATGAGGCGTGCGTGCTCGCCCTGAGAAACTGTTGTGGCAAGTTGCGTGTGCAGTTGCCAAAAAAACTGACGCCGCGACGGGAAGTCCAACTGACGCGACATGCGCCAGAGCAGCAGTCGTGGGTGACGACATCAACAACGGCATCAAGCTAACGCTTCGTCTTCAGCTACGCCAGTCGGTCCCTGCCTTCGCTGTTTACACCAAGTGGGCGGCCATCGATTCCGTAGCCGGTTAAATCCAGCCGGAAAGCAAAAGCAAAAGCTGTAGCCGGATGCGGTCAAACAGTCACTTCAAGACGAAAAAAGAGCACACAAGATCTTACCCACCGGCCAAGCCCATACGTGCTCGGGGACTAGTGTCGGGGGGATAACCCCCGGGTGGGGAAAGCCAAACACAAGTAGGCCGGCTCCAGAAGGAACATGCCGTCTGGCCCCCAAGAAGGACAACTCCAGCTGGTTGGCGAATACCGTCCGACTGGGCTTATAACTTTCCCGGCTAGCCCGTCTAGCCGGTAGCCAGAAGAACCGGCTGGGTGGCCACTTCCACCCGGCTCACCTCGGATTCGATGGAGAGCACGGAGGGGCCGACGCTCCTTGCAGGGTACACCTCTGGCTCTCCCTCGTCATCAGGCAAGCTGGCGTGCCGTCATGAATAGCGCTACCCGATGAAGATAAAGCAAAGTGGTCGGCTGACTGGCGAAAGCATTCCGCGTGACCGTTAAAGCAAGGGTGATGCCCCAAAGGAAGCCCGGGTGACCGCTAAAGAAGAGGATGACGCTAAAAGAAGGGCGGACTGGGTCCTGGCCCACCGGCTGGGCCCTACAGCCGGCCCTATCCTGTAAACCCATATCCAAATAGTAAACCCTAGGGCCCGATCTGTAATCTGCCCCCCAGACCAGTATATAAGGGAGGGCAGAGCTAGGGTTCTTGGTAGGCAACAATAGAAGAAGAGAAGTGTTAATAGCTAGTTCCAATCTTCCTCTAGCTCTCGATAGTTTCTAAGGAAACAGCTCAAGGAGCATCTGTACTGGGCATCTGCTCCCTCACATAGTTCATCTTGTAGGAGTAGGGGTGTTACCTCGCCGAGAGGGCCTCGAACCTGGGTACGCCGCTATGTTTGTAGTTTACCATGCCCAACCCGTTGCATGTGCCACCGATTGTATCCGAGTGTCCCTTCTTTGCCATCCCTGATGGCACTTCCGTGTTCCACACCACGACATGTTTCCTTTGCCAAAGATCGTGTGTGCAGGGCTTGTGTTCTAGGAAAGATGCATGATTCTCCCCACAATCCAAAGAACCGCATCAAGTCAAGAAAGATCTTGGAACTCCTTCATGTGTATCTTTTTTGGTCCTCCATCTCATTTAAGTCTTGGTGGGAAGAAATATTGTTTGGTGATTGTTGATGACTTTTGAAGATACTCATGGGTATATTTCTTCAAGTTGAAAAGTGAGACCCAAAATACCTTCATCGACTTCATCAACTTGGTTCAATGTCCCCGTGTTGATAATAAGAAGTGACAACGGCACCGAGTTCAAGAACTACACCTTAATGATTTCCTTAGTGATGAGGGGATAAAACACCAATATTCCACTGCATATAGTCCTCAACAAAATGGTGTGGCCAAGAGGACGAACCGGACTCTTATTGATATGGCTAGGACCATGTTGGTGGAGTTTAAATCTCCATACAACTTTTGGGACAAATCAATCTCCACTGCTTGCCATGCATCAAACCGGCTCTACTTCCACAAAGAAATCGACAAGACTCCATATGAAATACTTACCAGTAACAAGCCCAACATATCTTACTTCCAGGTGTTCGGTTGTAAGTGTTTCTATCTCATAAAAGGTGTTCGTTTGTCCAAATTCAAGTCTAAAGCATTTGAGGGTATTTTTGTTGGCTATGGTCTCAAATCTCACACTTATAGAATCTATGATAAGCTCTCCAGAGCCGTCATAGAATCTTGTAGTGTGACATTCGAAGAATATGATGGTCCCCAAGGGGGGCATGTTGATGCTTGTGATGAAGATGATGAAATGCCTCAGGATGCCATAGGAAGAATGGGTGTGGGATATATCTGCCCTGTTGAGGAACCCCCTGTGGCAGATCGAGAAGAACTATGCTCTACTCAAGTGGAGCCCTCATCTTCACAACAACAACTTGTTCCATCTACCAAGGTGGACAATGACCCAAGCGAAAGAAAAGTTGTGGACCCTCAACATGTTGATCAAGGTGACATCTCTAGTGAGGAGGAGCTTGATTCATTCTCCAGGATGCCAAGTGGTGCCAAGTCAATTACTCAAGGAAGATCCATACAAACTGCCTTGAGACAAGCTCAAATCGATGCTAGAAGAGTGCTTGATCAAGACCAAGGTCAATCTTTGCCTCGTAATGAAGAGAATGATTCCGGTGATGATCAAGGTCAAGTTGATGGTCAAGAAGAGGACCAAAATGATGAAGAGGGTCCTCCAAGAAACAACAAGGATATCCACACTCGTCGTGAAGCTAGAACAGATAGAATGTTGGAATTAAGAGACCACTCTCTAGAAAATGTGGTTGGTGACCTAAGGAGAGGCATTTCCACAAGAGCACAATTGAAGAGGTTTAGTGAACACCAAGCACACATCTCCATGATTGAAGCAAAGAAAGTGTGGGAATCTCTTGAAGATTTGGATTGGTTGGAAGCAATGCATAAATAGCTCAACAACTTTGAGAGAAACAAAGTTTGGAAGTTAGTTGAGAAGCCAAAGGATTGCCGCAATGTTATAGGCACCAAGTGGATATTCAAGAACAAGCAAGATGAGCATGGAATTATAGTAAGGAACAAGGCAAGGTTTGTTGCACAAGGGTTCTCTCAAATTGAAGGCATTGATTATGGAGAGACATATGCACCCGTGGCTCGCCTTGAGTCCATCCGTATCCTTCTTGCTTATGCGACACAACATAACTTTAAGTTGTAACAAATGGATGTAGAAAGTGCCTTTCTTAATGGTACATTAAATGAGTTGGTATATGTAAAGCAACCTCCAGGATTTGAGGATCCCAACTTCCTAAACCATGTCTACAAACTTGATAAGGCGCTCTATGGGCTCAAACAAGCCCCATGCACGTGGTATGAGTACCTTAGAGAGTTGTTGTTTGACCGTGGATTTGAGGTTGGGAAAATTGATCCCACTCTTTTTATTAAGAAGGTCAATGGGGAGCTTTTGGTATGCCAAATATATGTTGATGATATTATATTTGGCTCTTTTAACAAAGCTTTTAATGATGAATTCTCAAAGCTTATGACTAGTAGGTTCCGGATGTCTATGATGGGGGAGTTAAGGGTATTCCTTGGTTTTGAGATCAAGCAAGTTAGAGGAGGGACATTCTTCAACCAAGCCAACTACATTCAAGATATGCTCAAAATATTCAATATGCAAGATTTAAATGGAGATCCTACTCCCATGGCTACAAAGACTCATATAGAACAAAATCCAAATGGTAAAGATGTGGATCAAAAGGTATACCGGTCTATGATTGGTTCTTTGCTTTACCTTTGTGCATCTAGACCCGATATTGTGTTGAGTGTAGGTGTGTGTGCAAGATATCAAGAGGCTCCTAAAGAAAGCCATTTGATGGCGGTCACGAGAATCTTTTAATATTTGGTTCATACCCCACATTATGGTCTTTAGTATCCTCGAGGGTCAACATTTGCTCTTTGTGGATACATAGACTCTGATTGGTCTTGTGATAAGGATGATAGAAAATCAACATCCGGGGCTTGCCAATTCCTTGGTAGGTCCTTGGTATGTTGGTCTTCTAAGAAGCAAAATTGTATATCTCTCTCCACCGCTGAAGCCGAGTATGTGGCAGCTGCTAGTGCTTGCACTCAATTGCTATGGATGAGGCAAACTTTAAAGGAATATGATGTCCATTGTGACAAAGTTCCTCTTCTATGTGACAATGAATGTGCCATCAAGATTGCCTACAACCCGGTGGATCACACGAGGACAAAGCATATTGAGATCCGTCATCACTTCATTAGGGATCATGTTGCTCAAGGTGATATTGAGCTATCATATGTGCCAACCAAAGAATAACTTGCCGACATATTCATGAAGCCACTTGATGAAGCAAGGTTTTGCTATTTGAGGAATGAACTAAATATCATAGATTCAAGGAGCTTAACTTGATTACCTTGCATACTCACCTATGTCTTGACCCTTATTTGGTTTATGTGTAGGCATGGATATAGGGGGAGTGCGGTTCTAATTGATTGGACTATCCCTCCCCCCATTATGCCCAAAGCAATCAAAATCATTCCTCTTAATATCATTTTGTGATATGTGAGCTTAAATGATGAGTTTCGGTAATGGACCCAAGATATATCTTTGTGGTGCCAAGCCGAGTATACTCAAATATGGTGACCTAGGCCACCGCCCTCTCACAATAGAGAGGTTGGTGCTTACTCGTGTTCGTCATTTGCTTGATCCTTGTCTTTTTGGAGCTTTCCTGAACATTTTTATGAATTTCTATGGCTCTTATTGATTCTTCACAGATTGATATCTCAAACCAAGCCTATACCCTGTCTTAAAACTATCTATCTCTCATATATGTCCCAAACACCTAACCTGGAGTTTTTGGTCGAGGAGGACCGGAGTCTCCGGTCTAGACGGTTTCTGCCACTTAAAGGGAAGGGATAGGGTGAACTGAAACAGTTGTTTCATTCTTCCACCCCCATTCCCCTCCTTCCAACCCGTCGCCCCCTCCTCCAAAACTCCTCCCCGGTGGTCAAGAAGCCCCCGGGATCCGCCGTGCCGCCGGACAACCTTCTCCTCTCCTCCATTGGGCCATTCCCACCCAAGGAATCGATCCCATGGACATATCTGGTACCTCTCCTCCTCTTTTTCTCCTAGGGTTCATCTCTAGATGTGTTTTTGGGGATTGTTGTTGATTTGTCCATTGGAATCACTTGTATGCGTGCACACTAGTACTTTAGCCTTGTTTCATTGCCCGATCTACTAGATTCACCCCCACCAGCACCTTCCCAGCTCATCCCCGAGCCTCCTGACAGGAGACTCCGGTATGAGCTGCGGAGAATCCGGTGTGGGGTGACTCAAAACGGTCCAGTAATGCATCAACGCTCTTATACTGCATCTTTGGGACATATATACTCATCTCCATGCTATCTCCCTCACTGTTGTTCATAGGTGATGGTTCTCGTCGTCCTCCTCGCACCAGGCCAAGTAAAAAAGGGGCACTCCTCGCTATGATGAATCCCAGGGTTATTTTATTGTGCCCCTTCCAACAGGAGACAATAGGCCCGTGATGCAGCTTATATGCAGAGGGAGCAAGAAAGGACTGCGCAAGAGAACCGTGCAAAAAGGGCCAAATATGACAATCTTCAGTCTTTGGCCAAGATGTCAAAGGAGGAGTTCCGTGAGCTGGGGAAGACTGACTTCTATGACCTGCCATGTACCAGCGATGGCCCTCGCTACTAGAGGAAGGAGCAGGCTGTGTTCATGAAGAATGTGTATAGCATGCTCACAAAATCACCTGTATGTCCTCAGAAGTTCATGATTGTTGAGCAGATGAGGCTCAGCCCCTACTTCAATGATGCTCTGTGGATCTATGAGAAGTTGGGGCTGTTTAACTTGATGGAGCTCCGTGAAGACTACAATATCCACCTTGTACAACAGTTCTACACCACTGTAGTGTTTGGATCTAACCAAGACAAGACCATGACTTGGATGACTGGCACCACCCGCTGCAAAGCTACAATCCATGACTTTGCCAATGTCATCTTTGAGACCTTCCATGGCGTATCCACTCCAGTTAGGCTGCGCATGCACTCTGCGGCTCTTGGTGAGAACAAGATGAAGCTTGCACCTTTTTATGGCAGCGAGGGTGTTGTAGGGGGGGTCCAAGGGGCTCAAGCCTCTCTACAACCTAATGTTGAGGATATTCCGTCATACCATCGCACCAAGTGCTGGGAATGACGATGCTATTAGGTGTGGGCTTGTGAACCTTCTCTATCATACCCACCGGACCTACAATGCTGGCCCAGAGGCAGATGCTGATCCTATTGATGTGATGTATTTCATTTTTGAGGAGATGTTCCATGCCATTATCTTCAAGAAGTCTCCTCCATACGATCCCTTGGTTATGAGGCTCATCAACTCCAAGGAGCATGATTCCCCACTTAGCATGGCTCCAAATCTCACTGTGCACGCATTGGTTTCACTGCAGCAGAAGGGGCGTATGGGGCCTCCTCCTAGGCATCGCTATGGCAATGATGAT
Organism: Avena longiglumis; assembly: GCA_030063025.1. NCBI lineage: Eukaryota > Viridiplantae > Streptophyta > Magnoliopsida > Poales > Poaceae > Avena > Avena longiglumis. Next base: position 175,286,067 of record CP125977.1, on the reverse strand, counting down.
GAGGAGATAGAGACTGAGAGGGCACCCTCTCCCCCTAGAGCTCGGAGGAAGAATGCCTCCAATCCACCTATGCCTCCCATGACCCGTGACTATGTCAATGAGAAGGTCAAGAAGGCCACTGTATAGGAAAGGACCCTATGTTGCATGAATGTAGATATCCGTAAGCAACAACATGCATCCTACAAAAGCAACCGATGCATTGAGAAGATCCTCAAGGAAATTAAGGAACAAGGTGAAGGGGATGATGAGGAAGGACAGGGTGAGTACAACGATGAGCATGGTGCTCAGCAGTCCACAGAGTCGGATCACACTCTCTCGTTTGGGGCATGGAATGCCCAACAGGATAGCCTGGTGGACTGGGAGACCTTTGCTAATGTCACCTATGGATATGGGTACCAGGGTACCTCCTCTTCTCGCCCTCACGACAAAGGGCCTGCAGTCCCTGAGGATGATGATGATGACTATGCTGAGGGTGGTGAGGACCAGGATGATGATGAGGATGACAAGGACTACTGAGTTGCTGGGGAGCTAGCTTAGGTCTTTTCCTTTTTTTGGCGTTTCTATGCCAATGGGGGAGAAGACATTGTCATCGATTTGCATGGGCTTGGACTTTGGATTCGCTCTTATTTGCTTTTATTTTCCATATTTGAATTTCATGTGTGTTATTTACCACTTGTGTGTGACTATGTGCTTGTGCACCTACTATTGTAGCTCATGTGAGAACTATGCGTTTTATCGTTGATACTATCTATCTTGAATTATTTACTTGTTTACCTTAGTGCACATAGTCAAGGGGAGCTTCCTACAAATTATTCCATGCAAAAGCACTTGTTGTCGTCGAACACCAAAAAGGGGGAGATTGAAAGGACATTTACTGTCATAATCACTTTTGGTGTTCGTTAACAATAAGTAGATCATTTTACAGTTTGTTACTATCCACAGGTTGTTATAATGCTAAGTGAAAAGGACCCTCACACTATGGAATGATTCCTGCAAGTTTGACATGTTTCTGGAAATTCCAGATCGGAGTCTCCTGTCTGCCTGGACCAGAGTCTTCGTTGTGGACCGGAGTTTTCGCAGGGGTCCCCGGTGGAGGCATCAGGATCCTGGCTGGGACAGTCCGTGATGGAGTCTAGAACATGGTTTGGCGTGTCCGGGCACAGCATAACCGCTTTGATGATCCGGTTGTTTTCTTTTCCAAATGTTATTTTGACTAATTGGTGGTAGTAGTGGGTAATTAGATGTTTAGAGAGAGGGTAAACGGTCTAAAAAAATGTTGGACCGCAAGAAACACTTCTTGCTTTATTATTATATTAGGTAGGTATAGATTTGTTCTTTTTTATAAATACTTTTGCTTTTGCTACATGTAATAGAAAACGATTCGGTACAGAAAAAGAATACACAGATTAGACCTCGCTAGAGAGTTCACAGGAGATCTCGCTGAAGACTTTGTAGAAAAAGGTGTGGTAACCAACAGATTCGACCTTGCTGAAGACTTTCATCGGTAGCCCCCACCGGAGACCGTGTAGCAAAACTTTACTCTATTGTAGCAAAACCACAAAACGTATGTGGCAATAAAAATCCTATTATAACAAATTTGATCTCGTCAGAAATCTCGTCGGAGACCTTGTAGCAAAACCCAAGACATGCTTGTAGCACCGCCGCCGGCCGCACGTAATAGCGCCACCAATCTCATGTAGCAAACCTCGACGCTATAGGTAGCAGTGGCGGTGGCAGTAGGTAGTAGCATCGCTAACCCCATGTAGAAAATATCGACGCCGTAGGTAGCAGTGTCAGTGACAGTAGGTAGCATCGTGTCCTTGTAGCTAGGACAGCGACGACAACAACACCAACGCAAAAACACCAAGGTGGCGGCGCTCTGGTTTGTGCAGGCAGGCGACACTCTGTACGAGGTGTAGAAAGGTCGCGTTGCGCGTGAGGTGTACAGAGGCGCGGCTGCGGCGAGGTACAGAGAGGCGGTATGGGGCTTGGGGCGCTTGCTGCCGGGTCTGGAGCGGGCGTGGTGGCGCAATGGAGCGGGATGGCGGTGGCACAACGGCAACTGGAGCATCCGGCGCTGAGGTTGCGCGCAACACACGAGCTAGCGGAGCGACCCGTGGATCGATTCGTGTGATCCCCTAAGGGAGTTGTATCATTTTTCTTTTAAAAGGCTAATATTATAAAACAAAGTGAGTAGTATATATTTTTGGGGAAAAAGTTTAAAATAAACCTTAAACTTGTTCACGTTAGCTAAATCGAATCTGAACTCCCAATTCCTGAAATTGACACTCCAACCTACTAAATCTCGATCTATCCCAAACCCTAGACCTATTTTTCATGTAAAAATAAATAATTTCTAAATAGAATGATTCATTGCTCTCACTGATAAACTGGGCCCACTTGTCATGTATCAAGCAGATGGCCCTGCAGCAAAGACTAAATCTGCCCTGCAGCATGCATAGTCCAAGAGCCCACGGCCACTCACCGCCACTGCCCACACCCGTCAACCGCGCCATGGGGGCTTTGAAGAGGCCATGCACGTCCATGTTGCATCGGAGGGCAAGAGCCAGCTAGTGCAGAGGAGGTGCTCGATCAAATGCGTATGAGATATAGCCTCTGTCAGCATCTAGATCTAAATTTCTCTCTGTCTCTCACGTTTTCCTGTAAAATTGAAGACAATGGCGAGAGTGTTTTTTTTTGGCACAGCTTAGTATTTTGCTGCTTTTTTGTTTTCTCCTTTTTATTCTCAACGAGTACAGAGAGCGTTGAGGATAGCAGCCGTTCTGATCGGATCATGCCATACCACGACCGAACGTGCAGCTCCCGGCGAACCTACAAGCGAAGTCAATCGCACAAAATGCGTCATACTTAAATATTAGGCCTACAACTTAACTGAACTAAAACTATCCTAACAACTAGATTTATTCAACATTCTCCCCTAAAGGTAGCTGTGGTGATGATAAATTGACGTTGATGACGCCAATCCGAGCATGCGGGTCCTAAAACTTGATGCGTCCGAGAGGTTTTGTGAGAATGTCCGCGAGCTGATCATCGGTGTGGATGTACTCAATCGACACCTTACCTTGCTCAATGCTCTCGTGGATGAAATGGAAACACACTTCTATGTGCTTGCTACAGTCATGGAAGACCGGGTTCTTGCTCAACTGAATTGCTGACTTGTTGTCGACGAAGATTGCAGGTGGCTCACCGTCCTCCTTCTTGATCAATTCGCGCAGCAACCTGTCAAGCCACACGCCCTGGCATGCTGCCGTAGTGGCAGCTATGTACTCTGCCTCACAGGAGGATAGAGCAAGCACCTTTTGCTTTTGAGATTGCCAAGTGATCGGGCAGCCGCTAAGCGTGAAACGAACTCCCGTGGTGCTCTTCCTATCATCAATGTTGTCGGCGAGATCGGAGTCACTGAAGCCTACTAAACGCATGCCACCTGCACTTGTGTACATGCATCCAAAGTTGCTTGTGCCTGTGATGTACCTCAGCAAATGCTTCACTCTCGCGAGATGCTCGTTTGTTGGTGACTCCATAAACCGGCTCATGTAGCTCAAGTACACCCACCACACTTCGATAGAATGTGGCGTCAGTCTGCTCCTGGGTGCTTGCCTTGCTCAGCTTCAGTTGTGCCTACATCGGCACGATAGTGGAGTTGCAGTCCGCCATGCCAGCTCGTGCCAGCAGCTTGTCTGTGTCCGCTGCCTGACAGATGGATATGCAAGCGTCGCCATGCTTCACTTCAATGCCCAGGTAGAAACTGAGCAACCCAAGATCTCTCATCTTAAAGCGCTCAGTCATCTCTGCCTTGAAACGCTCCACCTCGCCGGTGTCCGCTCCCATCATGATCAAATCGTCGACGCAGACGCCCAGGAGGAGTCGGGTGTCCCTGGTGCCCCTCGCATAAACTGAGTGCTCTTACACACTGCTAGTGAACCAAGGGTGTGCAGCGTTGTGTCTAGCTTTAGATTCCATGCACGTGGGGCTTGGAGCAGCCCGTAGAGCGCCTTGTACAGGCGCAGGACTTTGTGCTCTTCCCTTTCCCGCACGAAGCCAGGTGGTTGGGCCACATAGACTTCCTCAGCTAGCCAACATTTAGGAAAGACGATTTGACATCAAGATGATGAAGCTTCCACTTGAGCTTCATGGCAATGGCGATCAGCAACTTGACTGAGTCCAAGCGAGCGACACGTACAAAAACTTCATCGACATCGACACCTTCCCTCTGCACGTATCGGAATCCTTCTTGACCTTGCAGACCCATTTCAGTATTTAGAGACCATGTCTCGTTTTCCTCGATCGACGTTAGCTCTTCAATCATAGCTCGACGCTAATACTCATGTGGCTCTGCCTCAACGAAGGTGCTTGGCTCTTCTATGACCAATAGTCGCTCTGCCCTGCCAGGGTTCTCGGCGTCCTTGCCCAACATGTAGGTGATGAGGCGGAAGCGATGCGGTTCAGCTGCATCATCTTCAGCATCGAGTGTGTCCTCGAATGCTGCTGGTGGAGAGACGAACTGCGTCGGTGTGGCAGTGGTGTCCACGGGACTCCTAGTCGCAGCAGGTGTCTGTGGTGATGACTCTGCAGCACACTGCTCCTCGTGCGCACCATCCGCAGCTGAAACTGGGGAATTTCCCACCTCCGCTGAGCTACAAAAGGTTGCGCTGCCACTCCCCTGCACTCTGTGTATTCCATGACGATGTTGCTGCAGGTGTTCTCGATGCCATCTACATTCCATGGCCACGCTTTCCCTTCCTCGAAGACCACATCCCGCGTGATGACCACGCACTTGGCGTTGGGGTCGTAGCAGTGATAGGCCTTGTCATCAGGCTCGTAACCGAGGGAGACGACAAGGACACTCCAGTCATCAAACTTCTTCTGATTCACTACAATAAATGTTTCCTTCCACAACGACTGGGCCCGTCGGTCGTCATAGAAGGCGCGTCTTCCGCGACAAAATTCTCGGCTCGACCGTGGCCGATGAAAAACATTTTTCGGTTTTGCGCCCCTCTACTATGATGAAACCGCTAGAAACATGGACGATGCTCGAGAGGCGCGTGGCAGAAGTAAGATTTCCACTTCCTCGCGTGATGTTGACTCGCTGAAGTATTTTTAGCGTGTGGGTCCCGGACGTCAATGACTCTAGCGGACCAAACTTTTCGGTCGCGCCTCCCTGATTTGAACTCGATAACATTGTTTGATGCCTCTTTCGTTTAGTCAGGCTAATGGGTCCCACATGTCTGCCTCTCATTAGAGAAATCGTGTGTATGATGAAAATTTTTCCTTCCCTATTACGAACTTGATAGCGTTTCTTGATATATCTGCCGTTTAATTAGGCTGCTAGGTCCCACGTGTCATCCTCACACAAGTAAAAACGTGCGCATGATGGATTTTTTCCTTGGCTCGTGCCTCCATGATTTGAACTCGATAACATCGCTTGAGTCTGCCATTAATCAAGCTACTGGGTCCCACATGTTAGCCTCTCATTAGAAGAATCGTGTGTATGATAGAATTTTTTTCCTTCGCTTCCGCTATCCTGTTCCGAACTTGATAGCGCTCCTAGATGCATCTACCGTTTAATCACGTAGTTGGCCCTCACATGTCATCCTCTTATTAGAAGAAACATGTGTATGATGATTTTTTTCCCTCGCTCGCGCTACCCTATTCTGAACTTGATAGCGTTGCCGGATCATCTACCATTTAATCACGCAGCTGGGCCCCACATGTCATCCTCTCATTAGAAAAAAACGTGTGTATGATGGAATTTTTTCCCCGGTCCCGCCTCCGTGTTAACTTGATAGTGTTGCTCGTTGCATCAGACGTTCATTCAAGCTGGTAGGTCCCATATGCCAGCCTCACAGTAGAAGAATCATGTGTATATGATTGATTTTTTTCCTCTCTAGCGCTACCCTGTTCCTAACTAGATAGCATTGCTCGAGAAATCTGCCGTTTGGTCATGCAGCTAGGTCCCACATGTTAGCATCTCATTAGAAGAACGTGTGCATGTTGCACTTTTTTCTCGCTTGCGCCTCAGTGTTTCGAACTTGTCAATGTTGCTCGATACAAATCAACCGTCTATACAGGCTATTGGGTCCCACATGTCAGCATCTCATTACAAGAAACATGTGCATGTTGGAATTTTATTCTCGCTCACGCCTCCATATTTCAAACTTGGCAACGTTGCTCGATGCATCAGCCGTGTATATAGGCTGGTGGGTCCCATATGTTAGCCTCACATTAGAAGAATATTGTGTATATGATGGAATTTTTTCTCTTGTGCTATCCTGTTCCGAATTAGATAGTGTTGCTCGACAAATCTTCCGTTTGGTCATGCTGTTGGGTCCCACATGTCAGGATCTCATTATAAGAACGTGTGCATGTTGGACTTTTTTCTCGCTCGCTCCTATCTTATTTGAATTGGCAACATTGCTCAATGCAGCACCTATATAAGATCTCTCCGGTGGGTCCCACATGTCAGCCTCTCCGTAAATGAAACATGCCATGATGGACTTTTTTCGGCCGCCTCTGTTGTTCTGACTTTGGTCCTTAGATGGGTCCCAGATGTCAGTAGCCTCTGTGTAGGAAACGTGTCTACACTGGGTCCTAGATGCCAGCCACTATTTGAAAGAAATGTGTGTATGTTGGACTGTTTTTTCATGCCGAGGTCACCATTATGACCTTGGCAACATTGGTAGATGCGGCAGCAGTTTATCTGGGTCCCAGATATCAGCCTTATAGAGTACAAAAAATATTAATCTATACACTGATGTTGGGTCCCACATGTAAGCCTTCTCTGTGCAGGAAATGTGTCTAAGCTGGGTCCCACATGTCAGCCTTCTTTGTGCCCGAAACATGTGCTGGGTCCCATATGTCAGCCTCTATTTGAATTAAACGTGTGTATATATGTTGGACTATTTTTTCGGATCGAGTCCGCTGTCCTAACCTTGGCAACATTGCTAGATGCAACAACAGTTTAACTAGGTCCCAGATGTCAGTCTTATATAGTATAAAAAATGTTAATCTATACTCTATTATTGGGTCCCACATGTCAGTCTTCTCTGTGCAGGAAATATGTGTATGATGGGTCCCACATGTACAACCTTCTCTGTGCAGGAAACGTGTCTATGCTGGGTCCCACATGTCAGTCTCTATTTGAATAAAACGTGCGTATATATGTTGGATCCTTTTTCCGGTTGAGTCTGCCGTCCTGACCTTGGCAACATTGCTAGATGCAGTAGCAGTTTATCTGGGTCCTAGATGTTATCCTGAGAGTACAAAAAATTTAACTCTATATTATTAGCACAAATTGGCTAGGATTCGATCTCGGGACCTAACTGGCGGTCGAATGGGTGCCTTACCACTGCGAAACAAACAACTAATACAATAGAAACGTTAAACTTTACTATTATAACTTATGGATTTGTCTACTTAAAAAGACTTTTTTTGACCATTTTTATATCCCATCAAATAATAAAGCGGCGCTCCTGATAGCTAAACTAAAAACTGCAGGCGCTCTCAAAGAAAAAACTAAAAACTACAGGCAAAGTTTTTTTTAATATTTTTGAGAGGTGCAGGGCAATTCCCAAAAGAACGAATTTAAAAGAGTTTGGATATTCTACATGGGCTGCTCTACATGGAATATACTCCATAGGCTATTCTCCATGGGCTCCTTTCTCAAATTTCGCTGGGTTGTGCTCAGCAGTCCCATGACACCTAAAAGGCCGAATTAAAATGTCCAGGGCTATTGGAAGGGCATATATGCCCCCATGTGTGGTTTTGGTAATTAATGACAATCTCTATGGACTAATGTGTAAATTGAGTTTCACTTGTAGGTTTGTCCATTGGCATCGCTTGGGCCATGTGTTGGTCTCATGGTTGGAAGATGAAGAAATGTCCAAGGGATTTGTGCCCATTGGAATCATGAAGAAAGAAGGATCTTGAAGGTTGATCAATACATTTGCAAAGAGTTGCATCAAGATGGATCAACCTCAAGAAGGGATGAAGAATGGCAAGCTCAAGATGCGCCATATCTAGAAGATCTCATGCTTGAAGCTTGCCATCCCCGTGATCATGGGGTGATGAAGACAAGTTCAAAGAAGAGGTTTCCCCATGGAGTATGGGGGAGCAATTTGCAAGTCTTCATCTTCATCAAGCAAGAGCAAACAAGAAAGATGTTCCCGCTCTAGAAGAACAAGACGGTCTACATCAAGTTTAAGTGGAATGCTCAAGGCAAAGGTATGTTCTTGATAGGGTTTCTCTTTTGCCGGTCTCGTCTTGTTAGTTGGGAGACCGGGTTTAGGATAGATAGCCGTACTATCAAGAGGGGCTCTCAAGCGGGTGTCTCGTTCGCATTGTTCGGAGAGATCTCAAACCTTTGCATGCATAACTTCATCTTTCTTGGTTGTTATTTGGTTGTTGTCCATTAGAGGATCTAGAGCTTGTGATCATCATCAAAACAAGCTCTAGTTCATCATCTAAGGATTTCCCTTGCATGTCTTATTGTGGTTTTTGTTGGATTCATTTCGTCGTTATCTTTCCAACAAAATTGGTTTCATCTCATTTGGAGTTCAGATGCGAAAGTTATTGCAGTTTTGGTTTCTAGAATTTCCCTGACCGGAAGTTCTGGCTACCCATCGGAAGTTCCGCTAGGGCATTTTGTCGCCGGAAGTTCCGGTGGAAGTTCTGGTTCTTCTTTCGCTCACGTATTGTATACTCTCTATCTGGTTTGTTGTATTTGATGGAATTTGGGAGGGAAGTTTCGGTAGTAATTCCGCCCCCGTCGGAAGTTCTGGCCAGGGACCGAAAGTTCCGCTCGGGCCTAGTTGCCGATTGAAGTTCTGATTGAAAATCCAACTCTCCTTCTGCTCCAACCAGTAAACGTCTGTTTTGGAAGTGTCATATTTGATGGAACTTAAGTCGGAATTTTCACTGGTAGTTCCTCTCCCACCGAAAGTTCTGGTGGGCCGGCGGAAGTTCCGGCCAGGCTCGTGTTTTCAGTTTTTCGCATCGCAGTTTTCTGACCGTTGGCTGAGTGCCATCGGAAGTTCCGATCCGGGTAGTGTGATAGGTCGGAAACGTATCTATAATTTTTGATATTCCATGCTTGTTTATTATCTAATTTGCTTTGCTTTGTTCACACTTTGAGGTGCTTTTCATATGTTTTCTGGTACTAACCTATTAACAAGTTGCCACAGTGCCAGTTGCCTGTTTTCTGCTATTTTTGGTTCCAGAAAAGCTAGTAAGGAAATATTCTCGGAATTGGACGGGACAAAATCCAAAGTCAATATTTCACCGAGGAGTACATGAAGTCCAGAGGAGAGACGAAGGGGTGCCACAGGGCGGCCGCACCCCCCAGGCACGTGCCCACCCCGAGTCACGCCTGGGTAGGGTGTGGGCGCCCTGGCCACCTCCCAGCCTCGCCTCTTCGCTTATAAGAAGCCCCCGATGCCTAAATCCTAAGCAACCAATCAATATTCCATGAAACCGTCTGTAGCCGCCGCCACCATCATCCCTAGATCGGGGGGATATGAAGCTCTTCCCGGCACCCTGCCGGAGGGGAGATCATCCCGGATGCCTTCTTCTTCATCATGCCAGCCTTCGGTATGAAGAGTGAGTAGTTCCACCTTGGACTATGGGTCCATGTAGTAGCTAGATGGTTGTATCTCCTCCTTGTGCTTTCATTTCTAGATCTTGTGAGCTCCGTTCATGATCAAGACCCCATCTATTTGTAATCATGCATGTTGTGTTTGTGGGGATCCGATGGATATTGAGATTACTATGTCAGATTGATTAATGGTTTTGTCTTATTGACTCTATCATGTCTGTGTTGTTTGTGATCTTGCATGCTCTCCTTTGTAGTAGCTATCTTGGCAAAGTAGTTGCTAGTGACTCCAAGAGGGGGTATTTATGCTCGATAGTGGGTTCATGCCTCTATTTAATCAAGGGAAGTGACCGATATCTCTAAGGTTGTAGATGTGTTGTTGCCACTAGGGGGAAACAATGGTCTCTTGTTCATGGAACAAGTGGATTGTTTACCTTACACACTTTGCTTAAAGCAGTTGTCTGTTGCTTGCAACTTAATACTGGAGGGGGTTCGGATGATAACCCAAAGGTGGACTTCTAGTCATAGATGCAGTTGGATGGCGGTCTATGTATATTGTTGTATTTCCCAATCGAATCTCATAGGATCTTTATGTCTAGTATTGCATTGTTATGCCTTGCGCAGTCATGTCAACTGCCCTGCTGTAATTTGTTTACCCTGCATGCCATGTTTGTTTATCTAAGGAGAACACCTCTAGTGAACTATGGACCCCGGTCCAATCTTTACCATTGATACATCTTCCACTGTTACTATTTACTTGCTGCAAACCACTTTCACCTTCCACACCATACAGTTAATCCTTTGTTACAGCAACCGGTGAGATTGACAACCTCACTGTTAGTTGGGGCAAAGTCTTGAGTTTGTGCTATGCAGGTTTCCACGTTGCTTGCAACACCTTTGAGACGTTTCATTCCTCATACTGGTTCGTTAACCTCGGTTTCTTACTAAGGGAAAACATGCTGTTGTGCTGATACCTTGCTCTTGGGGTTTCCCAACGAAGCACTCCACGTTGACGCAGCGCCATCATCGTGAATGCCCATAATGGTTAGATGTAGGAGCCCTTTAAAAGGGGCTCCTATTCCCCTTCGTGGGCACTAGCTTTTTCCTTGGTTCTTGGCTTTCTCTCTCTCCTCCATTGTTGACCTTGAAGAAGCTTTCCCTCTCCCCTTTCCCTTCCTATGATTCTTGCATCTTTTTGAGGGATTTGAGAGACGAGATCTAGATGTACAATCCCCCCAAGCTAAATCCCTTCTTTGTGAAATAGTCATTGGGATCTAGATCTTGGAGAGTTTTGTGTTCTCCTCTTGTGTTCTTCCTCCCTTATTCCCCTAATAGCTTTTGTAGCTTTGTTGGAATTTGGGAGTGAAGGACTTGCCCTTGCATTTGTTGCATATGTTTGAGTTCTCCTCGGAGATTCGGCGAGTACAAGCTTGTGGTCTTGATACTCTTGGGTTCTTGGAACCCTAGACGGTTGTGTGGTTGGATTGTTGAACTTTTGTTGTCTTGTTAACCTTTTGTGGTCTTGTTGACGTTTTGTGGTCTTGTAGACTTTTGTGGCTTTGTTGGCCTTTTGTGGCATTGTAGGCTTTTGTGGCCTTGTTGTTGGGAGCCTCCAATTGAGTTGTGGAGATAGCCCCAATCTTGTACATGTTCGGTGACCACCCTCAAGAGTCCCATAGTGGAGCGAGTGCCTGCCTTTTGTGGTGCGCACTCAGGAGAATAGGGTGAGCCTTTTGTCGCGTCGGTGAGTTGCGTGCTTTCACATCCGGGGTGAGGCCTTGTGTGGCGTTAGGTGAGCATCGAGCCACCACACCTCAAGGTGAACCATTTGTGGCATTCAGAGAGTATTGCGCCATCGCACCTCTCCAATAGAGACGCAGCTTCTTTGGAAGTGAACTTCGGGAAACAAATCTTCGTCTCCACGTCCATCGGTTATCTCTCAACCGAGCCCTTTACTTATGCACTTTACTTTGTGATATCCATCGTGCTTGAAGTACTTATATATTGTTATCATCTTGTTGCTTGTATTGCTTATCATAGGTTGTTGGTGCACTTAGGTGAACCTAGTGGTTAGGTTTTGTGCTCATTAAATTAAACGTTAGTTCTATTCCGCATTTATGTGAGCCTAAATCATAATAATTTTAAAAGCCTATTCACCCCCTCTAGGCGACGTCCATTGCACTTTCAATTGGTATCAGAGAGAGGTCTCTCACTTTTAGGCTTTACCACCTCGAGAGTAAAGATGTCTCCTAGGGGATTAGTGCACTCTCACACATTTACATTTGATGGAACAAATTATGATGTTTGGTGTATTCGCATGCTTAGTCATTTCTGGGTCATTAACCCAAATATTGAGCGGATTCTAGATATGGGCTTGTCTCCTCCTAAGGATCCCCAAAATCTATCTTTGGAGGAGGATAAAAACTCTTATCTCGAAGCTCAAGCATCTAAGTTGCTTGTTAATGTTGTGAGCTTTGTAGTTCTTTCTTCAATCATGCCTTTCTGGAATGCTCATGATATTTGGACCAAGCTTCAAGAAAAATATGATGTGTCCAAGACTAATGAGGATGATTGTGTTCCCTCCACCTCCGGCCATGATGAGTTCTCATCTTCTTCCACTTCACCAACATATGAGTTATCTCAAGGTAATGATATGGTGAGTGGTGATAGAACTTGCAATGTAGATAGAGATTTCCATTCATGATCCTTTGTCTCTATCTAATTGCAATGTTGTATCTTTGGGCATGAACACTTGTAGGACCACATATGATTTACATCCTAGTGTTCATTTCCCTTGCATATCATGTAGAAATGCCTTGAATATGTCTCATGATGATATGCTTGCGTTTCCTTGTTGCCATGATAAATGTGCTTCTATTTCCTCCATTACTTGTATTGCTAACCATGTAGAGTAAATTGAAGAATGTGTGGGCCAAGGCAAGGTTGCCATTGGAGCTTCATGTGTTCCCCCATCATCATATTTTCCCAATGTTCACTTGTGCCTCATGGATAAGGGTTCAAAGGTAACCTCTCCTTTGGATCCCAATATATCTCATGATGATGTGAATGTTGATCATGATGAAGTAGATGATGATGTTGCTTCTTTAAAAGATAAGGGGGGGCTAGTCCTTCGTGCTCTTCATCAAAATAAAAATGCTTGCTCTACTTTCATTGAGATATTAACCTATGCTATAGAAAGTAGGCAACTTATTGAAGAGCATGAGGATACTATTGACAAAATGGGTAGTCTTGAGCGTGAGTATGCTAATGACATTGCCAACCTAAATGAATCTCTTGAAGAGGAACAAACCACTAAGTAATCTCTTTAGGAGACCTTTGCTCTAAAGCTATCTAGAGTGAAGAAATCTCATGATAGAGATCTTGAGGTGGCACGTTCCCACCAAATTAAAAATGATGAACTTGAAGTTGCTTATGCTAAACTCCTTGAGGATTTTGAGCACCTCAACAATGGCTCTAGGGTCATCAAGGGTGAGCTCATCAAACTCACCGAGTCACATGAGAAACTTAAAGGTTCTTATTTTAAAGAGCTTTCCAAGTTGCCCTCACCTCTTGCATTAAATGATGATGCTTGTGCTACTAACTCTATTTATTGTGAAGCATCTATCTTGAAGGAGAATGTTGAGATAAAGGCTCAAATTGCTTTGTGATGACCCACAAGTATAGGGGGTGTATCGTAGTACTTTTGATAAATAGGAATGTTGATCCCAACGAGGAGCAGAAGGTGTTGACTAGTGGTATGGAGCAGGAAATCTCTGTAAATACTTAGCAAACGGTTTTTAGTGGTTTTCTGATAAAGCAACAAAACAAAGTGCAAGTGACAAAGACAACAAGCAAGTGGCCCAATCCTTTCTTAGCAAAGAACAAGTCGGTGGAAATACTTATAAGGACCAAACGTTCTCGAGGACACATGGGAATTCTGTCAAGTGCTTTTGCTTCAAATAGCTGAGTACTCTTCTTTGGTGGTGTAAGTGTTGTGTGGGTGAACCTGTGCTAACATACCGACCTTACTTGGACTAATACATACTTGTGATTAAACCCCCTGCAAGCATCCGTAACTACAGGAAAGTAATTAACATATAAATCTAATCACAGCCTTAAACTCTGAGATCCTACGCTCCCTTGTGCAAAGGTATCCTAACGGGGTTCGGTTTTACACTCAAGAACCCCACAATTAGTAGCCAAATACACAATGCATTCCCCTAGGCCAATAAATGGTGAAGTATCATGTAGTCGATGTTCACATGACACCACTAGAAGAATAGCACCACAACTTAAATACTAAACCATTGAATAATAACTCAACACAAATACAATACTAACAACATGACTTCTCCCATGTCCTCAAGAACTAAACGAACTACTCACGAGACATCATATGGATCAAGATCAAAGATGATATGATAATGGATAAAAATCTGAACATAAACAATAATCCAATGGTTCCACTCACAAGCATCAACTACAATAGTAATCAACATCGGGAAAGTTTCCCCTAATGAACTAAGCAAGTATTCAACACGATTGTTACAGTGGGATGGAGTGGGGATGATGGTGCTGGTGGAGATGATGGTGTGGCTGATGATCATAATGATCCTGATGAAGCCTAGCTTGACGATGGTGTTGATGGCGACGATCTGCCCTCTCCGGGAAGGAATTTCCACGGCAGAAATCTGTTTGCCAGAGAGATCTTTCTCTCTCGGTGTTTTCCACCCCGCAGAGGCAGCGGAAATCTATCTGTGGTCGCTCCCCTGGTGTTAGGGTTCCGTAGGGAAGATATAGGCGAGAGGGCGGAGTCGGAAGCCGAGCAGGTGGGCCACACCTGCCCTAGGCGTGGCCCAAGGGGGACCCTCGCCTAGGGGGGTGTGGGCCCCCTGCGGCCCTTCTTCGCCTCCCCTTCTGGCTTCCTCTGTCTTCTGGAAAAATATAATTTTCCCATATTTTTCTGTTATTTTTCCGATCTTCGTGAAATTGCATCAAAACACCTCCTTTTCCATCAGAATCTAGACTCCGGTAGTTCATCCTCCAAGAATCATCCAACATGCATAAACAGATGAAAAGACATAAGTATTACCTCATAATAAGACATATATCAATGAATAGAGGCAAATTATGATATAGAATGGTGATGCAAATTGGACGTCTCAACTCCCCCAAGCTTAGACCTTCGCTTGTCCCCAAGCGAAAAATAATCTCAGTAAACATGTCCACAGGTTTATGGAGTGAAGTGTCGATAAAAGAATACGGACAAGAAGCATCACACTTACCATTACACAACTCATAGAAGAAAGCAACTCACCATTATATAACTTAACTTGCAACAAGTACATGAGTCACAATAGAGATGCATAAAGATAAATCATAATTGGAATTGGCAAACTTTGTTCTTGGTCAAAGGACAGCTGGCAAACAGTTTCACAAAAAGCTTTTTTATAGAAGTTTTCAAAACAGGTGCACTCTTTGCTCAAAAAGGTTTTTCAATGAAGGCTTTCAAAGTAATACTCAATAGATAAGAGTTTTGTGCAAACAAGGAAGATAAAGAACATGATTTGAATAAATCACCATATGAATGCTTGAAACACAATAACTCCAATGCTTGCTGGAGATAGAGAGGAAGTAGGTTTACTGACTCAACTTTGGAAATAGGAGAAAGGTCCCTTCATAGAGGGAAGCAGGGATTACAAGTCATAAAGAGCTTCCAAAAGATTATGATACTTACTAGCTTTGAGCCCTCATTGCCCCTATCATAGGCATCTTGAGATGATTAAGGTTAAAGTGAACAAGGATGGAGTATATTCTTGACGAAATATAAGTTGGCAATCTTACATCCCTTGAATATGAGGGCCACTCCTCATGCTACTCAACTTCAGTTACCGGTAAGTTATTGTCATTGTAAGCACATCCGTATCATAGAGAACCGCCAACGGGGTACCCCTTGCACATGGTACATGAGATATCCCATAACCAAAATGATAAGGCAAGCAGACAATGAGCATCTTAGCGATCATTTTATTTACTATATGCATAGCTTTTTATTGAGGATGCTTCATAGATAGCTCACTATGGTGATGCTGCAAGTTTCCACCATGATTAGGCATGGCTTAGGCTAGCGGCCCAGGCGTTTCTCTAACACATAATACAAACTCCATGGACTTACAAATCCCTCTTTATTTCACACCGGTGACATCCACAGACAAAAGAGCATGATATCAACTGTGTACTAAGTATATGTGCAATATTGAAAGCGTTCCCCGTGACAACACGGTTCTGCTAATTCCAACGTATAGGTGCAAGCATATACAACTTTGATGACACAATGGTTCAAGTCTATTAGGGGCAAGTGTAACACCCCGGTTCTGAAAAGACCGTGGCCTCTATGTGACATGCCAATCCCTGGATCGGTTCATTGGCCCACAATAGAGTAAGTTAGATAACATAGCAAAATAACCGTGTATCATGTACTACAAAGATGCAGAGTACCATTATTACAATAAAAGCTTAGCATAAAGCTAGCTCAAATTATTCAGGTAGCAACATAAAAAATAAATCCTCCATTCTTCAAATTGCCCAGAAGTGAACAAGTGCCGAGTGGAGTACCGTGGCCTATAACGATCAATCAGAATCGGAATAACCTACAACATGAAACGTAGCATCCCCGAAGGGTCAATACATGGAATGTATGGCAAGTAGAGCTAGTAATGGAGACAATAGTACTAACATCTACATGCATAATTGGCAATTGGAGTTGTGTCTGGCTTGCATTTGCAAATACATTTGTCCTACTTTCATAAACAGTTTTCAATTTTCTTTGAAAAGATCCCAATTAAGTTAACCCAACAATATTAAAACAATTATGAAATTGGAATGAGCGAGAAACATGTCATGGGATCAATATCTAGCAACTCAGATGTCCATAACCGGGGACACGGCTAATCGATTAGATTATATACTCTGCGGAGGTTAGTACACTTTACCCATGTGACTTGGCCAGCCCAGCTCGTACCACCACTCTCATTTAGGGTGATGATAGGGAGAAGACCAAGAAGAGACTGTTCGGGAAGTAGCTCCTCAATCCCGACGCGCACCGGTCCAACCTACCAAAATTCTACATCTCTGGATACGCGGGTTCGAGTTACCACAACCTACTAAGTCCAACCAACCGCCCATTTCATTATTGGCACATGGTTGTACACGTAAGCTACACAATAAAGAAGCCAATCATTCTCTCTTGATACCTGGGTGCCTTTCCGCAATGAAACCACCAAAAATTATCAATACCATCACACCCAGGAGATTCATTGATTAGGTTGTTTTAGTTTTCACAAACCAATACTTTTAGAAACAAGTCTCACGATGTAACTCAGCCCTCGTTCAACATAGCATGGCTAAGCACATCTACCAACGGTGTTTCATCTACAAGGAAGGCCCTACCACATAATAGGACATAGCATAGCGATAGTATCATCCTACACATGCATATACAAAATACACGACAATGCATTTAAAATAGTAGGACGATATCATGAACAAAGTAGCATCTACTTGCCTTGGTTGTAGCGGTCTGGAGCACAATCCTCACACGAGCAAGCGTTGCACTCAACACAATCTACACGATACAATTGCAATCATAAACAAACAATGCGTGAGCATATGCAACAAATATGATGCATGAATGCAAGAACGACAAGTGAATTGGTGCTACAGCTGCACCACAACAACCTATAACATAACACTACCGATTGCATGCATGGAAAATAGTTTTAGCGCTAGGGAAACTATTAGACAAAAGTAAAGCTCACCACTAGAGTTAGAACTTAAATAATTCACTACCTGTAGTATACAGTTTGTAAAATCTTGGAAAAATTCTACCGCATAGGCATCGCTGATTAGAAACAGTACCAATTGGAATTACTCAAAAAGGAGTTATAAAACTTCCCGAGTAATTAAAACACTGCAGAAGCCATTAGACAAATACTGCAGAATTTTTTACTTTAAGCCTACCTTTTTAATTCACGATGAGATTCCCCTCGTTCATACGAGTTCAGGGACATATCATACGTGATTTTTGGAGCTACGGATCTTTTTCTACGAATTTATACTCCGAAAAGGCCACTAACTAGTTTGATTAAACTGTACTAAACTTGACAGTAAAAGTCTGAACCAAAGCTACATGGACATTCTACACGACTCACTGAACTCGTACATATTTTATTTGCAATTTTTGACCAAGCGGTTTAATTTCTACGCAATTTACAAGATTCTACCGAAATCTGCCAATTAAAGGGATTAACGAAATTGACCAGTCAATTGTGTCTGTTGACTGGTCAAAGCGTCTGCTGACTAGGCGCTGACTGGGCGTCTGACTGGTAAACGCCTGAGTCTGACCGGTCAACTAACGATTTAGGCCGCCGATCTGAGATCTGACGGTGGCTGCTGTCTTACCGGAAACGGATGGCGAAACGGACTCCGGAAGGCGCCGCGAGCTCCGGACGACGGTGGCGATCGGCTCCGGCGTCGGGGTCTTTCCTGCACGGACGTACACATGGTCAACTACGGGTCGACAATTAAATTTGCGCGTGAGGCAGCGCGCGTACGTGCGTGTATGTGTGCGTGCATGTGCGCGATGCAGCCGCGACGCGTGCGCGTCGTCGGTGTGCATAGCACATGCGGCAGCATGGCCTTCGCTGCAGCGGCTTCGGCGTGGCGGCGCGGCAGCGGCAGGACGGCGCGAGGCGGCGGCGGCGGCGGCAGCGGTGCGCGGCGGGTGGGCGGCGGCGCGGGGCTTAGCGGTCTGGCGGCGGCTCGGTGGCGGCGGCGGCGGGTGGTGATGGCAGCGGGCGGCGGCGGCGGTAGATGGCGGCGGCGAAAGGATCGGCGGCGCGAGGACGGAATAGAAAGAGAGGAGGAGGCGAACCGGTGGTGGTGGCGGCGGGGTGGCGCGGCAGGTGGTCGGGGCGGCGTGGCGAGATCGCCTCAAGGCGCATGTGAGGAGAGGCGGCGGGGTCGGGCTGGGAGTTGGGCACGGGTTACGAGGCGGCGGTGGGTCCCCTTTTTAAGTAGTCCAGCATGAATCTTGAACTAAACGGTCCGGCTCAACTCGGAAATCGGTCCGGATTTTCGGACCGTTTTCATGCGGTTTACTAAAACGTCCGAGTCTTTTGCATACGAACTCCGATTTGAGCGATTCTCGTGCATACGGGTTCGTATCTTCGAGGGGAACAACCTTCAGTCGAAGTTTGAGCGAAAACTCGAACCTACAGGGGTGGTTGTTGCAAGTCCCTCTAAAGCTCCCCGCAGGAACCTCGTATCGAAACAAAATAGGGTTTTGAAGATAGCGTTTCGCCGAACCTTTCTACTCGACGGTTTTGCATGGAAAGATATGATGCAATGCTATGAATGATATGCAAGACCAAATCAAAAATTTGGGATGTGACAATACTAACCCCCTTAAGATGAATCTCGTCCTCGAGATTGGCGGCTAACAAATAGGTGTGGGTAGTCCTCTCGGATGTCATCCTCACGCTCCCAAGTGGCTTCCTCTTGGTGTGGTGGCTCCTTTGTACTTTGCAAAACTTGATTGTCTTGGTACGGTAGTCCTTTCTGTCTCCGAATCTTGACCGGTTTCTCCTCATAGGTCAAATCATTCTCAACGAACCTCCTCTAGTGGTACAGTGTCTCTCAATGGTGTATCCACCATCTCCGGATGGCACTTCTTCATTGGGACACGTGGAACACGTTGTGAACAATGACGAGCTTCGCAACTCAAGCGGTAAGCAAATTCTCCTTTGCGTGCTAAGACCCGATACGGTCCAATAAATCGTGGTGCCAGCTTACCCTTAATACCAAATCTCTTGATTCCACGAAGCGGCGATACTCTGAGGTATGCTCTATCACCTATCTCATAGACCACTTCCTTGCGCTTGGCGTCAGCGTAGCTCTTCTGCCTTGATTGTGCTACCTTCAGCCTGTCCCTAATCAAGGCGACCTTCTCCTCAGCGTCCTTGATCAAATCAGGTCCAAACAACTGATGTTCTCCTACTCCATCCGATAACAATGGTGTTAAGCACCGTTTCCCATATAGCACATTGAACGGTGACGTCTTGATGCTGGTTTGGTAGCTGTGTAGGAAAACTCCGCATACGGCAAATTCTCATCCCAACTAGAACCATGAGCCAAAGCGCAAGCTCTTAGCATGTCCTCTAAAATCTGATTCACCCTCTCGGTCTGTCCATCGGTCTGTGGGTGAAACGCTGTGCTAAACTCCAATCTAGTACCAAGTGACTCGTGTAGCTGGCTCCAGAAGTGTGAGGTAAATTGGGTGCCTCTATCAGATACGATACTTTTGGGAACTCCGTGTAGGCACACAATCTTTTCCATGTAAATCTTGGCTAACTTTGCACTCGTATAGGTCGTCTTTACCGGTATGAAGTGGGCTACCTTGGTCAAATGGTCGACAACTACCCAAATGGAGTCATACCCTGACCTGGTCCTGGGCAATCCTGTGATAAAATCCATCCCCACTCTATCCCACTTCCATTCCAAGCACGGCAACTGTAGCTTGATCCTGCTAGCCACGGTGTTCTGCCTTTACTCGGCTACATACATCACATAGGGCAATATGCTCCGTGATGTCTCCCTTCATGTTGTTCCACCAGAATCTGTCCTTTAGGTCCATATACATCTTCGTATTGCCCGGATGTATGGAATATGGCGAGTCATGAGCTTCCTGCAGAATCAACTTCCTTATCTCGGGATCATTGGGAACGCACAATCTATCTCCGTACCACAGGGTTCCTTGCTCATCCTCGCGGAATTCCCTTGCTCGACCTTCCTTCATATTTTCCTTAACTTCATCTATCTCTTTGTCTCCTATCTGAGCCTTTATGATCCTGTCCTGTAGCGTTGGCTGGACTTCCATTGTTGCTAGGTATCCTTCAGACACTACTTCCAGTCTAAGGTCCTTGAATTGCTTGCACAAGTCCTCAGGCAATTCACCAATCGTCAATCCATTGGCATAAACCTTCCGGCTCAGAGCATCTGCTACTACATTGGCCTTTCCTGGGTGGTATTGTAGACTCATATCGTAATCCTTGATAAGCTCCAACCATCTCCTTTGTCTCATGTTCAATTCCTTCTGCGTGAATATGTACTTCAGGCTCTTGTGGTCGGTGTACACATCACAATGTTTTCCCATTAAGTAATGCCTCCATACCTTGAGCGCATGAACTACTGACGCTAACTCCAAGTCGTGTGTGGGGTAATTCCGCTCATGGTGCTTGAGTTGTCGCGAGGCATATGACACTACTCTCCCATCTTGCATCAGCACACTCCCAAGTCCCTGTCGAGAAGCATCACAGTACACTTGGAAATCTTTCTAAAGATCTGGTAGACACAGAATAGGCGCGGTCACCAGTCGACGCTTCAGTTCCTGAAAGCTGGCCTCACATACGTCAGACCATTCAAATTTCCTCTCCTTCTTTAGAAGTTCAGTCATAGGCTTTGCAATCTTGGAAAAGTTTTCAATGAACCTCCGGTAATATCCAGCAAGTCCTAGAAAGCTTCGAATCTCTCCTGCATTCTTGGGCGCTTCCCACTCAGTTACCGCAGTCACTTTGTTTGGATCAATAGCAATTCCTTCTCCTGACACTAGGTGTCCAAGAAACCCAACGGTGTTAAGCCAGAATTCACACTTGCTGAATTTGGCATACAGCTTGTGTTCCCTCAGCTTCTCCATAATCATCCTCAGATGTTTCTCATGCTCCGCATCATCCTTGGAATATATCAGTATGTCATCAATAAACACCACCACGAACTTGTCCAAATACTCCATAAATACCTTGTTCATCATGGTCATGAAGTATCTTGGGGCATTCGTTAGTCAAAAGACATAATCAGTATACTCATATAAACCATACCTAGTGGTGAAGGCGGTTTTGGTACATCCTCCTCTCGGATCTTCAATTGGAAGTAGCGGATCACAATCTTCTTTGAACACCTTTGCTCCTTCTAGTTGATCAAACAAATCATTTATGTTCGGTAGAGGGTACTTGTTCTTGATGGTTACTTCATTCAGCGAGCAATAGTCCACCACTAATCTCTTGGTGCTATCTTTCTTCTCCACAAATGTAGTGCTCCCATGAAGACGCTTGGCTGAATGAATCCCTTTTCCTGCTCTTTCAAGCTTCTTCAATTCCTTCAGCTCATCCACATCCATCTTATATGGTTTCTTCGCTATAGCTCCTTCACGGCATCGTCGATAAGAAACTCTACTTCCTGTCGGTGGCATCCTGGCAGTTCTTCCGAAACACGTCGGGTAATCCTAATCATCGGCATAGTATCCATGCTAACCCCTTAAGAGAATTCAACTTACACCTTCCCGGTCGTGCGGTGACTTGAATCTAATCCTCTTACCATCCGGGGTTTTGAGTGAAACAGCTCGCTGTGCACAATTTATGTGTCCCCCATGCATAGACATCCAATCCATACCCAGAATAACGTCTAATCCCTGTGAATCCAACACTACCAAATGTGCAATGAAGTTCTGTGTTCCAATCCTCACAGTTAAATCGCGGCATCCCGCACTAGCTATCATATCTCCTCCAGGTGAACTCACTCTAATAGACCTTTTCATAGACTCAGTAGGTAACTTATACTTATCCACAAATTCCCTTGATATGAATGAATGCGATGCACCAGTATCGAAAAGTATAAGTGCAGGGTAAGTGTTGATTGGGAACTTACCAATCACAAGGTCAGGCTCATATGGGATCTCCTCCACATTCATGTTGTTCACTGTGGCCTTATCACTGTTGGTTGGCTTCAGTCCTTTCCTCTCCGGACAGTTGTCAGCATAGTGTCCCTTCTGCTTGCACTTGAAGCACGTCACCTCACTCAGATCCTTCTTCACGAAGTTGCGATCACGGTTGCGGTCATGTCCACCGTGTCCTCCAGAGTGGTGAGAGTGTCCTCCCTTGTGGTTGTGGTGGCTGCTCCTATGGTTGTCATGACGATGTCCATCGCCTCCATGGTGGTGGCGGTCATGGCTCCCATGGTCACTCCATCCATGCTTGGAGTATCCATCATATGAAGTGCGAGACTTGTGGTGTGAACCAGAGTGGTGATTGCTGTTCTTTCTCTTGCGGTTCTCCACCTGCTTATGCTTCCCTTCCAAGATCCTAGCCTTATCCATAAGCTCCTGGAAAGTGGGGCAGTAAACCACCAGTAGCTGCACTGAAAGCTCATCACTGAGGCCATCCAGGAATCTCTCCCTCCTTTTGGCATCAGTGTCAACATACTCAGGTGCATAACGGGACAGGTTGTTGAACTCCTCAATGTACTCGGCCACGGTGCGATTGGTTTGGCGCAAGTTGCGGAACTCCTTCCTCTTCAGGCTCGAACTCCACGAAGACACGTGGTTGGTCCTGAAACCTTCCTCAAACATTGCCCAAGTCACGGTATCCAGCGGGTGGGTGATCAAATGTGTCCCACCAAGAAGCGGGTGGTCCCTCCAAGAAGTGAGCGGCAAACCTCACCTTCTCAGCATCGGTGCATCCAGCATTACTAGATTCTTGTTGACTGAACGCAACGATCGAGCAACCATTGGTTCCGTTGCAGTAGAGAACTTAGCTGGCCTTAACCTCAGAAATCTGGTGAGAGCATCTCCCTGAGGCTGATTGTTTCCATTGTTGTTGTTCTGATTCGCCATGAACTGAGTCATCACTTGGGTCAGCTGTGCCTGAGCTGCCATGAGCTGCTCCAACTCAGTGGGGTGACGTCGGGGAGGCATCTGCGGTTCAGCATAGGTAAGTTTTAGAAAGAATCAACTACGATAATAGGATTCTGCCCATGCATACGATCAAACCACAACAAACAATAGCGGACAATCACAAGCAAGCAACACATCAACAAACAAGCAGTCCAGCAACATCCCAGGTGTTATCCTAGCAGTATATACCTACTGAAATAGTTTTGCAATAGCTGGCAATGTTTAACTAAACAATAGATCAACTACACAACCAAAACAGCAATTCTGCTAGAACTGTCCAGCAGCGTTCACGAATTTTTCCGCCTGACTTAAACTCGTCAGAAAATTTAGCTGATTTTTGTGCATATAGCACAGAGAGTTTCGCATCAGCCCAATTGTTTTCAGATTTTTCAGAGTTACCAGAAAAATATGAAAAATTGCGCAGTACTGTTGTATCAGCAGAAAAACTACAGCGAAAATAACACAGATGATAACCAAATTGCCATAACTCTTTCATAAAATTTGCAAAAATAAATCCTGGGATATTGGAGTACACAAATAAGCAACTAATCACTCCTAAACTAACACTAACTAAGCTTCACATTGATCGAGACTAATCCTAACGAATTTTCCCAACATGGACTAATTGGTGGACTTCTATCTACTTCTTGAAGAGATTGAGGTAGGTCCTTGCGGTCATGCGTTGGCGCTTCGGCTCGCGGTACAACCATTGTGGCGGAGTTTACACCTCTCCGGAACCATCACTTGAGACCTCAAACTCTACCTCTTCTGGATCCTCCTCTTCTTCTTTGTTCTCAGCTGCAACAGCAACAGCTTCATCTCCTCCACCATCATCGTCTCCATCATCATCATCCTCGTCCTCATCATCATCATCGTCTCCACTGTCATCATCATCCCCATTGTTGCCATCATCTCCATTGTCATCATCAGAGGGCGGATTCAGCTGTGCTTGGAGAGCGGCAATCTGGGCGGTCATAGCTTCAATGGTTTGGTCCCTTTCCTGGACGGTCCCTTGCAACTGTTGTATGTTCTGGGTATTCTCTTGCACAATGCCATGAAGATGAGCTATGGTTTCATCTCTGGCTATCAGGGCAGTCTCCAGAACTCCCACAGCTTCATGCAAAGTGTCTATCTCTTGTCCTTGGACCACCATTCCATTGCTCGTCAAGTCTGCAATCTCCTTTAACATCCTCACCTTCTCTGCTAGAGCTCCATTCTCCCTCTCCATGTCCTCTATGTGCCTCCTACGTGGCGGCATGTTGTTCCTGTCGCCCGGGGTAATCACAATGTTCCCATCTTCATCACGCCTTCCATAGTCACAGTAGGGTGAATCTGTAGGCAGTAGGTGTCAGACATAGTGGCACTGGCGAGACAGGGCTTCATGTATGGCCAAGTTGATTCCAAGTCCCCAGTTGCAGTATATCTTGGTGTAGACCAAGTGCGCGGGGTTTGGCAAGGCGGCATCTCTGAATATGAAAGTAGTGATCTCCCATGCATCCTCTCCATATCCATAGGTGTACAGCCTTCTTCCCTTGAACATGGGCAGTGGCAATCCCAATGACTACGAGACCTGAGCTAACTGCCTGGCAAAGGGCCTTGGTGACTCCATGGTGACATACTCAGTCTTGACGTCTCCCATCTATCAAGTAAAAGAGGAAAGTGTGAGAATAGCATATGGTAAGAATTTACGAGGGTGAAAGGCATAAGATGAAAGACAGAGTTAATATAGGCTTTAATAATTCTATGGCTTCCTAATCCAATCCTAGGTCACGATCCTACAATGACACACGGGCTCGATACCATCCTGTAACACCCGGTTACGAAAAGACCGTGGCCTCTATGTGACATGCCAATCCTCGGATCGGTTCATTGGCCCACAATAGAGTAAGATAGATAACATAGCAACATAACCGTATCATGTACTACAAAGATCCAGTACCATTATTACAATAAAATCTTAGCATAAAGCTAGATCAAATTATTCGGTAGCAACATAAAAATAAATCCTCCATTCTTCAAATTGCCCAGTGAACAAGTGCCGAGTGGAGTACCGTGGCCTATAACGATCAATCAGAATCGGAATAACCTGCAACATGAAACGTAGCAGCCCCGAAGGGTCAATACATGGAATGTATGGCAAATAGAGCTAGTAATGGAGACAATAGTACTAACATCTACATGCATAATTGGCAATTGAGGTAATTCCGCTTGCATTTGCAAATACATTTGTCCTACTTTCATAAACAGTTTTCAATTTTCTTTGAAAAGATCCCAATTAAGTTAACCCAACAATATGAAAACAATTATGAAATTGGAATGAGCGAGAAACATGTCATGGGATCAATATCTAGCAACTCAGATGTCCATAACCGGGGACACGGCTAATCGATTAGATTATATACTCTGCAGAGGTTAGTACACTTTACCCATGTGACTTGGCCAGCCCAGCTCGTACCACCACTCTCATTTAGGGTGATTATAGGGAGAATACCAAGAAGAGACTGTTCGGGAAGTAGCTCCTCAATCCCGACGCGCACCGGTCCAACCTACCAAAATTCTACATCTCTGGATACGCGGGTTCGAGTTTCCACAACCTACTAAGTCCAATCAACCGCCCATTTCATTATTGGCACATGGTTGTACACGTAAGCTACACAATAAAGAAGCCAATCATTCTCTCTTGATACCTGGGTGCCTTTCCGCAATGAAACCACCAAAAAATATCAATACCATCACACCCAGGAGATTCATTGATTAGGTTGTTTTAGTTTTCACAAACCAATACTTTTAGAAACAAGTCTCATGATGTAATCCAGCCCTCGTTCAACATAGCATGGCTAAGCACATCTACCAACGGTGTTTCATCTACAAGGAAGGCCCTACCACATAATAGGACATAGCATATCGATAGTATCATCCTACACATGCATCTACAAAATACACGACAATGCATTGAAAATAGTAGGAAGATATCAAGAACAAAGTAGCATCTACTTGCCTTGGTTGTAGCGGTCTAGAGCACAATCCTCACACGAGCAAGCATTGCACTCAACACAATCTACACGATACAATTGCAATCATAAACAAACAATGCGCGAGCATATGCAACAAATATGATGCATGAATGCAAGAACGACAAGTGAATTGGTGCTACAGGTGCACCCCAATAGCCTATAACATAACACTACCGATTGCATGCATGGAAAATAGTTTTAGCGCTATGGAAACTATTAGACAAAAGTAAAGCTCACCACTAGAGCTAGAACTTAAATAATTCACTACCGGTAGTATACTGTTTTTAAAATCTTGGAAAAATTCTACCACATAGGCATCGCTGATTAGAAACAGTACCAATTGGAATTACTCAAAAAGGAGTTATAAAACTTCCCGAGTAATTAAAACACTTCAGAAAGCCATTAGACAAATACTGCAGAAGTTTTTACTGTAAGCCTACCTTTTTAATTCACGATGAGATTCCCCTCGTTCATACGAGTTCAGGGACATATCATATGCGATTTTTGGAGCTACGGATCTTTTTCTACGAATTTATACTCCGAAAAGGCCACTAACTAGTTTGATTAAACTGTACTAAACTTGACAGTAAAAGTCTGAAACAAAGCTGCAGGGAGATTCTACACGACTCACTGAACTCGTACATATTTTATTTGCAATTTTTGGCCAAGCGGTTTAATTTCTACGCAATTTACAAGATTCTACCAAAATCTGCCAATTAAAGGGATTAACGAAATTGACCAGTCAATTGTGTCTGTTGACTAGTCAAAGCGTCTGCTGACTGGGCACTGACTGGACTTCTGACTGGTCAACGCCTGAGTCTGACCGGTCAACTAACGATCTAGGCTGCCGATCTGAGATCTGACGGTGGCTGCTGTCTTACCGGAAACGGATGGCGAAACGGACTCCGGAAGGCGCGGCGAGCTCCGGACGGCGGTGGCGATCGGCTCCAGCGTCGGGGTTTTTCCTGCACGGACGTACACATGGTCAACTATGGATCGACAATTAAATTTGCGCGCGAGGCGGCGCGCGTACATGCGTGTATGTGTGCGTGCATGTGCGCATGCGATGACGCGCATGTGCACGTGCGTGCGGGTGTGCATAGCACATGCGGCAGCCTTCGCGGCGGCAATGCGGCGTGGCGTGGCAGCAGCGGCGGCGGCGGGCAGCGGCTCGCAGCGACGGCAGCGAGGCGGCAGCGACGCTGGCGGCGGCGGGTGGAGCGGCGCAGCAGCGGGGCTTGGCGCGGCTCGGTGGGCGGGCGGCGGGCGGCAGTGGCTGGCGGCGGAGCCCGTGAGGCGACGGTGACGATCGCGGAGCGGAGGACGGAATAGAAAGAGGAGGAGGCGAACCGGGTGGTGGCGGTGATGGCGGCGGGCGGCGAGGTGGCATGGAGGCGGCGGCGGCGAGGTGGACGGGAGGCGGCGGCGGCGACGAGATCGCCTCGGGGCGCGCGCGCACAGGGAGGAGAGAGGCGGCGGGGTCGGGCTGGGAGTTGGGCACGGGTTACGAGGCGGCGGTGGGTCCCCTTTTTAAGTAGTCCCGCGCGCGGAATCCTGAACTGAAACGGTCCAGAAACTGACTCCAACTCGGAAATCGGTCCGGATTTTCGGACAGTTTTCCGGCGGTTTACTAAAACATCCGAGTCTTTTGCATACGAACTCTGATTTGAGCGATTCTCACGCCTACGGGTTCGTATCGTCGAGGGGAACAACCTTCAGTCGAAGTTTGAGCAAAAACTCGAACCTACAGGGGTGGTTGTTGCAAGTCCCTCTAAAGCTCCCCGCATGAACCTCGTATCGAAACAAAATAGGGTTTTGAAGATAGCGTTTCGCCGAACCTTTCTACTCGACGGTTTTGCATGGAAAGATATGATGCAATGCTATGAATGATATGCAAGACCAAATCTAAAATTTGGGATGTGACAGCAAGAAAATAAGATGTGTCATCAAGTTCGTGAGAGCTTTAATAACTAGTTTTCACATAACAAAATACTTTTTAGACGAAGCTTGATAATTTGATCGGAATAGCACAAGCTAATAGGTAGGTATGGTGTACACAAATGGCACATGTTTTGGTTCAAAGGGTTTGGAAACATGAGAAGTATGCCTTCTCAAAATAGGTTTTTGGCTAGCAAGGCTGGGTAGCAAGCAAGAGAGTTGAAATAAACAAGCAAACATACAAGTGATAAAGCCAAACATGTAATCTTTCTTAAAGACACAAAAAGATCTTAAATAAAGAATACTAAGCTTATGAGCCAACAAGAAAAAAATAGACGATACAAAATACCTGTAAGCCTTTTCTTTTCCTTTCAAACCTCAAAAGATTGCTACTGACCATAGTTGGGTTTGCCAAAACCAATTTAGATTCACTTGACGCTCCCAGAGTGATGCCAATACTAATCAACAAGATCCATCATATAATAGAGATTGCAAACTAAAATAAGAAGTGCAAAAAGTAAAAGATGAAACTTCTGATTAATATTCCATAAAGGCACTCACACCAAGGGATACATAGATAACCAACTAAAGGGGAGATACTTCCACATGAAAACCAAACTATAAGATAACCTCTCTACCAAAGATATGAATCCACTAGAAAGATAAAAGATAAAAGATAATGGTGGTGATACCGGGACACTCCCCCAAGCTTGGAACAAGCCAAGGGGATGCCAAACCTGATGATGAATTACTCCTTCGGTGGTGGCGGTGTTCTCTTGATAAGCTCTTCAATAAGTTTCTTCAAATCCTCAATCTCAAAGGTCAGAGTACGAATCAACTCCGAATTCTGCTCAATGAGGTTCATGATCATGTCGGGACTAGAGTTCCAGTCCTTGTTATTCTTTTCCCACTCTTCCTCCTTAGAGTGTTCCTTCCCTACATTGTTAGAACGAGGCATATCCCAAACCGAGGGCAAGTTCCCTTTGGGCACATGTTGATATTGACGCTCATGTATAAGAGTATGGAAGGGTCTCTTGGTACATGGAGGAGATGA
This sequence comes from Avena longiglumis, assembly GCA_030063025.1. NCBI lineage: Eukaryota > Viridiplantae > Streptophyta > Magnoliopsida > Poales > Poaceae > Avena > Avena longiglumis. The sequence goes on along the minus strand of CP125977.1, from coordinate 175,256,671 downwards.
CCGTGGATTGTATACAAGACGTGGAGGTTTCCCTCCTATAGACATCCGTGCTGTCATCCTAAGCTTGGTAGGTTTTGCCACCACTCCAATGCTTGCGACTGTAGCGCGGGTGTCCAGATGCTTGTCCTCCTCCATGTCTTCTTCATCCCCTACCAAAAATTCCTCCTTCTTGGGGTTTTGAGGATCATCTTCCTCGGGCTTCTTGACTTTGTCGTTGGTGGAGACCATGATGCTCTAAACTTGAGAAGATTTCCTGACAAAAACAGATCAAAATGAAAACATGACGTGAACACAATGCACGAACCTCGGGGGATATGGGGGGTTATATATTCTGAAGTTTCAATGCATAAGGAAGGTGCTGATATGAAACCGAGGCGGAGGCGGAGCAAGGGGGGTCTCACCCCCTCCAGGCGCGGCTAGCTGGGGCCTGCACTTGGGGTGGGTTTGTCCACCCCGGCCTCCGATTCGTCCTCTGTTCCATCTTGTAACTTCCCTTATGTATTAAAAATATCAAAAATATAAAAATATTGGGGTTTCGCGAACCTTCTGTTTTCACCACTTTTACCTATTCAATGTCGAACTCTGCAGATTCCTTTTCTCCTTCTCCTGGAAATTCCTTTCTTCACAAGGCAATACACAAACTTCAATGGCAAAATTAGTGTAAGCAAAAACAATAAACCTTTAGGTTCAAACTTCAACTGAAATCCATCAAAACAAAAGCTTCTGTAAGATGCAAATGCAAATGATAACAGAAATCTGTCAAAACAGACCAGCAGGTAAAGATTGATTTTTTCGAAAACCTTCTGTTTCTCAAATAAAAAAGTGCAAAACTAACGAAGGTTGGGGAACAACTTGTAGAACAAGCTCAGAAACATGCAGCTCCATCCGAAGTACTGAGCTCCCTCATGAATTTTTACAATGCAGCACAAAAATCTGTCCCAGGACAGTCACTTTTCACAACTCCTCTACTTCACAAAAGTAGTTGAACTTGACACAAAAACCAAAAAGTGATAAGGAGAGGTTATTACTGAGGTAATAACTTCTGAGACTCGAGAAAAATCTTGGGTTATCTCCCAACAAGTACTTTTCTTTAATGCCTTTAAGTTAGGCTTGAAACTTTCAAAGATGCTCACATAGGAGATAAATATTTGAAGTGAAAGAGAGCATCAAGAAGCAAATAACCAACACATTTGAGTCTAACCCACTTCCTATGCATGGGGATATCATGAGAAAACAAATTGTTGAAACAAAAAGCCACTAGCATAGGAAGACAAAACAGATGCAACTTCAAAGATTTCAACATAGAACGGGGAAACTTAACATTATTGAGATGCATAAAACCATGTTTCCCTCTATCATAATAACTTTCAGTAGCACTTTGAATAAAGTTTACAATATAATTGTCACTGGCAACAACTTTATCATCAGAATAAGCATACTTACAGTCACCAAAAAGAGGTCCAAGGTCATAAACCTGATCAATAGAAGCAAGTTGTTCCATCCTGAAATCTTTATTAGGGAAGCTATTTTCGCAAGGAGCTTTAGCAAATTTGAAAAAGTTAAACTCATAAGAATCTCCATCAAACTTAGTTAAAACTTTCTCCTTATTACAATCTATAATATTTCCACAGGTGTTCAAGAAAGGTCTACCAAAAATGATAAGACAAGTTTTGCTAGTTGCTGAATTAAGCACTAGAAAATCAGCAGGATACTTAATCTTACCGCAGAGAACCTCCACATCTCTTATAATGCCAATGGGGCAAATGGTTTCATTATTAGGAAGGTGAATAACCACATCAATGTCCTCAAGCTCACAAGGACCAATCTCATGCATAATTTCCCTGTAAAGCTCATAAGGAATAGCACTAGAACTAGCACCAATATCACATAAACCATAGTAGAAATGATCACCAATTTTAACAGAAAAGCACAGGAACACTAGCTTTTATAGCTTTACTAGGATGAGAGATAATATTAGAAGCGTCTTTATAGAAGACAATGTGCTCATCCTCTATATTTCTAGTGACAGGGTCTTTCACAATAGCTACCACAAGTTCAACACTCATTTGCTCATCAGGCTCCACAGTTTTCTTTGTACCTTTGTTATTTGCACTAATAATCATAGAACACTCCTTTACCTTAGCTGGGAAAGGTATTTTCTCAACATGAGGTTCAGGCACAATATGATTACTAGTACAAACTTCAGCACTTCTAACAGGAACATGACTAACAACATCTTTATAAGGTGCATGTTACTTATTCCACTTCTTCTTGGGAATTTCTATGTAAGAGGCAAATGCCTTAAAACCGTTGGCAATACTTTGGGAATCAAGACCAAACTCATTACTAATATCACGGAAGCCATCAGTTCCCATAAAAGATTTAATGCATTCATAATCATAGTTTATACCTGAATTTCTTCCTTTGTCATTCTCCCAAGCTTCAGTGTTTTCTTGAATACGGTCTAGTAGATCCCATTTAGCTTCTTCCTTCATACGTGTGAATGATCCAGCACAAGAAGCATCTAGTAAATATTTATCATGAAGAGAAAGCCTAGCATAAAAGTTATTGATAATAATATTGTTAGGGAGTTCATGAATAGGACATTTAAGCATTAGTAACTTCAACCTTCCCCAAGCTTGAGCTGTACTCTCTCCATCACGAGGCCAAAAGTTATATATCAGATTTCTATCCTTATGAATCTCACTAGGAGGATAAAATTTAGAATAAAAGAGAGATGGCATCTCCTCCCATTCCATGGATTGTACATTCTTCAACAACTTATACCATTCTTCATCTCTCCCTTTCAAGGATATGGAGAGTAACTTCTTCACCTGTTCAGTTGTGATACCTGGACACTTAAACAACCCACATAATTCATGGATAAAAAGCAAATGATCACCAGGATGGACAATTCCATCCCCTAAATAATAATTATCCATAATACGATCAACAATATTTGTAGGTATCTTAAAAGGATCTATCTCAACAGGTGGTGGTTCATATACTACCCTAGCAGTGGTAGTAGTTTTCCCAAACAGAAAAACAAGTGGGTTATCCATATTGGAAACAAAGCAACAAACAGAAACAAAATCAATACTCAAAGTAGATGTTTCCTTTACCAGTTCCACTCTTCAATAGCGCTTCACTCCCCGGCAACGGTGCCAGAAAATAGTCTTGATGACCCACAAGTATAGGGGGTGTATCGTAGTACTTTCGATAAATAGGAGTGTCGATCCCAACGAGGAGCAGAAGGTGTTGACTAGTGGTATGGAGCAGGAAATCTCTGTAAATACTTAGCAAACGGATTTTTAGTGGTTTTATGATAAAGCAACAAAACAAAGTGCAAGTAACAAAGACAACGAGAAAGTGGCCCAATCCTTTCTTAGCAAAGGACAAGCCGGTGTAAATACTTATAAGGACCAAATGCTCTCGAGGACACATGGAAATTCTGTCAAGTGCTGTCGCTTCAAATAGCTGAGTACTCTTCTTTGGTGTTGTAAGTGTTGTGTGGGTGAACCTGTGCTAACATACCGACCTTACTTGGACTAATACATACTTGTGATTAAAGACCCTCCAAGCATCCCCAACTACAGGAAAGTAATTAAGATATAAATCTAACCACAACCTTAAACTCTGAGATCCTACGATCCCTTGTGCAAAGGTGTCCTAACGGAGGTTTAGGTTTCTATCACTCCGGCAACCCCACAATTAGTAGCCAAATGCACAATGCATTCCCCTAGGCCCATAAATGGTGAAGTATCATGTAGTCGACGTTCACATGACACCACTAGAAGAATAGCACCACAACTTAAATACTAAACCATTGAATAATAACTCAACCCAAATCCAATACTAACAACATGACTTCTCCCATGTCCTCAAGAACTAAATGAACTACTCACGAGACATCATATGGATCAAGATCAAAGATGATATGATAATGGATAACAATCTGAACATAAACAATAATCCAATGGTTACACTCACAAGCATCAACTACAATAGTAATCAACAGCGGGAATGTTTCCCCTAATGAACTAAGCAAGTATCCAACACGATTGTTACAGCGGGATGGAGTGGTGATGATGGTGCTGGTGGAGATGATGGTGTGGATGATGATGATGATCCCGATGAAGCCTAGCTTGACGATGGTGTTGATGGCGACGATCTCCCCTCTCTGGGAAGGAATTTCCCCGACAGAAATCTGTCCCCGAGAGAGATCTTTCTCTCTCGGTGTTTTCCGCCCCGCAGAGGTGGCAGATATCTATCTGTGGTCGCTCCCCTCGTGTTAGCGCAGGGAAGATATAGGCGAGAGGGCGGAGTCGGGAGACGAGCAGGTGGGCCACACCTGCCCTAGGAGCAGCCCAGGGGGGACCCGCGCCTAGGGGGTGTGGGTCCCCTGCGGCCCTTCTTCACCTCCCCTTCTGGCTTCCTCTGTCTTCTGGAAAAAATATAATTTTACAATATTTTTCTGGTATTTTCTGATCTTCGCGAAATTGAATCAAAACACCTCCTTTTCCATCAGAATCCAGACTCCGACAGTTCATCCTCCAAGAATCATCCAACATGCATAAACAGATGAAAAGACATAAGTATTACCTCATAATAAGACATATATCAATGAATAGAGGCAAATTATGATATAGAATGGTGATGCAAATTGGACGTATCACTTTTCTAACTAGCAACTATGGGAAATTTGAAGAAAGTCATGCCAATCTCTCAAGCTCGCATGAGGATCTTCTAGTCTCCCATGGTAGGATAAGGTTAGCTCATGAGGCCATTGTGTCAAAGGTAACATCTAGTGGGCCTCATGTGGACATTAGCACTATATCTACTCCAAATGTTATATTGCCATGTGCTAGTCCTTGTAATTCATCCTCTCACAACCATGTTATGTATTGTGATGAATTGCATCATTGGCCTTGTTGCTCTAACAATAAAGCTTCTACTTCCTCTAGTATTGTTGTTGATACTAACCATGTAGAGGAAATCAAAGAGCTCAAGGCTCAAGTCACTTCGTTGAAGAATGACTTGAAAAGGTGTCATGAAGGGAAGACCACACTCAAGAACATGTTGAGTGTGCGATGATCCCCAAGTGAAAAGAGTGGGCTTGGATGCAACTCCAACATCAAGAACAAGCCCACTAACATGTTGAAGCACAAGGGAAAAAAGAAGAAGGGCCAAGGACAAGTGAACAATCCGGCCAACATTGTGTGCTTCAAGTGCAAGGAAGAAGGGCATCATGTGAGGGATTTCCCATTAAAGAAGTCTCTTAGTGAGAAGCAACGAGGGAAGCGGCCTCAAGCTCCTCCACAAGCTCAAGATGGGCCACTTCCCAAGAAGCCTCTAGCTCTTCTTCATGGTGCAGCTCCTCCCAAGAATAAAGATGGCAAGAGAAGAACTTGCTACATATGTCGTGAGAATGGGCACCTTTCTTCCTCATGCACCATGGGTAACTCCTCATCCCATTCTATCTTGATTGATGATGCTTATTCACTTCGTAAGGATGAGGGTGGCAATGTGTTTGCCAAATTTGTTGGTGCCCAAAGTGGTGTCAAGAAAAGAACCATTTGGGTGGCCAAGCCTATTGTAACTAACTTATTAGGACCCGACTTGGTTGGGGACCAAAAAGCTAAAACTTGATCAATAGGTGTTTTTGGAGGGCATTGATGATGCAGCCCGTCCTACGGACGCCCCTCCATCTACACCACCTAGTTCCCAAAGTGGACCAATGACTCGCGCTCGAGCCAAACTTCTACAAGCTAAGGTTAACTCGCTCCTTTCCTCGTGTGATTTTGATACGCCCCTGGATGGCTTGCTACTTTATATGCCGACTCTATGCATCCTCAGGTATGAAGAGAAGGACCCACGGAACAGAGCAACCACGGCAGAAGAGACCAACAACATCCAGGCCCCAATGGTACTACCAGATCCTACAATCAGTACTACCGGTGCGAGCGGCATGACCGGTCACAACTACCGCGCACTCTAGAAGGAACCCATCCAAGCCCCAGACCTCGGCGGTACTACCGGACGCATGAATCGGTACTACCGGTCAACGGTACTACCGCCTCTTCTACCGCTCACTACTGACGACTCCAACTGAAGCTCCAGGACCGAAAGCGGTACTACCTGTACCAGAGCGGTACTATTGGTTATGACCGGTACTACCGGTCCTGTGCCCGGTACTACTGGTCGCCCCTAAACCGGTTCGCGCCAACTCGGCCCAGCGCCTTGTACCCCTTTATTTTACTTCCTCGTTTCGTTCCCAAACTACCCCTGTTTATGTGGCTGGCCTATAAATAGCCCCCACCCACTATTGTAATTCTCAGACTTGGATAATGGTAATTGAAGACACCCCTTAAGGATCTATCAATTGCTAGTCTCATGCTCCTTGACCAGGAGCACCAATTATCCCCCGCCTCTTGGATTTTGCCTCGTGCGTTCAACTTGTACAAGTCCTTGGAGTTTGGTGTCTCGTCTCCAAGTAGTCAAGATCTCATCAAGCCTCTTACCCGCGTTGTTGGCCGTGGGAGAGTGTATTACCCAACGCCGAACCTAGGGATTGTGTTGGACCGGCTGACACCGGCGTGAGCTATCGGCTTGTACCGTGTTTTCGTGTGTGTGTGTGTGTGTGTGTTCATCTAGTTCTTCGCGTGTGAGTTCGTGAATTTCACCCCCTCAATCCCTCCCCGATTTCCACGGGATTCGTGAAAGATCGGGCCACCCTGAGGGGTAACCCCCAACATATTGGTATCAATAGCAAGGTTGATCACGAATTTCCCCGCAATTTTCTTCTATCCATCATAAATTCGAAAATTACCAAAAAGAGCCCCAATTGGCCTTCGGATCGGTCTCTGATTTTGGTGAGTTTTTCATGGTTTTGGACCATAGAACTACTTCTTTGGGAGTCGATCTACCTTCTTCATGTGTTTCTAGCCCAACTTTTCGGTCCGATTACCACGAATTTGAGGGTTTCCAGGTCGATTGCATGCCCATGCCCGAGCTCGGCGGTACTACCGGTCACAACTTGTGGTACTACCGCACATCATCGGTACTACCGGTCGTGGGTGGCGGTACTACCGCCCGCAACTGATAGTTTTATTTTCCTTTTGCGCCTCAAACTCGTTTTCTGATTGTCCTCTTTTGTTTGTTCGTGTTTCGCGTGTTTTTCGCCATACTAACAAAAGCTTCCGCAACAACATTCATCCCGCATTCGTCGACACCGCCACATCCGAACATCTTCCACAACACCGGTTGCAAGTCGTCAACAATACCGAAGGTATAACTTGCACCACTTTGACAACCCATATCTTCCTTTGTGTGTATCTATCCTATGAGAGCAGCTCATTTTGTGTTTGTCTAAGCATTGTGCACTTTCCATTGGAAAGTGGGAGTGTGAGGGCAAATAAAAAAGTTAACATAGTAGTATAGAAAGGGAGAAAAAGAATAAAAACACAAAAGAAAAAGAAAATAGAAAGATACATAGTCTCCCAATACAAAGAGAGTATCATGTTTTGTAAAGATCTCCTTGGCTTATTATTTCTCATGTCTCTATATAGGTATTCTTGTGTCTCTCCTCTGTTGAGCTGAGGACAAACTTCCTTCTTTCCCCGCCGGCTTATGATGATTTCCATTGAAGAAATTCCTCCGTGGATAGAAAAGACAGCTTTCTAACGTGATATGCGCTAAAGAAAGGTCCGCACTTAGTGAAGCGGGAACCCTAGTTGTCAAGCTTGTAAGCAAAGAGAGATGAAAAAGCGCACCAAGGCAAGTGCACAAATCCGTTGCTTAACCCTCTTTTGGCAAACGAGTTGTGGTCTCTCCTTGCGTTGGCACGACCCCGAGCTTAGTCTACGTTAGGACATTTTATGCTCATTTTCATAGTCGTGCTAACCCCATTCATGTCCAAGTGTGTGTTCTCTCGTCTTTTTGGTAGATCGTATCCTTTTTTCTTTTGGTATTTGGTTCTTTACCAGAACAATAACTTTTGTCTTCGATCGTTTCGTTTGGTTTTCCACAAACCTAACCTTCCACCAAAAGCTTTTGAGAGTTGTAGTTTATTTGTGTGTGAGTTTCTTTGCGATTTCACTTGGCAAGCTCTTAGCTCTCTTGTGTGGCAATTGGTTTGATACAATCTCCAAGGTGAGGTAAAAGGCTAACTTCCCACATATTCTCCTCCATATACAATTCTTGTCAGCTTTGCGTCATGGATAGGAATTGCGAGTCGTACCAACCAACGCCACCTCAAGAGAAAGACACACAATACATGACAAGATGGGATCATTGGAAGGTCCAAGGAGAATTCAACTACCGTTGTGATGCCCTTGAGCGGCGCCAAGACGAACAATTTAGCGAAACCCGAGTGGAGTTCAAGAGCATCGACAACCGTTTCGAAGAGGTCCGAGGACAAATGCATGCCATGCAACACAACCTCGTCCATAAAAATGAAGCTCTTGGTCGTGCTATCGCCGCAACGGATGAGAAGCTTCAACGCCTTATTGATGGAATAGCAAGGCCGTGATCTCGTGAATCAAGCTCGTCACGGCACTCCTCAAGTGAATCAAGCTCTTCACGGCACTCCTCAAGTGAATCAAGATCTTCACGCCATCACGCTTCAAGTTAACAAGATGGACCCGCCCTTCACTCCATAAGCTCTTCTCAAGCGGTTCCATCTCCGCGACACTCCGCAACGTCAAGATATGATGGTGACCTATCCGCAAGACCTCGAAGACGTGAAGAGAACCGACCACAACCAAGGGCACTCGTGATTCAACAAGAACAACCTCAAGTGGACCCCCAAGCCCATCGTCACCGACACATTCATTCAACAACAAGTGAAGCCTTCGAATTGGACGAAGAAGGTCGCCGTCGACGTGAAGCACTCTAAGACCCACCAAGGCGTCATCATCGACATGAACATCAACATCGACAACATGAGCACCATGACGAGCCTCCTCCACATCATGAAGAAAGGGAGCACCCCTTTGTACATGCGGCTCGCCGTCCTTCTCGTTGTCAACCGCGCCAAGAACAAGAGAAAGCTCCCCAAGCTCGTCATGAGGACCATGCGCCTCCTCCTCGTCATCAACCGCGCCAAGAACACGACCAAGCTCCCCAAGCTTGTCGTCAAGACCACGTTCCACCACAAAATGCGGCACCACAACAACTGCAAGGGCAACACCACCATCACCAAGCGAGACGTGAGAGCTCAGATGATGAGCATGTCCACCAACATCATGGCAACCGCCGACACCGGAACCACAATGAAGAAGAAACTTTCGGCAAGCTCAAATTCACCATGCCAAAGTTCACCAGTCCTAGTGAACCCGAAGAATATCTCTCGTGGGAACTCAAGGTTGACAAGATCTTTCGCATGCACAACTATAGCAATGAGAAGATGATGGCCATGGCTTCCCTAGAGTTTGATGACTATGCCAACCTTTGGTGGGAACAAGTCCAACTCGCTCGTGAAGCAAAAGAAGAGCCTCCAATTACAACTTGGCAAGATATGAAGGCTCATATGAGATCCTGCTTTGTTCCTTCGCACTACACACGTGACCTATTCGACAAGATTCAAACACTTAGTCAAGGGACAAAAATAGTGGAAGAGTACTTCAAGCAAATGGAGCTCAACATGATCCGTGCAAACATTGAAGAGCGTGATGAGAAAACAATGGCACGTTTCCTCAATGGATTGAACCACCAAATCAAGCGCATCACCGAGTTCCAAAAGTACAACAACATGGTTGAGCTTGTGCACATAGAAACAAAAGACGAATGTCAAGTGCAAAAGTACATCAAGTACAACAAGCCAAAGACATACTTCACCTACAAGCAAGCGCCAACCACTACATCAACAACCCCAAATGGAAGCTCCTCAAGTACCACCAAGCTTCCCTTCAATCCAACACTTCCTCAAGGAAAACCTCCCACAAGTGGCAAATACACAAAGGATGATCAACCATTCAATGGTGAATGCTACAAGTGTGGAGGCAAAGGACACAAGTCGGCCACATGTGGAAACAAGAAAGTTGTGTTCATCCACGACAATGGCGATGAAGAATACTTGAGTGAAGATGAGTTTGATGCAAGGGTCAAGGAAGCATTGGCTAGACAACATTTGGAAGATGACCAAGAACTACTTATTTGTGAGCATTACGCAAGTCCATCACTTGTGGTCACAAGGGTCTTAACTACTCAAGTCAATGAGAATGAAGACCAAAGATCAAACATCTTTCAAACTCGTGCCGGTATCAATGGGAAGTCCATCAAAGTTGTCATCGATGGAGGGAGTTCCCACAATCTTGCAAGCACGGAATTGTGTGAGAAACTCAACCTCACCCTCCATCCACACAAGCATCCCTACCATATACAATGGCTAAGTGACCAAGGATCCATCAAGATCAAGCACACCATATCGGTAACTTTCTCAATTGGACCATACAAGGACACGGTGGAGTGTGATGTGGTTCCCATGACGGTTTGTCACATGTTGCTAGGTAGGCCATGGCAATATGACAAGCGTGCTTTGGATGATGGTCACACAAACACTTATACCTTCAAATGGCTTGACAAGACTTGTGTTTTTCAACCAATGACTCCTAGCCAAATAATTGCGGACAATGCAAAGGATTTAGCGAGGGCGCAATGCACAACACCATCTTGTGAGAAGAGCGGTGAGCGAGAGAACCACACCATAGTGAGTGAGAGCCACAAGCCAAACTCGAGTGGAAAAACTAAGAGTGTTCTTCTTTCCACCAAAAGTGAGATGAGAGAAGTGTGGAACAACCCATCCATCTTGCACTATGTCCTTATGTGCAAGGGACTAGCTCAAGGAACTAATGTGTAACACCCTCAAAATCGGCCCTATGCAAGTTTCAGCGCTTTCCGCCAAACCCGCATAGAAACGATTCAAAGGTGCCCACCAAGCACTTGCGTGCGGGTGGAAAACGAAGTAATAGCATTACACAATAGTCCTCGATGGGACCCACAGAACAGATATATACAACAGCGACTCAAAGAGTCAAGAATACAGATATACAATACAAAGATCCAAATCACTTTTAAAACGATATAGCGTCCGAGTACGGACAAGATGCAAATTGATCTAAGAGCCCTGAAGAATAACCAATGGCGTCCATAACCCTGCCCAGGCCAAGCCGGAAGGGTAACCCTGCTAACGACGTCGATCTCAAAACCTGCTTAAACTAAAGGGGTGCCGACGAAGGGAAAAGGACAAAGAGAGCGGTCAGTACTGAGGCCAGTACACGGCGAGGCTAGAATTCGGCGGTCCTCGCCTACATAGGTATGGTGGACTGAGCGGCAGCGCAACATGCACTAAACAACCTATATAGACTCGATACAACTAGCGGCTATCAGAGAGGGGTAAGAAAGACCTATTCGGAACCAACCTGATACTACCACCAAACATACCCATCCTGGTGTTTCCCCCTCGAGACCAAATGAGGAAGTCAACCGAGGAACTCACACAGTTGGCAGTTTTATTTATTCAGTTATCGTTGCAGTAATTACTAGTCAGGTATAGATAGTCATCCGGATATAATAAGCAGTGGGCACTTTTAGTTAACCATTCCGTTGTAGTTGCAACACTTACTAGTCAGATTCAATTAGCATGAGATATCCCAAAACCCAGCAGTTGTTGGTACTTTTATTTAGCCATTCCGTTTTAGTTGCAATACTTACTAGTCAGATGCAATGGTCGCAAGCGACAACCCAAACAAGCAATTGTTGGCAATTTTATTTAGCCATTCCATTATAGTGAAGCTGATTACTAGTCATTATAAAGTCAAATTTATAGCACTACTTTAGTTATAGTTGTCTATGATCGAGATACTGTGCTCCAAGTCGTCCATAAGCGCGGACACGGCTTTGAAGTTTTACCTGCAGGTGCACAAATAGCAACACACACTCGATCAACCTCGGAAAAACCAAATCAAAACCCAACGAGGATTTCACGCAAAGCAATCACAAGATTGAAATATTTCAGGGGCCACCCCATTGAGTACACCATAGCGAAGTTAGCTGACTCGAGATGGACTCAAGGTTTGCGCGATGGTCAGAAACGATCGGGAACCCGAAAATGTGACTGGGCTTGTCGATACCGCGAAAACACTCCGCTTACCTAAACAGTACAGGTGCTCCTCGCACAATCGTAATAAAGCAGTAAAGCATGGCATAAGTACAGGATAGTAAATAAAACCTCAAACTAGTTTGTGGCCCCAAGAAATAAGAATGAATCAATCTCTGGCTCAGGGGGGTCCCATAATCCTCCTGGATGTGGATAGCGCGAATATTCAAGGAACAGGTATCAAGTACTCGGGGTCCTACGGGGCACAAGTGGATGGTTAACAACCAAATAACATCTATTGCCCACCTGTGCCTCTGCATTTACCTACTTCAATTTTAGTTGTTAAACAGTAATTAAAGTCTTGATCATCTCCAACAATAAACACACGGCAATACTCCAACAACTGTGGTACTTGACGACACGCAACAACACTTGAGCAAGCGCGACTCTGACGCCAGGTCCAACTATCTACCAAACAACAGGTAATAGGAGGTGTCCAAGGCAATATAAGGCTGCAAGGGAGAACACGGGTACGAAAACTAGAGCATCGCAACACAGATAGCAATAGATCAACATGAGGGAATAAATACTTTAAAAGTAAGATAGGTAGAAAGGGGGAGGTGCTCGCCTGAAAACATTGTCGAAGGTTCATCCGAAGATCGGGTCGACACTCGCATCAACTCATCGTCCTAATCCGTGAAGAACCAAAACACTAGAATAAACACCGGATGCAATATTTAATACTACGGCAAAGATCGGGCATGATGCATGTATGATGTATGACATGGCAAAGCTGCGATGCAATTAGGTCATATTAAGCGGAACCGGGGTCCCGACAATTAATTGATAGGTTCATGTTATTTAGATACCCTGCAATTTGAATGTTGTCTTAACAGGGCAAGATAAGTTACCGGTTCGCTACACAAATTTAAATGGGACCAATATACGACTAGATTTGCCCGCATATGGATCCCATATTTAATTATAAGGTGAATCGAAATAAGGCCCCCAAACCACACAAATATGCATGCATGAACAATTATTATGCAACAAGTTTTATATTTAGCAATTATAAAATAGGGGATCGGGAAAGGTTCACACATTAGGGTTCGGCGAGCTTGGGGTTCGATGGATCGGGGCCGGACTCAGGGTTCAACAGGGATCGAGGTTCAGATTCAAGATGGAGAACTTGGGTCCATGCGGTCGATCTTGCCGTCGCGAAGATCTTGTCGGGTCCGTGTATCGGGTCGGTCTTGGCGTTCGGGATGTAGAACTTGGCGTTCCGCGGCGAAGTACTTGGCGTATCCGACTCGACGAACTGGGCGCACCGGGATCGGTCTTCGGAGTCCAACTCCGGGAAGGAGAACTTGGTGTTCCGAGGGGGATCTCCGGGTCATCGGCTCCAATTGTTGACGATATTCTTGGTTTGGTGTCGGTGTGTCTTTAGGTACCGTAGATCATGTACATCCTTGGTAGCGACACGATGTCCTTGTGGGGGTTACGGCTCGATGCATCTTCAACAGATCGATTTCGGGGCAGAACACATCAACATATAGGAATGTGCAAGCAGTCTTGTGCATCATAGCGCTTGTGATCAAACACTGCATCCCCACAGGCGGTCAACGCAAACAGGGAACGGCCCCAGGGGCGAGCAAAACGGTGGACAGGGTGAGGCGGTCGCGGTCAAGGCGAGACACAGAGGCGCAGACGGCGGGGACCGGTACGGAGGGTGCCAGCCATGGCAAGCTCCAGGGAAACGAGGGCGGCGCTACAGAGAGGACAGCGGCGGGGTCGAGCCGGAGAGGAAGACGACGGCGGGGACGACGGGAACTTACTCATGGCCGGGCGGCCAAGAGGCGGAGGCGAGATCGAGGCGGTCGCTGGTGGGAGCCAGCAGCGGCAGTCACGGCAGCAGCCGAGGACTGAGGAGACGGCGGCTCGGGAGGAGGCCGACGGGTGACCGCGGAGGAGAGGGAGGCGGCGCTGCTGGAGGCGATGAGGTCGGGCTCATGGAGGAGGAAGCCCGTGGCGCCGACGGGAGCGGGCAAGGCGGCAGATCCTGACATGGCGGAGGAGAGGAGCGCTGGCGTCTGCTGAGAGAGAGAGGCGGCTGGTCGGCGGTGGAGAGGTGGTGCTTGGCGGGCGGGGTCGGCTTGCAGAGGCCGGGCCTTGAATGGCCAGGAAAAGCGAGGCGGCAGGATGAGAGAGAGAGTCAGGGAGCGTCGCGTGCAAGCGAGATGGTGGGAGGAGAGCGGGCGAGTGGGGCAGGGAGGTGGGCCAGGTTGGTGGGTCTGCCGGGGTGGTGGGTGGGCGCCCAGTGGGACCATGGTGGCAGGCTGGCGGCTGTGTGGGGGAGCTGGGTCGCGTGCGTGTGTTGTGTGTTTGGTGTTGCGTCAAGTGGGTGGGGCCAGCGGGGAGTGGGGTCGGGGTGGGCCCAGGCTGGCTGTAGGGGGTGGCTGGGATTGGTGAGGTGGCTGTGTCGAGTGATGAGGTGGAGGGAACGGTGAGGTGGCAAGCTGTGGTTGGTCGGCGTGAGGTGGAGGGGCTAGGTAGGATTAGGTGTAGGTATAAAAGGGTGGTCTAGGGTTGGGATTTTGGGCCTACCGGAGTTGTAGACTGCTGCTAGCTGGGCCGTTGGGCCTGGCGGGCGGCGGTCTCCTCCGGGGTTTATAAAATAGGGTTTTTATATTATAATATATTTATTTTGTTCTGTTCAAATTAAAACAGTTGCAAATATGTTGTAGACAAAATAAAATATCCGAATAGACCAGGTTTTTGATTTGAATAAAGAGATGGGGTATTGTAGAAAACAAAGAGAGGCTTTTAGAGAAATAGTTTTTAGTTTAACAGATGCATGATGCCTGAGCATGCAGTCATGATGATGCAATGCACAAAAACAACGTGATTTTCTAATAGTGGTTTTGCGGGATGCCACATAATGACTTGACAAATGTTCCTCCTTCTTTGATGACTATTTTGCAGGAATTGCAAGATGTGTTCCCCGAAGAGCTTCCTCATGGACTACCCCCTCTTCGTGGAATCGAACACCGCATAGACCTCGTACTCGGCGCACCCCTTCCAAACCACGCCGCGTACCGCACGAACCCAGAAGAGACGAAGGAGATAGAACGACAAATCAACCAACTCGTCTCCAAAGGTTTGATCCAAGTAAGCACTAGCCCAAGAGTGGTACCCGTGATTCTTGTCCCAAAGACGGATGATACGTTGCGGTTATGCATGGACTGTCATCCAATAAATGCTATCACCGTGCGTTATCGACATCCTATACCGCGTCTTGATGACATGCTTGATGAGTTGTGTGGAGCCACTAAATTTTCTAAAATTGATCTTCGTAGTGGTTACCACCAAATACGCATGGCCGAGGGTGATGAGTGGAAAACCGCATTCAAGACCAAACTTGGTCTCTATGAATGGTTGGTTATGCCTTTTGGCTTATCTAATGCCCCATCCACCTTCATGAACCTTATGAACCATATTTTGAGATCTCTCATTGGAAAGAGTGTCATTGTATACTTTGATGATATTCTCGTTTATAGCAAGTCACTAAAGGAGCATGTTACACATGTTACGGAGGTCCTTCAAATTCTTCGTCATGAAAAGCTATACGCTAATCTCCCAAAGCGTACTTTTGCGAAAGACAAACCGATTTTCCTTGATTTTGTTGTTTATTCTAATGGCATTGAAGTTGATGTCTCAAAAGTTAAAGAAATACGAGATTGGCCCGTTCCTACCAATGTTAGTGAACTTCGTAGTTTTCATGGGTTGGCCGGTTTCTACCGTCGCTTTGTGAAAGACTTTTCGACCATTGATTTCCCTCTCAACGAGTTAACCAAGAAAAATGTCACATTCGTTTGGGGCAAAGCACAACAAAAAGCATTTGATGAGCTCAAAAAGAGGCTCACCGAAGCACCACTCCTCGCTTTACTGGATTTCACAAAAAAATTTGAGATTGAATGTGACGCTAGTGGTATTGGCATTGGAGGCGTCCTTATGCAAAATGGGCTTCCTATTGCATACCATAGCGAGAAACTTGATGGCGCATCCATTAACTATCCTATTTATGACAAAGAGCTTTTTTCCTTGGTTCGTGTCTGTAACATCCCAAAAACCATGGTTTCAAAACTCATTCATATCATCTATGCATTTCATTCATTCATTTAGGGTTTATCAAAAATCACTTAGAAACAGAAGTTGAGTCTATGATTTCATGTGGACATTTGATTCCAATATGACCATCACACTTTGAAATTTGGAAGCTTAAGTACTTGTTTACTTGACTCCATTGTTGGAATGTTTGTGTGAAGCTTTAACCATGATTCAAAACTTAGAAGTGATTCAAAAACCCTAAAATTCAAAATATTTGCAACTATAGCAAAATCTCTGTTCATTTTGAAATCCAAGCTTGACCAAACCCTACAAAGTAATCACTTGGTTAAAAGACTGCATTTTGAAACCACAGAACCCTACAAGGATCCCCAGATTTGTTTGAAATCAAAAAGGATTTGAATTCATAACAAAATCAATTCAGAAAATAGGAAACAGAAAAAGAAAAGGGCAAAGAAATGAAAAAGGCCATGCGGCCAGGATCTGGCCCAGCAACTAATCCAGCCCAGCAAGCCCACCCGGGCACTTCTTTTCCTCCTCTCACGCGCGGACGCACGCACTGAGCCGCTGACAGACGGACCCCACATTCACCTAGCGCGTTACGCTGACAAGCGGGCCCTATCTGCGCTGGCATCGTCTTCCCCAAACTCCCGCCCGCGACCACGTCGCAGGAGCAGTGATGGCCGGTGATGGCGCGGCTTAATTGGGCCATTTAACGCAGGCGTTTCGTCGAGGCATCGGCTATAAGTTCCCACCTCCCCACGATCATTTTCCCCCAGTCAATCGCACACTCACGCCACCAGGCCGTCCACGACTCACTCGAGACCGCCGCAGATAGAGCTCACTCCGGCGATCGATTCCAGTAAGTTCCGAGCTCCCCTCTGCCCCTCTTTCTTGCCATCTGTTCCAGTGAGTTGTTGCGCACCTCCTGACCTCACTAGTTCATCCTATACTGCCCAGCCACCGGTTCCACTCGACACCTCAAGCACCGACGACGGCATCAACTCCGACGAGTTCTTCCGGTAAGCACAGACCGTCCCTCGCCTCCCCGTTCATGCTCACGACATCCCCATGACCCCGTGAACCTAATCG
The DNA here is from genome assembly GCA_030063025.1 of Avena longiglumis. NCBI lineage: Eukaryota > Viridiplantae > Streptophyta > Magnoliopsida > Poales > Poaceae > Avena > Avena longiglumis. The sequence continues at coordinate 175,239,357 of CP125977.1, read as the reverse complement.
TGTCGCTCTTTTGCTCTGAGGAGGCTCACAGCACCGTCCACGACGACCATCTGTCGCAACCAACGCCGCCACAAACTCCGGCGACCAATTCAGGTAAAACCCGAGCGCCCCTTGCCCTCTCTTCCACACGAGCTTGCTTGCCTGTGTTTTGCGCAACTCTTGATGCCACTGGCTCGTGTTAGGGCGACACCAAACCTCGGCAAGCACCACATCTGCAAGCAACCGGCGCCGCCGTTACTCCGACGAGCTCCTGAAGCCGTACCAGCACGCCCCTTCGCAAAGCAACACCACCTCGAGCTTCAGCACGCCTTCGCGGATCTGGTAAGCGCATCCTTGCATCCTAGAACGGCCCGAGCAACGGCACCGTAAACAGACACGCCGCCGGTCAAACACCGCCGCCCGTTTCTGGTTGATAGATTGTAGCCGTCAGATCTTGATCCCACGCGTAGAAACAGATCACTTAACGAAGGGGTAAGGACAGATCTGAGCCGCGCATCGTTAGTTAGATCCAACGGCACAGAGAGACGATCCGGTGCGAAGCGGTACGGGCGAATGAAAACATGACGCGTGGCTAGGTTTAGTTTAAAAACAGAAATTAAAACCAGATTTAGATTCAAACTTCAAATGCTTATAACTTTTGAATGCCACGTTGGATTTTTGCAAACTTTATACCGTTGGATTCAGGGAAACAAGACCTTTCTGAATATCCACTTTATTTAACATATAGTAACAGTTAAAAATGCTTTTTATTGTGAAACATGTTTAGGGCTATTTTAGATATGGTTTAAATCTTGTATATTAATTTGGAGCCAAATAAGTTTAGTTGGCAAACTTGTGTCTTGTTAAGTTTCTGTACTCATGAACATGTTTGGTATAATTTTCAAAAAAATCACCACTTAGTAAATTCTTGCATGCATGCATCCATATTATTTTGGTTGCATTTTTATTGTGTGTAATTGTGTGCTATTGTTTCTTGTGTAGATTTTGATAGTGATTGTGATTGTGAAGAGTGCTACTCCCCACACTACCAAGGCAAGTGATATTTGCATGAATATATATTGTCCTATGTTTTTGAACTAGCATTAGATATTTTATTATATTTTTGCATAATATTTTGTCTAATGGAAAGGTGGAAAATCCTATGTAGTCTACTAGCATTGTTAGGAAGTTATTACTAAGATAAGTTGCCATACTTGCTTAGCCTAGCATATAGCAAACAAGGGTGGTGAACATCTATATATATATATACTATATGATAAAATATTCTAAGTCAAGAGACTTATGTTTTCTTAATAAAACTACTAAGTTAAATAAACCTCCTGGGTGGAATGGAATGTATGGGTTATGTTGAGTGGTTACACAAGGCCATGGACTTGGGTTGTGTATCACACTTGTGGAATGCCACCCAGGCACAAAGAGGTTTGGAGGCCAAGTGTGGAGAAAGCTTACAGTGCAACCACTTGGCAAAATGGGCTCTGCCATGATCATATAGGATGCTAGAACTTAGTCATATGGACAGTTGGTGGTAGATGGGATGATAGGTTGGAACGCGTCCATTTGACTAAGGAAAGGCTTCGAAAGGTCCTGTCTTGGGAAACCAAGTGCAGTGGGGAAAGTGCACAACCTCTGCAGATGGAAAACCTAAGTACTTAGCCTTGTCCAAGGAAATGGACACTTGAGCATCAAGACATGGAAGCCACAAGAATCTCATCACTCCAACTTCTAAAATTAAAAACTTGTGGGTGAACAAGGGTGAAGGACCTCAATGTCTATTGATGGTTTCCTTGGGAATGTTTTGACAAAGAAAACTTAGCAATTTCAACTAATAAGTAAAACTTAATTTTAAGCAAAGCAAGCCAAGCTACACTAGCCAAATGCATATAGAACTATAGACCACTTAAAATATACTAAGGTATCACTTGCCAATACTATTCCAAAGTATTGACCCTCTGTGGCTGTAACTTGTGATGTTGCAGGTTACTCCGATGATGAGTAGGAGTCATGAGTCTACACTCAACATGCTTGCCTGTGGCACATGAAGATGAAGACTTGTGTTTATTTACTTATTCCTAAAAACTCTTGTATTAAGCCTATGGCCCTGAGTTGTAAAAGACTATGTTTTATCTCTGGAATGAATGTAATAAACGACCTTTGTATCTGTGTACTTCATCTTAAACTGTGGATGCTAGCATTGATCCAGGGACTAGCATTGCAATCACAGAGATCCTATCCCTATAAAGGAGGGGTCTAACAGATGGTATCAGAGCACTGTGTTGCCTGTAGGATTATGACCCTAGGACTGGAAAAACCATTAAGGAAAAAGTTTTTCAACTACTTCTACACTTGTCTATTCTTCTCGTAAAACTTTTCTAATCTTTTTCAACTTTCTTTGTAGATGAACTCCATCAACGAAGCTGTGAAGAAGGGACCACTCATGACCATGACCTGGGGATGTGGCCTGAGTTTCCCAATATTCTCAAGGACCTCATGGAGGCAATGGATGCACATGGTGAAGCCGTGTACAAAGGCTTTCCAGTGATGGATGAAGGAGTGGAGTATTGGTGGGTACAACTTCACTTGTACAAAAACAAGGAAGACAACCACAAAGAAAGGGGATTCTGCATGTACACCAACACTACTATGCACACCACATTCTTTGAGTCAGCCAGAGATGCAGCTTGGAGGACTATCAAGGAACTAAGTGCTAGAATCAAATGCAGAATGCTCAACCTCCAAAAGGACTTGGAAAAAGAAAAGGAACTTACCCAAGAGTTGGAAGACAACAACCAAGAAATAAGGGGAGATGTTATAGACTTAGTGATAGAGTCAAGGGAACAAGATTGGTGGATTGCCTCGAGGAACATTGTGTTCAATAATAGATCCCGTGAGATTGGGCTGTAAGGGACACTTCATTAGTTGGACCACCACTTATCACCTTATTTTCAAAAGATATTTTAAATAAGTATGGACCTTGAATGATGTAATGAATTAATGTATGCATGGCTTGTGTGACAATTATGTTTCATGGATATGTATGAATGTTTGCCTTGATTATCTTAAATTGCATTGTTCTAACTTTTAAATCTTATAAATAGATGCCTGTTGCCATCGGCAGTTGAGGAGTTTGAGTTACTCGTTTTGGTCCCGTATCGTTGAGCTTACCACTGCTTGATCTCCTCTTCCCACCATCACGGTGTACCCACTCACCAAGTTCGAGAGGAAGGACCTGCAGGGCTTCAAGGTGACCCAGCCGGGGCCTTGGTGAGCCTACTACAGAGGCCATCGTCTTCAAGTTGATGCACGATGGCGGGGAGAGAGGCATGGAGGTAGTCATGCAGGACCCGATAGGGCGACTATTAGGCGACACTCCAGACGAGTTAGGTACTCACTTTCACGTCTTGATGAGCGTGATGTTGTGGAGAGTCCATCGACTTCGAGAGGGCGACTCGAGGAGCACCGCGGAGCCGATCGTCTTTATCTTCGAGGACTTAGAGACTCTTCTCGAGACACGTAGATACAGACGGAATGAGCGTCATGCTTGGTAATGACGAGCTACAGGTGCAGCTTGCGAGAAGGACAAGCTTTTTGGCGCAGGATGAGATGATCAAGGAGATGGAGACAAAATTTGAGGCCCAGGACCGCAAATTCAAGAGTCAAGAAAGCGCGTCGGGATAGGAACAAGAGAATCCGGGACATGATCGAGCTGAAGTCTAAGGACTTGAGCTTGAGCAGGCAGATGGTTATTGAGAGGCTTCGCTCCCGAGAGGGCTCTCAAGGCCAAGATCGATTCCTTGACCACTACGATTGAGGAGAACAAGACCGATGGAGAACGCAGGTCTTACCTTCGTCGAGGAGGAGATTGGCGTTGATGAGTAGACATGATCACTCGTTTATCTTGTTATTCATACTTGTTTTGTGAACTTGTTTTGGACCATCCGACATGTGGATGGCTTGCCACTTGTGTATCACTTCATGAACTTGTTATGTGGTTGTTGAACTTTATTTTCTTGTGTTGCTTAATATGTGTTGTTTAAGTTGTATTGTGCATAAAACATCTAAGGGTATCTCATTCTTATCTATTTGAACAAACCACAGATGCCTCCCCGTCGCGCAAACCCCAACCCCAACAACATCACCCCGGAAATGCAACAAATGATGAATGCGCAAACACAACTTATGCAAATGATGACGACGTTCATCCAGAACCAGAATAACAACAACAACAACAACAACCACAACAACAACAATGACCCCAACAACAACAACAACAACAACAACAACAACAACAACAACAACAACCCTCCGGGTTTCGATATGCTCACCAGATTTCTGCGTCTGAGGCCAGCAAAGTTTTCGGGAACAACTGATCCCATGACAGCCAATGACTGGTTGCGTTCTGTGAACAAAGACTTGGTGACAGTAGGCTGCACTGATGCTGAAAAAGTCAGATTCGCAAAGACATACATTGGAAGGACCAGCCGCCACATGGTGGGATAACTTCCAAATCACCACTCCCATTGATGAAGTGACATGGGACATATTTGAAGATGGGTTTCGCACCGCTCATATCTCGTCAGGGATAATGAGTCTGAAAAAGAAGGAGTTTCACAACTTGAAACAGCGCCATCGCAGTGTGGCAGAATACGTAGAAGAATTCAACAATCTGGCGCGCTATGCACCGGATGAGGTTGATACTGATGCCAAGAGAAAGGAAAAGTTCTTGGAAGGCTTGAATGATGAGCTGAACCTACAGTTATCAGTAGCATATGTTCCAACTTATCAGTCTTTGTGTGACAAGGCTGCTATTTTGGAGAGTAAAATGAAGCAAGTCGAGAGTAGGAAGAGGAAACACTCCGACAAACACAGCTCGGGATCGTCTCACAAACGATCTCATTTTGATGACAGTGGCAGCTCAGGATCCCATAAACATGGGAAGTTCAACAAGCACCACAACCACAACCGTCATGACAACAAGCACCGTAGTCATGACAATGATAAGTACAAGAACCACAAGGGTGGACATAAGAGCCACCACAGTGGAAATGGTAGTGGAGGTGGAGGTCAGTATGTCAAAAGGACATCGGTCGGGTTGAATGCTTCAAATGCAAGAAGTGGGGCATTATGCTAATGAGTGCCCGAAAAGAAAGTTGAAGGACCTAACAAGCCAAATCCTTTCCGAAAGGACAGGTTAACCACATCAATGTGGAGGAGGTCTATGAGGAGCCCGATCGTTCTTTGGTAAGTTCAGACTCAATTCAATTTCAGCGTTTGTACTCTTTGATACTGGTGCATCTCATTCATTCATATCAAAAGCATTTGTTGAAAGGAATGAACTACCAGTAGAAACCATTGGGTGTCCTATAAGAGTAAGTTCTCCAGGGGGAGAAATGATAGTAAACTCAGGATGTCATGACTTAGTCATAGAGTTTGGAAAACATAAGTTTCCGGTGAACCTAATAATCCTGAATTCCCAAGGGTTGGATGTAATATTGGGAATGGATTGGATGGCTAAGTATGAAGGAGTATTAGATTGTGCCAATCGTGCAGTTACACTCACAACCCCCGAAGGAAAAAGAATAAAGTTTAAGTCAAACTTTGAATTCAAAGGAAGTAAGCTAAATTCTCTTAAGGGGGTTAGCATGGACAATGTGCCAATTGTGTGTGAGTATCCGGATGTGTTCCCTGAGGAATTACCAGGAATGCCACCAGACAGAGATGTGGAGTTTCTAATAGATTTGGTACCAGGTTACGGACCAATAGCTAAGAGACCATATAAAATGTCAGTGGATGAGCTGAAAGAACTCAAGAAACAACTAGGAGAACAGTTACAGAAAGGGTTTATACAACCAAGTTCTTCATCTTGGGGAGCCCCGGTATTGTTTGTGGAGAAGAAGGATAGAACACAAAGATTATATATAGATTATCGCTCTCTCAACGAGGTTACCATTAAGAACAAATATCCTTTGCCAAGAATCAATGACTTGTTTGATCAGCTAGAAGGAGCATGTGTATTCTCGAAGATTGATCTTAGGTCAGGCTATTTTCAACTTAAGATAAGAGAGCAAGACATACCTAAGACAACATTCACCACAAGGTATGGATTGTACGAGTACACTGTGATGCCTTTTGGATTAACCAACGCGGCATATTTCATGAATATGATGAACAAAGTGTTCATGGAATTCCTTGACAAGTTCGTTGTCGTTTTATCGACGATATCCTAGTCTACTCCAAGAGCAAGGAGGAACATGAAAGACACTTGCGATTGATACTTGAAAAACTAAGAGAACATAAACTTTATGCCAAATTCAGCAAGTGTGAGTTACGGCTAGAGAAAGTTGGATTCCTTGGTCATGTTATGACAAAGGATGGTGTGTGATGGATCCCGCCAAAGTTTCGAAGGATGACATTGGGAATCACCCAAAATGTGAAAGAAGTTCGTAGTTTCCTCGGCTTAGCAGGTTACTCTGAAGGTTTATTGAAAATTTTTCAAAGTTGCTAAACCTATGATGAATTACTAAAGAAGGACAAAAAGTTTGCATGGTGCAAGGTTGTGAAGTCAGTTTTCAGGAATTAAAGAAGAGACTTGTAACAGCACCAGTTTTGTGTCTGCCTGATTTGGAAAAAGATTTCCAAGTGTATTGTGATGCTTCTCATCAAGGCTTAGGTGCCGTACTCATGCAAGATGGTAGAGTCATAGCTTATGCTTCGAGACAACTCAAAACTCATGAAGTAAACTACCCTACTCATGATTTGGAGTTAGCCTCTGTCGTTCATGCACTCAAAACATGGAGACATTACCTGTTAGGTAAACGGTGTGAAGTATTCACCGATCATAAGAGCTTGAAATATATCTTCACCCAGAAGGAGATCAACATGAGACAAAGAAGATGGCTAGAACTTATTAAGGATTACGACTTAAGTCTACAATACCATCCTGGTAAAGCAAATGTGGTAGCCGATGCTCTAAGTCGTAAGACATTTGTAAATGGCCTTACTAAAGGGGAATTGCCAGAAGACCTGTGTAAGCAATTCAAAGAACTCAGATTGGAGATTGTACCAGAAGGGCATCTCATGTCCTTGGATGTTCAACCCACTCTTTTGGACAAGATCCGAGGAGTTCAAAAGACTGACGAGGAAATTGAAAAGATTAAAGTAAACATTGATCTAGGGAAAGCCAAGAGTTTCCATATTGACGAACAGGGTACTTTATGGCACGGGAAACGTATATGTGTTCCACAAGACCCAGAGTTGCAGAAACTGATCTTACAAGAAGGTCACAACTCTCCATATTCTATTCATCCGGGAAACACCAAAATGTACATGGATATGAAAGAGAGATTTTGGTGGAACAATCTCAAAAGGGACATAGCCGAACATATCGCTTTGTGTGATGTATGTAGCAGAGTCAAAGCGGAGCACCAGAAACCAGCAGGTCTGCTTCAACCATTGCCTATTCCTGAATGGAAATGGGAAAATATTGGTATGGATTTCATTACCGGATTACCAAGGACTAGATCGGGATATGATTCCATATGGGTGGTAGTGGATCGTCTAACCAAAGTGGCTCATTTTATACCAGTGAAAACAACTTATACAAGTGCCAAACTAGCAAAAATTTACATGAGAAGGATTGTATGCCTTCATGGTGTGCCAAAGAGTATTGTGTCTGATAGGGGAACTCAATTCACATCTCACTTTTGGAGACAACTTCATGAATCCTTAGGAACGAGGTTGGAATTCAGTACTGCCTTTCATCCTCAAACAGATGGTCAAACAGAGAGAACCAATCAAATTCTAGAAGACATGTTGAGGGCATGCGCTTTGGATTATGGAGCAAGTTGGGATGAAAGTTTACCCTACGCAGAGTTTTCTTACAATAACAGCCATCGATCAAGTATTGGAATGGCACCGTTTGAGTTACTCTACGGAAGGAAGTGTACCACCCCATTGTTGTGGAATGGCGTGGGAGAAAGAAGCTTATTCGGACCTGATCTTATCAAAGAAGCCGAAGAAAAAGTCAAGTTGGTTAAAGACAGATTGAAGATAGCACAATCCCGACAGAAAAGCTACGCGGATTCTAAGCGTAGGGAGGTCACCTATGAAGTTGGGGATAGAGCTTATCTCAGAGTATCGCCACTCCGTGGAGTGAAAAGATTTGGAGTCAAAGGAAAGTTGGCACCAAGATATGTTGGACCATTCAAAATTCTAAGTCGCAGAGGAGAAGTTGCATATGAAGTTGAATTGCCGGAATCACTATCAGCAGTTCATAACGTATTTCATGTGAGTCAGCTTAAGAAATGTCACCCAGAAATGGAAGAATCCTCTTTGAAAGATACCATACCTTTGGAAGAGGTTCAACTAGAAAGTGATCTCACTTATGAGGAAAAGCCAGTTAAAATTTTGGAGACCACAGAAAGAGTCACCAGGACCAAGACTATCAAGTTTTGTAAAGTGCAATGGAACCATCACTCTGAAGAGGAAGCAACATGGGAAAGAGAAGATGATCTTCGGAAGGACCATCCTCACCTATTTTCTAGCCAAACAGAATCTCGAGGGCGAGATTCATCTTAAGGGGGTTAGATTTGTAACATCCCAAAAACCATGGTTTCAAAACTCATTCATATCATCTATGCATTTCATTCATTCATTTAGGGTTTATCAAAAATCACTTAGAAACAGAAGTTGAGTCTATGATTTCATGTGGACATTTGATTCCAATATGACCATCACACTTTGAAATTTGGAAGCTTAAGTACTTGTTTACTTGACTCCATTGTTGGAATGTTTGTGTGAAGCTTTAACCATGATTCAAAACTTAGAAGTGATTCAAAAACCCTAAAATTCAAAATATTTGCAACTATAGCAAAATCTCTGTTCATTTTGAAATCCAAGCTTGACCAAACCCTACAAAGTAATCACTTGGTTAAAAGACTGCATTTTGAAACCACAGAACCCTACAAGGATCCCCAGATTTGTTTGAAATCAAAAAGGATTTGAATTCATAACAAAATCAATTCAGAAAATAGGAAACAGAAAAAGAAAAGGGCAAAGAAATGAAAAAGGCCATGCGGCCAGGATCTGGCCCAGCAACTAATCCAGCCCAGCAAGCCCACCCGGGCACTTCTTTTCCTCCTCTCACGCACGGGCCTTACGCTTGAGCAGTGACGGACCCACATTCACCTAGCGCGTTACGCTGACAAGCGGGCCCTATCTGCGCTGGCATCGTCTTCCCCAAACTCCCGCCCGCGACCACGTCGCAGCGATGATGGCCGGTGATGGCGCGGCTTAATTGGGCCATTTAACGCAGGCGTTTCCTGTCGAGGCATCGGCTATAAGTTCCCCACCTCCCCACGATCATTTTCCCCCAGTCAATCGCACACTCACGCCACCAGGCCGTCCACGACTCACTCGAGACCGCCGCAGATAGAGCTCACTCCGGCGATCGATTCCAGTAAGTTCCGAGCTCCCCTCTGCCCCTCTTTCTTGCCATCTGTTCCAGTGAGTTGTTGCGCACCTCCTGACCTCACTAGTTCATCCTATACTGCCCCAGGCCACCGGTTCCACTCGACACCTCAAGCACCGACGACGGCATCAACTCCGACGAGTTCTTCCGGTAAGCACAGACCGTCCCTCGCCTCCCCGTTCATGCTCACGACATCCCCATGACCCCGTGAACCTAATCGTGTCGCTCTTTTGCTCTGAGGAGGCTCACAGCACCGTCCACGACGACCATCTGTCGCAACCAACGCCGCCACAAACTCCGGCGACCAATTCAGGTAAAACCCGAGCGCCCCTTGCCCTCTCTTCCACACGAGCTTGCTTGCCTGTGTTTTGCGCAACTCTTGATGCCACTGGCTCGTGTTAGGGCGACACCAAACCTCGGCAAGCACCACATCTGCAAGCAACCGGCGCCGCCGTTACTCCGACGAGCTCCTGAAGCCGATCAAGACGCCTTCGCAGCAACACCACCTCGAGCCAAAGACGCCTTCGGATCTGTAAGCGCATCCTTGCATCCTAGAACGGCCCGACGCCGGCACCACCGTGACACGCCGCGCCGCCGTCAAACACCGCCAGCGCCGCTTTCGTTGATAGATTGGCCGTCGATCTTGATCCCACGCCAGAAACAGATCACTTCGAAGGGTAAGGACAGATCTGAGCCGCATCGTTAGTTAGATCCAACGGCACCGAGACGATCCGGTGCGGCAATGGCGAATGAAAACATGACGTGGCTAGGTTTAGTTTAAAACAGAAATTTAAACCAGATTTAGATTCAAACTTCAAATGCTTATAACTTTTGAATGCCACGTTGGATTTTTGCAAACTTTATACCGTTGGATTCAGAAACAAGACCTTTCTGAATATCCACTTTATTTAACATATAGTAACAGTTAAAAATGCTTTTTATTGTGAAACATGTTTAGGGCTATTTTAGATATGGTTTAAATCTTGTATATTAATTTGGAGCCAAATAAGTTTAGTTGGCAAACTTGTGTCTTGTTAAGTTTCTGTACTCATGAACATGTTTGGTATAATTTTCAAAATCACCACTTAGTAAATTCTTGCATGCATGCATCCATATTATTTTGGTTGCATTTTTATTGTGTGTAATTGTGTGCTATTGTTTCTTGTGTAGATTTTGATAGTGATTGTGATTGTGAAGAGTGCTACTCCCCACACTACCAAGGCAAGTGATAGTTGCATGAATATATATTGTCCTATGTTTTGAACTAGCATTAGATATTTTATTATATTTTGCATAATATTTTGTCTAATGGAAAGGTGGAAAATCCTATGTAGTCTACTAGCATTGTTAGGAAGTTATTACTAAGATAAGTTGCCATACTTGCTTAGCCTAGCATATAGCAAACAAGGGTGGTGAACATCTATATATATATACTATATGATAAAATATTCTAAGTCAAGAGACTTATGTTTTCTTAATAAAACTACTAAGTTAAATAAACCTCCTGGGTGGAATGGAATGTATGGGTTATGTTGAGTGATTACACAAGGCCATGGACTTGGGTTGTGTATCACACTTGTGGAATGCCACCCAGGCACAAAGAGGTTTGGAGGCCAAGTGTGGAGAAAGCTTACAGTGCAACCACTTGGCAAAATGGGCTCTGCCATGATCATATAGGATGCTAGAACTTAGTCATATGGACAGTTGGTGGTAGATGGGATGATAGGTTGGAACGCGTCCATTTGACTAAGGAAAGGCTTCTGAAAGGTCCTGTCTTGGGAAACCAAGTCTGGTGGGGAAAGTGCACAACCTCTGCAGATGGAAAACCTAAGTACTTAGCCTTGTCCAAGGAAATGGACACTTGAGCATCAAGACATGGAAGCCACAAGAATCTCATCACTCCAACTTCTAAAATTAAAAACTTGTGGGTGAACAAGGGTGAAGGACCTCAATGTCTATTGATGGTTTCCTTGGGAATGTTTTGACAAAGAAAACTTAGCAATTTCAACTAATAAGTAAAACTTAATTTTAAGCAAAGCAAGCCAAGCTACACTAGCCAAATGCATATAGAACTATAGACCACTTAAAATATACTAAGTATCACTTGCCAATACTATTCCAAAGTATTGACCCTCGTGTGTAACTTGTGATGTTGCAGGTTACTCCGATGATGAGTAGGAGTCATGAGTCTACACTCAACATGCTTGCCTGTGGCACATGAAGATGAAGACTTGTGTTTATTTACTTATTCCTAAAAACTCTTGTATTAAGCCTATGGCCCTGAGTTGTAAAAGACTATGTTTTATCTCTGGAATGAATGTAATAAACGACCTTTGTATCTGTGTACTTCATCTTAAACTGTGGATGCTAGCATTGATCCAGGGACTAGCATTGCAATCACAGAGATCCTATCCCTATAAAGGAGGGGTCTAACAGATGGTATCAGAGCACTGTGTTGCCTGTAGGATTATGACCCTAGGACTGGAAAAACCATTAAGGAAAAAGTTTTTCAACTACTTCTACACTTGTCTATTCTTCTCGTAAAACTTTTCTAATCTTTTTCAACTTTCTTTGTAGATGAACTCCATCAACGAAGCTGTGAAGAAGGGACCACTCATGACCATGACCTGGGAATGTGAAACTGAGTTTCCCAATATTCTCAAGGACCTCATGGAGGCAATGGATGCACATGGTGAAGCCGTGTACAAAGGCTTTCCAGTGATGGATGAAGGAGTGGAGTATTGGTGGGTACAACTTCACTTGTACAAAAACAAGGAAGACAACCACAAAGAAAGGGGATTCTGCATGTACACCAACACTACTATGCACACCACATTCTTTGAGTCAGCCAGAGATGCAGCTTGGAGGACTATCAAGGAACTAAGTGCTAGAATCAAATGCAGAATGCTCAACCTCCAAAAGGACTTGGAAAAAGAAAAGGAACTTACCCAAGAGTTGGAAGACAACAACCAAGAAATAAGGGGAGATGTTATAGACTTAGTGATAGAGTCAAGGGAACAAGATTGGTGGATTGCCTCGAGGAACATTGTGTTCAATAATAGATCCCGTGAGATTGGGCTGTAAGGGACACTTCATTAGTTGGACCACCACTTATCACCTTATTTTCAAAAGATATTTTAAATAAGTATGGACCTTGAATGATGTAATGAATTAATGTATGCATGGCTTGTGTGACAATTATGTTTCATGGATATGTATGAATGTTTGCCTTGATTATCTTAAATTGCATTGTTCTAACTTTTAAATCTTATAAATAGATGCCTGTTGCCATCAGCACCGTTGAGGAGTTTCGAGTTACTCGTTTTGGTCCCCGTATCGTTGAGCTTACCACTCTGCTTGATCTCCCTCTTCCCACCATCACGGTGTACCCACTCACCAAGTTCGAGAGGAAGGACCTCTGGGGTTTCAAGGTGACCCAGCCAGGACGCCAGACTGAGCCTACTACAGAGGCCATCGTCTTCAAGTTGATGCACGATGACAGGGAGAGAGGCATGGAGGTAGTCATGCAGGACCTGATAGGACGACTGTTAGGCCGTCACTCCAGACAGGTTAGGGGTACTCACTTTCACGTCTTCGGTAGACGTGATGTTGACGGAGAGTCCATCGACTTCGAGGACGACTCGAGGAGCACCGCGGAGCCGATACGTCTTTATCTTCAGGACTTAGAGACTCTTCTCAGACACGTAGATACGGACAGGACGAACGTCATGCTTGGTAATGACGAGCTTCAGGTGCAGCTTCGCGAGAAGGACAAGCTTTTTGCGCAGCAGGATGAGATGATCAAGGAGATGGAGACAAAATTTGAGGCCCAGGACCGCAAATTCAAGAGTCAAGAGAAACGCGTCCAGGATAGGAACAAGAGAATCCGGGACATGACCGAGGAGCTGAAGTCTAAGGACTTCGAGCTTGAGCAGCAGATGGTTATTGAGAGGCTTCGCTCCCAGAAGAGGGCTCTCAAGGCCAAGATCGATTCCTTGACCACTACGATTGAGGAGAACAAGACCGCGATGGAGAACGCAGGTCTTACCTTCGTCGAGGAGGAGATTGACGTTGATGAGTAGACATGATCACTCGTTTATCTTGTTATTCATACTTGTTTTGTGAACTTGTTTTGGACCATCCGACATGTGGATGGCTTGCCACTTGTGTGTATCACTTCATGAACTTGTTATGTGGTTGTTGAACTTTATTTTCTTGTGTTGCTTAATATGTGTTGTTTAAGTTGTATTGTGCATAAAACATCTAAGGGTATCTCATTCTTATCTATTTGAACAAACCACAGATGCCTCCCCGTCGCGCAAACCCCAACCCCAACAACATCACCCCGGAAATGCAACAAATGATGAATGCGCAAACACAACTTATGCAAATGATGACGACGTTCATCCAGAACCAGAATAACAACAACAACAACAACCACAACAACAACAATGACCCCAACAACAACAACAACAACAACAACAACAACAACAACAACCCTCCGGGTTTCGATATGCTCACCAGATTTCTGCGTCTGAGGCCAGCAAAGTTTTCGGGAACAACTGATCCCATGACAGCCAATGACTGGTTGCGTTCTGTGAACAAAGACTTGGTGATGAGGGTCTGCGATGCTGAAAAAGTCGATTCGCACACATCATTGGAAGGACCAGCCACATGGTGGGATAACTTCCAAATCACCACTCCCATTGATGAAGTGACATGGGACATATTTGAAGATGGGTTTCGCAGCTCATATCTCGTCGGATAATGAGTGCGAAAAGAAGGAGTTTCACAACTTGAAACAGCGCCATCGCAGTGTGGCAGAATACGTAGAAGAATTCAACAATCTGGCGCGCTATGCACCGGATGAGGTTGATACTGATGCCAAGAGAAAGGAAAAGTTCTTGGAAGGCTTGAATGATGAGCTGAACCTACAGTTATCAGTAGCATATGTTCCAACTTATCAGTCTTTGTGTGACAAGGCTGCTATTTTGGAGAGTAAAATGAAGCAAGTCGAGAGTAGGAAGAGGAAACACTCCGACAAACACATCTCGGGATCGTCTCACAAACGATCTCATTTTGATGACAGTGGCAGCTCAGGATCCCATAAACATGGGAAGTTCAACAAGCACCACAACCACAACCGTCATGACAACAAGCACCGTAGTCATGACAATGATAAGTACAAGAACCACAAGGGTGGACATAAGAGCCACCACAGTGGAAATGGTAGTGGAGGTGGAGGTCAGTATGTCAAAAAGGACATCAGTCAGGTTGAATGCTTCAAATGCAAGAAGCTGGGGCATTATGCTAATGAGTGCCCTGAAAAGAAAGTTGAAGGACCTAACAAGCCAAATCCTTTCCAGAAAGGACAGGTTAACCACATCAATGTGGAGGAGGTCTATGAGGAGCCTGATGCCGTTGCTGGTAAGTTCAGACTCAATTCAATTTCAGCGTTTGTACTCTTTGATACTGGTGCATCTCATTCATTCATATCAAAAGCATTTGTTGAAAGGAATGAACTACCAGTAGAAACCATTGGGTGTCCTATAAGAGTAAGTTCTCCAGGGGGAGAAATGATAGTAAACTCAGGATGTCATGACTTAGTCATAGAGTTTGGAAAACATAAGTTTCCGGTGAACCTAATAATCCTGAATTCCCAAGGGTTGGATGTAATATTGGGAATGGATTGGATGGCTAAGTATGAGGGAGTATTAGATTGTGCCAATCGTACAGTTACACTCACAACCCCCGAAGGAAAAAGAATAAAGTTTAAGTCAAACTTTGAATTCAAAGGAAGTAAGCTAAATTCTCTTAAGGGGGTTAGCATGGACAATGTGCCAATTGTGTGTGAGTATCCGGATGTGTTCCCTGAGGAATTACCAGGAATGCCACCAGACAGAGATGTGGAGTTTCTAATAGATTTGGTACCAGGTTCTGGACCAATAGCTAAGAGACCATATAAAATGTCAGTGGATGAGCTGAAAGAACTCAAGAAACAACTAGGAGAACAGTTACAGAAAGGGTTTATACAACCAAGTTCTTCATCTTGGGGAGCCCCGGTATTGTTTGTGGAGAAGAAGGATAGAACACAAAGATTATGTATAGATTATCGCTCTCTCAACGAGGTTACCATTAAGAACAAATATCCTTTGCCAAGAATCAATGACTTGTTTGATCAGCTAGAAGGAGCATGTGTATTCTCGAAGATTGATCTTAGGTCAGGCTATTTTCAACTTAAGATAAGAGAGCAAGACATACCTAAGACAGCATTCACCACAAGGTATGGATTGTACGAGTACACTGTGATGCCTTTTGGATTAACCAACGCTCCAGCATATTTCATGAATATGATGAACAAAGTGTTCATGGAATTCCTTGACAAGTTCGTTGTCGTTTTTATCGACGATATCCTAGTCTACTCCAAGAGCAAGGAGGAACATGAAAGACACTTGCGATTGATACTTGAAAACTAAGAGAACATAAACTTTATGCCAAATTCAGCAAGTGTGAGTTACGGCTAGAAAGTTGGATTCCTTGGTCATGTTATGACAAAGGATGGTGTGGATGGATCCCGCCAAAGTTTCAGCGATGTGATTGGGAATCACCCAAAATGTGAAAGAAGTTCGTAGTTTCCTCGGCTTAGCAGGTTACTACTGAAGGTTTATTGAAAATTTTTGAAAGTTGCTAAACCTATGTAAGAATTACTAAATAAGGACAAAAAGTTTGCATGGTCTGAAGGTTGTGAAGTCAGTTTTCAGGAATTAAAGAAGAGACTTGTAACAGCACCAGTTTTGTGTCTGCCTGATTTGGAAAAAGATTTCCAAGTGTATTGTGATGCTTCTCATCAAGGCTTAGGTGCCGTACTCATGCAAGATGGTAGAGTCGTAGCTTATGCTTCGAGACAACTCAAAACTCATGAAGTAAACTACCCTACTCATGATTTGGAGTTAGCCTCTCATCGTTCATGCACTCAAAACATGGAGACATTACAGTTAGGTAAACGGTGTGAAGTATTCACCGATCATAAGAGCTTGAAATATATCTTCACCCAGAAGGAGATCAACATGAGACAAAGAAGATGGCTAGAACTTATTAAGGATTACGACTTAAGTCTACAATACCATCCTGGTAAAGCAAATGTGGTAGCCGATGCTCTAAGTCGTAAGACATTTGTAAATGGCCTTACTAAAGGGGAATTGCCAGAAGACCTGTGTAAGCAATTCAAAGAACTCAGATTGGAGATTGTACCAGAAGGGCATCTCATGTCCTTGGATGTTCAACCCACTCTTTTGGACAAGATCCGAGGAGTTCAAAAGACTGACGAGGAAATTGAAAAGATTAAAGTAAACATTGGTCTAGGGAAAGCCAAGAGTTTCCATATTGACGAACAGGGTACTTTATGGCACGGGAAACGTATATGTGTTCCACAAGACCCAGAGTTGCGAAAACTGATCTTACAAGAAGGTCACAACTCTCCATATTCTATTCATCCGGGAAACACCAAAATGTACATGGATATGAAAGAGAGATTTTGGTGGAACAATCTCAAAAGGGACATAGCCGAACATATCGCTTTGTGTGATGTATGTAGCAGTCAAAGCGGAGCACCGTAAGCAGGTCTGCTTCAACCATTGCCTATTCCTGAATGGAAATGGGAAAATATTGGTATGGATTTCATTACCGGATTACCAAGGTCTAGATCGGGATATGATTCCATATGGGTGGTAGTGGATCGTCTAACCAAAGTGGCTCATTTTATACCAGTGAAAACAACTTATACAAGTGCCAAACTAGCAAAAATTTACATGAGAAGGATTGTATGCCTTCATGGTGTGCCAAAGAGTATTGTGTCTGATAGGGGAACTCAATTCACATCTCACTTTTGGAGACAACTTCATGAATCCTTAGGAACGAGGTTGGAATTCAGTACTGCCTTTCATCCTCAAACAGATGGTCAAACAGAGAGAACCAATCAAATTCTAGAAGACATGTTGAGGGCATGCGCTTTGGATTATGGAGCAAGTTGGGATGAAAGTTTACCCTACGCAGAGTTTTCTTACAATAGACCATCGATCAAGTATTGGAATGGCACCGTTTGAGTTACTCTCGGAAGGAAGTGTACCACCCCATTGTTGTGGAATGGCGTGGGAGAAAGAAGCTTATTCGGACCTGATCTTATCAAAGAAGCCGAAGAAAAAGTCAAGTTGGTTAAAGACAGATTGAAGATAGCACAATCCCGACAGAAAAGCTACGCGGATTCTAAGCGTAGGGAGGTCACCTATGAAGTTGGGGATAGAGCTTATCTCAGAGTATCGCCACTCCGTGGAGTGAAAAGATTTGGAGTCAAAGGAAAGTTGGCACCAAGATATGTTGGACCATTCAAAATTCTAAGTCGCAGAGGAAGTTGCATATGAAGTTGAATTGCCGGAATCACTATCAGCAGTTCATAACGTATTTCATGTGAGTCAGCTTAAGAAATGTCACCCAGAAATGGAAGAATCCTCTTTGAAAGATACCATACCTTTGGAAGAGGTTCAACTAGAAAGTGATCTCACTTATGAGGAAAAGCCAGTTAAAATTTTGGAGACCACAGAAAGAGTCACCAGGACCAAGACTATCAAGTTTTGTAAAGTGCAATGGAACCATCACTCTGAAGAGGAAGCAACATGGGAAAGAGAAGATGATCTTCGGAAGGACCATCCTCACCTATTTTCTAGCCAAACAGAATCTCGAGGGCGAGATTCATCTTAAGGGGGTTAGATTTGTAACATCCCAAAAACCATGGTTTCAAAACTCATTCATATCATCTATGCATTTCATTCATTCATTTAGGGTTTATCAAAAATCACTTAGAAACAGAAGTTGAGTCTATGATTTCATGTGGACATTTGATTCCAATATGACCAT
The DNA here is from genome assembly GCA_030063025.1 of Avena longiglumis. Taxonomy (NCBI): domain Eukaryota; kingdom Viridiplantae; phylum Streptophyta; class Magnoliopsida; order Poales; family Poaceae; genus Avena; species Avena longiglumis. The sequence continues at coordinate 175,220,981 of CP125977.1, read as the reverse complement.
CACACTTTGAAATTTGGAAGCTTAAGTACTTGTTTACTTGACTCCATTGTTGGAATGTTTGTGTGAAGCTTTAACCATGATTCAAAACTTAGAAGTGATTCAAAAACCCTAAAATTCAAAATATTTGCAACTATAGCAAAATCTCTGTTCATTTTGAAATCCAAGCTTGACCAAACCCTACAAAGTAATCACTTGGTTAAAAGACTGCATTTTGAAACCACAGAACCCTACAAGGATCCCCAGATTTGTTTGAAATCAAAAAGGATTTGAATTCATAACAAAATCAATTCAGAAAATAGGAAACAGAAAAAGAAAAGGGCAAAGAAATGAAAAAGGCCATGCGGCCAGGATCTGGCCCAGCAACTAATCCAGCCCAGCAAGCCCACCCGGGCACTTCTTTTCCTCCTCTCACGCGCGGACGCACGCACTGAGCCGCTGACAGACGGACCCCACATTCACCTAGCGCGTTACGCTGACAAGCGGGCCCTATCTGCGCTGGCATCGTCTTCCCCAAACTCCCGCCCGCGACCACGTCGCAGGAGCAGTGATGGCCGGTGATGGCGCGGCTTAATTGGGCCATTTAACGCAGGCGTTTCCTGTCGAGGCATCGGCTATAAGTTCCCCACCTCCCCACGATCATTTTCCCCCAGTCAATCGCACACTCACGCCACCAGGCCGTCCACGACTCACTCGAGACCGCCGCAGATAGAGCTCACTCCGGCGATCGATTCCAGTAAGTTCCGAGCTCCCCTCTGCCCCTCTTTCTTGCCATCTGTTCCAGTGAGTTGTTGCGCACCTCCTGACCTCACTAGTTCATCCTATACTGCCCCAGGCCACCGGTTCCACTCGACACCTCAAGCACCGACGACGGCATCAACTCCGACGAGTTCTTCCGGTAAGCTGCATCGTCCCTCGCCTCCCCGTTCATGCTCACGACATCCCCATGACCCCGTGAACCTAATCGTGTCGCTCTTTTGCTCTGAGGAGGCTCACAGCACCGTCCACGACGACCATCTGTCGCAACCAACGCCGCCACAAACTCCGGCGACCAATTCAGGTAAAACCCGAGCGCCCCTTGCCCTCTCTTCCACACGAGCTTGCTTGCCTGTGTTTTGCGCAACTCTTGATGCCACTGGCTCGTGTTAGGGCGACACCAAACCTCGGCAAGCACCACATCTGCAAGCAACCGACGCCGCCGTTACTCCGACGAGCTCAAGGCCGTACCAGACGCCCCGCAGCAACACCACCTCGAGCCAAAGACGCCATGGATCTGGTAAGCGCATCCTTGCATCCTAGAACGGCCGTAACGCGGCACCACCGTACAGACACGCCGCCGGTCAAACACCGCCAGCCGCTTCTGGTTGATAGATTGTAGCCGTGATCTTGATCCCACGCCAGAGAAACAGATCACTTAACGAAGGGTAAGGACAGATCGAGCAGCGCGCGTTAGTTAGATCCAACGGCACCGAGAGACGATCCGGTGCGAAGCGGTACGGGCGAATGAAAACATGACGCGTGGCTAGGTTTAGTTTAAAAACAGAAATTAAAACCAGATTTAGATTCAAACTTCAAATGCTTATAACTTTTGAATGCCACGTTGGATTTTTGCAAACTTTATACCGTTGGATTCAGGGAAACAAGACCTTTCTGAATATCCACTTTATTTAACATATAGTAACAGTTAAAAATGCTTTTTATTGTGAAACATGTTTAGGGCTATTTTAGATATGGTTTAAATCTTGTATATTAATTTGGAGCCAAATAAGTTTAGTTGGCAAACTTGTGTCTTGTTAAGTTTCTGTACTCATGAACATGTTTGGTATAATTTTCAAAAATCACCACTTAGTAAATTCTTGCATGCATGCATCCATATTATTTTGGTTGCATTTTTATTGTGTGTAATTGTGTGCTATTGTTTCTTGTGTAGATTTTGATAGTGATTGTGATTGTGAAGAGTGCTACTCCCCACACTACCAAGGCAAGTGATATTTGCATGAATATATATTGTCCTATGTTTTGAACTAGCATTAGATATTTTATTATATTTTTGCATAATATTTTGTCTAATGGAAAGGTGGAAAATCCTATGTAGTCTACTAGCATTGTTAGGAAGTTATTACTAAGATAAGTTGCCATACTTGCTTAGCCTAGCATATAGCAAACAAGGGTGGTGAACATCTATATATATATATACTATATGATAAAATATTCTAAGTCAAGAGACTTATGTTTTCTTAATAAAACTACTAAGTTAAATAAACCTCCTGGGTGGAATGGAATGTATGGGTTATGTTGAGTGATTACACAAGGCCATGGACTTGGGTTGTGTATCACACTTGTGGAATGCCACCCAGGCACAAAGAGGTTTGGAGGCCAAGTGTGGAGAAAGCTTACAGTGCAACCACTTGGCAAAATGGGCTCTGCCATGATCATATAGGATGCTAGAACTTAGTCATATGGACAGTTGGTGGTAGATGGGATGATAGGTTGGAACGCGTCCATTTGACTAAGGAAAGGCTTCTGAAAGGTCCTGTCTTGGGAAACCAAGTCTGGTGGGGAAAGTGCACAACCTCTGCAGATGGAAAACCTAAGTACTTAGCCTTGTCCAAGGAAATGGACACTTGAGCATCAAGACATGGAAGCCACAAGAATCTCATCACTCCAACTTCTAAAATTAAAAACTTGTGGGTGAACAAGGGTGAAGGACCTCAATGTCTATTGATGGTTTCCTTGGGAATGTTTTGACAAAGAAAACTTAGCAATTTCAACTAATAAGTAAAACTTAATTTTAAGCAAAGCAAGCCAAGCTACACTAGCCAAATGCATATAGAACTATAGACCACTTAAAATATACTAAGGTATCACTTGCCAATACTATTCCAAAGTATTGACCCTCTGTGGGTAACTTGTGATGTTGCAGGTTACTCCGATGATGAGTAGGAGTCATGAGTCTACACTCAACATGCTTGCTGGCACATGAAGATGAAGACTTGTGTTTATTTACTTATTCCTAAAAACTCTTGTATTAAGCCTATGGCCCTGAGTTGTAAAAGACTATGTTTTATCTCTGGAATGAATGTAATAAACGACCTTTGTATCTGTGTACTTCATCTTAAGCGTGGATGCTAGCATTGATCCAGGGACTAGCAGTGCAATCACAGAGATTGTATCCCTATAAAGGAGGGGTCTAACAGATGGTATCAGAGCACTGTGTTGCCTGTAGGATTATGACCCTAGGACTGGAAAAACCATTAAGGAAAAAGTTTTTCAACTACTTCTACACTTGTCTATTCTTCTCAGAAACTTTTCTAATCTTTTCAACTTTCTTTGTAGATGAACTCCATCAATGAAGCTGTGAAGAAGGGACCACTCATGACCATGACACAGGAATGTGAAACTGAGTTTCCCAATATTCTCAAGGACCTCATGGAGGCAATGGATGCACATGGTGAAGCGTGTACAAAGGCTTTCCAGTGATGGATGAAGGAGTGGAGTATTGGTGGGTACAACTTCACTTGTACAAAAACAAGGAAGACAACCACAAAGAAAGGGGATTACGCATGTACACCAACACTACTATGCACACCACATTCTTTGAGTCAGCCAGAGATGCAGCTTGGAGGACTATCAAGGAACTAAGTGCTAGAATCAAATGCAGAATGCTCAACCTCCAAAAGGACTTGGAAAAAGAAAAGGAACTTACCCAAGAGTTGGAAGACAACAACCAAGAAATAAGGGGAGATGTTATAGACTTAGTGATAGAGTCAAGGGAACAAGATTGGTGGATTGCCTCGAGGAACATTGTGTTCAATAATAGATCCCGTGAGATTGGGCTGTAAGGGACACTTCATTAGTTGGACCACCACTTATCACCTTATTTTCAAAAGATATTTTAAATAAGTATGGACCTTGAATGATGTAATGAATTAATGTATGCATGGCTTGTGTGACAATTATGTTTCATGGATATGTATGAATGTTTGCCTTGATTATCTTAAATTGCATTGTTCTAACTTTTAAATCTTATAAATAGATGCCTGTTGCCATCAGCACCGTTGAGGAGTTTCGAGTTACTCGTTTTGGTCCCCGTATCGTTGAGCTTACCACTCTGCTTGATCTCCCTCTTCCCACCATCACGGTGTACCTACTCACCAAGTTCGAGAGGAAGGACCTGCAGGGCTTCAAGGTGACCAGCCGGGGCCTTGGTGAGCCTACAGAGGCCATCGTCTTCAAGTTGATGCACGATGGCGGAGAGAGGCATGGAGGTAGTCATGCAGGACTGATAGGGCGACTATTAGGCCGACCTCCGCACAGGTTAGGGTACTCACTTTCACGTCTTCGGTAGACGTGATGTTGACGGAGAGTCCATCGACTTCGAGGACGACTCGAGGAGCACCGCGGAGCCGATACGTCTTTATCTTCAGGACTTAGAGACTCTTCTCAGACACGTAGATACGGACAGGACGAACGTCATGCTTGGTAATGACGAGCTACAGGTGCAGCTTAGCGAGAAGGACAAGCTTTTTGCAGCAGGATGAGATGATCAAGGAGATGGAGACAAAATTTGAGGCCGGGACCGCAAATTCAAGAGTCAAGAGAAACGCGTCGGGATAGGAACAAGAGAATCGGGACATGATCGAGGAGCTGAAGTCTAAGGACTTGAGCTTGAGCAAAGCAGATGGTTATTGAGAGGCTTCGCTCCCGAAGCGGGCTCTCAAGGCCAAGATCGATTCCTTGACCACTACGATTGAGGAGAACAAGACCGCGATGGAGAACGCAGGTCTTACCTTCGTCGAGGAGGAGATTGACGTTGATGAGTAGACATGATCACTCGTTTATCTTGTTATTCATACTTGTTTTGTGAACTTGTTTTGGACCATCCGACATGTGGATGGCTTGCCACTTGTGTGTATCACTTCATGAACTTGTTATGTGGTTGTTGAACTTTATTTTCTTGTGTTGCTTAATATGTGTTGTTTAAGTTGTATTGTGCATAAAACATCTAAGGGTATCTCATTCTTATCTATTTGAACAAACCACGATGCCTCCCCGTCACAAGAAACCCCAACCCCAACAACATCACCCGGAAATGCAACAAATGATGAATGCGCAAACACAACTTATGCAAATGATGACGTTCATCCACCAGAATAACAACAACAACAACAACCACAACAACAACAATGACCCCAACAACAACAACAACAACAACAACAACAACAACCTCCGGTTTCGATATGCTCACCAGATTTCTGCGTCGAGGCCAAAGTTTTCGGGAACAATCGATCCCATGACAGCCAATGACTGGTTGCGTTACGTGAACAAAGACTTGGTGATGAGGGTGCACCGATGCTGAAAAAGTCGATTCGCGAGACATCTTGGAAGGACCAGCCGCCACATGGTGGGATAACTTCCAAATCACCACTCCCATTGATGAAGTGACATGGGACATATTTGAAGATGGGTTTCGCACCGCTCATATCTCGTCAGGGATAATGAGTCTGAAAAAGAAGGAGTTTCACAACTTGAAACAGCGCCATCGCAGTGTGGCAGAATACGTAGAAGAATTCAACAATCTGGCGCGCTATGCACCGGATGAGGTTGATACTGATGCCAAGAGAAAGGAAAAGTTCTTGGAAGGCTTGAATGATGAGCTGAACCTACAGTTATCAGTAGCATATGTTCCAACTTATCAGTCTTTGTGTGACAAGGCTGCTATTTTGGAGAGTAAAATGAAGCAAGTCGAGAGTAGGAAGAGGAAACACTCCGACAAACACAGCTCGGGATCGTCTCACAAACGATCTCATTTTGATGACAGTGGCAGCTCAGGATCCCATAAACATGGGAAGTTCAACAAGCACCACAACCACAACCGTCATGACAACAAGCACCGTAGTCATGACAATGATAAGTACAAGAACCACAAGGGTGGACATAAGAGCCACCACAGTGGAAATGGTAGTGGAGGTGGAGGTCAGTATGTCAAAAAGGACATCAGTCAGGTTGAGTGCTTCAAATGCAAGAAGCTGGGGCATTATGCTAATGAGTGCCCTGAAAAGAAAGTTGAAGGACCTAACAAGCCAAATCCTTTCCAGAAAGGACAGGTTAACCACATCAATGTGGAGGAGGTCTATGAGGAGCCTGATGCCGTTGCTGGTAAGTTCAGACTCAATTCAATTTCAGCGTTTGTACTCTTTGATACTGGTGCATCTCATTCATTCATATCAAAAGCATTTGTTGAAAGGAATGAACTACCAGTAGAAACCATTGGGTGTCCTATAAGAGTAAGTTCTCGGGGAGAAATGATAGTAAACTCGGATGTCATGACTTAGTCATAGAGTTTGGAAAACATAAGTTTCGGTGAACCTAATAATCCTGAATTCCCAAGGGTTGGATGTAATATTGGGAATGGATTGGATGGCTAAGTATGAGGGAGTATTAGATTGTGCCAATCGTGCTTACACTCACAACCCCGAAGGAAAAGAATAAAGTTTAAGTCAAACTTTGAATTCAAAGGAAGTAAGCTAAATTCTCTTAAGGGGGTTAGCATGGACAATGTGCCAATTGTGTGTGAGTATCCGGATGTGTTCCCTGAGGAATTACCAGGAATGCCACCAGACAGAGATGTGGAGTTTCTAATAGATTTGGTACCAGGTTCTGGACCAATAGCTAAGAGACCATATAAAATGTCAGTGGATGAGCTGAAAGAACTCAAGAAACAACTAGGAGAACAGTTACAGAAAGGGTTTATACAACCAAGTTCTTCATCTTGGGGAGCCCCGGTATTGTTTGTTGAGAAGAAGGATAGAACACAAAGATTATGTATAGATTATCGCTCTCTCAACGAGGTTACCATTAAGAACAAATATCCTTTGCCAAGAATCAATGACTTGTTTGATCAGCTAGAAGGAGCATGTGTATTCTCGAAGATTGATCTTAGGTCAGGCTATTTTCAACTTAAGATAAGAGAGCAAGACATACCTAAGACAACATTCACCACAAGGTATGGATTGTACGAGTACACTGTGATGCCTTTTGGATTAACCAACGCTCCAGCATATTTCATGAATATGATGAACAAAGTGTTCATGGAATTCCTTGACAAGTTCGTTGTCGTTTTTATCGACGATATCCTAGTCTACTCCAAGAGCAAGGAGGAACATGAAAGACACTTGCGATTGATACTTGAAAAACTAAGAGAACATAAACTTTATGCCAAATTCAGCAAGTGTGAGTTCTGGCTAGAGAAAGTTGGATTCCTTGGTCATGTTATGACAAAGGATGGTGTGGCAGTGGATCCTGCCAAAGTTTCAGCAGTGACAGATTGGGAATCACCCAAAAATGTGAAAGAAGTTCGTAGTTTCCTCGGCTTAGCAGGTTACTACAGAAGGTTTATTGAAAATTTTTCGAAAGTTGCTAAACCTATGACAGAATTACTAAAGAAGGACAAAAAGTTTGCATGGTCTGAAGGTTGTGAAGTCAGTTTTCAGGAATTAAAGAAGAGACTTGTAACAGCACCAGTTTTGTGTCTGCCTGATTTGGAAAAAGATTTCCAAGTGTATTGTGATGCTTCTCATCAAGGCTTAGGTGCCGTACTCATGCAAGATGGTAGAGTCGTAGCTTATGCTTCGAGACAACTCAAAACTCATGAAGTAAACTACCCTACTCATGATTTGGAGTTAGCCTCTGTCGTTCATGCACTCAAAACATGGAGACATTACCTGTTAGGTAAACGGTGTGAAGTATTCACCGATCATAAGAGCTTGAAATATATCTTCACCCAGAAGGAGATCAACATGAGACAAAGAAGATGGCTAGAACTTATTAAGGATTACGACTTAAGTCTACAATACCATCCTGGTAAAGCAAATGTGGTAGCCGATGCTCTAAGTCGTAAGACATTTGTAAATGGCCTTACTAAAGGGGAATTGCGGAAGACCTGTAAGCAATTCAAAGAACTCAGTTGGAGATTGTACGGAAGGGCATCTCATGTCCTTGGATGTGCAACCCACTCTTTTGGACAAGATCCGAGGAGTTCAAAAGACTGACGAGGAAATTGAAAAGATTAAAGTAAACATTGGTCTAGGGAAAGCCAAGAGTTTCCATATTGATGACAGTGGTACTTTATGGCACGGAAAGCGTATATGTGTTCCACAAGACCCGAGTTGCAAAACTGATCTTACAAGAAGGTCACAACTCTCCATATTCTATTCATCCGAAACACCAAAATGTACATGGATATGAAAGAGAGATTTTGGTGGAACAATCTCAAAAGGGACATAGCCGAACATATCGCTTTGTGTGATGTATGTAGCGAGTCAAAGCGAGCACCGAAACCAGCAGTGTCGCTTCAACCATTGCCTATTCTGAATGGAAATGGGAAAATATTGGTATGGATTTCATTCGGATTACCAAGGACTAGATCGGGATATGATTCCATATGGGTGGTAGTGGATCGTCTAACCAAAGTGGCTCATTTTATACCAGTGAAAACAACTTATACAAGTGCCAAACTAGCAAAAATTTACATGAGAAGGATTGTATGCCTTCATGGTGTGCCAAAGAGTATTGTGTCGATAGGGAACTCAATTCACATCTCACTTTTGGACAACTTCATGAATCCTTAGGAACGAGGTTGGAATTCAGTACTGCCTTTCATCCTCAAACAGATGGTCAAACAGAGAGAACCAATCAAATTCTAGAAGACATGTTGAGGGCATGCGCTTTGGATTATGGAGCAAGTTGGGATGAAAGTTTACCCTACGCAGAGTTTTCTTACAATAACAGCCATCAATCAAGTATTGGAATGGCACCGTTTGAGTTACTCTACGGAAGGAAGTGTACCACCCCATTGTTGTGGAATGGCGTGGGAGAAAGAAGCTTATTCGGACCTGATCTTATCAAAGAAGCCGAAGAAAAAGTCAAGTTGGTTAAAGACAGATTGAAGATAGCACAATCCCGACAGAAAAGCTACGCGGATTCTAAGCGTAGGGAGGTCACCTATGAAGTTGGGGATAGAGCTTATCTCAGAGTATCGCCACTCCGTGGAGTGAAAAGATTTGGAGTCAAAGGAAAGTTGGCACCAAGATATGTTGGACCATTCAAAATTCTAAGTCGCAGAGGAGAAGTTGCATATGAAGTTGAATTGCCGGAATCACTATCAGCAGTTCATAACGTATTTCATGTGAGTGAGCTTAAGAAATGTCACCCAGAAATGGAAGAATCCTCTTTGAAAGATACCATACCTTTGGAAGAGGTTCAACTAGAAAGTGATCTCACTTATGAGGAAAAGCCAGTTAAAATTTTGGAGACCACAGAAAGAGTCACCAGGACCAAGACTATCAAGTTTTGTAAAGTGCAATGGAACCATCACTCTGAAGAGGAAGCAACATGGGAAAGAGAAGATGATCTTCGGAAGGACCATCCTCACCTATTTTCTAGCCAAACAGAATCTCGAGGGCGAGATTCATCTTAAGGGGGTTAGATTTGTAACATCCCAAAAACCATGGTTTCAAAACTCATTCATATCATCTATGCATTTCATTCATTCATTTAGGGTTTATCAAAAATCACTTAGAAACAGAAGTTGAGTCTATGATTTCATGTGGACATTTGATTCCAATATGACCATCACACTTTGAAATTTGGAAGCTTAAGTACTTGTTTACTTGACTCCATTGTTGGAATGTTTGTGTGAAGCTTTAACCATGATTCAAAACTTAGAAGTGATTCAAAAACCCTAAAATTCAAAATATTTGCAACTATAGCAAAATCTCTGTTCATTTTGAAATCCAAGCTTGACCAAACCCTACAAAGTAATCACTTGGTTAAAAGACTGCATTTTGAAACCACAGAACCCTACAAGGATCCCCAGATTTGTTTGAAATCAAAAAGGATTTGAATTCATAACAAAATCAATTCAGAAAATAGGAAACAGAAAAAGAAAAGGGCAAAGAAATGAAAAGGCCATGCGGCCGGATCTGCAACAACTAATCCAGCCCAGAAGCCCACCCGGGCACTTCTTTTCCTCCTCTCACGCTGACGACGCCTTGAGGCCAGACAGACGGACCCCATTCACCTAGCGCGTTCTGGCGACAAGCGGCCCTATCTGCTTGGCATCGTCTTCCCAAACTCCCGCCCGCGACCACGTCGCAGAGAGCGATGGCCGGTGATGGCGCGGCTTAATTGGGCCATTTAACGCAGGCGTTTCACGAGGCATCGGCTATAAGTTCCCCACCTCCCCACGATCATTTTCCCCGATCAATCGCACTCACGCCACCAGCCGTCCACGACTCACTCGAGACCGCCGCAGATAGAGCTCACTCCGCGATCGATTCCAGAAGTTCCGAGCTCCCCGCCTCTTTCTTGCCATCTGTTCCGGTGAGTTGTTGCGCACCTCGACCTCACTAGTTCATCCTATACGCCTGTGCCACCGGGTTCCACTCGACACCTCAAGCACCGACGACGCATCAACTCCGACGAGTTCTTCCGGTAACCTGACCGTCCCTCGCCTCCCGTTCATGCTCACGACATCCCCATGACCCGTGAACCTAATCGTGTCGCTCTTTTGCTCGAGGAGGAGGCTCACAACCGTCCGGCGACCATCTGTCGCAACCAACGCCGCCACAAACTCCGGCGACCAATTCAGGTAAAACCCGAGCGCTCCTTGCCCTCTCTTCCACACGAGCTTGCTTGCCTGTGTTTTGCGCAACTCTTGATGCCACTGGCTCGTGTTAGGGCGACACCAAACCTCGGCAAGCACCACATACGCAAGCAACGGCGCCGTTACTCCGACGAGCTCCTCGGCCGTACAGACGCCCTTCGCAAGCAACACCACCTCGAGCTTCAAAGCCAGCGGATCTGGTAAGCGCATCCTTGCATCCTAGAACGGCCCGTAACCGGCACCACCGTAATGGACACGCCGCCGCGGCCAAACACCGCCAGCGCGCCGTTTCGGTTGATAGATTGTAGCCGCCGATCTTGATCCCACGCGTAAACAGATCACTTAACGAAGGGGTAAGACAGATCTGAGCCGCATCGTTAGTTAGATCCAACGGCACCGAGAGACGATCCGGTAAGCGATGGGCGAATGAAAACATGACGTGGCTAGGTTTAGTTTAAAACAGAAATTAAAACCAGATTTAGATTCAAACTTCAAATGCTTATAACTTTTGAATGCCACGTTGGATTTTGCAAACTTTATACCGTTGGATTCAGGAAACAAGACCTTTCTGAATATCCACTTTATTTAACATATAGTAACAGTTAAAAATGCTTTTATTGTGAAACATGTTTAGGGCTATTTTAGATATGGTTTAAATCTTGTATATTAATTTGGAGCCAAATAAGTTTAGTTGGCAAACTTGTGTCTTGTTAAGTTTCTGTACTCATGAACATGTTTGGTATAATTTTCAAAATCACCACTTAGTAAATTCTTGCATGCATGCATCCATATTATTTTGGTTGCATTTTTATTGTGTGTAATTGTGTGCTATTGTTTCTTGTGTAGATTTTGATAGTGATTGTGATTGTGAAGAGTGCTACTCCCCACTACCAAGGCAAGTGATATTTGCATGAATATATATTGTCCTATGTTTTTGAACTAGCATTAGATATTTTATTATATTTTTGCATAATATTTTGTCTAATGGAAAGGTGGAAAATCCTATGTAGTCTACTAGCATTGTTAGGAAGTTATTACTAAGATAAGTTGCCATACTTGCTTAGCCTAGCATATAGCAAACAAGGGTGGTGAACATCTATATATATATACTATATGATAAAATATTCTAAGTCAAGAGACTTATGTTTTCTTAATAAAACTACTAAGTTAAATAAACCTCCTGGGTGGAATGGAATGTATGGGTTATGTTGAGTGGTTACACAAGGCCATGGACTTGGGTTGTGTATCACACTTGTGGAATGCCACCCAGGCACAAAGAGGTTTGGAGGCCAAGTGTGGAGAAAGCTTACAGTGCAACCACTTGGCAAAATGGGCTCTGCCATGATCATATAGGATGCTAGAACTTAGTCATATGGACAGTTGGTGGTAGATGGGATGATAGGTTGGAAACGTCCATTTGACTAAGGAAAGGCTTCGAAAGGTCTGTCTTGGGAAACCAAGTCTGGTGGGGAAAGTGCACAACCTCTGCAGATGGAAAACCTAAGTACTTAGCCTTGTCCAAGGAAATGGACACTTGAGCATCAAGACATGGAAGCCACAAGAATCTCATCACTCCAACTTCTAAAATTAAAAACTTGTGGGTGAACAAGGGTGAAGGACCTCAATGTCGATTGATGGTTTCCTTGGAATGTTTTGACAAAGAAAACTTAGCAATTTCAACTAATAAGTAAAACTTAATTTTAAGCAAAGCAAGCCAAGCTACACTAGCCAAATGCATATAGAACTATAGACCACTTAAAATATACTAAGGTATCACTTGCCAATACTATTCCAAAGTATTGACCCTCGTGGCTGTAACTTGTGATGTTGCAGTTACTCGATGATGAGTAGGAGTCATGAGTCTACACTCAACATGCTTGCCTGTGGCACATGAAGATGAAGACTTGTGTTTATTTACTTATTCCTAAAAACTCTTGTATTAAGCCTATGGCCCTGAGTTGTAAAAGACTATGTTTTATCTCTGGAATGAATGTAATAAACGACCTTTGTATCTGTGTACTTCATCTTAAACTGTGGATGCTAGCATTGATCCAGGGACTAGCATTGCAATCACAGAGATCCTATCCCTATAAAGGAGGGGTCTAACAGTGTCCTTCAAGTGTGGCAACACTACCTTTGGCCCAAAGAATTTATCATCCATTCCGACCATGAGTCGCTAAAATATCTTAAGGGCCAAGCCAATTTGAGTAAAAGGAATGCCAAATGGGTTGAGTTCATGGAGTCTTTTCCTTATATTGTCAAGTACAAGAAGGGCAATGAAAATGTAGTAGCAGACGCCTTGTCTCGCAAAAATACAAGCCTTCTTACGCAACTCGAAGTAAATGTTTTGGGTCTTGATGACATCAAATATTTCTACGCTTCCGACCCATTCTTTGGATCAATTTTTGCAAAGCGTTCAATAGACAAAGGGGTTGATGATTTCTATTTGAATAAGGGTTTTCTATTCAAACAAAACAAGCTTTGCATTCCGAAGTCGTCTCTCCAAATTTTGCTTCTTCAAGAGTCCCATGGTGGAGGCCTTATGGGTCACTTTGGCCATAATAAGACATATGCCATGCTCCCTACTCACTACTTTTGGCCAAAGATGAAGCACAACGTGGAGCGCCACGTCCAACGATGCACTACATGTGTCCAAGCTAAGTCTAAGTCTAACCCTTTTGGTCTTTACATGCCATTGCCTATACCTCATGCACCTTGGTCGGACATTAGCATGGACTTTGTGTTAGGATTACCTAGATCTAAACATGGCCACGATTCTATATTTGTCGTAGTGGATCGTTTTTCCAAAATGGCACACTTCATTCCATGCCATAAGACCGATGATGCTTCACATGTTGCAAATCTGTTTTTAGGGAAATAATCCGTCTTCACAGTGTACCAAGGACAATCATTTCCGACTGCGACGTCAGTTCATGAGCTACTTTTGGAAGACACTGATGGCCAAGCTCGGCATCAAGCTACTATTCTCGTCCGCATCACATCCCCAAACTGATGGACAAACCGAGGTTGTCAACCAGAGCCTTGGAACACTACTCTGCATGTTGATCAAGAAGAACCTCAAGTATTGGGAAGAATGCATTCCCCATACCGATTTCGCCTATAACCAGCCAAACACTCCACCACCATGAGGAGCCCGTTCATGATCATCTATGGATTCGAGCCTCTCACCATGCTCGACATCCTACCTCTTCCTCTCCATGACCGCACCAACATGGACGTCGACAAGCGCGCTCAAGCAATGAAGAAACTCCATGAAGACACAAGAGCTACGATCGAGCAACAAGTACTTCGCCAAGCATCAAGGCTAAACAAGAACAAGAAGGATATAATCTTCGAAGAAGGCGACCTTGTGTGGATACACTTGAGTAAAGACCGCTTCCCCAAGGATCGCGACTCCAAGCTCAAGCCAAGGGGCGACGGCCCTTTCAAAGTCCTCAAGAGGATCAATAACAACGCCTACATCATCGACATCCCCACATCGAAGTACCTAGTGAGCCTGACGTTCAATGTCAAGGACCTCTCACCATTCCATGGAGAAGATGAAGTTGAGAAGGTTGAAGAGTCGAGGACGACTCTTTCCCAAGGGGGGAGAGCTGATGCAGCCTGTCCTACGGACGCCCCTACATCTACACCACCTAGTTCCCCAAGTGGACCAATGACTCGCGCTCAAGACAAACTTCTACAAGCTAAGGTTAACTCGCTCCTTTCCTCGTGTGATTTCGATACGCCCCTGGATGGCTTGCTACTTCATACGCTGACTCTATGCATCCTTAAGTATGAAGAGAAGGAACCATGGAACGGAGCAACCACGGTGGAAGAGACCAACAGAATCTAGGCCCTAGCGGTACTACCAGATCCTACAACTGGTACTACCGATGCGAGCGGCACGGCCGGTCACAACTACCCCGCACTACAGAAGGAACCCATCCAATCCCCAGACCTCGGCGGTACTACCGGACGCATCAACCGGTACTATCGATCAGCGGTACTACCGTCTCTGCTACCACTCACTACTGACAACTCCAACTGAAGCTCCAGGACCGCAAGCGGTATTACCGGTACTAGAGCGGTACTACCGGTTATAACCGGTACTACCGGTCCCGTGCCCGGTACGACCGGTCGCCCCTGAACCGGTTCGCGACAACTAGGCCCATCTCCTTGTAACCCTTTATTTTACTTCCTCGTTTCATTCCCAAACTACCTCTGTTTATTTGGCTGGCCTATAAATAGCCCCACCAACTATTGTAATGCTCAGACTTGGATAATGGTAATTAAAGACACCCCTTGAGGATCTATCAATTGCTAGTCTCATGCTCCTTGACCAGGAGCACCAATTATCCCCCGCCTCTTGGATTTTTCCTCGTGCGTTCAAGTTGTACAAGTCCTTGGAGTTTGGTGTCTCGTCTCCAAGTAGTCAAGATCTCATCAAGCCTTGATACGTTGGAAACGTATCTATAATTTTTGATGCTCCATGCTTGTTTAGTATCTACTTTGCTTTACTTGTCTATACTTTGAGGTGTGTTTTCTGGTACTAACCTATTAACAAGTTGCAACAGTGTCAGATGCCTGTTTTTTGTTGTTTTTGGTTTCAAAAAAGTTAGTAAAGAAATATTCTCGGAATTGGACGGGACGAAGGACAAAGTCAATAACTTTCCGTGGGGAACAAAAAGTCCAGAGGGGAGCCCGGGAGGCCAGACCCACCCTAGGCGCAGGTGGGCCCTAGCCCACGCCTGGCTAGGGTTTGCCACCCCTGGCCGCCTCCTCGGTCTCCCCCTTCGCCTATAAGAATCCCCCAATGCAGAAACCCTGAGTAACCGATCAGAAATCCACGAAACCGTCTGTAGCCACTGCCACCATTGTCCCTAGATAGGGGGGGATCTGAATCTCTTCCCGGCACCCTGCCGGAGAGGAGATCATCCCGGTGGCCTTCTCTCTGATATGATGCGTGAGTAGTTCCACCTTGGACTATGGGTCCATGTAGTAGCTAGATGGTTGTATCTCCTCCTTTGTGCTTTCATGCATAGATCTTATGAGCTCCGTTCATGATCAAGATCTAATCTATTTGTAATCATGCATGTTGTGTTTGCGGGGATCTGATGGATATTGAGATTATTATGTTGGTTTTATTAATGGTTTTGTCTTTACTATTCTATCATGTCTTTGTTGTTTGTGATCTTGCATGCTCTCCGTTGCTAGTGGTTATCTTGGCCAAGTAGTTGCTAGTGACTCCAAGAGGCGGTATTTATGCTCGATAGTGGGTTCATGCCTCTAGTTTCCAAGGGAAGTGAAAATAATCTCTTCGGTTGTAGATGTGTTGTTTCTACTAGGAAGAAAACAACGGTCTCTTGTTCATGGAAATGTGGACTGTTTACCTTACACAATTTTCTTAAAGCATATGTCTGTTGCTTGCAACTTAATACTGGAGGGGGTTCGGATGATAACCTGAAGGTGGAATTCTAGTCATAGATGCAGTTAGATGGCGGTCTATGTATATTGTTGTATTGCAAAATCAACCTCATAGGATATTTCTGACTAGTAATTGCATTGTTATGCCTTGCCCAGTTCCTGTCAATTGCCCTACTGTAATTTGTTTACCCTTCATGCCATGTTGTTTATTTAAGGAGAGCACCTCTAGTGAACTATGGACCCCAGTCCAATCTTTACCATGGATACATCTTCCACTGTTACTGTTTACTTGCTGCAAACCACCATTACCCTTCCACACCATACATTTAATCCTTTTTTACAGCAAACCGGTGAGCTTGACAATCTCACCGATTCGTTGGGGAAAAGTGTTGAGTTTGTGTTGTGCAGGTCTCCGTGTTTCTTGCAACACCTGTGTGATGTTTCCTTCCTCCTACTAGTTTGATAACCTCGGTTTTTTACTGAGGGAGACTTGTTGTTGTGCTGCTTCATACCTTGCTCTTGGGGTTTCCAACGAAGCGTCCCACGACAAGTGCTAGGCGCCATCAAGCTTTTTCTGGCGCCGTTGCCGGGGAGGCTAAGGACGTCTTCACTAGGGGAGTCCTTCACTTCCTTTCTATTTACTTTGTTTTTATTTTGATTTGTTTCTTTTGCTTGGTTTTGTTTGCCTCTTTTCAGAAAACCCAAAAAATTAGTCTAGTCTAGTTTGGTTTGCTTGCTTTATTCAAAAACACAAAAAAATTATTCCCTGCTCTAGTTGCCACCTTGCTCTAGCTCACCATGTTGCTCCCCAAGTTCACCTAGAAAGATCTTATAATAGGTAGTGGTTCTATAATTGGGAAAGATAATATTGAAGAATTATTTAATCATGTTAGCAAGCATGAGGATATTAAGGAAAAATCAATAGCTGAACTTGATCCTAATTATGAGATTGCTGCATCTTCTTTAGTTCATATGCTGGAGGCTAGGTTTGTTAGCCATAACCCCTTCATGCAATTCTTGTTCCTAAAACTAAAAGAAGAGAAGAATGCTGAAAAAAGGGAATTCATCCTTGAAACTTTATCAAAAGAATTCCATGATGTTTATAGGGAGCCAAAAAGGTTTTTGAGCGTTTCAATATGTTAGGCTCAAGTGTAGATGTTGTGGGTATTTATGACAAAACTAAGCCTAGAGAAGAATTCAATATACCCATCCCCTTTAAGCTTGTTGGAATGCATGAAGCCTTTGAAAAGAACTTTGATTTGATTGCTCCTAAAAATCTTTTTGATGAAAGTAGTAGACCAAAGAGAGAAGATAAGGGATCCTCCAAGACCCATTTGGATGAGACACCTTTCATAGTTGAAGAATTTGCAAGTATGGATGTTAATGCTTCTTCATTTGAAAATACTTGATTCTTCTTGCTTCTTGTGCCTAACTTAAAGGCATTAAAGAAAAGTACTTGTTGGGAGATAACCCAAGAGTTTCCTTGAGTCTTGGAAGTTATTACTAATAATGACCTCTCCTTATCCTTTTTGTTTGCTTTTTGTGCCAAGAATGACCTCTAATGAGAGCGAAGTAAGATTTGGGGAGTTGCTGTCCCGAAATAGATTTCTGTCCTCCACCAAAAAATTTGTGAGGGGGATCTGTAACTCGGATTTAGCTCAAAAGTTACGAATAAATCCCCCAGCATGTTAGATAACTTTCTTTAGTTCAACACTTTTTGATTTGAGTAACAGAAGATGTTCGAAAAAATCGGTTTCTACCTGCTGGTCTGTTTTGACAGATTTCTGCCATTATTTGCATTTGCTTCTTATTGATTCCTTTTTGAGATTTCTTCAGGTAAATTGAGTTTTTTGAAGGAGTTACTACAGTATATTGTGTTTTTAGTGCAAAGTCTTGCTGTTCCAAAACTTTGCCAGTGGTCTAATATCTTTTGAATAAACTAATGTTGCTAATGAAGATTGTGTGAAGTTTTGTATGAAGGAAATTTTTTAGGTGTAGAGAGAGAATGATGCAATGAGATAAAGAATGGACAAAAGCTCAAGCTTGGGGATGCCACCATGGTGTCACCCCAAGAAATATCCAATAGGTACAAGTGTCAAAGCTTGGGGATGCCCAATGCATCCCCTTCTTCATCAATAAAAAGCTCAGGTATGTCTAGACACTTCATTTTTATTGTTTCATGCACATTTGTGTTGTTCTTGGAGCGTCTTAGTTTTCGTTTTCTTTGCTTAGTTTGTTTAGTTTGCTTTAGTAGTTTGGACCCCCATTCTCGTTGTGTTATTTTGCAAATAAGTTTGCTTGGTGTTTGGAAAGGAGTAGTAAGTTCTTGCTTGAAGTGCAAGAGGAGCTTGCATTGACTGTGACTTAGACTTTAGCATGACATGCTAGGTGTTGTTTTTGCATTATGCTTAGTAATTATTGCTATAGCATGTCTTTTTCCAAACAATTGGGATTTCTTAGTGTTCCTTGAAGAAATTATGCGTTGTTTTAGCATGCAAAAGCATAGTATTGTGGTATTATCCTTTGATGCTTTGCTTGGGTTGACTTGGCACATGCTTACACCATGTTATGACTCTCACAAGTCACCATTAGCCTCTATGATCATTTAGTCCTTGACTTGTAGTACCACTCTTTGCTTTGATTAGTATGCTTTGTTGCACTGCATGATTATGGCCATTATTGCTCTCTTAGTTGGTTGCTCCCAGTCTTTTGCTAGCCTCCACTTGTATGAGTAAGTTCTACTCATGCCTCCAACTCCCAAGAAACCAAGTTATTCCAAAGTGTCCACTATAAATTGCTATGCATGGTGTGTTACACTATTCCAAGTATATTATTGTTTTCAACTATCTTCCAATTAAAAACTATTTTGTTATGTGAAAACTTAGTGATTAAATCCCTCACGAACTTGATGGCACATTTTATTCTTTGACCCTAATAAACTTGAACCACAACTTTGTTGTATATGCTTGCACTTATAAGTTGGAATTAGCAGAACCGTGCTGTCACGAGGAACATTTTCAACATTGCACTTGTACCTTGTTGTACTCAGTTGATATCATGTTCTTTTGTCTATGGATATCACCGGTGTGAAATAAAGAGGGAACTTGTAAGTCCATGGAGTTTGTATCCTGTGTTAGAGAAACACCTGGGCCGCTAGGCTAAGCCATGCCTAATCATGGTGGAAACTTGCAGCATCACCATAGTGAGCTATCTATGAAGCATACTCAATAAAAAGCTATGCATATGGTAAATAAAAAGATTGCTGAGATGCTCATTGTCCGCTTGCCTTGTCATTTTGGTTATGGGAAATCTCCTGTACCATGTGCAAGGGGTACCCCGTTGGCGGTTCTCAATGATATGCAAATACTTACAGTGACAAGAACTTACCTGGACCCAAAGTTGAGTATGCATGAGGTGTGGCCCTCGTATTCAAGGGGCATGAGATTGCCAACTTATACTTCGTCAAGCATATACTCCAGCTTTGCCACTTTAACTTTAACCACTTCAAGATGCTTATGATAGGGGCAATGAGGGATGAAAGCTAACAAGTACCATAATTTTTGGAAGCTCTTTTTGAAACTTGTAATCCCTGCTTCCTTTACAAAAAGGTCTTTCTTCTACCACTATTGAGTCTCCACCTTCTACCTTTAGGCACCATTAAGAGAGCATAGTTGTCATTCTGTGTGCAGTGTTCCAAAGCTCATTAATTGATGCATATTGTGTTATTACTTGTTCTTGTGCTACTTGTTTCTAGTCACCCTTGTGAACTTTGCAGGTGTCCTACGCATCTATTTGCTACTCTATGAGGGACAAGCTGATTGCCACTATGCTATGTTTTCTGCATGTGAAACAAACAAATGTTTTTCAATGCATGATATTCATGATCTTTGTTTGTAGCTTGTCATGTTTCATGCATAGTTACTATGTCCTACTATTAGAACTCCATCTTTCATGCACATGTTTAGAGTTCTTTGATGCCAGCTTTCAATGCTTGCAAATGGTTGGATATTTATTGTGAGGGTGCATGTCACCTCAAAAATTATTCTATTTATCACTTACCTACTCGAGGACGAGCAGGAGTTAAGCTTGGGGATGTTGATATGTTGGAAACATATCTATAATTTTTGATGCTCCATGCTTGTTTAGTATCTACTTTGCTTTACTTTTCTACACTTTGTGGTGCTTTTTTACATGTTTTCTTGTACTAACCTATTAACAAGTTGCAACTGTGTCAGATGCATGTTTTCTGCTATTTTTGGTTTCAGAAAAGTTAGTAAAGAAATATTCTCGGAATTGGACGGGACGAAGGACAAAGTCAATAACTTTCCGTGGGGAACAAGAAGTCCAAAGGGGAGCCCGGGACGCCAGCCAGGGGGGCCAGACCCACCCTAGGCGCGGGGGGGGGGGGGGGGGGCGAGCCCGCTTGGCTAGGGTTTGCCACTCCTGGCCGCCTCCTCGGTCTCCCCCTTCGCCTATAAGAATCCCCCGATGCAGAAACCCTGAGTACCCGATCAAAAATCCACGAAACCGTCTATAGCCGCCGCCACCATCGTCCCTAGATCCTGGGGGATCTGAAGCTCTTCTCGGCACCCTGCCGGAGGGGAGATCATACCGGAGGCCTTCTCTCCGGTATGATGCGTGAGTAGTTCCACCTTGGACTATGGGTTCATGTAGTAGCTAGATGGTTGTATCTCCTCCTTTGTGCTTTCATGTATAGATCTTGTGAGCTCCGTTCATGATCAAGATCTAATCTATTTGTAATCATGCATGTTGTGTTTGCGGGGATCTGATGGATATTGAGATTATTATGTTGGTTTGATTAATGGTTTTGTCTTTATGATTCTATCATGTCTGTGTTGTTTGTGATCTTGCATGCTCTCCGTTGCTAGTGGTTATCTTGGCCAAGTAGTTGCTAGTGACTCCAAGAGGGGGTATTTATGCTCGATAGTGGGTTCATGCCTCTAGTTTCCAAGGGAAGTGACAATAATCTCTTCGTTTGTAGATGTGATGTTGCTACTAGGGAGAAAACGGTCTCTTGTTCATGGAACATGTGGACTGTTTACCTTACACACTTTGCTTAAAGCAGATGTCTGTTGCTTGCAACTTAATACTGGAGGGGGTTCGGATGATAACCTGAAGGTGGACTTCTAGTCATAGATGCAGTTGGATGGCGGTCTATGTATATTGTTGTATTGCCCAATCAACCTCATAGGATCTTTCTGACTAGTAATTGCATTGTTATGCCTTTCTCAGTTCCTGTCAATTGCCCTACTTTAATTTGTTTACTCCTCATGCCATGTTGTTTATCTAAGGAGAGATCCTCTAGTGAACTATGGACCCCGGTCCAATCTTTACCATTGATACATCTTCCACTGTTACTGTTTACTTGCTGCAAACCACCATTACCTTCCACACCATACGTTTAATCCTTTGTTACAGCAAACCGGTGAGCTTGACAACCTCACTGATTTGTTGGGTCAAAGTCTTGAGTTTGTGTTGTGCAGGTCTCCGCGTTGCTTGCAACACCTGTGTGACGTTTCATTCCTCCTACTGGTTCGATAACCTCGGTTTCTTACTGAGGGAAACTTGCTGTTGTGCTGCTTCATACCTTTCTCTTGGGCTTTCCAACGAAGCGTCCCACGACAAGTTTTGGGCTCCATCAAGCCTCTCACCCCCGTTGTTGGCTATGGTAGAGTGTATTGCCCAACGCCGATCCTAGGGATTGTGTTGGCCGCTGCCACCGGCGTGAGCTATCGGCTTGTACCGTGCTTTCGTGTGTGTGTGTGTGTGTGTGTGTGTGTGTTCATCGAGTTCTTCCCGTGTGAGTTCATGGATTTCGTCCCCCTCCTCATCCCCTCACCCCCTCCTCGATTTCCACGGGATCCGTGAAAGATCGGGCCACCCTAAGGGGTAACCCCCAACAATTGAAGACTTGGCTACCTTATGAAGAATTAAGGGATATTCATCATATTCTTGTTATCAAAGTCAAGTAATTGGTTATCATGCTTCTATTCCTTATCCAATGTTCCTCCTTCCAGTAACTTGTGCTAAACGCATTTACATTGATAGTTACTTGCTCCCTTGTGCATGTATGTGTTATTTTTGTACCTTGCATATGTGTGTACATGTTGTGCTTCCCACTTACTTATATTGATCTATGAATTATATTTGTGTATGTTGGTTGGCACACCATGTATTTGTGTTTCTTGGTTTTGAGCCTTTATTGATTCTAGTTGGTACCCTAGTTGGCTCTTATGAGGGATTAATGGACTACTCCGTTTTGGGGGAGTGTCATGCTTGGGCATTCCACAATCCTAAAATGTGTGTACATGAGGAAAACCACTTAGTAGTTATATTGTATGGTTATCTAGTCTCTATGTGGTATGAATTTCTCATGATAAACTTGTCTCCATAATGTCCATTAATACCTCTATTTTGATATTTTTTGCCTCTTGTTGAGATTTCTTGGTTTATCACATTATGGGGGAGTCATATGCTTTGTGCATATTACAAACCTAGAAAATGTGGACATTTGAGGTAGCGCCATTTAGAATTGATATTGAAAATTATCTAGCTCCTATGTGGCACAATGGCTCATACAAGTTCTAATTTGCTTGAATGTTTTTATTGCTCACCTTTTGGATCTTGTTTGTGAGAGTAGTTCTTGGTATGTGTTTCCTCATATTTGGATCTATATGTACTATTGAGAACCATTTGCTTCAAGTCACTCTAATCACTAGTGATTATGTGACTATTTGAAGCTATCAAGGATCTCTTTCAAAGCATCAAGATTATTTCTTATATCTTGTTATATGCTTCTTGTGTGAATGTGATATTGGATATCCTTGCGAACTACCTCAGGAAAATTATCCCCATTACTTCTTGTCCTTGGATAAGTATTTGATATATGGTAGAATTCATTGATCATATTCGTTTTGGCCTTTTCTTACTTGCCTTCTCTTTGGCCAAGAAAATGTTTTTCTTCTTGCTCCCAAGCTTTACTTGCCTCTTATGGATCTTCTTATTTTATTCGTATCTCCTTGTGTTTTATTTAGTGTAGGTAGTAGTGTTGATCTCATTTGTGGGCATTTTGCATTCCAAGGCAAAATTCTATATAATGCTCTACTTATGGGGGAGATCTCCTATATTATCTAGAACATTTTTCTTCTTCTTGATTTGATCCATTTTTTTGCTTGGAAGCTCGATCTTCTTATGTTGGTACTTTGTGTGCCATCATGAAATGTGTGAAGAATTTGTTTTGGTTGTTGGAACTTGATCTCTTTGGGAGTTGGTTTTATCTCATTCTTTGTCACTTGTTTTGATATTTTAGGATGAGATAAACCCTTGAGCATTGGTATTTTTGGCTATTTTGTTGGCTCTTTGGCTTTTTCCTAATTCATTTGTTGATATTGTGTTCTTTCATGTGTTGATTTGGTTCTTTGATACAATTTGGACACCCTGTGTCAAGTCACACCTTTGTGTTGCCTTGTTGGTTTCTTGGTGTTTTTGTTCAAATTGTATCTCCTTTTGGTTCTTGAAAGTCTTATGCATGCATATTTACTACATGTATTCATTATGGCATGCTTGCTTTCTTTGATCCAATATATATGGGAACTCCCCAAATCATTATGGTCTAAGATGTGCATGAAATTCAATTTCATATCAATATGCGCATATTTGTGTGGAGGCTCTCCTATGTATTGTAGTTGCACTAACTACTTTGGACCCAATTGGTTTGGGGACCATAGTGTACTTAATTGTGTTTTAGGTATATTGTGGATATATATTGGGTGCTTGCATCTTGAACAAGGAAAAAGTGGCGTCTACATGTCAATTGGATGCAAGCTAGGATGATCAACGTATTCGTATCTTCTTCATCCTACCAATTATATCTTGGTAACAAGTATCTCTCTCTCTCTCATGCCTCCATATCTTGTTCCCAACCTTTTGTATGTTGCTTGTTGGCATGAATTTGTGTTCTTGCATATGTTGGATTTCTTGCTTTCGCTTTGAAGAGTTCTCTCTATTGCAAATGTGTGTATGTTGAGATGAGTGCATATAATGGGTACTATACTAAATCATGCTCATGATTCACTAATCCCAAATAGTGAGTATTTTTACAAAGTTGATTTCTATTTTGTAATACTTGTTGCCTTTCTCCATATATTCCTTCTATCCCCTTCTTCCCTTGGTAATAGTTGTATTATATGGAGTATGTTGGTGTTTGAAGCTCATTGATGTACAATAAGATATATTTGAGCCCTTGGGCATGCTTTCAAGCAAAACATCTTATTGGTATATTCTATGACTTCCTTTTGTTTTTCATGTGCTTTCTTGAGTATATATTTTGTTTGTGCATATTTCTTTGTGGGAATTTGTCTTTGTGAAATTTTCCACCTAGAAATTTATACACATAAGATAAGATCATTCTTTGGTTATTTTTGCATTTCTTGGGAACCACCTCTTTTTTTATTCTTCGATGGCTTCCATATTTATTGTCTTTTGTGTGCATTGTTAAATGAGTTTGGAGGAGTGAGGATTCCATGGCTGTGCATGTTGTTTCCAAATACAATTACTATAATTGGTGCATAATCGTTGGGGAGTTTCTCTAATTCATTTAAGAATGAACACTTGCCTTCTTTCTCATATTCTTTTTGTTAAATGTTTATGGGGGAGCGAGGATTCCACATTTGTGCATTTTGTATTCAAATGCAATTATTCTAAGTTGTGCACAAATCTTGGGGAGCATCCCTATTTTCATTCAAACATTTTTTGTTGCTTTCTTTGGGTATCATTTGTTGATTTTTAATTTGGTTCTTTTGGACCTTTTTGATTGCTAGCTTCACTTGTTGAAGCTTATTATATTTCTTTTCTTTTTGCAATCTTGGGTCCTCAATATAGTTTGGACGAATTCTCACTATATTGGCCATCTAGAACTTTTCACCCATTTTGGCAATAAATGCCAATGGGGGAGAAGTTTTGGAGGGTTTAAGGGAAGTTGGACTTTGCTTTGAGTGTTTTCTTGAGCATTTGCCTCTCATGCTCTTGCATCTTTGTGGTTGCTTTGCATGTTGAATATATAGAGGAAACTCAACCAACGGTAATGGTTGGCAATCTATGCAATAAAATTCAAGTTCATCACACATGCATAAATATTGTCGTGCTACCAGTTTGCCATTTTCTCCAAACACACTCGACCATTGGAGCATGCAAAACTAATGATCGAGTCTGCTTTGAGTACCTTCTTCTCACATCAATGCCTGTGTGACCCCCGATGCAACCCAAAATGCCCAAGTCTCATCTAGATTGTGACAAGGCCATATTTCAAAAGAAAAGCAAGATTATCTACTGCCCTTGATTTAAAGAAGTACTAGTACATCAGTATTAATTCCACAAAATGCTTTAGTAATAGCAAGAACAGAACAATTGAGAGATTCAGTGGCTTTCCTGCTTGAAATTAAATAGCAATATAGAGAGAATCGGTTCTTGTTCCAGCTTAAAAAACCTTAGCGCACGATCACTTCCCATGTTCTCCAAACATACTCGATCATTTTAGCAAGCAAAAATAAATATCAAGTCTACTTCTGTGTGAATACCTCCTTCTTACGTAAATTCCTGTGTGACCCCTATATGCAACCCAAAATTCCCAAGACACATCTAGATAATTGTGACAATGCTATGTTTCAAAATAAGAGTAAGACAATGTGCTACACTTGATCTAAACAAGTACTCTAATTACATCACAGTTAATTGTATAAAATATTGTACTAATAGTAACGACAGAACATTTGACAGATTCAGCAGCACAGAATAAGTTCGAAAAAATATCAACCGATTCCGAGTTCATATTCAGCAGCACTTGATAGATTCAGTAGCATCACAAACTGACCGATGAGCAGTACACAGACAACAACCAAAAGAATTGACAGATTCAACAATACACACATTAAAATTCAATAGATGTAGCAAGGCCTGATTCAAAAGGAAAACGAGACTATATTCTACACTCGATACGTCGATCTGAATAAGTACCAGTACATGATTATTAATGCAAAATATATTAGAAAAGGAAGAACTCCGTACAAAATACTCAAAACTACCTTAAGCTAGGAACCACATCTCCCAAAATGATAAGTACCAGTACATATAGTATAGTAGGTATTACTGCAAAATACATTAGCAGTAGGTGAACTCCATAAAAATACTCCTAAGTAAAACTACTAAGAACATGTAGTAAATCTTTCCAGCAGTGCAAATACTCCAACGAACATTAATATGTATTTATATCACTCATGAATCTTGTCAATGCGAAGACGGTATTCGAGGGTGAACACCGACGGTCCACGAGCAATCAGGTGTGACATCAACACCAGCAGGAGCCACTTCAGCTCATCGAACGGGATGCCGTCAGGCAACGCGGTTCTCTCCGGCACGCATAGCCTGGAATTTTTGAACCTTCTACCCTCAATCACAGTCGATGACTAAAACTTCACTAGGTACTACAGCGACAAGCACACCGCTGACCTGACTCATACGATGGATACAACGTGTAGTGATTGGCACGTGTCAAATTGCACTATGAACACCATACCATCATCCCCGGATCCGATGAGGTCTACTATCAGCAGGCCTATTGCCGACAGAGGCTTAGAGGTGTACCTGTCTGTTTTGTCGTAGCGGAAACTGCGCACCCTGATTGAGTGAACTTCACAGAGGTGGGAGAAGAGCACTTCCGGTGAGGCGGTGAACACGCATCCATCCTCCATGCAGTTGCACGGGCCATGCGGGCACGCGATCTTGTGGTTTTGGACCTGATGATAGGCAACCAATGTCCCGCAACCGTCATTAGGGCATCTGCTACCTTTTCCGCTGGTGACTCGGAGGTTCAACTTCTTGGAGCATGCGGCCATCCGGACGGTGCTGGTAGTGTCCATATGTGTAGCGATCTCGTCGAAGACGTCGGTGCCGACCTTGATCCATCTGTCGTGCCGCCTGTTGGGCCCCGAATCCGCCATCATGTCCTGATGGATTAGGGGCGAGGGATGATCAATCTATGACTGTTGGAAGGACCGATGTTGCGACCGAGATGGGGAGGAAAATGAGTGAAGCACGCTGTGGAGATGATACCAAATGCTGCTGGAGATGGGGAAGATGAAATTTCTCTTTGAACGAGGAGTTTTTTGCGTGTTACTTTATCGGTCTTCTGTTGCAGGGCGCAGCTACATCGAGGAGACTTTAATTAACTAGCTAGTCTAGCATGCCAAATACGTTCTTTATTGTACTCCACAATACTAGTATTGGGTTGCACGTGCCTTGTAACTCAGTAGTACTAGTAGAATGACATATCATCACAATATGAAATTATACAGTAATATGTAAAGCACAGAAATAATTATAATTTCGAGCCACATCCATAAAGTATTGGGTGTATATTTGGTCCTGATGCATAGCGTTCATCGTGCTTCTATCAATAGAATCTCCTAGATGCTAGAATGGAAAAGAAGATTCAATGGTTAGCAATGTTAGGATTTGCTGGTATTGATACGACTATTAATGTTGAAATTTATCCATACACTATATAATAGTAAGATAAGATAATATAAATCTCTAACCAAATATGGTATTGTCACATCAGCTTAACCAAACATTAGTTCATGAGCCTTGAATCATTGAAGGCAATATCCTGTTGATGCTAAAATTTCCCTTATTACACAAGCATTGAGGTGATTGTTTCTTAAAGTGTTTGGCATGTGGTTTGTAATATCCTGTTGATGCTAAAATTTCCATAATTTCCAAAAAAAATATATTCAAGTACATACGAGTAACCGAACTGATTACGATAAGACATAGTACCGATACAAGGACATGTTTCAAAGGAGAGAGAGACCAAGAAGTTAAAAGCTGATGACTTTAGACAACCAGACAAAATAAAAATTTCAACAGGGTCGAGAACTATTTCTCTAATTATAGTACGAAGTATTACATACATATTGCATCAGTACATACTATGGCAACAAGTCTTGTTTCTTAGTTAAACATGAGGCCGGTTCCAATCTAGGGTGTTCGCAAAGGTTGGGATGAACCAAAGCGGATGCTTCACCGTTCCTTCCCAAAAGCAAGGGTTACTAATTCCCTCCAAGACATTGACTTTAGAATTAACACCGTAGTCTTTACCACTCAGACTGAAGCAGCATAATTCAAGCTGCCACTCTTTTGAAAGCCACGCTGCAGTTGGTAAGATGTAGACACAATTTCTTCTCGTCAGATAACCTGAGGCAAGATCTACACCACCTACAGGCATGATAATCGGATAGTTCACTCTAAGGAAAAGAGAATATGATCCAAGGTCAGCAATCCTTTCCCATGGATTATCTTGATCAACCTAACTAGTCTTTATTGAGAGAACCAAGCAGCCAAACCCGGAAGTATAAGTGGAGACAGTGGAACCGCAGTGTACAACACGAGGATGAGCAGCACCATTACGATAGTGGCAATGATAAGTAAGACAACTGGGATCATAAGAAGCGCCAAGCGTATATATATATATGAAGAAGCCTAAAACTATCTGCAGATCTTGCTAACCACCAAAAACCAAAAAATTAGTCGTGCTCGTCTCTAGTAGTATTAAAAAATGCATCCACCAAGTCATCTGTGGAAGCAGGTCGCGCTAAGACCAGAGCAGGACCTTGAAAAGGGTAGAACGTGTTAACTTAAGATTCCGGTAGCATGATATAGTGTATCCTACTGAAAATTTCCTTCCAATTGAACTACATGCAAAGTAGCTCAAACATAGGAAAAACAACTACGTCTTACAATCCTAAAAAGCAAACAAAGCATTATATAATAGGGAAATACCCAAAAGAACAGACTCGTGTTTTTTTGAATCAAGACGGGCAATTTTGCCTCATTTTATTTAAAAAAGGCAAAGAGAATTGACCGGTACATTTGTAAGGGAACTTGCCGAAAACCCGTGCAAATGCAGAAACCATTGAATAGATTACTTTCAGGATCTTTAAGTAGATATAAAAGTCCTATTGAATGAATTAAAGACATCTGGAAAAATCTACATAATTCAATATTATGAATCAAACGACTGCTATAATAATTAATCCTATGGAAATCCTATGATTCATACAATTCATAGAATCTAAAATAACTACTCGCATTTTCATTTAAACAAAACATTCCCTAAGTCAATTCAGTAAAATAGCTTGGGCACATGAAGCCACTACACTACATATGAAGGAATAATTACCAGGATGCAGAGGATCTCAAACATGAACATTGCCATACAGAGCTATCGCAAACACCAGTCCAT
The DNA here is from genome assembly GCA_030063025.1 of Avena longiglumis. Classification (NCBI taxonomy): domain Eukaryota; kingdom Viridiplantae; phylum Streptophyta; class Magnoliopsida; order Poales; family Poaceae; genus Avena; species Avena longiglumis. Next base: position 175,191,573 of record CP125977.1, on the reverse strand, counting down.
CATGGGTAATTTCATCATTTCAACTGTAAGGGCACAAGGTGTGGTTAAGAGGAAGTGGAAGAACTGTCCATCCTTCATCACCACCCTAAAGGACATCAATTTTAACGTCGAAGACTGCAACAAGCGAGAAATATTTATATCTCCCAGCAGTTGTGGGAACTTGGCAAATAGCAATCTTCTACATTACAGCTGCATGATTATTATCTAACAAGAATGTTGTTGGCTGGTCAGTTGCTTGAAACGACAATGCTGGGAGAGGAATATTGTGATGAGTGTACACGTTACAAAGCTCCATCTTTCCTCTGAACCCATCCGTTGCAATCCAATCTCCATTGGCGTCTACCCACTTCCTACAATTATAGCCTGGTACCAGAGCATCAGACGAGAACCTTTCCAGCGGCGACAGCTTGCACGGACGCTATCAATTTTGAAGTAATGCAAGAAATCTGGCGGTCCCTTTGTCGGAGGGAATGAAGAACACATGGGAGGACAAAAATGGCAGTGAAGCATCCAATGTTGCACTAACTTTTGTAGATTCTAGAAAAAGTTTGGACAAACCGATTAGGCTGGCGGTGGTGATGATGTAGCATCTGGTTATGAGTTCTTCAAAGGGGCCTTCAGTAACACGTTGTGAAATAGCTCAGAAGCATGCTCACTGTCCTTTCTTGCTGACTCCATCACAAGGCAGCATCTGTATTTTATTTATTGGGGTTTCGGAAGAGAGGGGAATCAACGGCGGCAAATCCCCGGGCGAGATGCGGAAGAGAATCCGGAAGCGGCATATGGCGGCAGTGGCGGCGCGTGGTGTGGAATGGGAAAATGCCGCGAAGAGAGGGGGACATGGGGATTAACCACCCTATAGGGGGCTAGGGAATAGGAAAGGGGAAAAGTCTGGATTAATCAACACTAGCATGCGCTCGTCTCAGCTGCATTTTGAGGAGACAGTGACCCGCCGACAACCTACTTCCTACTAATAGTAGTAGATTTCTAGATGGTTGGAGTAGTTAATTTGGACGTGGGTTCCACTTTTTGGAGGAGACTGGCCTGACTCCCTAATACTCCCTCCGCTTGGAAATATAAAGATATTTTAGATTAGTGAGCTAATGAATCTAGACACCTTTTAGTGTGTAGTAGGTTCAAATGAATCACCATACTAAAAGGTGTCTAGATACATTTACTTCACAAACCTAAACCATCTTAGGGTCTATTTGATTCAAAGGATTTTCAAAAGAATTCTATAGGATTTCTATCCATAGGAATTTTTCCAATAGGGTGTGTGTTTGTTTCAAAGGAATAAATCCTTCAAAATTCCTATGCATGGCTTTCCTACACTACAATCCTATAGGATTTCTAACAAGAGGTGAGAACTCTTGGAAAGATTCATTTGTGTCTATGAAAACTATGACATGTACCTAAACCCTATAAAATTTCTTGCATTTTTACTATGGTGCAATCAAACAGCTTATCTTACTAGTTGCTGCATTTTTCATTCCTATAGGATTCTAAGTGTCATGCCGTTCTATTCCTACATTTTCCTATCCTATGTCTTACAATACTTTGAATCAAACAAGCCCTTATATTTCCAAACGGAGGGAGTATTACTAGACTCCTGGGGTACGGGTAGTAATTCAGAAATCTGAGCTCTATATTTTCCTTTCACTCCAACGGGACCTCATGTTTGAATTCCTTTGTTTTCCTATGATTCAAACACATACTTCCAAATTCCTGTATTTTTCTATTCCTATAGGATGCAAGAGGTCATGCAACTACAATCCTACGGATTTAATACTCCTATGTTTTGAGATTCCTGCAAATCAAACAAGCCCTTAATACTCGAAAATTTTGGGAACATGCTCTAGAGAAATGAGAGAAGATTCTAGAATGACGGAGAAGTGTGTTTGAGGTTAAGGCATAAAGTTCATTATGCTAAACACTATCAATAGAATCTTCTAGATCCTAGAATGGAAAATAAGATCCAGCGGCTAGGAATGTTGGGATTTGCAAATCTTTGATCCAACGCTCAACGTTCAAAGTTATCCGTACACTATATAGTTGTAAGATGTAAGATAAGATAAGAAAAGTGAGGCTGGGGTAATTTATGGGCCCACGCAAAGCATCATTGTTTATAGAAAGCCCATGTGCTAGAGCTAAAATCTCCGGGATTTGACATGATATGCGAATAGCATATGTAGATGTGCTGATCCAATGTAGGATTACTTCGCAATTCTCAAGTTGAATTGTGACACATAAAAAACCTTTTGATGCATAGGTATTATGCAGTGTATTAGAAAATAATATAATTTGTTAAGATTTCAGCTAACTGAAAGATAACAATGCAATATTGAGTCTAATGCATATGCGCAGTTTCAGTTAACTTGAGCATTGCAAAGGACATTGTTCATCCAACCTAAACAACATCAATCTAAACAAAAACTCTACATGAACTTTCAAAAGCAATAGAAGTCAGGGAAGGACACAAGTTATAGGCCGGTACTATTTTACGGTCTAATAGGCTCAAATTTGTTTGAAATGGACTGATTTGCATTGACATGCATGTTTTGGGACTTGGCCATTTTGCAAGATATGGGACTAATTTGCACCCCGGGTCCAAGAAGTTTGACTAATTTACCTTGATATTTGGTAAGAAACAAGTGATGCAGATCCTCTAACTTGCAGAAGTAGCTCATGTTCAAACTTTACAAAGTTATGGTTTGACGAAATGTTAGGTGCATTGAGCTTTACAAAGACCAGATGAAACCAACGATTTGCAAAAGGAGTACAAGGAGTAGAATAAATTGTATCATCCCAACCATACAAGTTATGAGTACCAAGAACCAATGCCTCGCTGCATCTCTTCTCGAGCAACCAGAGCCATCATCAGCGGGATCTTGAGCTAAGAAGACAAGGCACGAACCACATGGACGCATTGTCACATCCCAAGATTTTCCAAATCTTGTTATGTGAAAAATAAATGAATAAAATAAAACTTTGTTGATTTTCAGGGAGAGAAGAAACTTTTGATTCCAATTGGAAACCTTCAAACCTATTTTTGATCAAACAAATCCTAAAGGGATTTGAAAAGATAAACATTTAATAAAGAAAATTTTAAATAAGTGAAATTACTATTTTTGGATCTTTTAATAAAAAGATTTGGTTTTCAAATGAAAAGGTAGAAATATAAATAAGGACTATTTTTATAGAGCCAAATTAAACCTTGGCCAAGTTTTTGAAATAAAATATTTTGTTTTGATTAAAGGAGTAAAGGTTTATTTAAATAAAATGATGAGGGATATTGATACCCAATTTTAAAGTAAAGGCTTTTCTATTTTAATAAACACTAAAACTTGATATTTTATTTTAAACAAGTTTTCCAAGTATTGTGTATTATAAAATAAAACCTACTGAAATGGTTTTGGTATTATTTAGATTTCAAAATGGAGATTTTAATAAAATAAATCCTATTTGAATTAATGACTAAGGTCTATTTATTTAATTATTAATGGATCCTAAAATGAATAAAAATATTATTTTATTTTGGATCTTGAATTATGTTGTTAAAACAGAACTAAAAATAATGCAAAGTTTGGTGGTAGTTTGATTCCATTTGTTGTTTGAATTGTTTGATTGAATTTCAAAACAGAAAATCAAATAGAAAAAAAGGCAATCAGTATAAAAAAATGAATCGAACACAGCCCAACCCATCTGGCCCAACAGCCCAGCAATGCAGCCCACCAGCTCGCCCTCAGCGAAACGTTTTTCTACGCGCAAACCCACCCGCAGAGTCACAGACAGTTGGCCCCCTCTCCCTATCTCTCTCCCTCGCTGACAGCACGGCCCCACACTCCTGTTCATCGTCTCCACCACGACCCCGTCGCCCCTGCTGTTGCAGTCGAGTAACTCCGGCGTTGATTACGTGTTGATAGTGGCCTTGACTCCTCCCAGTAACCATGTCAATTTAATCGCCCGTGCCTTCCCTCTCTTTTCCCCCAGATAGCTCCTTCCCTCTGCCCATAGGCTGCCCCGAATTCCCCTTGCACCGCCATTGCTCCGGCGAGCGTCTCCGAACGATTCCGTCCACACCTCACCGCCCCTCGCCCCCCACTGCACCCTAGCATGCTCTCCAGCCCCTTGCGCGTCTGCCCATAGCCTCAGCTAGCTCCCGCGCACTCTGGAAGCTTGGCTTCATCGACCTCGACTCGCCACCGCCGTCTGCCATCGCTCTGGCAGAGTCTTCCTGGTAAGCCAGACCATCCCGAGCCCTCATATTGATGCTCCCACCTTCCCCTGATCACTACGCATCTGACTGTGTCCTTATTTGACCTTGGGGTGAACTGCAGCGTCGCCCTCGACGACCTCCAGAGCCGCCTGACGCCGTCACCAACTCCGGCGAGCAATCGTCACCTCTCTGGTGCGCCCCTTGCCAAGCCGACCACGCGTTGAGCTTCACCATCTCCCTGCAATCACGGTGAGCCCCTTCCCCCTCTTCCCCGCTCCCTATATTGTAGGCAAGATCGCCGCCAGAGCGTGCGCCACCGTCTGCCACCGCGCAGCGTCGCCAGAGTTTGACCACGTGTCTGTGTCCGTTAGATCACGATCTGATGGCTGAGATTAGAACTAGATGAAGAGGTACGAGTTGATCAGCGTCGTTCGTTTTAAGTTAGATCCTACGGTTCGCTGAGGCAGATCCGCATGAAACGGTACCGGCCAGTAGAAACACGCCGCGTGGCACTGGTTCTGTTTAAAACAGAATTTAGAATCTGATTTAAATGCAAACTTGTAAATTGCATAACTTTAAATCTACACGTCCAAAATTTGCAAATTTTATATCAATGGATTCAGAAAAACAAGCCCTAGCCAACCATGCACTTTGTTTAGTAAAAAGCTTCTGGTAAATTGGTTTAATTAGCAGAAAATTGTGTAGGCTTAATTTGAATATAAAAATTGTTCTAGATAAAATTTTAATGTGAAATCTTTGCAAAATGGTTTTTTGTGAACTTACTGACCCTAGGAACCAACTCATGGGTTTAAAAATGTATTTTATGAAGTTTAGGAATAAATACTTGAATTAGCTCATTTCTAGTCAAATAAAAAAAACATTGATTTTGATATGGAAATGATTTTGAGTAAAACCTTTGGGAAATGATTAGATTCAAACCTACTGACCCTAAACAACAAGTTTTGAGAATTAAAATGTATTTGGTGAACCATTTAAAAGAATATTGCTTTGCTAAAAGCATTTTCAACCACATAAAATAATGATTGATTTAAAAATGGTTTATAGATAAAACCCTTTTGCAAATGACTTTGCCACTTTAGAAAATGACCACTTTGAACCTTACAATGTTTAGAGCCTAGTAGAAACCACTTTTGCAAATGAAATTATCTTTTGCATGCTTGCATGCATGACTTTGTTTCTATTATTTTATGTGTGATGAATTGTTTGAGTATTGGTTGGAATGCTAGTTGAATCTATGTTTGCTTGATTGATTTGTAGTGAAGTTAGAAGAGTGTGATATTAGCAAGATCAAGAAGTGAACCAACATCCTCTATCAAAAAGGCAAGTGACACTATCATCCAAGTCCTACTATTTTCATTAAACTTAGTGGATTTTGAAACATGCATGATAAGGTCTACTATATTTTGCTATGCTAAAATCCTAATAGGATACCCTATATATTCCTTAGTGAAACCAATGTAGTTGTAATATGCTTAGCCCTGCTATATATATTGAGATGGGATACATGATAAGATTTTATGAAGTATTGAAAAGAATTATGTTTTATATAATAAAACAAGTACTCAATGAACCACCTGGGTGGACAAGGATACTCAAGTTTTGGACAAGGTGGCAACAAAAGGAACCATGTTTATATGGCAATCTCTTTTTGTTGTGCACTAGAATAAAACCACCCAGGGACTTAGAGATTGAACATGTTTCTCGTACAGTGGCTTCCGTGTACAGCCACATGCTAAATGGGCACTGGCTTAGTCAACTACATAGTGGAAGACCCATGAATTGGCCTCTTCAGGTTAACTAGAATGAGGGAACTTGAAACCCTACATTGGTGCCTGGTAGACAAGCTAGCATTGTGTATTGGGAGGACTCCTGTGGAAAGACTTCGTCACATTCTCAATCTTCCAGTACTCCATCTTGGTGAGTACTTATCCAGCGGCCACTGGTGGCATCAAGATGAGAATGTGTCATGTGGGTAAAGTATACAACTTCTGCAGAAGATCAAATTATAAGTACTTAGCCGTGTCCCCGGTTATGGACAATACTGAGCAACTAAGGCCTGAAGCTATGGAATATCTCGACATTCCAATTTATAAAAGTAAAACTTGAAAGTGACAACAAGAGACTTGAAGCACTTGGAGGTTTCCAACGAGATCAGAAAGATTTGACAAAAGATCAAAAATATTTTGAAAAGATAGGATAAATTATATTGGTTTATGCAAATGAGCCTAAACCCTACTTAGCCAAATATGCATGTAATGATAGGATCCACTTATTTCTACATAGTAGTGAAACTTGCCAATACAATTCAAAAGTATTGACCCTTGTGGTTGTAACTTGTAATGTTGCAGGTTTGTTTGATGTTAGTGAAGTTTAATGAATAGGATTGCAAGTATACAACCAACATGTTTGCCTGTGGCACTTTGAAGATGAAGGACCCCATGCTATTGTTGTATTCTGCTGCATTGTAATGAGATAGCCAAATGAGCTATGTAAGATGTAATAAGTTATTTTATTCCTGGTTATAAAGTTGTATTATGACCTTTGTTTCTTGATATTACATCTTAACTGTGGATGCTAGCTATTGATCCAGGGACTATCATTGCAATCACAAGGATCTCTACCTTATTAAAGGTTGGGGCCTCTACACGCATGCTGGCTGAACTTTCCGACCCCTCTGATTGGAGGTTCTGGTGCTGACCGGTTAGAAACATGTAGACGAATCCAGTTCACCGGCATATATTCTCCAAAACATAGGCAATCAGAAGAAATGTACACGAAACCTACCCTCATGAATGGTAGGTTCTTGGTGTGAGGGCCATGCATCACATCATTATTCACAAACCCAACAAGGGGATGATTCAGACCAAGGAAGAGGGAAACATGTCGGAGATGTCTCGAAACCCACCCCAGCCGAGGAAGGTCGCCGTGGTAGCAGCGTTGGGCTGCTACCCTCTAGAAGATATGGCACTTAAGCAATGGATATAATTTGAATGTCCTAACTTGGTGACTAATCGTCTCCTTCGAAGGAGTTTGTTTGCCCCGGATGTGTATCCACATCAGTGTTAGACTGAAATAAGCTAGGAACTAGCGCAAGCGAGAATCTATGCAACCACAATCTAGGCCATCGACATTGTCGTTTGGCACAACGTGCTCATCCTCGTCTATTATTAGGGCCTGCACCTTCATAGGATATGCATCAACACCTGTCCAATCCACACAACGGACATCAAACATGTACTATAGTAATTATCTCTTGCTAACATATTAACAAAAGCAAGTCGAAAAAAGAGAGCAGTAACTACAGTTTGGTACTGAACTCACCGTATTCAAAGGGTTGCCATGTAAAAATAGAGCCATCATCCGATACAGCGAATATACTATCATCCGCCCACAGAGTGTCCACATAGCTTCTCGGGACAAGATTACTGTGCCTAAGTACACTCCATGTATCATCCTCTAAAAACTTCTCCATGTCTAGGATGGCAATGAACTTATCGAACACCGCTATGAGCTTGTACAACCACTTGTTCTAGCGGGTGGACATCTGAGGTTCACTAACAATATGTATCTTAAGTAGCCTGGTAAGGGCCTTACAATACGTAAATAAACCTACATGTGTTCCATGAAACCCGACAGTTTTGAGTGAAGGGACATGAATGATGGTGCCAGTATACAAATTCACCAGACATACTAATGATTTTCCAGGACTAGGACGACCAACGAGATCAATCATGGATACCCAGATGCGGCTGTAACCAACCCAATAATCGCAGCCAGATTTTGGGATGATGATGGTGTCTGGCATAGAAGGGCCGTCTAGCGGTATCATGTTGGCATCAATCACTCCCTTTTCAGTACTAGAGGGAGATGGGGAAGAAGATGGACAGTAGTTCAGAAGGCAAGGATAATCATAGGGGAAGAAGAGCGGCTTCTAAAGCGCAACCCATTCGAGGGAAAGGTATAGATCTGTGATGGCCTCAGAGAAGCGGGACATTCTAAGAGGATCGGGTCGACTAGCAATTACACAGATAGCATCATCATCTAACTTCGACCAGTTGCAGACAGGGTTGCCTGGATTGGCTCCGGCCATGGTAGATTCACCGTCGTGCCGGTGATGGTTTTCTTTGGGGAGGGGGGGGGGTGCTTTGAGGGTGCGACGAGGCTAACCTGGTCGCTGGTCAGGTTCACGAGGGGGAGAACAGGGCTTGAGTTTGTTTGAAAATGTTTGGCGGGACTAGTAGGGCGGCCCAGCGAGTGATGGGGGTAAAGTAGCCCGAGCAGGCGCGAGCAGCACCGCGATATGTGGGGAAGGTGGTCGATGTAACTCACAGTGATAGGATGACCCACCATACGATGGACCTCACATGTCAGTAAATCAAGATCAACTGAATACACATGGGGAACCCAAAACAACATGGGAAATAGGAGAATATCTGAACCATGTTCATACTGCTGCTCTAGGATCATGTAACATCCCTTAAATCATGTTTTCAAAGTTTGCACATCATTCATGCATTCATACTCATTTTAGGATCATTTCCTCAAAATCAGAAAGTTTGTGATCTATTATTTTATGCAAGCAAAGAATTAGCCTTATTGCTACCTTATAAGAAGGAAGACCTTGTTTTGATCAGTAGAGAATTGATCCTATGGTGGATTGATATTTTCTAAAGCTTGGACAAAGTTTTTAAAACAAAGTATGAATTTAAAATCATTCACATGTCTTTATTAAACAAGTGATAAAGGCATTGTTTAATTTAAAACCCAATGGGCCAAAGTATTTTGAGTGAGCAACTTTGTTCTGTATCCAAAAAGGTGCAAGTTCTACTTTACAAAAATTCAGAAAAAGTTTGAATTCAAACCCATTTGAAATTGATTCCAGAAAATCAAATCAGAAATGGAAAAAAGATAAAAGAAATGAAAACATGTCGGCGCCACTCTTTCGGCCCAGAAGAAAAAGCAGCCCACCCGGGATTTCCCTTCTCCCTACGTTTCTCACTCAACCCGCGCACACCCCCTCACTGACGCTTCGACCCCACCATCCACCTCAGAATCGTCGTCAATCACGCGCCGGAGGTACTGCTCCGCTCTGCCGTTTCCTCCCGAATTCAAATCCGTTGATTGCACTTGATTCGTGGAGTAATTCCCCCTCCTCGCTCGGATATATAATCCCCACCCCTCGACGACCATTTCCCCCCACTCCACTCGCTCGCTCCGCCACCAGGCTACCCCCAATTGCTCTCACACCGCCGCTATACCGACGAGCTCCGGTGACGAAATTCCGGTAGGCCTGGCCACCCCTGCCCTTCTAGTTCATACGAGCATTTTCCTAACAACCTTGTGCATCTCCTGACATCTTTAGTTTGGCCGCGCATGACCCAGGCCGCCGTCCCCGTCCACCTCCGCAAGCAACAGAGCCGCCGCTCGACTCCGGCCACACCCTCTGGTAGTTCCTGACCGTCCCCTTCTCTCTTCTGGTTACTCACATGTTCGCCAGACTTGTGCACATCTAACGGCACCGTTCTTTTGGCTAGGCCTGATCTGTAGCCTCGCTAACGACAACGAGTAGCCGTACCTGACCACCGACGCTTCTCCGGCGAGCAATAGACGTCGAGTCCGTGCGCCCCTGTCCCTCCTTCGACCACCTTGAGCACCGCGACGACCCCACGATCTCGGTAAGCCCCTCTGTTTTCTTCCTTGCTTCCCAGAACCACCGGACCATCACTGGCCGAGCGCGCCGCCGCTCGCCGTTGGCTCAACGCCGCCAGTTCTTGGTCACGGCAAAGGTGCCCGTTGGATCTGGATCTCACGGTCGTGATTAGATCTTAGGTGAAGCGGTACGGGTAGATCTGAGTTGTGCATAGTTAGTTAGATCCAACGGACCGCGAGCGTGATCCAGCCAAACCGGTATCGTCCAATCAGAAAGCGCCGCGTGGCTGTAGTTTAATTTAAAAATCTGGATTAGATCTATTAGATGTTCAAACTTCCATAATTCATAACTTTTGATCCACACGTTCAAATTTTATAAATTTTATATCATTGGAATAAGGAGAAAGAATTCTATCCAACCATGCACTTTGTTTAATAAATTGCTTCTGTTAACTTAGTTGTTTTTGCAGAAACAATTGTAAGCTTATTTTGTATATAAAAATTATATAAAAAATGTTTTAAGGGCCAAATTGATTTTATTTAGTGTATAATTGTTTTGTTTATGATTCAGTACTGTTCCACCTGTCTTGTTTGGTTTATAAAAATCATCACATTGCATTGCATGCATTCATATATTTTTGCTTGTTTATTTTGATATGTGAATTTAGTGCTATCATTTTATGTGTAGATTTTGGTGCTAGTGGTGATTGTGATTGTGAGGATTGTTGCTACTCCCCCAACTACCAAGGCAATTGGTGCTTCATATTTTTGTCCCAATATTTTGACTATGCATTAGAAATATTTTGTATAGGGCTTGCATGAGTATGTTTGCTAAGTATCTATATGCTATGCTTGGGAAATCCTAGTAGTTGTAGAATTGTTAGAATTTTCTCTAAGTTAAGATACTTGCTATTGACATGCTTAGCCTAGCTAGTAGCAACCAAGGGTGGAATATATACATGCTATGGAAAATATTGCTAAGTCTTTGACTTATGTTTTTGCTTAATAAAACAACTAAGTGAATGAAACACCTGGGTGGAATGGTAATTGCTTGGTAGTTTTTGGTTGAGTGGTTACACAAGGCCCATTTCTATGGTTTACCTTGTGTATCTCACTTGTGGATTGCCACCCAGGAACAAAGGGATTTGAGATGCCAAATGTTAAGAAGCTTCAAGTGCAGCCACATGGCATTATGGGCTCTGCCTGGATCATATAGGTTGCAATAACTTAGCCAAATGGACAGTTGGTGGTAGGGGATTGATAGGTTTGGAGCGTGTCCATTTTGGTCTAAGGAAAGGCTTCTGAAAGGTCCTGTCTTGGTGAAAATTAAGTCTTGTGGGGAAAGTGCACCACCTCTACAGATGGAAGAAACTAAGTACTTAGCCGTGTCCCTGGTAATGGGAAATTCGAGCATCAAGACATGGAAGCTATGAAGAATCTCCTCATCCCAATTTTCTAAGTTAAAACTTGAGGTTGAACAAGGGTGTAGGTTCACCAATTTCTATTGGTGGTTCCTTGGGAGTTTTTTTGCCAAACAAAAACTTAGTGTTTTCAACTGATAGATAAAATCTATTTTGAGAAAAGCAAGAATAAGCTACACTTAGCCAAATTCATATAGTAACTAGATGCTAATATTCTACTAAGGTATCACTTGCCAATACTATTCCAATGTATTGACCCACTGTGGCTGTAACTTGTGATGTTGCAGGTTACTCTGATGATGATTAGGGGTTATGAGTCTACACTCAACATTCTTGCCTGTGGCACATGAATATGAAGACTTCTATTTTTATATTGTTAAGTTAAACTCTTGTACTAGACTATGGCTATGGAGTTGTAAAAGACTATGTGACAATGTAATGATGACCTTTGTTTCTGTGCACTTCATCTTAAACTGTGGATTCTAGCAATTGATCCAGGGACTAGAATTGCAATCACAGGGATCTTTACCTTTATAAGGATGGGATCTTACAGGTCAATAACTGACACAGGTCCAACAACATGCATTGAGTACGAGTGTAGTGTAACATGACAAGTCTAGTCCACTGTGATTTGCGTTCTTTCGAATCTTTGCATGCATTACCTTGTGTGTATGTTTTCGTTTATACATGTACTAGTGTGCAAATGGTCAAACACCACACCCACGCACGCACAAGAATAGTACACCTACTGTTTCATTATGCAGCTTGCCCATCTAGACATGGGTGCACAAGTTGAGTCTAGAAAAAAGACTCCCATGGCTAATTCTAGTAGTACAAGACTCAAGTAAACATAAATTATTTGAAGGGCCCACAGGTAGTCTCTAGATCCTTTCTATAATGGTGTGTCATGCAAATAGAAAAGTAAGATTGACAGTTCCGTTTGCAAAGTACCTATAAAAAATAGTTCCGCTACCCGGCAACATTTTTCAAACAATATTTCCTAGACTCAAGCAAAACGGTGTAAAACACTCTAATCTTATAGACTCGAGAATGGAAAAGAAAATCCAACACTTAGAAATGTTGGGATTTGCCAGTCTTGGTCGAACGGTGAATATTCAAAATTATCTATACACTATATATCTATAAGTTGCATACATTCCTTGCACACGTGGGAATCGGATAATAGAAGTATGACATTATCATTTTTATATAAAATTATAATAGGTGAAATAATTATAATTTTGAGCCATGTCCATAAAGTATCTGGTGTATATATCATAAACCAACGAAAGTTTTGACGACAGGTTGCTAAGATTTTGCATCTTGATAGTTTAACAAAATTATGTCAAACTTGAGCTACAAGTAAGAGCGATAAAGTGCTCTTTAATTAAATGTAATTTTAGAGGTAGATGGGTTCATCTTCTTGTAGTAAAAAATGTCGTCGGTGTGGATTTTCAACTATACTTGTAAAGAACATTCTCAATTTTATGAGTAATGACGAGATTTTTCTTTTCCGGAAAGAAAAGTCCGAAGAATATTGGATATCAATGACACAAGCCAAGTTTTCAGACATATATAGTGGACCAAAATTTCGTACTTATGGTTCCGATGTTTTTTGAGTTTTTCAAATTTCATTGCTAACTCTGCCCACTTGAATGAATTTATGTTAATTTATCAAAATTAAGTCAAATTTGAAACTACAAGGTTGCTTAGAAAGTTTATGAAAAAGCTTTTGGAGGTACCCATCGGGGGTCACAATTAATATATCAGAAACAATTGAGAGTTTTGATGACAGGTTCAACTCCTTGCTAAGATTTTGCATCCTAATAATTTAACAAAATTAGGTCAAATTTACCTACAAGTAAGCGCAAATAGATTGATCTTAAATTAAATCTTTTCGGCGGTAGATGGGTGCATATTCTTTTAGTAAACAATGTCGTCAGTGTGAGTTTCCAACTATCACGAAAGAACATTTCAATTTTCCCAGTGATGACGATATTGCTCTTTCCCATAAAGAAAGTCCGAAGAATATGGATATGAATGCCACAAATCCAAGTTTTCAGACATATATAGTGCACCAACATGTTGTACTTACGGTTTCCCATGTTTTATGAGTTCTTAAACTTCCTTTCTAATTCCACCACTTGAATGACTTTAGGACGATTTCTCGAAATTAGGTCAAATTTGGACTACTACAAGTAAATAGTGGGCTGCTTTGAATGTTTATGAAAAACCTTTTGGAGGTACCCACCGGGGGGGTCAAAAACTAATATATCAAACCACTGAGAGTTTTAATGACAGATTCAACTTCTTGCTAAGATTTTGCACATTGACAATTTAATGATATTAGGTCAAATTTGAGCTACAAGTAAGGCAATTAGATTGCTCTTGAATGAAATGTCTTTTCGGAGGTAGATGGGTGCACCTTCTTATACTAAAAAATGTTGTCAGGGTGAGTTTCCATCTATCAGGAAATAACATTCTCAATTTTCCGAGTGATGATGAGATTATTATTTCCCGTAAAGAAAGTCCGAAGAATATGGATCTGAATGTCACAAGCCAAGTTTTCAGACATATATGGTCAGCCAACATGTTGTACGATTATGAGTTATCAAACTTCCTAGCTAACTCCGCCCACTTTAATGACTTTATGTCGATTTATCGAAATAAGGTCAAATTTGAACTACTGCAAGTAAATCGCGGGCTGCTTTGAAATTTTACGAAAAATCTTTTGGATGTAACCATCAGGGGTCACAATTAATTTATCAAACCACCGAGAGTTTTGACGAAAGGTTCAACTTCTTGCTAAGATTTTGCACCTTGACAATTTAACGAAATTAGGTCAAACTTGAGCTAAAAGTAAGCGTGATAGATTTCTCTTGAATTAAATGTCTTTTCGAAGGTATATGGCTGCATCTTTTTGTAGTAAACAATTTTTTTAGTGTGAGTTTCCAACTATCCCGAAAGAACATTCTCAATTTTCCGAGTGATGATGAGATTGTTCTTTTCCGTAAAGAAATTCCGAATAATATGCATCCGAATGCCACAAGCCAAGTTTCCATACATTTTCCACTAGGTAGGACCCACAATGTATAAGGTGAACCTTAGTGGATGCCACATAGGCATTAAGGTGTTTTTTAACACATTGCGGATGCTAAAGAAAAAACAAATAATGGCCCACTTGGCAGTGTATGACCAAGTTATAAAACTCCTATGCAAAAGTTAGCATCTTCAGTTTAGTAGGTCCCATGAATCATCACACATAGACATTGTCTAAACGGTGGAGCTTACTCGTACTAGTACTGTAATCTATTTAGACATATGCTCAACTTTGTCCATGCGATGTACATACAAAGATAATAGACATAGGTAGGGGAAGAGGAGTTGAAGGCGATTCCATGTCACATCAAAGTTTATTACTGATGGGTTACTAACACGAGGTACTCCTGACTCTACTAGTAGTAAATTTCAGGACCTATGCACGCAAAAAATGGTATGTTTTATCTCTCCTTTGCTGGATCTCATCTCTAAACCCTCTCCCCTCGCGCCCTGGCCCGGCTGATCTCTCCCTCGTCCACAGCGTGGCGCCGCGCACGTATGCCTTCATAAGGCGCCTCTGTTTTTTTTTTTGAGAGGGAGGCTCTATTTCTATGGCGTGTTTGGCAGCCGCGTTGGTGTGGAGTAGGAGTAGTAGTACATAAAAGGAAACCACTTTGCTCCTTCGCAGCAAAAAAAATCAAACTTTTCCGGTTTCTGAATTCGAACATTCACCGTTGGATCAAGACTAGCAAATCCAAACATTGCTAACTGTTGGATACTCTTTTCCATTATTAGCATCTACTCTGTTGGAGTAGAATATTCGATTGATAGTCTTTAGCACAATGAACGCTAGTATGCGCAAACCTCAAAACACACTTCATTGCTTAGTTTCAGGGACCTTGTGCTAAATGCATGGACTTGGATGTAATTTTCATTTTTACGAGGTCCTTGATGTAACTTGTACTTCCACCGACCGTGTTAACTGAAGTGCCTCGCTCCTACGGGACCTACCACAGTTAGAAGAAAACACAACCCTCCCAATTATCACACAAAGTGGACCACAATTTGTTATATAATTCCATTTTCCAAGCTTCCTACCTAACTTCACACACTTCACTGACTTCTTGCCGATCTAAATAAATTAGGTCAAACTTGATCTACAAGTAAGCGCGGTAGATTGCTCTTGAATTAAATGTAATTTCAGAGGAGATGTATTGTCACATCCCAAAATTTTCCAAATTTTGAAATGTGAAAAATAAATAAACAAAATAAACAATTGTTGATTTTTAGGGTGAGAAGAAAATTTTTGATTCCAATTGGAAACATCAAAACCTATTTTGATCAAATAAATCCTAAAGGGATTTAAAAAGATAAACAATTAAAATAGAAAGTTTTAATAATTGGAATCACTATTTTCGGATCTTTTAGTAAAAAGATTTGGTTTTCAAAAGCAAAGTGGATTTATAAATAAAGATTATTTTATAGAGCCAAATTAAATCTTGGCCAAGCTTTTGAAATAAAATATTTCTATTTGATCAAAAGAGTAAAGGTTTATTTAAATAAAAGAATGAGGATTTATTAATATCCAATTTTATTAAAGTAAAGGCTTTTCGATTTTCATTAAACACTAAAACATGTTAATTTATTTTAAATAAGATTGCCAAGTCTTTTATATTTTCAAATGAAACCTATTGAAAAGGTTTTGGTTTGTTTTAGATTTCAAATAGAGTTTTTAAATAAATTAAAACCTATTTGAATTAATGACTAAGGTCTATTTATTTAATTATTAATGGATCCTAAAAAGAATAAGTATTATTTTTTGACTTTGGATTGTGTTGTTAAACAGAATTAAAATAAATATAAAGTTTGGTGGTGGTTTGATTTGAATTGGTGTTTGAATTATTTGTTTGAAAATCAAAACAGAAATTCAAATAGAAAAAGGAAAAAGCTTCAGCATAAAAAAAGAAACAAATAGACCCAACCCAACTGGCCCAACAAGGCCCAATCCAGCCCACCTACTCACCCCACGCGTGAAACGTTTTTCACTGAGTGATCAACCCACTAAGTCGCAGACAAGTGGCCCCATCTCCCTCTTTCTCCACCTCGCTGACAAATGGGCCCCACTGCCACGCAGTCGTCTTCAACCCCACGACCACGTCCCCCCGGCCGTTGCAGCCGATTGATTGCCGGTGTCAATACGCGTTGATGTCGCAGTAACTTCCTCTCCCGACCACGCCCTCATAAGAACCTCTTCCTCCTCGCCATTTCCCCTCAGACCCCGCTGCCAGAGAGCCTCCAGGCTGCCTCGAATCGGCTTTGCACCGCCGCTGCTCCAACGACCTTCTCCAGCTAATTCTGGCGCCGTCCAGCCACCCCTCGCCTCCCTCTGCACTCTAGCATATTCCCCATCGCCAGGCGCACCTGCCCATAGCGCCAGCTCGCTCCTGTGCACTCTAGAATCTCGGCTTCGTCATCATCTGAGGGTCGCCGCCGTCTGCCTTGGCTCCGGCGAACTCCCCTGGTAAGATCAGACCACCCCTGCACCTCTCGATGATGCTCACGTGAACCCCACATTCGCCCGCGTCTAACCGTGCCCCTTTCTTGCCTTAGGGTGATCTGCAGCCTCGCCCCCGACAACGAACAGAACCGCCTGACGCCGCCACCGACTCCGGCGAGCGATTACTTTCGTCCCTGTGCGCTCCTCGCCAAACCAACAGCACCTCGAGCTTCGCCAGGACCCTGCGAACACTATGAGCCCCTCCTCCATCTTCCTTGCTTCCTGCATCGTCGGCAAGCACACCGCCTGATCATGCGCCGCCAGTCGCCGCCGTGCAGGGCCGCCAGTCTTTGACCAAGCGATTGTGTCCGTTAGATTTTAATCTAGGGGTTGTGATTAGATCTTAACCGAAGGGGTACGCGCCCATCTGAGCCATTCGTTTTAAGTTAAATCCTACGGTTCAGAAAGATTTGACAAAAGATCAAAAACTATTTTGAACAGATAGGATAAAACTATATTGCTTTCTGCAAATGAACCTAAACCCTACTTAGTCAAATATGCATGTAATGATAGGATCCACAAATTTCTACATAGTAGTGAAACTTGCCAATACAATTCAAATGTATTGACCCTTGTGGCTGCAACTTATTATGTTGCAGGTTTGTTTGATGTTAGTGAAGTGTGTTGAATAGGATTACAAGTCTACAACCAACATGATTGCCTGTGGCACTTTGAAGATGAAGGACTCCATGCTCTATAGATATTCTGCTGCATTGTAATGTGATAGCCAAATGAGCTATGTAAGATGTAATGTATTATTTTATTACTGGTTATAAAGTTGTATTATGACCTTTGTTTCTTGATATTACATCTAAACTGTGGATGCTAGCTATTGATCCAGGGACTAGCATTGTAAACACAGGGATCTCTACCTTATTAAAGGTGGGGAACCTTACAGATGGTATCAGAGCACTGTGTTGCCTGTAGAATTGTAACCCTAGGATTGGACAAAACCCCTTAGAAAAATAGGAGTTGTATTTGTTCCAAAAATTTATTTACAAACAATCTTGTAAACTCTTTCCTCAACCATTTTGATTTTTATTCTACATCTCTTCCATTTCAAACTTGATGGACAAAGCCTACCCCATGGCCAAAGACTTCACCATGTGCAAAGGATTTCATCAACTCTAATGACTTCAACATCTTCAGGTGATTTCAACTTTAGTTTCACCAAGGACTTCAACTTAGACATCACTAAGGACTACAAGTGAAAAACCAAGACACATTAGATTGCCTACCAAAAACATTGATATCATGTTAGTGTATGGATCATATTGACCTATGAGGTATGACTATACTAAGTTAATTATTTCAAGAAAACTTGTTGTTTCCTTCAACTCATGAGTTAAGCTCATAATTTGTTAAGTGAATAGTTACTTGTTGATTGTTGGATTGTTTGATTGAACTGGTTGTTTTGAATTGTGTGTTAGGACTTCTTAAAAACCTATCCATCATTACTCATCCCTATCAAACCAACAGATGCCTCCCCGTCATGCCAACCCCAACCAAAACAACAACATCACTCCTGAGATGCAGCAGATGATGACAGCTCAGACACAACTGATGCAGGAGATGACCACATTCATACAGAATCAGAACAACAACAACAACAACAACAACAATCAGAATAACCCTCTAGCACTTGACATGCTCACCAAGTTTCTGAAACTTAGGCCTGCAAGGTTCTCTAGAACAAATGACCCAATGGAAGCTAATGACTGGTTACGTTCAGTGAACAAAGACTTAGTGACTGTTGGTTGCACCGATGAATAAAAAGTTAGGTTTGCAGCATTTCTACTTGAAGGACCAGCAGCAACATGGTGGGACAACTTTCAAATCACCACTCCCCTTGAAGATGTAACTTGGGCTATTTTTGAGGATGGATTCAGAACAACTCACATCTCACCTGGAGTGATGTACTTGAAGAAAAAGGAGTTTCACAATCTGAAACAGCGTCACCTCAGTGTGGCTGAGTATATTGAAGAATTCAACAATCTGGCAAGATATGCACCGGATGAAGTTGATACCGATGCTAAGAGAAAGGAGAAATTTCTTGAAGGACTTAATGATGAGTTGAACCTGCAGCTAGCTGTTGCCTATGTCCCAACTTATCAATCACTCTGTGACAAAGCCACCATCTTGGAAAACAAGATGAATCAAGTTGAGAACAGAAAGAGGAAGCATAAACTCAAGTATCACTCAGGATCATCACAAAAGAAGCGCTCATTCAAAAAGAGCAATGAAGATTCTGAACCACATCAGTATTACCACAACAACAATGGAAGTGATAATAATGGAAATGATGCTGACAATGGAGATGACCTTGATCAGAACCAACATGACACTTTCAAGAAGAAAGTCATTAGCCAGTTGCAATGCTATAATTGTAAGGAACTTGGACACTATGCATCAGACTGTCCTGATAAGAAAAAGAAAAAGGATGCTAGAAGAGCTAATGGAAATAACTCCAATGTGACCCAGAAAGGACATGTGAACCACATTGACATGGATGGAAACTTTGAAGAGATAGAAGAAGTGGATGTCAGGAACTAGTTAACTCAGAAGAGTCAAATAAGGATTCCTTGTCTGGATATCAAGTGTTGAACCCATAGTCAAGTGAACCATCAATGTAACCCTATGAGATTTTATTTTAAGGGTGGTAGTACCCTAGTTGATTTGAAGCCAACTTGTAACCCTAGCCTTCCCAAATCTCGGGACGAGATTTCTTTTAAGGGTGGTAGCCTGTCACATCCCAAAATTTTCCAAATTTTGAAATGTGAAAAATAAATAAACAAAATAAACAATTGTTGATTTTTAGGGTGAGAAGAAACTTTTGGATTCCAATTGGAACATCAAAACCTATTTTGATCAAATAAATCCTAAAGGGATTTAAAAAGATAAACAATTAATAAAGAAAGTTTTAATAATTGGAATCACTATTTTTGGATCTTTTAATAAAAAGATTTGGTTTTCAAAAGCAAAGTGGATTTATAAATAAAGATTATTTTATAGAGCCAAATTAAATCTTGGCCAAGCTTTTGAAATAAAATATTTCTATTTGATCAAAAGAGTAAAGGTTTATTAAAATAAAATAATGAGGATTTATTAATATCCAATTTTATTAAAGTAAAGGCTTTTCCATTTTAATTAAACACTAAAACATGTTAATTTATTTTAAATAAGATTTCCAAGTGTTTTATATTTTCAAATGAAACCTACTGAAAAGGTTTTGGTTTGTTTTAGATTTCAAATAGAGTTTTTAAATAAATTAAATCCTATTTGAATTAATGACCAAGGTCTATTTATTTAATTATTAATGGATCCTAAAAAGAATAAGTATTATTTAATTTTTGACTTTGGATTGTGTTGTTAAACAGAATTAAAATAAATACAAAGTTTGGTGGTGGTTTGATTTGAATTGGTGTTTGTATTATTTGTTTGAAAATCAAAATAGAAATTCAAATAGAAAAAGGAAAAAGCTTCAGTATAAAAAAAAGAAACAAACAGACCCAACCCAACTGGCCCAACAAGGCCCAATCCAGTCCACCTACTCACCCCACGCGTGAAACGTTTTTCACTGAGTGATCAACCCACTGAGTCGCAGACAAGTGGCCCCATCTCCCTCTTTCTCCACCTCGCTGACAGACGGGCCCCACTGCCACGCAGTCGTCTTCAACCCCGCGACCACGTCCCCCGTCCGTCGCAGCCGATTGATTGCCGGGGTCAATACGCCTTGATGGTGCAGTAACTTCCTCTCGCGACCACGCCCTCATAAGCACATCTTCCTCCTCACCATTTCCCCTCAGACCCCGCTGCCAGAGAGCCACCAGGCTGCCTCGAATCGGCTTTGCACCTCCACTGCTCCGGCGACCTTCTCCAGCGAATTCCGGCGCCGTCCAGCCACCCCTCACCTCCCTCTGCACGCTAGAATATTCCCCATCGCCAGGCACACCTGCCCATAGCCCCAGCTCGCTCCCGCGCACTCTAGAAGCTCGGCTTCGTCATCATCTGAGCGTCGCCGCCGTCTGCCTTGGCTCCGTTGAACTCCCCTGGTAAGATCAGACTGCCCCAGCACCTCCTGATGATGCTCACGTGAACCCCACGTTCGCCCGCGTCTAACCATGCCCCTATCTTGCCTTAGGGTGATCTGCAGCATCGCCTCCGACAACAAACAGAACCGCCTGACGCCGGCACCGACTCCGGCGAGCGATTACTTTCGTCCCTGCGCGCCCCTCGCCAAACCAATAGCACCTCGAGCTTCCCAGGGCCCTGTTAACACTATGAGCCCCTCCTCCGTCTTCCTTGCTTCCTGCATTGTCGGCAAGCACACCGCCAGAGCGTGCGCCGCCAGTCGCCGCCGCGCCGCCAGTCTTTGACCAAGCGATTGTGTCCGTTAGATTTTAATCTAGGGGCTGTGATTAGATCTTAACCGAAGGGGTACGCGCCCATCTGAGCCATTCGTTTTAAGTTAAATCCTATGGTCCAGATAGGCTGATCCGCACGAAGCGGTACCGGCCCATAGAAACACGCCAAGTGGACAAGGTTTAGTTTAAAACAGAAATTAGAATCTGATTGATATGCAAACTTGTAAAATTCATAAATTTAGTTCTACATGTTCAAATTTTGCAAATTTTATATCAATGGATTCAGAAGAACAAGTAGTTTGCAACCATGCACTTTGTTTAATGATTTGCTTCTGGAAAATTGGTTGAATTTGCAGAAACTTGTGTAAGCTTATTTTGAATATAAAATTTGTTCTAGATATATTTTTAATATGAAATCTTTGCAAAATGGTTTGTTGTGAACCTACTGACCCTAGGAACCAACTTATGGATTTAAAAATGTATTTTGTGAAGGTAAATAATAAATAATTGAATTAGCTCATTTCTAGTCAAATAAAAATATTGATTTTGTCTTAGAAATGATTTTTGAGTAAAACCTTTTGGAAATGATTTGATTCAAACCTTTTGAACCTAAACACCAAGTTTTTAGAATTAAAATATATTTGGTGAACTCTTTAAAGAATATTGCTTTTATAAAAGCATTTTCAACCACATAAAATATTGATTTGATTTAAAAATGGTTTATAGATAAAACCTTTTACAAATGGTTTTACCACTTTTGTAAATGACCAATGTGAGCTTGAAAATGTTTAGAGACTAATAGAAACCACTTTTCTAAATAAAACTATCTTTTTGCATGTTTGCATGCATGACCTTGTTTCTATTATTTTATGTGTGGTAAATTAGTTGGAATGCTAGTTGAATTTGTGTTTGCTTGATTGAATTGTAGTGGAATTAGAAGAGTGTGATATTTGCAAGATCAAGAAGTGAACCATAATTCTCTACTAAAAAGGAAAGTGACACTATCATCCATGTCCTACTATTTTCATTACACTTCGTGGTTTTTTGTAACATGCATGGTAAGGATTAATATATTTTATGCTATGCTAAATCCTAATAGGATACCCTTATATCTCCCTTAGTGGAAACATTGTAGTTGTAGTATGCTTAGACCTGCTATATATTTGGGATGGGATACATGATATGATTATATGAAGAGTTGAAAAGATGTATGTTTTATATAATAAAACAAGTACTCAATGAACCACCTGGGTGGACAAGGATACTCAAGATTGGACAAGGTGGCAACAAAAGGGACCATGTTTATATGGCTATCTCTTTTTGTATGTGAACTAGAAGAAAACCACCCAGGGACTTAGAGATTGAACATGTTTCTCGTACAGTGGCTTCCGTGTACAGCCACATGCTAAATGGGCTCTGGCTTAGTCAACTACATAGTGGAAGACCCATGCATTGGCATCTTCAGGTTAACTAGAATTGTGTAAGGGAAATTTCACCCTACATTGGTCCCTGGTTGACAAGCTAGCATTGCGTATTGGGAGGACTTCTATGGAAAGACTTTGTCACATTCTCAATCTGCCAGTACTCCATCTTGGTGAGTACTTATCCAGCGGCCACTGGTGGCATCAAGATGAGATTGTGTCATGTGGGTAAAGTGTACAACTTCTGCAGAAGATCAAATTCTAAGTACTTAGCCGTGTCCCCGGTTATGGACAATGCTGAGCAACTAAGGCCTGAAACTATGGAAGATCTCGACATTCCAATTTCTCAAAGTAAAACTTGATGGTGACAACAAAGGATTTGAAGCACTTGGAGTTTTCCAAGAAGTTCAGAAAGATTTGACAAAAGATCAAAAACTATTTTGAAAAGATAGGATAAAACTATATTGCTTTCTGCAAATGAGCCTAAACCCTACTTAGCCAAATATGCATGTAATGATAGGATCCACATATTTCTACATAGTAGTGAAACTTGCCAATACAATTCAAATGTATTGACCCTTGTGGTTGCAACTTATTATGTTGCAGGTTTGTTTGATGTTAGTGAAGTGTGTTGAATAGGATTACAAGTCTACAACCAACATGATTGCCTGTGGCACTTTGAAAATGAAGGACTCCATGCTATATAGATATTCTGCTGCATTGTAATGTGATAGCCAAATGAGCTATGTAAGATGTAATGAATTATTTTATTCCTGGTTATAAAGTTGTATTATGACCTTTGTTTCTTGATATTACATCTAAACTGTGGATGCTAGCTATTGATCCAGGGACTAGCATTGTAAACACAGGGATCTCTCCCTTTTTAAAGGTTGGGAACCTTACATGTATGCATCTTCTTGTAGTAAACAATGTTGTCAGTGTGAGTTTCCAACTATCTGAAAAGAAAATTATTAATTTCCCGAGCGATGACAAGTTTTTTCTTTTCCATAATGAAAGTCCAAAGAATATGGATCCGAATGCCACAATCCAAGCTTCCACACATATTAAGTGGACCAATATGTTGTACTTAATTAATATTTCCATGTTTTATGAATTTTCCAACTCCCTAGCTAACTCCGCCCACTTGAATGAATTTATGCCCATTTAGCAAAATTAGCTCAAATTTGAAGAACAGCGAGTAAGTTGTAGGTTTCTACGGAAGTTTTACGAAAAACTTTTGTAGGTATCCATCGGGGGTTTAATTAATATATCAGAGACCACCGAGAGTTTTAACAACAAAGGTTCAACTTCTTGCTAAGATTTTGCATCTTGACATTTTAACAAAATTAGGTCAAACTTGAGCTACAAATAGGCACGGTAGATTTCTCTTGAATTAAATGTATTTTTCGAGGTAGATTTTTTTTACATACAATCCCCCAAAAAGAGGGATCGGGTTCCATTATCAACATATAACGGAACAACAACCACACATATCCACATCGCAGAACGAAGTACTGACCCACCTAGGGGGTCAAAGCGACTTAGTATCCATATTACAAACCAAAGCAAACTTAACAGACATAAAGGGAGAAGGCTGGAGACGCAAGAACACCGCCCTCAGGCTAGTGGAAACAGTTTTTCCAACATGAAGATATACTACTATCCCAGACCAACAAGGACCCACGAGAGCTTCAAACTCCTTTTTTTTCTTCTCAGCAATCAACATCAGGTCCTCCTTATTCTTTTCTCCCGCCCCCTCTCCAGTTCAGGAGCTTCATGGGCGCGATCTTGAGGAATCGCCGGCAGTCCCAGAAAAGGAACCGGAGCCACATCCATAGCTGCAACATCAGCCAGTGCATTCTGCTGCAGAACATCAGCTCCAGCGTGTAACATCGTCCGGTCCTCCTCTCCATGCATCCCTGCCCAGTAACGGATGAACACACAAGCATATTTAACCAAATCAACAGGCGAATTAGTAAGCTTTTTTTCAAAACAACCCCTATTTCTGAGCTTCCAGATATCCCAACAAATCGTCGCCACCACTTTAATCTGTACATTCCTGCTGACCCCCAAAAATTGAGGAGCCCACCAAAAGTACTGAGAAAAGGACCCAGGCCTATTCCCAGCACCAATAGCTTTAGCAACCACCCCCCAAACATATCTAGCCGCCACACAAGTAAAGAACAAATGCCCAATTTTTTCATCAGACCAACAAAATCTGCAAGTAAAATATCCCTCCCAGTTTTTCTTCTTCATGTTATCTTTGGTGAGGATAGCATTGTGCCAAATAAGCCACAACCAAATTTTAATCTTCAGGGGAATTTTTTCTTTCCATAGATGTTTGAAACTCCTATCAACCCCCACATTCGACAAATGAGAGTACATCGATTTAACAAAGAACTTGCCAGATTTATTCCACATCCACACTGGTCTGTCTTTATCCTGATTCAAACTCACCCCATCCAATAGATTCTTCAACTGCTCCTGATGATTCAACCCATCAACATCCAACCACCTTCTAAATGAACATCTCCACTCTTTTCTTGCCATATCATCCATAGTGATCATTTGATTCTGGCAGATATCAAACATATCCGGAAACTTATCCTTCAAAGGCAGATCTAAGCACCAAGCATCATGCCAAAAATCAGTCAACTCCCCATTACCAATTCTCATTTTCCTACCAGCCAGATAGAGATCCCTAATCTTAATCAAATCATTCCAGCAGGGAGAATCACTCTGCCTGTGTTTCACAGCACTGATCCCCCCTTTTTTTCATATAATTCTTTCTCACAAAAACTTGCCACGGACCTTCCTCATCTTCAAGACGCCACCACCACTTGCAAAGCAAGCAAATATTAAACAGTCTAATGTTTTTTATCCCCAATCCTCCTTTTCTCCTGGGTCTACACACAAATTTCCACTTAACCAAATGATATTTTCTTTTGCCCACCTTCCCATACCAAAATAAAGCTCTGGTCTATTTCTTAATATCCTCCACATTTGTTTTGTGCAAAATAAACATAGTCATGGGATAAACAGCCACACTAGACACACAGGCAGTGATTTTAACATGCCTCCCTCCCAGGGACAATGCACCCCCATCCAACCATCCAACTTTTTATTCAGCCTATCACCAATAAAGCCCATCTCAGCCACTGTGCATCTTCTGCTACAAACCGGCAACCCCAAGTACTTAATTGGCCAACTACCTTTCTGACAATTGAACATCTTAGCATAATTGGATAATTTCTCCTCATCATCCAACACCATCATCACCTCACTCTTCTCAAAATTAATCTTAAGGCCAGACATGGATTCAAACAAATACAACAGTAGCTTCAGATTTCTAGCCCCCTCAAAATCATCCTTAATAAAAAGGATTGTATCATCAGCATATTGCAAAATGGCAATCCCTTTATCAAACACATTATCAACCAAACATGTAAACAACCCACCAGCCCGTGCATTGAGCACCATCTTAGCCAAACATTCCCCTGCCAAATTGAACAAGAAAGGAGAAAAAGGATCCCCTTGCCTGACCCCTTTAAAGATGCCAAAATAAGGACCAGTTTCCCCATTCACCTTAACATTGAGAGTACCCTGAGTCACAGCACTTCTCAACCAAATCATCCAATCATCACTGAAACCTTTCTGCTTACAGCAATAGAACAGAAAATCCTAGTTGACCTTGTCATATGCTTTTTCAAAGTCAATTTTCAACACCACACCCTGCTGCTTCTGACTTTTTGATTCTTTCAAGATCTCATGTAGCAAGGTCACCCCATCTGCAATAAACCTCCCTTTGATAAAATCAGTCTGACATGTGTCAATCAATTTCCCCATCACAGGTTCAGTTCTAACTGTCAGAGTCTTAGTAAAAAATTTAAACAGCACTTGAAGCAAACAAATAGGTCTATATTTCTGGATTCTATCAGCATCATCACCTTTGGGAAAAAGAGTAATCACCCCATAGTTAACACTCCTTAAATCAATCTTGTGAGCAAAAAAGTCATCAAACACAGCCATAACATCTTACATTATGATCACCCAGCAATGTTGATAGAATTCAATAGGAATCCCATCAGGACCAGCAGCTTTATTTTTTCCATCTGATCAATAACCTCCTTAACCTCCTTCTCAGTAAACGGCACACCCATTCTTTCCCTATCCTCATCATTCAGTCTCTCCCAATCCTGCCAATTGTTATCTGCAAGTCTAATAGAGGACCCACCAGCAGGACCAAACAAAGTCTTATAGTAATTGGTAGCATGCTGCAAGAGGTCATGAGTCCCCTGAATCTCATTCTCCCCATCTGTCATAGAAAAAATCATTTTATTTCTTCGCACCCCATTAGCAATCCTGTGGAAATACTCAGTGTTATTGTCACCTTTCAGCAGCCAATTATCTCTTGACCTTTGCTGCCAGAATCTCATTTTTTTGAGGTAGATGGGTGCATCTTCTTGTAGTAAACAATGACGTTGGTGTGAGTTCCCAACTATAAGGAAAGAACATTCTCAAATTTTCCGAGTGATGACCAGATTGTTCTTTTCCGTAAAGAAATTATGAAGAATCCATTGCAATTTTCACCACTTGGTCATCTAATTACCTATTTAGCTCAATCGACAACATAACATACATTTGGGCCCGCTTTGTCAGTACTCCCATTAATTTACAAAGTTATAAAAATTTACATATTCATAAAAGGTCAATAATTCATCCAATATTTATCTTGTTGGTTTAACAAAATTAGGTCAAACTTTTGCTATATGAGAAAGCACGATATATTACTCTTGAATTAATTGTATTTTTGGAGGTAGATGGGTGCATCTTCTTATAGTAAACAGTGTCTTCACTGTGAGCTTACACCTATCAGGAAAGAACATTCAACTCTCAATTTTTTGAGTGATGCCGAGATTGTTCTTTTTCGTAAGGAAAGTCCGAAGAATATGGATCTCAATACGACAAGCCAAGTTTTAATACATGTACAGTGCGCCAACATGTTGTACCGATGATACCCATATTTTATGAGTTTTCAAACTTCCTAGCTAACTCTACCAACTTGAATAACTTTATGCCGATTTAACGAAATTAGGTCAAATTTGAACTACAAGTAAATTTTAGGTCTCTTCAAAAGTTTTATGAAAAATCTTTTGGAGTACCCATGGGGGGTCAATTAATGTATCATAAACCAACAAGAGTTTTGACACAAGTTCAACTTCTTGCTAAGATTTTGCATCTTGACAGTTTAACGAAATTAGGTCAAACTTGAGCTACAAGTAAGCGCGATAGAGTGCTCTTGAATTTAAATGTAATTTCAAAGCTAGATGGGTTCATATTCTTGTAGTAAAGAATGTTGTTGTTGTGGGTGTCCAATTATATCTATAAAGAACATTCTCAAATTTATGAGTGATGATGAGATTGTTCTTTTCCCTAAAGAGAAGTCCGAAGAATATTGGATCTTAATGCCACAAGCCTAGTTTTCCGACATATATAGTGTACCAACATGTTGTACTTACGGTTCCCATGTTTTATGAGTTTTTGAAATTTCTTAGCTAACTCTGCCCACTTGAATGAATTAATGTCAATTTATTGAAATTAGGTCAAATTTGAAACTATAAGTAAATTGTAGGTTGCTTAGAAATTTTACAAAAAATCTTTTGGAGGTACCCATCAGGGGTTACAATTAATATATTAGAAACCACTGAGATTTTTGACGACAGGTTCAACTTCTTGCTAACATTTTGCATCCTGACAATTTAATGAAATTAGGTCAAATTTATCTACAAGTAAGCGCGATAGATTTCTCTTGAATAAAATCTTTTCGGAGGTAGATGGGTTCATCTTCTTGAAGTAAACAATCTTGTCAGTGTGTGAGTTTCCATCTACCAGGAAAGAACATTCTCAATTTTCCGAGTGATGACGAGATTGTACTTTCCCATAAATAAAGTCCGGAGAATATGGATATGAATGCCACAAAGCCAAGTTTTCATACATATATAGTGGACCAACATGTTGTACTTATGATTCCCCATGTTTTATGAGGTCTCAAACTTTCTAGCTAAATCTACCTACTTGAATGAATTTATGCTAATTTATCAAAATTAGGTCAAATTTGAACTACTGCAAGTAAATAGTGTGCTGATTTGAAAATAAATAGTGGATGCCCTTTACTCATAGTAGTATTTCTTTTCTTAGACACATATGTTCATCTCTGTCCACCCTCTATACATACAGAGAGAATAAAACATAGGCAGGGGAAGAGAGAAGCAGTAAAGAGGAAAATTATGATGGGTTCCTGACATGAGGTACTCCTGCCGCCTTACAGTTATTGTGTACACTCTACTACTAGTAAATTTCAGGACCTATGAATGAAAAAGGGTGTGTTTTCTATATCCTTCAATGCCTCTAATGTCTCCACCCCTCTCCTCTCGCGCATCGTCCCGACTGATCTCTCCCTCGTCCACAACATGGCACTGCGCACGTGTGCCTTGGTACGACAGCTCTATTTATTTTTCTTTTTCTTGAGAGGTCGGCTCTGTTTCTCTGGCGTGTTTGGCAGACATGTTTTTGTGGAGTAGGAGGAGTAGTACATAGGAAGGAAACCACTTTGGTCCTCGGCGGCAAAAAAATTCAATTTTTTCGGTTTCAAAATTTTCACTTGCTTCCCAAACATCAGGATGGAAGGTTATTCAAAAGATCGGCAATTCGCAGTAGTACTTCTTATCATATCTTTATCTTGTCTTATCTATTAAAATATCATATACCACTATATAGTGTACGGATAACTTTGAACATTGACATTGTATCAAGAGTGGCAAATCCAATCATTGCTAACCGTTTGATCTTCTTTTCCATTCTTAGCATCTAGAAGATTCTATTTTGATAGACTTTAGCACAATGAATGCTAGTATGTGCAAAACTGAAAACACACTTCATTGATTAGTTCCAAGGACCTTGTGCTAAATGCATGGACTTGGATATAATTTTCATTTTTATGAGGTCATCGATGTAACTTGTACTTCCACCGACTGTGTTATCTGAAGCACCTCGCTCCTGCGGGACCTACCACGGTTAGAAGAAAATGCAACCATCCCAATTATCACACAAAGTGGACCACAATTTCTTATATAATTCCATTTTCAAGCTTCCTAGATAACTTCTCAAACTTCACCGACTTCTTGCCGATTTAACAAAATTAGGTCAAACTTGAGCTACAAGTAAGCGAAGTAGATTGCTCTTGAATTAAATGTCATTTCAGACATAGATGGGTGCATCTTCTTGTAGTAAACAATGATGTCTATGTGAGTTTCCAACTATCAGGAAAGAACATTCTCAATTTCCCGAGTAACGACGAGATTATTCTTTTTTCGTAAAGAAAGTCTGAAGAATATGGATCTGAATGCCACAAGCCAAACTTCCAGACATATTAAGTGGACCAACATGTTTCACTTATGATTCCTATGTTTAATTTTATGAGTTTTCAAACTTCGTCCTAGTTAACTCTGCCCACTTGAATGACTTAATGTCGGCTTATCGAAATTAGGACAAATTTGAACTACAAGAAAATTGTAAGTTTGGTTTGAAAGTTTTGCGAATTTTTTGAGGAAACCATCAGGGGGCATTTAATATATCACAAACCAACACCGAGAGTTTTTACAACAGGTTCAACTTCTTGCTAAAAAAATCAACTTGACAATTTAACAAAATTAGGTCAAACTCGACCTACCAATAAGTGCGATAGATTGCTCTTGAATTACTAATTGTCTTTTCGAAGGTAGATGGGTGCATCTTATTTTTAGTAAACAGTGCCATCGGTGTGAGTATCCAATTATCAGGAAATAACTTTCTTAATTTTCCGATTGAAGACGAGATTGTTCCTTTCCGTAAAGAAAGTCTAAAGAATATGGATCTGAATGCCACAAACAGACCTTTCAAATATTTATAATGGACCGACATGTTATACTTATGATTCCTATGTTTTATGATTTTCAAACTTCAGCCTAGATAACTCTGCCAAACTTGAATGACTTTATGTTGATTTATCAAAATTTGGTCAATCTTGAACTACAGGAAAATTGTAGGTTGCTTTGAAAGTTTTGCAATTGAGGTAACCATCGGGGGGGGGGGGGTCATTTAATATATCACGAACCACCACCGAGAGTTTTGAAATCAGGTTCAACTTCTTGCTAATATTTTTCATCTTGACAACTTAAGGAAATTAGGTCAAACTTGAGGTACGATGGATTGCTCTCGAATTATATATCATTTCAGAGGTATATGGCTACATATTTTTAGTAAATAATGCCGTCGAAGTGAGTTTCCAACTATCAGGAAAGAACATTCTCAATTTTCCAAGTGATGGACTTGGATGTCATTTTCATTCTCTATAAGGTCCTTGATGCAACCTGTACGTCCACCGACCGTGTTAACTCAAGCTCACTTCTCCCACAGGACCCGTGTTAGTTAAAGTAAAAAGGCACCACCCCAATTTTGATACAAAGTGGACCTTGCTTTCTTACAATGCCCAAGTTTTTAGAAGGATTTTCACTAGCTAACTTGGTACATTTAAATGACTTTATATAGATTTAACGAAATTAGGTCAAATTGTTCTTTTATGTAAAGAATATAGCTCAAATAGAGGAGAAAATCAAAGAACGATAATAGATTATGCATGCAAATTGTGGAGGAAATACGGCGTGTAAGAGCAACTTACTTTTGGGTCTCTTTATACAGTTGTTGATCATTATTAATAGATTGGTGGAATTTGGCAAAAAAACGAGTCTAGCATGGTGGCGAGGGTAGTACAAGGTACATGTGTCTAAAGGAAAAAGCAAATAAGGGGCTGATACGTCGTAAACATATCTATAATTTTTGATATTCCATGCTTCTTTAGTATCAACTTTGCGATGCTTTGTCTATATTTTGAGGTATTTTTATACACTTTATGGAACTAACCTATTGACAAGATATCACAGTGCCAGTTGCCTGTTTTCTGCTGTTTTTGGTTTCAGAAAGCTAAAAAATGAATATTCTCGGAATTGGATGGGACAAAAGCCAAAGTTCATATTTTCCCCTGAACGATATGAAAAATCAAAGACGCGACGGAGGAGAACACCAGAGTGGACACACCCTAGGTGGGCACGGGCCCACCCTAGGTGCTCCCATAGGGGGTGTGGGTCCCCTGGTCCTCCATCGACCTTGCTTCCTTCGCCTATAAGAAGCCTCCGACCCAAAAACCCTAAATAATTTGGGAGAAAGCCATGAAAACCTCCATAGCGCCGCCACCACCGAAGGTGAGATTCGGGGGACAGAAATTCTCTGTTTCGGCACCGTGCCGGGATGGGGAAGTGCCCCTGGAGCCATCTCCATCGATCTCCACCACCATCTCCATCGATGTTGCTGATTTCCATGATGATGAGGGAGTAGT
Source organism: Avena longiglumis (assembly GCA_030063025.1). NCBI lineage: Eukaryota > Viridiplantae > Streptophyta > Magnoliopsida > Poales > Poaceae > Avena > Avena longiglumis. Next base: position 175,159,455 of record CP125977.1, on the reverse strand, counting down.
TCTTCCTCGAGGCTAAGGGATCTACCGGTAGCTATGTGTTCCTCGAGGCTTTGTAATCAAGTAGATCTACTCTGCTATTCAAGTGCTTTAATAGATCTCTATCTCCCCCCACGTGTAAGAAAGTGACAGCGTGCGTACCGTGGTGGCACTTAGGCTAGAGGTTACATAAATACTCAATTGCTTTAATAGATCTATGTTTTCCCCACGTGTGTGAAAGTGACACCGTGCATGCCGTGTGTGGCACTTAAGCTAGATTATATATATATTTGTCATGAGTTGTATTTGGAGTTGGATGTCTTTATCAAAATTGTGGTGTTTGTTGGAACCATCTAGCGCTCAAGGTGACAGTGTTGGGTTATCTAGATGGGGAAGGCAGACTTTGAGGAGTGCTGTTATATCCCTACCATGGATTAGAGTGTCCAACCGGAGAGTAGTTCAGGGTAGTATCATGAAGATAATATATTTATTGAGAGTGTTCACTGGTGAAAATATGAACCCTAGGCCTTGTTTCTAAACAATGAAACACCATTTGCTTCTAGATCTATTACATGTTTGCTTGCTTCCATATCTTTGCCTTTAGTATTTTCCTCCCCATCAAAAGCTATTTTCTGGCACCGTTACCACTTATAATCATCCATACCACTTGTATTTCACTATCTCTTCGCCAAAATAGTGCACCTATACACCTCACAAGTGTATTGGGTGTGTTGGGGACACAAGAGACTTCTTGTATCTTGATTGTAGGGTTGCTTGAGAGGGATACCTTTGACCACTTTCTCCCTGAGTTCGATACACCTTGGGTAATCCACTTAAGGGAAACTTGTTGCTGTTCTACAAACCTCTGCACTTGGAGGCCCAACAACTGTCTACAAGAATAGAAGTGCGTAGACATCAAGCTATTTTCTGGCGCCGTTGCCGGGGAGGTAAGGTAAAATGTACTCACATCCTCATGTGTGAGTGCTCGAAGTTATTTCCTTTAGATTATGCAATTTTGTCTTTTTGTTTCTTGTTTTCACTAGTTAGGCTTAATGGAAAACAACAACAAAATTAGAGAGCTTTATAGTATCTATCTTGAGTTAGGACATGAAGTGTTTGAAGAGAAAATTAAAAAACCTTTGGAACTTTATTTGCATGCTAATAGCAATGTTATTAGTATGAATTCTTTAGACACCATTATTGCTAATGCTATGGAAAATTCTAAGCTTGGGGAAGCTAGTTTTTATGAAAATAATCTTTTTAGTTCCCCAGTCTTGGAAGATAGCTATTCTATTGCTTATGATGATACCAAACCTCCAATATATGATGATTACAATGATGAATATGATATTTTTAGTCCACCTACTATTGAGGAGAAAATTTATTGTGATTACAATATGCCTCCTATATTTGATGATTATGGTGATGAGAATAATAATGATAGCTATTTTGTTGAATTTGCTCCCACTATGATTAATAAGAATGACTATGCTTATGTGGAGAGTAATAATTATTATATGCATGTGGCTCATGAGAACAATTTTTTATGTGATAGTTATATTGTTAATTTTATTCATGATGCTACTAAAAGTTATTATGAGAGAGGGAAACATGGTTTTATGTATCTCAATAATATTAAGTTTCTCCTCTTTATGTTAAAAATCTTGAAGTTGCAATTGTTTTGCTTTCCTATGCTTGTTGCTTTGTGCTTTCATGACTTGTTTCTTTACAAGATTCCTATGCATAGGAAGTGGGTTACACTTAAATGTGTTCTGAATTTGCTTCTTGATGCTCTCTTTTATTTCAATTCATATTTCTTATGTGAGCAACTTTTCAAACTATTATGCCTAACTTAATTGCGTTAAAGAAAAGTACTTCTTGGGATATAACCCAATAGTTTTATTGAGTCTTGGAAGTTACTACCTATGTAATAACCGCTCCTTATCCTTTTTATTTGCTTTTTGTGCCAATAATAACCTCTAATGAGAGGGAAGTCATATTTGGGGAGTTGCTGTCCTAAAACAGATTTTTGTGTTCCACCGTCAAAATTCGTGCAAAATCTCCGTAAGTTAGATTGAGCTGATATTTTCTGAATAAACCCCCCAGTATGTTAGCTAACTTTCGTTATTTCAGTACTTTTTTATTTGAGCAATAGAAGGTCTTCAAAAAAAATCGGTTTCTACCTGCTGGTCTGTTTTGACAGATTTCTGCCATTATTTGCATTTGCTTCTTATTGATTCCTTTTTGGGTTCTTTTTGGGAAATTGAGATTTTTGAGGGAATTGCTACAGTAGATTACGTTTTTAGTGAAAGTTTTGCTGTTATAAATCTAAACCTAAGGGTCTATTATCTTTTGAATACACTAATGTTGCTAATGAAGATTGTGTGAAGTTTTGTATGAAGGAAAAATTTCAGGTGTAGAGAGAGAATGATGCAATGAGATGACGAATGTACAAAATCTCAAGCTTGGGGATGCCACCCCGTGTCACCCCAAGAAATATTCAAGAGGTACAAGCGTCAAAGCTTGGTGATGCCCAAGGCATCCCCTTCTTCATCAATAAAAATCTCAGGTCTTTCTAGACACTTCATTTTTATTGTTTCATGCACTATTGTTTTGTTCTTGGAGCATCTTTGTTTTTGGTTTTAGTTTTATTTTTCTTGTTTTTCTGCAATAAGTTGGTTGGTTCACAACACACTTCTTTTGGAGAGAGACACACTCTTTTTTCATTGCCTAGAACACTCTAGTTTTCACTCTTATTGTTTTGTGAGTGTTCTCTATTGCTAGCACTGTGTTTAGCCTTAGTTTTCTTGTGTTTCAGCTTAGAACTTTTTAGTTCTTTTTTGTGGATTTATGAGACAAGATCATTGATCTTTATTGATTATTATCTTTGTGAGTTGTTTCAAATAAGTCGATTGGTGTTGGAAAAGAGTAGAAAGTTCTTGCTTGAGTAGTACAAGAGGAGCTTGCTTTGACTGTGGCTTAGACTTTATCATGTCATGCTAGATGTTGTTTTGACCTTATGCTTAGTGATTATTGTTGTAGCATGAATTTTTCCAAACATTTAGAATTGCTTAATGTGCCTTGAAGGAATCATGCGTTGTTTTAGCATACAAAAGCATAGTATTGTGGTATTCTCCTTTGATGATTTGTTTGGGTTGACTTCGTACATGCTCACACCATGTTATGACTATGAACAAGTCACCATAGACTCTATGATCATTTATTCCTTAACTTGTGGTACCACTTTATGCTTTGATTAGTAATGTTTTGGTGCTCAACATGATTATAGCCATTATTGCTCTCTTAGTTGGTCGCTCCCAGTATTTTGCTATCCTCCACTTGTATTGAGTAAGCTCTACTCATGCATCCAACTCCCAAGAAACCAAGTTATTCCAAAGTGTCCACTATAAATTCCTATGCATGGTGTGTTACACTATTCCAAGTATATTCTTGTTTCATCTACCTTCCAATTAAAAAGTCACTTTGTTATGTGAAAACTTAGTGATTAAAGTTCTCACAAACTTGATGGCACACTTTATTTTTCTTGCCCCTAATAAACTTGAACCATTGTGTCATCTATGTTGTATATGCTTGCACTTATACGTTGGAATTAGCAGAACCATCTGTCATGGGGAACGCTTTCAACATTGCACTTGTACTTTTTACACAGTTGATATCATGCTCTTTTATCTATGGATGTCGTCGGTGTGAAATGAAAGGGGATCTTATAAGTCCATGGAGTTATGTATGTGTGTTAGAGAAATGCCTGGGCCGCTACCCTAAGCCATGCCTAATCATGGTGGAAACTTGCAGCATCACCATAGTGACATCTATGAAGCATTCTTCTTATGAAAAAAAGAGATTAAAAAAGAGATTGAGAAAAATTAAAAAAATATTAGAAAAGAGGAAAGAGAGAAAAAAGCACCATATTCCCATGGTAAATAAGAAGATTGCTGAGTTGCTCATTGTCTGCTTGCCTTGTCATTTTGATTATGGGATAGCTCATGTATCATGTGTAAGGGGTACCCCGTTGGCGGTTCTATATGATACACATGTACTTACTATGACAAGAACTTACCGATAACTAAACTTGAGTAGCATGAGGAGCGATCCTCGTATTCAAGGGACATGGGATTGCCATCTTATACTTTGTCAAGCATATGCTCCATAGTTTGTTCACTTTAACCTTAATCACTTCAAGATTCTTATGATAGGGGCAATGAGAGATGAAAGCTAACAAGTACCATAATTTTTGGAAGCTCTTTATGAGACTTGAAATCCCTGCTTCCCTTTATGAAGGGCCTTTCTTCCACTGTTATATTGAGTCTCCATCTTCTCTCTTTATGCACCAACTAGGAGAGCATAGTTATCATTCTTAGTTCTATGTGCATTGTCCCAAAACTTATTGATTGATTCATAATGTTGATATTGCTTGTTCTTGAACTATTTGTATCTAGTTACCCTTATGAACTTTGAAGGTGTCATATGCATTTATGTTTTGCTACTCCATGAGGGACAAGCTGAATGCCACTATGATATGTTTTCTATATGTGAAACAAATAAACAAACGTATTTCAATGCATGTTATTCATGAATCTTTGTTTGTAACCTTTCATGTTGCATCATAGTTGCTTTGTCTTATTGTTAGAACTTCATCTTTCATTCTCATGTTTAGAGTACTTTGATCACAGCTTTCAATGCTTGCAAATGGTTTGATCATGATTGTGATGGTGCATGTCACCTCCAAAATTATTCTTTTTATCACTTACCTACTCGAGGACGAGCAGGAGTTAAGCTTGGGGATGCTTGATACGTCGTAAACGTATCTATAATTTTTGATTTTCCATGCTTGTTTAGTATCAACTTTGCTATGCTTTGTCTACACTTTGAGGTATTTTTATACATTTCTGGAACTAACCTATTAACAAGATGCCACAGTGCCAGTTACCTATTTTCTGCTGTTTTTGGTTTCAAAAAGCTAAAAAATGAATATTCTCGGAATTGGACGGGAAAAAAGCCAAAGTTCATATTTTTCCCTGAATGACACGAAAAATCAAATACGCGACGGAGGAGGACATGTAGGGTTCTCAGCATAGAAAACAAAAAATTTCCTACGATGGGAACTATGTACCAAGATCTATATACTAGATACAAACAACGGGCGGATGTATATCCGTAGAGAACATACCCTTGAAGACCGACAAATCTTAATGAGTTGAACTCGTGGTTGATGTAGACGATCTCTTGCCGATCTCAAGATCGAGAGGAAGTCCTAGCGCCGCAGAGCAGCAGCGCATCCGTGCTCGCACACACGTACAAGACACCGAGCAACCTCCTCCTCCTCGCTCCAACGATGGAGTGGAAGCACAAAACTTTCTTGCCGAATTGCCACCAGGAACATGTATCTCGCTAGTTCGAGACCATGGGGGATAAATTCTAGAGGGGGAGAGAGATCCTTCACGAGGAGGTGTGAGTGAGAAGTGAGGAGGGGGTGCCTTTTATAGGAGAGGGGGAAGCCCAAGGGGGTGGCCAGCACATGGGGCTGCCTCCTTGCCCTCCCCTCTTCATGTGGGTGGACACTCCGCTCACAAAAACCCTTTCAATTTCCTCTACTCAAAATCCCACTCAAACTTGCTATTAAATTTCCACCAAATTTAATGCAAACTCTCATTAAATAAAACTATTTTATTTATTCAGAATTTTGTCAATTACTTTAATGACAAACATTCACATATAACCCCTTGCTAGAATTCTATTTCACATGCAAAACCATTTATGCAATTTCACCCAAAAACCTGTTTCGGTATCTAGTGAAATAAATTCCTGTGCTTTTTATTCTTTCCGGCAAGAAACATTTGCTCCAACTTGATGTCAGTGTCCCTTAAGTGTGTCACCCTACGGTTCACGAATAATGCGGACATGATCGAGACCCTTCTCCTATCAATAATCAGCAGCGGGACCTGGATATCAATACTGACTCCCACACATTCAACGATGACTTTCCAGTGATCGTCGGAACCTTTTATGCTTGTATCTTAATCCCTTTGTATCATGATATATTACATGTCTGAGATTCTATCATCGGTATCTCCATACCTAGTTTTATCTCGTTACTGACATGCACTCTTTTCTCGTTCCCGTGATATAACATTCTAGTGATCAAATCACTTGCTTGCAATCTAACCAATGTGATATCACCGAGAGGGCCCAGAGTATATCTATCCGTCATCGGGATGAACAAATTCCACTCTTGATCCATGATTCTCAACATAACACTTTAGTAGCTTTGAAGCCATCTTTATAATCACCCAGCTACGGTGTGACGTTTGATGTCAACGAGAAACTCTTCCGGTGTTAGTGATTGGCATGATCTCATGGTCTAAGGATTAGGATCACTTCGTAAGTTGTTTATAGAAATATAAAATCAATGACTTTGATAATAATGCTATAATTCGGATGAATGTTCATAACATCATTACACTGACGTTGTGATCTCCTTATTAACAACATCCAATGTCTATGATTAGGAAACTGTGATCATCTTGTTAATCAACAAACTAGTTTATGAGAGAGGCATAACTAGGAACTTTCTGTTTGTTTATTAAACACACATGTATTAACGTTTCCGTATTAATACAATTATAGCATGCAAAATAAGAATCTATCATATACTTGGAATACACATAATAAAAACTTTATTATTGCCTCTCTATAGATATTTATGCCTAATATGTATGACGCTTCACCTAGGTCCTTCATTAAAAATTTGCTGTTTAGATAACTTTTAGCACTGTTTAAAAGATCTATATCATTTCCGATCAATAATATGCCATACACATATAGTATCAGAAATTCCACATTGCTCCCACTCACTTTCTTGTAAATACAAGCTTCTCCATAAGTTTGGACAAATCCAAACTCTTTGATCACCTCATCATAGTAGAGATTCCAACTTCGTGATGCTTGCTTCAATCCATAGATGGATCGCTGAAGCTTGCACACCTTGTTAGCATCCTTAGGATCGACAAAACCCTTTGGTTGTATCATATACAACTCTTCTTCAAAATTACCATTGAGAAATGTGGTTTTGACATCCATCTGCCATATCTCATAATCAAAATATGCAGAAATTGCTAACATAATCCTTATTGATTTTAGCATCGCTACGGGAGAGAATGTCTCATCATAGTCAACTCCTTGAATTTGTCAAAACCCCTTGCGACAAGTCGAGATTTATAGACGGTTATATTACCATCAGCATCAGTTTTCCTTTTGAAAATCCATTTGTTCTCCACGGCCTTTCGGTCGTGAGGTAAGTACACTAAGTTCCAAACTTGATTTTCAAACATGGATTCCATCTCGGATTTCATGGCTTCTAACCATTTGTTGGAATCCGGGCTCATCATCGCTTCTTCATGCGTCGCAGGGTCATCATTTTCATCAACCATGAAATTCATGACATGATTTCCGTACAGCTCGGGACCTGCACGCGTCCTGCTAGACCTGCGAGGTTTGGTAGTACTCTCTTTCAGAGTTTCATGATCATTATCATTAGTTCCTTCTTCAACTGGTGAAGCCAACTCCGGAACAACTTCCGGCGCTGCGCTACTCGCCATACTTTGAATAGAAGGTTCAATAACCTCTTCGAGTTATACCTTCTGACCACTCACACCTTTCATGAGAAACTCTTTCTCTAGAAAGGATCCATTCTTGGCAATAAAAACCTTGCCCTTGGATCTGTGATAGAAGGAATACCCAATAGTTTCCTTAGGGTATCCTATTAACACGCATTTTTCCGTTTTGGGTTCGAGTTTATCCGGTTGAAGTTTCTTCCATAAACATCGCATCCCAAAACTTTAAGAAATGATAGCTTAGGTTTGTTTCCAAACCATAATTCATATGGTGTATTTTCAACGGATTTAGATGGTGCCCGATTTAAAATGGATGCAGCAGTTTCTAGTGCATAACCCCAAAATGACAACGACAAGTCCGTCAGAGACATCATAGATCGAACCATATCTAATAAAGTACGATTACGATGTTCCGACACACCATTTCGCTGTGGTGTTCCGGAAGGTGTGAGTTGTGAAACAATTCCACACTCTTTCATGTGAGTGCTAAACTCGTAACTTAGATACTCACCTCCATGGTCGGACCGTAGAAATTTGATCTTTCTATTATGATGATTTTCCACTTCATTCTGAAATTCCTTGAACTTTTCAAATGTTTCAGACTTTTGTTTCATCAAGTAGATATAACCGTATCTACTCAAATCATCCGTGAAAGTAACAAAATAACGATATCCACCTCGCACCGACACACTCATTGGACCACATACATCAGAATGTAAGATTTACAATAAATCTGTCACCCGTTCCATTGAACCGGAAAACGGCGTTCTAGTCATCTTGCCCATAAGGCATGGCTCACATGTATCAAATGATTCAAAATCAAGTGATTCCAAAAGTCCATCCGAATGGAGCTTCTTCATGCGTTTAACGCCAATATGACCTAGACGGCAGTGCCACGTATATGCGGATATATCATCATTTAGTTTAATTCTTTTAGCATCAACATTATGAATATGTGTAACATTATTATCGAGATCCAAAATAAATAAACCATTCATCATCGGTGCATGACCATAAAAGATTTCATTCATATAAATAGAACAACAATTGTTCTCGGATTTGAATGAATAACCACTTCGCATCAAACACGATCCAGATACAATGTTCATGCTCAGTGCTGGCACCATATAACAATTCTTCAATTTTATTACTAATCCCGATGGAAAATGGAGAGGCAACGTTCCAACGTCGATCACATCAACGCTTGATCCATTGCCGACACGCATCTTGACCTCACCCCTTGCTCCGCAGCCCTTGATTTGAGTTACAAATATTAGCAACTGAACCGGTATCAAATACCCAGGTGCTACTGCGAGCACTAGTCAAGTACACATCAATAACATGTATATCATATATACCTTTTTTTGCCTTGCTGGCCTTCTTGTCTGCCAAATACTTGGGGCAGTTGCGCTTCCAGTGGCTAGTCCCCTTACAATAGTAGCACTCGGTATCAAACTTAGGTCCAACTCGGGGTTTATTTCAGGCACGGCAACCGGCTTGCCACCCTTACTTCTCTTCCGTTTTCCCTTCTTGTATTTCTTGAAACCAGTGTTCTTATTGATCATCAACACTTGATGTTCCTTTTTGATCTCCACTTCTGCAGTTTTAAGCATTGACAGAAGCTCGGGGGGAGACTTCTTCATGCCTTGCATATTATAGTTCATCACGAAGCTCTTATAGCTAGGTGGCAGAGACTACAAGACACGATAGATGCCTAAGTCAGTGGGAATCGTTATTCCCAAGGACACAAGCTTATCGGCGTAACCTGACATCTTGAGTACATGCTCACTAACGGAGCTGTGCTCTTCCATCATGCAGCTAAAGAAATTTTCTGAAGCATTGTAGCTCTCTATAGCAGCATGTGTGTCAAAAATCATTTTCAACTCACCCATTGTATAAAATGCATTTCCGTTTTCGAAACGCTTTCGAAGTTCCGGCTCTATCCCATACAATATGCCGCAATGAACTAAGTTGTGGTCCTCCTGACGAGTCTGATAGACATTCTTCTCCTCGTCAGGGGCATCCTCAAAAGGTGGGGGGCCTAGCGGCTCTTCTAGCACATATTGCTTTTGTGCAGCAGAGAGGAGAATCCTCAAATTCATGGCCCATTCGGTAAAGTTGCCACCATTCGTTGCAAGTTTCTCTTTCTCCATGAACACATTAAAATTAAAAGCAGGTGGTGCCATCTACAACAGAATTTGTAAAGTTTAGACTAAGTTTATGATAGATTGAGTTCAACTAATCCACATTACGAATGAACTCCCACTCAAAAACAACATCCCTCGTGCCTTTTTGGTGATTACATGAACCAAATCCACTACACCAAGTCCGATCATCACGTGAGTCAGTGTAGCTTCAAAGGCGAGCATCAAATGGGCATCATATCTACTATATGACTCATGCTTAAAATTTTGGTCCGTTTTCTGAGGCCATGTCTGTACATGCTAGGCTCGCCAAGTTAGAACCTTAGTATTTGCGTGTGTAACTGTCTTACACCCGATATATGGTCGCGGATCCAAGAACACCCGATCATCACGTGATGTCCTGGAGCGACGAAAACATAATTGGTGCATACTAAAGGAAGAACACATTCTTATCTTGATATTTAAATGAGGAATTATCTTATTATGCTAATAAAGCGCTAAACAAGCAATATAAGATGCTATCAAACATCACATGTTTATAAGTGGAATGATATGGTTCTTGCACTCGATCTCCATCATGTGCATCGTGGTATTAGTGAAATGATATGGTTCTTGCACTCGATCTCCATCATGTGCACCATGGTATGATAATTATCATACCTCTATGTGTAAGTCCAAGGTCTATGGAACTTACACGCTATGTGTGTTGTAAGAGTATCATCTCATACTTCTGCTTACAACATCACCATATCATAACACTAGCCCAGCAACAATCTAAACTAGACGCCTCTAATTTATCCATTGCAAGTTTTACGTGGTTTAGGGCTTTCGAAGATAGAACCATTCTTACCTACGAACATGAACCACGACGAGGATAACCAAATTGTTGACAACTTGTTGCAAAATAGAAATTGACTATAGTAGGAGAGACAGACACCCGCTAGCCACTTATGCAAACTAGTTGCATGTCAAGCGTGGAACAGGTCTCATATGCGAGGACATGTAAAGTTTTTACGGTCCGCTTCATCCCATTATGCCACCAATATCCAAAATTACAACTAAGGAGCAACAAAATGATCATCATCGCCCACATAATCATATGTGTACTACCCGTGTAAAGCATCTACGCATAGATCCGGCTCTGATACCACTGTAGGGTTCGCAGCATAGAAAACAAAAAATTTCCTACGATGGGAACTATGTACCAAGATCTATCTACTAGATACAAACAACGGGCAGATGTATATCCATAGAGAACATACCCTTGAAGACCGACAAAGCTTAACGAGTTGAACTCGTGGTTGATGTAGACGATCTCTTGCCGATCTCAAGATCGAGAGGAAGTCCTAGCGCCATAGCAGGCCAAGCATCCGTCCCCGCACACGTACAAGACACCGAGCAACCTCCGCCTCCTCGCTCCAGCGATGCAGCGGAAGCACAAACCTTTCTTGCTGAATAGCCACCGGTAACATGTATCTCGCTAGTCCGAGACCATGGGGGATAAATTCTAGAGGGGGAGAGAGATCCTTCACGAGGAGGTGTGAGTGAGAATTGAGGAGGGGGTGCCTTTTATAGGAGAGGGGGGACCCGAAGGGGGTGGCCGGTGCATGGGGGCTGCCCCTTGACCTCCCCTCTTCATGTGGGTGGACACTCCACTCACAAAAACCCTTTCAATTTCCTCCACTAAAAATCCCACTCAAACTTGCTATTAAACTTCCACCAAATTTAATGCACACACTCATTAAATAAAACTCTTTTATTTGTTCAGAATTTTGTCAATTACTTTAATGATAAACATTCACATATAACCCCTTGCTAGAATTCTATTTCACATGCAAAGCCACTTTATGCAATTTCACCCGAAAACCAGTTTCGGTATCTAGTGAAATAAATTCCTGCGCTTGTTATTCTTTCCGGCAAGAAACATTTGCTCCAACTAGGTGTCAGTGTCTCTTAAGTGTTTCACCCTATGGTTCGTGAATAATGCGAACATGATCGAGACCCTTCTCCGATCAATAATCAGTAGCGGGACCTAGAGATCCATACTGACTCCCACACATTCAACGATGACTTTCCAGTGATCGTCGGAACCTTTTATGCTTGTATCTTAATCCCTTTGTTTCACGATATATTACATGTACGATATTCGATCACCGGTATCTCCATACCTAGTTTGATCTCGTTACTGACATGCACTCTTTTCTCGTTCCCGTGATATAACATTCTAGTGATCAAATTACTTGTTTGCAAGCTAACCAATGTGATATCACCGAGAGGGCCTAGAGTATATCTATCCGTCATCGGGATGAACAAATTCCACTCTTGATCCATGATTCTCAACATAACACTTTAGTAGCTTTGAAGCCATCTTTATAATCACCCAGTTACGGTGTGACGTTTGATGTCAACAAGAAACTCTTCCGGTGTTAGTGATTGGCATGACCTCATGGTATAAGGATTAGGATCACTTCGTAAGTTGTTTATAGCAATATAAACTCAATGACTTTGATCGTAATGCTATACTTCAGATGAATGTTCATCACATCATTACATTGATGTCGTGATCTCGTAATTAACAACATCCAATGTCTATGATCAGGAAACTGTGATCATCTTGTTAATCAATGAACTAGTTTATGAGAGAGGCATAACTAGGAACTTTCTGTTTGTTTATTAAACACACATGTATTAATGTTCCCGTATTAATACAATTATAGCATGCAAAATAAATATCTATCATATACTTGGAATACACATAATAAAAACTTTATTATTGCCTCTAAGGGCATATTCCCTTCAGGACACTAGGGTGGCCACGCCCTAGGTGGGTGCGGGCACACCCTAGGCGCGCCCGCAGGGGGTGTGGGCCCCCTGGCCTTCCACTGACCTTGCCTCCTTCGCCTATAAGAAGCCTCCGACCCAAAAACCCTAAATAATCTGGGAGAAAGCCATGAAAACCTCTGTAGCACCGCCCCCACCAAAGGGGAGATTCGGGGGATACGAAGTCTCTGTTCCGGCACCCTGCCGGGACGGGGAAGTGCCCCCGAAGCCAACTCCATCGATCTCCACCACCATCTCCATCGCCGTTGCTGATTTCAATGATGAGGAGGGAGTAGTTTTTCCTCGAGTCTAAGGGCTCTACCGGTAGCTATGTGTTCATCTCTGTATCTATGCATGATCATGTTGTGGTCATGAGCTTTGTAATCAAGTAGATCTACTTTGCTACTCAAGTTCTTTAATAGATCTTTAGCTCTCCCCATGTGTATGAAAGTGACAGCGTGCGTACCATGGTGGAACTTAGGCTAGAGGTTACATAAATACTCAATTGCTTTAATAGATCTATGCTTTTCCCACATGTGTGAAAGTGATAGCGTGCATGCCTTGTGTGTCACTTAAGCTAGATCATGAGTTGAATTTGCAGTTGGATATCTTTATGAAATTGTGGTGTTTGTTGGAACCATCTAGCGCTCAAGGTGATAGTGTGGGGTTATCTAGATGGGGAAGGAGGACTTTGAGGAGTGCTTTTATAGCCCTACCATGGATTAGAGTGTCCAACCAGAGAGTAGTTCAGGGTAGTATCATGAAGAGAATACATTTATTGAGAGTGTTCACTGGTAAAAGTATGATCCCTAGGCCTTGTTTCTAAACATTGATACAACGTTTGCATCTAGATCTGTTACATGTTTTCTTGCTTCCATCTTTTTGCCTTTAGTCTTTTCCTTCATGTCAGAAGCTCTTTTCTGGCACCGTTACCACTTATAATCATCCATACCACTTGTATTTCAATATCTCTTCGCCGAACTAGTGCATCTATACACCTGACAAGTGTATTGGGTGTGTTGGGGACACAAGAGACTTCTTGTATCTTGATTATAGGGTTGCTTGAGAGGGATACCTTTGAACACTTCCTCCCTGAGTTCGATAAACCTTGGGTAATCCACTTAAGGGAAACTTGCTACTGTTCTACAAACATGTGCACTTAGAGGCCCAACAACTGTCTACAAGAATAGAAGTGCGTAGACATCATGGGCCCCACTTGGCAGTGTATGACCAAGTTGTAAAACTACTATGCAAAAGTTAGCATCTTCGGTCTAGTAGGTCCCACGAATCATCTCGTATGGACATTGTCTAAACGCTAGAGCTAGGGCATCACCTATGTATATGGCCAAACCTACGTTAAGATAGGACCCACTTTCTAATACCAATCTAGTTGATTGCACCACAATGTATCTAGTCAAACTTGTTTATAAGATACGACCCACATGTAAGAGCTACCCCCTCATAGTCTTGTGATTACAATTTGTTTTCTATTTCTATGTGTACTAGATATCAATATTTTAATGCTTATGTACTATCCATGAGATTAAGGGTGACCCTTAACGCTTTTAGCTTGTGGATAGCTTCCACTATGTATATGGAAGTCCATCACGACTACTTTTTTCCTTATGGACAACATAGTGGATGTCCTTTACTCGTATAGTATTTATTTGCTTAGACATATGCTCACATATGTCCATGCGTTGTACGTGCAGAGAGAATAAAACATAGGCAGGGGAAGAGGGAAGTAGCGAAGAGCAAAGTTATGATGGGTTCCTGACACTACGTGCAGAGAGAATAAAACGTAAGCAGGGGAAGAGGGAAGCAGCGAAGATCACAATTATGATGGGTTCCTGACACGAGGTACTCCTGCCGCCTTACAGTTATAGTGTACACTCTACTAGTAGTAAATTTCAGGACCTATGCACAGAAAAAGTGTGTGTTTTCTATCTCCTTCGATTCTTTTCATGTCTCCACCCCTCTTGCCTCACGCACCGGCTCGGCTGATCTCTCCCTCGTCCACAGCGTGGCACTACGCATGTGTGCCTTCGTACTGTGGCTCTATTTTTTGAGAGGTCGGCTCTGTTTCTCTGGTGTCTTCGAAAGCCGCGTTCATGTGGAGTAGGAGTAGTAGTACATAGGAAGGAAACCACTTTGGTCCTCGGTGGCAAAAAATTCAAACTTTTCTGGTTTCAATATTTTCACTTGCTTCCAAAACATCGGGAGGGAAGGTTATTCAAAAGATCGGCAATTCACAGTAGTACTCCTTATCTTATCTTTATCTTGTCTTATCTCTTACAATACCATAGACCACTATATTGTGTACGGATAACTTTGAACATTGACCATTGGATCAAGAGTGGCAAATCTAAACATTGATATCCATTCTATTTTCTTTTCTATTCTTAGCATCTAGAAGATTATATTTTGATAGACTTTAGCACAATGAACGCTAGTATGCACAAACCTGAAAACACTTCATTGCTTAGTTCCAGGTACCTTGTGCTAAATGCATGGACTTGGATGTAATTTTCATTTTTTATGAGGTCCTCGATGTAACTTGTACTTCCACCGACCGTGAACTAAAGCAGCTCTCTCCTACGGGACCTACCACGGTTAGAAGAAAATGCAACCCTCCCAATTATCACAGAAAGTGGACCACAGTTTCTTATATAAATCCATTTTCAAGCTTCCTAGATAACTTCGCACACTTCACCAACTTCTTGCCGATTTAACGAAATTAGGTCAAAGTTGAGCTACAAGTAAGCGAGATAGATTTCTCTTGAATTAAATGTCTTTTTGAAGTTAGATGGGTGAATCTTCTTGTACTCCCTCCATCACGGTTTGGAAAGCATTTTAGAGAGATTGTTGGGACCTAGGTGGGCGCTGATTGGGGCAGATTTGTACCAAAAACATGCAAATTCACTAGCAGAAAATAGACCCATTAATTATTCAGTTCCCTATTAAACGTAATTACTCAATGGAAATGAGGTGTTTAGGCGCATGCATTGGTGGAGTTGCATCCAAGAATTAATTCCTTGACGGGATGGAGTTGGAACTGGGGAGGAAAAAGGGGGGCATTAATTCTGTGATTAAGTCTAACACGCCTAGGAGGATAGGAGTTTTGGAAACGCATGGTTTTTGTAAGACGCCCTCCAAACCGTGACAGAGGGAGTAGTAAACAATGTTGTCGGTATGATTTTCCAACTATCGGACAAGAACATTCTCAATTGCCCAAGTAATGATGAGATTGTTTTTCTTCGTAAAGAAAGTCCGAAGAATATGGATCTGAATGCCACAAGCCAAGCTTCTAGACATATTAAGTGGACCAACATGTTTTATTTACGATTCCTATGTTTAATTTTATGAGTTTTCAAACTTCATCCTACGTAACTCTGCTCACTTGAATGACTTTATGCCGACTTATTGAAATTAGGTTAAATTTGAACTATAAGAAAACTGTAGGTTTGGTTTGAAAGTTTTGCGATTTTTTTGAGGTAACCATTGGGGGCATTTAATATATCACAAACCACCACGCCGAGAGTTTTGACAACAGGTTAAACTTCTTTCTAATTTTTTCATCTTGACAATTTAACGAAATTAGGTCAAACTCGACCTACCAGTAAGCGCGATAGATTGCTCTTGAATTACTAATTGTCTTTTCGAAGATATATGGGTGCATCTTATTTTTAGTAAACAATGTCATCGGTGTGAGTATCCACCTATCTGGAAAGAACAATCTTAATTTTCAAGTGATGATGAGATCATTCCTTTCGTAAAGAAAGTCTGAAGAATATGGATCTGAATGGCACAAGAAGACCTTTCAAATATTTGTAGTGAACCGACATGTTGTACTTATGATTCCATGTTTTATGATTTTTCAAACTTCGGCTTAGCTAACTCTACCCACTTGAATGACTTTATGATGATTTTTCAAAATTAGGTAAATCTTGACCTACATGAATATTGTAGGTTGCTTTGAAAGTTTTGCGATTTTTTTGTGGTAACCATCAGGGTGTCATTTAATATATCACAAACCACCACCGAGAGTTTTGAAATCATGTTAAGTTTCTTGCTAAGATTTTTCATCTTAACAACTTTGCGAAATTAGGTCAAACTTGAGGTACGAGTAAGCAGGATAGATTGCTCTTAAATTAATTATCTTTTCAAAGGTAGATGGGAGTACCTGGTATGCCTTGCTTATAATTTTATGAGGGCAGTGGGTCACATTCGAGGGCTGCAAGAGTTGTTTTCACATTTTTCTGATTTTTTTAGATTTTGTTTGGTTCTGTCCAAAAAAGTCCAAACCGGGCCGCGGTCGCGGCAACGCAAGGGTCTGTGCAATCTTGGAACTAGGCATGCATCTAGCCTAGGTACCCGATGGGAGTGTCTTATAGGGTACCTATAGTTAGAAACCGCCTTTATCGGGTCATAACTCAAGAAAAATATAGTATGTACTTGCACCACGAGATAAATACCCACCTCCCGGGATGGCCATGAACTACTAGGAAAAGGGCTATAGGTAATCCAAACATCCATGTCTCACGTGGTTGAAGTGCCCCACGGGTAAAACAGGCGTGGCGCACCTGTGGGCAATGCCCTACTAGTAACTATAACAACCGGGCGCACAGGGTGATAGTGCGCCACAGATATGTGTGGGCCAGGGCCCTGCTGGCCGCATGCTAGATACCCGTAGCGCACGTAGGGTAGGTGCGCTACGCTTGTTAGTGTTAACCATGGCGCACATGGAGAGGTTGCGCTACGCCTAAGCGAATGCCCATCTGCTCTGTAAATGGGCAGACACATCCGTGGCGCACTCTGGCATGTGCGCCACGGTTGTGATTATTCCCTGTGGCGCACTAGGGCCACGTGCGCCACGGATGTGTCGACCCTTTTTTTTTGGCAGATCCACTTGATGCACATGTGATCATCCACCACCCAGACTTCACTTTCCCCTCCTTCTGCCTCCTTAGATCTAGTCGGGATCCTTCTCCTTCCCACCTCAATTTCTCCACTCATTCACCATTTTTAGCATGTAGAACTTGCCTTGGATGTTACATACATAGTAGAGGAATCTCTTCGGTCTCGCGCGCACCTCCTTTCCATCTTCTCTCGTGATTGGTCTCTCATCTCGGTAAGTTGTCCATAAGGATGTGTTCATGCGTATATGGATGATATGCTCATATGTATGTAGATGATCAATGCTCATGTGTATGGAGAGGATATCGATGCTCATGTGTGTGTATTATGGAGAGGATCTCGATTCTCATGTGTGTATATGGAGAGGATCGAGATGCTCATGCATGTGTGTATAGACATGATATGTTCATGTGTATGGATCGGTCTCTCTCTCTCTTGTGTTTGTGTGTGAATGAGTTGCCATTTTTTTGCCAAAATGTTAATTCATTTCCATTTTGGCAAGACTTTGGCATTTCGCAAAGGTCCTTATTTTAGGATAGGTGATGCCGAAATTTTCTATTGACCATTGCATGCATGCATTGATTATGTGGTTCTAATAAACATCTAATTGTACCGTGTACACTGTGCAGGCAAAAATGGTACGCATAATGAGCGAAGGCATCGTGGCTAGATTTTTGAAATGTGCGACGGCCGACATGATACGAAATAACAAGACAGAGATAAGATGTCCGTGCAGAAGATGCAAACTCAACTGGTTGATCGACCCAGATTCCGGGAATCTGCAGGCGCGCCTGCTCCGCCATGGTTTCATGGATGGATACACTCATTGGATAAGCGATGACAAAGAGGATGGAGACGGTGAAGGTGGGCAACATGACGATGATCATCACGGCGAGGACAGGCGAGATGATGAAGAGTCTCCTGGAGATGGTGAAGGTGCGGAAGCAGACCGGGATGATGATGATCTAGATGTCGGAGGAGCAGACGATGATAGAACAACGTCAGGCTGGATGCGGGGCCCTTATGTGCAAGAGCTGCTTCTCAAGCAGACGAGTAACACTAGGGCTGCCGCTAAAGAGAAAGCCAAGATTGTGCAACTTGAGAAAGACGCGGTTACTCCATTATATGAAGGATGCAGGCCCGATGATACCCGGTTGAATGTAACGCTTAAGGCTATGGAGATTAAGGAAAAACATAAATTGCGCGATGCAAGATTCGAAGATATGATGGCATTCCGGCACGATCGTCTCCTGGAGGGGAACACGTGTCCAACTAGTATCGAGGACGCCAAGAAAATCGTCTGTCCTCTCGATGTACCGCACATTAGATATCACGTATGCATCAACGATTGCATCATTTATCGGGGCGAGGACACGGAGAAAACCACATTAATGGGGATATGCCTATACCCAGCAGGACGCTTCCTACTGGCCCAAGCCGTCAACGAGTGGGCCTGCAGGACGCCGACTGGATCAAGACTTGGCGTAGACTCAGGCGACTGGAAGCTGAAGGCTCAGAAGCGTAGCTAGGCCCAGTCGGACTAGGTCATAGGACCTCCGAATCCTTAACTAATTCAGTTGAGATCTGTAAACCCTAGCGAGGTGAGCCTATATAAACCTCCCTAGGGGACGCATAAGGGATACGTTCCATCATACACCCAAGCGACTCTCCACCTAGTCGTCGAGCTCGCCCCTTTGTACTCTCACTATAATACAATCTAGCAGGAGTAGGTCTTTACCCTCCGGGGGTCCGAACCTGGGTAAACCCTTGTGTCTCCGCCCTCATCTCGCCCCGCAGATGGCTGGCCGCCCTTGCCCCATGTTCTACTACTCGCTGCCGATTGCAGCATATGCTGTGGTCATTCCCACGACAGTGGCGCCCACCGTGGGGCCTGGCCGGTCAGGCAGGTGTTCTACGACGAGATCCAATCTGCCCATCAATGAGTCGATCGCCACCGGCCGCATGATCGCAATCGGCGAGATGCTCCAGATCTTGCCGAGTAGCTACGTCCCGGCGGCGCGACCCGTCACGCACAGCGTGATCCTGCCGGTTGGCACGATCAACCTCTTCGTCGGCCTCACCGACGTCATCTCCTCAGAGGAGTCGGCTCGCATCCGCGAGACACTGCCACGCGACCGGCTCTCTGAGAGCCAGGTCCGCACGATTCACCGCCTCGCCTCCGAGTACGACTCGGCCCATGGCAACGTGGCCGAAACCACCGCGGCCGCGGAGGACGCGGCCCTCAACGACGACGCCGATTCGGCGACCCCGGCGTCACTCGCCGGATCCATCGTCACCGCATCGCCCGCGGGCTCCATCACCCAGGTCTCCAACGTTAGAGACTTCGAGGATCCCTCCATCCTTGGGATCTTCGACTTCGACTCCGGGTCAGAGAACTCCGCCGACCTCCATGACGGAACCGCTCGCCACGCCGCGGCCTACATGGCGACCGGCACCGACCCGCCGGAAGAACCCTTCTCCATGCCGATCCCACCAAACGCGATGGCAACGGAGGTTGAGGAATTCCGCCAGAAGCTGGCGGAGGCAGTCCGTAAGGATCAAGCCAAGCGCGAAAAATTTCGCCTCGAGCAGGCGACAGCGCAGGAGCTGTCGCGATATCACCAACTTCGAATCAGGTCGCGCCTGAACCCCGCCATCCAGGGGCGTGCCCTGAACTTCGACGACGAGAACGACCCGGCTCGCATAGCCGAGCGCGCAATCTGCGAGAACGCGCCGCCAGGAGGAAGCGCTCAACCCCCACCAGGGGCGACGGCCAATGGCGCACCACCACCACCCAACTGCGCTCCCCCAAGGGACAAACCAAGGATCATGGTCTCCTCGCGAGATCGAGATGCGAATGGCCTCCCGCTGTTTTCCACCCCAATGGACAACGTCGTCGCAAGCCGAGCTGCGGTCGACAACATCCAAGTCACCGGCGAAGGCGCCCTGCAGATCCAGTACGCCAAGGATCTACTCGCCAAAGCAGTTGAGCAACAAAACGCGGGGGCCGACTCACAGGTTCGGATGTACTCGCACTCATCAGGTAGCAGGGCGGCCTCGAGCGGCCGCCCCATGGCGGCAAATACCCTCAACTGCCCACCACCCGAGCCCCTGCAGCTCCAACACTGACATGCGAACGCGGCACTCTCCACCAACGACCCACGGCCGGCAAACAACTTCGTCGCCTCCAACGGGCAGCCCGTTGACGCCCGCACCCACATCATCAACAACCAGAGCTGGCGCGCACGCCAGCCCAAAGACCTGCGGCACACCCTCACCAACCGCAGCGACAACGAACCAAGGGGATCGCTGAGCTGAGTGGGGCCCCAGTGCTTCGGACCGATGATCCGAGGCGAAAGATACCCATCGAACTTCAAAGCGCCGAAGGAAATAGAGAAGTACGATCCCTCGTACGAACGTTCGTGTGGCTGGACACCTACCTCATTGCGATGGGCATCGCCGGCCACACAGATATACTCGCCGCCCGCTACCTCCCCCTGATGATGGAGGGAGCGTGTAGGCAGTGGATTAACACCCTCCCCGCGGATAGCATCGATTCCTGGGAGGAAACGCGCGACGCCTTCGTCAGGCACTTCGAAGGCTCATACACCCGCGCCACCACCATCGAGGACCTGGAGCGATACGTCCAGGGACCCCGCGAGTCGACCCATAGTTGGGTCCAATGGTGTCAAGATCTATGGTATAACGCGGCCGGAATCCACCCGGACACCGCGATCCACTGCTTCAAGACCTCGTGCCGCTATGAGCCCTGGTCGCCAAGCTCAAGCGAGTGTACAGAACACTCGACAACATACCGGACCTCCTAGAGAACGCAAAGAAGTACGTGGAGGAGGATCCAAACCAAGAAAACGACGACGAGTCGGGAGGACATCGCCGCACGAGCGGCGACGACAACAGGAGACGACCCGAGTTATGCTACAACAACACTCACCTCACCGGCAAGAGCCGCGGTGACGGGCGAGTCGACTTCGTCGCCAATGCCGGATACGCACAGCGCAAGCCCAAGATCTTCCGCCGCGACGGAGGACAGCGCCACGACAATGCCAACTACAAGGCAAAGCCGAGGTTCGATCCCACGGCCCTTCTCAACCAACCCTGTGTGTTTCATAGAAGGGAAGGAAAGCCCGCCACGCACACGACCACCGACTTCCACTCTCTCAAGGAGATCGAGAAGGCACGGCGCGCGCGGGAAGACCCCAACAACAACCCGCCAAACGGCGGAAAGTTCGGCAGCATCGCTGGCTCGCTCCACACCTTCACAGGCTTCAACACGAAGCGCGAGAAAAGTTCATCGCCCATGCCATCGTCGTCAACACGGTGTCCCAGATAGACATCCCCCAGTTCCTCAAATGGTCTGAGCAAGCAATCACCTGGAGCCGCGAGGACCACTCGCCACGGATCGAGTATCCGGGACGAGTCGCCCTAGTGGTCAAGCCCAAGGTGGGAGACTACTGGCTCCCCAAAATGCTGATGGACGGCGGCAGCTCCATCAACATCCTGTACCTGGACACCTTCAGGCGATTGCGGCTCCCGCAGTCGATGATCGAGACGACCTACACCACCTTCCACGGCATCGTCCCCGGTCGGAAGTCATACCCGATCGGCAAGGTGACGCTGCCAGTCACCTTCGGCACACCAGCAAACTTCCGCACCGACCGGATCATCTTCGAGCTGGTGCCCTTCGACAGCCCCTACCACGGCATCTTGGGGCGCCAGGCGTTCGCCAAATTCATGGCAGCACCCCATTATGCGTACAACGCGATGAAGATACATGGGCCGTGCGGCATCATCACCATCCATGGCGACCCCGACATGGCCGCAGAATGCAAGGCCAAAGGAGCCGAACTCGCTGACGCCGTCATCACGGCGGAGGCCAACCACGCCGAGGAGCTCGCCAAGTACGTGAGCGGGGTCAACAGCGACGACCCCACCATACTCAAGAATCCCAATTCGGAGGGTGGCAACTCCACCGCCTTTGAGGCAACGACGCACACCCGCACCGTCAAGCTGGTCCCAGGCGACTCCAGGCAGACGGTGACGATCGGGATGGGCATGAGCCCAGCATAGGAAGGCACGCTCATCGAGTTCCTCCATGAGAACAGCGACATCTTCGCATGCAAACCATCCGACATGCCTGGTGTCCCGAGGGAACTCGCTGAGCACAAACTCAACGCCGATCCCAAAGTGCGACCCGTCAAGCAGTCGCTACGGCCCTTCAATGAAGAGCGCCGCCGAGCCATATCCGAGGAGGTGCAGCGACTACTCGCTGCAGGCTTCATCCGGCCAATCAAGTACTCCAAGTGGCTGGGAAACCCAGTCCTGGTCGAGAAGAAAAACGGGACCTGGATAATTTGTATCAATTACACAAACTTAAATAGCGCCTGCCCGAAGGAGCAATTCGTCCTCCCGCGGATTGACCAAATCATCGATTCCACCGCGGGCTCGGAGGCGCTATGATTACTCGACGCCTACTCTGGGTACAACCAGATCAAAATGGCCGTCGAGGACGAAGAAAAGACGGCGTTCATCATGCCATTTGGAGCCTTCTGCTACACCGCCATGACCTCCAGTCTCAAAAACACCGGAGCGACCTACTAGCGATGCATGCAGGAATGCCTTGTGAGCAGATTGGCCGCAATATCCACGTCTACATCGATGTCGTGGTGGTAAAATCCACCCGCCAGGGCGATCTACTCGCCGACCTGGCAGAAACATTCGCCAACCTGCGAAGATACAAGATAAAGCTAAACCCAGGAAAGTGCACCTTCGGTGTACCAACCGGACAGCTACTGGGATACGTTGTCTCCAAGCGCGGAATCGAGGCGAACCCCGCCAAGATCAACACGATCGCTCGACTCGGCAGACCTTAGTGCCTGCGCGACGTCTAGAAGCTGGTCGGGCGAGTCGCGGCTCTCAGCCGCTTCATCCCCCAGTTAGGCGAGAAGGCGATGCCCCTTTACCGCCTAATGCGCAAGAACCCCACCTTCCAGTGGGACAAGGAGGCAGACGACGCGCTCCACGCTCTCAATGAGGTGCTACTCGCAACACCGCTACTCGCCGCCCTCGTCGACAAGGAACCCATGCTGGTCTATGTCACGGCTTCCGAACGCGTCGTCAGCACCGTCATGGTCGTTGAACGGCCGATGAAGGGAAGGAGCGCCCGGTGCAGCGACCCGTATACTACATTAGCGAAGTACTCACCGAGTCATGCCAGTGCTACCCGCAATACCATAAATTGATATATGCGGTCTTCAGAGCACAGCGGCGACTGCCGCACTACTTCCAGGAGCAACCAATAACGTTCGTCTCCTTAGCACCGTTGCAGGAAATCATCCGCAACCGCAAGGCGACCGGGCGAGCCGCCAAGTGGGCCGTCGAGATCGGCGTCCACAACATCAAGTACAAGCCGCGCAAGGATATCAAGTCACAGGCTCTCGCAGATTTCCTCGCCGACTGGGAGGAGGCCCAGCAGCCAGAGAAGCTGCCATACCTCCATTACTGGAGCCTACACTTCGATGGCTCCAAGAACGCGGACGGTGCAGGAGCAGGGATCATGCTAACATCTCCGAAGGGCGACAAGCTCCGCTACATCCTCTACCTCGTTGTCACTCCCTGCACCAACAACATGGCCGAGTACGAGGCGCTACTCCACGGCATGAGGGCAGCCAAGGAAATGAACATAAATCGCCTGCACTGCTATGGAGACTTCGACCTCGTCACCGGGCA
Organism: Avena longiglumis; assembly: GCA_030063025.1. Lineage (NCBI taxonomy): Eukaryota > Viridiplantae > Streptophyta > Magnoliopsida > Poales > Poaceae > Avena > Avena longiglumis. Next base: position 175,135,220 of record CP125977.1, on the reverse strand, counting down.
AGTTGCCTACACCTGCGACTTCGTCTCCCCAACTATGGCGGAATACCGCCAAGCAGTGGACCAGCTGGGAGGACACTTCGCAGGCTACTCCGTCGAGTGGATCGACAGGCGGAAGAACGAGGAGGCCGACGCACTCTCTCGCATCGGCTCGGCTCAACTCGCACCACCCGCCGGCGTCTTCGTCGACACCATCACCAAACCTTCCGTCTCTCCCCCAAGGGAGATCGACATCGGAATCCCGCTGCAACCAGAAGCAGCCCAGGTCGCACTAATCGCCGAGCCAAGCGACTGGACCGCACCATACGTCGCCTACCTGGAGGGAGGCACCCTACCCGTGGATGAAACGGAGGCCCGGATGATAGCACGCCGCTACAAATCCTTCGTCATCATCGATGGCGAGCTCCACAAGCGCAGCGTGACCGGCGTGTTCCAACGCTGCGTTTAACCCGCTGAAGGACGCAAAATCCTCCAAGACATCTATTCTGGCGACTGCGGCCACCACGCCGGCTCCCGCTCTATGGTCGCAAAGGCTATGCGACACGGCTTCTACTGGCTCACCGCACACGCAGACGCTGTCGACATTGTCCAGTGGTGCGTCGGATGCCAGAAATACGCCAACCAGACTCACGTGCCGAGCTCGGCGCTCAAGACAATCCCCATCACCTGGCCATTCGCCGTATGGGGCATGGACATGGTAGGCCCCTTCAAGAAGGCCCCCTCCGGCTTCACCCACCTCCTAGTCGCAGTCGACAAATTCAAAAAATGGGTGGAGGCCAAGCCAGTCCGCAAGTGCAATGGGAAGACTGCCACCAAGTTCCTACGCGAGCTCATCTATCGCTGCGGTTTCCCAAACAGCATTATCACGGACAACGGCACCAACTTCGCCAAAGGAGCCATGGCCGAGTTCTGCGAGGAACACCACATCCGACTCGACCTCGCCTGAGTCACTCACCCAGAGTCCAATGGCCAGGCGGAACGTGCCAATCAGAGCATCCTCCATGGCCTGAAGCCACGGCTACAAGTCCCACTCTAGCGCACCGCCGGGTGCTGGGTCAAGGAGCTACCCTCCGTCATCTGGGGCATCCGCACCTCCGTCAACAGGTCGACAGGATTCACCCCCTTCTTCATGGTTTACGGCGCTGAGGCAGTCATGCCAACCGGCCTCGAGCACGACTCACCAAGGGTGGTCAACTATACGGAGGCTGCAAACGAGCTCAGACGCCAAGACGGAGTCGACCAGCTCGACGAAGCACGCGACCTAGCTCGCTCCCGCACCGCCACCTACCAGCAAGGGATCCGCCGCTACCATAGCCGGCGAGTGAGGACTCGCACTTTCCAGGAAGGCGACCTGGTGCTGCGTCTAACCTAGGACAAGAAAGGCATGCACAAGCTCTTACCCCCTTGGGAGGGACCATTCGCCATCGGGCGAGTCCTGGGCAACGACGCCTACTACCTCACCGACGTCCGAGGGGAAGGAAAACACGACGCCAAGCGGCCATGGAATGTAAACCTCTTACGGAAGTTCTACTCTTAGAACTCCAGATATGTACCCCCACCCGCTATGAAATAAAATAGATCGGTTACCGCAAAATTGTGTCTACTCTCCGTGTCTTGTGCCACTCACACTCGTAATAACAGCGTTACGCTATTCGCAGAAGTCAACCTTTGGCAAAGCGATTGGCACAGCCAAGTAGTGCGGTACGAGGGCACTGGGAATCCTCCGGCCTCGTAACGTCCACGAAAAACGCTAACCCGGAGCCCCATTAGAGTCGCCTAGCTCGACTGGCTCCCCGAGCCAAGACAACTGCACTCGCTCCCCACAGTGACCAAGTCCTCTGCATCCTTGGCGCAACAACTCGAACGGCCAAGTACCACGCTCGGGGACTGACACTCGATCAAATACGAGCGACTAGGGAAAAACACTAAGTATGAGAGCGTTCCCAGGACTCGCCATGCGACTGATCCTCCGGATCAGGTAGGAGCAACGCGCTTAGTCCTCACCTACCCTGGGCCTGCGACTAGAACGGCCAAGTACCACGCTCGGGGACTCGGCAACCCGACCTCGTTCGCGCCCGGGAAAACGGTCAAGTAAAGAGCACCCCTGGGAGTCGCCATGCGACTGGCTCTCCGAGCCATGGCGAGTCGACCTTAACTCATTAAAAGTTAACAAACATATAACAACGAGGTAAACCCCATAAAAAGGGCGGACGCGCTCGGGGACTCGCACAATCAACATCCAAAATCGCAAAACGAATGACAAAATAACACGAGTTTCCTTTATAGCAGCATAATTTGGTTCAAATACAAGGAAAGTTACATAGTTATTACATACTAATGCCCAAGAGCAAAACACTTTTACTCCGCAGGTTTTGATGAAGACGCGCCACCGTCCCTGTGGCTGCGGATGAAGGGCACGTACGGGTTCGATGGGTACGTCGTCATCTCGCCCGCCATCGCCGCAAGGAACGGCTGCTCGACCTTGAATTCCCGATGCTTCGGTTCAGGATCATTGGGAGCGACAATCGTCTCCTGATAGGGGATGAGGTCGCCCATCGCCCAAACGCGATCGGAGTACACCGCGGCCCGGTCCATCAGCTTCAACACCTCGGCAATCTCCACCGAGACCGTCGACGAGGGATAACCGCTCGTGACATCATCGAGGTCGAAATCCTCCGAGAAGTGGGCAAGCCCAAGGCTGAGAGCCGTTGCTGCCCCGCGACGGAAGGCCGACCACGTCATGAACTCGACGACCGACGGAGCCTTCTCCAGGTAGCGCCATACCTCGACAAGGTCGCTGGGGATCACCTCCGTGGGCGATATCTCCTGAAGATATGCACGAAGGCAAGTCGCTGACAACGCGGCTGAGTCAACTAGGGTGGTCACACATTGTAGCGCGTTGTACGACCGCGCCTCTTCTGCGTCATCAATGATCCGACCTACGGCACAGAAGCAAGTAGTAAGCAAACCATCGACATCACAATACAGTTATTAAAGTCGGAAGTTGGCTGAAGGAGGGTTTACCAATTAGCGGTCGGCAGAGGTCCGTGATGAAGCTTTGAAGAGAAGAAAAGTCATTCTGCAACCCAGCAATGAGTGCATCAGATACTTTCCGCTCTTCAGCGGCAGAAGTAACAGCAGCCTTGGATCGTCCCTCCGCTGAACTCGCTTCCGCCTTCGCCTCCTCGAGCTCACGTTCCAGGTCGTCGACTCGCTGTTCGGCCACGCTCAGAGCGGATTGAGCCGCCGTCAAGTCACCCACCAGGACAAGGCATTGGCGGGCCTCCTTCACCTCAGCCGCAGCTGCTTGAAGCTCCTTGTTCGTCTCCTGGACGATAACGATCTCCTTCTCCAAGAGATACTTCGCAGCAAGCCGTTCGGCTGACTCGCACTAGAGGCCCTGCGCACGAACTACAGTATCAACAACAAATAGTTCATAAGTGCCCACCCGCTAAAACTCGGCGACTAGGCACTCGGGGACTGGACAATGAAATTCCTCAGTGCCCACCCGCTGAAACTCAGAGACTAGGCACTCGGGGACTGGACAATGAAATTCCTTAGTGCCCACCCGCTGAAATTCAGCGACTAGGCATTCAGGGACTGGACAATGAAATTCCTTAGTGCCCACCCGCTGAAATTCAGCGACTAGGCACTCGGGGACTGGACAATGAAATTCCTCAGTGCCTAACCGCTGAAATTTAGCGACTAGGCACTTGGGGACTGGATAACATAAAAACATTAAGAATCCGACCACTGAAATTCAGTGTCTAGATCCTCGAGGACTGGACATACCTGGATAGCAGCGCCTAGCATGCCATGAAGCTCCAGCTCATCTACCGACGCAAGCACGACCGGAGTGTGGCCGCGACGCTGTTCAACTTCCGTCTCGGCGGCCCCAGGAAACTGGCTTGCCGGCACCGAGGCACTCGTTGTGGCCGCCTTCGCCATGAAGTGGGGGAAGGTAGTTGCGGCGGCCGCTGCGCTACTTGGGGTTGACTCGGCCACATCGGCTGAGCCCGCGAGCACCACGTGTTGCGATTCAACACCCACCTTGGCTTTCGAAGCCACTTCCGCTGCAGTTGGAGGATCGCTCGGAGAAACCGCCGGATCATCAGAGACCATGACGACTTCGTCGCCTTTCGTCCTTTTGATGCCTTCGGCGGGAGCAACGACCTCGTCGCCTTTCCTCTTCCGCGAGGAATCTGCTGGCTCCTCGATGGCGACTGGCGGAACCTTGGCCACAGAAGGATGGCCGATCTTTTTAACACCAGTCCTGTGAAACAGTTTTATGAATAAGACTGTCCGATTGAAATGCAAAGCAAGCACACGAGTAAAGGACAGAGGAGCATTCACTTGGCGACTTGAAGGAATCATAGACCGGTGCGGATGATGGCCGGCTTCTCCTGTAAAGGCCCCAACTTCCGAGTGAGGCCCATCTCGAACACATCGTGTGCCCAAGACACCGACGGCTTCTTTGAAGATGAAGTCGCGGCAGGAGCCTTCGTGGCGATTGCTATGGGAGCCCCCCTTGGTGGCGAGGCCCCTGCCGCTGGAGCGGCCCTCAAGCTAGCGACTGGGGCGAATGGCGGTGGCAACGATGCCATCGGCGCCTCGTCCCTGGGAGCGACAGCGCCTGTTGCCACGGTCACGTGCGCCGTTGCATCCTCAGCCGAGCTGGTGGCCTTGGAGCTGTTCGCAGATCGGGGCAGAGATATCGGCTTCGCTGGCTTTGTCATCTTCTTTGGCGGAGCTTTCTTCCTCTTCTTCGACGGCGTGGCCTCACGATGTGAGGTGTGCTCAGGAAGCTCGTCGTCGTCATCATCATGGGGCTCGAGGCTCTTGCTGGCTTCGAGCTCGCACTGGTGCTGCCCGCGAGTTTTGCGAACCGTGGGGGCAGCAACTTCCATGGGCTCGTCATCTTCGTCATCGTCGTTGTCGCCTCCGTGAATCTCAGCGTTGCCCTTGGTGGGAAATGACTCGCTTCCGTCCTGGACGGACAAGATCGAGTTCTCGTCGTCTGCGGGTGGAAGTCACCCTTCCACCACTTGAAACAACTACAACAAGAACAAACAATGTTAGCACGACCGCGAATGCACAAGCTGCGACTGCGAGTGCTAACGGGGTGACAGCTTACCATTGGAGCTGGGCGCCTCGCAGTATAAGGGGCGACCCCGGCCTTTGCGTCGAGGTACACGACCTGGGTAATCTTCTTCAGGGCCTGCGTATAATCGTTGAGTCTCCACTCAACGAGGCAGGACTTCGTCGGGTCATCTTTACCCGTATACTCGTACATGTAGTGGTCACGGCTGGCCAGGGGCACGAGCCTCCTCCCGAGCCAGCAGTTGTAGAGGTTGATGGTCTGGAGGCCTTTCTTCTTCAGGTTGTGGATGGTTTGTAACATTTCGTCAACAACCATCCGCTGATCCAGCGGGAGATTGATGACCTGGAGCCGACGCGGCTCGGGCCGGTCGGCGGAGTACCTTGGAAGCTCCACTTCATCGCCTGGAGTCGACTCGGTGACGTAGAACCAGTACTTCTTCCACTCGTTCGCCGCCTTGGTGGGAAGCATCAAATCGAAGAACGATGTCTTCAACTTCAGCTGGAATGTCAGGCCGCCCGCGGCTAGCACTGGGTCGCCTGTCTCTTCGCGGCTGATTCTCCCGTGGAACAGGTCTTGCCGCAGGGGGAAGTAGGGCCTGCAGCCCAGATAGCACTCGCAGAACGCCACGAAAATGGCGAGCTTCTCGATGCTATGCGGACCCAGATCCGATGGTTGGATTCCGTAGTAGGCACAGAAACGCCGGAAGAAGAGGGAAGTTGGGAAGCCCAGCCCCCGCTCCAAGTGGCTGGTGAAGCAGATGAACTCCCCCTCGCTCGGATCCGGAATCACTTCTCCGGCCGCAGGGATGCGCCATCTACCGGCACAGAGAATACCCGCCTCCTCGAAAGATGCTAGCAGTGCCTTCGTGCACTTGGATCTACCCCATGGGTCGGTGGAGGGGGCCATCGGCTGGAGGATCGTGGGGGTCGGAACTTTCTGAATCTCGTTCTGGTCGCTGTGCGGAATGGGGAAACAGGGAGGCGCGAGATCGGAGGAAGTGAAAGGAGTGGTTTCCCTGTTTGCCCTTCACTCTCCTTATATAGCGGTTGTTACCCGCTATTTTCGGGAGCCGTTACTATGCGGTAATTACGCCAATATTACCATTGGGTTACCCAACGACTAGTTTGACCACAATTGACGGTCCAACTTCATCTACTCGACTTGTTACTTCTAGCGATTGGACGATTCACCGACCCGATCACTATAACAGTGACCAAGTACTCGCCGACCCGATCACTATAACAGTGACTAAGTGCTCGCCGACTCGTTCGCCGAGCTGCGACAAGATTGGTCGCCATTAATGCGACTAAAAATGACTAGTTCTTTCTTTTGTTCAGGAGTCCACCGCCGATTCGACTAGGCGCCCGCGTTGGACCCTCATACTCCGACTGCCAGCAAACACGTGCGACAAATCAACGACGGCCTCGGGGACTACTGATTGGGATATGCCTACCGGGCTATACCCAGCAGGACGTTTCCTATTGGCCCAAGACGTCAGCGAGTGGGCCTACAGGACGGCGACTGGATCAAGACTTGGCGTGGACTCAGGCTACTGGAAGCTGAAGCCCCAGAAGTGTAGCTAGGCCCAGTTGGACTAGGTCATAGGACCTCCGAATCCTTAACTAATTCGGTTGAGATCTGTAAACCCTAGCGAGGTGAGCCTATATAAACCTCCCTAGGGGACGCATAACGGATACGTTCCATCATACACCCAAGCGACTCGCCTCCTAGTCGTCGAGCTCGCCCCTCTGTACTCTCACCATAATACAATCAAGCAGGAGTAGGTCTTTACCCTCCGGGGGCCGAACCTGGGTAAACCCTTGTGTCTCCGCCCTCATCTCGCACCGCAGATGGCTGGCCGACCTTGCCCCATGTTCTACTACTCGCTGCCGATTGCAGCATCTGCCGTGGTCATTCCCACGACACACATGTCCGGTGTGCAACGTGAGTCGATACAAGAAAGGGAAGAAATCACCTCAAAAAGTGGTATGGTACTTTCCTATCACTCCTCATTTGCAGCGCTATTTCGCGGACCCTAAGGAAGCGAAGATCATGCGATGGCATGCGGAAAGGAAGAAGCCAGGAGATGATGATGACCCCGAAAAGGACGAGCTGCTGATGCACCCTTCAGATGCTAGCCAGTGGAAAGCATTGGACCTCGAATTCCCAGAATTCGGTGGAGATTCGAGGAACATCAGGCGTGGTGCAAGCACCGATGGACTCAATCCGTTCGGTAGCCAGAGTAGCACGCACAGCACTTGGCCCATGTTTGTATGGATGTACAACCTCCCTCCATGGTTGTGCATGAAGAAGAAGTACAAACAAATGAGTATGCTAATTCAAGGGCCAAAACAACCTGGTACCGACATCAATCTGTATCTCGGGCTGTTGAAGGAGGAGCTAGCCACGTTATGGGAATATGGAGCCAATACTTACGACACCATCACACAAGATTATTTCACTATGAGAGCCACGTTGGTCACTATGGTGCAAGACTATCCCGGTTGCGGGTATATCTCGGGGCAGGTTATCCAAGGATTCTCCACATGCGTTAGGTGCATGGATAACACAAGCTATCTCCAACTAGAGAAAGATCCAGGGTCTTCGAAAAACTTGTTCATGGCGCACCGAAGGTGGCTCGGCAAGAATGATCCATGGAGAAAACGTGGAGACATGTTCGATGGAAAATCCAAGACCCAAGGAATCCTAGAGCGGAGGAGCAACGAAGAAGTGGAAGAATTGCTGAAAAACTGGAAAGATTGTCCTAAGCCTGGAAAGAAGCAAAAGAGGCAGCAAGACAAGCCACTGATGAAGGTATGGAAAACAAGGTCTATTTTCTGGGAGTTGCCATACTAGAAGTTTATCCGCGCACCTCATAGCCTTGACATCATGCATATCACGAAAAACGTGTGCGAGAGTCTGGTCGCCACCATAATCAACATGCCAGATATGATGAAAGATGGTCCGAAAGCAAGGCACAACCAGATATTCATGGGTATCCGGAAGGAGCTTCATGGAGGATGCACTACTCCTGATGATCAGGAAGATGACGATGATCATGAGTCGGAGACGACACAAGGTCATCGGAAGGGTAAAAAGTTCAAGAAGAATGAATATTACTGCCCTACTTCTTGCTTCACTCTAAGCCAGGATGAGATCAAACAGTTTGTCAAGTGCCTTCTAGGAGTCAAATTTCCTTACGGCTATGCAGGAAAGATAAGCAGATACCTAGACAAGGCGAAGCAGAGGTTCAGCGGCATGAAGTCTCACGACTGTGCCGTGCTAATGACGCAGGTACTTCCGGTTGCACTAAGAGGGATAATGGACGAGCACGTCCGTGAAACGTTATTTGTCCTCTACAAGTTTTTCGACGTCATCTCTAGGAAGTCGATTGGCGTGAATCAGCTCGGGAGGCTACATGAGGAGATCATGGTGATACTATGTGAGCTTGAGGTATACTTCCCACCCGCATTCTTCGACATTATGGTGCATCTGCTGGTCCATGTCGTGGAGGACATCGTCCAACTCGGGGCGATGTTCCTCCGTAGCATGATGGCGTTCGAAAGGATGAACGGACACATCAAAGGATACATTCGCAACAGGTCCCGTCCAGATGGAAGCATAGCCAAGGGCTTTCTGGCCGAAGAGTGCATCTCTTTCTGCATGAATTATCTAGACATCGAGAACCTGTCGGTCTTCCCGTCAACATGCACCTTGGCAAGCTCGAAGGATCTGGCCTCATACCTAAAAAGAATCTTCATGGCGATCAAGACAAAGGAATACATTCTCGTGCCTTACTTTCTCGAGTAAGTTGTTATTCACTCGCCACCATCGATTGGATTTATTAGATTATCATCATTCTTTTTCCAACACATTCGAATTTGAATTTTTTGCGTAGAGAAGAACACTGCACGCTAATCTCCTTATCGCCGAAGCATTCACACGCCACGTATTTCGACTTGGGGAGTCTAGAAAAGAAGAAAAACTACGAAAAGATCAAGGAAGTTATGGATGATGCTCTCACTGGCTATGCCTCGACGGAAGGCACCACCTTGGTGCGTACGAAGGTCAAGTTCAGCAGGCACGTCTTCAACTATGTAGCGGAGTTCCCCTGCGTGAAGCAGTCGGAAAGTAGTAAGAAGGAAGCCTACTACACACTCCATCACATGAGGGTGTTCCTACTAGACCAGCATAATTCTATGCTGCCAGATCATCTCAAACAGTGGGCCGAAGCCAAGGCCAAGATCACTGATTCAGATATTAGACAAGAGATGTATCGCATCCAGCAGCAGTTTGGAGAAATCATCTTTCGTGATGTCATGACTTCGGGGGGTATCTTCTACGGAGGAAATATCCCAAATAACCGTGACATAGAAGATCGCCTAGAGATACAGGGTGACTATAGGAAGTTCATGACGAGACAAGGCGTCCTCCCGTTCCCTAAGCCGAGCCAGAAGGCTTGATGTTGGCCTAGTTGTAGTTCCAAACTATAGATGACCTTTGTGTGTGTGTGGACAAGTGTACATGCTACTACTTATCTTATTAGGTTTATGAATCATCACTTACTTCTTTTGCTTATTATTATTATATATCAATCAATGCTTGGTTTTTTTGCTTAATCTTTGGTCCTTTGCTCACTTTGTTCCTTCTTTTTTCCTTACTTTATCAGTATTTTTTCGAGAATGCCGATGATTGAAATGTCGTGGCACACTATATATGTAAATGTGCTACGACGGGATTGTGAGCCTTGTGATATGCACAAGTCCAGGTCTTGTGCATCCTACTTAGCTTACAGTTCCGTCGTAGCATATTCATGTGTCCAACGACCTATGTATATATATGAGGCATTATTTTTAAGTTACTTTGATATTTTTCGAGAGTAATGCCGATGAATGAAATGTCGTGGCACACTATATATGTGAAGGTGCTACGACGGGATAGTTAGCCTTGTGATATGCACAAGTCCAGGTGTTGTGCATCCTACTTGTCTCACTGTTCCGTCGTAGCATATTCCTGTGTCCAACGACGTATGTATATATATGAGGCATTTTTTTCGAGTTACTTTGGTATTTTTCGAGAATAATGCCGATGATTGAAATGTCGTGTCACACTATATATGTGAATATGCTGTGATGGGATTGTAAGCCTTGTGTTATGCACAAGTCCAGATGTTGTGCATCCTACTTGTCTTACAGTTCCATCATAGCATATTCCTGTGTCCAACGACCTAGCTAGTTATATATGAGACATTCTTTTTGAGTTACTTTGGTCTTTTTCGAGAATAATGCCGATGATTGAAATGTCGTGGCACACTATATATGTGAATGTGCTGCGACGGGATTGTAAGCCTTGTGCTATGCACAAGTCTAGGTGTTGTGCATCCTACTTGGCTTACGGTTTCGTCATAGCATATTCCTGTGTTCAACGACCTAGTTATATATGAGCCATGAGTTTTGAGTTACTTTGGTCTTTTTCGAGAATGTCGATGATTGAAATGTCGTGGCACACTATATATGTGAATGTGCTGCGATGGGATTGTCCGCCTTGTACTATGCACAGGTCCAGGTGTTGTGCATCCTACTTGGCGAACAGTTCCATCGTAGCATATTCCTGTGTCGAACAACCTAGTTATATATGAGGCATGCTTTTTGAGTTTGGTCTTTTTGATTTAGGAGTACTTTCTATAAGTTTATATTCATATGCGACTTTAATTATACATGTTTTTTAATCACCGATTAATTATTATTGTCAACTTGTAGATGACATGGTACGTCGTGTACAAGGGACGGGTTCCCGGAGTCTATGATGATTGGAAATACTGCCGGAGAAAGGTACACCGTTTCAGCGACAATAGCTACAAAGGGTGCAACACTATGGCTGAGGCGGAAGCTAGATACACACGCTATCTAGCGGGAGTTAGGACGAGGAACGGATGAAGACCTACACCTTCATCGCGGTGATGCTTATCATCTTTCATTGTTTATCCCGCGCTTGTTTCTAGCTAGTTTAGATGTCTAGGCGAGCTTCCGAGCTCTAACATGTTCGAGACACATGTATTCGCATGTCACCAACTACTTTGTAACTTGATCGAAATAATGTATAACTTATGTATTCATGTATGGGACTTATCTATATGTATTTATTTCAATCTTGTTTTGCAAATTGTGTATTTATATATATAACTGTATATCTTATATCTGTGTGTGTATATCTGCCTGTAATATTGTATATAATCTGGCTCTGGAATTAAAAAAAAAACAAAAAAAACGCCCGTGGCGCACATGGCACAGCTTCTGTGGAGCACAGTATCTAAAGCGCACCTGCGCAGCTTAGTGGCGCACTACAACGTGCACCACAGAAGATCCTTCCCATAGCGCACCTGGACTACTTTCCGTAGCACACTGGCATGTGCGCCACGCCTATCTCGACACAACCGTAGCGCACCAGGCAGTGCGCCACGGCTAGGAGATAGCCGCAGCGCGAGGCTAGTGGCACACTGCTAGTGCGCCATGGATGGACTTTTCAGGTGCGCAACGAATGACCTGTTTCCTAGTAGTGATGCACCATGATGTAGCATGTGTGAAATTACCTTGGGCCCTTGGGCGCGAGCTAATCTGGCACCTCCTTTGGAAAAACACCATTTTTTGGGGTTCAGAATATGGAAAGTCAAGATTTATCCAAATGACCACGAAATCTCTAGTTGGAGAAGTTGCTTGTGATGCAGGGATGGGTCTAGGTGTCGGGTCTAGGCTCAATCCATGGAGTGGTTCCATGTTCTGGGCAGCGAGGGGGGATCTAGGGTTGAAAGCCATGTTAACCCACACTCGATAGACATCCGGGAGGTGCCTTGGCTGCCAAAGTACATGGTATGCCTTTCTTATAATTTTATGAGGGTAGTGGGTCACATGCGAGGGCTCCAAGAGCTGTTTTCACACTTTTATATTTTTTTAGATTTTTTTTGGTGCTATCCAAAAAAGGCTGAAACCGGCGGCGGCCGCGGCAACGCAAGGGTCGGTGCAATCTTGGACCTAGGAATGCATCCAACCTAGGTACCCCATGGTACACTCCAAAACATTTTTTCCTGAAAATTGAGAGTGTCTTATAGGGTACCTATAGTTAGAAACCGCCATTACCGGGTCGTAACTCAAGAAAAATACAGTATGTGCTTGCACCATGAGATAAATACCTACCTCTCGGGAATGGCCATGCACCATGATGTAGCATGCGTGAAAATTTCCTTGGGACCTTGGGCGCGTCCTAATATTGCACCTCCTTTCGAAAAACATCGGTCTTTGGGGTTCAAAAAATGGAAAGTGAAGATTTCTCCAAATGACCACGAAATCTCTAGTTGGATAAGTTGCTTGCAATGCAGAGAGGGAGCTAGGTGCCAGTTTTGGGCTCAATCCATGGAGTGGTTCCATGTTATCGGCAGTGAAGGGGGGGTCTCGGGTTGAAAGCCATGTTAACTCACACTCAGTAGACCCTCGGGTGGTGCCTTGGCTGCCAAAGTATCAGGTATGCCTTGCTTATGATTTTATGAGGATAGTGGGTCACATGCGAGGGCTCCAAGAGCTGTTTTCACATTTTTCAGATTTTTTTAGATTTTGTTTGGTGCTATTCAAAAATAGCCAAACCCAGTGGTGGCCGTGGCAACACAAGGGTCGGTGCAATCTTAGACCTAGGCATGCATCCAGCCTAGGTACCCCATGGGACACCCCAAAATATTTTTTCCTAAAAATTAAGAGTGTCTTATAGGGTACCTATAGTTAGAAACCGCCTTTACCGGGTTATAACTTAAGAAAAATATAGTATATGCTTGCACCACGAGATAAATACCCATCTCTCGGGAATGGCCATGCACCATGATGTAGCGTACGTGAAAATTGCCTTAGGCCCTTGGGTGCGCCCTAATCTTGCACCTCCTTTGGAAAAACACCTGTTTTTCAGGTTCAGAACATGGAAAGTCAAGGTTTCTCCGATGACTCGTCGGCAACTCCCTCCTCGTATATACGGGCCCTCTCCTCGCCATAGTCCTCCTCCTCCTCATACTCCCACGGGCCGATATCACTCTCATCTGCTTCTGCCTCCAACTATTCCATGAACGCCTCCTCGTTGCTCGAGTCGGAGTCGTCCTCATAGTTGGCTCCTCTATTCCTCCTGGCCTTCTTCATTGTGGTCTCGCAGGCTTTCCTTTGGTGCTCCTCCGTCTTGTATGCTGCTTGGTGCTCCTTTGTCTCTACTAGTACACCACGCTTCTCGGACACGACAAGTATGGCAAGCTTCGATGTCGTGGTGTCCTCAAGCGTTGATGTCGATGGGTCCAGGCACGGTTGGACACGTCATGGTGCGTCAGATGGCTGCCGGCAGGCACGAACGATCCCACGGCAAGCAGGTGACGCAGGACGGTCAGCCACCGGCAAGGATCTGCCACTGCCATGGCGCGGTTCCATCCTGTGCGACGAAGTTATTCGAAATGCGCGATAGCGGGTACGTAGAGTTGGGTACCGATCCTATAAGGGGCACGAGGAGCATACTAGTAGTTTAGTCACGTAAAAATTGTACTACATCGTAAAATATCTACATACTGGGAGTGTAGTCACGTAACAAATCACAAAATATGCCCTCTGGCAGTGTCGGGAAGTGTCTAGTGCGTGCTTGTCGATGTGGAGTTCAACGTATCAGCATGTTGTGTCCATGCTACAGTTGTGCGCGTCATGACAACCCCTTGAACACATGATAGACGCTCTAAAGCACGCACGCACGCTGGACGTGCAACCCACAATTACTTCCTCATAGTCCCACTCTGTCCCTTTTATACATGTGATTTTAGGCGGCGTGCTCCAAATCCCACTAAACCGTCCATCACATTAAAGACAGTCTAATCGAGTCCCATCATGTGGACTGTGGGGTTTTATTCCCTGGTTCTGCCAGTCTCCCTTCATTGATAAGGAAGCAACATAGGCCATAGATTAACAAATGAATGGTGGATGCAGGTTGAGATAACACCGGAGTAGACGGTAGTCTTGTATAAGACTATACCACAGACTAGACTCTTTGACCATTCTCCCGCACCCATCACTTTCTTCTTCCTCCTACCCTACCTTCCTCCATCTGTATTAGCCATGGCTCATTGGAAGAGAGGCGGATCGACCATGCGCGCAGAAAGAAACGAGAGACCTCGCCGCCAGAAATTTCTTGCTCAAACAGTGCTTAATCCCCCCTCACACTGAGGTCCAACCTCTCCTAGCAATGGCGCTAAATGTTCTAGCAGGCGAGGGATCCTCCCTCTACAGTCTTCTTCTTCTCTGTTTTCTTCTTCTATGTCTACTTATTCTTCTTCTTATTACTCAGCTACATATTCCAGGGCAGCCATGGTCCCTAAAACCAGCATGATGGCGGCGGCATCACTGCACCCATTCGGCCCCGTTCCCCGCCTTAGAAAAGTAGGAAATCCCCATACTTTTTACCACTCATAATGTCAATGACATGCATTTGGTTTTACTTTTGAGATTCTAAATGTGGAATTATTATATCGTGTCTGCCCGCAAGTAGGGACCATGCTCAATACTTATATTCAATATTGTTCTTCATAGACACAATGAGGTTTTTGTGATTTGAATATTGTTCTTCCCTAGAACCTGTAGTACAATTATAGAGTACCTATTTTAAATAACATGAACGATGCATCAAGCAAAGGCCGATTGTCGTGACAAGGTGTCCGTGATCAATGCCAAGATTGACAACCAACTATAGGGTGCACGCTCCCTAACCCAGGCTAATGAGCGCCTTCAAAGGCGTTTGTATCTGTAGAAGGATATCACGCTTGATTTTTCACTTGACATCAAGAGGCTCGAGGCAGAGCATGATGAGCTGCAGAGGGTGATCGTCGAGCTGCAGAAGTTGATTGCACATAGCTTGACCAAACAAGACCTGGCCATCAGGTTAATTAGGCATCTCATGGGTGACAAGAAGAATCTCTAGAATAGATGCACCCTCTAGCAGGAGGAATCCACCAAGGCACTCAGAGAACACATCAATGAAGCAAATGCTGCCATCGAAGCCTACAATGATAGATACTGTTACCTGGATGCAGTGAGACAGATGAAGGATGACATGTGTGCTGAGGTCTCACCATGATCGAGGGTCTAAAGAAGGAGAACAGGGAGCTAAGGGTCAAGCTGGAGGCATATCGGGAAATGCCCAAGTCAGATTCCGAGTAGAGGGGAAGGAATCCCAGTTCATGCTCCATCGCTTTTATAATTTATATATGTCGTGCAATTAAGGAATCTTGGAGCAATTCCTTATTTATCTGTTTATCTTACTTGCCTGTCAACTGAATTATGGGTTTGTGTTCTCATGAATGGACATCATCCTTTCTTTCCATTATGTATCTGAGCTTGCTTTTAGATTATGACTATGACACTACTATTTGATTACATTAGAAAAACCCACAACACCCTTAGTTGGAGATAGTCCTAGGATGCTTTGAAATTGAAATTAGGACAGTGCCACTAGTTTATCGTGTAGAATTGGGAAAAAGCCTATACTACTCTAACATTGAAATTAGGACTGTGCCACGAGTTTATCCTGTTGAAATGGGAAAAGCCTATATTGCTCTGACATTGGAATTAGGACTGTGCCACTAGTTGATTCTGTTAAATTCTGAACAATACTAGATCGCTCTGTCCTTCAAATTATGACTTTGACACTAGTTAATTGTTTAAATTATGGAAACTAACCACATATTTTGTTGCAGCAGAAGATGCGAAAGCTCAACCTAGAACTGCCGACCTGGCTAAAGGACAAGATGGCCATCCAAATGAAGAAGCGGAATTTTCAGAAACTACCTATGACCTCCTGAGAGAAGAAGTCACGATCCTTTATGAAAGGGCATGTATGCCCCCATGTGTGGTTTTGGTAATTAATGACAATCTTTATGGACTAATGTGTAAATCGATTTTCACTTGTAGGTTTGTCTATTGGCATCGCTTGAGCCATGTGTTGGTCTCAAAGCTGGAAGATGAAGAAATGTCCAAGGGCTTTGTGCCCATTGGAATCATGAAGAAAGGAGCTTGAAGGTAGATCAAGGAATGTGCAAAGAGTTGCATCAAGATGGATCAACCTCAAGTAGGGATGAAGAAGGGCGATCTCAAGATGCGCCATATCTAGAAGATATCATGCTTGAAGCTTGCCATCCTCGTGCTCATGGAATGATGAAGACAAGTTCAAAGAAGAGGTTTCCCCATGGAGTATCGGGGCAATTTGCAAGTCTTCATCTTCATCAAGCAAGAGCATCCAAGAAAGGTGTTCCCACTATAGAAGAACAAGACGGTCTACATCAAGTTCAAGTGGGATGCTCAAGGCAAAGGTATGTTCTTGATAGGGCTTTTCTTTTGCCGATCTCGTATTGTTAGTTGGGAGACCAGGTTTAGGATAGATAGTCGTACTATCAAGAGGGGCTCTCAAGCGGGTGTCTCGTTTGCATCGTTCAGAGAGAACTCAAACCTTTGCATTCATAGCCTCATCTTTCTTGGTTGTTATTTGGTTCTTGTCCATGAGAGGATCTAGAGCTTGTGGTCATCATCATAACAATCTCTAGTTTATAATTTAAGGATTTCACTTGCATATCTTATTGCGGTTTTTGATCTTGCGAGTTTTCCGGCTCCACATCTTGGGGGATACTTCACATATATATTCATCGTATTTTCTCCCAAGGTGATACCCAATATTTGGATTCTATTCGTCGTTATATTTCCAACAAAATTGGTTTCATCCCGTTTGGAGTTTGGATGCAAAAGTTATTGTGTTTCTGGTTTTCTGGTTTCTAGAATTTCCCTGACCGGAAGTTCCGGCTTGCCATCGGAAGTTCCGCTAGAGCATTTTTGCCGCCAAAAGTTCCGGTGGAAGTTCTGGGTCTTCTTCCTCTCACGCTCAGTAACCTTCTGTTTTGGATGTGCTATTTGACGGAACATCAGTCGGAATTTCCATCGGAAGTTCTACTCCCACCAGAAGTTCCGGCCAGGGACCTGAAGTTCCGCTCAGGCCGAAAGTTCCGGTTGAATTTCCGGCTCTTGTTCCGCTCACGTTCAGTAACCTTCTATTTTCGTTGCGTCTATTTGATAGAACTTCTGTCGAAACTTCCACCGGAAGTTTCGCACCCACCCGAAGTTCAGGTGAACCGGCCGGCGGAAGTTCCGACCAAGATTCGCCTTTTCAGTTTTTCGCTTTGCAGTTTTTTACCATTGGCTGTGTGCCATCGGAACTTCCAGCCTCCCACTGGAAGTTCTGGCCAGGAGTCGTGAATGCCCATAATGGGAAGATATGGGAGCCCTTTAAAAGGGGCTCCTCTTCCCCTTCGTGGGCACCAGCTTTTCTTCTTCGTTCTTGGCTTTCTCTCTCTCCTCCATTGCTAACCTTGAAGAAGCTTTTCCTCTCCCTTTCCCTTCCTATGATTCTTGCATCTTTTTGAGGGATTTGAGAGAGGAGATCTAGATCTACAATCTCCCCAAGCCAAATCCCTTCTTTGTGAAGGAATCATTGGGATCTAGATCTTGGAGAATTTTGTATTCTCCTCTTGTGTTCTTCCTCCCTTATTCCCCCAATAGATTTTGTAGCTTTGTTGGAATTTGGGAGATAAGGACTTGCCCTTGCATTTGGTTCATAGGAGTTCTCCTCGAAGATTATGCGAGTTCAATCTTGTGAGCTTGTTTCTCTTGGGTTCCTTGGAACCCTAGACGGTTGTGTGGTTGGGTTGTTGACCTTTTGTGGTCTTGTAGCCTTTTGTGGTGTTGTTGGCCATTTGTGGCATTGTAGCCTGTTGTGGCTTTGTTGTTGGGAGCTTCCAATTGAGTTGTGGAGTTAGCCCCAATATTGTACGGGTTCTGTGACCGCCCTCAAGCGTCCCATAGTGGAGAGAGTGCCCGCCTTTTGTGGTGTGCACTCTGGAGAATAGGGTGAGCCTTTTGTGACGTCGGTGAGTTGCGTGCTTCCGCATCCGGGGTGAGGCCTTGTGTGGCATTGGGTGAGCATCAAGCCACCACACCTCAAGGTGAGCCATTTGTGGCGTTCGGAGAGCATTGCGCCATCGCACCTCTCCAACGGAGACGTAGCTTCTTTGGAAGTGAACTTCGGGAAACAAATCTTCATCTCCGCGTGCATCGGTTATCTCTCAACCGAGCCCTTTACTTATGCACTTTACATTGTGATAGCCATCGTGCTTGAAGTATTTATACCTTGCTATCACCTTGTTTCTTGTATTGCTTAGCGTAGGTTGTTGGTGCACCTAGGTGAACTTAGTGGCTAGGTTTTGTGCTCAATAAATTAAACGTTAGTTTTATTCCGCATTTACTTGAGCCAAAGACGTAATAATTTTAAAATCCTATTCACCCCCCCCTCTAGGCGACTTCCTTTGTACTTTTACTTTATGAAAAGTGCCACAATCTAAAGGTGGACATCGTCGGCTGCAAGGAACTTCACAATAAAGGTCTCGCCTCGGTGCGTGCGAAGTAGGAGATCATCAAGGAGCTCATGAGGGATAATCTTAAGCTTACCGATAAGCTTCTTGCATCCCAGACAAAGTGCTTAAACCTGCAAGAGGCACACCTCCAAGTACTGAGGGATCAGGTAAAAACCAAAGCGGACCTCATCGAACGAACCCTCCAACTGGAGGATCTTAGGAAGGAAAACGAGCATCTCCACGCCAGGATCAGTGCAAAATATAAGTTCTTCTGAAATTAGTTTGCAAACTAAGTGTTTTGATGAACCAAATCATGTTTTATCCATGTATTAGTGATTTTGTAAACATGGAAATAACTCTATGCAAGCTATGCTTTCTTATAAAAGGTCAATTTGCTCAAGGATTGAGTTTGGATTAGTTAAGATATCACAATTGCAAGTCTTATAGTTAACTAGTTTCAGATACTGTCACGGCATAAATTATTCATCTAAAATTTCCTTCATCCTCTATAGCTTGTCCTTGTTCACCTCGTGCTCCTTCTTCAGATCATTCAACAGATCCGCAATGCAGTACTCTAGCTTATTCTTCTCTTCCATGAGCTAATCCCTCTCCTTTTCTATCTTCTAAAGCTTCCATGCAGTTCCCACCACCAAGCTCACATTGATTGTGTCATTTTGTTCTAACTGCAAATTCTTGATTTCCTATTCTAGCTCCTTATTTCCTACCAAGAGCTTGTAATTTTTTTAGCTGCATCACAGGCATCAGTAAATCTCCTCGACCTTTCGAGCTCATACATATCCCACAACTAGGACAAACATTTCTTAAGTGCGTCTGGCCACTCAAGATCCACCCACTCTACTTCTTTACACACCGGGCCAACCTAAAAAAACACGTGACCTAATTATCAACATAACACTACACAATTTTCTTCATGTCACCATTGTACATAACAAAATAAAACTTGATTTGTATAGCCCAAAACCTACTCCCAGTGTTCTTCCTTGAAATGCAACATATTTCCTCAGTTTTAGTCCATGGTCACATGGTACTTTCCAATCGAGATCTAGGGTCCGAATCGGGGTCGTAGATCGTGAGTGATACTTATAAGTGAACGAAAAGCTAGAAATAAGCATGATTGCATGCACATTTCAAGTCTCGGTCGAGGTAATTACCAATGCCTAACCGTTGCCGATAAAATAGGGGAACTCACATCGGGGAGGGAAGACTTGATGTTAGAGAGAAGGTTGTCGCTTCTCGACTGGTCGTCCTCGTCATTACAAGACGACATGGCGAATGAGGCTGCGGCGATGCGTCGGCGACGGTGAGGAGAGAGAGGAGGGAAGTGAGTGGAAAGAGAAGGAGTGGGGAAAGTGAAGTGCATCAACGTTGCAACATTGACTAAATTGGCATGTTATAATGGTTTAATTGATACAATGCCCCGTGACTGGATTACTATCTTCTATCTAATAGTTTTTCTCTTCCTTAATTTTAATCTGTAATATTAATCTTGTACTTCATCCTTCCCAATTTGTTTGACTTATAACAACATACAAAATGTTATATATTGAACAATATAGGATTAGGGTTTAGGGTCTAATGCACTGTTTATTGCACTAACCCCTTAACCCTTAATCCTAAATCCTATACTTGTCCGTCCAATAGATCACTATCTCCTACTTATTAAGGTTTTTTTCCTAAACCCTATGATCGTGCATCAATGATAGTACTTCCTTCTAAGTAACACGTAGTTATCTAGCGATTAGTAAAATTACTCATCTCATAGAGCATTATATTACATCATAATCATGTCAACTACAAGGTACTTATGTATCACCTTGTTTAGTGGTGGTTTTAATGAATGATATGTCCGAAAATCATAACAGATCATAGAACATTATATTACAATTTCTCAACAATCATAATCTCACAAACAAGTATATTACATCATCTCAGCAAACATAATCATGTCAACTACAATGTACTTATATCTTATTACAACAACGATTGTTTCATCAAGTCATATGTCCAAAAATCTCAACAGCTCACAGAACATCGGATTGCAATCTCTAAACAAACATGACCACAACAACGCAATTTCAAAGCAACAACAATCTTGTTACAAATTCATGGGGGAACCCTATGGTCTATATGACAAGCCCTGGGTAGCAGGTCTCAATAGATTTGATCAACGTCTATCGCCTCATTCTATTTAGCCACAACAAGGGCCTCTGCATCCACTATAACCTGTTCAACAACATTAGAAATGGCAGCCAGGAAGAACACCTTCCTGGCTTTGCATCTTTCGTCGCATAATCTATATCAGATCATCGGTATCCAAAACCTCTATGAATTCCTGCTTCTTATGATATCACCACCGGAGTCATGCCATCTTCTTAGGGCCAATAATGATTTCCTTATCAATCATATCTCTCCGTTCAACAAGAGTTATGTTTCTGGAATCGACGGCTATGTCCATAGTACATGACGAAACCGGCTTATTAACTCCACCATCAAGTTTTGCCATGTATGAATCCACCTCTAGGTGTATATTGAACTTAGCTTGATCAGCATATGGTGGTCGGTAAACTCGAGCAATAGAATCTCTGGCAGCAAGATCTCTAGTATCTTGTAACACCCCGGTTTTAATTAAAACATATTTAGGGGTTGTTTACGCATTCATGAGCATCATCTCCTAAAAATGCATACAAATAAATGCAAAACTCTAAAAGCCTAATTCCTTTCCTCTCTGTTTTAAATGCATTCAAAAAGGTTTTATATTTAGAAAATCACCAAAATATGGATCCCAAATGGACTAAAAGGGCCCCACACTACTTTATATATTTTATAAAGCTCTCTGGTATTTTGCAATATCTCAAAGCATATTTGAATTTGGAAATACAAATTATAAAAGGGAAAAACAGAAAAATAAAAGGTTTTAGAAAATAAAAACCTAACTCTAACCTAACTAGGTCGTAGCCCATCTCTCCTCTCTTCCCTATCGCTTAGTGTGTGCAGCCACAGCCTGCAGCCAGCCCAACCTGGCCCATACCGTTTCGCCGTCCTTCTCTTTTATTCTTCCTCGCGAGCGAAGCAGCTCGGTGGCCGCTCTGCCGCCGTCCGCCATCGACACACCACGATTCGTGTCGCGGCTGAGGTTCGTGAAGATAAGAAGACTGTCGTGCTCGTATTCCTCTCCCCTGCTGGCCTTATCCCCTCCTCTCTCGCCCTGCCCTCTCACCCCTATGAGCTCAACGAACCCTAGCTTCGGCCGCCGCGTCGCCCCGCCGTCTCCGGCCTCCCCTCCCCAAGCTGAGCATGCCCAGAGATCATCCGCGACGCTTGCTACCTCCTCGTCGAAGGAATCAAGCCCGGGAGGTTTCAATCTTAGACGAGGAGGTAGCAAGCATCGCGGTGGATCTCTGGGCGTGCTCGGCTCGGCGAGGGAAGGTAGGAAGCAGCGCACGTCGGGGTCGAGGCATCGACCAGAGCAACGACGAGGTTAGGCAGCAGCGCACGTCGAGATCCGCTGCCTACCTCGTCGTCACTCTGGTCGACGCCCCGCCTCGCCATCGACCCCAACCGCTCCAGGGTGAGCCTCTGGTGCACCGGGCGCCTTCTATTCGTTCGCTAGATCTCTGTAGCCGCTGCTCGCTGTTGTCCTGCAAGCACCATCGTCGCTTGTCGTTGTTCACCATGCTCCAATGAACATCTAGAGGCGGTGCCACCTTAGTTAGGTTCCCCATCACATGGCGCGTCAAACGCGACCATACACGTGTGCTGGCGTGGCCTGTGCCATCATTGGCAACCACCGTCTGACATGGACGCGGTGATGACGTCACCGTGATGCACTGCTGGCTTGGCCACGAACCCAACTGACTATTGACCGCCCACATGGCATGCTGACCTGGCCCGGGGGCCATCCGCCAGTGATTGTGTCTAGGTGTAGTAATAGTGTAAAAGGTTAAATCCTCTGTTGATGTCAGCCTGTCGCCTGATGACGTACTAAATCTTTTAAATTGGTTAAATAATTTTAGAAATTGATATAATCTTATAAATTCAATAACTAATTATTTATAAGTTAGAAAAATATGTATAATACATCAAAATGTTCAGAAAAATGAGATCTATTTATTAAAGATATAATAATGCATTGATGACCAACTTTCATAACAAGTTCAATTAGAACAACATAGTAACACTTCATAGGTGATTCCGAAGTTCTTCCGAATTAGGGTTTATACCCCTCAGAACCCCGATTAAATGGTCGAGCATACCTTAGGGTTAAATTTCAATACTAATCAACTTGTCATATCATAATTATTGTTTGAGCATTACATCAATGCCATGTGTTGATTGTTTCCTTTCTTTATGGTATTTGGTCCTTCTTCGATAGAATATGATATCGAGATCGAGATCGAAGTCAGAGGTCAACACCATCGAAGATCGACGAACAACACTTGCCAACTATAATCAAGTCAAGTACAAGGCTTCCAAAGAACTAGATTTCTGCTATCAACAGGAAAAGGCAAGCATAGCTCCACCATGATATAATCCTATGATTTTGAAAGCATTTCAATTCCTGCCATGATGCATATGATTTCACTGTGGTCTTTTATCGATAGATAGAGTATCCTATCTGTTTCATTACGCCCTTTGAGCTTATATTACCTGATACACTGCTCCTAGCATAACTAGGTTTGGCTTGTGTGTACTGCTAGAGCTTATATCTGTGTTCCGCTTTGCCATGCATAGCTGTAAGTGCTGGTTCATCCAGATGATGTATCATATGCAAAGAATCTAGTATGAAAGGAGAACTTGATAAGACGAGATCAGAGGTGATATGAGATTAACCTTGCTAAGGCTTGTATGGGAGGCCACAGTGGGATGTGGTTTTTGTAGTCCCATGCTCTCCACCCCTAGGATCTGGGAGTTCTTGCCTCTTGAACCAAGACGAGCGTGCAGCCACATGGGGGCTTGGGAATCCCCTTGACTCACTAACTTGCCTGATCTGATCCATGAGTCCGTAGTTGGCTCTTTGGCATCTGCATATTCGGATGGGTTAAAGATGTTGCATCATATAGGATGTGACCAAGGAGGAAGGAGGCTCTAGGGGTACTCCCGATCCTTGGACATGGAGATTGGGCTGATGGAACCCTTTCTTGGAGAATCATTGATTTAGGCGAAAGTAAGGTAAAGTTATTGTCCAACCACCCTCTACCGGCCTTCCTAGGAAGAGGGCTTATCGCGTGGCGCGAAGAGTCAGTTGCTACATGTGGGTAAAGTTGTACACCCCTGTAGGGTATTAATCTTTTCTAAAAGTCGTGTCCATGGTTATGGATGACTTGGGAATGGGCGTGAGATCATAGAGAACTATAACCTAATCGTAAAACTTGGCAGAACAATGTGTGCTTAAGGATACTTCCTCATGGGTGCGAGGGGGTGATCCTAGTTGAGGTGATGAAGATGACTTGGTGGATATCAAAAGATGATGATCAATATTCCAGAGATGTCGCTCTCTTATCCCCTTTGAAAATATTCTGATTAGACGATCTTCTCATCCCTCTTGTTTTACGCACAAAGATGGCTTTATGCAAAACAACTCCACCAGCCATAAGTCTTGCGGAGTACACCCTGTACTCACCCTTGCTTTGTTGGTACTTTTGTAGCAGAGTAAATGTTCCCCTAAAGACGAGTTTTGTACTACATCGACTACGGCAAGTAGCTTGGGGTTCCCGGTCGGCAGCCTGGAATCTATGGGTTGGGACATCATCGTTATGCTTCAGGCCTCTTAGGCCATTTGTTAAGTTTGCTATACTTAATAGCATAGTTTGGCTTCCGTTGTTTGATGTTTGTGGTTAGTGACCTTTGCTTTTAATTATTTGGTTCTCTGCTCAGTTATGAGCTTTCTCTAAGATTTTTTGTGTCGTAGGGTCACTGCTGTGTTACTGATTTTTTATCGGACATCCTTGAGCTCAAGGTTAAGCATATGTCAGGCAAAGGTCTGGGATTTGTTTAGCCCTGATCTCGGGGGTGTCACAGGTTTTGGTATCAGAGTAGTACGACCGTAGGAAAACCTTACTGGTCGATGTTGAGTCTAGTGTTTGTAAAAACTATTTTAAAGATGAAAAGTATTTTCAAAAACTCTAGTATGCTTATTTTACTCCTTATCTGGTATCTCTCTTACTCTGGGTTACCTTATATTGTGTTGACTTTGAAATGTTTTTATATCTCTTCTGGTCTTTCAAAGCTTAGGTGCCTTCTTGGCATGTCGTTTCTCATCCAGTTAACCTAGTGTTAAGTTCTCTATAGCTGTGTGTGTTGTGAACTCCTTGTTTCCTTTGCTCTTGTTCATCTGGGAGATTCCTTTTTATCATTATATCTCTATCTTATGGGCCCACAATATTAAATTGTTGGTTCCATAGTGTCATGTTCTAGGCTTCAAGGTTTCCTCTCGCCTCGTGTGCCTCCTTTTTGTTTGTTGGGTACTTCAGAAGTTGTTTCTTCTCTTGGAAGCTACCTTGTGATTATTACCTTGCAGTGTATGCTATGTCACTCAAGTAGTAATTACTCCTTTATTTGGGTTTTAACCCTTGGACTTGAACTAAGATCCCAGATTGTGTTGGATTTCGGTGTTGTGAATCTTATACATGAAGCCGACCTTTAACCCAAGATCCATTCCTTTGACCCCTGTGGTTAATGTTCACACATTACCTCAGGATGGCTGGTGTCACAATTCTAGCCTTCAAGCTTGTTGTTTTTGTCGCGATTGAATTGTGACAATTAAGGAATTCCCCTACCACTAGCTATGGAAGATGTTCTTTAATGGAACCAAATAGATCACGACAAGAGTACTCCTCGAGAGTCTCGCATCTATACTCGTGACTCTGCCACACCTTACCCCTTTTCTGCATTGGTTTTCGGAAGGTTGTTGACTTATGCATCCACATCTCAGGATTCTATCTTGAGTATGTTCCTTTCCCTTGTTGTTTTCTGACCTTTGCCTACCAGTTGATAGCCAAGTAGTAAATGTGCATCGGTGTCCTCCAATGTAAGATACTCTTGTGGTTCATCAAGACATAGCATTTCGGAATGTCTAGGAAAAACAAACTCCAGTACCTCGTCATATGTAGGACTAGGTCAAAGTGGTGTAATCCGCGAGTCAAGAAGTGGTAACTAACTTCTAACTATTCCATCTTAAAGTATCACACTATTTTATATTAAGAGGTCGAGCTGAGTTTCATGAACCCTTAAAGAAGTGATACTCCCACACATCTTTACTCACCCTTCCTCGAGTTTTTGCGCGCTTGAATGATGCATGTGCGTAATAATGTGGCCATCTGAAATTCTTAGCAATTATTATTGCTTTGAACTCTAAGGACATTTGTGTCATTCTTAGCGTGATTCTTTAACCCTAGCACTAAGCTAAGAATGGTTGTGCTACCAAGTCAGTTATTCTTGTGCAATATATTCGGTCAAGGAGTTAGACTCGTGCCGAAGCTCTGAGACTATGTCTGCTTGATTTACCAAGCAAGTCCCTCTCGAACTAAGTGATATAGCAATGGTTCGTGATATTCTAGATGTCTACAAGAAGTATCTCCATGTTGCCACATGACCGTGTCATCAAGTTCTTGAGAAAGCAAGTTCTATGAACTTCTTTTTTCTCCAAGGATACGTACTGGATCCCCGTGAACTATTTGGTTGTGCTTAAACAACAACTTGGAGAGTTGTAAGACAAAAGTTCTAACTGACTCTGTTCCTTCTTAAAGGGATGTCTAGTTTTGTTCGTGTTGAAGAATGATAACATTTCCTTTGTGGATATGTTATCTTCCCCCATATTTGATTTGATTTGGGTTATTGTCAAATCAAACTTAGTTCCTAGGACTATCTTGATGGTGTAAAGTGATATCATGATCTTCGCCAAAGATTCTGATAAACCTTGATGAATAAAGAGTTTCCTTTGTTTTCTCAATCATGTTTTAAGAGTGACTATGATTTTGGTAGTTAGCAGTTCCTCTTGTTACATGTTCCTTATGACTCTTATGAGTCCTCTCCACCGAAACACCTTTCTTTCTTGGCCTTATGTTGAATGAAAGAGTGACCCTTCCATTTCAAAAGTAGTTCAACAACTTGGTTTTGTTGATTCGTATCTCTCCAACCTGAAGTATCTACTTAAGCTATTTAGAAAAGGTTCATCGCTCGAAGTATGTGGTCATGTTCTTTCTGTTGGAAGCCTTCATTCTCAGAAGCTTAAACTCTTCTCTGATCTCCATGGTCTCAATCCTTATGAAGACCATCTACCTAACAATTTGAAACCTTCTCATGTTGTTTCCTCCATTAACTTGATGTGTTTCATGTCGTAATTTCAGAGATGTTTCTAAACACTCCATCCATGAGTTGAAAATGAGATACTCTGTGTGTTGTCTAGTGTGTTCCCTCTTATCTATAGAGTTGTTGGAGATATGCCCTAGAGGCAATAATAAATGTAGTTATTATTATATCTTTGTGTTTATGATAAATGTTTACATTCATGCTATAATAGTATTAACAAGGAAACATTGATACTTGTGTGATTTGTAAACTTAATTTGAAGTCCCTAGTATAGCCTCTATACTTCACTAGCTTGTTGGTTGATTAATGATTGTGGTTTCCCTATCATGAACATTGAGATGTTATCAACAACAAGATCATATCGTTAGTAGAATGATATGGTGGACATACTCCTATAGATAAAGCGTAGCATAAAGATCAAGTCATTTCAATAGTTCAATTGTTATATGCTTTCTGATACATAGTAACCTAATTCCTTCGACCATGAGATCATGCATATCACCTTTACCGGATGGATGCTTTGATGACATCAAACACCACACCGTAACTGGGTGGCTATAAAGGTGGCATTGAGTGTTCGGAAAGTATTGGTTGAAACACATGGATCAAGAGTGGGATTTGTCCATCCATATGACGGATAGATATACTCTGGGCCCTCTCGGTGGAATGTCATCCAATTAGCTTGCAAGCATGTGACTGGGTCACAAGGGATCACATATCACGGAACGAGAAAAGAGTACTTATCGGTAACTAGGTTGAACTAGGTATGCAGATACAAGCGATCAAAACCTCGGATAAGTAAACTATCGTGAGACAAAGGGAAATTGGTATCGTATGTAAGTGGTTCATTCGATCGCAAAGTAATCGTAGAAATATGTGGGAGACATATGAATTTCCAGATTCCTCTATTGGTTATTGTCTAGAGAAGTGTCTCGATCATGTCCGCATAATTCACGAACCGTAGGGAGACACACTTAAGGATTCGACGTTGTTTGAGTAGTTATGGTATTATGAGAAAGAGACGAATGTTGTTCGGAGTCTCGGATGGGATCCGGATATCACGAGGTGATCCGGAATGGTCCGGAGAATAAGATTCATATAAGGAAAGTCCCGTTTGAGTTCGGAATGATTCCGTGTTTTCATCGGGAATGTTCTAGAAGGTTCGGAATGTCCAGAGGGGGAAGGGGTACATGAATGTGTCATTACGTATTGGAATGATTGCATCATGTACTAAGTGTTCTTGCTATTCCAAATAAAGGATTAAATTGAATCCTAAAACTGAAAAGTCAAATGCCCAGTTTGAAAGTCAAACGGCTAAAACAGGAAACTGAGGGAAACAAGCAAGAGGAGGTTGAAACCGACTTGGGGGAGGAGTCCCTCCTCTCCAAGCCGGCGCGCCACCCAAGGCCGACTTGGGGAGGGACTCCCTCCCCTTGGCCCTCTCCACCTATAAAAGGAGGGGCAGTGCCTCCTGCTCTAGACACACAAGTTCCTATCCTCTAATCTAAATCCTAGCCCTAGACTCCGGTTTAGAGCCGCTTTGGTTTTAGAGCTTCTAATTGCCCTAGCCTTGGATTAGAGCCTTCTAATTGGTGTGTCTAAACCCTAGACCACTAATATCTCTCTCTCATACTCCACCATACTCGCTCGGCTTAAGGCGAAGCCTGCGGATCTCCCTCTACTTAGGTACCACGCCGTTGTCTTAGGAATCGCGAGGAGAGTGCTACAACCTCCGCCTGCTGGAACAAGGAGAGGAAGGTCTTCGTACCGAACGTGTGACCGATCATGGAAGCGCTTTTAAGCAGCTTGGGAAGGATCGTCTACACGATCTTGAGATCGGGAAGAGTACGACTACATCACCCACGAGAATCAGCTCTCGTTAAACACTTTGGAATCTTCGATGGTAAGGTATTCCATCGACTCGTTGCTACAATCTAGTAGATAGATCTTGGCTTGTTTGTTTGTATGCGATAGAAAATTTTTGTTTTCCATGCTACGAATCCCTCAAAGGGTATCGAGCCGTGTCTATATGTAGATCACATTGCTGAGTAGAACACAATGGTCATTGTGGGCGTTGATGCTTTTATTGTCGATTGCTTCTTGTGTACTTTGCATCTTGCGGTATGTTGGGATGAAGCGGCCCGGGCTAACCTTACATGACATCGTTCATGAGACTTGCTCCATGCTTGACATGCAACTTGTATTGCATAAGTGGCTTTATGGTGCTGTTTCTCCTAGCATAGTTAAGATCCAATTTACAACGGGTGATCAACAATGCTAGTATCAATGTTGTGGTTCTTGTTCGTAAGTTAGAACGACACTTATTGAAAGCCCCAAACCACGTAAAATATGCAAAGAAAGTAGAGTCTAACTTTGTTTTGCGGTGTCTGATGATGTGATATGTGCATGATTGTGATTATATTTGATGTATGCAATGTTCCTTATTGTAAGTTGGCAACCGGCTGGAGCCATATGGTTGTCTTTAATTTATGTTAAGACCCGCGTGTCTATTCAAAGTAGTTGTAATAGTTGAAGCTGGTGGACGACAACCATGGAGAAGCGTCATTGACCTTGATGCAATGCCGGTGATGATGGAGATCATGTTCGTGCTTGAAGATGGAGATCGGAAGCACAAAGAAGAAAGGCCATATCATATCACATATTATTGAATTGCATGTGATGTTAATCCTTTATGCATCTTGTATTGCTTAGTAGACGACGGTAGCATTATAAGATGATCCCTCATGCACCTGAATTTCAAGTCATAATGTGTTCACCCTTAGTTAGCACCGTTGCTAAAGCTTGTTGTTTCGAAGAACCACGTGATGATCGGGTGTGTTAGATTCTGCAAGTGTATACAACGTGAGCAAGCCATATTTGCTCATGCGGAAACTAAGGTTTGATCTTGACGAGCCTAGCATGTACAGACATGGTCTCGGAACACGGATCACCGAAAGGTAAAGCATGAATCATATAGTAGATATGATGAACATGACGATTGTTCGCCATTGAAAATATATCAACTCTCGTGATGATCGGTGTTGATGTAGTGTATTTGGTTCGTGTGATCACTAAAACAATGTGAGGGATGTTGTTTTGAGTGGGAGTTCACCTAGTTTAATTTCATTAATTAATTTGACCTCATTTTGTCATAAACTTAGTCTAAACTATTGCAAATATGTTGTAGATCAATGGCATCCCCTACCATCAATTTTAATGCATTCCTAGAGAAAGAAAAGTTGAAAAACAATGGAAGCAACTTCGCGGATTGGTTCCGCAATTTGAGGATTGTCCTCACAGCTGGTAATTTGACCTATGTGCTGGATGCACCGCTGGGTGACCCACCTGCAGCTGATGCTCCCGATGAAGTAAAGAATGTTTACCTCGCTCGGAAGAATCAGTACTCCATAGTTCAGTGTGCTATCTTGTATGGTTTGGAATCGGAGCTTCAGAAAAGGTTTGAAGAGTCAGACCCATATGATATTGTCGAGGATCTCAAATTGATTTTTGAGACTCATGCGGCAATTTAAAGCTATGAGGCTTCTGAAAAGTTCTTTAACTGCAAGATGGAAGAAGGCAGATCCGTCAGTGAGCATGTGCTTAAGATGTCTGAGCACGCAAACAAACTTCAAAGCTTGGGTATAGTGATTCCTAATGCTTTGGGGATTTATCGTGTCCTCCAATCACTACCACCAAGTTACAAGAACTTTGTGATGAACTACAACATGCAGAACATGAACAAGACGTTACCAGAACTCTTTGCCATGTTGAAATCTGCAGAAGTGGAGATAAAGAAAGAGCACCAAGTGTTGTTGGTCAATAATACCACCAAATTCAAGAAAGTCAAGTCTAAGCAGAAGGGACACTTCAAGAAGGGTGGTAAGAAAGTTGCCACGCCGGCGAAGAAGACCAAAGCTGGGCCCAAGCCTGATACTGAGTGCTTTTACTGCAAGGGAGAAGTTCACTGGAAGCGGAATTGCCCAAAGTACTTGGCAGATCTGAAGAACGGCAACATCAAGAAGAAAGGTATATCTGATATACATGTTATTGATGTGTATCTCACTAGTACTCGTAGTAGTGCCTGGGTATTTGAATCGGTTCGGTTGCTCATATTTGTAACTCAAACAGTCGCAGAATAAACGGAAGCTAGCGAAGAACGAGGTGACGATGCGCGTGGGAAACGGATCAAAGGTTGATGTGATCGCGGTCGGCACGCTACCCCTTCATCTACCATCAGGATTAGTTTTATGCTTAAATAATTGTTATTTAGTGCCTGTGTTGAGCATGAACATTATATCGGGATCTTGTTTATTGCGAGACGGTTACTTGTTTAAGTCAGAGAATAATGGTTGTTCGATTTATATGAGTAATATTTTTTATGCACATGCACCTTTGATAGATGGTCTATTCTTATTGAATATCGATAGTGGAAATACACATATCAACAACATTGAGGCTAAACGTTTGAAATCAAGCGATAATTCGACCTATATGTGGCACTGTCGTCTTGGTCACATTGGAGTGAAGCGTATGAAGAAACTCCATTCCGATGGACTTCTTGAATCAATTGATTTTGAATCACTTGAAAGACGCGAAGCATGTCTGATGGGAAAAATTACTAAGACTCCATTTTCTGGTATGATGGAGTGAGCTACGGAATTATTGGAAATCATACATACCGATGTGTGTGGTCCAATGAGTGTAGCATCGCGCGGTGGTTATCGTTATGTTCTTACCTTCACGGATGACTTGAGTAGATATGGGTATATCTATTTCATGAAACATAAATCCGAAACTTTCGAGAAGTTTAAGGAGTTTCAAAGTGAGGTAGAGAATCAACGTAACAAGAAGATTAAATTTCTACGTTCTGATCGTGGAGGTGAATATCTAAGTTACGAGTTTGGCGAGCATTTGAAGAAATACGGAATACTTTCACAGTTGACACCACCGGGAACACCACAGCGTAATGGTGTGTCCGAACGTCGTAATCGAACTCTCTTAGATATGGTTCGTTCTATGATGTCACTTACAGATTTACCGCTATCATTTTGGGGTTATGCATTAGAAACAGCCGCATTCACTTTAAATAGGGCACCGTCTAAATCCGTTGAAACGACACCGTATGAATTATGGTTTGGGAAGAAACCTAGATTGTCGTTCCTTAAAGTTTGGGGATGCGAAGCCTATGTAAAGAAGTTATAGCCGGACAAGCTTGAACCCAAAGCGGAAAAATGCGTCTTCATAGGATACCTGAAGGAAACTATTGGGTATACCTTCTATCATAGATCCGAAGGAAAAATCTTCGTTAAGAATGGATCCTTTCTAGAGAAGGAATTTCTCTCGAAAGAAGTGACTAGAAGGAAAGTAGAACTCGACGAGGTTGTCGAACCTTCTCTCGAAATTGCGAGTAGCGCAGACCGGAAGAAGTTCTGTGGTGCTGCACCAATGAGAGAGGAAGCTAATGATGGTGATAATGAAACGGTTGAAGTTACTACGAGCCTCGGAGGTCAACGAGAACTCGTCACTCTAGATTGGTATGATCCGTTATGAGTGTCATGTTGGTGGACAACACCGATGACCCCGAGACATATGAGGAAGCGATGATGAGCCCAGATTCCAATAAATGGCAAGAAGCCATGAAATCGAGATTGGATCCATGTACGAAAACCAAGTATGGACTTTGG
This sequence comes from Avena longiglumis, assembly GCA_030063025.1. NCBI lineage: Eukaryota > Viridiplantae > Streptophyta > Magnoliopsida > Poales > Poaceae > Avena > Avena longiglumis. Next base: position 175,102,654 of record CP125977.1, on the reverse strand, counting down.
TGGACTTACGGATGGCGAAAGGCTGTCGAGAACAAATGGATTTTCAAGAAGAAAGCAGTCTTGATGGTAATGTTACTGTCTATAAAGCTCGACTTGTCGCAAAAGGGTTTCGACAAATTCAAGGAGTTGACTACGATGAGACTTTCTCACCAGTAGCGAAGCTAAAGTCTGTGAGGATTATGTTAGCAATAGCTGCATATTATGATTATGAGATATGGCAGATGGATGTCAAAACAGCATTCCTCAATGGAGCACATCAAGCTGCGTTTTCACGCTATTCGAGAACATATCCAGGATGGAGATATAAAGATTTGCAAAGTACACACAGATCTGAATGTGGCGGATCCGTTGACTAAACCTCTCCCGAGGGCAAAACATGACCAACACCAAACTGCCATGGGTGTTCGGTATATTACCATGTAATCTAGATTAGATGACTCTAGTGCAAGTGGGAGACTGTTGGAGATATGCCCTAGAGGCAATAATAAATGTAGTTATTATTATATCTTTGTGTTTATGATAAATGTTTACATTCATGCTATAATAGTATTAACAAGGAAACATTGATACTTGTGTGATTTGTAAACTTAATTTGAAGTCCCTAATATAGCCTCTATACTTCACTAGCTTGTTGGTTGATTAATGATTGTGGTTTCCCTATCATGAACATTGAGATGTTATCAACAACAAGATCATATCGTTAGGAGAATGATATGGTGGACATACTCCTATAGATAAAGCGCAGCATAAAGATCAAGTCATTTCAATAGTTCAATTGCTATATGCTTTCTGATACATAGTAACCTAATTCCTTCGACCATGAGATCATGCATATCACCTTTACCGGATGGATGCTTTGATGACATCAAACACCACACCGTAACTGGGTGGCTATAAAGGTGGCATTGAGTGTTCGGAAAGTATTGGTTGAAACACATGGATCAAGAGTGGGATTTGTCCATCCATATGATGGATAGATATACTCTGGCCCTCTGGTGGAATGTCATCCAATTAGCTTGCAAGCATGTGACGGGTCACAAGGGATCACAGACCACGTGACAAGAAAAGAGTACTTATCGGTAACGAGGTTGAACTAGGTATGCAGAGATACCGACGATCATAACCTCGGATAAGTAAACTATCGTGAGACAAAGGGAAATTGGTATCGTATGTAAGTGGTTCATTCGATCGCAAAGTAATCGTAGAAATATGTGGGAGCCATATGAATTTCCAGATTCCTCTATTGGTTATTGTTCGGAGAAGTGTCTCGATCATGTCCGCATAATTCACGAACCGTAGGGAGACACACTTAAGGATTCGACGTTGTTTGAGTAGTTATGGTATTATGAGAAAGAGACCGAATGTTGTACGGAGTCTCGGATGGGTTCCGGGATATCACAAGGTGATCCGGAATGGTCCGGAGAATAAGATGCATATAAGGAAAGTCCCGTTTCGGAGTTCGGGAATGATTCCGGTGTTTTCATCGGGAATGTTCTAGAAGGTTCCGGAATGTCCGGCACTCCGGGGGGGAAGGGATACATGAATGTGTCATTACATATTGGAATGATTGCATCATGTACTAAGTGTTCTTTCTGTTCCAAATAAAGGATTAAATTGAATCCTAAAACTGAATAGTCAAATGGCCAGTTTGAAAGTCAAACGGCTAAACAGAAACCGAGGGAAACAAGCAAGAGGTTGAAACCGACTTGGGGAGGAGTCCTCCTCTCCAAGCCGCGCCACCAAGGCCGACTTGGGAGGGACTCCCCCTTGGCCGCCCTCCACCTATAAAAGGAGGGCAGGCCTCCTCCTCTAGACACACAAGTTCCTATCCTCTAATCTAAATCCTAGTCCTAGACTCCGGTTTAGAGCCGCTTTGGTTTAGAGCTTCTAATTGCCCTAGCCTTGGATTAGAGCCTTCTAATTGGTGTGTCTAAACCCTAGACCACTAATAGCTCTCTCTCATACTCCACCATACTCGCCGGCTTAAGGAGAAGCCTCGGGATCTCCCTCTACTTTCGGTACCACGCCAGCCGAATCGCGAGGAGAGTGCTACAACATCCATTTTCTTTGGAACAAGGGAGAGGAAGGTCTTCGTCAGTACCGAACGTGTGACCGATTGCTTAGCACGAACGCTTGGAAGGATCGTCTAAACGATCTTGAGATCGGGAAGAGTACGACTACATCACCCACGAGAATCCGCTCTCGTTAAACACTTTGGAATCTTCGATGGTAAGTTATTCCATCGACTCGTTGCTACAATCTAGTAGATAGATCTTGGCTTGTTTGTTTGTATGCGATAGAAATTTTTTGTTTTTCATGCTACGAATCCCTACAAGAGTGACCATGTTTCTTTCTCTATTTGTCTCTCTTTCTACCTTTGGAATCTCAGGTCGAGATCCTCGTAAGAGGGATAGAGCTGTAACACCCTAGTTTTACTTAAATAGTATTTAGGATTTGTTTGCGCATTCATGAGCATCATATCCTAAAAATGCATGCAAATAAAATTAAATGCAAAACCCTAAAAGACTAATTCCTTTCCTCTCTCTTTGAAATGCATTCAAAAAGTTTTTATATTTAGAAAATTACCAAAATATGGAGCCCAAATGGACTAAAAGGGCCCCACATTACTTTATATATTTTATAAAGCTCTCTAGTATTTTGCAACATCTCAAAACATATTTGAATTTGGAAATACAAATTGTAAAAGGGAAAAACAGAAAATAAAAGGTTTTAGAAAATAAAAACCTAACTCTAACCTAACCAGACTGCAGCCCACCGCTCCTCTCTTCCCTGTCGCTCAGTGCGTGTAGCCGCAGTCCGCAGCCGGCCCAACCTGGCCCATACCATTTTTCCATCCTCCTCTTTTCTTCTTCCTCGCGAGCGAAGGAGAGAAGCGGCTCGGTGGCCACTCTACTGCTGTCCGCCGTCGACGTGCCAAGATTCGTGCCACTGCTGAGGTTCACGAAGATAAGAAGACCACCGTGCTCGTATTCCTCTCCCATGTTGGCCTTATACCCTCCTCTCTCGCCCTACCCTCTAACCCCTATGAGCTCGACGAACCCTAGCTTCAGCCACCGCGTCACCCCGCCATCTCTGGCCTCCCCTCGCCGAGCTGAGCATGCACAGAGATCCCCTGTGATGCTTGCTACCTCCTCGTCTAAGGAATCGAGCCTGGGAGGCTGCAATCTTCCGCATCGGGTGTTTCTTCCCCGACATCGACGAGCATCACCGCCTACCTCATCGTCGCTCTGGTCGATGCCCCGTCTCGCCATCGACCCCAAAAATTCTAGGGTGAGCCTCTAGTGCACCGGGCGCCATCTATTCGAGTTCACTAGCTCTATGTAGTCGCCGCTCGCCGTTGTCCTGCAAGCACCATCGTCGCTCGCCATTGTTCGCCTTGCTCCGATGACCATCTAGAGGCGGCGCCGCCTTATTTAGGTTCCCCATCGCATGGCGCGTCTAACGCGATCATAGGCGCATGTAGGCGTGGCCAGTGCCATCGCTGGCAACCACCGTCCAATGTGGGCGCGGTGATGACGTCGTCGTGATGCGCCGCTGGCTTGGGCGCGGACCACGCTGACCATTGACCGCCCGTGTGGCATGCTGACCTGGCCAGGGGCCCATCCGCTAGTGACCGTGGCTAGGTGTAGTAGTAGTGGTGTAAAATATTAAATCCACTGTTGATGTCAGCCTGTCAACTGATGACGTAGTAAATCTTTTTAATTTGTTTAAACAATTCCAGAAATTGATATAATCTTATAAATTCAATAGCTAATTATTTATAAGTCAGAAAAATATGTATAATATATCAATATGTTCAGAAAAATGAGATCGATCTATTAAAGATATAATAATGCATTGATGAACAACTTTCATAACAATTTCAATTAGAACAACATAGTAATCTTTCATAGGTGATTCCAGAGTTCTTCCAAATTAGGGTTTATACCACTCAGAACCCCGATTAATTGGTCGAGCATACCTTAGGGTTACATTTCAATGCTAATCAACTTGTCATATCATCATGCTTGTTTGAGCATTGCATCAATGCCATGTGTTGATTGTATCCTTTCTTTCTGGTATTTGGTTCTTCTTCGGTAGAATACGATATCGAGATCGAGATCAAGATCGAAGTCAGAGGTTAACACCATCGATAATCGACGAACAACACTTGACCAACTATAATCAATTCAAGTACAAGGCTTCTGAAGAACTAGCTCTCTGTTATCAACGGGCAAAGGCAAGCATAGCCCCACCATGATATAATCCTATGATTTCGAAAGCATTTCAATTCCTGCCATGATGCATACGATTCCACTGTGGTCTTTTATCGATAGATAGAGTATCCTATATGTTGCATTACTCCCTTTGAGCTTATATTACCTGATCCACTGCTCCTAGCATAACTAGATTTTGCTTGAGTGTATTTTTAGAGGTTATATCTATGTTTTGCTTAGCCATGCATAGCTGTTAGTGTTGGTTCCTCTAGATGATGTATCATATGCAAAGAATCTAGTATGACAGGAGAATGTGATAAGATGAGATTAGAGGTGATATGAGATTAAACTTGTTAAGGATTGTATGAGAGGCCATGGTGGGATGTGGTTTTTGTATTCCCATGCTCGCCAACCCTAGGATTCAGGAGTTCTTGCCTCTTGAACCAAGACCAGCGTGCAGCCACACTGGGGCTTAGAAACCACCTTGACTCACTAACTTGCCTAGTCTGATCCATGAGTCCATAGTTAGCTATTTGGCATCTGCATATTTGGAAGGGTTGAAGATGGTGAATCATATAGGGCGTGACCAAGGAGGAAGGAGGCTCCAGGAGTACTCCTGATCCTTGGATATAGAGATTGGGCTGATGGAACCCTTCTTGGAGACTCATGGATTTAGCCAAAAGTAAGGTAAAGGTCTTTTCCAACCACCCTCTATCGGCCTTCCAAGGAAGAGGGCTTATCGCATGGCGCTAAGAGTCAGTTGGTATGTGTGTGTAAAGTTGTACACCCCTGCAGGGTATTAATCTTTTTGAAAAGTCGTGTCCACGGTTATGGACGTGAGATCATGGAGAACTATAACCTAATCGTAAAACTTGGCAGAACAACGTGTGCTTAAGGATGCTTCCTCATGGGTGCGAGGGGGTGATCCTAGTTCAGGTGATGAAGATGACTTGGTGGATATCAAAAGATGATGATCAATATTCTAGAGATGTCACTCTCTTATCCCCTTTGAAAATATTCTGATTAGACGATCTTCTCATCCCTCTTGTTTTACAAACAAAGATGGATTTATGCAAAACAACTCCACCACCCATAAGTCTTGCGGAGTACACCCTGTACTCACCCTTGCTTTGTTGATACTTTTGTAGAAGATTAAATGTTCCCCTGGAGACGAGTTCTGTACTACATCGACACCGATGAGTAGCTTGGGGTTCCCGGCCGGCAGCCTGGAATCTATGGGCTGGGACGTTATCATTATGCTTCAGGCCTCTTAGGCCATTTGTTAAGTGTGCTATACTTAATAGCATAATTTGCCTTCCGTTGTTTGATGTTTGTGGTTAGTGACCTCTGCTTGTAATTATTTGGTTCTCTGCTCAGTTATGAGCTTGCTGTAATAATTTTTGTTTCGTAGGGTCACTGTTGTGTTACTGATTCTTCACTAGACATCCTCGAGCTCAAGGTTAATATTATGTCAGGCGAAGGTCTGGGATTTGTTTAGCCCTGAACCCGGGGTTGTCACATATCTAAATACATATCATCAATCATCGCTTCGACTTTCACCTTATGATCAGCTGCACAACACTTCCAAAGCATCTGAAGCTCATGGGAGTGCTCAATTTGCATATAGGTATCACTCATGTTACGCCACACCAATTTTTCCCTCTTTCCGGATCCCCAAGGAATTCTAGCATGAAGCATATCTATCAGCTGCGAAACAGACACAGCCTCCTTGCATTTGAAAAGCAGACGCACATTCTGCCCCGAACACAACCCTCTTGCAACCAAAATCTAGTTTTGCAGTGTACTGGCGGACATGAACTGTGAACTCATATAGGTCCGCTGCATCGAACATGTTCCTAATTTGATTAAAAAGGGGACCTTTCAGTTCATTCGACTCTACCTAATCTACATGTAAGACAAGGCATAGATAAGAAAATCCACCTAATGCTCTTCTCTAGGGTGGTTTTCTTCGAGATCTGGGTTGCACAACCCCACACTATAGCCGAACACTCCACTACCGGCCTAGATTTTCTCTTCAACCCGCTGCAAGTAGGTACCCTGTTAGCAGACTTCTGGCTGACCTCCTCGCTAACCTGGGCTACAAACCTTGATGTTTCTTTGCTTGTCTGGCATTGCGCCCGAGACGCTAGATCCGATGGAGCCGAGTTAGTCACTGACGTAGCTACCACCTTGGTCTCACTAGACATGTTGGGCATGGATATGACGGGACATGGATAAAAGGGACCGCCGCCGGATTCAGTGTGTGTGGGTGGGGAGGTTGGTGGGGGCGGGGAGAAAAATGACCGCCGCTATTGCCATACTAGATTCGGTATTGGGGAGGGAGAAAAAGTACCACCGCCGAATTTAGTGTCAGTGGTTAGGAAAGTATAGAAATAGATTTTCTCGTGCGACACGTGCAGGGTGACTTAGAAGGGGCACGACAGGGGCATGGCAGGTACTAATGTAATAGAATATCGGCAATTACCCCTCCCCCCCCCAACTTTTTGAATTTTAGTGATTACACGAAACTCGGACCCCGTGATGCCTTCGACTGCGAACTTTCGGGCCGCAAAGTAACAAGCTCATCCCTAGATATGCGTCCAATGCTTCGAGCCGTCTCCTCTCTAGTTAAGCCCCATCCTCGTGAAGCTGGACCGCCTCCTCGCGGAGGGACAGATCCACCTCCCTCTGAGCAACCCTTAGGCGGTCTTCCTTGGCCTATCGCTCGGAGAAGGCAAGCGCATGGTCACACACAGAGATATCCTCGACCACGCAACTTAGGACACCAGAAGAAGGTCTGACCCCTCAGGGGGAAGGGTCAGGCCCAGGGCAGGCGCTGAAGCCCTTGCCTCTTTAGGGGAACGATCACCTCTCGAGGCACTCGCCTCTCCGTGGTCCCCCCACTATGATGGGGATATGCCTACCGGGGTATACCCAGTAGGACATTTCCTACTAGCCCAAGCGTCAGCGAGTGGGCCTGCAGGACGGCGAATGGATCAAGACTTGGCGTGGATTCAAGAGACTGGAAGCTGAAGGCCCAGAAGCATAGTTAGGCCCAGTCGGACTAGGTCATAGAATCTCTGAATACTTAACTAATTCGGTTGTGATCTGTAAACCCTAGGGAGGTGAGTCTATATAAACCTCCCTAGAGGACGCATAGAGGATACGTTCCATCATACACCCAAGAGACTCGTCGCCTAGCCGTCGAGCTCACCCCATTGTACTCTCACCATAATACAATCTAGCAGGGATTGGTCTTTACCCATCGGGGGGACGAACCTGGGTAAACCCTTGTGTCTCAGCCCTCAACTCGCACCGCAGATGGCTGGCCGCCCTTGCCCCATGTTCTACTACTCGCTGCTGATTGCAGCATCTGCCGTGGTCATTCCCACGACAGTGGCGCCCACCGTGGGGCCTGGCTGGTCAGGCCGGTGTTCTGCGGTGAGATCCAATCTGCCCATCAACGAGTCGATCGCCACCGGCCGCATGATCGCGATCGGTGAGATGCTCCAGATCTTGCCGAGTAGCTACATCCCGGCGGCGCGACATGTCACGCATAGCGTGATCCTGCCAGTCGGCACGATCAGCCTCTTCGTCGGCCTCACCGACGTCATCGTCTCGGAGGATTCGGCTCGCATCCGCGAGTCGCCGCCACGCGACCGGCTCTCTGAGATTCAGGTCCGCATGATTCACCGCCTCGCCTCCGAGTACGACTCGTCCCACAGCAACATGGCCGAAACCACCGCAGCCGCGGACAACGCGGCCCTCAACGACGACGCCGACTCGGCGACCCCGGCATCACTCGCCGGATCCATCACCGCCGCGTCAGCCGCGGGCTCCATCACCCAAGTCTCCAACATCGGAGACTTCGAGGATCCATCCATCCTTGGGATCTTTGACTTCGACTCTGGGTCGGAGAACTCCGCCAACCTCCATGACGGAACCGGTCGCCACGCTGTGGCCTACATGGCGACTGGCGCTGACCCACCGGAAGACTCTTTCTCCACGCCGATCCCACCAAACGCGACGGCAACGGAAGTCGAAGAACTCCGCCTGAAGCTGGCGGAGGCAGTCCGCAAGGAACAAGCCGAGCGCGAAAAATTTCGCCTCGAGCAGGTGACAGTGCAGGAGCTGTCACGCTACCACCAACTCTGAATCAGGTCGCGCCTGAACCCCACCGTCTAGGGCGCGTCCTGAATTTCGACGATGAAAACGACCCGTCCCGCGCGGCCGAGCGCGCGATCTGCGAGAACGTGCCGCCAGGAGGAAGCACTCGGCCTCCACCAGTGGCAACGGCCAATGGTGCTCCACCACCACCCAACCGTGCACCCCCAGAGACCATCCAAGGATCGTAGTCTCCTCACGAGAGCGAGACGCGAACGACCTCCCACTATTCTCCACCCCAATGGACAACCTCGTCGCGGGCTGAGCAGCAGTCGACAACATTGCAGCCACCAGGGAAGGCACCCTGCAGATCCAGTACGCCAGGGCCCTACTCACCAAAGCGGTCGAGCAACAAAACGCAGGCGCCGAATCACAGGGTCGAATGTACTCGTGTTCATCAGGCAGCAGAGCGGCCTCGAGTGGTCGCCCCATGGCGGTGAACACTCTCAACTGTCCGCCACCCGAACCCCTACAGCTCCAACACCTACCCGCGAACGCGACACTCTCCAACAACGACCCTCGGCCGGTGAACAACTTTGTCGCCACCAACGGACAACCCGTCGACGCCCGCACCCACATCATCAACAACCAGAGCTGGCGCGCTCGCCAGCCTGACGACCTGCGGCACATCCTCACCAAACGGCGCGACGGTGAACCAAGGGGATCGCTGAGCCGAATCGGGCCCCAGTGCTTCAGACCGATGATCCAAGGCGAAAGATACCCGTCGAACTTCAAATCGCCAAAGAAAATAGAGAAGTACGACCCCTCGTACGACCCCTCCGTGTGGCTGGATACCTACCTCATGGCGATGGGGATCGCCGGACACATCGATCTACTAGCCGCCCACTACCTCCCCCTGATGATGGAGGGGGCTGCAGGCAGTGGATTAACACCCTCCCCGCGGATAGCATAGACTCCTAGGAGGAGATGCGCGATGCCTTCGTCAGGCGCTTCGAGGGTTCATACACCCGCGCCACCACCATCGAGGACCTGGAACGGTGCATCCAGGGACCCCGCGAGTCGACCCGCAGCTGGGTCCAACGGTGGCAAGATCTGTGGTACAACGCGGTCGGCATCCACCCGGACACCGCGATCCACTGCTTCAAGACCTCGTGCCGCTACGAGCCCCTGGTCGCCAAGCTCAAACGAGCATACCGCACACTCGACAACATACCGGACCTCCTGGAGATCGCAAAAAGGTACGCAGAAGAAGACCCAAACCAGGAAACCGACGACGAGTCGGGAGGACATCGCCGCACGAGCGGCCACGACAACGGGAGGCGGCCCGAGCTACGATACAGCAGCACTCGCCTCACCAGCAAACGCCGAGGTGACGCGCGAGTCGACTTCGTCGCCAACGCCGGGTACGCGCAACACGATCCCAAGAGCTTCCGCCGCGACGGAGGACAGCGCCACGATGGCGGCAACTACAAGGCAAAGCCAAGGTTCGATCCCATGGCCCTTCTCAACCAACCCTGTGTGTTTCATAGCAGGGAAGGAAATCCCGCCACGCACACGACCGCCGAATGCCACTCTCTCAAGGAGATCGAGAAGGCACGGCGCGCGTGGGAAGACCCCGACAACAACCCGCTGAACGGCAGAAAGTTCGGCAGCATTGCCGGCTCGCTCCACACCTTCACCAGATTCAACACGAAGCGTGAGAAGAAAGTCATCGCCCGCGCCGTCGCCATCAACACGGTGTCCCAGATAGACATCCCTCAGTTCCTCAACTGGTCCGAGCAACAAATCACTTGGATCCGCGGGGACCACTCGCCGCGGATCGAGTATCCGGGCTGAGTCGCCCTGGTGGTCAAGCCAAAGGTGTGGGACTACTGGCTCCCCAAAACGCTGATGGACGGCAGCAGCTCCATCAACATCCTGTACCTGGACACCTTCAGGCGACTGCGGCTCCCGCAGTCGATGATCGAGACGACCTACACCACTTTCCACGGCATCGTCCCCGGTCGGAAGGCGTATCCGATCGGCAAGGTGACGCTACCAGTCACCTTCGGCACACCAGCAAACTTACGCACCGAGCAGATCGTCTTCGAGATGGTGCCCTTCGATAGCCCCTACCACTGCGTCCTGGGGCGCCAGGCGTTCGCCAAGTTCATGGCAGCACCCCACTACGCGTACAACGCGATGAAGCTACCCGGGCCGTGCAGCGTCATCATGATCCCCGGCGACCCCGACATGGCCGCAGAGTGCGAGGCCAAAGGGGACGAACTTGTTGACGCCGTCATCGCGGCAGAGGCCAACCAAGCTGAGGAGCTCCCCAAGTACGCGAGCGGGGTCAACAACGACGACCCCACCGTACTCAAGAAGCCCAACTCGGAGGGCGGAAACTCCACCTCCTTCGAGGCAACGACGCATACCCGCACCGTCGAGCTGGTCCCAGGCGACTCCAGCCAGACGGTGACGATCGGGACGGGCATGATCCCAGCATAGGAAGGCGAGCTCATCGAGTTCCTCTGTGAGAACAGGGACATCTTCGCATGGAAGCCATCCGACATGCCTGGTGTCCCGAGGAAACTCGCTGAGCACACACTCAACGCTGACCCCAAAGTGCGACCTGTTAAGCAGTCGTTGCGGCCCTTCAATGAAGAGTGCCGCCGAGCCATCGCCGAGGAGGTGCAGCGTCTACTCGTTGCAGGCTTCATCCAGCCAATCAAGTACTCCAAGTGGCTGGCAAACCCAGTCCTGGTCGATAAGAAAAACGGGACCTGGAGGATGTGTATCGATTACACAAACTTAAACAGCGCCTGCCCTAAGGAGCAATTTGTCCTCCCGCGGATCGACCAAATCATCGATTCCACTGCGGGCTCAGAGGCGCTATGCTTCCTCGATGCCTACTCTGGGTACAACCAGATCAAAATGGTCGTCGAGGACGAAGGGAAGACAACGTTCATCACGCCATTCGGAGCCTTCTGCTACACCGCCATGACCTTCGGCCTCAAGAACCCCGGGGCGACCTACCAACGGTGCATGCAGGAGTGCCTTGTGAGCCAGATTGGCCGCAATATCCACGTCTACATCGACGATGTGGTGGTGAAATACGCCCGCCAGAACGACCTACTCACTGACCTGGCGGAAACATTTGTCAACCTGCGGAAGTACAAGATAAAGCTAAACCCAGGGAAGTGCACCTTCGGTGTGCCAACTGGACAGCTAATGGGATACGTTGTCTCCAAGCACGGAATCAAAGCGAACCCCGCCAAGATCAACACGACCGCTCGACTCGGCAGACCCGAGTGCCTGCGCGATGTCCAGAAGCTGGCCGGGCGAGTCGCGGCTCTCAGTCGCTTCATCCCCTGGTTGGGCGAAAAGGTGATGCCCCTCTACCACCTAATGTGCAAGAACCCCACCTTCCAGTGGGACAAGGAGGCAGATGACGCGCTCCACGACCTCAAGGAGGTGCTACTCGCAGCACCGCTACTCGCCGCCCCCGTCGACAAGGAACCCATGATGGTCTATGTCGCGGCCTCCAAACGCGTTGTCAGCGCTGTCATGGTCGTCGAACGGCCAGAGGAAGGAAAGGAACGCCCGGTGCAGCGACCAGTGTACTACATCAGCGAGGTCCTAACCGAGTCGCGCCAGCTCTACCCGCAATACCAGAAATTGGTATACACGGTCTTCAGAGCACAGCGGCGACTGCCGCACTACTTCCAGGAGCACCCGATAACGGCATTCTCCTCCGCACCTTTGTAGGACATCATCCGCAACCGTGAGGCGACTGGGCGAGTCGCCAAGTGGGCCGTCGAGATCGGCGTCCACAACATCAAGTACGAGCCACGCAAGGCGATCAAGTCACAGGCTCTCGCAGACTTCATCACCGACTGGGAAGAGGCCCAGCAGCCAGAGAAGCTGCCATACCTCCATTACTGGAGTCTACACTTCGACGGCTAAAAGAACGCGGACGGTGCAGGAGCAGGGATCGTGCTAACATCTCCGAAGGGCGACAAAACTCCGCTACGTCCTCTACCTCGACTTCATCCCCTGCACCAACAACATGGCCGAGTATGAAGCGCTACTCTACGGCATGCGAGCTGCCAAGGAGATGCATGTCAATCGCATGCGCTGCTACGGAGACTCCGACCTCGTCGACGGGCAAGTCACCGGCACCTGCGATGCCGTCTCCATGGCGGCATACCACCAAGCAGTGGACCGGCTGGGTGGACACTTCGTAGGCTACTCTGTCGAGTGGATCGACAGGCGGAAGAATGAGGAGGCCGACGCACTCTCTCGCATCGGCTCGGCCTGACTCACACCACCCGCCGGAGTCTTCCTTGACACCATCACCAAGACCTCCGTCTCTCCCCCAAGGGAGATCAACATCGGAATCCCCCTGCAGCCAGAGGCAGCCCTGGTCGCACTAGTCGCCGAGCCAAACGACTGGACCGCACCATACGTCGCCTACTTGGAGGGAGGCACCCTGCCCGGGGATGAAACGGACGCCCGGATGATAGCACGCCGTTGCAAATCCTTCGTCATCATCAACGGCGATCTCCACAAGCGCAGCGTGACCGGCGTGTTCCAACGCTGTGTTAAACCGGCTAAAGGACGCAAAATCCTCCAAGACATCCACTCTGGCGACTGCGGCCGCCACGTCGGCGCCCGCTCTCTGGTTGCAAAGGCTATGCGACACGGCTTCTACTGGCTCACCGCACATGCAGACACTATTGACATCATCCAACGGTGTGTCGGATGCCAGAAATACGCCAACCAGACCCACGTGCCGAGCTCGGCGCTCAAGACAATCCCCATCACCTGGTCGTTCGCCGTATGGGGCATGGACATGGTAGGCCACTTCAAGAAGGACCCCTCCGGCTTCACCCACATCCTAGTCGCACTCGACAAATTCACAAAATGGGTGGAGGCCAAGCCAGTCCGCAAATGCGACGGGAAGACCGCCACCAAGTTCCTACGCGAGCTCATCTATCGCTACGGGTTCCCAAACAGCATCATCACAGACAATGGCACCAACTTCGCCAAAGGAGCCATGGACGAGTTCTGCGAGGAACACCACATTCGACTGGACCTCGCCTCAGTCGCCCACCGGGAGTCCAATGGCCAGGCGGAACGTGCCAATCAGAGCATCCTCTATGGCCTGAAGCCACGGCTCCAAGTCCCACTCGAGCGCACCGCCGGGTGCTGGGTCGAGGAGATACCCTCCGTTGTCTGAGGCATCCGCACCTCCGTCAACAGGTCGATAGGATTCACCCCCTTCTTCATGGTGTACGGCGCGGAGGCAGTCTTGCCCACCTACCTCGAGCACGATTCACCAAGAGTGGTCAACTACATGAAGGCCGCAAACGAACTCGCCCGACAAGACGGAGTCGACCAGCTCGACGAGGCATGCGACCTAGCTCGCTCCCGCACCCCCATCTACCAGCAAGGGCTCTGCCGCTACCATAGCTGGCGACCTGGTACTGCGCCTAATCCAGGACAAGAAGGGCATGCACAAGCTCTCTCCCCCTTGGGAGGGACCATTCGCCATCGGGCGAGACCTAGGCAACGACGCCTACTACCTCACCAACGTCCGAGGGGACGGGAAACTCGACGTCAAGCGGCCATGGAATGTAAACCTCCTACGGAAGTTCTACTCCTAGAACTCCATACATGTACTCTCCACCCGCTATGAAATAAAGCAGATCGGTCACCGAAAATTGTGGTACTTGGTGGTTATAGTCGCAACTCCAAGGTAGGTGAGGACTAAGCGTGTCTCTCCTGCCTTATCCGGAGGATCAGTCGCGTGGTGAGTCCTGGGCGCGCTCTCATACTTGGCATTTTCCCTAGTCGCTCGTATTTGGCTGGGTGTCAGTCCCCGAGCGTGGTACTTGGCCGTTCGGGTCGCTGTGCCGAGGATGCGGAGGACCTTGATCGCTGTGAGGAGCGAGTGCAGTTGTCTTGGCTCGTTGAGCCAGTTGGCTAGACGAATCCAATGGGGCTCCGGGTTGGCGTTTTTGTGGACGTTACGAGGCCTGGAGTTTCCCAGTGCCCTCGTACCGCAGTACTTGGCCGCGCCGGTCGCTTTACCAGAGGTTGACTTCTGCGAGTAGCATAATGCTGTTATTACAAGTACCAGGTCGCCTTCCTGGAAAGTGTGAGTCCTTACTCGCCGGCTATGGTAGCGGCGGAGCCCTTGTTGGTAGATGGCGGTGCGGGAGCGAGCTAGGTCGCGTGCCTCGTCGAGCTGGTCGACTCCCTCTTGGCGTGCAAGTTCATTTGCAGCCTCCGTGTAGTTGACCACCCTTAGTGAATCGTGCTCGCGGTCGGTGGGCATGACTGCCTCGGCACCGTACACCATGAAGAAGGGGTGAATCCTGTCGACCTGTTGACAAAGGTGCAGATGCCCCAGATGACGGAGGGTAGCTCCTCGACCCAGCACCCGGCGGAGCACTCCAGTGGGACTTGGAGCCGTGGCTTCAGGCCGTGGAGGATGCTTTGATTGGAGCATTCCGCCTGGGCATTGGACTCCGGGTGCGCGACTGAGGCGAGGTCGAGTCAGATGTGGTGTTCCTCGTAGAACTCGGCCATGGCTCCTTTGGCGAAGTTGGTGCTGTTGTCTGTGATGATGCTGTTGGGGAAGCCGTAGTGGTAGATGAGCTCACGGAGGAACTTGGTGGCAGTCTTCCCGTCGCATTTGCGGACTGGCTTGGCCTCCACCCGTTTTGTGAATTTTTCAACTGTGACTAGGAGGTGGGTGAAGCCGGAGGGGGCCTTCTTGAAGGGGCCTACCATGTCCATGCTCCATACGGCGAATGGCCAGGTGATGGGGATTGTCTTGAGCGCCGAACTCGGCACATGGGTCTGGTTGGCGTATTTCTGGCATCCGGCGCACCTCTGGACGATGTCAACCGTGTCTGCGTGTGTGGTGAGCCAGTAGAAGCCGTGTCGCATAGCCTTTGCGACCAGAGAGCGGGCGCCAGCGTGGTGGCCACAGTCGCCGGAGTGAATGTCTTGGAGGATTTTGCGTCCTTCGGCGGGTTGAACGCAAACACGCCGGTCACGCTGCGCTTGTGGAGCTCACCGTTGATGATGATGAAGGACTTGCAGGGAAGTGCTATCATCCGAGCGTCCGCTTCGTCTGCGGGCAGGATGCCTCCCTCCAGGTAGGCGACATATGGAGCGGTCCAGTTGTTAGGTTCGGCGATTAGTGCGACCAGGGCTGCTTCTGGTTGCAGCAGGATTCCGGTGTCGATCTCCCTTGGGGGTGAGACGGAGGGCTTGGTGATGGTGTCGAGGAAGACGCCGGCGGGTGGCGTGAGGCGAGCCGAGCCGATGCGAGAGAGTGCGTCGGCCTCCTCGTTCTTCCGCCTGTCGATCCACTCGACGGAGTAGCCTGCGAAGTGTCCACCCAGCTGGTCCACTACTTGGCGGTATGCTGCCATGGTGGGGGAGACGGCGTCGCATGTGCCGGTTGTTGGAGATATGCCCAAGAGGCAATAATAAAGTGGTTATTATCATATCTTCACACTTATGATAAATGTTTACATACCATGCTATAATTGTATTAACCGGAAACATTAATACTTGTGTGATTTGTAAACTAAAATAAGAGTCCCTAGTAAAGTCTCTTGTTAAACTAGCTTGTTGGTTAATATATGATCATGGTTTCCTGATCATGAACATAGAGATGTTATTAACAACAGGATCATATCATTAGGAGAATGATGTGATGGACATACTCCTATAGATAAGCGTAGCATAAAAGATCAAGTCATTTCAATAGTTCAATTGCTATATGCTTTCTGATACATAGTAACCTGATTCCTTCGACCATGAGATCATGCATATCACCTTTACCGGATGGATGCTTTGATGTCATCAAAAACCACACCGTAACAGGGTGGCTATAAAGGTGGCATTGAGTGTTCGGAAAGTATTGGTTGAAACACATGGATCAAGAGTGGGATTTGTCCATCCATATGACGGATAGATATACTCTGGGCCCTCTCGGTGAAATGTCATCCAATTAGCCTGCAAGCATGTGACTGGATCACAAGGGATCACATATCACGGGAACGAGAAAAGAGTACTTATCAGTAACGAGGTTGAACTAGGTATGCAGAGATACCGACGATCATAACCTCGGATAAGTAAACTATCATGAGACAAAGGGAAATTGGTATCGTATGTAAGTGGTTCATTAGATCGCAAATTAATTGTAGAAATATGTGGGAGCCATATGAATTTACAGATTCCTCTATTGGTTATTGTTCGGAGAAGTGTCTCGATCATGTCCGCGTAATTCACGAACCGTAGGGAGACACACTTAAGGATTCGACGTTGTTTGAGTAGTTATGGTATTATGAGAAAGAGACCGAATGTTGTTCGGAGTCTCGGATGGGATCCGGGATATCACGAGGTGATCCGGAATGGTCCGGAGAATAAGATTCATATAAGGAAAGTCCTGCTTTGAGTTCGGGAATGATTCCTGTTTTCATCGGGAATGTTCTAGAAGGTTCCGATTGTCCCAAGCACTGGGAGGGTACATGAATGTGTCATTACATATTGAATGATTGCATCATGTACTAAGTGTTCTTGCTGTTCCAAAACTGAAAAGTCAAACTGCCGCTTGAAAGTCAAACAATAAACAGGAAACTCTGGAAAACAGGAAACTGTGGGAAACAGGAAACTGTGGGAAACAAGCAAGAGGTGGTTGGAACCGACTTGGGGGAGGAGTCCCTCCAAGCCGGCGCACCAACCAAGGACGACTTGGGGAGGGACTCCCCTCCCCTTGGCCGCCCCTCCCACCTATAAAAGGAGGGGCAGGGCCTCCTCCTCTAGACACACAAGTTCCTATCCTCTAATCTCCGGTTTAGAGCCGTTTTGGTTTAGAGCTTCTAATTGCTCTAGCCTGCGGTTTAGAGCCTTCTAATTGGTGTGTCTAATCCCTAGACCACTAATAGCTCTCTCATACTCCACCATACTCGCTCCGGCTTAAGGCGAAGCCTGGATCTCCCTCTACTTCGGTACCACGCCCGTTGCCGGAATCGCGAGGAGAGTGCTACAACCTCCGCTGCCGCTGGAACAAGGAGAGAAAGGTCTTCGCGAGTACCGAACGTGTGACCGATCATGGAGCGCCAGCCGAACGCAGCGCCGGAAGGATCGTCTACACGATCTTGAGATCGGAAAGAGTACGACTACATCGCCCACGAGAATCCTCTCTCGTTAAACACTTTGGAATCTTCGACGGTAAGTTATTCCATCGACTCATTGCTACAATCTACTAGATAGATCTTGGCTTGTTTGTTTGTATGCAATAGAAAATTTTTGTTTTCCATGCTACGAACCCCTACACCGGTGACTTGCCCAGCGACTAAGTCGGTGTCTCCGTAGTAGCACAGGTGGTGGACGTTCATCTCCTTGGCATCTCGCATGTCGTGTAGTAGCGCCTCGTACTCGGCCATGTTGTTGGTGCAGGGGGTGAAGTCGAGGTAGAGGACGTAGCGGAGCTTGTCGCCCTTCGAAGATGTTAGCACGATCCCTGCTCCTGCGCCGTCCGCGTTCTTGGAGTCATCTAAGTGTAGGTTCCAGTAATGGAGGTATGGCAGCTTCTCTGGCTGCTGGGCCTCCTCCCAGTCGGTGAGGAAGTCTGCGAGAGCCTGCGACTTGATCGCCTTGCGCGGCTCGTACTTGATGTTGTGGACGCCGATCTCGACGGCCCACTTGACGACTCGCCCGGTCGCCTCGCGGTTGCGGATGATATCCTGCAACGGTGCTGAGGAGACGACCGTTATTGGGTGCTCCTAGAAGTAGTGCGGTAGTCGCTGCTGTGCTCCGAAGATCGCGTATACCAATTTCTGGTATTACGGGTAGCGCTAGCGCGACTCGGTGAGGACTTCGCCGATGTAGTACACTGGTCGCTGCACCGGGCGCTCCTTTCCTTCCTCTGGCCGTTCGACGACCATGACGGCGTTGACGACATGTTCGGAAGCCGCGACATAGACCAGCATGGGTTCCTCGTTGTCGGGGGCGGTGAGTAGCAGTGCTGCGAGTAGCACCTCCTTGAGATCGTGGAGCGCATCGTCTGCCTCCTTGTCCCACTCGAAGGTGGGGTTCTTGCGCATTAGGCGGTAGAGGGGCATCTCCTTTTCGCCTAGCCGGGGGATTAAGTGACTGAGAGCCACGAATCTCTCGGCCAGCTTCTGGACGTCGCGCAGGCACTCGGGTCTGCCAGGCAAGCGATCTGTTGATCTTGGCGGGGTTCGCTTTGATCCCGCGCTTGGAGACGACGTATCCCAGTAGATGTCCAGTTGGCACACCGAAGGTTCACTTCCCTGGGTTTAGCTTTATCTTGTATTTCCGCAGGTTGGCGAATGTTTCCGCCAGGTCGGCGAGTAGGTCATTCTGGCGGGCGGACTTTACCACCACGTTGTCGAAGTAGAGGTGGATATTTCGGCCAATTTGGCTCGCAAGGCACTCCTGCATGCACCGCTGGTAGGTCGCCCCGGCGTTCTTGAGGCCGAAGGTCATGGCAGTGTAGCAGAAGGCTCCGAATGGCGTGATGAATGCCGTCTTATCTTCGTCCTCGACGGCCATTTTGATCTGGTTGTACCCAGAGTAGGCGTCGAGGAAGCATAGCGACTCCGAGCCCGCAGTGGAATCGATGATTTGGTCGATCCGCGGGAGGACGAATTTCTCCTTCGGGAAGGCGTTGTTTAAGTTTGTGTAATCGATACACATCCTCCAGGTCCCGTTTTTCTTCTCGACCAGGACTGGGTTTGCCAGCCACTTGGAGTACTAGATTGGCCGGATGAAGCCTGCAGCGAGTAGATGCTGCACCTCCTCGGCGATGGCTCGCCGGCACTCTTCATTGAAGGGCCGCGACGACTGCTTAACAGGTCGCACTTTGCGGTCGGCGTTGAGTTTGTGCTCAGCGAGTTCCCTCGAGACACCAGGCATGTCAGAGAGCTTCCACGCGAAGATGTCCTTGTTCTCACGGAGGAACTCGATGAGCGCGCCTTCCTATGGTGGGCTCATGCCCATCCCGATCGTCACCGTCTGGCTCAAGTCGCCTGGGACCCGCTCGACGGTGCGGGTATGCGTTGTTGCCCCGAAGGTGGTGGAGTTGCCGCCCTCCGAGTTGGGCTTCTTGAGTATGGTGGGGTCGTCGTTGTTGACCCCGCTCGCGTACTTGGCGAGCTCCTCGGTGTGGTTGGCCTCTGCCGCGATGACGGCGTCGGTGAGTTCGGCTCCTTTGGCCTCGCACTCGGTGGACATGTCGGGGTCGCCCTGGATTGTGATGACGCCGCATGGCCCGGGTAGCTTCATCACGTTATACGCGTAGTGGGGTGCTGCCATGAACTTGGCGAACGTCTGGCGCCCTAGGACGCAGTGGTAGGGGCTATCGAAGGGCACCAGCTCGAAGACGATTCGCTCGGTGTGGAAGTTTGCCGGTGTGCCGAAGGTGACTGGCAGCGTCACCTTGCCGATCGGGTACGCCTTCTGACTAGGGACGATGACGTGGAACGTGGTGTAGGTCATCTCGATCATCGATTGCGGGAGCCGCAGTCGCCTGAAGGTGTCCAGGTACAAGATGTTGATGGAGCTGCCGCCGTCCATCAATGTTTTGTGGAGCCAGTAGTCTCCCACCTTGGGCTTGACCACCAGGGCGACTCGGCCCGGATACTCGATCCGTGGCGAGTGGTCTGCGCGGCTCCAAGTGATTTGTTGCTCAGACCTGTTGAGGAACTGGGGGATATCTATCTGGGCCACCGCATTGACGGCGACGACGCGGGCGATGACCTTCTTCTCGCGCTTCATGTTGAAGCTGTGAAGGTGTGGAGCGAGCCAGCGACGCTGCCGAATTTTCCGCCGTTTGGCGGGTTGTTGTCGGGGTCTTCCCGCACGTGTCGTGCCTTCTCGATCTCCTTGAGAGAGTGGCAGTCGGCGGTCGTGTGCATGGCGGGCTTTCCTTCCCTGCTATGAAATACACATGGTTGGTTAAGAAGTTCCGCGGGGTCGAACCTCGGCTTCGCCTTGTAGTTGCCGCCGTCGCGGCGTTGTCCCCCGTCGCGGCGGAAGCTCTTGGGCTCGCGCTGCGCGTATCCAGCGTTGGCGACGAAGTCGACTCGCACGTCACTGCGGCGCTTGCCGGTGAGGCGAGTGTTGCTGTAGCGTAAGTCGGGTCGTCTCCCGTTGTCGTGGCCGCTCGTGCGGCGGTTTCCTCCCGACTCGTCGTCGGTTTCTTGGTTTGGGTCCTCCTCCGCGTACCTTTTTGCGATCTCCAGGAGGTCTGGTATGTTGTCGAGTGTGCGGTACGCTCGTTTGAGCTTGGCGACCAGGGGCTCGTAGCGGCACGAGGTCTTGAAGAAGTGGATTGCGGTGTCTGGGTGGATTCCAACTGCGTTGTACCACATATCTTGCCACGGTTGGACCCAGCTGCGGGGCGACTCGCGGGGTCCCTGGACGCACCGTTCCAGGTCCTCGATGGTGGTGGAGCAGGTGTATGAACCCTCGAAGTGCCTGATGAGGGTCTTGTGCATAAGGTAGGTATCCAACCCTCGAAGTCGGGAAGGGTGTTAATCCACTGCATGCACGCCCCCTCCATCATCAGGGGGAGGTAGCGGGCGGCTAGTAGGTCGGTGTGGCCTGCGATCCCCATCGCCATAAGGTAGGTATCCAGCCACATGGAGGGATCGTACGAGGGGTCGTACTTCTCTATTTCCTTCGGCACTTTGAAGTTCGCCGGGTATCTTTCGCCTCGAATCATCGGTCCGAAGCACTGGGGCCTGATGTGTCTCAGCGACCCCCTCGGCTCACCATCGCGGTGGTTGGTAAGGGTTTGCCGCAGGTCATCAGGCTGGCGTGCGCGCTAGCTCTGGTTGTTGATGATGTGGGTGCGGGCGTCGACGGGTTGTCCGTTGGCGGCGACGAAGTTGGTCGCCGGCCTAGGGTCGTTGGTGGAGAGTGTCGCATTCGCGGGTCGGTGTTGGAGCTGTAGGGATTCGGGTGGCGGGCAGTTGAGAGTGTTCGCCGCCATGGGGCGGCCGCTTGAGGCCGCTCTACTACCCGATGAACGCGAGTACATCCGAACCTGTGAGTCGACGCCTGCGTTTTGTTGCTCGACCTCTTTGGCGAGCAGAGCCCTGGCGTATTGGATCTAAAGGGCGCCTTCCCCAGTGGCTTCAATGTTGTCGACTGCTGCTCGGCCCGCGACGAGGTTGTCCATTGGGATGGAGAACAACGGGAGGCCATTCGCGTCTCGCTCCCGTGAGGAGACCACGATCCTTGGCTGGTCCCTGTGGGTGCGCGGTTGGGTGGTGGTGGGGCGTCATTTGCCGTTGCTCCTGGTGGGGGCCGAGTGCTTCCTCCTGGCGGCGCGTTCTCGCAGATTGCGCACTCGGCCACGCGGGCCGGGTCGTTCTCGTCGTCGAAATTCAGGGCGCGCCCCTGGACGGTGGGGTTCAGGCGCGACCTGATTCGGAGTTGGTGGTAGCGCGAGAGCTCCTGCGCTATCACCTGCTCGAGGCAAAAAAAAATCGCGCTCGGCTTGTTCCTTGCGGACTGCCTCCGCCAGCTTCAGGCGGAGTTCCTCGATCTCCGTCGCCGTCGCATTTGGAGGGATCGGCGTGGAGAATGGGTCCTCCGGTGGGTTGGCGCTAGTTGCCATGTAGGTCGCGGTGTGGCGGCCGGTTCCGTCGCGGAGGTCAGCGGAGTTCTCCGACCCGTAATCGAAGTCGAAGATCCCGAGGATGGAGGGATCCTCGAAGTCTCCGACGTTGGAGACCTGGGTGATGGATCCCGCGGGTGATGCGGCGACAATGGATCCGACGAGTGACGCCGGGGTCACCGAATCGGCGTCGTCCTTGAGGGATGCATCGTCCGTGGCCACGGTGGTTTCGGCCATGTCGCTGTGGTCCGAGTCGTACTCGGAGGCGAGGCGGTGGATCGTGCGGACCTGGCTCTAAGAGAGCCGGCCGCGTGGCAGCGACTCGCGGATGCGAGCTGAGTCCTCCGAGATGATGATGTCGGTGAGGCCGACGAAGAGACTGATCGTGCCGATCGGCAGGATCATGCTATGCGTGACGGGTCGCGCCGCCGGTACGTAGCTGCTCGGCAAGATCTGGGGCATCTCGCCGATCGCGATCATGAGGCCGGTGGCGATCGACTCGTTGATGGGCAGATCGGATCTCGCCGCAGAACACCGGCCTGACCGGCCAGGCCCCACGGTGGGCGCAACTGTCGTGGTAATGACCACGGCAGATGCTGCAATCGGCAGCGAGTAGTAGAACACGGTGCGAGATGAGGGATGAGACACAAGGGTTTACCCAGGTTTGGACCCTCGGAGGGTAAAGACCTACTCCTGCTAGATTGTATTATGTTGAGAGTACAATGGGGCGAGCTCGGAGGCTAGGCGGCAAGTCGCTAGGGTGTATGATGGAACGTGTCCTCTATGCGTCCTCTAGGGAGGTTTATATAGACTCACCTCGCTAGGGTTTACAGATCACAACCGAATTAGTTATGGATTAGGAGATTCTATGACCTAGTCCGACTGGGCCTAGCTACGCTTCTGGGCCTTCAGCTTCCAGTCGCTTGAGTCCACGCCAAGTCTTGATCCAGTCGCCATCCTGCAGGCCCACTAGCCGACGCTTGGGCCAGTAGGAAACGTCCTGCTGGGTATACCCCGGTAGGCATATCCCCATCAATGCTACTCGCAGAAGTCAAACTCTGGTAAAGCGACCGGCACGGCCAAGTAGTGCGGCACGAGGGCACTGGAAAACTCCAGGCCTCGTAATGTCCACGAAAAACGCCAACCTGGAGCCCCATTGGAGTCGCCTAGCCCGACTGGCTCACCGAGCCAAGACAACTGCATTCGCTCCTCACAGCGACCAAGTCCTCCACATCCTTGGCACAGCGACTCGAATGGCCAAGTACCACGCTCGAGGACCGACGCCCAGCCAAATACGAGCGACTAGGGAAAAACGCCAAGTATGAGAGCGCGCTAGGACTCGCCACGCGAATGATCCTCTGGATCAGGTAGGAGAGACGCGCTAACAACTACGCGCTTAGTCCTCACCTACCTTGGAGCTACGACTAGAACCACCAAGTACCACGCTCGGGGACTCGGCAACCCGACCTTGTTCGTGCCCGGGAAAACGGTCAAGTAAAGAGCACCCCTAGGAGTCGCCTTGCGACTGGCTTTCCGAGCCATGGCGAGTCGACCTCAACTCATTAAAAATTAACAAACATATAACAACGAGGTAAACCCCATAAAAAGGGCGGACGCGCTCGAGGACTTGTCCAATCAAAATCCAAAATCGCAAAGCGAATAACAAACTAACACGAGTTTCCTTTATAACAGCACAAAGTTGTTCCAAAATACAAGGAAAGTTCAATAGTCATGGCGAGTCGACCTCAACTCATTAAAAATTAACAAAAATATAACAACGAGCCGAGCCATGGCGAGTTGACCTCAACTCATTAAAAATTAACAAACATATAACAACGAGGTAAACCCCATAAAAAGGACGGACGTGCTCGGGGACTCGTCCAATCAAAATCCAAAATCGCAAAGCGAATAACAAAATAACACGAGTTTCCTTTATAGCAGCACAAAGTTGTTCCAAAATACAAGGAAAGTTCAATAGTCATCTTGCACTAACGCCCATGGGCCAAACACTTCTACTCCGCAGGTCCTGACGCAGGCGCGCCACCGTCCCTGTGACTATAGATAAAGGGCACGTACGGGTTCGACGGGTATGTCGTCAACTCGCCCGCCATCGCCGCACGGAATGGTTGCTCGACCTTGAAGTCCCGATGCTTCGGTTCGGGATCGTTGGGGGCGACAATCGTCTCCTGATAGGGGAGGAGGTCGCCCATCGACCAAATGCGATCAGAATACACCATGGCCCGGTCCGTCAGCTTCAGCACCTCGGCAATATCCACAGAGCCCGTTGACGAGGGGTAGCCGCTCGTAACATCATAGAGGTCGAAGTCCTCCGGGAAATGGGCAAGCCCAAGGCTGAGCGCCGTCGCCGCCCCGCGCCGGAAGGTTGACCGCGTCATGAATTCGACGACTGACGGAGCCTTCTCCAGGTAGCGCCATACCTCGACGAGGTCGCTGGGGATTACCTCCGTGGGCGATATCTCCTGAAGATACGCTCGAAGGCAAGTCACGGACAACGAGGCCGAGTCGACCAGGGTAGTCACACATTGCCACGTGTCATATGATTGCGCCTCCTCCGCGCTATCGGTAATCCGACCTATGGAACAGAAGCGGGCAGTGAGCACACCAACGACTTCACAATGCAGTTGTTGTAGGCAGAGGGAAAGAAGAAGGAAGGTTTACCAATTAGCGGTCGACAGAGACCCATGATGAAGCTTTGAAGAGAAGAGAAGTCGTTCTGCAGCCCAGCAACAAGCGCGTCAGACACTTTCCGCTCTTCAGCGGCAGACGTAACAGTAGCTTTCGCTCACTTCCGCCTTCGCCTCCTTGAGATCATGCTCCAGGTCAGCGATTCGCTTTTCGGCCGTGCTCAAAGCAGACTGAGCCGCCGTCAGGTCACCCACCGGGACAAGGCCTCGGCGGGCGTCCTTCGCCTCGGCTGCAACTGCTTGAAGCCCCTTGTTCGTCTCCTGGACGGCAACGAGCTCCTTCTCCAAGCGACACTTCATAGCAAGCCATTCGACCGACTCGCGCTGCAGGCCCTGCGCACACACTACAACGTCAACAACAATGAAATTCCTAAGTGCCCACCCGCTGAAATTTAGCGACTAGGCACTCGGGGACAGGACAATGAAATTCCTAAGTGCCCACCCGCTGAAATTCAGCGACTAGGCACTCGGGGACTGGACAATGAAAATCCTAAGTGCCCACCCGCTGAAATTCAGCGACTAGGCACTCGGGGACTGGACAATGAAAATCCTTAGTGCCCACCCGCTGAAATTCAGCGACTAGGCACTCGGGGACTGGATGACATAAAAACATTAAGAATCCGACCACTGAAATTCAGTGGCCCGATCCTCGGGGACTGGACATACCTGGATGGCAGCGCCTAGCATGTCGTGAAGCTCCAGCGCATCCACAGACGCAAGCACGACCGGAGTATGGCTGCGACGCTGCTCGACCTCCACCTTGGCAACCCCAGGCATCCGGCTCGTCGGCGCCGAGCCACTCGCTGCGGCCGCCTTCGCCATGAAGCGAGGGAAGGTCGCTGCAGATGTTGCTGCACCACTCAGAGCCGGTTCGGCCATATCGGGTGAGTCAACACCCTCCTTGGTCTTCGAGGCCACTTCCGCTAGAGTCGGAGGATCGCTCGGAGCAACCGCCTGATCATCAGAGACCGTGATGACGTCTTCGCCTTTCGTCTTCTTGACGCCTTCGGCGGGAGCAACGACTTCGTCGGCTTTCCTCATCCGTGAGGAGTCCGCCTCGGTGGCGACTGGCAGAACCTTGGCCATAGAAGGATGGCCGATCTTTTTAACACCAGTCCTGCAAAACAGTATTATGAATAAGACTGTCTGGCTACAACGAGAAACAAGCAGATAAACATCACTCACTTGGCGACTGGTATGAACCGCAGACCGGTGCGGATGCTAGCCGGCTTTTCCATCTCGGGCCCCAATTTCTGAGTGAGGCCCGTCTCAAACAAATCGTGTGCCCAAGACACTGACGGCTTCTTCGAAGATGATGCCGCGGCAGGAGCCTCCAGATAATTTCTGCGGGAGCCTCCATTGGAGGCGAGGCCCCTGCGGCTGGAGCAGCCCCCAAACCAACGATCGGGGAAAATGGAGGTGGTAATGACGCCAGCGGCGCCTCGTCCGCGGGGGCGGCAACGTCTGGTGCCATGGTCGCGTGAGCCGCTGCATCCCTATCCGAGCTAGTGGCATCGGAGCTGCTCGCAGATTGGGGCAGAGATATCTGCCTTGCCGGCTTCACCTTCTTCTTCGGCGAAGATTTCTTCTTCTTCTTCGACGGCGTGGCTTCGCGATGCGAGGTATGCTCGGGAAGCTCGTCGTCGTCGTTATCGTGGGGCTAGAGGCTCTTGCTCGCCTCGAGCTCGCGATGGTGTTGACCGCGGGTCTTGCGAACCGTGGGGGCAGCAACTTCGACGGGATCGTCTTCTCCATTGTCGTCGTCGTCGCCTCCGTCGCTGTCAGCGTCATCTTTGGCGGGAGATGACTCGCTTCCGTCCCGGACGGACGAGCTCGAGTTCTCATCTTCCACGGGTGGAAGCCACCCTTCCACCACTTGGAACAACTACAACAAGAACAAACAAACTTAGCACGACCGCGAGTGCAAAAGCTGCGACTGCGAGTGTTAACAGGATAACAACGTATCGTTGGAGCTGGGCGCCTTGCGGTATAAGGGACGACCCCGGCCTTCGCGTCCAGGTACACCGCCTGAGTGATCTTCTTCAGGGCCAGGGTGTAGTTGTTGAGTCTCCACTCAACGAGGCAGGACTTCGTCGGGTCGCTCTTACCCGTATACTCGTACATATAGTGATCGCGGCTGGACAAGGGCACGAGCCGCCTCCCGAGCCAGCAGTTGTAGAGTTTGATGGTCTGGAGGCCTTTCTTCTTCAGGCCGCGGATGGTTTGCAACATTTCGTCAACAACCATCCGCTGGTCCAGCGGGAGCTTGGCGACCTGGAGCGGTCGGCGGAATATCTTGGAAGCGCCACTTCATCGCCTAGAGTCGACTCGATGACGTAGAACCAGAACTTTTTCCACTCGTTCGCCGCCTTAGCGGGCAGCATCAGATCGAAGAACGACGCCTTCGCCTTCAGCTGAAATGTCAGGCCGCTCGCAGCTAGCATTGGGCCGCCTGTCTCTTCGCGGCTGATTCTCCCGTGGAACAAGTCTTGCCATAGGGGAAAGTAGGGCATGTAGCCCATATAGCACTCGTAGAACGCCACGAAGATGGCGAGCTGCTCGATACTATGCGGACCCAGATCCGATGGCTGGATTCCGTAGTAGGCGCAGAAACGCCGGAAGAAGAGGGAAGTCGGGAAGCCTAGCCTGTAACACCCTCAGAATCGGACCTATGCAAGTTTGAGCGAAACCCGCCAAACCCGCATAGAAACGATTCAAAGGTGCCCACCAGGCACTTTCGTGCGGGTGGAAAACGAAGTAATAACGTTACACAACAGTCCTCGATGGAACCCACAGAACAGATATATATAACAGCGACTCCATGAGTCAAGAATACAGATATACAGTACAAAGATCCAAATCACCTTGAGAACGATATAGCGTCCAGCTACGGACAAGATGCAAATGGGGCTAAGAGCCCTGAAGAATAACCAATGGCGTCCATAACCCTGCCCAGGCCAAGCCGGAAGGGTATCCCTGCTAACGGCATCGATCTCAAAACCTGCTAAAACAAAAGGGGTGCCGACAAAGGGCAAAGGAAAAAGAGGAGCGTCAGTACTGAGGCCAGTACACGGCGAGGCTAGAATTCGGCGGTCCTAGCCTACATAGGTATGGTGGACTGAAGCGGCAGCGGCAGCACGCGCTAAACAACCTATAGAGACTCGATACAACTGGCGGCTATCAGAGAGGGATAAGAAAGACCTATCCGGAACCAACCTGATACTACCATCAAACAAACCCATCCTGGTGTCTCCCCCTCGAGACCAAACGAGGAAGTCAACCGAGGAACTCACACCGTTGGCAGTTTTATTTATTCAGTTATCGTTGCAACAATTACTAGTCAGGTATAGATAATCATCCTGATAAAATAAGCAGTGGGCACTTTTAGTTAACCATTCCGTGATAGTTGCAACACTTACTAGTCAGATACAATTAGCATGAGATAACCCAAAACCTAGCAGTTGTTGGTACTTTTATTTAGCCATTCCGTTATAGTTGCAATACTTACTAGTCAGGTACAAGGGTCGCAAGCGACAAACCAAACAAGCACTTGTGGGCAGTTTTATGTAGCCATTCCATTATAGTGAAGCTGATTACTAGTCATTATAAGGTCAAATTTATAGCACTACTTTAGTTATGCTTGTCTATGATCGAGATACTGTGCTCCAAGTTGTCCATAACCGCGGACACGGCTTTCAGAAAGTTTTACCCGGCCGGGGTGCACCAATAGCAACACACACTCGATCAACCTCGGAAAAACCAAATCAAAAACCAACGAGGCTTTCACGACAAAGCAATCACAGGATTCAGAAATATTTCAGGGGGACACCCCATTGAGTAGACCAAGAAGCCAAATGACTCGATCGACTCAAGGTTTGCAACAATGGCTGTAAACGACTGGGAACCCAAAACTGGGCTTGTCGATACCGCGAAAACATTCCGCTTACCTAAACAGTACAGTGTGCTCCTCGCACAATTTAAATAAAGCAGTAGCATGGCATAAGTACAGGATAGTAAATAAAACCTCAAACTAGTTTGTGGCCCCAAGAAATAAGAATGAATCAAGCTCTGGCTCAGGGGGGTCCCATAATCCTCCCGGATGTGGATAGCGCGATAAATCAAGGAACAGGTATCAAGCACTCGGGGTCCTACGGGACACAAGTGGGCGGTCGGAAACCAAATATTATCTATCACCCACCGATGCCTCTGCTTACTTCAATTTTAGTTGCTAAACAGGAATTAAAGTGAACGATAAGTAAAGCCATGATCATCTCCAACATCAACATGCGGCAAGGCTCCAACAACGGTGGTACTTAACGGCACGCAACAGCACTTGAGCAAGCGACTACGACGCGCAAGTCCAACTATCTACCAAACATCAGGTAATAGGATGTGTCCAAGGCAATATAGGGCTGCAAGGGATATCACGGGTACGGAAACTAGAGCATCGCAACACAGATAGCAATAGATCAACAGGAGGGAAATAAATACTATAAAAGTAAGATAGGTAGAAAGGGGGAGATGCTCGCCTGAAAACATTGTCGAAGGTTCAACCGAAGATTGGGTCGACACTCGCATCAACTCAACGGCCTTATCCGCGAAGAAGAAAAACACTAGAATAAACACCGGATGCAATATTTAATACTACGGCAAAAGATCGGGCATGATGCATGTATGATTCATGGCATGGTGAAGGTGCGATGCACTTAGGTCAATATTAAGTGGAACCGGGGTCCCGACATTTGATTAGGTGGTTCATGTTATTTATCTACCCCGCAAATTAAATGTTGTATTAACATGGCAAGACAAGTTACCGGTTCGCTACACAAATTTAAATGAGGCCAATATGAGACTAGATTTGCCCGCATATGGGCCCCATATTTAATTAGGTGAATCGTCAAAAGGCCCCCAAACCACATGATAATATGCATGCGAGTATCACAATTCAATATGCGACAAGTCTATTATATTATAAAATAGGGTTTTCGGGAAGGGGGTTCACACACTAGAGGGCCTCGACGAACTTGGGGTTCCGGGGTTCGGGGTCGGTCTCGGGGTTCAGGGTTCGACGGAAACGGTCTCGACGGGAAGTAGATCTTGTCGCGCGAGCGTCGGTATTTCCGGAAAGGAGAACTTGTCGTCCAGGGTCTCGGTGTCCGGGGTGAAGTACTCGGCGTCCTCGAGGGAGTACTTGGTTCGGTGTCGGGGCGCATTGGGTCCGCCCTGGTCGATGTCGTTCTTGTCGCATTCGCGGTCTTCGGGTCATGTCGACGGTCATGGCGTCCGGAAGACGATCTTGGCGGTCCAGGAGAAGATCTTGGGGTTCCCCATCGGCGGCCTTCGGGTACGGGGGTCTCGGCGACCTTGGCGGTTCCGAGGGGTTCTTGTCGCATCCGAAAACTATGTGGAGTCCTTGGCGGTTTTTCTTGAAAACCCTCGGGTACATCTCCAAAAAGATATTGTGGTACTTGGGCTAGCAACACGGGAACACAACCTCTGTAACATGACACTGGTGTGATGCCCGTACGTGTCCCTAGCTCAAGCACTCGATGCACGGTCTCCAAACACCAGGGATGGGGCGAGCTGGGCGGGCACGCTCTGCAGGGAAAGGCGATGCGTGACGACGACGAGGAGGTGGCATGGAGCAGACCCGCCGGGCGACGAGCCGGGTCCAAGGAGCAGCGGGCGGTGGTCGGGCCAGGGTGGCGGCCGGGTGGCAGCGAGGCACAACAGAGGAGCTCGGCGGGCTGGAGAGCGGCGCGAGGGGGGCGCAGCGGGCGGCGCTGGAGGCGGCCACCGACGAGCGCTGAGGCGGGGCGCGACCGACGGTGTTTGAGGCCGACGCAGCCCGCGGACGGCGGAGCGAGGAGGGCTCGGGCTAACGGAGGGCGGTGCTCCCGCGCAGAGGCGAGGGCGGGGCGGAGCTTGGCCGGCGAGCGGCAGGGCGGAGCTTGGCCGGCGAGTGGCGGGCGAGCTTGGCAGCGAAGGCGGAAGAGGAGGAGGACCGGACGGGGAGAGGGAGGAGAAGCGCTGGGGTGGAGGGAGGCGCGGGAGAGGACGACGGGGAGGCGCGGGAGGAGAGGGAGGCCGGCGGGCGGTGGAGGGCGAGCAGGGCGCGTGGGAGGACGAGGTGGGGGAGAAGGGCGACGGAGCGGCGGCCTCCGGTAAGCGGGGCGGGGCGGCCGGAGGGGGAGGAGAGGTGGCGAGGGAGGCTCGAGCGGGAGGGGGTGGAAGGAGCAGAGGAGGAGGGAGGAAGAAGGCGAGGTCGGGGGAGCGGGGGATCACGCGGGGGGGAAGGGAGTGGACCAGGTCCAGGGTGGGGGTGGCCCGGAGGGGTGGGACCCAGGGCGCGGGTCCACGCGGGACAGGGAGAGGAGAGAGGGAAAGAGGGGGCCGGCAGGTGGGGTCTGGGGGTGGGGTTGAGTGGGGAGTGGGGTGGTGATGTGGAGGCGGGGCAGGGGCCAGGGGGTGAGGTGGCGCCCCGGGGTTGGTGGGGGATAGGTCCAGGTTGAGGTGGCGACCGGCGATTGGCTGGGGTGATGTGGAGGGTTTGGGGTAGACTAGGACTAGGTAAGAAAAGATTTCTGGGTGGCTGATTGATGAGGTGGCAGAGTGGGTAGGAGTTTGGGGAAGGGGTGAGGTGGCACACTTCGGTTGGTGGGTAGAATAGGTTTGGGTGGTTTTAGGATTTAGGTGGGGCTGGTTTAGGTGGACCGATTTGTTCTGGGGTGGTTGTTCGGGTCAAATCGGCCCGTTCGACTGCCCCCACTAAAATAATTAAATATTTTATTTGTTTAAAACAAAGTTTCTGCAAACCGATAGCAGACAAAACAAAATAATCCGGAGACCCGGGTTTGCGTGTTGAACAAAGGCGGGGCGTTTAGAAAACAAAACTAGGTTTTTCCGAAAATAATTTTATGCAAGAAAATGCAAGATGATGACGATGCTCAAATACAATGCGGCATGATGACATGAGCATGCGGTCATGATGATGCAATGCACAAAAACAACGCGATTTTCTAGTAGTGGTTTTGCGGGATGCCACATAGCCCCAGCTCCAGGTGGCTGGTGAAGCAGATGAATTCTCCCTCGCGTGGATCCGGAGTCACTTATCCGGCCGCGGGGATGTGCCATCTGCTGACGCGGAGGATTCCGGCCTCCTCGAAGGATGCTAGTAGCGCCTTGGTGCACTTGGATCTACCCCACGGTTCGGTGGAGGGGGCCATCGGTTGGAAATTCGTGGAAGTCGAGGATCTCTGGATTGTTTTGATCGCTGCGCGGAATGGGCACACAGAGATGGGCGGAATCGGGGGAAGAAAGGAGAAGCGTTTCCCCATTCGCCTTTCATTCCCCTTATATAGCGGTTGCTACCCGCCAGTTTCGGGGGCCGTTACTGCGCGGTAATTACACCGAAGTTACCGTTGGATTACCCAACGGCTAGTTTGACCACAGTTGACGGTCCAACTTCAACTACTCGGCTCGTCGCTCCCAGCGACTCGCCGACCCGATCACTATAACAGTGACTAAGTATTTGCCGACCCGATCGCCGAGCTGCAGTATGATTGGTCGCCGCTATTGTGACTAAATGACTAGTTCTTTCTTTTGTTCAAGAGTCCGCCGTCGATTCGACTAGGCGTCCGCATTGGACTCGCATACTCCGACAGCCAGCAAACACCTACGACAAATCAACGACGGCCTCGGGTACTACTAATGGGGATATGCCTACCGGGGTATACCCAGCAGGACGTTTCCTACTGGCCCAAGCGTCAGCGAGTGGGCCTGCAGGACGGCGACTGGATCAAGACTTGGCGTGGATTCAAGCGACTAGAAGCTGAAGGCCCAGTAGTTAGGCCCAGTCGGACTAGGTCATAGAATCTCCGAATCCTTAACTAATTCGGTTGTGATCTGTAAACCCTAGGGAGGTGAGTCTATATAAACCTCCCTAGAGGACGCATAGAGGATACGTTCCATCATACACCCAAACGACTCGCCGCCTAGCCGTCGAGCTCGCCCCATTGTACTCTCACCATAATACAATCTAGCAGGAGTAGGTCTTTACCCTCCGGGGGGACGAACCTGGGTAAACCCTTGTGTCTCAACCCTCATCCCGCACCGCAGATGGCTGGCCGCCCTTGCCCCATGTTCTACTACTCGCTGCCGATTGCAGCATCTGTCGGGGTCATTCCCACGACACACTATTTCCGGGCCTCATCAAAGGCAGCCTTCTCGAGGGGTAGCCGGCGCCATGCTCCTGCAACATGATGGTCCTCCGCGGTGATGTCTGCGAGAAACCGATCGAGCCAGGTGTGAGCAGCTGACACAATGCCATGGAGGTTCCCCAATATACCAAGGGCGGTGTCGGATGACAACAGGACAAGCTTGCTCGGGCCCACGCCCTCCCCTTAGGAAAATCACCTTGGTCACCATGGATGGGGGATGGTGTCGCGTCTTGCACACCCACGAGATCCTCAGGCGGCAGGGTGTCGCCGCTCCCCGCGGCCATCACTGAGTCGGCCCGACCCTCTTCAAGGGAACGGTCCCCTGCCTTAGGGCAGGGGGTTGCGCGTGCTAGCGATCCTCCGGCTTTGACAACGCTAGGTTAGAGGTTCTTCGGAGCTGCAAGGGAGCCGGAGTTTCCCGCGGCATGCACCTAAGTTCCTCCAGAGCCCGATCTCGACCTCTTCTTCCTCCTCTTCTTCTCGCACCTGCATTAGAACAGTAGACTGACGAAGCAGGAAAGGGAAGGGAAAAAAGAGGGACAAGGGAAAGCCTCGCGAGGCCAACTCACCCTACGACTTCTGTTCTTACAAGGACCAATTGGCCCTCTTCATGCCTGGAGGAAGAAAGGTGCGGCCCTCGTTAGATCTTAGACGCTTCCCGGTCATGCGTGCCGCAATTCGACCACTAGCCGCCCTGGCTCTGGTGATGAGAATGCGGTCTGCACAGCCGGTGAAGTTGCGGTCCTTAGCCTCGGGAGGATCCGTGACGTCCTCCTCTGAATATGACATGCTATTGATCATCCGCCCGCGCCTGATAGTCCAGAAGGATTTGAAACCGCCGCCAGGATCCGTATCTTCATCGTCCAACTCAACCAAGGGGCATTCGCCCTGAGCATCAAAGGTGGGAAGACCCGCGCGAGTGGCATGCACATTGCCCTCCAGATACAGGGGACGCGCGCCAAGGGGAAGCTTCACCATGGCCTCTGTGTCCAAAAGCAGGCGCATGAGGGCGGTGATGACCCACAAGTATAGGGGATCGCAACAGTCTTCGTGGGTAGTATTACCCAATTTATTGATTCGACAAAAGGGGAGCCAAAGAATACTTGCAATCCTTAACAACTGAGTTGTCAATTCAGCTGCACCTGGAAATAGTTCTTTCTCACAGAAGTTTATCAGTAACAACAGTTTGGTAGTAGCAACAGCAACAGTAGAACAAGAGTAATAGCAACAGTAACAGTAAACAGTGGGATTCGAGTGCAGTAGGCATAGGGATGGATGGATGGGCGTTGCATGGAAAAGTCTAAACATGTAACTTCAAGATCTAGGGCATTGCAGATAAATAAGAATAAGCATCCAAGTACTAAACAATCCTAGGCATGTGCTCCATATATAGTCATGCGTGCTCGAAGTGAGAACTT
Source organism: Avena longiglumis (assembly GCA_030063025.1). Classification (NCBI taxonomy): domain Eukaryota; kingdom Viridiplantae; phylum Streptophyta; class Magnoliopsida; order Poales; family Poaceae; genus Avena; species Avena longiglumis. Next base: position 175,068,313 of record CP125977.1, on the reverse strand, counting down.
GCACAACATCTTCTGTCCAGCCAGCCCATTGTAGCGGGGACTCTAGGGAACTACTGGCAATTAAGGTACTCCTTTTAAAAGAGAACCGGAGCAAAGCATTAACACCCCGTGAACACATGTGATCCTCACACCACAGCCATCCCCTCCGGTTGTCCCAATTTCTGTCACTTCGGGGCCTTTGGATCCGGACAATGATATGTGTAACAACTTGCAGATAAGATCACAAACAATACTATCATAATGATTCAATAATAAGTTTAGATCTGAGATCATGGCACTCGGGCCCTAGTGACAAGCATTAAGCACAACAAGTTGCAACAAAGTCAAATAGCACTAATAGATATACTAGGCACTATTCCCTAACAATCTTATTCGATTACATGATAGAACTCATCCAATCCCTACCATCCCCATAGCCTACATCGGGGGATTACTCACTCATGGATGAGGGAAACATGGATGGTTGATGGAGAGGCGTTGGTGATGACGATGGCGATGATCCTCCCCAAATTCCTCGTCCCGGCAGGGTGCCAGAATGGAGTTTCTGGTTCCGAATCACGGATCATGGTGGTGGTGGCGTAGCAGAACTCTTTTCTGGAAAACATCGAACCCCCTTTGGTTTTTAGGTCAAGGGGTAACTTATAGGCGCAGAGGGAGCCCGAGGGGGTGCCTGGGGTGGCCCACCCCCTAGGCGCGGGAAGGGCCCACCCGCGTCTGGCAGGGGTGTGGGCCCCCAGGCCTCCACTCCGTTTCGTCTTCTGACTCCATGGATCTTCTGGTGAAATATAATTTTTGGCATATTTTCCGGGATTTTTCCTGATAGTTGATTTTCTGCACAAAAACTAGACACCAAGGTAATTCTGCTGAAAACAGCGTCAGTCCATGTTAGTTGTATCCAAATCACACAAGTTTAGAGGAGAAACAATAGCAAAAGTGTTCGGCAAAGTAGGTACGTTTTGTACGTATCAACTCCCCCCAAGCTTAGCTTATTGCTTATCCTTAAGCAATTCAGTTGAAAACTGAGTGTGATAAAAGAACTTTCACGAACACATTTGCTTCATATGATATATATATTCTCAGCATGGGAGTATATGCTTAAACCATTCATAATAAGAAGTATGCAACTAAGTCTTCTCAATAGTCATTGCAAGCTATAAAGAGAAACCAACTCAATAATAATAAGTAGCATGAAACATAAACATAAGCAACATTGCAATTCTCATAATAAGGTATGATAGAGTGGTATCTCGCTTGCCTTTGTTTGTAGAGCACAATATAAATGCCAAGGCACCTCTGAATTTCAAGTGAAGACTAGAAGTAAAGATATCAGAGATACAAGCATCAAAGTCATGACATAATTAACCAAGTTTTGAAACAAACACAAGAATGACAACTATGCTCTCAAGAAGGTGCTCATAGAATAAGTGGTGACTCAACAAGGTTGTGAAAAGGTTCTGAAAAGTTTGAAAAGCTTCCAAATGCTGAAAGAAAGGTACTCATTAGCTTTGAGCTCTCATTTCCCCTATCATAGGCATCTTCATATGGTTAAAGTGAAAGTGAGGTCCAATCCGAGTTATATGCTTGACAGACCATAAACTGGAAATCCCAAGTCCCTTGAGTACGAGGGCCGCTCCGCATGCTACTCAACTTTGGTTACCAGTAAGTTCTTGTCATTGTAAATACATGCATATCATAGAGAACCGCCAACGGGGTACCCCTTGCACATGATACAGGAGCTATCCCGTGATCAAAATGAAAAGGCAAGAAGACAATGAGCATCTCAGCAATCTTTTTATTTACTATGTGCATAGCTTTTTATTGAGGATGCTTCATGAATGCTCATTATGGTGATGCTACAAGTTTCCACCATGATTAGGCATGGCTTAGTCTAGCGGCCCAAGCGTTTCTCTAACACAATGTATATACTCCATGAACTCACAAGCTCCCTTTTTATTTCACACCAACGACATCCGTGAACAAAAGAGCAAGGTATCAACTGGATATGTATCCAAAAAAGTGTTGAAAGCGTTCCCTATGATAGCACGGTTCTGCTGACTCCCGGCATATAATTTGCAAGCATATAACTTTCATGGACAGGTCACAATGGTTCAAGATTATTAAGTGCAAGGAATAAAGTGTGCCATCAAGTTCGTGAGAGCTTTACTAACTAACTTTCTCAAAACAGACAAACATTTTATTTGGAAGAAAACAAGGCATATAGAATATGCACTGAAGTAGCAAATGATGCTAATAGGTAGGTATGGTGGACATAGTTGGCAATATTGGTTTTGGGGAGTTGGAAGCACAGGTAGAGCTCAAAATCAGTGCAAGTGAAGGCTAGCAATAGAGAGGGAGCGATAAACGAGAGAGCAATAATTGTCATAATCATGCTTGCAACAAAACAGGACTAATTATGGCATGAAAGTGATACAAGAACTCTGAGGCAAAATAAATCATCGAGGCTTACTGACTATTGTTTAGTCATATGCATGCGTGAGCATGTGCCAAGTCGATTCACATGAAACTTTCAGAGGAGGATACCATAATATCATACCAAGTTATGAATAAAACAATGCAAGCAAACATTCATATGACATGCTACAAACTATTAGTAAGCTGGAGTTAATCACAAACAAGCAAGAACTACTAAGCATTCATAATAACATACACCTTACATGAACATACTAAGCATGCTCACAATGATGAGTATATGTACAAAAATGAAAACAAATAGAGTTTGTTACCAGCCTCTTACCACACCTCAAGTTGTCTTAATCTTCATTATTGCCCTTCACTTGTGTGACTTGAATAATAACATGAAACCAAAACTCCACTAAGGACAGCTGAACCCTGCAAAGAACTCACAAAACCAAAGAATAACAACAAATATTTTTGGTGTTTTCGGGTATTTTTTAAAGAAATCAAACAAAGCAAAACCAAACAAAGAAAAAGCAAACCAAACAAGAAGCAAACAAAGCAAAATCTATTTGGATTTTTCTTTTAAGGCAAACCAAAGCAAAGAAAGAAACCAAGAGAAACAATGAAAATATTTTTGGTATTTTTGTGTTTTGATAAAGCAGAAACAAAACCAAAAAGAAAGCGAAACAATGGATATACAAAGAACCGACCGAACATGATATATAGATGAGTGTGATGTCGGTATACCTCCCCCCAAGCTTAGGCTTTTGGCCTAAGTGGGGCTCAATCCCATGGTGCCCAAGAAGGTGCACCTACGTAGTACGTCGAGGAGGCTCCCTCGTCCTGGTATGAGCTCGAGGCTTCCCCTATGTAGTACACAGAGGTGTCGTATGAGGGCGCTTCCCCCTGATAGCGTCCATGGAAGCCAAGTACGTGCAGCTTATCATCCATCTCCACCTTGGAGCGTGACAAAGGTCCCTAGGAAATACTGAACAAAGTGGTTTGGGGGAGAGGGATCTCTCTCTCTCTTCCCCGTCAATAAACAGCATTCTATAAACCAAGTTCTCAAGGGTAGAGTTGGTGGTGACAAAGTGATGTGCTTTCATTGCAGCAAGATCAAGCCTCTGAGGAGCCAAGACTGTATCATTTGGATCAACAACAAGGTCCAAGGCCGCAACAACACGTATAGCAATAATTCCCCCATAAATGGGTACCTTAGCAGCTAAACGACGAGCAATAAGAGAACCAAGATTGTACCTAGTTTCATTGTTGAGCGCAGCAGCTATGAAGGCCAATTGATAGTTGGAAATATTACTAGTGTTCTCCCTACCAAGAACACTAGTGGCAAGATAGTAAGCGAAGTACCTAATGGCTGGGAGTTGAATTTTTTTTATCTTTCCCCGTTGAGCTCTACGCTCATCATCATTGGTTATCCCCCGGTAAAGCTCCAAAAAATCAGCAGGTTGAGCTAGAATCTTCTTCGCCGACCCAGCTGTACCAAGCCCGAGGGCCTCAAAAAATTTCTTCAATGTCAAATTATAAGACCTGCCATAAATTTTGAAAGACACATCTGGCTTGAACATGCTGTTAGTAAAAGAAAAGCTCTCCACAAATGTTTTAGTGATCATTGCATATTGCATGCTCTCATCCTGCATATAACTTGTTAGTCCATCCCTCCGAACCAAGGTCATAAAATCATCAAGAATCCAGCAGCCCGCAAGAAGGTTTGGCAAGGAAAGGTGGAGGGGTGTGCATCCCCTTCATCTCCTTCGTCGCCAAATCGCGGAGTCATGAGATCCTCATTGTATGAGGGCCTAGCACGGGAGGATGATCTTGAAGGCCTTGCCCTTCTAGGTGCATCACTCTCAAATATTTCACCAAATGAGTGGTTGTCCATGACCTCTTTATTCCTGAAATTTTTAGACAAACATCAAACCAAGTGATTTCCAAGTTGATAAATGATGAGAAACTACTATAGGAACTTGCTAGATGGATACACATGCATCAAAATAAAATCTCTAAGCATAGAACAAGCATGCAAGCTCACACAACCTGACACCTATAGCAGCAAAATACTCAAGATACAATCTACCAATCACAAATCTAATTGGACAAGTGGAGGAGGCACATACCAAGGGGCAATCCCTCCAAAAATCAACAGCAAAGATGGGCTAAGAAAGGAGATCGAAAATCACGAGAAAGAATAGCAAGAACTCGAGCTTGAGAAAGTTTTCCGGTGTTTTTCGGGAGAGAGAAAGAAGATGGCTGGGAGGAGGCACCTTGCAAGGGCCCAGGTAGGCCACACTCCACCCAGGCGCCACATGTAGGTAGGCCACGCCTACCAGGGGTGTGGGTGCCTGGGGTGCCCCCTGGGTCACTCTAGGTGTCTCTCTGCCCCTTTTTCGAGGAAAAAAATATTTTGAATTTTCTGGGATTTTTCGGGAAACTTTATTTTTGGCCAATTTTCAGGGTATGAAAATTGATTTTCTCGCAGAAACAGACTTTTTTCAGAATAAGCAAAAGCAATCAAAAACCAAACTACAAAAGTTCTAAGACACACTCACAAGCAAATAACTAGCAAAGCTAAAGCTAACAAGAGAAAAGACAAAGACTGGGAAGGAGAAAAGTGAAGGAAATCAAGTATAACCACGGTGGAAACATTATTTTGTTCATTAAAAACCTTTTGTTAACAAGGTTGATCAAGTCTTGTTACCAACACAATCTATATGAAACAAAACTTTGTATTCCACAAAGTGATTATGTTACCTCAAGCTTGATAGCAATGCTCCCAATCATAATAGTTTCAAAATTTTCTTGTGGAATGGGACAATATATTTCTCCAACCTTGATGCTCTCAATATTTTCAATGGAATTCAAGCAATAGCTCTTAGCAACCTTCTTGGGGAAATAAACAGTATGCTCTTTGTCATTAATATTGAATGTAAATTTTCCTTGATTACAATTAATGACAGCACCTGTAGTATTAAAAAAAGGTCTCCCAAGAATAATAGACATATTATCATCTTCAGGCATTTCAAGCACAACAAAATCAGTTAAAACCAAGCAATTATGAGCCACTTGAACAAAAACATCCTCACATATACCAATAGGAGTTGACTTATCAGCCATTTGCAAAGATATATCAGTTGGTATCAACTTATCTAGCTGGAGTCTCTTGTAGAGAGAAAAAGGCATAACACTAACTCTAGCTCCCAAATCACATAAAGCAGCTCTAACATAATTATTCTTAATAGAGAAAGGAATAGTTGGTATACTTGGATCACCAAGTTTCTTTGGAACCTTACCATTGAAGGAATAATTAGCAAGCAAAGTAGAAATCTCCTCATTAGGAACCTTCCTTTTATTAGATACAATATCCTTCATATAATTTGAATAAGGAGGCAACTTAATAGCATCTGTCAAAGGAATTTGCAAAAATAAAGGTTTCATCCACTCACAAAACTTGTTGTAGTGTTCTTCCTCCTTTGACCTGTGTTTCTTACCTGGAAAAGGAATAGGTTTCTGCACCCAAGGTTCTCTCTCTTTACCATGTTTATTAGCAATAAAATCTTCCTTTGTGTACCTAGTGTTCTTAGTGTGCTTCTCAGGTTCTTACTCAACTTCCTCCTTATCAGGAGCATCATTTTTATCGTTACCACTCTCAGTTTCAGCATCAGAGATTGATATACTATTAGGATCTACAGCAGGTTCAAGTGGTTCCTCAACTATCTTATGTTTCTTTTTCTTTCTCTTACGAGGACTACCACTACTTTCACCTTGTTGAGAATCCTGCTCAATTCTTTTAGGGTGTCCTTCAGGATATAAAGGATCTTGAGTAGCTATACCACTCCTAGTTCTAATTCCATAAGCATGTTTATTTCCTGAGGCATTAACTAGCATATCCTTTTGTACCTTAGAAAGTTGATCAAGTTGAGTTTGAACCATTTGAAAGTGTTTACAAAGAATTTTAATATCATTAGAAGTTCTTTCCACAATATCTTTCAACTCTTTAATAGCTCTAGAGTTTTCCAATAAATGATTCTGAACTTGTTTATTAAAATTACCTTGCTTAACAATAAAAATGTCAAGTTCCTCTAAACATTGATCAGGAGGCTTACCATAAGGAATATCACCTTCATCAAAGTGTTGGAGAGAGTGTACCTCAATAGTAGATGAGTGAGGAATTGTCTTACATAATTCTTCTATAGGAGGTAGATTCTTCACATCTACAACTCTAATACCTTTCTCCTTTAGACACTTCTTAGCTTCCTTCGTCACTTCATCATTTAATGCAATAACTCCCCTCTTCTTTGGTGTTGGTATTGGAACTGGTTTAGGAACATCTGGTTCAGGAATAATAGTCTCGGAAGTATTTAGCTCAGTTGAAGTCCAATCATCATAATTCTTGCTTATTTTAGTCATTAATTCTTTAGCATCTATAGGAGTTCTTTTCCTGAAAACACAATCAACAAAGCTATCTAGGTATGTCCTAGAATCATTAGTTAGTCCATTATAATAAATATCAAGAAGCTCATTCTTAGGTAATGGACATCCAGGATGTGCATGAATCAAGGCACAGAACCTTGTCCATGACTCAGGAAACTTCTCTTCTTCTCCCTGTTTAAAATCAAAAGTCTCTACAAAGCAGCATGTATAGCACTTGGAGGAAAATATTTCTGGAAGAAAGAAGCAATCAAGCAATCAGGGCTATCAATGGAACCAGGAGGTAATCTATTAAACCAAGCCCTAGCTTCTCCTTTTAGTGAAAAAGGGAAGATCTTAGTAACAAAGACTTGCGCATCTTAAAATCATCAGAGAATAAAGCACTCATAGTAGAAAGCTCATTCATATGAGCCACAACACTCTCATTTTCACTCCCACGGAAAGGTTCTTTCTCAACAATATCTAAATAGGATAAATCAAGAGAGAAATCATAATCTTTATCTTTAATATCTATGGGAGAAGTGGCAAACTTAGGATCAGAGGACAACTTAGGAATAATAGTATGTCTAGCAAGGATACTCTTAATAGAACTAGTACCATGTGTGTTTTGGCACTCTTCAACAAAATCATCAGTAAACTCAATGTAGCCATCATTAATATCATAACTCTCTCTAGACTCAGGTGATCTAACAGGTGTAATAGTTTCTTCACTAGGAGTTTTGGTATTTCCTAGACTAGCCATAGTAGCATCTAGGAAATGACTTAATGAACCACTCACATCAAGCACAGTATAAGTAACATCATGAGTATCAAAAGAAGTTTCAGACTCAGCAGTAGTAGCAGTGTGTGTATGTGGTGGTGGTGTAACAACCTTACTTAAAACAGATGGTGAATCAAGAGCAGCAGAGGTGTTTAGGACTGTACCTCTTCTTGTAGTGGATGGTAAGATAGGGAACTTTACATCACGAGAATTCCCCATGATGAAAGGAGTAGCAGTGAACAATAATAGATCCAAGTGAACTTACAAATAAAGCTATGCTCCCCGGCAACGGCTCCAGAAAATAGTCTTGATGACCCACAAGTATAGGGGATCGCAATAGTCTTCGCGGGTAGTATTACCCAATTTATTGATTCGACACAAGGGGAGCCAAAGAATACTTGCAAGCCTTAACAACTGAGTTGTCAATTCAGCTGCACCTAGAAATAGTTCTTGCTCACAGAAGTTTATCAGTAGCAACAGCAACAGTAGAACAAGAGTCATAGCAACAGCAATAGTAAACAGTGGGATTTGAGTGCGGTAGGCATAGGGATGGATGGACGGGTGTTGCATGGACAAGTCTAAATATGTAACTTCAAGATCTAGGGCATTTTAGATAAATAAGAATAAGCATCCAAGTACTAAACAATCCTAGGCAAGTGCTCCATATATAGTCATGCGTGCTCGTAGTGAGAACTTGCACAACATCTTCTGTCCAGCCAGTCCGTTGCAGCGAGGCCTCTAGGGAACTACTGGCAATTAAGGTACTCCTTTTAATAGAGCACCGGAGCAAAGCATTAAAACTCCATGAACACATGTGATCCTCACACCACATCCATCCCCTCCGGTTGTCCCAATTTCTGTCACTTCGAGGCCTTTGGATCCGGACAATGATATGTGTACACAACTTGTAGATAAGATCACAAAAAATACTATCATAATGATTCAATAATAAGTTTAGTTCTGAGATCATGGCACTCGAGCCCTAGTGACAAGCATTAAGCACAACAAGTTGCAAAAAAGTCAAATAGCACTAATAGAGATACTAGGCACTATGCCCTAACAATCTTATTCGATTACATGATATAACTCATTCAATCCCTACCATCCCCATAGCCTACAATGGGGGATTACTCACTCATGGATGAGGGAAACATGGATGGTTGATGGAGAGGCATTGGTGATGACGATGGTGATGATCCTCCCCAAATTCCCCGTCCCGGCAGGGTGCCAGAACGGAGTTTCTAGTTCCGAATCGCAGCTTCTGGTGGTGGCGTCGCAGCGGAACTCTTTTCTGGAAAACATAGAACCCCCTTTGGTTTTTAGGTCAAGGGGTAAATTATAGGTGCAGAGGGAGCCCGAGGGGTGCCTGGGGTGGCATCACCCTCCTAGGCGCGGGCAGGGCCCACCCGCGCCTAGCAGGGGTGTGGGCCCCCCAGGCCTCCACTCCATTTCGTCTTCTGGCTCCGTGGATCTTCTGGTGAAATATAATTTTTGGCAAATTTTCCGGGATTTTTCCTGATAGTTGATTTCTGCACAAAAACTAGACGCCAAGGTAATTCTGCTGAAAACAGCATCAGTCCGTGTTAGTTCTTTCCAAATCGCACAAGTTTAGAGGAGAAACAATAGGAAAAGTGTTTGGGAAAGTAGATACGGTTTAGACATATCAGGCGGCCACCATATCCTCAGCACGAAGCCCCTCAGAAAGTCTAGCCACGTCCCGGCTGGGTGACATGGTCTATAGGGGCCTCTGGTGCTCCTAAAGGGAAGCGATATGCTGTCGCAAGTACTCCCGCACCACCATCTTGCTGGTTAGGCCTTGGCTACTCAAGTGCGCCACGCGCCTCGCGAGGGGGCCAGGGCTCATGCAGGCTGCCGCTTTACGGGCCCATCCTGGTTTCTTCACGGCCGCTCCCGCCGGGACACGGAGCTGTGGCCAAGCCCGGCCAGCATACACCAGCACCAGTCATGGCGAACTTGAAGGGTTCACAGCATAGAAAACAAAAAAATTCCTACGATGGGAACTATGTACCAAGATCTATCTACTAGATACAAACAACGGGAGGATGTATATCCGTAGAGAACATACCCTTTAAGACCGACAAAGCTTAACGAGTTCAACTCGTGGTTGATGTAGACGATCTCTTGTCGATCTCAAGATCGAGAGGACGTCCTAGCATCGCAAAGCAGCAGCGCATCCGTCCTCGCACACACGTACAAGACACCGAGCAACCTCCGCCTCCTCTCTCCAGCGATGCAGCGGAAGCACAACCCTTTCTTTCCGAATAGCCACCGGGAACATGTATCTTGCTAGTCCGAGACCATGGGGATAAATTCTAGAGGGGGAGAGAGATCCTTCACGAGGAGGTGTGAGTGAGAAGTGAGGAGAGGGGTGCCTTTTATAGGAGGAGGGGGGCACCCAAAGGGGTGGCCGCCGGCCATGGGGGCTGCCCCCTCCCCTCCTTCATTCATGTGGGTGGACACTCCACTCACAAAAATCCATTCAAATCCCTCCACTCAAAATCCCACTCAAACTTGCTATTAAATTTCCACCAAATTTAATGCAAACTCTCATTAAATAAAACTCTTTTATTTATTCAGAATTTTGTCAATTACTTTAATGACAAACATTCACATATAACCCCTTGCTAAAATTCTATTTCACATGCATAACCACTTTATGCAATTTCACCCGAAAACCTGTTTCGATATCTAGTGAAATAAATTCTTGCGCTTGTTTATTCTTTCAGCATGAAACATTTGCAACCAACTGGATGTTAGTGTCCCTTAAGTTTGTCACCCTACGGTTCATGAATAATGCGGACATGATCGAGACCCTTCTCCGATCAATAATCAGTAGTGGGACCTGGAGATCCATACTGACTCCCACACATTCAACGATGACTTTCCTGTAATCGTCGGAACCTTTTACGCTTGTATCTTAATCCCTTTGTTTCACGACATATTACATGTCCGAGATTCGATCATCGGTATCTCCATACCTAGTTTGATCTCGTTACTGACGTGCACTCTTTTCTCGTTCCCGTGATATAACATTCTAGTGATCAAATCACTTGCTTGCAAGCTAACCAATGTGATATAACCGAGAGGGCCCAGAGTATATCTATCCGTCATCGGGATGAACAAATTCCACTCTTGATCCATGATTCTCAACATAACACTTTAGTAGCTTTGAAGCCATCTTTATAATCACCCGCCACGGTGACGCTTTGATGTCAACAAGAAACTCTTCCGGTGTTAGTGATTGGCATGATCTCATGGTCTAAGGATTAGGATCACTTCGTAAGTTGTTTATAGCAATATAAACTCAATGACTTTTATCGTAATGCTATACTTCGGATGAATGTTCATCACACCATTACACTAATGTTGTGATCTCGTTATTAACAACATCCAATGTCTATGATCAGGAAACTATGATCATCTTGTTAATCAACGAACTAGTTTATGAGAGAGGCCTAACTAGGAACTTTATGTTTGTTTATTAAACACACATGTATTAACGTTTCCGTATTAATACAATTATAGCATGCAAAATAAACATCTATCATATACTTGGAATACACATAATAAACACTTTATTATTGCCTCTCAGGGCATATTCCCTTCAGTCTCCCACTTGCACTAGAGACAATAATCTAGTTACATAGTGATGTATCTAACACCCATGGAGTTCTGCTGTAGATCATGTTTTTCTCTAGGGAGAGTTTTAGTCAACGGATCTTCTACATTGAGATCTGTATGTACTTTACAAATCTTTATATCTCCATCCTTGACATGCTCGTGGATGGAGTGAAACCGACGCTTAATATGCTTGGAATGCTTGTGAGACCTTGGCTCTTTGGCATTGGCAATGGCACCATTGTTGTCACAATAGATCACCATTGGGTACAACGCGTTTGCAACCACACCTAGTTCGGATATGAACTCTTTCATCCAACCCGTTTCCTGAGCTGCTTCCAAAGCAGCAACATATTCGGCCTCCGTCGTTGATCCCGCCACCACAGGTTGTTTGGAGCTCCTCCAACTAACCGCTCCGCCATTCATGAGAAATATGTATCCGGATTGAGACTTAGAGTCATCTGGATCAGTTCCAAAGCTACCGTCGACATAACACTTAGCGACGAGCTCTTCTTCACCTCCGTATACAAGAAACATATCCTTAGTTCTTCGCAAGTACTTAAGGATATTCTTGACCGCTTTCCAGTGTTCCGAACGTAGATCCGATTGGTACCTACTAGTCAAACTAATAGCATATGCCACATCCAGTATTGTACATAGCATGGCATACATTATAGAGCCTATGGCTGAAGCATAGGGGACTTTGTCCATTTTCTCTCTTTCTTCCGCCGTAGCCGGACTTTGAGTCTTACTCAATGTCGTGCCTTGTGTCATAGGTAAGAACCCCTTCTTACTATCTTCTATTTTAAACTTCTTTAAAATCTTATCAAGGTATGTACTTTGCGATAGCCCTATTAGGCGCCTAAATCTATCTCTATAGATCTTTATGCCTAATATGTATGACGCTTCACCTAGGTCCTTCATTGAAAATTTGTTGTTTAGATAACTTTTAACACTATTTAAAAGATCTATATCATTTCCGATCAATAATATGTCATCCACATATAATATCAAAAATGCCACATTGCTCCCACTCACTTTCTTGTAAATATAAGCTTATCCATAAGTTTGGACAAATCCAAACTCTTTGATCACCTCATCAAAGCGGATATTCGAAATTCGTGATGCTTGCTTCAATCCATAGATGGATTGCTGAAGCTTGCACACCTTGTTAGCATCCTTAGGATCGACAAAACCCTTTGGTTATATCATACACAACTCTTCTTCAATATTACCATTGAGAAACGCGGTTTTGACATCCATCAGCCATATCTTATAATCGAAATATGCAGCAATTGCTAACATAATCCTAACTGACTTTAGCATCTCTACGGGAGAGAATGTCTCATCGTAGTCAACTCCTTGACTTTGTCGGAACCCCTTTGCGACAAGTCGAGCTTTATAGACGGTCACATTACCATCAGCATCAGTTTTCCTTTTGAAAATCCATTTGTTCTCCACAGATTTTCCAAAGTTGATTTTCATACATGGATTCCATCTTAGATTTCATGGCTTCTAACCATTTGTTGGAATCCAGGCTCATCATTGCTTCTTCATACGTCGCAGGGTCATCATTTCTTCAACCATGAAATTCATGACAGGATTTCCATACATCTCGGGAGCTGCACGCTTCCTGCTAGACCTGCAAGGTTCGGTAGTACTCTCTTTCGGAGTTTCATGATCATTATCATTAGTTCCTTCTTCAACTGGTGAAGCCAACTCCATAACGACTTCCGGCGCTGCGCTACTCGCCATACTTTGAAGAGAAGGTTCAATAACTTCTTCGAGTTCTACCTTCCGACTACTCACACCTTTCGCGAGAAACTCTTTCTCTAGAAAGGATCCATTCTTGGCAACAAAAAACCTTGTCCTCGGATCTGTGATAGAAGGAATACCCAATTGTTTCGTTAGGGTATCCTATGAAGACGCATTTTTCCACTTTGGGTTCGAGTTTATCCGGTTGAAGTTTCTTCACATAAACATCGCATCCCCAAACTTTAAGAAATGACAGCTTAGGTTTGTTTCCAAACCATAATTCATACGTTGTCTTTTCAACGGGTTTAGATGGTGCCCGATTTAAAGTGAATGCAGCGGTTTCTAGTGCATAACCCCAAAATGACAACGGCAAGTCCGTCAGAGACATCATAGATCGAACCATATCCAATAAAGTACGATTACGACGTTCCGACACACCATTTTGTTGTGGTGTTCCGGAAGGTGTGATTTGTGAAACAATTCCACACTCTTTCATGTGAGTGCTAAACTCCTAACTTAGATACTCACCTCCACAGTCGGACCATAGAAATTTGATCTTTCTATTATGATGATTTTCCACTTCATTCTGAAATTCTTTGAACTTTTCAAATGTTTCAGACTTGTGTTTCATCAAGTAGATATAACCGTATCTACTCAAATCATCCGTGAAAGTAACAAAATAACGATATCCACCTCGCGCCGACACACTCATTGGACCACATACATCAGAATGTATGATTTCCAATAAATCTGTCGCCCGTTCCATTGAACCGGAAAACGGCGTTCTAGTCATATTGCCCATAAGGCATGGCTCACATGTATCAAATGATTCAAAATCAAGTGATTCCAAAAGTACATCCGAATGGAGCTTCTTCATGCGTTAACGCCAATATGACCTAGACGGCAGTGCCACATATATGCGGATATATCATCATTAAGTTTAATCCTTTTAGCATCAACATTGTGAATATGTGTAACGTTATTATTGAGATCCAAAAGAAATAAACAATTCATCATCGGTGCATGACCATAAAATATTTCATTCATATAAATGGAACAACCATTGTTCCCGGATTTAAATGAATAACCACTTCGCATCAAACATGATCCAGATACAATGTTCATGCTTAGTGCTGGCACTACATAACAATTATTCAAGTTTATTACTAATCCTGACGGCAAATGGAGAGGCAGACGGCGATCACATCAACGCTTGATCCATTGCCGACACGCATCTTGACCTCACCCCTTGCTAGCGGTCGCCTGTTCCGCAGCCCCTGATTCGAGTTATAAATATTAGCAACTAAACTGGTATCAAATACCCAGGTGCTACTGCGAGCACTAGTCAAGTACACATCAATAACATGTATATCATATATACCTTTGTTTGCCTTGCCGGCCTTCTTGTCTGCCAAATACTTGGGGCAGTTGCACTTCTAGTGGCCAAACCCCTTACAATAGTAGCACTCGGTATCAGACTTAGGTCCAACTCGGGGTTTCTTTTCAGGCACGGCAAACGTCTTGCCGCCCTTACTTCCCTTTCGTTTTCCCTTCTTGTATTTCTTGAAACCAGTGTTCCTATTGATCATCAGCACTTGATGTTCCTTTTTTATCTGCACTTCTGCAGTTTTAAGCATTGACAGAAGCTCGGGAGAGACTTCTTCATGCCTTGCATATTATAGTTCATCATGAAGCTCTTATAGCTAGGTGGCAGAGACTACAGAACATGATGGATGCCTAAGTCAATGGGAATCGTTATTCCCAAGAACACATGCTTATCGGCATAACCCGACATCTTGAGTACATGCTCACTAACGGAGTTGTGCTCTTCCATCATGCAGCTAAAGAACTTTTCTGAAGCATTGTAGCTCTCTACAGCAGCATGTGTGTCAAAAATCATTTTCAACTCACCCATTGTATCAAATGCATTGCAGTTTTTGAAACACTTTCGAAGTTCCGGCTCTAGCCCATACAATATGTCGCAATGAACTAAGTTGTGGTCCTCCTGACGAGTCTAATAGACATTCTTCTCCTCGTCAGGGGCATCCTCAAAAGGTGGGGGTCCTAGCGGTGCTTCTAGCACATATTGCTTTTGTGCAGCAGTGAGGAGAATTCTCAAATTCATGGCCCATTTGGTAAAGTTGCTACCGTTTGTTGCAAGTTTCTCTTTCTCCATGAACATATTGAAACTAAAAGCAGGTGGTGCCATTTACAACAGAGTTTGTAAAGTTTAGACTAAGTTTATGATAGTTTGAGTTCAACTAATCCATATTATGAATGAACTCCCACTCAAAAATGACATCCCTCGTGCCTTTTTGGTGATTACATGAACCAAATCCACTACACCAAGTCCGATCATCACGTGAGTTGGTGTAGCTTCAAAGGCGAGCATCCATATGGTCATCATATATACTATATGACTCATGCTTAACCTTTCGGTCCGTGTTCCGAGGCCATGTCTGTACATGCTAGGCTCTCCAAGTTAGAACCTTAGTATTCGCGTGTGTAACTGTTTTACACCCGATATATGGTCATGGATCCAAGAACACCTGATCATCACGTGATGTCTTGGAGCGACGAAACCATAATCGGCGCATACTAAAGGAAGAACACATTATTATCTTGATATTTAAATGAGGGATCATCTTATTATGCTAACAAAGCGCTAAACAAGCAATATAAGATGTTATAAAACATCACATGTTTATTAGTGAAATGATATGGTTCCTGCATATGATCTCTATCATGTGCATCGTGGTATGATCACTATCATACCTTTATGTGTAAGTCCAAGGTCTATGGAGTTTACACACTATGTGTGTTGTAAGAGTATCATCTCATACTTCTACTTACAATATCACCATATCATAACACTATGCCAGCAACAATCTAAACTAGACGCCTCTAATTTATCCATTGCAAGTTTTACGTGGCTTAGGGCTTTCGAAGATAGAACCGTTCTTACCTACGAACATGAACCACAACGAGGATAACCAAATTGTTGACAACTCGTTGCAAAATAGATATTGACTATAGTAGGAGAGACAGACACCCGCTAGCCACTTATGCAAACTAGTTGCATGTCAAGCGTGGAACAGGTCTCAAGTGCGAGGACATGTAAAGTTTGTCCAGGCCGCTTCATCCCACTATGCCACCAATATCCAAAATTACAACTAAGGAGTAACAACATGATCATCATCGCCCACATACTCATATGTGTACTACCCGTGTAAAGCATCTACGCATAAACCTGGCTCTGATACCACTGAAGGGTTCGCAGCATAGAAAACAAAAAATTTCCTACGATGGGAACTATGTACCAAGATCTATCTACTAGATACAAACAACAGGCGGATGTATATCCTTAAAGAACATACCCTTGAAGACCGACAAAGCTTAACGAGTTCAACTCGTGGTTGATGTAGATGATCTCTTGCCGATCTCAAGATCGAGAAGAAGTCCTAGTGCCACAAAGCAGCAGCGCATCCATGCTCGCGCACACGTACAAGACACCGAGCAACCTCCGCCTCCTCGCTCCAGCGATTTAGCGGAAGCACAACCCTTTCTTGCCGAATAGCCACCGGGAACATGTATCTCACTAGTCCGAGACCATGGGGGGTAAATTCTAGAGGGGGAGAGAGATCCTTCACAAGGAGGTGTGAGTGAGAAGTGAGGAGAGGGGTGCCTTTTATAGGAGGAGGGGGCACCCAAGGGGGTGGCCGCCGGCCATTGGGGCTGCCCCCTCCCCTCCTTCATTCATGTGGGTGGACACTCCACTCACAAAAATCCATTCAAATCCCTCCACTCAAAATCCCACTCAAACTTGCTATTAAATTTCCACCAAATTTAATGCAAACTCTCATTAAATAAAACTCTTTTATTTATTCAGAATTTTGTCAATTAATTTAATGAAAAACATTCACATATAACCCCTTGCTAAAATCTATTTCACATGCATAACCACTTTATGCAATTTCACCCAAAAACCTGTTTCGGTATCTAGTGAAATAAATTCCTGCGCTTGTTTATTCTTTCGGCATGAAACACTTGCTCCAACTGGATGTCAGTGTCCCTTAAGTGTGTCACCCTACGGTTCGCGAATAATGCGGACATGATCGAGACCCTTCTCCGATCAATAATCAGTAGCAGGACCTGGAGATCCATACTGACTCCCACACATTCAACGATGACTTTCCTGTGATCGTCGGAACCTTTTACGCTTGTATCTTAATCCCTTTGTTTCACGATATATTACATGTCCAAGATTCGATCATCGGTATCTCCATACCTAGTTTGATCTCATTACTGACATGCACTCTTTTCTCGTTCCCGTGATATAACATTATAGTGATCAGATCACTTGCTTGCAAGCTAACCAATGTGATATCACCGAGAGGGCCCATAGTATATCTATCCGTCATTGGGATGAACAAATTCCACTCTTGATCATGATTCTCAACATAACACTTTAGTAGCTTTGAAGCCATCTTTATAATCACCCAGTTACAGTGTGACGTTTGATGTCAACAAGAAACTCTTCCGGTGTTAGTGATTGGCATGATCTCATGGTCTAAGGATTAGGATCACTTCGTAAGTTGTTTATAGCAATATAAACTCAATGAATTTTATCGTAATGCTATACTTCGAATGAATGTTCATCACACCATTACACTAATGTTGTGATCTCGTTATTAACAACATCCAATGTCTATGATCAGGAAACTGTGATCATCTTGTTAATCAACGAACTAGTTTATGAGAGAGGCCTAACTAGGAACTTTATGTTTGTTTATTAAACACACATGTATTAACTTTCCGTATTAATACAATTATAGCATGCAAAATAAACATCTATCTGACAAAAACCACGGATGGCATCACTCTAACAAAAACCTCGCAATAGTACGCAAAGGTGGCCAGAAGGGTCACGCTCCGCGGATGGAGATGGAGCAGTTGGATGCAGTAATGCTCCCTGACGGCGATGAGAAAGGGGGAGAAAGGGTAACGAGGCCGACGGCGATGGAGTGGGTAAAAACCGGGGCCACGGTGGCACTCCACCCGTCTCCCCGACTCCAGCGCACCACACATTTGAGGCACCCCACTCATTACAGTCGATGTCCATTAGCTTCCGGACCTTCTCCAACCCCTCCTCGTTGAGGACCGTCGCCCACGGCAAGGTTTCCGCATTCGTGCAGGAAAGCTCGACGCGGCAGGAGGAGCGCGCGCTCTCTTAGGGGCCATCTCAAAGGCTACCGGAGTTGAAGGAGTGGCATCGAAGAAAGGGTGCATGAAGAATGGTGGTGGAGAAGCTGAAACGAAGCAGGCCTTCACGGGCTCGGGGTTTTTATGAGATGTGCGGACTCCGAGACCGAGGAATGGAAGTGGCGGTCCCCGCATCAAATAGACACCATGCCCTACATGGGCATGTGGAAGCTGCGACGACATCTTTGATGATGCTGCTTCATTATATGGGAGCGCTTCGTCGCGAAACCCCAAGAGCAAGGTATGAAGCAGCACAACAGCAAGTTTTCCCTCAGTAAGAAACCAAGGTTATCGAGCCAGTAGGAGGAAGGAAATGTCTCAAAGGTGTTTCAAGCAACTTGGAAACCTGCACAACACAAACTCAAGACTTTGCCCCAATGAACAGTGAGGTTGTCAATCTCACCGGTTGTTGTAACAAAGGATTAACAGTATGGTGTGAAAGGTGATAGTGGTTTGCAGCAAGTAAACATTAACGGTGGAAGATGTATCAATGGTAAAGATTGGACCGGGGTCCATAGTTCACTAGCGGTGTTCTCCTTATATAAACAAACATGGAATGCTGGGTAAATAAATTAAAGAAGGGAAATTGATAGGACTGAGCAAGGCATACCAATGCAATACTAGACATCAAGATCCTATGAGATTTGATTGGGCAATACAACAAGATACATAGACCGCCATCCAACTGCATCTATGACTAGAAGTCCACCTTTGGGTTATCATCCGAACCCCCTCTAGTATTAAGTTGCAAGCAACAGACAACTGCTTTAAGCAAAGTGTGTAAGGAAAACAATCCACTTGTTCCATGAACAATCGACCATTGTTTTCTCCCTAGTGGCAACAACACATCTACAGCCTTAGAGATTTCTATCACTTCCCTTAGATTAAATAGAGTCATGAACCCACTATCGAGCATAAATACCCCCTCTTGGAGTCACTAGCAACTACTTGGCCAAGATAGCTACTAACAACGAAGAGCATGCAAGATCACAAACAACACAGACATGATAGAATCAATAAGACAAAACCATTAATCAATCTGACATAGTAATCTCAATATCCATCGGATCCCCGCAAACACAACATGCATGATTACAAATAGATGAGATCTTGATCATGAACGTAGCTCACAAGACTAGACATGAAAGCACAAAGGAGGAGATACAACCATCTAGCTACTACACGAACCCATAGTTCAAGGTGGAACTACTCATGCTTCATACTGGAGGCTGGCATGATGAATAAGAAAGCCTCCGGGATGATCTCCCCTCCGGCAGAGTGCTGGGAAGAGCTTCAGACCCCCCGATCTAGGGACGATGGTGGCGGAGGCTATAGATGGTTTCGTGGAATATTGATCGGGTACTTAGGTTTTAGGCATTGGGGGCTTCTTATAGGCAAATAGGCGAGGCAGTAGGGCGGCCAGGGGGCCCACACCCTACCCAAGTGTGCCCTAGGGTGGGCCCACGCCTAGGGGGTTGATACGCCCAATTTGCTTCACCATTCTATATCATAATTTACCTATATTCATTGATATTTGTCTTATTATGAGGTATTACTTATGACTTTTCATCTATTTATGCATGTTGGATGATTCCTAGAGGATGGACTGCCGGAGTCTGGATTCTGATGGAAAAGAAGGCGTTTTGGTGCAATTTCACGAAGATCAGAAAAATACCAAAATAATATGGAAACATATTATTTTACCAGAATATGAAGGAAGCCAGAAGGAGGGACGGAGATGGGCCTCAGGGCGACCACACCCCCCCCCCTAGGCGCGGGCCCACCTGACCCCGCGCCTAGGGAAGGTGTGGCCCACCTGCCTGGCCTCCAACTCCGCCCCTTCACCTATATCTTCCCTTTAAAACCCTAAGGCTCAGGGAGCGACCACAGATAGATTTCCGCCGCCTCTAGGGGTCGGAAAACACCGAGAGAGAAAGATCTCTCTAGCAGACATATTTCTGTCAGGGGAATTCCTTCCCGGAGAGGGAAGACCATCGCCATCAACACCGTCATCAAGCTAGGCTTCATCGGGATCATCATCATCATCATCCACACCATCATCTCCACCAGCACCATCATCACCACTCCGTCCCACTGTAACAATTGTGTTGGATATTGCTTAGTTCATTAGGGGAAACTTTCCCGGTGTTGATTAATATTATAGTTGATGCTTGTGAGTGGAACCATTGGATTATTGTTTATGTTCAGATTGTTATCCATTATCATATCATCTTTGATCTTGATCCATATGATGTCTTGTGAGTAGTTCGTTTAGTTCTTGAGGACATGGGAGAAGTCATGTTGTTAGTAGTGAATCTGTGATGAGTTATTATTCAATGGTTTAGTATTTAAGTTGTGGTGCTATTCTTCTAGTGGTGTCATGTGAACTTCGACTACATGATACTACACTATTTATGGGCATAGGGGAATGCATTGTGTATTTGGCTACTAATTGTGGGGTTGCCGAAGTTATAGAAACCTGAACCCCCGTTAGGACACCTTTGCACAAGGGAGCGTAGGATCTCAGATTTTAAGGCTGTGGTTAGATTTATATCTTAATTACTTGCCTATAGTTACGGATGTTTGCAGGGGGTTTAATCACAAGTATATATCAGTCCTAGGAAGGGCGGTATGTTAGCACAGGTTCATCCACACAACACTTACAAACACAAGAGAAGAGTACTCAACTACACTTGACAGAATTCCCATGTGTCCTCGAGAACATTTGGTTCTTATAAGTATTTCCACCGGCTTGTCCTTTGCTAAGAAAGGATTGGGACACTTCCTCCATTTGTTCGTTACTTCTGGTACTTGCTCTTTGTTTTGTTGCCTTGTCAGAAAACCACTAAAAATCCATTTGCTAAGTATTCACAGGGATTTCCTGCTCCACACCAATGTTCAGCACCTTCTGGTCCTTGTTGGGATCGACACTCCTATTTATCTAAAGTACTATGATACACCCCCTATACTTGTGGGTCATCAAGACTATTTTCTAGCATCGTTGCCAGGGAGTGAAGCGCTATTGAAGAGTGGAACTGGTAAGGGAAACTTTCATTATGAGTATTGCTTTTGTTACTGCTTGTTACTTTGTTTCCAGTATGGATAACCCACTTGGTTTTCTATTTGGGAAAACTACTACCACTGCTAGGGTAGTAGATGAACCACCTCCTGTTGAGATAGATCCTTTTAAGATACCTACAAGTATTATTAATCGTATTATGGATAATTATTATTTTGGGGATGGAACTATCCATCTTGGTGATCACTTTCTTTTTATCCATGAATTATGCGGGTTGTTTAAGTGTGCAGGTATCACAACTGAACAGGTGAAGAAGAAGTTACTCTCCATATACTTGAAAGGGAGAGCTGAAGAATGGTATAAGCTGTTGAAGAATGGACAATCCATGGAATCGGAAGAGATGTCATCTCTCTTTTACTCTAAATTTTATCCTCCCAGTGAGATCCATAAGGATAGAAATCTTATTTATAACTTTTGGCCTCTTGATGGAGAGAGTACAGCTCAAGCTTGGGGGAGATTGAAGTTACTAATGCTTAAATGTCCTATTCATGAACTCCCTAACAATATTATTCTCAATAATTTTTATGTTAGGCTTTCTCTTCATGATAAAGATTTACTAGATGCTTCTTGTGCTGGATCATTCACACGTATGAAGGAAGAAGCTAAATGGGATCTACTAGACCGTATTCAAGAGAACACTAAAGCTTGGTAGAATGACAAAGGAAGAAAGTTAGGTATAAACTACGATTATGAATGCATTAAATCTTTTATGGGAACTGATAGCTTCTGTGATATTAGTAATGAGTTTGGTCTTGATCCTCAAGTTTTTGTAAAATGTTTAAATTCCTTTGCCTCTTATATTGAAATTCCCAAGAAAGAGTGGGACAAGCACCATGGTCCTTATAAAGATTGTCACCCATGTTCCTGCTAGCACAGAGGTTTGTACTTGTAACGCCCTCAGAATCGACCCTACGCAAGTTTCGGCGATTCCCGCCAAACCCGCATAGAAACGATTCAAAGGTGCCCATCAGGCACTTTCGTGCGGGTGGAAAACGAAGTAATGCCATTACACAATAGTCCACGATGGAACCCACAAAACAGATATATATAACAACGACTCAAAGAGTCAACAATACGGATATACAATACAAAGATCCAAATCACCTTTAAAACGATACAGCGTCCGAGTACGAACAAGATGAAAATTGGGCTAAGAGCCCTGAAGAATAACCAATGGCGTCCATAACCCTGCCCAGGCCAAGCCGGAAGGGTAACCCTGCTAACGACGTCGATCTCAAAACCTGCTTAAATAAAAGGGGTGCCAACAAGGGGCAAAGGAAAAAGGAGAGCACAAGATCGAGGCCAAGACACGGAGACTAGAATTCGGCGGTCCTCGCCTACATAGGTATGGTGGACTGAGGCGGCAGCGCAACATGCACTAAATAACCTATAGAGACTCAATATAACTGGCGGCTATCAGATAGGGATAAGAAAGACCTATTCGGATCCAACCTAAAACTATCATCAAGCATACCCATCCTGGTATTTCCCCCTCGAGTCCAAACGAGGAAGTCAACCGAGGAACTCACACAGTTGGCAGTTTTATTCATTTCGTTATAGTTGCGGCAATTACTAGTCAGATATAGATAGCATGAGTCATCCTGATATAATAAGCAGTGGGCAGTTTTAGTTAACCATTCCGTTGTAGTTCTAGTACTTACTAGTCAGATACATATAGCATGAGGCATCCCAAAACCTAGCAGTTGTTGGTACTTTTATTTAGCCATTCCGTTGTAGTTGCAATACTTATTAGTCAGATACAATGGTAACAGGTGACAATCCAAACCAGCAATTGTTGGCACTTTTATTTAGTCATTCCATTATAGTGAAGCTGATTACTAGTCATTATAAAGTCAAATTTATAGCACTACTTTAGTTATAGTTGTCTATGATCGAGATACTGTGCTCCAAGTCGTCCATAACCGCGAACACGGCTTTCAGAAAGTTTCCCCTGCAGGGGGGCACAAATAGCAACACACGCATGATCAACCTCGGGAAAAACCAAATAAAAACCCAACGAGGCATCACGACAGAGCAATTGCAAGATTCATATAAATTTCAGGGGGCCACCCCACCAAGCTACCCGCGACGAAGTTGGCCGGCTCCGAGAGGGACCCAGAGGTTTGTGCCAATGGCTGTAAATTGCTGGGAACCCAAAAGTGTGACTGGGCTTGTCGATACCGCGAAAACATTCCACATTTGTTCCTAAATAGTATAGGCGCTCCATGCGCAATCGTAAATAAAGCAGTAAAGCATGGCATAGGTACATGATAGTAATAAAGCCCCAAACTACTTTGTGGCCTCAAGAAATAAATATGACTCAAGCTCTGGCTAGGGGGATTCATGGTCCCACATGCAGATAGTGCGAATATTCAAAGAACAGGTATCAAGTACTCGGGGTCCTACGGGACACAAGTGGACGGTTAAAAACCAAATAACATCTATTGCCCACCTGTGCCTCTGCATTATTTACCTACTTCAATTTTTGTTATTAAACGATAATTAAAGCCATGATCATCTCCAACATAAAGCATATGGCATTCTTCCAACAACTGTGGTACTTGATGACAGGCAACAGCACTTGAGCAAGCGACTACGACACGCAAGTCCAACTATCTACCAAGCAACCGGTAATAGGATGTGTCCAAGGCAATATAAGGCTGCAAGGGATATCACGGGTACGAAAACTAGAGCATCGCAACATAGATAGCAATGGATCAACAGGAGGAAATAAAGACTAGAAAGGTAAAATAGGTAGAAAGGGGGAGAATGCTCGCCTGAAAACATTGCTGAAGATTCACCGGGGATCAGGTAGACACTCGCATCAACTCATCGGCCTAGTCTGTGAAGAAGCAAAACACTAGCACAAACACCAGATGCACTATTTAATACTATGACAAAAGAACGGGCATGATGCATGTATGATGTATGGCATGGCAAGGATACAATGCAATTAGGCAATATTAAGCGCAACCGGGGTCCCGACAATTGATATATGGTTCTAGTTATTTAGATACCCCGCAATTTAAATATTGTCTTAACAAGTCAAAACATGGCATCGATTTGCTACACAAGTTTAAATGGGGCCAATATAAGTCTAGATTCGCCCGCATATGGCCTCCATATTTAATTATGAGGTGAATCGGCATAATGCCCCAAACCACACTATATGTATGCGAGTATGAATGATTATATGCAACAAGATATATCCTTTATAAAAATAGGGCTTGTAGGTAAAGGGGTCACACATCGGGGTATCGATGATCTTGGGTGGCTTGGAAGGTTCGCCTCCGGGGGTTGGGCTTGACGGGATGGGCCTTTGGTTATGGGGTCTCGGTGTCATGCCGATGATCTTGTCATCCATGTCCGAGGTTCTTGACGTACCATGTAGAAGATCTTGTTGTCCACGAAGGAGAACTTGGTTGTGTCTATGAAAATGTTGAATTACGGCTTCGGGTTCACATGTCCGACTTTGCGTTGATCCATTTGTCGCAGCCCCTGGTGAAGGTCATGTCGATAGAAAGTGCAGTGGCGAACTTGCCACAGGGCACGTGTGGCTTTGGGTCGGTTTTGCAACTCAGACGGCTGAACGGAGGCGTCGACGTCCACACGGTCCACCATAACTGCAGGACACCGGGAGCGGCAGCGGGTGGGTACCAGGATAGAAACACGGTTCATCCTGCGACACTACTAGGAAACAGGCCGTTAGTGGCGCACCTGGAAACATCATCCGTGGCGCACTAGCAGTGCGCCACCGCCTTGCGCCACTGACTATAGCCGTGGGCGCATCGCCTAGTGCGCCACGGTTTTGCAGAGATAGGCGAGCGCCTCCGCGCGCCATGAAGTTTGGCATGGTGCGCTACCCGAGGACCTCGTGGCGCACTACCTAGTGCGCCACTAAACTTCCATGGTGCGCTTTATGTGTAGTGCGCCACAGAAGGTAGACCATGTGCGCCACAGATGTATTTTTTGTTTTTTTTTTAATTTCCGAGCCAGATTATACGCAATACAGATTATATACAATATTACAGCAGATATACACACACAGATACAAGATATACAATTATATATATATATATATATATATAAATACTCAATATGAAAAACAAGATTGAAACAAATACATATAGATAAGTCTCATACATGAATACATAGTCTAAGTTACATTGTTTCGATCATGTTACAAAGTAGTAGTTGGTGACATGCTAATACATGTGTCGATCGAACAAGTTAGAGCTCGGAAGCTCGCCTAGACATCTAAACTAACTAGCTAGACACAAACACGGGATAAATAACCAAAGAAGATAAGCATGATCACCACCGCGACGAAGGTGTAGGTCTTCATCCGGTTCCTTGTCCTAACTCCCGCTAGATAGCGCGTGTATCTAGCTTCCGCCTCCGCCATAGTGTTGTACCCTTTGTAGCTATTGTCATGAAACGGTGCACTGTCTCCCAAGTCTTCCCAATCATCGTAGACTCCGGGAACCCGTCCCTTGTACACGACGTACCACGTCATCTATAAGTTGACAATAATAATTAAACGACTATTGAAAAAAACATATATAATTAAAGTCGCATATGAAGATACACTTATAGAAAGTACTCCTAAATCAAAAAGACCAAACTCAGAAAGCATGCCTCATATATAACTAGGTTGTTCGACACAGGAATATGCTACGATGGAACTGTTCGCCAAGTAGGATGCACAACACCTGGACCTGTGCATAGCACAAGGCGAACAATCCCATCGCAGCACATTCACATATAGTGTGCCACGACATTTCAATCATCGGCATTATTCTTGAAAAGACCAAAGTAACTCAAAAATCATGCCTCATATATATACATAGGTCGTTGGTCACAGGAATATGCTACGACGGAACTGTACGCCAAGTAGGATGCACAACACCTGGAGTACTTGTGCATAGCACAAGGCGTACAATCCCATCGTAGCACATTCACATATATAGTGTGCTACGACATTTCAATCATCGGCATTATTCTCGAAAAAAGAGTAAGGAAAAAAAGAAGGACCAAATTGAGCAAAGGACCAAAGAGTAAGCAAAAAAACCAAGCATTGATCGATATATAATAATAAGCAAAATAAGTTCACTTGTCGTCCACACACACACACAAAGGTCATCTATAGTTTGTAACTACAACTAGGCCAACATCAAGCCTTCTGGCTCGGCTTAGGGAACGGGAGAACGCCCTGTCTCGTCATGAACTTCCTATAGTCACCCTGCATCTCTAGGCGATCTTCTATGTCACGGTTATTCGGGATATTTCCTATGTAGAAGATCCCCCCAAAGTCATGACATCACGAAAGATGATTGCCCCAAACTGCTGCTGGATGCGATACATCTCTTGTCTAATATCCGAATCATTTATCTTGGCCTTTGCTTCGGCCCACTGTTTGAGATGATCTGGCAGCGTAGAATTCTGCTGGTCAAGTAGGAACGCCCTCATGTGATGGAGTGCGTAGTAGGCTTCCTTCTTACTATTTTCCGGCTGCTTCACGCAGGGGAACTCCGTTACGTGGTTGAAGACGTGCCTGCCGAACTTGACCTTCTTACGCACGAAGCTGGTGCCTTCCGTCGAGGCAAAGCCAGTGAGAGCATCATCCAGAACTTCCTTGATCTTGTCGTAGTTTTTCTTCTTTTCTAGACTCCCCGAGTCAAAATACGTGGCGTGGGAATGCTTCGGCGATAAGGAGATGAGCGTGCAGTGTTCATCTCTGCGCAAAAAATTCAAATGGAATGTGTTGGAAAAAGAATGGTGATGATCTAATAAAGCCAATCGACGGTGGCGAGTGAATAATGACTTACTCGGGAAAGTAAGGCACGAGAATGTATTCCTTTGTCTTGTTCGCCACGAGGATTCTTTTTAGGTACGAGGCCACGATACGTCATTCCGCGGGGGAACCCAAGCAGCCGTCACGCATGTAGTAGGGGTCCACTATAGCGATGCCCGGTGTGTTCTCTCTAATGATCTGCATGGCCAGGCTGAGAGAAAAGAGACGGACCATGGTATAGTGCAGCGGGTATAGGTGGAACATATTGAAGATGTCCTCGAACCGCAGGAAGAACAGATCCATGGGGCGGTCGACGCCCAAGCCCGGTGGCACCTTAACCACGAATACCGGAGCGAGGGATCTTTCTCCGATAGAAGGCGTCTCTCTATCGTCAAGACGCCGTCATGCACACTGCAGTTCCGAATCGGGCGAAGCTTCGCAAATTTAGGTAGCATGGGCTCACCCGCCACATGAATCCTCCACATAATACCTCGGTCTTGGTGGCCCGTCCGAAACCTGATCGGATTCAGTTGTTGACGCCACCGGCTGCTCGCTGCTAGATTTTCTTTTCCTGCCCTTTTTTCCTTTTGGAGAGCGGGCAGGCACCGCAATCTGAGCACCGGCCGCCCTATGTAGTGTGTCAGGGCTTAGAATAAAGGGCCGGTTGGTTGTATCAGCTGGCTCTGTAAAGGCGCAAGCTGGAGGCATCTCCTGAGAACCAAACAGACACTTGGTGATAGTGGCTTTCTCTGTGGGGCCACCAGCTAGGTATTCTTCGTTGCCAAAATGAGTGCTGAAGAAGTGATCATTCTAGTCTTCGTCGTCCTCGGCCGGATCCTGCGCCATGTGCATATCATCAACATGATCATCCGACCCACCGCGTGGAGGTGACGGCGAGGGCGCAGGTTTTGCCACCGCTTGTCGCTGCACGACAGTGTGCCGTTGTCCGTGGGCGTGATGGCCCCCGCCGTCCCCAAACGGATCATGCTCTTTGGCCATAGCAAGAACAAGCCGAAGCAACTTCTGAGGACAAACGGCTCTTCTTCATCCGCTCCTGGGGGTTGAATGGGAGGTTCCAGGTCGTCGCAGCCCCTTAGCACCCGACTAATTTTAACCCTGTGCACGCTATCTGGCATCGGCTTTGAGTGGAACGTGCGCTGCAAGGGTTGAACGATGGTACCCTTGGCAACATCCCTCAGCTCGTTGTTCACGTAGCATAAGAGAGTGCAAGGAACATCCGTCTGCAGAAAACATGTACGGCGTCGTCAGAGCGAGATGCCACAAGAGTAATATATAGATGGCATGAAAGGCGGTAATTGAAGCAATTTGTTTACCGTGATGGCGTCGAGATCGGCTAATGTCGACGCACCGCATACTGGGCTGACGGGCGTGCAAGAGAGGCGGAAGTCGCTTGATGGCGCGGTTGGCCACCGGTGTATTCTCCCTACCGACGGTGCTTGAGCTCCAGTGCGCCGCGACGATGGCAGGGCACCAACATGTACTCCGCTGCGGTGATGGCGGAGTCACCAACACTTGCGGCGCCGCGGTGCTAAGCGGAGTCACGAACACGTAGTTCGCCGATTCGTCGGTGCCGTTGTTCGAGTGGCTGCGACCATGCTTGAATCGGGCACGCCTACTCGACCACCCGCACTCGGTTCGCTATTGACTCCACCAAGGTAGGCAGGAAGGACGTGAGGGTGATTGCCAGGTTGTCTTGTGCCTTAAGTTCTTGAACCTCTCGGTTTTCCTCCTCGCTCCTTCCCGACGGCGCCACATGCGTCCTCGGCGGTTGACCAAAATGATCAACCCAATTCTCCCCGAGGCGGCAGACGGCCAACGACGGCTTCTTCAGAATCGGCTATTTTTCTTGGCTCGGTTCATCGCCTCGTTAAAAGGGTTATCCCACCGGTGGCCGCCGACCGGGATGAGGAACCCCAGGATCCATGACTAGCAACAATTTCCTCCTCTCGCAGCAAGTAACGGTGAATCATTTAGATCATCGATTAGATTGCAATCGTGTTGATCCGCGGTAATTAGATTATACTTACCACAATTTCCTCGACCTTCACCGCAGATCCGCGGTGAGTTGTTTGGTTTTGGGTCCACACGGTAACGGTCGATGAAGTTTCAACCTTCCCGTTCGAATTTAGCAAAGGGTTTTCTATCCTTAGATCTATACTCTTCGTCCTCCTTATTCCATTTGGCCTCCGCAGCTCAGATCCACAGATCCGAGATGGTGATGACCTATATTCATCGCTGCAGCGCTTTCCCCGATTACTATTGGAGGCTCTTCGGATTCACACCTCTCCTTGAACTCCGCAACTGATCTTCGTGATCCGGGTCAATCTTCCGATCTCCTCGAGACTTTTGCCTTCTTTATAGATCTTCTTCTTTATCCGGGTTCTCCACCGCTGTGGCGGTGCTCATCTTTGTGAGGGCGGATTTGTTTACTTTGTTCCTGTGATAATTTGTGTTCGACATCGTATGGGAACTTGTATCCGCGGCTTCTCAAGAGGAGTGTGCAAGTGGCCATTATCTTTATGCCGAGATTCTCGGTGATGATCGAGATGGTTGTCCGGTGATCGCCGCCACTTGCCCACCGCACTTTTTGACGACAAGGGCGGGCTCCAAACGAACCCCGATGGGCTCACTGTAATTTCCTCCCCGACCGTGCCGACCGGGCGCCTTCTTCTTCTTAGGAGGGTTGCTACCACTCCCTGTGCCCTCGCCGCCATCAGTGCTTTCATCGTCCGCCGTTCCTTCGGCTTCTTCCTCCGCGTCTTCCATCTCATCATCCTCGCTCTCTAAAGGATGGTATTCTTCATCGTATTCTAGACGCTGGGCCGCCTCCCAGAATGTCAATTGTTTATTCGGAGGTCTGAGTTATCCTTCAGCGCTGATGCGCTTAGAACATCCAAATTCTGCTGTCACACATATTTGCACTAATAAAACAAATAATTGGTTAAATGCACGGAAAAATCCGCATGACCTTTGCTAATTTTCTTAAACTAGAGTGCCGATTCACCAAACGGAAGTTAATCAACATTTCGGCAAAAATCGTGACTCGTTTCATACAAGAACCTGCATACACGATATAATAAAGTGCTTCATACAAGCACAAGCACAAACATTGTAATAGCTATTGATGCTAGTTGAGATCTAATGTTAGGATGCTGGTTAAGACCTAGCAACCTAGCAACCTAGCAATCTGGCTTGGTTCAGACCTTGGTTCAACCTAGCAATCTGGACTCTTTCAACCTAGCAACCTAGCAACCTAGCAAGCTGTGCCCACAGGCAGACCCCCATCGGGGAGAGAGAGGGGGAGAGAGGGAGAGACAGGGGAGGGAGAGAGGGAGAGAGGGAGAGAGGGAGAGACAGGGGAGGGGCTACCTCTGACGGGCGGACGACGATGGGCGGCGGCCTCCTCCTCCTCCACGGATCGGCAGCGGCCTCCTCCTCCACAAGCGCGGGCCTCCTCCTCCTCGAGAGCGCAGACGGGCCTCCTCCTCCTCGAGAGCGCAGCGCAGCGCGGCGGTGGCGGCGGTGGCGGTGCGGCCTCAAGAGCGATTGTGAGATGCAGCGGCGCGGTGCGTGTGGTGTCTGTGAGATGGAGCGGCGCGGTTGACTAGCGTCCAACACACATAGGCGTAGCGCACCCAACCGTAGCGCACTTGGCCAGGGTGCGCTACGCCTATGTGTGTTGGACTACCAGATAAGAGGGCGGCCACCCCTTCTGTTAGCACTAGTACTGTCTTACCCCACTGGTTCTGCCCTTAGCTCTATTCTAAACGATGAGCACCCAGGTTCGAATCCTGGTGCTCCACTTTTTTATTTTTACTTTAAAATACTTTAAAATGTTCCAAAAAATACTTTAAAATGTTCCAAAAGTGGTGATACATACCATACAAATTTTGTTTTGTTTTTAAAATACTTTTAAATATTCCAAAAATGCCCAAAAGTGATAATATATGTCATAAAAGTGTTACAAATATGATTCAAAGTATAACTAAATTTCATAATACTTTGTCCATGAATATTACAATCTTTTTTCGACCAATGCGTTTTACAATATTTTTGAGCTAGCGTTTTACAATCTTTTTCCCTTCTTTGTCGCGGTTGAATAATTTAGCCCGGACTTTAATGTTTCTTCTTCGAACGGGCTACCTTTTTTGGGTAGGGTTGTCCTTTTCTTCTTGTGATGTATGTTGCTGCATCGTAGTCGCGTCATCTTCAATCTTTGGATCGCCAGATCGGTCAAGTCTTGCTCGTTGGCGACTCCATCCATTCCGATGATGTTTCTTTTTCCTCTCCTCACGACAACACGGCTAGGCTTTCTCGGTCGGTAATGAAAAACATTGGTCCACTTTGGTAGCCGACCACGGTTCATTTTTCGCCACGTTTGCACCGGACCTTGGATTTGGCTGCTCGGTATAACCATGGTTGTGAAATACCGTCTTCTCTTCGACACTCTTTGCCCATCCGACACGGAACATCGCACCTTTTCTCCACAGTAGTAGAGCTCCCAGATCTCCTCGATTATTCCAGAATATTTCCTTCACGTTGTCATCGGTGTAGAATTCGACGTTACCGAAGTTCGATAATCACACGTGTTGTCCTTTTCCTCCGTGTAGAATGTGTAGACGTTGATATCATACGCGATAGGTCACCAGGTTTTGCATCGGTCCTCGCGACAAGGTGAATATGATCTTTTCCGTGTCGGAAGAATGCGAGCTGGGATTATCAAGGAGCGTCCGCCTAAACCAACGCGTGAAATCTGAGTTGTGCTCTTTGATTATTTCTCCTGCGTCCTCTGTATGCCCCGTCATCGATTCTTATCGATTAACCTTTTGTGCTTCGTACCCAAGGATCGAAGTTCTAAATGCTGAAGGCGACGAGGTTTGCTCGATCAAAGTCTGGCGTCGAAAATCATTCCGCATGCGATGCGACCCTCTCGTGACCAGATCCGTCGAGCTTGCCAAGGTGTCTGCTGACGGAAGACCGACGTGGTTCTCGATGTCTAGATAATTCGCGTAAAGAGATGCACTCTTCGCCGTAAAGCCCTTGGCTATGCTTCCATCTGGACGGACCTATTAACGTATCCTTTGATGTGTCCGTTCATCCTTTCGAACGCCATCATGCTGCGGAGGAACATCGGCCCGAGTTATACGATGTCCTCCACGACATGGACCAGCAGATGCACCATAATGTCGAAGAATGCGGGTGGGAAGTAGACCTCAAGCTCACATAGTATCACCACGATCTCCTCCAGTAGCCTTTCGAGCTGATTCAAGCCAATCGACTTCCTATAGATGACGTCGAAAAACTTGCATAGGCCAAATAACGTTTCACAGACGTGCTCATCCATTATCCCTCTTAGTGCGACCGGAAGTACCTGCGTCATTAGCACGGCACAGTCGTGAGACTTCATGCCACTGAACCTCTGCTTCGCCTCGTCTAGGTATCTTCTTATCTTGCCCGCGTAGCCGTAAGGAAATTTGACTCCTAGAAGGCACTTGAAAAACTGTTTGATCTCATCCTGGCTTAGAGTGAAGCAAGAAGGAGGGCAGTAATATTCGTTCTTCTTGAAATTTTTACCCTTCTGACGACCTTGTGTCGAGGTCCAATGCTTTCCACTGGCTAGCATCTGAAGGGTGCGTCAGCAGCTCATCCTTTTCGGGTTCATCATCATCTCCTGGCTTCTTCCTTTCCGCATGCCATCGCATGATCTTCGCTTCCTTAGGGTCCGCGAAATAGCGCTGCAGACAAGGAGTGATAGGAAAGTACCATACCACTTTTCGAGGTGCTTTCTTCCCTTTATTGTATCGACTCACGCCGCACACCGGACATGTGGTTTTCTCCGTGTCCTCGCCCCGATAAATGATGCAATCGTTGATGCATACGTGATATCTAACGTGCGGTAGATCGAGAGGACAGACGATTTTCTTGGCATCCTCGATACTAGTTGGACATGTGTTCCCCTCCGGGAGACGACCGTGCCAGAATGCCATCATATCGTCAAAGCTTGCGTCGCTCAATTTGTGCTTCGCCTTCATCTCCATAGCCTTGAGCGTTACATTCAACCGGGTATCATCGGGCTTGCATCCTTCATACAATGGAGTAACCGCGTCTTTCTCAAGTTGCGCAAGCTTGGCTTTCTCTCTAGCGGCAGCCCTGGCATTACTAAATCGCTTGAGAAGCTCTTGCACATAAGGGTCCCGCACCCGGCGACGTTGTTCCATCGCCGTCGCTCCTCCGCATCTAGATCATCATCATCCCTGCCTCGCACCTTCACCATCTCCAGAGACTCTTCATCATCTCGCCTGCTCGCCGTGATGATGATCATCGCCATGTTGGCCACCTTCTTCACCGTCTCCATCATATACGTCATAGCTTATCCAACGAGTGTATCCATCCATGAAACCATGGCGAGCACGCGCCCGCAGATTCTCGAACGGGTCGATCACCAGATTGAGTTTGCATCTTACGCACGGACATCTTATATCTGTCTTGTTATTTACGTATCATGTCCGTCAGACATTTCAAAAATCTAGCCACAATGCCTTCGCTCATTATGCGGACCATTTTTGCATGCACGATGTACACGGTACAATTTTGAAGTCTATTAGAACCACATAATGAATGCATGCATGCAATGGTCGATAGAAAATTTCGGCATGACCTATCCTAAAATTAGGACCTTTATGAATGCCAAAGTCTTGCCAAAATGGAAATGAATCAACATTTTGGCAAAACAAATGGCAACTTGTTCACATACAAACACAAGAGAGAGAGACCGATCCATACACACATGAACATATCATTATCCTCTCCATATAGTACACATGCATGAGCATCATCGATACTCTCCATATACACACACATATGACCATCGATCCTCTCCACATACACACATCATGAGCATCGATCATCTACATACATATGAGCACATCATCCATATACACATGAACACATCCTTACATGGACAACTTACCGAGATGAGAGACTGATCGCGAGAAAGATGGAAAGGAGAGGTGCGCGCGTCGACCGGAGAAGGATAGATGAGAGACCGGAGACCTCCTCTATTACTTATGTAACATCCAAAGCAAGTTTTACATGCTAAAATGGTGAATGTGTGGAGAAATTGAGGTGGGAAGGAGAATATCCCGACTAGATCTAAGGAGGAAGAAGAAGGGGAAAGTGAAGTGTGGGGTGGTGGATGTGGTCACACATGTGCACATAAAGTGCTGTCCTAAAAATCGACATCCGCAAGACACGGCCCTAGTGCGCCATGGAGTACAAACATCCGTGGCGCACTACACCATGTGCGCCACAGATGTTTTACTCCTCGTGGCGCACTAGGCCGAGTGCGCCATGCAGGTTTGTGGCCGCTTTGCAGCGAGGGGGCATGCGCTTAGGCGTGCGCACTGTGCACACGTCGCCACAGATGACCCTAACAACCGTGGCGCACATGACTATAGTGCGCTATGTATGTTTGGCGTAGGGCCAGTGGCCCCGCCCACATCTGTGGCGCACTATAGTCATGTGCGCCACGGTTGTTCTAGTTATTAGTAGGGCACTGCCCACAGGTGAGCCACGCCTGTTTTAGCCGTGGGGCACTTCAACCATGTGAGCCACGGATGTGCTGATTACCTATAGCTGTTTTCCTAGTAGTGCGAGTAAAACATGGAGAGGAACCGGATCTTACAAACCAGGCCATGAACACAACCAACCGATGTGGCAAACGACAACCGGCGAGCAGGTCGCAGACAAACTCACGGCCGGATGGTGCCTGCGTGGGGAAGGCCGAGCAGGAGGTCGCGTGAAGGTGCCATGGCGCGGGTATGAGAGGGGATCGAACGGGGTGGGGTGTGACCGGTCTGCAGGGCCTGGTAACGAGGGCGACAACCTGCGGCGACGGCGGGGTCGTCGCAGGGTCGCGCGAGGTGCAGAGGGAGGGAAGGGCACCGATGGAGGATACGGGGAGGGTGCTGGCGCAGCCGCGGCCGAGGAGGAGGGCGACGGTGCACGGACTCGACGAACGGAGAGGCAGGCGCGGCAGAGAGGGGGTCATGGGCGGCGCTGCTCGCGGAAGGCGCTCGGAGAAGGCATGGCGGCGACGGGCCTCGAGGATCGATGGAGGCGACGAGCTCCTTGCGACGGGGCTTGGGTCGAGGGAGGGCCCACGAGGTTGGGGGCGTCGGCTCCGTCGGGAAGGAGGCGGGGAAGGACGGGCGCGGCCGACGGCGTGGTCGCTGCGTCAGGCGGCGCCAGGCGGGAGGCACGGGTCGCAGGAGAGGGCCGACGGGGTGCTGATGGCGTCAGTCGTCCTTGACGGGGAGGGAGAGGGGTCGAGGACGGCGGGGAGCTCGTCGAGCAGCCGCAGAGGGGCGTCGGCAGGGCTCCTGCAGGGAGGAGGCGAGGAAGGAGAGGATGGTGGCGAGGGGAAGTGGCAGTGAGAGGAGTGTCTGGCGGTGGAGGCGAGCGACATGGGGAGAGAGAGGGGATCGCGAGCGGGTGGGGGTCACGCGGTCAGCGGTGTTTGGCGGGGTCGGTCCTCGATCGGGAGGGGAGCGGGGTCGGGGCAACACGCGCACGGCGTGGATGGGTGGGCGACTGAGTCCTGTCGAACGGTGGTGGGGTCAGGCGGCAGGGGGATCGGGCGCTAGTGGGGTGGGTTTTGGTGACGGGATTGGAGAGGTGGTTGACCGCTTGCCAAGGTGTGGCGGCGGCGCGTGAGGGAGATTGGGGTGGGGTAGGGGTGGTTTTAGGGTTAGGGTTAGGCTTAGGAATTTATATGGGGTAGTAGGTGGTCTGGTCGGTTGGGCCTTTGGGCCGGCCGGGTAGACTGCCTCCCAGATTAGAAATATTTTATTATTTTTATAAAACAAATATTTTAAAACATAGTTTTAGGCAAATACAAGATCCGAAAAAGACCGAGGTTTCGCATTTGAATAAAGAGAGAGGCATTTGTAGAAAACAAATAGGGCTTTTGATAATAGTTTAGTGCAAAAATATGCATGATGCAATGATGGAGCACAAAATAGATGACAACATGCGATATTTTAATTAGGGTTTACCCGGGGTGCTACAATTCGACACCACTAACAATGGACCTCGCCCTCGAGATCCGCCTCATGGTACAAGGAAGAAGGCCGGTGATCTGCATCTTCTCGCTTCGTGTAGATCGCCACGACACCACTAACAAGGGTTCATTCTCCATCTTGCAATCGACGACACCACCAACAAAGGGTCGTTGCTCACGTTCATCAAGAGAACACTCTGGGGAAGCAAGACGAAGGTAGAGGTCTCAAAAGGTAAGGCCACCTCTAACTTTCGTGGAAGGGGTACAATTACATCGATCCACTATTCAATGTACAAAAGCGAATGATAAGAGTAGTGGTATGGTCGCGACTCCATCCCGCACTCAAAGCATTACTATGTACATGAACAGACGGATTATGCAACCAACTTTCGGAATTCAGACTGAAGATCTCAACAAGCGAGGTTCAGAAATTAAGGAGGGATGGAGATTCTCATCAGGTCTGATGTACTTGACTTCATCGTATCGGAAACACCGGAGGATAGGAAGAAAATTTTTAGTGAATTTTCGGTCCACTGAAAGGTACAATAGATGAAAGATTCATCAGATAGCATGAAGGTCGGATGTTGAAGCACCGTTAGAAAAGTATGGAAGCGAAACCCTGAAGGTATGACGAAAACCCAACCACGAGAATTCCTGGACTCGAAGAAAAGATAAGAGAGCAGATTCAAAACACGCAGAGGTAAGAGGAGAATAGCAGAGGGGTAAGGAGTAAAAGAAAACCTAATCAGATCTATCCAACCGATTTTTTAAAATAGGTTTAACACTCTATAGCGACCGTTAGCTAGGTTATCCTACATTTGGACGGTGGGTATCGAATCACTGAGCTCGATACCACAGACGCCTCAGAATCGACCCTATGCAAGTTTCGGCGATTCCCGCCAAACCCGCATAGAAACGATTCAAAGGTGCCCACCAGGCACTTTCGTGCGGGTGGAAAACGAAGTAATGCCATTACACAATAGTCCACGATGGAACCCACAAAACAGATATATATAACAATGACTCAAAGAGTCAACAATACGGATAAATAATACAAAGATCCAAATCACCTTTAAAATGATACAGCGTTCTAGTACGAACAAGATGCAAATTGGGCTAAGAGCCCTGAAGAATAACCAATGGCGTCCATAACCCTGCCTAGGCCAAGCCGGAAGGGTAACCCTGCTAACGACGTCGATCTCAAAACCTGCTTAAACAAAAGGGGTGCCAACAAGGGGCAAAGGAAAAAGGAGAGCGGTCAGTACTGAGGCCAGTACACGGCGAGACTAGAATTCGGCGGTCCTCGCCTACATAGGTATGGTGGACTGAGGCGGCAGCGCAACATGCACTAAATAACCTATAGAGACTCAATATAACTAGCGGCTATCAGATAGGGATAAGAAAGACCTATTCGGATCCAACCTAAAACTATCATCAAGCATACCCATCCTGGTATTTACCCCTCGAGTCCAAACGAGGAAGTCAACCGAGGAACTCACACAGTTGGCAGTTTTATTCATTTCGTTATAGTTGCGACAATTACTAGTCAGATATAGATAGCATGAGTCATCCTGATATAATAAGCAGTGGGCAGTTTTAGTTAACCACTCCGTTGTAGTTGCAGTACTTACTAGTCAGATACATATAGCATGAGGCATCCCAAAACCTAGCAGTTGTTGGCACTTTTATTTAGCCATTCCGTTGTAGTTGCAATACTTACTAGTCAGATACAATGGTAACATGTGACAATCCAAACCAGCAATTGTTGGCACTTTTATTTAGCCATTCCATTATAGTGAAGCTGATTACTAGTCATTATAAAGTCAAATTTATAGCACTACTTTAGTTATAGCTGTCTATGATCGAGATACTGTGCTCCAAGTCGTCCATAACCGCGGACACGGCTTTCAGAAAGTTTTACCCTGCAGGGGGGCACAAATAGCAACACACGCACGATCAACCTCGGGAAAAACCAAATAAAAACCCAACGAGGCATCACGACAGAGCAATTGCAAGATTCATATAAATTTCAGAGGGCCACCCCACCAAGCTACCCGCGACGAAGTTGGCCGGCTCCGAGACGGACCCAGAGGTTTGTGCCAATGGTTGTAAATGACTGGGAACCCGAAAGTGTGACTGGGCTTGTCGATACCGCGAAAACATTCCACATTTGTTCCTAATGAGTACAGGCGCTCCACGCGCAATTGTAAATAAAGCAGTAAAGCATGGCATAGGTACATGATAGTAATAAAGCCCCAAACTACTTTGTGGCCCCAAGAAATAAATATGACTCAAGCTCTGGCTAGGGGGATTCATGGTCCCACATGCGGATAGTGCAAATATTCAAAGAACAGGTATCAAGTACTCGGGGTCCTACGGGACACAAGTGGACGGTTAAAAACCAAATAACATCTATTGCCCACCTATGCCTCTGCATTATTTACCTACTTCAATTTTAGTTATTAAACAATAATTAAAGCCATGATCATCTCCAACATAAATCATATGGCATTCTTCCAACAACTGTGGTACTTGACGACACACAACAGCACTTGAGCAAGCGACTACGACACGCCAGTCAAACTATCTACCAAGCAACAGGTAATAGGATGTGTCCAAGGCAATATAAGGCTGCAAGGGATATCACAGGTACGAAAACTAGAGCATCGCAACACAGATAGCAATGGATCAACAGGAGGAAATAAAGACTAGAAAGGTAAAATAGGTAGAAAGGGGGAGAATGCTCGCCTGAAAACATTGCTGAAGATTCACCGGAGATCAGGTCGACACTCGCATCAAATCATCGGCCTAGTCCGTGAAGAATCAAAACACTAGCACAAACACCGGATGCACTATTTAATACTACGAAAAAAGAACGGGCATGATGCATGTATGATGTATGGCATGGCAAGGATACAATGCAATTAGGCAATATTAAGCGGAACCAGTGTCCCGACAATTGATATATGGTTCTAGTTATTTAGATACCCCGCAATTTAAATATTGTCTTAACAAGTCAAAACATGGCATCGGTTTGCTACACAAGTTTAAATGGGGCCAATATAAGTCTAGATTCGCCCTCAGATGGCCTCCATATTTAATTATGAGGTGAATCGGCATAATGCCCCAAACCACACTATATGTATGCGAGTATGAATGATTATATGCAACAAGATATATCATTTATAAAAATAGGGCTTGGAGGTAAAGGGGTCACACATCGGGGTATCGACGATCTTGGGTGGCTTGGAAGGTTTGCCTCCGGGGGTTGGGCTTGACGGGATGGGCCTTCGGGTATGGGGTCTCGGTCTCATGCCAATGATCTTTTCATCCGTGTCCGGGGTTCTTGACGTACCATGTAGAAGATCTTGTTGTCCATGAAGGAGAACTTGGTTGTGTCGATGAAAATGTTGAATTACGGCTTCGGGTTCACATGTCCGAATTTGCGTTCATCCATTTGTCGCAGCCCCTGGTTAAGGTCGTGTCGACAGAAAGTGCAGTGGCGAACTTGCCATAGGGAACGTGTGGCTTTGGGTCGGTTTTGCAACTCAGACGGCTGAACGGAGGCGTCGACGTCCACACGGTCTACCACAACTGCAGGACACCGGGAGCGGCAGCGGGTGGGTACCAGGATATAAACACGGTTCGGCCAGTTGTCTAACCCCTGTAATGCTACATGTCATAATAATAAAATGGGCCACTTCCAACATATAATTGTTGCATCATCATCATATCATGCTCATGTCATCATGTCCCCTTGCATTTGAGCATCATATAAAACCCTTTCTTGTTTGGTTCTTATCTCATGTGCATGATTAATTGTATTTGCCTCTTGATATTGTATTTGGCTCTTGATATATTGTTATATGCCCAAGTTGAGTTGAGGGCATCTCTCTTTTTGACTCCACCACCTTATCTTTCACCACCTTACAATTCCACCATCCAACTATTCTGAGCTTGGCATTTTGTTGTTTTATCTCTAGCTCATGACTGGTTGTTTGGAATCCACCCCTATTCTTTGCTTGGCCTTGTCCACATGTTGGAATGCATATGAATAAATGCCATGGACATCTATTTTGGTTTTCGCAAAATAGAACCTAGCATTATTAGTTATGCATGGGCCATGCAACCAAAACCCTTGGCCTTCTTCCTGTGGTTTGTTTGGTTATGCTTAGTAGGAGCTTGGTTTGAAATGACAACTAGGTGCTCCTTGTTTTGAATCTCTTGGACCATATTTTTAAAAACCACCACCTTGTTTGGCTAAACCCAATCCTAACTTCCTCTCCCCTTTTCCTTTTGCCATATCTGGTTGTGCTTCCAACCCTAGCTACCATCAGTCCCCTCTCCCTCTCTCTCCCTTGCTTGCTTTGATCTTGGGAGTCTTGTTTGAAGCTTGCTTACCAATTCAAGTAGCACCTCCCTCTATCCATACCCCTCTTAGTAAAACCCTAAGACTACCCCATGCCATAGCCATCTTAGCTTATACCTACACCACACCTAGTCGACCACAACCCAAGTTTGCCCCTCTTTGTCTCCTCTTGGTCAAGCCTCCCCCTCAAATCTCCTGGTGACAGGTTCAAGATTTGAATCAGTAACTAATTTGTATTTGAAATGGAATAACACAAACAAATCAAACAAAACAAAAGAGAAAAAGGGAAATAAGAAAGAAGAGAGAAGCAGCCGCAGCAGCCCAGTGCAGACAGCAGCCCATCCGGCAGGCTTTCCCCCGGCCCAACTCGCCCTGGCCCGATAACTCCCTCCTCTCACGTCATTGTAGTTCTTCCCGTCATTTCCTCTCTGACGGAAAGCAGCCAGCGGTGTGGCCGTCTCCGGTCAAACGTCGCCCGGCCCTCTTCTTATCCCCGAAGGCCGCAGCGCAGAACCCTAACTCCCTCGATCCTCCTTTTCCCCTTCTCCGAGCGCCACCACCCTCGCCCTTCCCCGCTCTCTGTTCCCACCCACGGAGTCCGGAAGGAAGCTCGGAGGAGAGGCGGTGCATTGGCATCGACGGACTGCCGCAGAGGAGCCACAGGCCGCCAAGCACTGCCGCGTCGTCAGATCGTCGCGCCCGAGAGTGCCGCGCCGTCGCTCGCGCTCGTCGCGGTTCATCCTTCCCTCGCCGTCGTCTCGCCGTCGCCAGTACCTCCTTCGGTGAGCTGTCGCCCGACCCCCTCTAGCTACCGCCTCGCCTCGCTTCGCATCGCCCGCTCTGGCGCGCGCCGCTCGCCACATGCCAGACGGCGACAGCGCAGACGAACCAGCGGCGCCCTGTTCTTTGCAACGCCCGTCGCTCAGCCCTCCCCGTCGATGGACCCTCGGCAAAGCGTGTAGCGGTAGATCCTCTACAGTTTTCTTTGCGACAGATCGGCACTCGTTTGCTCGCCTTCCTCGCCGGCGAATCGTCGCCAGTCTGTGGGCTTGAGCGACAGCGTCCGTCGAGCCAGCGTGCGACTTTGCAGTTTACCCCCTCAAGTTTTCGGTCGAGCACGCTCTGATCCCCTAGCAACCAGTGCCCCACCTGTCAGCCGCCCGTTGTTTTTGCAGAAACCCCCCCCAGCAGTCAGGCCTCAACCCGCGCTCCCTCCCCGCTGCGCACCATGGTCCACCGGCCTCGGCATCACGTGGGACGATGGCACCTAGGCCCGCTGCACAGGCTGGCTGAGCCTGGGTAGCAGAAGTCCGCCCGCGCGCCTGTGGCCTGTTTCCCTCTGCCCCACCTGTCAGCGTCGAAGGGTAGGTAGCCCCTGAGTGAGAAAAGATGCATGTGTTTTTACGGAATCAATTAAATTCGGAAAATGTATAAATCAAATTAAATTCATATCTTTTGAAATAATTCGAATTTGATAAAACTTTCAAAATGAAAAGTGAATGTTTTTCAAATATGAATTCAACCATGTGTCTGAGTTTGACCAAGTTTGACCCTATCAAGTCAAACCTTTGACTTTGACCATAATTAATTAATTTGACTAAGAATAAATTTTAATTCCAAATTCCAAATAATACAAGTAATACATGTTTTCAAATCAGAAAAATGAGAGGAGTTCAAATATGCCATCTATTTTGACTTTTGCACAAGTAAAATTCCAAGTTTAGTTAATTACACCAATTGCCACTAGAATTTAATAATTAAATAACTTTTGTTTTAAAACTCCAAATTAAGCAAATGATATGTCTAAATTGATCAGCTCGACGAGACCTTTCTGT
This sequence comes from Avena longiglumis, assembly GCA_030063025.1. NCBI lineage: Eukaryota > Viridiplantae > Streptophyta > Magnoliopsida > Poales > Poaceae > Avena > Avena longiglumis. The sequence goes on along the minus strand of CP125977.1, from coordinate 175,025,877 downwards.
TTATGCTATCCATGACTTCAATTGCAGCATGCATCATATAAAAATATAATGAACAGCAACTATTATGGCAACAAAATATGACTAAAACCCAATTCAAATGTTATTTTCTTGTCCTCCACACCTCACCCATGCCATGCTACTTATTGCCATGCAACTTGTGCATCATTCATCATGGCATGATTGTTTGCTTGACGCATTTAATTCCAATGCTTGTGCTCTATATTCATGTTGGCCTTGTTTGTTTGGTTTTCTCGGATAGACACTGAGCAGGGGTTGTATCAAGAGCACCAGGAGCACTACCCAGAACCGTCCTTTGCTTCAACAGAGATACCAGGCAAGCACTACCACATGCTTGCATACATACAGTACCTATTGCCTCTATCTTATTCTTGCATCATTGAGTCGCGGTTGCATTAAATTGAATCCCAAGTATGCATAGCCTTTACTTTTCAACCCCACTAAGCTTGTTCCTCCATCCCATGAGCCACTACTATAGGAGTTGTTTGAGCCATGCGAGTCGTAGAACAGCATGTGTAGGGTTTGTGAGAGTCTGTTGGATAATGAGGTACTTAAACAACTTAACCTGAGTAGTTCTGGGATAACTAAAGAAAGTGGCACCGGTGAGCAACATCTGCTATTTGGTTTTTCCTGCTCACTTGTGTCCCGTAAGACCCCGAGTACTTGATTCATGTTCCTTGATTTATCGCGCTATCCACATCCGGGAGGTATATGGGACCCCCCTGGGCCAGAGCTTGATTCCGTCTTATTTCTTGGGGCCACAAACTAGTTTGAGGTTTTCTTTACGATCTTGTACTTATGCCATGTTACTTTTGCATTTAATTTGTGCGAGGAGCACACTGTACTGTTTAGGTAAGCGTAATGTTTTAGCGGTATCGACAGTCCCCGATTGGGTACCTGCTGTTGTTTACAGCCATTGTCGCAAACCTTGAGTCCGTCTCGAAGCTTGCTTACTTCGTTGCGGGTATACTCCAAGGGGTGGCCCCCTGAAATATTTCTGAATTCTGTGATTGTTCAGTCGTGAAAGCCTCGTTGGGTTTTGATTTGGTTTTTCCGAGGTTGATCGAGCGTGTGTTGCTATTGGTGCACCCCGGCCGGGTAAAACTTTCTGAAAGCCGTGTCCGCGGATATGGACGACTTGGAGCACAGTTTCTTGATCATAGACAAGCATAACTAAAGTACCGCTTTTAACCTGACTAAAGTAACTTGACTAGTAAATAGCGCAACACTCATGGAATGGTTAATAAAATTGCCAACGGATGGGGGATGTTCGTCCGCTTCCTTGTTGGTAAGCAGGGAGGAGGATGGATCGGATGAGATTACCATTATAACTGTTGTTCTTAAATTCACGGACATCCGTCTATCATTGGTTAGACGGATGGTTAGCGTTTATCTGTAGAATTGCTAGGGTTTATCTTTCGCTGCAATTGCGTCACCCAGTTGTGTCCTCTAGAGGCATTAAGACTTCTTTGAGTACCCTTAGGGTCTCACACGATAAATTCTTGATTCGGATGAACAGTACCTTCTCGGGGACGGATCTTTGGGTGGAAGAAGTCGAAGATGTGGGCAACGATCGTATGGTGTAGAGATTCCGAAGCGGGATCCATGAGACCTGTAGTTGGGATGTGCTTATTTCTATGGCATCTTATGCCGATTTGCTTCTTATCCGTACTCGGATTCATTTGCTTGCCGCATGATACTACGATGTGTGTTGTATGAGGAGTTATCCTAAAATATAGATCTATCTAGGTCATTTGAATCTTGCCGTATGGCGTTGCTATATATTTCATTTCTTTCTAGATGGGATGGTTGTGATGTACTCTTGTATGGTGGCTTGCGTACATACCCACTTGTGTACGTAGTTGATCCCTTCGCCGACCACGCCGCCTGCAGGTCCGTTGAGAGGTTAGCGGTTGGGACGTCTGAAAGGACTACGTGAGTGGCTTTGGGGCCCCACCGTACTATTTCAACCGCTATCTCTCATCCAGCTTGTATCTAGGAGCGTAGTTCACCGAGGTAGTTACAACGGGTCGCCGCAGGTCGCATGAGGTCTTGAGGAGGAGGCGCCGATGGAGGAGGCAGGGCGCTGGCGAGCCGGCCGAGGAAGGGCGATGGTGCGAGGACTCGTGAACGGAGAGCGGCAGCAGAGAGGGGTCGTGGCGGCGCTCACGGAAGGCGCTCGGAGAAGGCATGGCGGCGGGCCTCGAGGATCGATGGAGGCGACGGCTCTGGCGACGGGCTTGGGTCGAGGAGGGCCCGCGGTTAGGTCGCTCCGTCGGGAAGGAGGCGGGAAGACGGCGCCGGCCACGGCATGGTCGTTCAGGCGCCAGGGGAGGCACGGTCGTCGCAGGTGAGAGGGCCGACGGGGTGCTGATGGCGTCAGTCGTCCTTGACGGGGAGGGAGAGGGGTCGAGGACGGCGGGGAGCTCGTCGAGCAGCCGTAGAGGGGCGTCGGCAGGGCTCCTACAGGGAGGAGGCGAGGAAGGAGAGGATGGTGGCGAGGGGAAGCGGCAGAGAGAGGAGTGTCTGGCGGCGGAGGCGAGCGACACGGGGAGAGAGAGGGGATCGCGAGCGGGTGGGGGTCACGCGGTCAGCGGTGTTTGGCAGGGTCGGGCCTCGATCGGGAGGGGAGCGGGGTCGGGGCAACACGCGCGCGGCGTGGATGGGTGGGCGACTGAGTCCTGTCGAACGGTGGTGGGGTCAGGCGGCAGGGGGATCGGGCGCTACTGGGGTGGGTTTTGGTGACGGGATTGGCGAGGTGGTTGACCGCTTGCCAGGGTGTGGCGGCGGCGGGTGAGGGATATTGGGGTGGGGTAGGGGTGGTTTTAGGGTTAGGATTAGGCTTAGGAATTTATATGGGGTAGTAGGTGGTCTGGTCGATTGGGCCTTTGGGCCGGCCGGCTAGACTGCCTCCCAGATTAGAAATATTTTATTATTTTTATAAAACAAATATTTTAAAACATAGTTTTAGGCAAATACAAGATCCAAAAAAGACCGAGGTTTCGCATTTGAATAAAGAGAGAGGCATTTGTAGAAAACAAATAGGGCTTTTGATAATAGTTTAGTGCAAAAATATGCATGATGCAATGATGGTGCACAAAATAGATGACAACATGCGATATTTTAATTAGGGTTTACCCGGGGTGCTACAGTACTGTTGATCCCATTTTGCCTGAACCTTATGTTGAGAAAACCCCTTTTCCTTCCAAGGTAAGGGAGCACTCTATTATGGCTAATGTGGTTAGCAAAAGCGCAAAGAAAACTGTAGGGTCCGATGAGCTTATTGATATTGAGCCTGTAGTATCTATTGTGAAAGATCTTGTCACTAGAAATATAGAGGATGAGCATATTGTCTTCTTTGAAGACGCTACTAATGTTCTTTCTCATCCTAAGAAAGTTAGAAAAGCTAGTATCCTTGTGCTTTCTGTTAAAATTGGTAGTCATAGCTACTATGGTTTATGTGATATTGGTGCGAGTTCTAGTGTTATTCCTTATGAGCTTTACAGGGAAATTATGCACGAGATTGGTCCTTGTGAGCTTGAGTACATTGATGTGGTTATTCACCTTGCTAATAGAGAGCAAGTTTTCCCCATTGGCATTGTAAGAGATGTGGAGGTCCTTTGTGGTAAGATTAAATATCCTGCTGATTTTCTAGTACTTGGTAAAGAAGCTAGTAAAACCTATCCTATTATCTTTGGTGGACCCTTCCTGAATACTTGTGGGGCTATTATAGATTGTAGTAAGGAAAAAGGTTTGACTAAGTTTGCTGGAGAGTCTTATGAGTTTAATTTTTCCAAATTTGCCAAAACTCCTTATGAAAATGAACTGCCTGATGAGGATTTCAGGGTTGAACACCTTTCTGCTATTTCTCTTGCTCCTAACAATGCCTTGCAGCAGTTCATGGAAGATCATGAAAGTGATGCCTTCATGAAGGAAATAAATGAGATTGATGAGGCTTTCCTTCATCAGCCTGAGTTACTTAAACATAATTTACCCGTGGAAGATTTGGGTACCACACTACCACCTAAAGGGGACCCTGTTTTCAAATTAAAACCTTTACCTCATGATCTTAAATATGCTTATCTTGATGACAAGAAAATATATCCTGTTATTATTAGTTCTAAACTTTTCGGAAAGGAAGAAGAAAGGTTATTGGAGATATTGAAGAAACACTGAGGTGCTATGGGCTATACTATTGATGATTTAAAGGGGATTTCTCCTACTATATGTCAGCATGATATTAATATAGAACCTGATGCAAAACCAGTTGTTGAGCACCAACGCCGTCTAAATCCTAAGATGAAGGATGTGGTAAGAAATGAGGTATTAAAACTCCTTAATGCTGGTATTATTTATCCTATTGCTGATAGTAAGTGGGTTAGCCCTGTTCATTGTGTACCCAAGAAAGGGGAATAACTGTTGTGCTAATGAACATAATGATCTTATACCCCAAAGAGTAGTGGTTGGGTATAGAATGTGCATTGATTTTAGAAAGATTAATAAAGTTACTAAGAAAGATCATTATCATTTGCCCTTTATTGATCAAATGCTTGAGAGGTTGTCCAAAAAGACTCACTTTTGCTTTCTTGATGGTTATTCTGGGTTTTCTCAAATTGTTGTGAAAGCACAGGACCAAGAGAAAACTACTTTCATTTGTCCCTATGGTACTTATGCTTATAGGCGTATGCCTTTTGGTTTATGTAATGCTCCTGCTACCTTTCAGAGATGTATGTCTGCTATCTTTCATGGTTTTTGTGAAGAAATTGTGGAGGTTTTCATGGACAATTTTTTCATCTATGGAACTTCTTCTGATAACTGTTTACACAGCCTTGATAAATTTTTGCAGAGATGTGAGGAAACCAACCTTGTTATTAACTGGGAGAAATGCCATTTCATGGTTAATGAAGGAATTGTTCTTGGATACAAGATCTCTGAAAGAGGTATTGAAGTTGACAGAGCCAAAATTGAAGCAATTGAGAAGATGCCTTGTCCTAGAGATATCAAAGGTATTCGTAGTATCCTTGGTCATGCTAGTTTCTATAGGAGGTTTATTAAAGATTTCTCCAAAATTTCAAAGCCCCTTACTAATCTTCTTCAAAAATATGTAACTTTTGTTTTTGATGATGATTGTAAGGAAGCTTTTGAAACTTCGAAGAAAGCTTTAACAACTGCTCCTATATTCCAACCACCTGATTGGAGTTTACCTTTTGAAATTATGTGTGATGCTAGTGATTTTTTTGTGGGTGCTGTCTTGGGACAACGTGTTGACAAGAAGCTAAATTTCATTCATTATGCTAGCAAGACTCTGGATGCTTCTCAAAGGAATTATGCTACTACTGAAAAGGAGTTCTTAGCTGTGATCTTTGCTTGTGATAAGTTTAGACCTTATATTGTTGATTCCAAGGTTACTATTCATACTGATCATGCTGCTATTAAATACCTCATGACGAAGAAGGATGCTATGCCTAGGCTTATAATGTGGGTGTTTCTTTTGCAAGAGTTTGATCTGCATATTGTGGATAGGAAAGGTGCTGATAATCTTTTTGCTGATAATTTATCTCGCTTGGAAAACATTTCTTTTGACCCTTTGCCTGTTAATTATAGTTTTCCAAATGAGCAGTTAGCTGCAATAAGGGTAAGTCCACATGAGAGTCCTTGGTATGCTGATTATGCTAACTTTATTATTTCCAAGTATTTGCCTCCAACCTTTACAGCCTAGCAAAGAAGAAAATTCTTTTCTGATCTAAGGCATTACTTGTGGGATGACCCACACTTATATAAAGAAGGAGTAGATGGTATTATGCGAAGATGTGTTCCAGAATTTGAACGACAAGAGATATTGAGAAAATGCCATGGCAGTGCTTATGGAGGACATCATGTTGGGGATAGGACTGCACAAAAGGTTTTACAATCTGGATTTTATTGGCCTACCCTTTTTAAAGATGCAAGGAAGTTTGTCTTATCATGTGATGAATGCCAACGAGTAGGTAATATATCTAGACGCAATGAAATGCCTATGAATTATTCTCTTGTTATTGAACCTTTTGATTGTTGGGGATTTGAATTTATGGGGCATTTTCCTCCTTCAAAAGGGTATACACATATTCTTGTTGTTGTTGACTATGTTACAAAATGGGTAGAAGCCATACCTACAAGCAGTGTTGATGGTAAGACCTCTTTGAAAATGCTCAAGGATGTCATTTTTCCTAGGTTCGGTGTGCCTAGATATCTCATGACTGATGGAGGATCTCATTTTATTCATGGGGGTTTTATAAAACTCTCGCTAAGTATGATGTAAACCACATAATAGCTTCAGCCTATCACCCCCAAACTAGTGGGAAAGTAGAACTTTCCAATAGGGAAATCAAATCTATCTTGCAGAAGACTGCCAATAGATCTAGGAAAAATTGGGCTAAAAAGTTGAATGACGCTTTGTGGGCTTATAGCTGCTTATAAAAATCCTATGGGGATGTTCCCTTACAAAATGATCTATGGGAAAGCTTGTCACCTGCCTTTAGAATTATAACACAAAGCTTATTGGGCAGTGAAAGAGTTGAATAGAGAGTTTAGACTTGCTGGTGATAAAAGGCTGCTCGACTTAAGTAATCTAGATGCGTGGAAAGGTGAAGCTTACGAAAATGCTAGGCTCTTTAAGGAAAAAGTAAAAAGATGGCATGATAGGAGAATTCTCAAAAGGGAGTTCCATGTTGGTGAGAAAGTTCTTTTTTATAGGTCTCGTCTTAGATTTTTTGCAGGGAAACTACTCTCCAAATGGGAAGGACCTTTTTTATCAAGGAAGTGTACGGTTCAGATGACATCAAAATTTCTTCTCTAAAAGATGACACAACACAAGTGGTGAATGGTCAAAGACTAAAACATTATATTTCTGGAGATTCTTATAACGAAGATGTTGATGTTATTCAAATGATAACTCCAGAAGAATTTATCAGAAGCCAAACACCAGAATCTGCAGAGTTCATCTTTGAATAGGTAAAAGTGGTGAAAACAGAAGGTTCGTGAAACCCCAATTTTTTTATATTTTTGATGTTTTTAATACATAAGGGAATTTATGAGATGAAACTTAAGAGGAAACGGAGCCCGTGGTGGACAAACCCACCCCAGGCGCGGGCCCAGCCTGGCCGCGCCTGAGGGGGGTGTTCCACCCTCGAACTCCGTCTCCGCTTTGTTTCCGTGTTAAAACCTTCCTTTGCATTGAAACTTCGTAATATATAACCCCCCGGATCCCTGGAGGTTCGTGCATCGTGTTCTCGTCGTGTTTTCATTTCGATCTGTTTCTATCAGGAAAATTCTCAGATTTGGAACCTCAATGTCTTCCTCCAGATCACCCATGGAGGATTCCTCTGCGGATCTCCTTAACCCGTACATGTATGAGTTGAGGATTCATCCCAAAGAATTGATCCTCGGAGAGGGGAAGGTACAGATGAAAGAAGTTCAAGGCCCTAAAGGATAAGGCAGTCTGGAAGACAAGATGGAAGCGTTGGAACAAGAAGTTTTCAAGTACAAGAAGATGGTGGAATGCGAAGTGGATGTTATTCACAAGATAAGTTCAGAACTCATCACTAAGCATGAGGGAGAAGTTGCTGAGCTCCAAGAAGAGATCTTCTCACTCCGTCAGACCACCAATCAATTGCAAGCACAGCTCTATGACATACAGAATCAAAACTGTGAGTATGAGGCTAGATTTGATCGCATAAGCTCTGCTGCGAGTTTTAGGATTGCAGAGACAAGGACATCCTTTTTGGATGGGGAACCATTTCCTTGGAAGTTTTATGATGACGAGAGAACACCACCACCACCGAAGGAGTAATTCATCATCAGGTTTGGCATCCCCTTGGCTTGTTCCAAGCTTGGGGGAGTGCCGCGGTATCACCACCATTATCTTTTATCTTTTACCTTTTTAGTGGATTCATATCTGTGGTAGAGGGGTTATCTTATAGTTTGGTTTGCATGTGGAAGTATCTCTCCTTTAGTTGATTATCTATGTATCCCTTGGTGTGAGTGCCTTTATTGGAACATTAATGAGAAGTCTCATCTTTTACTTTTTGCACTTCTTATTTTTAGTTTGCAATCTCTATTATATGATGGATCTTGTTGTCCAGTATTGGCACCACTTTGGGATCATCAAGTGGATCTAAATTGGTTTTGGCAAACCGAGTTCTGGTCAGTAGATTTAGTTTGAAAGAAAAAGAAAGAAAGATCTTATAGGTATTTGGTATCATTTGTTTTCTTTCTTGTTGGCTCATAAGCTAGTATCCTTTATTTAAGATTATTTTGTGTCTTCAAGGAATATTGCATGTTTGGCTTTATTACTTGTATGTTTGCTTGTTTCTTTCAACTCTCTTGCTTGCTACCCAGCCTTGCTAGCCAAAAACCTGTTTTGAGAAGGCATACTTCTCATTTTTCCAAATCCTTTGAACCCAAAACTTTTTCCACTTGTGTCTACCATATCTACCTAGTAGATTTTTCTATTCCAAGCAAATTCTCAATCTTCATTTACCTTTCAAATTAAAAAGTATTTTGTTATGCGAAAACTAGTTAGTAAAGCTCTCACTAACTTGATGGCACACTTTATTTCCTTGCCCCTAATAGACTTGAACCATTGTGAACATCGAAGTTGTATATGCTTGCATCTATACGTTGGAATTAGCAGAACCGTGTTGTCACGGGGAACGTTTTCAACATTGCACTTGTACTCTATGCATAGTTGATATCGTGCTCTTTTGTCTATGGATGTCAATGGTGTGAAATAAAGAGGGAACTTGTAAGTCCATGGAGTTTGTATTCTATGTTAGAGAACCGCCTGGGCCGCTAGCCTAAGCCATGCTTAATCATGGTGGAAACTTGTAGCATCACCATAGTGAGTCATCTATGAAGCATCCTCAATAAAAAGCTATACACATAGTAAATAAAAAGATCGCTGAGATGCTCATTGTCTGCTTTCCTTGTCATTTTGGTTATGGGAAAGCTCCTGTACCATGTGCAAGGGGTACCCTGTTGGCGGTTCTCAATGATATGAAAATACTTACAATGACAAGAACTTACCTCGCCCAAAGTTGAGTATGCATGAGGTGTGGCCCTCATATTCAAGCGACATGATATTGTGAATTTATATTTCGTCAAGCATATACTCCATCTTTGTTCACTTTAACCTTAATCATCTCAAGATGCCTATGATAGGGGCATTGAGGGATCAAAGCTAGTAAGTACCATAATCTTTTGGAAGCTCTTTATGACTTGTAATCCCTTCTACCCTCTAAGAAGGGACCTTTCTCCCAGTTACCAGTTTGAGTCAGTAAACCAACTTCCTCTCTATCTCCAACAAGCTTTTGAGTTGTTGTGTTTCAAGCATTCAAATGGTGATTTATTCAATCATGTTCTTTATCTTCCTTGTTTGCACAAAACTCTTATCTATTGAGTATTACTTTGAAAGCCTTCACTTGTGAAAAACCCTTTTGAGCAAAGAGTGCTCCTGTCTTGAAACTTCTACAAAAAGCTTTTTGTGAAACTGTTTGCCAGGTGTTCTCTGACCAAGAACAAGTTTGCCAATTCCAATTATGACTTATCTTTATGCATCACTATTGTGACTGTTGTACTTGGTTGCAAGCTAAGTTATATAATGGTGAGTTGCTTTCTTCTATGAGTTGTGCAATGGTAAGTGTGATGCTTCTTGTTCGTATTCTTTTATCGACACTTCACTCCATAAACCTATGGACATGTTTATTGAGCTCAGTATTCGCTTTGGGACAAGCAAATTCTAAGCTTGGGGGAGTTGATACCCCAATTTGCATCACCATTCTATATCATAATTTACCTCTATTCATTGATATTTGTCTTATTATGAGGTATTACTTATGACTTTTCATCTGTTTATGCATGTTGGATGATTCCTGGAGGATGGACTGCCGGAGTCTGGATTCTGATGGAAAAGAAGGCGTTTCGGTGCAATTTCGCGAAGGTTAGAAAAATATGGAAACATATTATTTTACCAGAAGACGAAGGAAGCCAGAAGGAGGGACGGAGATGGGCCTCAGGGGGCCCACACCCCACTAGGCGCGTGTGGTGACCCAGCATACCACTGCATGATTTAGTACACTATAGTCGTTACCATAACATCAATGAAACACCGTTCACTAGTATTACATCCCTCAGAGTGGTACAACAGAACACAGCAGGTCCAAGACATGACTATAGGTTACAACTCAACTCTTTACACAAGATCCAGAGAACACTCTAGGTTAAAGAGAGAGAAAGAAACTTCTTACAAAGAAGAATCAGAAATAAACAACTCAAGACTATCATACTATTATGACTAGTATTTTAATTAATGGTCTTGTATTGCTGCTATTGCAATATGCTACAGAAATAGGTTTTATGGCTAGAGGTTATATTCCTATCTAATCAGTAACTTTGTCTTCACTCGAGTTGATGTATATGTTGACTTTCTTGAATTCATGGAAGAGCTCTCGCTTCTGGTGATGATTTCTGGAGCATAACTTGATGTAGACGTCGTATGTACTGGCTTTAGAACCTAGAAAGGGTTAATAAGATACTTTGAGTACGGGCGTACTCAGCAAGTTCACTAGAAAAGGAGTGTTTGATGCACTATCTCTACAGCTACAGACCATAGGTCGTAGGCAATGCCAGTTTTCGTAAAGATTTCTTCAAAGGTTGCTTTTATTCTGAAAAGCTATGTCCGTCAGCCTTCACGGGTTTACCAGAACTTTCATGGAGTTCCTTTCCCACAGCGTTCGCAGCTCCTTCCCGGAATAGGGAGTAACAACTTACAATTCTTACACTCGGTAGAGGTGCGTCACTTTACCCATGAGAGACCTTAGGTTTTGTTGCACGGCCGGGAGTATGTCCCCGTTCAAACTTCCTTGGTTTGAGGCCCAACCTAAGATCCAAGCCAATCACTGCCTTCTCCGCGACCCTGCATGTCTCCTTGGTGTACACCATGCCCACCTTTTGAATTACGAAAATGGTTTGTACAGACTGTTCAGATGTCAGAACTATCGTGGGACATTGAGGGATCCCACACATATGCTGCATATCCTCTATGAATTACCATATAATATGCATGCTACGAGTGATAACAGCCACGACCCGCACATCCAGCTCCATGCAAGAGGGAAAAGATACAGCTGACTTCTTCGTCCCATTCCAAATCTCATGGTCAACGCGTAATATACGGTGCAAGAATCACTGGCGACATTGGTTGTTAAGTCCTAGATAATATGTTCCTTTACCACCGGAACTCTTATAGTAGGTTATTACCTCATGGTAAATAACCTATAATCACATTGTTATGAAAATAGTGTTTTCTGACCTTTTTCAAATGCAGGTGATGACAACACTGGATTTGTAAAATACTTTATAGAAAATAAAAAAAGGACATGAGCAAGTGTTAACTTGCCTTTTGTGATTGCAAGATTTTGCACTCACGGTCTTCTAGACAATATAAAAGATCCAATATCTGAAATCAACATCATTGGTCCGGTAAGGACTAGTTTTTAAAGAAGCAAGATGCTATTATGCATAAGTAATGTAATGCAATTTCGTAAACTCGAATCCCGAGGTATCGTTGTTCTAGGGTTTGGATACTGGAAAGGTTTTCCTTGGAATGTGTTGCCCTTTTAGATTAAGTTTCACACATGTGCTTCTTATTAAGCCTTGTGAATGTGTGTGAAACAACATGTAAACATAATGGCATACAACAATAAGATGTACTAATGAGATGTGCTACTCAAGGACTGCTTATATGTGAATTATCTTATCTTCAAGTTTTACCTTGCAAGTGATGACATTTATAAGGAACTGAAGTGTTAACAATCCTAGGTATATAAGTAAAGCTTAATGTAATGTGATTATTATTAATTGTCATTTGATGTTTGAAGTGGCAAAAAGAATAACATTTGAAGAAAATCTTACTCAACTAAGCAGAAGCATTTAAGCTTTTAAGTTAACCTTATGAGGTGTTCTTTCTAGTTATAGTCTTTAAGTAAGAAAGAATTACTCCATTTGAATAATGACAGCATTAGTATTTGAGACTTATCTATCTTGGTTTTTAACTTGGTTGGTTTGGTATTAGGATAATTTATAACTTAATTATAATAAACCAAAGTTAACTATAAAGCATATAATAAAGTATTTAGCATTATTTAAAGTATTATAGACTAAAGTTAACTTTAAAGACATAGATGAACTTTAGGTGAAATGCTTGTTATACCTATACCTTGTTCACTTTATAATGTTTCTTTAAAGTTACTTAAGAATGGTATTATTTTTAGTTGGTAATGGTTTCTTTATATTATAAATATATAAAGGAAGTTATTGCCTTATAAGGGTGTGGTTACGGTTTATGAATAAGTAAACAATATTATTTACTACTGATGAACTCACTATAGTGTTCTGATTTGTTTATAAACTTGTGATCAAAGTAAAGGAATGGGTTTTTATCTCATTACAATTATTCTTGGAGACTTTAGATTGGATAAGGATCCTTTTATAAAATAACCTACACTTATGGTTGAATGATAATTCAATATAATTTCATTTTTTTATAAAATGTGTTGAACCATTTTTACTTCATAAAATTAGTATTTAAGGCTAATACTATTTATTAGATTTAATTGGTTAATTTAAGAAATATTAACAAATTTTATTTAACATTATCTGAATTATTAATTAAAGGAATAGGTTTAAATTCAAGTTATTAAAGTGTTTAACTTTTTATTTAACTTAAAAGTGGAATATTATATTTTTAACATATAGGTATTATTTTTGTGATCATGTTGGTATATTACATTTATTTTTATGATTTATAAATAATAAGATATGATTTTTACAATACTTATTATTTTATAAAGGCTTAATAAATAAAAAATATTTGATTAAGTGGAGTAATAATGCATGATTATAGTTTTAAATTATAATTCTTATTTTTCTAAGATTTTTGGTATTTTATTTATAGTTTTAGCATTTACCATTATTAAAATATGATTTATCAAAGTATTATTACTTATAAAACTTTTATTAAATAATATTTATTTAAATAATCATCATAATAATATTTGATATTAGTTTTAAGTTGTAGATTTTATTTTTCTAAAAAATTTCATATATTAAACATATTTTTCTGAATTGTAAAAAAAAAGTTATTGATTTTATAAGATTGAATCATTTTATTTAATTTCAAGAATTAATAAATGAAATAGTTTATGATGTAATGTTGTTGTCAGCATGGAGTGAAAAAAAATTCTTACTAGGTCGATACTTACCCCCAGTCACTGACTGGTGGGGTCTATGCCACGTCATATCTATAGTTTTAATTTATTACAAAAACATTTCAATAAAATAAATAGGGTTATTGCATCATGCTGATGTCAGGCCGACGTCAGCAATGGTGCTCACCCTCGGATCGATGCTCGATCCACCGATTCTGAGCGCGCCTGAATGCGTGGTTGTGGGGGTTAGAAAGAGGGCGTCGTGGGGTGCATTATAGTGGCGGAGCCACCTTGAAATGGTTACCGGGGACGGCGGTGCAACGACAGCGAGCAGCGGCGGCGTCGGGCTCCCGCGGGGAGGAAGATCCAGAGAGAGAGGAAGTTGAAAGGTGCTTGAGCACCGGTGGCTCACTAGGAGCATGAAGGTGGTGGTGACGAGGCGAGGCGAGCACGGGAGACGCCGGAATCGAGGGAGGATGCGGTGGTCGGAGCTCGGGAAGGCGGTGTCCTTGTCGACGATTGGGAGCTCCTCACGTCGATTCCTTTTGCGAGGCTATTCACAGCGGCGAGGCGAAGCTTCCAGGAACCACGGTGAGGCTTGGGGCGGCCAGAGAGGGCGGGGCTCGACGGCGTCTGTGAGCTCTAGGGTTAGGGTTTGCGCGCTGGAGAAGAGGGGATAGGAAATGATGTGCTAGGTTTCGTCCTTGGCGAGGCAGAGGGTCTTGTAGACGACGACGGGCGTCGGCACGAATCCTGCCGCACGCCAGCGCGGCGGAGCTCGACAGCGAGCTGCTTGCTCGATCCGTCGGCGAGGAAGACGATGGGGAAAGAGACAACGAAGGGGTACGGGCCAGTGCCGGGCCGCACTTGGGCCAGATGGGATGCATTTGGCTGCTCATGAGCGATGGATAAAATAGTGAGGATGTGGTCCGTGGGCCAGATTGGTTGTTTCTTCTGTTTTTTCCTGATTCTATCCCTTTTCTAAATTCTGTTTTGTTTTTAGCTTTGAATTTGAAAAAAATGATTTGAGTTTTCTTTGTAGAATTAATTTGTTAAACAATTGCAGCAATAATGAATGTATTTAAAGTCATTTTGTGAAATTTTATCATATATTATTTAGAGTTTCTTTATTTTCTTTATATAGATACTTTTCCTATTACTATTTATGAGGGCCTTTAATATGAATTTAATTTGACAAAAAATCATAAACTTATTATAGAATGTATTATTACTAACTAATGAGATTTTATTCTCATTGGTACATAATATTAAGGCAACTTTTATATTTAGTGATCCTTCATAAGTATTTGATACATAAAGTTCTAAGTACTAATAGAGTTAATATTATTCCTATGAATTTAGGGAATAGCAATATAAATAATTTATTATTACTAACTTAAGAGTTAAAGGTTTGAGATTGTAAATGTCTACCATGAATTATGGGAGTTTTAATATCTTTATATCCCTTGATAATTGTGAATAAAGATGAATGGTTAAAATATATTATCTTTCTGTTAAAGATCTTGAATGATATCACCATTTAGAATTTAATAGTGGGATTGTTTTCTAGGCTAACTTATGAGAAAGAATTGATAAGATATTTCTTAAACACCTATGATAATGATGGTGAAAATAACAAAGATGTGCTTAAGTGAGTTGATATAGGAAATATTCCTATTAACCATTGTGGCATATGATAATAAATCAATCATTTGATATGGATATTAGGTTTGGTTAGAGAATTAGGTTTGCATGTTTACCAAGAAGTCCTACCTTCCATATTTCATAATTCTTGACTTCTACTTAACGAAGTCCTTTCCTAGATATACTACTTTCCTATATCCATCATCATGTGCTAACATGATGAGCTTTGCTTTACAGAATATTCTTATTCACCTTTTATTCTTCTCATTTCCATACTTGGTTATATCAACTACTTTTCTGCTGATAATCTCCAATCCAACAAGTGGTTACTTCTAACTCCATTCATACTCTTCCTTAATCATCCATCACTACATTACTCTAGTAGCTGTATATATATACTTTACTTAACCTCGAGAGTTAGTATTTCCCAAGAGGAAACTACTACTTCTATAATACAATGTTACTCTAGCATCATCTTATTCATACTATCTTATCTCTTCTTAACTCCAATATCTAACATTCCAACCTCACATTATATTAATGTGACTTGTAATGACTAATCTAATATAATATATCTGTACTATGGTTCAATCATGTTATATCCACCAATGCCACTTATACATGATATAAGCATTCAATCTTGGTGAGTAAGGCATGATCATTATAATCTTTTGATCCTTTATGGTTTAGGTTTCCAGTTGGATAATCAAGGCTTCATCAATCATTACAGTTGTATTATAATTATCTTCTGTTTAGCTCTATTGGATTAAGAGATATAATTCATTGACTATACCTACTTTACCCAATAGTACTACTCCTAGTAACTATCTTCATTATTCATCCTTGTAAGCTTTACCTCAGATACTCTTCTATTATTCCAGGAGCGAGTTAACTCCATCAGCTGTCATATTGATCTTATTCTCTTCCAACACTCCCATCCAATAAATGATACCTAAAGCATTACTATTTACTTTTTCTTACTTCTTATCTAAAGGACTGAAGTAAATGATATGATAAGGACAAGAGTTGATAGGTCAAGAATTGGTCAATCAATAGTTGATTACTCAACATTGATGAATCAATAGATATTAAGATAGGGTTCATTAGAGATGATAAAGTTTGATATGGAAATAAAGATATATGGGGAATGATCTTGACTGGGTTTCTTTCCTACTCAAACTCACTAAAGAGTTAAGGTGTAGGGGTCCCAATCTTAGATAAGATAGAGCCTCCTGTGTTTTACAATGCTAGTCCCTGGATCAATAGCTAGCATCCACAGTTTAGATGTAATATCAAGAAACAAAGGTCATATTATAACTTTATAACCAGGAATAACATAAATTTTATTACATCAATACATAGCTCATTTGGCTATTACATTACATTGCAGCGGAATAATTATAATCATGGGGTCCTTCATCTTCAAAGTGCCACAGGCAGATGTTGGTTGTAGACTTTGTAATCCTAATCAAACAATCTTCACTAAAATCAATCAAACCTGCAACATTACAAGTTACAGCCACAAGGGTCAATACATTTGAATTGTATTGGCAAGTGATACTATGGTAGTATAGTGGAGTCTATCATCTATATGCATTTGGCTAAGTGGAGTTGAGGCTTGCATTGCTCAAAATAGATTTTTCCTTAACATTTGAAAATACTAAGTTTTTGCTTGTCAAAATCATTTTTCTCAATCAAAGACTGAAGATCCTTTCCAAGGCATCTACCAATCAAAGATTTAAGATTTCAAACAACCCTTGTTCAATCCACAAGTTTTAACTTAGAAATTTGAATGATGAGATTCTTGATTGCTTCCATGTCTTGATGCTCAAATTGTCCTTTACCAGGGACATGGCTAAGTACTTAGGTTTTACACTCTGCAGAGGTGGTGCACTTTCCCCACAAGACTTGGTTTTCCAAGACAAAATCTTTCAGAAGCCTTCCCTTAGACCAAAATGGACGCGTTCCAACCTATCAAACACTACCACCCACTGTCCATATGGCTAAGTTCTTGCAACCTATATGATCATGGCAGAGCCCATATTGCCAAGTGGTTGCACTTGAAGCTTCTCAACATTTGACATCTCAAATCCCTTTGTGCCTGGGTGGCCATCCACAAGTGAGATACACAATCCAAGTCCATGGCCTTGTGAACCACTCAACATATCCCAATCCTTCCATTCCACCCAGGAGGTTCATTAACTTAGTTGTTTTATTAAACAAAACCTAAGTCCTCAGACTTAGAATATTTTTCCATAGTGTGAATATATATTCCACCCATGTCTTCTATTAGCTAGGCTAATCTTGATAGTAGTAGGAATCTTTAACTTAGGAAAATCCTACTAAGGATTCATCTACTAGGTTTTCTTATAGCAAGGTCTATACTTAGCAAAATCCATGCAAGTTTTACTTAGCAAAATCACTAATGCATAGAGAAAGTAATGGGACAAAAGTATGAAGCATCACTTGCCTTTTTTGGTAGGGAATGGTAGTTCACTCCTTGATCTTGTTAGTCTTACACTTCACTACAAGTCAAACAAGCAAACACAAATTCAATTTACATTCCAACTCAATAATCACTCAAACAATTTCACACACACAAGACAATGGAAACCAATTCATGCATGGGAGCATGCACAAGATAGTTTTATTTTTCAAGGGGTCTCTATGGGGTTTCTAAACTTTGTAAGATCCAAATTGGTCATTTACCAAAGTGGCAAAGTCATTAGCAAGAGGGTTTGGTCCAAAAACTATTTTTAAATCCATTCATCATTTCATGTGGTGAGAAATTTTTTTATTAGGGCAAAACTCTTAAGTTGTTCACCAAATGAGTTGCTAATTTGCAAAACTTGGTGTTTTAGGTCAGTAGGTTTGGTCCAAAACATTTCCTTAAAGTTTTCTTTCCATAAACATTTTTATAACAAAAACCATTCTTTTTATTTGGCTAGAAAATGACTAAGTCAAGTAATCCAACCTAAATCTTACAAAAATCATTTTTAATACCAAGGGCTGGTTCCTAGGGTCAGTAAGGTCACAACAAACCATTTTGCAAAGGTTTTAATCCAAAAATCATTTTTAAACAATTTTTATACTCTAAACAAGCATACATTTGATTCTGCAAAAACAAGCAAGTTAACAGTTACTATTTACTAAACCAAGGACATGGTTGGCTAGGGCTTGCTCTCCTGAATCCATTGATATAAAATTTGAAATTTTTGGACGTGTGGTTTGAAAGTTACAAAGGTTTGAAGTTTGCAAATAATTTTGTTTTCAAATCTGTTTTTAAACTGAATAAGTGACACGCGGCACACTCTGGTTGGACGGTACCGGTTCGGCCGGATCGGCAACGCGGTGCGATGGATCAAGTTAGATCGCATGCTCCAGATCATGTACCCCTTCGCGGTTAAGTCATTCTATCTTATCCATCAGATCTGGATCGGACGGCTGCTGCTGCCTGGCCAAGGACTAGCGGCGCGATGACAACGGCGAGCGGCGGAGCAGCCAGTTGGAGGCGGCGCTGGCGAAGCGAAAACAGGAGGAGCAAGCTCACCGAGGTCGCGAGGATGAGGTGATGATGTTCGTGTGGTCGTGGCAAGGCGCACGGCAGGATTTCTCGCGGAGTTGGTTACTGGCGACGGACGGCGGTCGAGGTCGAGGGGCAACGCTGTGGTCCACAGGAAGACAAGCGGAGGACTGGGTTAGCTGCAAGGCCATGGCAAAGATGCTTGCGTGATCGAGAAGATGCGGGCGGTCGGTGCTACGGGGATCATCGTCGAGAGGAAGCAAGCGGCCGTCGAGCTAGTCAAGCCAAAGCTGGGCGCCATGGTCGAGTGGAGGACATGGGGAGAAGCGTCTGGTAGTGGGGAACTTGCTAGTGCGCTTAGTGTGGCATGGGGTGGTCAGGTTTGGAAGGAATCGACAATGGACCTCGTCGGAGACAGGGGCAGTCGAGGAGAAATTGTGGCTTCCTGGAGGCGTGTTTGGGGGAGGAAACAGAGGGGAAAGGAGGCGGGACCATGGGCGATTAAATGTGTGAGGTTACTGGGAGAATTCACTCAGTCATTTACTCGAATTGATGCGAGTAATTTAGAGGCAGCAACGGCGACGTGGGAGGGAAAGAACAGGTCCGCGGTGGGTGAGGAAGAAGAGGGCCGGTGTTGGGGTCTGGTGTCAGTGAGAAAAGGAGAGAAAGGGGGAGGTCCACCAGTCATAGGCTATGCGGGTTGTTTATGCGGTGAAGGAAAGCAGGAAAAAGAGGAGGTGGGCTGAGTTGGGCTGTTTGGGCAGAATAAATGGGCTAGTCATTCCATATTTTTTTCCTCTGAAATCTTTTTCCTTTTCTAATTCTATTTTTCTGTTTTGAATTTCAAATAAACAAACAATGTTCACATCAATTCAAACAACACCCAAACTTTGTAAGTTTTACTTGGTTTTGTTCAGTAGCCTGAACCTAAATCTAAAATCCATAATTTTTAAATAATAAAGTCCATTATTTAATTAAATAATTGTCCATTGCTAATTAATCAAATTAGGATTTGATTTATTTCAAACTCTATTTAAATCCATATATTTTCCAAAACCAAAATAGTGGGTTGTATTTGAAATAAGGTATATTTAGAAATCTTGTTTAAAATAAATAACAATTTTGTTAAAGGTTCTATTGATAATTAAATAAAATGGACCATGGTTTATTAATAAAATAGGGTTTGGTTTATTTAATAAAATCTTCATTTGAAATCCAAATACTTTCAAAACCAATCAGTAGTTTATTTGGAAATAAAGAATATTTGGAAAACTTGTTTAAAACAAAATAACCTTTTACTTTAGGGTCCATTAATAATTAAATAAAATGGGCCTTAGTTATTAAATCAAATAGAGTTTGATTTTATTAATAAAATCTTTATTTGAAACCTAAATATTTTCAAAACCAAATCAGTAGGTTTTATTTGGGAAATATAGAATACTTGGAAATTTGTTTAAAACAAATAACCTTTTATTTTAGAGTCCATTATTAATTAAATATAATAGACTTTTCATTATTAATTCAAATAGGATTTGTTTTATTGAGATATTTATTTTGAAATCTAAAATAAAGCCAAAACACTTTAGTAGGTTTTATTAGAGAATATAAAATACTTGGAAAACCTATTTAAAATAATTTAATAAGTTTTGATGTTTTAATTAAAATGGTAAAACCTTTTATTTGAATAAAATTTGGATATTAATTTCTTATTATTTTATTTAAGCAATCCTTTATTATTTTTAAACAAACCTTTGCTATTTTAAAATAAAATGTTTTAATTCCCAAAGCTTGGCCAAGGTTTAATTTGGTCTTATAAAATAATCCTTATTTGTAAAACTTCTATTTCATTTGAAAACAAATCTTTTCATTTAATTGTTTCAAAATAGTATTTCCAAATGTTTTTATTTTCCTTTTATTAAATTTTTATCTTTTTAAATCCCTTTAGTTTTTATTAAATTCAAATGGGTTTGAAGTTCCAATTGCATTCAAAAAGTTTCTTCTGGCTCTGAAAATCAAACAAAGTTTTATTTTATTAATTTATTTTCACATTACAAGATTTGGAAAATCTTGGGATGTGACATAAGGTTAAGTGTTACCATGATACTCATGGTATAAGTAGATGAGATTAAGATAGATCAAGAATTAGTTGTTACATTATTATTACTTAAGTTATATTTATAACTTGGTATTCATGAGTGTGTAATGAATTCAAGGATATGATTACTTAAGGATAAAATATGAACCATTAAGTAATATAGTAGGGTTAACTTTTATTACATTTGATCTACCCTTAGATCAAATCTCCCTTACCCAAAATAAGATTTTAGCAAAGGTCATATTGAAACTTATCGCAGTCAACTTGATGATCTACTTCAATTCCATCAAGTTAAGAGAAGCTTCAATCACTTTGACAAGTTTTTATTTAAAAGCGCGAAAATTATTCAGATTTTCTATGCATGAATGCAATGCACACAACTGTGTTCAGCTTATTTCTAAGCTCTAATGCTGGGATGTTATAGCGCGGACCCACCTGACCCCACGCCTAGGCCAGGTGTGGCCCGCCTGTCGGGCCTCCGACTCCGCCCCTTCACCTATATCTTCCCTTCGAGACCCTAAAGCTTAGGAAGCGACCACACATAGATTTCCGCGCCTGCAGGCGGAAAAACCGAGAGAAAGATCTCTCCGTGCATGATTACGCCACCGGAATTCCTTCCAGGAGAGGGGAGACCGTCACCATCAACACCGTCATCAAGCTAGGCTTCATCGGGATCATCATCATCCACACCATCATCTCGACCAGCACCATCATCACCACTACGTCCTGCTGTAACAATTGTGTTGGATATTGCTTAGTTCATTAGGGGAACTTTCCCGGTGTTGATTACTATTATAGTTGATGCTTGTGAGTGGAACCATTGGATTATTGTTTATGTTCAGATTTTTATCCATTATCATATCATCTTTGATCTTGATCCATATGATGTCTTGTGAGTAGTTCGTTTAGTTCTTGAGGACATGGGAGAAGTCATATTGTTAGTAGTGAATCTGTGATGAGTTATTATTCAATGGTTTAGTATTTAAGTTGTGGTGCTATTCTTCTAGTGGTGTCATGTGAACGTCGACTACATGATACTTCACCATTTATGGGCCTAGGGGAATGCATTGTGTATTTGGCTACTAATTGTGGGGTTGCCGAAGTGATAGAAACCTGAACCCCCATTAGGACACCTTTGCACAAGGGAGCGTAGGATCTCAGAGTTTAAGGTTGTGGTTAGATTTATATCTTAATTACTTGCCTATAGTTACGGATGTTTGTAGGGGGTTTAATCACAAGTATGTATCAGTCCTAGGAAGGGCGGTATGTTATCACATGTTCACCCACACAACACTTACAAACACCAGAGAAGAGTACTCAGCTATTTGAAGAGAAAGAACTTGACAGAATTCCCATGTGTCCTCGAGAACGTTTGGTCCTTATAAGTATTTCCACCGGCTTGTCCTTTGCTAAGAAAGTATTGGGCCACTTGCTCCGTTTGTTTGTTACTTTGTTACTTGATCTTTGTTTTGTTGCCTTGTCAGAAAACCACTAAAAATCCGTTTGCTAAGTATTCATAGGGATTTCCTGCTCCACACCACTATTCAGCACCTTCTGCTCCGTGTTGGGATCGACACTCCTATTTATCGAAAGTACTACGATACACCCCTATACTTGTGGGTCGTGAGGGGTGTGGCTGCCCTGTGGCTCCCCTCCGTCTCTCCTCTAGACTCCGTGTTCTCCTCGGTGAAATATTGACTCTGGCTTTTGTCCCGTCCAATTCCGAGAATATTTCCTTACTAGCTTTTCTGGAACCAAAAATAGAAGAAAACAGGCAATTGGCACTGTGGCATCTTATTAATAGGTTAGTACCAGAAAACATATAAAAAACACTTCAAAGTGTAGACAAAGCAAAGCAAAGTAGATACTAAACAAGCATGGAACATCAAAAATTATAGATACGTTTCCGACGTATCAAGCATCCCCAAGCTTAACTCCTGCTCGTCCTCGAGTAGGTAAGTGATAAAATAATAATTTTTGAGGTGACATTCACCATCAAAACCAAGATCAAACCAATTGCAAGCATTGAAAGTTGGGATCAAAGAACTCTAAACATGTGCATGAAAGATGGAGTTCTAACAATAAGACAGCGTAACTGTGCATGCAACATGAAAGGCTACAAACAAAGATTATGAATAACATGCATTGAAAAACGTTTGTTTGTTTCACATACAGAAAACATGGCATAGTGGCATTCAGCTTGTCCCTCATAGAGTAGCAAATAAATGCATAGGACACCTTCAAAGTTCATAAGAGTGACTAGATACAAATAGCACAAGGACAAGCAATATCAACACTATGCATCAATCAATAAGTTTTGGGACAATGCACATAGAACTAAGAATGACAACTATGCTCTCTTAACTGGTGCCTAAATATAGAAGGTGGAGACTCAATATAAAAGTGGAAGAAAGGCCCTTCATAAAGGGAAGTAGGGATTTCAAGTTTCAAAAAGAGCTTCCAAAAATTATGGTACTTGTTAGCTTTCAGCCCTCATTGCCCCTATCATAAGCATCTTGAAGTGATTAAGGTTAAAGTGAACAAACTATGGAGTATATGCTTGACAAAGTATAAGTTGGAAATCTCATGTCCCTTAAATATGAGGGCCGCTCCTCATGCTACTCAACTTTAGTCACCTGTAAGTTCTTGTCATAGTAAGTACATGTGTATCATAAAGAACCGCCAACGGGGTACCCCTTGCACATGGTACAGGAGCTATCCCATAACCAAAATGACAAGGAAAGCAGATAATGAGCATCTCAGCGATCTTTTTATTTGCTATTTGCATAGGTTTTTATTGAGGATGCTTCACAGATTGCTCATTATGGTGATGTTGCAAGTTTCCACCATGATTAGGCATGGCTAGGCTAGTGGCCCAGGCATTTCTCTAACACAAAATACATAAATCCATGGAATTACAAGCTCCCGTTTTATTTCACACCGACGACATCGATAGACAAAAGAGCATGATATCAATTGTGTACAAAGTACAGGTGCAATGTCGAAAGTGTTCCCCGTGACAACACGGTTCTGCTAATTCCAATGTATAATTGTAAGCATATACAACATAGATGACACAATGGTTCAAGTTTATTTAGGGGAAAGAAAAATAAAGTGTGCCATCAAGTTTGTGAGAGCTTTAATCACTAAGTTTTCACATAACAAAATATTTTTTTAATTGGAAGATAGATGAAAACAATAATATACTTGGAATGGTGTACCACACCATGCATAGGAATTTATAGTGGACACTTTGGAATAACTTGATTTCTTGGGAGTTGGAAGCATGAGTAGAGCTTACTCATACAAGTGGAGGCTAGCAAAAGACTGGGAGCGACCAACTAAGAGAGCAATAATGGCCATAATCATGCAGAGCGACAAAACATTACTAATCAAAGAATAGAGTGGTACTACAAGTCAAGGACTAAATGATAATAGAGGCTATGGTGAATTGTTCATAGTCATAACATGGTGTGAGCATGTGCCAAGTCAACCCAAACAAAGCATCAAAGGAGAATACCACAATACTATGCTTTTGTATGCTAAAACAACGCATGATTTTTTTTCAAGGCACACTAAGCAATCCCAATTGTTTGGAACAAGTCATGCTACAACAATAATCACTAAGCATAAGGTCAAACCAACACCTAGCATGACATGATAAAGTCTAAGTCACAGTTAAAGCAAGCTCCTCTTGTACTACTCAAGCAAGAACTTTCTACTCCTTTCCAACACCAATCAACTTATTTGAAACAACACAGCGAGAGCGGGGGTCAAAACTACTTTATTCAAGCAAACTAGAAAACTAAACAAAAACTAAGACGCTCCAAGAACAACACAACAGTGCATGAAACAATAAAAACTAAGTGTCTAGAGAGACCTAAGCTTTTTATTGATGAAGAAGGGGATGCCTTGGGCATCCCCAAGCTTTGACGCTTGTACCTCTTGGATATTTCTTGGGGTGACACCGGGGTGGAATCCCCAAGCTTGAGCTTTTATCCATCCTTCATCTCATTACATCATTCTTTCTCTACACCTGAAATTTTTCCTTCATACAAAACTTCAGACAATCTTCATTAGCAACATTAGTGTTTTCAAAAGATAATAGACCCTTGGGTTTAGCTTTAGAACAGAAAAAAATTTCGGTAAAAATACAAGCTACTATAGCAATTCCTTCAAAAAGCTCAATTTCCCAAAAAGGAATCAATAAGAAGCAGATGCAAATAATGGCAGAAATTTATCAAAACGGACCAGCAGGTAGAAACCGATTTTTTCGAAGACCTTATGTTGCTCAAATAAAAAAGTGTTGAACTAAATAAAGTTATCTAACATACTGGCGGATTTATTCGTAAATTTTCAGCTCAATTCGACTTACAAAGATTCCTCGCGGATATTTATGGTGGAGCACAAAAATCTGTTTCGGGACAGCAACTCCCCAAATCTTACTTCCATCTCATTAGAGGTCATTCTTGGCACAAAAAGCAAACAAGAAGGATAAGGAGAGGTCATTACTGAAGTAGTAACTTCCAAACTCAAGAAAACTCTTGGGTTATCTCTCAACAAGTACTTTTCTTTAACGCCTTTAAGTTAGACATGATACTTTGAGGAGATGCTCACATAAGAAATATGAATTGAAGTAGAAAAGAGCATCAAGAAGCAAATTCAAAACACATTTAAGTATAACCCACTTCCTATGCATAGGAATCTTGTAAGAAAATAAATCAAAGAAGCACATAGTAACAATAATGGGTAGATAAAACAAGAGCAACTTCAAAACTTTCAGCACATAGAGAGGTGTTTTAGTACCATGAAAACTTCTACAACCATATTTTCCTCTCTTATAATAATTTTCGGTATCCTCATGAATAAACTCAACAATATAAATATCACATAAAGCATGCTTTAATGATCTACAAACACATAATTTTTATCAAGCTCAAAAATAGTGGGATTAAAACCTTCAAACCCACTTTTAACAATTTTATAACAAGATGACTAATCATTCTCATTTTCAATAGTAGTACAATTAATATTATCAACCAATATCGGACAATCATCTAGAGCTTTATCATAAACATTCTCTAAGCAAAACTCTTTAGTACCATGCATTTCGAAGATAGGCACAAATAAAGGATCCATAGGAACATAACATTCATCCTCCTTTGGTAAGCAAGGGGGACAATCAAATAATGTAAGGGATAAAGAGTTACTCTCATTTGAAGGTAGGCATGGGAAGCTAATCCATTATTCCTCCTTTTGTTAATCACTCTCCTCCTATTTTTCATCTAATGAGCTTTCAGGTTCTGCAATTTCTTCTTCCATAGGCTCCTGGAAAGCATTAGTCTCTTCCGTTTGTGGAAAGCACTTATTAAAAAATTCAATAATATATCCATTTTATTCTATGTAATTATCAAAGCAAAATTTTAGTATATCATAAACCTCATATTCATAAGGTGCATCATCAGTATTTTCAAGCAAACTGGCAAGTTCAAATGCACCCTTGAAAGCAATAAATTCTTCAATTTGTTCCACATCATAAAAATCATAATATCCTTTAACATAAGATATGGTAACATTATCATTATACTAACATTGAAAAGGTAGGTATTTATACCTCCTATAGCAACAAGACTTATCAAAGCAATAAGTAACATTATAAGTAGAGCACACCTCTCTAGCAATAGTATTCAATTTATCAATTTGTTCCCTTAAGTGTTTTCCTTTTTGTGACAAACGGTGTTCCTTATAAAAATACTTTTGTTCTTCCGTGAACCCACCTTGCCAATAAGAACTAGTTTTAAAGAAACCAACCATTGATAGTAAGCATGACAAAGCAAGGCAATAATAGACCAGCAACTAGAGCAGGGACTAATTTTTTGTGTGTTTTGATAAGAGAAAGCAAACCAAACTAAACTAATTTTTTTGTAGTTTTTTGATAAAAAGAGGCAAACAAAACCAAGGAAAAGAATCCAAGCAAACCAAAAACAACGTAAATAGAAAGGTTGAGAAGGACTCCCCTTGTGAAGATGTCCTTAGCCTCCCCGGTAACGGCGCCAGAAAAGCTTGACGATGGCGCTTCATTGATATGGGAGCGCTTCGTCGGGAAACCTCAAGAACAAGGTATGAAGCAGCACATCAGCAAGTTTCCCTTACTAAGAAATCCCAATTGTTTGGAACAAGTCATGCTACATCAATAATCACTAAGCATAAGGTCAAAACAACACCTAGCATTACATGATAAAGTCTAAGTCACAGTCAAAGCAAGCTCCTCTTGTACTACTCAAGCAAGAACTTTCTACTCATTTCCAACACCAATCAACTTATTTGAAACAACACAGCGAGAGCGGGGGTCCAAACTACTTTATTTAAGCAAACTAAGCAAACTAGAAAACAAAACAAAAACTAAGACGCTCCAAGAATAACACAACAGTGCATGAAACAATAAAAACGAAGTGTCTAGAGAGACCTAGCCTTTTTATTGATGAAGAAGGGGATGCCTTGGGCATCCCCAAGATTTGACGCTTGTACCTCTTGGGTATTTCTTGGGGTTACACCGGTGTGGAATCCCCAAGCTTGAGCTTTTGTCCATCCTTCATCTCATTACATCATTCTTTCTCTACACCTAAAATTTTTCCTTCATACAAAACTTCAAACAATCTTCATTAGTGTATTCAAAAGATAATAGACCCTTGGGTTTAGCTTTAGAACAACAAAACTTTTCAGTAAAAACACAAGCTACTGTAGCAATTCCTTCAAAAAGCTCAATTTCCCAAAAAGAACCCAAAATTGAATCAATAAGAAGCAAATGCAAATAATGGCAGAAATCTATCAAAACGGACCAGCAGGTAGAAACCGATTTTTTCAAAGACCTTCTGTTGCTCCAATCAAAAAATGTTGAACTAACGAAAGTTAGCTAACATACTGGGGGATTTATTCATAAATTTTCAACTCAATCCGACTTACAGAGATTCCTCACGAATTTTTATGGTGGAGCACAAAAAACTGTTTTGGGACAACAACTCCCCAAATCTTGCTTCCCTCTCATTAGAGGTCATTCTTGGCACAAAAAGCAAACAAAAAGGATAAGGAGAGGTCATTACTGAAGTAATAACTTCCAAGACTCAATAAAACTCTTAGGTTATCTCCCAACAAGTACTTTTCTTTAACGCCTTTAAGTTAGACATGATAGTTTGAGAAGATGCTCACATAAGAAATATGAATTGAAGTAGAAAAGAGCATCAAGAAGAAAATTCAAAACACATTTGTATAACCCACTTCCTATGCATAGGGACAGAGACGAGTAAGGCGGAGAATACAACGACGGTGGAGAGCTAGGGAGGTGCAGGGAGGTAGGATGAGAGAGGAAGTGGGTCGGGGATCTCACCGAAGGTGTCAGCATGCTCGGGTAAGCCGGAGGAAGCGCGAAGGCGGTGAATTCCGGGCATGACCGTGCTCGGCGTCAGAGTGGAAGCTCCCAATTCCCATCGATCTAGGAAGATTCGACTCCCGATCTTCCGCGGTGAGGATGGAGACAACATTTTGGTTCTGTTCCCGAGCTCCGTTCGGCTTTGCGACATCCATGGCGAGGACACGGTGGACAGAAGGCAGTGATGTTGCTCTTGATTGTGAGTAGGGAAAAGATATGGAAAATATAGATGGGAGATGGTGGCGGCGGAAGGGAGGAAGGATGGATGGGGACTAGGGTTTGAGGAGGCCTCTTAGTGGGGATTAAAAGAGAGGGGGAGGGAGTGGTTGGCGTGGTGGTGTCGGCATGTGGAGGTGGTCACACTCCTCTCGTGAAGAAGAAAGCGACAGAACGAACAGGTACTCCACTCGATCGTTCAGTCAAGTGGGCTCCTATATGGGCTTGCTTCTCCATGTCAGTAGGAAGAAAGAAGGGAGATGGGATGATGGGCTTATTCTCTCTCTCTCTCCCTCATTTGTCTTTCTTTACAAAATCTGTTGTTTTATGTTTTGTATTTGTTTCTTTGTAAACCTTTTGAAACATTGAATTTTACTGGAATATTTTGCGGAGATTTTAAACAAGAGGATTTTGGTAGAAATTAAATAAATACAAGGGGAATAGAGTATACAGAAGTATGATGCCCAAAAATAAAAACAATTTTGGCATTTTACAAGATAGGGGTTTTAGGTACTGAATCAAGAACAAAATCATTTATGAAGTAGTGAATCCTATACATGGATCCCATCTTGTAGAAAACAAAATAGAGGTGGGTAAAATAGGGAGAGGAGTTTAGGTGATAACAAACAACATAAGCAAGACAAAACAAATGCAAGGTTGATATGATGCTCAAATGCAATGTGGCATGATGACATGTGCATGATATCTTGATGATGCACAAAACAAAAACACCAAGCGATTTTCTAGTAGTGGTTTTACCCGGGATGCTACAATTCGACACCACTAACAATGGATCTCGCCCTCGAGATCCGCCTCATGGTACGAAGAAGAAGACCCATGATCAGAATCTTCTCGCTTTGCATAGAACCTCACGACACCACTAACAATGATTCTTTCTCCATCTTGAAATCGGAGACACCACCAACAAGAGGTCGTTGATCATGTTAGTCGAGAGAACACTCCGGATAAACAACAAAGTTAAAGGTAAGGCCACCTCTAACTTCCATGGAAGGATTAAGAATTACATCGATCCACCATTCAATATACAAAAGAGAATGATAAGAGTAGTGGTATGGTCGCGAATCCATCCCGCACTCAAAGCATTACTCTGTACATGAACAGACGGATTATGCAACCAACCCTCAGAATTTAGACTGAAGATCTCGACAAACGAGGTTTGGAAGCAAAGAAGTGATGTAGAGTCGTTATCGGATCTGATAGATATGAGGTCGTCGCATTGAAAAACACCGGAAGATACAAAGAAAAAGTTTAGTGAATTTTTGGTCCACTGAAGGTACACAGAGGGAGATTCCTCAGATGGCTTGAAGACAAAATGTCGAAGCACCGTTACAAGAGCAAGCGAAATCCTGAAGGTATGACAGAATCCCAACCACGAGAATTCCTGGACTCGAAGAAAAGATAAGGGGTAGATTCAAAACACACAAAGGTAAGAGGAGAATAGCAGAGGGGTAAGGAGTAAAAACATGCCTAATCAGATCTATCCAACCGATTTTCCAAAATAGTTTTGACACTCTACAACGTCCGTTAGCGAGGTTATCCTACAGGCTGGACCTGTGGGGTATCGTAACTACTGAGCTCTCATACCACTCTGTAACACCCTCAGAATCGGCCCTATGCAAGTTTCAGCGATTCCCGCCAAACCCGCATAGAAACGATGCAAAGGTGCCCACCAGGCACTTTCGTCCAGGTGGAAAACAAAGTAATAACATTACACAATAGTCCACGATGGAACCCACAGAACAGATATATACAACAATGACTCAAAGAGTCAAGAATACAGATATATAATACAAAGATCCAAATCACCTTTAAAACGATACAGCGTCCGAGTATGGACAAGATGCAAGTTGAGCAAAGAGCCCTGAAGAATAACCAATGGCATCCATAACCCTGCCCAGGCCAAGCCGGAAGGGTAACCCTGCTAATGACGTCGATCTCAAAACTTGCTTAAACAAAAGGGGTGTCGACAAAGGGCAAAGGAAAAAGAGAGCGGTCAGTACTGAGGCTAGTACATGGCGAGACTAGAATTCGGCGGTCCTCGCCTATATAGGTATGGTGGACTGAAGCGGCAGCGCAACATGCACTAAACAACCTATAGAGACTCAATACAACTGGTGGCTATCAGATAGGGATAAGAAAGACCTATTTGCATCCAACCTGAAACTATCACCAAGCATACCCCTCCTGGTATTTCCCCCTCGAGACGAAATGAGAAAGTCAACCGAGGAACTCACACAGTTGGCAGTTTTATTCATTCCATTATAGTTGCAGAAATTACTAGTCAGATATAGATAGAATGAATCATCCTGATATTATAAATAGTGGGCAGTTTTAGTTAACCATTTTGTTATAGTTGCAATACTTACTAGTTAGATACATATAGCATGAGGCATCCCAAAACCAGCAGTGTTGGTACTTTTATTTAGCCATTCCGTTGTAGTGAAGCTGATTACTAGTCATTATAAAGTCAAATTTATAGAACTACTTTAGTTATAGTTGTCTATGATCGAGATACTGTGCTCCAAGTCGTCCATAACTGCGGACACGGCTTTCAGAAAGTTTTACCTTGCAGGGGGCACAAATAGCAACACACGCACGATCAACCTCGAAAAGAACCAAATGAAAACCCAACGAGGCATCACGATAGAATATTCGCAAGATTCATATTTGATTTCAGGGGGCCACCCCACTAAGCAACCCGCGATAAAGTTGGCCGGTTCTGAGATGGACCTAGAGGTTTGTGTCAATGGCTGTAAACGACTGGGAACCCGAAAGTGTGACTGGGCTTGTCGATACCGCGGAACCATTCCACTTACCTAAACAGTACAGGCGCTCCATGCGCAATAGTAATTAAAGCAGTAAAGCATGGCATAAGTACAAGATAGGAATAAAGCCCCAAACTACTTTGTGGCCCCCAGAAATTATATATGACTCAAGCTAGGGTTAAGGGGATTCATGGTCCCACATGCGGATAGTCCGAATATTCAAAGAACAGGTATCAAGTACTCGGGGTCCTACGGGACACAAGTGGACGGTTAAAAACCAAATAACACATATTGCCCACTTGTGCCTCTGCATTATTTACCTACTTTCAATTTTAATTATTAAATAGTAATTAAATCCATGATCATCTCCACCATTAAGCATATGACAACCCCCAACAATGGTGGAACATCGACGACGCGAAGCAGCACTTGAGCAAGCGACTACGAATTGCAAGACCGATTATCTACCAAACAACATGTAATAGTAGGTGTCCATGGCAATATAGAGGCTGTAGGGAAGTATAAAGGAGTACGGAATCTATAGCATCGCAACACAGATAGCAATAGATTAACAGGAGTAAA
This sequence comes from Avena longiglumis, assembly GCA_030063025.1. NCBI lineage: Eukaryota > Viridiplantae > Streptophyta > Magnoliopsida > Poales > Poaceae > Avena > Avena longiglumis. Next base: position 174,994,343 of record CP125977.1, on the reverse strand, counting down.
TAAATACTACAAGAGTAAGATAGGTAGAAAGGAGAGAATGCTCGCTGGAAAACATTGCTGAAGCTTCATAACCGAAGAACTTGTCGAAGCTCACAACATCTCATCGTCCTATCCGGGAAGAAGCAAAACACTAAAAAGAACAAGTGATGCAACAATTACAACTAATGCGGAAGAATTAGCATGATCACGATATGATGCATGACATGGCAAGTTAATGATGCAAACTATGTCAAAAAGGTATTAGGGGCATAGCACATTGATGATATAGCATTCGTGAGGCATTATTAATAAGAGACAATTAGTTCTCAATTTTATTTATCATGTTTTCCATGCATAAACAGTACTGATTATAAAACTGCTCTTAATGCATGATGCAAATGACAACATGGATATCATGGTTGGAGAGGTATCATCGCGCTGATCGATTTAGACATAACATTTGTCGAATTCAGAGTTGCAGTTTTAAAGTTATGCAATATTTAAGAAATGGGCATTAATTGACATTTAATAATTCGAAAATTTTAAAATGCTCAAATGATATTATAAATGTCATATTCATAATCCTCATGTTTTTCTGATTCAAAAACATGTATTATTCATATTATTTGTATTTATGAATTTAAATCAAAGTCAAAATTAGTCAATAGGGTCAAAGTCAAAGGTTTGACTAGTTTGAAATAGTTTTGAAAAGATTTGAATTTGTATTGGAATACATACTGAAAAACTAAACACATTTTATTTTATAATTTTTTCCAAATTCAGAATCATTTTACAGTTATGAACTAATTCATGTATATTCATATTTAGATTATTTTTTTCTAAATTTGGAACAACATAGACTTTGATACATAGAGGTATTCGACCCACAGGGAATGACAAGTGGGCCTAAGGCGCTGAATGGACTGAGGAGTGAGGATGTGACACGTTGGGGCATGGGGTACTGCGGGTTGAGGAGCAGAAATCTCCAGGGGCTAAGCTGCAAAAATACAGAGGTTGTTATCTGACGAAAGTGAATTTCAAATCTGAAGTTTGATTGAAATAGGCCAGAGTTCTAATGAAGATGGCGACTAAACAGTGTTGAATTTGGAAACGCCGCAAAAACAAAAGTTTTATAGGAAACCAAGATCTAAAACTTTCGTGTTCATCGTTTCTCCGGAGGAGGTCTGTGCAAGCCGTAAAATGTTGATGAACAGAGGCCGCAACAAGTGTTGAAACTGAATTCTTTTTCTGCCCCCCAAAACTGCTAGCGTGATCGATCTTGCGAGGATGATTCCTAGGTATGTGGTGCACCAAAACGGGCGTGTGAAGGCTCGATTTTAAGAGGGAACCTAGGGCTACTGTTTGATGTTCCTTGTTTCTTCATAGCATGGACAAGGGCGCCAGAAAAAGAACGGGAACAGAGGTTCGGGCTACTCTTGTATCTTTGGCGTCTGGTTCTTTGTTGTTCTTTTATCGGCGTGCAGCGCCGCAGCGACGAGCAGTAAGGCGGAGAATACGGCGACGGTGACGAGCTAGGGAGGTGAAGGGAGGTAGGATGAGAGAGGAAGTGGGACTGGGAGCTCACCGAAGGTGTCAGCACGCTCGAGGAAGCTGGAGGAAGCGCGAAGGTGGTGAATTCCAGGCATGACCATGCTAGGCATCGGAGTGGAAGCTCCCAATTCCCACCGATCTAGGAAGATTCGACTCCCGATCTTCCACGGTGAGGATGGAGACAACGTTGTGGTTCCGTTCCCGAGCTCCGTTCGGCTTAGCGACATCCATGGCGAGGACACGGTGGACAGAAGACGGTGATGTTGCTCTTGATTGTGAGTGGGGAAAAGATATGGAAAATATAGACGGGAGATGGTGGTGGCGGAAGGGAGGAAGGTTAGATGGGTACTAGGGTTTGAGGAGGCCTTTTAGTGGGGATTAAAAGAGAGGGGGAGGGAGTGGTTGGCGTGGTGGCGTCGGCATGTGGAGGTGGTCACCTCCTCTCATGAAGAAGAAAGCGACAGAACGAACAGGTACTCCACTCGATCGTTCATTCAAGTGGACTCTTAGATGGGCTTGCTTCTCCGGGTCAGCAGGAAGAAAGAAGGGAGATGGGATGATGGGCTTCTCTCTCCCTCATTTGTCTTTCTTTACAAAATATTTTGTTTTATGTTTTGTATTTGTTTCTTTGGAAACCTTTTGAAACATTGAATTTTACTGGAATATTTTGCAGAGATTTTAAACAAGAGGATTTTGGTAGAAATTAAATAAAGACAGGGGGAATAGAGTATACAGAAGTATGGTGCCCACAAATAAAAACAATTTTGGCATTTTACAAGATAGGGGTTTTAGGTATTGAATCAAGAACAAAATCATTTATGAAGTAGTGAATCCTATACATGGATCCCATCTTGTAGAAAACAAAATATAGGTGGGTAAAATAGGGAGAGGAGTTTAGGTGATAACAAACAACATAAGCAAGACAAAACAAATGCAAGGTTTGATATGATGATCAAATGCAATGTGGGATGATGACATGTGCATGATATCTTGATGATGCACAAAACAAAAACACCAGGCGATTTTCTAGTAGTGGTTTTACCCGGGATGTACATGGTGCTATTCTTCTAGTGGTGTCATGTGAACGTCGACTACATGATACTTCACCTTTTATGGGCCTAGGGGAATGCATTGTGTATTTGGCTACTAATTGTGGGGTTGCCGAAGTGACAGAAACCTGAACCCCCGTTAGGACACCGTTGCACAAGGGAGTGTAGGATCTCAGAGTTTAAGGCTATGGTTAGCATGTAGTTACGGATGTTTGTAGGGGGTTTAATCACAAGTATGTATCAGTCCTAGGAAGGGCGGTATGTTAGCACAGGTTCACCCACACAACACTTACAAACACCAGAGAAGAGTACTCAGCTATTTGAAGCGAAAGCACTTTTGACAGAATTCCCATGTGTCCTCAAGAACGTTTGGTCCTTATAAGTATTTCCACCAGTTTGTCCTTTGCTAACAAAGGATTGGGCCACTTGCTTCGTCTGTTTGTTACTTCTGTTACTTGCTCTTTGTTTTGTTGCCTTGTCAGAAAACCACTAAAAATCCGTCTGCTAAGTATTCATAGGGATTTCCTACTCCACACCACTATTCAGCGCCTTTTGCTCCTCGTTGGGATCGACACTCCTATTTATCGAAAGTACTGGGATACACCCCCTATACTTGTGGGTCGTCAGGGGTGTGGCCGCCCTGTGGCTCCCCTCCGTCTCTCCTCTATACTCCGTGTTCTCCTTGGTGAAATATTGACTCTGGCTTTTGTCCCGTCCAATTCCGAGAATATTTCCTTACTAGCTGTTCTGGAACCAAAAACAGAAGAAAACAAGCAATTGGCACTGTGGCATCTTATTAATAGGTTAGTTCCTGAAAACATATAAAAAACACTTCAAAGTGTAGACAAAGCAAAGCAAAGTAGATACTAAACAAGCATGGAACATCAAAAATTATAGATACGTTTCTAACGTATCAAGCATCCCCAAGCTTAACTCCTACTCGTCCTCGAGTAGGTAAGTGATAAAATAATAATTTTTGAGGTGACATTCACCATCAAAACCAAGATCAAACCAATTGCAAGCATTAAAAGCTGGGATCAAATAACTCTAAAGATGTGCATGAAAGATGGAGTTCTAACAATAAGACAAAGTAACTATGCATGCAACATGAAAGGCTACAAACAAATATCATGAATAACATGCATTGAAAAACTTTTGTTTGTTTCACATATAGAAAACATGGCATAGTGGCATTCAGCTTGTCCCTCATAGAGTAGCAAATAAATGCATAGGACACCTTCAAAGTTCATAAGAGTGACTAGATACAAATAGCACAAGGACAAGCAATATCAACACTATGCATCAATCAATAAGTTTTGGGACAATGCACATAGAACTAAGAATGGCAACTATGCTCTCTTAACTGGTGCATGAAGATAGAAGGTGGAGACTCAATATAAAAGTGGAAGAAAGGCCCTTCATAAAGGGAAGCAGGGATTTCAAGTTTCAAAAAGAGCTTCCAAAAATTATGGTACTTGTTAGCTTTCAGCCCTCATTGCCCCTATCATAAGCATCTTGAAGTGATTAAGGTTAAAGTGAACAAACTATGGAGTATATTCTTGACAAAGTATAAGTTGGCAATCTCATGTCCCTTGAATATGAGGGCCTCTACTCATGCTACTCAACTTTAGTCACATGTAAGTTCTTGTCATAGTAAGTACATGTGTATCATAAAGAACCGCCAACGGGGTACCCCTTGCACATGGTACAGGAGCTATCCCATAACCAAAATGACAAGGCAAGCAGAAAATGAGCATCTCAGCGATCTTTTTATTTTCTATTTGCATAGGTTTTTATTGAGGATGCTTCATAGATTGCTCATTATGGTGATGTTGCAAGTTTCCACCATGATTAGGCATGTCTTAGGCTAGCGGTCCAGGCGTTTCTCTAACACAAATTACATAAATCCATGGAATTACAAGCTCCCCTTTTATTTCATACCGACGACATCGATAGACAAAAGAGAATGATATCAATTGTGTACAAAGTACAAGTGCAATGTTGAAAGTGTTCCCCGTGACAACACGGTTCTGCTAATTCCAACGTATAAGTGTAAGCATATACAACATAGACAACACAATGGTTCAAGTTTATTTAGGGGAAAGAAAAATAAAGTGTGCCATCAAGTTTGTGAGAGCTTTAATCACTAAGTTTTCACATAACAAAATATTTTTTTAATTGGAAGATAGATGAAAACAATAATATACTTGGAATGGTGTACCACACCATGCATAGGAATTTATAGTGGACACTTTCGAATAACTTGGTTTCTTGGGAGTTGGAAGCATGAGTAGAGCTTACTCATACAAGTGGAGGCTAGCAAAAGACTGGGAGCGACCAACTAAGAGAGCAATAATGGCCATAATCATGCAGAGCGACAAAACATTACTAATCAAAGCATAGAGTGGTACTACAAGTCAAGGACTAAATGATAATAGAGGCTATGGTGACTTGTTCATAGTCATAACATGGTGTGAGCATGTGCCAAGTTAACCCACACAAAGCATCAAAGGAGAATACCCCAATACTATGCTTTTGCATGCTAAAACAACGCATGATTTTTTTTCAAGGCACACTAAGCAATCCCAATTGTTTGGAACAAGTCATGCTACAGCAATAATCACTAATCATAAGGTCAAAACAACACCTAGCATGACATGATAAAGTCTAAGTCATAGTCAAAGCAAGCTCCTCTTGTACTACTCAAGCAAGAACTTTCTACTCCTTTCCAACACCAATCAACTTATTTGAAACAACACAGCGAGAGCGGGGGTCAAAACTACTTTATTCAAGCAAACTAAGCAAACTAGAAAACTAAACAAAAACTACGACGATCCAAGAACAACACAACAGTGCATGAAACAATAAAAACGAAGTGTCTAGAGAGACCTGAGCTTTTTATTGATGAAGAAGGGGATGCCTTGTGCATCCCCAAGCTTTGACGCTTGTACCTCTTGGATATTTCTTGGGGTGACACCGGGGTGGAATCCCCGAGCTTGAGATTTTGTCCATCCTTCATCTCATTACATCATTCTTTCTCTACACCTGAAATTTTTTCTTCATACAAAACTTCAGACAATCTTCATTAGCAACATTAGTGTATTCAAAAGATAATAGACCCTTGGGTTTAGCTTTAGAACAGGAAAAAATTTCGGTAAAAACACAAGCTACTGTAGCAATTCCTTCAAAAAACTCAATTTCCCAAAAAGAACCCAAAAAGGAATCAATAAGAAGCAGATGCAAATAATGGAAGAAATCTATCAAAACGGACCAGCAGGTAGAAACCAATTTTTTCGAAGATCTTATGTTGCTTAAATAAAAAAGTGTTGAACTAACGAAAGTTATCTAACATACTGGGGGATTTATTCGTAAATTTTCAGCTCAATTCGACTTACAGAGATTCATCACGATTTTTTATGGTGGAGCACAAAAATCTGTTTCGGGACAGCAACTCCCCAAATCTTACTTCCCTCTCATTAGAGGTCATTCTTGGCACAAACAGCAAACAAAAAGGATAAGGAGAGGTCATTACTGAAGTAATAACTTCCAATACTCAAGAAAACTCTTGGGTTATCTCCCAAAAAGTACTTTTCTTTAACGCCTTTAAGTTAGACATGATAGTTTGAGAAGATGCTCACATAAGAAACATGAATTGAAGTAGAAAAGAGCATCAAGAAGCAAATTCAAAACACATTTAAGTATAACCAACTTCCTATGCATAGGAATCTTATAAGAAAATAAATCAAATAAGCACATAGTAACAAGAATGGGTAGATAAAACAAGAGCAACTTCAAAACTTTCAGCACATAGAGAGGTGTTTTAGTACCATGAAAACTTATACAACCATATTTTCCTCTCTCATAATAATTTTCGGTAGCCTCGTGAATAAACTCTACAATATAACTATCACATAAAGCATGCTTTTCATGATCTACAAACACATATTTTTTATCAAGCTCAAAAATAGTGGGATTAAAACCTTCAAACCCACTTTTAACAATTTTATAACAAGATGACTAGTCATTCTCATTTTCAATAGTAGTACAATTAATATTATCAACCAATATAGGACCATCATCTAGAGCTTTACCATAAAAATTCTCTAAGCAAAACTCTTTAGTACCATGCGTTTCGAAGATAGGCACAAATAAAGGATCCATAGGAACATAACATTCATCCTCCTTTGGTAAGCAAGGGGGATAATCAAATAATGTAAGGGATAAAGAGTTACTCTCATTTGAAGGTAGGCATGGGTAGCTAATCCATTCTTCCTCCTTTTGTTCATCACTCTCCTCCTATTTTTCATCTAATGAGCTCTCAGGTTCTGCAATTTCTTCTTCCATAGGCTCCTTCAAAGCATTAGTCTCTTCCGTTTGTGGAAAGCACTTATTAAAATATTCAATAATATAGCCATTTTATTCTTTGTAATTATCAAAGCAAAATTTTAGTATCTCATAAACCTCATATTCATAAGGTGCATCATCAGTATTTTCAAGCAAACTGGCAAGTTCAAATGCACCCTTGAAAGCAATAAATTCTTCAATTTGTTCCACATCATAAAAATCATAATTTCCTTTAACATAAGAAGATATGGTAACATTATCATTATACTCACATTGAAAAGGTAGGTGTTTATACCTCCTACAACAACAATACTTATCAAAGCAATAAGTAACATTATAAGTAGAGCACACCTCTCTAGCAATAGTATTCAATTTATCAATTTGTTCCCATAAGTGTTTCCCTTTTTGTGACAAACGGTGTTCCTTATAAAAAATACTTTTGTTCTTCCGTGAACCCACCTTTCCAATAAGAACTAGTTTCAAAGTAACCATCCATTGATAGTAAGCATGACAAAGCAAGGCAATAATAGACCAGCAACTAGAGCAGGGACTAATTTTTTATGTGTTTTTTATAAGAGAAAGCAAACCAAACTAAACTATTTTTTTGAGTTTTTTGATAAAAAGAGGCAAACAAAACCAAGGAAAAGAATCTAAGCAAACCAAAAACAAAGTAAAGAGAAAGGTTGAGAAGGACTCCCCTTGTGAAGATGTCCTTAGCCTCCCCGGTAACGGCGCCAGAAAAGCTTGACGATGGCGCTTCATTGATATGGGAGCGCTTCGTCGGGAAACCCCAAGAACAAGGTATGAAGCAGCACATCAGCAAGTTTTAACTTAGTAAGAAACCAAGGTATAGAACCAGTAGGAGGAAGAAACATCTCAAAGGTGTTGCAAGCAACTTGGAAACCTGCACAACACAAAATCAAGACTTTGACCCAACGAACAGTGAGGTTGTCAATCTCACCGGTTGTTGTATCAAAGGATTAACTGTATGGTGTGGAAGGTGATAGTGGTTTGTAGCAAGTAAACAGTAACAGTGGAAGATGTATCAATGGTAAAGATTGGACCAGGGTTCATAGTTCACTAGAGGTGTTCTCCTTAGATAAACAAACATGGCATGCTGGGTAAAAAAATTACAGTAGGGCAATTGACATGACTGAGCAAGGCATAACAATGCAATACTAGACATCAAGATCCTATGAGATTCGATTGGGCAATACAACAAGATACATAGACCACCATCCAACTGCATCTATGACTAGAAGTCCACCTTTGGGTTATCATCCGAACCCTCTCCAGTATTAAGTTGCAAGCAACAGACAACTGCTTTAAGCATAGTGTGTTAAGGTAAACAATCCACTTGTTCCATGACCAAGAGATCGTTGTTTTCTCCCTAGTGTCAACAACACATCTACAACCTTAGAGATTTCTGTCACTTCCCTTAGATTAAATAGAGGAATGAACCCACTATCGAGCATAAATACCCCCTCTTGGAGTCACTAGCAACTACTTGGACAAGATAGCTACTAACAATGGAGAGCATGCAAGATCACAAACAACACAGACATGATAGAATCAATAAGACAAAACCATTAATCAATCCAACATAGTAATCTCAATATCCATCGGATCCCCGCAAACACAACATGCATGATTACAAATAGATGAGATCTTGATCATGAACGGAGCTCACAAGATCTAGACATGAAACCACAAAGGAGGAGATACAACCATCTAGCTACTACTACATGGACCCGTAGTCCAAGGTGGAACTACTCACGCTTCATACCAGACGCTGGCATGATGAAGAAGAAGGCCTCCGGGATGATCTCCCCTCCGGCAGGGTGCTGGGAAGAGCTTCAGACCCCCCTCCCCCGATCTAGGGACGATGGTGGTGGTGGCTACAGACGGTTTCATGGAATATTGATAGGGTACTTAGGGTTTAGGCACCAGGGGCTTCTTATAGGCGAAGAGGCGAGGCAGGAGGGCAGCTAGGGGCCCACACCCTGCCCAGGCGCGGCCTAGGGTGGGCTCGTGCCTAGGGTGATGCGGCCGCCTTGTGGCTCCCCTCCGTCTCTCCTCTGGACTCCGTGATCTCCTTTGTGAAATATTGACTCTGGCTTTTGTCCCGTCCAATTCCGAGAATATTTCCTTACTAGCTTTTATAGAACCAAAAACAGAAGAAAACATGCAACTGGCACTGTGGCATCTTGTTAATAGGTTAGTACCAGAAAACATATAAAAAACACCTCAAGGTGTAGACAAAGCAAAGCAAAGTAGATACTAAAAAAACATGAAACATCAAAAATTATAGATACGTTTCCGACATATCAATCTTCGGGGAATCATGCACTGACATGACTACTCGTGGGCCCGGCGATAGTTGGTCCCTTGACTTATTCACCCCTTCGTGAGCCGCATGAAAGCCAAGCAACCAGGGGATACTATCGTACTATTAGCACCGGGGGTACCCCAACCCGCCGAATCGCCAGGCCCACCAGATGCACCCTCTAGAGGACTCGCGAGGAGCGCAACCCTCGGGAGGGCATAAGAAGCATTGAATGTCAACATGCACCAAGATCTACCTCACCACGAGCTGAGGCCCTCTCGCCAAGGCCTCACAAGGGAGAGCGCCTTTGATCAGACGCGTGCCCCGTTATATGATGCGTTAACGTTTAGCCCAAGCGGATACCGGTCTACCTCGGGAAAGCGGGATGTTACTTGCCTCTCTTTATGCAAAGGTGGAGGAGAGTGAAGCAAGGAGGTGGAAGCACCTGACATTGCCACTTTGGTGCAAGGAGACCGGGGTGACGTAGCGGAGAAAAAGTGCGACCGTCCACAGCAACAGTACTACAGCTGGCCGACGGCCACAAGAAGACAAGGCAGACCGAAAACCTGCGGGCGGGAATGGGGTGACCCTTCCCGTATAATAATTGGGGGAAGAGGCCCGTCACCACTATATAAGGATCCCTCCTCTTACCTTAGAAGGGGTTGATTCCTGAGATCTAAAACCCTAGACATTCATCCACCATTGTACCCTGGCAAAGCACACAAGCAATACAACAAAGCAGGAGTAGGGGCGTTACCTCCTCACAAGGGTCTCAAAACCTTATGTCACCTCTCTGTCGTGTGCTTTCTCTGTTGCCGTCGAGACTTCTTGGAACCACATGTTCATACCACTCATGAACCCATGGATCGTTGGACCCTAGTTTCCTTCATGGGACAAATCTCTGATGGTTTGAATTGTTTATCTTAGTTAGTTGATTTGCTAAAATGCTATGCTAGTGGGAGTAATTCAAAATAGTTAGATTAAAGATTTTTATGACTTATTTGATGAATGATTGTCTTGAGAGTTTACCTTTGAAGATACTTAACCCGGTATATGTTTTGATAGACTTGATGGCACTCTTGAAAGGAGTTGTTTGATTAAAATGAAGTCTAGATTCATGCCATAGCTAACCTTGTGGATCAAACTATGATACTATTTAAAAAGTTTTATGTTTTTTATGCACACATTTGGATGCCAACAACTCCACTGTTCTACGAGCGATCAATGGTATAACCCCTCATTTCGGCTATGAGTTGACGACATGGGTGGCACTTTTCACCATAATGGGAAAAAAGTATTATTACTTTCAAAGATTGTGTAAACCATTGTTTAAAACAATTACCCTTGAAAAATTAAGATCCACACAACAAGTCTTTGGCATGGTCTCGTTACTACTTTATGAATTTTCTCGAAAGACAATGAATGGAATAGTAGTGTTTTGATAGTATTGATTTACTAATATGGATGTCAATAAGATACTTCACTGTTATGCTACTTAGGACATGATATATCTTACTTAATTTTGCTATTATGAAACATCCTTGTGCTCCTTGGCGGGTTGAGAGTTACCTAGAGGAATTGGATTGATTGTTACACTTCTAGTTATTCATACTTATATTAAACTCTACTTTGATTGTTTTGAGTTATCAAAGCTCATATAGTATTCATGGCATGTCTCTAACTTTGATGGGCATTTCAAATGGAAGAAGTACTGGATGCATAGGACTATCTACTATAAGTGAATTCAAACTCTCGTTGTTTCAGTTTAAACGCTAAGTTCTTTATGGTTTTGTTGTTTTCTTACTCGAGGATGATCAAGGTTTGAGATTTGGGGAAGTTGATGGCTGTGAAAATAGCCATCTTTCTTTACATTTAAACTTTGTTTTTAGTCAAGCAATTGACAAGAATCTTTCTAGCTTTACCACTAATGACTAATTATTGCAAAGATATGCAAGCCATTAATTTGAATTGTGTTTTGCGGAAAATCATTCTTTTAAGGAGAAATCAGGAGCCATAAATGAAGATTTTGAGGAAGTCTACACCGCCAGGCAACCCTGGTGCCATAACCAGTTGCCAGATGCCATAACGACCACTGGTACAGGCAAGGTTTGCCCGTATGGCCTGCATGTACTAGGTGGCAGCGGCTTCATCTTGTTAAACCCTATGACTTTCGTAAAGACGCTTATATATTTAGAGGTCGCAGCTGCCGCATAGAGGGACACATTCTTAGATTGCATCACAACACCACCAAAGGAGATCCACCACCATAGTTCATCCTCTCCACCCTCCATCCTCTCCATATCCATAGCCATTACCTGTACATGAGATCTCCTTGTGATTCGGCAACCATTATAAAAATATTTGATTTCAATCTAAGTATTTTGCACAATGTTTTATATCCTTGATCTTATTGTTATGAGTGAGTAGTTGAAAGAGCATTTTTCTATCCCTCGGATTTTGATGTTTGATAACAATACACTTATCGTTTTAACCGTGTACTAAGTTTATCATAGGATTGATAAAAGAAGGCACAAGTCATGGCATAGCATTTTCCCCTTGCAGAAACTTCTGTGTCAACCGGTAGTACCGGACCTGCAACCGGTACTACCGCTTGACACCGGTACTGGGTTCTAGTACCGTTGGCATCGATCAAAGAGAGAAGGGTGAGTACTAGTCGGTACCACCGGTACCACGGAGCTAAGACTACCGCCCAACCGGTAGTGGCTGCTAAGCGGTACTACCGCTTGAGGCGGTCAAGCTCATCGGTATCGCTGCATCTTGACTAGCACCTCCCCTCTCTGTTTTGGTCAAGCGATTTGGGACCATACTACCTCTCGAACCAAGTACCGCTTACGTCCCCAGATTACCGCTTGGCGGTAGTACCGCAAGGGGGTACCGCCCAAGACTGAAGAATTCTGAAGAACAAGGTCACCACCGGTACTTGGTCCGGTACTGGACCGGTAGTACCGCTTGAGAGAGGTACTACCGCTTGAGTACTGGTACTACCGGTCATTTAATGCTCCAACGGCCATATATTTAGTGGAGGGGTATAAATACCCCTCCACCTACCTTGGGACAAATTGCTCAGCTCATTAAAGTCATTGCCCACCATTGGAGTCCATTGGAGCCACTCAAATTCTCAAGATCTCATCATCCAACCACCCAAAGTCCTTGATCTTTGGGGAATCGAAGGAGGAGTCCCCGATCTACTACTTCACCAAAAGAGATCTTCATTTCCCCCTCATTTCATTGAGGGCCCCTTTGCTCTAGTGTTTTGTTGGAAACCCTAGCTCTTGTTTTTGTTCTTACAAGCTTGTCTTTGATTGCTTTGACAGATTGCTTGTATTTGGGAGCCTCCGATTAAGTTGTGGATATGTGCCCCAAACTTGTAACGGTGCCGGCTTCCACCTTGAAGGTTGCCGATATAGTGGAAGGTGAATCGATCCCATTGGGGTGAGATTCATCGGAGAACAAGGGAGTCCTCTCGTGGCGTTGGTGGTTTGAAACCACCCCCTCTCCAAACGTAGACGTACTTCCCCTCAAAAGGAAGGAACTACGGGAAACAAATCCTTGTGTCTCCGCGTCCACTTTTCGGTTACCTCTATCCTTTACCGCACCTTACTTACTAGTTACTTCTTTGTGTTGTAGTAGCCCTTGCATTTTTGTCATATAGGTAAATTCACGGTAGTTGCATTATCTAGAGAATTTACCTTATTGTCAAACCTTAATTTGAAAAAGAAGAAAATTTGAAGTAGCACCTATTCACCCCCTCCCCCCTCTAGGTGCCCATACGATCCTTTCAATTGGTATCAGAGCCTCGGCTCTTTATTCGGGCTTTACCGCCTAAGAGAATATGGGTAGCCGAGAAGGGGATGGTGGTAGTGAGTCAACTCCGGTGACCATGGAAGATATCAGAAACTTGGAAACAAGATTGAGCTCTTCCTTGGTCAACAAAGTCAAGAAGATGCTTGAGCAACTTCTTAAAGACAAAGATGGCTCATCACCCCCATCCCCTCAAGAGGAACTACCACCCGCACCTAAAGGGAATACTCCGGTATCCCCCGAAGGTATGGTGGTAGGGGATAAACTAGACAATGTTAATTCCTCCACACGACCTAATGGGGGGAAGGGCGAGCACCGTGATTCTTGGTACTCTCCCGATCCTCCCATCCCTCACCCTCATGTGTACAATAGAGGTGACCCACCTAAGCGTGAAGAGTCTTCTACTTTTGCTCAATGGCAATCACTAATGAGAACTCATATGCGCAGCTCTTGCATTGAACTATGGAACATCATCGAGCATGGACTCTTTATTGGGGATCCAAACAACTTGACAAGAAGAGAGGTTGTCAATAGTCAACTCAATGCCACTGCTTTGCATATGATTCAACAAGGATTGGGAACAAAGGATTATCCACACATTGAGCACTTTAGCATTGCCAAGGAAGCTTGGGATGCTCTCACTGTGTTGTTTGTTGGAAATGAGAGTATGAGGAGGAACAGATATGATGCTCTAAGCAATGAAGCCGAAGGTTTCTACATGAAAGAAGGTGAAGATCACGAAGACATGTATCGAAGGCTCAAGACCACCGCCACCACTTTTAGAAATGTGGGTGCCTCACATGTGGATGATGCATGGATAAAAAGGAAATATGTGAGTCTACTCATGCCTTTTGAGCCCACCGACTTGAAGAGCTTACAAGGAAGACACAACTACCATCTCATGACCTCAAACGAAGTTATGCAAGAGATGGCCGCTTTCAAGGTCGCCGCCAAGAACGCCAAAGATGCCTGTGCTCGTGCCCTCGGTATGAGAAATGTGGTCAACGTTGCTTTAAAGGCCAAAGTTGTGAACTTTGAAGATGAAGATGATAGTGATGAAGGCCTCTCCTTGGACCATCCCGATGATGTCAAGATTGCTCATAGTCAATATATGGCTTTCTATGCAAAGAACTTTTGGAAGAATCCCGCCAAGGCCAAGATGGAAATGCAACGAAGAAGCAATCCAAATGGGAAAAGAGAGAATGCCACTAGGTTGAGAACTTGCTTCAATTGTGGTGACCGCTACCACTTTGTGGCAAGCTGCCCCTATGAGAAGAGAGAAGATAATGGTGGGAAGCTTGTGTTGAAGAAGACTCTCAAGGCACCCTACAAGAAACCTTTCATCAAAAAGAACCCCATCAACAAGAAATCGGGAGAAATTGTCTTGATCACTCATGAAGAATACTCCTCCGATAATGACGATGATGAAGATGAGGAAGAAGAAGAAACCTCACATGGTATGGCTGCTCTAGCCACCACCTCTACTCCGACACTCTCACTCTTCGACTCTCCAAATGAGAACTCTTCCTCCAAGGACGTCACTTGCCTTATGGCAAGAGGAACGGAGGTATCCTCATCATCCCACTCTACTCAATTAGATAATGATGAAATTGATGATGAAATGTCTCTTGATGTTAAAAAGGAATTAATTGCCTTTGATGAGTTCATGACTAACCTAGAAGGTGATGCTAAACTACATTTTGGGAACATCTTAGATCAACTCTCCCACACTCAAGAGCTTCTAGATGTTAGATGTAAACTTGGGCATGAACATATGATTGAACTAGAGGCTTTAAGCAATGCTCTAGAAGAAGAACAAGAGACTAGGTTGTCCCTTGAGTCAAAACTTGAAGGGCTTGATGAGGCCAATGACATCATTGTTAACAAACTCATTAAAGAGCGTGATCATGCTATTGCTAAATACAAAAGAGCTAAAAGGACAAGGTTGAGTTTGGTGTGGTTCATGAAAAACTTGCCGAGGACTCTAGTTTGCTTAACAAGGCCCACAAAGCCTTGGAGAGTGAACTCTTGTCTCTCACAAAGTCCCATGAAACGCTTCAAACTCAATTGGCCAACATTCCTTCACCTAGTAACTCCATTCCATCGATTAGCACGACTATCCTTGAAGAGAATGCTAGGTTGAAGGGGAGCTAAAAGACCACATTTCCACAAGGTAACAAGTCTATTGATGATCTTTTGATCAAGCAAAGGCGTAGTGGTGATAAAGGGGCATTGGTTTTGTCTCCAAAACAAAGAAGAAGAACAACAAGAAGAAGAAGGACAAGCCCGACAAGAGACCAACAAGACCATTGTGGGAAGTAAGACCACAATTGGCAAAACTATGTCTCATGACGATTTTATGGGAAGTGCTAACCTCACTATGTTCTAATGCATGATTACTATGGTGATGTGTATGCACAATATGTTGGTCCGTATGATGGTTATATTGCTTGGTCTATTTGGGTTCCCAAGACCCTTGTTGCTAACAAAGAGGACCCATTGAAAATGGGTACCTAAAACTAGCTTGATCTTTTGTAGACCTATGCTTCCGGAGGTTCAAAATGGGTGCTTGATAGTGGTTGCACTTGTCATATGACCTAAGCTCGTCTATTGTCAAGGACTTGGTGTCAAATGAAGATCAAATCACCGTCACATATGCCGACAAGTCAAAATCTACGGTAATGGGTTTCGGCAAGGTAGTGGTGGCTCACGACATTACACTCGTGAACGTCATGCTTGTTGAAACCCTTGGTTACAATTTACTTTCTGTCCGTGCACTTGGAAAGATGGGCTTTGCCATGTTTATTGATAATGATATTGTGGTCCTCATGTGGAGCAAGTCTCTCAAGGTCGCTTTCGTTGGGTACGTCGAAAATGACTTGTATGTGGTGGACTTTTCGGGGCAAGCCACTGCAGGTCTGATGTGCTTATACGGAAAGACCGATGTGGGATGGCTATGGCACCGCCGACTAGCCCATGTCAATATGATAACTTTGCAAAGTCTCCATAAAGAGGGCCATATTGTTGGACTAAAAGAAAATGTTTCCTTTGCCAAAGATCGTGTTTGCAGGGCATGTGTTCTAGGGAAGATGCATGGCTCTCCTCATAAGCCCACGAACCAAATCAAGTCTAACAAGATCTTGGAACTCCTTCATGTGGATCTATTTGGTCCTCCATCTCATGCAAGTCTTGGTGGGAAGAAATATTGTTTGGTGATTGTTGACGACTTTTCAAGATACTCTTGGGTTTATTTCTTCAAGTTGAAGAGTGAAACTCAAAGTACTTTTATCGACTTCATCAACTTGGTTCAACGGCAACACAATGTTCCCGTGTTGATTATAAGAAGTGACAACGGCACCGAGTTCAAGAACTACACCTTGAATGGCTTCCTTAGTGATGAGGGAATTAAGCATCAATATTCCGCCGCATACACCCCTCAACAAAATGGTGTGGCCAAAAGGAAGAACCGGACTCTTATTGAGATGGCTAGGACCATGTTGGCGGAGTTTAAATCTCCATACAACTTTTGGGCCGAAGGCGTCTCCACCGCTTGCCATGCTTCAAACCGGCTCTACCTCCGCAAGAAAATCAACAAGACTCCATATGAGATACTTACCGGTAACAAGCCCAACATATCTTATTTCCGGGTGTTCGGTTGTAAGTGTTTCTATCTCATCAAAGGTGTTCGTTTGTCTAAATTGAATCTAAAGCATTAGAGGGTATTTTTGTTGGCTATGGTCTCGAATCTCACACTTATAGAATCTATGACAAGCTCTGAGCCGTCATAGAATCTTGTAGTGTGACCTTCGAAGAATATGATGGTCCCCAAGGGGGGCGTGTTGATGCTTGTGATGCAGATGTTGAAATGCCTCAGGATGCCATAGGAAGAATGGGTGTGGGTTATATCCGCCCCATTGAGGAACCCCTTATGGCGGATCAAGAAGAACTATGCTCCACTCGAGTGGAGCCCTCATCTTCACAACCTCAACATGCTCCATCTACCGAGGAGGACGTTGACTCAAGCCAAAGACAAGATGTGGACCTTCAACATAGTGATCAATGTGTGAACTCTAGTCAAAGGGAGCTTGGTCCATTTGATGGGGTGTCAAGTGGAGTCAAGTCAATTTGCCAAGGAAGATCCATCCAAGCTGTTTTGAGGGGTGCTCAAGTTGAGGCTAGAAGAACACTTGATCAAGACCAAGGTCAATCCGTGCCTCCCAATATAGAGAATGAATCCAATAATGACCAAGGTCAAGTTGATGGTCAAGACGAGGATCAAAATGATGAAGAGGGTCCTCCAAGAAACAATAAGGAGATCCACGCTCGTCGCGAAGCTAGAAAGGAAAGAATGTTGGAAATAAGAGACCACACTCTCCAAAATGTTGTTGGAGATTTAAGGAAAGGAATTTCCACACGATCACAATTGAAGAGGTTCAGTGAACATCAAGCTCACATTTCCATGATTGAACCAAAGAAAGTGTGGGAAGCCCTTGAAGATTCGGATTGGTTAGAAGCTATGCACAAAGAGCTCAAAAACTTTGAGAGAAACAAAGTATGGAAGTTAGTTGAGAAGCCAAAGGATTGCCGCAATGTTATTGGAACAAAGTGGATATTCAAGAACAAGCAAGATGAGCATGGGATTATTGTAAGGAACAAGGCTAGATTGGTTGCACAAGGTTATTCTCAAATTGAAGGCATTGATTATGGAGAGACTTATGCACCCGTGGCTCGCCTTGAGTCCATCCGTATCCTTCTTGCTTATGCGGCACATCATAACTTTAAGTTGCAACAAATGGATGTATAAAGTGCATTCCTTTATGGTCCTTTGAATGAATTGGTATCAAGCAACCCCCGGGATTTGAGGACCCCAACTTCCCAAACCATGTCTACAAACTTGATAAGGCGCTCTATGGGCTCAAGCAAGCCCCAGGCACGTGGTATGAGCACCTTAGAGAGTTATTGTTTGACCGTGGCTTTGAGGTTGGGAAAATCGATCCCACTCTTTTTACTAAGAGGGTTAATGGGGAGCTTTTTGTATGCCAAATCTATGTTGATGATATCATCTTTGGCTCTTCTAACAAAGATTTTAATGATGAATTCTCAAAGCTTATGACTAGTAGGTTCCGGATGTCCTTGATGGGGGAGTTGAAAGTATTCCTTGGCTTTGAGATCAAGCAAGTTAGAGGAGGAACATTTCTTCAATCAATCCAAGTATACTCAAGATATGCTCAAGAGATTCAAAATGCAAGATTTGAATGGAGCCCCTACTCCCATGGCAACAAAGACTCATCTAGAACAAAATCCAAATGGTAAAGATGTGGATCAAAAGGTATACCGATCTATGATTGGTTCTTTGCTTTACCTTTGTGCATCTAGACCCGATATTGTGTTGAGTGTAGGTGTGTGTGCAAGATATCAAGCGGCTCCTAAGGAAAGCCATTTAATGGCGGTCAAGAGAATCTTTCGATATTTAGTTCATACCCCATTTTATGGTCTTTGGTACCCTCAAGGCTCAACATTCGCTCTTTGTGGATACACGGACTCGGATTGGGCGGGAGACAAGGATGATAGAAAATCAACGTCCGGGGCTTGCCAATTCCTTGGTAGGTCCTTGGTATGTTGGTCTTCTAAGAAGCAAAATTGTATATCACTCTCCACCGCCGAAGCCGAGTATGTTGTTCTTTGCTAGTGCGTGCACCCAATTGCTATGGATGAGGCAAACTTTAAAGGAATACGGTGTCCATTGTGACAAAGTGCCTCTTCTATGTGACAATGAAAGTGCCATCAAGATTGCATACAACCCGGTGGATCACACAAGGACAAAGCATATTGAGATTCGACATCACTTTATTAGAGATCATGTTGCTAGAGGTGATATTGATCTATCCTATGTATCAACCAAAGATCAACTTGCCGATATCTTCACGAAGCCACTTGATAAAGCAAAGTTTTGCTTCTTGAGGAATGAACTAAATATCATAGATTCTAGGAGTTTGACTTGATTATCTTGCACTCCCACCTAATACTCGACCCATGTTTGGTTTAGGTGTAGGCATGGACATAGGGGGAGTGCGGTCCTAATTGATTGGACTATCCCTCCCCCCATTATGCGCAAATTAAACAAAAATCATTCCTCTTAATATCATTTTGTGATATGTGAGCTCAATGATGAGTTTCGGTAATGGACCCAAGATATATCTCCGTGGTGCCAAGCCGAGTATACTCAAATATGGTGGCCTAAGCCACTGCCCCCTCTCAGTCGAGAGGTTTGATGTGCTTACTCATGTTTGTCACTTAGTTGGTTTGGTCTTCACTCTTAATTGCCATCTATTTGAATTGTCTTCATCTTTCTTAGTCTCATGCACTCTAGTTTGGTATTTATTTGTTTCCTCCATTTGGTTTTAGAGTGCATGTGCTTCTCAGCTCACTTTTCTTAACCCAAGCCTCCGTACTCCCTCATGAAAACCCTCTCTCTTCCCGCACAAGAATCATCCTTGATCCCTGGCTTTGGACTCATATGGGACCGGTACTACCGGATGTGAGAGCAGTACCGGACTGGAAGCTCCTGTGTCGTCTCTGGCAAACGCTCCAGAACGGTACTCACCGCATGTCCGTCCTACCGTACTACCGGTCAGAGAACTGTACTACCGCTTCCAAGCGGTAGTACCGCTCCAACAACCGGTACTAAAGGTTGACGGTTCCAGGTATATAATGGACGCGTGGGAAGAGGCACCCCTCAGTGCCTCATTATTTCCCACACCCCCCACTCTCACCTGCGCCGCCACCGGAGATCTTGAAGGCCCCGGAGCCCTGCCGCGCCCTCCTCCCTCCGGATTCTCCTTGGATTCGGCCTCCGGGCAGGCTCCCACTCCTTTCCACCGCCATGGATCCCGGTACAACCGCCCCTCCTCTTCTTGTTTGATTTCCCCATTAGATCTAGGTTTTGGCTCAGATCTGTGGAGAAATTGACTACTTGCAAGGTTGTACTGCCATATTATTCCTTGTTACCGCGTAGAATCTTCAATTTAGCAGTTTATATTGTCAATTTGGGTCGTTCCCATCAGATCTGACAACATGTGTGCCGCTCAACCGGTAGTACCGGAACTTTTTCCGGTACTACCGCTTGCAAGCGGTACTACCGGTTGTCAGGTCCGGTAGTACCGGTCCACTCTGACCACTGTGTTCTGCTCAACTTGTAGATTCTCTCGGTTTTGCCTTCTTGATTCTTGTGTCCTTATCTCCGTGATATCCTCCCTCGTGATTTCACGGATGCAGGTGGTTCTCGGGGTGCACGGAAGCGCTCCAAGTCTGACCGTGAGATAGTTGAGGAAGAGACTGAGTCTGAGGAAGAAGTTATGCCACAGCCAAGACGCCGTTCCAAGTTGCCTACCAATCGAGGTGGTCGTGGGGGTCGCGAAGGGGCTACCAAGCCACCGGGCGTGGCAGAGCCTCCTCTCGCCCCCCTTCCACCGGGCGCATTAAGAGTCTCTACCGGGCCATCTGGGCCAAAGACACTCTCGACATCTCCGAGGCAGAATTTAGGGCTCTCCATTGGACAATGCATACTCCCACAGAGCGCGCGTTAAGGCGCAGTCTTTTCTATGATGACTTCCAAGAGCGTGTGTATCATGAGGTTCTTATGACCAATACTCAGCTGGTGGTGCCTCAGCAGTGGATTGACTTGGGACACATTGACAAGAACACTGGCTACTTTGGTGAAGCTAAGGAAATCTGCTCAAACCTTGGTATGCTCCCCATTATGCAGTTTCAGCATGACTATGATCCCCTACTCATCTGCCAGTTTTATGCCACTGCACACTTCCACAATGGCCGCAATCGGAAGATTACCTGGATGACTCAAGGTGCTGTCAAGGAGGCTACGCTTGCGGAGTTTGCTGCCATATTGGGGTATGAGGACCGCGGCCGTGACGTTCCATGTGGTTTCCGCTGTCACATGCGGGAGAATCCCTCCAAAAGGATGTTCTCCGACCTTTGTATATTCGAGGCCATGGGATTGCTGGCAAAATCAAGGATCTCCTACCCACATATGACATTCTCCATCGCATTTTCCGTGAGACTGTTGCTCCTCGTGCGGGCAACAAGGACGAGATACATGGGTTCTCCGTTGACTTGCTGTTCAACACGTTCCTCAACAGAGAAACCGGCCAACCTCTTGATGTGACAGACTTCATTTGGAATGAGATGGTTGCCGCTGCACACACTCGGAGGGTTCCACCTTTTGCTCCTTACATTATGGCCCTCATTGTGTCCAAGTGCCCCGTCGTTGCTAGGACGCTCTCCACTCGCTCTCTTGTTGTGCACAAGCCAAAGGCACTCAAGCTCAAGGTACATGCTAAACCTCGCGCTGCGCCAGGTGAGGAGGATGAGGATGAGGATGACTCTGAGCATCTTGCCGATGGTCATGACACGACTATGAGGTCTCTCGCCAAGAAGAACGCCAAGCCCTCTTGGGCCAAAAGGATGGAGGTCAAGCTCAAGAAGATCTTCTGCTTCCAGGTTGACAACCAGAAGCATATGTATGAGGCGCACGTGTATGCAAAGAAAGCCTGTGCTCATCAGAAGGAGCTCATGTCTGCTCAAGGGTTGACCATCTCCGAGGGATCCGAGAACAATATCACTCGGAGGATCATGGATTTCTCAAGACCGTTGGGACGATGATGTCTCTTCCTCGCACCGCGCCCCTACGTATGAGGATGAGGAGGATCTTGAGGATGAGGAGGAGGAGGAGTATGATGATTGACCTTTGGGCGGTAGCTCAAGACTTGTCCCTTTTGCGTCTTGATGCCAAAGGGGAGAAGTTGCACTTAGGCACGGTGTTGCATGGGAAGTCACAAGCTCGCTTTCTTTGATCCTTTTATTGCTTGTGAACTTCGATTTCTCTCTATTCTATGTGTGAGACTACTATGTGTTTATGTCGTGTGAGACTATGTGGTTTATGTCGTGTGAAACTATGTGGTTGGATCCATCTTATGCGACTATGTGGTTTATTTATGTGGATCCATCTTGTGATGTTATGCAATATCTATTGTCTATATATTCCTCATAACATGTTTTGTGCAAAGGTATGTCCTCAAATGCTAGTATCCATACTTGTGCACCCATGTTGGGTTTGTAAAATAGAGGGGGAGATTTGTCTCTACACATCTAGCGGGAGTCTCTTCTCTATTTTACAAATCTCATTTGCCTATTGTTAAAATCATCCTGCAAAAGTGTATTGTCATCAAACACCAAAAAGGGGGAGATTGAAAGAGCATTTTTCTATCCCTCGGATTTTGATGTTTGATAACAATACACTTATCGATTTAACCGTGTACTAAGTTTATCACAGGATTGATAAAAGAAGGCACAAGTCATGGCATAGCATTTTCCCCTTGCAGAAACTTCTGTGTCAACCGGTAGTACCGGACCTGCAACCGGTACTACCGCTTGACACCGGTACTACCGGTTGGCACGATCAAAAGTGAGAAGGGTGAGTACTAGTCAGTACCCACCGGTACCTGAGCAGACTACCGCCCAACCGGTAGTATCAGCAGCTTGCAGTACCGCTTGAGGCGATCGTCAAGCTCATCGATCTGCATGCATCGACTATCACCCTCCCTCTCTGTTTTGGTCAAGACCAAGTACTTGGGACCGTACTACCTTCGAACCGTAGTACCGCTTACTACGTCCCAGATTACCTCTTGGCGGTAGTACCGCAAGGGGTACCGCCAAGACCAAGAATTTCAAGAACAAGGTCACCACCGATACTTGGTCAGATCTTGGACCGAGTATCATTGCAAGCGGTACTACCGCTTGAGTACCGGTACTACCGGTCATTTAATGCTCCAACGGCCATATATTTCGTGGAGGGGTCCCTCCACCTACCTTGGGACAAATTGCTCAGCTCATTAAAGTCATTGCCCACCATTGGAGTCCATTGGAGCCACTCAAATTCTCAAGATCTCATCATCCAACCACCCAAAGTCCTTGATCTTTGGGGAATCGAAGGAGGAGTCACCGATCTACTACTTCACCAAAAGAGATCTTCATTTCCCCCTCATTTCATTGAGGGCCCCTTTGCTCTAGTGTTTTGTTGGAAACCCTAGCTCTTGTTTTTGTTCTTACAAGCTTGTCTTTGATTGCTTTGACAGCTTGCTTGTATTTGGGAGCCTCCGATTAAGTTGTGGATGTGTGCCCCAAACTTGTAACGGTGTCATCTTCCACCTTGAAGGTTGCCGATATAGTGGAAGGTGAATCGATCCCATTGGGTGAGATTCATCGGAGAACAAGGGAGGCCTCTCGTGGCGTTGGTGGTTTCAAACCACCCCCTCTCCAAATGTAGACGTACTTCCCCTCAAAAGGAAGGAACTACGGGAAACAAATCCTTGTGTCTCCGCGTCCACTTTTCGGTTACCTCTATCCTTTACCACACCTTACTTACTAGTTACTTCTTTGTGTTTAGTAGCCCTTGCATTTTTGTCATATAGGTAAATTCACCGTAGTTGCATTATCTAGAGAATTTACCTTATTGTCAAACCTTAATTTGAAAAAGAAGAAAATTTGAAGTATCACCTATTCACCCCCCCCCCCTCTAGGTGCCCATACGATCCTTTCAGTAGTCCTCACGGGCTGCAGGTTGGGGTGAAACCTCGCAGCGATTATGTACATCTAATCCATGGGAGCATTGTGTATTGTTTGAATCGAGATTTGTATCTTTGTTTCTTTGTCTTTTGTCTCGATCTTTGGACTTGTAGGTACCCAAGACCCCCGAGATTGATAAAGGCTTGAGATGAGATACTTGGTTAGCGGCGATCTCATAGGAAAACTAGTGACATAAAGGGGTGTACGGTCTTCACTTAGCGATCCATTCGGGAACAACAACAACATCATTCTTTAAGGCTTTGATCTGTGTTTTCACTTAATAATTGTTTGTAGCTCGATGCTTCGTGGTGAAAATGGTTGGATCAAAAGACTATTGTTATGCATGTGACTCGCAGGGGATCTAGTATATCGAGATGTGCTACCCACAAATTTTATTTTTATTAAAATATTACACATAATTGTGATTATTATTATCTTTATCCCATATAATATGTAGCTGCAGGTGAATCTTCAACCATGTTCTATATCCATCCATTGAAACAACCCACAATTTAAATTAACTAGAAAGATTCGGTAAACAAAGGTAAAATGAACAAACAAAGTTTTGTAGACATGTCCTTATTTAATTCCTTTTAGCATTGTTTTCCAATGTTCTATTAAACCTAGGTCTACTAGGGAAAAAGTTACTATACTGCATCCGTGAATTCGGATCAAAGGTATCAGTGTGCCATTCTAATTTGAAAGGGTGGTTGCTGAATTGGATTGGTAAAACTTCCGTGGAACATGTGTCGTCAGTGTTCACCCTGGTGTACAACCTATGACAGGCCCGAAACGATGCAAGGGAAACCAAGCACCTGCCTGATCCAAAAGCAATTGTTCTGAAAACAATCGCTGTAGTTGAGGAGTGGAGGGCATAAAAAAACCCAGTACCCAGGTTGTGAACTCAGTTCAGGAGCACTGGCTCCCACCTGAAGATTCTTGGACGAAAGAAAACACGGATGGAGCATTTCGATCGAAAGACTGCAATGGAGGGGGTGGCGTGGTCCTAAGGGATCACTATGGAGGTTTCGTGGCTGGACCTTTCCATTTTCCCCATGTTGTTGATGCCGAGAGTGCTGAGCTCCTGCATGTCGTCGAGGTATACTGCTAGCAAAGGAGATGCAGGTGTAGAAGGTTATCTTGAAAACGGATTGTATGGGGGCTGTATCAAAACTGCGTAAGGAGGAATAGGATAGGTCGCTTCAAGGCCCTCTTGTGGAGGAAATAAAATCTCTCCTCAGTAGCTTTGATATTGCCTCGGTGCATCATGCACGTCGATCGGCAAACACCGCTGCTCATGTTTTAGCTAAAATAGGTCACGAGAATAAGTTAAGTAAATCCTGGCTAGGTACCCGCCAGAATGGATTGGGAACAATCTTGCAGTGAATGTTTCGATGATTTAATGAAATGCAGCAACTATTTCTCAAAAAAATAAAATAACGGTGCTTCAAAGCCTATGATCTATGACAGTAACATTATATCGAAAAAATCTAAATGCGATCGCATGAGATCATATTTTTAAATATTATTATATGTTTAAAATTTAAACATAGATTCACGAGAGGGTTAAATTGTACAATTTTGAGTTGGCCTAGAGATCCAAATTTCTAGATCAGCAATCGTATTTGCGGACACAATATTACTAAAAAAGTATACCATGTTGCTTAAGTAATCAACAATCAATGGTATGACTATATTAAATACTAGCACTTGAAATATCCATCAACCGTGAACTAAAATCCTTAGCCCAAATAAGTGCTACATAAATTTAAACCCTACTAAAGTTAGATGCACCACCAAGGTTCTTGGTTTGTTGCCTAATTGATTGGTTTAAAAAAATATCATATGTAGTAGTAGTAGTAGCTGTTGTACTATCAGTATCCGTTGCACATATGAAGGCATATTATTGATCACTTGTTGTGATGCACCACTTGTTTATCTCGGTGGAAACAAAACACTACAAATGCATTGGCTTCACACAATTACTCAATCGAAGAAATACTCGGTTCAAGACCAAGTAATTTTTCTTGTAGCCTATAGAAGCTAACAAATAAATACCTAGAAAATAATCTCAGAGTTGTCTTGAAAACAAAATACATTATGATTGGAGTTATCTTGCATGGCGGAGAACAAACTGTGGGTATTAACTAATCCGTGATTTATGAAAATAGATGTGTGAAAACAATTCACATGACCGCATTAATACATCCACTAATCATGAATGCACTTTATGTGGCTAATGGAAACAAAAGAATCTCTAAGGGACGTATATGAGAGTTTTTATTTAATGACTTTAATCTCATTTTTGCATTTAATTGGATGATTAATTTTTTTCCTATGATAACATGCAAGGATTGTATCTTTGCTAAGATATAACAATATTCTCTTTCTTTATTAAATATGTGGTACTTCACTATTTTTCTTAGGATATAGCGCTAAGGCCTTTATATCTTGAGAAAATTCCAAAACAAACCTTGTATTTGTAGCCAAAAGCTAAATCAAACCCCCAACTCACAGTCCCTGAAAATCGACACTCTGAACTTATGGATCCCGGTCTAAATCAAATCCGGATCCAGTTCCCACATTAGTAATAAAAAAATCCTAAACTAAATAACTTTTGATCTCACTAACAAAGTGGACCCACATGTCATATCCATTTTCCACCTTCACTGCAAAAAAACAGTTTAGGAAAAGGAAGGGACAAAGAGGGTGAGGCGCCATCATCAGGAGCCCTCGCATGCACAACCGCCTCCGCTCTGACTCCAAGCAACAACGCCGCACGACCATGCCAGTCTTAGCCCCGCGCGTGTCCAATCGAGCCGGCGAACACCATGGCCAGCGCGCACTCCCGCCTAGCACAGTGAATCGTAACTTATAGGAATCAGAGATGCAATCCTTGCTGCTTGCCCATGTCTTGGGAGCGGTCCAGTAGGCCAAAGTAGTAGGTCAAAGTATTAAACCAAAGTATTATGCATTGCTGTATCCACGGAGGAGTTTGTATTTTTGGCAATGCATTCAAATCTATTCCCTATATTTTTTTGCTAAACGGTGCTACAACCTGTGTGTCCTGGCCAGACCTGCTCTCCTGTCACGAGCTTCACCGCCTGGCTGGCCCCTCCCCAACTCTCACTAGTTAGGAAATTTTTGAGAGATAAATTGAGGAATTGTAGAGAGACGGTGAGGAAGAAATATATGACAGGTGGGTCCCCATCCTCAGTGAGACTAATAGCTATTCCGGTTAGGATAGTTACTTTTCCGTCCACCAAACAAATCCAAGGTTTGAAATAGACCAGGATTCAACAGTTCGGTGTGCTAATTTCGAGATTGAGACTTCGGGGTTTGACTAACAATTCAAGGTTTGTTTTGGACTTTTTCCTTATATCTTAGCATGCTTTCATGGAAGCATTAAACTTTAAGGAACAACTATCATAATGTATTATTTTTAGATGTTCTTTAAGGATGTTGCATTCAATGATTGCTTAAACATGTGTGTGATTGAACTAGCCAAATGTTTTGCCTATAATAGTGTGTAAAAGGTTATATCTTAGCTAAGATACAATCACCTCTCTCTTTATTGATGACATGCCACGTTAATGACATACCACATAAGCAAGAAACACATTGTGAAAGACCTAGGAACCCCATTATAAAATAACTCACATTTAACTTCTTTTAGGGGATATAAGAGCATCTCCACTCGTCCACCTAAAGGCTACCTAAGCGGGCTATGGGGGCGCCAACACAAAAAAACTTGCTCAGTCGGTCCCCAAAACAAAATTTTATCCGGCAAAATCTCAAAAGTTATCCGATGCCCCCAAACCACCCCCAACCCATAGGGAGACAATCAGGGACTCCGGCTACCATCTTTGGCCCCAAGGGCCCACTCGGCGGCCTCTCCAATATCTTTAGTATTGGGGATGTGACTGGGTATCTACCTCTATAATCAAAAAACATCTGATGCCCCAATACGAGCTATCACCGTATGCCGTATTTGGGGGATGAGTGGAGATGATCTAAGGGCATCTCCACCGACACGACCCAAACGGTTTTGCTGTTCGAAGCGTTCCGACCGGACCCGAGCGGTGGGTGCACCCTCTCTAGCGGGGTGACCCATCTAGACCGACTCATCCAGCGTGACCCATCGGTGCACAAAATTTGGACTGTTTGTGTCGGGGCGAACATCTGGAACATCCTCCTGTGTTCTCCCGCGTGGTCCGAGAGCTTGCATGGCAGCGACCCAAAGGCCTTCTTTCACTAGCCATCAATGGAGGGAGGTAGGATGCTCCAAGGCTGGCCGCGCCGCTGACGCCTGGCCTCCTGCTCGGCTCGCACCGCCCGAAGCATGCTCACCTTTCGTGGCCATATTAATGGCTTCTCGGCCTCCCAACTGGCATCCAATGTTGTGGCCTTTTAACATGCCACTAGTGGCCATCTTCTTCCACACTCTCCTCCTCCCTCCCATCCTCAGCACCAGCGCCGGAACCGCGCTAGCTGGCCATGGTCGACATCATTAGATCAAGGGTAGGGTGCCTTGGACGATCACCGAGCCCTAGTCATGGATGAGGCCATCAAGGAAGACGTGGTGCACGGCCCAAGTGGTTCGCCACAACCACCTCCGTCGCACCGACGTCTCCACCACCGTCGTCACCCGAGCTCGATACCGTAACCATCAACTTCGACGGGTTCGAGTTCGTCGTGACCATCCACTTTGGCATGAACTGGGACAGGATGCGCCTCCCACAGAAGTTTGCGTCGATGGTAGACATGCAAGAGCCGCACCACATCCTGATGCAGGTGCCCGACGGCGCCACCAGCAAGTGGTCCATGGAGGTGCTATTCGACCGTTATGGCCAGATGTACCTCGCCAACGGTTGGAAGGAGTTTGCCTTCATGCACCAAATCGAAGTCGGGCACTTCCTCGTGGTCAACTACGATGGCTAAGCCATGCTCACCGTCAGCATCTTTGATGACAGCAATTGTCGTTGCCACTACCATCCCGACCCCGATGAGTAGACGAGGACGAGGAGAATACCATGATCTCCTAGTTTATCTTGTGTTTCATTGCTTTCTTTGGCTCAATGTGTTCGAACAATGTATGCAACGTCGATCAAACAAGTGTGGCACCATCGATCACAATGAAAAACTTATTAATAGTTGTATATTTACAAACGAGATGTTGGCCATGACGCTGTAAACGGATACAACAACCTAAACTTGCACTGGTTATGGCGCCGGCGACGACGTTGGGAAAAAGACCCACCCTACTCCTCTGGGAGAGAGCGGTAGACTGCCCTTGCGTATTTAGGTCCTCCTAAACTTGGACGAGGTAGGCACACAAGGCCGCGTCACCGAGATTGGTGCACGCTGTGCCCATGACCTCACCGAGCTCTTGTTCGAGTGCTTGCCGCCGGTAACATGATGTTGTCGTGGACGTCGTGCGAGAAACGCTCTTCAATTGTCCTATTGTGTGGTACATTGAACGTCCGTGCCCCGTCCTCACGCTGATTGGGTTGCCTGCTGGTC
Source organism: Avena longiglumis (assembly GCA_030063025.1). Taxonomy (NCBI): domain Eukaryota; kingdom Viridiplantae; phylum Streptophyta; class Magnoliopsida; order Poales; family Poaceae; genus Avena; species Avena longiglumis. The sequence goes on along the minus strand of CP125977.1, from coordinate 174,965,108 downwards.
CACCATCGACAACTCCTCTGACGCTCCCTGGCCTCGGTTGCGAGGGCTAGTGGCAGGAAGACGAAGGCTAGGCATGGTGGTCTTTGGGAGGATGTGGGGAATCCAATGCCACTGGTCTCTCTTTTTATTGCATGCAGTTGGACGTGGCGAAAAACGTCTAGAAGCCGTGGGAAACAAGGGTAGAAAACGACGAGGCGACGGGAAGGCGCTACAAACACACCGGCGTCGGCACCGATGACCATGGATAGGATGGATCATCCCGCTGTGCGCACTAGGCAGGCAAACCGGCCCACGGCCCACTTTCTATTCATGGACCGATCCATCCGGACCAAACATTTTGCGTCACCGATCCTGCTCGCCGGAGATACCCTAAGGCTGGTCATAGTGCTAAGTAACTAAGACTAATAACTTGCATATGTTACTAGTTGATGTTACTACTTTTATAGTGGATGATAACACGTGTATGGTGTCATGCAAGACCGAATTAATTAGGTTATAGACTCGTATGGTCTTGGTATGTGTGATGTTATGGTAACTAGCTAAGTTACTACTTTTTTTATATTAATTATCATGCCATCACCAATTTGCCTAGTTAGCATTGTATGTAAAGTTACATTTAACTTTTTTTTAGCATTCCCTAATGCATTTAACTGACCGGCTATAGGCCAATGCCCCGTCTTGTCCTGCAAAGCTGGGCTGTGAGTGACAGGCCGAAAGGCTGGAGAAAGCCCAAAATCTCACGAACTCTGACCCAGCCCCTTCGACAAAGAGAGAAGCGACTCTGCGGAAGAAAATGCGCAAGCGCTGGCTTCCTGAAAACCCTCTCAAAATCACCGGCGGCCACCGTCCACGCGCAGCGCCGCTTCGCCATGGCCCGGCGGCTGCTCCACCTACGCCCCCAACTAATGGATCTTTCTCCCCGTCTCCTCCAGTCGCGACACTATATGTCCGACATGCGCCGCTCCGCCTTCCTCGACCGCCTCCTCCGCTCCCTCCGCTCCGAGATCTCCTCCTGCCGCGCCGAGCCCGCCCCACCGCTACCACCCTCGGTCGCGCAGTTCACTGTAGATGATCGCCCCGGCGAGCAGTGGGTCCGCCTGCGTCGTGCGTTCCCTGCCTCCGAGGGCGGGTACGAGGAGGAGGTGAAGGTGGATGCCACCTTGGTCGACGGTGCCGTAGCGCCAACCCGCTCGGGCGCGGTCGCTGAAGATGGTGGACCGCCCAGGATGCACATCAGCGTCCATGTCGAGGTCTCCAGGCCAGCGCGGCCTGACTTAGCGCTCAGTTTTGAGTGCTCAGCGTGGCCCGAGGAGATGGACGTGGAGAGAGTCTTCCCTGTCCGCCGCAGTGTGCCTACGCCAGAACAGCAATACATGGGCAGCCAGTTCAGGTGACCTAGCGTTCTAATAATTTTATTGAAAATATATTGCATACTGTAGTCATATCCGCAATGTTATTTAGAATCCTTTGATTTGTTCATGCCACCCTACTTTAGTATAGACTAGCAAACATGCCCGTGCGTTGCAATGCGAGAGAAAATTTATGCTGCAAAGGCACACACAATAAATTCTTGTTGGTAGTGTCCTAGAAACAAGCCAACTTCAACAAGTCGACATGGTGCTACATGTCGGCCAATGCGGGTGCCTACTCTATTTGTCGCTTCAACCAGGCCAACTGATACACATGACACATGCGCCGACATCGCCACCTCACCTTGCTCCATTAAGGCCTTTGCCTTCCTCGAAGTTGGGTAGTATGAAGTAGAGGAGGTCGAATAAATCATTGGGATATGAATTGAGATGCAGATATGCAGTGCCCTTTCGATCATCTGCTCCCTCCAAGACCGGCGAAGAATTCTCATCAATGTCAACCCATGTCGATGTGGGTTTAATATTTGAATTATCGATATTTTTTTTTTAAAAATCTTGCTTAACCCACCAATTTGGTACATGAGACATTTCTATATCTCATTTCACGAGTGAACAGATTAGTGTTTAAAAATTAATACTCAACGACAATTTGATAAGATAACTGAAATGGTTGCTTTTTATATTCATTATTATGTTCACATCACATCTAATATAGTCCATTAGTTTACTTTACTATTGTAATAAAATTGTAAAAACCTTTTGTTACATGCAATATTATTTGTGTAATTGTTGGTAGGATGCGTAAAAATAGTCTAGCAAAACAAATGAACCAACATTTTGGGCTATTTGCACACTTGCCAAGTTGGACCACACAGCAGCCCATCGTCTCCAATGACGCGAATAGGCAAACTCTCTCGTTTATAATTCTGTGCACCATGCACGTCCTCCTGTAATTCTGCACAAAGGCAAGCCCCTCAAATCTCGTTCGTTTAATTACCAGCACAGATTTTGTTTATACTGCACCATGCACAAGGCAAGCCCCACCAATCTCGCTCCGTTTAATTACCTAGCAAACTTCCCCGCTCCTCCTTGCAGGAGGATGTCAAGAGATCCCCAGATAGGCATGGTCAATTGGTCCTCTCTCGTTGGGACATGGGGAATATAATTCCTTTCTATCGTTTAATTTCAGATCAATCAATCGGTGGTGCTGCTTACTGATTCTAGGCACCTTGCAAACGTATATAAACTGGTGGGATTCGGTATAAAGTAGCGAGGTGGGACTATCCATCCGTTCTATCTTCGATGCGTACACAGTCATGTTCGTTTTCAAGACGGCTAGTATTTTTTAATATTGCTTGCACGTGGCCAGCAGAAACTGTGGGCCACATTACCCGTGCTAGCCCAAGCAACCGTAAGGGGCAAATTGAACCCATTGTCCAGAGGCAACGATGTGGAGGAGGATGCGAGGGGGTTGGCAGTGTCCAGCGGCAGCGATGGGTGTAGCCGGACCGAGCGCACGAATGTTCCTTTTTACTTATGGTGGAATCAGTTTTTTTAACTTACCGGTGGCGTTGTGGTATTATGTACTTTGGTGGGAGGGCAAATCGGTCCAAAAAAGTGTTGGACGGCAAGAAACATTTCGTCCTTTATTATTAGGTATAGATATAGATATAGATAGATACAACAAACGATTAAATCGAACCAGGATATCTGGATCTAAGACTAAGGGGAATCCTCTTGTGCAAAACTGTAGTTCCTTATCCTGCCCAATAATCACAAACTCACGATGATGAAGGGATAGTATAACAACTCTTTATGTACCCAGTTTACTTCTTGCACAGGCCACGTAAATGAACAACTTTGCACAGAAAACTTCCAATGCATCAAATATCTACATGTGTGAATCTTTCAAAGAAATTTGAAGTGGGAAGAAAGTGTTTTCTAGCAAAGCTCAATTTAGCCGGGGCTAACTGTCAGGTTCCAGTGCTAACCCCGTTAGTTATCCAACGGTCCTGGATGAAGGAAGAGAATCAACGGTGATACAACACAGCTATTGGTTACCTGTCATTTTCACCACACCGCTGTAACACGTAGTTACAGCTCCATTATTATCTGTACATGTTATAAGCCGGCTATGTCGTGAGAAATAAGTAAGAAAAGACAACCAATTATCTAGCGTAAGTGTCTTGTTCTTCCACTCCTGACATAGCGTGGATTGACGAATCCGATTTCTATCCTGTTTCGATACCAAATTGTCTACCAAAATCCCCAAATCAGATCGTGGGGTGTTATAGTGGTATCAGGGCTATACGACCCTTGGCCAAATTTTTTTCTGAAGCGGAGCGATCTGATATGAGAGGTGTACGACCTCCAGATCTGCGGAGGCGAATCGGATAGGAAGGGAGGGTGGTTGGGTTCTCTCATAAAATCCCACCCTCCACACCCTGTTCGCGGCGACGGGGGCCGGTCGCCGGAGGTGCTGGCGGCGGTGACGTCCATCTTGATGGGTCGACGGCGGCGGCACCATTCGGGCAATAGAACGGGGACTTCGTCACGGTTGCTAGAGATCCTTTCTCTGGTGGTAAAATTCTGGTGTCGATCTCGTTTCGTGTGCTTCCTGGCGGCGGGATCGCGAGGCGGCGGTAGACACGACGTCGATGGCTCCGACACGAGCACAGATGGCGACATCAAGAGCTTTTGATGCTCAGGCGACGGTGGAGAGACTCGAAGCCGAGATGATGGAGATTCGCAACGAATTGTCTGAGTTGAAACATGCATCCTCTGGCATCGGTGAGATCAAGGAACAGATGATAACTGCGGGTGATCTGGATAAATTGATGCAGCGATATTTCTCAGCACCGGCAGCATCTACAGTTACTGAACTCCGGGATACCGAAGGTACATCTCAAGTCCATACACCAGATAAGCAGCACAATCCACTTCCTTCTGCAATACCGGGATCGCAAGGTTCATCAGTGAACTCCGTTGTGGGTCAGCTTTCGGGAGTAGGCAGTGGAATTTACCACCCAGGTCCTATTCCTTTAGGTACTAGTGTGGTTGCGACAGATAGTATTCGCTGTTCTACTGTTTGCCAGCCAATGCCAGTGTCAGTGGAATCTCAGGTGCATCCAAATGGACTGAATATCCCTCAGCACTTTCAAATCCCACCTATCCACAAACCACCTCCTCAAACATACGAACCCCAGCGTGTTCCTCCTCTTCCTGGCATATGGCCAACCAACCATCATAGCTCACCAAATGCATTTATCCCACCACACTATAATCCTGTTACTGGTCAGTATTTGCCACTTCATCTGTGTAACACCCCCAGTCACTCCGGACCGATGGCTGTCACTTCTGGCAGCTCAATAGGATCTCTAGACTAACCCCACAGACCAACACTAGTCTTTTCTGCGCACTTTGTCCTCACTCGTGCGCACCCGGTACCCACTTCCCGGTCGGTCACCCATCCTAGAATTGCTCTAGGCCAAGCACGCTTAACCTTAGAGTTCTTTTCGAATGAGCTTCCAGAAAAGAAGTTGCAACTTGTTGGTATGGGTTTCCTATCAATCCTATTGAGCCATGCGCCAAGGTCTCACAATCTGTGCAGCAACAAACCCACCACACAGGATATAGCAAAATGAGTGGGATAGAAATGACCAAGTCCAACAGATGGGTGGTGTTTCTTACTATGCTGATGCTGTATTAAAAGGCCCTAGACTGGAAATCCCTTTATTTGCAGGAGATGATTCAATTGGATGGCTTCAACAATGTGAGAAATTCTTTGATATGTCAGGAACACCTTTTGAACAATGGGTCAATATTGCTACAGGACATTTCTGTGGCAGAGCAAATGTTTGGTTACAGAACATATGCATCCCTTGGCAAATGATCAACTGGCAACAGTTCTGTCAGATGATAGCAGATAGATTCACTCAGGCAATGCAAATGAGACAGTGGAAATGTTGAAAAATTATTCAACAAACCTCTAGTGTTCAAAGCTATATTGATAAGTTTGAGGAATGTGTGCAACTGGTCAAGAGGGATCATCCATATTTACAAGAAGCATTTCTGATGAGTTGTTTTATAGGAGGCCTAAGAGCAGACATCAAACATGATGTTAGTGGCCAAAGACCAAGGGGCATGTTGGAAGCTTATTGGTATGCCAAGGCGTATGAAAATTCAGCTGCAGCTAAGAAATCTTATTACCAGAGTTGTAATGCAAGACCAAAACCAAACTTCCAGTTCAAACTTCCTCCTAAACCTATACAGCCCACTAATCAGGACAGACCTGCTGGAGTGACACATAATCAGGAGAGACCTGCCAGACAATGCTGGTATTGCAAAGAACCCTGGAACAGGGAACACAGATGTAGGCAAGGCGGAACTTTACACATTATGCAAGAAATTGATGATGAAAGTGAAGACACACCTGAAACCACCCCTTCACCAAATGGTGATCAAACTTTTCATACAACTCCTAACACTCCAGATCAGAACACAGTGAAAGAGGAACTGATGCACTTATCAGCACATGCAGTGGAGGGTACCACCAGCATTGCTACTTTCTCTTTACTGCTCATGATTGAAGGACAACAGGCTGTAGCTTTGGTTGACAGTGGAAGTTCACATACATTGATGGACTACAAATTTGCCCTCAAAAGCAACTGTCATCTACAAAATGCTGTGATAAAAAAGATAGCCATTGCTGGAGGAGGTCATTTGCTATCAGAACACACAGTACAGCATCTCAACTACAGTGTACAAGGCATTCATTTCACTTCCACTTTTCATGTGCTGCCCCCTTCAGACATATGATGTCATCTTGGGAATTGACTGGATGTACAAATTTAGGCCTATTACATTAGACCTACCACTAAGATTGCTGACAATCTGCCATAATGGTAAATTGATTCAGTTATCTGATCACACTACCCCTCCAAGTCAATGTGTCCTAGAGCCACAAGAGATGAGGAAGCTGCTCCCTAAATCTGTCTTGGGATATATCATTCAAATACACAACTTGGAGGAAGAAGGGAAAGATTCTCCTGAACAAATACCACCTGAAATTGAAACACTCGAAGGAATTTCAACCTGTGTTGGATGAACCTGCTACACTTCCCCCACAAAGAGACTGTGATCATTCCATACCACCGGTGGAAGGAGCTCACCCACCTAACCCGAGACCTTACAGAGTGCCTCATATGCAGAAACAAGCAATGGAAGACATTATCCTAAAAATGCTCAAGAATGCTGAGATAAGAGCTAGTCTCAGTCTAGTTTCATCACCTGCTGTTATGGTTAGAAAGAGAGATGGGAGCTGGAGATTATGTGTAGATTACAGGCTTCTCAACTCCATCACAATCAAGAACAAATTTCCCATGCCTGTAATTGAGGACTTAATGAATTGCATGGAGCAACAATCTTCAGTAAACTAGACCTCATATCTGGGTACCATCAGATCAGAATGAATGCTGCAGATATTCCTAAGATAGCCTTTAAAACTCATATGGGCCATTATGAGTATATAGTGATGCCATTTGGACTCACCAATGCTCCAGCAACTTTTCAGAACCTCATGAATACCATCTTCAAACCCCACCTCAGAAAATTCATTCTAGTATTTTTTGATGACATATTGATATATAGCAAGACAAGGACTGAGCACCTGGAACATCTAAGGATAGTTTTACAGATTCTGCAGCAACATTCTCTGTTGTCAAGCTATCCAAATGCTCATTTGCCACTTCTCAGGTTGAATATTTGGGGCATGTCATATCAGGTACTGGTGTAGCCACAAAACCACAAAATATTGCTGCCATCACAAATTGGCCACTTCCCCAGAATGTGTCCAAGCTAAGGGGATTTCTGGGCATCACTGGTTATTACAGGACGTTTGTAAAAGGATATGGACAAATATGTAGACCATTACATGATCTACTCAAGAAAAAATCATTCCATTGGACTCCAGCACACACTGTTGCTTTCAACAAGCTCAAGGAAATTGTAACCACCTGCCCTGTTTTAGCCTTGCCAGATTTTACCCAACCTTTTGTCTTGGAAGCTGATGCTTGTGGATCTGGTATAGGAGCTGTTCTCATGCAAGATGGTAGACCCATTGCTTACCTCAGTAAATCATTGGGTCCTAAAGTTGCTGCTCAATCAGTTTATGAAAAAGAAGCTCTGGCTATTCTGGAAGCACTCAAGAAATGGAGGCATTATCTACTAGGCAATCCTCTCATTATTAAGACTGATCAACAAGGCCTACGGTTCATGACAACTCAGAAATTACCTGAGGGCATACAACATAAGCTCCTCCTGAAGCTGTTGGAATTTTATTACACAATTGAGTATAAAAGGGCAAGGAGAACATTGCAGCTGATGCACTGTCTAGAAGGGATGCCAAATGTCATGCTATCACTGTTGCTGTTCCTGAGTGGATGGAAGACATCAAACTCAGTTATGTGCAAGACCCAGACAGTGGTAAACTACTGAATAAGATAGCCAAGGATGTCTCAGGCCCACCACAATATTCTGTAAAAGATGACATCATCAAGCATGGAGCCAAAATATATGTGGGTGCTGCCACAAACATGAGACTCACCCTCCTTGAGAATTTTCACCAATCTGCCCTGGGAGGCCATTCTGGAGCTAAAGCCACATATTAGCGAATAAAGAGGATCTTCTGCTGGCCACATCTCAAAAGTATGGTTCAGAAGTTTGTCTCAGAATGCCTTGTGTGCCAGCTCAATAAAGTGGAACATATCAGTCCTCCTGGCTTATTACAACCTTTGCCCATACCTGGCACACCATGGTCCTGCATCAGTTTGGATTTCATTGAAGCCTTGCCCAAATTAAATGGCAAAGAGGTAATTCTGGTAGTGGTGGACAGGCTAACCAAATATGCTCATTTCATTGCCATAGCACATCCTTATTCTGTGGAGCAGATTGTTACACTCCTCATGGATAATATCATTTGACTGCATGGACCTCCAAAAGAGATAGTGTCTGACCGTGATAGAATCTTCACCAGTCAGCCGTACCAACAAATTTTCAAGGCTCTGAAAGTGACACTCAAATTTAGCACAGCATACCACCCCCAAACTGACGGGCAGACGGAAAGGGTTAATCAGTGTCTCGACGGAAAGGGTTAATCAGTGTCTCGAGGCTTACTTACGCAGCATGGTGTTCCATGAACCTAAGCAATGGTCCAAGTGGCTCGCTACAGCAGAATGGTGGTACAATACATCCTACCACTCCTCTCTTAAGATGACACCTTTTGAGGCCCTATACCACTATCCACCACCTATGATTGGCGAGTTTGATATACCTGCTGAAACCTGCCCGGCAGCTACAGAGTCCCTAGCAGAGCGTCAGAACATCCTGGAACAGCTCAAAGTCAACCTCATCGTGGCTCAGAATCGCATGAAAGTATATGCAGATCAGAAGCGCACTGATTGACAGTACATGGTGAACGACATGGTTTACATTCGCATCCAACCATATCGTCAGAATGCTTTTGGGTTGCGAGGATCGCTCAAATTGCGTTCTAGGGCCCTTTAAAATCCTGGAGCGTGTTGGAGAAGTAGCATACAAGCTTCATCCACCAGCTTCGACCACCATCCACCCGGTGTTCCATATCAGCCAACTGAAGAAACATGTCGGTAAGAACGCTATCCCTCTGCCCTGAAGATGGCAAGATCAAGACAGCACCTTTTGCGGTACTGGATGAACGCATTGTTCAGAGACAGAGGTCTCCGGTCAAGCAGCTTCTCATTCACTGGGAAAGTTTGGGTCCAGAAGATTCCACATGGGAAGACCTCAGTTTCATTACCTCTCAATTTCCTTCATTTCAGCCTTGATGACAAGGACTGTTTCAAGACGGCGGCATTGTCAGGTTCCAGTGCTAACCCGGTCAGTTATCCAACGGTCCTGGATGAAGGAAGAGAATCAACGGTGATACAACACAGCTATTAGTTACCTGTCATTACCGCTGTAACACGTAGTTACAGCTCCATTATTATCCGTTGTAATTCAGACATGTTATAAGCTGGCTATGCCGTGAGAAATAAGTAAGAAAAGACAACCAATTATCTAGCGTAATATTAGCTGTAGTGTCTTGTTCTTCCACTCCTGGCACAGCGTGGATCGACGAATCTTATTTCTATCCTGTTTCGATACCAAATTGCCTACCAAAATCCCCAAATCAGATCGTGGGGTGTTACACTAACCTTCGAGTTCCCGACTGAATCATGCTACCTGTTTATCATGCCTGCACTAGTAGAGTAGTGGCGACTGACTGCCTGGAAAGGTAATCATGCAATAGATGGAATGCCTGTGGGTGTGGAGGGAGCTTCCTTTCTATTCCAGTTCCGTGTTAAGTGAAATTTGATCAAATTTGTTTGATGAAGTGACGCATGTAGACTTACTCCAAATGCTTTGGAGAACAACATTGCTCCTTAGATTAAACAAAAGAGTGTAAAGAAAGAACCAGTGGTGTAATCTTGCACTAGTAAACTGTAGTAAACTATTTAGCACAAAATGATCCTACACTTCTTGTTTGCTAACTGGTACTCCATCCGTCCAGAAATAAGTGACTTGGCTTTGTCTAGATTTGGATGAATCTAGACATCTTTTAGTGTGTAGATACATGATAATCTAGACAAATGCAAGTTAGTTATTTATGGACGGAGGGAGTATTATTTTTGGGACGGATATTTTTGTTTGTTAAAATCTAGACTTAGTTCTTTGAATTACTACAGTAGATAGCATTCCACATTATGATATATCCTGTGAGATGTTAATGTGCCTTTTCGGATTACTGGTGCATATATTGATAACTAGCCTGGTCTTACCAATGAGCAGGGAGTTAGATGAGGAGATGCAAAGTGCAATGCGAGATTACTTGGAGGAGAGAGGAGTAAATGATGAGCTTGCAGCATTCCTGCACACGTACATGGAAAATAAGGAGCAGAGAGAAATTGTCCGATGGCTGAAAAATGTCGAGTGCTATCTCAAGAAATAGGCAACATCTACTAGACACACTTTGACTTACATTAGTTGCGTAATTTTGTCACTTCGTCGTAAGTGCAACTTTTATTTGGCTAGATGTGTGGGTTGTGGGGCATGATGCATTCTCAATATTCAGCATCAGACAGTTGAGGACTAAGTCTTTCGCTCGTTCATAATAGATGTTCTTCTCGTTTATCTTTATATTTCTACATCTCAAGTAAATCGTCACAATTCCATTCTCTTGGCTGGGAAAAATTAAAGATTGTAGTTTGAAAAGGGAAGGATTGTGTGTGCACCTTGCCTGTGATTATTGCCGATTCTCTTTTAATAGATGTTCTACATAATGAGTAGTCATGCTCCAAAATGAATTGATAAGGTTATGGACCCCTTCCAGAACTATGAACATGCAAAGAAAACTTACTTACAGGATAAAGTCACTGTATTTACCTTTATTACATATGCAGATTTCTTTAATTTTAAGTGTTCAAGAATTTCGTGGGATTTATCTAAATCGGTATTTGGGAGAACTGATATATGTTGACGATGACCTATGTGTTGTAGTCAATCTAAAACAAAGAAAAATGCATTTACTTTTTCCAAATGTTCTTCATATTAGTAAAGAAAAAAAGAAAATACTACTCCCTCCGTCACACTGTTTAGAGGGTGTCCTACAAAAACCATGCGTTTCAAAAACTCCTCAACTCTTAGGCCGTTAGACTAGACTTAATCATAGAATTAATACTCCCTTTTTCTTCTCCACTTACAACTCCATGCAGCCGAAGAATTAATTTTTACATGCAACTCCATCAATGCATGCGCCTAAACTCCTCGTTTCCATTAAGTAATTACGTTTTATAGGGTGCCGAATAATTAATAGGCCTATTTTCTCCTAGTGAATTTACATATTTTTGACATAAATCTAGGCCCAATCAACACTTACCTAGGTCCTAACAATCTCTCTAAAACGCCCTCCAAACTGTGACGGATGGAGTAACAACTAATGATGTCTACTTTTTTAGTAATCAATATCACTTGGAAAATTTATGGTTGGTTTAACAAGTGGAAAATCAGTACGCCTCTATCCAAATTACTTGTCGCAGATTCATTGAATCTAGGTTTAGCCAATATTTTGACTAAAATTGTAATAAGTAATTTGGATCGGAGAGAGTACTCGAATTACATGGAATGACTTCCATGTGGTCTTTTTGAGAACCCTTTCTTTTGGATTATTATTCTTTAAGAACAATTGTTTTCCTTCATCGTTACTTTGAGAACTTTCGATTATGTAGAGGTCGATGTGTTCCATGTTGAGGAAGACCGAAATTTGAAATGTAAAACTAAACCAGCAACAGGAAACTTATTAAAAAGAGGGAAAACCGCTCAAAGGCAATTAGCTTGGATGCTCTAGATCCATTTTAGGAACCCTTAATTATATATGATCTCATGAGCAGGATGGGGATGTTTAAATGAAAGCCGGAAATTCTTTACTGGTCCATGTACAAAATACTAGACGGAAATGTGAGTTTCGCCTCACCGTCTGCACAACGTTGTCGCATGGCGTGTCTAGAGCAATGCATTCGGTGACGATTTGTTCTGTGTTAATGCCTGCGATTATTTGGATTAGCTCTAGTGAGCGGGTCATAATGAGATTCTAAAAAAGATAGCGGCTCTTGGTCTTGATATATTAGACCATCAATATTTGCAAAAGTTAATAGCCGTTTATATAATTACAATCAGAACCTATAAAGTGATTATATTATGGCGAATGAAGTAATACTAAATAATTGGAACCTTATACACCAACATACCATCTTGATCGTCCATAGGTGAGAGGAACAGTTCATCCCTACAAGCGCACACACTACAACCTAAAATAACTCAGAGGTGTAAAGGATGAAGAACATTATGCATCATAAGGCACTATGTGTCTGTTAGACATATATTGTCACAACAAAGCCAAGGTTCATGCAGACTATGTTGGGAGTGGGAATACAAATTACTCCAATAAAAATCATGGTGCAACTTGATATAGAATATCACATGAGAAAGATATCGTGCAATTCCGTTTTATCATAAACATACAAAGGCAAATAATAAAATCGGTCAATGCCATACATGTATGGCTCTATTTGGCATAATATGTACTTCCACCAGGATATAGATAAGAATGCAAACTCAAAGTATAAATCTCAAAATGCAAACTCAACAACTTTTGCACTTGTTTTTTCTAGCTTCTCCAGAACAAAGAAAATTAAAAGTTCAGTTACAGAGGTGTCATAGACATGCAACCTAACGAACCTTATTTTCAGAATTGAGGTTCAACTTATCCTAACTCCCTAAATATTTCTAGACATTCTTCTGTTGCTCTAGATAGTTCCTTTGACCAACCTTTCATAATTCTTTAGCATTCGCCTCCTTCACAAAAACAATATATGAATCATGGTCTGCAGCAATATTCTGAACCAAACGCTTGTTTAAGTGCACATCATTCCGAATACTTGCACTTGGAAGAGAGAAGCAAAGAAAAATAAATTAGTTAGTTATTGATATGCAAAGAATATCTACAGCTTAAGATTTCCATGTCTAAAAAGAACAATAGGACGATGGGGATAAAGTGCCTGATCACCTTAGTTGAAGAGGCCGATGAGCATCTTTAGATAGCAGTCAATGGCGAAGCTTATCACCCTCGTTGTGCGAGAGAAGAGAAGGCAGTGATGCAGCTCGTCGCTGGAGTTGAGGTGAACCTACAATAGAGCAAAGTGTAATCAAACTGTAATGAGGATCAAACTGCCCAATTGATCTCACTCATTTATTTTCCCTGCTATTAATGAAAGTTTCTCAATGCCACGTTTTACCTGCCAGAGAAAAATGTAAAACAATACAAAAGCATCTATCTGGTCCGTAAAAGCATAGGTTCTTCAACACATATTCATACACACCACGATACCACGGAAAATTAGAAGTTAATGCACACCACGATTCCGCAACAAATTAGAAAAAAATCAATTATGGAACAAATACCTTGTGATATCCTTGACCTGGAAAATGCAAGTCAACTTGAAATAGTGGGAAGGCATATCAATCCATCTGCATAAAGAGACAATTCGTGAATGTGTCATTACTACAAAAACCTAAAACCTATATCCATACGAACCTAAGTATATTTCCTTACAAATCTGTAGAAGTTGATAGATTGAGAAGAGTTGCAAAAATAAGTAGGGGAAGGCGTCATGAGATTTCTCATTGATCCCCTCCAGATCGAAGTATGGCATGCCCTTCCCAACCAAACGCCACTGCCATAGATCCTCCTACCTACCTGCTCAGGGCCATGTCTCCATACTCAACAAGGAATTGAATGGGATAGCGAGGGACAGCGCAACACAACGCGACAACCTCATCTCATAGAACACGATGTCCTGGAGATCGAACGCTAGGGAGACCGGGCACCAGACGCCCTCGCGTTCCTCTTCCAGCAGACATGCGGGGGAGAGGAATTTTGGAGCTCTCCTACAGGTGAAGGAGGCGGGGATCCGGTGCGGGCTTTGTGGGCCGCGACTGCCATAGTTCCATGGGAGGGAGGACGAAGTAGACATGAACCACATATCGATCGGGTTCCCGGAGCATCCTGGTAGATCTCATATTATTGTTAGCCTCCATCCCTAACTATTATTTTCTTTCCATCAAATTGGCTTCGCCATTTCTTGATCAGAGAGCAAATGGCTCCCACTTCTTCTAAAAGAAAATAGGGGTGTTGAGAGAGAGGACAGTAAAGAAAGACACCACACCCACCTTGTGTGGAGCAGCAGCACACACCGTCCGCTAGTTGCCCTCCACACACGAATCTAGTCCTCACTAGGCCACAAAACATGGAGCTGCATAAGACTACATGCAGCGGTAGCATGCCCTGCAAGTGGCCTCAAATCAGGCGTAGACTGGAGGAGGCAACCCTTTGGAGAAGGGGAGGCAAGGAGAACGCGCCATGGGAAAGGAAAGGGCACATTGGAAGAAATGGAGGCGCCTCCTGCAAGCTCCGGACGATGCCTTCCCGCGGGGGTGAGCGACCAAGAAGCGGAGACCGGCGAGGGCAAGTATCTAGCGGCAGATCTTGACTGTGGGGGAGGAGCTTCCCGGGAAAGAGGGTCCGGTGGGGGAGGAGGGGCACCAGGCAGTCCCGGCCGATGGGATGCCGGAGGTGAGGAGGAGCAGACACGGAGGTTCCGTCTCAACATCGTACAACTGCTGCTTCACCCATGCTAGGTTTTCATGCAAGGGGCCGCACTAGGTATGGAGGGGAGGAGATAATGGGAGAATAGGTTATCGTGAGTGGAGGGGGCAGAGGGAGCGGAGGTGAGAGGGAGAGCTCAGGAGCGGGGCAACACAAGTTGCTGGGGGAGACGGAGGAAGGGCTAGGATAGGCGGGAACTCGGGTGGAGGGGAAAGGGATCGAGATGGGAGTGGTGGCGGGGATAGGAGGGACCAGCTTGTAAGACTTCGGTCAACACCTAAAACTGCATGGTTGAGATGACTCAAAGTGAAGATCAGACGGCCACGAACGCGCGCACGGGAAAATGGACTCAGATGGCTCTCTTTTGCTCACTCTTAAGCTATAGTAGAATTGGTGAAGTAGCTCATTCGCAGAGGGCAAATGGAACATAATTAAATTAAGAATAATAATGAAGCAATATTGCACAAACACTGGCTTATCGAATAGGGGATAAGGAACACTGGCTCCCTCCCGGTACTAGCTGGCACAAGATTAACACTGATGGTGCTCTATCCTATGAAGGTCATGGAGGTGGGGGTGTGGTTGTGCACAATCACCATGGCGATTTCTCTGCGGGGGCTAGCCATTTTTACCTCATGTGACTGACCCTAAGCACACGGAATTACTAGCCTGTCATCATGGGGTTCAAGTCGCTAAGGAGATGGGAATAGGCAATGTAGTGCTGGAGACGGACTGTGTCTGTGTTGCGATGAAACTGAAGAGTGCAACTCTGGATCGATCGACATATGGTGCCCCGGTCGAAGAAATTTATACACTTATAAGGGAGTTTGAGGATTCTTCGGTCAGTCGTGTGTGTCGTTCATGTAATGGAGTAGCACATTGTGTAGGTAAATATGGCTGCAATCATAAAAGTAGTAAAATGTGGCTGGGTTCTTCCCCGGTTTGTATTGTGAACTTGTTGGCATGGGATGCTGAGATTTAAATAAAATGCGGCCACTTGATCTAAAAAAAGGAATATGCTATAGAATGTCCGCTCAGTCAGGATTGGACCCTAAAGACCGGAGACCATCTATTGTGAGTTTGCTATGTTGAAATTCGATTAATTTCCAGTGGGATGTTTCTCTCCCCATTTCACACAGATTCTCTCTTGCCAAAGTTACTTCTAGGGACCTTGCTTCATGGAAATCATGGCGTGTGCAGTTTGGAATATCTGGACGGTCCAGCATTGATCTTATTTTCAGAGTGATTCTAGCCATTGTCGCTTGTCGGAGAGTTGGCTTTCAGAGCGATAATTTGCCGCACCATTACAAAGTAAAAGAATCTTGTGTTCAACCTCTCATTGATTGGCTACTTTCCATCTTTACTTAATTAGTATGTTGTTTCAACCTTCTCATATGGGTGAAGTTGTACATTTATTTTCTCATATTTATAAAATTTATACCGTAGGGGCTTCCTCTATGGTAGGAGCATAAAAAATATATTCTGCAACCATCACTGATATGTATCTACTAGAGTTAAATACATGGATGGTCACCTAACTGTATCCCCTTACCCACCTTGGTCACCATACATCACGATACGCTAGTTATGGTACGCATTGCTATGTATGTGGTCACTGTCAACGGTATGGTACAACACAGTATGCGATGACATGGCGTGCGGTGTCCCTACTTTCATCCACTAGTGCCTAATAGGTTCTGCGCTGTCGGGTTCTTTTGTGAAATCCACCCCTCCACCATCACATGAGCTATGATGCCCCCTCATATGTCCTTCCTATAGTCCAACAAAAGGGGCAGGTGAGCTGCCTCCTCCATCCGTTGCGCGCGATCATTCCGAGGTGGGAGAGGGAGACACGAGCTCCATGGCGGTGCGACAAGAGGGGTGGTGGAGGCGGTGGACCTCAGCTTGCTGGTGTCGTGTGGTAGGCGTGTTTCATCGCCCGACGGTCGACAAGCCAACAATGTCTACAGAGCAGTGGACCGAATGAGATCCTCCTACCATATACAATTAGTCCCCAGTATGGTGTCAAACGAGTCCTTTATCTTTGGGGTCAGGGATTTCTTCGTCCAATGTGTCTCGTTGTTGTTGCCATGGTCGGTTATCAGCGGTTTCAGTAGTGAAAGAACATTTCATGATCTCTAGTGCTTTTGTGTGTGAGATAACAATATCAAGGATTATTTAATGTGTGTTGAAGTGCTGTAGATCTTAGCAATGTCAAAAAGGAGCCTAAAAGTGTTTTTGGGGGGACGTATAATCCGCCACTCCCCCAATCACAAAAGGCACAAGGGCGCGCCACCCAGAAAGGGGCAGAATATCCTTCAGATTGTTCGGCCAGGGTCGGAGTTTTCCCCCAGGCCGGATAATTCGCCCCTGAAGGGGGCCGGGTAATCCGCCCCCATGAGTTTTGCAAAGGTCGCCACGGAGCGCCTTCTAGAGAGGGGGACGGAGTATCCCCGGACTTTCCGTCTCTGGGGCGGATTTTCCCTAGGGTGGATAGTCCTCCCCTTAGGGGGCCGGATACTCCACCCCTCGAGGATTTTTCTCCAAGACAAGCACGACGCGGCTCTCTGTGTGGGGGCGGATTTTCCCCTGGACTTTCCGGCCCTGGGGCGGATAGTCCGCCCTTAGTGGGAGGAGGATAATCCGCCCCCAAATTGCTCCAATAGCCAGTTCTGGGAAGAGGGTATTTAAGCCCATCTTCCCCCTCCTGCCAGAACTCTGGGTTCATTCGAAAAAGACAAGATCCACTCCTCAACTTCCATCCAAGAGATCTCCACCTTCATCCACCAAAAGGCTTCATTCTTTGGGGAATCGAAGGAGGAGGGATCGATGTTTATCAACAGCAATCAAGCTTGCCTCCTCTCCATTCGTTTGGAGAACCCTTGATCTAGTATTTCTTGCAAATATCTAGATCCTTATTTTGATTATTTTGATAATCCTTATTCTTGTGACAGCTTATTGTCATTACGGGAGCCTCCAATTTGGTTGTGGATGTATGCCCCTCTAGACTTGTAAAGGCACCAATTCCCGCCTCGAAGGGTACCGATAGTGGAGAGGTGGATCATGCCTTTCGTGGTGAGATCCATCAGAGAATAGGATGAGGCCTATTGTGACGTGGTGGTCTTAGAACCGCCCACCCCTCCAACGCAGACGTACTTCCCTTAACAAGGAAGGAACTACGGTAAAACAAATCCTTGTGTCTTCGCGTGCTCCACTACGGTTTCCTTGCTCCTCTCTTTACGTGCTTAGTAGATAGGTTTGCATATAGGGAAATTCTTGTAGTTGCATATCTAGAGAATTTACTTTGTGTCAAGCCTAAAATTGAAAAAGAACTAAAAATTGAGTAGCATCTATTCACCCCCCTCTAGTTGCCCATACAATCCATTTCAATTGGTATCAGAGCCCCGACTCTTTATTCGGGCTTAACTGTCTAAGAGAAGTATGGGTTCCAAGGGAGATGGGAGTGATGCTGCAGAAATAGTCACCATGAACGATCTCAAGATGTTGGAAACAACCTTGATTAGTTATATGGAGGCGAAGATGGAAGAGATGCGCCAAATTATAATGCGTCTCTCCACACCCGCAGCACCACTTCCATCTACCTCTGAGGCTACCATGCCACAATCTAAGTAAAATGATAACTCCAATTCCAAAGAGAACGGGGTGGTTGGTGATGGCACTAGTAAGAGCTCCTCCTAGAAAAAGGATAGTGGAAAGGAAGGATACAATGAGGTTTCTCATGTGTATTCACCTGATCCACCTATCCCACACCCTCATATACATAATAGGGGGTGATCCACCCAAACTTTCAGCATCTACTTTTAATCAATGGCAATTTTTGATGAAGTCTCATGTGTGCAGCTTCTCCATTGAGTTATGGAGAATCATAGAGAATGGTCTTCATGTTGGATATCCAAACAACCTAACAAGATGAGATGTTGTAGACTGTCAACTCAATGCAACGACTCTACACATGATTCAACTTGGTGTGGGTACCAAAGACATGCCCCACATAGAGCATCTCAACACAGCGAAGGAAGCTTGGTATGCCCTCACCGAGATCTTCATTGGAAATGAAAGCATGAGAAGGATTAGGTATGATGCTTTGAGTAACCAAGCCGAAGGGTTCTATATGATGGATGGAGAAGATCACGAGGACATGTATAGGAGGCTCAAGTCAATAGCCACCACCTTCAGAAATCATGGTGCTTCCCATGTTGATGATGCATGGATCAAGAGAAAGTATGTTAGTGCTCTTATGCCTTTTTAGCCCACAGATTTGAAGTCTCCAAGGAAGGCATAACTACCACCTAATTACATCCAATGAGGTAATGCAAGAAATGACAGCTTTCAAAGTGGCTGCCAAGAATGTCGAAGATGCACGTGCACGAGCCATTGGAATGCAAAAGGGGGTCAACATGGCTTTGAAGACAAGTGTGGATGAACAAGATGAAGATGACACAAAAGTTATGGACTATCCCGAGGATGTAAAGAGGGATCATGGAGAGTACATGGCCTTCTCTGCCAGAAATTTTTGGAAGGACCCAGCCAAAGCCAAATTTGAACTAGAACGCAAGAGTGGAACAAATGGAAGAAGGGAAAATGGTCCCAAGCTGAGAACTTGCTTCAATTGTGGAGACTGGTTGCACTTTGTAGCTGAGTGTCCTTATCAAAGTAGAGAGTATGATGGAGGAAAACTCATCGTCAAATAGAAGTCAAAGGCCCCACGAAAGAAGCAATATGTAAAGAAGAGTGCTCCATTGAAAATGCAACAAAAGATTGTCTTAGTGGCTCAAGAGGAGTATTCATCGGGAAGTGAAGATGAAGACGAGGATGATAGCTCACGAGAGGTGGCTGCCATAGCCACCACGTCTACACCGTCATCGCTCTTCGACTCTTCAAATGAAAACATCATCAAGAAGAATGTCACTTGCCTCATGGCAAGAGGTTCCAAGGTATCATATTCCATCACTTCTTTTCCTAAGTCTATGATTGACATGGATGATTCTACTAGTCTTAAGGTTAAAGAAGAAATTATTGCAAGGTGATCACAAAAGACATTTTGAGGCTCTCATGGACCAGCTGGCCCAAAATGAAGTGCTTCTTAAAGAAAGGGGTAGGATTTAAAGGGAGGATGAAATGGAAATTGCATCCCTAAAAAATGCTCTAGAATAAGAAGAGGATCGAGTTCTCTTGAAGAGATACTTGAGTCAACTGAGGAGTCACATGAAGAAGTGGTGACCAAGATTGTTAGTGAACGTGACAATGAAGTAGCTAAAGCAAAGAAACTAAAGAAAGAAAAGGTTGACTTTGGGGCTGCTCATGCTAGACTCTCCGAGGAATTGGAGAAACTTGACATTGTTCACAAGGCTTTGAAAAGTGAATTCTCTATTCTCAATGAGTCTCATGATCAACTCCAAATTCGATTGACTAAGTATGATATCCCTAGCACATCTAAGTCAACATATACCCATGAAGAAAATGCTAGGGTGGAAGATGAGCTTGCCCAAGCCTCCACTTCCAAAGGTAAGGGAGTTCTTGATGATATTCTAGGCAAGCAAAGATCAAACCTTGGAAAAGAGGGACTTGGCTATGTTCCCAAGTCCAAGAAGAAGAAGAACAAGAAAAAGAAGACCAAGAGTGAACAAGCAAAGACAAGCACCATTTAAATGAACATCACAAAGGATAAAACTGACCATATTGGTTTTGCAGGGCCTAACAATCCTAATATGAGCTATTTTGTGATTACTATGGTGATATATATTCTAACTATGTTGGTCCTTTTGATGAATATGTTGCTTGGTCTATTTGGGTTCCAAATACCCTTGTTACTAACATGATAGGACCCATTGAAAAATGGGTACCTAAACCCAAGAAGTAATTTTCTTGCAGGGCTATGCTTCCGGTGGTTCTAAATGGGTGTTGGACAGTGGGTGCACTAGTCATATGACCGAAAGCAAAGAGATCATCACAGAGATGAGACCCAACCATGATCACATTACAGTCTCCTATGGTGGTACGTGTAAATCTGAGGTATTGGGTCTTGGAAAGGTTGTGGTTTCCCACGATATCTCTCTCGTGGACGTCATGCTTGTTGAGACCCTTGGTTACAACTTACTTTCTGTTCGTGCCCTTGGTAAGATGGGCTTTGATATTTTCATTGATGGTGATTTAGTGGTCCTCTTGTGCAGCAAGTCTCTAAAGGTCGCTTTCGTTGGGTACGTCAAAAATGACCTGTATGTGGTGGACTTTTCGGGGAAAATCACTACGGTTCCGATGTGCTTATTCGGAAAGGCTGACATGGGCTGGTTATGGCATCACCGTCTAGCCCATGTCAACATGCTAACTTTGCAAAGTCTTCACAAGGGTGGACACATACTTGGACTAAAAGATAATGTTTCCTTTCCTAAAGATCGTGTTTGCAGGGCATGTGTTGAAGGAAAGATGCACGACTCTCGCCACAAGAGGAAAAATATTGTTTCCTCAAAGAGGATCTTGAAATTACTTCATGTGGATTTGTTTGGTCCTCCATCTCATGCTAGCCTCGGTGCGAAGAAATACTGCTTGGTGATAGTTGATGATTACTCAAGATACACATGGGTCTATTTTTCAAGCTAAAGAGTGAGACTCAACAAACTATCATTGATTTCACCAATGAGGTCCAGCGTCAACACAATGTCCCAATATTGGCAATAAGAAGTGACAATGGCTCCGAGTTCAAGAACTACACTTTAAATGCATTTCTAAGTAAAGAGGGGATAAGACATCAATATTCCGCTGCGTACACCCCTCAACAAAATTGTGTAGCCGAGAGGAAGAACTGGACTTTGATGGATATGGCTAGATCTATGTTGGCTGAATTCAAGTCACCATACAACTTCTGGGCTAAAGCCATATCTACCGCATGTCACTCATCAAACCGGCTCTACCTCCACAAGATCTTGGACAAAACGCCATATGAGATACTTACCGGCAACAAGCCCAACATATCATATTTCTGGGTATTCGGTTGTTAGTGTTTCTTTCTTATTAAAGGAGTTCGTTTGTCTAAATTTGAGTCTAAGGCTTTAGAAGGCATTTTTGTTGGTTACAGTGGTGAATCCCACACTTATAGAATCTACAATAAGCTCTCCGGAACTGTTGTAGAATCTTGTAGTGTGGAATTCGATGAGAATGATGGCTACCATGTGGGGCAAGTTGATGTTTGTGATGCAGATGTTGAAATACCCCAAGATGCCATAAGAAGAATGGGCGTGGGATTTTTCCGCCCCATTGAGGAACCCCTTGTGGCGGATCGGGAAGGGTGATTCTTACTCAAGTAGATCCCTCATCTACACAAGGTCAACAAGCCCCTCCTGCTGGAGAAACTACTGCACCAACACCACAACCTCCTAAAGATCATCAGTCTTCTAGGCAAACTGGTAGTCCCAGGCGGGACTATCCGCCCCCTCCAAGGCATGGACTATCCAGCCCTGGCACTCCAACACACCAGGGACAATCAGGACGAACAAGAAAACGCTAAAAATCCCCGGCCGGATTATCCGTCCCCTACCAGGGGCGGATTATCCAGGCCTGGCACTCCAACTCATGATAGGGGTAACCAGGAAGAGCAAACCGAAGATGAATCTCCCAGGACGGATTATCCAGCCCCACCTAGGGGCGGATTATTCGGCCCTGAAGCTCTAGAACAACAGCAGCCTACTATTATGAATGCATATCAAGATCAAGGGCAAGGTTCTTCATCTCCAGTTTGCAGTGATCAAGTTGTTAATGAAGGACAAGATAGTGGTCAAGACGAGGTCCCAAATGTTGAAGCAATTCCTCCAAGAAACAATAAGGAAATTGAATCTCGTTGTAAAACACCAAAAGGAACCTTGAGTTAAGGGGTCATACTCTTCACAAGGTTGTAGGTGATATAAGAAGAAGAGTGTCCACTAGAAGAGAGATTGCAAGCTTCTGTGATCATCAAGCTCATATATCAATGGTGGAACCCAATAAGGTCTTTGATGCTCTTGAAGATCCATATTGGGTGATTGCAATTCATGAAGAACTGAATAACTTCGAGCGCAACAAGGTATGGAAGCTCGTAGAAGAACCCAAAGAGTGCCGCAATGTTATCGGCACAAAGTGAATTTTCAAGAACAAGCAAGATGAAAATGGAATTGTTGTAAGGAATAAGGCAAGGCTGGCGGCTCAAGGATTCTCTCAAGTGGAAGGCATCGATTTTGGCAAAACTTATGCTCGTGTGGATCGCCTTGAGTCCATCCGTTTGAGATGTATATGATGGGTGAATTAAGGTTCTTTCTTGAATTCGAGATCAAGAAACTTAGAGAGGGAACCTTTATTAATCAAGCAAAATACATCCAAGACATGCTCAAGAGGTTCAAGATGACGGATCTAAATGGCGTTGCTACTCCAATTCAAACTAAATGTCATCTCGACCTTAACCCAAAGGGTAAAGATGTGGACCAAAAGGTATACCGATCCATGATCGGCTCTCTCTTTACCTCTGCGCATCTAGACCCGATATCGTGTTGAGTGTAGGAGTGTGTGCAAGGTACCAAGCCGCTCCTAAAGTAATCCACTTAGTGGCGCTCAAGAGAATCTTCAGATATTTGGTTCATTCCCCAAATTTTGGTCTATGGTATCCCAAAGGCTCTAGTTTCTCTCTATGTGGATATACTGATTCAGTGGGCTGGTGACAAGGATGATCGAAAATCAACTTCTGGTGCATGTCAGTTCTTGGGCAGGTCTCTAGTGTGTTGGTCTTCGAATAAACAAAATTGTATATCTCTTTCAACCGCCGAAGCTGAATATGTTGCTGCTGCAAGTGCTTGCACACAATTATAATGGATGAGACAAACTTTAAAGGAATATGGTGTCAATTGTGACAAAGTGCCTCCTTTATGCGATAATGAAAGTGCTATTAAAATTGCTTACAATCCGGTGCAGTATACAAGGACAAAACATATTGAGAGTCACAACAATTTTATTCGGGATCATGTTGCTCGTAATGATATTGCCCTATCTTTTGTGAGAACGAAGAACCAACTTGCTGATATTTTCACGAAGCCACTTGATGAAGCAAGGTTTTGTTATTTGAGGAATGAGCTAAATATCGTAGATTCAAGGAGCTTGGCTTGACTACCCTTGCATACTCACTTGCACTTCCTCATGTATTTGGTTTAGATGTGGGCATATATATAGGGGGAGTGTTGTCCTAATTGATTGGGCTAACCCTCCCCCCATAATGCTGAAAGCAAGAAAAATCATTTCCCTTAATATCATTTTGTGATATGTGGGTTATCGATGAGCATTGGTTTTGAACTCAAGATACATCTTCGCGGTTTCATGCCATGCGCTCCAACATGGTGGCTTCCACGCCCTCTGCCCTATGAAGAGTTGGTTTCTATTGGATATTTTTTTGATTTTATTGCATATCTTGTGTTCTTATGGAAAACACACCCAATCTTGGCTTTTAGTTGATTTATTCTTGCAAGTCTGGGTGTGTAGTACCATATTAGTTTGGTGCTCAAACCCAAGCCTCTCTCTTATCATGAGCCATATTTTCTTGCACACAAGTCCCATGTACACTTGCGAGGGGTTTGTTTGCAGTGCTCCGGCCTGAATCCGTGTTTACAGAAAATTTAGAGGGGCCGGACTATCCGCCCCAAGTGGGGGGGATAATCCACCCTAGGCGGTTCTGTCCTTTAAGGACTAGGGACCGGGGGAGGGCTCAAACAGAGCATCCCATCCTCCCCCACCCCGTGTCTTGCCCCCAGCCGCCGCCAGAGCCTCCGCCCCTCCCTAGAGTCGATTCGACCGCCGGATTCTATGAGCTCTCCCCGGATATTCTTCCCAGCATCTCCAGGCATCTTATCCTCCGAGCTCTTCCTCCAATGAGTGAGGGTAACTCCCTCATCCATCTCTTGTGTGTGGAAGTTGTTGTTCTTGGTGGAAACTCATTGTATAAGATCCTATGTCATTCCCTTGCATGTTAGATTCTGTAGTCTTGCAACCCTAGGGCCCGATCTGCGTTGCTGTGGTGAATCTATGGTGAAACTGAACATTTTCGCAGGGGGCGGATTATCCGCCCCTGGCATGGCCGGATAATCCGTCCTGGAGGTTCACTGCCTGTTTTAGTTTTGTCTCAGCTTCCCCTGTTGTGCATCATTGGACCGTGAGTTTTCTACTGTATCTACCAGTCGTATTGGACTTGTGTGAATGCTTATCCCCATGATACCTATCTATTTCTTATCACAGGTGGTTCTAGTGCTCCCAAGACCTACAAGCATCGTCCCCGTGCCCGTTATCTCAAGCAGAACGAAGACGGTAAGCTTATTTACGAGACTGGAATCCGAAGGTCGCAAAGAGAGGCTGGATGAATGGCTAAGCAAGCTATAAAAGCCAAGAAGACCACCTAGCGGAAGGGCAAGGGAAAGCAGGCCCTTGCCAACTACAAGGCTATGGATAGCATTGAGTACTCTGCCATTCGCCATCGTGATTACTATGAAGAGGATGAAAGTGATGGCCCTCTGGAGGATAGTATGTTTTGGTGCTCCCACTTCAGGTACATTCATAATGATGTGTATGCTACTCTCAAGATCCGCCCCATGCATCCTATGAATTTTACTGAGGCTCAATCCAAGTCAAGACTTGGTGAGGCTTTGGAAGTGACTGGTAGAATGGGTCTGCACCATCTTATGACTTTGCAATGCAACTATGACTCCTCAGTTGTGAAGCATTTCTTCTCTACACTTGTGATCTGCGAAGATGAGCTTCGCACCATGAAGTGGATGACCGGGACCACTATGATTCAGTCAGATTTCCGCATTTTTGGTCAGGTCCTTGGCTACGCCTTCCATGGTCGTGACACAACTTCTGTCCACCGCATCATTTCTCCTATCAAGCCCAGCAAGGATTCTGCTATCGCTCCATGCCTGACTTCCGATGGTGTTGCTAGTACTTTTGTTGGACTATCTCCTTTATATGCAGCTCTTGTTGGTTTGTTTCGGGATATCATTGCTCCAAGTAGGGGCAATAATGATAAGATTCGTGGTCACTTGGTGTAACACCCTCAGAATCGGACCTATGCAAGTTTGAGCAAAATTCGCCAAACCCGCATAGAAACGATTCAAAGGTGCCCACCAGGCACTTTCGTGCGGGTGGAAAACGAAGTAATAACATTACACAACAGTCCTCGATGGGACCCACAGAACAGATATATATATAACGGCGACTCCAAGAGTCAAGAATACAGATATATTATACAAAGATCCAAATCACCTTGAAAATGATAGAGCGTCCGACTACGGACAAGATGCAAATGGGGCTAAGAGCCCTGAAGAATAACCAATGGCGTCCATAACCCTGCCCAGGCCAAGCCGGAAGGGTAACCCTGCTAACGACGTCGATCTCAAAACCTGCTTAAACAAAAGGGTGCCGACAAAGGGCAAAGGAAAAGAAGGAGCGTCAAGATCGAGGCCAAGACACGGCGAGGCTAGAATTGGCGGTCCTCGCCTACATAGGTATGGTGGTGGCGGCGGCAAAGATGCACTAAACAACCTATAGAGACTCGATACAACGGGCGGTTATCAGAGGGGGATGAGAATGACCTATCCGGATCCAACCTGAAGCTAACACCAAACAAACCCATCCCGGCGTTTCCCCCTCGAGACCAAACGAGGAAGTCAGCCGAGGAACTCACACCTTTGGCAGTCTTATTTATTCAGTTATCGTTGCAGCAATTACTAGTCAGGTATAGATAATCGTCCTGATAAAATAAGCAGTGGGCCCTTTTAGTTAACCATTCCGTTGTAGTTGCAGCAATTACTAATCAGATACAAATAGCATGATATAAACCCAAAACCCAGCAGTTGTTGGTTCTTTTATTCAGCCATTCCGTTGTAGTTGCAATACTTACTAGTCAGGTACAATGGTCGCAAGCGACACTCCAAACAAGCAATTGTGGGCAGTATTATTAGCCATTCCATTATAGTTAAGCTGATTACTAGTCATTATAAAGTCAAATTTATAGCAATAAACTTTAGTTATGCTTGTCTATGATCGAGATACTGTGCTCCAAGTCGTCCATATCCGCGGACACGGCTTTCAGAAAGTTTTACCCGCCGGGTGCACCAATAGCAACACACGCCGATCAACCTCGGAAAAACCAAATCAAAACCCAACGAGGCTTTCACGATGAACAATCACAGATTCAGAAATATTTCAGGGGCCACCCTTTGAGTAGATCCATAGCGGAGTAAGCAAGCTCGAGACGGACTCAAGGTTTGCGTCAATGGTATGGCGATCGGGAACCCGAAGTGTGGCTGGGCTTGTCGATGCAGCGTAATCACTCCGCATACCTAACAAGCAAAGGTGCTCCTCGCACAATTTAAATACTGAAAGTAGCATGGCATAAGTACAGGATCGTAAATAAAACCTCAAACTAGTTTGTGGCCCCAAGAAATAAGATGAATCAAGCTCGCTCGGGGTCCCATATACCTCCCGGATGTGGATAGCGCGATAAATCAAGGAACAGGTATCAAGTACTCGGGGTCTTACGGGACACAAGTGGGCGTCCGGAAACCAAATATTTTCTATCACCCACCGATGCCTCTGCTTATTTCAATTTTAGTTGTTAAACAGAAATTAAAGTGACGATAAGTAAAACTAGAATCATCTCCATCATCAACATGCGGCAATACATCAGCAACTGTGGCATATGGCGACACACATCAGCACTTGAGCAAGCAACTACGACGCGCAAGTCCAACTATCTACCAAACAACAGGTAATAGGGTGTGTCCAAGGCAATATAGGGCTGCACGGTATATCACAGGTACGGAAACTAAAGCATCGCAACACAGATAGCAATAGATCAACAGGAGGGAATAAAGACTATAAAAGTAAGATAGGTAGAAAGGGGGAGATGCTCGCCTGAAAACATTGTCGAAGGTTCAACCGAAGATCGGGGCGAAGCTCACATCAACTCAACGGCCTTATCCGCGAAGAACCAAAACACTAGAAGAAACACCGGATGCGATATTTAATACACGGCAGAAGATCGGCATGATGCATGTATGATGCATGGCATGGCAAAGTGCGATGCAACTAAGTCAAATTAAGCGGAAACGGGGTCCCAACAAATAATTAATAGGTGCATGTTGTTTATTTACCCCGCAATTTAAATGTTGTTTTAACAAGGCAAGATAAGATACCGGTTCGCTACACAAGTTTAAATGAGGCCAATATAAGGCTAGATTTGCCCGCATATGGGCCCCATATTTAATTATTAGGTGAATCGGCATAAGGCCCCCAAACCACAGACAAGGGTGCATGCATGAACATTTAATGTGCAACAATTGATATTTCATTTATAAAATAGGGCTCGAGAAAGGGGTCACACATTGAGGGTCTCGACGGACTTGGTGATCCGGGGTTCGGGGTCCGGGGTCGGTCTCGGGGTTCAGGGTTCGACGAACGGTCCCGCAGGCGTTCTTGGATTCGAGGTCGATCTTGTTGTTCGGGATGAAGCACTTGTCGCACCGGGTCTCGTGTCCGGGTGAAGTACTCAGCGTCTCCGTGTCGGTGGCCTTGGCGGTATCGGGTTCGATTCGGATCCGCCACGGTCTTAGCGCCCGTCTTCGATGTCGTTGTAACCCGGCTCGATCGGGGTCCTTCGGATCCTTGAGACGATCTTGGCGTTCCGGGCATCTGATCCAGGGAGAAGTATTTGTCGCGTCTGCGGTCTCCGGGTCCAGGTAGAAGAGCTCGTCGCTCCCGGAGAAGTCCTTGGGTTCCGGTCTTGGTCGTTGGCCGCGAACTTGTTCCGCGAAGGTACTGTCTTCGGGTCCGAGAGGGAGTACTGGAGGTTTCCATGTAGAAGATCTTGGCGCACATGTGGCTTCGGGTCCGGGGATCTCGGCGTCCGTAGTAGGTCTTGGCGCTCAGTTTGATGTTGTTTCCCCAGGTACCGCGGGTTCTCGGTGACGTTGGAGATCTCGTCTAACTTGCACAACACTCGGGCGGCCACCTGCTAGGCAGATCCTCCCAGAACGGCTCAAGCGATATGGATAGCACACACGCGGGGCAGACCGAGGCGAGGCAGGCATGGCTCGGACGCGCTGGTGGCGGCCATGGCGGCAGCGGCGGCGGCTGCGCGGCTGCAGGCGGGAGGAGGGCACCGCTCGACGGACGGGCGCCACGGTCTGGAGCTGCTCATGCAGGACCCAGCGCCGGGCGGAGGACGCCTTGGAGGCGGCTGGATGCGGGGCAGTGGACGAGGTCAAAGCTGCAGGCGGTCGGCGCGCGAGAGGTGGGCGGCTGGGGCGACGCAGCGACGGGCCAGCAGACTGGCCGGGAGGAGCTTCGCACGGAGGCCGGAGGCGCAGCTCGGCCGGACTTGGCGGGGGCGGTGAGGCGGCAGGAGGCGGGCGCAGACGGCGCCGGTGAGGTCAAGCGTGGCGCTGAGCTCAGCTTCAGTGGAGGCGGGCGAGGCGAACGCGGGAGCGGAGGAAGAAGGCCAGCGTCGGCCAGCGTCCGGCGGCGGGCAGGAGGGACGCCGGAGGAGGCGCGGGTCGCCATGGAGGAAGCCAACGGGGAGAGGAGGGTGCTGGGGAAGAGGAACAGGGGAGAGCCGGGGGTGCGGGGCTGGG
The DNA here is from genome assembly GCA_030063025.1 of Avena longiglumis. Lineage (NCBI taxonomy): Eukaryota > Viridiplantae > Streptophyta > Magnoliopsida > Poales > Poaceae > Avena > Avena longiglumis. The sequence goes on along the minus strand of CP125977.1, from coordinate 174,935,844 downwards.
AGAGAGCGGGTCTGGGGGAGGTGGGGCCCGGCCTGCAGGGTGGGTCCCAGGGGCGGACCAGGGGGCGCGGGGCAGGGCTGGTGGTGGACCGCGTGCGCGTGTGTGCGTGGGCGGTTCAGGCAGGTGCGGCGTGGTGTTGTGTGGTGGCCAGGGGGTGGGTGGTTGCTGTGGGAGGGCTAGGCCACATGGCAAAAGGGGATTGGAGGGGATTGAGGGGAGAGGTGACGTGGCAAGAGGTGAATGGCTGGGGTGAGGTGGAGGGTGTGTGTGGGTAGGGGACTGGGTAGCTTTAGGATTAATAGGGTGGGACTGGTTGGACCGAATTGTTGTATACGGGGGTGGTCGTTCGGGTCGGGTTGGCCCGTTCGACTGCCCCTACTAAAATAAATTAAATATTTTATTATTTATAAACGGGACTTTTGCAAACCGATGCTAGACAAAATAAATAATCCGGACAAGCCCGGGTTTTGGGGTTTTGAATAAAGACGGGGCGTTTAGTATAGAAAACAAAATTAGGGTTTTTAGCAAGATGGTTTCAAACAAATAGATGCATGCTGATGTTATGCTGATGCACCGAGACAAGACATGCGATTATGATGAGGCGATGCACAAAAATCAACGCGATTTTCTAGTAGTGGTTTTGCGGGATGCCACAATTCGACACCACTAACAAGGGATCTCGCCCTCGAGATCCGCCTCATGGTACCGGAGGGAAAGGTCGGCGATCTGAATCTTCTCGCTTCATGCAGATCCTCGCGACACCACTAACAAAACGTCGTTGATCCCGTTCGTCAAGAGAACACTACGGATAAACAACGGACGAGGTTAAAGGTAAGGCCACCTCTAACTTCCATGGAAGGAGTAAATTGCATCGTTCCACTATTCAATATACCGAGCAAATGATAAGAGTAGTGGTATGGTCGCGACTCCATCCCGCACTCAAAGCATTACCCTGTACACGAACAGATAGACTATGCAACCAACCCTCAGGATTCAGACTGAAGATCTCGACAAGCGAGGTTCGGAACAAAGGAGTGATGCAGACTCTGCATCGGTTCTGGCGTAGAGGATGTCGTCGCGTCGGAAAACACCGGAAGGCACAAACAAAGAACAAAGAATGGTAACACCGTGGACGGATTCATCAGGCAGCTTGACACCGGATGGTGGAACACCGTTATCAAAGGAGGAAGCGAAACCCTGAAGGTACGATGGAAACCCAACCACGAGAATTCCTGGACTCGAAGAAAAGGGACGAGAGCGGATTCAAAACACGTAGGGGTAAGAGGAGAACAGTAGAGGGGTAAGGAGTAAAATCAGACCTAACCAGAACTATCCAACCGATTTTGCAAAAATAGTTTTGACACTCTACTTGCGTTAGCTAGGTTATCCTCTGATTTGGACTTGTGGGTATCGCAACTTTGAGCTCGATACCACTCAGAACACCTCGATCGGACCTATGCAAGTTTGAGCAAAATTCGCCAAACCCGCATAGAAACGATTCAAAGGTGCTCACCAGCACTTTAAATGCGGGTGGAAAACGAAGTAATAACATTACACAACAGTCCTCGATGGGACCCACAGAACAGATATATATATATAACGGCGACTCCAAGAGTCAAGAATACAGATATATTATACAAAGATCCAAATCACCTTGAAAATGATAGAGCGTCCGACTACGGACAAGATGCAAATGGGGCTAAGAGCCCTGAAGAATAACCAATGGCGTCCATAACCCTGCCCAGGCCAAGCCGGAAGGGTAACCCTGCTAACGACGTCGATCTCAAAACCTGCTTAAACAAAAGGGGTGCCGACAAAGGGCAAAGGAAAAAGAAGGAGCGTCGATCGAGGCCAAGACACAGCGAGGCTAGAATCCGGTCCTCGCCTACATAGGTATGGTGGATCGAGCGGCAAAGCATGCACTAAACAACCTATAGAGACTCGATACAACGGCGGTTATCGGAGGGATGAGAATGACCTATCCGGATCCAACGAAGCTAACACCAAACAAACCCATCCGGCGTTTCCCCTCGAGACCAAACGAGGAAGTCACCGAGGAACTCACACCTTTGGCGTCTTATTTATTCGATTATCGTTGCAGCAATTACTAGTCGGTATAGATAATCGTCACGATAAAATAAGCGATGGGCCCTTTTAGTTAACCATTCCGTTGTAGTTGCAGCAAGAATTACTAATCGACATGAGATAGCATGATATAAACCCAAAACCCAGCAGTTGTTGGTTCTTTTATTCAGCCATTCCGTTGAAGTTGCAATACTTACTAGTCAGTACAATGGTCAAGCGACACTCCAAACAAGCAATTGTGGGCGATTATTAGCCATTCCATTATAGTGAAGCTGATTACTAGTCATTATAAAGTCAAATTTATAGCAATAAACTTTAGTTATGCTTGTCTATGATCGAGATCATGCTCCAAGTCGTCCATATCCGCGGACACGGCTTTCAGAAAGTTTTACCCGGCCGGGGTGCACCAATAGCAACACACGCTCGATCAACCTCGGAAAAACCAAATCAAAACCCAACGAGGCTTTCACGACTGAACAATCACAGGATTCAGAAATATTTCAGGGGGCCACCCCTTTGAGTAGATCCCGCAACGGAGTAAGCAAGCTCCGAGACGGACTCAAGGTTTGCGTCAATGGCTGTAAGCGACTGGGAACCCGAAAGTGTGGCTGGGCTTGTCGATACCGCGTAATCACTCCGCTTACCTAATAAAGACAAAGGTGCTCCTCGCACAATTTAAATACAGAAAGTAGCATGGCATAAGTACATGATCGTAAATAAAAACTCAAACTAGTTTGTGGCCCCAAGAAATAAGACCGAATCAAGATCTGGCTCAGGGGGGCACCATATACAACCCGGATGTGGATAGAGCGACGAATCAAGGAACAGGTATCAAGTACTCGGGGTCTTACGGGACACAAGTGGGCGTTCGGAAACCAAATATTATCTATCACCCACCGATGCCTCTGCTTATTTCAATTTTAGTTGTTAAACAGAAATTAAAGTGACGATAAGTAAAACTATGATCATCTCCATCATCAACATGCGGCAATACATCAGCAACTGTGGCATATGGCGACACACATCAGTACTTGAGCAAGCAACTACGACGCACAAGTCCAACTATCTACCAAACAACAGGCAATAGGGTGTGTCCAAGGCAATATAGGGCTGCACGGTATATCACAGGTACGGAAACTAAAGCATCGCAACACAGATAGCAATAGATCAACAGGAGGGAATAAAGACTATAAAAGTAAGATAGGTAGAAAGGGGGAGATGCTCGCCTGAAAACATTGTCGAAGGTTCAACCGAAGATCGGGGCGAAGCTCACATCAACTCAACGGCCTTATCCGCGAAGAACCAAAACACTAGAAGAAACACCGGATGCGATATTTAATACACGGCAGAAGATCGGCATGATGCATGGCATGGCAAAGTGCGATGCAACTAAGTCAAATTAAGCGGAAACGGGGTCCCAACAAATAATTAATAGGTGCATGTTGTTTATTTACCCCGCAATTTAAATGTTGTTTTAACAAGGCAAGATAAGATACCGGTTCGCTACACAAGTTTAAATGAGGCCAATATAAGGCTAGATTTGCCCGCATATGGGCCCCATATTTAATTATTAGGTGAATCGGCATAAGGCCCCCAAACCACAGACAAGGGTGCATGCATGAACATTTAATGTGCAACAATTGATATTTCATTTATAAAATAGGGCTCGAGAAAGGGGTCACACATTGAGGGTCTCGACGGACTTGGTGATCCGGGGTTCGGGGTCCGGGGTCGGTCTCGGGGTTCAGGGTTCGACGGAACGGTCTCGACGGAAGCGTTCTTGGATTACTGAGGTCGATCTTGTTGTTCGGGATGAAGCACTTGTCGCACCGGGGTCTCGGTGTCCGGGGTGAAGTACTCAGCGTCTCCGTGTCGGTGGCCTTGGCGGTATCGGGTTCGGATTCCGGATCCGGCCACGGTCTTAGCGCTCCGTCTTCAGTGTCGTTGGCGAACTCGGGCTCGATACCGGGGGTCCTTCGGATCCTTGAGACGATCTTGGCGTTCCGGGCATCTGATCCAGGGAGAAGTATTTGTCGCGTCTGCGGTCTCCGGGTCCAGGTAGAAGAGCTCGTCGCTCCCGGAGAAGTCCTTGGGTTCCGGTCTTGGTCGTTGGCCGCGAACTTGTTCCGCGAAGGTACTGTCTTCGGGTCCGAGAGGGAGTACTGGAGGTTTCCATGTAGAAGATCTTGGCGCACATGTGGCTTCGGGTCCGGGGATCTCGGCGTCCGTAGTAGGTCTTGGCGCTCAGTTTGATGTTCTTTCCCCAGGTATCGCGGGTTCTCGGTGACGTTGGAGATCTCGTCTAACTTGCACAACACTCGGGCGGCCACCTGCTAGGCAGATCCTCCCAGAATGGCTCAAGCGATATGGATAGCACACACGCGCATCGAGGCGAGGCAGCATGGCTCGGACGCTGGTGAGTGGCGCCATGGCGTAACGGCGGTAACGCGGCGGGAGGAGGCACCGCTCGGCGATGGACGGCGCCACGGTTCTGGAGCTCGTATGGGACCCAGCGCCGGGCGGAGGACGCTACCGGAGGCGGCCGGATGCGGGCCGGCGACGGGCGCTGGTCGCAGAGGCGCAGGGTGGCGGGGCGACGACGCAGGCCGGCAGAGGCAGACTGGGCGGGAGGAGCTCGCTCAGGGAGGCCGGAGGCTCGCCGGACTTGGCGGGGCGGGTGTGAGGCAGGGGGCACGCCCTTGACGGCAGCAGACGGCCGTGAGGTCGCCGCTGCGTGGAGCTTCAGTGGAGGCGGGCGAGGCGAACACGAGGCGGGCTAGCCCATGAGCGGAGGAAGAAGGCCAGCGTCGAGCGTCCGGCGACGGGCGGGCAGGGACGCCGGAGGAGGCGCGGGTCGCCATGGAGGAAGCCAACGAGGAGGAGGTCTGGGGAAGTAATGTGAGAGCCGGTGCTGGGAGAGAGCGGGTCTGGGGGAGGTGGGGCCCGGCCTGCAGGGTGGGTCCCAGGGGCGGACCAGGGGGCGCGGGGCAGGGCTGGTGGTGGACCGCGTGCGCGTGTGTGCGTGGGCGGTTCAGGCAGGTGCGGCGTGGTGTTGTGTGGTGGCCAGGGGGTGGGTGGTTGCTGTGGGAGGGCTAGGCCACATGGCAAAAGGGGATTGGAGGGGATTGAGGGGAGAGATGACGTGGCAAGAGGTGAATGGCTGGGGTGAGGTGGAGGGTGTGTGTGGGTAGGGGACTGGGTAGCTTTAGGATTAATAGGGTGGGACTGGTTGGACCGAATTGTTGTATACGGGGGTGGTCGTTCGGGTCGGGTTGGCCCGTTCGACTGCCCCTACTAAAATAAATTAAATATTTTATTATTTATAAACGGGACTTTTGCAAACCGATGCTAGACAAAATAAATAATCCGGACAAGCCCGGGTTTTGGGGTTTTGAATAAAGACGGGGCGTTTAGTATAGAAAACAAAATTAGGGTTTTTAGCAAGATGGTTTCAAACAAATAGATGCATGCTGATGTTATGCTGATGCACCGAGACAAGACATGCGATTATGATGAGGCGATGCACAAAAATCAACGCGATTTTCTAGTAGTGGTTTTGCGGGATGCCACACTTGGTGCCCCTACTTTCTTTTTCCCATGAATGTGCCACCAATACTGAGTCATCTACGGGGTACAAGTTGGATGTCATGGATTACATCTACCATGATATGACAAATGCAATGTTCAATAGGATCTCCATCCCTTTTGCTCCCTATACTATGATGCTTATCAAGCACATGCTGCCACATGAGGAGTTTGGTAGCAATTTGGATGGTGTGCACAAGTCCAAGAAGATCTACAACAAGGCACATAAGACCTCCCATCCTTCCACTGCTCCTGATTCTTTCATGCGTGATGCACGGGCTAGTGGTCGCAGGCCCGCGGTGTCTCCTATGGCCCGTGAGGTCAAGAAGCTCACCTGGTTCCAACAAAACATTCTTTGCATTGGGGTCGACACTCACAAGGTCCAGTATGAGGCCTATCGGCCGCGCCATGAGATGTCCCACACCCACCAGCAGCTGATTCTCCACCATGTGTCTGGGGCGTATATCCATCCATCCTCCTCCTACTTCTCTGGAACCTTATGCTTAGTGGAACACCTTAGGGATTAACTATGGGGAGCTCGAGAGCCACCTGTTTCCTGCACCGCCTAGGGCGCATAATCCTCTAGCTGCCGATGACGATGAGTATGATGAAGAGGAAGGGGACGACTACTACGATGAGGAGGACTACGAGGAGTGGTCTCTTGGGGCGTTAGCATCGCTCTTCTTCCTTTTTGGCATTTCTATGCAAAAGGGGGAGAAGTAGTTCTATTGGGTCTTAGTGGATTTGCATGGGTCGGGCACACGCATTTGCCTTTTTATCATTCATTCTCTTTACTGGTTGCTTGTGCCCCTTTAGTGTTGAACTTCTATTTGTGCTTCGTTTTGTATGAGACTATGTTGTGTGTGGCACTATCATTTATGTGTGGAATTATGGATTAATCTATGGAGTTTGGAATACGATCATATGGAATTCTAGATTCATGTCTATTGATGCATCAAAATGGTGGGATGTTTTCAAGGCCTAATATTCTTGGTTATTATATTGGATAATTCACATCCCGGTGGTATGAAATGTTTTTTCCTAACCCATCTTTGTTATAGCCATCAATTTTATGAAATTGGCTTGTTCCTTAGTGTGTGCATTTGTATTCAAATGCAAGTTATTGATATACACACATTTAGGGGGAGCCTCTTTCATTTCTTAAAGATGATGTTAGAAGGTTTTATTGCAAATCCTAGTATTGTCATCTAACACCAAAAAGGGGGAGATTGAAAGAACATTTCATGATCTCTAGTGTTTTTGTGTGTTAGATAACAATATCAAGGATTATTTAATGTGTGTTGAAGTGCTACAGATCTTAGCAATGCCAAAAAGGAGCCTAAAAGTGTTTTTTGGGGGCAGATAATCTGCCCCTTCCCCAGTCACAAAGGGAACAAGGGTGAACCACCCAGAGAGGGGGGCGGAATATCCTTCGGATTGTCCGGCGAGGGCCGGAGTTTCTCCCTAGGCCGGATAATCCGCCCCTGAAGGGGGCCAGATAATCCGCTCCCCAGGAGTTTTGCAAAGGTCGCCATGGCGCGCCTTCTAGAGAGAGGGGGGGCGGAGTATCCCTTGGACTTTCCATTTCTAGGGCCTATTTTCCTAGGGACGATAGTCCTCCCCTTGGGGGAAGGGGGTGGATACTCCGCCCCTCGAGGATTTTTCTCCAAGACAAGCACGACGCGGCTCTATGTGTGTGTGTGTGGGGGGGGGGGGGGGCACATTTTCCCCCGGACTTTCTGGCCCTGGGGCGAATCTTTCCCCTAGGGAGGATAGTCCGCCCTAGTGGGGGGCCGATAATCCGCCCCAAATTGCTCCAATGGACAGTTCTGGGAAGAGGGTATTTAAACCCATCTTCCCCCTCCTGCCAGAACTCTGGGTTTATTCGAAAAATACTGTAAGATCCCTCCGTTCATAAATGTAAGGATCCCTGTGATTGCAATGCTAGTCCCTGGATCAAAGCTAGCACCCACAGTTTAAGATGAAGTACACAGAAACAAAGGTCATTATTACATATCATTCCAGAGACAAACATAGTCTTTTACAAACTCCATGGCCATAGGCCTAATACAAGAGTTCAAATATAGAATAAGATAAATAAGTCTTCATCTTCATATGCCACAGGCAAGCATGTTGAGTGTAGACTCATAACCCCTAATCATCATCAGAATAACCTGCAACATCACAAGTTACACCCACAATGGGTCAATACATTGGAATAGTATTAGCAAGTGATACCTTAGTAGAATATTAACATCTAAATACTATATGAATTTGGCTAAGTGTATCTTAGGCTTGCTTTGCTCAAAATAGGTTTTACCTATTAGTTTAAAACACTAAGTTTTTCTTTGACAAAACTTTCCCAAGGAATCACCAATAGAAATTGGTGAACCTTCACCCTTGTTCAACCACAAGTTTTAACTTAGAAATTGGGATGAGGAGATTTTTGATAGCTTCCATGTCTTGATGCTCAAGTTGTCCAATACCAGGGACATGGCTAAGTACTTAGATTCTTCCATCTACAGAGGTTGTGCACTTTCCCCACAAGACTTGATTTTCACCAAGACAGGACCTTTCAGAAGCCTTCCCTTAGACAAAATGGACGCGCTCCAAACCTATCATCCCACTACCACCAACTATCCAAATGGCTAAGTTATTGCAACCTATATGATCCAGGCAGAGCCCATAATGCCATGTGGTTGCACTAGAAGCTTCTTAACATTTGGCATCTCAAATCCCTTTGTTCCGGGGTGGCTTTCCACAAGTGAGATACACAAGGTAACCATAGATATGGTCCTTGTGAAACCACTCAACACAAACCATTCTTTCCATTCCACCCAGGTATTTCATTCACTTAGTTGTTTTATTAAGAAAAACATAAGTCCAAGGACTTAGAAATATTTCTCATAGCATGAATATATAAACCACCCATGGTTGCTACTAGATAGGCTAAGCATGGCAAAGGCAAGTATCATAACTTAGAGGAAATTCTAATATTACTACAACTACTAGGATTTCCCAACATAACATATAGATACTTGGCAAAATAATCATGCAAGTCCTATACAAAATATTTCTAATGCATAGGTATAAAATATTGGGACAAAAACATGTAGCACCACTTTCCTTGGTAGTTTGGGGACAACAATCTTCACAACCACAATCACTATTAGCACCAAAATCTACACATAAAATAATGGCACAAAAATCACATATCAAAATATACAAACGAAAATATATGAATGCATGAAAATGCCATGTGATGATTTTCTACAACAAACAAGACAAGTATACAGTACTGAATCATAAACAAGTCCAAAACACACCAAGTAAACTTTATTTGATCTTCAAATCATTTTTCAAATAATTACTATACTCAAATTATGCCTAAAAATGTCTCTGCAGAAATAACCATTTATACAAAGGCAAAATATTAAACACATTGCATAAACATATATGATTTTCTCTCCTGATTCCAATGATATAAAATTTGTAAAATTTGAACGTGTGGATCAAAAGTTATGAATTTTGCAAGTTTGAATCACTAATAGATCTAAATTCAGATTTTAAATCAAACCTACAGACACGCGGCGTGTTCTGATTCATCGATACCGCTTCGTGTGGATCGATCAATGAGGGCCGTTAGATATAAGTGGCAGCGCACGGTCAGATCTGCGCGTAACAGTTCGAGTAAGTGATCTAATCCTGAGCCTCAAATCCAGATCTAACGGCTGCGAAGCTTGACTAAAGACCAAGGCACAGCTAGGTGCTGGCGGCGGCGACGCTACTGGAGGTGATCTTCCGGCGAATACAGGAGGGCTGGGGTGTGTGGCGTGGCTTACCAGACTCGCAAGGTCACGAGGAAGCTCAACGTGGCAGTAGCTTGTCGAGGGGCACACAAACATAGCGGCAGGACCTCGTCGGAGTTGCTGGCGGCATTGGGTGTTTGCGGAGGGGGATGTTGCCGAGGCTCTGGATCTCCCTAGCATGAACCAGATGGGTCAGGGGGTGCGCAAGGCCGTGGCGAACATGATAGGGTCAGAGAGGAAACAAGGGGCGCTCAAAGTTTACCAGTATTCCTCGTCGGAGTTGGGCGGCGGTGCTGTCGCTTGCGGATGCTAACGGAGTCGATGACCTGGGTCACGAGAAGGGAAAAGAAAAGCATCAGGAGATGCGCCAGAATGTGCTGGTCAAGCTTGTTTGAAGCAGAGGCAAAGGCGGCTCACTCACCGCCGCCGCCGAGCTGGTTCTGTCTGCGGCGATGCAATGCGCAATTGTGGCAGCCTGGTGGCGGAGCGAGTGTGTGGTGTGAGGGGAAAGGTGTGGGGTGAGGAGAGGGTCTTATAGCCGGAGCAGGGGCGAGGATCATGCGAGGAAACGCCGGCAATTAAGCCTGCTTCATTCGCGGTAGTGATGGAGGTAACGGCGGCGTCGACGGGGTCGTGGGGGTGCGTGGTTTGGGGACAATGCTCGAGTGGCATTTGGGTCCACCAGTCAGCGAGCACGGGGTAGGCTTGCGTCGCGTGAGAGAGAGAGAGAGAGAGAGAGAGAGAGAAGAACCCCGGGTGGGCTTAGTGGGCTAGGTCTGCTGCTGGGCTGAAAGTCTCGCGCAGGCCCTTTTCCATTTCTTATCTCTTTTTATTTTTTTAAAATTGATTTCCAGGAATCCTTTTCAAACAATTTCAAAAGCATTTGAATTCCAAATCTTTCTGGACTTTTATAAAGAAAAACCTGCATAATTTTGAGTATAAAACCATGTTGTCTCACTAGACTAGTTTGGTTCCTTTGAAATTTTAAAATAAACAGTGCCTTAGCACAAGATTTGATAAAGATTTGAAAATGGTTTTAAAACCATTATTTGTTTTGTAAAATTTTTGTCCAAGCTTGGAACTCAACCACACCATCTTATGAACAAACAATCCTTGGTTTGAAACAAATATTCTCTCTCTAGAAAGTAGCATTGGATCAATGCTTGCTTACATAAAATACTAAGCACCCAAATGCTTCTATTTTTGTAATGACTTTGAAATTGATCCCTAAATGATTATGCATGCATGGATGATATGGAAACTTTGAAAACATGATTTTAGGGATGTTACAAATCTAACCCCCTTAAGGTGAATCTCGCCCTCGAGATTCGGATTGGCTAGCAAATAGGTGAGGGTGGTCTTTCCGAAGATCATCTTCTCTTTCCCATGTTGCTTCTTCTTCGGAATGATGGTTCCATTGGACTTTGTAGAACTTGATAGTCTTAGTCCAAGTAACTCTTTCTGCAGTCTCAAGAATCTTGATAGGTTTTTCCTCATAAGTGAGATCAGTTTCCAATTGAACCTCCTCCAAAGGTATGGTATCCTTCAAAGAAGTCTATTCCATCTCTGGATGGCATTTCTTAAGCTGACTCACATGAAACACATTGTGAACGACAGACAATGATTCTGGCAATTCAGTCTCATAAGCTACTTCTCCTTTACGACTCAGAATCTTGAATGGTCCAACATATCTTGGGGCCAATTTTCCTTTGACTCCAAATCTCTTCACTCCACGAAGTGGTGACACTCTAAGATAAGCTCTATCACCCACTTCATAGGTGACTTCTCTACGCTTAGGATCTGCGTAGCTTTTCTGTCGAGACTGTGCTATCTTCAATCTGTCCTTAACTAGTTTGACTTTCTCTTCAGCCTCTTTGATTAGTTCTGGTCCGAACAAACTTCTTTCTCCCACACCATTCCATAGTAATGGGGTGGTACACTTTCTCCCATAGAGAAACTCAAATGGTGCCATCTCAATACTGGCTTGATAGCTATTGTTGTAAGAGAATTCTGCGTAAGGCAGACTTTCATCCCAACTAGCTCCATAGTCTAGAGCACATGCTCTCAACATATCTTCAAGAATCTGGTTGGTCCTTTCTGTTTGTCCATCAGTCTGAGGATGAAAAGCAATGCTGAATTCCAACCTCGTTCCCAATGACTCATGTAATTGCCTCCAAAAATGAGAAGTGAATTGAGTTCCCCTATCAGACACAATACTCTTGGGTACTCCATGCAGACACACAATCCTACTCATATAGATCTTGGCTAACTTAGCACTTGTATAGGTTGTCTTCACAGGTATGAAATGAGCCACTTTAGTCAGGCGATCCACTACTACCCAAATAGAATCATATCCTGACCTGGTCCTTGGCAATCCGGTGATGAAATCCATGCCAATCTTGTCCCACTTCCAATCAGGAATAGGTAGTGGTTGTAGCAATCCTGCTGGTTTCTGATGTTCCGCTTTCACTATACTACATGCATCACACAAAGCAATATGTTCGAAGATGTCCTGCTTGAGATTATTCCACCAAAACCTTTCCTTTATATCCATGTACTTTGGTGTTACCCGGATGAATGGAATATGGTGAGTTGTGTGCTTCTTGTAAAATCAGTTTCCGAAGCTCCGGATCTTGTGGAACACAGATATGTTTTCCATACCATAAAGTACCCTATTCGTCTTCATGGAATCCTTTGGATTTTCCCTTGCCAATCTTTTCCTTAATCTCTTCAATTTCCTTGTCTATCTTTTGGGCTTCATTGATTTTTCCAACAAAGTGGGTTGAACATACAATGACATGAGATGTCCCTCAGGCACAATCTCCAATCTGAGATCTCTAAATTGCGCACACAGATCACCTGGCAACTCTCCCTTAGTAAGGCCATTCACAAAAACCTTACGGCTTAGATCATCCGCTACAACATTTTCTTTACCGGGGTGGTATTGCAAACTCAAGTCATAGTCCTTGATGAGTTCTAGCCATCTTCTTTGTCTCATGTTGATTTCCTTCTGGGTGAAGATATACTTCAAAATTTTGTGATCTGTGAACACTTCACATCGCTTTTTCAAAAGATAATGCCTCCATGTTTTGAGTGCATGGACAACAGAGGCTAACTCTAAATCATGAGTAGGGTAATTTACCTCATGAGTTTTGAGTCGTCTCGAGGCATAAGCCACAACTTTCCCTTCTTGCATTAGAACTGCACCTAATCCATGATGAGATGCATCACAATACACTTGGAAGTCTTTCTCCAAATCTGGCAGACATAAGACTGGTGCTGTCACTAGTCTCTTCTTCAATTCTTGGAAACTGAGTTCACATCCTTCAGACAAAGAAAATTTCTTGTCTTTCTTTAGTAACTCCGTCATAGGCTTAGCTATTTTGGAGAAATTCTCAATGAACCTTCTGTAGTATCCTGCCAAGCCAAGGAAACTACGAACCTCTTTTACTGACTTTGGAGATTCCCATTCAGTTACAGCTGACACTTTAGCGGGATCAACTGCTACACCATCTCCTAACACAACGTGTCCAAGAAATCCAACTTCATTTAACCAAAATTCACACTTGCTGAATTTGGCATACAACTTATGCTCTCTAAGCTTCTCAAGTATCAAACGCAAATGTCCTTCATGCTCTTCTTTGCTCTTGGAGTAGATCAAAATGTCATCGATGAATACGACAACAAACTTGTCAAGGAACTCCATGAACACTTTGTTCATCATATTCATGAAATAAGCTGGTGCATTGGTCAAACCAAATGGCATCACGGTGTACTCATACAATCCATACCTAGTGGTGAAAGCTGTCTTAGGTATGTCTTGTTCTCTTATCTTAAGCTGGAAATAGCCAGACCGGAGATCAATTTTTGAGAACACACAGGCTCCTTCTAACTGATCAAACAAGTCATTGATTCTTGGCATAGGGTATTTGTTCTTGATAGTCACCTCATTGAGTGAACGGTAATCTATGCATAACCTTTGACTTCTATCTTTCTTTTCCACAAAAGAATTGGTGCTCCCCAAGATGAAGAACTTGGTTGAGTAAATCCTTTCTGCAACTGTTCTCCAAGTTGTTTCTTGAGTTCTTTCAGCTCATCAACTAACATCTTGTAAGGTCTCTTTGCTATTGGTCCTGATCCTGGTAGCAAATCAATCAGAAATTCCACATCCCTATCTGGTGGCATTCCCGGCAATTCTTCCGGAAACACATCCGAATATTCACTCACAATAGGCACACTGTCTATGCTAACCCCCTTAAGAGAATTTAGCTTACTCCCTTTCGATTCAAAGTTAGACTTGAATCTTATCCGTTTCTTTTCCGAGGTTGTGAGTGCGACAATATGGTTGGCACAATCTAATACTCCTTCATACTTGGTCATCCAGTCCATTCCCAAAATTACATCCAGTCCTTGGGAATCTAGGATTATCAGGCTCACTGGAAACTTATGCTTTTCAAACTCTATCACTAGATCACGACATCCAAGACTTATTATCATATCTCCACCGGGAGAACTTAATTTTATTAGACACCCAATGTTTTCAGTTGGAAACCCATTTCTATCAAAAAATGCTTTTGATATGAATGAATGTGATGCACCAGTATCAAAAAGAACAAGTGCTGGAATAGAATTGAGTTTGAACTTACCAGCCACAGCATCGGACTCCTCATAGATTTCTTCCACATTGATGTGGTTCACTTGTCCCTTCTTGAAAGGGTTGGGCTTGTTGGGTCCTTCAACTTTCTTTTCTGGGCATTCATTTGCATAATGCCCCATCTTCTTGCACTTGAAGCATTCAACCTAACTAAGATCCTTCTTGACAGGCTGGCTTTCACTACCACTTCCACTTCCATTGTAGTGGTTCTTGTATCCACTCTTGTGATTCTTGTACTTGTCATTGTCATGACTACGGTGATGCTTGTTGTCATGATGACGGTTGTGGTTGTGGTGGCTGTTGTACTTTCCATGCTTGTGGGATCCAGAACTCCCACTATCATCATAATGGGATGTAACACCCTCAGAATCAGACCTATGCAAGTTTTAGCAAAATTCGCCAAACCCGCATAGAAACGATTCAAAGGTGCCCACCATGCACTTTCGTGCTGGTGGAAAACGAAGTAATAACATTACACAACAGTCCTCGATGGGACCCACAGAACAGATATATATATAACAGCGACTCAAAGAGTCAAGAATACAGATATAATATACAAAGATCCAAATCACCTTGAAACGATATAGCGTCCAGCTACGGACAAGATGCAAATGGGGCTAAGAGCCCTGAAGAATAACCAATGGCGTCCATAACCCTGCCCAGGCCAAGCCGGAAGGGTAACCCTGCTAACGACGTCGATCTCAAACTTGCTTAAACAAAAGGGGTGCCGACAAAGGGCAAAGGAAAAAGAAGGAGCGTCGATCGAGGCCAAGACAGCGAGGCTAGAATTCGGCGGTCCTCGCCTACATAGGTATGGTGGACTGAGCGGCAGCGGCAGCATGCGCTAAACAACCGATAGAGACTCGATACAACTGGCGGTTATCAGAGAGGGGTAAGATAGACCTATCCGGATCCAACCTGAAGCTAACACCAAACAAACCCATCCTTGTGTTTCCCCCCTCGAGACCAAACGAGGAAGTCAACCGAGGAACTCACACCGTTGGCAGTTTTACTTATTCAATTATCGTTGCAGCAATTACTAGTCAGGTTTAGATATTCATCCTGATAAAGTAAGCAGTAGGCACTTTTAATTAACCATTCCGTTATAGTGGCAGCACTTACTAGTCAGATACATTTAACATGAGATAACCCATAAACCCAGCAGTTGTTGGTACTTTTATTCAGCCAGTTCGTTGTAGTTGCAACACTTACTAGTCAGGTACAATTGTCGCAAGCGACAACCAAACAAGCAATTGTGGGCAGTATTAATTAGCCATTCCATTATAGTGAAGCTGATTACTAGTCATTATAAGTCAAATTTATAGCAGTAAACTTTAGTTATGCTTGTCTATGATCGAGATACTGTGCTCCAAGTCGTCCATATCCATGACACGGCTTTAGAAAGTTTTACCCGCCGGGTGCACCAATAGCAACACACACTCGATCAACCTCGAAAAACCAAAACAAAACCCAACGAGGCTTTCACGATGAACAATCACAGATTCAAATATTTCAGGGCCACCTTAAGTAGAATCCGAACGAGTAAGCAAGCTCGAGACGGCCTCAAGGTTTGGGTAATCTGTTGTGAACGATCGGGAACCAAAGTGTGGCTAGGCTTGTCGACACCGCGAATCGTGTCCCGATCCTAACAAAGACAAAGGTGCTATCCGTCGCACAATTTAAATACAAAAGTAGCATGGCATAAGTACAGATCAAATAAAACCTCAAACTAGTTTGTGGCCCCAAGAAATAAGATGAATCAAGCTCGCTCGGGGGTCCCATATACCTCCCGGATGTGGATAGCGCGATAAAACAAGGAACAGGTATCAAGTACTCGGGGTCTTACGGGACACAAGTGGGCGTTCGGAAACCAAATATTATCTATCACCCACCGATGCCTCTGCTTATTTCAATTTTAGTTGTTAAACAGGAATTAAAGTGAACAATAAGTAAAACTAGCACCATCTCCAACATCAACATGCGGCAATACACCAGCAACTGGGGCATATGACGACACACATCAGCACTTGAGCAAGCAACTACGACGCGCAAGTCCAACTATCTACCAAACAACAGGTAATAGGGTGTGTCCAAGGCAATATAGGGCTGCACGGTATATCATGTACGAAACTAAAGCATCGCAACACGATAGCAATAGATCAACAGAGGGGAATAAAGACTATAAAAGTAAGATAGGTAGAAAGGGGAGATGCTGCTTTGAAAACATTGTCGAAGGTTCAACCGAAGAACGGGGCGAAGCTCACATCAACTCAACGGCCTTATCCGCGAAGAAGCGAAACACTAGAAGAAACACCGGATGCAATATTTAATACAACGGCAGAAGATCGGCATGATGCATGCATGATGGATGTCATGGCAAAGAAGCGATGCAATTAGGTCAATATTAAGTGGAACCGGGCCCACAATTAATTGGATGGTTCAAGTTGTTTAGATCCCCCGCAAATTTAAATGTTGTTTTAACAAGGCAAGATTATAGTATTGGTTCGCTACACAAGTTTAAATGAGGCCAATATAAGACTAGATTTGCCCGCATATGGGCCCCATATTTAATTATTAGGTGAATCGGCTTAAGGCCCCCAACCATATGAATGCATGCGAGATGACAATTAAATATGCAACAAGTTGTTATGTGATAAAATAGGGTTCGAGGAAAAGGGTCACACATTAGGGTTCTCGACGCTCTCGGGGTTCCGGGGTTCGGGGTCGGTCTCAGGGTCCAGGGTTCGGCGGATCTTGGTCCGGGGTTCGACGGGAGCGTTCTCGGATAACAGAGGGAGGTCTTGCCGCATCCGGGAAGCAGGACTTGGGTCGGTGTCGGGGTGCGTCGGATTCTTCCCGGTCGATGCCGTGCGAGGGTTTTGTCGGGCCCGCGCTACCGAGTCGGTCTTGGCGTTCCAGGGTGACGAACTTGGCGTCCCGATTGAAGATCTTGGCGTTTTCGACCGGTCTTATGCTCGGATAGAAATACTTGTCGCATCAGGTCGGAGTCCTTGAATCCGGGAAGGAGAACTTGATATGACGCCGGGTTCGGGATCGGGCTTCGGGTCCGAGTACGAGTACTTGTCATCCATGTGGAAGATCATGGCGTTCCGTGATGGAGTTCCCAGGGCGCCGGGCTCAGAGTTCCGATCTTCGGATCCGTGACGGTGGGAATCCTTCGTTACATCTTCACGCGTCGGTCTTGGCATGCGTGGCAAAACTTGGTGGCCGCAGGATTACAACACCAAAGCGAAGGACTTGACGAGCACATCGACAAAAGACAGAGAACGTATCGAGGTAACATCGGGGTGAACCACATGGTGTTTCAGGTCCAGCACGACACGAGCTTGCGTCGATCTCCAGCTACAGAACAACAACCCCACAACCATAGAGCACAACAGGAGGTTGAAACAGCAGGGATTCCATAGCATCAACACGCGTGATAACCATAGAGGGAAAAAGAAATAGAGGAGGAGGCCGACGTGCTCATGGCAGGGGTGAGCACGACCGGGCAGAGGGAAGGCCAGGGACTTCCACTGGCCGAGCGGCAACAGACAGGTGCCTGCAGGGGGGGTGCAGAGGAGGCCCCGGCGAGGAGAGGAGACGGGGGTGGATGAGGGGCGGCTCGGCGCCGGCGGACACAGAGGACGCGGCGGCGGCGGTTGCCCGGCGTGGTCGGTGGGGGCGAGCGGAGCCGTGGCGGGAGGAGGTGAGCGGGGACGACGGGGAGGCGGCCGGTGGGGCGACGCGCAGCAGAGCGAGGCGGAGCGGGAGGGCGAGCCGGGCGGTGGCATCGCATGAGGGTGGAGGGGACCACGGCGCGGGCGGACGGGAGGCGAAAGGTGGACGCGTGGCGGAGGAAGGAGGCGGGCCTTGGCTGGCTGCAGCGAGTGGAGAGTGGTGAGGGGCTTGAGGCGAGGGCAGCGGGCGGCGTCGGCCATGAAGCGAGGGGAACGCTGAGGCGCGGACGGGCAGGCGGGAGAGGCAGGCTGTGGCGGGAGCTGCAAGGGGAGGACGCCGGCGGAGGGAGACGGAGGCGTCGGTGGCTGCAAGCAGAGAGGAGAGAGAACAGGGAGAAGAGGAGCAGGGATGGGGCAAGGTGGGGCAGTGGAGCGGGCTGTGGTGGGTTTGACTAGGGCGGTTAAGTGGGAGAGGCAGGGGGCGCGCGTGCTGTGTGGGGGAGTGGGGCAGGGGCGGTTGCGGGTGAGGACAGAGGGGTGGAGAGGGAGAGAGAGGTGAGGGAGGGTGTGGCCACGTGTCAGCGCCAGATTGGGTGAGGGAGAGGGGAAGATGAGGTGGCGAAGGCTGATATGCTAGGGTGATGTGGCTGGGGAGTGTGGGTAGGATTTTAGGTGGATGTAGGATTTAGGTGGGGGTGGATAGAATGGACCGATTTAGATTTTTAGGGGTGGTCGTTCGGGTTAAAACGGCCCGTTCGACTGCCCCGCTAAAAATTAACTAAATGTTTTATTTAATTAAACGGACCGTTGCACAACATTTTTAATTAAAACAAAATATTCCGGGGACCGGCTTTGCAGTTGAATTAAGATGGGGCGTTTGGAAAACAAATCGGGCGTTAAGAAATTAGTTTTGGCAACCAATGCATGATGATGACGATGCACTGCACAAATTCAACGCGATTTTCTAGTAGTGGTTTTGCGGGATGCCACAATTCGACACCACTAACAAGGGATCTCGCCCTCGAGATCCGCCTCATGGTACCGGAAAGAAGGTCGGCGATCTGCATCTTCTCACTTCGTGTAGATCCTCGCGACACCACTAACGAGGTTTCTTCTTCATCTTGAAATCGGCGACACCACCAACAAAGGGTCGTTGTTCCTGATCGTCGAGAGAACTCTCCGGTAACAAAAAGGTCGAAGGTAGAGGTATCAACAAATAAAGCCACCTCTAACTTCGGTGGGAAGAGGGAACCGATGCATTCTCGTCCACTTCAACGTACAAGAGCGAATAGAAAGGGTAGTCGGCATGGGGGCCAATCCATCACGCACCCAAACTATTACTCTGCACAATCAGTAGAAAAGAGTGCAACCATTCTCGGAAACAGACTGAAGATCTCGACAAGCGAGGTTCAGGAACAAAGGAATGTTGCCAGCAGAATCGTATGAAAGACACACTGATTAGGTTTCGCGATGGTTCCATTGGCCTGAACAGCACATGCTCAAGGTCGACTCCAACTTCACCAAAGCTCGTCCTTCTCATATGTTTTTCAACGACACTGATATCCAGCAAGGAACACATAGATAAAGAGCTCAAGAACAAAAGATCGGATGAAGGGCACAACAGACAAGTTACAGATTGATGATCGTAGCACCTCCGTTACAAAAGGGGAGAAAGCGAAACCCTGAAGGTACGACGGAAACCCAACCACGGGAAATCCTGGACTCGAAGAAAGAGAAGAGAGCAGATTCAAAACACGTCGAGATAAGAGGAGAATAGCAGAGGGGTAAGGAGTAAAATCAGACCTAATCAGAACTATCCAACCGATTTTGAAAAATAGTTTTGACACTCTACTTCGGCCGTTAGCTAGGTTATCCTACATGATGGACTTGTGGGGTATCGCAACTGCTGGGCTCTGATACCACTCTGTAACACCCTCAGAATCGGACCTATGCAAGTTTTAGCAAAATTCGCCAAACCCGCATAGAAACGATTCAAAGGTGCCCACCAGGCACTTTCGTGCGGGTGGAAAACGAAGTAATAACATTACACAACAGTCCTCGATGGGACCCACGTAAGATATATATATAACATGACTCAAAGAGTCAAGAATACGATATAATATACAAAGATCCAAATCACCTTGAACGATATAGTCCAACTACGGACAAGATGCAAATGGGGCTAAGAGCCTCAAGAATAACCAATGGCGCCCATAACCGCCTGTGCCAAGCCGGAAGGGTAACCTCGCTAACGACGCCGATCTCAAACCGCTTAAACAAAAGGGTGCCGAAAGGGCAAACGAAAAAGAAGGAGCGCCAAGATCGAGGCCAAGACAGCGAGGCTAGAATTCGCGATCTCGCCACATAGGTATGGTGGATCGAGCGGCAGCGGCAAAGATGCGCTAAACAACCGATAGAGACTCGATACAATGGCGGTTATCGAGAGGGGTAAGATAGACCTATCCGGATCCAACACAAGCTAACACCAAACAAACCCATCCTTGTGTTTCCCCTCGAGACCAAACGAGAAGTCAACCGAGGAACTCACACCGCTGGCGCTTTTACTTATTCAATTATCGTGCAGCAATTACTAGTCGTTTAGATATTCATCCCGATAAAGTAAGCGAGGCACTTTTAATTAACCATTCATATAGTGGCAAGACTTACTAGTCGATACATTTAACATGAGATAACCCATAAACCCAGCAGCTTGTTGGTACTTTTATTCAGCCATTTCGTTGTAGTTGCAATACTTACTAGTCAGATTACAATTGTCGCAAGCGACAACCAAACAAGCAATTGTGGGCAGTATTAATTAGCCATTCCATTATAGTGAAGCTGATTACTAGTCATTATAAGTCAAACTTATAGCAGTAAACTTTAGTTATGCTTGTCTATGATCGAGATCTGCTCCAAGTCGCCCATATCCGCGACACGGCTTTGAAAGTTTTACCGCCGGGTGCACCAATAGCAACACACACTCGATCAACCTCGGAAAAACCAAAACAAAACCCAACGAGGCTTTCACGACTGAACAATCACAGGATTCAGAAATATTTCAGGGGGCCACCCCTTAAGTAGAATCCGCAACGGAGTAAGCAAGCTCCGATACGGCCTCAAGGTTTGGGTAATACGGCTGTGAACGACTGGGAACCCGAAAGTGTGGCTAGGCTTGTCGACACCGCGGAATCGTGTCCCGGTCCTAAACAGTACAGTGTGCTATCTGTCGCACAATTTAAATACAGAAAGTAGCATGGCATAAGTACAGGATCGTAAATAAAACCTCAAACTAGTTTGTGGCCCCAAGAAATAAGACTGAATCAAGCTCTGGCTCAGGGGGTCCCATATACCTCCCGGATGTGGATAGCGCGATAAAACAAGGAACAGGTATCAAGTACTCGGGGTCTTACGGGACACAAGTGGGCGTTCGGAAACCAAATATTATCTATCACCCACCGATGCCTCTGCTTATTTCAATTTTAGTTGTTAAACATGAATTAAAGTGAACAATAAGTAAAACTAGCACCATCTCCAACATCAACATGCGGCAATACATCAGCAACTGGGGCATATGACGACACACATCAGCACTTGAGCAAGCAACTACGACGCGCAAGTCCAACTATCTACCAAACAACAGGTAATAGGGTGTGTCCAAGGCAATATAGGGCTGCATATCATATCGGTGTACGGAAACTAAAGCATCGCAACACAGATAGCAATAGATCAACAGGAGGGGAATAAAGACTATAAAATTAAGATAGGTAGAAAGGGGGAGATGCTCGCCTGAAAACATTGTCGAAGGTTCAACCGAAGAACGGGGCGAAGCTCACATCAACTCAACGGCCTTATCCGCGAAGAAGCAAAACACTAGAAGAAACACCGGATGCAATATTTAATACAACGGCAGAAGATCGGCATGATGCATGCATGATGGATGTCATGGCAAAGGTGCGATGCAATTAGGTCAATATTAAGTGGAACCGGGGCCCCGACAATTAATTGGATGGTTCAAGTTGTTTAGATCCCCCGCAAATTTAAATGTTGTTTTAACAAGGCAAGATTATAGTATTGGTTCGCTACACAAGTTTAAATGAGGCCAATATAAGACTAGATTTGCCCGCATATGGGCCCCATATTTAATTATTAGGTGAATCGGCTTAAGGCCCCCAACCATATGAATGCATGCGAGATGACAATTAAATATGCAACAAGTTGTTATGTGATAAAATAGGGTTCGAGGAAAAGGGTCACACATTAGGGTTCTCGACGCTCTCGGGGTTCCGGGGTTCGGGGTCGGTCTCAGGGTCCAGGGTTCGGCGGATCTTGGTCCGGGGTTCGACGGGAGCATTCTCGGATAACAGAGGGAGGTCTTGCCGCATCCGGGAAGCAGGACTTGGGTCGGTGTCGGGGTGCGTCGGATTCTTCCCGGTCGATGCCGTGCGAGGGTTTTGTCGGGCCCGCGCTACCGAGTCGGTCTTGGCGTTCCAGGGTGACGAACTTGGCGTCCCGATTGAAGATCTTGGCGTTTCGACGGTCTTATGCTCGGATAGAAATACTTGTCGATCAGCCCGAGTCCTTGAATGGAAGGAGAACTTGATATGACGCCGGTTCGATCGGGCTTCGGGTCCGAAAGTACTTGTCATCCATGTGGAAGATCATGGCTCCGTGATGGAGTTCCTGTAGGCGCTCGTAGTTCCGATCTTCGGATCCGTGACGGTGGGAATCCTTCGTTACATCTTCACGCGTCGGTCTTGGCATGCGTGGCAAAACTTGGTGGCCGCAGGATTACAACACCAAAGCGAAGGACTTGACGAGCACATCGACAAAAGACAGAGAACGTATCGAGGTAACATCGGGGTGAACCACATGGTGTTTCAGGTCCAGCACGACACAAGCTTGCGTCGATCTCCAGCTACAGAACAACAACCACACAACTATAGAGCACAACAGGAGGTTGAAACAGCAGGGATTCCATAGCATCAACACGCGTGATAACCATAGAGGGAAAAAGAAATAGAGGAGGAGGCCGACGTGCTCATGGCAGGGGTGAGCACGACCGGGCAGAGGGAAGGCCAGGGACTTCCACCGCCGAGCGGCATGTGTGCCCAGGGGGTGCAGAGGAGGCCCCGGCGAGGAGAGGAGACGGGGGTGGATGAGGGCGGCGCCAAGGACAGAGGACGCGGCGGGGCGGCCCGGGCGTGGTCGGGCGAGCGGAGCCGTGGCGGGAGGTGAGCGGGACGACGGGGCGGCGGTGGGGCGGCGGAGCGAAAGGGGCGCCGGAGGGGAGGGCGAGCCGGGGCGGGTGGCATCGCGCGGAGGGGTGGAGGGGACCCGACGGCGGCGGGGCGGACGGGAGGGGGCGAGCAGGGTGGACGCGGTGGCGGAGGAAGGAGGCGGACG